>JAVTVJ010000087.1:0-2740000 GCA_034509425.1 Eopsaltria australis | reverse complement strand
CCATTACCCTAAAAAATTAATTGAAAATAGTAGAACAACATACCATCCTTATTTGAAATGTCTGCTGCTTGACTTGCAAGGTCAATTTTCATAGGCTCCACAGAAGTTTCCTCTTGCTCTTGTATACCTATAATATAAGCCAAAGAAGGAGAAAATCAATACTCACATTACCTGAATAATGTCTAATTCTCAGACTCCTCATGCCTGGCTTTTTTGTTTTCCTTCTGGAATGCTCTTACCTTTGTAGTCTCCACTGTTGTCTAGTGAAGAGGACAGAGGATACAGGGGGAACATGGTTTGAAAATAATTGCCCAAATATTTTTAGCAATTCATGCTTTTTTTAAACTGGGATTGTTAAAATCACATGGTAGTGTGTGCTTCTGCCTCCCCACCGCTCTTTTCTCACCACTTTTAAAGAACCCTTTCTGTTCATAAAATGCAATATGTTTTGGAGACTTAATCACAGTTATAAAGTTTCTCTAGCTAGCAGAAAGAAAATAAATACAGTGAAGAGTTCAAATGCACCGGGTAGTCAGACACAAACTAGAATATGAATGTAGGAAAATGCATTTTATCACTGTAACTCAACATTTTTATCTTTTCTGCCTCAGGCTTGTCTGGAAGCTTAGATTCAAACTCCTAACAATATTTGAAAAGGAAAAAAAATGGATTTGCTGTTTTAGACAGAGTTGTACTATTCTGCCGTTGGCTAAGAAGCCAATTTTTATTTACATTCCATCATGCTACTTCTCTACTTCTGTGGCTGCTGTAAAGCCTGTTGCACCTATCCTGTGACTGAACCACAGGATGGTGGCTGGTCACTAAGTGATCCAGGCATTTGGGTGGTTATAATGAGACAGCAGAGCGTAGTAAGGACTCAGATATTTCAGAAACATTTTATTCTTAAACTGAAATAATTTACCTCTTCCACAGCATAGACGAAACCTTCACTGTCTCTCAAAAACCTCCTTCGTTTTCTTGTGGAATTCAAAAGTGGGGTTTTAAAGTCCAGTGGTGTGTACTACATTTATTTTGTCCATAAAAATGTATCTACCACTGAAAATTTCATCCACTTTTTCTTCTAATTTTATCTACAAACCAATGGTGTCATGGGGAATTTAGTTTCCTCTCTGCTCGCTGGCAATGCTATTTTCACTGGCAACTTCTGGCACACTACCTTTAGAATCACAGAATCATAGAATCATTAAGACAGGAAAAGACCTCTAAGATAGAGTCCAATTGTTAACCCAAGACTGCTAAGTACACCACAAAATCATGCCCTCAAGTGCCACATCCACTCATCTTCTGAACACTTCCAGGGCTGGGAACTCCACCACTTCCCTGGGCAGCCTATTCCAATGCCTCACCTATGGTCCTACCAAGCTCGGGGGATGGATGATGTTACAGTGATAGAAATGTTACTCATCATTTTAACAGACCTTACTTCTCATGCAGAAACTTTTCAGTGGATCATAGTATCACCAGCTTCACCTCCTCCTCACTGGTTTAAAATCATCTCCCCATGGACACAAACAAAATGCCTGTAAACATCTGTGACTGCGAATGCTGCATATCTGCCAGTGCCTGACACAGCCCCTTTGTGGGTGCATCAAACTCCAGATGCTTCTCCAGGGAATTTATGAGAGCAAGTGTGGTTATCTCCTGAGGTTCTTTATGTACCAGCATCCCCCTGGTTTCCCAGTGCTCACCCAACTGTCTTTTTGGCTCATGCTAAAGATAAATCCAGGTCACTCCACACAAATCACGTGTATGTGGCAGGGATTTCTCAAGTACAAGACTGAACAGGTGTTTCAAAATCTCTGCCTGACTTCTCCTGGCAAAATCAATATGAAATTTGAGGGACCATGAAAACACTGATTAATCAAGGAAGATACACAGACATTCAGATTGTGATACATTTTGATTATCTGAGGGAAGCAGCTCTATGAAAAATAAAATTTTGAAATATCTCAGAATAATCAGGTGGGCTAGGAGGAAGCTTAAAAACCATTTAGTTCCAATCCCCCTGCCATGGGCAGGGACACCTTCCACTAGACCAGGTTATTCCAATCTTCATCCAACCTGGCCTCGAACACTTCAAGGGATGGGGCAAAGACAGCTTCACAAGGCAATATGTGCCAGGGCCTCCCACCCTCTGAGTAAAGAATCTCCTCCTAATATCCAGTCTTAAATCCACTCTTCCATATTAAAACCATTACTCCTTGTCCTATTGACTGTCTCTAGGTGAGTGCAGCCTGCAGTGGATGCAGCCCTTCCCACCAAGACGTGGTGTCTGATGTGGGTATTTTGGATATCTGCTGAACACCAACATACTGATCCAGGCTGCTGACTCGGGATCTGACTTTGACTCCTCTAAACCCCCATCTGTTAACCAAATAAAGGAGATATGATATGACAGGTTATGTCTTGCCTCCCAGTTTCTCCCCTTGTCACTGCCTGAAGATGACCACGTGAAGTTCCCAGCCCTTATCACAAGATCTGGCTTCCCCACGCTGCTGAAAGGTTTCTTGCTTTCCATTTCAGAAATCTCTCCTGCAGCTGACAGGTGCAAAGGTTTATTGGCAGAGTGTGAGGTGATGATGCAGGCTAATGAAAGAGAATTTTGTGGACACACGTGCGTGTGTAAATTTCTGCACATGTGCTTTGTTCCAGTTGTGTCCCATTTGCAGTGATAAAATCAGGGATGCGATGGGGGGTGGCAAGCCTAGAATGAGGCTAGGAAGAGTAACAATAGCATCAACAGATCTGCAAAATTACTTTTTTCAGAGGTTTAGGATCATAAATACTGTCAGAAAAGTTGCTTTTGTTCTGCTTTTCCACCTTCTTTCCACATTTGAAACTGATTCCCCATCCTTTCTAGGAGGGGATTGTTGCAGTATCAGTGGTTTTTACACTGGGAGTTTATTGTTGGATACTGTCAGTGAGAAAATGATAGTAGGAAACAATGTTCAGGGGCAAACTAGGCAGGAGATATTTTAAACTTTTACAAAGCTGAGCACCACGGCAGATCTTGGGAGGAGGTTTGCACAGTTTACGATCCCATTTTTTGGGAAGATTTACAAATTCAGTTAATACAAATTTAATTTCTTCCTTCATTATTACTGTGGGATGGACACAGGAACATTCACTACACTGCCATGCACGTGGAAAGGGTATTATCCAAAATAGCTCCCCTGCTGTGCAATCAATTCAAGTTCACTCTGAGATCAGCCCAATTCACATAAACAGCAGAATTTGATCAATACCAGAAACTGCCTCAACAACCAATTTATTCATGAAGCCTCTCCCTTGATGTAATTCCTTCAGGTTAAAGCACAAACAAGCCAAGGATTTCAGGCCTCCATGCAGGAGCTGAAGGTTCCTGAAGGGGAGGGAGCCCAGGAGATACTGCTTTCAATCTCAATTCCCATTTCCCATTGCACTCCTGCCAGAGCTCATTACCTGAACCCTTTGCTGACTGCTTACACAACCAGCCCAGCACTCAGAAACAATGGGCTGCTGGCATGGGCAAGCAGGGCTCCCAGCCTTTTCTAATGCATAAGACAAGTACGTATCAGGAAGACAGAAATCTCTGCACTCTTATTTCATCTCTTCTTTTTTTCCCCTAATAGTCACTTGTTCGGTGTGCTTACAGTTAATACACCATTTTCTCTAGAGAAATATGATTTTTTCCCCTCTAGATTCACATACTGTTTATAAGTAACATGAAGCTCTTGTGGTAGCTCTTGGTACCTTAGCATCAATTTTAAAATTGTCCAAATACAGAGGTTAGACATCTGTTTTCCAAACCCCCAATAAATTCTAACAAGAAAAAATGTAACCCTTGTCCTCATCATCCTCCTTCTCCCTTTGCACAAGGTTTACATCTATTTAAAGGAACAAAACCAGACAAAAATGCAGGCTTAGAAGCTGTAATAACCCAAGCACTGAGTTTCTGCTCTGAGCTTCACACCTTAAGGATGTTTATTCCTCTGTGATGAGTCTCAAGGGGGGCTCTCTTGGCAGAGCCTAGCCCTTGAGACTGGCCTTGGCATTGGGTGTGGGTTAGGGATGTCAACCTGGGTTCCTGCTGTTAGTGTCCAGCTTGTTAATAATGTCAGAGACCCCGTTTAAGACAAACAGAAGAAAAAAGTTTCATGTGTAAATTAGTTCTGTCAGTGTAATCACATACACCATGGTAACTTAAATCTTAAAAAAATTCCCCAATTCTAGAAGTCTTGTAATAAGTGGAAAATCCTGGCACTAAGATCATTCTGAATATTTGAGGGAGAAAAGGGTTGTCAATACTACAACACTCCAGAAATGACTATTTTTACAGGCAAAATGGCAATAACATTATTCCCATAGCTAGTCTGCTCAGCAATTTTTGGTGTTGCCACAGGAATTCAAATAAAATACTATCCTGCCCATAGACAATGTGCAACCTGAAGAAATTCATTAGCTGTAAATTATTTGTAGAGCAGTTGCTTCTACTCGTGTTATATACTTTGAAAAAATCACCTCTGTCATTATGCAATATGAGAATCATGTTACAGCTATTCTGAACAAACCAGATTTCTCCAATTCATACCCACTGAATAAAATGTATTGGAAGGTACAATTTTTCATCTGCAGTGACAAAGAAAAAAAACCCAAAAAACCCCCAAAAAACCAAAACAAAACAAAAGATAGACAAAGCTCTTCTGACCAACAGCTGCATTGTCTTATCTGTCAAAGCCAGTTCCCACTTTCTTGCTCTGCAAATAGCCAGAGCTGGTTTTTTCCTTCTTTCCAGCCATTTCATTGTAGGACTTTGCTAATGTGACTGTCAAGCCTTCATGTACTTTGTTTACTGCTGTATTTTAGTAACATTATAGATGCTGCCTCATTTAGAAGCTGAAGCTGTCTGTGGTACAAGGATTCAGTTCAACTGCTGTTCAATATCCATCTGGGATGACTGACCCTTTTAATCAGACTGGATTCTACCACATCAAATATTTATGCTGTCTTCTTGTATGGCTCTACAGGTATAAGCACCCAACCTGCTGCTCTCGGGGCTCTAAGAAAAAAAAAAACCAGCAATCATTTTCCATCTGTACTTCATTACCTTTGAGCTGGAGGGCAGTTTTCTCCCTTGCTGTCCTTCTGCAATGCACAGGTCAAGCTCGACATTCCTGAATCTGCAGGAATGGCACTGCCACCACCATGCCTCTCACTACTCAGCGTGGCTCAGTAAATAACAAACAACTCCATGTATTGCATCAGGAATATTACACCTCCATCAACCACCGCCCTGTCCCCAGCAATTTTGCACCACAGAGATGAAAGAAAACCCATGGATGCAGATTTCAGAGGAGGGTGTGCTGTGCACGGTACCAGCTTTGCCGGGCTTTTCAAGGCACTGCATGAGCATCACTCTGGATTTGTGTTGCAGCCCCTTCATTGTTAAATGGAGCATTTACCCTCCTTTTTGACATTTTAGCTTTGTTTTCCAGAGTAACAAAGAGTGATGAATCTCCCTGTCCCTCCAGTGCAATGTGTGTCAGTTCAGCTCTCTGTGTTTGTGCTCACAACTGTACCTAAAGGCATCGTGCTGCTCCCAGACACTGTTATTACTAGCTCAAGCTGAATGGCAATTCTTTAAAAACACAATTTAAAAGTGTCTAAGATCTGCTTATCCCTATCCCTTTCCAGCCCTTTATTAAACATACTGTTAGTAAATCTCATTGTACCTGCCAGTCTCCAAAGGTGGGAATGGGAGGCTAGTAGGGATTGTCACTCAGCAATATGGTCCATAAGAGCCATACAAATTTGTCCATCAGGAGCACTTTGTGTATTTTATCTCTTGCTAAAAACGGGATAAACCTGCATACAGCAGGCTCTTGATTAATACAAGATACATGGTTTTAAGAAAAGCCTTATTTATTTATTTGTTTATTTATTTCTATTCTCAAAAAGGCTTAGCTGTGTAAAAGGCCATGTCATTGTTTTCCAGATGCTCTTTTTGTGAAACATCTCAGACAAGAAGCCTGCAGCATAGAATGTCTGCATTGGAGCATTCAGAAAATTTAATCTCATCCCTCAGCTGCTGGCTGTTAACTAAAATATTGCCTGGTTGTGATCAAACTAGTAGATCACCTGTCCTGAATGGCTTCCAAAGCACTTGTGCTCCATCCCTGCCTAGAAATAAGGCAGACAGCATGTTCAGTAGCATTATGACAAGTGAAGGGAACAGAAATGGTATGATTATTTACCTCTCTTTCCCATTCTGTCATTTTTTCCTGCTGCTTATGAAACACATGAGTGATTTGGTTCAGTTCCTGATCACTACCTGCATCATCCTAAAAATTGTGTGGATGTCAGGAGTTAGAGCACTAGGGGACCCTTTTGTGTCCCTCAGGACATCTATGTATTTCCTAAGGCACTCCTTTCACCACAGGGAATGATGCTGGGCATTCAGAAATATCTTCTGAATTCCATGGCCATGGAATGAGCCAGCCTGTTGAAAGACACCCACCTGCCAGAATGATACCTGAACCTCTATTCCCACCACAACATCACTGTTCTCCACCCACTCACCATGCTCATCACCTCATACCTGGTAGCACAACAGCTCTCTCCAGCAGCTTTAATTCCTCTTTGCACCATTAACCTGCGGTGAGGACTCCTGGCCTTAATTTTGATGAACTTTAAGGCTTTAATAGGCCTTTCTTTCCCTTTGATCCACCCACTATAAAACAGAACAACTGAATAGCCTGTGCTGCCATCAGCAGCACATACTCTGCCTCTATTCCTTTTCAATCTTGCATTCACTGTATTTTCTGAGCACTTCAGATGATCTTGAGGAAACTGCAGGAAAGCAGACTGTGATAGCAAAGAGATCCTGGATCTCATAAGCAGGACACATTTGTCAGAATGTGACAGTTCGTTTCAAAAAAAAAAAAAGGAAACTTTCCATTTTGCTCCAAAGGAGTAACTCCAACCATAAAAGAGACTGAACCAGTCCACAGCTTTGAGGAGCAGGGCAAGAACCAGATGGGTACCTGTAGTGAACAGAAACAATATTTGTAATAGAAGTTCTAAGGAAAAGATGGGGAAGAAGAGGGGAAGAACCTCAGAGAGCCTCAAACTGCTCAAGAACTGGAAGTTAGAAGAGCTCCTCACAGAGAAGCACCCTCACCTTTCATGGAGAACCCACTCCATCCACACAGCACAAAAGGAGGCTTTGCCCAAGCTGATGATAATGTTTAGATGGGGCTTTTCTTCCTTCTGGCTTGCAACCACTTATTTCTGAGGCGACTGCTACTGAAAGAGGTTACTGCTGAGCAGAAGAGTAGCCTTAGAAAATATTCTGCTCAATTTCTTTTCAAAGAGACTATCACCAAAATTATGAAGAATGACCTTCAAAGTAGCAGTGGACAGCAGCTGAGGGTGTATGGATCTAACTGAAATATAAGTAACAATATCCAATGTGGGAGAAAGATTCTTCTCTGATATTTATCCAGAGACCTGAACCTAAATTTTGCAGCTTAAAATAAAACACAATATTTACAACAAGGAGAGGCATATGAAGTTGAACAAAGTTCTGCTAATAGATGGAACAGGAAGGAATAGGTAAGCTATATTTCTCAAATCTTTTGTGATATAAGGATACCATAGCCAGCATGCAAAGTAAAATTTAATTTAAAAACCCCCAAACAAATAAAACTCACCACAAATCTCAATAAAATTTGATAACCAGAGGTAGAGCATACTTGACTGAAACGTCTTGCTATTTGGAAAGAGCACTTGCCTTTCTGAAGGCTCATCAGCTCCTGCCCAAGTACTCTGTTTTAATTTAGAAAACTGTTTGCTTTCTAAAACCAAGGTGATCATCACATCAAAGAATCACAGAATCACAAAACTGGAAGAAACCTTCAAAATCATCCAGTCCAAACCTCAACCCAGCATCACAATAATCATGCCTAAACTGTATCCCTAAGTGCCACATCCAGATGCCTCTTGGGCACTTCTAGAGGCTCAATCCCTGGGCAATTTCCAGTTATTTCTTCCAGTGATTTTCTTTTTTCCTGATATCTAATCTTATCCTCCCCTGGCACAGCTTTAGGCCTTTCCTCTCACCCTCTTACCCCTTCACTTGAGACATGGCAGAAGAGACCAACCCCCACCTTGCTACAACCTCCTTTCAGAGAGTTGTAGAGAGCAGCGAGGTCCCTCCCTGGGCCTCCTTTCTCCAGGCTAAATATCCCCAGTTCCCTTGGCTGTTCCTCTTAGGATTTGTGATCCAGACCCTTCACCAAGCTCTGCTGCCCTTACCTGGACTCACTCCAGCACCTCAATGTCCTTTTTAAAGTGAAACACATTTGCTTGTAAAGAAGCAGTAATTGGCAGTAATAACAAAGACCTTACAGATGCACCTTATCACATCTTTTTGCCCTGCCAAGACACAATAATTGTGTCAATAATTGATTAACTGTAATTAAAAAAAATATAAAGAAAGTGTCTTAGAGATGGTTTTGTATCCCATACCATTTTTGGTTCTTTGTTTTGTGTCCAGGGTGATCACTGCCCCCCTCAACTCTGGGAGTATCACAGTGGGTGAGAGACAGGGTTATGCAGGGTGGTACTTCCCACTCTGCTCTGAAAGCACCTGTGGAGAGAAGCCAAGGCTGGAACCTGGCTTTTGGAGATCCATGTAGCTTTTTGGAGATCAGAGGACATCATTAATGCTGACGGCTGCCCTTCTTTCTCCTCTGAAAGCCTGGCATCCTCCTTCAGAGCAGTGAGCCAGCCTCAAAGGAATGGGAGGGAAAGCAAACATACTGAAAACATGTATTACCTCCTAAGCATGGATGCCATTTTTAATTTCTGCTGATAACTGGATTGTTGCGGTGGTTTGGAACCAGAGGACTTCCGGACAGGTTCCACGGACAGAGGGTTTCCCCCCGGAGCTCCCAGGGGCAGCAGTTGGACCACCAATCCACGGACCCCAAGCTCCTGCTATTGGTTACTGGACTTGTCTGTTATGTATTCCCGCTCTGGGAAATTCCCTGTCACTCCATAGTTCATTCGTTGTTCTCTCTGTTCCCCCTCCCCTCCCTAAACCCCATTTGATCATGTACCCCAGCCCCTCCCCTGTATTGTCCCCTGCCCTCATCCTATTGGGTGTTGTTCCTCCCTTAAATACCGATGTAATAAGCTGCTCTTGGCTCTTGGTCCATGTGCTCCCTTTGGAGGCAATAAACCTACCGAAATCACATACCAAGAGACCTCCTACTCTGGTAGTTCTTTGCTGTTTCACCACGCTCCGGGGGCAACACCTCCCCGGACCGAACGCGGGCCAGCTGTGCTCATAGTCAGCACTCCGAGGGTGCCTTCCTGAGGGCGAACGGCATCCTAGGATAGGGCTAGGACTCCGCTGCCGGTACCAGGGTGGGACTGAAGCAGGGAACACAACACTGGATGAATATAAGAGCAACAATTTTATAGCAGTGACATGAAATAAGATGTTTCCCCAGAAAGTAACAGGACTAAATGAGAGGAAGGGTTGCTCTAACCTTCAGCTGCTCCATGTCAGCAGGGAATAACCACATCCTCTTCTGAACAGAGACTATATAATTAAGGCATGTGAGCACCTAAATCATGCATGGTGATTTGAACCCCAAATCAAGTGTGGTGAGGCACTGGTACAGGTTGCCCAAAGAAGCTGTGGATGATCCACCCCTGGAAGTATGGGGCCCTCAGCAACCTGGTCTACTGGAAGATGGCCCTGCCCATGGCAGGAGCATGGGAACTAAAGAGTTTTTAAGGTCTCTTCCAACTGAAAACACTGTGCCAGATGTAATCCCATGCCACATATTCCCGAACTGAAACAGGCCTAAAAGAACAACCTTCATACTACAGCAAGCAATTCAGCTGCATGGTGGCAATCATGGTCTTCTACCAATTTCAGCTCTTGAGAATCAGATTTCTTGGGGACCAAGGGAGGTGCACAGCCAGACAGTGACAGCGTAGCTGGTGCTTAACACCTGAAAAATCCACCTGTCCTCCTGACACTCATCTTCTAGCATGAAGCCAAGAGTATTTCCAAAATACTGAAAAGCACAAAGGAGAAGATAACTCCTGTATGTTGCTTTAGAATAAAGTCATCCACCAGCCTGGATGTTAACATCTGCACCACAGGAGAGTATTTCCACATGAAGATAGACTTCACCAATATTTCCTGGCTAGGCTAGAGACGGGATTTAGATTGCCAGATTAGTGAACTTTATTTGCTCTGTTTCTTGAAGAAAACTGAACTTGAAGACCAAATTCAAAATTACCAGTGTGGAAGAGAAAAATTTTGCCCACAACAGCACTTCCAGAACAGCAATTTGGCAGGCGAGGAAAAACCAAGTGTCAGTGCTGGCAGTTGCATGCTTGCTTCTTTTTCTTGCAGAGAGCCATTATGCTCTCTATGTTTTCTAAAATTGTAAATGCTCTTTCTGGCTCACTATGGGAAACAACACTAATACGCATCACAGGGTGTGAGATAAAACATCCAGTGCTATTGCTGCCTTTGATTTTTCTTCCATTTATATCAACTCTCAGTAAAAATGACACAAAGACAGCTGCAGATTTTTTTCTCTAAGCTTTTTCACAATTCATTCTTTGTTTGGTTCATAAATTCTAGGGTCTAACTAGGATCTTATATCAGAGACAGGAATTTACATTTAGATAACATAAAGCAAAGAATACTACCATCATCCTCCCTCTAAAACCAGCTCCAGAGCACTGCCCAACTGACCTCAGATTTGTAAAACAGGGATCTGATCTATTTGCTTGAAACAGAGTATTTCTTTCTCCTTCTCCAGTTAGGAGAAACATAAAATAGTTAGGGTTTTTTAAAATGAGTATTTGTTTGTATCCTGTCCCTCCCCACTTTTTCTTGATTTTAGGGAGTCTCACTCACTGTGCTTTTGCTGAATGAGTCTCTAGTCATGGAGAAGCCTCCAGTTCATTGTCTGGGAAAAAGCCTGGGAAAAGAACCTGAGCACAGTAGTAACTACAAGAGAAAGGCCACTGTGTTTTTCAGAGTCACCTAAAAAGTAGTTAGCAGATACCACCAAGAACAGTTTTCTGATTGCACGACACTTAAGAGAGGAAGCTTTTCTTCTTCTCAACCGCTATGCAAGGACTCAGTAGTAGTAGGCAGGCAAAAAGCTAGCAACGTGCATCAGAACTACAATAAATTACTATGGAGAAGTCCTCAGTCAGGGTCATCAGCTCTGACATCTATCATTGCTGACACCCAAGTCCTGTGACTTAGGAGATTTTCTGCTCAGTTCAGGTGGAGGGGGCATGTACTGTGGGCTTCTTCGCCTCCCAAACCACTTTATTCCAAACAACACTTCTCCTTACACAACCTCATTCCCACTGTTTGAAGAAGTCCACCCTGCTGTTACTGGTCACTCTGACAACTTTACAGGCAGGAGAACACGGGATCAGAAATTTACACAACGTTTCACATACATCAGACACTTATTTGTGTCAAAAGACAGTAAATTCAAACAGCAAGTGAGACCAAGGCTGGGTTATGCCTAGATCATTACTGTGACATGGGGTAAAAACTGGAGCAACTTTTTTGGAAAGCTGAGGCATGTTTTTCCTCGATCATCCTGCCTTCATTCCATATTATTGAAAATTTATCAAAGTTCTGTTATACCTTGAGGCATCAAATACAAACTGGAAGCCAAAACCATACAACACAGAGTCTGAACAAAAGTCTTGGAGAAAAAAAAGGAGGGGGAAAAAGAGGAGGATGAAACTGTCTCAAAATGTTTCTTATCAGAGAATATGCTTTCAAAAAAATGCAGGATTTTTCCCTTTAGCACTGGAGATCATATCCCCTCTATCCATCAAACAATCTTTTAACATAGAGGTTGTTCCAGATGCCAGGACATATAGGTCAGCATTTTCAACAATAGGTGACTAACGTTAGGAGCACTTTAAAGGGAGTTTAGATCCCTTTTTTCAAAAGCTTCAAGCTCCCAGCAGCTCCATCTGGCTTCAAAGGGGGCTCACTTCATAAAGTGTTTTGGATGTGCTCAGCATTTCTGAAATTCAGGGCACCTATTTTAAATCCTAAACATGGACTTAAAAAAATTCATGCCAATTCTTACTGCACAAGGGATGACACCACCTCTTTAATCTGTGCTTAGAAAGCTAAGTGACATTATAACCAACAACCTGGCTTTTCCCTTCTTTTTCCCTCAACAGAATTTGCAGAACTCCTAATAAAACCGGTGTCTATCAGGAAAACTAACAGACTCGAGTCTAACAAGATAACTATAATTTTCCTTGAAACTAGTCAGTAACACCTCCTCAAATCCTCTTTGTAACTGATGTGTAACATGAGTTCCTTACAAAGACCTATCCTGAAGGTCAGCCAGAATACAGCAGCCAGGGCTGTGGGATACTCAGAAACACCACAGGCCATACATAGAAAAGTACTGAATCCCAGGCTGGCATGCTGGAGTACTTAACCCTTCATGGAATGCCAGCTCTCTGCCACAGAGTGCCAGAAAACATAAGGGCTTGTATTTGCAATCTTAGCACCAAAGTCAAGACCTCTACCAATTAAACCAGAAGAGGATAATTGTATTAGCAGCTGATAGTGGCAGACTTCTGTCCTGCTAAAGCAGGATGGCACACACACACTAAAAACACTTCCTCAAGCTAAATTCTTCAGAGTGCTGGATTTGGACCATACTTTATGATTTATTCAAAATAAGACCTTCTTAGCTTAGGAACTTGCAGATGCCCAGAGCCTTTCTATTGTATATCTTTCAAGTATTTTGAGCTTAGGAAAAAAAATCCCTGACAAAATGGTTCCAGCCTTGGGTCAAAAAGCAGCAACATTTCCCTTCTTCTTCTTCCCTTGAATACCCACAGCTGGAGGGTAATACAGAGCTTTTTCAAACACACAGCACAAGGGTAAGAATTAGAGGCTACAAGTGTGCTCTCTACAAAATGTGCACGTGGCCCAGGTCTGCAGGAATTAGTGTGCTGGTGTAAGGATTGTCACTGCCCACAGTCTCCACAAATACCTTGGCATCTCTTCTTTCATGGGAACTACTGAAGCTTTCAAAAGAATGCAGAAGTGCTAATCCCCTGATGCATGTGACTTCAGCCCTGACAGACATTTCCTCAGAGTCACAGATAAAACTGAAGGATTAAGCCATAAAGGATTAGGAGAGGTGTCACCTAGAATTAAGTCACTGGCCTTGAATCATGGTTTTGTTGGGTACTGAAAAAAGGAAACGTCACCATCTTAAGAACAAGCTTTATTGTGTTTCTTTAAATATATATAAATATATTTTAGATATATATCTTGATTTCCTGAGTAGGCTTAAAAGTCTAGATGACTCATAGTTGTATAGGATCACATTTTTTGCTCTTCAGTACACTACCATCAATCTACACTAAAAACCATCAATCTGACACTCGGAAGAGACCAAACAAATTTCTTTCACAACTGTGCACTGGATGTTTATGTATCTAAGAAAATACAGGAAATAAAATAAACACCTTGCATGGCTCTCTTCACATAGAACCTATTTTAAATGACACAGACCCTAGAAGGGGAGGGTCTGTTAGACAGAAAATTGGTCTTTGCCCAGAAAGTTTATAGCACATAGCAAATCTAGGTGTTCCCTACTTAGCTGCCCAGTTATTTTGATGTAAGCACCAAAAAGAGGTCCATACATGAGATGTGCTTTAAGTCCAAAGTCTGTGGCATTTCAGTTAGCAGGTGTAAAGATTATTTGGAGTGGTAGGGAAGAAATAAGGCTTGTGCATTAAAGGGGTGTCTCTAGTCACCCTGGATATCTGTGACAATGTTGAGACCAGATTGAAAATCTTATGAGGGACTCAAGCACTGATCCTCAGCCTGACAAAACCTGCCATAATTTGGAAGTATTGTGCCTAGCTCAGGCTGGAGACTGGCAGAAGCCCTGACACTGTGACAAAGCCACTGCAGCCACCGCATTCTGCAAGACAGGAGGTGGTCCTGCTGTACAGAGAACCCGCTGCAAAGGAACACGTGGAGTCCATCAAAATATTTCTAAAACCTCCTCCTGAATCAAATTATGTTTTGTTTTTCCTGGTTTAGAAGAACAGATAGTATGATGGGTAATGTCATGTTTTCAGGGAGTCGTACAAATGTATTCTGGGGAGCCCAAGATTTCCAGAGAAATGTTGCTGGCTCTTGCCAACACAATAAACTGAAGCTACCAGATAGCTGTTAAAAAAATTAAAATTTTCATGGAGGGAGGAACAAGAATAAACTGCTTCTGATTACCCAGCAGGAAGCATTTAAGAATGTGTTTACTGGTCCTTCATGACACAAGTACTTCTGGCAGAGAGGCAAGCAAGCTCTTTTTTAAGCAGCAGGAGTTGAAGGAAGCCTGTTGGTCACACAAGATCCATGTATAAGACAGTGATGCCACTGTTGGCAGGCCATGAAAGGGATGCTCCAATTAGGCTGATGAGCATGCAAAGTCATGGAATTTAGGGCTGTGTGCTCCTTGGGTAAAGAAAACTTTGAAGAGCATTTTGCATGGTATTTCCAGTTTAAGTTTAGAGACTGGACTATACAGAAGTAATCATTAATGATGATAGTAAAAATACTAATAGGTAAAAAGATCCTGCTTACCCTTCTGTTTATTTCCTATTAGAAAAATTCTTCACTTAAGTTTCATTCCCTTAACACAGACCAATTCATACCCTAAACGACAACTCAACAGTGTAACCATTAACGTACAATAGAAAGTATCATGAAAACTGACCCAAATTAAAGTTCTCTAAATTCAGTTTACATACTCTTCATCTCATGGTATATTCACTATAGCAAGCTTAAAAGTTTAGACCCATTTTTCTTCTGACTGTCCTCTGATTTACAAACCCTGAATTAATGCAACTCTTTTCACAGCCCACACATGAAAGAAGTACGCAAATAGCTGAAGGAAATGATAAGAACTCTAGGTGCCATGGATCACATTCTGTGCACAGAGTGACTTCCCCAGAGTAAGCCTATGCAGCAGAGCTTTTGGCATTCATCATTACAGTCCAGTCCTTCGATCAGTGGTGTTGTGGCCATGCGCAGCCACGTTTCCACTGATGGAGCAATGCTTATAACAAAAGGCCATCCCTCCCAAGGGGAGCACAGCTGTGATTTGAATATCAGATCTCAAAAAGGTGGCTTTATTTCAAAAATGTTACCAAGGGCTGCTAGTGGGCCAATCAGTTTGTGTGATGGTTTATAGCAATACACCTGTGAAGTCTCCAGAAACTAGAAACTTGTGAAATGTGGGGGAAAAGAGCTGCATTCTCACCAAAACAGAACTCCTGGTTATATAGAGTATTGGATCAAAGACAAAGTATTTAGTAGAAACACAGCACTTGCACAAACCTCATCGCCAAGGCTTTGGGGATGCTGGGTGAGAGTCCCTCTGGTGTCCTCAGCCACACTGGTTGAGCACAGCCAAGGCTGGACCAGCCCCCTGCCCCTTTCTCCAGATTTCCTCTGGACATACCCTCCAAATTCTGATTTATTCCATGTTACCAGCAGCAGTGGTGCCCAGTGAGCAAATGGGGCTGCTCCAGGCAATGCCTGCTCAGCAACTCTCAGCAGCAGGGCAGGAAGAGGAAAATCGAGATGTCAGTTGCAAAGTGTGCCTGGAAATTTGTACCCGCGGTAGCTGCTCTCAAAGGTTTAGAGCCCGCCTCTTCTTTCCCAAAGCCTGCAGCAGACCCAACTACTTGAAGCTCTTGGACAGCGCAGAGATACAAAAAGCATGGAGCAGCTTCAAGCTTTGTGCATATGTGTCCTTTGGGTCCTGGGGTCATAGAATGGTTTGGGAAGGGATCTTAAACATCATCTAGTTCTAACACTCCTGCCATAAGTCTGTGCCCAAATGATTTTTCTACCTCCCAGTCAATTAAGAGATAGTGCAAAATACCAGAGAAATGGCATTTCCTAGTGATTCTGATAAACAGAGTACATAACCAGCTACTTTAAAAGCCGGCTTTGAATGCCACTAGCTTGCTTTGTTCTGAGCACAGTCCCAGGGCGAATGTCAGATCACGTATCTCATTTGTTATCTTTATACAGAGGACTCCGCTAAGTGCCAGCCATCATAAAAATACTAACACTCCTTTTAGTGGAAAACAAATAGAAAAGAAAAACGCCACAACTCGCTTAAAAGGAAGCCAATTAGCACTTCAAAGATTGCCACGTGGTCTGTAAACAGGGATGTTAACACACCAGGGAGCCGTGCTGCTCTTCAGCCACAGCCTGAGTTACGCAAATGGAGGGGGCACCATTACAGAGATAACTCTCCCCTGGCACAAACCCACACTGTGCATTCATTTAGGCACACTCTTTGCATTTTATTTCCCCCAGTGGCTTAAAAATATGCCATGAATAAGAATTGCATATGAAGAGCATTTTAATCTAGCCTCAGAGAAGGCACTGTCCTCCTCTGGGCAGTGAGCACCCAGCAGCAACAGCTTTATGTACAACATGAAGGAAAGTGTCACAGAGAAAACTGCAGTAATTGAGGTCACATCCTCTGTGATTGCAAGGAAACTCCCTTGCACATTTTTCACCATCATCCATGGACATTTCCATGTATATACATTTTAATGATACCTAAATATTTATCTCCCGAGCAGCTAAACTAGTAGGCATTTAATTCTAGTGATGCAAACACCTGGTGGCTGGATGCTCTCATCTACCTGTAAATGCAAAACACCAGCCACTGAATTCAATTATGTGGAAAAATTACGTGACAGTCATCTCTGAGGTATTTGGAATCCCCCACAAAATCAGTGCTCCACATGGTTAAGCAGCTAGCCCTCATGTTTTAGAGGGAGGGAGGGAAGAAGGGACAAAGCTGTGCTTTGTGTTTTTTTTAAACATGTCATTTGCAGCTGTACAGTTACAGTTTACAGATTAATAATAAAAGAGTGTATGTGACAATGCAGAAACAAATGATCCTTCAATGTCAAACACAAAGCAAGGTGGAAATATATTTTTCTGTTAACTAGCCAGGCTTTCATTTCAACTGCTCTGATCTTGTAAATAAAGCTTACAAGCTACAAACAAGTGTGGGAATTAAGCAGACAAAAAAAAGAATCCCAAACCCTAAACCAAAACATCTTAACTCAACGGTCTCCTAGTACTGGTTAGCTAATTACATTTGCTGTTTTTAATTCAGGGGATCTAAACAGATTAAAACAGGTCAAAAACAACAATACGCAGGAACAGGCCCAAGGGTAAGAGCTCTCTGAATACTACCAGACAATCAGTTACTGTCAACCATTGCGAAAAAACAAGGGGCATCCCTTTATGTTCTGAGAGACAAGAAGAGGTTGGGTGGAAGGATGGATGGATGAGAGGACAGACAGACAGAAGGAAGAGAGAGAAGAAAGAACAACAAAATAACACTAAATAACATTCTCCTGCACCCACGACTTGCCTCTAAGGATTTGCTTTCCAAGCACTTTATCGAAAATGTTCAAGTCCTTAACTGATCTTCTGAGGGGAAAATAAGGGGACCTGAAAAGCCTTAAGCTAATTGAGCATTGCTGAGACATGCTTGATGAGATGGGAAAATACAAAGCTTTTGAAAGGGTGAAAAATCTCCAACCATCTGGTAGTGGGGTTGAGAAGAAAGGGGAAGGACAAAGGGGCAGTCTGGAGCAGGGAGGTACAGGACTGCTTAATTATTGGGTTACAAGACCATGGCCACCCCAAATGCATGTGAAAGCTCACAAATGAGCTTAGAAGGCTCAGCAAAATCATCTCCTAGTAAGAATAGCATCTTCAGGAAAGCAAAGAGGAGTAGCTTTCCCCAAGATACATCTGCTAATTAGAAAATATGGGTAATGGATGTGGGTGGCAAGGACCCTAGATGAGAACAAGGCTATTCCTGGTGACCTCTCTACCTGTTTCTTCTGACTGCTACTCTCCAAGGCTCCACAGGTGGGATTCTCTTTAAATTAATACCACCCTGCCAGCCAGAAGGAAGCTTCTGTTGCACTTGGCAATACAGGTGAACAGCCTGCATTTAGATTTCAAAGGAAATGCCCCAGGTGTTCCATCAATATGGCAAGCAGCTGATGTGCTCCAGCCTCTTCAGGCCTGGATAAGACTAAGCTCTGTTTTCTTATCTCTAAGACTAGCTACAGAAAAATCACAACATTCAAAGGGCAACCTTCACACACTGGAGCAAAATCTGAACTATCTTTGCTCTAAATGGCTTTGTCAGCTATGAGCTGTGAAAGTGCTAGTGCCATCCTGCCTTCTCCTCTTGGAGGAGATGGATATGTATCCAGCTGATTACAGGTGCAGGTTAGCAAGGAGCAAGCTGGCTTCGACACCCCAAGCTGTGACCAAACCTTTGCCAAAAAGCATTGCTGTGCTCATTCTCACTTTTGGAATGTGAATATGTGTGGCTGATTTCCTTCCCTCCTACGTGCAGATCCTTCTCCAGTTTTTTCAGCTGTGTGCTGTGATCCAGTTGGATTCGCAAGCTGGGCAAGAGCAAGCTATATCTATCCTTGAATGGCAGACCTCATTACAAGAAGGAAATGGTTCTGGCAATCTAACACATTGCATGGCACTGCTGTTCCAGGATCAGATATAAGCCTCAGGTCATGGCTACCTCTGGTGGTTAAATATCCCATAGCAGTTGTGATAAGAACAAATGGCATTAACCGTATTTTACAGCCAAATCTTGACATGAATATCTCTCCCCCAGGCTCCCCTTGGAAGTTCTTTCCCCTTTGGAAAGATTTCCTGTGTCTTAAACATCACACCTTTAACAGTACCATTAAACATTGGCTGTGTTTAATGCCAGAGGGAACAGTTTCATGAGCAGATTCTGTGATCTCTGTGTGCATCAATTTCTAAGATAACTTGGGTTCCTTTAGATAGGTACAAGATATATATGTATTTCTTATAATCTGCTTTTCATGCTCACACACTTCAAGAGCCAGCTGGATCTGCAAGTGGAACTGCGTCCAGCAAATCTATTCTGTGTCATGCTGGAAGCAGGCAATATTCGAAATATTGTTTAAAGACTTTTTCCTTTAACTTTCTTTTCTTTTTAAAGCAAAATTGCCCATATTGCAGTGCCAGAAGATTCAAAACCAAGCTACAAAAGCACTCAAATGTTTGGACATTTACCTGAAAACCAGCTGTGTTCCAGCTGCAGGAGCCTGCAGCACCACTGTGTGGTTACTGAGACATGTTAGTAACCTCCCAGAAACCTCAGTATTCTGCAATTCAGCACTCAGGTTTCTATGTGCAAGCAGATTTATGATGATACAGGCATCAAAAACATTGAAAATGGTTTAAAAAGACCACAATAACTGTACCTACCACACTGGGCAGTTACTGCCTCGGAAGACAGAGATAAACCCAGACCACAGAGGATGCCAGTTTTACCAGACCAAAATGAGTGTGGAAGCTGTTAGCTATGCTCATGTGAGGGTAATTGTAAACTATCTGCTGTCCCAAGAAGACAGTCCCAAAAAATGAGAGCACAGCTCTGGTCTCTTTTGGTGATTCAGATTTGTAGATCAATGTGACCACCAAACAGGAGCTCCTGGTATCTAAAGGAAGAACTGGGTGTGCTGGTAAGGATCACTGCAAAACGCCATGAATCTGTGAGGTGAGATGACAAAAGGAAGGGCCAAGGGCTTAACTGAGGTGTGATGGCAGCAGCCATGCAAAACTTGGAGCAATGAGCATCTGAATCCAAGTGAGGGAGAGGGACCATGCCAGCGCTTACCAGTGGCCTCATACCCTGTTGATCAGAGCATGTTAGAAATAAATCTGAATTAATGCTGGAAGGGTTCCACCCTTGATCCTTGTGTCTCAGAAATTCCTGCACGACAGCCATGGGGGAAGCCCCTTTCATTGCTGGGACAGCACCAATTAGAATGTGCCACTTGCAGAGACCTTTCAATGCCCAGAAAAGAGCAAAACAAAAAGCAATGAAGGTGCTGTTCACTCATAACAGCAAGTCCTACTCAGTTTTCTGACCTCTCCAGACCAGCTGCCCCTTAACATGGAGGCACCATGCTAAGGTACCAGCACCCCAGAGAGGGGGTGATGCTCAGACCCAGCTGTGCTGACTACCTCCCTGCTCAGTCTGTGAGCTTCCTGATAATCTTCCTTCTAGCTAGGATAGCCAGAAGAATCAGGCAAGTTAATTTCCTTGACTTGAGCTGCTGGAGTTAGGCATTGATTTTTCAGCACACTGACATCTTATTTTGAAGCACCTGAAGTATCTCCATTTGTTCTCATTTGACACCTTTGTGCTACATTTCAGGCTGACAGACCATGAAAACACATCCAGTACCTGATGAAACATCTTGTAACTGTGATAGCATTTGGCCACAAATTGGGAATCTTAATGTTTTCTAGGCCCTGAAACAGTGAATTTGCCATCCTCATCCCCTGACTCTACACCATTGTTAGCTGTAACCAGGGGGCAATGGAGAAGAGACTATTGACTTTTTCTGCTCAAAATCCAGAACAGAGTTTAACCAATTTTTCTGTCCAGGTAAGAATGGTATAGCCTGTAAGTGACTGCTTATTTCCTCCACAGAGAAAATGCTGAATGTGTAGACACGCAGTCTTTCATTAAGGCTGTCAAGTAATGTAACTATTGAGAGGTTTAGGACGATGTAAATGGAATAAAGGTGGTTTTGGCCTCTGCGGTAGCTATGATTACTGACACAGTGACTGCAGAACAAACAAACAAACAATAAAGACACATCCACAAAGGGGAATAATGAGTCAAAGGGCTTATATACCCCAAAATTTCAGTGCAAAGACCCTGCAACAGTGAAACAGTAATGAAGGTTTGAAATTTGTTTGAAATTTGCTGGCTGTAGAAAGCAATGGATTTTAGAACTCAGGACAGAAGTCACAAGTCTGAACCTGGGAGGAAAATCATTGGCAACTGTTTTAGCAAAGTACAGTGTTAATCAAGGAAGTACATTATAAGCATCTAAGCATGAATACAGGTAAGTAAAAAACCCCGCCATTCCATACTCTTCATGTTTCTCTTGGATCTCTCAAACAAAACTAAGTGTTTTTGCAGTTGCCCATAGACTGTCTGCAGCTGCAACTCACAGTTCATCATTCAGAGCACTGATTTAATTGCAGCTCTGAGAATATGCACAGCACACAGCAGTGCTCCAGGAAAGGCCCCTCAGAGATATTGCAAGACCCCAAAAAGGAGATGCTGAGCTTTTTGTGAAATAACAGGTAAGTCCCAAAGAGCTGCACCTCTCCACCAATATGTTGAGATGACATTACTGCCTGATTCAGATGCAGTCCCAGAGATGTAGGAGGGAAGAGCTTTCTCCCTGGTAGAACATTCATAGTAGCTAGAGACGGTCAGTTTGGGCTGTTGGATTGATACCATGGGCCAGGTATGCTGGTGATGACCTTGCATGCTCATCTGGAGGCAAAATGTGATAAAAGCCAACCAAGCAGAGGAAAAATGTTCCAGATGGCAAGATGTCAAAAGAACACTTAACTGTCAATCACATTAGGAAAGGGTGAGAGGACAGAAAAGTGCCAAAAACTGCTGTCAAAAAGTTATGAGTAAAGTGCAGAAAAAAGGAAGAGAAAATCCAGAGGAAAGCATTATGCTTCAAAGATCTGAGTGCGATTGGGTGAGATTTTTCCTGCTCTGGATCAGCAGCAGTGAGAAAGGTTTAATCTCAGTTGGGTCATGCCCTAGCAAAGCAAACTCTACTCTACAAGGCTTGTACACACATGTCCCTTCACTATGTAGCAGTCCCTTCTTGCACAGCTCTGGCCCCCCTCTCCAAGCACAAGAAGCAAGGACACCTATGAAGTCATGGTGAACCTCACTAGCAGAGCCAGAAGTGGGAACACACAGAAGAGAAAACAGAACAGAGCTGAATCAAAAAGTGTGTCTCTTGATCTATGTGACAGTACACAGAGTGAGTAAATGCCACCCTTCTCATATGAGAACAAGATTTACTCCTCACCACAGCACTAGGCAAAACTACAGAAATAAACAGTGAAGTGAAAGTGTTCTCCCACTCCCCAAAGAACAAGCCAGATAATCTTTCAATCCTAGGACATATGGTGTTTTCTTTTAATTCCTTCCTGTTCTATACTTGAAAAAAAAAGACAGCTCTCCAAATCATACCTTCTCCATTCCCACTGGCTGTGGTTACCACACAGTTATGACTGGACTCCACTATAATTTATGAAAATCCTTGGTGAAATGCACTTTGTCTCCCTGCTGCCCTAAGTGTGTGGCTGTTTGAGTTTTTGAAACAGCTATAACATAGTGCTATAACCTGGGCAAGGCGGTACATCCAACCAAAACCTAAGCAAGTGGAAGCACAGAATTTCCAGTTCCAGAGCCAGCTCAGTTGGATCTGTGTGTATTCCATCATAAACAAGCTTTATTAAAAGAAGTAAGAATCAAATATTTATTGGGGCTTAACGAAATGAAGACACCTTTTGTAGAAGATGGTACAAAACCATAACATTTGTCTGTGAGGGATCAAATTGTTTCCTGGTGAAACTGCACTCCTTTGGTCTGCTGGACCTATTCTAATTTTAGACTGAATTTCTTACTGTGGCCCACAGGAGCCAAGCTCACTGTTCAAACAGATACCTCTGTAGCTGTACAGTATATGTTAAAGTGGTGCCATATCTCTGGAGGTGCTAAAGCTTATTTCCAGAAATACTGTTGGCTATGATGCCATCTGTGACAGTGCAGTCCTTGGCCAGTGAGCCCTACTTTTTCAATATGTTACAGGAAACTGTTTCTAAGATGTCAGACTCTCTCCCATATTCCTTTCCCTCACTCCTTGGGTGCTATTTGAGACAGTTTGAAAGAGGTACATGTTTTGTTTGTGTGAGGCACTGCTGTCTCTCTGGAGAGGTGAGCTGAAACCAAAGTCTGGTAGACTTGGACCCCACCATTTGGAATATGGATTCTATTATCTCTGCAATTTTCATATGTGAAAAGGGCATTACCAGTATCTTAAAGCTCTTCACGACTTCTAGCTCACATGGTAAAAAGGTGTAATATCATGTAATACTATTATAAATACAAGAGGGCTAAGAATGACATCATAGCATCTGCTTTTCACTGGGATTTCCTGATTTTATATTTTTTGGCATTCCCAACATGGAAAATCAGGATGAAAATGGCACTTCAATATATTCCATTAAAAATATCCAGTTTCTCCTCCAGCGTCTCAGAGGATTTAATTTCTTCTCTTTCTTTTTATTTTCTGTGCATGGAAAAGCATTCTAAAGCTTCTTTTCTTGATTTAATGCTGACTGTGATTCAATTCAGTGCTGTAACATGAGTTAATTAAACTAAACAAAGGCTGCATTGTCAACATTTTCAGCAGGAACAAAGAGATTATATTTTTAAATGCAATAAAAATTGCCAAATCATAATACTATTTCTATTCTGCTTACTGTAAATGAAATGAAGGAAACAATCAAATAGAGATAATAAACCTTAAACTCTATCATTGTTACAGTATTCCCTATTGTTGTTTTCCTGTTTTCTTTCCTTTTGGCTTTTTGTCTTTTACCATCAAGTCCAATAACATAAAATGACTGCGACAGCAAGCAAAATGTTTAAGCTGAAAAATTCCTTACATTTTCTACTTTTTTATTAGAAAAGCACACAGAATAAAATAAATTATTTTTCCTTGCAAGGGATGAAAAATAATTAAAACTTCAAATTAATCTTGTGCCACCTATTTTTTATGTACATTCAGGCTAGAACCTGATATACAGAGAGTAATGAGAAGAAACAGATTCCTTCTGTGGCAGGAAAACAAATATGACTTTTTTCCCCTCAAGAGACTGAAATCAATATCTAGAGCAGACTACTGACAGTATAATAACCAGCCTGACTGCTAATGCACAGTGCTGCACAGCATCCTCAGGGAAGTGCCCTCAGGAAAGCCCTGCAGGAGGTGCAGTCTCCAGTGTATAACTGGAGCAGAGAAGATGCAGGTGAGCCTCACCTGGCTACTTCCACGAGGCAAAGAAATTAGTTGGATATTCTTTTCTGCCACAGCTATAATGCCTTCAGGAGGTTGGAGTGCTTGATACAGACCAAACAGTCCTTGGACCACCACAAACTCATTGCAGCAGGCTGGAAAACACAATCTGGTCACAAAATCTCCTCAACTGGCTGATACTGCAGCTGAAAAGTTCACTGGAGTTTCATGAAGTTCTCAAGAAAATAAAGGTATGAGAAGCGAGGCTTCGTAGGCGAGGCACCTTTTAGGATTTCCACTCATAATCTCTCTGCACACCTCCCACTTGTCCCAGCTACTGCTTCCCAACAGCCCACATCTCTGCACAGCTTAGAGCTTTAAGTACCCATCTGCAACTTTCTGGTTCCACAGCATTTTCAGCATTTCTGCAAAAGGTCCAATGCTGCACTTCTTTTTCTTTGCCAAACATCAGTATCTGTTAGAGTAAGATTTAAAAAATATATTTCATATTTAGTGTCTGAATATGCTGTAACAGCCCAAAAAATTGCATTTTATTTGGTATAGGTTCTTATCAAACACCAAACACACTATATCTGGTTCAGGATATTTATTCCTCTCCTCTTTGAGCAACTGAATAAAAGAAGTTGGAGCCTTTATACTAGATCTTCAGAAGTCACAGCACTCCAAAATATTCTTTTCTTTCCAAACAAAGTTAAATTACCTACTTAAAGATTCTAGGGAAGACTTTTATCCTTTTTTTTTTCCCCCAAAAATGTCTCCTCTCTCTCCACTTGAAGAATTAAAGGAGTTTGGTTAAGCAATAAAATTGCCATGAATCAGTAATAAAAATGTCAGATTTGTCCAAAAAGGTCTTTCTCAAGAAGTCTTTTGCTCCTCTATAGCCACAATGTCATTTTGACATTTTTGACTTTGTTTAATAACAAAGTCATTATTTTGACATTATTTACAACTGTACCAATGGACATAAAATCCTATAAATGCCTGAGACTGAAGCTGTAAAACATGAGAGCTCTTTTCCCCAGGTTTTGGAATATTTAGTTCTCTCCAAAATTATGCCATAAAATTACCACTCCTGCTAAAGTAAAATGGACGAGTGAAGAATGGACAGTGTTGCCTACAGAGTTACAACTATTTATGTTACAAAGACTGTTGAGCAAACCTGGGCTTAGCTAGAACAGAACTTGGCAGACTTCAAATTTGAAATTAGGCGGACTTCAAACTTAGAGGAAACAAGCGCTGATCAGAAGAGTCACAAAGGAAATCACATGTACTGCAAATGATGGAAACCTCCCCCAGCTTGCCCCTGAGCCAGCCCTAACCTCATAGTTGAGGTGAGGATGCTACCCAAACACTCTAATGTTTCTCATGTGGAGAAACATCACAGGTCAAGCTCAAACTATGTTCCAAATGGCACAAGATGACAAAATATTTCAGCCTAAATAAAGAGAAAACAGAGAAAAAACAGCAATAACTGTTCATTTTCTAGTGCTCTAGCAGAAATTCTACCTCTTCAATGTGTTAAACGACTTCTTAGGGTGATTAGTGAGGGAGATCATCATTTTGAATGTCTTGATGAAGGGAGATAGAAAGAGATGGGAAATAAGTTGACAGAGGTGAGAGTGTGCTCAGAGGAGAAATTGGCTGCATATTCACGCAAATAAATATGGGATTTACTTCCACGTACTGCAAGCTGTGTTGTGGAATAAATGTGCTGATTAAACCTACAAGTAAGTGCTGAGTGCATGGTCATTACAACACAACAGGACTATTTCCAAGTGTACATATAAAGGGACTGCCAAAAGGTCTTTAAAACTGTGTACTCTTACCTAGTCAGCAGATACGTCAGTGATCACCACTTGCTCTGTTTTTTAATAAAGGGATTTGAGAATATTCCCCAATCTTATAAGAAACATAGATTTTCATTATTCTTTTGTGAACCAGAATGAGTGCATTGTAGTACTTGGAAAAAAAATGAAAAAGGCATCTTATTTTGCCTTTTTTCTTCAGCTGCTCCCTCATAATATATAATTTCAAGTTACAGTAGGAAAAAAGGGAATAACTTGGCACATGTGATATTTTATTACTGATTTTGGAAAAAGGCAACAGCAGGTTTTTATGAAATACACAGTGCCTCACATTGTTAGATTCTTCAGGGTGATCTGGCTTGGTTCTTATTGCTGGCAATGGGATACAGTAGTGCGACTGCCAAGGTTTTGATTCTTCATTCCTCTGGGCTCCCAGCATCCCAGAACCTTGAAAGCACCAGGATCTGGGACTCCTTGGGAATCCATACTACAGCATGACCCTGGAGCTGTGAAGTGAAATGAGCTATACAGAAGGGACCCTGCAAGCTCTAAAAACCCCCAAAACACAGAGATGAGCTGGCAGTAGAATTTAAGCAATTAAATCAGAAGATAACCTATGGTTTGTCAGAAGTTCATGTAAACTGAGACACATCTCTGAAACAGCAAGAAACAGACATTTTTTCCATGGAAAATCACATAATTGAAAAAAATTCCTAGCACGCTTCAAAGCCGCAATCCGTAACTGAGCAGAAATCCAGCTTTAGTTTGGAAAAGGGACCTTGTTCTTGTTGGTCCTTTAGTGGCTTACACAGCTCCAGTTCTGAGGACTGAAGGGATTGCTGATGACTCCCCAGAATCATCTCCCAGGGAGAAGAGAGAGGCAACTACGTGCTACCCTTTGCTCTGGCATATATACAAACACAAAATCTCACGCAGAACAGAAAGACCAGGTAGTTTGCAATTTAGTAGTTGCTACATTTGGCTATGCACTTAGATCCAGAATGGGTCAAACTGACTTAAGATCCATGAATTTCTGTTTAACAGGACTAGCAGTCCCACATTAGATGTTTTCCCACATTCTTAGACAAAAATACAGTGTTTCATCCTATATTAAATGTACTGTGTGTGCTGCTGGAAAACTATTCAGCTGAATTACTTTAGGAGGTAGCACTTGGGTTACATAAAATAATGTCACATTTTAAATCTCTTTTTTTATGCCAGGTAATCTCTTTCCATTAAGAGGAGTCTCTCATGGGGAAATATATCTTATTTTATCAGTCTGAACTTCAGCTGATTTTAATTTTTTTTACCTATTTTTGTCCAGACCCACATCACTTTATGGCAAACCTTCAAAACCTATGTGGCAGAATTTGTGCCCACCAGAACAAGAAGCATCTAGCAAGATGAGCTACAAGGGTGCTTATAGCCATAAGAATGAAAAAAGGCAAGGGAAAGGCTTTGTTTCCTTCTCTTCTCCCGCTCTGCAAGAGCACCCATTTATTTACCGTGCGCCAACAACAGTACATTTGGAACAAGCTGAACAGAATATTTATGTTGTTATCCTGCACACAGACTCAACACAGCTCCTCTTATCATGAACTTTACCAAAAGATCACTTAAATTGATGACACTCCTTCTATGGACTTCAACAAGCTTTGGATCAGATGAGTCCTGCACAGTATCAACACCTGAGACCCCAGGTAGGAACAAGTTCCAAAATATTTAGCAAGAACTTTTTACTTACTTAGTATTTGAAACTTTTAAATCAAGGGCTGGAAAAGAGAAGATGCCAAGAACAATCCTTTTCTGACATTACCTGCTTAACACTGCATATTTTAATAGTAAGTAGAACAGATGTTGAAATATAATCTCTCTGCTGAGAACTGTATGACAGTCCCTAGCTGTCGGGTACACTAAAGTAGTAAAGAGGAGAAAATGTGCAAATAATGAAGGTACATTTTGTCCAATTTACTTGTGATGATGCATAAAATAAAATGTAAATAATTTCTATTTGGAGGAGATTAACATAACGATATTGGTATTTGCAATCAGAGTGAGCCTGCATTGTATAACCTGGGTTTGCAGCTGAGGTAGTCTGGTACCATTTACCTGAATTTGAATGTAAGAGTTATATCAATTTTACTTTCATCATCATTAACACAGCACAAAACCAATACCATTAACACAAATGATAACAAGGAGATGTGATTCATCTCAACTTCGATAGGCAATTAAAATATTAAAAAAAAGGAATGGAAATATTGTTTAGCTGTATATGAACAAAGAGGTTCTATTAACCTGGCTTTGCAGTGAAGAAAATTGTCAATATTGCTAACACAGGTTTGCAATTAAGTTGGTGTCAATGTTGCTGAGAAAAGGACTTCATAATTAGGACAACACAATTAATATTGGCCTGAATTTTCAATAAAAACCATGTCTGCATTTTAATTTGGAACTGTAAAATTCATCCTTGGGCTCTACAAATGACCATATAATTAACTTGCAGTTACTTTAAAATTAGAGAATTATTTACGTAACAATTTTTTTTATGTAACCATGTGCATTTACAAATGGTGAGATGATTGCAGGGTTCCCAGAAGCATCCAACACTTAAACTTCTACATTTCCTTGCAAAAGCATTCCAAAGGTTTTAAATATTTTGCTCCCAGAAAAAAATTACTGCTTCAGAAGACTCTGCATTCTCACTCCAAATACTGGTTTCTACATTAGAATCACTAGTTTTAGTTACTCTTAGTTAAATATCTATTAATGACCTCACAAATAACTATCACACCCATTTATTTTAAATACTCTGGATGTTTCTAGCAACTGTGATCAAAAGGACACTTACGTGGACATAAATTGGTTGTTTAATTAGCATTATGCGCTCAAATACAAAAAACCAAAAACAAGAAGGGTATTTAAATGTCACTTTTGAACCTGAGTGTGCACTTTTTTGCACTTAGCTTCCTACGCAAATCCAAGTCCAATATATCAAAATTAACACTCAAAGATAAGACAAAAAAGGATTTTTCTTAAGGGGAAAGAAAAAGCTTTTACGTGCCCTTTCCATGGTTCCTCACAATAGAGAAGGATAACATAAGTCCAGCAGCATTCTCTGTCTCCACCTGTTTTATAATAGGCTCACCTCCTTCTTCTTCTTTTCCTTCTTCCTTCTCCTCTGCATCAGGAATCAAAGGTTTCTCAACTTCTGTTGTGTCTTCTTGGTTCAACAGTGGATCTGAATAAATTTAATAAAAAGATGAAAAGCAAGGCTTTTCAGAATGGACATAAAAGGATTAACACCCACTAGAGACCTTGCCATTAAAAACACTGGCAGAGGAAAAGGATCCTTTCCTCCATGAGTACAAATAAAAAAGCTGTCCAAGGAAATCCAAGGGGCTCTAGTTCAGAGCAAAGCCTTGAAGATACTGAACTTTCTGGGATTTAGCACAAAATCCCATATGCCTACTCCAGGCATGGGTCTTCACTGGGACTCACTGCAATCCCATAGACACATGCAGTCCATGCCCCATCCCTTGAAGTGTTGAAGGCCAGGCTGGATGGGGCTTTGAGCAGCCTGGCCTAGTAGAAGGTGTACCTGCCCATGGCAGGGGGGTTGGATCTAGATGATCTCTAAGGCCCCTTCAATTCCAGGCATTCTATGATTCCATGATTCTGTGTTACTGTTTTTGCCTGTTAATCTTGCTTTTTGATTTCAAGACACATGGAGTACCTTCTATTTCCATACAGGATCCTTGGGAATCTGCCCCCGTTTTGCTCTCCTCATTTGCAGAAATATCCTGTTGTGCTGTTAATACAACAAACAGAAAATGGAGTCAGGATGATGCTGCAGGCAGGCAATGTTAGATTCATTAAAACAGAACATGAACCTCACACACAGCATGGTACTTCTAAGACAAGCACTGCTTTTTTTTCTGTTCAGAGAACAATGTCAGATACATTTTATATATGAAAATATCACTTAACAAAACTAACCATTAAGTTAGTCAAAGAGCTGGTCAAAACTGACCCTGCAGCTGACATAACCTCTACTAGCCAACAGCATTTCCTTAAGGTGGCAGAAGACAGGCTGAAACCCACTGGAAGAACTGAAGTTTCATATCGGTTCATTATCTCTGTCTTAAAAATCTTTGATACAAAACTTTACCTTTGGCTTGATCTTGTTCACACACCACAGGATGCACTGAATCACCCTTCTGCATGCCTTTGGAGTCTTTCAGGGAATCTGAGGAAAAAGCAAGCAAACAAATAAATCCTGAAGCACTTTTCGTGCTGGAAAAGTAGTGATTTCAGTTAGAGGAGCTCTTTGGTGCCAGCTTTGTATTTGGTATTTTAATACGCTGACCGATTTTTTATCTGTTTAACTACAGTCTTATAAACTACTGTTACAATTATTCAAATTGATTTCAGAATCCCTACCCTTACTGAGTAGTTTTTTGCTGGCAGTACAAACCTTAAACCAGGAGCTGGCAAGGAAGGATGCGTAAGAATAATCAACAGCATTATCGAGAATTTTATTCCTAATGAGTGGAGCAGCACAAATCTATGAGAAATAGCACAAACCACCTACTTGATAAATAAAGTGATTTATTATTTATTTAGAATAACAGTATTTCGCGGTTGGATTTCCAGAAACTTTAAATCTTTCCAGAAACGTTAAATCCCATAAATCCCTGTGCAAATCCTAGCCTCGTGTCACTTGGTGACAGAACTCCCAAGGTCATTATTGTGGCCAAGGGTGCTTTTCTTTTTTGGAGCAGACTATCAAAATGAACCGCCCAAAGCAATACTTGGAATCAGTGGCACAGTGAGACTTGAATTACATGGCAGAAAGTCCAACTGCTTTTTTGTTTGGGGTCTTCATAAACACAGGGCATTATTTTGTTGTGTCAAACAGCATTTTCTGATAACAGTCAGTTTTTGCATGGGGATAGAGAAATACATAATGAATAATTCCACTGTATTCAGGTAATACAGCAACACAAATACTCGATTTAGTTTTGCTCATCCTCATCACACACAGATTTCACTGGATAAAGAGCTCTCTTTGAGGCTTGTTAAAAAACAGTGCTGATCTAACTGGACATTATGAGACCACAGGGATGAGTCCACTCCAGGTCATAACAGCAGCAACAGATAATCAGTGTTTGTGTTCCCATGTGAGATGCTTTCTAAAATGCTGCTGTCCTGGGTTGGCCCAAGGGATGCCAATCTTGAAAGTGACATATGCTGCAGGGAGTAGTACAACTTCCTTCCTGAGAGAGAGTACCAATAGCCAGGTAGTTTTTAGCATTGATATATAGGCCAACCAATTAAAAGCTGATCCACCTTCGAGGCAAAAATTATATATAAGCAAAGGACCTCTGAGTCTCTGCCTCTTTTGCCTGCTGCTGTTCAGAGAGAAGCAGCTCCCTGCTCTCTCCCCGGTAAGACTGGGCCTTTTCCCTGCCCCCCCACCGCGTTCCCCAGAGGTGGGGAGGGAGGTTTGGAGTGGCCGTGCAGCAGAGGTGGGGGAGGACCTGGCCTGGGCTCTCGGCAGAGGCAGTTCAGCCGGGCCAGCATGCCAGCTACAGTGGGCAGCGCTGGGTAATGCTCTGGGCCAGGCAGGGGCCAGGCCAATTCCATCTTGCTCCTGGCCAGGTCCTGCTGTGTCACCCAGGGCTCTCCTGCTCCAGGCCGGCCCTACCAGGCTGAGCCAGCTTTGCAGAGCAAGACTACCAAGACTCTGAGAGCTTCTGCCATCCAGCTCAGACCTTTCCAAACAGCCCGGCGGAGAGCACTGCCGGAGAGAGAGAGAGATTAACTCTATCCATGCCTGGACTAAACTTGCAGAAACCCATCCTTCCTTGCACAGAGAGAGGAATGAGTGAAGACATCTGCATAAATACAGCATAGAGACTTTAAGTCAGTGAAGGAAACAGAACTGATGCCTAGAGGGAGGAGCATGAGAAGTGCTTCAAGAGTGAAGCTGGAAACTCTTTTGGAGAACTATGGTTGGGGACTGAGCTAATAAATTCCCTGCAATATATGAGAGAACAGTCCAAAGGGGGATATGAGGTTCTAATTGCAGCCAGTAAACCGAAACACCTGGGTAGAGATGAGTAGGTGTTGAAATAAAAGCAGCCTGGTGAGAAACTTGAACAAGAGAGAGGAGAGGCTGTGACCCAGAGCCCTGGTCCCGGGGGAAATGCCAGAGAACCTGAGTTGTCAGAAGAACCAGTGTTACTGAACACAGAAAAAGGGATTTCCTTTGTTGCTACAATTGAACTGTGCATCCTTAAAACAAGTACCCTGTGGACTGTTCATGACCCACTGTAGTAGCTGTGGGAAGGCTGCTGGTGTGGGAGGAATTCAACACAAGCAGATCTTTCCTCCCGGGCGGCTGCTGGTGGTGAGGCTGAAGACCCATAAAAAGAACTGTATTTTCTTACAGAGAATCCATGGTATAAGCAAAAGAGACTTCTCTCCCTGAATGAACTGAGACAAAGACTATTTCTGAGGTGGTAAATTGACTGGAGGTCAAAGTGTCTTCTGTGTGTTGTCAGGGAGAATGAAATGGAGAGGTGGGGGAAGGAGGGGTGATCTGAAGGTTTTGTTCTGATTCTTGTTTTTTCTCTTTGTTTTATGTTTATTAATAAACTTTTCTTATATTCCTTAAGTTTTAGCCTGCTTTGCCTATTGCTAATCCTTATCTCACAGCAAAATCAGGTAAATTTTGGTAAGTGTGCTGGTGTTTAGTCAGAAACTCAAATAGGAGAACTGAAACCACTACAGCTGCTCAATGGAAAAAGTGATGGGATCAAAAGGTGTGCAGCACATCACAATAAATTACATTAGTACAGTGTTTTTACAGCTTAAATTCTGGAAGGTCCCTCTCTACAATATAGCTGAGCAAATCTTACAATATACCCAAGGATGCCCCTGTAAAATTCTGTTCCTGAAAGTATCCAAAAATAATCTCTGATGGGTAAGTGAGAAAGCTGTGTTGTTAATATCTGATCCAAATTTAATAATCTGTAGGAAAGGTATGTGCTGAAATTGTATGGCTTTAATTAACTGCAAATAATCCCTCAAGGCAAATATTTAATTACCTGCACAGTTTCTTGCTTCTTTCATGACATGACAGTAAGTTTAAAAAACACAGGTTTGAAAGTAGAATAACTCACTGATGTACAATTTGCTAAACTTTATACTTGCTGCACTTTTTTTGCCCTAATATTAACTTAAATTTCTACTCACTCTTCTCAGGTGGACCACTGCACCAGTCTTTTATACCATATTGAACAATGAGGTTCAAAGGATTACCATTATCAGCCTGAATTGGAGCAAAACTAAATTAGAATTTTATCAAATTCCAATTTAATCAAAAATCCAATTGAAGGATCTCTTGGTGTAAATGGGAATAGCACAAAAATTCTACAGGGAGTTTTTCAAGCAAACTTGAAACACTTTGAGGGAAATTCTGGCTTTGCTGAAGTTTTTGACAAAGCTCTCAGGGTTTCAGACAAGCCAAGATTTGTACTACCTGTAACTCCATACCCTAAATTAAGATATTTTTCTGCATGATACAGCTGCATGCTTGGAAAAGGAACTGTACTGGCAAAGCTAGAATCAGAAGTCCTCTGCTTTGAGTACCATGATGCCAGGGCCCAAACACAGCCCTTCAAGCAGTCAAAAGTGATGATAAGTACAGTATCACCTGCTTTGGGAGGGGGACATGCAAGCAGCTCTGCCCCATCACTCCCTTGGAGCTCTCTTACCCCACACCTAGTGCACAATACTTCACACTCCCAGACTGGTGCCCTTAATGCCAGTTCACAGGTGCCACCTTTTCTCCCAGGATGAGGAATTACTCCAATTTAATGCAAAAACCAACCTGCAGCATTGCTGCCACAAATCCATGCAGTGGTCAATGACAACTAATGGATTTCAAGAAGCCTTGTGCTTGGCTGATGTAGGTGCCCTATCATACTGCTGTTAGTTGGGCAGCATCACAGAGGGAGGGGTCTGCCACCACAGCTGGCAGTCTGTCCCATGAGCTTTATTCTTGTGTTAAACTTTCATTTTTTATCATAAACAGTTGTCCTGTTGCTCCAGTGTTTGAGGGAGTGATTAAACTGCACTGAATTCCAAATTATCCCAGGCAATATACAACAATAAATTTTCACAAGTTGATTTTTGCAAAGCATGTCTCTAAAAACAACAGACAATGGACAGAAGTTATTGCCTTGCTGTAAGAGTCTCCCAGTTTTATTTCAGCAGCTGGAACCTGTCTTGATTGGTTTTACCATGCAGATTCTGAGTTCTAAAATCCTTAAGGTCAAGACCATATCAAATGTTCCTTCTTTTTAAATCCAAATATTGCACTAAATATTCAAGCCAAAAGGTCCAAAGACAGATTTACTTTCAGGATTAACAAGAATAAAATAAAGCAAAGGAATAAACCCAGATTTATGAAGCAAATCTGTGTCAAGGAAAAGTGAAAGTGTAAAACCAAAGGCAGTGATCAATAAAAATGCTGATGATACACTACTTTCTGTGTGCAAGTTTTCAGTAGGGCAGTGGTATTCCTCAGGCTCAGCTGATCCTCTGTGCCCACTTAGCCCTTTGGACCCCTGTGCAACTGTGCATAAACCCAGTATTATAGCCCTATATGATTCCAGGGTCTGCAAGAGCTCTGGCCATCCCTAAGGCCTTTGTTCAACTCTTATTCACCTGAATTTTTAAAATGGCATTAAGCAATGTTAGTCTTTGCCTAACACAGTTAATTATCTGTTAAGTCATACCAGAGAATCCAAGCCAGGATATTCTTTCACAGCACAGTATTGTTTAGCTTTGTGATAACATACACACTGGGCACTATTTACTTTGGGGAAATACAAATTGGAACTGTAAAAGTTAACACTCCTCCAATCAGGACTGAAAAAAAATCTGTGTTTCTGATACCACCGTTCCTAACATCACACATGGATGAACCAAACAGGACATTTAAATAAACCAAAGACAGGCCACATTTATCTACTGCACATCAGGAGCTTAAGTGCTCATTGAAGTCTGAGCATCCCTTAGTTCTCTCAAAACTCCTTGCTGGCTGGAGTGGCAGTGTCCATGTCAGGAGTGCTTGTCTCTGCTACCCTCCATTTTATTGAAACAAGTGTCTTGTGGGATTGCATGCTTGAATCCATGTGGGAATTAGCCCCAGTCTTTAACAACCTATGAACAAAATACTTAGGTTTTAAATAAACTGATCAGAATACTCTGCAAGTATATTCACTGCTCCTATCAACTGTATGTTGAATTCATCTCCAAGAAAAGCATGTAGCTTGCATGCTTGCATGCTTGATACAGGATATCAATCCTATCCTCCCTGCCAATAGTCAGGCACTATTTTGTCTAAATCCTGCACAAATCCCCATGCTTTTCCATGCCATTCATTATTTCTTCAGACCGTATAAGGCAATGCTGCTCAAACACGATTTTGCAAAAGCTAAGGAAGAGGGGAGATGGTAAGAACTGAACATTAAGTGGTTTAAATGATCTTTTAAAATTCACTTCCCCAGCTACTCTCTGTACGCCTTATTTTCTGAGTAGTTTCTAATGTGCAAAACGCCTGGGTCCTGTACACAGCATAGATAAATCACCATGTTTTAGGGAGCTGTAAGAAGATTAAAGAGGGAAAATGCTGGTCATTAGGAAATAAACAGGTTCAGTGCATTTTATTTTTTTTAAGCATGATACTGTGATAAATGGCTGGAATATTTGCAGAGTGAAAGAAATCAAACAGACATCTAAAATTACAGGTAATGGTGTGCACAGAGGCTGCCACATGATTAGGCTATTATTTTGCCTCATAAACTGAGAAAAATATGTTAAAATTAAGTACTATAAAATGGTGATTTATGAGAAGTTAGGAAGACATTCTTGAGCTTTGACTTTATAATGTTATTTTTATATCCACCAAGATTTCATTTTAATCTATCTTTATAACAGATTAGATTTATTGGAGCCCAGCCTTAAAATACTTGGTAAACCAGACCTTTTTAGGTGCAACAACATGTAGAGATATTTTAGCAAGTTTTCAGGTAATAGACCAAGCAGTTCATCTCTGCAGGTGGGATCCACAGAATATTCCTCCCACCTGTTTGTGCTTCCAGCTGACAGAAGGGCATCTCCCCTTCTGTCCACTTCAGAAATTCCAGGTGCAGCTGGTGTAAAAACTGTGGGCATCCTTCTCCTGCCGTAAGGGGTAGGACCTGTTGTACAGGGCTTTGGGAAAGGAAAAGACTGAGAAAAACCTGATTGCCTTCATTAGAGCCTGTCCAGGGGAAAGGATTGCAGGGAGGAGGTGAAAGAGCAGGATCTCAAGTTGGACTGATGGGAGTGCAGCTGAATGGCTCCAGGACAGCTATTATTCAAAAAAAGGGAGGATTTAAATAAACCAGCTAAGTAGATTAGTGTTCACTGTTGCAGATGCCAGTACTGGTGAAGGGTCAAGCAGAAATACCTCTTGAGTACTTCAGGGGCTGGACCCCATCTGGATGCACAGCTCAGGTCAGATTAAATGTGAAGAAGTGAATAACCCACACTACGAACAGCTCGAAGTGAACCTTGTGGAAGTTGTTAAGAGAATAAGCGGCTGGTTGGATGGTGGTGCCAACATCCCTGGTTAAAAACCCCAAACCCCACAAATTAGCTTGTGTTAGCCAGTTTGCTTTCACAGGAATCCTTCTAACCAAGGGACAGAAAAATGTTATCACTCAAGTAGGCATGCAAAGCCACAGGTATGGCTGAGGGTGTTGAAACTCTTCCATTAAAAAAGGTTCTTTTTCAGTTATCTATAATTGAAATTTTCCAGGCTGAAATTTTAGGTCTAATCATAGCCCAAGGGTGAAGTAAAAACATTTCATTGGTAGCTGTTGAGTGCTCAGCACTTCTGAAAATCAGGTCAGTCATTTAGATGTCTTAATATATACCTAAGAGCTGATTTTAAACACCTCTTTCTGAACATATTGGACTTTCAGTCTATCTTTTTCACACGCTTACCAATGACTAATTTATGTCAATTTGCATAGCTCTCCTGCATTTGAAATGCTCTGTCTTTCAGTTTACCCCTTCTCAATAATTTATGTCTTTAGGACATCAAGATTTTTCCATACTGAGAGTTACAGCTGGCCAAAGAGGAATTTATACCCATTACATTTTACAGACAGGATACTTACTGGCTTCTGGGTTGCCCAAAGAGAATTTTTAGTGCTAACCCTTAGCCAAGTCATATACCTAATTCTGTTTCTGAAAACACAAGCCCTCCAGCCAACTGGTTCTGACTCCATTTCAGAGAATGCGGAAAAACAGTGACTTGCTTTCAGTGGCACTCCCACAGAGGCCCAGACTTTGGCGAACACCTGGAAATAATTAGTCACTACTTTATTTTTTAAATTAATTAGTATATGATTTAATTTAGTTGACCTTCAAATGAAAATTCAGCTCTTATTAAGTGCTAATGAATTATAACCAATGTATTGTGCACAGAAACTTTGCATAGTAGGGAGTTATGCTTCACCTGTCCTAAATCCAGTTCCTTTTCACATTTTTCTGCCAGAAAGTCTAATCATTAAATTGGGTTAGAGTAATTGGTAGAAGAGGCAACTGAGATGAAGATGCAGAACACTCTCTGTCACACACACACACACATACATGCATGCATACTCTCTTTAACAAAAAATAGGCACAGGTTCAGTCCAATCTATACATCCTATGTGGTCAATTTAAAATGAGTTTGTAGCCCCAGCACAATCTTGTACAGACAGACATACCAGACAGAGTGCAGCCTGCCTGATACGCCCTTTATCTGCTGCATAAACATTAATGACTTTAATCACTTTGTTCTGCCCTTACACTTCAGAGAAAGAAGCATCTCTCACTTGAAATATGCTGTATATAAAGGATCTATTTCCATATGCACAGTAATGAAGCACTTTTGAAGGCCTTGCCTGGAGATGTCAGCTCTCCCCCAAGAGATCATAGTTAAGCATGCAAGTTTTTAAGGGTAAAATTGCAACAGTTCTTCGCAGACAGTTGGAAAGAGAAACTTGGCACAGACTGGAATAAGAGGATACTTCTACAGTGGTACATCAAAAATCCTGATAGCCTTGAAATATGACTGTTCTCCCTCCTCTTTTTATTTTTTTTTTCTGTAGATAGATGAACATTCAAAAAATTCAGTTTGCTCAAAGGCCATGTGCAAACTGGGTTTGTGTGGACTTTTTTTTCCTGGACAGTATCTCTCCTATGGTAACAGAAGACATACACTTTTAGATTAATGTGAGATTTGCAGTCTCACAGGAGGTTTTCATTTTAATCGAAGCCCTTCAAAATGTAATTCCTGCACTGTCCCCCACTCTTATAATGAAAATCCCTTTCATGTTCCCATCCTCCCCCTTTTCCTTTAAAAAAAATGATAAAGAGGATTCACAACAAAAATACTAGGTCTTCATAGTAGCAGAGATGGATGTGCTCTGTTTTGCACATCACCACATTTTAGAGCAATAAATAACAATGTCAATGTGTTTGCTATATTCTAATCCCAGAAATATGAGGGGGGAAAAAAAGCAGAAAAACTGCTAGTCAACTCTAATTGGACTCAAAGTGCTTGTTTTGGTGCACTCACAAGTGAAGTGACATTTGAAACACTTACACTTTCATAGCAGGAAACTTCCCATTCTGAGTGGTTTAAACTGTGCATTTTGGGAATGAGCAGCTAGACTTATTTGCCATAAATCTTTCACAGTAATTAGGTGGAAGGACTGGGAAAACATAATTTCTCTAACTGCTTTATGTCCTATTCATTTAGTTGAAGTACTGGAGAAATGAGTATGTTCCAGATCTTGGAGGTTTTAGCTGTGTTAACTCAGTGAGCAAACAATTTGAAAGCCGAAATTTATTTTGGGAGCATCAGGTGTTTTCAGAAATGTCAGGATTTTGTAAAAGTGCCATTTCTCAAGAAGTAGTGCTTTTGTTGTAACACTAGTTTCATTTAAAAAACTCTCAAAACCTGTAATAATAGAAACATTGAAGAATGACAGAGTGGTTTGGGTTGGAAGGGATCTTGAAGACCATTTCATTCCAATCCCCCAGCAGGGGCACCTTCCACTAGACCAGGTGGCTCCAAGCCCTGTCCAACCTGGCCTTGTACACTTCCAGGGATGGGGCATCCACAGCTTCTCTGTGCAACCTCTGCCAATGCCTCAGCAACCCCACAGTAAAAATCTGCCAAGCTGAAAATCTACTGATGGAAATAAGAATTAAAACCATGGCCAGGTCCATGGTGGCCTTGCTGTTCAAAATTCTTGTTTCCATTAAAAAAGCAAGCAATATGAAAACACGTTCTTATATTTTCTTTATTTTCTCTTTTTTTTTTCTTAACTTGTACAGTTTACAAACAAAATCTATGGAGGAGAGTTTGTCTTGCTCCTTTTTCCCTACCAGATGCTTCCTATCTTTCTTATGAGGAGAGGTAGGACATCAAAGAGATAATGCACTTTGGATCTCTCAGGGCAGTATCTCTTCTGTCAGCCTCTCAAGAGAAAAGGGAAAAACTATTTATACTCTTAATAAATTATATGAAAAGTGAGACTTAACACACAAAGATGATTTCTTTCCTGAGAAAAAACCATTTTATGTTGTAATGCAACAGCATAAAAACCTGGAGGGGGTTACACACTGAGAAGCATATCAGAGGACAGTCTTCTTCTCAGTTAGGAACTAGAACTCAGAACAATACCAATTTGTTGGGATTGTCAGCTGACTGCAGACAGAAAAGGAAAATCCAAACCCAAAGCCTCACCATGACCCTCACATTGTGAAACACACAAAAGCCCTATCTAATAGGGACTCTTCAAGATACAGAATACATAAACAGGCCAAAAGTCATCAAAACAAGAGAAATTAATGACAGGCAATCACCAACCACGCTGCGATTGAATCCATCACTATTTCTGCCTTCCAATACCCCTGCCACGACTTCAATTTGTGATGTAACAAAAGCAAAAGCCAGTGCTCCAGCAAAGGTTTGTGGTTCTTTTTTTTTTCTTTGCAAGATCAATCAATCAGTTAAAAGAGCACTTAAATCAGCCTGCACAAGGCTTTGAACTCATAATCAGGTAAGTATGCGGGCTGTCCAGCATGTGGCTTTGGAACAAAAGGGCAGGATCTGACACCCTGTCACACTTATCTAGAAAAATGAGAAGAGAGTCAAGTAGCAATGCTGAATTAAACATTAAATCTTTTAAAATAAATAAGTTAATGGATGTTAATAATCATGTTATCTCAGTAAAATGCATGAAAATTTTCTATTAGTCTTTCTTGAAGGCCACACTGATGGATTGTATTTATTATGATAGCATAATTCCTATTTTGGATTACCAGTAACAAACATTTTGTATATCACCCGGACTTCTTCCTGATGTACCCCCACAAAAATGCTAAAAAATGTAGACCAGCCCAAGCAATTAATAGCATGATTATTACAGAAATATCAAAAACAATACAGCTGTGCACTGGTTCCTATCTGTTTCTAAACCAACAACTCCACAGGAAAAATCTCAGCTTGAAACATTTAAATTAGATCATCTCTCTTATTTCCTAAACTCCCTGTCATTTGGCCCTGTGACACTTTTAAATATTTATTACAAGCTAAATGATTGGAGTGCCCAGCACAGTCTGCACAAGACAAACATTACTTTCTGCCTCTCTATTATGACTTCATCTCCTCCTGTCTCCTCCTGATGTGTTTATAGCTATTGTGTTTTTCTTTTGCCACATCAGGAGAGCACTGAACGGGGAGCTGATATTGCTGAGATAGATGTGCATGCTTAACTACATGCCTGTGAGTCACCCCAGTGATCCCAAGCTTTGGGCTTATTTTCGATATGTCATGTATGATATTTTAGTATTAATTCCATAACAAGAGGACTTAGGAATTTGCAGCATCTCTCCTACCAGCACAACAGTTGGTGCCAAGTACTTAATTACAAAGATTTTGAAAATGAAAATTCAAGTGTTTACTTATTTCTGTATTGTTTAACTGTGATTTTGGCTATTTCCAGACAAAGGAACAAACAGTTTCATGAAATGTCCTTTTGGGACAGGATATTTCAAAACACAAATTCTAATCTGTACCTTTATTCTCACTGAGCTCAGTGTCTTCTAATGATAGGCTGGCTACAGCTGATGGTTTTGTCTCATCTATAGGAACAAAGGAAATGAAAGAGAAGTTATTCATTAAGTAGAAAACTGATGAACCACTTTACTGAAAAAAAAAAGTGTTATGCCTTATTGATACAAGATATTGGACCTGAATTTCATTTACTAGGCCTCCATCCATTCACTGGCTATTACTGGTCTGATTGTCTTCCTCAAGCAAGATGTAAACTAACATTCCAGTACAACCAGATCAAATCTGTATTTCAATTTCTCATCATACACGGGGAGGAACAGCTATTGGTGTCATGGGTAGGCTGGTATTCTATTTGCTCTGAGATTTCTTTTTTTCATTTAATCCACATATTTTGAGAAAAAACAACTAAGACATTCTTAACTTGAATCATGTCCATGAATCCCACTGGAATCCAAATGACTAGATGCAAATGCTTTCCAGAAAATGAAAGCTTTAATGAACCAGGCTTGAAATTAGAAAGTCCCTAAAAATCTGCAGCTTGGAGTTTTTCAGTAGGAGAGGACACAGGTAAAACTATTGTAGTTAATGGATACAACTGGTACCTGAACTTAATAAAATGTTTTCACTTTCACTGTTGCTCTTTCTTGCTAATTTTTATAGCTCTAACATTTTTCTAAGCTTTCGCTTTCATTTCTAGACTTTGATTTCTCTCAAAAGACTTGTGATTGATGATTCTGACAATTCTTTTTTCCTTATATAGCCATCTAGTACTTTTAACTAGATTAACAAGAGCTCAGAACCTGCCATGTTGTTTTTCCATGTGTTAACTGTGAAGCTCATTGATGACAGACTGGAGGCCAGACTTCAAAAAAACCCCACACAGCTGAAAATTTTCAGTCTTTTCAGATTATTACTGTTTTTTCCACTACTATGGTTTTCTTTATAATACATACTTTTGTCTATAATATCATGATATTTTTCACTATAATGAGAATATACAGATCTTTATGTAATGGACCAGGTAAGAATAGAGCATCAATTTTTTGTCCTGTATGTTCTTTCACAATATCAAAGTATATGATTTGTCACACTCAGAGAAATTTATGCCTTTTGGTTTAGATACTACAAACAAGAACTTTAACATTTGATGGGATTGCTCCTAACAGTGGTCACTCATAGTGTTTAGAAACCTTCTAGGCATATAACTGTGTACCTTGGCAAATCAGGTCATTTTCTACTGCCAAGAAAGGGTGCAAAAGCAGCAACCTCAAAGTTCCTGGTGATGCTTTGTCTCCACAGTGCATAGAGCGGGAAGCAGCAGAGACTCACTAAGTGGATGTAACTAACTTGAGGTAATTGTGGCCCGCTCTGTTCCTGTCACTATGTAAATCAGGAGGGAAAGTTCTTAAGCCAAGTAATTTTTCCTGTAACACCACCTGCCTGTGGCCAAGGAGGTGACTAATGGACTATGAGTGGGCATGATGTTATCTTTAGGCATGTATCTAAACCGCGTTCCTAAAGTATGACATTTTCTGGATCTAGGACCTACAATGTCTGGATCTTTTCTTTGACACTCTTCATGAGAATAATGAAGCATGAGTACCAATACAAGATAGCAAAAGAATGTATATCACGACTCTGATAAAGCAGCTCTGACAGCTCATATTGCACTAAGTCACAACAAGCAGTTTTGGGAAAAGCACAGTGTGTTTAAAACACATGCAGTAGCAAAGTAGTAGTTTCAAGAGGTAAATATTCCTTAGTTCTCTTGGGAAAGAAAAGAGTATTTTATTCAATCAAACTGAAATACCCCATCAGAGTGACTATCAGTGATGAACACAGCAGGCTATACTGGGCATCTGCAAGTGCTACAATCAGGTTTAACAGGAACCTCTGCAACTGGAGCCAGGAGCAGAATTAGCTCTTAGGTGAGTCAAGCAGTACTTGGCAAAGTTAAAAGTTCAAAATTGCTTGGAAAAAGATATGCCCCAGTCTAGTTAGAGATTCAAAACAGAATCTCAATTCACACAGAATAACTCATTCTTCTCCCTAGTCCTGTTGGCCTGTTCAAAATACAGCTAGCATGGAAGTGAAAAACCAGGGAAGGATAAGTGGTTGCCCTCCAGCACTTATGAAACACCACCATGCACTTATCTTGGGGAGGATAGAGTTTGCTGAAGTCCATGGGAATCTATTTTATTCTGTACTACTATTTGCTCTTGGCTTCATCTCCCATTTCCTGCCCCACATTAGGACATACAGAAGAGGTGATGAAAAGGACATGAAACACAGAAGGACTTCAAGCACGTACAGACAACATCAGATGTCAACACTCAGTTGCAGAACTGTGACCTGTGAGAGGCAAGCAGAAAAGCTGCCCTTCCCCCTACACAGTGGCCAATGCAAAGGACAAAAGGAAAGTCCAAACAATGGACTCCACTTTACCACAATACAGGAAGCAAATAAGGTAAGTCAGGAATCCAGGACTTCTAAATTTATCTGCTGTGTTTGCTGACTGGCCACCTTCAGCTCAAGAAATTCCAAAGAAAACCCTTTTACTCTCTCTGGTTTAAATATGTTTAGGGAACATTCTGCACTACAATGGGGAAAAAATCCTACCCAGATGAGAAAAGCAGTGTGCTAGATGTAGTACTACAGTGAAAGAAATACTTAAGAAATAAGGGAATAGACAGATATTTTGATTGCCACTTCAGGTCTTTTGGTGGCTAATTCATTCTACCTGTCTCTTGCAAGGAACAGAATTGTGCAGCATGAAAAATACAACCATAATCAGAAAAAAAAAATCTCTTGTGGGCATGGAGTGACACTATATTCCAACATACTAAACTCACTATAATTTATAAGCATGTCACCTGCAAAACCCACCACTTGTGAGCTCTGACATTCACTCACACCATATGCAATATTTTTCTCTATGGATTTAAATCTTCATAGCCACTGTGACTTGCATAGACAATTTTTTAAAGCTTGAAAATACCCTTTAAAAATATTCAGGAGTTGAATTTTCATCAGAAGGAGCCTACTACTTGCTTCCTCCTTCCCTGAATTTCTTTCCCTCGTTCCTATTCTATGCAGAGGGGAAGAAAATATTTATTCCTTGTGAGAGAATTAGCTAGATTCAGCACCTTAAAGGGAGAATGTAGAGCTGGTAAGCTGGAGAAGGGTCTGCATTCCTGCACTGCAACACATCCATTCATAATGAAAGAAGATTCAGTCTCTAATGGGAGAATTGCTCAAGAACTGAGCTAATTTGGTGAAAATATATGAACATTCCTCTTCAAAAGCACTGACTAAGGTTATTGTTCACCAAAGTGGATAAAACCCAAGGCAGGCCTTTAAAGAACTGGGCACAAACCTGTTTCTTGGCTCTGGGTCTTACTTTCATCGGTGTTTCGCTTATCCACTGCGCCATCACCACCTATTGAGAAAAACACAAAGAAACTATTTATGAGACATCTTTCTATTGGTAGCTGGAGAAGTGCAATATTAATTGTAACCAATTTAGCACAAATTGCTAATTTACAGCAAAGTGCTGTGATAAAAGAGGAGAGATGTAAAGGTAAGCTGAAAAAAACTGCCAACAGGACCAGTTCCATTTAAACCAGTCGTGTTTTTAGATCTCAAGATGAGGATTATAGATTTTATCTCAATAGGCTCACAAGAAATAACAATACCAAATAAAGGGATGTTTCCCTAAACACACTCTGCAATAAATGAAATTGCTGCTTGAACTTCTATCTATTTTATAAAGAGGTTTTTCCCCAGGATTATTTTCCTCCTGTAACATTTCAACAGGATCCTTGAAGTGGCTTTATTTCTGACATGCAGAACTTACTTCAATGCCTATGGAAGGTAAGAATCAACTGAATTGAATTTTAAAGCAAAAGCCAAAATGCCACTTAACGTAAAGTATAAAAATGCATCACAAATGGCTGTAATGAAGAGAGCACATCAAACCAAAGTAAGATTGCTAGGACTGAATGAATTTTTCCCCTTTTTACATTCACATTCATTCCCAATTTTCTCCACTACTTCACATTCATTATCCATTTTCTACCCTCCAGGTCCCTTTTGGAAGGCAGGTACCAAACAGCAAATAACCACTGAGAACAGGTAATACCCTGAAAAATATTTATGAGTCTTTTAAATGTTGCTTACCCTGATTAGAAATATATCAGGAATTCTCCATTTTCAGGGATGGAAAAGGCTCTTTTGGCTTAATAATAATATGAGGGGCTGCAGAGCTGCATGCAGGATAGGATGCCATGGCCACGCTCCCTTTTTTTTTTTGAGCACCACAAGAACAGCTGAGTACCAGCCTTAATGAGCTATTTGAAAAGTTGACTGCTGAGCATATACATTGTGAGAAGGAAGATTCATTCCCAGGCCTGGAAATGTCTTGATAACAATACACATGGTTTTTTTTGCTGTGATCTTTGCTGGTTGCTGGGTTTTCCGATTACAGCTTCTCTAAAGCAACATGGCTAAAGTTCCTTTCATCGGCCACCTTGCTTTTACTTAACACATGGAACCTGGTGATGGGAACAGCAGTGGCCCAAATGTGATTAGGTGGATGGAAGGAAAACAGAGAGAGCATTGATTTTCCACAGGCAGCTTACATCTGGTGGCACACTGCACCCAGCTGATATTTAAAGGCTGAGGTATGATGCTTTCCCTCTTTCCAGCAGGCAATTCTTCCTGGAATCCAGCAGATGGGACTAGTGGAGAATTATTTCCAAGGCTGGCCCTGCACAGAAATGCTCTCAGGAGGAAAGGAGATGGAGCAGGAACTTGACACCCCTCACCTGAGAGAAGAGGGGTGGGCAGGGTGCAGCTGATCAGTGGAGACTTGAGCTTCCTGCCCTCCTGGCAACTCTTTGCATGAATTCTGACCTTAATGGATGACTTGCTGTAGTGATTTCTTAGCACATTAGTGAGCTCTAACCTGTAAAAAATTGTGTTATGTAGATGACCAAACTGGTGTGACAAAACCTGAGGGGTTTTTCTTTCCCTGACTTGAAATCAAAAGGTACTGTTTTCAAAGTCACCGTTCTGCCTGTCCACACACAATAGGAGGACCACATGTAAAATAGAAAGTTAGCTAAACTTTCCTCTCCCCCACCCCTTTTCTCTTAAAACACAGGCTTGGTGCCATCAAGCTATGCAGCAAGCAATTAATAAATAAAGACAATCCTGTGACACAGCAGTGCAGCAGCACTGGAAAAATCTTTACCCATAGGTCAGGCCCAAAGAGATTATTGCATCACTGTGAAATGAGCAGTGCCAAAGCTTCAAGTATTCAATTATGGTCAAGTGTAACATGTTTCATTCTGTGTAGAAAGACTTTACAACCAGAAAAAGCAGGTCAGGCATAAATGTAACTACTGATATATTACTGAAATTAATTCCCGCCATTACCTTACTGCATTCACAATTTAAAACTCTATTTCCAGATGATACTTGTTTCTGCATCCATTATTATGACTATAACCACAACTTATTTGACTAAAACCAAGTATTTCAAGGGTTCATTCTTATTTATTGTCAATGAACTGTATCTCTTGCTTAAGTCACTCAGAGAAAACTTAAACTACAAGAGAAAGTTTAAATGATCATCTGGTTCATCAGACTGATTATTAGATAAACCACACTTTCTCAATCCTAAATGTATTGTTTCCCCAGACATTCACTGTTTAGAACTGGTCTCATGCAACATAAATTACAGGATTCTCAACATGTTTTCACTTCATTTTGTTCATTTAAAAAGAAAAATGTAAAAGACTTCAAGCAGAAACTTCACCTCTTGCACTCTGACCCAATCCAATAGACTGACTGGATCATGACATGAAAATTCATCTTGATCAGTGGACTGACAGTAAGTGTTGTGCCTGGCAAGTGACTTTGGCAGAAATAGAGGAAAGGAAATGCTAAAAATTAAGACCGAACAAGTGATGCTCAAGTAAATGACGTGCAGAAGGAATGGTTAAGCCCTGCTTGGCCTGGAGTATCTATTTATCTTGTGAGAAAGGGAAGAAGCAGAGCATAAATACACCAACAAGAAAGCAAACTGTATACAGAGTGGAGAAGTGACTAATCCCAAAGTCTTTGACAAACAGGTTTTTCCACTTTTTAAAAACCCTTCTAATGAGTCTCTCACTGAGTGTCTTTGAGTGATGAAGAGTCTTTCTGCAGTTATTGCTTTCCACTGGAAGTAGGTGCAGAGCAAATGGAAAGGCTTTAAGGAGCACATCCTCAAGGCAAAGAGCTGGAAATATATTTTACAAGAGTAGTGAGACAATTTTTCCACCATATTTTTACTCACCCCTGGCTCTCCTTTTCTCCAGGCAGAAAAGCCAGAGCAGTACATTTTTCTTGAGTCTTCCCCACGACATTATTTATAATAAAAATGTCTTTTCTACTAGATGGCTTCTACAGTATCTGCCACCCTTCTCTTCCCACTGCTGCAGCAATCAGTGTTTGCATTTCCTTTAGGTGAAAGCTGTTTTCACAATACTTGCTTTTCTATTACACTGGTAGTTGAACAGCAATCTGTCACTCACTCCAAAGGAGATACAAATAGTGGCAAATGACATGTCGTGTCATTTTAGGCCAGAAAATGTAAATGATTTTGAGCCACATCACAAGACAAATGGGAACATCTGTTTCTTCCCACTGGCATGACAGTCAGTTGAAAAAAACAGAAGTTTGAGGATTACAGTAGTACTGTACAAACAGAATAAGCACATCAGACACTAAAACACCCGCTTCTGGCCATATATTCTGCTTTCTCTTGCCAAGCTGACTACTGCCTGATAGGTTCTTGCCGTCTTCCCTTGGCATTTTCTTTGAGGTCATCAAGAAAATCCATTCCCCTTCCCCAAATGACATATTTGCTAGAAAAGAGGCTAAACAAGGATCAATCAGCATGCTCAGCAAGCTGGCAGAGTAAGTGGTACTTCTAACTCCACCAGAATAGAGGATTCTTCAGGAGTGCCTACCCACTTTCTGTTAGAGAGAGGCATTTAGCATGCACAGTGAGGTGCCAGCCGCAGTGGCAGTCCCCAAATGAAGCAGGTAATATGATAAATAATAAGCCAGCTGTCAGACAGGAGAGGGCTGGGTCAAGATCCCGATGAGAGGTCAGGGGACAAACCCTTGGAGCAGGTTTTAGTATTCTTCACATTTTCTCTGCAAGAGCCTGGAAACATGTGGCTTCCTACATCTTCCTCTGTTCTTGTGACAAACATGGCAACTCAAAAATATTAATAGCCTGCTGGCTTCTTGGCTCTTCCCATTTCAGAGCTGAGGAAGTGCTAGGTCTTCTCACACACCTACTCCTCTTCAGCAGCACCTTTCTTCACAAGCATCTGGCGACATACTTAGAGATGAGGCTAAAGTCAGTGCCCCAAAAAATAGTGCAAAAAGACATTTTTTTCAGAAGAAAACAGAATTGCAAATACTGATTTTTTTAATTTAAAGTAAGAAATTCTGCATAACCAGTACAAATCAGTCCATCTCTCCCTCCAACATAGAATCACAGAATATCCTGATCTGGAAAGAATCCACAGGGATCATCAAGTCCAACTCATGAACATAGAGGCTATTAATAATAAAACTGTTTTTCCTACTAAGAAAGCTGTATTTATATCATCCATAGGGTGTCAATGTTCAGAATAAGGTTTCTTCAAACCTCCTTCTCCTCCTTCTTCAGGTAGAAATTAAAGTGACAAAGGGCCAACACCTGAGGCTTTCATTTTAATTTGTGCAGGTGCCACATCCTGGGACATCATCTCTGAATGGCTCTGCCATGCAAGTCCAGGAGCATCCTCTGTTCCTCTGCATAGCCAGTGACTGTGGCATCTCCCCATTGGTCTGACCTGTGCTTTTTTCTTGTACAACAAATGCAAGTACAATCAAGATCTGTCAGACAAGGGACACCAGCTTCGAACTATCTTTTTTACAGAACAGAAATACTGCCATGGTAATCATACTAATGATATGGAGGCCCTTATTGTATAGCAGAGAAACTAATGAATGAGAAAGTGAAAAATACAGGCCTTGATCTACACTCTGCACACAAGTAGATATGCTGGCTTCACTGAAACCCCCAAAATGTGAGAAGAAAGCACATGTACATCCATATAGGCACCTGAGATCGTACAGTTTGCAACCATTTTCAAACTATTCTAGTGGTAAAATAATATCAGACATAAACCAAGAAGCACATACACACAAAGGCCATTATTGCAGAACTCTAAACACATTAAAGTGAATCATTAGCGTGGTGGCCTGAGGTTGTTGAACACTTTCAGTTTTCATTTTAATTTCTTTTAATTAAATTATTATTTCGGTCAGTTTTAATCATTACTTGTATATAACACCTTTGGGGTAAATTTTAAGAAGGGTTCGTAACGAGTTATCTGCAGTAATTGTTTAATGGAGTTATGAGACTCTTCCCTCTGTGCTGCTTCACCAAATTACCATGCTGCAGATGCAGCCCTGAACATGCTACTGTGAATGCACCCAGCCCAGAGAAGCTGTCAGTCTGATAAATAACAGGGTTTCATTTCCATGCAGTATTTTGTCCAGGAGTGTGAGAAAAGAATGAGAAAACTGTAGCTTGAGTGGCTTATCTCAGAGGTCAAAAATAAAACTATTGTACTTCACCTATTTAACATCCTGAGAAACACAGGAGTCTTGGCTAAAGCCCGCTGAAGTGACCATGCATGTTCCCCTTGCTTCACTCTTCTGTGGGTCAGAAGACAACAAACTTAGCTTCATCATACCTTTCCTGGCTAGGGAAGAACCGGGGGACAACAGCTACAGCATCAAATTAAGTTCTGGGAAGACAGGGACATGGAACATTTCACTGCCAAAGATGCTGAGCATCGCTCTTCCTGTGATGGTTGAAAACAAATGAAGGGAGACATCTGGAAGCTTGACCAACACAACCAGAATATGGATGGATATCACACCCTAGGTGTCACAGGCAGTCTGTGCAGAGGACAAAGATAAAACTGGCATTTTGATGCAAAAAAATTACATACACTGTGCTGCACAGTATTAGCATTGCTCTTGTAGTGTATAAAAGGGGACAGAAATTGCTCCTGTGAGTTGATGCTGAGTTCACAGCAGCATCAAGAAGCCCTGACTCCTGGCCCCACAAATAGTCCTATCCAAGAGAGACAAAATGACCCCATGAGGGCAAGTGGAAAATAAATCCACAATTTTTATCATTACTACATAAATCTACTCTTTGTTCATATTTTTAGAGTGTGCCTAAGCTCTGAGTAACTACATATGATGGGGGATGGCCACATGGCTTCTTTTTCAAGCCACAGTCAAAATAAAACTCGAGACCTGTTTTCATTTTTCACAAATTGAAGAAATGGACAGAGAAGCCACAGAGAAGACTACATTTATAAAAAAACCCCACAAAATGTGAACAAAACTATGGACTACTTGGCATCAGCATTTTGGAATGAAGGGACCAGCCCCATCTCCTGCACTGGACCTGAACAACCATGATGCTTTACTGTTATTCACATCATGCTTAGAAATAAGCAATGAATTCCTTGACAGATGAGCCTCCTGCAGGTGCCTCAGGGTGTGTCACTGGGTAGAATTCTCCTCTGACAACTCTGCATTAGCCACTCCAGTAACTCAGTCTTTTGCACCTTAGCTCCTCTCAGAAGGAAGACAATCTACTCTGAAGCATTCAGTGGGAAAACAGGAGTTGCAGGTGTCTGTCTGGTGCTGTTACACAGACATATGTTTGGTTGCTAGAAGAAACCCAAATGGGTAAATGGCCAACACAACAGGACTGCACATCACCTGTGGAGGCCACAATGAGCTGCGTTTTCCGAGTTTTGCACAGCCACTGCATGGCAATTTAATGGAATAGCAGAAGCCACTTCACCGATGAAAAGAATCTTCTAAGAAATGTTTGCTCAGAGAGAAAATGCAACTGAAAATACAGATAACATCCTATTTTGCCCCTGGCTAAGTGCAAGGTGATCACCTAATACTCTGAAAGCTGTAATCAGTCAGGACACATGGTGGACTTCAAAACAGAAGTGAAAAGAGAAGCTATCAACCACAGTGAATGGAGGTTAATTGCCACTTTTTAAATATAACCCATCTGCATCAAGGTGAAATGTCTCACAGACATGTTTGATACACATCCTTCCCAGGGAATTTTTCCTGTAGTACTTTATCTTCATTTAACATTTTATTAGAGGATTCGTTTTGGTAGCAAAAAGAAGACAGTCAGTTCTAAGCTATCTTAATAGAAAGCAACGCTTTTAAGGCTGAATAAATGACTGTGTTTTTTGAAGTATAATTATGTGTCTTGACGTTCATTTTTAGTAGATTATGATTGGAGCAGAAATTTACTGAAGAATATGACTGCCCCATGGGATGCAAAGTAGGAATGCAGCTACAATTTATCAAGGGATAAAAGAACCCCTTGCTATAAACTGCATAACATATTAAACTTAACAGAAGTCAAATCTAGATAATATTAATTCATACCTTAAAGAGAGAGACAATCAGGCCTGCACAGTGTTAGAAGATCTTTAGAAGAGATGTTCAGAACATCTCTGTGTAATGGCAAGAAAGAGCAGCTACTGTGTGTATCCCACCAGCTCCAGAGAGGATTGAGCCCACCTTGGAGGGACATAGCACAAGCCAAGTGCCATGGACTATGGTGGGTGCATAGATCTCTCTCCATGAAGCTAGGGAGTGAGCAGCACAGCTGCAAAATTCATGGCATATGAAGGAGAAGCAGGAAGGGGAAGCCTTATGTTAACCTCACAATTAGAGGGTTAAGCCATAAACAGAGGTTTATTTTCTAGTCCCAAAACTACGCACTTTCTACCATTTCACAAAAACTTTTTTGCAAGAAGGGATGAGGAGCCAGGGTGTCTTCCTCTTGGTGAGAATCCTACTGAATAGCCATGACCTCCTGGACCAATGAGTTGTTGAGATAAGATGCAGTTTCATTTTGCCTCATTTCTGCTGCGTACTTCAGTCACCAAACTGACATCTCTCATGGACAGAGGATCCACTAAGTCAGGCAGGTGCCAGCTGGTGAGCCTGGATTTCTGACACAACATTCAGACAAGTGATGTTGCCATTGAAAGCTAAGAGGCCAAATTGTGATGACCCCATCGGGCAAAGAAACCACCACTATCAACACTGTTAAAGGTGATTTGTGTTAACTTTGAACTCTGTGGTTTGGCTTATTCATCAATCTGTTCTCCTTCCCACCAAGTGAATGGAAAGCAGACAAAGTTCGCTCCAACAGACCTGCTCCTTGCACAGGTGATCGTGGAAGACCAACAGCCTATCAATCTATCAGGAAAAATCTGGTTATTCATCTGGGGAGCAGCTTATGAGAGAAGCTGCAGTAAGACAACTTCCAGAGCTCCAATTCTGTCTTCATATCCCTTGAAGGATGGCAAGGAAATGGCTTTTGCTGCATGGATTGATTATTTTTCTGCTGGAGGAAGAGAAAAAGCAGCCATTTGTGCTGCTGTTACTAGATGTGTTACTCATCTTTGATAAAATATTGATCTCACACAGACCATGGAGGGAATGGATGGGGAAGCTCTTTGGCAGGCTCTGCTTTATATCTGAGAAATCCCATAAAGAAGGAAAGGGCAAACAGTTTTGCTTCTCCCCATTGCACACACTGTGCTGTTCACTACATATGGGAGGACACGTGGGGAGGTAGGTAAGAGAAACAAGGAACATTTATGATTTTTGTTTGGTTAGGCTTTTGTATAAATGCTTGGTGACAATAAGTGGGATGAGAACAGGTGACTGTGGCATTTGTGCCAACTCATGGCTGCTATGCTGTGACAAGTACTGCCATTTTGTCTATGTAACCACTTTAAGATTGTGTTATGAAGCTACTGAAGTAAAATATGGATATGTTTTGTTTAGTACCAAACATATTTTGTTCACCTGACACTTAACAATCACTCAATCAATGAATGCACCTGACTGAGGGAAAGACAAAATTATCCCTGGCTGCTTTTACTCTCCCAGGATGCAGGAAAGCAGCGGGAGAAAAAAAAGAACAAAAAAGAAGAAAATTATATGGCATGTTTTCACATGTCAAACCTGAAATACTGCAGGGAACCTGTGAGTAAAAGATGTTTCCTAGTCTATCTATTTTCACAGACCACATCTCTGCAGTGAAAATCTATGGAATACAACCACTGACACAAGAATCTGCTGTGCAGTTAACACTTACTTTTCTCTACCAACAGTCTGCAGGCAGAGAACAATATATCTAATAGCATAATAATAGACACCATTAATACTTTAGTGGTTTGGTATAAGATTGCTTTCATTAGCGTGTCAAGTGTTTATTTTAGCTTACTGCAAAACAAGCTCCTTACATGCAGCCACTTACTCGCCTTTCCTTTGATTGCAAAGAGGGTAGTAAGAAAGGAACTTACTTTCCCCAGTCTTCTGTGGAGGTTTTTAGATGCACTGAAAAGATATTGCTCCATTACCTCTAGCCAATGAACCAGCCCGGTGAGCTGGAGAAAAATATTACAGCAGAAATATTGCTGAATTCAGTGGAATAGGTTTCAGAGACTGCCACGAGGGCAGACATGAGGCTGCTATCATTGCAAATTGTACTCCCATCTTCAGTCTAAAAGGACACTCACAACCAAGTACAGGAAAATACACTGGGTTGTTCCCATGTCTCAGTGTATATTTGTTAAATATTTTACAGCAGGTCATGTTACGAAGGAGAAAATAATATCCTATGTTAAATCTGGACTTGGTAAAGGGTAGGGGTTGGGCTTTTGGGGGTTTTTGTTTGTGTGTTTTGTAGGGATTTGTTTTTTATATTTGTTTACTTTTTCTGGTGTGTGATTTTGGATGGGTTATCCTTTTCTTTCTTTCTTTTTTTTTTTTTTTTTTTAACTTGGAGTACCTTAAGTGAACTATCCTGAAGTTTAAACACACCAAACCACAAAGCAGTTCAGTTTTACCCTAAGGAAAATTCAACCAAGTTGACCTCAGGTAATGTTTGCCTTTGTTGTGTTTTATTCAACACTGTTTATATGCATTAACTACTCAGCTAGAAAAAAAAGCTAGCTGCTTGGAAGTGAAGACAAGCCCCTACCTAAATAAAATTACTCTGACATGTAGTTGTGGTTCATTTCACATATTCAGAACTTTCATAATCTTCAAGGCTCCCCATTAAAAGTTCTTTTAATTTATCAAAGCCAACAGCTAATAATTAGACCAGGAGAAACGAAATCCTCTTCCCAGACAAATGCGTGCAAATTCCATTTACTTCAATGGAAATGGCTCACAGGTGTGATACATTAGACTGCAGCCACTTGGCAACGACAGGAATTCAGTGTCTGGATCCCAACTTCTTGTCTCCTCTTCCAGAGGCACAGGTAATGCCAAAGAAATCTGATCCAGGTTTCTCCACAAGCCCCTCAGCAAACACTTTAATCATCTGTTCTCCTCTCCATCACAACAAGGTTAAATTTGAAGTTTCCATCCTAAACATTACAGGTTTGCTTCCTGCCTAGCAGATGGGGGCTCTGCCACCAGCTATATTAAATCCAGCAGCAGTGATTATGTTTTACAGACTTCAATTCTACATCAGCAAAATCTCTTGTATGGCACCAAATTCAAGGAATTCAGGCATTTTATAGCTCAGGAGTAATGCAATAATTCTATTGCCGTACTGTTTACTTTGCCCTTCCAACACATTTATTTGTGCTTCACAAAGTGAATTGTAGGTCACTGGGAAAAATGGATAGGTACAGAGAAATAGGAAACTGTATCTAGGCAGCCACAAAAAGACTGAAACAACATCAGCTAATTCTTGAATGGAAGAAAAAACCTTACAGTTTGACAATGCTTTTTCTCTTCCTTTCATTTTGTTTTGTTTTTTTTTTCGAGATACTGATACAAGGAAAACTTTTAGCCACATTCCATGTAAGAATATATCATAAAACAACTATTGTTCTGCCTGTTTAGGAGCATTGAAAGTATCACTATGATCCCAACAAGCCCACATACAAATGGACATGTGTTTTGTCATTGCTGAATTCTCTAATTCAAACATAAAACTGGTATTTTAATTTAATCTGGGTCCAGTGCAGCATGAAAGGAAAGAGGCTCAGGTGTGATGAAATTTCTTGGGTCCCTCCACACCTTCCAGGTGATGACAGCTATTGCTTTAATGACTTGCCCATAACAACTAGTCACAATGTTAGTGACAGCTTGTTACTAGCAGTTACTTAAAATGATAGATGTTAACACTTTTCTGCTCTTTGTGGCTCACACTATACCCTAGTCAGAATATTTTAGGAGCTGAATGCACAGTGTTGGGTCAAAATGCTGAAGGTTGTGGAGCCACTGGTTGAGGTGCAAAATGAGATGTGCCATTTGAGCAGTATTAGGTCAAAAAGAATCCATCATAAGGAACTGTCATGGATTAAAGATTAAGGTTCATTCTTTTAACTGTTTCACAGAAGGGGAATTTCTTCAGCATTGAGGTGTTTTGCTCTTCCACATATCTGAAAGCAGTGTGAAACTGTGCACTCTGAAAATAAACCCTTGATGTTAACATCTTATAAACAGCTCTTCCAATGAGATGGAGATTAGGAAAATATACTCTGATACAGTTTTAAACAACACAGACCATGTTTACTTCCAGACACATGGACAAGCTTCCCTGAGCAGACTCAAGTGAAGGAAAGTATCTTTAGAGGAACAACACTTTAGGCATAATGCTAATCACCTGTGACTTCTAACTGCACATAGGCATACTACACTATGTAAGGTCTAGAAACATAAACACTGTAAAAAGGAAAACAGCAAAAATTTCTCGTCGAAAAGGAAAGTGAGGATTATATTGCTCCATGTTTAGCAGCAGGTACCTGACCAACTTAAACAACCAGACCATGCCCCAAGCCCTGCACAACATGGATTACACTTGGGCTTTTTAATTACATAAAGTCAGAACTGGTTAGACATAAAACAGCAGCAATTTATTAAGATGCATCAGCAATAATCAGTAGCCCATCACATAAAAATAGGATTTGTAATTGTGAATCTACCTTAGGATGAAATATACTTGAGAAGATTTATAATCCCTTTATCTAGGCCCAAAAGAACTCGCCAGGTGTGTGCAAAGACCATTCTTAACTGAAAGTTTTGCAGTTCTTTACCAAGAGTTCAAAACAAACTTTTCCTCAAAATGCGAATTGATTAATAGCCCTGAGAAGTTGTTAGACCACCTACCTTCAGCATCATTCTGCAGGTCCTCAGGCTCCTCTTCTTTGCTCTTTGTGGGAGATGGAGGCTGGCCTTCTTTAAACATAAAAAATTATAAATTACATATATTATTTGGAAATTGTTTCATTGTATCAGATATTACCATGTGTGATACCACAATTGTACGTTTTATCTCAGCACTCCATTCAGTTCTCCATGCTTATCTTTCTGTTATTAAAATTAATTACTGCATCATCTCTTATGGAATTTATAATACATATGTGTCTTTCAGCCTGGACTGGACTTTCTCTGACTTTCACAGGACAGAAGTGAAGAAAGCTCCTACTGAAATAGCATACTGCTTCAGAAGCACTTTATCTCTACAGAAACAATAATTATAACCCCCAACCAAATAATGTTTTAATTTGTAGTTGTAAACATAATATTTATTATACTGCATTATGGAACTGTGGAGAAATAATCTGAACTAAATGATTTTTTTCTCTTAGCTCAATTCTCTATTCACTGTTTTAACACAACAACAAATGAATGTAGACTGAAATTAATAATTAAAAGTAGGGAAATGAATAAATGAAAATCAATAAATGAAAGGTAGGGAAACAAATTTGATAGTGAAGTTAAGGAAATGAAAGCTTTACAAGATAGAAATGTTCAGGTTGAAAAAAATCCAGTCTAGCCTTTCGGACAGCAGGCAAGCCGGAAGAAAGGGAGTAAAAAAAGTAATTGAGGCCAATTAAATGTGAGATCTCTCTTACTTATAGGGACTGAAGTACACAGTATTTAATATCAGTTGCTTAAACTTTAAATATTATGAACTTTTTCTACAATATTTTCAAAATATCCTGTCATCTTAACACAAATGATGACATTACTGTTTGTTTGCTATGACACACCTCAAGGCACAAACCGGTAGCAGAGAAAGCCTGTTAATAAAAAGGGGGGCCAAGCTGGAAATTAAGCATAAAAGGTACTAATAAATTAAGACATTTCATGCAAGCAGGTTCCCTAATTAAAACACTCTTTAAACATCATTGCTTAACCACAAAAGCAGTGACTGACAGACAATTAAAACTCAATTCATTGCACCTACTGAATGTATTCAACCATGATGGGAAAATGACTTTTCTGTCGTTTGACTTTCTGTCAAACCTCCTGATTCCTTGTAGCTAACTGCAGGCTTGGGTGCAGGAGAAGCCTAAAGAAAACATATTTTTGTGTGTGCTGGAAATAAATCTTGCCCACTTGTAACAAGGAAATTTAGGGAGACATATGACCTCACATGATTCACCCTTATTGCTCTTGCCGTTAAAAAATAAGAATCATGGTATTATTTCAAACTGATTCGCTAATTAACAACTGGGAAAAACTATCTACACATGTTTTATAAATTGCTTAAGTGTTTCAAAAACTCCCAGGGTCTCTACTGCTGTCACATATATGCCACACTATCATCTACTCTATGTTGCTGGAGTTTTAAACAGCTCTTGACAATCAGATGCCCAGCTCTCATGAAGGACTTGGCTCTGCTAGGGGAGTAGATTCTCCCCTTTTATCTTCCCTTCCCCTTCCACAATTACATATATCTAGGACCAAAATGCTCAAAATTTCAAAATAGGAGGCATGGAAGTAGTTAGGATGTGAAAAGTGAACTTGCAGATTCAAGGGGTAATTGGACTCAATGGGGTCCCTTCAATTCAGAATATTCTATAACTCTAAGAATATTGTGTTCATTCAAAAGGCAAAAGGGGAATGAATCATTGGCTTTGCATGGAGCCCAGGGAACACAGAAATATCCTTTGCCTGCCCTCTTGGTTATTCTACCATACTTATGCCCAAAAAACCCAAAAGAGCCATGGATTGGGAAGGTGGCAGGACAGCAAAAATTCCAAAATGGAGATCTGTATGTGAGTAATTAAATTCTATCTCACTTTCTTAATTTTAACGAAAGAGCATAATGAAAAAAAAAGGCCAAAGTGAACATTGCTCTTACAAATTTCTACTAGAAGGGAATTTACACTTCTTTCTAGAACTACGTACAGCTCAGAGCATGAAGGGCCCTTAGTAATCAGTAAATAAAGCCAGTTAGTGCAAAGCAGAACAAGCCTTGAGGTGTGGCTTGGTACCAGGCGGTAGACTGCTCCTGAGAGCACTTAATACTGGACATGTCGTGTCATTCATCGTGTTTACTCCTCTGAATTTGAAATTCAAACACAGTATTTTGATGAAAACAAGAGTTTTCAAGTGCTAAGATGAATTTCTTTCAGGAGTGAAGAAGGCAGGAGCAACCACAAGAAAATCTGTGGGGAAAAATAAAGCTAAAACCTTCCAAATAAAGGCATGCTTTGTCAATCCTTTAAGGGGCTCAGGAGTAATGCTGATAGAGTTCAACAAGAACTGCAATACAAAAGACAGATCCTGAAAATAACCAGGCTTGTGAAGATGTATTGATGCCAATGCTCTCACTTTCTTTTAAAAAATAACTTGAATATTTATAGTGGACTGTCTCAACATATGGCTTCTTTGGTTCAAATGCCACTCCGAACTACCTGCTACGTTTTCTTTTTTGTTTGAGAATAATTCACATTAGGGGACTGAATCAATAGGAATGAAACACTCAGTGCTTGCCCCTCTACTGATGAATTTTATCATCTAAACAATCTGTGAGATTTCCTCCAGTCCCACACATCAAACGTCAATCAAGTTAAAGTGCAAATGTCCAGCCAGGTCTTTCAGGGTATTTATTAGGAACAACTACTTGATGGCAAATGACAGTAGTGTGGCAACAGACATAGAGATGAGGTCAAAAGGCTTTGGTACCTGGCAGAGACTGAAACTGAACACGTTGAGGGAGAATACAGATTCAGAACTTTCCAGAGTGCTTTTTTTTTCTTTTTTTGAATGCTTTTTAATGGCAATGGTAAGAGAATTGACTTCTGTCAGCACATAATGATGTTATTATGTGCTGACATAAGTCAATTCTCTTGCCATTAGAAAAAAAGAAAAAAAGGAAAAAGAAAAAGAGGAAATGAAAACACTCAGGAAAGACTGACTGCTGGGTCATCTGGTCCTTGTCTTGGGTTACGTAGGAAATCATTCACAAAGTTAGATTTAGACCTGCACAGGCCGGGACTTGCTATTACCATATCTGCCCTTTTGACTCACACCCTTCTAACACCAACTGCATGACACACGATAACCTCAAAGCACTTCAAATTAAGTGGTGTCATTAAGCCAGCAGTTGCTACAAGATCAGTACTCAGAATAACAGACTGATGGGTTAAAATCCTGTGAGTCAAATGCCATTAGAAGAGTGGGTTTGAGTGTGTATATTTAATAAGAGCAGATTATTTTAAAATATTTTTTCATATTGTAGTATGTCCAATATAAGCAGTGATGTTACATGATAAGCTCGCCAAAATGGTCATTCCTGCTTGTTGGTTTTATAGTATGAATATAGATATCAATAGATATTATCTGGCAGATTGTCTTGGGGATAGTTTTTTATCCCATACCCATTTTTGCTTCTGTTTTTGTGTCCAGTGTTGCGACTGCCTCCCTCTCGCCCTCCACCTGCAGCTCTGGGAGTGCTGTGATGGGTGAGAGCCAGCCTGGGATTTCCTGTGAGAGCTGAGGAGAAGGACAGCTGCTTCCTTCTTGTAGGGTGATTTTGTCTCCATGATCCCTCTGACGAGAGATACTTGTTGCTCTGTGTTTTTTGCCTGTTTTTTTTTTTTCTTTTCCTTTGGCACGGTGACAGGATCTTACTGGTTTGCTTCTCTGCTGCTTGGGAGCTCACAGCGAGTGCATGCAGTGCCGGGACCTGGGAGCACCCCATCCCGTGCTAGGGGCGCACCCTCTGCACAGCCCGGCCCTGGGACCAGCCAGCACCTGTGAGCCACCCAGGGGAGCGATTCCCGGCCCAGCCGCTGCCTCAGGGCTGCTTGCTACACTGGAACCTGACCCCCCGACGCCCCACGACTTTGGCCTGGAGTTTCTGCTACGTTACGTTTGCCACCCCTGGGTGTGCCAGCCTCTGCCATTCCAGTTTACTGCTTCCAAGGTTTCCTGCTGCAGCCCACTCAATTTCCCGAGTGGCACTGAGACCGGCTGCTTCCCATGAGTCGGCAAAGGAAAGCCCCTTCTCTCTCTTTCCTGCCGATGCGCCTGCCATTGCCGCGTGAGGGAGACGCGGCCGAGCCACAGCGCCCCCTGCAGGAGGGGAGGAATCATCGCACCTGCCCTGCCCGGCCGGGAGCCAGCAGCGCCCCCTGCCGGCTGAGAGCGGAACTGCACCAAGGGGAGCGCGCCCGAGCCCAGAGAGGCCGGCACTGGGCTCTGCTCTGGTTCTTGTTGCTGCTGCCATTGTTGTTTTGTTTGCCATGGTATACATATATACACACTAGTAAAGAACTGTTATTCCTTTTCCCATGTCTTTGCCTGAAAGCCCCTTAATTTCAAAGTTATAATATTTCAGAGTGGAGGAGGTCACATTTGCCTTTCCAAGGGAGGTTCCTGCCTTCCTTGGCAGACACTTGTTCTTTAAACCAGGACACAGATGTAATTAGGAAATTCTCTTATTTATTTTGAAGATTAATCAAAGAAAGAAAGGCCTTTCTGCATGTAATAAGATATTTGCACTTCAGGGTAGGAGAAACACAAGATAGATTACTTTCATAATGTATCCATCACTCAGTAATACACCCTTTTGGTAATCTGTTATTTCTTCCTCCAAGTTAATTTTGTATCTGCTCCTAAGGCCTAATCCGGTGTGCACTGAAACCAATGGACATATTCCCACTGCCTTCAGCAGACACCAAACCAGGATCAGGGGTTTTTTTCCTCTAATTTTTGCCACCAGATTTAAACCAGGATGGATTCTGTAACCTCCACCTCATCATCCTACCACATTCTTCAAAGTGTGGTTGGTACAGACATAATGAGTCTACAGTTCAATTGTGCCCTTGTATTTCTCTGTGTTTTCTTTTGGTCTGATATTGGCCCTCAGAAACACCCATACAAAAGGAAGCTGAAGCACAGGAATTTAGGTAAAATTTAGATTTCAATCTCTGTCAAAGGTCCTATATATGTCTAGTCTGCAACATGCTCCCTAGGAATTCCACCTTTGTTTTTCACTTTAAGCAAAAGAATTGGAGGAAACACCCCAAAGCAGATTGGATATGGACAGCTCAAGGAAAAAGGGTCATCAATATTGGTGCCAACTGTTGATTCCATCTGCTGCAGTTATGACCCATGAAGTCAAGTAGAATGAAGAATAATTATTCAATTAATATCTTGAAGTGATGACTAGAAGTTACTTCGCTATTTTCCCCTTTGAAGTGTAAAAAGCAGATATCCTAAAAACTGATAAAAATTTGAGTACAAAAATGAAAACTCCTTTCAATGCAAAAATAAGGTTTGTATTTATAGTTCCAGTAAACACATCCTACAATCATAAAAAACTCCATACAGAAATCAGTCAAAAGGGAATAACTTTTGTGTATCTGCTACACTACTGGGGTGGATATACAACAGACACTTATTTTTAACCCTGTAGGTACTGATTGCTTACAGCCAATCCACTGATTCCCAAAATATTTCCAACTGATAAAGAAATAACCAGGGATGTGCTGTTGAAGCTCACAGCATCCTAGACCTGTGAGGGCAGCTCTGATCTGATCTATCTCATACGCACAAGAGACAGGTAGGGAAATATCGCCCTCAAATTACTTAATTCAGTGATAATTTCCCAGAGTGTCTATGTAGCTTTACCTAAAGTAATGAAGCTGTGAATGATACAAGGCAAAAAAGAAGAGATTGGCTATTAAGTAGAATTGCACTTCCTTTTAGTTCTAATTTAAATTTTTTTTTTTAAAAACCCACACCAATTTAATTTGCATAAACTCCATAAAAACATCAAGATAAAAAATGCAAAATAATTTGGCTTATAAAAATACATATGCCATGATTAATATAAAAAATTAAATTGGAAATGTTAGAGGAATACTGCAAATTTTACTGCAGCATTATCTTTGGCAAATGTTTGTTATATAATGATTGGTGCTTTTTTTTACTTTTATATATGTTCATACAACTATATCAATCACACAAACTGTATTAAAATTACTGAAAGTTCCTATCCAGTAATCTTGACACCAAAATGTAATTACAATTATATGTAATAAAATCAACAGGCCAGAACAGCCATAAAAGAATGTGCTAATCCATCAGTATAACACATATCTATCTGTGACTATTTGTGTTTTCACACCTATGTATATGCACCATTCTTCGAGTATTTCTAATTTCTAAGGTAATTAAGTGGTTTTATAAATGATCATAATCCATTTGTCTTTAGGACAATCTTGCTTAAGTAGTCAAGCAACTGCTTCAAAAGCTTTTACCTCTGTTTTCTGGCTGATGTACCCCTGCCTCTCTCCACGCAGCTCTCCTTTCTGACCCTGGATGTTTTCATAACGAGAGCTGGATGTTCCTGCACAGTCACTGGACCATGATGGGATCAGGGTCACAGTGACTTTGGGGTATCAGCTGGTTTGGAAGGAGAGACAGAGGAGTATAGGGAGCTACTCTGCACATAAAAGGAGATGCACTGCACAGAAATCCATATGGAACAGGAGATGCTCACTGAGGACCTCCAGGTAAGGTCAGCAGGGAAAGTATCTGAGGGTGCTGTGGTGGAAGCCTGTTACAAAAAACCTGATCAAGATTAAGTAAATGAAGCTTTCTTGAAAAAACTGGCAGAAATCTCCTGAATGGAAGTTTTTGTCCTCATGGGAGTTATCTAATCCTCTGTCCTCTCCTTTTCTTGCTCCTTTGGCCTTTTTCCCCCTTATACCTGTTCATTATTTCCATTTCATGTCATCCACAAAACCTAAACAGTGACACTTGTTTTAAACAGCAAACTATGAGGACCAGGAAAAAAATCCTCTGAACCATTGTCTGATAAAGTTCAGTGTATTTAAGAGCTTGTGGAAGAGTTTTGCTACTGTTTTCATTGTGAACATATCACTGCCACTATTCAGAATGGCAAATGACTCAAGAATTGCTCTATTCACACTTTTTTACAGACAAAGAGACTGAAGAATTGCTATTACTTCCCCTTCATGTTCAAACCAGCTATTGATAAAAAGCAGTGAAGTATTGCCCAGAGGCACGTAAGATGATGACATTAAAAAAGTAGTCTCAGCCAGTCTTACCATGCAGTATTTATTATCAGGGATGGTTCATCCTAATTTTGTGTTAAAACCCAGAGATGATGGTTGTAACATTGGCAATAATGACTAGCAATGCTTATATCGACTAAGGCAATTAATTTCTAGAATTTTTTCAGTTTGGCTTATGCTTCAGGGAAGTGATATATTTTAGCATAAAATATTCTTTACTCACCTCTCTCTTCACTCAGCTGAGCCACTTCTTCATTAGCATCACCTGTCCAAAAAAAAAAAAAAAAAAAGGAAAGAAAAAGGTTACTGGGAATACCAGCAAACATCTGAAATGAAATATTCCATGTTTCAAATTGCCCATATCTTGGTTTGCCTCCTCCTGTTTAACATTTTGCAGTTAAATCTGGAGCTGGATGGAAAAGAAGGTTTTGATACTGGTTACTACCAGAAACAGGAAATGCAAGGGAATAAAAACAGGGAATGAAATTCTGCATGATTTACAAAAGTCTGCAAATAAAGACAGGTATAATACGAAATTCCATTCTCTTTCCTGCAGAGCTTTTGGTTTACTTGACAAGTTTCAGTTTGCTTTGTTTCCCTGGAACAGCTGGCTATGCTAAGAAGAGAACTAGCTACCCTACTAGAAAACCACGTAAGGAAGTTACTAAATATTTGCCAGACAGGCAAACTGGTTTAAGAACAAAATGATTCTGTGAAGACTGAACTTGGCCTAGCTAGAAACAGATAATTTTTAAACTTAAGATGAGAGACTAGGAAAGCAGATTCCTTTTGCAAAAAAGTTCCATTTTAATAGCAAAGGAATTACTTACAAGTTGTTTTCCTGAGTTAAAAAAAAAATATTAGCCTTAGTTAACATCTTGGTAATTCAATGTTCCAGAGCCTTAATCATCTAATGGAGAGCTCACTGATCACAGATGTTGGTGTCAATTATGTTCCTGATTCACACAGACTCCATTTACATCCTTTTAAATGGAGTTGCTGAGAGACTTTTTACCAGAGCCTGTAGTGACAGGACAAGAGGGAATGGCTTCAAGCTAACAGAGGGCTGGTTTAAATGAGATATTGGGAAGAAACTCTTCATTGTGTGTTGAGGCAGTAGAACAAGTTGACAAGAGAAGCTGTGGATGCCCTACCCCTGGAAGTGGTTGGAAAATCTGGTCTAGTGGAAGGTGTCCCAGCCCATGGCAGGCTGGGTTGGAATCAGACGGTCTTGCAGGTCCCTTCCAACCAATCATTCTATGATTCTATGATTTGGGCATGTGGAAATTCTGTAGCAAGCCCACAGCTGCTGTCTAAGGCTTAGTATCTTTCAAGCTGGCATGTATGCTTATTATTACTGACCACCTTTAGAACTCAAAGGAGCTTTGCAATATAATAAGCAATGCTAATGGAAACTAACAGCAGTATTTACGTCCAAATTTACAGGGTTAGAACTTCATATCAGAAACTCTGCTGAGATTCAAATGCTGCAAGTGGCTATGAGGATTAGGTGTTGGTCTCACAAAGATTTCGAGCCTGAAACTTTATACTAAGTAGCATGAGAGCAGAAAAAATGGTTAATAATAGGCCTCCACTGGGAATTATAATTCATTATAAGCATCAAAGTCAGGAGTGTGAGAATTTTCATGCTTCTGAATCTTAAGTACATGGATCTGCATCCACTCTTCTCCCCTTTCCCTCTCATTCAGACAAGATCTGGAGGGCAGAGCTTTCAGAAGGCACTAAACAACAGCAGATTACATTTTGCTTGAGTACACTTTATTCTGGCCCAAAGAATTGAAAAAAGTGACCGCATATTTTATTTTCTTTTTCCTTATTCTTCAAACAATTGCTTTGGAGGTGAAAAAGGCACATAGGCCTCTTCTGTACAAATACAAATTTGTACACTGTCATGGTTTGAAAGACAGGTATCTGCCAAGGAAGGCGGGAGCCTCCCTTGGAATGGAGGATATGATCCCCTTTCCTCCGAATTATTATATCTTTGAAATTAAGGGGCTTTCAGGCAAAGATATGGGAAGAGGAATAACAGCTCTTTACTAGTGTGTATATATGTATACCATGGCAAACAAAACAACAATGGCAGCAGCAACAAGAACCAGAGCAGAGCCCAGTGCCGGCCTATCCGGGCTCGGGCGCGCTCCCCTTGGTGCAGTTCCGCTCTCAGCCGGCAGGGGGCGCTGCTGGCGATGATTCCTCCCCTCCTGCAGGGGGCGCTGTGGCTCGGCCGCGTCTCCCTCACGCGGCAATGGCGGGCACAGCATGGGAGGGATGGAGAAAGGGCTTCCTTTACAAACCCCCAGGCGCAGCTGGTCCTGGTGCCTCCCTGAATGGTGAAATGAGCTGTAGCAAGAACCTTGAAAGCAGCAAGCTGGAAGGGCAGAGGCGAGCAGATGCTAGCATCGTAAATAAATTGTATGAGAAACTCTGGAGCTCTAGCTGGAACCGCGGGGTGTCCCAGCAGGCAGGGCGTGAGGGGTTACAGTGAGTGAAAAACCCAGCGCAGGGGCAGAGAAGCCGCGGGGCTGGGCAGTGGCAGCCTGGCTCCTGAACATGGCAGGGAGAGGCTCCCTCGGGGAGGATGCCGGGTTTTTCCCCTAAGGCACCTGAGTAGAGGGCGAGGGTCCTTTCTAGTGAGGTCAGGTGTTGATAATGATGCCTGAAGGATTTTTTGCCTTTTCTCTTAAATACCTTTTACACAGGTCCCTATATCCACAAGTATTAGCATGCATACCTGTGATGTTATGGGTGTGATACTTTAGCCTGGTTTCCGGGTGTCCAGTAGGCGGGGAGACCAAACGCCCCAGAAACTGTAGAGTTACGAGACCAAACACTCTATTGTCGTAAGAAGGACAGATTCTGTAAACTAGAAGTTAGCCCACCCCAGCCCCTTATTGGGCCCTCTTGTTAGATATGCTAATGTGTGAGGTCTTTAATTGTGTACTCGACTGGGGGGTGGTAAGGGAATTGCAACGTGTGTCAGCTGGGTGAAGCAATGCCTCGAATGTGATCCTATTAAAATACCAAGGTAAATTACCCCCAACCCTCTAACTGTGTCTGAGCTTTTATTTCCTAAGACCAGGAAAAAGGCATCAATAAGGGCCCAGTGCATCAGCCGTTCTTACAAGCAGAGCTTCACTCATGGTAGGACAAGACAGCAGAAGACAGAAACCCACAGTGGTGGTGAATTCTCCCCACAGCGACTGCAGCCTGTCTCCCCTCTGATGCTGAGATCGAGAGCGAGCTAGAGTCTGTGCACAGCCCCTTCTCCCCAGCCCAAAACCTCCAGTAACTCTGCCCATCCCAAGAGAAAACCCCTCAAGGTAACGGAGAAGCGGCCAGCTCCACCCCTTCCCTTCCTCCTGGCTACATCCTTTGTCTCTCCTAAGTACCAGTCGTTATTGTTTCTTAGCAACAAATGGGAGAAAATTCCCTAAGTGAAAGATAACAAAAGAAAAAAAATCCTAACCCCCAACATACACACAACCTTAAGGAGCTTTGACAAGTAATTTTGAAGATAAGAATATGAAAAATACTGTAAAGCCCATGGGAATTCTGTAATTGGCTCCAACAGAGCCAGGATTTTCAACTGGAGTTCTGCTATTCTTCAGCAAACTGCTCAGAAAACATTTGGCAACATAGAGATTATTAATTATTCTGTTTCCAATAACCTGTTCTTTCCATGGAAGCATTTATAATGAAACCAGCATGATAAAGTTTCAAATTAATCTAAGATATGACACTAAATCAGCAGAATCCTAACATACATATATCACTTGGTCTTCTGTGGAAGTTCTTAATTATAGTTCTGTAAGTGACTTGGAATATGAAATTCCCAAAGCAACAGAATAGTTTCTAAGCTGGTGATAATGGACACAGACAAGAAATCTGATGTTATTAAAAAGTAGGGAAGTCATTATGCAATATAATTATGAAGAGGCAAAGACTGCTTTTGTGAACTACTTGTGAATTAAAGGCTGGGTTTTTTTTCTGGGAAAAAGTACCTAAGGCTTGCTGAAAGGCAGTGAAGTCTCCATATCATTTCTGAAAATGGAAGTTGGGCTCCCAAGAACTTGGTGACATGGTCTTTGAGTCATTGTAGTGCCTTTGAAAAATTTACCCCAATCTAGGTACGAATCTGTATTTCACTTTGGCACGCAGCAATCCCCAGCCAGTTCATGTGCCTGTAATTATTACTCTCACACTTACTCTCACACTATTAATCCATCTGGTGGAAGCACATCTCTGTTAAATGTAAAACATTCTCTTTCACTGACCTTGGTGTGGCTGGCTGAAGTGACAAACACCATGTTTAGCTGACAGAACTCTATGCCAAAAACAATTGAGATAAAAAACTAGTGGTTTAGAAGTCTATATCCAAAATGCATTCACTTACCCCCTAAAAAAAATGATATTAAGGGCAATTAATATTGGGCAAAAAATTTCTTGGTTACTGGTTCTGAATAAGTAAAAATATATAAAATCTATTTATTATTTAAAATATATAAAATATATAAAAATATATATAAAAATATATTTTTACTGAAGCTCCACATGCCTAATATAAAGCAAAATCAGTGCTAAGATTACCATAAACCAGATTTGTTATATTTAGTTTTGTTGTTTGTTTTTTGTTTGTTTGTTTTTTTAATTTTTTTAAAAAAATTTCCCTATACATTTTCTTACCCTATCTAGAGCATGCCTTTGAAAGGTTAGTTTTGGTTTGAAATAAGCACCACAGGCAGTCAATCCAGAAGTGAAATTGAATAAAACCATAGAAGAACCTAAGAGTGAATCTTTGACAGCAGCAAACACTTCCTTAAATGCATATTGCCAATATTTCTTGTCCAAACTCCTGCACCGAAAAGACCAGAGGTGAGATCCTTGTACCTCTCACCCTCACTTGAGAGCTGTTGAAAAATAACTGACTTGCAAAATATGCTCTAGTGTGTGCACACATCTACCCACACTTGGTTACTCCTCTGGCCAGAGAAGCAGAACAATGACCTTTCCCATTAAAGGCCTAGATTTTAGCAAGTTCTACCAAGATGACTTTGCTAGAAAAGGAATGACTGACCTTGCAGACTGGAGTGAGAGGAAAACTGACAGTGACTACCAGAAAGGGTCAGCTCATCCCCAGGAAAAGTCAAATCAGTATATAGAAGGCTTAGGAGACAAGGAAACCTTCTAACCCAGAATGTGTGCAAAATTTTCCAGTTTACAAGTTGAGGTATCCTACATAAAATTACGGTATTAGATGGGTGATGTATGAGAGAACACTTGAGTTTCCACTCAAGTACCAAGCCATTTACGGTTGAAAGTCAAGCTATGATTGAAACTCCCTAACTCCCAGGCTGCTTGGGGTAACTATATCTCTAAAGATCAGAGAGCTTTAAATTTGGGAGCAAATTTTGGGTGCTCAGAGCATGAGATTTGTGTAAGCCACAGGCTCCCTGGTGGGGTCACGCACTAAGTGATGCCTGTGGCTCTTTCATTGCCCTCTCCCTTGTTACCTGCCAAGCATCGGGAAATGAAATAGTTACACAATATCTGCTCTTACTGGCACAGGAGAAGGGGATGCCTTCTTCTGTCAGATCCTTTTGTTTTGCCTTTTGCCTTGCTGGTCAGGTTGTTACTCTGTCTCCCTAGTCGTGCCATACAAGCAAATACCAGACAGATGGCTAAAAATCATCAATCTGTGTTAAGATTTATGTTAGGAGCAAAGAGGTGAAAGGCTCTAAATACTGCTGCTAATCCCCAAAGCCATTAAACCACCTCCTCCTTGTGGCTCACACTTCCATTTGCATTCTCCTTCATGTCAGCACGTGGAAAGCCAGCACTGTACAAGCACTGTGCATTGAGAAGCCCTTACATGAGAGCCAGCTCTGTACTGCAGGCAGGAGGCTGCTGCTTCATCTGCGTTCAAGTCCTGCATCCCAGGTTGCTGGCACTCCCCAACAGCACTGCATGCTGCTGGCTTCTCCCTGCCTCCCTCTAATCTTTCCTCCGCTGCCTAATTGCATCCTTCAGGATTTTCATTTTTTTCCCAGCATTTTCTGCAGTTTCCTGATGTCCAGGTGTTCCCCTATTTCTAGTCAACCTACATGTCTCAGTTTGCACCTGCTTGCAAGCGTGGCTCCATGTCCTGACCACAACCAGGGGAGAACTGGGAGGGCACTGTGGGAGTGGATAAAAATCCCCTCTGCAGCTTGTATGAACATGCTCTGCCAAAGAGAGCAAGGAGATGGGCAGAGCTGTACAGGAGGCTGAAATGACAAGTTGGTGATCATAGTTTGAGGCCTTAAAATAAAAACTCAAACCAAAAGAAAGCCCCCAAAATTTCAGCACTGAAAGCTTCAGCCATCCTCTTGAGCTTATTTGCAGTGCAAAAATAGGGGTCTGGCTCGAAAAGTTCCTACTGTCAAGCATTTCCCTAGTATGTATTCCATAATCTGCCTGCACTATTTCCACTGGGATTACAGAAGAGGACCAGTGCAACACTTTCACACCTTTGAGGAAAATGGATCCCATTTTGGGTCAGTCTTGAAAAACTTTTTGTGTCCAGTCTCAGAGCAGCCAGCAGCGTGGGCGAGGGTACCCACCTGAGGCAAATAATCTAAACCATGATAATATCAGTTTCCAGCATCTGAAAAGACCAAGCAGGTTCTTGCTTTCCATAATGCTCTTTCCCACACCTATCTTCCCAAAATTTTGTCCCAAAGCTTCAACCACCTGACTGCATGATCACCTTCACAGCCTTAGGGAGATTTATAATCGTATCTCATATCTATTCACAATACCTAGTAACTGGAAAACCACTTCTTTTGGTGGCTTACAACCACTGCTGATACCCGAAAGGAGCCTCACAACAGTGTACAGGCTTTATGTCCACCTCAGCATAAGAGTCAATGTTGTTGTTGCACAATGAGCCACAAAGGAAGGTTTCTTAAAGCCGAAACACACATATGAGGCTTGCAATAACCCAGGATCTCCCAAGCTCTTTTGGTTGTTTTGATTCCTCCAACTCAGTTCTCCACTGGGGAAATGTGACAGAAAATAGCACAAAAAAAAGCAATATTTTTTCTGACGAAAAGCAGGTTTGGAAATCTCTGGAAGATGAGATCTACTAAAGCAGGCCTGACTCTTCTCTCCTAGTAAAAACTTACATTTTCTATAAAACTTCTCCTCATCCTCAGTGCTCCTAAGATGAAGAAAAAAAAAAAAAAGAAAAAGGTAAAACAAAAAGATCTTTTAACAAAAAAAATGCATTCTTCTGCTTTGGAAGTAAAAATAGGACTTCTTTTGGTTCTGAACATTTACATCCTTTCATCATGCAATCCTACATACAGAGCATACTCCACCTGATACTGAGCAAGCTTAATTAAATTTTTTTGCCTAATTATAAAGAAACTTCCACTGATACACTCTGTACATCCTGGCCATACTGCAGCAGTTTCCTTCCTGTGTTGCTTAGTTACACCAGTCTCACAACACTGGAGCCTCACAGAATGTAAGATGTGTTTGTGGCTTTTGAAGCCATATCAAATAGAAATCCTTACTACCAATCTCCTAGGAAGTTAGGCACTGGGGCTTTTTTGTTCATCACATTGATGATCTCTTTTATGAGCCATATCACCTGATCTGCTGTAAAATACATACCATGCAAACCATATGAACCTCAGCTGCATACAAAGACTGTGCAGAACTGCTGTTCCCACAGTGAGAGTACTGGACAACCTTAATCCAATGAAGGAAATGGTACTCACACCAGGATCAGATTTGGACTTCCATTTTGCAGATGCTTCTACCTTACATGAAAGGAACAAGGCACTCCTTGGGGAAACAGGTATCAGGTTTTAAAAAATAATCTATTCCTTATTTCCTCTCTGCCCTAAAATACTGAAAATAACAAAGTTTTGTTCACACAAGTGCTAAATTGGATGTTAATCTAGTAGTCACACACAAAATGGCATGTTTTGCATATGGTCATACATTTGCAAATACAAGCTTCTAAAAACATCTCATCAGTAACCTACAGCAGAGGCAACCAAATGAGACAAACCAAATTTAACTGCATCCTTGGAAATAAGAAGCAATTGAGCACATGAAGTCATTTGGAGTGTGCGGCCAGAGAGGACAGGGTATTTTTGATGATGACATAAAATGCATTTGGAATGCTTTAATAAGATGGCACAATACCCAACAGAGTAGGAAGAAAAGATCACTGATCAAAGATGTATTCACATAATGTATTAAACAGAAAAAGCTGCTTGTTCGTTTTCTGGTGCCAGGCATCCATGTGTGAAGGGCTGAGTACAGAAGAGAACAGCAACACACTTCCCTATCTCAGTCTGAGTCTAAGGTTATACATAGGCCATGAAGATTAATAGCTGTTGTTGCACCAGTCTTCTGTTGGTTGAGCTAATCCTTTTTTAAACTGTGTTTAAGACCTACAGGCTCTGCAGCACCATGTAACAAGTATTCTTAGATCCTAACTGTATGTTGGGTGAAAAACTACTTACTTTTGCTTGTTTTCATCCAGATTCATCATTTCCTGGAACACCTTGCACTCCTTGTGTTACAAGAGACAGTAAATATCTGCTCCATATTCATCTTTCTAATTACCAGGATCATCATCTTCCTGTGCTCCCCCATGCTGTTATCATGCACAGCAACCTGATCCTTGCATCTAAATGACCCCTGTGCCTTCAAGGGCATCCTCATCCACCTGCCACTTTGCTGTTTCAATGCAGCTCCCACCCAGGTGTCTCCCAGGAATTGGAAAGCTCATGGATTTGGAGTGAGTGGACAAACACATAGAAACAGCCATTTTCCCAGACTTCTGGATTGATTGCAGGCTCTGTTGTCAGTCTTACAAAAGGAGACAAGAAAAATCTCTACAAGATGCAAAGAAGCAAAGAAGATGAGGCTCCATTCAGCAAAGCAAAAGCAAAAGCTCCTGACAACAGCACCTCTATAGGTTATGGTCCCATTGCTGATCCATGCCCGGCGCCAAGCTGTGACACTGCTGCCATCAGGAATGAGAAGGTAAATGGTTTTCCAGACCATAGTGCAGACAGTATCACAAGATCTCTCAAACCCTGTTTTTAGGTGACCAATACCTTCAACACACAAAGTCTAGAGCAATTCTCTGTCAGCAGTTGGCCAGAAAATAATTCTGATGAGATCATACCAGGAAGTTTTATTATGATTCAAAAGGAAGTGGGAAACAACCCATAAACTTTTTTTTAGGTACTGGAAACCCACTGCCATGTTAGAAGGTGCTGGGAACCCTTTCTTGATCTGCATATCTCCTAAGATGCTGAAAACAGTATCTGAACCATCAACTATATACTCTGTCCCCCAAGCACCACTCCTGAGCTGCTGCTTGATCACCCTACTGCACCACACTGAGACACTGGCAAAACAGGCAAAACAGACAACCCCAATGAGTGGTAGGACTGGCATAGTCTTTACCATGGCAAACAAAGACAGAAAGTCATAGCAAAGTTTTGGTTTACAATTTTATGAACACATTTAGCTTTAAGTGACCTTGAGAGTTTCTGAGGTAAGTTGTTTTCAGAGACTTTTCAAATGGACAGGTATTTTAAACATTGTGGCTATCTTAAACTTTTGGATTGAGAACAATTTTTACAGCAATGTATTTACACTGGAGGGTACTTTATCAGGGTCCGTAGGTGCTGTGAGAGAGAACTAGAGCAAAGCCAACATCTTATTTTAGTGCATAGGCTCCCCCAGATGGGAAGTGCTTCTTTGGAAGCCTCCACTGCTGAGGGCCAAGCAACCATCAGGGGAAACAGTGGGGCTGTGCTTCTCCCCAGCTGTTTTGAATTAAGTCCTTCAACAAGGGGCCTTGCAGGAGCCATCTGAGTATGACACCTTCCAATATAAAGAAAGTTCAAAGGGATGCAGAGAGCATTTTGCACCCTCATGAAATCATCAGTGTGCCACAACTTCTCCAACTGCTGCCTTCCACCTTCCACCCATCAAAAAATCCTCACTCATCCCTGCCTCAACATAAGACTGGAAATCTGAGGGGCATGTTAAGTGCTGGCATGGAATCCAGAGCAGGCTGGATGACTATGACTGCATAAATACCGAGGGGTACCCTGGTACGCTCTCAATGGCTTGATACACAGCTCTGGAAAGGAAGGGGATGCATGGTCATGGCACAGTTGCCGTCTGAAAAGCCAAGCAGGATCTCCAAGGGACAAGACTAATGTTTCATGAGGCAGAGAAATCAGAGTCCCCTAAGCAACCCAATACAACAGCTCCATTGGAACTATGGGGTTGGGGAAGCAAGACAGCAAACAGCACCTTGCAAGCTTTGTGAGGGAAAGCAGTGAAAGACAGTCATACTCTCTGGACTGCTTCCAGTTTCACCCTGTGAGATCACAGGCGTTCATCAGCTGTGAAGATAACAACTTGGAAAACCTGCATGCAGACAGGAAAAGCAGCTGCAACCAAAACCTTCAGGATGGACCTTATTGATCAGGAGAAGAAAGCCAAAGAGATATCAAAGTCCCCCAAATCTTACTCCCTAAGGGACATTTCTGTGGGGCCCCAAGCCCAGGTGACCTTTGTACTCCAGCCTGAAAACCAGAGCTTATGAACAAACTTATGAAGCAAATCACTGCCCAGGTGAAACCTCCCATAAAGGATATTGGGCACTTCCAGTAAACTGCTTGGCACGTCTCCACGGAGTAAAATGAAGCCCATGAAAAATATTTTGTGGAACACATTCAGGTGATGAATTATGGAAACGAACTGGCTCACGAACACTGCAAATGCAAATAGAGAGGCTAAATTTATCCGATGAATTACCCATTTGATACTGGATTACTTGCTAAGGGCTAACTTATGACTCCTTTGCTTCTGCAGAGGACTGCTCCAGCCCTAGTGCAGTCTGCCATAGTAAGCAGAGAGAGTGATGCCTCTCAGTACCAGTACAGAAATTACAGCCCCTGCTTAGAAGTTTGCCCACGTATTAGTGCAGAGATTGGCCTTTTTAATACAAAGGCCTTCATTCAGCCATTTAGACAGTTTCCAATTTGATTCCAAGCCTGGGAGATCTCTTAACAATGGATTTCCTCTGCAATTGTAATATATTTGCACATTTTATGCTCAAGCGGGATGCTGTGCACCCTCCTGAAGTAATAGAAGAATTATTATAAGGCAGTAGCTCTCATCCATATGGTTTGGATAGGGGAAACAGTGTTTTCATCAACCAGGATGAAAGCAGAAAATGTATTAAATAACCTGTAATAGAGGGAAGAGAAGGTCTTCTCAAGATGAAGCAATCTCTCTCCCTTTTTCCTAACACCAACTGATAATGGATCAAAAAAAGAAAAAAAAGAAAAAGCTCTTGGGCTCAGCATCCTTTCATTAGTTCTAAAAGGACACGAGCCTTAAAGCATGCACCTTCCATCTGTCAACTGGCCTAATGAAAGTGCAAACGTCCTTTCTACAAAAATTTTTGCAATGTTTTAGTGAAGTAATTTTGTTACTTTCTTTAAAGTAGCAAGAAGTAATATAACCTTGGATACTGCAGCTTCACAGGACATACCTTTTATAGCATTATTTTTGTCTAAAAAAACGTTTTCAGAAAAAAATGTTTCTCCTCTCCAATCCACTGTTAACAGGTGGTAGATTTAGAAATACTTTAAGCATTACAATTGAAGATAAACCGTTTATCATATATGACAGCCACCATGAAAAATAAGCATTTGCCAAAGGTCCTTACAAGATTATCTGTCTGACATACTAAGTAGCTTTGTGTACACAGAATACAGGAAGAAAAGAAAAAAAGGTATCTTTCCCTCCAGCTGGCAACTGTTTACAAATGCTCTTAATTTTCCTCCTATGTGTAGAATCCTAAAAGTATGTAAATGTTGGCAAATCTAGCTTTTCAATGGGGATTCCATTTTCTTGTATACTTATAAATATGTATACTTAACAAGAAAAGTAATGCCTAATGTCTGGACTCCATATAGAGTTCTATTAGAAGAAACAAAGCATTCCAAAAGAAAAAATGATCCAAGTAGCAGTTCCTTTCCCAGAAAATTCACTCATACTACTCATAGCAATGCATCCAGCAATGTAAGAACTACACATATGAGCCAGAACTGCAGGCAAAGATTTTTGTTTGCCTGAAAGACATCATCTCAGCTCAAGTAGAGAGAATGTTCCACCACAGGTGAAGGGAGAATAGCTGGGCTATGTCATTGCACAAGGAGATAGAATTCAATTCATAAAAAGAAAAAAACCATCACTGTGGCACTATATGATATATTAAAACAGTGATCCATCTTAAGCAAATAAAGCTGTTCTTTCTACTGATCTTTTCTTACTAGAATACACAAAATCATCTCAGCAAAACCCCAGAGGATCAACAGAAAATTCTGCCTTGACTAGGACTCTTTACTTAATCAAACCAGGACTTTTCTGGACAACATTGACATGAGAACCTATGTCTGAATTAAAGATAAGTGGTGCTCTGCTCCCCCTTGGAGCATGCTGGCTCTGGCTTGGGTTCTGTAATCACTGAGATTGAATCAGAAATGCTGAGACAGTTACAATGGCTCAGTTACTGCACAACTTTGCTACACTGCTAAGACATGACATTACTTCAAAGTCTGTCTCTTCCCCCTATATATTTGAAGTTTGAAAATGACAAGGCTCTTGGCAGTTGTCTTAATATCAATATTATTACTTGACTAATTTCTTTGGCATTCCACTTGCAAAACAGGCCTAATGATATGTTCAACTAATGGAACAATTTCCCTATATCTATATTCCACTTACTCTAATGCACTGAGGTGTAATTCTAGCTTCATTTCATTATCACTTGACTAGCTCAAGCACTTGCATGTCTTTTTGAATTTATTAATGCAGTGGGTTTAAAGTAATAACTATGTATGTACATAACTCCATGAATATATTCTTCTTTCTAAGCATTTTTGTCCACATCTATTAACACAGATATTTTTCACAATGTTTCTGAATGCAAGATGCACTTTTAAGATGCCTTGATGTTTTTTCTCTAAGCTTAAAGCAATACCTCAGTGTTATTCTCTCCTGGGAGTGTTTAGATAGCATCCTATCAATTTAAATTTAGGGTAAGTCTATCCTAAAGACTTTAATTTCACTAAATTAATAGATTTCCTTTAAACCAAAACAAAGCCACCAGTTTCATTAATTCCTTCCACAGTAGAAATATCAGGAATGTACTGCCAAAGGTAGAGGCAGTTGCTAACTCCTTGATAAAGAACCATGTTAGCTAAGTCTTCTGTGCAGGAAACCGGTCCTGCTGAGAGATGGGATATCTCTACAGTAGGAGAGTCTGCTGATAACTTGTCCAAGTCTGCTGTGTTAAATGTGAATGGCAATTCCCTGACACCTGAAGAAAGGAAGGAATGGCAGACATGATGGTGATCTGGTGATCTCCACCCAGACCTTCAGCTGATGTTCTCACCACGAGGCAGTTCAGCATGGGGCTGACCTCAGCTGACATCTGTTGAAGTGGTGGTAGCCCGTGGGAAAGTGTCAATCCAAGCCAGCAAAGAAAGCCTGAGGCTGTACATTAGTGGGCAGGGCACTCCAGAAGAGAGACCCAGACACTGACCATTTCTCCAGTGACACTATAGAAGAGTCATTTGGGAAGCAAGTCCTGCCTCTCCCTGTCTCCTCACAACTTGAAGATCTAAAGACACTAAAAATAAAACACTAAAATAAAAAGTTCCTGAATCCCTGGCTACTGATCCACCCACAGGAAATCCTTCACTGCATCAGGAATAAAGTTTTGGAGCTAAACTGGTTCCTTTTAAGGCTCTGGCTCATCAGATAATAGATGTCCAGTAATATTAAGGCATATCAAAATCAGAATCATTAATTATGAGAAAATTGCAACCAGGGGTCTATGAAAATGGGTCCTAAGGTATTTTAATCTATACCTAATCCTATAATAATCTATCTAAATTTTGGATACTGAGAACTAAACTTTCTCTGGACAGTTGTAAATTTTGGACGAACCTTTTTTATAACCACATATGCAAAACACTGGATTTAGAGGGTCCCTACCATGACCACCTGCCTATGGTCACATATCAGAATCCCAATTTTAGTTTGAACAAAAAAAATCACAAAACCCTTACACACATGAGAATAAACATACTTTTAAAACTGTGGTACGGCAGATCATCTGCATAATGTGGTGCAATGCACATTACATAATTATATTATATTAAAATATATTATATTAAAAACATAATTATATGTTTTTCTATAACATGAGACCCAGCCACTCAGGTTCTTCATAGACAGGAGTTCAACAAATGTCAAGTTTAAAAAAAAATCCAAATGAAATGAAGTTTCCACTTTGCCGTCTTTCTGCCTTTAGGCTTGTCATGATACAGCTCTGAAGCATCTCCTTGTCTCTCAAACTTTCAAACCCAAGTAGGTTTTACATTTATAGGAACAATACCAGGCTTTACACCATGATTTTTAAGGCCTTAGAGATGAAAGTGAGCATTAAGACTCTCGATTTGTTGAAAAATTGATGCTATATTCTTCTCTCATTTAATCTGAAGGGCAGGAACACAGCCAGCAACAGTAGGCAGGGTACTGCCACTTTATCCTTTGGGTTGGGTATGCTGACAAAAAAATAAAATCACTCAATGGATGGATTAAACATGAATGCAGCTTCTTGAAATGCATGTTCAGCGTGCTCCAGACAAAAATATTATTAAGTGGTTAGACATCATTCAATGCTACCTGAATAATTCAATAGGTCTTTAAGTTTCAGCTGCCAATCACTGCAAACTGGCGATTACAAAGTCATCTACAAAAAGGCTTTGTTCTAGTGAGATGAGACAAAAATATCACAATTTCCATGCTACCAGACAAAGCAAAAGGAAAAAACTGCTGTGGCTACAGAGACAACACAGTCCTGTGAAATTAACGGGACTCTGAACACACCAAAGCTCTGCTTCCTATTACTCCAGGGCCATTTCCACTAGGCAGACAGCATAGGGAGTATTGGGAGATAAAACAGAATAGTAGCATCTGGATCTTTTCACACATAGTCGGACTGATGTAAGCACAAAGCAAAGTAAAATGGGAGGAGTTTTAGGGTTGATAAAATTATGGAGAGCAGATTTCTAATGATGTATGATAAAAGTAAATCACAGGTTTTAGGAGGAGGGGGATTAGCAAATTTACGATCCACCACGTTTCCTTAAATCTAGAAAGCAACCTCCTGTGTGAAATCCAAGATGAACGGCTAACATTTCCCAAGTGCTCCAGTGAGAGCCATCTTTCTCCCATTCATTCTTACACAGGGACAGCTCAAGTTTAAAGTCCTCATTCAGACGCAGTTGGGCTGTAACCCCTGCGGTGTCTTTTCAGACCCAGAGAAACCTTACCAGCATTGTTAATGAAAGACCAAAGTATGTACAAAGTCTATGGAAAAGCAATATACACTAGGAGCTACATTAGTGCAAATAATTTCCTTCTCAGGAGTCAAGAGAGCCATGCACCAAGTTTTGGGAAAATATACACATACAGCATGGAATGAAGAGATTAGCCATTCTGAGCATACAAAAGCAGTGTTACAAGTAGTTTTAATGGTTCACACATTTTAAATGTCTGCATTCGTCCAGGATCAGAGCCTCTCTATGCAGCTGATCTTTAAAGAACGTTCACATTTCAGTATTTGGCTTTGGAAAGAAGAAAAGGTGCCCACTGTTGCATTTTTGCTGAATGCTTTTTTAAAGTCAAGTGGTACTTGATTACTATACCTACCTAGAGGGAAAAACTCGCCCATTTTCTTCTTGAAAATTTTGTAGTCAACCTCCAAAAAGACGCAGAAGATGATACGATCCACCTGTAAGAAACAAAATGATTCACAGTGAAAGCATCACAATCATCCATATTGGCAACAATAGCCAATAAAGGCAAAGAAACTTTTAAGCCAACACGCTTTTATGCTCCAGGAAAACAAGAAAATGGGGCTGCATGTCTTGACTTTATTGTACATCTGTGTTGTAATTTATAATATAACCTTTGCAATTGCAGCTCACAACTGTATTCTTTGTTAACTGCCTCCTGCTTATGCAAACTGCTCTTGAGCACAGTATAAATGGCTTTGGCATTCCAGATGAGAACTGGGATGCAATGTTTGATGAAAAAGTCACATGGGGACTTCTAATAAGCATACAGAAGAGCAAATGGGTAAGCAAAGAGCTCTTTTTCCAATCCCTGTCCGACAAACCTATTTGCAAACTCATTTAGTATTTTAAAATGGCTTTTAAAGGTTTCATGTGGTTTTAATTTACATGAAACCACTTATTCTCACCATAATACAAACAGAATGCAGCAGAAACACAAGAGCTGATTAGATGACAGGTAGCACACAGGGTAAATAAAACATTTAATATGCCATCTACTTAGCGAGGCTGAGCATATCAATGAAACCACAGCCCATAATGTATGCACCACCCACCAACGAGTTCAAATAAATTCTTTGGGAAATCACTGTATGTGAAAAGCTTTTCTGAAACAGATCAAAAATAATAAAAAAAGCTAAACAAAACAAAACCCAGAAATCTAAAGCCTTTAAGGCTGAGAAACACCCACACTGGACTTCAGCCTTGCAATACCTTTGTGTTATTTGTTTGCATTGCCCAGTACAAAATGCCTCTGTACCCAAAAACCAGCTTGGGGGGTGCTGTGGAAAGCAAAAAGACCCTCCTACAGCTGAGCTGAGGGACCTGCAACCCAGTAATCACTTATTTCTCTGAAATGCGTAAGAGTTTAACCACAAAGGGATGAAGCTCAAGCAATAGGAAATTTGGCATCTTATGCTGTCATGGTGTCTCCATGGGCAGTAAGACAATCTGCCATAGCAAAACTCCTCAAGAGTGCCTCTGCATGTGCTAGAAAAATCATAAGCCTCCCCCTTGGAGGGAAACGGTGAGAGGAATGCTCTCAAGATGTGAATTCTTTCCCTTATCTTCAGTAGCAAATGCTGTCTTTTTGCTGCAGCTGGTCTTAGAAGTGAAGTCCAAGCCTCGGCTTCAAAGACACTGCTATGCTGAACAGCTCAGGACATCAATTTTGAGTTCACTTTGGAGCAGCCCAGTAAAATACAGAAGGGGATGAGAGCAGGCAAGCACTGGTTATGCTGGAAAATACCAGCAGCTACTAACAAGGACATCCCAGAATGAAAGGTGATGACAAAACCTGAGGGATCAGACTAGGTATGTAATATCACAACAAGCAATAGTACAATGCATAACGGCCTCAAGTTGCACCAGGGGAGGTTCAGGTTTGGTATTTGGAAAAATTTCTCCATTGAAAGGGTGGTTAAGCACTAGAATAGGTTCCCCAGGGATGTGATAGAGTTCCCATCCCTAGAAATGATCAAAAAATGAGTATATGTGGCACTTCACAAACTGGGTTAGTGGGAAAAGGGGAATTCACTCAAAGGTTAAACGTGAAGACCTTGGAGATCTCCAACCTTACTGATTCTGTGACACTCTGTGAGGCTGAAGGTACAAGCTCCGTGGGTTTTAAGGAAGGAGGAAGCTTGTGAGCAGGAGAGAAGGCAGCAGAGCAGAGCAGGGAAGCCTACAGGCAGATATTTCAGCAAGAAAACTGCCTGCTGCTGTCTGCTTATATGATGCCTACAGAGCCAAGCTGTTCTGTGCATCCCTTGTTAACAAACCAGGCTGGACCTTAAAAATACGCTGGACCATGGCATCAGCTACTCTTCAAAAGGGATATAATAAAAAACTCAAATACTAGTTCTGTGTTCAAGCCAAAAAGCCATACTCATCTCCATACTCACAAATTCATAACAAAAAAGCATCACTGCCAAGAAGTGTTACATTTTACCTACATGAGATTTGACATGATCTCTAAGGTCCCTACCAATCAAAACTATTCTATGATTCTGCCTAAGTTGGGTATTTTCAGGAGGGAGGCTTTAATCAGCAAGTGCTTAAATTACATTTCTTGTGAAAATTGAATTAAGATATTGCCAGGGTGTTGCTAGATTGTCATCTTTCATCTCTGCCTTGCAGACTTTCAAGCGTTAAAAGTGATAGGCCCAGTGAACCAGAACAGACAAAAGAGCAAGGGCGGAAATGTATAAAGCAGAGGAGGAAGGATATTCCTACACAGAGAAGTTTCTGAGTCTCTACATAGTCTCATATTCCCTGCTGAAAATCCTACAGACATTTGCCTCATTCTATATAGTCCAACTTCTCAAGGTGTTCCCTTCACTTTTATTCAGTGCAGCTGACAATGATAAAACTTCTCCATGAGATTTTCTACTACTTCTAATATAATTCCTTAATTTAAAAATAGGGAATCTCTCTAGAATTGGCAGACTATCTCAAAATTTCTACCCTCCTGACTGTACACATCCTATATATAAACCTGTTCCATTTCTTCTTGATGTGAGAAAAACTGCTCTATTTTTAAGTATGCGTAAGATATTGTGATGACAGCTGAAATCCTGTGTTTATCTGATTGAATGGCATGTGTTGGCAGATAGTAAATCTGAAATTAACCCCTATTCTATCATTCTGCCAGTCACTGGCTACTTTATCTAACAATCCCAGCTAAAATAACTTGAGATTGGTAGGGAAAGTAACCCTTGCCCTCACTATGCCCATTCCAGCTACAATAAGGAAAGGTTTAATCTGAGTGACTACCAACTTACTTTGCCTTCCGGCCCACAAAAGCTCATCAGGATTTTTGGGACATGCAATTAGGAAAGCTGCTCCTTATTCAACAAGGAAATCTCTCCTCTCATGTGGCCTGGAAATGCCAGCTCCATTAGAGTGTCACACCAGCCCTTTAGAGAGGGTGAAGAATAGCTCCTGTAGACTCCCCTGATAGTGCCCAGATAAACCTCAGTGCCTTCTGAAGATGCCCAGCTCCTCCTCTGCTGATCAAGCACCACTCCACTGCAGCACAACTGTAAAGGAGTTCCAGGCTGAAGGTATTAAAGCTCATCCCTGATTGACAGCTCTTTTTTGAAGGCTGGTATTAAAATCAACCGTGCCCTGTCAGAGCCTGATTAAATTCTGCTCACTTTGCAGCTATGAATACGTGGATCAAAGAACCCCAAAATCAAGAGTGCTGCAGCACAGGAAGAAGGGAGTTAAAAATGCATGAGTTGTTCACTCAGGCACCTTCACAGCTCAAGGCAGTGAGTACATTTGATTGTTTTTTTTACCTTGGGCCCTGCTTTCCTTGTCAGGTTTTATTTAATTTTGATGGGGATAGCTTCCAGGTGGTTTTGTTAGGAGCACCTGATAAGAATTAGTAAAGTTCTGCAAGGCTTTCAGGACTCAGGTTATTTTTTTAGAATCACAGAATGGTTTGAGTTGGAAGGGACCTCAAAGATAATCCAGTTCCAATCCCCCCATCATGGGCAAGAACACCTTCCACTAGATCTGATTCCTCCAAGCCCCATGTGGCCTTGAACACATTTTTTGCAGTAGAATGGACTCTGACACCAGAATTTTAGAAGGATACAGCCATACCTCATGAACTGAAAATATCTCTGCTGGTGTTTTCAGTTCATGAGATATGGGTATAAAAGCACAGTTGCTCTAATAGCAGCAGCATTGACCTTTGTGCAAAGGAAGTGGCAAAAATACTTCCTGGTTTTTGATCTTTGGGGTTTTGTTAGTTGGTGGCTTTGAGAGCACTTTACATGTTGTGTGTTTTCAATTAATTGGTGAGTTGCTGCATCTTGGGTGAGTTCACTCACAGGCCACTGATGGTCCGTGAGAGCTCTGTGGAAGGCTGGGCAGATGGGTGCTCAGGGACATGCACAGGAATGATGGAAAGCTGCTGAGGGTCCCTTAAACTCATCCCAAAGGACCCTACCCTCTACTGCAGTGTGTGCAAAGACACTACATGGTTACATGCACATCTCTGCAGGCAGCTGCAGCTTTAGTAAGAATTTACAGATGTATCTATATAAAAAAGACAGAGAACAACTTCTTACGTGGACATACAGAGATAGGATAAGGGGGAATGGTTTGAAACTAATAGGGAAGAGATTAAGATTAGACTTTAGTAAGAAATTCCTTACTCTGAGGGTGGTGAGGCCCTGGCACAGGTTGCCCAGAGAAGTTGGAGATGTCCCATCCCTGGAAGTGTTTAAGGCCAGGCTGGATGGAGCTCTGAATAAAATGGTCTAGCGGAAGGTGTTCCTGGCCATGGCAGGGGGGTTGGAACGAGATGAACTTTAAGGTCCCTTCCAAGCCTGTCTGTGATATTTTAGCATCAAAAATACCTATGTTTTTATCTCAGCTGTTTTGCTGTGGCCTCAGGCAGGCTGTGTGATTCCCCAGGCTTCATTTCCCTGTCTGCCTAGGGGACAGGAATACCTGGCTGTGCACCTACACAGTGCTTCAAAGAGTTATTGCCAAGCACGATCCACAGGACATGCCAAATGCTTTCACAGGTACAGCTATATGTACACCCAAGTGCCAAGCTGGATATATCAAACACAGATCTGAAGCAGAGCACTGATCAAAAGGCGTTCTAGACTATTTCACATAATGAGTGTTTCCATGTCATTGCCACCCTGTGTCCTAACAAACTAACAGCTTGCAATGAAAACAAACCCCAGTGCGTTTCAGCACTCCCAAGTATTTCAAGCATGTCTCCAGTACCAAGACATTTACCTAGTGGGAAGTGACTGCTTTTTATGTGAGACAAAAAGTTTCATCATCACTTAAATCTTACCAGAAAATACACACGAGAAACTTGCAAAAAATGTTTCCCAATCCCAAATCAAATGAATGATAGTACAGCACAGAGAGAAGGAAGCAGCTTTTTGCTCTTTGTAGGTGTAGCAAATCCCTTTCATGAAACACTCCTGCCTGATCCCATCAGGACCTACTGTCATAAGGCAACAGTGAACACCAGAAATTTGCAGGAACATTTTTAGTTTATCAAAATTTCATGGATTTAATTCAAAACTCAGTGAAGCAAAACAGATTTTTTTTTTTTTATTGACTTCAGCATGCTTGGATCAGCACCCATACTCTGTAGCACCAGACAGAACGTTTACCTCCTCAAGAATTCAAGTTCTTCTGACAGAGACATTTCATTACCCTAAATGTTACATAATTTCTCAAAGATATCCTGAACAGTCACAGTTCAGAGCTGCCTGAACCCATCAATATGCCTCGACTACGTTGCCTGTAAGAAATGAGCTCTGAACCTTCAAAGTTGTATGGGGCTTTGAGCAACCTGGTCTAGTAAAAGATGTCCTTGCCCATGGCAGGGGGTTTGGAATGAGATGGTCTGTAAGGCCCCTCCCAACCTGAACCTTCCTGTGATTCCACAATGCTGAACATTTTCCTTTGTTTGAACCATGACTGCTTGGGCAGCCCTGCTAGCTTTCACTGCCTGGCAAAACTTCCCTTGTAGAGACCACTGAGAACAAAGCAACCTAACTCAGGTTTCCAAGGCATGCTCTCACAGAACCAAAGTCTCAGCTGTGAGAAGCTCAGAGTAAGGAGCAAGAGATTTTTAATGCACTCCAGGACCAGGCTGCGAGTGCTGCTCTAGCTGGACCCTGAACATGAGGTAAAATCTCTTCTATTTCTGTGAGAAGGGCTCAGTTTTCTGTTCTGAAGTCTGTATCTCTTTCCTGCTTGTCTTCAGGGACCCTATTTGCCATCTCTTTCTTTTCTGTTTTTCTGACAGAGTTCCTCTCTGCCTGTAACTGAGCTGATGCATTGAACTGACTACATACAGAAGTACAGAGACTAACATCTCGTTCTGAACTGGTAGATGATGCTCTCTCTTGATGCTGACAGTGTCCCCTTCAGCCTGATCTGATCCTCTGGTAATCCTATTGCAACCAACAGATGGAAACACCAGCTTTGTAGAATAACACAGCCATCTGCCATATACCTCCCAGCAGCTGTGATCCACTTTGCCGGAGATGCTGCCCTTCCTGAGCACCATGAACATCTGGCCAGCTGTCCAGACAGCAGCCTGTCTGACCAAACAGAGCAGAGAGGACTACATCTCCCCTTGGAAACCAGCAGGGTTGAGGCCAGAAGTTTTCACACACTTTCTGAAGTTGAATGCTTCAGGCCCTATAAAAACTACTAATTTCATAGCGCTGTAAATTACAATTCAGCCTCCTGGTATTATTATTAATTTCACAGAAACCATTAGAGCATAAAGCCTAGCTGACTGTCTGCTCCTTTTGGCATGACATCATGGTCTATAATTGCAGAATTACTCTCAGAAAGAACTTCAGTCACCTATTTATGGCAAATAGAAAGCTTTGGTGCTGCCTTCATCCTCGGAACAAGATTTAAGCAGGGCACAGGTATCAGACTGGTGATACGGTGAATTTGACAATCAACGAACTGTGTGATGATGTTCACAAAGCTATTCACCTAGCCTTAAGAGCTTTTCTCTTGGCACAGCTTCAAATCCACTGCAGACCTGAGCCAAAACACCCTGTGTTTACTTGACCTTGCAACCATCCAAATGAGCCCAGCTTCAGGCAAACAGGACATCTCTGGATTACCCCCCAATCCAGGGAGAAACATACTCTCTCAGGACACTGCTCTCTGGTTCTCATGGATTTGAATTCTGAGATTCTTTGGAATCCAAAGCAAAAGCCTGAATAAAAATTCACATTACTGCAAACCTCTTGCAAGTATTAATGGAGAGTTATGATATCGCATCAAGAGCAAATACCTGTGGAGGACTAGCAGTGAAGAAGCAACTCTTACTTAAACCATCGTATTACTTACTTAGCCATTGAAGAAAAAAATAATCGAAACCATATGAATTATACAATTATTTATGCTTATCACAGAGTGGAATGGTTTCTATGGTGGTCCTACTGTAGTTAAAAGACAGAATCAGAAAGCTGTTATTAGTGCTTTAATATCCTACTTTGTGACGGAATGCATACTTAGCTTGGAGTGAAAGATAATTAAAAGCCCAAGAGCAATTTAAAAAACCGAAACAAAACCGAAACAAAACCAACAAAAACTCCAGCAGGAAATTATTACCAGTGTAAAATATTAACGCAAGCAACATCCTAGTACATGAGGCTTTGCAGCAATATCTGCCTCTAAACCAAAATGAAGTAGCAACACATTTAACAGTGAAACTCAATAAAAACTCAAAATATGGCCACAATGTCTCTCCCTGTCTTTTGTGCCTGGTCTGACAGGTCTGCTCATATTCAACAGCTGAGGGCTGTTGATACTCCCAGCATCACACAGGTACCAGACACACCAGAACACTTATCACTATGGCCCAAGCCTACCACCACACAACTGAAACATATAAAAACCCATAAAACTTCCCAGTGGAGAACCACTTTTACCCACAGTTCTCAAGCACAGGTCAGCATTCCAGTTTTGTGACAGTTCTGATGGATCCCTGCTGCCATGTGAAGATTTGATGTCCCCAGGGTCACAGAGAAACAAGAACAGCAGAAGTAGAGTAGGACCCTGTTTTTTTTTTTTCTCCTGTTCTCTTTTGGCCAAATAGGCTGAGGATGAAAAAAAAAAAATCCCATTAATGGTCACATGCAAAATTCACAAGCTTCACTGCACACCACTGCTTTTCCTCTGGTGGAAATATCTTTTCACTGCATCCGTATATTGTGTGAATCAATACTGGTAACTCTTTTTCCCTTACACGTGGATTGTTTTTTAAAAGTTACTTATTCTTTGTGAGAGAATTCACTCTGTGAATACCTTCAATACTTTTATAATACAGTGTATTATTTAAGGGCAGGTAGAGCTTTCCCTTTTGGCCTTCTTTGTGCTGAGCTGTTACTTTTTGGTGTGTGAACAAAGCATCTGCCTGACAAGCAGAATGGTTGTCCTAACGAACCAACCTGGACCTCAAACAAGAAATTAGAACAGCATTTTCAGAGGAATTCACAATTTTGTTGTCGGCCATTTGTGTACGTCCCAGTCACTTACTGCACGATTATATGACAAATAAGATGTGACAGCCCTGTAGTGGTAACATAAACACAGACAGGCTATGAAATAACCAGTCCTTAATAGTCCACATGTGGTTTTGTTCTCAATTACAAAAAGTTTTTCATTTTCCTAAAGGTGAAAAAACCTGTAAAACCAGCCTAGGATTTAAGGGAACGTCTCAGTATATTTCTTTTGATGGTCACTAAAACTTGTCAGGGAAGGGCCAGGAGAGTAGTTTAAGAATGCATTTGTTTTTACCAAGATACCCATCAATCTGCACAATTCACTTCTATGCCACACAAACACGATGACACGAAGCCCATTAATCTTTTCCAGCTTAATACCTACTGTCCTTTGAAGATACATGTTTGGAATATCTGAAGGCGACCTCCATTTTTCACAGTTCCCAGTCATAGGGCAGCTGACACAGCCAAGATAATCCTGTATTCAGCGAAACCAGGGAAATGAATGGATTCTGATGAATGTAATTTGCTATCTCAGTGACAAATGGCAAATGGGAAGAGAGGGTGTGCATGCAAATATAACTGCGTTGAAAAAGGGCCTGTGAAGGATAGTACTCTGGAAATATCTGATAGGCAGTTCTGCAACAACCATGCCTTATGGAGGAGATAAATAATCAGCTTACTTAGAGTTATCATTATACCCTCATTGTGGAGCTCCGCTGAATAAGATGGAATTGTGGCATACAATCAAGCAGGGCGTCGTGATCCCATGAGCCAAGTCTTTGCATCACGTTTTACCTTACAACATCAGTTTTTCACTATCTTTTTAGTACAACTTGGGCTTGAATATCCCAAAGTTCCCTATAATTATAAGCATCCTAAACCTGTCTGGGCACTGAACCTGTGGTATACTAATTCCCAAGACTGTTGTGCTCCAGCTCTTTGTTGGGTTGAGGTGTTGGCTTCGGAAAATTCTCATGGTTTTGATGTTTTTTACCAGTTTTCTTGTAATACCACATAATATCTACCAACAAAATTCCCACTTCTTCCCAGGGCCAGCAGAAGAATCAACACTACTTGCTCAGACTCCACCACTCAAAAACCAGAATGTGCCTGAACACAGAAATGCGATCACCTCCTTGCCATTATCCTAGTGGCTGCTGCAAGGTTCTGAATACAACACAGCCCTAAAACCACACAGAGAGACCAAGTAATGGTACCTCCTGCACTTCAGACAGGTATGAGAATCAAAAAATCACAGGTTTGGGTTGGAAGAGACCTTAAAGATCATCTAGTTCTAATCCACCTGCCACGGACAGGGATGTCTCCCACGAGATCAGGCTGCTGATCAGCCTTTCCTTGAATACTTCCAGGAATGGAACATCCCTAGTTTCTCTGGGCAAACTGTTCTAGCAGCTAAATTTTGAGTAGTTTAAGTTTGGGTGCTAGAGCCAGTGCCAGGAGGAGGCAGAACCGGAGGAGGCAGAACTGCACGATGCTGGGAACCAGCAGGAAGAGCAATGGTGATCCATAGTCCTGGAAAGCAATGCTTCTTGCTGCTGTTGCTGAGGCTCCTGAAGGGTGCACCATAGTTGAATTGTAGAAAAAGGGCAGGAGAAAAAGTTCCTGGAAGATGATGATGATGGTTTAAACAACTTTTTAAGTGCACTGTTATAGGCAGGATAAAATGGCAGTCATGCTAAACTCAGCAACAGTTTTCTCACTGAGGTTGAGCAAAAATTTCACCCCACCTTAGGGGCTGGGATACTTTCCAGCTGACTCCATGTTATTTTCTAAATTACTGACAAAGAAAAAAAAATCCGGATGGATCTTACAAAGTTGATTTAAAATTCAACTTTTTAAAGTATTTTCATCAAAAGAGGACAGATGACTCCCACATACAAAATTATATAGGCATCAAAAACCCAAAAAGTTTCACCTCAGAAAGCTTCTCAAAAGACATGATTTGATGAAGTCTCTCAAACATAATGTAAATGAGAGCAGTCCAGAAGAAAACTCCCACTGAGTATTTCCCTTGTTTGCTATCACTTCTTTTATAATTCTCACCTTCATCCTCCGTTAATGTTCACATTTTGACACTCTTTATCCAAAGGCTGATTATTTCACAGGGGCTTTGGATCAGTGCAACCAAGTGTTTCCCACCCTGCTGGGAAGATGACAGCAGCACTTGGTCACTGATTTTGTCTGACTACATCTAGGTTTCCAAAAATTCAACAGACGTCATAAAAGCTGCACTTTTAGGGGATGAAAAGTGCTCACCTAACCTGCAGTAATGTACTGCAAATTCTCCTCCCAGCACCTCAGTAAAGCCTCTGTCTGAGGAAGAGCACGGACAGAGATAACACTAGTACAGAAAGTTATTAATTCCTACTCAATGAGGTGATTAAAACTCCTGTTGTGGAAGCAAAACAGACCTGCTTTCCCAAGAATAAAGGCCACATGGTATAACTTGAAACAGCTCTGAAGACATTGCTCTTACTAAATGAATCTCTGTACTGAATCTCATTGATGTAAATATTACCTAATCTCTCTCCTTGAAGAGAATGTTTTATGATTAAGTTATTTGTCATTTAGAGATCAAATTAATCTCATTAATACAAGCTATTAAAGACCACTTTCCAAGGACAAAGGCTGATTTTCTTAAATACTGTATGTGTCTCATTTTAATGCTAGAGATAATCTTTCTGCCAGCAGCAAAAGACAGAACAAGACAAAAGAGGATGCTGTGAATTTTACAACACTGCTAGAAAAAACACTTCCAGTCCCAGCATGCTCACTCCAGTGTCTCTTCCAAAAATGAGATCAACTCAGAATCATTTGCTTACTGCATGTCTAGAGGTACACCCTATTTGTGCCTGAAACACTCAGGTAGGTTCAACAAAATAATGCCATTTTTGTTAAACAGTGATAGAAAATGATGAGCTATTTTTTTAAGGTTTTGCAATGCTTGATTCCCAGCATCCTGAAAGAATCCATGCCAAGAGTCTGCATGACCTAAATGCAACCTCTGCATGTTTCCTGCTGATCAGAAGGGAGGTCAGGAGGAACAATGAGCAGCAAGTCAGGCAAATTGGATGTAAAATGCTTACTCCCAAGCACTCAAGAACTTGAGCTGGTGACTGGGTCAACTCATGGAATGGCTGCCCCTCAGAGCCTGCTTTTGGGATGTTTGTAGCTGTGAGAGGCTGGGACCAATAAGGAAGATGTGTGCTTGAGAGCAGATATGATTATAGATCTGGCATTGTGAGCTGGGACAGCAATCCAGCCAAAACGTCCTCATGTAAAAGGTCATTAAGCCAGCTTGATGTGATTGACAGATGCCTTCCACAGAGGACATTGCAACTCTAATAGAGCTTGTTCATAAAAAAAAACAACCAATGGGATAGAAATGTCGACAGTATGCCAACGCTTTTCATAATGATTGAAAAGAGAAAAATGAGATTCATCTCTAAGGGATCACTTTTAAATTAATTTTAATAGATGGCAATAGGCTGACAGTCCTCTGAAAACAGGCAGCAGATGTTCCAGCACTTTACCAAGTTTCTGTGCCTAACATTGGGTATACCAATTCCACAAAATTCATCTTCTGGATGGAGCTCTGTTTCTGCACTTAGAATACTAATTTTGGCTCTTAGTGGGTTTTGACTTCCACCAGTGGGTTTAGTTCTGCTGTGGATTGCAGAGCACGAGCAAGTGAGCAGATATATGATTTACTACAAAGGTCAAGAAGTCGCCTTTTTTATGGTATGTTGCTATCAACAGATAACCTTTGTTCTATCTGCTCATCGTAAGGTAAAATGCATCTAAATTACTAAGATGCTGCTCAAATGCAATTGAGAACATCAGCACAATTTATACAAGCTGCTCAAATGCACCAGTGCATATAAAGTCTCCAAAACCATTTATTGTCAAAATGTCAATGCTAAATGCACAAAAATGTAACTTATTTTACTCCATTAATTAACTAATGTGTGCACAGCACTTTGAAAATATAAAAGCACTTTGAGCACTGAGAGCTAAGCAGTATTATTTTCACTCATGTGGATGCACTGTATGAATCATACATAATAATCACTTCTTGTGGAAAGTATTTTTGGTTCACTGCCAAAACCTAACCTAGAGATTTGGCACTTCTGTTCAGTAAAACATCTTTAAATGGTCCTGCTTGGACTCCAGCTGGAAATTTTCTGCAACACATTCATTACTGAGTCCTTCACAATATATACCAGGTATACAGTTCCTTCAAAACTCTGTAATTAACATTGTATAGAGAGATTGTAAACACTTTATTGCATTCTCTTCATTTGCACAAAATGTTTGAGAAGAGTGGCTCACTACTGTTGGTTGTGATTTAACTCCTTCTCTTTGACCTGTACAAGGTGCAATGGGTGTAATGGATGCAACACAGGATTGGGATTCCCTTTCATCTTTGCACGAGCTTTAGATCTCAGATTATTTTCTGATCTCCTGGTGAAAAGGAGATCATGTGAAAAGGTGATTATGTAAGAACTTGATGGTATCATCATCATCTATCCCTATCATCACTGTGATTTGCTTTCCTCTAATCCCCTTCTGACTGGGAGTTTGTTTTTCCCCCCTCTATCTTTTGTGACTGAAGAGATGCTATGACCATAGTTTTCCTTCCCATATGCGAGCTGAGAGCTTTCACAAGGGTCATGTTTTGTACCTACAAGCACATCTGTTGCATTTGTCTTGAAAAAAATAAGCCTGGTTATCCCTGCCTTGCACAAAATTGCTTCTCCATGATCACATTCACAGGGGAAAGTCTAAAATAACCAGAAACCAGTAAAACTACATCATTCTCCTGATTAGTTAACAGGAACAGTGATGATTTACAGCTGGACTGAGTACCACCTGTGAACAGGTCAGCCCCATTTTTCCAGCTTCCTGGCTGACCTGGTGGTAATGCACTCCATCCTTGTTATAGCTCTCTAATCAGGAGATATTTTATGCATGCCTCGTATTTGTTTAAACACATGCCTATCCATAATATAAATTAGTCTTTGTGGGATTAACCTAGCCAAGAATTTCTCTGGTGAAAGTCTTTCTGGATGGCTCAGATTTAAAGAGTTTTCAAGACCCTTGTCTGTAACACACTGCACCCATCTCTATTAACAACTCCCCTCCTATACCCTTGATAACTGATAGGTGTATTTACTCAGCATCATTTTTTATTCTCCAATTATTGGAGAAAGGAAAACAAGAGTGGGAAATATTTGATGTGGTCAATATTGCTCTGTAAAGCTTGGACCGATTTACTCCGCTTGAAACAGAGAAATTAATTCGGAGATTTTTTAAAAGAAAGAAAAGAAAGGAAGGATATTTGAACTGACTAGCTTTGAACAGATGAAACCTTTTACAGGGCTCACTGTGTCAGCTCACAAACCTTTCCGGGGGCAGCTACTCTGCATATCTTATCCATAAGGTAAACACAGTGAGATCCCACAGCAGCTCCCAGCATCATGTGGCTGTGCAGGACTTGCATGGCCAAGCTGAGCTTTGGGGGGCCCCATGTTCAAAATGAAGGGTGCTCCGAGCCTGTGAGGACATTGCTCAGCTCCTGCTCTAATTCTGCCTGGCTCTGCTGCGAGCTCTCACTCTTTCCAACTCAGAAAGCAACATCTTTATCTCATTTTAGCTAGACAGAAATAGGGAATGAGCAGGGAAGGCAGAGGAGAGTCAGCTGCTGTGATGTGAGACAGTGGGCTGGGCTGGTGCAACTCAGTGACTCCTGGAGGGCTACAGCAATTCCCAACAGCAAAGCCTCTCGCCTGGCACCTCGCTTTCATGCAGCTGCTCCAAAGGTTTAGTAACGCTTGGTGTTAAAAAATCCATATGGCACTGTCAGGATTCCAGATACATTATCCAATAATAATAAGATACAGACTTATGTAACACTCTGCACTGGCTGCATATCCGCTGTAGGTGGCGGGGCAACAAATGAAAGAATGAAAGCATATCTCATGCAAATGCAGTAGATAAACCATTTCATTTCCAACAACCAACTCCCAGAAGAGATGTGAGTCTGCCTGGCACCTCTTTGTAATAACTCCAACCTATTCCCTGCAACCTTGGTTCTCTGCAACTTTGAGCACTTAGAAGACAGGGAGTTCTTGATCTCACAGAAAAGGTAATTTGTGGCCCTTTTCCACATCACCCCGTGAGGACACGACTGTAACACCCACGGAGTCAAGCAGCTCCTTCCAGATTCTTTACTTCTGATTTCACGTGTGGAGCATCCACAAAGCTGACCCTGGAGACAGCTCCAACTGATTTAGCTTCTCACTCCAACATTCAGTAGCCCCATGTTAAAACCCACACAGCATGTCCCTGCATTTACATTATTCATCATCATCAAAACCAAATTATTACTTGCTGTGGATCATGTCACACCCACCCAAAGCTCCACATTCTTGTGTCTGGTAACTCACTCAAATTTTGCTTCTGTAAGACTAATGTGCTGAGAGATAACTTGAACATGTTTAAATCTCTGAAAAGTCAAATCAATTTTCTCAAATATCTTCTCTTATAAAAATATCTGCTCCAGGGCTGTGATTTTTATGCCAAGTGTCAAAGCACAGTGACTGTATATGGTTAAATTACAACTGTAAAATGTGGATTTATAATACATATAATGGGAGTCCTATAACTAATGTTTCAAATGTGCCATCTCTAAAAATGCCAGTTTTCAAGGGATATCATCTGATGGTTTGAGCTGCCTCTTGATCAACGGCAAGATGATGCTATCTTGGGGGAGGAAGACTTATTATTTTTCAGTTACTGTGCAGGATGAATATGGCATCTTCCTCCTTTGAAGGCAACTCTGCCTACTAAGAAATTGTTGGAGTGATTGAACTTCTGTGGGACTAACACAGCATTCTGTTCATACTGCCTCATGCTGTCTGCAGAACTAAAAACATACTGTGGCTGTAAACACCATATTTACAGCCTTAATCATGATGACAGCTTAAAAAATCACAGCATTTCACAAACTAATAAAAGTGGGCATCTCTTCTGCCTTGTCATTTCGGAGCTTTTAGGAACTCAGGTCATGCTCTCACATGTGTTTTCCAACTACAAAAGACTAGAACATATTAAAAGCACATATGAAATAGCTTAAAAAATTAAAAAATCTTTGTCTTGTAAGCCTTCAAAGCTCAAGCTGTCAGAGAGACATCAGATATCACAGGACTGGAAACAATAAGACTTCAGAAGTTGAGGAACACCATAAAAACACCAAAGCAGTGGCAGGAGACCTGGTTGAAACTCCCTGATGTGTAGAGCTTTAGGGTCGGTTTCAGATGGCCGGGACAGACGAGAGATCTATGAAGTCGAGTTGTAGAGCATGAGGTTCATTGTAAAAGAACGTTAATGTAAGAGAACTGCTGAGAGCTGCCAGACACAGCCCGGAGCAGGGCAGAGAGGCCAGAGAAGAGCTAAGAGCGGGGATCTAAGAGAGTTGAGAGCGAAGGTCTAAGAGAGCGAGCCTGTCACTTACAATACAATAAATCATCTTCTGTGTTGAATATTCTAATTTTCATTAACCAATCTAGAACAAACTACAAATCTTATAACATTTGCATCCAGCCTATGAGAACTATTGCATTACCATACAGTGTTATATTTTAAACCTTAAAAGCTGCCTTCGACCTCCTGCCAGGTTGGTGGGATCTGCTCTGACCCTTGGACCTGTCTGCAAGCAGAGGGTATTTTTTAATCAAAGGGGGATCACCTGCAGTGGCCATGCCATTGTTTTCCAGTTGTTCAGTAACTGGGGTTTGATATCTCAAAGCTTGTCTTCATTTCAATCTTACTTATAGTTTCTACATTCTCAGCATCTTTTACTACGTAATCATATTTATAAGGTTTTCCTATTTCATCTTCCCCAACACTGATGTGATTTCCTCTGGTTCTGACCTATTCACTCTGAACTCAGCTGTGCTTCTTTAATTGTGAGGGGACTTGGGCCAGGCTCACCTGTGATGACCATTGCACACTTCTGCCTCTGTGGAAGACAGGTGACATACCTCCTGCCATTAGCTGTATATAAATGTCTCTAAATGGATATTTTCTCTTTACTGTGCTGAAAAGAGAGGTGCCATAGTTTTTTGTAGAATGGGTCATTTTCTCCTGGAACATCAAAGAGGCAGCTCTGATGATTTGAAGCAGCAGCAGCAGAAGGAACAGCTCTGGAAGCAAGCTTTTTTTCTGCTACACTTTTCTTGCCATGTGCTGTGGGGTGTACTGCCACTTGGATCTGTGTTCACAGGCTTCACTTCCCTCAGAGCTCTTTCACAGGAGCCTGAAATGCTGCACTGGGGAATAACCCCAGTGAAATGAAGAACCTGCTGCTGCAATGCTGCCAGGCATGGAGCAAGCCATGGAGCTGCAGTCAGCTGGAGCTCCCAGTCACAAAGCTATTACTGTCCTAACCTTTCCTTCACGAAGAAAAAAGGCTCAAGAAAACTCAAAAATAATCTTGAGAGGATTTTGCCTGTAGCCTTGGAAGCCTTTGTGGGGCTTCCTATATATAAGGTTTCAACCTGACCTATTATCAGTGTTTATCTGGAACATTAATTACTTCAATCATATTGCCTGTGGCCAACTCCTGTGTGTGTGAATTGGTTGATCTGAGGGTCCATAATGCGAGCTGCTGAGTCAGAAGGTGTTGCAGATAGGATTCCTTCAGTGAACATCAGTACAACTTGAAAAGAAAATGTTGTTTCCAATAAATAGTACAGCCACGGACCGGTTTTGAAGCCTGAAAGCTACAGAAAGTAGCTAATAAAAATATTTTCAGTCAGAAGAACCAAAACGTGATCTCTGTTGAAATAAGACAAATATACAAATCACAGTTTTTAGTGGAGTTTTAATGGTTTTTTTTTACCATAACTTTCAGAACCATCTACTTCCTTTATGTTAAAGTTTTGTTTATTTAAAAAGTTCAATCTGCCTTAATTTGGTGCTATTTTGATAGAATTTTTTAATTTTTCTTTTTCTTTTCTTTTTCTCTTTTCTCTTTTTCTTTTCTTTTCTTTTCTTTTCTTTTCTTTTCTTTTCTTTTCTTTTCTTTTCTTTTCTTTCTTTTCTTTTCTCTTCTCTTCTCTTCTCTTCTCTCTCTTCTCTTCTCTTCTCTTCTCTTCTCTTCTCTTCTCTTTCTTCTCTTCTCTTCTCTTTCTTCTCTTCCTTTTTTCTCTCCTGTGAAGCCAGGCTACAGTAGCTCATTGGAATGAAGCAAGGTGGCCTGAATTTTCTCGTTATTGTGATGTATCTACAGTGGCAATCTGATCTCATCATGAAACAATTGCAGTAAAGATATCTAAGGGGATGTCACAGCTCTGCTGAAATACAATAAAGTGAAATGAACCAGAAAAAAAAATCTTTCCAATACAAATCCCACAGTTAAGTCACAGTGAGTTGCAAACAGAATATGAGTACTGGAGGAGGGAGATAAAGCCAGAAATGCCTGAGTAACACTTTTATATTACTTCTAACATATTTGGGGAGCGCATAATTAAGGGTTTATAGCATTAAAACCCAGAGCTGTTGTGCAGCACTGCACTGAGAGAGGATCAGTAACAAGGGAAGGGGTGAATTATGGCACTTTCCATGGCAGTTTGAACTATTGCCTTGTAAGATAAACACTATTGATTGCTTTTAAGCCTCCTCTCTATTAGAAAGACACTTCTAATTTTGGGAAATCAATAATAAAAGGTAGCAGAACACACACACCACATTCCTCCTCCTCCCCACCTCCCCCAGCCCCCACCTGATTCTCTTCACATAAGCCTGGAAAGGGCAGAACCACACATTAAACTGGAAGATCACTGCTGATGTGCAGGGTGGAGGATTTGCCCCTTGGGCCACATTCTTCTTCAGCATTGAATCTGCATCAGAATCAGCATCCACAAACTAGTGTTTTCATTTCCTGACAGAAAAAAAATGTCATGCCATGCTTCTTCTAACATAATTCTTTTATTTTTCATTTTTGTATCTCAACTGCCTTCAGCACCTGAAAATTAACTCTTTAAGTAGTTTAACAAATATATTTTCTTTTTCAAAGGAAAGGCTTTTGTTAGAGGCCAAAATAGCTTCAGTTTTCAAGCTGTGGGGTCCTTTCTACTTCTTTTGTCTGGCTCATGATTTTAGGGGCCAAAAGGCATCAATTTAAAAGGAACGGGTGGTGGTATTGAATTACCAAAGGTGGTGTGTTGGGAGGCTGTTTGGGTCTCTGCTTTCTGGAGGGTTATTTTTTTCTTTGGAGGATGGCTGTTTTTCAAGGCCGATACTATATAAGCCCAACAGACAATGCCAAATCTCTAAGAACAGATATACACAAAACACTCCATAAAGCATATTTAGGCAGACATTGTGCATTATATACCATGTAAGATGCCCAGGGAGCCTTCCAAGAAAAACAGCAACACTGAGTGAACCCAAGCCAAGGATTTTCTCATTAGCATGAGCAGAGGTTAGGCAGGCACACAGCATTTCCCCCATCTGTTTCCATTTACAGAGGCGACCACTCCTAGGAATATTATACCTAATACACAGCTGGAGAGTCTACAAAGAAATAGTTGAGGTTTTTGCCTGTCTTCTGCTGCTAAACTCCTGTCTGCTTGGTATTTACATAATTTCCCCTGAAAGTGGTGAGGTTTACTCTAATGTGACACTGCTTTTCTTACAGTCTGACAGGGAATGGTCATCCCAGGCTGGTATTAAAACAGCAATTCCTCCCATGACTCTCTTGTTAAAGCAACTACCTGTGGCCATTATCTGAATGCACCACTTGAGTCTTTGATGGCAAAATGTTTAAATAAATTAGAGGGAACAAAAATAGCTAGCAAATATCAGGAGATGATTATGTGGTTAAATCTATAAATGACAATGCTACAAGAACAGTCAGAGGTATTTTTAATAAAGTAATCACAAACAGATTAATAGATTGGAAAGCAACAGGGGATTTTTCTCTTCCAAAGAAATGGGATTTTCAGCAGACTCTAACCAGTCCTCATTGAAGTAGAAATGTGCTTATCTATATCCATCTCCTCTGATTGCCTCGCTTCTCAACATAAAGGGAAATCAATAAGAGGACTTGTTACTGAGAGAGGTCTCTAGAGTCAGGCACTGTGATCACATCTACAATCCTGCAGGAATCTCTTCCCAACAACTCCATCATCTCCAATGCAACTGGCACATTGTTTAGAGCTGCTCTGCAAAGCCTATGATATAGGGAAGGAAATAAAACCAGATTTGGGGTATCCATGCTGATCTCCTGCTGCTGGGTCTGACTCACTACCAAAGGTTATTGCACTAAAATAATGCTTTTGATTGCTTGCATTTCTAGGATGGAGACCTCTGTTATTAGAGAAAACTCTCTGATTCTCTGCACAGTGCCTACAGATGGATTTCTCTCACGCTCATTTGGATGACCAATGAAGTAAACAAGGGCAGTGGAAGGGTTAAGCATTGAGCTCTGGATTCCCCTGGCATATCAGGGGTCTGCTGCTAATAACACTGGTGGCAGTTTCTTGAGCTGCAACTCCCAGCCTGATCACAGCTTCTGATCTGAAGGAAATTCCTCCCTGGCTGCAGCAAAACACCCCATCGTTTAGAAGTTCAGAATGTGCTAACAGCTAATTTATTAAAGGACTCCTGCCGTGTCCATGTTTACAGGGCTCAGGCTGCACACAGAGGAAAAGACTATTCCAGACACGTAAGGGGAGCAGAAGAGAGCTGTATTTTTGGAAGGGCAGCACAATGTGCCAGAAGAAGGGCTGGACAGCTATGATTTTGTGCTGAGACTTCTTTCAGCCCTGACTAAAACGAGCACAATTACAGATTGAAAAAAGACGAATAAATGAGAATAAGATGTCTTTTAGAAATCGTGAAATAAAATGTAACAAGTTCAGGCTACAAGTCCCGAAAAATGTGAAACTTTCCTAGATGCTGTCTTATGCTTATGGTAATGAAGGCAAATGTACATTGTGGGCAGACAGATATTTAACCAGTGTCTCCTTGTGAAGTGTTGTCTCTTTTTAGAAAGGTTCATACTGTACATCTTAACCTAAAATTTCTCAGCTCAAAAACTGGTTTCTGCCCCCAAACCAGTAGGATAAAAGGACCGAGGAGAAATGTGGGCTGCATCTTCCAAAGAATTCTGCTTTTAACCAAGACAATAAGATACCTTCCACAAATTCTGAACAAATCCCCCACCTTCTGTGCAAAAAATGCTGTAACAGACATTTTCAGCCATCTCCAATAACAATCACATTCCAGATGTCTCTCTCTGACAAGCTGTTAGAATGCCAAAGCCTGAAAATGGAAGAAGTCCAAGAAAGAAGTAGGTGTCCTCCACATCTAACAACATTACCTCGTTATCTGCAGGTAAATATTAGGCACAACCTGAGTTTAGAAAATCAGGTTAAGTGCAAGGAGCACCTGGTTAACAAGCTAATGGGCTAAATAATTCTGTACAGGTTCCAGACACTAACACTTATGTGTTAAGATTTCCACCTCGCAGCTGTGTTCTCCTTTCCCTGAGAAGTATTCATAAAATAACCTTAACAACTTTGCCATATTCATTTAATTTAAAGATTTACACCTCAGCTTCCTTTTAAAATCCCATTGTTGTAAGCCAACCACTTGATGTGTTGTCAAGTCATACTCTAATGAGGAAAATTTCTAGTGGGCTTCAGGTAGCTGAGGGGAAAGAAGTAAAAGCATGAATCAAACACAATGGTGAAGGTATGTTTACCTTTTTAAGCTACTATATTCTCCCTGGGCCTCTGATGTATGCTTTATGAAAATACATGTTTCCATAATGAGCCTGCAAAAATATGATGACATCACCTCTTCCTTACTTCATTCTCCCTGTATTTGAAGTATCAACTTAAAATATATTCACAACATTTTTGGCTCTGGGAATAAATTTACATGTTAAGTAGCATTAATTATAAGTAGCAGTGTTCTCCTCCTTGCTATGCACAGTCGATATGATCTACAGATGTCTGGATTAACAACTCCTTGCCTTGGTGGGAGCCCAAAACAAATGGCATTTGGTCCTTCCAGCACAGCACAGTCATGTGTGTGATGGGCTGCCCTGTGCACAGGGTCTTCCTCATTCAACTTTACCTTTCACCTATCCCTTACTCTTCCTAGCCCCCCAAGTCTCCTTGGAAGAAGAAATACTGTTCCTAAATCCTTGACTGTGTACTATGATGAATCCTTTCTCTTTCAAGGAAGCTGCTTACAGCACTGCTCCATCCCCTGAAGTCATGTTCCATCCCCATTTGTCCAAGTTGCAATCCTGCCACTGCCTTGTGACTCCCCTGACTTTTGAAGCAGTCAGACCTCAGTGTGTTGGTTACTTTTATCATCTGAAGTACTCTTAATATATGAATTTACCTCAAAATGCTTAACAGTCATCTCCCATCTGTAATTTTCCTCCAAACATGCCAGGTTTATATCCAACTTCTCCACCAGGGACTCATTAATCTCCTGAAGTTGGCCATCTCTCTTTCTAGTGCTTTAGCTCCCTGCACCAGAGAGATGCCTAAACAACATGTTCCACCACTATTCTTCTCAAGGAGGCACAATGGAAGAGTTTTAAGATGACCTTAATGTCCCACTTTGGATGTTCTGCTTGCTAAGCTTTGTTAGTGCCTGGTATGATCGACCACAGGCAGAAGTGGCTCCACACCCCTACCAGGAAAGCCAAGTGGTGGTGTCCACAGTGGGAACACTGGGGAAAAAAAAAAACAACAAGTCAAGTACAAGAAAAAGTAACAAGAAAAAAATTAGTCTGGAGGAACACACAGAAGAGGATTAAACCTTGGGGTTTAATCAGTAGGACATTGGTACACTCCTTACAGCAGTTCCAGGGCTGTGAAATCACCAGAGGGGTTATTTTGATGCTCAGCCTATGGATTAGTTGTGTTTTTGCAGCTTTGGATGTATGTATCTCTCTCACCTTGTCTGCAGCTCATTCACTCTGATATTGGCTGGTAGCACTACTGGGCTGATCATCTCTTTAGTCATCACATTATTGTCTCTGTTAAAAAGCACCCTACACCACCCTTCTGATGTTTCTCACATTGCTCCACTTCAGTTATAAAAAAGTCTGTGACATTTGATGTGAAGTCATCCATAATTATAAGGTACTGAAAATACATCAAAAATAACACCACGTATTTTTTGTGTCTATACTCTGGCAATGCTGGTAACATGGATGCACTAGGCTGAGAGGCCAAAATATTTCAATATCCATTTGCAAGGGGCCAGAAAACCTATCTCCTGAAGAATGGGTATTAAATTAAGGCCAATTCCTTATTTATGGATGATACTCTGCTAAAAGACACCACAAGGTCAAAGAAAGAGGGAACAAATATTTATACATCACCCTTCTAGAGTGTAACAAGGGAAAAAATCACGGTGTGTCACCAAAAAAAAAGTAATTCTGCTGTCTCCTCTTTCTGCAGCTCCTCTGAGGACTATGGTGATTTCAACTGATATTCAAAAGAGTCTGAATTATTTTGAAGCATCTTTCTGATGTGTTTTCAGAAGTTCTACCTCTACCAAGTTGCATCCTTTGGTGCTTTTGATTATTTTTCCTAAGCTGCTGAAGGTTTGGATGGCAGTCATGAACCAGTTTCCACAAACAATTTCAGTCCTTAAAAGCAAATTAGTCAGAGAAGAATTCTCATGACTTCTTGATACTGCAGTTCCAATATATTCCAGGAAATTCTGGTCATCCTCATATGGATCATAAAGGCTAAGCTTGTCACCGTGTGAGGATGCAGACATCCACCTCCGGTGTTGATAAGGAGCCATAATACCAAACCCAAACCAGTTAAAGGATGTTGGTGGTGTTTGTGGTTGCTGTTTTTTTAAATTTTTTTTTTTTAAGTTCTAGCTTTTGTAAACCAAAAAATAAAAAAAAGATGAAATCTCCAGTACTGATCAGTTATCTCCAAAAGTATATTTAAGTTCGAGAGTTAAAAAATGATACTGAAACAGAAATGGCAGAAGCAATATGCCGGGCAGCGTCACTGAAGAAATCTGTCAGATTTGTTCATTGGCTAAGTCCAGCAAATTCTGCCATCGTTTGGTACCACAGAAATGTCTGTCTGCCTTTCCCCAACAGCTAAAGAACATTTACAGATCCATTGCTTATGCTCTCTCTAATCGCCTGCTCTGAGCCTGTGGCTGGGGACTAATTACAGTAACTACTAAAAAACCCCAAACATACATTATGCTGTGTATTTTACTGAAAATTTACCATGATGAATTTCAATGGGCAAAGAAAAATTGGGTATTTAAATTTCCTCACAGAAGTGTGGATTTATGAAAATAAGCCCCTAGCATGGAAAGAAAACATTGGGACCTATATGCTAACAAGATTTCTGACATTGGGGTCAAATAACTGACCCCAAACTCCTCAGAGTTGGGACCAGACTTGCCTTTTAACATTCAATGAATTGTACACTAGCTCAAGTGGTGTTCAAGGCCAGGCTGGATGGTGCTCTGAGCAATCTGATCTGGTGGAAAGTGTCCCTGCCCAGGGAAGGGTGCTTGGAACTAGATAAGCTTTAAGATCCCTTCCAACCCAAACTATTCTCTGGTCCTATAAGTACAAGGTGGATGGAACAATTATTCTCAGAGAATAAACAGTAACCATGAAGTTTCACACTGCTTTAAAGGACTCATGTGAGGATGGACAGGCTTTTTTAACGTTTTCTCCAATTCTTTTTCATTCCATTTTTGCCCCTTAAACAAAAGCAGGAGGTACTCCCCCAGTTCCCCTAGTTTTAGGCAGCTATAGTGGTGTCTTCCATGTGATGGAAAGAAGAGAACTTGTAATTTAAAACATATTGATGACAAAATTTTCATGTCATACATGGCAGATGGCTTGATAAGTAAACTAAGAACATCAATAAATACAGAAAAGAGCTGTTCTTTAGAGAGGGAAGTAGGGTCCCATTCTTTGCTAGTGCACATAGTGCAGCTCTGGCGTGAGATGTTCTTACTTGCTCCAGAGAGGAGCTTGACTTGCTCATGGCTTCCTTCCCTTAGATCACCTAAGGTGTTCCCTGCGTGGGCAAGAAGAAAACTGTCATGAGACTGGGAGTCCTGGGGCACTTTGAACCTCTCTCTTTCCACACAGGGATGCGCTCATGAAGGACTGGGTTGCGTGTGGTCCCCGAAAGAGCTGGGAGCCAGGGACTCACTGATGTGACTCGCGCTGCCCTCGTTTCCCTATTTCATAGGGCAGCTTCTTTGTATAACCATGTTTTCTGTGCTTCTTTTCGAGCACCAAAATGGCCCCAACTTGTAAGGAACTTCTACCATGTACACTGGGGAAAACCTCTTGCTCAGCCTCTAAGCCAAGCTGCACAGAAAGGCAGGAAAATCTTCGCCAGTGTCAGCCAGATGCGAAAGAGGAAAGACCAGGCAATTCTGAAGGGTGGATTTACAGTCAGAAAATTCCCTCCCAGAGAAAAACAAGAAAATGTGAGAATAAAGAAGGAATCATTTCTGCTTTCCTGCACAGTAGGGCAAAAAGCAGCTTCAGCTACCAATCTCGTTATTTTTGCATCTTTCCAAATTATGGCTCAAACAAACTGCTCTCAGTTCTAACATTTGTTTCTGGTTTCAGACTAGTAGAAATCTAATTTCCTTCTCCCCAAGAGCAAATGTCAGCACAAGTGGGACCTGAAATTTGCAGGCTTGACACCTGCAGCAAAGAGCTAAATTGAGAGTAATATTTCAAAGAGGTACTTGGGAAGTATGTGCTTAAATTTGCTTAAAAGGCAAGCAGGCTTGGGTACGGGTCCTTCTGCACACTGCCTCTAAAACATATCCCCTGCCCCCCTGGACTGATCCAAGGTAAAGGAAAGGGAACTGCCAGAACCACTGTGATTGGAACCATGCGGGCCAAGTGTAGTGTTTTTGGAAACTTTGTAAGTCTGGCTCAGAAATAAGAGTCATGATTTTGCACTTCTAAACACATAGGCTGAAAGATCCTGCCTAGCTTTCACACAGAATCCAATGGTTTGGGTTGGAAGGGATGTGAAAGAACATCTTCTTCCAACTCCCCTGCCATAGGCAGGGACACCTTCCACCAGGCTAGGCTGATCAGACCCCCATCCAACAGAAAAAACACTTGACAATTAAAAAGAATTTTTGATATTTCGATTCAGGATCATTCCAGAATGAATTCCTGATAATGAGACACAAACAGCATCCTCAATCTTCCCAGCTTTGCTCTGGTGTCCAGAGTCCTGTGCCACCACAGGCAATCTGACTCTGACTTTTCCACTAAGACATCAGCATCCATAGCTGTGAGCTACTAAATGCAGCTCAGGGATTACTGGAAATTTTATGACATCCTGTAAATCAGCATTCAGAAATTCAGTATTTAAATGTAGGAAATCAGAACATTTCTGTAACAATACTTATTAATATTTACTCTCATTCATTTGTAAAATGCACTGTTTTAAAGCCAACAGCTGGGCAGTGGAACACATGAACTACCTGCAGTTTGGTACTCCAGGCTGAGAAAGCAGGCTAAATCCTAGCCAGTTCTGACTCCATGTGACAAAGTGCACAAATTAAGTCTATTTTATCACTTAACTGATATGGTTTGTGTAATCCTGGTGGTACAATCGCTTGGCACAATTCCGAAATTTGCACTGCAGCTTTCTCATTTTGAAAACAGGTCCCTGAGCTTTAAACCACACTGGAAATTTCTGTTTTAAGATGTCAAAGGGCGTTTTCAATTGTTGCATCAACCTCAACAGACACCTATCTTATTAATATATAAACAAACACACAGTCAGGACAACTGACTAACGGAAATGCAAGCAGAGAACCAGGTAAGATTAAAAGTCAAATAAAAATCAGATTGCCTTCCTTTTTGTCCCCTGCAATAAACACAGAGGTATAAGAATGTACACGGCATTTCAACTTCCTAGAGCAGAAAACATGCAAATCAGCATTGCTTCCACAATGCAAAAGGACAAAGCAAAACGAAATCCATGTTACAGTTTTTAAATGGATCTAAATTGGCATAGTTCCGTGAAAGTCATAGGGATGAAGGTCAGAATCCAGTCATCTTCCATACAAAAATAGCAGTATCTGGATAGGCTAATAGTTATTAGAAATTCCACTGGCATGGGGTTGCTTTAATCTTCAAATCAAGGCATCTCTCAGAGGTGCTAACTGGAAGATTGCCATCACTTTCAGCACCCTCGTCTAAAGCCACTACAGAACCAATAATTAATGCAAAGGGCAGATTATGCACATGCAGTAGTACAAACATATTAAAAGTTCTGACTTCAGTAAGAAAAAAAAGATTGCCTGTAGCCTGCCACCCACAGAGTCCATTCTACTATTTTTGAGTCAATTAGTTTAACTTCTCTCAAAAGTCAGCCCTCTCATCCTTGTTAGTGGTGACAAACAGTTTACTGCACTTATTATTCTTTTAACAGCTCATTAGAACTGGAATTAATCAGTGCCAAAGAATCTAAAGGTCATTTATCATCAATTTCTTGAAATACAAAACAGAAGAAAAAAGCCATCTAAAACATCCAGAAGGATTGCAATTACTGTAAATAGGATATATTAGAAAACCGAAACAGAAACCCAGCAGCATCTGTATTTGTGGATCATTATTAGAGAGAAAATGGGAATCACTGTTTCCCAGCTCCTACAGGAGAAAACCCAAATTATGTTTTCTGAACTTTTAAAAGTGGAAACACATTAAAAATCCATTAGGATGACTCTCAGACACCGTATTGATGAGGAGCACTGATGTGCCAAGAGCAGGAAGCACCTGACCCACAGATACTGTGTGATGCAGTATCCTCTTAGAAAAGCAGCATCTAGAAAATGCCATATTCACTATTAAATGTGGTTGTTTCCCAGGACTATGACTGCACAGATCTAGTAAATATCCACAGAAATCACATATTTCATTATGACCCACTTGTATTGGACTTTTCCAGAAATGTTGGATTATGATAAAAACTATCAGGAAAAAAAAAAAGTTAATAATTCTGCATGAAAAATTAGTAATTATGTATAATTACAACATAGAAATTACTGGATAAATAATCTCATCAATTCCTTTAAGGAAGATGCCTCTAGATGCCTTTAGCTGAAACTGAGTTGTATAGGAAAATAGTCTAAAAATATGAAGAATTTATCAGAGAATGACAAGCTTTTTATACAGTTTTGAACCATCTTACAGTTTCTATGCCATGGACATAACACTTTTTCCTTCATTTTTAAAAAAATACCTCTGCAGAAATATTACCATTACTTATATTTTACGGTGACTTTTCACAAGGGAAATAGTTTCACATTTGGAGAAATATTTAGTACATAAAAAAATACTTAAATGCATATGTATTAGTCTGAGAAAAAGAAATGAATTGGGTATTTAAAAAACACAAGAATCAAACCAAATGGAAGTTCTCAAATACATGGTGCAACAAAAATCCTAACCAAAATGGATCAAGGAACGTTGTCTACAGCCCACACCTGAGAAGCTGTTACAAACACAGCTGTGAAGACTGGATAAAGACCTTTTTAGGCATACATGCAGACTAGCTCCAGACTGCTTCCTGCATCATGGGTCCTGCCAAGGTCAGCAAGGGAGGAATTCCAAATGCCAGCCCTAAGAACATCCAGTGCTCTCTCCCCTCAATTAGCAGCAGCTCAAGGTTCACAGCCACTGTGTGAAAAGCTGGCAGGGGGCTGAAGTGAAGCAGAGAGTTTTCCTCTGATAATCTGGAGACCTTGGAGGGTGTCACCATGTCCTGCTGAAGGCATCCTGTGCAGGTGAGAGGTGATTTACTAGAGAGTTCCTTTCAGTCATAAAGCACGATGCTTTTTGCTGAGGCTGGGATTTTATGTTTTAAAATTTAGGTTAGAAGCTAAGGGAGGTGACCAAGTTAATGCAAGCTAACAACTTCCAGTTCCTCACCTGAGCACAGTAACTCATCCCTCCCAGCACCAGACATTTGTAAGTGAAACAGTAGCTGGCAGCACAAGAACCCCATAACTTTTATTCAGGCCCACTTATTACACAGCACCATAAGCCTCTTAAAATGGAGCATTATGGAAACACTCACATTTTTTTCTACATGGACAAGTCAGAACCAGTGACAGGAGCTCCTAATCATACCTGAACCTAGGCAGGTCAAAAAGACAGTTTTGTAAAAGCACTAATGCTTTAATACTCTGAATTAGTGTGGAGAACTCTCAATTAGTCAACTTCTTTCCTTAGGGAAATTTCTCCTCTCCATGTTTATTTTAATTAAATACCAAACAATGTCACTAAAACACATCCCTGGCACTGTGTGGGAAGCAAGGTAGTTAAAACAATTTTGTTTTCCTCTTTGAGGATATAAAGACAAATGCACAGAGAAGGAGATAGCTGCTTTTAAAATGCAGCGCTGATATCCCCTACCTAACATAATAAACTGGAAAACACAAACACATCTAATCCATATTTATGAAAGGCAGCGTTTAACTGCTCTGTAAATCTGTGAATAAAACACCATGGAAGGTCTGTGCAGCTTATTCTGGAGGTGCTTCTGCACGTACAGAAGTGCAAAGGTGCAGAAACCTTTGGTCAGGTGTTGGCCACGCACCAACAAACCTCTCTGCTCGTTATGGAGTAATGATGAAGGATGGGGAAGGTCCCACGTGCACCCAGCTCTCCATGCTCAGCACCACTCGTAGATGAGACCACAGGTACCTTATGTTTTGCTGTCCTCTAGTATTCCCTTTAACTTCATAAAAAAAAAAGGAGTATTTTGTTCTCAAAAACGGTTCGAAAAATCCACTTTTCAATACAAGTAGCCTGAGACATTTCACAGGGCCCAAGTGTTCAGCATTATTAATGTTCTATATGCTTTTTCATCATGTCATTCCTAAATAAAACATCAGCTGAACCCTTCAAAAGCTCTTCAGATATATGAGGTAGTTGTTAACTATATTTATATAGGACATTTCTGCCTTGCTGAACTATTCTGACTGTAGTGGATTCTGATTCAGCATTTTCAGGTGTAAAACTCATACAAAAAGGAGAAAATATTGTTTGTTAACTTCCTATGGAAACAGTAAGGAAAGTCATTCTTAATTAATTTGGGTGCAAACACATTAATTTGGTAAGGGCACACATCCAGAACTGAGAAATAGCTGTGCAGTGGTACCAGCCAATGTAATGAAAAAAAGAGACAAACTCCTCTTTCCATAAGGAAATTTGTAATAGAGGTCCCTGTGGCTAAACCAAAATTACTGCAAGAGTTGAAAAGACAGCTACTAGTCCTGAAAAATAAGTATATGTACATATGTTTATTTTAACTATAAAAGAATATGTATCTATATTTAATATATTATATAAAATGTATTGTATTTTATATTATTTATATTTCATATAATATAAAAGTATTGATATTTATTATATATATAAAATGTCTCTCTCTCTTTTTCTCTCTCCCTGACTGCATATGCTCGAGGAAATGAAGATGATGGTTCTGTGCTGAATAATCTCCAGCTCTGGCTGGAGAAGAAGGATGAACAGGGACTTAATGTACAGAGCTGGTGGCTGGAGATGGGGGTGCAGTTCCAGTCTGGCCCGTGCCTTCTTTAAGGTCCCCTCCAACCCCAAACATTCTGTGGTTCTAAGAAATCCCAAACTCTGAGTTATTTTCCCTGAGTTTAGTGCAAATCAGTGTTTGAACTAGAGCAGCTCTGCACAGAGCAGCAATCTCACCAATAGATGGTCACTGACCGTGGGCTCACACCCAAAGTATGGGAATTTCAGCTCTGAAACTCAGGAGCTGTTTTTTGCTACGTTGAAACAGGCTGAGGGTCCAGCACCCTTGTCAGTGCCAGATGCTTAAAAATAAGTCAGATTCAATTCTGCTGCTAGCAAGATTCATTCACATACTAATCAACTCAGCTAAACCATTACACCGGTGAGCCCCAGACCAGATCTGGAGCTTTACTGTACAATTTCCAGCATGACAAATAAGAAAGATTTCTTCTGACCACAACAGATGATGCCCCAGAGCAAAAGTGACTTGAGAGGAGATTGGCATGCAGTGGTAATTTCATTTAGGCTGGTGTAACCAATTTGGGGTTTTGATCTTTGAGAATAACGTTACAGGATAACATTTTCAGAAGCCCCCAAGCAACCTCTGCTCCCCGACTCTGTTGGCTTTCAGCAGGTTAATACACTGAATCACCCAGGGATGTTTGGAAACTCTGCCAATACACTTGAATCTTTAGATGGAAACCAAGAGAGGCAGTGTGAGCTCCATGGGATTTGTTTTGAGGGAGCAGAACCAGCTTTTTGTTCCACGTGTGTCCCACACTGATTTTTCACAGCCAGCAGAGTCATAGTGGCTACACCTCCATAGCTTCACCCCACTGCATCAGGAAAAACACGGGAAATGGGAGTCTGCTGGAAGAAGAATGGACAAGTCCCCTGTTTGGGATTATCTGGCCAGCTGAAGCAAACACACTCCCCCTTCCCAACCATTGTTTGTGGGAACTTTCCCTGGGGCAATCTAGATTTTTGTTTTCCCATCTCCTGCCCTGGCACAAAAAGCTTTCACCAGGCGCACTGCAGAGGCAGAATATGTCTCACTTACTGTGAGGGCAATAAAAAAATGCATCAGAAATGCCAGGCAACTAATTTTGAACAGTGTTTTTAATTACTGACACTCCATCATTTATTTTTCACTCGGAACAGCTTATCAGGATGATCAATTCCTTGAACATTACTTAAGCTCTGTTGATGTAACATTTCAGACTTCTCTTTCTGCTCGTTGTGTAGCCTCATCTCTTTGAATCTCCATTTCCTTGGCCATTTTCTTTAAGTTTCCCAGATTCCGTTCTCTGAGTTTTCATTTGACACTGAATGTTGAAATGACATACCCAGAACACCATCATGCATCACTCCTAGTTTGGAAAGAGTACTTCCAGTTCTGATGGATGGGACAAAGCTCTCTTTGAGGTGGGAACGTACTGCTAAGTCTGTGCAGATGGACTGTTTTTTCCTGTGGTAGAGCAATATGAATATGGATATCCAGCTGTAGTGCTTAGGTGTAATCAGGGAGGGAGATGCAGAAACACAGTGACAAGAAGGTCAATATGTTTTGCCTAATAACAAATTCTACTGCTGGTGTAGCTGAAGGGAAAGGCAAGCACTGAGAGAAATATATTTCAATAATTACTTCGTTTTGAAAAATGTGATAATTGCATACGTACAGAGTAGCCACCAGAGACCAATGGCAGAAGATATGTTGGTTGGAAATGCATTTAAAAAACAGATAAATACAGAGGAAATAGTGATAAGATGTACTAAATGAGGCATCAATTAAAAGAAATATGTAATTTATGTGCATCTAAATATTCCTAAAATTGGGAAAAGCCTGGCATGCTCACACCCCTGGTTGCAGCCCGTGTATGTTGACATGTTAAATATTAAACGAGATTCTAAAGCAAGCTCAGCACAGGAAGACTCAGCTGTGAGCAGCCAAGTCTTGGGACTGTGTAGTGAATGCTGTGGTGGTGGAGACTGTGCCACAGCCTTTGCATCAGGGCTGAACAGCACTGTGGCCACAGGGAAAGAGTGGGAGGCTTAAAAGCAGGGAAATACCTTATTTGCCTTTCCCCATGATTATTTCCACAACAACAGTAAAAACTGAGGCACTCCAAAGTAGGAAAGAGCCACATGAAGTCTCTTCCCCAAGCCCACAGAGCCAATGAGAATGGTACCACAGGAGCATAACACACCACACACCACATGTTACCAATTTCTATGCTGTATGTGAAACCTGATAGCCAAAAAATATGAAAAGATCCCATGAAAAGCTCAATCTCTTCTAAAACACTGGAAGAATTAGCAGCATGACTAGCCTATGTAAATCTCCACGCCCATTCATGCCCCACTACACACAAAGTCTGCCTGCTAAGTGCAGCAAAAGGTAAAATTTGTGACAGCGGTTTACAATAAATCAATTCATTGATCTTTCCACTGTTTAACCAATATATATCCCCATACAACTTCAATTAGCCCCGTGAACAAAGTGACACCTGGCAAGCAGAACCATAAATGACCCTTTGATGTTATCACATCCTAAGCCAAAGAACACAGGGGGTGTTTATTTTACAATCCACATTCCTAGGTACACTTTACAAGGACAAAAGGCACTATTAACACTTTTGTTTAAGGGCTAATTCTCTAGCTGTTAGAAAGTCCCTAGTCCTTTCTTTCACAGAAAGATAAAAAAGAGCCATAAGGAGGTGTCACCTGAAAAGCCTGCCACTGGAAGAGGTGTGGCAAATATTCTAACATCATAAAATAACAGAAAATAAGACAATGCTGAGATGTTTTAGTCAGCAAATACACAATGAAATGCAACATTAAAAACCCAAAAAGAAACAAACAAACAAAACCACTAAAAACCCAAAACAAACAAAAAAACCAATCAACCCCCCCAAAAAAACCCACACCCCAACAAAAAAAACCTGCAGAATGAGCAGCATTTGAATTGATGAAAGGCAATGAAGCATGATAGCCAGGAGAGTCCTGGATTCTGCCACTGAATTGTTCTTGGGGAAAACAGTACTTAAGCGTCCATCTCTTTTTTTTCTGCAAACTCTCATAGTAGCAAATTCATTGAACTTGAAGTAAATCCCTTAATATTCAAGAGATATAAAGTTCCCTAATAGTGTGAAGCAGTCCTATAAAATATCACAGTTGCACAAACAAATCAATTACCTGAGCGAGGCAGAAGAGGCAAGGCCTGAAGTGGAGAGATGGCAGTCCAACACAACAAAATAAAATGTTCCATTGCTGTTTCTGAAGTTCTTATGTTCTGACAAACAATGGCCCACAAGGTCTGAAAGTTGGGAGTTGACTTTTGAGGCTTTCACACTGAATGCCAAGCAAGCAAAGAAGTGCTAAAGCCACGACTCAGCTTTTACCACGTTTTATCTATGTTGAGCACTCTCAAACTTGCTTCCTAAATCAAGCATGGCCATTGCTACCTAGCCAACAGTTCATAACATAAAGTCATTTGGAGCAATTTTTAAAAAAGCATTTAACTCTTAGAAATCCCTGACCTGTGTCCAGACTTTTGTCCTCTATCTGCTTTTTTTGGTCAGGTTCACTCCCAAGGAGCCTGAGACATCAGGGATCCCCATCAGAATCTGAGATGTCCTGGCTATATTTTGAGTTTTTCCCTCTCAATCAAAACATACTCTGGCATCATTTAGCATTAGATTAAGTTTGCAAGACAAAAATAATGCACTCAATAATTGATAGTGTGTTATGCTAAATTTGTTGAAAGAAAAACAAGCAACTAATGCATTAAACCTCACAATATACAATGAAGATGAATTAACAGAGAGAATAATTAACAGCATACTCTGCTGGTTATATTCCAAGTTTAAACAACCCAGGGGACAAAGTAACAGACACATTATTTCACCCACACTTCAGAACCTGAATTTCTCCTCCAGTGAGGCATGTTCTACAAAACTCAGTGCTGGTGAAAAGTATAACCTTTCTGGATTTAAAGACTTGAGCTCATTTTTTGAAAGCCCAACTCTCTTTCAGCTTCCAGCTGAAATGGGGCAGACCAGTCCCTCAGCTGCAGTTAATCAGTGTGGCTCCACCAAAATCAACAAATCTGTGCTATTTAACATGAATCTAAGAACTGACCTTATGCTATTTCCCAGCATACTGTCCTCAGCTGAGACTGCAGATATAATTATTTTGGTTATGGCATCTGAAATATTTCATCAACTGTGAGTTAATTAGGTTACTGCCAGCAGAGTGTTGTAAACTCCCATAATTTTTGATGTTTGCTAAAACAATACATACTCTGCAGCTGAGTAAATATTTCTTTGGGGAACACAATGTAGGAATTGGATCTCACTCCAAATATAGATTGCATTTATAGAAATTTGCACTGTGGCTTTGATTCGAATTCTCTCATCCTCTGGTCTGTGACAACTGAATGCCTGTAGACTCACAGCTGTATCAGTAGTGATATTCCAAACTTCTACAGTGCCTTTCTCTATTTAGTCTTTTACTCCTGTTAATGAACTAAGCCACAAGGATCTCCCTGGGGTAAGAATTATAGTATTCATTTTATAGATGGGAAATTTATTATGAGAAAGCTGAAGCCAGCTGCCCCTGGATATTAAGAAAGGTGGTGCAGCCTAGTTTGTGGTCAAAATGTGGAGTAAAGCTAGAGAGAAGTGCAATCAATACATAGGAAAAGTTCCAGTCTTTTTGAACAGGAATAAATGTTTGCCACATTTAAAAAATATTGTTAGGTAGACAAGTATAATCCAGTAAAATAGAACAAAAAACCCCATCATTTTGCTAACTAAATGCTATGCATATTTATTTGAGAAGTTTTGGAGCTTTTTTTTCTCTCCAGGAGATAATTTCCTTAAAAGTTTTCAACTTATATATATTGGAATTTCCTTCACAGGAGAAAAAATATCCCTTACTGCATTCAGCAATAAAATAGCACAAGACATAATGATTCTGGGTGGAAATTGCTGGCATTCATTAACAGCATTGGCTCAGATGTGTGACATTTCTGGAAGTGCTGGAAAAACAAAAGTGTGTTTCAATCCTCAGTTCCCTGACAGAAAAGGTAGACAAGTTTTGAGCTATTTTTATAATTCTGTGTCCTGTTATCTGCTTTGACATGTTGAAGAATAACAAGAGCATGCTTCACCAATTGCCCCATAGGAAATCATATTTTGATGCTCAGATTGCATTTTCAAGTGAAATAGTGCAAAAGAATTGCATACAGATCTTTAAGAGAATACTACAGGTCGTACAGCTCAAGTCAGACAACATTTTCAAATAACAATGATTAAGTTGACAGCAAGACAAATAACTGCCCATGGCACTAATGGCTGCAGCAGCAGAATGAAATGCTGGGGATCCAAACAACCCTTGACTCTGGCATGGCCCTGACTCCAGAGATGACTATTAGAGTGTTTGAGAATTGCTTCAGAAGGGACTACCCTGTCATTATCCACACAGGTTTAGGCTCAGCCATTGTAAGGATGGCAATAAAGATGCTGTCCAGGAAAATTTCCTCCTCCAAGAGAGGGAGAAAACCATGTCAGACCTGTTTAAAACAACGGACTTCATCTTGTGCCTTTAAGGAGCTTTTGGTGGGGATGCAGTAGTTGCCTATGTCCATGTTCTAACAGAACAGAAGAAAATGACATTGTTTATATAAGGAGCAATGAGATACAGCAAAATAGACTTTCTAAAAACTATCTTGCTCTGCTATACATAAAAAAACCCCACTCTGTAGAATAGGCTGAAGTAAAAAATCATTGAACATTTTAATTACTAGATAATATTCTCTCTTTAGTGTGGAACTGTCTCTTTTCCTAGCTAATGTTCTCTATTTCCAGTGGAAATAGGAAAATTTATTGAAAAAGAGATTCTGGTCTTGTACATTTTCATATTTCAGAGGTCAATTTGCATACTAATCATGCTCCTCTTCTCTTCCATATTCCACAATAGGAACAAGTTAATTCACAAAATATGGTACAAATTGACAAGGCATAACAACTTCTGTTGAAAATACAAATACATGAGCACTGTCAAGTTACAGCTTAAAGCAGGACTTTCTTTTTGGCAGTGTCAATTTGCAAATATGGAATTCTGGAATTCATGGAGAGATAGAATTGAGAAGAGGAAAAACTCGTAAAGTGGAGAAATAAAGATGCTAGACAACACTAGAAAATAGGGAATGGCACAGTGAGACAAAGATGGAGAGAAACGAGAAGTGGAAGGATGCATGTTCTATGGAGAGATGAAATGAAGGGGAATGGGATCAGAAACAATGCTGATGCTAAGCACAGAAGACAGCACCTCAGAAATAAAGGCTATTTTTTGGCTGCTAAATTTTGCTGTTAGGCAGATCCAAATAATTCGCCAACACTGTCTGCTCCATAAATAACTACTTGCAAATGTGTCCTTTCGTTTTCTGTATTTATTTTTACTAGCTCTTCCACTGGTGATAAACACTGACTTTGGTAATGCTCTTTTCTGACAAAAAAAAATCTGCTTTACTCCTTCTTCAGGGATGAACAAAAAGACTAACTGCTCATAAAACACAAAAAAGAAAGCATCACAGGAGAATTCCTGCATGGCTGAAAATAAAACCTAAAATCACATCAAAATTGTTGGCCCGAAGTAATTTTCAGTGAACCACAACTGTTATTTCTCATGCCAGCTGGGAACATAAAGAAACTTTATTAATGCATGATTTCTGCATTTACCTCATATTTCTAACTTGGAATAAATTAGAAACAGACTTAAAGGCCCCATTCTGCAGGATGAAGTAAACAAATGTGTTTTACCATATATGCTTTTCAGAATGAATTAAATTCATGCAGCATTTGTTCAACTTTGCTCACAGCAGACAGCTTTCATTCTGTGCAACAGGCTGTAAGAGGAACAGACAATACAGGGAAGGCTGCACTTAACCTTCAAACAACAGCAGCCCCATCCACTTCTGCCTCCTCCCCACCACGACTGTGACACTGCACTGAACAGCAAAGGAGCTAAGGTGATTTTTAAACAGTAAATACACGTGTCTCTGACTGCCACCTGAAAATATGACTTCTATTCACCATTGTGTTGCCAGGCAGGAACACTGATGCACCAAAATTTAACAGTAATTTCAAGGAGGAAGAAAGATGGGAACTTAAACTTCTTTCTCATTCCTACCAAAAGTGATGCTGTAAACAGAAGCATCATGAGCCTTGGGATGCAATGGCTCTGGAAGGCTGCTGGCTGCACACAGCTGCTTCCATCTCATCTTGAAGTTTCCTCTCATGGCTAGCTCTCACAAGGGCCAACCCAGGGATCAACAGACCATGTATGATACATTAACAACACCTAACCAGAAGAGCTTCCACTTCCACTTGACATTTTTTTTTTGTCTTTTCAAAGTTTAAGAAAAAGACTTAAAAAGAACGCTGCTGTTCCTTCAGCCCCACAGTTCTGAGGCTGAACAGACAGGAAGGAAAGCTGGGTCAAGATCAGGCTGAAGCCTTTGCTTTGAAAAGAACCCAAAGAATCCCTGCACGTGCTCCTCAGGCCACTTTTAGCAGCCTATAGACCCACTATGAGACCACTGCTGCATGAAAGTAGAGCTCAGAAATGAAACAACTACTTTATAAGAACATCTGAATTGCTCCTGTGAATGAAAACAGCAATTTATGCTACATCAACTACACTTTTCCCAACTCAGACTTTCAAAACATATTTCTGTCAGAGACTAAATGATGATGCCAACCTCTCACTGCAATCAAAAGCAACCACTGCAGTTCATATGCACAGAACATCTAGCTATCCATCAGGTAAATAACTTGAAAAAAATTTCTTCATCAGAATGGAGTTTGGATTAAACCTTTAGAAGTGAACTAGCACATCATCACTATACACACTATTTTGGTATTTTTGCTGAACAGAACTTCACTATTCCCAAAGACCCCAAAAAGTCCATAAAGTTGAGCTAAAGAATTAAAAAAAATAAACTCATAATCTTACAGCACCATTAAGGCTAAATATTGTCTCTGGAAAATTGTTTACTTGAAAAGAGAGGCTAAAAGCATCACTGATGCTCAATTCTTTTTCCATTTGGTGTGGTGGATACCTAAAATGTCTTGGTTTCTAACAACTGTAAATAAAAGAGTACTCTTACTTCAGCTAAGCATAAGAATTAGTTTAAACTCATAATTTCCCCACTAATTTATAGTTTACCGTGGGACCTTAAGAACACACACAATGAACAATATGTTGCTTACATGGCAGTTACTATAATGGGAAAAATGTATAGAAGAATTAATAATTCTGAGAAACACCAGTGTTTGAAGTTAAATGCATAAGTGGTCCTTACAAAATATATTTTCCAAACTGTTTTTATGGCAATTTTTACAGTCATATGGGTGTTTTAGTGGCACAAGCACAGATTTCCATAAAGAAATTTTTAATAATCAGATTTACTATGTCTTCGTTTCATATCAGCTTTTAATATCAATGAAATTAACCTGGCTGCACTGGTAAAAGACTCTGGGGTGTCCCAATGAGAGTTAATAATTTATTGACAGCAATTTATGTTCCAAAGGAGACACACAACACATAACAAACATAATAAAACGAAATAAAATAAGACAAAACATTAAATCTTGGGTTAGTTCCTCTGTGATAAATATATTAATCCTTCTGAATGATTAATGAATTGGATCATCCATCTAAATCTCATTTCTTAAGTGGAGTGTCTGTTTAGGTCCCATGTATGCTGCATTTATGGATAAGGGAAAGGATTGCACATCTTGTCCCTCCACACTGTGTCCAACCTCATGTTTCCATGGACAGGGTTTCCAGGCATAATGAAAATAAGATACATCCCAAACACAAAAGCAAACACAGACTAAAACTCCATCTATAAGCACAAATTAGGAAGGAACAATAATCACTTATTCAGCAGGTACATCTTAGGGTCACAGAATTCATGTGGTAAGCAAGTATTTTGAACAACCTTTCATTATCCTGTTGCACATATCCCTCCTAGCCATCACTAACACTGGCAGGTTCCTAAGAGGGTTTAACTCGCCCCCCCAGTATTGTAAAAGTATAATACCACTCATTCTACAGTTCACTCCAATCAATACCAGTTCCTTTACATTTCACAGGCAGCACTATTAGTCATGGAGGAAAGGAGATGGCATCCTGCAGGTGCACATAACCTTTTGACAGCCATGGACATTAAAACAACCTGCTCAGCAATGTAATTATATAGGTGAAGTGCTGTCAGTCAGAAAACATTTCTATAAACAACCCAGGGGCAAGAGGAACAAGGGGTTTTGGGTACAAATTCTGGCTCCTGTTCAGGGCAGCACTTTAGCAAACCCCTGAGCTAAGCACTGAGGGTCCTTAAGGCCAGCAGACCATAAGCAAATGCTTAATTACAGAATTAACTATGTTTGGAATTGAGTCCAAACAGCTTCATCTTGCAGTAGATAAACACCACCAGCTGCCATTATATTGAGAATTGCTAATGCTCGGGGCTGAGGTGACTGAGAATTTTGGGTGTGCACAAACCAGCTAGAATCTACATCTCCAGCAATAAGGAAGAGAGGCAGACCTGTGCTAAGGCTGAAGATCAGTTATTCTTCCTCTGAGACAAATTCAGCACTTTGGAATATAGTACATCCCCTTTTTTATCCCATGAAGAAAGAAAAATGAATAACCTCCAGGTTATATTTATTTTTGTATACATGGTATATATATTATTTCTTTAAACCAACAGAAGGATGAAAAACTCAGACAAAAGTCCGAAAAAAAGGAAAAAAGCTTAGGATGGCAAAGTACATTTGAAAACATGATTCTCTATGGCCAGGGTATTTTGTCTAGGGTGACTTCTGCAAGCAAAGTGGATTTTAAGTGTTTTAAGTGAATTCTAATGAAAGACTCCTTTGCAGCCCTACTTTGCTTTTAGCAGCATTATTTCTTCCTTATTAGCATTCAAGTTTATTAATTACCCATTGCACGCCTAAAAGTATTTTTGGGAAGTGATAATAGCAGCACATTCTGTGATAGAGGGAAGACTTTGTTGGCACTTAGGCACTTGAAATGTGTGAAGTGGTTTGAGGGTGAAGGAACTTGAGCCCTGGGTGAAAGTGTAAGTAGATTTCAGAATATCTGACAAGAGGGATTTAGAGCCACAAGTGTAACAAGTGTACGCTAATGCAGCTGAATGGCAAACAGAAAGAAGATATGGCACTCTCAAAATGGTATATTATTTTTTTTAACTGCTTGAGAGTTTAAGAATGCACATTTGATTGCTCATTAAAGCAATTATTATCATAGTTTCTTAAGCACATTACGCATCTTTGTGAGATTTTCTACCCAAGCCATTCAACTCGCTTTGTTTCCTGTTGAAAAATAACATTTAAATTATTTAATAGACAATTGGTGCAGTCTGGTGACCAAAAGTTCAAAAAACCAAGCAGAACTTCTAATGAATAAATTGTGAAAGCAATTTGAAAATTGCAGGGCTTAAAGAACATCGCAAGTCTCATCTGAGGAAAAAGAAATCTCCTCAAAGAATACTGTTTATCATTTCAAACACATTTCTTTGGGAGGGAGGGAAGGAATTCCAGAAGGACGGAATTCCGGAAGGGAGGAAGGGAAGGGAAGGGAAGGGAAGGGAAGGGAAGGGAAGGGAAGGGAAGGGAAGGGAGGGAAGGGAAGGGAAGGGAAGGGAAGGGAAGGGAAGGGAAGGGAAGGGAAGGGAAGGGAAGGGAAGGGAAGGGAAGGGAAGGGGGAAGGGAAGGGAAGGAAGGAAGGAAGGAAGGAAGGAAGGAAGGAAGGGAATCTGGTACCTTCAAGGCTGAGCAAGTGGATGAGATTCTGTTATAAGAATAGGCTGCACAATTGCAGGAGCCCCAGCCTCAACCTTCAAAACTCAAATATTTCTTGTTGACAATTTTTGTACATTAGAGAGGCCAAAAATTTAGTGCACAAGAAATAGCCCCAGAAATCCGCTTTTTTTTATGAGTATGTAAATGTCTTTTCCTCCTCCTTCATACATACTGATTGTGCCATAAGTGCATTAAGTTATAAGAAGTCTCTATCCTAGTTTTAAAAAATAATCAAGAATTCTGCCCATAAAAATGAAGACACTAATAAATTACATACCCAGTTCTTCACACCTGACACTTAGGTCAAAGAAAAGGTAAGGAACAACTGAAAGCAATCTGAGGATAGTAATTTACAGAAGATGGTTTGTATCTGTTTTCTCTCATGAGTTTCTTGTTAATAATTTACAGGAGCTACAGCTGAAGTTCAGTGTGCACTATATTACAAGCAGGTCCACAGCACCAAAAAAATCTGCTTCCATGTTAGGAAATACCAATGAGGCCATCAAGGGTCCTTCATTTTACATGCAGAAATTAGCTCTCAAATTACCAGAAAGTTTCAAAGTAGAAGAAACTTTTGCAATGCATTTATGTTTTCCTCCTAAAAATGCAGAATTACTTTTCCACAGAATTGTACTATCTTGAGTACTCTGAAATTCAGCCATGGTGCTGAAATAGCTTTCCTAGTCAATGAAAGGTTACAATTTCTCAAAAAAATGGGATTCACACAGATGGCAAGAAATAAGACATTTAGACTCCTGGTTTTTCAGCAGTCTTAAGTACTGCAAACTTGGATGCACAGAGTAAGACACTCAGCTTTTCCTCATATTTCCCAAGGATAAAACAGGCAGTAGTATTGTTATGCTACCTGTCAAGTCCTTTGCAATGAAAAGGTTTACTGTTTCCTCTGTTGTACAAACTAAGATTACACCAAAAATGTTTGTTCGCATTTATCTTCTTCACGAATATTCATTTTTTATTTTTGATCTTACAGATTTTTAAGTTGCACAGAAATTAGAGGAAATTGAGTGTTATCTCCAGTCCTGTAAGTTGACGAACAGCCACATGCTGAGCATGAATCCAGTTGCCTATAAGATCTTCCTTAGCCCTTATTTTCAGCAGGCCAGCATGGATACAGCTGCAGGAAGATTTGTAGTAGCTAAGGATTTCTTGCTTACAAATTAATATTTACATTGTTTCTTCAGTTTTTACTACATTATCACTTCTAAGCTGGAAAACAAATCACCATCTAATTAAGTTTAGAGACTGCGGTTGTCCATTCTAGCACTGTCACTGCTACACCCAGAATGACATCATCACATTATTAGCATGTGAACTCTTCAACGTCATTATTTGAAACTATGAATGTGAATAAAACTTTTCTATGTGCATGTGATATCCAGATCTGTTCATCCCTTTGCTGCTGACAAGCTGAGACACGGACACGACAGGCCCCCAGTTTGCACCATCATGGCACTGAGCCCCTGTTGTTGTTTCTGTGTTTCTGCTTGATGCCTGTGAAACAGCCATGCCACGGGCATCAGCCTTTCACGAGCCTCCCAACTACTGGACTTTGTGTCTTCCAGGAGTTGTTCATTATTGCTGATCTATTTGCTGTTGCTAGCAGTGTTCCCTCAAGCCTCCCCATCTGCCTCACAGCCCAGCCCCACAGCACTCTTGCACAGCCAGACAGACATTGCGGAACTGATGCACCACGAGACAGACATGGCAAAAAACTGCTTTCTCAGCTGTCAGGCATGCAAAGGGTCTGGCACAAGAGGCTGTGCTGGCCAAATGGGTTTTCCCTTTTGTTTGTTTGCTCCCCATCCCAGTGCCCACAGCACGGCCAGTTCCCACAGGTCAGAAACAGCACCAATTTGTTGTCTCCTTTGCCTCTGTGCACTCATTTCCTTCTCACAGCTCTTAAATTCAAGCAAGGAGTTGAAACTTCAGGTGACTCTGTTAAAGACTTGTTACTGTATGCCATGATATTGATTCAGTAATGTTCCTCCAGCTCCTGCTTTGGGTAAATGAGACAGACTACACACAGCTTCCCAACACAAACCCCAAACTCTGTCAAAGCAATGACTGTAAAACACACCATGATGTAGGTGCTGTTTATCCATGGAAAAGCCCTACAGTTCCTTTGCTTGGAGGAAGTATTTTACAACCAGGGAATAATCAAAAATGGTGTTGCCTTGGTATTGCGCTTAGCTTTTTTTTTTTTTTTCTGATACCTGGGTTTGCCTTCTATACAATAGTATCAGGGGTAGAGAAAGTCACAGCACTTACAGGCATCTCTACTCTCCCTGAACATGAATACACACTAATTGCTTAAAAACTCTCAGATCCTAGATAAACCTGAGCCCTTGGAGCATCCTTCTGCGCTTATCTGTGGTCTATAACGTGCCTGAAATCTGCCTCAAAGCAGGTACCACATCCCTCCATAACAACACATCCATGCTGCTTTTAAAAGTGGGTTATGTGAATTTGGGATGAGGCCAGTGATGATGGGATGCTGGGCATGGCAGCTAAGCTCCTTCCCAGGGACTGGAGCTGACCCAGGCTGGGCTTCTAGGGAAGTTAGCTCTGCTATAACTGGACATCAAGAAATAGAAAGTTACAAAAGCATATTAAAAAAACCAGGAAAAGGTGGCATCTGCACCAATTCAAGTTCTCCATAATGATGACCTCAGTTAACAGTCCCAGAATGGTCACATACAGAGATACAGGACTTGTCAGACCAAAAAGCAGGTTTAAAATGCTTGGGGTTGCCCAAAATCACACGAGCGGGGGTGTCTCGTGCCTTCAGCTCTCTAGGAAAAGAAAATGGCAGAGAATGTGCTTTAGGGCATGGGGTCTCATCTCATTCCTTTGGCCCTGCATGCTCGGACTAGGAGCAAAGCTGATTCCTTTTCTCCTGGGTAATTCAAATGAAGATGGAGACATCATTAAAAGATGAGAGGGATGGGGGGGAATACAAATGTGTTATTATCAAACTCTATTTAGCAGTAAAGAAAAGGGATTAGTTAATCTGAAGGTTTTATGCATCTTTAAGGCCAACCCTGGTGTCCTCCATAAGCCAACAGTGGTCTTTTAAACACAGTTATAATATACCTATACATCACCTCTCTGCTGCTTCATCTGAATCGTTAATGTCACAATGAAGAAAACAGTCTTGCTTCCTAGGTAATTACTGTATATCTATTAAAATGAATTAAGTCTCTATTGAAAAGGCTTGTTTGTTCCTTATCCATCCTGCTAATGTGTATCTTTTCCTTCATTATATCTGGTAAACTGTCAAGCCTGCTATGTTGGGGAAATCAATAATTAAAGAGCCTTACAGTAATTACTCCAATAACACACATTCTTGCCACTTAAAATAGAAATTAAACCCAGTAAATTAAAATTTACACTGTCAACAGACAAAGATGAGTATGTCAAGCACTAGCCCTCAAAGAGTTCTGACACTGCTCAGAAAGTCATTCCATTGAGCAACAAGTCTCCTGCAGAATATTTTACAGAGTATTTTATTTGCTCGTTGGTGTTTATCGTCAGCGTGCTTCCAGACACGAGATGTGAGTCAATAACAGAACCACAGCAAGCAAGGAAAAGACTGTGCTTTCCTCATACAGCACAAACAAATTAGTGTCATTTGCAAGCAATTTCAGTGTAAATGACCTCCTTGCATCTGATTCTCTATTTATTTATTTATTTATTTATTATGTAGCAAATGCCTACATGGACAGTAGACAATAGGAATACAATTTTAAATATATACATACAAATAAATACTTTCATGTATTTATTTATAAGCATGTATTCCCTGTTTTGATAACATGCATGTTCAGATGCATAAGATACCAGGCATTTTTCTTATTTCAGGAGGGTTCTTTTAAAATACAGGTAATTTCATCATTTTATAATTAATATTTTGGTGTATTCTAACAAAAAACCCTCAACGTGTACAAACAAGTGTGGATGGAGATATGCAGGCATGTTCATCCCAAATTACATTAAATGCTTAAATTGTAACAGCTAACTTCACATTATTAATCCCCTAATTATAGGGGAGACTGATGACAAGTTTTTAATAACATGGATTCATGGCTATGAGAGTTGCACAGCTAAAATAGGAGAGCCTGTCCTCTCACATCCACCCAAACTGCTTCCCTACTCCTGAGTCACTTCCACCCTGACACAACCTCATAGTAAAATTGATTTGGGATCAGAAGGGCTAATTCTCCTCTCTATCATCATTACCCTTCACCATTTCCCCAGGGCTGGAGTAAGGATGGAATCACCATTCCTGGAAGTGATCAAAAGGCATGTGGATGTGGAATTTGGGGATAGGGTTTAGTGGTGAATGCTGTGGTGCTGCATTTATGACTGCACTCAATGGTCTTAGAGGCCTTTCCTACCCTTAAGGATTCCGTGAAGGTGGGGCAGGAGCCAGGAATAAGTGTCAAACTGCAGCTTTGCCAGGTGGCAGAGAAAGAAATCATGACCTGACAATCATCAAACTGAGATGTTTGGAAGTCTTGCTGAAGGACCAGCTCCAGCACTGTTTTCCTTTAGGCCAAATTCTCTGTTGAGCAGGAATATTGGCTTAGGCATATCTGTTGAGATATGAACATTTCTTATTTTAGGTTGTTCTTTTAGAATAACCAATATTTTTGTCTTACGTACCTCAGGCAAAACAGGTTGGTTTTTTTCCTAGAAGGGGAAAAAATAAGCAATCCTAAAAGCCACCTGAAGTCATGGCACAGGCAGAAATCCTAAAATTACTTAAAGAAAAGAAATAATCTGACATGAATATGCTACATTCAAACCTAGTCCCATTTTAAGTATCACTTCTTCATAGTTTGTAATAGGTGTCTGTGCCCCACAGGTGGAATTAACCATCAAAGCTCAATTTCCCAATTGTGCTGCAGTATATATTAACATAATCTTGATTTTCCTATTGTTGTACACACTGAATAATTCTCTTTATTGGACATCACTAGCCAGGCTTGAGTGATGTAGCAGTGACTTCAAGGTCCCAGTTTGAAGCCGTGTTCCTCTCTTAGAAGCTTTGTGATGTGCTCCTGCAATGAACTGGAGATCAGGGCCCACAGAGTTATTTAGGCTTTTCACTCATTTATGGAAAAGATGAGCTTGTCTCTTATTTTTTTGTTCAGCTAAGCCACTGATATTCAATCTTTGCTGGATAATCACTTGACATTTCACAAAATATCACAGTATTCTTCCTTACAAAATAAGCCTTGCTCAGTCCTTAGGTAAAGGAAATGGATGTACTAGACCAGTGTCTCTGAAAGACTAAAACCTTCAGCCCATGCACCTTTTTGGAAGGGAACCCCAACTCCTTCTAGTCTTATTGACATGACTCCTGATCTTACTGACTGAACTTTCACCCCCAATAACTGAGTTAATTTCAAGGCCCATGGTTTACACAGGCACATATAGGATTATTTTAGATGTTGACATGAAAAAGCTTTAGGTGAGATCGAGTGGGACACAGAGGGAGCAGGCAGAGCTGCTGTCTTATTGAAGAACCATGAAACATTTTGGGTTGAAATTGATCTTCAAGATCATCTCATTCCATCCCCCTTACCATGGACAAGGACACATCCCACTAGCACAGGTTGCACAGAGCTCCATCCAACCTGGCCTTGAACATTTCCAGGGATGGGGGAACCCATGACTTCTGTAAGCAACCCGTGCCAGTGCCTCACCACCCTCCCAATAAGGATTTTCTTTCCAATACCCAAACCTAAACTACACTCTTTCAGTTTGAAGCCCTCTTGTCTCTACCCCTACCTTGGCTATCCTGTGTGGTTCTGTTTTCACTCTGTGCTGGGCTGCTGCTCATAGTTAAAAAGTGTATTTTGACAGTGGGGAAGTGATTCCATGGAAGAGCCTGAGCGTGATCTCTGCAGTCACTGAACCTGAAGGCAGTGCTCTGCATTAGGGTGAGTGAGCTTGAGATGAGGGCATTCCACATGCTCACTGTACTTCCAATATCTCACAGGTCAGGAAAGGCTGAGAGGTGTGGAAGAGACTGGAGAGGGAGTAAAGTGTAATCACAGGGAGAAAGGGGGAAAAATAGATCAGCAGCAAAAAGATAAGCTGTGAAGAAACTGCATCCACTGATGCTTAACATAGCTATCACACACAGCACTGCTCCTGTATTTTTTTATAATACATATCTCTTTTTTTTTTTTTTCTTTGTATGCTTCCATTTATATTTAACAAGACCTTTTATTCACCCTCTCTGCACCCAAATAATAAAAATAAAAAATCAGAAAGCAAGCCCCACTGGGACTCTAAGCTAACACACACTTCTGATGGCAGCATAAAGAGAGCAGCAGCATCATGGTCTCTTGACCTACATGGGAAGCACTGCTATTGTGCTGAGGCAGCACAGAAAAAGAGATAAAATGCTTTCCCTTGAAACAGCTGTGAAATAATGCAGACTCTGCTGTGTGCTAAGTGTACAGCTACTGCTGCTCTGGCAAACACTGGAGTGCTCTTCCCCCACACATTGCTTCAGGAAATAAAAACTTAAAAATCCAAGAAAACACTTGAAATAGAGCTGAAGTTGATTTTTTTTCCTGCCTTTTCAGTTTTGATGCTAGATATGTGCTTGACATCTCCCTTGACTACATCTGTGTTCCTCTAATTCATTATTCTCACCCAGATTTTAAACTGGGTGAATATTAAGTGGATATGGCAGCAGCTTCTGAACTGATGCCCTGCTTGTATTACATCTGGGAAATGGGATTGTATCAGCCTTCAAAAAACACAAATAGTGTGTGAAATTTCTAAGTTATGAATTATCCTTGCCTTCTAAATTAACAACAGATAAATGAGTTGTACCCTTTTCATCATATTCACCCAAAATGCAAAAAAACAAAGAAAAGAAAAGAAAAGAAAAGAAAAGAAAAGAAAAGAAAAGAAAAGAAAAGAAAAGAAAAGAAAAGAAAAGAAAAGAAAAAAAAGAAAGACTGCCAAGCTGCCATTAGTTGCATGATTTTCAAAACAAAGCTGTACTCTCTGGATGTCTGATATTTCTGTCTCATCATGCTACTTGTAAGCTATCTGTTATTTTGGGTCATGCTTTCCCCAGACTCTCTCCTCTGCCCTCTCTGCTTATTCTCCACAGAATGGTCATTACTTTAGGAGGGTGAGATATCAATTTTAGTATTTTTAAGTTAATATTTCTGGCAGAAATGGGTAAAGACAGTAATTGTATCTCATTAGCCCATTAGCTAATTATTACAGAGCTGGAAACAAACATATGTTTGTCAGCCCATTTCCTCACTTTGTACTGAAATCTCAACCACTGTCATAGAATGCTAGAGACTACAGTGCACCTCCTCTTTTTGGCTGAAAAGAACTTTTTCTAGCAGTTTCTAAAAATACTATGAAAGCTATACCAAAAATTAATATGCCTTGAAATACGGAGCATGGTATTGGATGTGAAACTTAGGAAAAAAAAAATATTTCCATCTTTTCTGTGAATTTATTTAGGACTTTCCAGGTGCCAAATCAAACACTAAATGTAAATATTTATTAAACATTGTGATGATGCTGAAAGACATAACAAACACAAATACCTGACATGACATGGTCTCAGTTTTTATATTGGTGAAGAAAACATTCATTTTTTCATTATACCACGTTGCTTATTTCAGTTGCAAAAAAAGAGAAGAATAATGGATGCTCACAGAGGCACATCAAATTTATACATTTTCAGATCCCAAGCTGCTGGTTAGGGCAGGTTCCCAATAAAGGGGATTTGTGGGGTGATAGCCTCCCCAGCCACAACCTACAGCTGTAAAGATCAATGTAAGAAATTCTTTGTTCGAGCCAGCTCTTAAAAGTAATGGTTATAAAAAATGCAACCTTGCTTTTTTACATTATTAAGTGGTCCCTTCAAGCAGTGAGATGGAGCTGTAATTTTTGCTAATTAAGATATCATTATTACCCTATGCATACTGCTCAAAGGAGCTTGAGAACGTTACGGTCTCTGAAGAGAATCCCTTACTCCTTCTGCCTACTTATTTTTAATACCTGCCTACATGCCTTTCATATCACCAGTAAACACCTAGTATTTATTCAGTTCTAGTGAGCAGCAGGCTTACACTGCCTGTCCAATTTTTATAGTTAGGTGAATATTTGGGTAATAGAGTTTGTCTGAAGCCAAATTAGAAATCAAATAAATGATAATATGACATGCAATCATTTTCAGTGTCTGATAGCTTAGGAGTAAGGGCCCATTTTAATGCTATGCCAACTCCATAAACCCACGAAATTGAATACATTGAAATGCATACCTCCTCTATTATATTTAGTTAGTAACTTGCTAATATTATTCATCTGTTCCAGTATTTTCCTAAAATCTTCCGCTTGGAACAGGATATTATTTTATGATTGAAAAATCAGCAAAAGTAAAATGAGCAGCTGTTAACCTCAGCAATCAGAGACCACATGCAACTATAAATGCATAAAGCATTCATTTTTCAAAGACTGCTTTTTTGTTTTCATTTTTGTTTTTGTTTTTTTGTCTCCATTTGTTGAAATCCAAGGTTGGATACACCAAGATGTTGCCAATTAATCTAACACACACAGCAGAAGGATCACTTAGGCCTAAGCAAATTGTTCACATTGCACATTACATCCCTGTTCATATTTACTTTACAGCTTTACATTTGGACGTAGCCAACAACCTCCTTGGTAGTGTTAACTGCTCTGATATTTATAAATCCAGATCAAGCAGGATGGACTGCAGTGAGAATCCACGGAACCACTGGAACACCACCAGGCTTCACACTTCTCCTATCAAATCTCTGCCAAGAATGTTACTTCCAAATGCTGATTATTGAAGGATTATCCATTGTCAGAGTCACTGCCATGTAAGTCATTCTAAAATAACTACTTGCCTCTCATTTTAAAGAGTGATTACCAAAAAAAAAATTGCTGATGAGAAACTAAAATAGAATGTGGAAAATGGGTGCACAAAAGAGGAGGGGAAGGCAGATCTGGCAGGATAGCAGCTGGGAGAAAGGGGGCTGGCCTTGCTCTGCATAAAAGGGTGAGCTCTCCATGGGTAAATGTAAACTGAGAGAGGAGAAAACCAGCTTAGACAGACTGGTATCATTAAAAGTGAATGAAAATCATGGGCCTGGAGAACAAGACTAGGATTCTGTCTGGGTACAAAGACCACAAAGAGAGTTGGGAGCCTCATTAGCAAAGACTTGGCTTCATTAGGCATCAGGAAAGACAAGGGGACAGGAATAGGGGACACCAAGAATGACCAGGTTAGGGAACTGGGCAGTTTCTCCTGCAGGGTGCCTGGAGGAGGAATCCTGGTGGCATCTGGCCATGCTGCCTTCCAGCAAACACCCCCGAGATGCTCGGTGGTGCCTCTCAAGGACAGCAGCTCCTGCCACCAGCTCCTCTCTCAGCCAAGGGCAGAGGGCCCGGATGAGTAACAAAAGATATCAAGAGGATGCCTCATCACAGTTTCTTCCTTTAAAATCATACCCAGCTGCAATTCAAGACCTACACAAAAGAACATCAGGAAGGCTGTCATTGCTAAGAAGTTAAGGAATACATGAAATAAATGGCTCATAAAACCTCCCTCCTCCATACGCAGATGTGGCAGCCCAGAACACCAGGCACACAAGGCAACAGGGCTCATTGGAAAAACACTTCAAAAATTACCATTTCTTAATTTTTGACTGTTTTGCAACCAGAAAAAAACAGCTTCTTTAAACGCTTAGTGCCATTTTTATGTTCTTTACCAGGGGTCTTCTGAATGCCATAATTACAGAGGGGCATGTGCAACACCACATTCATTTACCTGCTCTCAGAGGATCAGTGTTGAAATTGAATCTCCCTAACATCATCAACCTTTTTGTTCAATGTAAGTAATCTTTTCTAATATGAACTTATATGTAGGTTTTGTAGCACGAAATTCCTTCAGGCACACACTAATGCTTTTTCCTCCTGGACTAAGTGGTTGGAATGAGCTGCTTTGAAAGCTGTCACCATGACATAAAACACCCTATCTGCCTCTTCCTTCACTGCCACTGGGCAATATTATTTTATAAACAATCTAGTTCTGGGCTGATGTTGCCCACACTTTAAAAAAAAAAGCCACAAAGCCAAAAGGTAATCTTTTCAAAACATATGTTTTAAGCATCCCATAAGGTCTAACCATATGTACAACATCACATAAAAATAAATGGGAATATTTCCACGCTACAAATTAAGTAGCTGGTGGAAGCAGAGGAGAAACAGTGGCAGAACAGTCATGGCATCTTGCTAGAGATGCTGAGGATTTTTCCAGACTCTTAGCAGAAATTCCCCCTACTGACACAGGTGTAATGGGCACACATGTCCATAGCCTGACAGAAATTGTAGCTTAACCCTGTGAGATGATCTAATGGCACCTCAGAGGCTTTGACCTTGATCATCAATGCATTCAGGGACCATTTATATTTCAAGTGGCACTCATCCTCTAATAAGAAAAATAATTCTGTGCCAATTCAATGCTTCTCTGAAAGTAACTGCTTTGTAGGTTTGCTATACTTTTTGTGAAAAAGATTCTCCTGAGAGCAGAGTCAACCCACACCAGCCATGGAGCGCTGACCATGCCAGCACCTTAGGGGAGGAACTGCTCATCATCTCCTGATCTCATGCTTTGTTCTCTGGACTCCCAAACCAGAATAGAGCAGCCTGGCACTTCAGGGTATTCCCTTTTTTCCCAGCACACTATTAAAATGATGAGGTTATGGCATTCAGAGGCATCTCTAGGAAAGTTATGATCAGTGAATTTTCAGGTCTCATCAGTGAATTTTCTAGCACAAAGCATCTTTCCCCAGAGAAAAGGAACAAAGGAAGAACATTAGCACAACCAAATAATACATATTACCATTCATTCTTCCAACCTTAATGACTCTATGATTCTATACTTTCTCAGTAACTTCTACAGATGGATCTTTAACCTTTAATCTTTTAGCATCTGAAATGGCAAATCACAACCACACTTTGAGCGTACTTTTCCTTTATGATAATATACCTATCTTTGACCTCTTGCTTATCAATATAATATCTGCCTGCCTGCACCTGCATAGAAAAACCTAAAAAGTCAGTAATATCTTGATCCTGCTTTTCTCAAATGACTGCTGCAATTGAAAGGAAAGTCAGAAGTAGATGAAAACCTATTTTCACTAATTCAATAACAATAATTCCATAAACATATTAACAATTTCCTGCCTCACTCTTAATTTTATTTTCTCTCCATTATATTCATTTAGGAAGATAATGATACCATTTGTTATTCTGTCTAATCTTTGTTAAGTATCCAGGCTAGGAGCAAGACAAATGAGATTGTTGGCATTTGGACAAAAAGGCAGATACTGTGGGATATAATTTGGCTATAACAAATTATTAGGCAGGTATGTACCTGTAATTGGTACTTAGTTCTGCAGGTTTATTACAAATATGGTACACTTTTAATGGGTCCAGAATGTGCTTTCAGCTAGTACTTGAGAGAGTAAATACTACTTGAGCAAGTTCAACAGGATTCAGGGCAAATCCTCAATGACGAAAGCTTGCAGAAGCCAGTGCTGCATGAGTCGGGATTGATCAATATGTTCAGTGTAATTTATGGGTTTTTTGTTTGTTTGTTTGTTTTATTTTTGATAGTGTTTGTTTTGCTGGGTTTTGTTTGTTTGCTTTAACTTTATTGCTTCAAATTAAATTTATTCTACTTTCATTTGTAGAAAGTGGAGACAAACCATTAAACCAGCACACTTTCAAATAAATCCTAATTATGCACAAGTGCAAATGCATCAAGAGGGCTTGGACATGCAATTAGATAGCTAATTATTATTAAAAAAAAAAAAAAGACTACTCCAGATTGCTACACACACTGTCAGGCCTTGCATTCACCAAATACAGTATCATCTGAAGTGGCTGGGGTAGAAGCTTCTGCTATTTTTCTTGGGGTATAAGTGATGGATGGAGTCACCCAGGGGATTGATAAGAGCCTGCCACAGCAGGAGGTGTTGATGTGTCACCTCACGCTTTCCTGGCAGGAGCTTACAAGAGAAATGGCAGCACTAGGAGGCTGGTTAGAAACATTCCTAAGCTGTGCCTTTCTCCTGGGTGCTGACAGCTGAACCTGGGCTCCCATGGGGGCAACAGAGAGATCTCAAGAACCGGGCAAGACGAACACTTACCTATTCTACCATTTCAGTATTCTCGTAGCTGAGGGATTTTGAATGAGGGGTTCCACTAAAATGAATGCATTTTTATAGTTCTGCTTGTCTGCAAAGAAGCTTCTCCATGAAATCTTTCCTGTTTAATTCTGATTCAAGCCTGTCCATAATCCTTTGAAAGCCTGATGTCTCTTACAAGCACACAGCCTGACCCAGAGGCACCACTCCAACAACCACCCAACAGGAGCAGAGCTGGGAGAAAAGGAAAAGTAAAAATTTCCATCCCTAGGCTGCTAAAGGAGCATACAACTCACACAAAGAAAACAAAGAAGAAATCTTCTCTGCACAAGCCACCAATCAGCGGAATCTGATTAGACCAACATCATGATAAAAACAGATTGGTCCAAAAAAAGACCTGGAAGAAGCAGCAACTTGCTAATGATATACCTCATGAGCTTCTCACTTGCTGATGTGAAGGAGATCTTAATCTTCCAAGAAAAATCACCAGAGTTTAATAAAAAGCTGTGTTTATATTTTTTGAAAGCATTTTCCTGTTGATAATGTCTCCATGTTTCCAGATGTTTTGGAGACTTTATAGATCATGGCTCTGGTAGCAATTAGGAGAATGCAGCATGAATCCATCTGACATAAGTAATCTTTTTTGTACCAGGATTTTGCCACGTAATATTTCCAGCTGCATTCTTTTTGAAATGCTATTACTGCTCACAGAAATGCAAAACAAATCTGTCATTTACCTTTTTTCCCACTGTACCGAACGCACAAAAAGGATAAAAAGACTGAAAGTATTTTACAGCATTCCTAATTCCCTTTGCCTGCAAAGAGCTAAAACAGTTTTCCAGAGCAGCCCATGAATCGAGCATCGTATGAAATGCAGATGGCAGCACTAAGCATGCATTCATCCACACCAGCCAACTTCCCTGCTGCACCACTCCATCCAGTGGTGTGAGATTGACACAACTGAGGCATTCGGCTCATTCCTAGAGTTACACATTAAAAATGGCAATAGCAGCAAAAGCCACGAGCAGAGATGGGGGTAGGAGGAGACAGGAGCCAGATGAGCCTTGGTTTAAGAGCAAATTCAGCCCAGCAATCTTGGGCAGCTGTGGCACCATGGGATTTGTCATAAGCACTTTCAGATCCCGTGTGACCAGTGTGAGTGCACTCGGGACAGAAAGGCCAACGCTGTCACACGGCCTCGGTGGCACTCCATGCACCTGACTCTGCTTCTGCCCTTTGGGATTGTTTTAAAAAGCTCTCTCTGGGATTCCTTTGCATATATAAACCCCTCCCAACCCACCTGCCTTTTTAAGGCTGTGCTTTGGAGCAGCTACTCAAAACAAGTAGTATCCTACTACGTGAGCAGCCCTGTTGTAAGCAAGGACACCATACCCAAGGTGAGGTTGACCACAGGGATGAAAGGATTGAAGCACTTTCTCTTTAATCAGCACTTTCTTTTTTTTTCCCCAGGTATACAGTACCACGGCTACTTTAACTACAGTCTGAGATACTTTTCCTCTCAACAGCTCCTTCTGTTTCCCCTTTTTTCTCACTCACAGACTTCCACATTGTTTCTGTTTTCACAAAGCTTAACTTGGCTGTAAGACTAACTTCTGTTCTTATTCCAGTATTCTGGGGACTCGTATGATTTTTCATTTTTCAACAAAGGAACAAAGTCAAGCCATACCAATTGCAGGCATCAAAAACATCGACTGGGAAAATGCTTCTAGTCAGGATCCACAAGGAAAACACCCTCAAGCTGCTTAAACGTTACACATACTGGATATATACACTGTACAATCAGTGTCCTATTCCTGCTGATACCTTTGATTGTTTAGGAAACAGTCTGTGTCAAAATCCATTTCAATAATACCTTGACTGGCACAGCAGCCTTCTCTCATTTAGTAGATTCAATCACTACTTGCTGATGGAAGGCAGAAATCACAGCTAAAAGATGCCATTTACAGTACATTTCTCCCATGACTGTAATGTTTTTATCACTTACAATCTTTTGGACAGGATTCCATATCTTGCTCAATGTATCATGAACAGGGAAAACAAACATGAGGCAGCAGCAACAGCTTTGTCACATCTTTCCTGAACTCATTAATCAATATTTGTACTGTTAGTGAACCAAAACCTGGGCTGGACAGCAAAAAACCCAGAATAGTGCCTGCAGCCTTGGGCCTTTTTGCCCTCCATCACAAATAATTTGCCTTTATTTTGCCTGATTTTATCCTTTTTGCCCTCCAACACAAATAATTTGCCTGTATATTGCCTGACTTTATCCATCCAAGGAGACCAGTGCAATGACCATACATCTAATTTGCCTGTATTTCATATTGCTAGGAGTCACATCCATTATTCAATTATTCAAAATACTTCAGCATAATTCATATTTTAAGAACCCAGAGTAAAACCAGGTTAATTGGTTTGTGTCAGATTATAAATCTAATCTGGGTACTCAAAGCACTCAGGTCAGATTAGCAGTATTTCATTCTTTTCTCAGAAAAATCCAGTGCATTGAAAAGTCCTCGTCATGTACAGTTGAAAAGTGTGAGAAAACTGTCATTAAATGAATGAAAACACTTTCAAATAATAAGACCCATCCAATCTTTGTTGCATGAGGAAAGAAATACATATAATCAAAAGTAATATAAGTGTTTCACATATCTCCTTTTCTACCAAATAAAAAGAAAAAACAACCTAAAAATATCTGGGAAACACTCATTTATAACAGAAAACACTCATTTCCAGAGTGCTTTGGGGTTATATATATTTCTGGCTGGGTAAGTAGATTATCTGAACTAATTTTCTTCCCCTGCACATTCTGTACACTGAACTGAGGAGGAAGGAGATGTGGTAGGTGTTTGCAGAGAGAAACATTTGCTTGAGGAATCTCCTCTGATGTGTTTATCTGGTGTGTTATCGACAACATTAACTAATGACTGTTCATTACATCGAGTGAACATCTTTCCAGCTTGTTCCTCAGCCTGCTGAAAAGAGCAACAACAAAGCCATTAGGAAGCATCTGAAAATCCTGCAAGGATACCCTGTGGCAGGACAGATGCCCGACAGGGAGGTTATATCTGAGACCCCCAGCTAAGAATAAACATCTTTGTCTGGAGAGTGAGATACAGAGAGAGATAAAAATGAGATGTCATTGACTGAGATACACTGCTTTACACTATAAAAGCTGCACAGATTTTCACAGAGACAGAAGCCTCCTACACGCTCCCTGGAAACGTGCAGGATTTCTCCCAGGAAGTTTGGATGCATCTCTGTGGATACTCTTCTGGAAAATGAGAGAAAGGACAATAGGTGTGGTATGGTAAGATCCACTGAATCATAATGCACAGTGTTTCTTCACTAACTGTAAAAACAGAGGTACCTCACCTGTGCACTGAACTGTTTATCTACTAGCAGTGTTTCTTTTGTTTATCCTGTGTAGTAAGTAATCTGTTAGAGCCTTATGTCTGTTTTCCTTGGTCTATTCAATAAATAATTCATGTTGTCACAGACCTAGTTAGCCATTATTAAGAACCTGAAAAGCGAGAGTGGCTTTTGGGTCACTGTCTACTGCCAGAGGCATGGGCAGAGACAGGGACTTGTCCAAACACTCCTCTCTCCATTTGTAACTTACTCTTTTTGGAAAACCCCAAATAATCTTATCTTCCCACATGGTGTCCTCATTTCACATGGGCAAAAGCCCTGATTCTAAGAGGTGTTAAACACTGTGTCAGTCAATAAAATTTTATCTGTAGGCTCAAAACTGAGAACCCATTTTGCAAAACTATTAAAACTCCATAATATTCAGTTTGCAAAGATTGTTTTTCTTGTTACCATGTTATATCTTCAATTTCCATGGCAAAAATGCAAACAATACATAAAGAGAACAATGGATTTAGGTAATGTTTTCCAAGGACCCTACCAGGCAGTAAAATGCAGAGCTGGATACTGATTTTCACTGAGTGTGCACAGTGGCTTTGCTTTGTTTCCTTCAACCTTCCCTTTCCAACTTCACCTCAGCTCTGCTTTGCCCTTTCACAGCTGATTTCTTGCTTACCTATTACATTACCTATGTCCTCTGCACTAAGGTTGTAGAAGCCAAAAAAGAGATGTTCTAAAGAAATTGTCTTCAAGTTTGTCTTGCAAGGATGAGAACTCCCTAATCACTCTGCATAAAGACTGTGAGTGCTTAGTCCGTCTTTGAGGCACTAGAAAGACCTTGAAATTTCACAAGAAAATATCAGATTCTCATTACTGCTGTGAACCTTACTCAAAATCAGATTTAGATAACCAATTAAACTAGAAATAGCAATTATTGTCATCAACTTTTCTATTCACATCTAAGGCAAAACTCATTGGATCACTGATGATCCTCAATATCCTCATCTCTTAACCTGACCTTCAATGAGTAAACTCATTTGTTCATATCATCAGAAGTCTCAGGGAACATTATATATTACTATTTCATCAACTGTACCTGACTTTCTATCATCTTCATAGACCAGGTAAACCAAACAATAAGTTCACATCAAAGGCTGATGCTCATGAAGGAACAGCCATTTCCAAACAGAATCTTCCATCATCAATTGCATTATTAATTGGCATAAATGAAAATGAGACCAAACGTTGAGGTACAGCCACTCTTTCAGAAAGGAAGAAAAAGAAGGATCTTGTCATCTTGCATTTTGGTGATGCCAGAGGAAAGCAGACAAGTACCCAGTAACAGCCAACTACACACCCTGTGTTTGCTGTGAGTAAATAACTGGCCTGCAGACATGACACGCCAAAATCAATAAGAGCACCTCTAGGGGTTCTGTAATTTACCCTGCTGCAAGAATGAGAGTACAGGGCAACTGCTTATCCACAAAGGGTATGATCACCCAGCATGGAAAGGGATTTAATGACCTTGCAATGCCCTCTCTTTGGTAACCACTTGCTCAGTGTGATAAACAGTACAAGGCTGCAAACCACACCATGGAGTTAATAAACATTTTCTCCAGTTAATAAACATTTCCATGCATACAGCTGACCTCTATGTAACAGTAAATTCTCAGGTGGTATCCAAAAAATGATGGACTCATCTGCAAAATCATTCTTTCATCAATTTAAAGGTTTGACAGCATCCAGCAGATTTAACTTTTGCATAAGCAGAGATCTAGTACCTTGCCCCATTTTCAGCAGTCTGGAATTTGAAGGTGAACACAGATTAATTATCTCTTTTCTTAAGCCATTGTCATTTTTAAGATAGAGCTTCAGTTTCCAGCAGAGAATATGCCTATAAAGTAAGGATTAAACAAACTCAGAATTGAGTAGATGCTTTATTCGAGATGGAAAGATAGGCAGGTGTCAAAATTCATCTTGGATAACACACCATCCATCAGCTTTGACTCTCCTCCTAAAGTTTACATTTTTCTTTCCAGTGCTACAGTAATGACATTTCACACAACACATCATGCTGCACTTTATATTCTCCTATAAAGGTGATTTTCATTCTTGTTTCTAAGCTTGTATCCAAGCTTAACTCAAGCTTTGCATTTTTGATAAAGTTAATAATACAAAAATATAACTGGCAAGAAATGCATTATTTCCTGTTTTAGACTCCCCAGTGATTACTAGCAAAAGTCTCTGTATACCCCATTAAGAAGCATTATGCTTCTGTATACAAACTTCCCTCCTAATGGCTTGTTCTTTCAGAATAAGATTACCTCATTAGCATGGTGGAATGAGTTTGGGTAAATGAATGGTACCTATATTGTCAGTAAAGCTGAAATGCTATTACATACACACTTCTCGAGGGAGATTCAAGTAAGATTTAAATCAATTCACTGCACATTTTTTATTATATAAGAAGGGGAAGAAAACCGGTACATCTGGTGTGCGGTGACCTTCCCTCAGGACACAAAACTATTGATCCTGTTTTCCCCAGCATCTGCTAGATGTCATGGTAAATGCAATTAAATATGTGGTATGCTGTAATTCTCATTTGTCATGCTTTCCTTCAGGTAGAAAGAACCTTTCCAAATTCTAATATTTTGCCCTTAGAATGTGTGAGCCCACTGTCAAGTAACAACAGCTGGACCTTACTAATCATGAGGAAAGTTCACTTTACATTCCCTTGTGAACTCACACCTGTGATGCTTCTCTAATGAACAGGTGACAAATTCCTCTCTTCTTCATCATCTGATTTCTTTATGGTGTATAGGACACCATCTACTACATATATAACATCACAACAGAGCAATTTAAATAAGCAAAGCACTTTAAACAGAGAGAAATGACTGTTACTAATACACTGGAAGAATACCTGCATTCATTAATATTTCATATGGTGCCTTTCTGGATTTAAAATAGACTTGGTATCACAGATCCAAATGATTTTAAATGCAAACTCTGCTTCACTAACCAATTCAATGATGTGTTCATTATACAGATCACAGCTGGTCTTTTATCTGTGTTCCAAACAGAGATCATGCACCAGATAACTTCTTCATTATTAGCCAGCAATATCACACTGAGCTTTCTCTCTTTTCTGCACAGATGAAAGACTGAGACCTGTGCTATATATCCATGTTATTCAGAGACCATAACCTCCACTCATTCATGTATCTCACTCACTTCTTAATATCTGGCAGCCATACAGTCCTGAACAGACCAAAAATCAGCCTATACTTTTCCTGTACCAGCCTCTTCACCACAAATTAATAAGAAATATTTTTATTAAAATGCCCGAATTTTTTTTGGATGCAATTTTCACATAAGAGTAGAAAACCAGGTCAATAGGAGGGAGCTTTAGAAGAATCAGAGCCTGGTCAGTTTTTGAAAGAGTTGTTAGTCATTATGAAGAACTAGAGCTCAGAAAAATGTTTCAAATTTAAAAATAAGGGTTTTTTTTGTCCCTGTAACACACATATCACTTGCATGAGGGTTTTAGCAATATCTTCATTGAATTCTGACTACAGCAATTACAAAGCAATTGCTTTTACAGGTGACTTGCTTAAGATTCTGGCTAAAAACATGCCAAACAACCCCTCCTGCAAGTCCCCAGCCTCAGAAACTTCTTTAGAGAAGGCCTATTCTTTGGTACCACCATTCCCCACAGCATTTTAAACCAAAAAACAAACTCCACACTGCTAAACCAAAGCAACCCACCTCTGAAATTTCATCAGGAGCCTCAATCTGCATTTCTATGAACACTGGAATAAAGGTGGAAAAGTCTGGCCACATAGGTGGCAAAATAAATCTTCTAAAACACACTTGCTCTAGGGCAATCTTCAGGTAAAACATTTAACTCTTTCATAGCAAGAGCTGTTATTCCCAACAGCTTTGCTCAGCTCCAGGATGGACTTTCAGAGAGATTCACCTATAGAGAAAAATCTATAGATTTGCCTAGAGAGAAAAAAAGTCAGACTTCAGGATAAAGATTCCAGTTCCCAGACATGCTGGATTTTAAGATGCACCTTTCCTTCTTATTTTAATAGGACCTCAGACAGATTTAATAAATCTCAGACACACTGTTGAATGACTGCATGTGAAGTACAGCACCACACAGTAGGAATAGAGCTCTGACACTGAGCCATCTGTAATGTAAAAACTCCCAGGCTTTGCAGGTTTTGACTAAATCTTTAGCCTAAATTACTTCATTCATCAGAGCTGCAGAGAGATTAATGTAGCCTTAGAACCCTGGAGCCAACTTGATTGTGTACTACAATCTGTGCTGGCTAGTTAAATGGTTTTTGGTAGATCTTCTTCTTTTCCCATACCTTGCAGATGCTGAGACCACTATGGGAACCTGAGCAGGATGACTACTTCTGTCAATCCAAAGCGCAGAAAGCCACTGCATTTCTTTTGGTGGACATGAAAATCAGAATTTATCATTATTAGGAAGAAATTCTTCATTATGAGGGTGGTGAGCCACTGGCAGCACAGGTTGCCCAGAGAAGCTGTGGATGCCTCATCCCTGGAAGTGTTCAAGACCAGGTTGGATGGGGCTCTGACCAACCTGGTTTAGTGGAAGGTGTCCCCACATATGGCAGAAGGGTTGGAACCAACTGAGCTTTAAGATCCCTTCCAACTCAAACCACTCTATGATTGTATTTGAGAAAACATGTCCATCAACTGAATTAAGATTTGTCCCATTTTCCATTATTTTTTGGGACAAAGACACAAAATAAGTTGGGTAAAATTATTCCCTTTGGAGAAGGGTTGCAAGTAAATAGTTCTGGCAGCTGATTTTATCTGATTATATACATCCAAGGAGGCCAGTGCAATGACCATACATCTAATACATGTGCTAAAACTAATTTTCTCATATAAAGAGCCATTCTTCCATCCTCTCTCCTTTTTGCAGCAAAAATGTTTGGCACATTTGGAGCACACATTGTAGCGACTTCTTGCTGGTCACACAGGCTCTGAGATGCAAACTGAACATGATGAAGGAGTAACCCAAGAAAGCTCTTAAATGTGCGCTTTACTCCCCAGTAGCAACTCGAGTAGTTCAGTTTCAGCGAGCTAACACTTCACTACGAAACGACATCTATTTCAAAGTATGCAAAAATACTGAAAGTGCCTTTGTGAATCTGTGTTTTGCCTTGCAAGGGGTTGGGGAGTTTTTTCATTTGCTGATTTCACAGCTCAGAAGAAGGAGGAAAACCTCTTGACTGAATATGATGGCCAGTAACTTTCCATGTAGAAAAACACAGTGTGCTCTCTGCTGCTCAAAACGAGTTTTCAAAAGAAGTGAAAAGACTAGAAAAAGATGGTTTGGTATGAAACATTAAGATTTTATTCTCAATCACCAAGTTGAGTTTTTGACAGAAGAGGGAAAGGGTAGACGAGCAGCCTCCAAAGTGAGAAAGAAGTGAGAAACTCCTCAGGACAGCTAACTTTCTGTTTAAGTAGAAAAACAGGTTTGACTGTAATCTCTGGGGATCCTGATCAAAGCAGGTCACCTGCCTTTGCCAAACAGACCATCTGATCTCCATTTTATATCAACAATAGATGAACTGCCAAACTAGCCACAAGTCTGACATAATAAAGGCAAAAAGCTGTCAGCCTACAATAAACTTACCTTGAGGCTACAAGAATATCATCTTTGAATGCTTTCTGGCATTACTTGATCTGTCTCACCCAATTAATACTAATACACTACCCAGCTAATACAAGGACTTCAAGGATTTGTTGCCCGTCATCATGATGGTGATGAAGCATTCAGCACAAGGTAAGAGTTGTAAGGTGGTTTTGTTCTGGTTTTAAAAATACATTTGTTGAAGTGGAATTCCAGTATTATGTTGCAATACACTTTTATTAGCTGCAGGTTTATAAATTCCTCCCCAGCATCCTGTGGCTCAAAGCTTCTTAAAAATGTTATTAAAAAATGTTAAAAACTCACCTGCCATTCAACATCATTTTTAGGAGATTCAGTTTCAGATACACACACACACACACACACACACACACACACACACACACACATATATGTATACATAAAAAAATACACCTATAAATATGTATTCAAATAGTTTATAATGGCCAATATTTCTATAAGCACTAATGCAAGTATGACATTCTAAACAGATTCTTTCTGGAAAGAAAAAGAACTTCTTTTCTTCTGTATGAGAGAATTTCAGATTTTCAAACTTCTTTAGAAATGTGCATGCTACACTGGCATAAAGGTTCATTTACCTTGATGAAAACCAGGATAGGGAAATTTAAGCAGAGCCTCCATACACTTCCAGGGCTTAATAGCTCCTCTAAAGCTTTTATCTAGACTGAACTCTCACTGGGAGTGTCAACATACCCTGATCTCTTTGTACTCTATTCCCCATCTGTAAAAGGAGGATTAGTCTATGCCAAAAAGGAGCTCTGCAATATATTAGAGGGCATCAGGTTCTTCAATCACATGAACCACAAATTCCCAAGTACCACTGCAAACAAGCTCACTTGAGTCCAATGCAAAAAAGGTTTGGGATTTAATTCAGTATTATATTTTAACATCTCTTTATGAAACACAAAATCTATCTCCTCTGCAGAATCTGAACAAAAATAATCTCCTGAACTGGCTGCAATCTCAGCATAGTAATTACTTTATGTTTTAATACGCTGATTTTAAAAAGGACTCTTACTGAGAAAGGAAATATGTGATTCCCTGCATTTGGCAGTACCATGAACTAAAAAATAGTGATAAGAAGTCTACAAATGCATTTTATGGCCAGAAAACAGCATATTCCAGTGAAGATTATCTTATTATTTTGCATATCTCTAGACACTGGATCTAGAGATCTGTTATAAATGCTCTTAACTGCCAGTTAACCTTTGATTTTAACAGGCAGCCCATGCCTGACCTTTAATTAGTAACCCAATGAAATATTTTGCTGTTCTCAGCTTATTTTATCATTTAGAAGCAACAGAAAGCAATCAAGACAGACTTCCATGAGGAAGAATTTACAAGTGTCTTTATTAGCTGTTAGAACAGTCATTCTGGCAGTGTAATGAGATAAGGACTTGGACCATTGCCTTAATATTGAGATGTTTGTCTTAGATCCTTAAAACCATTCCCAGGGATTCTTTCAGTAGTTTTATGGGAATGACACAATTGTAAAAAAGAGAAGTATTAATGTTTTATGTACTGGGTGTAATACTGCAATATTAACACATGGCTCTCCTGACAAGGTATGATAGAAAGACGTCCATGGGGACAATGGGCTGTAGTGAATGGATAGTGAGAATCTAAGCAATGATCTGTAGAATGATCTGTCTTCTCTTCAGCTGAATTCTACCCACCCTACAATGATTTCATCATTAGCTACTTATATGTTGTGAAGCTGTTAAGGCACCTGCTCAGGGTGATTTCATGATGTTTATTTTACAGTTAATTAGTGATCCTGCATATCTGAAAAATTATTAAGCTCCTTTCCCTCTTCCCAGGTCAGGAGAGGCTGGTTTTTTTGTCCAGCTGTTCTCTTTTGAGATAGCTTTTCCATGGTGTTTTGTTTCTGGAAAGACACTCCCATAGAAAAAAGGTTTCTGGAAGTTAGAACTTTTATGGAGAAGTCATTAAGAGGGAGGTGATGCAATCCCTTGGTGTCTGTCTGTCACCTGCTTCAGGCAGTCTGGAGAATCACTCCATGCAAATGGACAAAATGAAGCCCAATTCCATGAAATCTCTCCAGTTGTTACTGTTTTGTACTGTGCCTGTGTATCATCCTTCACATGGATTCCGTCAGGGCTGCCCCACAATGCAGCAAACATCAGAGACCTCCAGGAACTGAAACCCCTCTACATTTTCAGGCCAATGGGGGCAAACTGAAGTTCCCCAAGTCAAGTTAGAAAATCCAGCAGGCCACATCACCCAGTTTCGCTCTTAGTGTGCATCAGATATGTTCATGTGAGAGTTAGAGCAGGGTAGGCAGTGCTCTGTGTTAAATCCCACCTCGAAATACTGCACACAGACATCCTGTGCTGACCAACATGATTAAGGGCAACTGAAACCAATAATCCTCTCTTGCTAGCATGGATGTGGGATCTGAGATTGATGTGTATCTTCAGCAGGAAGGAAATCCAGGCAGGAAAACTTTGTACCCAACACCACTAGCTTCAGGTTTTATTTATGCCATTGTATTTATTTAGAAATCAAAAAGAATTTTCTTTTTTTAAAATAACTAATGATGGAATTGTTGAGGCAACTGCCAGAAATGTCATCAGTAAAAGTCTCTTCTAAGGGTGTCTTATTAGAAGATCTGTTTATAGATTTTTGAAAATTATTTATCGTTCTTTAAATCAACTTGAAAGTGACTAGCACCACATAATTTTCTATTTGCACTAATTACAAGTAAAGAGCAATATTACGATGAGATGGTTATAAATAAAGCTTGTCGAGCAGCATACTGACGTTATTTTATAAAGCTTAAGTTATGCCAAGTTAATAATGGAACTTGGACTACATATAAAGAAACAGGTTTGATTAACCCTTGCTGTGCCAGTAGCTGAAGACCACTTCTATTTCATTAAAAACCACTGTGCTGCATCAGTATTTCTATCATTCTTTTGCTGGTGGTCAAGGAGTTAACAAACATCTGGAATGTGCCTTTTAAAAGATCATGAACACATTCAAACTACTTTTATCTTGGAAGTGATTTGATGTATCTGATCTACTGTGGTATAAAACTGGAGGGGCTGTCACATACAGAACCCAAGCAGTTTGAAGGGAAAAACATTTCCAGCTGTACCATACAACAGCTTCCAAATAACTTGGAATACATTTAGTAAACGATCTTCTCATGAGAAAGCGGCTAAGCTGTGTCACAGAACTGAAGAACAGCCAATGAATATACACTAAAACTAGGATTTTGAATTTATTATTGAGTATTTGACAACTGGATTTTCTGAATAATGAGCTCTGTTCTCCAATTACTGAACTAACTCCTTTTCCTTTCTGTATCTCGAGCAGTAATAAAGTTTTGAGTTTGAGAGGAAGAGTTTTGTTTGATTCTTTTTTCCTGTTGCCAACACCAGCTAATAGTTACTATGCTTTGGGCAGATTCCAACAGGCAACTCGCTAGATGATGGTGAATTCACCTGCACAAGTTAATAAAATCTGAGAAGAGCACAAGGGGTCCAGCGCTGAAATGACCTGAATGGTGCAGAAATACATCAGTAGATTCACAGCACTGCAGCATTTCAGTCATAGTCCAGTGAAGTTCTGGCTGTCGGATTTCCCTGTGGGTTAAACACTGCAGTCTTTGACAATGAATTTTGACCTCATATTGATGGTCCATGCACACACCTCCTTTGCCTACCAGGCAGATTTGCAATCTACACTTGAGTTGCAAAACCAATAAATGATTTTCTTCTCACCATTTAGTTTCTCACATTTGCACAGTGACACACATCTGCCAGTCCTGCCCCTTGCTCCAGTGCTGCTGCCCAAACTTTCCTCCCTTTCTCAGATACTTCCTGCAGACCAACAGAGCTCATTTATAACTCCAGCTCTCAGAGGAGAAATATCTTCAATTCAAAACTAAGGTACCCATTACACAAGTTCAATAATTCCTCCTTAGCTATTAAGCCTTGAGTTATATTATTATAAACTTCTATTTCCAGAAACTGGAAAATATGCTCACTGATTTTCTAGAAGTTTACTCTATCTTCCTCCTGCTTACTTAAGACTTCATCTTTCCCTTTGTTTTTCCTTTGAGGAGGGAGCAAAAGAGGGGAGGCAGCCTGTCAGCCCCTCCATGGTGGGAAATCATCTGCCACGTGTTTTTGGTTTCTGAAGCTTTGCCTGCTAACCAAGCACCGCGTGAGCTGTGAAACCCCAGGGTAGCAGCTGCCATATCTGGAAAACATCCTTCTCTGGCAGACATGTGCAACAAACTTCCCAGTCCACTGGAGTAATGAAAAAAAAACCAAAACTCTTGAGCAGGTTTTGGCCCGTGCCCTCTAATAATTAAACTCACAGTACGGTTTCCCATTTGCCTTCCATAGTTATTAAGAAAGAAGCAGTGTCACGTGCTGGTTCACAAGGCTAAAAGATGCACAGGGAGGAAATGCTAACTCCATCTTATCTGCTGTAAAACCAGCATTTTTACCCTTAATTCCTCACTAAAGGTGAGAAATATTCTTTTAAACAGAAGCTCTCTGTACTCTGTACACACAGAATTGACATGCACATGAGTTTCCAACACAGTCGAGGCTGGCAGGGCAAAGAGGAGGTCTCTGTCCCCACCAGTCTGCCAACATCAAAAAGAACCTTCCAGGTTTCAATTTTAATTGAAAACTTTGAACAGTCCACAGGCTTATTCCAAAACTCTTCTAAAGAACAGCAAAATTTATCTTTGAAAGGTTATTTGTTTTCAAAACACTCCATAATAACAAAAAGTAACTTAAATCTGTGCATGAAATTAAAGTTCCCAGAAAGAGGAAATAAAAAGAAAGAGTTAATTTTGCAAAGGGTTCCCATTTCTGGCTGGCCTGATTTCTAAATGGTGCTTGTACCAGAGATGCATTTCTCTATCTAAATTTGGGCACAGAAAGATCTCAGGCTATTCCCAGGAACCAGCTGGCTCATGGGGCCTGTAGTGCTCCACTGTGTGACTTTCTTTTACAGCCTTGAGAAACATTTCTCAGTGGTCAGATTTCTCCCCTTTCTTCCCCATTATCACAGAGATAACAAAGCTAAGTCAAGGTCCTTAACATTAAGGATACTTGAAGTTATAATGTCCCATGTTAAAAAAATATTTTTGAGGAATTAGCAATGCTGTCACAAATAGACATTTTTAACTATATTTGGAACATCTTATAGGTACCGAGGAATTTAAAATTAAATTGAGGCAGTCTAAGATGAAGATAAAAAGAAAGTAAATCACTATCTAACATAAAATGCAATGGACAAGAGATTTACCCAGCATATGCTTACAATGCAGTTCTTTAGGTCAATTTTGCACCATATATCCTATATACACCATTAACTTTAGGAATAGTCAAGATAAAATGATATTTAATGTATATTAAAAAATAAAATGGAAGGACTTTAATTAATTAAGCATTTTCTAAGCACCTGCTTGTAAGAGATGGACCAAAAGCCATTTTAAGGCAGACAATTCCAAGAAATACTACTAGTCTCTTTTGGCATATACTTGATAAACAACTTGTCAGATGTCACAATCAATCAGATACCTTTTATTTTAATATGTTACACACTAGTGTTTACAACTGTAATATTTTACTGCCTCTTTGGAAAGAGACTTGACAGAAGCAGCATTACACCATAATGCAGAAACCAGAATAAACTTGGTCTTCAAATCCAGCTGAAACAAAAACACTGGCAAAAATATCCTTACAAAGAAAAACAAAAAAACCAACAATGTGCAAGTCTACCCACAAGAAAAAATATTGAAATTCCTTATTGTCTTCGAGAGGAACAGCAAGTCTGCATACATAAAGCTAATGAAAGGATTGCTCAATTTATCCGAGCAGAAGTGCTTTTAAAACCTTGATAGAACGTGCAGATACTCATTAAACACTGCGAGCTGCTCACAGGCAAATGGGCATAACTTTCTCCCATGGGAACGTGCAGCAGATGATCAAAGACAAGCAATGGAGAATAAAACTGGCTAATATGACAGTCAGGGCTGGGAGGATTTGCTGAGATAAGAAATGGTTTTCAGTGCTCTGGCAAGGGTATTGTTGTCAGACGTTCCGCGATTTCCATTTACAGAGAGTTTCATTGCTCCTTTTTATTTCCAGAATTAGCATATCAGAAGATGAAGCCTGGAGCTTTATGGTTTTTTTTTTTTTGCTTATTAACTACCCAAAAGCATGTGTTTCTATACCTTTCGATTTAGATTACAAAGGAAGTATGAAGAACAGAATTCTATCCATCTTTCAAATTGCTTGCTTCCCTGAAAAATACTTACAGGCTATCTTGGCTGATGAAATTACATAAACTCTACTCAGATAATCAGAGATAGTGCAATGATGAGCACCAAGTAAATTCAATTTCACAGCTAATATTACACAGTGGATTTGTGATTTTTTTCAATGCAGCCGTAAATTGTAGGAACAATTTCCTCAGAATTTCAAAAATTTGAAAAATTCTGAAAGCCCATACAAAGATAACTTCAGCATTAGATATGAACAGGGTAAATAAAAATAGATTGATTGCATTTAAAAATAATGAGTGCCTTCATGGAAATTATCTAGATATGGTTATTTTCATTGTACAAAGAAAATAATCTGTAATAGTCTGAGGCTTCTTGAGAAAAGTGATTTCACCAAAACCAAAAATGTTTATGTACCAAGAAACAAAGAATAAGGAGACTGAATAAGAACTATGTCATATATCAAAAAACTTTAAATATAGAATCAACTGCCTCATAACTCACCATCAAGAAAGATGGCTGTCCATATACAGGAAAAAAACTGGCACAAGAAAGAGGGAAAACAGCGCTCCAGGAATAAGCAGGCACGTATACTCAGTGAATGGCTTCAACAGTGAAAAGAGAGATGGCCATTAAAACCTTGAAGGAAAAATGAAGATTTGGTGTATGGATATGCATCACCCTGCAACGTAAATGTGTGGAGATCAGCATAGAAATAAATTCCATTACTCTTGCTACATGCTGTATCAGTAAGGCACTTAACAGAGGTGATGATGCACTGCAAGTAGGAATAAAAGGGAAGGTAAGAGGAGACAGAAGGAATTGGCAATCGTTGGAAACAAGTAATAAAAGGGTGTGTCTTTAAAACTGTGTTAGGAGTGAAATGAGTCACAGCAATTTTTTTCATTGATTAGCGAACAAAAATGATTAGTTGTTAATAAGGCTGTAAAAGGTAGAAGCAGTCAATAAATCTCTCTCCTGTATCTGGAAAATAAGTTAATACAGTCATACCACTTAATGGTGATAACATTTATCTTTCAGTCAAAAAGCAACCAAGAGTGATGTTTAGATGAAGCTTCTAAAGTTAGACCATTTCAAAGCAGCAGGCCTGCATAAGCTTCAGGGCAACACCTTCAAAGAGTAGTTTTCAAGTAGCTTTCAAGGAGAAATTTTTACCATCAACAAGAATTCAAAAATTCAGGAGGTTTGGAAAAAAGTAAACATGCTAATACAGCAAAAAGTAGAGACCTGTCACCTGAAATCAGCCCCGGGAAAAACTACGGAACAAGCAACACAACTGTTTTTTAAGCAATTAAAGAAGGGCTGTATAAATTAGAAGTGTTTATGGTCTTGCCAATCTAACTCAAGATCTGTGGCAATGACATTACACACTATAAGGTTAGTAAAGTTAAAGGTGCTGAGATGATAAATTCCCCTGAGGTATGTAATTCAGTGCCAAGTAATATTTTGTTTAGGAAATAGGAAAACTACAAATTTAATGCAATACATTAAATATATCAAAGATCAGCTAACTGACAGGTTTTAAAATTGAATTGGATGTTTTCCAAGCAGAGGCCAGAAAGGACCAAACATTTACCCAACAGCTACTGAACATAAATCCAGAACAAAGAAAAAAGACCATATTTAAGGAGTGAGGACTTTATCCTAGAAAGCAGCAAGTGAAAAGGACACGCTGCTCACGATGACTAAGGCAGTTGGGCACCCACTTGATGCTACTGCAGCTTCAAAAACTTCTGACAGATGTCCCCTTGTCCAAGAATGGAGAAGAGAGGGTTACAAGAAACAGGCCAGTCAACCTCACCTCATTTCCTGTGGAAATTGGGGAGCAAACTCCCCCAAAGCCACTTCCATGCGCATAAAGGACAAGAAGGGGACAGGACAAATCATCAGGGAAGCACCAAGGTCAAATCCTGCCTGACAAACCTGGCTGTCTTCTGTGACTTGGAGGATAAAGGAGGACTAGAAAGAGGACTGGTGACCACCATTTCAGTAAAGCTATACCCACTATAGTACCCCATAGTACTGGATAAATGATGTATAATGTGGGATCTTGAACGTTTGAGAGATTCAAAACCCAACTGGACACAGCCCATAGCAGGGCTTTGAGCAAGGAAATTGGAGAACACTTCTCCAGAGCTCCTTGTCAATCTGAATTACTCTGATTGAGCTCTATAATCAACCAAGAATGACCTCCTAATAAAACATTATAGAGTCCTTAACCTTGCAGATTAAAGAAAATGGCTAAAAAAAAAGAAGTTCACTAAATTCAGGCTAGAAATAAGGGGCAAAAGTTAACATCAGTGTAAGTAGAACTTCAGTGACCTTACCAGTGATGGATTGATTAAGATGTATCCAAAAATTAAGACATTAAAGTCAGAGTACTTTGATATCTTGCGTGTTCCAGAAAACCTACGAGTTCAACACCATCCTCTTCTCCAGCCTTATAATCTGTGCATCTCTGACAAGACAGCAATGGTGTTTTTTCCCCCCCATTCTTATTCTTAGGAGAACTATACTCTATTATCCCATAGATGGAAGAAAGACATAATAAAGGGAAGGTGAAACAACTGCAGTGCAAATAAACCAAGAGTAATGTTCCAGCATTCAAGAATTCAAACACTGAAATTAGTCCCGGCAGAACATTAAATCACTGCTCCAGGATGCCATCAGAACTCTAAGGCTGGGTAAACTATTAGGAACTCTACAATTACAAGTATCACTTGGGGAGAAATTGTGACAAAAAGAAGTGATAGACACATCATGTTGTGAATATACGGCATTACTTCTTAAATGTTTCTGTGCCCGTAGTGTTTAGAAAGCAAATGCTTTGTGCATAAAGAAACACAATAAAAATTCTTTCTACTTCACGAGACGTCATTGTTAGTGAAAATATTTTTCCATATAAACGTTTGATGTACACATCTGCTAGAGCTAAAAAAGTTAGAGGCTTAAAAAAAAAAAAAGCCACTAGTAGAAAAACCTGAAAAACACCCAGAATGTAATCAGAGCATAAAACTTTGCCTGTAACGTTTATATGGACCCAAAATGACAAGATTTATTGGGTTCCTTTTGCAACCTTCTCCACTGAAAACAACATTTAGAAAATTTTATTTTTGATTGCGATGTTATTCAATGCACTGAACTGCATAGATGCAATTTCAAAATAAAATTAATTATGATTGGTCATAGCATCACAGGCAATTTGAAGAAGTTAATTACACATTCAAAGTGCTTCTGTCTTCAAATTAAAAAGAGAACTGACACCAGCATTACTTAATGTAATTATATCACTTCGCTCATGCATTTTGACCAGTGTGTAAGTTAGTTCCTGCCATCAAGACAGCTCCATCATAAGATTCTGTTGGGTTTTTTTCCCCCCAAATAACAGATGTTAAGCCCAATGGATTTGAGATATAAAAGTTCAAGATACTGCCAGATTTTGAGAAAAGAGTGCCACAAAAGCTGGATGCAGCTTCAGTGGTTCACCCCTATTTGGAGCTGCCCTCTCATACACCTGACACTTAGAGACACACATTTTTCACTTTAAATATAGGTAAAGACTCAGCTGTCACTTGCAGTTATCTTTTATCCTCTCTCTGCTATCAGATCCTGCTTTCATGTCTGACCACCCACATAGCCTCATGGTTTGAATTTCAATGGAACAGACATTCTGGGATGTCCACAATATATACAGTTCTTGCCATATACACTTCTGTTGCCACTTTCTAAGGACTTTTCTAACACCACTTCATGACAATAGGGCCAAATTTTTCCCCATCCGCAGAGAAAAACAAAGAGGAGATGGGAGAAAAAGAGAGGCAAAATCCCCCTCCTTTATTAAAGGGAAATGATTTCTCTGTAACAAGTTGTGAACTGGCAAACACAAGGAGGTGATGAAGCCAAACCAAAGGTGGAAAATGTGGGCTAGAGATGCAAACATCTGGAATGCCACAGAGAAAACCACGCTTGCCATTATGCTCTAGGTCCTCATGGGAGGATGTGTGAGTACTGCTGATGACCACCCATAAAACATGCCAAGATTGAGACATAGAGTAATGCTGCTAACATTCCAACTTCAGAAATATATTTCCAAGACCCTCTTTCTGGTTTTTTTTGTTTGTTTGTTGATTGTTTGCTTGTTTTTTTTTTGTTTGGTTGGTTTTTTTGTTTGTTTTTTTTGGGGGGGGGGATGTGTTTGGTTTTTTTGTTCACTTTTTTGGTTTTGAGGGTTTTGCTTAAGTTTTTTGTTTTCCTAGATTTTGTTTTCTCCCATACTTGTAGAAAAAAATGCTAAGCCAACAAATAGCATCTTTTACATAACTACCATTGGATTTTGCTGACTATCATGCAGAATGAACAAGAGTTACCATGTGGTTACAATTCCTGAGCTAATGGGTTATGAGTCTGACAGTGATCCTACATTGTGGTGTGAGGATATCAAATACTGTAAGGGAAGATGAAGTAAAAAAGGAGCTTGTAAATGTGGGAAGGGAAGGGAAGGGAAGGGAAGGGAAGGGAAGGGAAGGGAAGGGAAGGAAGGGAAGGGAAGGGAAGGGAAGGGAAGGGAAGGGAAGGGAAGGGAAGGGAAGGGAAGGGAAGGGAAGGGAAGGAAAGGAAAGGGAAGGAAAGGAAAGGAAAGGAAAGGAAAGGAAAGGAAAGGAAAGGAAAGGAAAGGAAAGGAAAGGAAAGGAAAGGAAAGGAAAGGAAAGGAAAGGAAAGATCCTTCACTTGTAAATGGAGAAATGGACACAACTAATGCATTCAATGCCTTTTTGCTTCACTCTTCACAAAAATGTTCCATTGTGAGCAAGCCCTTAAGCATAATCAATTTCAACAAAGAAAAAGGATGAAAAAAACTGAGAAAGAGTGCATTTGGACATATGTAGGTAAAAAAATTGACACTGAAGCCTGCTGAAACCTCTCTAGAGACTCCAGGGAAATATTGACCATTCTCCCAAAAAATTCATGATTGATGGGAGAAATCCCAAAGGATAGGTAGGAAATAAGTAAGGGAAAACTCAAGAGAATGAGGAGTTAGGAAATTACAGAGCAATAGTTTACATTAGAAAGGTTCTAATCTAGAAAATACATTTAACTGTCTCCAAGTAAACATCTAGAGGATCACAGAATGCCTGAGCATGGCCAGCACAGAGCTGCTAAAGACAAATGCTGTCAAACCAACCTAATTTCCTCAAGTGGACTAGAGAGAAAACACTGAATGGGATCCGCCTTGGCTTCAGTCCTGTCCCTGACATATTCCACATGACATGCTCCAAAGCAAACCACAGAAATGTAGGTTAACATGAAACCACAACAGAACAGATGCAGGTCCATCTGAAAATATGCTCCCAGGGACAATTACCCGTGATTTCCTGGCAAAACTAGAAAATGTATCAAAACAGGCATCAATGGCTCTGTTCTGGGCTCTGATGCTTGGCTGTTGATACCATTAATGATGGAAAGAATACACATATAAAACTGGCCAGTGAAAAAACAGACAAGAAGAGCAATTTATTTTGAGTATGAAGTTAGAAAACAAGTCTTGCTGAAAGGGAGAAGCAGTCTGAGATCAAAGACAATGAGAAGCACTTCACCTACAACACACAAATACAAGTGGTCAGTGCTAGCCTATGGAAACAGGATTTGAGGAATTTGACATGCATCACAGGGTGTCTAAACACTGTGACACAAAATTTGCCACAAAGGATGAAAAACATTATTCTAGGAATGCACTAAAAGGAGTGTCATTTGTAATGGCCAAAGCAACTGGTCTTTGCTATCACTGGTTCAAAAGCAATGAGGTCTCATGCAGAGTATAAAAAAAGGTAAACTGGTGAAAGTCCAGAGAAAACCACAAAGGAAATGTTTAGAAAAGTGCTTTTCAAAAAGCTTGGAGAAATAAATGTGTGTGTGCTCAGACTGTAAAAGATGACTGAGGAGCACACTGAGACATGGCTGAGTGCACAGTGACCATCTAATGCTCCATGCACCTGGCTGGAGAAACTGAGCTCATGCCCTGCACTTGGAGCAGCATAAATTTAAGGTACTAGAGCAAATTCCCTCACTGTACATCCAGTTAAGCACTGGAACAGAGCAACCTAAAGAAACAGCAGACTCCACATAAGTGCAGGGCTGTTTCAAGGTAAGCTTAGATTTGAGTCTCAGGATTAAGTGCCATTACTCAAGACAAGGTAAGACTCAGTATTTACTAACATGGTGCTTTCTGCTTAAGCTGACACAGACAGAGTGGGTAGGATGTTCCAGTTTATTCCCTGCTTCAGTGGGGCAAACACATTAATCACAACACACACTTGGCAAGAGCCCAACATCAACAAGGCTGATCAAAAGAAAAAACTCTGTGAAGAAGATGCAGGGCTGTCAAGGTGAATCTGTGGCAGTAACTATTAGATGTTTGAACTTTTCCAGTTTGAGTCACAGACTGAGCCAGCAAAATCAGTGTACAGATAGCCTGTCTCCTAAGGGTGAGAGTTTGTGAACTCTGCCTGTTTGGGCTAAAGGCAACAACATTGAGTAATGCTTTTTTCTGCTCAAAACTTTATAGGGCCCCTCATTTCTCAGCTTTTTTTTTTTTTTTTTAATATTGCAGAACTACAAAGCTAAAATGAGCGTGTGCCTAAAGCAAGTACAGAAATAGGATCTCTCAACCAGTAATTTATAGTATACCAATCTTCTGCAAGGGATGTAAACAAAACACAAAGTGTTATTTTAGCATACATGCAGCCTCTAGGGTTTGTTTGTAAAACGTTCTGGACCAGATTTTCAGTATCAGATGCAAAAGTTATGCTAGGAAAAAACCCCTGAATGGAAAGCAGACTTCACTGCATGTAACTGTCCCTTCCAGGCAGAAAGTGGATCCTGCCCACGTGCAGTGACCTGTCTTCAGCATGTCATTCTCTGTTACTCACAATTAGCAGAGCATCAGGCCAGAAAAACACAAAAATGTGAGCTTCATCCCATGGCCTTTGTATTTTCATGTATTTGGCTGGTGAATTTGAAAATATTCATGGCTTAATTCTAAGAACACGCTGCCACAGATAAACTGGCCAAAGAATAAAATGAGAAGTGAAAGCTGCCTTGAACCCCAGAAATGAGAGAGAAGGTGCACACTGACTTTAGGTTTCCAGAGGAAGAGCAATTGTAATTAATTTCTCTTCCTCTGTGAAAAATTATGTTTGAACAGATCTTGAACACCAAACACCTGATCTTCACAATCATTTGTGAGACAGGTTAATATCCCATTTCTTTTTTTGGAAGCAAGTGGAGACAGCTCAAGGTCCAGGTTGGAAGCATTTTAGCCCCTTAGAATCATTGCATTGTCTCAGTACTAATTCTGTGAAATAGCTGCTCTGATATGGAAGGAAAGGTTCACAAGTGGGCTTTAAATGAATTCTCCTAGGTTCACAGTGCAAATCATTATCAGAAATTCAATTTTATCACAGGTGTTTTATATGCTCAGACCATTACAGTAAGCTACTGTGAGGAACAATGGTAAGGTAATAAAGGGACACCTGAAAAACTTATTAAATGTGCTTTTTACATTACAGATACCCAGGGAGACGACTGAGTTCTTCAAAATCATAGCATTCTACAGATTGCTTTACACAGACAGGTCACAAATCCACTTCAGCCCTTTAGCTTTGTGTCTATAAACAATTTGAAGTGAAAGGTTTCATTTAATGTTATGGTCATCAGGGATAGGGCTATAGAGAATGACTATCAGGCCTGCAGAAAGCAGACAATAAAGGAACTGCCATGTGTGAGGGGCACAAGCTGAAAATATACAGGGAAAGGTGGCCAACAATTTACCCAATTTTGCTTAAAATAATTAGCCACAAAGTTATTAAAAATAATCACTATAACTGATGTAGAAAATGGAGAGTAGTTTACAACATGCTGTTTCATGCCCTCTCAGGGTAGCTATTTTCTGTCTGTGTCACAGGTGTAGATTAACGTGTTTGAGAAGCATCAGAAGTGCCTGAATTTAGACATGCAGTAGGATCTCAGGAGCTGAGTACCCACAGTACCAGATTCAGCCTTTTCCAGCAGCTGGGATATTCTCTCACAGAGAAGAAATCTGCAGAAGTGCTCAGGGCAGGTCCTTGCTCTGAACCACCACGAAAACCTCACTACCTTCCAAAAAAAGTGGCTGGGCAAGCAGGTCTATGCCACAGGGCAGCAGAGAGCTGTTAGCAATCCAGATGTTCATATTTACAGTCTGACCCTCTTTACACCCTTAAGCAGAAAAGTCTATTAGAACAAAAAAGCTTTCAGGCAAATAAAAACCCCCCACAGAAGGAGGATTTGTATAAAGAATTTCTTTCCTGTGGCCTGATGTCTTACTTATGTCATGCTGTCTTGTCTGTGCTGCATATACCTCTCTAAGGCACCCACAATATTTAAGTATTGTGAAAAAGCTGTGAAACAGGGATTCCAGACATTGTTATTTCTTAAATCCTTGGCAGCACACTCCCCTCAACCTTTTGAACATTTAATTCCCAAGTTATTTATGCACTAAAACAACTTCTTAAATCTGTTGCCAACCATTACAATACAAACTCACTCTCAGAGAAGCTCTACACTTTATGATAAATGCTGAGAAGAGATTAAGTGCTGCTGCAGCATCACTCCTGCCTGAAAAATCATGGAGAAAACCATTAATTTATTCTTGTCATTCTAAGTAATGCTTATCCATGATGTTCAATAAATTCAATACTAGTTTTCAAGGCAAGCAAAGCCAGTGATTTCTAAATACTATACAAGCTATCAATTAAAATATTGTGGATAAGCTGTTCATTAATGGTGAGTTTTATTATTACTCTTCAAAAGCAATTAATTTTTGTCAACACTGGTCACTTTTAGAAGGAAAGATACAATCAGCTAGCAATAGGGCATCAAGATACTGACAAGAAAGCACTGATTTATGGGCTTTAAATAAGATGAATAATGTGGATCAGCCCCAGGACTTAGAACAGCTGGCAATGACAGAGCTTGCAAAATTTAATACCTTTCAATTTAGATGTGCTTATTACAAAATAATGATCTCTTCTGAAAACGTCTCTAGATACAAGGGCCAGCACACTCTCTGCTACACAAACTCCACTGACATAACCAGGGAAGGCAACAGAAGAAAGATTTCTGACAGTAAAATATGATGAGCAATTTTTTCAGCTTACTGTTTACAGTAGCTCAAAACTACCAAGGACAGTGAAGTCCCAGGAGGAATTAATAAGATGTCAGTCCTTGGACTACAAATAGTAAATGTCAGATAGGCACTTGCAGTTTCTTACAAATATGTTGCAGGTGAAGCAGACATCTTACAGAGTTTAGACAAGTCCTTTTGCTGTGTTGCTACTGGCTGCACTAGACCTTATCTATATGCTCTGGAATTTCATCCCATATGAATACAAAAGGTTTAGTCAATACAGTTTTATGAATCTGGAAGGGTTATGTTAGATGTAATGCCACTAAATCGTATATTGCTTCCTGAACCAGGCTGTGAGATACTGTTTTTACTCTTGGGAATGCCAAGCTGAGAAGGTAACATACTTTCCGTTGCTAAAATGTCAAAACCCCAAACCAGACAACATTCCCCTGTGTTATTAATATAACTGGTCTGCACGAGTTGCACAGAATGAGACTTCATTAGTTTTTTGGATTTCTTATCCTCCCCCCAGTAAAACTCGTGCATTTACAAGTCTGTAAAATATTAATTGTTTGTATAAATTCCAGGTAACTTTCTGACTATTTTACTTTTCTGTACTTTCCTATCTTTATGTAAAACAAAGTAAAGATACAATTTCCAGTCATTATACCCTGGAAACCTCTGGGTGGGAGATACTGGTTGGAAACATTATTTCTCTGATACAAATCATTGCTGCAAACTATTGTCAGTTATTTTCCCTCTCCTCCCTTTCTTCACGCTGCAGTTAATCCTCCAAATCATTTCCTACATCCATCCCTTCCCTCTTCCTGCCCTGGGGATAAATGTCTCAATCTCCTTCTAATCATTCATCATCAAACTCCTTCACTTGGCTATTTTGTACCAAACCATCCCCTACACAAAATGATTTTATCCAATTTTTCACTCTTACTCAAGACTTTATAGACATTGACTGCTATTTATCTATCTATATTTTATAAGCTCAAGTAAAGCTGTGAACAGTAAAAAAATAAATTCTGTTTTGTCCTATCAATTTACTACCCAAAACGGAGACCAGAATTTTGAAGCAAGCAAATTTGATGGGTTGGGTTTTTTTTTTTCCCCACCCCCCCTCTATCTCTGCCAGTCACAGAAATGGTGGCAGACACCCATGTAGGGGTCATTACCTTTTATTTTGTCTCTTTCAGATACTCAAAAATTATGAAGCAACTTTAGACAGCAGAGTATTTTTCATATAAACCATGTCCATGACAGCTTCATGGAATTAATACAAACCAACAGTCAAGCCCCAGCCCTACACAAATTGCAGAGATCAGCAGAAAGACACATGGCCATATCATGCCACTGATTTTTAAAATAAACTCCCAACTGGAGTCAATAATGAAATATGCTTAAAAAGCAATGACATGCCTACTACGTGGTGATTAAATCTGTAAAATGAAGAAAATCCATTAAAACTTTGATACTTAAACACTCCCAAGTCACTCAGATCTCTGTTTCTGAAATTCAATTGCATGCCAAGACAATATATTGGACTCAAATGCAGCGGTAAGAATTCGTATTACAAATCTCAAAAATCCCCCAGAGCAATTTTTACCAAAATCTGCAACATAGAAAGGCAGTGTATAAGTGGCCTCAAAGTGCCTCAAGGCTGTCACTCATACTTCAAAAGAAAAGTCTTGTTGTGATGATGTCTGTGATGATTTCTCAGGCTGAAACTGTTGACTGATTAATATTAGTTGCATCTCTCTGCCTAATCATCCATTTTTTATTTCATCATAACAAAAATCCACAGCAAGCTTCAGCCTCCCCCCAGGAGGTTGTTAGTACAAACTGTTGATGTTAGACTGTAATTGCACACAAAAACTTTGTCACTGAGAAAAAAAAAAAAAAGCCAGGTCCTGGCTACACCACCTGCAGGAAAGCAGCACTGAGAAACACTGGATATTAGCCAAGGTTAGGGGTGAAGTGATTAGTTTGCACTGATGTCCTACTGCTCAAAAAGAGAAACAATCTTTAGTTTCAGGTTCTGCTGCTGTCAGGGATGAAAGTGAGATAAGATGGACTATTGCTTTGGTCCAGATGGCAGTCTCTGCTCCTGTGGTCTTCAGAATATCACTGAAAATGATCCTGCATTGTTCTCTTCTCAATAAAAATGCAGGTAAAAAGCAAGGCACAAGAGTGATTTACTGTACACAAGTGTAAAGCACTTGTACCTTAATTATCATTATCACTGGTTCTTCCAGGTGCAGTCACTGGCAAAAAGAACCATTTTCAATTATCCATGGATTCCTCTTTAAAAGTTAAATGCCACCACCCAGGTCCCCACCCAGAAATGTGGGAAACCTTGATAACTTCCCTTAGGCAAACTCTATAGGAAACATTTCTTTCCTGAACTGAAGGGTTGCTTTATTGACTTTCAGGGTTTAAACCACTGAGAATTCTGCTGGTAAGTGGGAAAGGAAGAAACATGAGGAAAAGGAGAGGAAAATCAGTAAGCAGTAACTCAGAGTAAGTCTTTCAAAGTGAGATTCCAATCCCCAAGGGCACCTGGCAATTGCCTTTAACTTCAGCTCTCCTCCCATGACTTTGGGTGGTTGATGATGCAAAACTTACCAACATGAGCCACTTGTCACCACTTTTTCCATGCCCGTACATACAGGTTGGAAGGAGCTGAGACTGCTAGAGGAGCCCAGAATTTCAACAGATAACTGTGGCCCTAAGGGATGTGCAACTTGGGCAGCTCCTTTACCACCTCACCTAGGGAGTGAGCTACAGGACTGAGCATCTTGTGCCAGAATAGCTCAGCTATGCCTCTGTTTGTAGATCTAACCCTATACTTCAGAGAATACTTGAGTATTTTACTAGACTTTAAACTCCAAGCTACCTCAACACTTTGCCCTCTTCTGCCAGGACCGAAAACAGCAGTTTCCAGGAAAAAAATGCAACAGGTGGAAGCACCAATAGTGGGAGCCTTTGCCACCATGGAAAACATTAAAAATAAATTTAAAAAGCACATGCTTTTAGTGAATCATTTTCTTGCCATCTTCCTGACTCACAGTGGTTACAGCCATGGGCATCCAACCTTGGATCTTCACCTATCAATGCTGCATACTGTCTGCTTTGATACTTCCATTTGATCTTGAATCTGCTCCATCAAGAACACCAGAAACTGATTCTGCACTTACAAAGCCAACAGACACATCGAATCCTTTCCAGGTCATACACAACTGAGGATACCCAGAAAATTAAGCCCTGGGTTAAGTTTCATCCAAACACAAGAGATTTTCGCATTGTTGTAAACATGATATTCTTAACAGACATCAGACCCCAAAATATTGCCATCATGGAGCACGATTTGACTTGGCCATGATGGTTTCCATGCACGTTGCTTGAAAAGAGAAGATATCCTGTATTCTACAGAGTATTTCTATGTTTTTACAGTGACTGGCTGATTGGGGATTGGAACTAGATGATCTTAAAGGCCCCTTCAAACCCAAACCATTCTGTGTTTTTATAATCTTTTCTTCAACAACTTTAAAGTAATAAAATAAGATAGTCTTTCCTCAGGGTTGCCACAAAGCAATGCATCAGGAAAGGGGTGTTTACCTCTGTAACAGGTTTTATCTTACCTGCTTGCACCATAAACATCTAAAAGCACGCACAGAAACTGCAGCAACTGGGGTGCTGTTTCAAAATCTTCTCAAATCCAAGCTGTGACTAATGGTATGCATAAAGCTGAGCAGTGTTGAAGTGTTTGTGTAAAAGTGCCATGTACAGGTACAAACAACACATTCTCATCCTCCTCTTCCAGTCATCAGACACACCTACTTACCACTGGTGGCCCTGAAAACAAAGGGGCCTTTGCAAAGTGCCTCCAAGCTCAGTGTACAGATAACAGGGGGTGAGTTACAAATGGCATGCTCTACAGTGAGCTGTTAAAGCACACCCTCACCATTTGCTCTCCTGACTTTAAGTTTAAACAACTTGTGAGGTCTCTAATGTTCAAAAAATATATAAATGTTAAAGCATTCAAAACTCAGTTAACATCAGACTTTGGAGTTGGGGGTGATACTGTGTTTTCACTTGGACCACTATAAAAGTATGCCACAAATTAATAACTCAATTATGCAAATACTGAGGAGAGGTATTTTTATATTTATGTATTTTATATTTAAGGTACTTTACCCCTCATCTTTGTAAGACAGGCATATATTTGAGATGCATCAGGTAACTAGGAAAACCTCCAAAGTTAGGCAGTTTTGTTGGCATTAACCAGAAAGATTGGGTAAATTATGGAACTAATAAAACTGCCAAGATTTGTACTTTTCTAAACTAGTTGCTGCACTCCTGATTTATTAGTGAGAACTTCAAAGGTTTTTCATAAAGATAAATAAAAGCACATGGACAGGAGCACAATACACAGACACGACAGCTCTAAAATACACTGTTTACAGTGAACTGGGAGAGAGCAACTTTTCAGGTCATACTTTATATCCAGCAGAGCAAAACATCCAAACTGATATGACTGATAACCACTGTAAAGAGTGCAAACCCATTTTCCTAAAGATGGAAAACCTTTAGATACAGCTGACCAGTGTCCAGCTTTAAAAAACTAACGCCCCCCTGTGATCCCAGACCTTCCTCAATAAAAATCTTCAGCCCTTTGGGAAGGGGAAGAAAGCAAGAACTCTCTCTTGCAACATACAAACAGAATGTAAAACTGTAAAAAGTAGGACAGTAAACTGATTAGGAAGATTTGTGCATCATTAAAATAATGCTCCTGGGCCATCACCTCAATAAATCCAGGACAACAAAGACGATGATACTTTATCCTTCAAAACTCTCTCTCTGTGACTCATATGCTGCAATAGATAGTACTCAGAGAGCTGTGAGAGCAGGGAACAGACACACACAACAAGAGAAGCAGTACAGCCAATTTCACTCCATGAAGAACAACAGAAAGAGCACAGACAGCAGCTTACAAATGACATTCTGGCAGCCTGGTAAGGTCAGTGCCAGCTCTGCCATTCAATTTGCTGCGGTCAGTCTTTTGCCATGTCCCATGACATCATTTCTTGGCCATACATGCCAAATACTTTTTCACTTTGAGGACTCAGCTGTCATTTCTCACTTTGTTACCCTGCCCTTTAACTGCCACTAAAGTGACACTGATGTATATCCCAGGAAAAGAAAAGACGATTCTTTAAATTACCATGTGCCAGGAACTCATTCCCTTTTAAATATTACAGTTGCTGAGTTGCAGTTGCCTTGTACCTTATTAAGGCTAACACTGACAATGCTGGTGGGTACACTGTGCACTCATTAGCTGGTTTTGCAGTTAGAGCATCTGAAGTTAGTATCTAATTGCCTGGAAATGCTGTTTTTTAATTCAAGTTCTCCTCTATTCATTCTACACATACTCGAAAAAGAGTATGTTCAGTATCTATAAGCTGTTTCACAAACATGAGCTTTTGTTTTGTTTTGGTTTTTTTTTTTTTTAACCACTATAAGCAATTAACTGGGGATATATAAACCAATACTGCATTTTAAAATTAATGATTAAAAGTGAAATTTCCCCAAACTTAAAGAAACCAAAAAAAACCATCTCAAGAAACACATCTTTGATATAACAGAAAAACTATTGCTAAATACAGTGAAGCCTTGGCATGCCAGAGTTGATGTCTGGATAGAAATAATAAACAATACTCCCAAAATAATAAAAACCATTGGCAGAAAAAATACATATTAATTAATTTAGTGGAGGTTTACCCTTTAAGGGATCAGATTCCAAGCAGGGACAGCCTTGCACTGGGAGCAGAGAGCAGCACAAGGCTCCTGCAGGCAGCTGGGACGGGCGGGGATGGCAAGGACAGCAGATGGTGGTGACTGCAGGCAGCACCTGCACGGAGCTTTCCATTTGCATCCGCACAAACCAAGGCTTTCTCCAACTCTTTAAGATCAATTCCCAGTCAGACATCCCCTGCCAGGTGGGCAATGCCATTAACAATGATGTTAATAAGGTTGCAAAGGTCAGATTGCAGAATTCATGCTCTAGGGGATCCAACCTCTAAACTCCTTGTTCCCACACTAGGTGTTTTCTTGGAGAACAGTGCTCCCTACCTGCTTTTAGACATCATTAAAGCCTCCTATACCTTTCACAGAAGGATGAACATCTGCCAACAATTTGGTGGCATTTCTAACAACATTTCCATTCTCTCTAAAGTTTTTCTGTGCCCCTAGTTTCCAAATTGCTACTTGTCTCTTCTCCTAATCTTGTAAAAGGATTCTTCAGGATGAGAGGAAATGGTTTTGAGCTGAAACATGGGATGTTTAGATTGGATATTAGGAAAGTTTCCTCACTGAAAAAATGGTCAGGCATTGAAACAGGCTGCATAGAGAAGTTCTGGAATCACCATCCCTGGAATTGCTCAAAAGGTGTGTAGATGTGGCACTTTGGGACATGGGTATGGGACTTGGCAGGGCTGGGTTAACAGGTGGACTCGATGATCTTAGAGGTCTTTTCCAGCCTTAACAATTCTATGATTCCATGACATAACCTCAATACTTAAAGCAGGAAGAATTTTCACACCTGTTATTGCTATACATCAGTAAAAAATCTGGTAGGGTGAGTTCTGTCAGCGGTGGTCAGAGAGGTCCCGTGTGTGGCATGGACCTGCAGCCTGTGAGGCACAGCACAGGGAAAGCCAAGTCATGATCCTGGGAGGGCTTCCTTCAGCTCCTCCAGTCAGAAGCATATAATTAGGAAGGGCCCATAGTTAAGGACATTCCTGAGGAAATTCAGTCCCTCCCATACTGCAGGCACCAAGGACTCATGGAAGAGTGATGCTCCCTCAGGCTCCCTCTTAATTTCTCCCTCATATCAAGTATATTTTGAGCTCTAGAAAGGAAAACCGACTTCCTGGCTCCAACCTGTGTTCTAACAGTTCATTTCAACATCAATTTTGACAATTCACAAGGAGACTTGGAATCCACTTCTGCACACTTCCTCCATATTTTCCGTATTTTAGTTTAATGGGGACTTAAAAAAACTTTCAGTGGTTCTTTTATTTGAATAATGATGGAAATGACATGCTATCATTCTGGGTAATATTTGGAATGAAGAATAGTGCATTTACTGGGCCAGAACCTCACTGTAACCCGAAGATCAGATGTTTTCAAACTTCAGAGTCCATAAATAGGTGCAGATGTTCTCAAAGGCTGTGAGAATAGCCAGGCTGAGCTCATGGTGCAAACAAAAGCCAAAACTCAAAATGTTTCATGTAACTGTTCAGATACTAAAAACTATATAAACTCCCATAAACTTCTTTTAGAATAATGCCTCAATTTGAAAAGTTTTCCCCATGACAAATTCAGTGAAAACAACAACAACAAAAATCTCTTTGTGATTTTTCTTTTTCACAGAAGAGTGAACATTCAATGACTGGTTCTTTGCTACAATAAAATTAACACTCTCCAGAAACAGCAAGTTTGCTTCTAAGCAGTCTGAGGTGTTCTGTAACACAGAACAATGTGTTGCTTCAACCTGAATGCTGTACTGAGAACCACAGGTATTTTAGAAAAAGCAGAAAAGGAACTGAATTAAACAGAAGGAGAGAAGTAGGCAATGAGGAAATCCATTGCTGGGAAACCAGGATAAGAAATACCAAAACTGTAGTCACAACTAAACTTCTAGGAGAATTCTAATGCTTTATTTCTTGACATGTAGTACAATATTCCGTAGCTTATTCCACTCAGAAGAGCCAGAAACAGAAGAAACAAACCCTTGATAATTGCAGAGAAGCCCTGTATAATTTTCTCCTGTAGCTTTGTCCTCAGGTGATGAAGTGGGGTGACACCATGATGGTTTCCTGCCTGTCACTATTGCTGAGCAAAGTGTTGTTCCTCTAATGGCTGATGTGCCTGTGTCCCTAAAGAAAGGGAATATACTGACATTCATTGGAGAAATGAATATTTTCCTGAAATTGAGCCAGTTTGCTGTCTCTCAACCTTACAAGCTGTATCATTAGTTATTTTCAAAGACTCAGGATGAAGAGATTTAGGTAACTTGGAGAAACTTGAACTAGACATGATGCATTTCAGGGAATTGCCTGCTGTGCTGTCCTGCTCCTGGTAAGCAATACTCGTAAAAGTTCCACTTCATGACACGTCAAGCACATTCCCTCTAGTAAGCTGGAAGATTGAGATCTACCTAAATATCCAATTCTCTGCCAAAAAAATTATATTCTGCCCCAAGGTTAGACATAGTGAAAATATGTTGCAAAAAATTTATGAAAGTATCATCAGCTACAGATGCCAAAGGCACTTTTGGTCAGCTGACTTTGGAATCAGCTGAACCCAAAGATTTACTTGTTGCCTCCTCCCACAGCAATCCTACCACAGTCTGTCAGGATGCCACACAATCAAGTTGCCTATGCAAATTAGCACATCCTAATTGGCAGCAGTTGAGTTTAACTTCTAATGAGCCCATCCAATTGTACAAGTAAAAAAGTCTGCTGGGATTGAACATTGGAACTGATGGCATTTGAAGTTTGGGTGAGCTGTTTGCCTGCCCCTGCTCAGGAAGATTTAAGATAGCCTCAAAGTAAGCCACATCAGCTCAATTTGGCTACAAGCTGTTTCATCATTAACCCTGATATTAGAAATATTTTATTTATACATTTCTGCATTCTGTATGTATCAAAGAGAACGACCATGTGGGAACACTTTATAGTTATCTTTTCAAAATATATGAATGCCCTTCTCAAGAATCATTCAGTTTTACAACCAAATTGCCTATTTGTCCTTGTTCACAATCTCTCTCATTTCTTATGGAAAAGGTTACAGAAAGCATCAGAATTTCTGTCCTCTGTGTAATAGCCCACAGTCTAGCCTGGTCCAGAGCATGTGGCTTCTGTACCCGATGGCACTGCTGTGAATGAAGCTATTACTACCCTTGGTGTCAACTTTGGCCTCTTCACCTGTATTGACCAGGCAGTTATCAATATCTAGCTCAGAGTGGAAAGTCTTCAGCACCAAGAGAGAACTGCTTTTCCAAAATGTCCTAAAATAGGGACATTTTACATTAGAAAAAAAAAAAAAGGCTTAATATATCTATTTATATTTGCACCTATGCTGTTTCTACACATATAAAATTAGGTCCAATAGAAAAAATGTAGAATTTTGAAGAAAGTGTTTCTAAAGATCAAGGACCTCCAGAAATTTGATGGCAGCAGCAGTGGAACGAGCTCATGGTCAAAGTGGTGATCACTCACCCATGGAAATGATCATCTTGAGGCCACCAAACCCTGGCTTCTTCTTTCCAGAGCAGACTGCAAGCTGCACTCAAATCTTTCCACTAAACAGTATTTTACTGCCTCTCCAGGACCAAAAATGAACCTATTCCCATGTGCTTCCCCACAAGGGGGAAGGATTTTGCACTCTGCTGAGTGGCATCACATCAATCCAAATAACACTGCCCATACAGCACTTACAAGCTGAACAGTGAAATGAGTCATTCATTCTTTCAGGAAGGAATTTCACAGGCTGTAAGTCAAAAGCTCTGTTTGTTATGAACATTTGCTCCCTGATGCTAAGAATTTGGAATCATAGAAAATTCAGATTGACTGGTCCCTGGAAGAGAAAAATGTCTAATGCAACACTGGTAAATGGACCATGGGTATGGATAGAAACATCTGTTACTTGAGCAACTTGGGCTTTATTTTTCTTTCAACATGTTAATATGAAGCACCAAAGAGAAATGACACCTGGCACAGAATTTCATTGTCACAAGACCTTTTGTGACTTGCAAATGCACTTAAAAACTGGGAACGCAGGAAAAAACCTAACATATTTTCTACAGCGAAAGCACTGAGTGGAAAACAGATCAAGATATAGATATTATTATTTTATTTTCCTCTTTTTCCCCTTTAAAAAGAAAAATGTCTTTCTCCTTTCATATTCCAACTGCAAAATTTAAAATATTCTGAAAATCAAAATAATCCTGATGAATTTTCTTGTGGAAGTGGAGTAGGCAAATGCCAAGTGACAGCTGGAACCTGCAATTTTGTAGAAAATACCAATACTATCAGTCTCCTGTATTGTTGCTGGCCAGATGGTTACTTAGGGGCCTTTTGACCTCAATTTCTTTTAAACTGGGATAGTAGAGTTGGACAGAATAGAATGATAATAATTTTTAAAGAACTGCAATGCAAAACCAGTGCATTATTTTCTTCCAGACTGACACCAACTCCAATACAAACAAAAGGCAAATTGTCTGGCAGGAAATGAGACCATTTTAGCTGCTCATTCCAACTTTTACTTCAGATTTTTTATTTCCTTAGGTAGAATATATCAACTATATAAATCATCACCAAAATTTGCTAGAAATTACCCCAGAGAGTATCCAGTCTATGTAGACAACCAAAAGATTTATCTTGATATTATTTTGAAACCACATGTAAATATATCATTAAAATGCAACCTCTGCTAAAGGTGTGTTTCAAATCACCTCCATGCAGCAACAGAATGTATAATATAATATATAATATAATAATATATGATATATAATATATAGTATAATAACAGAATGCATGTAACAATGTTTTCTTATTTAACAAAAGCAGAGTGGATGTTACAGTCTTTCTAAAACTACCTTTTCAGAGACACTCCAGGCCTGATGTTTTTAAAAAATGAAAAAATAGTTCAAAACAGATTGAAATTAAGCTAGATAGTAAATTCTGCTTGGATATCTTATATTTTTTAAGCAAGAAAGGAAAAAAAATTGGTTCTGAACACACACTACCACTAGAATCACAAATATGAACACCTACACAGCTATAGGTCCACCATGCATATTGTTACTGGAAGTTGATCTTATGATATTTCATAATTTCTTTTGAAGAATTCCAGACTTCACTGCATCCTGTACAGCCATATCCCAATCTTTTCAGTTCTGTCTGCTGTAGTATTTTGCTGTTTGTTCTGTAAATTCAGCACAGACAGCCTGCCAGGTTCCAGTTCCCTGAGAATGTTACTCTGCATGATCATGTTCCTTAAAAAGGTGATGTTCTCTTCACACACATTCTAAAGAAGGCCAAAACTGTAATTTCTGTTTCATTCTGAAAGAGGAGTGCCTGAAACTACTTTAGTACTTTCTTATAACATAGTGATGCCTTGCAGTGGCTACCTGGAACAGAGGCTAGACAAGGTTAAGAGAGTAAAAGCAGGTATTTATTAAGGCTTTCAATAGATACACCTTGAGCAGTCAGAAGCCTCCCAGAGGCTACACCCAGGATGGACAATGGTCATGAGTTTTTCACACATAAGTTTGGTCCATTTACATATCAAGGGTTAATCCTCCAATTACAGCTTCAGGTAATGAAGTCATATTCCCTCAGTTTGCTGCCCCCCAACTCACTTTTGTTTATGGTTTTTGGGGCCTGAGACAGTAGGGTGTCCTTGAGTTTCAGGCCTAGAGAGGAATTGTTTTGTCTGAATAAAACAGAACAGCAGCTCACAGGCTATGGAGTTTTAGAGTTACACACTAAAGCAGTACAGGATCTGAAAAATATAAAAGCTAAATCCTAAGAAATCAATAGCATGGTTTGGTTTAGAAAGGGACCTTAAAACTCAAGTAGTTCCAAGCCAAACAACAGGACAGAATATGAGCAAGTAATGCCTCATGTGGCTTTTCGTTGGGTGCCCCTCAAAATGTTTGTCAGTATTGCAAAAAACCTATTGAAAGAAACCGTAAAATTAGTGGAGGACATGAAATCACAGAGAGGTATGGATAAAACACAGGAAACTTGTATAACAGCTAATGAAACCAGCCTCCAAAGATAGAAAGGATAGTTGTGGAAGAAACACAGCAAGGAAGAAAAAAAAGCACAATATAAGACCACAAATTCTTGCTGCCCCATAAAGCTGCTGTAGCTAACTTTATCATGTTTACATGGGATGTTGGCTTGAGTTTAAAGGAAACATTCACTATACTATATATAGTTGGCCAAAAAAAAGGGTTCTCTCCAAAGCTTCTGGGAGCATATGTTTTATGAATACATGGAATAAAAGTAGTGATTTGTAGCATTAGAATATATATTCTTTTAAAATGTGTCTGCATGGCTCAATCAGATTTCTTCATTTAAAAATATAATGCAATGCAATTTTATGCAACTTTTTAGAAGTGAAATACAACCCGTGAATAACCTCTTTCAAATCTCTGCCATGAGAGCAAATTCTCTAAATGTTATTTCTGAAGCACCAGATAATGACTCCCAGCATCTAAACCCCAAACCACTTGTGAAAATTCAGCCTTTCAAAGTGCTCTAACTCTATTGCTTCCAGCTGCTTACATCTGCCTAAATGTACTGAATCTTACACACAAAGTCCGTAAATCAAAGGAGGAAAGTGGTGCAAAGAGAGAGGAACAGAACTCCAAAAGACACAGACTGAAAAATAATTTGCTGCTATTAGGGTCTACTGAATTTGACATATTTTCAAAAACACCACCAGCACTGAGGTTCCTAGGCAGCTCTTTCCACAATAGGAGCCATTTCCATCTTAGATACCTGATACTTCAAAGTAATTTCTCCTCTAAAACCTGTCCAGTACCACAGTCAAGAATGATTCTCAGAGAAATCTTATAGTAAACATATATTCTTGTGTGCATTGTTTGAAATATCTTTATATACAGAGCAAGCAGCATGACAGCTGGAATTCTCTTTTACAGTACGAAGACCATACTTTTTATAGAGGAATCTAAAATACTTAAAATAGCCAGTTCCAGTAACCTGCACACTCCTCATGAGATGTAAAGGGCCCTGAAAAAATTAATGTCAGATTTTGGTAACTTTGAATACAAATAGCATAACAAATGAGTACAAGTTCTGATGCTTTGTGTTTTTAAGTATCACACAGCAGACTGGTAAAAGCTTATGAATCTGGTAAAACATTTAACAAGGGTTCTTTTAAAAGCTACAGCACTCTTGATTTTTTTTTTTTTCTTTAAAATACTTTTCTAGCCTTCCAGCTTATCTAGAAATCCTGATGGCACTATTTCTTTTTCAAGAAATTAGTAACAGAGACAAAGCTCATATCCAAATGCAATCACTAATGTAGTCACCAGAACAGGACTCTATCTTTTATATCCAAAACATTTGTCTGTTCATCAACAGAGCTAAAGGACATTTGCTTCATGTGGTGATACCAGCAGTACCCTCATCCTTGGCCACTGAAGAACAACCTCATTCACACACACTTCAGAGTTCAACATGCCCCTCCCTACCACAAAACTGTACAGTTTTTTATCAACCTCTTTTCAGTTTTTCAGCGGAACTTCATCTTGGACTTCAGTTGAAGGAAAACCTCAATTTCAGCAAAATGCAATGCTGGAAACAGCTTTTTAAGATAAGCATCTTCATAGCTCTAATTTTAAAAATCTTAATTGCATCCAGAATTGTAATTTTAATTGTATAACTGTGTTCAAGTGGGAGGCATGAATGTCCATTATTGAGATAAATCATGTACATGGCCTAGTTTTCACTGTATTTTTGATTTCCCTATATTTTTCCCTATTTGGTACCATGCTTTAAAGTACAGCTAAACACAGGAAATAAAACCAGAAAATTTGCTATAAAATTCAATGGGAATAAAATTTCAGTTTAAGGGCAGGCCTTGAACTGAGAACGAATTAAAACCACAGAGGGATTTAAGACTAAACCAAGCTGAGAACTAAACAGAATATGTTTTAAATGACCAACCTCCTTTGAAAATACACCATCAGCCTTTTCCAGACCTCACTGCTAGCTCCTGTGTCTCTATTTACAGTGTGTACACATGAGCACAGTATCAGTTTCGGATGCTCATCCCAGTTAGAAATTAGATCATTTAATGCACAAAAGGTGATTGATCAGGTGAAGAACTTTTATGGTGGGATTTGTAAAAAAGAATGAAGCGTCTTATACCCTGGTCACTCAAAGCTAGGGCTAAATCAAAGTTCTTTTGCTCAATGTGCAAAGGAGAAAATTCTAACTAAATATTCTCAAGAGGCAAAAACACACAGAAGTTTATTAGCAAACTAGAAAATTGAGGAACATTGGAAAAAAGAGTAAATATTGCATAACATCACTTACCACAGCACAGACTTAGCCCACTGAACACAGAAAGCCTTATAACCCATTCCAAGCTCCCCAAATGTCTCGAAACACATCACCTTTTCCAGTCTCTGACACCTAAGTAAACTAGACTAAGCAAACTAGACTAAGAGGTGCATAGAAAGTTCCAAAGACACAGAAAAATGGTACAGCCAATATGAGAGGTGTTTCACTAGAAACTCTGAGAGTAATGCTCTTGCAAAAATTGACTTTCAGAGTTATTCCATTGAAACGGATGTCGTCCACTACAGAGGGAAGGATAAATATTTCCAGGAATCATTGACTGACAGAAGATAGAGAAATAATTTTTCATATTGGTAGAAGTATTCACAAGAAAGTATCTGGAAAGGTGAAATGGATGAGGGATGCAATGTGTCCTAAAATGGTTGGAAAAGAGAGACCTTCTCCAGGACCTGGCTGAGAAAGCATGTGTTAGGATGAGAGTTCCTGGGAGCATGCCAACAAAGAAATGGTTCCCTCAAAGATGTAACAGTTTAAACTACTGTTTAAGTGTTCAAGACCCGGTTGGATGGGGTTTGATGAGCAATCTGGTTGATGAGCACCCTGGTCTGGTTGAAGGTGTCCCTAAGCATGGCAGGCGTGTTGGGACGAGATGACCTTTAAGGTCCTTCCAGCCCAAACCATCCTGTGATTCTATGATTAAACATTGAAGGATTAGTACTGAACTCGAAGGATTAGTACTGTGTGCAACAAACATTGACTTAAATAACTAAATCAGCACTCAACTGGTTTTGAAAAAAGTAGACATACTTAAGCTTAAATATTTTTTCCTCTCATATCACTCAGAGCGCTGTTACTTAGTAGATAGGGCATCCTTTTCTCCACTCCGTCTGTGTTTTTTTAAATGCCAAGTGAGATACATAAAAGGTGCACTTCATCCAGTCGAGTTGTGTCTTACCCTTGGCTAACATTTAAAAAATAGAGAACTTCTGTCTAAAAGAAAAAAGACAAATAGAATCAAGCGAAGCATAAAATGTTATCGTGAAGCATGAAATCACCTTCTTTTTCACACACCTTTAACCATATCAATATCTGCAAAACTTGCTATTTCAAATGAAAAAACGAAGGATTAGAGCCACATGGTAGCCAACTAAATTCTTCACTTGCAATCTGCTTCTCTGCTTAGGATCTCAGGCTTCAAGTGTGTGTGGGCAACATAAACAAGTTCCTACAGGGCAGGAAAAGCCCACATTGAACTGCAGAGTGTGCTAAGAAACTGTTCTTTATTTTGCTTAAAATGTAAGGCAGACAAATATTTACAAGATCAACTTGGCACAGTTAGCACAAGAGATGTGGAAAATTTGTAAATTTAAAGGCACAGTTGTCACTCTGGACAAAGAATTCCTGAAGTGCAGGTTAAGAAGATTAAGAAAATCTTCTCACTCTCCATTAGCAGATTGCATGGTGTGCTCGTTGCATACTTGCTCTAAGTTCCAGATTCACTCTGAGTTAAACTACTGCTTTATTCAGAATTTTTGCAACCTCTAAAATCCTTTTCAACCATATACATATCCAGCCAAACACCTAATTATATTTTGCCTTACAAAGTAGTATGAAATAAACACTCGCTTTAAATGTCATTATCTTAATTATGGTAATGGCTTCAGGAGAAACCCACGGAATTATGGCTGATGATATTAGTCTTCTCAGCCTTAGAAAATAATACATTCCCAACAGCTACATAAATCTGATAATGACAAGAAACAGCAGAGCAAAAAGGTATTGCTGAGTGTATGCTGCTAAAAGTCAGTGAATAAAGATGGATAAAGTTGCCCTGTTTTCAGAGGAATCAGAGTTCAGCCTAGCTTTTCAAGTTTAGCCAAGAGAAGAAGAGTTCTCCCTTTTATCCTGATAATAGAGATGTTGGTTTCCCAGCTAGCAACACACTCTCTGCCTGAGTGGGATGACTCTTTATGGAATGAGGCAGATTCCCAGGGACTAGAAATCCAGAAGTACTTTCCAAGAGCTCTCCAAGAGCCTGTACGAAATGGGCTGACAGCATGAAAGATGATGGAAGAGGAAACAACAACAGGAGAGGGGGGAGATGGGAAGATTTGGCACAGTGATACACATAAAGGATCTATGACTGGAGGAAATCGAGGGACAAAGAGAATCAGGAATGCCTTTATTCTGTGTTAATGCTGTTGCTTTGCCCCTAATTGGCCACTGTGTCATGCCTGTGGGAAATGTCACCTCGGGATAACAAAGCACAAACACCATGAATGATGCAACCACACCTCATTCATTTTAGATGCCAGTCTAAGACTTGATTTCTTTTCTTGTAAGAACTATGCCAGAATAAGCTGCAGAAATAGGTCTTAATGGGTTAATTTCAGTTCACTTAAAATTCATAATGATTTCTTTGCAGCAGTGCCACAGGAACCACTGTCTGCATACAGTGCACCACTGAGGGATGTGGTCTGGGCACCAGGGCATGTCCAGCCTGGCTGTCCCACACCTACTGAGTAAATCTGATTTCTTCAGTATGCCTCAGAGTACTCTTCATGCAAAATTCCCTGGAATGTGTGCTGTTATTAGGGAATTAATGAAAAGATGTAGATGTAGCTCTTGCTAATAAAAGGCCCCTGATCATACTGTACAAATGGATGGCACTGTTGTCACACTTTAGAGAAAGATGTCAGCAGTTCTTATGCCATATGGTTTTCTGAATCTGAGAGGATCACCACTGCTCTGTAAACACCTTGATTTCAGTGTCACCTCCAGCTGCTAAATGCCTGCTTAGCATTAAAAGGGTACAATTGTTGCTAAATAAACCTAAAAATTGGTTTTTAGGTTTACACAATGATGAATCTCCACCAAACCCACACTACTTCCTTCTCTTCCCTCTGAGGACTTACACTGAAATGCAGAAAGCAGACAAGACTGTGTAGTTAATGATGAGATTTGGTACTTACAGCAGCAGAATCTGTTCTCAGAACGAAGAACAGCTGGTTATCTACAAGGTGTATTTCCTGGATTGCCAGGGATGTTACGTACAGCACACCAGCAAAGCATAAGGAAATGCAGTCTTCTCACCATCTGGGAACATCCCCCTGATGCCACTTAAAAATAGGTTACACAAAAGGGATGCTGAGGGTAAAGACTGTGGTAATAATGCACAGGGAGAGAACCCTGCAGTCACCAACAGCCTGTCTGGCCCTGACAACAGCTCCTGCTGCAGTTTGTCAGAGGTCACTGGGATGGCAAGGCTCACTTAGGAAATGTTGTGTGAACAAGAAAAAAAATAGCCCTGAATTTTACTGCCTCATTATGAGAGACAACAGATGGATGCAGAGAGATGTCAACTACTTTGTGATTATTGTGCCAAAGGATATTTTAAGGAAGGACTTCAAGGATTTAATGAATTTTAACAAATGTTTTCGGGGAGAACAAGGGGAATAATTCACAGGGTGTATGAAAGGTCTTATCTAAGAATATAACTGAGAGGCTGGCCTAGCTGAGGAGGTGACTTCACAGTGATGAGGGAATCATAAGGAAAAAAAGCCACAGAAATGAACACATCCATCTGTTGTGCTAGAAAAGGCACTGAAGAAAACAAAATTTAAAAAAAAAAGGAATAAAATGGCCAAGGCAAAAGAGAAGGACATGGCTCTTACAGTAGCATCCCAAACAGGTAAGAAGATGCCACAACTGAATTTGGGAAATCCAAAGAAAAAAACCAGATAGCTGGAACCAAAATGTGAGATGATGTTTGGGCCAGAGAGTCAGTTCTGTGGTTAGCTCATTTAAAAAAAAAAAAAAAAAGGTTCATTTAAAAAATCTCCTAGCCTCAGACATGTGAATGTGAGGCCCTAGTGAAGGTCTAGTGAAGAAGTAGCAGCCACTCATTACAGGCTAAGGGTTAGCAATTTAGGTTGCAGTGACAAGTGAAGGAGACAGAGGGAATTATTTTGGGAAATGTGCTTAAGAGCTGAGACAAAGATTGAAAAACCTCATGCTTAGGTAAGAGAGTCCACCCTCGCTTCTCTATGTGCTTTAAACAGGTTTCCAAATAACAGACAAAACCACCCAACCCCACAACAGCAGAAAACCACTTCTCCCTCTCCCTCCCAGAACTAATTGGGCTGACAGCACTGGTGCAGCTTTCCAAATATCCATAATTGTAATACTTGATATTGTTAGGAGAAATGGCTTTCTGAAAGAAACTCCCTTAATGCATTAAGCCTTACGTGTTTCAATCATAAACATGCACAAAGACTGTGAGGGGAGAGCAATGTATTTCAGGCAATTAGACATGAGATGACATAGCTGTCACTGCTCATTGACTGCCTTTGACAATATCTACTGCAAATGGCACAGATCCCTAGAGAAGCCTTTCAAAAGCTCACAGTATTTAATCTGCAGGCATTTTAATTTGAAACAAAAGTGATGTTTTCTTCAAACAGAATGAGAACAGGGCGAACAACCACCATCCAGACAGCTTTAAAGCACTCCAGGGTAAGGCTGTCAACAGGTGATACACCTTGTGCACACTCACAAGCCCTGTACCCAGCTTGATATTCAGAAGACTGAGGGGCAAATTCACAAATATGCTTTTAATGGCACGAGAAGAAAGTATTGTTTGATTCATTTGCCAAAGAATCCAAATATCTTGTTTAGATCAGAGGTGGGGGGGGGGGAGTGATATATAAAAAAAAGCCCCAAACCAACAAAAAACCCTTTCCAGGATGTGTCTAGAACAAAAAATCCTGTCTGGCATATGTTAAGGTGGAACAGCAACACACTGTGTCAGCATGCAGGTTACAGAGATGACCCCACCACTGATTTCAGAGCAGTTTTGCTGTCCTGTGGAAGAGCTCTGAGAAACCAGCTTTAAGCAAACAGCTAACAGGAGGGGAAGGTGGAACCAACACAGAAAACTACCCTACAGCACTTGATACTCAGGAAACGGGTTTTCTAGGCTGAGGATGAAACCAGCCCTCACCTTCCTCCCATACCAGTAGCCAGCTGTGTCTCCTCTAGGAAAGAAAATTCCTCACTTCTGAACAAGGGATCAAGTGAAGACTAACAGTGTTAGCATTAGGGAAATAAACAACCTGCATAAACATGCAAGGAAAACAGGAAGGTACTGTAGTATTGATTGGCATCAAATTTCCATCTGGAAGCAGTGCACTGCGAGATGAACCAAGGGAACCATGCAGTTTTCACAAATAGGGGATTTTTTTTGCGGTAGACTAGAAGTTAAATAAAAGATTAAATTATAGGACCAGGTTGTTCCTGTAACAGCCCAGGTGTGAAATTTTTGCAGACTCCACTTCCAGCCCAGCAGAATACTCATTTAGAACAGAAAAACATTGCAGAAAGGAACGCAGGCTGAACAGCAGAATCGCAGGCACAGCAGAACTCTTTGGGATTGGTTTTTGTCTTAAGTAAAGGTTCTGCTTTTTCAACAATTTTCAGTTCACCACCCTATGCTGTGTTTCTCAGCAGCAGAAGCCTCAAGATTTTTCCTCTGGAGAAATCTTGCACAGATTGCTCGTACCAGTCCAGCCACAGGCTGAGCAATCTGTTCTGGGTTTTTGTTTTGTTTCATTTTTTTTTTTTTTTTCCTTGGCTTTACCTCAATGAGCTCTTTAAAGGTACCACAAGCTGTTCCTTTCTCTACCAGAAAACAAAAAATTATCTTGAATTTTAATGTTTTCTACCAAGAAGTACATGCTCTAAGTGGATGTTTAGCTGAGCAGAAATTCAATAGCAAACATAAATTGCTACCAGCATTTTGACCATTTATCATTTTTGACACAAGACCTTCCACAGGTTACAGCCATACAGGAATATAATTCTGATCATAAATTGCAAAGTGAATTTCTGTAAACATCTTTTCCTCTGTCATAGACCCCAGACATTTTAGCAGTTTTAGGCACTTGTACCAGGTATCTTCATGCAGTCCTATGTGAAGTATGCTTAGCTCATCTATTTTCTTAGATTTACCAACCAACACAGTTAGTTTCTAGGTACTTTAAAGAAGTTTGCCCTTCTGTAGCACTCAAAACCACCAAACTGTTGCATTATATAGGATGCAGACAACTATTCATTTGCATAAGAGAGACATAAAAGACAAAAACTGCCTCAGACACTTCTAGAAAAGAAGATCTGAAAGTCAATGCATCCCAGCTTGCTAACGGATGTGAGACTCAATACTGTTGAAAGAGAAAATTATTTTGACCACCTCTGGTTTGACCAAGTCTAAATGGTTTCCCCATTTTCAAGACAAGAATGATTATCTCATTTGGAAACCCCCAGAAATTTGAGAGAGAGGCAGAAAGGACCTGGCATCACTGCCCCTCATATTGAACAGGAACCTTCTCTTGTCCTCATCTGTGCCTCTCAGAACTGAGCTCCTAACGCATGGTCACTGAATCTTGTTTCATGCCACTAAAAAGTATATTGCTGTTTTCAGGGGCTAACTCCTCTTAAAAAATTTAAGGATGAAAACTTAGGTAGCAAGAGAACGAACCACATTTCTAAGTATAGATGGCTTGTTCCTAATCCCAAGTAGGGCTATCTAACATTTATCTGTGCCAAATGTAGGGAGGGAGCTGGTCCAATTTTGTTGATAATAAGCATAAGTTCATTTTCCAGAGAATCATAGAATGTTTTCAGTTTGAAGCGACCTTAGAGATGATCTTGTTCCAGCACCCCTGCCATGGGCAGGGACACCTTCCAACAGACCTGGCTGCTCAAAGCCCTGGACTACAGTTTTTGATGCAGAATCACAGAGAAAAAAGAACTGTCTTGACTAAATTACATTAACTTGAGTTAAGAATGTGCCACAAAAACCAGTCTTTTAAAACTCTTTTTATGTTTATTGACATGTCTCTGAGCATGTGCTTTCTATGCTGTATGTTGCAAATGGGACATTGCTTCACAAGACAAAACTTATTACTTTCCCTCCGTCCTTTCCTGGGAAGGGCCAGTGACTGACCATCACCCCAGATCAGAAGGATAAGTTAGAGAGCTTACTTGTACAAAAGGGTTTTCTTGGTGGGTTTCTTTTTGGTGGCTGTTTTTTTCTGTGTGGTTTTTTTTTGCTTTGTTTTGTTTTTTTGTTTTTTTGTTTTTTTGTTGTGGGATTTTGGGGTTTGTTTTGGGGTTTGTTTTTTTATTTTTGGTTGGTTGGTTTGGGGATTTTTTGTACGTGTGTGTTGGGTTTTTTGTTTGTTTCTCCTTGAGGCAGCAAAAGCATATGCTCTTAATGGAAATGAAATGAAAGTGAACATGGATTTAATAATGAGAAGGGGTAGAGGGAGAAACACATAACTCAAAACTCATTTTGTGATATCTGAAATGTTTGGAAAATGTTTTTTCTACATTAGAGAAGTTGAAGTTGTACTAAGTTCCCATAACCCTAAATTCAATTGTTAGCTCACTAAATATTTTCCCAGAAGGAATATGAATTAAACATTATAGGAAAAACTCCACTAAATAGAGCCTAGAGAAAGCAGGTGCAGGTCTTAGAGAAGTGCCTGGCTCCAGTTCAACTTGATGGTGTAAATTACATCTCCAACATTCACATTGTTAGCATTAGAGTAAATTATGAGCGGATTCTACGAAATCCAAAATGTTATGCTGATCCAAAAATATGATAAGAGAAGGGAGAGCTGGGAGTGGAGAAAGAATGATGAGAAAAACTGAGCAAGCGTGGCAGAGTAATGTGATGTATATGAGCAAACAACACCCGTATGAGTTATAGGCTCCATTAATTCCTTTCCTCCCTATATTTACTTTTTTGCCTAGAGGGAATGTAACATAAAGGAGAATTCCTTGTTTCAGATTATGCTTCTACTATCAAAAAAACCCAAAATTTCAGAACCAACATGAGTGTGGAGACTTCAGTAATTGGGCCCATACATCACAACAGGTTGTCAAAACAAACTTTTATTCTGCTTTGCAGAGCTGGTTGTTTCAGAAGTGACAACCTAGGAAGACACTGATGCTAAACAGTGCTGAATGCCCCCTGCAAGGTGCTAACTGCCTCGAATGTCCATTTAATAAGTGTGAATTGAGAGCAGCCAGCAATTCACAAGAGATGCTAAAATGCTCTGCAACACAGAGCTATGCATATGTCAGATCCTTTTTTCTGACGGCTTTTAAAATTTTTTTTTTTTAACAAGGTCTGTGTGATGCCACTTTCATCCGTGTTCTTTAGAGGTGAAGACAGCACTGGAAATGTGCTTGTACTGCAGCACTTTCCCATCTTGCCGTCCGTGGTGGTTTTGTTCTAAGTGGCACATAGTGGTGAGCAGAAGCAGGGCTCTCCTCCTTGCACAACCAGCAAGTGGTGATGACCTGCTGCATCCATCCACCGGTGCCAGGCTGAAAAGCATCAGAACATTCATCAGAACACATCTGGGACATATCCATCCTTTTTACACCATGGCAAACAGCATGGGAAGGATGATCTGCATTGAAACTCAGATATCCAGGCACATCCTACACAGGAGTAAGGTCCTGGTGAGACATAGAGCAACTTAAATTGCTGGGTGGTGGTTCCTTACCCATCCAAACATGCAAATCAGCAAACAAATAAATTTGCTATAATCTGCCTGGCTTGGATGGAGTGGGGGGATTTTTCCAAGGAAATGCAGAAACAGACATTGGCTGTGGTAGATGGCACAATGCAAGCAACTTTCATCTTGTATTATCACATCTTGTCACATTAACAGAAGTACTTATTTCAATTCCCAAGGTTTGGAGCAGCCAAAGAGGAACTTGCAGCTGATCTAAAACCCTGAAGCAGTCTGAGTAGCTTTAGAGCAGGCACAGTACTATCACACAGCGAGTACAAGTGCTTTCTGTGAATAGAAAAAATACTGTTGTGACATGACTTACCTGATGTTTAATTGCTCTGTTCAGCACAAGAGCATTTGTCTGACATATCAAACATCAGGAATAAAGCAAAGAGGAGATTCTGTAAAACAAGGGATAGACCCAAAAACTACTTCAACATTAATAAATGGACTTTGAACAATTTCTTGCCCACTGCTATTATAACAATCAATTTAGACATTTCCTGCAGGATGCTGCAAACACAAAACAAACACAGCAGCAGTCAGGTTCACTAAAAGAAACAGACCTTTAAAAAAAAGCAGTGACACAACCTATTCCCTGAAAATGCAGGAGGAGGAGGGAGAAGGAATAGAAAGGAAAGAGGGAGAAGGACCAGGAAGGAAAGGGGGAGAAGAGAATGATCTCTCTTTAATTTGACAACATTTTATTTACATAAAATTAGATCTAAGGGAAATGTAGGATGATATGACTTCAGCCTGTGATTCCAAATCACAGGCTGCCTGATGTAAAGTGATGGGGCACTGAAAACACCCCTTTGTAATGCATTGATTCTAATTAATTTAGTGCTTGCTGATACAGAGCTTTGTTAAATCTCCTCCCCCTCCAAACATCTGTCAAGGAACAAAAATCTGCTCTTACGCTTTTATTTCTCCAGAAACATCTGACTTCGAGTAGAAAATGGGAATTGGTTAGACAAGTGCAAAGATAATTGGGATCTGCGTGCTCTCTGTTGGCGTGAACAGCCCAAACCACAACCCAGTAAACTAATAATGTAAACTGCAAGGCTTTGGGAGGCCAAGAGCTCCTAGGAAATGTCTGGGTGTGCAATTGTGACCATTTTGGAGACAAGTACCATCAGGAATGTCTGCATTCAGAAGGGGTACAAGCACCAAGGCTGCCTGAGCTTGCTTGAGTTTGCAAGTGACATTAGGCAAGTGCAAACTTGCAAAGAGGAAAGATGGTGCAAGCAGAGAGAAGCTGAACAGAATCTGATGGGAATGGGTTTATAATGCTTGACTGTCATATTAAAACATGTCAGAAAAAGGATTTGTTAGAACAAAGACTTTGAACATTCACTGGGGGATTGATCTTCTACTGCAGATTTAGATTCTGTGATAACCAGGTTTTAAATAGCCAGAATGTAATTGCCTACAACACATCAACCCTAACAGTTTACCTATCATAATAATGCTAACATTAAAAGCCCTAAGGTGCTTTTAAAAAAATTTACCTACTGAAATCTGATTATCTTTAGGTCAGAGTTTTGTACCTGACATCACACCTGTAAAGGTGATTACACCTGTAACAAATACACCTTGGACCCTTGAGAAGGGTCTGTGAACCCTTGGAAAGGCACGTGCAGCTCTGCAGCACCAGAGCATGACTTGGCTGCGTTCGTGCTTTCTCCCCCAGAGCTGAGAGAGGAGAGGCACAGGTCTCTAAACCCACATTATCAAAATAAATTAAAGCTCTGGAGGGCAATTCAACAGCCAGATTCTGTCCAAACAGTTGGAGACAGACAGATAATGGAAAAAAAAGGCCCCGAGCTTACTGCCTGATTTTCTCTACTAACCCAAAGTAGTATGGGGAGAATTCTGATAAATAGGAGAGAGAAACAATCTAGCTGTATGGGCTTAAAAATCATATTTTGCAGAGTGCTCAGGCTGCTTTACACTAGCCTTGAGCACTGGGAGCTGAAGAACAGGAAGGATTTATAGGAGTAAACACAGTGCAGTGTGTGGAATATGAGGAGGTGTTCTGCAAACCTGACGATGTTACCTATGGTTTTAAGAATAATTATTAAGAAACTACCTAAACAGTGGATCATATCCTGTCCCAATCACAATGCAGCATGAGAAAAAAAATCTCTGTCAGGCTCCAGAGATGAACTAGTAAAAATGAAAGCACAAACCCCATTTTTTTTCCTATCTGATTTATTTTTAATTACCATGAAGGCAGGCTATCTCCAGATGTGTGAAAATAAAATCCAGGTATAAGATACAGTGAATGCAGGATGAATGTCAGGAACCCTTCACATTCTAAGTCTCTTTATGATAATCAGCATGAAAAAAAAAAGCATTTTAAGCAATTTCTGCCATACCCAAGTCAATCAGAGACTGCATTTACTATTATGGGCCAGGTGTCCTCATATCAGTGTGCCAGACATGACTATACATGTACACCAGAAGTGCAGACAATTCTACAAATTGGTACAGAGTTATTGAGATCACACTGTAAATCAGTGATTCAAGAGCACAGCAAAGGTTAGGAAGTAAATCCTGACCTACAGAAGCTACTGACACCACTGCTGTTGGAGTCAACAGAGCTAGAGTTGGCCTACAATCCCCACTGCAAAGAGCTTTTGAATTTAAATTCTAGCAACAGCAGACATCGAGCAGCACAACAACTTATCTGCAGTCAGATAAGTTGAATGCAACTGCATAAACCATGGGAATTTGAAGAGACAGAACCAGCAATTTTCAGAGTACTAATATTCTATAAATCTTCCAGGTAAGTCAAGCTCAATGGGCGTTTTACCTCCAAAGCAAAGACAGATAAGTAAAGGATTATGATGATATTAGAGATTTTCAATTCACTTACGTTCGTTGTTAGATAAGGTTAAAGAAAGAGTTCAATTATGGTACAACATTCAAGTTAACATGGAGATAACAATGGGCAGGTACTTGTTACCTGATTAGCTGAACAAAAGAAAAATTAATATTTGCAAGGCAAAGAAAAAGGATTTGGTCAAAAATAATTAATCTAGAATTCCTATGCAAGTGTAGGTGACATTTGATAAGCTCAGTCATTAGAATTGCAGAAGCATTATTTTTTAAAGGAATTTACTTCCCTGGGATTTCTAGACTCACACATTCCTTATTCTCCCTTTCCCTTAAAGGAATGTGAGATTTTTCACAAATTTCAATCTCCTCAGTAATGAGAATTTAATGATTTAATATTATTACTTGTTTGAGACCACTCTAATAAAGCAAAGGATAGCAGTGAATCTAATGTAGAAAATGACTGATAAATTCCTTTTCATGTTACCTGTCAGTCTTTTCACTCTGATTGGTAGGAAGTAAGAAAATATAACTAACTCTCACAATATACACATAAATATTCATATAATATACATATAAATAGATATGCAGATAAAGAAAGAATTCATTGGTGGTGTTCATATTTCTCTGACAATGCGAAAGGCAAATGTCTCTTTTCAGAATGGCCATGGCAGCAGTGTAACAGTAATCATTATTATTTAGCCCAAGAAATAGAAATACCACTTACATGGAATTACATTGTTCCCAATGAATAATAGTTTCACTCCTCAAATAAGTGCAGCAGTGGGTCACATTCTTCTGGGTATTTAAAGAAATGTATGTCACGTGCAAACTAATCTACTGTTGATAAATCTGGTTCTACAGGAAAGGGTGTTTCTAGGAAAATGTTTTACTCAAACTACTGTCTCTGCCACTGTAAACCTGAATGAGGGAGATAATACTGATCATGCAGAACAAGCTAAGCTTTTTAGCAGAGAGGAATGCTGCAAAACCAGCATAGCAGTATACAATCTCCCAGTAAAGCTCTATCACTTGGGTACTTGCAGAGTTCAGTGTATTTCCACAGAAACAACAAGTTGGATTCTTAAAATTGGGTGCTCTTGTCAGGTGACTTAAAGCTCAGTCAGGTGGAGCTGGAGAGCAGGAAACTGTGCCAAGTATTAGGTTATTATCAGAGAGAAAACCTTGTGTGTCCTGTTTACAGTGACTAATATTCATAATTGCCTGCACAGACTTTTGTTACAGATTTCCAGCATTCACTTACAACAGTCTTACTCCTCTTCTTAAAAAGCAGGCAATAAAATCCTAGTGTCAGAGTCATCACCCAACACATTTGTTAAAACGGCAATTTTGGGAGCTGCTGTCCAAATCACAATTCCTGAAACATGTCAGGATTTTCTATATTCTATACTTTAGGTGTCAGAGTGCTGCCTTGCAAAAAGCCAGTGCCTCAAGAGTCTCTGACCACTTACCAGCCATTTAAAACCTCCACTTCTCTGTGCTTCACCTCTATTTGCTAAATTTTGGAGTAGAGCAGTAAGAATAGAATATCAATCACATTTAGTGTTGCTTCCCTTCATCAGCAATGGAAAACCAGGCAATTAAAAGAAGGTCACTCCTACATGGCTTGACTTTGGAAAAATTTCCTCAAGGGCAGTGGCCCCATACTGATGTAAAATATCCTCAATACTAAGGATCACTCCTGAATAAATACCTGGAAAAATATTCCAGCTCAGGTGATATCATATTCAGCTGAAATTTATTTGATTTTAGCTTCTCAGTTCTTGGTGCTGCTAAGCGTGCCCATGACAGGAGCTGCTGAGCTAACCCTGTGCACAAAATTAACTGATAATTCCAAACATGGGTAGGATAGAGAGCTAATTGGAAAGTCCCCTAGCATTAAATAATTCCCATCTGTCTTCAAAAGCATAGTATCAATCATAGCAACTGCTGCACTGGCCTTACTTTCCTGGCATTCTCCAAAGAGGAAATGGGAAAGATACAGAGCATATAAATCATTTTGATATAAAAAGAAAGTACTTAGGCAGCCATGTAATGAATCCCCAGCACTGTCATCTATGTTAAATGCCATGAAAAGTTTTGTAAGGTCCTGAGTGTAAACAGCACACAATAAAGGAAAAGTGGTTTAGAGCTTCACAGAGCAGTGTGAAACTCTATCTTAAACAAGCACATAAGCTAAAATCTAAATGAACCCATAAACCAAAGGAGGGTAAGAACTAAGCTGTGTCTTATTCTGAATCTTTGGGTCTTACACTTTAGCAGCAAATACTGGATTTTCACTTAAGATTAACCATTTGCAATTATTTTCCATATTTTGAAAAATGCCTGGGTTATATTCAAGCAAAGCTTCTTGCTTTCCCCTTTATTAGAAAGCAGAAAATCAAGCATTCAGTGGGACTCAGAATCTGAAGTGATGCTATCTCACACAGTACAGGACTGCAGGTAAGCATTAATCATGGAAACCATACAGAACAATTATCAGATAAAGAACAAAATGGCTTGTGCCTGGTTCAGAACAGAAGCATGCTCTCCTCTGCTAATAAAATGAAGTAAAATAAAATAAAAACCAGGTAGGGCTGGTTTTAAAAATGAACATGTTTTCTCCATCCTGCTGAACATAGGCCATCCTGGACAACTTTTGTGTCATGCCAGCAAATGTTTGCTGTGAACTCTGCAAGGCACAGTCTGCGTCTACCATCACATCCCAATCATTTCTGTATTTTTGGTTTCTATACTTAAGTTTTGCTAGAACCAGCTCCTCTTCATGTGAACTCAGAGATGACAGATGCACTAAAATACACGTGCCCTTGATGAAAAAAACAACCCTAGGTTTTGTTTGAGGCTTTTTTGAAGAATTTATGTCAAATGAGATTCTGAAGAGATCTGCAGATTTGAGGTGGGTCCCACCCTCCCATCTGCAGCTCCCATGCTATGCCTGTCCCCAGGAATTGAAGGAACAGGCATCTTCAGCTGCCCAGACTGGTGATTTACTCCTGTATGCATCAAGATGGATATATGGAGGCAGGGTGGAACTAGGTGATCTTTAAGGTCCCTTCTAACCAAAACCATTCGATGATAATGAGATATATTAATGTATTGGCAGACTATGATGTCCTCAGTATAAAGGCTTGATATTTGCCAATAGAATTAAAATATGAGTTTGCATATTAGAAGTAAAGTAATGTAAAATAAAATTGGGATGTTGGCTTGTAGAACCCTTGGAAAATTCCTTGGCCAAAACATGATGCAGAACAATAGACAATTTCAATAAGCATGAGCATATGAAGAACATTTTAAAAGATAAAGGAATTTGATTTCACATAAAATTATCATGATACTAAGCACTGATTCGTTTTTCAAATTTAATATAACAATCCCTATTTCTAATATACTTCCCATCAACCTGATAAATATTCATGTTACTTTAGTGCTGTCACACAGGGACGAGCAAACATGACATACAACTCACCAAGATGCAAAGCCTGAGCATTAAATGTATGCATTAGAGAAGAGGCATTCAGGCATGACTGTATAACTCTGAGCTCTGTTTAGTGTGGTTTAAGAAGAGATAGGCAAAGAGCCAAGGATATTTAATAACAACATTAAAAAGGGCAACAAATTATATTTCTGTTTTCTGCAATTCAGCAGCAAATTCCATGTTTTAGAAGTATTAAAGATTCCTCTGTTTAAGCTGTGAACATCAGTGAAGTGCTTACAAACATGCAGATTACTCACATTAGCTTGTAAAACTTATATTTTCATCAGTCCTTCTGAAATTATAGATATTTTTATGTACCTACTATTCTCTCCTGATTCCCCTGTGTAGGGTTTCCAGTGATTGACCTTGGCATATTCAAGTACACTTTCATAGTGTACAAAGCAAATTTCCCTAGCTTTTCAGGGTCTGCTTTTCTCCTTTGTCAGACAAATGAAAATAGATTTAAATAATTTCTGCTACTGACGCAATCTTGGCGTTCTAGTGAGACAATCTCATTCAGTTGATACAAATCAAAATAACACCAGTAATGAGGGATTAAAAATGAAACTAGAATACCCAGAGTTGGAAAGGACCCACAAAGATCATCAAATCCAACTCTTAGCCCTGCGCAGGACCATCCCAAAATCACACCATGTGCCTGAGAGCATTGTGCAAACACTTCTTGAACTCTGTCAGGCTTGGTGCTGTGACCATTGCCCTGGGGAGCCTGTTCCTGTGCCCAACCACCCTCTGGGTGAAGAACTTTCTCCTGATATGCAACCTAAACCTCCCATGACACAACTTCATGTTGTCCCCTGGGGCCCTGTCACTAGTGACCAGAGGGAAGAGAAAGGTGCTGGCCCTTCCACTTCCTCTTCTGCGGAAGATGTAGACCTAGACAGGCAACCCTACAACAGGGCCCACAAGACAAAAAGTTTGGGTAGACAGATCCCAAAGATCTGTGGGATAAATAATACTGGAAGTCCCACTTTTGAATACCCAGCATTAAGTTATGAAAGTCTCCAACTCCATGATGCAAAGATTGACTGAAATAAATTTAATCTACAAAATCACATTAGTCAAAAATCGTTTTGGTAGATTAACAGTGCCACAGAGGGATAAGCCATGTATTAGGAATTATCAGTGTCTTTTCACCTTCATTCCTAATAACTGAAGCGATCATAAGCTCCATATCACACGCTTCAGGTAATTTGATCATCCATCAACACCAGATCAGATAAGATCTGTACTTGTATTTGAAACGGTAATGCACAGATCTAGTACTTACAAGCATAAAATTGTGGTCTAAATTGAGTTGCAATTGCCATTCACAGTTTAAGTCTAGTTACAATTGTTATTTACCCAGACAGTTATTTCTCTTGCTTTTCCTTATTTCTTCAGAACTTCATGGATAATTCCTATCCACATGACCAGTAATGATCCTGAGCTCCACCAAATGCTCATGTCATGTGGGGTGTGCATGGTCAGTCTCAGGAAGGTTTAGTGTCAGGTGGTCCTTCATTATGAGCCACCAAGATGCTCAGAGGGCTGGAGCACCTCTCCTATAAAGACAAGCTCAGAGAACTGGGGATGTTCAGCCTGGAGAAGAGAAAGTTCCAGGGAGATCTTAGTAACAGCCTTCCAGTAGCAAAGAAAGTTCCAGGGAGATCTCATTAACAGCCTTCCAGTACCAAAGGGGCTCATAAAAAGGAGCAGATAGCAGTAGGACAAGGGGGAACACAGTTTTAACCTAAAAGAGGAGATGTTTAGATTAGATGTTAGCAAGAAATATTTCCTGTGAGGGTGATGAGGCACTGGAACAGTTGTCCAGAGAAGCTGTGGATGACTCATCTCTGAAAGTGTTCAAGGCCAGGTTGGATGGCCAGCACCCTCATCTAACAGGAGGTTTCCCTGCCCAGGTCCCCTCCAATCCAAACCATTCTATGACCCTGTGATTCTGTAACTATGGAGAGACAGGTCTGAACAGAATTCCTGTTCAAAACTCTCAGGCTGAGGGTGACTGAACTAAATGCACGAAAGTACACAGGGGAAATGGGCATTTATGACAATTTTTAGCCAGGTGACACACAGCATGTCTTTCAAAGGCAAAGAATAAAAATAGCTCACTTGCGGGAGACTTCCTAAAGAATTCGGAAAAACTGTTATTATTAAATAAAACTCTAGTCTATATAGCTTTTGTTATACCTTTCAAAATGTAAGTTTTCCATGAGTGCACTGCATCAGTATTACTCACTGTTGTGGTTCCTTTTATTTATCTGGAAATGGTACTGGCCTTCTCTGCCAGTATTAAAGGCACCACAGTAATTGCTGTGGTTATCTAAGATAAATGTAAGAATGGTCCTCAATTCTCATTGCCTCTTACTCCCACTCACTTTTAAATTTGGCTTTTGATTTGGTAGTTTGATCGCTAACTACCCTTTCCACTACTGCTGGAATCTTTCACTGTGTTTCCTTTTATTTTCATTCTAATTTCCCCTATGAAATTTAAATTTTGAGACTTGTGAGTCCCGATCCTGGAACTGGCAGATTGAGATGAACAGAAGTGTTAATACACATGCAGTCCCATGTCAGTGTGTACATAGCTATGGGCTGTGGTGATTCCACTGGCAGGGGCTTTTGACTGGTTGGGAAAGAAAAGCAGACTTTGAACTGTCACAAGGCAAGTTGTTATTCTTCTTCTGATACTCAGGATCCCAGAAAGCAGAGCAGGTGAAAGGAAGCAAGCAGAAGAGCTTGTATCTTACCTAGAGACTAGCTGAGCAATCATCAGCCTTTACTTGCTCTTGACAAAGTGAAGGAAAATTGGAGGTTGGAGCTGGCTGGCTGTAGCTCTAGGGCCCATGAACACACCTGTCTTGCCCCAAAGCACAGAAGGTATTTCATGTTCTTCTTATGACAAAGACAACAGATATCACACAGGGGAAGCAAGCTTCAAGTGCACTCACAGCTCAGGAGGAAAGGGGAAGAGGGCTTAGGGCAGCCAGACAGCCAGGAGTCAAATGTCAGAGGTGAAAGAGAGCAGTAGTAGCTGTCTAACTCTCCTCAAGAAAAGCACCAGAGAACTCAGTTTTCCTTAGTTTTGGAGTACACATTAAGCCCTTCCCAGCCCTGCAGTGCAGAAAGCTCGTGCCAAGTTACGGACATGTAATACACAATCTAGCTTGACATTTAATCCCATATGAAGGACTTGTATAAGCCTTCACCCGAGCACCCGCACCAATGGTCTCATAACAGCTGGCTGTAGTCTGGCTCACGTTATTACAATCCACAGAAACCAGAGCAAAGTTCATTTCGTTTGTGTGACGGGGTCACTGGCGTTTGGCAGGTGTTAGACTAAGCATTATTGATCAAACACAAGCAAAGTGGTAGAACACAAGGATGATGAAACACTTCTTGGCAATTTGACAAATGCTCTGCTGCTTTGAGTTGGATTGTTCATCCATACATGACATCCACACGCACCAATACCTGAAGACAGGATGGCAATGTAAGGCATAATACCAACATTTTTGCCTGATCTTTTCTTCTTCAGAAACCATATCAAACATACTAGAGAGCCTGACTGCATCAGAAGTCTACAAATTCCTAGTATATAGAGCCTTTTGCACCATTTCTCATCTTTTATCCATTACTTTAACTCATTTAAAACCCACGTTTAAAATACTCTGAAAGAGGCAATCAGAGCTCTGCGTTTCAGTTGTACAACTGAATGTGTTGTTACCTGAAGAATGTTTGCCTACTTAAATTGTTCATATTTATACCAGCTGTGAGAAACAACCAGCATTGACAGTTTATTTTAAGGTTTATATGTTTGGTTTTAAATTATGCTGGGTTTAGAAAGCAAGGAAGTTATAGAAGAAGTTTAGAAAATATGTGTTAGCAATCATTAGGCAAACAATTTCTTTTTACTCTAGTACCTCTGATAACAATCGGGAATAGGGAAAAACCTCCTGAACCATAAAAAGTCATGGAATTGTCACTGTGTCATAAATCCCCATTCTTAAGTTTTTCAATTGCCAGCTTTGCTAAGGGGAAGATACATTATTTTTTCCCACGGCAGGATTAGAGAGCAACATGAAAATACTTATTATCTGGGGGTTTCTTATCCATATTCTTTTACTGTACCTTAAAACATCAGCTTATACCAAGTGGTTGTTGCTTAAAACTAAATTAATGTGTGTCACAACAATTTCAGGTTTTTTGCAGCAGGCTGGAGAGTCAGATCCTGTTTCTGTAAACCTACAGACATACTGAAAACATTTAGATAAACCAGAATCACTAAAACTAAGGTTTGAAAAAATAAGGGGCATTCACCATTTCATGGATCTTTATTGGTCTGGGATCTACAAGGGAAGAATGACCTAAGATTCATTTTGCATGCATAATGCTTTAAAGACCAAAGGGATTCACACAAGTCTGAGAATTTTATATTCTCCAAGACACTGCTCAATGCTTATGTAGTCATGGAATCTGAACTATCTCACATTTGCACAAATGGTCAGAGAGATTTTAAAATTTTGTCATGTATCTCCATTGAACAAGACTGGTAGCTTCATACAAGCTTTTATTGCAAAGAACATGATTACAGGGATATTTTTAACTCAAAATTTCACTACCATGTCAAAAGCACTACATTAGCTCTATGATCCTCAAGACATGCATATATTTCTATACTACTGTTGCCCAAGTGTAGCTTTAAGTCACTTAATCTCCCACAGAGTTACAGTCATGCAGGTGACTTCATAGTGCCCTAGTAGGTACAGCAAGGCTCCAGCACCTGAGGGTCAGCCTGCCCCTCTGTTCCCCTTGGCACCCAGCTATTTTGTTCATAAATTAAATACTCTGGCCTTCAGTGAGGTCTGAGCATGATTCCTGCACTTCCTTCCAGCCTGGAAGCTGTAGACAGTGCTCCTGAGCCATAGCTCTTAACAGCAAAGAGATTATGGTGCTGCCACCAGCAGTAAGGCAATATCACAGAATCACAGAATCATTAAGGCTGGAAATGACCTCGAAGATCATTGGGTCCAAACACCAACAAACAGCTGAAGGGGCACAACTATTGCAGTAAACCTGACTGGAGAAGACTGGGAGGGTTTCCTGCTCCCTGCTTCATCGAGAGCAAGTTTTGCTCCTCCACTTGACTGTTGACAGGACAGAGAAAGTGTTATGAGAGGAACAGCACATGCAAAGTGCTTTCTAACAAGAAACAGGCACTTTCAGAAGGAAAATGATTTTCTTCTCAGTAATGAGGATGATGACAGAACTAGTGCAGCTTAGCTTGGCAGCTTCTCTAGAGAAGCTTCAGGAGTCCTGCTGCCACAGAAATCAGGACACAAATCAGTCTTGTGAATGACAGGACAAAAGTCCTATCAGGACATGTATTTAACATCAGCTGTAAATATCAGAGATGTTTCTAACACAGAGAAGATTAAAACAAGCCTATGTTATCAAATTGCCTGAAGAGACCCAACGTGAGAGAACTGGGTGGTGTCTCACTGCATGAGATTATGATAATGTTCAAAGTCAGCCTGGACAGCAGTATTTTAAAATCAAAGGTCAGTTTCTTCCTGTATTAAATAGATAGGGAGATAAGGAACACTGGGCTAATTCCACAGGGAGCTCAAGCTCCTCTGTGATGCCCTTGTCCCTTTTCCTGCAGGAGAGACTGGTGGAACCACATGCCCTGGCACTGGGATCCAGGACACTCCACTGCAGCTCCCATATCCCTCCTTGAGCTTATTGAGGCCGTTTAATTGTCACAGATGCAGCAGGACAAAAACAACCAGTTTTGCCCTTTCCTCACCCTGTTTTGTAGCTTTCTTGAGAATGGAAACTGCCAGGACAGAGTTTCTGCTATCAAGGGTGTCTGTGTAGCAGCTGATGCTTTTGGTATGACTGTAAATGAAATAATTAGAAACTCCATATATGTGCCCTTCAAAATCCTACAGCCTGGCTTGTTGATTTGGCCCTGAGGATCCAAATCCATTATAAAACATCCACTTCTTTTGCCTTCCAATAACCCATTTAATATTTGTCACCATCTATCTTTTACTGTATAAAACCCAGAAAAATGTGTCATGGATTCAACCAAAAAACACATTTTAATATGAGTCATAAATTTTCTAATCCCACTCTCTCCCCGCCCCCCCGTTAAATTATTCTGTGGATAATGAATCAGATATTCTTTTATTAGCATATTTCATTTCTCAGCCTTTCAATACATAGAAATAATATTTTCTAGCAAAAGTCAGCTCTTAGACAATGAAAAGACATTAAATTGTAGATTTAAAAATTCCCTTTCTGCTGGAAGTCCATATATATTGAGAGGCTAACAGAACAATTGTGCTGCCTCAAGATTCATTAACTGCTGATCTCATGCACAGACAGGCAAGAGAGAAAACAAGGAAGGGAACCTTTTGAATATTGCATTAACTCTGATATTCAATTATTACAACAATGCCACTCAGGAGGGCTTGCACTGAATTTTGTTAGAGATGGAGATTTTAAGAAAATGATAACTGACCAATTTGAAGACTCATAAAATAGTTTTTCAGTTTCAATAATAACATGTATTACTCATTCTCCCTTCAGAAACAGCAAAAACCTATTTATATTGCATTAAAATTCTTAGAATTTGAAGAAAGGTCACCAAAAAACAAAAATTGAAACTTCCCCTATTTTTCCATGAATAATGACAAATACATATAGATATGATTTCTATATTTTTCCATAATGGAACATATACCCAGAAGGACTAATTTATTTTTCCTTCTTTAACCTCACCAGAGCCTAATTACAGTGGCTTTGCTCAAACTGTTCCTATTTTTCACATTATTCTGTTTCTTCTCAACATTTTTGAAATTCTCAGCTATTATCCTGTAGATTTTGGTAGTTTGCAGCAAGACTTTTAATTATTAATAGGCACATTTTTATTCATCACTAACTAGATGTCTACAATATAAACAGGTCCTATGCCATGGCATTAAAAGCCCTTGGCAGAAGTCATCTTTAAATGGCTCTTGTGTAAAGTGATGTTTCCCCTACTTTACTTCCCATCCTCTTAAGATACCTAGAACTTTAGAGGAAGAAATGGTAAGGCAAATGCCTTACCTTTAAGCTAATTAGAAGAAGAACTGCTAGTGAGTGGAAATTAGTAATAATAGCTACAACATACACCCAAGGAAAAAAATCCTGTATCTCAGCTGATGGAAAACCACTTACCAGTCTGAGGCATTGCAACTGCTGGAAAGAAATTTGCACTTTTATTTTCACAAGTATGTAACTTCACATCAGTAAGGGGTTTCCAAAGCATGTGCATGCCTAGTATTCAATGGAGTCCACAACTTTTTGGCATGGGACTTTGAGCAACCTGGTGTGGCAGATGTCCCTGCCCATGGCAAGGGTGTTGGAATGAGATTATCTTTAAGGTCTCTTTCAACCCAAATTGTGTGATTCTGTGAATACTCTATAGCTTGTTACAATTACATTTCCACAATCACGCTCAGAGTTCAATACACATGTGAGAAAAGACAGGAGGTTGCTGTTGTCCATGTCAATCTTTACTTTTCACACACAGCAGTCCCATCTTTGACAAAAAGATCAGATGTCACAGCCACAAGTGCTGGTTATCCAGTTACACACAAAACACATCTCTGTTTTGAAAAGCACAGTTAAGGCATACATTTCACTTGCTGAAAGCCAATTTCCCTCAATTTCACTGACTTCAGGAACAGTGGGTGAGCAAAACTGTCCCTGAACTACAAGCAGACAAAACCAGGCCAAGACAATCCTTTTATCTGCAGCTAACAATTATGTGCCATTAATGTCGTCTGGAAAAAAATTCACCCAAATCCCACACTGAAGCTCAGGTGGGACATGATTATGTTCAGCAGAAGTGAGCCCACAAATGAAAAACGTGTTTCTCCTGCACTTGGCCCTAACTTCAGCCCAAGCTGGTGCAGTGTGGCCACACACAGCCACTTGTGAAATTACTGCTGTTGTTTAAAAGGTCTTACAACAGACTTTATTCCAAGATTCAGGAATTCTGATAATACTTTTGAAGTCTGTCCAAAAAACCCCTTCCTGAACAACAACACCAACCCATGTGAGTTCAGATGCTTGGAAAGTTTTACCCAGTCTTAAGCTCTCCATTTGTAACAGTAAGATGAGAATAGCCATGTTATCTACCAGGGCTGTCAGAAATTTCTTGGCTAATGGTTGTGGAGAGCCAAGTGCCACATTTGCCCTTTGATGCTGATTTTGTCAAAATTCTTACTATCCAAGGCTGCAGTCCAATAAAGCTTGAAAACAAACTTCCTGCTCCTAAATAGGATGCAATATGATAGACTGCACTTGAAAAATAGCTTCAAAGGAACATTTGTGTTTGCAGGTAACAGGACCTCTCTGTATAGAATGATTGTGCTTATTCCTGTTAAATTCAATAGACACAAAAGAATTAAACACATAGATATAATTTCATCTTTTTTTCACAGGAAAGGACTTTGTTCATGTAACATTGAGAAAGACTATTTTATTATTCCTGTTTTTGTCAACATGGTTATTGAAAAAGATATTCAGTGGAAAATCTAGATATGCATCCAAATTTTTTCTCTTAATAGATAAAACTGACACAAACCTATAAATTCCCTTTACTTTATTTTCAATATAACCATTTCACTTCAGCTAAAAACATGTTTATTAAGGGTTCAGTGATTGAAGATAAACCAATTGTTAACTACTGTTGACAAATGTTTGCTTGGGGACTCCTGCTCATCTAATAAAGTGAATCTGCTCTCCTCACATTTCTCCTTGCTATCACACCATAAACTACTTTTATAGCATCTTCTATGCAATACATCACCAGGCACTTTACACTATAAAACTAATCAGCAGATAAAACACCACTGGATCTTATAACACTGACACAAAATTCAATATCTAGTAAAGCCTAAATCAAAAAGTTAAGTTTTCTGCATCAATTTGCAAACTGAGAGAAACATGCACTGCTTGTACTTGAGGATGGAAGAGAAGCCCAGTGATATGGAGCAGGGCAATTCAAAGCTTAGATTTGATACAGCATGCCCACAAGCCCTAGAAGTTACTTTGAGAGATTTCAAAGAGCCCAGCTCACACAGAATGAAAATGTCAGATGCCAAGCCCATGTAATGTACACTCAGTTTTCTAAGAACACGGGTTTTAAATGTGCATTAGTGCCTTGGCCAAATGTAAGTACAGCTCTTTCAAAACTGATGTTTGCTTGTATTATCTCTGTTTTGGAAGGTAATAAGCAGCTGTTTCTCTCATGACAGAAGTGGTAAAATTGTTTTACTGAACCACTGAGAAGGTAGAGAGGTTAAAATGTTTTGGAAGGTAAATTTAACTCTGGTAAAACCTGATGAGAAACAAAATTACCCAACACTTAAGATATCTTGAAAACAACAATCTAAGCTAATGGTTTATTTCAGAAATTTTTATCAGGTACTCCCACCAACAGTACTCCCACCCTCACTTAGCAGGATTTATCTAAAATTACACAAAATCAAACCAAAGATATCAGTGAAGTATAGAGAAAAAAAAAATTACCTGTGCACACTTACAGTTGAAAGAGATTGCAATACTTAGTGTTTATAAAAATCCTCATCTATAGGAATAGCACCTGTGCAGTAGTGATTATCAACCAGGTTATATGTGCAGAATTCAAAACTCATATAAATCAATCTCCAGGGTATGTCAGGGAAGAAGGACCTTTAAAAGTTCATCAACAATGAAATAAAAGTCAGGACTTGTTGAAGTCCAAGATGTAAAATGACACTATTCCATAGCTGGAGAAAAGAAGTGACTTTTAGCTATAACATCTTTAAAATATTTTCAAATAAACAGTACAAAAGACACACTTCATGTTGGAAAACAACAGCGTAGCAAGTTCTCCAGTGTGGGATGAGGATGCAGCACAGGCATCATGACAGGACTTTATATAGTGCAAACACCACTAGGTGGGCTGTACGTGTTAACAAAACCAGCCTGCAGAGTTTCCATACAAATTGTCACATGGAGATATTTTTAACTTGCAAAATCAAATTAAGAGACTTAAGAGGAACAAGTAATAAAGGATCAGACAGGAAAAAGGAGTTTGAGACAGCATCACCAAGGGATGGCCATGCCTACTAGAAATCATAGAGCCTTTAATAATAAAACAAGAACTTCTGAGGTTTACACTCAAATCTAATTTATTGAACCACTGAGAAGGCAGAGAGGTAAAAAGAGTTTTGAAAGTAAATTAAATTAGCCAAAATCTGGCAAGAAACATAATTATTCAATAAATATTTTTATTTTTATTATAAATATTGAATTTTTCAATAACCCTGTATTTATTATTAAAGTTATTTTATTATTAAAGTATTATAACTGAATTTACAACTCAACAGTGAAAATCTACTCAGTCAAACATTGCAAAATTGTAATTTTATACTATGCATTTAATTCTTCATAATTTTATAAGTAAAATATAATTTTATTCTTCTAAATCCACCTGAAAACTTAGGAGGTATCAGATAGTCCCAGTGCAAACAAGGGTTAAGTATTGCTGCAGACACTGCTGTGCTTGGCTTTTAACAAAAGCCCAGGTTATACATCCTCCTACTTGTGAAACAAGCCTGAAATGGATTAGCCTATCTGATGTGTATCACTGGGCCTTAAAAAGCAGAAATTTTTGCACTCAGAAAAAGAAGCTGGACACACATTGCAGCTCATAAGCCCTAATCCCACCTGGAGAACTTGTGTCTTGGCAGAGGCAGAGTAAACACTCTCCCACCTGGGATAACAGGACATTGCTGCACTGGTGGCTGCAGCAAGGGCAGGAATTGCACCTCTGCATCAACACAATCAGGCAGAGACAACAGCCTGCCTTGACTGTGCTTCCCATTCCTCTGGTGGAAAGAGAGGATATGGTGACAAACAGAAGTCTGCAAGGAGCAAGGGAGGATGACAACCAAGATTAATGTTTGAGCATTTGATTGGAAGAAGGAGACTCACCCTATTCTTGGCAGCTGCTCCATAAATACACTTTGAAATGAGAAACAAGAAAGTACTAAAAATCCCCCAAGTTATACCTTGATATACCTTAAATCATATGTTTGCAGAATAATCCCCAGTCCTGTTATATTTCCTGGATCTAATCCATACCAACCATGAAGACAACATCAAGGGAGTAACCCTGGATGTGACCATATCATCTTGGAAGGTACAGCAATGATATTTGCACTGTATTACCTGGAAAGGTTGAAAATAAATGAAGCAAAAAAATGCTTCAGTGTGCTTGAATGGCTCTGCACCAATCTTAAACCATTGGGGCAGAAGAAGAAGACACAGCAACTGCAGCATCATCTGCAACAGATGCGGTGTGCCGGATGCTGGGACAAGTTTCCTCATAAAGAGCCAAAATAGGGCTGTGAATAATTATAGGGGAAGAGTCACTAATAGAAGGAGCACAGCTTGGAAGTTGAACACCAGCAACAAAGAGCTAGATTGCGAGGCTTTGTGCTGAAGAGTGACTGAAAACCCCTGCTTGCTCGGTGGAACACGGTTTGAAAAGCTCTGCCTGAATTGGCCAGAAATTTGCATGATGATCAAAGGTGAAATAACTGGAGCTGAAGAATAGCAGAAACCTGCTTCTATTTTTTAAAGCAGGATGGGGAATGGAGGCACACCGCAGGAAAAATGATGGAAAGCAGCCTGGCTGTAGCAAATCAGGGTTGAGACTTTTGTCACTAGATCAAAATTCAGCTGCCCTTAAGTTTTTTACTGCTATGCAGCTCTTTGGTCACTGTCACATGAAGGCTTAGGATGTCACTCAATGCACCCACAATGTCTGACAGGACAGGACTGTGATCATGATCCTTGTTTACAGAGGATACAGAGTGCAGAGGCAGCAGAAGCAATGAACTGGAGAGCCTGCTTACAGAACTGGAGGACAAAGGGTCCTGAATGTACTTCTGCTTCATAACTTTCCGTATTATTGCCACAAAAATCAACTTAACTGATGCCTAAACAGCACAAATACAGATAGCTGTACATGCACATACATGAGACTGTGAAGAGCCTGAAACAGCTGCTCCAACACCAGCCACTCCTGCCCCATTCCACTCACCTTGCTGCGTCAGCAGCACATTTCTGTTAATAGGCAGAGACAACACACTCAAGAATCCACTGTGCCTTTCATCAAAAAAAATAGACAGGAATTTTAATACCTCAGGGACACCCTCAACCTTTAAGTACCTCTCTGGTAACACCGAATGAAAATAAGAATCTATTGCTGCCATAGACCTGATTGTCTTTGACATATTCCAGATCCTTTATTCATTAAGTAGCTGAACACTGAACTTTCATTAATGCTGGTGTTCAATTGTGCTACTTTAACTAGAAATAGGTGGTCATCTAGTTCAGCCCTGCTCAATAAACTGAGTATCAGCAGAATGCAGGACAGATCTATGCAACCACACAGTGAGAACAAACTGGAAGGTGTTAATGACACCATAAGAGGCATGGAGGACGCCAAGAGATTAACAGGTTGTCCTAAACTTGGTGCCCTTGAAAAGCTTTCCATTAGAAGGCCTTAAAATAGTTTACAAGTGCAAATAGTAAATCATCACATATCTGAACAGCATAAGTAACTAAACGTACTTGCTTCCTGGCTTAATTACGATCTCAGCAGAGAAGTACATTTTTGTGTATCAAAAAAAGTCTATAATCAGGAGAATCATTACATGGAAGTACACTGAGAAATGGGAGGTGGCAGCCAACAGCTACATGCATAATTCAAATTGCGACTCGGGATTACTCACTGGTTCACATCCTCCTGGGACCAAAACATCAGCTCCAACAGTTATCAAAATGGCAATGCAACAATACAAGTTGATGAACTCACAAAGGAAAATCATCTCACAACTGTGAATTGCCATTTACTAATAATAAAACATAAAGAAATGTAAACTCAGGACATTCTAACACTAAAATTTCTAGGGAACATAGATGTCGGAGATGAAGCATCTCCAAAAATTCTATTTCTCACAGAAGAAAAGTTTTCTGACAAAAATTGTCAGAAAATCGTGTTGTTTCTAATTTCAGTTGTGACCCTGTTCCCAGTATTTAGCACACTGAGCAGATGATGAGGAGCAGACACTCAGCCCTAGGTCAGTACTGAAGAATTCAAGTTACAAAACACATTTTGCACATTATCTGCAAAACAGTTACTCCTGTCTGCAAACCTGCAATATTTTTGACTGAGTGAAAAATGTCTTTCTAATGTAGATGGATGAGCTCTGACCTATGACTATCAAACATAACATTACTATGACAGACAGCAGAGAGGAAAAAAAGGTGAAATTAGATTGTGATTTCACTCACAGGAATAAAACAAAAACAAAACCACTAAGGTACACTCCTTACAGATAGTGTTTGGTCCTTTGAGTTCAGAAATAAAACCTGACAACAGAGCTGTGGATGCCCCATCCTTGAAAGTGTTCAAGACAAGGCTGGATGGAGCTCTGAGCAACTTGGTCTGGTGGAAGGTGTCCCTGTCCTGGGGGATGATCTTTAACATCTCTTCCAACTGAAGCAATTCTATGATTCTATACTTAGGGAGGCCTTTGGGTTCTCAAAATTACTCAGGAAAATGAGAAAGAATGCTAGAAAGCTGTAAAAAAACCCAATGTACTCTTAGTGAAAGAAGTAATTTTCAAGCAATCAACAGTGAAGGGTTAGAAAAACCAGAAGTATTAGAGAGAAATACAAACTAAAGCCTTGAGTGCAACACGAGCTGCCTCTCAGCTGGATTGACAGGCTGTATAAAGGAGAGGCATCAACTTCCAAATTGCAATGCAAATATTTCACTAGGTTCTTTCTCTCAGAAAAGATAATTAATAATAACTGAAGGAACATACATTAAAAATTTTTGAACAGTGGTGTTTCGAGAGACATTTCATAGTCTGGAAAATCAGGCAAGGTCACCTTCATTTGAGATCAGAAAAATGTTCACAGGCAAGGAAATTAGGGTGAAGAAAAAAAAAGGACATGTCATATTATCATATTATCACAACCCTAATTCAACTAATATTTCATTTTATGAGCATGGCTGAAGAAAGTTTAAATTCAGTTACTATATGAACTTAATGAAGAAAATCGTGGTTCAGTGATGAGATGGAGATCTGGAAGGTTAGCTAACTGTTGCATCATGAACAACTACATTCTTCCACTTCCTTTAGCTGCCTTTGCCAGCAATAAAAATAATCTTGTTCCAGATTTTAAGCACGACATTCTGGAGAGCTTGATCTGTCCCTCACAAGATGTTAGATTCTACTAACTGCATCATGTATGCAACATTAGGCAAAACACAGAAGGAAAAAAATGTAGACTTAGGGTAGCTCAGAACTCCTTTAGTTTCAGATGCTTCCAAGCAGAAATGATGCAAATAATTTCTAAAAAAACAGTCTCCTGTTGATTTAGAGGACCATGTTTTTAAAGGCATACCTTTCACTCCTTCCATGAGGCATATGTGGACATGTTCCTGTAAAATCTGCTTAAAAATACATGCTCTGCACCCAAAACCTGCCAGAGGTTAGGGAGGGTAATCTTCAGAAAATGGGTAATAATTTAAAAAATAGGTTTCATCTGTAGAACTCTTTATAAATGAAAACAGGCTGAAAAATGAATTCCTGAGATACCCTTTTTTTAAAAAGTAGGAAAATTAGGCTCTTTCATTACTTCAGGCTTTGCTGCTTCACAGGCTTTCCACACCGTTAGTCTTTGCTGCCTTGGGGAATGGTAACTATGATTATACAGTGCACAATAAGTAGCATTAGCCCTAAGGCTGGATGGAACACCTAAAAATTTCTGACTCCTTTCAGGGTTATGAAAATGTACACTGACACTCCCACTCCACCCTTAATAAAATGAGCAAGTTGTGCTTGAGGCCACTCAAGTTCCAAAGAGCTTAACTAGGGAGCCTCAGTGTGAGTGCGATTATCCACTGGCTTCTCCTGAAGGACCACTTTGAGTTCCTCTGCACATATTGAATATGCCCTAGAAATGTACATGTGTTGTTTTTTCCTTACAATAAACCTGCCTTTAAGGTAACGCTGCAACAATTCAGGTGCCTTTTTGTCAGCCCACATCACATCCTTCAGAAAAAAAATGAGCTTTTATGTTTTCCCAAATCTCTCCAATTTGAAAAAAAAGAGAAAGAAACAAAAACCACCCCCTGCCCCCAGCAAACAACAAAAGCCAGAACAAATCCTCCCAAAAAATAAACACACCCCACTCAACTTCCAACCAATCCCCCCCTCCATCTCTCCTTCCCCAAGTTGCTATCCAGGTCTATGGACTAATGAATGTTGACCACCCTTTTTGAAAATGAAACATGGAAAAGCAAAAAGTCTCAATTAAATGTTTGACTGCACAGACTGATAAAAGATTAATATGATAAAGAAACAGTATGACTAATTTGGTCTAAACGCTTAGGATTTATAGCTGTGTGTGTATTGATCTATAGAAGTGGTTTTGGCAAGCACTCATCCTTCTGTAACAATAAAAAAAAATAGTGTTACCGTCTCTCCCCACAACTTAGTATCACACTGCAAGGAGCATTTCCATGGAGGAAGCCCACATCCCAACCTGTTTTAGTGCCAGAAAAGACAGTTTTAGCCAAAGCGTTTTTTAGGATGTTCTCTCATCCACCCTTGTTCTAAACCTAGGGATGCACAGTGCAACGAGGAAAACAGATATTTGCAAATCCCATCATGGATTTGTCATATCCATGGGCACCTCATACCATTGCTCAGCTTCTTTGGATACTGTACATACTCATCCTATGCACTGAAATAAACACATGAAAACAGTCCACAGCATTCACTCAACACCATATATAATGTACAAATCATTTTATAGATCTGCTTTTGCTTTAAATTGAGCATCAATTTCAATGATATTTCTCTTTCCCCTAGGGAGGAAACTTGCAACATTTTAGGAGGCTATCAGAATAAGTAAAAATTAAATGTTTGACAGACAATTACTACAAACACCTTTTCCAATAAAACTAAAAATGCTTTAAGTAAAGCATTTTTAAGTAAAGAAGAAAATGTGCTTTATTATGTTGATTCTTACAGCTTCACAATATAATGATCAAATCAATGCAGCAAAAGTGTAACTTTTGGCTAATACTGCTAAAGCAAGGAAGGGAGAGCTGGTTTTGGCAAACCTGAGAAGGTAAGTGAGGCTTGCAGATCCTAAAAGCTTCCAACAGAATGCATCAGATACACGTAAAGTGAGGTTTGACAAGGCAGCATTTAGGAACAATCAGCAGCTTGCCTCAGCCTTTCTAGGCTGGATGAATTCAAACAGAAAACAGCACAATAAGATTCTATCTGGGTACGTATTTTTCACTTTGAGGTCCTACCAAACCCTCTCTAACAAACTGTGAATTGTAGGTTATGGCTCCCTCTGTAGAACAAGGCCCCTAGGTAAAAGCTTGCCTTTTACTACATTCAATTCAAAGTTCTGTAATGAAACTATAATAGAATCAGGCCAAGAGCTCAGTCCATTAAATCATCTTTAAGTCACACTTGCTGGAACCAAATCCAGATAAATCACAGAATATCCCCCAGCTCAGTGGTTTGGCCACACTGTGCTCCTAAAACACGAGACAAAGATGAGTAAAATAACATTCAGGCTAGCAGCATGTGCAGCATGCTCCCTTGAAGGTTTAGGATTTGTGCAGACACCCTGATATTTTACCAACACTGCCAGGCTCATCCCTTGACACTTCTTCCTCTCCTGATCCCTGTGGTGCCAAGCTTTCCCATGTAGTGAAAATGCTGCTACAGTTTGAGGACAATTTAATATAAACTAAAATAAAAGAATTTTATTTAGACTACCCAAAATAAGCAGCACAGTTACACAACTTTATAAAAGACATAGGTGGACAAATGAAAGGAAAGCAATGCTTTAATAATACTTTTTCCTTTATACATCTCTCTGCTCACTGCACAGCTCCACTCTCCGTGCAGAGTTGATGCCTGAGGGTGTATCTGCTAGACAGTGCCTACACCTGAGTTTAATCAGAAAATTTCCTTGTAAGGGAGAGGTTTCCCATGGACAGCTTCCAATAAAAGAAAACCCTTGGAAATACTTATCAGAGCTGACCCTCAGTGTCTCCATCCTCCCTTCAAACTTTTATAGCAAATCTCTCATTTGAAGTTTCCCAGATGTCCAGACAGACTTGATCTTTCATTCCAAAATGCATTCTAATTCCACCTTAACCAGAGGGTGGTCTCACTATTTTTTTCTAATAAAATGGTCACCGATTTCCTTCCTTAGAGATGCAAATGCCTCTGTAAGACACAATGGCAGCACTGAGCAGTTCCTGAGCAGCTCTGTCTCCTTTCACAAACGAAGGAAACCTCTCCCTGCTTTCCTGACTTACTGCAGTGCTCCTGTATTGACCACTACAACTACATCAGATACCAACACCTAACAGATACATAAGCACATGGACTCCTGATTTGACTCTGGAGAAACCTGACGTCAATAAATTTTTTTGGGGGTTTATACAGAGGAGTTAGGTGACTTTTTAATTTTTTTTAATACTACATTATACCTTTATTCTCATATTTAGATTCATGCTGGTGTAATGCCCACATGGTCAGAAATGTGTCCTCCCACATCCTATCTTGTATCCCCCATCACCTTTCTCAGATTTTGGAAACAGGAGTAAAAGATATAAATATATCCCACCTGTCTCAGGAGCCATCCACTTGATCCTTCTGAATAAAACACACTTTGAAATAAACATGCAGCAAATTCATCTCATCCTTCAGACGCTTCTCTGAGTGTTTCCAAGGACTGAAAGAACTTTCAGCATAGATACGTGGTGGATGCAGGTGTTTAGCTGCCTGTGTGGACAATGATCTGATGGGCAGTAAGGTGCATAAAAGATGAGACTTGCTCTGTTCTACTTCCTTTCGATCAGATCAGTCTTTTCCCTGTAGCTTGGGAAACAGGACTGAATGCTCGTTCAGAACCCAGGAAAACGTTTCTGTAGCAGGATAGACAGAAGGTAATGGAGCCATTCTGAACTCTGAGCAGGGAAAGTTACAAGAATTACTAAAAGCACAGACCCCTTTCTATTGTCCTCGAGTGTAATCACAAAGTTTGCCATGCCATTAACGAACTCCTGCATGTCATATGCACTCTCCCCAAGGTAAATGAGTGAATGACTCATTCTTGCAGCAAATCAATTCAATAGCCTGGAAGTTTTAATGCAGTCACACTGTTCCTGTGTGTGTCCTGTCCTTTAGTAAGACCATCTTTACTGTGTAGCCTGCACTACACAGTGAAGTAAGATGACCTGCCCCTTATCTGCAAGAATACACCTACACAAACTTTTGTTAACTTGTGCTTGACATTGCCCTCCCATTGCTATGAAAAGCTTCCTGTTTGCTCTGTTTACTGCCTTAAACACACACAAATCATGCTGAAGCAAGATGGAAAGAGATAAATAAGTTGAATGATACAAGTACGTGATTGTATAGTATATTTTTGCACATTATTTATGCTTCAACTAGTACACGCAACACTGATGTTCACAAAACAAGCATGGGCTTAATATTCTGTACCTCTGAACAAGGTGAGGAACTAAAGAGGTAAAGTACACTTTTTTCTCATCCCCATTTTGTTATGCCCCCATGCTATTGAAAGCATTCTTAAAAAATGCTAGCTTTTCCCTAGCACCCAAGTACAGCATGTCTCCAAATTCTAGAGACATTTGTGAATTTATGGCAGCAGGGTGAACAAGCTCTACTGCAACACAACACACAGGCAGAGAGCTGGGGATAGCAAGAAGCAGGAGCTAAAGAAATGTCCCCTATTTTTAAGCACCCTATTTGGGGAACCTACATTCCCACTTGTGCTGACTCTAGTCATTTAGCCATCGGAAGCCAGACCTTAATACTTCTCCTTGGACACATCAAGAAGTTCTATTAATGTCTTGCAGGATGACTCATTCACAGGCCCAGACAGTTCTCCAGGCAGCTTTCTTGGCCACCATACGATCCTTTCCCTCGTTTACAAGCATCCATAATTTTTTTCCCATCTTCTCGATTCTGCCACATATGGTGTGACACAACATCCTTATGAAGCTCCTTGAAACAACAGCATCTTTTTTTCTTAGCTGTGATTTGTCCAGAGCACATGCCATCTGTGCATCCTGGAGAGAAAAAAAAACCCTACAGCTAGCGAATGCATGGCACACTCTTAAGCAATGGAAAGCAGGTCATAAAATGGGACATAATGGGCTATAGATCTTGAAACCAGCCCTCCCTCAATTATCCATCTAGGGCATTATATGTTAATTTTGCTGCTGCATATTGATGCAATACACAAATCTAAACCACAGAGCTACATGACAAGCCACGATCATCACTACTCTGTTTTGCTCTGTTGGAGATTTGGGGAGACATAAGAATAAAGTCCAATTCATTTCACAACACTCAAAGCAATCACCACAGATCTAGAAGATCTGGCCCTTCTTCCCCAATGGGTACAGAGGGACTTCCATGTAAACCCTAAGTAATTCCACCCCCTGAGATTAGAGAAGGGGGGAAAAAAAGAATCCCCCTGCACAAAAAGGTAGAGTCAGGATTTCAGGATGCAAACGTACGTCAGTCAACATTAATGCTTCCTCAAGGTTTTTATTTTCTTCACCTTTTAAAAAAATTAAAATTGCTAAAAATAAACTACAAAAACCTGGTAAAGAAACACAATTCATCGACTTTTATGATGCAGAGCTTAATGCTCTGCCAAGATGCCTCTCCACAGAGACCTCAAAGGGTGACCATTACCCCCTGAGCACTCAATCCTTCACATCACCTGCGAGGCTGCCAACACACACTCTAATTGCTGCCAAGGATGATAATGCTTTTCTGTGTTGTGAAATGGACACCTGGCACGGGACTACTCAGCTCATTGCACAGAGGCCAGCAGTTCTCAAATGATCATGATTTCTGGCCACTACAGAAAAAGCCTCTATGGAAAACTCTGAGTGGGGGGGAAAAGAAAAGCATATGACAGCAACACAGAGGGAAAGTGAATAAAAGAAGTGACATCTTCTTGTCACAATGTTCTGCCTCTTTTCTCCTTTCTTGTTAAATATGTAGCATCACCAAAAACCCAATCACTCTGACCTTCTTACTGCCTGGGGCACAAAAGCACATTGCTGGTTGAGCTGCTACTTGGAAGGACCAGCCTTGGGACTCTTCCACTCTCTACTTGTTTTCCTGATGCCAGATCTGAAAGTGAAACTGGAAGGGATGGGAGAACACAGAAAATTAACTATAAGACTTCTGAGGATTTTAGAAATGACTGCAGTTCACGCTGTGTGGTTTTTTCTCTTGATTATATGGAAGTATTTTATTTAGGATAGGGTGATAAGAACCAAGGAACAGAATGAAGCATATGTCTTTAAGGTGAAGAGTGTGGTATTTTTGCCACCAGATTGCAGAAATTCAGTCCTTTTCCAATTTGTCTCATTTTAAGTGGAAATGGTTTAAATACAATGACTTTTCAAATTTTTACTTTATCAAAAACCCTGCATATGAGCAAAGTTCACCCTCATTAATGCTGCTTAAGTGTACATATGTCCTTGACATTTTGCCACGTCTGTGGAATAACATTTATTTTTTATTAAAGTCTCTATGCCATTTTTCAAGTACTTGAGCCAGTTCTGTTCAGATTCACAGAAAAACCCTTTTCAGCATTATCATGCAAGATGATTCATTTACAACACTGTCTTCTGTTAAAATTATTCAATTCTGTCCAAACAAAACAGGCAAATAAAATCCCACTAGAACACCACACAAGCTATTAGCTGATATAACAGAAATGTTTTAATGAGGACATCTCCATTTTTCTTCTGAAAGAGTTGATTACACAATCCCACATACAGTTATTAGAGCGTTTAGCAGATTTAAAAGTTGTGCTTGGAAGCATCCTTTATCATTGTTTCAGTTTTCACCTATAGTCAATCTCCCTTAAGAATTCTGAAAGGCAATTTGCATTTGCTAAGCCTTCTGCTCAGAACCCTTTATTTAAGGAGGTTACAGGTTAACTGACAGGCTAAGTGGAGCTGCTCACAAATGGAAAACATTGAATAATTTATAAAAAGAGCCATAAAAATACTATGTGTAAATAAGAGTTTTATTACAATAGACTGCAGAGTGATCTACTCTGTGTTCCTGTGATCTGCAGTTTTGCTAACCAAAGATTATGGTACCATCCACCAGCCTTTTACCAGCTACTTCAACACTGGATGTGCAATATCCTCTGCAGCACCTGGAGTGGTTTAGAGCTGTATTCTGTGTGATATTATAGTGTGATGTGTGCAGGCAGCCGCACATCAGGAGTAGAAGGATTTTGTCTAAAACAAAATTACATCTTGATATGTGCTTGGTGAAATGGTACTGGGGAAAAGAAAGCAGGTTCGTTCATATCAGCTCTTCTGGGATAAGATACATTTTCATAATTTCTAATTTTTTGACATATTCTGTAAGAAAATATGACCTGCAGGCACTTTCTTTCAATGCCTGTCACAGTCAGGTTGTGTGTAACAACCTGGAAGGAGAGCAACTCAAATGTGCTAACGCTTCTTCATGCATTACTTCAAACTGTTACTGCTTTGGGGCTGTATTGTAATATACTTACTGAATATATTAACTGCTATGATTTAAAGTGATAACGAAGGACAGAGCAACTGTCTTTGCAAGTACTCTTTCAGCATCACTGGCTGAGCTGGGAGCATCTGGAATAAATGAATGTACAAAGAAGTTTGGGGGATCTATCTCAAGCACAAGTTTTGGCTGATTTAAATGAACTTATTCAAATCTCTTTAAGAGAAATGTAGAAAGAATGTAGAAACAAAAAGGAAGCGAAAAAAATGCTGTCCCTTTTCTCAACAGTGGTCAAACCAGATCACTAGAAGGCTGCATAAACTTCTCTTGCCACATTCAGCCCAGGATATACAGCACACCCATTTCCTTAACTACCCTTTAAATAGTTGATTAAGATTCTGCTCCAGTCCAGTCCAGTGCTCGTTTTTTAACTCTGGAGAATGATAAAGTAATATTACCTTATCTGTACAATCACTTCTTATTTCTTCCACTCTGTGAAGAAAAATTCTGTTTTGCTGGGTTTGGGTTTTATGTGGGGGAGAGAGGTGTGTGCTTGTTTTTTTATGGGAAAGGGTGGGGGAGTGATGAAAAATATTTTGATTTATCAGTTGGATATTATTTTGATGTCAGAAGCATTAACATTGCTAAGATTTGACAGTTGTGTTTTGTAATATTTCCAAATCATGTAAGCCTCACCCACTACATGCATTTAAAAAAAATAAAAGGTGTAATATGACCATTCAGAAATGCCAAGGTCTAATTGCCAGCTGTCCCTCTGAAAATTACAACCCTGTCCCAATGCCCTTTTTAAATAGGAACAATACAGGGAATCTGCCATATCCATTTCAGTACAGATCCTAATGATGGACATACTAACTGTACATACTAATGATATATTTATTTATAAATATTAACTAAAGAAAGTCAGACAGAACGTTTTTATTTCTATAAAAAAATGAGGTGACATTCTGAAACCTCACATTTTCCTTCTCTGGAATTATGATGTTTATCTGTTCTGCTGCAGCAGCAGCTCTTCATGGTGTTAACCCCCACCATGTGTTTATATACCAAAGTAATTCTGTGAAAACTTGAGTTCTAACACATATCTCCAGCTTCAGCAGCTGCTCTGCTGTTACCTGCCTGATGTATCTATAGAGAGCAACGATATCCCCTCTCTCAGCTGACTTTTCCTGGGTTTAACAAGCCAAATTTTACATCCCCCTCTCAATAAGTAAGTTCTTCCCATTGTTTTCCAGTTCCAGTCTGCGTTCCTTTAAATCTGGTTGCCCAGAGAAGGGATGTACACCCCATTCCTGGAACTGTTAGGGCAGGCTGGATGGGGCTGGTTGGAGCAACCTGCTGCAGGGGAAGGTGAACTGCTCACCTTGGAGGGTTGGAATGAGATGAACTTTAGGGTACCTTCCATATAAAACCATTTTATGATTCTGTGGTTCTTAAACACAAGTGATCACAATGGTATGACGATTTCAAGATCAGGTTTCTCCAGTATTTTCCTGGTCATGATTGTGTACCTATTTTCACTGAAATATTTATACCATCCCTCCCCAGACTGCATTTGTCTTGGCCATGACTTCATCACATCACTCGTTCTCAGCCATTATGTGATTTAATAATTATGAGTCTTTTTCCTCTGTCATTTCCAATTGATGAACTCACTTCATATAGCAGAAAATTTCATTAACCCCAATATCTATTACCTTACAATTCCCCTGCAAATTTAATCATGCTTTTGTTACTCAATCTTCAACACTATCTATTATTGTTATGGACAGAAAAGCCCCACAACTTTCATCAAGAAATTCCACTGGTGTCATCTAATTTTTGAACAAAGGCCACCACTACAAATAACATAGAGAATCAAAATCATGGCCACGGTTCAGGAGCTGTGGCCTTTCCCTAGCTCACAACTGCTTGTAGGCATCTCATCACCTCTGTATCTCCAGCTGTCATCATACAATTTTCTACAGATCTCCACTTTCTTCAGCTAAGGAAAATTTCCTACTGAATACTGTATCTTGTGCTTTATCAAAGTGCAGGTAAGATCTAATGCTTTGCCTTCAAATAGAAAGTCAAGAGTCTTATCAAAGAAAGGTGTTCAGTAATATCTGAAACAATGTCTTTGCATTTTATCCGAGTTCCCCATTAACCTTTGTGCCTTTAACTACTCTTCATTTCCTTTTTGTACTCAAAAGATCTGCATATTGCTCAGAACAGACTAACAGTTTTGGGCCAGATCACTTATGATCCTCTGTTGATTTGGCATCCCTGATTTGAAAGGTATATTTATTACCAAACCTTGCTCTTAGAGAAGCTATTTCATATTATCGTGTCTTTCTGAATTCTGGAAAGGACATTATGTTGGTTCCTATGACTTCAGGGCACTCATCTTTAGAGCCTGTCTTCCACCTTCATTATGATAATGATAATTTCCATATATGAATTCCTGTGAGGCATCCTACCTCTGCCCTACCTTTCAAATGAATGTCTTTATTTGAATGGTATCTGTGTGAGCTTTAATTTTGCAGAGAAGTGTATTTCCACAATGTAGTCAATATTAATAAATGTGTGTGCATGCTGAGGAAGGGTGAATTCCAAAGTTATGGGGACATCGGTGGGGTTTCTCACAGAAGAGAAATGATTTAGTGTGAGTAGAGATGGCCTAAGGCTTTTAAGATTTACTCTGAGAAACAGACCAACTGAACAACATCTGTACGATTAACCAGGAAGGAAAAACAATGTCTCTGTGAGAAAAAAAAAAAAAATCAGAAATGTAACTGCCTCCGAGACAAGCACGAGAAGAAATGGAGATCCTTCGGCCAGGATCCTTGAGGGAAGAAGAGACACCTAAATCACAGCCTGCATCTCTCAGAGATAGGAAGCAGCACATGGCACCTGTGAGATTGCATCACGTAGGGCAGAAAAGCAGCACTGGCAGTGCCTTCCTGTGGTCACCCATTTTTCTCCCAGGAGAGAGAACAGAGATTGACAGCAGCCGGGACAGGCAGCATCTTGCTGGGTCACAAGTATGAAACTAATCTATACTTAAGCTGAGAATGTGAAACTAATCTATAGAGGAGGAGAGGTGTCAGCTTGGGCAGCTAAAATTGTCAGTTTAAGAGAACTTTTCCATGTGTGAAGTAAGGGGGCTGAGCAGCACTTCTGTAGAGAAAGGCACGACCAGCCATTGCTGGGAAAGGAATGCTGGAATAATGAACTGCAAACACCAACCCATTAGGAGAAGCAAAAGTTGTTTAAGATGTAGGAAGGCTCAGAGCTTCTGCCATCCAAGGACTGCAAAGCCTGGCGGTGGCAGCAAGGACACAGAGTGAGAAGAATGAAGAAACAAAGGCAGGTCAGGAAGCTGCTCCTTCTAATTAAGGCAATGCAGCCACAGTGCTTGGAGATGGAGTCTTTCTAAGGCACAGCAGAGGCTGTTAAACAGAACAAATTCTCAATGTGGTTTTATTATCCTGGCCTTGGTTATTAATTAGACCTTCCCAGGGACAATCATGTCCACACCATATGAAATCCAAGGTATTTCTCCCAATTTGCTGTCACAGTTTCATAGGTAAAAAATACACAAAAGGACAATTGCATCTGTATTACTACCTACTCTCCCAGCACACAACAAAGAGTAATGCCATTGTTCAGCACAGATCTCTTTAGGCTGGCTTAGAATGGATATTAAGAAAAATTTCTTCACTGAAATGGTGGCCAGACATTGGAGCAGGCTGTGCAGGGAAGTGTAATTGTTCAGAGAACTTGTATTTGTGGTGCTTAGGGACATGGTTCAGTAGTGGGCTGGCAGTGCTGAGCTGATGGTGGGATTCAATGATCTAAGAGGTCTTTTCAACCTTTGAGATTCTATGATTCTTTCCCAAGTGTGACTGGCCAGGCACAAAATCGCCTCAATTCTGGATTAATCTGCACTATCTCTCTCCCACTTCAAATTCTTCCTCAAGCCTCATCTCTACTTTAAAGCCAGAAAAAAACCCCAAAACAAACCCAGCTAACCAATTATGGTTAAGCAGTAGTGAGGATAGCTGATTAAAAAAAAAAAAGCTTTTTGAAAACAATCATGCTACAAATAGCCAGTGTAACAGTGCAATTTTAGTTCACACTATTTGCTATTTTCCTTTTTCATTTGTCACACTTGCACTTCAAATTAGGCTGTTGCTTCTTTAAAATAAGACTTCTAGCTGTATGGCACAGTGATCTAGATGGTGAACATTCTAAAATAATACATAATAATATGTGCTCAGGGCACTAAACAGGTGCTTGTTCAACATAAAGATGTCAGGAAAAGATTCTGCAGCATCTCTTACTACATCATGTCTTGATAATTCTTTTAATCCCCTCAGCATCACCCTGGGTTTATATTGTAACAAAGCAAAAAGCACCTCAAAGCCCCTGTATGTTCCAGTTTAATGATAACTGTTGCTAAATAATTTACTGCAAACAACAAAGGCTTAAGAGTTATGTGAAGATGCCACAGGAGCAATCTGTGCACCTTCACCATCTCAATTTCAGTGCCAAAAGATCTTGTTTGATTTTCATTCAAAAGCCAAAGGCAAAACCCTGTCACTGACAAGTGCAAAAAAAATTGCTGATTTCAGAAAACAAAGCCATTGTAGTGATGAGAGCATTTAGCTTTGGTCTACTGGTGGCAGACATGTCACTTTTATACAACTTCATATAGAATACACTAATAAAACATGATAAAAGTCTGCTCTAGTTATGCTGGCAGGCAGCTGATGATAACCTGTAGTGGAAAGTTCATTTTTAAAAGTCAGCACTTTAATCTTCCCAGGAATTTAAAATCTCGATTTTAAGTACATCTTCAGGAAAATGTTTGGTTAGTTATACTATGTGCTCTATGATCTCATTTGGGTTGAGGTTCTAAAATTTATTGTCATTTCCAGTCAAATTAAAACTTCCTGAGCATTATCAAGTACATTGTAATCTATTTTTGAAAGCAATAGCTTGTGAAAAAGCAGTTTACACTGAAATACCACGATTAAAGTGAAAGTTTGTGTTTGAGTGCAGTTTAGTGTATCCTGCCTGACACAGCAGATGAGCACCAATACATTCCAAACTTCTTCAAAGAAAACAACCAGAAGTCGTAACTTACATCACTTTCTGCAGTGAATGGAGCAGGGCTGATAATCTGACAAGAAAAGCTCTTCTGGAGCTCTAGCTGGATCCCAAAAATAAAGAAATTCAAGACATGCAGGATAATGGCATACTTTGATGGTGAGACTGACTGCATGCTTTTCTGTTCCCCTGATGCTCCTTTTTATTTCAGAGATTAAATTTAAAGGCTATTCTTATTCCATGTGAATCACACCTCTCACATTTGCCCACCCACAGAAGGGGGATAAAAAAAAGGTAGTAAGATCTAGTAGTTTGGGGATCACTAACTGGCAGAATTCTCTAGCTGGCAGAATACTGGCAACCAAAAGTAGATCAAGCACACTACATCTTACATAAAAGAGCCCACGTGCCTCCTTACACTAAAATAACAGCTCTGCTATACCAGGAATAGTGTTCATCATTGTCTTTTCAGCAAAGCCATGACTGCATAAGCAAGCTGAGCATGGGGTGCTCTAATTGATTTATAGGAGCTCAATTTTTTTTTTTTTTTTTTTGATCAGAGCCATAGAGAAAACTCTCTTCTAATGCATCTAAGCAAATGCTTTAAACAAATCAATAGCTTGCCAAAGCCTTTAGATCACCTCGCATACCAACTCTGTCCTGAAAACAGTAATGGAACAGGCTCCTGATTTCTCAAAGGCGAGCAGGTATTTGTGATCATTATAAATAAAGTGCTTCATATTCTTCATTCACTTCTGTGTTGCTTGTTCTTTCCCCAGATCTTATCCAATTTCCCAGAAAGTTGTGCTTTTTCTGTCCCATTAACGTTCACACTCCAGCATTCAGAAGGCAGGAAGATACACAGCATATGCTGATACTTGCAAATACCAGCACTGAAAGCAGTGTACAACAGTGCACATCTCTGAAAAGAGGCTGCAATGAATCACTCCAGCATGCTGATTAGCATTTTTACTGCTTTAAAATTTCAACTTTCATTTTTTTACTGCATCTTAATGCTTTGCTCTTTCCCTTTTTGGCTGACTGCTACTCACTGTAACTAAAGAATTCATCTTTTGCTTTATCTCTCTCTGACTGTAAAGTAGTTTATGATGTTCTGCATGGTGAACAGCATATATAAAAATAAATTGTATGCTAAATACATTTAGAAGGTAATATGATAGCAAATCAAGAAACAGGAAGATTTAAACCTCCCTTGCAGCCCAAAGGACAAACAGCTTAGTAGAGATGAGGGATGTCAGCTTTGCTTCAATATTCTACTTCTCCTGTAGAATAAGTATTTATATTACATATACAGACATTATGTATTATAACAATAGTATTTCATGCCACTCCAAAATATCAAGAAAGGTAAAAGGCTGGACAGGCAGCTAAATTTGGATCCTCCATACAAAGTTAATTTATTTGATTGCAGCTCTTACTGCCATCGAACAGCTAAAGGAACAATGCAAGCCTCAAATTACATTGTGCAATGTGCTCTACCACATGCTTGAAAGGGCTAGCAAGGAATTCAAGCACATCCCCGAAATTTTGCACATGCTTTAGTACTTTGTTGGGTGGAGTACACACCTGTGGAACAAGGCCACTGAAAACATTGACTTCCCAGTGTTCACTTGATGCTTCACTGGAGCAAAGTGCTCTCCCAACACTGCCCCATTCTTTCTCAAAGCCAAACAATGAAGGAAAACTCTCCATCTCTCAGAAACAACTTTCTAGAGTGTATAATATATATTGCATAGAGTTAGAAAGCATCTGTGTATCTGTACAGACACTATTCAGCATACTAATTAAAGTAAGAAAAAAGAGCATTAACTTTAAACCAGGTCTTCTAAAGTTAAAAATATCTATTACACTGTGCTACACACTTCACTACTCAGGATCACTGAGGAGGAAGCATATAACTATAAATAACATGCTATGTTTAATAGGAAAACTGCAAGACAGCAGTATATCAAAAACCTACTATTTACTTGACAGAACCCGCACAGTAAGCTCATTTTTGTTGTAAGTAAATCACCTCAACATAAACAAGGACTTCAGGAAAAACAAGCAAGAATTCATAGTCTAACTCAGGAGAACCATAAATCTAAATGTTTCTGCATGAAGAAAATGACACCAATCCACTGCTTGCATCCAATTTCCTGCATCCCAGGAATTCACCTTGTTCATATGCATCACGCCATTACAGCACAATTCAGCAAGATGCCAGAACTGAAGGCTCCCCCAATGGTCCAAACTGGACAGATGGGTAAAGCTTTTATCTTGTTCCCAGAAGGGCTGTTCTCATGACATGCCTGAAAGAAAATAAAGCCTTTTACGACCCTTTTTAATTTCCCTCCTCTGAGTCTATGCTTGGCTGAATGAGACAGAGTTCAGCAGCAGCTCTCAAAGAGTGCTGAAAGCGACCACTCTGTGACTCCTGGGAAAGAAGGATCAGGGCACTGGATCTTGGTAAAGAGTCTTCACTCAGGTACTTCTCCATCTGAGCACTCTGCAGAGCTGGAAATATCACCAAACTAATTTGCAAAATTGCTGTGGGTGAAGAATCCAAGATAAGCATAGGCCATAAACCTGAAATGTCATCAGTTCTCAATGGCATCTCACTGGACCTTGCAATGCTTACAGTAAATTATTTTTAGCTAACTAAGAGCAAATCTTCTTGGTTATGATACCATCTTCATGACACCATCCAGTAGGCTACTTCACTGCAATGACTTTTAGATTAAATTGCATTGATAGGACATGGAATTGTTAATAGGATCACAAAATAAATTTATATTCTAAATAGCTGAAACTACAGAAGCAGAAAACTCTAAGTCTACATTATATAGTTTTACTTATCTTCCTGCAGTTGGAAATGTTATTCACAGAAAACCAACCAATATTCTTACCGAGTAGGAAATCAGTAATGATGGAAAACATACTCTGCAAATACTCATTTCACAATACATTTCTGAACATCTATTTTGTGCTCATTACCCACAAAAATCCAAGGCACATGGGTTTACTCACTGTGCTACTCATCAACAGCACATTTTGATCGTAGTTAAAGAAACATTCAGAAGAATATTATCTACAGTATGTTCACGTGCTGACTTTCTGATTCATGCTGAGATGGCTGTTCATTCAACCCTGTCTAATTAGCACTTCACAAATTATGAATGGCAAATATTTCCAGTGAACCATTTCCATGTACTCTGGATACTGAGAAATAAACACAGAAGAAGTTTTTTATGGCTTTTTATATTTAAGAAATTGGTCATTTTATTATCAGGGGGAAAAGGATTCTCTGCTATTTATCAGCTGAGCAATAAGTTCTGGCTATCTTAACGAGTACAGAAACAAAGAATAAGCAACAAAAGGAAGAGATTTCTGTTTACCTGTTTAGGTTTGTGACTGTACCTCACTTTGCCTTACCATCAATTGTTGGGCACCAAAGGAAAGCACATCAGAGGAGTAAGACTTAGACCTGAAGGTTTTGCATTGCCTAAGGAATTGGGAGGGTACAGAAGAGCATCTACTTCCCATGCAGAAAAACTCCATACATAACCACTACCCCCCAGACTAGCCTGCTGATTAGCATTTGTTTTCTCCTTAAATTGTGTCAGCACTTGCTCTCTCCTCTTGCTATCAGTGTTCTTTACACAGATTTTTAAAAAAAGGAACTTGAAGATTAAGAAATGTGTGTGAGGACTTCCTTTCAATACTGAGTCAGCTGATACATAACTAATGTCCAATTCAGGACTGAAGCATGAGCAGATTTAGGGAGGCATTTGATCTTTCATAAACAAACAAACCCCAACATATTGACTAAACCAGACTAAAATTCTATTTACTTATGTAAGTGCACATATCTCCCATGCAGCTCCTGTTGAGATTGGAGGATCTACGAGTGTGAAGGGTTGCTTGTGAAAATAAACAAACATTCACAGCCAGATGCTCTTGCCGCTACTTGGTATTCCCTGAGTAAAATCCCCTAAAAATTGAGTAAGAGATAGCAGGAGACCCTCAGTCACACTACATGTGAAGTGTGTATTTCCTGATGCTTCTATAAACTCACACCTAGCTTCCCTATGCCAAAACTCCGTGATTGCTCTGGCATATACACAAGTAAATACTTAATATTCAGTTTACATCAAAGAAGGTTCATTAGTGGCACCGATCAGCAAAAAATAAATTTCATGCTGCCAACATAATACAAATATGTATCAATCTCTTGAGTTTTGGAGGCAGGATTGGGCCATGACAAAAGACTCAAGGACAACCCTAAATCTAGTACAGCACATCTAGCACTTTCATGAAAGTTAATTATCTTATTATGCTAGTCCAACAAAAACAAATCAGAGAAATTACCTAAACAGAAATGACTAGTAGACTCTGGCAGAAAAAAACAGGGAGGTGGGGGAGAACACTTTAAGTTTACCCCGTAATTTCTTCTTCTTTTTCCTTTTCTTATTTTCTCCTTGTCTAAGCACCTAGCATTGGTTACTCAGAGAAACAGAATGGGGCCAGCCTGACATTTGGCTTTGGTAATTTTAACTCTCTCCACATTGTTAGATCATGGTTTTACAAGAATGGTGTTTCTGTTCTCTGCCTCTGGGTTCCTTTTACACTGGGTCTTCAGTTTCCTTCAGAATGACCAGAAGAGGAAAAACCTGTTTCCTTTTCAATAAAAGCAACAAGATTCCTATGTGATTCCTACAGGATATTGGGATCTGAAGCCTTAAGGAGAGCAAACAATGCAAAATTCATAACAAAATCAGGTTAGTAAAACCCCAAAATTATCAGAAGAAATAATGACAGCATTTTTCATGAGATACCAAAGTAATTTGACATGTATCTTCTCTGTGTGCATAGTAGGTAACATTCATTCCTGTGAAGAGGGACAGCATAAAACCTGTGAACTACTTCAGTCTCATCTAAGACTTTAAATTAGGACTTAATGCATTCAATGCATTTGCCTTCAGCTGGCCACTAGCACGGAGCTGAATTTTAACCACAGTGGGTATCGACCTCATCACAACTGGTGCTGCTCTAACATTAGGTGTAAATTCATCCAGAGTTCATTTTACATAAACAAAAGTGATTCTACAGCTACCAGGCATTTACAAGTCACAGGAAAATTCCATAAAAATATAAAGCCAATTTTTCAAACCCTTCTGCATATAGTGAAAACAAAGTACTCCACATTACATTAGCTTCATCTCATGATTCTTTAAAAATACTTGTCTGTAAGATGATGCCAAGGCAATAAATCCAGAATTACATAGTTTCCATTGATAAACCTACAAAAACTAAGCAAGTATTCCATAACAGAAAGCCTTTGTTGCCACAACTAACGCTGATGAGTGATAATGATATCAAACAGAATAGCTTCAGACCCTTTGCACTTACTGCAGATCTTTTCAGGATTAATAGGGGGGAAAAAAAGTCCTGTTTTATCAGGAGGTAACACCATGTGAAAGCAATGCAGGAATTCTGATGGCCTTCCTGTGGTCTTCATAGATCTTTGAATTCACTTTGCACAAGAATGTGCGACCTGAACTCCTGCACTGTGCAACGTGACAGATGAAGAGAGGATCCTCCTTCAAAGCTGGGCTCTCAAAAACTCACAGGGACCACAATTTACTCAAAATTTAAAGGCTGTCTTTGGAAACTGCCAACTAGGTGTGCACAGCAGCCAGGAAGGCTAAAGGAAGATAGTGACACGTTAACAGTGGGATTATACAGAGGCAAGTTCAAAGCTGCAAAAACAGTGCTTGAGGAGAGAGGCGAGGAGCCAGATGCTGCTTCTGGCAGAATGTTCAGGAATCATTGCACCAACAAACATCCATCAGAAGAGGACAGCATGTCAGGAGACAGGGATGCGAGCTACGCTTCCTCACGTCAAACACCTGAAGCCAATTCTGCTTTCAGAAAGATTAATTAAGGAAAGGCCAATATTTGGAGAAAGCAAAAGAGAGAGAAAGGAGTGACATTAAGTTCCACGCTGTAAACAACGGTGCAGGGGCTGCTTATGTCAATGAATACCTGGTTGGATGGGGCTTGGATATGGCCCTGAGCAATCTGGTGTAGTGGAAGGTGTCCCTGCCCATGGCAGAGGCCTTGGAACGAGAAAATGTTTAACCTCCTTCCAACCCAAACCATTCTGCAATTCTGTGATGCTCCCACCACTACACCTTGTGGTGGCCAACCCCACCTGAGCATGAAGACTGGCTTCATAAAATCAGGTAACCAGAGATCCTGAACCAACTCAGTTGTTTGCCACTGAATTTGGATTCAGCAAAGGAACAGCCATGGGGGCATGGAGGAGACTCACACGTTATGGTGACACAGAGGGAAGTGTCCTCTATTACCCAGAAACATTTCTGTAAATAGATACACCCTAATAAGGCTCCTGATTAGAAACAGCTGATAATTTTCTTTGTGGGGCCAGGGTGATGTTTCCATTGGCATTCCCATTTTCTTGTTTGTGATGGGTAAGAGGGAGGCCAAAAACGCCGTCTCCCCTTCCGTACCAGTGGGTGGGCAGGAATCGTGGTGCTGTTGCTTTCTGGTGCAGCTCTGCCTGTTGACTCTGCAGGGGACTGAGGATGACAAGGTGTTGAGATGTAATTTGCATTTATTCTGGAAAGAGTGGGGGCATTTTAGAAGGTTGGGTTTTTTTTGTTTTGTTTTGGGTTTTTTGTTGTTTTTTTGTGGCTGAAGCTAAAAATTTCTGGGTTTTTCCATGCAGGAATCTGACTCATTTTGCAATCAGGGGAAAGGCACAAGTAGGAACGCTTGTAGGTCCTCTTTCTCTGTGGCACAATTTGTAGTTGACTCTTCTTAATGGCAAGAAACATTTGCCTGGAAGTCTATCTGGGAGGAAAGAAGTGAACATTATCAGTCACAGCTTTCTGTACCATCCCTTAAAAACAGCATTTTGGTAGAAGAAGAAGAAAGAAACCAAAACCAAACCACCATATCCAGGGTGTGGTTCAAGCCTCAAGTATCCAATTTAGTGGTGTGTATTTTTTTTTTTTTTGTAATGCCATAACCTAAAGTCAGTTCAAGATCTGTAATGGTTTAGAGGTAGCAAAGGAAAAGATCTCTGAAAATGTCCAGATAAAAGCAAAACAAAGTGAAGCAACTTTTGATGAAGGCAGGAATGCAGCTATTCTAACAGAAAGCAAATTCAGTATCAAAAAAACCATCTACTGAAGAGGATAGCATAGGGTGGGATACCTTCTAAGAAACAGTATCTAGATGTGGAACGGAGGAGAAAACTTAAAGGACAAAGTCTAATATGAAAATCTATAGTCTCATACATATTCAAGTCCACAATGACCTCAGAAAGAAAAAGGAACACTCTGTGACAGATTGTTTACAGCAAAACACTGGAGATGGTCACACTTTAACACAGGAACTCTTAGGGCAGCTATTAAACTTACAGAGTGCTAAGACAAGCTATAGGTTATGTAGCTCCCAAGGTAGCTTCCATAATTTCACTTTGACTGGTAGTGTTTAAGACTGTGAACATTTCTTGACCAAAGTATTCATTAAAAAAAAAGATAACTTTGTATTATATTTTGTATGTTAACATTTTTGAACTGGTAAATGCTAGAGAATCAATTGCTGTGTACAAATATTAACAAGAGTGACATCACAAATCAATCAAATCCTTCTTTCTAGGGCAATCCCGTAGAAATTATCAATTTAGAAGCACAGATAGTATACGAAGGTATAATCCAAATATTTGACCAACACATGTTTCAAAGTTAGGAGCACATTTACAAAGGCTTGCAAAGCATTTGTTTTTTATTTTAGTGCGGCCAGCGGGGCACAGATAGCTCAATTATGAATTTCCATAATTTCCTGACAGTAACTCCTAAAAGAGAGTCAATCCACATCTAACAGAAAATATGATGAAAACTGTAGAATCTTTATAGAATGTTTATCCATCTACGCACACACACTTTCCACTCCATTCAGCAAATGGCTTCATCTAAGCTTAAAGAAGCACTGAAGAATGACAGATTTAAGTACAAAATTGGAGAAGAAAGAGTTAAACAGATGTTAAAAGGCTGTCTGCTTTAGCCTGCCTGAAGGGCTTGAACCTGCTGAGAAAAAGAGACAAGTACTCCATGGATTCATAAAGGCAAGAGATTTATTCCCCCAAGCTGCTGTGCATGTCCCTAGCAATCCTGAGGGGGTCAATTCTCTGAGCAACCCAGCTTAGGAAAAAAACACCTTTTTATTTTCTTCCTTCTTAAAGCTCAGGAAGAAGAGGAGCTTGGATCACAGTCTAGGAGAGAGATCTGCTTACAACAGAGAACTAAACAATTTATCAGGACCACATGAGATGATCAACAGGAGTCTTATGTAGGTGATTTGCAGTTTAATATTTACCTTGTAGCACTGATTTACAGGCACATAGGTATTAAGTGGACTGTGAGCATCCCATGCAATTCTTTCATCTTTCAATGTGCTTCTTGTACATTTGCCAAAAGTCATCATTTTCCAGCATCCTGGATATCTGCAGCACCAAATGATAAATGCTTCTTCAATGAACAGAACAAAATTTCATTGGATTTCTCCTTAAGCTCAAGCCTCCCTAATAATAAATACATTGATTAAAATTCCTGCTTCGGAAGCAAAGGACAAATTAAATAAGTGCTTCACTGTGAGATTGAATGTACATGGGAATCTCCACTTCTATACACAGTTCAATTGAATTTAGTGAGACAGCTAAAAAAATGGACCACATCCTGAGATTGATGCCTCTGCAAATCAGGAAACCATAAATCAAGAAACCTGGAAAAGACAGAGCATGATGGCAGTACACTGTGGTTGGTTAAAAGCTGTAACAGCTGTCAAATATTTAGCATGTATTCATGTCTGAGACACTGTTTAAAATAAGATTTTTAGATATAGCTCAGTGAGCTGTCCTGCTCTGTAAGTCACATAATTTGTTTTGTTTGCATTAAATCTCCACTTGCATTTCACTGTTATGCACAAGAAGATACTATATGCTGCTTCAGAGGGTCTCTAGTCTTAGAACATATTTGAATGTGTTGCTTCATATAAACTATCTTGATTGTTCCAGTAGTGGAAATGGGCTGTAGGTAAAACCCTACACAAACCTGACACAACAGATTTACACCAAGATTCCTCTGAGACCATCCAGGATCCAGTCACATCCTTTAGTCCAGACCTATCTGCTAGTGGAAGCAGGTAAAAACAGGGCAGTAATACCAGCTCTGTGCTGCCCCACAACACCCAACCATCAACCCCAACGACGGCCAGCTGGGCAATGTGTGCCTGGCAGCACAAAACCTGCTCTGTAAGATAAAAGCATTTTAGCAAAAGCACTTACTAAACTCCAACACAAGTTCAAAGATTTGGAAAAATATACCTTTAGAACGCCACGAAATGACAACTTCCAACTTACACTTAGCAGTAGGCCTGAACTTCTGACTGATGGTTTTCTAATATCAGGTCTTAAATGTCACCGATCCCACAGCAAAGCACTGATGTGCTTTGGCATCAGCTCAGATCTGTATGGGTATGTACCAGGCCTCACACTGGTTTAGTTTTCATTACCTGAAATGTCATTTTGAAGGGTTCCCCATTTAATATATAAATGCCAGGTGCCAAAGAGATGATCAGTGACCTTCTAAAATCATAGTGCTATCATTTTGCTTGAGGGCACGTTGATTTTGCTCCTGGGCACAGTGCCCACAAACCAGCCAACATCCCAGCACCATCACAGGATGATATTGGAATTGACTGGAATTGACAGAGGCCATACAGCAACAGTTACTCTGAAGCACACTATTGTCAGCTCAGGAGTGTTTGTATTCCCATGAGGGGATATCCAAGTCCAACTGAAGTAAAAAAAAAAAAGCTTTCAGAAGTATTCGCTGTCTAGGAGCTTGAGTTACCTTGCCAGAGATTACTCAGCCATCCAGGACACCAGCTTTCATGGAAAGCTTTTGAGATTTCTTGCTGAAAGTTCATGAGATTTTGGCTCCTTGGTGTGTGAGTTCCCTGGTGTAAGACTTAAAAATCTGAGTAACACAAGCATATGTAAAACACTTATCTGTATGCCCTGCATACATTCTGAACTTAGAGACTTAATGGCAAAGTTTCAAAACATCTGGTAATAAATCCAAATTTTAGACAGTTTCATTGGGTCACTGGATCACTGTATTTTTATAGATGTTACTCCCTGCATCCTGGAAGATGATGACAGTATTATAAAAGCATCTAAAACTGATAAGAGAATGAACATAGAGTAAAATCAATATAAGTGTACTCAGAGTAGTGTTGATGCTGGATACTATCTGAACCTCTGCCTAAGAGATTTCTCTCTGACTGAAATTCTTCTAGAGTTCGTGTCAGTCTCATCATGGGGATGATAAAAGTCTGAGAAAAATACTGGCAAGGGAAGGAATCAGTGTTTTAAAGTAAATAATACCATGATGAGTCAACCTAACACACTGCTTCTAAACAGAAGTGAAAGAAGGCACTGCAGGAACACTTTTATTTCATTATCCTCCAGCTGCTTGCATGCCCATCTCATGTAGCTCAATTCAGAAAAAATTCTACAGTGGCTGAAGTCTTCAGGAAAAAGGGAATTTTTCCTCCACAAGACAGTGCAATCCTTCACAGGAACAGGGAATGCTCTGAGACATAGAGCCTACCCTTTTCCTTTCTATCCATGCAAAAAGTGTCTTTAGTTGCAGGAAAGTGGAGATGTACATCTGGCCAATTGTAATAAAAAGACCTCCTAATCAGTGTTTTGGAGAAAAACTGGTGTGAAAAAAATAGCACTGAAACAGCTACTGATTTCAACTGAACTATGTCTAGTAAAGCCACCCTCCATTTTTGCAGCATCATGCCTATACACACATGCTCTAAGAACAGACAACTTCCAGAGTTATCAAAACATATCTGACACAATCAGATCCACAGAGACTTTCAGCACAGGAAAATAAACTATTTTAAAACAGATAACTGAAACTACAACATCTTCCACCCTATACAATCCAGTTGCAAGTTTCATCTTTGTTTTTCAGACAGTTACAAGCTGTATCTGCCTAAAATGATGCAGAAAAAAGGTTAGAGAATATCCCAAAACTTCAGCAGTTTCCTCTAAGTTTCAAGGGACATTTTAGTAATTTTTTGGGAAATTATGAAAATAGTGTGGCATACTCATAGCTAACAGAGAATAATTCACTCATGGCTCCACTCTATTGTCCATTTATGACCTTTTGTTACATTGATGGGATCCAAGTACCAAGAAGAAGAAGAAAATACTTGCAAACAACATCTTCCTCAACATTAGAATAAAACACTAAACATTAGCAAAAAAAATCTTGCATGCCTTGTCTGGAAGCATGGAGAATTTTCTACAATACATCAGAAACAGCTACAGTACAAACTGGCAGATTTGTCAGTGTTACATCCAGATTTGAATGGCTCTCACTCAAAACTGTGCTTTTAATGTTCACCACCATCACCAAAAGCAGAGAAAATGTGCTAAGCTCTATAAAATTCACATTTTAAAATGTACTCAGTTGCTCATTAGCTTAAAGTAGATCCTATGTTTCTTTTGAACTCTGACTTTTTGATTAGGAAAACTCATTAAGGAAGATAAAATTAATCAGATGAAATCCATAAACTCTATTCAAGAACAGCCCTGAACAACTAAATATGTCTCTTGTTAGAATTAAAAGGAAAAATCTTACAATATTACAAAAAGAACTTGGATTCTTCATTCAAACTGCATAATCTGAGAGGTGAAATGTTAAATTGCCTGCCTTGAGTAGGGTCAGGTCTTCATGTGTGATAAAGCTTCTAAACTTCACTGTCAGGAGCTGCGAAGCAGCACTGATACTGGAATCATGCTTGAATGGTGGGAAACCATCTTAATTTTTGTTTTGTCTCCATATATTTTTCAAAACTATTATTTAATATTTTTATTGATCATATATTCATACACTTTTATTCTATTTCTTTCATAATTTTTATTTCACAGTGAAGTCAATTTCTTACACTATTTGGAAAACCTACTTTTCTATTACAAGAAGTAGATTGGGTACAACTAAATTTAAATATCCTCGCTGTCATTATCTTTCAGAGGTCTCTGATGATCCTCAAAGACACATATCCAATATCATGTCTTTTCATGGTAAGGCTCAGTTTCTAAGTATGACTTTAAACTGGCATCTCCTAGAAATATTTTCTGTATCACTTCTAAAAGAATCAGTATGTGAATTAAAATATAGATGTGCCTGGACAAAAAGCTATCAGTTTGTTGTAGCATCCTTCCATAGTAATGACAGTACAGGAGGACTTCATCCAGAGGAAGATTGCATTTAGGTTATTTACAAGTAAGACATTTGTTAAAGCTTTTATAATGCAAGTGTTAGTGCTGCAAAATGTTGAAGGTATCTTTTCCCACATCAAAAAATAATTAGAATTATACAGAATCAACATGCTAATTCAAAATTTTGCACTAAACAATTCAGTTTGTTCCCCAGAATTAGCTTTAATTCAAGACAGATTTTGCATTGCTTAGACCATAAAACAAAGTTCTGAGATAAACAAGTAGCTAATACACACTCCCCAGATGTATTTGCCCATCAGTAATTAAGAAGCTCTTTATGAAATAAAATATTGATTCTGAAATCAAGAGAACGCTCTTGATGTGTACTTTCCCCCACTTGCTGACCCTGTACTCCTACTTAATTATATTAATAATGTACCACTTTCAAAAAGCCAAAATTGTTAATACATTCCTCATAATATCCTAGTTCTGGAAGCTGGAGATAGCATAATTAATGCCCATGATAAATGTCAGAAAGCTGCTGCTTTGCTTCTTCACTTCTATGGAGGGAAACGAGAGGGAGGTATAGAAAAACACAGAAGAAAAGCTACTGAGCCCTGTAATATCTATTTGTTTTCTTCCTTTTTAAATGTCTGTACAGAAGACCAGCCTCTGAAGCACTGGAAATTGAATCTCTTCACTTCTTCACAAAACAAGGAGCAAGTGCCCATTCTTGCAGTGCTGTCACTGTATGGCAAACACAACCCTTGTGGAAGAGATATAGAGCCCCCACATTCCCAGCTCACCTCCAGCTGGTGAGGAAGAACAGCACCAGAGGGTGATGCATCTTTATCAACAGCTGCCAGTCACTGCTGGTTTGCCACATGCAAATGTTCATACGCTGAATCTGTCCCCCAAAGCAAAATGCTTCTGGAATCACAACTGCTGGCCAATACGAGGGACTGCTGCATGGAGCACATTGGCAGAGCTGCCTTAAACTGGCCTTTTGTCGTTTTTATTGTGCTTGTAATTGCAATTATAAACAATACCTTGGTTCTTCCATTCTCATTCTAAAGACACAAATTGCTATTAACGTCCTGAATTCCTGACAATAGCTTTTGATCTAATTTTCTAGCGCTGCCTTCTCTTAAACATTATGTTTTTGCCATATGGTGCACAGAGTGAACAGCAATTTTTTTTTTTCCCTTTAGGCTGCAAAATTTGAAGGTATTTTGGCAATAATCAGACCCAAAAATCTCAAAAACATCACCTAGAGGCTTAGCAGAACAAAAAACCACATGTATCTGTGTGTTCATCCAAATCCATCAAAATTGTAGGCTTCTGACTCTGTCCCCAAAAGTCTTTATCCAATGTGAATATCAGTGTTCCTTTTTAAACAAGCCTACGACCTCTCTATTGACATATTCTCACTGAAAATAGAGCTGCAGTACAGCTAATCTATATCTACTGTATTCTAGCTGGATATCACTGATCTCTAAAAACACAGACTAAGAAGTTCACAGGGAAAAAAAAGTGATAGAAATAATGATATTTTAGTATTGCTTATAGTAATTTCTGTTTGCCACTGTCATTTCTCTAATGATTCAAACCTTCATGTAGAATTGGTAGCTGCAGACTAATCAGCTAGCAAAAATACTATCAGCAAAATCATAAGACAAAAGACTTGGGTCAATAACAAATTTCTGCTTGGACCTTGAACTGCATTTTATATGTGTGTTCAGGCACCTTCTGAACTTTTGCAGGTTGAACAAAATTCCCTGTTTTAAGTCCAACTTGAACTCAAGCAAAGTGACAAGAAATGGAACCAGCCAAGGCACAGAGCTAAACAACCCATTCTTTTCATGCCACTTTCTGCATTGCTTTTGTTTTTAACTGCGTGACTTGCCAGCAAATGAACAGCCAAGCATTTATTGTCACCAGATCTCTGAAGTGACAAGTCTTTAATAAGGCTGTCTTCTGCAATAAACCATTTTTGCAAGAAGAGATGAAAATTGTACCTCAAAACATATTCATTAGATTAGATTGATGTAGATAACAGCACAGTGGAATGGCGAGTCACAAAAGATCAAATAATTACCTTAATAATGTCCACTACAGTGATGAACTGAAACAGTTTGTACTTTAGTAGGCTATTTATGTACCCTGTGATTGCATTAGGTTTTGTTGCCTAAAGGCACCTCAGGAGTGCACCAACAGCTCTGTAATCCACATCACTCTGTGGTTTGTAACTAAGAATGCAGCAACTAGTGTTTCACTTCCCCCTCAATTTTTAATACAAAATGATTTTCTTGAGTTAGTACTAGTGAAAGTATGACAGAAAGAAGCAGGTGATCTATACCTTTTCTCATGTAATATTTCTATAGGTATTACGAAATGATTTTTGTTGTTTTGTTTCCCAACCTTTCCCAAATGGGAACCTAGACAACTGCATCACATCCTTTTTTCTGTTGTCAACAAAAAAATAAATAAAAAGTCCAAAAGTAATTCCTGGCAAATACAGACCACGTCTGGACTCAGCATTACTGAAACATGGAAATGCCATGTTGTCCACCTTCTAAACTGCTGCTGACATCCAATTGAAGCCAAATGTTGGGGTGGCCAAGAATCTGAAATAAGGGGAATATTGTGAAAATCCCACAGCAAAGGGCATTTCCCAGTTGAATGATTCTTCTAGCACTGGACAGAGGCAGCATTAAATCAGTGCTTCCCATTCAAAATCACCCTTTAGCAAGGGTGATTAACAATAAGGTCAGAAAGAATTGTTTCCTTTCTTGGACAACCATGGCACTAGAAAAGCATTAGTGCAGCTCTCTTACAAGGAAAGGCTGAGAGATCTGGGATTGCTCAGCCTGGAAAAGAGGAATTGTGGCCTTCCAGTACCTGAAGGGAGCCTACAAGAAAGATGGAGAGGGAAAATTTACAAGGGCCTGGGGTGACAGAAGAAGGGGGAATAACTTCATATTGAAAGAGAGTATGTTTAGATTAGATATTAGGAAGAAATTCTTCCCTGTGAGGGTGGTGAGACATTGGAACAGGCTGCCTGGAGAAGCTGTGAATGCTCCATTTCTAGAAGTGTTCAAGGGCAGGCTGGAGGGAAGTCTGAGCAATCTGGTCTAGTGGAAGTCTAGTGGAAGGTGTGGCAGGGGAGTTGGAACAAGATGATCTTTGACCTAAACCATTCTATGATTAACAGAGACATACACTGAAGTCCCCAGGATGAGGAATGAGGAGAGATGTGCAAGAAGAATTCACAGCTCTTTTTGGAGTTCTCTGTTTGGTTGGGTTTTTGGGGTGGATGTTTGGTGAGTTTCTGTGTTGTGGGGGTTTCTTAGGCTTTGTAGTTACTGGTTTTTTTTTAAGAAAGGAAAGCACTGCCATCCAAAACTGCAAACTGGAAACAGTCCTGCATACAGGTGCAGATGATGCTTATGGAGCACTCTGAAGAGGTGGAGCTATGATGAAGGTATAAACAGGTTACACTGAAACCATTGACTCTATTCTTCAGTGGCATTCAAGAGTGCCTGGTACAATTTTGGGTTTCCCAGTGTATCTCACTCTCCATCCAAAATGAACTGCTTCTTTTTATAGTCTTCAAATCAACCTCAGTGCCTATACCAGAGAAGACTCTGGTATCTACCAAGGCATTTAAAGTAGATTTAGTAACATTTTTAGATATTTATCATGGTATCTTGTATTCCATTGGCACTGCAGAAAAATGAATTGGTATCTTTTGTTTAAAATAGACATATTTTCTTTGTCATGGTTTTATGACAATTTCCATCTTTGTTTTCATTTAAATGCTATTAAATGTGTTTGGTTTAGAACAGCCTTTGAGAAATAATTAGTGATAAAAACATTTGGATAATGGTCCATCTATTTTTGCTCACACTGACACAGCAGATACGCCATTCTAGGCTGGATTCTGAAAGGACAAGAGTCAGTGTTACACAATATCCATGACCCTCTAGTCTTTTTGCAAATCACCCCTAATCAGCTGTTGCTTTACAAATCAAATTTCTTAGTCCTTTCAGGCATGCAGTGTGATGCTAATGTGTGGCAACAGAATGTTGATTATAGACCACTGGGTAGCAGTAGCTGCCCCCTTAGTGGCATCCAGCTGTCCAGATTCATGCATGAGCAAGAAAGATTTAATAAGTTAAGATGAAGAACAGCAAAATGCCTGTGATGTGAAATGCTTGTGATGTGAAATGCTTGTGAAGCAAATAAGGACAATGCAGAAATAATTAGTGTGAGGGAAAGCATCTTTTCAAAGCAGTAGTTGAGGTAAGTGACTGTAACTTTATTAATCACTAGATTAGACATTGGCATTTTCTACAGTATTTTTAATGCATCTGTTAACTGTGTTTCTGGTAATGATGAACATAAAAGCAGAGTGTGAGAAACTGGGCATTCCAAGGCTTACAGAGCTAAAAATATCCACGAACAGCTTGAGAACAATTTGAAAGATTAACTGTATAAAAATAATTTAATTGATACAGAGTGCTACTCTTTTGGGATCCCTGTGTTTTCAGCAGTAGGAAGCACCAGGGTAACATTGGCCTCACACTTAAAATGCAGTTAGCATGGGGAAGTTGGTATTTTTAGCATCATCTTTTGAAACAGAATCTGGAAGCTTGAATATGGAGAGTATCTATGTTTTTCAATTGTAAAACTTTTCCACACCTGCACAAAGATCAAAATCCCCCACCACAAGTTTTCCTCTGAATTTCAAGTCCATCCCCAAAACACCACGGCAATTCTTTGCTTCTGTATCCAATTGCTGCAAGTTCTAAAAAGTGCCAAATAAAAGTGCTGAAGGTTGAGATTAGCCCATCATTACTTAAAAGTGGTACCATTTTTCTGACTTTATACATCTTGGCCTAAATCTCCTTAGGGCACAGAACTTGGCAGTATGTTACTCTGGTATAATAAACAGTCAGTGGTTCCATAAATACTGGGGTCCAGCTTCTGAGCTGATGCAAATTGACTTAAATAGAGCTAAGCAGCCTGACACCAGCTGAGGAAACAGCTCTGTAGAGGTAATTATACATACAGCAAGAGTCACTAAGAGCCCTATCTCAGTTCAGCCTATTTGACGTAATTAACTGTACAATAAAATGTTCTGTGATCAAATAGCTCAGTCCTTTTGAAGTACTCACTTTCCCTTTCCTGCAATAAGCACGTCTAAGAAGCAACTCCTTCTCACACCCCTGAACATTTGCCACTATCCACACCACAGGCTGCTGTTTTGTGCCAAATCCCAGCTCCTCTAAAAAATCTGAAATCTCCAGCTGGGTGCCATGGCTGCAGACTCTTTCAGTGCTTAATGTCCATCAGTACCACTAGAGTCATGTCAGTCGTGATCAGGACCAAAGCCACGTTCTCCATGTCATTCTACAGGGGCCAGACTAGTACAAAGGCTGGGAAGCTCTCAAACACAGAAAAAATAGTCGGGATTGGTGACCTGAAGGTGAAGGACTTACTAAATCCTCGCCAGGGCTTCACTCTGCTTCTCTTCTCTAGTCCTCACTCTGAAAACAAAGAAGCATCTATTGGAAGCTCTGTTAATTTTGGGAGGGGGCAAGGCAGTAATTAGCATGCCTCGGCCACATAAAGGGCTCATTCCTTAAACTCCTTGTCAATGCATTACTCCAATTTTTGACAAAGATGCCTGGATTAAATCCATAAGTAAATGGATTTATGTTGTTTAGTCACTCAGGTTTTAGAATTCTCTGGAGCCCCACTGCATAACCCTACTCCTACAAGAGCTGATGTGCTATTCCTGCAGAAAACATTTATTAAATCATTATATCATTATTTTCTAAATCAAAATTCTCTAAGTATTTTAGTAATTTGCCTCCTTGAATCAGGGTATACAGAGCCTGAGAACTGTTAAGTTAAAGAACTTCTTCTTGGTTATCTTGGTTTTATTTCTCCCTAGAAGCCTTTAAGGCACTCACAGCAGTCCCTGACAGAATGTGCTGGAATACAATAATATATCAATTAACTACAGTCAACCAGCTGCTAATACTATTTCTCCAAAATGTCTTCATTATTAATGGAAAGCATTGTGGTGTGGCAACATGCTCAAAAACCAACTTAAAAAAGAAATTATGACCCAGTTCTGTGAATAATTATATTGCATTTCCTAACATTTTCCCATCACTTTAATTAGTACGGTCGTAGTTTTAAGTTCACAGAACCAATTTGACCTCTTTTAGCAAAAGCCCACAGAGGCCACCCAGCCAGCAAAACCTTATACTTGTCATATATTTTCATTTGACAAAGCTTTATAAAACATATACCACCTATGGCTTCACATGCATAGATACTTTTATTAACCACTGAATATTTCTTCCAAACCACTTTCTGGAGCATTTAGAAGAAAATAATCTGGAAGAAAATTAACAGCTCAAAACGACTGCGTATGGAATTACTCACACGGGTGCTAATTAATCTAGCTGAAAACTGGGACATGACAGCTCTGGAGAGTATTATAAAATACAGAGCTTTTATTGCCTGTACATCACAAGGTCAGGCACAGCGCAGGTGACACGTGGCTGAGGGGGCACAGCAGCTGAACTGGGGCTGCTTGGTGGCCCTGAGTGTCTCAGCCCAGCTCCAAAGCCACAATGTGTCACCCTCACAGGAAGCGCTCCAGGCGCTGGCGCAAACTGAACCCCATGCTGGAGCCTCAGCGGTGCCGCCAGAGGCCAAGGGGGCATTGTGACTGCTGATGCCTGCAGGATTTTTTGCTTTTTTTTCCTAAATACTTTTTACACAGTTCTGTATATTCACAAGTATTAGCATGCATACCTGTGATGCTTTAGGTGAGAATTTGCCTGGTTTCATGGTGTCCAGTAGGCCGGGAGACCAAACACCCCAGAAACTGTAGAGTTAGGAGACCAAACACTCTATTGTCATAAGCACTCAAGGTCTCCTAGCAGGACAGATTCTATAAACTAGAAGTTAGCCCACCCCAGCCCCTTATTGGGCCCTCTTGTTAGACATGCTAATGTGTGAGGTCTTTAATTGTGTACTCAGTTGGGGGGACGGGGCTTTAGCGACGCGTTCTACCTGGACGGCAGAAGCCATGGAATGGGATCCTATTGAAATACCGAGGTAAACGACCCCCAACCTTCTAACTGTGTCTGAGTTTTTATTTCCTAACACCAGGAAAAAGGCATCACTGCTCTGCTCTTGTGCTCCCAGACGTTGTCATTTCAGATTGCACTGACATCTCAACCCGTGCACAGCCCAACACCCTTCAGCCTCTTCCTCCTTTTGTCCTGCTGGGCAGTGTCACTACCCTGGGCAGCGTCACTACCCTGGGCAGCAAGGAAATCAGCAAAATACCTTAGACGTAGATTGTTTCCAGATACACACTCCATTTACCTTCAAATCTCATTATTCTTCTAAACAAATGTAAGTTTGAACACCTAAGCAGTGCATACCAAAAAAAACAATACATTAAAACTGCAGAACTGCTGCGTTATAGTTCAGAGATAGTAAATTGTTTGATAGCATTTCATGTTCAATTTTGTTTTAAGTAACAGCTGTCTGTGCTTCTTGCTGTCCCTGCAGGAAGAAAAATCAAAGCTAATGCGGGAAAAAAAATGCTACTCCCATCCTCCTTTCCAAAAGCAATTCTTTAACTATTCAGTCAATTCAAATCTAAAAATAGCTGGAAAAAAAATACTTGGAAAGAAAAAAGAATGCCTTCTTAATTGCATATTAATTGCTATACCCAATTGTAACTTCCTTTTTTCACTAGCAAGTATCACAATTTGTGCCATTATAAGGTTCTGGAGAACTGTGCCAACAGAGAATGTGAATGTCAAATAATTGATTCAACCTGTCCCTTCCCTACAGGGTCAATCAGGAGCAGCTGGACTTGAAATCCCTACCTAAAAACAACAGCTGCAGCACACGAGATAGAGCGGAGATACAGCCTTTGTTTTCCACCTCCTGATCCAAAGCACTCAGCTAAATGCCCGGGCAACAAAGCTGAATATAAATAGACAAGTTCACCACTCACACTGGGGGCAGAGCAGGGACGGCTGAAAGGAAGAAACTGCAAAGGGAAAGAAAGTACAAAGGAGGGGAGAGCAAGGCATACTGGAACCTGCCAGAACCCTGTGCCAGCAGTTCATTTTTACTCCATGTGACTGCTTTGGATATGTTGGACACCTAAGATCAACTTTTTCCACCAGCACGCTTCAGAAAACCCACCGGCTAACAGTGCACTTACAAGATCTATGGCAGTTCTCCTTCTCAACTAAGATACTTTTTGAACTAAAAATCTGGATTAAACAGCTTCTCAGCAGAGACACTGTGAGCCTTCCTTGCCCCTGCTTATTTCCAGTCCAGGCCAGAGAGAAAATCCATGCAGGGTCTCCATGGCTATCCACAGCTAGACATTTGGCCCAGATCTTAGCTCATTTGGCAGCAGCAGGATCCCTTTTTCCCACATAAGCAACACAGAAGGTGACCATGAATCACCAATAAAGACAAGTTACTCATCATTGAGGTGGAAATCCCACTTCACTGGGCAATCTCACATTGAAGTAGTATTTATGTGTGGTATTTTATACTTATAATTCTTTACTCTCTTAATATCTCAGAAAAAAAATTATAGTTGCTTATTTCCCTCTCAGCTTCTGCTATTTGGAGGCATCATACAAGCTAGATTTATTTTTGTACTACCATGGCTATAAATTGCATGTCATAGGATTGTCCCTCAAAGACATCTCTGTCTCAAAGAGAGCATTGCAGAAACTGGAGCACCACGCTCACACTGCCACAAGTGCTAAAAAATAAACTACTATATTTCTTGCAAATGCTTGTGCTTTCAAAATGGGAGCTAATTCAGACTTTTTCTCTATCTCCTATAATAAACATTAACACTGCCACCCTAGTTGGACTTGACAATTCCTGTGAGTCCCTTCCAACTCAGAGCATTCTGTGATTCCATGTTTAGGAATCCATATGCCCGCCCTTCCTTGCTAGCAATCGTGATGCAAAAATTCCTTCACTGCAAAAATTCCACCTCTGGCAAAATTTAGGAACGTTTTGAAGACTGCTTTTAGTCTATAGAAGCTTACCCTTTGGATTTACATTTACAGCATTGAATTACAAGTGTCTTTGATAATTTGCAGTACAGCAATTTCTTATATACACAACTCCACCTTGCTGATAAGCGATCCAGTACCAACAGCATGCCAGGCATTTCCCAAACTCCCATGAAGACTCAGACCCCATCTGAAAAGCATACATAAATAAGCAACCTGTAGTTATAATGAGATTTTATTCTCATATGATATACCACATAAAAATCATGCTAGATAAAAAAAGTCTAGGATATTCTACAAATCTAAGTATGCATATTATTGAGATACTGCAGTTATGCTGTATAACACTGTATCAAAGTTCACAGAACCCAACAAAAATCAAGGGCAGTGGCACCTCAAATGTTTGAATGGAAACATACTTGCTTTGTAAATATTAATGAACTTTATATGATGTCTGTAGGGAGAAATTTTAACAGGGAACACAGTCAGCAGGACTAACGCACTTCATTTCTATTGTCCCTTCTGAAACATTTCCCATCAGGAGGTTATCATCATACAGACCATGTATTATTATATGCAACCCCAAAGGGAGATGTTTAAATGTCCACAGGGAAGAGGTTATCATCCAACAGGCATCAGGATTGAATTCAGGGGAGTCAAAGTGCTCTGTGATAAGTTTGTTTCGTACTAGGTTTGAGCACTCACTGCCGAACAACAAGCAACAGTGCAAGTTCAAAGACTTGTTACCCACACGGAGATGTCTGACATGCACTTTTTAAAAAAAATGTGAAGCCAAAAAGAATAGATGGAATTTTTCACATAGACTGCATTTTATCTATAAAACAATCCATCACCATCTCAACTAAAGGATAAGACTATCAATATGCAAATAGGAGGCTGAGGTTTTCTAACCTTTTGGATCACAAACCCAGAGGGGCTTTAAATGAAAGGTGAAATTTCCATCAGAAAAGGCTGAAAATCACATATAAAACCCTTCCCCCAACCTGAAAATATGTAGCTGGACTAAGGTTTAAATGCACAGTGGCTTTTAAGTGTGTGCAAAAGATGTATGGAAGAAACCAGAAAAGACTGCAGAACCTGAAAAATCCCTTCCCCACACATCGTCAAATCTAGGTAATTTAGAGATGTGTTCCTGAAAGGCCCTAGTTTATTGCAAGGGGGAGAAATCAGAAAGAGACCTATTCCCCTGGATTTATTGTGCATTGATTATGTAGATGAAGATATAGCAGCTGCTTTGTAGCATTTCTTTTCAGCCTGAAGTAGAAAAGAGCAGGGAAGTGTCCTATCAAGTGGTATCTTAGCTCTAATAAGCAAAGACGAGAAAAATATACTATCTTAGAAAACTCCTGGTTCAGAAAAGCATCCCAAATTCACTTCTGGTAAATGTAAATTTACTCCTGAATGAAAACGTGCCCCTGAATCAGGGCGAAGACAGACATGGCAATGCCGACCTTGTTATTTACAAGGCATAACTGCAAGTCAAAGCTGTGCTCTGTGCCATGGAAACTTCCATCTCAACTGTAAAATTATATTGCTTTTAAAGCTACTTAATTCTGCTTTCACCCTCACCTGTATTTATCATCTAACCACTGGTTGTTTTCTATTTATTTTACTAGCCCCGAAGTATTTTCATCCTTTTCTTTTTTTATGTAGGTAAAAATAAGGCTTCAAGAAATTAATTCTATTTAGATTTAGTAGCCGTAAACAGACTATGCTGGTAAAAGTTAATCTCCATTTTGTTATCTCACGAGAGATCAGGTTAGAAGTAAGGAGAAAACTGAGTAAATCTCTGTGTGGCGTTTGTTCAAAAGCTCTTCCCGTGAAGCATTGCTTACAATTCCTATGGAAGTGAAGAATTTCCTAGCTCACCTAATTTATTTTCCATTTTTTCATTAATTCCATATAAATGAAAGAATCCCATAATCTGTCCTGAAGTCAAAGTAGGAAGGTGATATGCACCCTTAAACTGTGCTCACATTTGAATTAAAGCAATTTGTTCTGTATTAATTTTCAGATATTTTATCTTGGACGCCTGCTGTCATTCCCATGTTTCCACAGGTCCTCATTGTCAATGCTCTCCACATCCACAGTGCTCTTCTCATCTGTTCTGTCATTTCATATTTAATAGACAGACCTATTTTTCACCTTCCCAGGAATACAGTAGGATACAGAACCTATGAAGTATGTGGCCAATATCATCTAACCTATTAAATGTCAGAATCATATATCTCAAACTATATGTCAAGATGCTGAAGTCTAGCAGCAATAAACTCATTCTGTTCCTCATAGGGAATGCACTCTGGCTGTAAGGATCCATGTGGGTTTCCCTGGGTGTACATTTGATTGTGACCTCCTGTTGATGGCTGATGTGGTCAGAAATGATGGTAGGAATTGGCCAGATCTCAGATGGGAAAATGGAATAAAACCTAACAAAATATTCTGTTTGCAGTTATTTCTTTCATACCAGTTTGGTTCTTCATAGGCTGATCCAATGTTTGCTTCAGTACGAGACTCACCCAATGTATTTTTTTGTATTTCAGTATTATTTCACCCTCACGTTCCACACTGGACATTCTGTTACAGGAAAAAAAAACTGTAGGCAAGAGAGCTGAATTTAAATCAAACCAAAGTGGCAGCTTTCCAGAAGCAAAACCAGCCACGTGAGTTTATTGGAAACAGAACATCCAAAGAAGCCGTCACACACTCTGCAGGACGCCAGGGAAGTGCCAGCAAAACCAAGCACGTGCTCTTGGCTTTGTGCAGCAGGGCTGCTGCCCATGCCAGCAGAGTGCCATCTCTGTCCCTGGGGACTGTGGCTGGGCAGGCAGCCTGGCCAGCAGCTGGTACCCACCCGTCCCACCTGGTTTATATCTGCTGCTGACTGCCAGCCGAACCCGTCCCTGGCACGCAGCTTCTCCTGTGAGTCTCCCAAAGCACTGTCTCCACAACAGAAGCCTCCTTGCAAACCTGCACAGAGCAGAAGGAAAACCTTCCCCACAAACCTTCCCCACCATCTCCTTCCTTCTACCCCACCTCAGCGCAGCTCTTGCTCAGACCCAGCTCAAATCCACTGACACAGTTCAGTCAGACACCAAAGTAGAGCACAACATAAATCATGACAGATTTGCTCATATGAAAAGCTCAGAAGCAAAACAAAGATTGCAATAGCAATTTCTCCATTACTCATGAAGTATTTCATCCACGAATCTCACTCGAGCTCCATTGTTATTCCTCAGTTATTTATTCCTACAGACGCACAGGGTGAGGAACACAAGCTGATCTGAAGTCCCCAGAAGGGAAGCAACAATAACTGAATCCTTCCAAAACGAAGGCTGAATCTCTTCTGCATTGCACTGATTTGAGGAGCCAGTTGAAATTATCAGATTTCTGGCTGAAAGCCAGTACAGAAATAACAGGATGTTATCTTTTTTTTTGTCATGCTAGAAGTAAAAAAAAGGAAAACAAAGCCACTGTTTCTACTTATTTTTAAGTATTTTTTCACATTGCTCGCTACAGTTGTAAGGCCCCTTCAAACACCCAGAAATCACAAGGAAAAAAATAAATCGAAGAAACAAGACAAAATCTCAGCCCTGAAGTAGAGACAATTTTGTTAATTTAGCTCCACGCCTGTAGAATTTTCAAGCTGTCCAGGCTCCTGCTATCATAACTGCTATTAAACTGTAAGGATAAAAAGAATAAATAATCTTTGACAAATTTCAATTATTACATAGTTAACTGCTGTAAACACGAAAGAACCCATGCAGAGCTCTGTCTTGTATTAGACACTCATTAGCTGTAGTGGAGTTACTGAAGGTGTTTTTGATGCAGTACATGAAGGTTAGATAAACCTTTACAAAGATGTGTTCAGTGAAAACATCTACACTATGCATGGATTTCCTTAATCCTCCACAAATTTTAGAGGGAAGGGTTGACAGAGAGCCATGTCTTCAAATCCTTCTTCCCAGTTTCATTTTGGTCACAAATGAGCATCTCAGAAACCGTACCACAAGACATTCCCAGCCATCATGAGCTCTTAACAGTTCTGTCCTGGAGGGATCCTTCCTGCCTGTTTCTCAGTAGCTGTAGCAAAAATACCAAAACCTTTTCAAGTTAATAAATAAAGTATTATGTGTAACAAAGACAGGCTTTGTCCACTTTGCTTTATCAGCCCTCTAACTAAACAGCAGCCTGAAGAACATATAAGAAAAGCATTGCTGCCTTGGCAGCTGCCTTATCATTTCAGAAAATTGCTTGTCTGTTGGGATGATAGCTAGATTTGGGCTTTGGGGACAGCACTGAATCTCTCTGAGCCTGGTGAGAGAGCAGCTACACAGAGCAAGTAAATCATTTTAATTTTGTACCAGTTGAAAAGCATTTTTTTCCTCGACTTCAGCAAGATGACAGTGGCATGATGGCTGATTTTCATTTCAATCAGAGCAGCATATGATTATCACCTAATTAGAATGTGGAAATAGAAAGGAGATCATTTTTTAACCTACCCAAGAGAACAGTGCTGGGGGAGGGGAGGAGATTATGTTAATCAAGTGATAGTGGCATATCAGAGCGACCAAAATAGCCGGATGAATTTTTATCGGCACCCTTACTGTCCTTGAGGATCTACCAGTGGCTTCTATTGAAACCTGTATTTTCAGAGCTTTATTTCGGAGTAATAAATAGTATTTAAAACATATACATGTCACTGCAGGCCCAAACTAAAAGATGTCACCTTAGGCGTAAATACACCTCTTTTTGTCCAAATTTCACATGGTTTTGTTGACAACTGTAAAACTGTAAACATGAAAACTAACAAATCAAAACTAAAAGTCATGCTGTCTTAAGGGGAGTTGCTTGCATAAATATACATGTTTGGGTCTGGTTTTTTTTTAACTTGCTTTCTTTAATTAAATATTGTCAGCTAGTTAACTCCACTCCTTTGTGGAATAAATGTTGAAAGTTGGTTGCTCTGCCCTAGCAGAATCTGAGGTTAAATTAAATGGAACTGCATCAGGCAACATTTTCCAAAACATGCTGTCTCCATCTGCATCCTTCTGCAAAGATAAAGACTAGACCTCATCTCAAGAGGCCACTTTGTTTAATTGTCTCTGAAGAATGAAGAGCCAGAATTAGATTGCTGAGACCACCAAAGGGAAGGGGTTAGAGAAATTAAAAACAAAATAAAATTAAGAGTGAAATGATCTTTCAGGCCAGCCTGCCTCGTGCAATAGAGTGATGCAGCTCCCTTTTTGCTCTGCCCTCCCAGGCAGTAGTTGGCCATCACAACTGGTCACCAGTGCCCAGCACCATTTCAGGTGCATGAGATATGCATTTAGCTATCTTAGCAGTGGAAAATACCCCATATATCATATTTAGATTAGCACAGTACAATAGGAAGCACAGATGCAGGTCACCCCTCTTGGAGTGTGCCTATCTAGACAAACAGGGCTTTCCTCATGAACTTTTTTGTCAGGAGGAGTGTAGCAAGTGTGATCCTGATCATCTCCCCAACCCCATTACAACAGAGTTCCACTAATTTCAGCTGGACCAGGATTTGGCTCATCCTGCTTTGCTGGAAATGTTCACTTTTTTTTTTTTTTTTTTGGCTGTGGGATGATATGTAACTACCTGCTAAAAGACAAGGACCTAAATCTCATGCACTCTAGGCAAAATATGAAAAAAGTCTCTCTTCAGCAATGAGCCTAATGAAAAGGAATCAAGAATGTGTTGATTTATTGCCTGTTAATGTGTTTTTAATTTGTATCAGTTATTTCAAGGGCACATACATTCCCATTGCACTTTCCTAGTTGTTGTTCTACCTGGGTGTGTAATGAATGTTGTGAGATATTGTGCAAGAGAAAGAACAATACTTTGAACTAAATTACAGTCCTTTCTTGAGCAGTGAAAGAGTCCTGAGGCTTTTCATGTCAGTGCATTGTATGGTTAGGCATACACTAAGATCTTTTTATTTTTCACCCTTTTGAGAAACATAGCAAAGTAAAAGTAGACAATTTTTATCATTGCAAACACTCCTAGATATCTGCCATGAAAAACCAAAGACAATCCTCTCCCTATCACCCCAAATAATGTAAGGGGCCCAGTATTTAAAGTTGTCACAATGTTTTTGAGATACCATTACAGGAAATCAGCTGGCAACACCTCAAACTTGCCAAATTATCCCAGAAAGAAACATTCTGACCTATTCAAAGAACTTAATGTGCATTTTAAAATGAATCCTAGAGTGCAATTTCCTAAAGAGTGGACCCCAATTCTTTTTGTGCTCTGAAGAATTCTATTAAACCTCCAGAGCACTTTGTGAAATGTGAAAACACAGTTTGCTAAGGAGATAGCCTAGGTGGTCTGCAGTAAATTAACCACTACTGCTGACTGAGGCCATCCTGGGGAGTTTGCTCCAAGGGATTTCTACTCTTACAGCATAACACCATTTACCAGCCTCTAAACTAGATTTGCCCTCTGGCTGCAAGTTAGCAGACCCTGGTGTAAAGCATGGCCAGAGATTAGTTTGACTAAGGGCTTCATTTCAGGAGTGGAACGGTGCTGCTGTTACACACAACTGAGTCCAAGACACTACTTAGGGGTTGTTTTCCCCAGCCAACTTTATGGAGTTGGCTTTGAGGCTGCTGCACTATGGTGTTTGTATGTTGAGTAAATTACAATAGAAATATCTCTTTGTTGCTTTGTAACAATTAACCTCAGAAAGGAGCTAACTCCATTTGCATGGTAATGAGACATTCATCTAAGTGACATCAGAGTTAAGCATGCTAATAAGTTTTTATACAAACACCTGAGGGGTCAAGCACAACCATGGGCTTGGATAAGAAAACCTTTTATTAAATGCAAATCACTTGTCTTTTAAATACTATGACAGTGAAATTTGCAGGACTCTAACACAGCTTGCAGGAGTCATTCAGGTTACATTTTCAGGCCCCTGGGCTGACTAAGGAATACAGCAACTGATTTATTTATATTTGAAATTAACATCAATATGTAAAAAAAATCTTCATTATAGCATCAAAGGAAAGAACTACCACAGAAAGGTGGAGAGGTGAAAACAAGAATATTGCCTTATCTTTCCCAAATTTGTCACAGATTCCTGGGTTCCTGGAAGGCAGAGAAGACATGGCTGCTGTAGAGCACAACAAAAGACTTGGAAATTTGTCAGTTTTCCATCTTATTCACCTACCTGCTTTTGCCAGGTGTATTGCTATGGATGCAGATTCCCCAGTGAGCATGCTATCTACCTTGCACTAAAACTTCTTGAATTCAATCAGTCAACTCACATTCTACAATCAAAGAGTTTGAGGCCTCAGTGAGTGGTTAGGTCCAAGGGCATACCCGGCTGCCAGACACCTTTGGGACTAAAGAAGCAGAACCCTGTCACAGGTAAGGCAGATTGCAGAACAAAGGTTGGGGGGAAGAAGCTGACTTTGATTAATCAAACTCTGGCAGAGCCAAGTGTAAGAGGCCTGTCTTGTTCAGGAGAGGCTGTTAGCAGGACACACCAACGCATCCTGACAGCACAGGCAGTACCAGGGGAGCAGGATTGGTCAGTGGTAACAGGAATGAGATGAGGACAGCACTCTGAAAAGCTGCCCTGCTGCCAGGTCGTTAGAGGTTTTGCTCCCAGACTCGAAAATGTGAATTTAAATACCCAGTGGGTGTAGTGGGAATTGATCTGTCTTTAAGACAGAACTTCATAGAAAGGACTGTATCACAGAGCTGTGTGCAGTGAGAGGAGACTGTAGCAAAGCACAGAAAGTCCTCCTCATTCCATTGCTGTATGATCATCTACTTTGGGGAAAAGCTTGAGTAATGTATAATATTACTACTCAAAGCACAAAATCTCATCCGAGGGAGTAAGCGCACACATCCTGGAAGTGTTCAAGACCAGGATGGATGGGGTCCTGAGCAGCCTGGTCTAGTGGGTAGCATCCCTGCCCATAGCAGGAGTTGAAACTAGATGCACCTTAAGATGCTTTGCAATGCAAAACATTGTGTGATTCCATAACAATATAAAACGGATCAGACTGACATCTGACACACAGCTCCATCAGTTCTTTTAAACCAGATAACTTGCTATACACGTTCAGAGCAAGCCAGTAATGGTGTGCTTCCCAAAGATCCCCTTTACTGCGTAAGTTACTGCTGTCTTCAATAACATTAAGTATTTTTATTTTGCTGCTGTCCTATTTATGACATGTAAAACATGCTAGTATGCCATAATCTAAAAGCCAGTGGATTGTGGAAAAACCTTAGGAAGAGAGTAAGCTTCATGTGCGAAAGTACAAAGCTGTGGATAACCAAACCCTCAAAATGTATCTTGACGGAAACTGAATACTCCACTTCCTCTGAAAATCAGCAAAAACTCTGGCGGAGCAGCTCTGAATTGTCATAAGCAGTAATATGCAATAATTGCACCACCCATATGTCTTCAAGTGCATCTGTGTGAGACCTCAGCTTGGTGAGGCTGGGATTCAGGATGTTAGGAAAACACAACATTTAAGACAACAACTACGAGCTGCAATAGTCCAAACTGAAAAGAACAGCTGTGGTGTGAGATCAGTAGGATAACTTCAAACAATTGCTTTGTAGTTAGGGCAGCTTGGGCTCCTTTCACTGTCCAAACTATAAACTACAGCTATTCATTTAGAAGTAATTCCAGTTAAATTGGAGCAAGGCAGGAGGTGTGTATACAATACAGACGCAGCTTTTGAGGAAGAAAAGCTTGTTTCTGGAGCAAAAACCAAAACCAAACCTTTTAGCCTATTTTTTCAATTATGTGGTAAAAACGAAGCTAGGAGAAATTATAAGATGGAAAGCAGCACTAACATATTGGTTTTAGACTCACACGTCAAGGTCAAAATTACAAATAGAAAAGATCCCAAAAATACAGCTTTAGGGCTAAGTCGATGAGATTTAGGCCCTAATAGTGTTAATGAAGCCTGTCCATCCAAAACTCTTGCTTCACTGCTCAGATTTCTAGATTTGAGAAGCAACTATGACAGCAGCAAAAGCCAGAGCAACCAACTACTCAGTGCTACAAAGAATCAGTGTCCAAACAGGTATGAACTCCTTAGTGCACTTCCAGGCTTGAAAACCTCAATTGTACTGCTCAAATCTCAACATGTCACTTCCTTTCAATTCAAATTTGGCAAAAAACCCAAACCAAACCATATAAACCCACTAAATTCATACCCTGACATATCAGATTCTTGGGAAAAAACAGGCTCCCTGAATGTATTGCTGGAGGAAAAATACTACTAATTATGTCCCCGTATGCAGAGTTTCTCCTGTGGATGCTTTGTTCAATGTTTTCAGACAAAATAACAAACAGCTTTAACTGTCTGTAATCTGCTGGCTGTTGTCATAAGGAAACAGGCAGACTGTCAGTTTAAGACATGATTGTTTTATTTGTTTTGCCACTTCTTTGCTGCACTTCTCCAGTCCAACACTAGGAACACAGAAAGACAAACACTACAAAGGACAGAGATGCACGCCATTCTGTTAAAAGCATTTTTTGTCTTGTACAAATAATCACTGTTACGTTGCCACTGGAAGATGCCCAGCACTATTAAAAATTCACCTATTTAGTGATTGTTTCTGGGAAAATGAACACTTAAGAGTAAGCAAACTAAAAAAAATAATGAAAATAGACAATAGGATCCTACAGCTCTTTACTGTAAAGTGACCTCTGCAACACCACTGACCTTTGGTGGTCGTTTCCACTGACAACTGGTACACACATTTCTTTTCCAAGAATCTGCTCATTATTACCCAAAAACTCTGACACTCAGAAACAGCTTAGGAAGAGAATAGTCTTCTGCTTTGCCAAGAAAGAATACAATGCACAGGAAATGCACAGTATGGTTTCAAACAAAGGTATTTCCTTTCAACTCTAGTATAGCTTTCAGATATAAAAATCTTCCCCTGGCTATATTTCCCTGACCTGACTTCACTGGTCTTTAGACCAAACCGTAAAAGACTTCAAGGTTCAAGCCTGTGTTTACTCTTTTCACAGTTTTGGAGTCAAAGACCATAACCTTAAACAGAAATTAAAAAAAAATAATTTTATTCCATACCTCATTGTGATTCTTGCTTAACCATTCCTTAATAGTGCTAAGGGCAATGACAGCAGCAGGCTCATTTGGAAAACCTAAAAAGAGAAGAAATGAGAGATAAATAAAAGGCATCTATTTCTTTTATATACAAGAAAACAAAAATCTGGGCTTTTTTTCTTTCTGTTCTTTAAAGTATTTTGGAACTGCAGTTGGTCAACTCCCTTCTTCACAAATTTATATAAAGGTTTTAGGTAACATGCATTACATTTTCCCCCAGCTAAATAAATTGAAAATAGGCCCAACAAGTCTTTATTGGATTTTTTTTTTCATTTGACTCTAGTTAAGAAAGGGCCACTGCTCAAGAGAAGAAGAAACAATAGAGAGCTATACATGTGTCATACTAGGCAGGCAACCATTCAACACATATATCACATTAACAAATACTAGGCTTACATTTCATGGCAGCAAGAAAAATTCAGACATTTCTTAAGTCATAAGGGCTTTCTTAAGACTTTCTTGCTTTAATCCATCTGTCAGCAAAACTATACCACACTATGACCCCAATGCCATGTAAGCCTTATAAAGAGAGAAATGTTTGATTTGGAAATCTCTCAATTTATGACCTAAATCATAACAAACAACTTTGGAAATTAAAGAATTCATGAAGCATAAGCATAAGAACTTAAGGCCTTATGTTGCATGATACATTAGCAATAGTAATTCCCCCCAGCACTAAAAAAAATATCAAAAATCTTTCCAGGGATACAGACTTTTTGCTTTGATGGTTTCTACCTATTAAATCCACGGATGCTTTCATTACTTGGGCACCTTAATTTAATTTTCCTTTAAATTCCTAACTTGGGGGCAGCAAATCATTTCTGTGAGGATTTAAAAATAAAACCCCATAAGCTGTATGAATTTCTCTCAGTAGGTCAGATTAACAGAAGAGGCTTTGAAGAGGTGGAGCTGCAGGCACAGTGGACAAGCAAGGAATAGGGTTAGAAAGAGTCATGAAATTTGGCATGCAGCTGTGTAGGTACAGCCTTTCTTACATCATACATCACCCTTGCACCATAAACCAAAACACAGATACTGCAAACAATTACAGATTTTCAGCTTTTTGACTTCTTTAACCCTTTTTCAGAATTTGTGCAATGCAAGATTGGAAAAAAACACAACTCAAACCAAAATCCCTCCACTGAATCCACATCCCCAAAACATCACTCCTTGTAAACTGACTTTGCAAAGATTTGCTCCAGCAGCATGTGTACTGTTGTGAAGTGACAGATGACAACCATTCATCAAGAAAAGCAAGTAAAATAGTCAATTTTGGATAATCCCAACAGTAAGGATGTGCTTCCTTTGCATACATTTCTCAAATAAAGCATATTTTTACACTTTAAAAAATACACTTACCAAGTCCAAGATAAAAAACTAGCTTAGACCCTACAAATGTTACTGTGGATACTTCTACTGCTCCTGGGAAAATAAATTCTTATAACATTTAATAATGCTGCTGATCTCATCAAGGCATATGTCTCATGACACCAACTAACGACCACTGACGAAACCCAAAGCAGGGCCTTCCAACAGCCTCATTTTCATAATACAAAATAACAGAGCTCTAAGCAGACCATCTGCTCAAATTAGTAATACCCTAGCTAACAAACCAGGACTTTCTCACATAGAAATTCCACACCCTGAGTGTGGTAGCTCTGCCTGGACATAAAATGAACACCATGCAGAGGGACAAATGTGTGTTTCAGACAACTGATATACTATTGTTTATGCACTGAATGGTTTATTTTCAGAACAATTCTCCCTCCAGCAAGATTAACTTTTCAGGCTTGTTTTTCACTCCCTTGCAGCAGGGTGGTTGGCCAAAATGGTGATAAAGCACTGGGGATTGTATAGAATCTCTCCATAAATTGTACACTGTTTAGAAACTGCTGCCATACTAACCAGTCTTAAATAGAACCTTATCTAGAAAACTGGCGTTCAATTACTACTAAGTCACCACAATGTAAAGGAAATGGCTCAGCAACCTAAATAAACAGCCTTGAATTCTGTGTATGATTTCACAAAATACGTTGAGATCCATCAGAGCCTTTTATGATCAGCTACCCCCCAAAAAGAATAATCTAATTAGCATTTTACACACATTTCTGGTCATTTTATGGAAAGGATTATCTGACTGACTATATGCAGAAGCAGGATGCAATTAGCCTCCTGTTGCAAACCCTGCACCAGCACAAAAGCCCCTGTGTCTCTGATTCTCAAAGAGAAAAACATTTTTGTTTATAGGACTGGGTTAGAGGAAGATAAAGTGAGATGGGATCTCTTAAAACATGCTTTTGCATTCTTTTTTTATCTCTAACCTACATTTGCCTGCCACAACATTTCTGGTCTGCTCCCGTCTGTACTCCCATCCCCCCTTTCCCACTTTCATGGAGAAAGCAATCTCAGGAAGCACGTGGGAATCAAATTACTTGAGAGAAATGAGCTCGAGGAGCCTCACGGTTAACTGACTGCTGGAGCAGCAGCTCAGGCAATTCTGGCTAAAGGCTCAATTTCACAAAAGATAAAACAGGTGAAGTAATGAGTGACACTGGGCCATGTTACTGCAGTGAGTGCTCCTCCAGCATACTGAAAAGGACAAGGGCACAAAAAAGCACACATTGGCCATGGGGTACAGGACTTCACTGTGTTTATCTGCCTGGAGAAAAAGAGAGGGTTGGTTAGCAGGTTGTATGTCATGGACAGGTGTGTGGCGAAGTGTAGCTCCCCACAGACACAGGTATCTAACCTGGACTGAGCTTTCTACTCACTGCCACAGCAAACACCCGGGCAACACAGCCAGCCATAGCACAGAATCAGCCAGGCTGTGTCTGCTTCCTGAAGAGCTGCTTCAGCAAGTGAGATTTTTACTGCCACCATCTGCATTCTGCAGTGCCAACTGCTCATGTCTCACCATCCATTGCAAGGATCCAACTCCTCAAGTACAGCAAAAGCCTCTCCTCTGGTGCCCTTCTGAGTTCAGGAGCCATTCTTTACAGCACAGCTTTCATCATCACAGCTGATGGCACAGTGGGTGCAAGCCTTCTAAGGGTGTGCACCCTGCTCCCATCATATAAAGCAAACCTCATCTGACCTCCACTGCTCTTGGTATGTCTTTGCACAGATACTACCCACAGTGACAGCCTAGGAAGGCTTTGAGAGGTCTTCAAACCTACAAGCTTCTGCAACTCTTTCCAGGGCTTTACCAAGTTATTCCTGGAAACTGTAACCCTGACCTGGGAAACAGCTGGCACAGCAAGCTCTAGGCTGTGCGAGTCCCTGCAGTCGTCATGGCCATAATTTTCCTGCAAAGGCATGATAAGATATGGCAGAATTATTTTGATGTATCTGATATGAAATAAATGTGCTGTTTTAGAGGAGAAGAGTGTGGAGGAGAACTGAGATAGTAGCTAGAGATACACACTGACATTCCCATTACATTTTGTATTTATTCCCTGGAACTCAACTGGTAAGAACATAAGTCCCCCTGTTTCATCAAAGTACAGAAAATATGCACTTAATTCCCTGTTGTGAGACACCCCTGTGTAAATGCTCAGTCTTTTGTACTTAGGGGATTCAGCAGAGAAACATCTACTCAATTGTGAATGTCTGTTACTCTTGGCCTAATTTATCTGTGCAGTATCAGAAAAATGTACACCAGTAGTCCATGGAATCATGGGCTATTCTGAGTTGAAACGTACCCACAAGGATCACAGAGTCCAACTCCTGGCCCTGCACAGTGTTCTTTAAAGCATAACAGTGCAGCAAGGATTTTGTGACACAAAACTAACAGAACTCTATTTTAGGGACTCCCAAACTGCGTGGAGATGCTGGTAGCTTTATCTGCCTCTTTTACTGTGCTTGATCCAATCTTTCGAAAAATGTCTAACTAACAATCAGGTAATGCCACCTCCCTATGAAAAGCCCATTAACAAAACACAGGTATTAAGTAATCAAACTTTCATATGATCTATTTGAGGATTAAGATAATAGATTATAACGGGAGGGCTATAATACTAACAAGCAAATGCCGATCCAGAAAATCACTTCAGTAGCTGTAGGGATAAGTGTTATAATTTATCAGTTTAACTGAGATGCCTAATGTTTTCTGTAAATCAACTCATCCTGGTAAAAAAGGTCCATATCTTTTTTTTTTGGTTAGCATAGTCTAAGTGCTAGGCAGGTTTTTATTCATTGAAAACATGTTCCCTCCTCTATGGAGTCTAAAAGGCTCGTCATAGGCTTGATATTCTTATTTGCCACTTTTAATGGTTTCATTTTGAAACAAATCATGAAAAGAACCAAATGCACATCAACACAAATAATCATTATATGTTTTCATATTTTCTCAGAAAAATATCTACACTGGCATATTTGTGCATATATCAAGATGTAACAGTTTGCAGACTGTTCCTGTGTGCTAAAATCAACCCTGAGTCCTACGGCTTAATCAACAAGACTGTTAAAATGGAAAAACTTCCATGTTTTAAGTTTACAAATTTGCCAATATGTTTACAGATATATAAATGATGCTCTTCAAAGAGTAGCTTGTCACATTTTTGAACTGTGGGACTGTATTGAAGGCCATCTCTGCAGTCAGTGTGATGGTACCTCCACCATGCATCAAGTACTTGCTATGTGGGAATCATCAGCACCAGATGGCATGGAATATAAAGATGTTTTAAAGGAAAGAAGAAGTGGGAAAGAAGAGGAGGGAAAGAAGAGAAAGAAGGTACTAAGCATTTATTCCATACGTGTTCTGAAACACAGTATTATTATTGGTACTGTAAATACCTTCTGAATCACAAAATCACATAAATAACTGCGCTTCATTATGGCCACGTGGGTTAAGGCCAGCTATTGACAACACAGATGACAGTGCTTATGACAATAAAAGAGAACAAATGAGATGTATATCCTAGCATGCCTGAGGTAGGGTTAACTCAATACATCCACTTGTCCTTCAGCTGTGAAATAAGCAGCATAATCTTGCAACTGATCCCATATAATCATCTTGTCAAAGATGTATTTTAGTAGTCAAAATGAATTCGCTCATGCTAGGTTGATTCCCATTACCATGGTAAATCCGTTCTGTTTGGAAAGAGATGATAGCATTCTACAAAAAAGCTTATTGTGTTGCTGTTCTTGAGCTTTTTGCTTTGCTCTCTCTCTTTTTTTTTTTTTTTTAATAACCATTGTCACGGAGTGATTGGACAAACAAACTAAATTCCTACCTTGATCATTTTTGTGGACATTCATAACCTGGAAAGAAACTACCCTCATTTGGATCAGCTGCGTTGAAGACTAAACAGAAGAGCCATGAATCTTCTGCTAAATAACCTCCCTTGCCTTATTGAACTCATTCAGCCAGAGAAAACCTTATTTGCTGTCCACTCAAAAACTAACTCTAAGAAAGTGAAATTAAGTGCTATGAAAAGCCAGTAACCTTTCTGTTATCCTGAGAAACAAAGCTGCACCAATTCACTGTATCCTTCACGGACTCTGCTACAGTAATTAATTATCATTCATGTAAAACAAAAAGGGGAAGTAAGAAATTCTCAAAATGCATAAACAAGACATTATTCTGAAGAAATCGTTTTATGCTTCTCAATTCCTCCCAAGAAAGGTACACACCTTTACATTTTCCTAAGTCATGTGAGCAGGGGCTTGCACCAAGAAGTCTACAGATTCCACTCCAGAAAAACTAGATTTCAAGTTCACTGAGTTGTTTGATTTTTATTAGCATTGGAGGGGGGAGGAAGTTTTAGTGAAAATGCATTTACACTTGGACTCCTGAGGAAGAACAGAGTACCCCTACGAATTCTTGTTGCAAGAAGTATCATAATGCCATTCTGGACAGCTGCATGTATGTAAGAATTTCACTTTTCTGCGGCACTCTAGATTTTTTTATTAGAAGTCAAGGGTTTGGTTTAATTTTTCCAGCATTTGTAAGGGAGTATGCTTGCAGGGGATCACATAATGGAGAAATGGATTCTCTAGCAGTCTTGTAAAAAAAACATAGCAAGTAATACTTGGAGACTCTGGGAAGCAAAACTGCTTCCTAGCCGTGCTGTTTACTGTGCTGTGTGATGGAGCTTTTCTGTCTGTCAGGGAACTTCTAATGCTCAAATAGAAAATTAAGGCTCCAAGCTGAGCTTAGTAGGGGAAAGATCAGAAAGACACCAGTGCAACACTGAGAGGAAAAAATCTCACTGCTCTGGCCATTAGCATTCTCCTATGGGAAGAGAAAGCACACACAATGCAAATGCAAGTGGAAGATATACTCGTGCAGGTAGTTTGCAATTATAAAATCTACCTATGAGAGTGTAGATGCAATGTCTGTGTAAATTACACAGCTGTTTAAACACATGTATGCAGCTGTTCCTGAGCTCAAGCACATCATTCTCCTTTAAACACACTTTATACCATAACCAGAATTGCTATTCAGGAAACAAGCGTTGTACAAAGAAATGTTAATTGAAAGAGATTTCAAAGTGTACATGAGCTTCCTAATGCAGAGTGTTTAATCTTCTATTTAGCCATATACAGCAAGCAAGTTGGGCTTTAGGGTGGCAACATAATGCAGCCAAAGTAATTTGAAACAAAGTGTAAAGCACTAGTCAGCTGTGAAATCTCCCATCATACACTGAATTGCACAGCAATGGGATATTGGCTTCAGTGCAGTTACAATTTCAACAAGGTTAAATATTTATTCTACCCACTGATTTAAATAAAAATGCCTTGTTGTTCTCGAGTGAAGCGAAGTGTAAGGAATCAATCCTACCTTCCTAAAGCGTCTTGCTAATGCCACAGGAGATAAAACCCAACCAAACCAACCCCCAGGCACCCACACGCTCTGAATTCCACTTGAAACTTGATACTTTCTCTTGAAATGCATTGTCCAGGGCAGGGGACCTCCTTAACCTCCACTGACACTATCCCAGGCCCTCCTTGACACACCCTGTCTCTAAGCACCAAGGGATGATCTGTTCAGCACTGGGAATAAAGTAATGATTCTGTACCTTGCCAAGCCCTGTTCCCCATGGCATTTTGCTATTGATCGCAGGCTCTAATTGAAGGCTTATCTGAAGCAGAGATATTCTTGATGTGCCACTCCTTCCTGAGTCTCTGATGTCTACTGATACATCTGCCACTACAGGCTGGGCAGGACGAGGAGGGGTAGGAATTGCCATGAGAGGCTTGCACTTCTTGCTGACAGAATCTTTGTGCAGACAGCAGGAGCCAGGAGAAGTCACTGAAGAGCAGCAGATTGAGGTGGAGGAAGAGGGAGAGAGGGAGGGAGCATTCCCTTGCTCTGGGGAGGATTCTTGCTGCAAGAAGGGGAATAGGATTTTGGGAAGAAGGGCTGAACGTGAGAGAAAATATCAGGGTTGCTGGCTTTGCTGGAGCTCTCAGTACTTCAACTCGAATGGGCAGCACAGTGTGACAGGAGTTACAAGAACTTGGGGAAACACAGGAATGTAATGGATGTGAGCCACCACAGCAAAATGAAGGAAGATGGCAGCACGGAAAATCAGAGAAACTTCAGAGGAATCAAACATACATAGGCAATAGTGAAAAAAGTACAAAATCACACAAAGAACACAAACAGCGTTGCCAGCCCAGGTCTAGCCTTTAAATCACTTCCACCAAGTTCAGTTGCTCTAGCAGATGCAACCCAAAGACCGGGCTGGATTATCTAAAACCAACAGAGTATTTGGGGAAGGCCATCCACGTACAAGAACAAACAAACTATCTGACATTATTTCTACTGAAGCACTGTTCTTATCTCCTTTCCAAGGGAAATCAAAGATTTCCTAAGAGCACATAATCAGCTGAAACAATATATACTTACTCCTTGTGAAAGGAAAAAAAAAGGAAATAGAGATGTTCTTTTATCTTTTTTCCCAAAAGACATATGAGGAAGAAAGTTACAGGGCAGATTGGGTGAAAAAGCAAGATACTATGTCTGGCACATTTAATCTACTCAGTTTAGTCTTTTTAACAAATACATTATTGATTCTTGGTTTGTCCTGATTATTCACATCGTGGATTTTTTTCAATTCTTGCCTCAGGCAGCAGTAAATCATACTAAAGTGTCCCACCAGCAGCTATTGTATTCAGGAAATCTACAACAGCTCAAAACTGAAATATTTCCATCCGATCTGGAGTTCAAAAATGCCAGTACACTTGGGAGGAACAGAGAGGGGGTGCATTCTAAATTTGATGCTTAGTGGCTTGTTCTTCACTGTACAGAAAGGCACTTCATGCTGCTTGAACACACACTACATGTACACTGATAAAACAAGTGCTTGTGCAGGTTCTTGGACTTGATGCATCATTGCACTATCTCAACAATTTTATGTATCAATTTTTTAAGAGGAAGAATTTTTCCCCCTTGCCCAGATGCTGCTTCATTTCTGTAGTAGTCATTTCCCTGGCAGGAGGTCAGCTGAAGATATCCTTCTTTTTGTCCTGCAAGGGTCACAATGTGCCTTATTTGATTTTATATTCCTGTATGTATCAACCAGCCAATCTTCACTACTTATTTTCATTTCAGGACGTATTGCTGCAACAGCTTTGTCAACAAAATCCACATGGAATCCACCAGCACCTCTTCAACCTTCCTCTCAATGGTGCACCAAAAAACCTTTTTGCATGTTTTGAGATTACAGCAGTATACACAACTGATGAAAAGTGATTAGAAGATTTCTAAAGTTTGGAATAAAGGGAAAAAGTGGATTAAAGCAAGAGTAAACAAAAACTGAAATTTAAAACTCCGATTTCAGCAAACCTGCCTGGTTAAAATAATGCATTACACACTTCTGATGCTCTTAGCAAGACCTCAGATGCTAAAGGGTATAAAAAAACCATTAATGGGTGAAGTATAAAAATATCCTTATCTCTTGGAACACCCTCATCACAACACTTTTGACTAACAATCCCCCCAAGAAGCAGGTGCTTTTTAAGCCAAATACTGGCAGTTGATCAACAAAATGACCCAGATCTCATCAGATTCTTCAGTGTTTCAAAAGATCACAGCATTAACTGTAAACAAATATTTGTTAAAAATACGATTTCTCCTAACATCTCCGATTTGCATTTCACTCACAATTATGCATTTACTGAGTCTTGCATTCTTCAAGCAAAAAGAAAATTAAATAACCGGTTAACGGCACTTCCAATTCCAGAAACTCAAATCCAATTTAGTGTTGATATGAACTTTAGGTCTTATTGAACTAGTTTTAAATAGCATTTTCAACATGTATTCTGGTAAATTGTCAGTGTTTTGTTGGGGTTTTTAAAATTTATTTTTAAATCATTATATGAGCAAACATGTGCTGTTTTAGCAAGGAATGGGATTTCCTAGCATTTTGAAAGGTTTAACAAACATCAACATTTCTGGTTAGACCAACAGTGGTAAACCCAGCCTTAAAGTAAAATGATTTAATTTTGTGAGATGCCACTCTTCAGAGGGAAACATAAAGCCCAAACACACAGGTTTTTCAAGTAATTTTGAACAATATTCAAATTGAGAGAGGAGAAAAACCAATGACAGAGCAAATGACAATTACTGTAGCCAGAAGAAATGTCCAGATTTGAAAGAAAGGAACCGATGCTACAGTTGGTCAGATCAAGCAGAAAAGGATTTGGAAGACTAAGAAACCTCTTTTGTCCAACAATGCAGTACAAATACGAAGCTGATCTGGACAATTTAAATGTAAATTTCTTACCACCTGTCAGACAAGTGAGATTTAAAGACCTCCACTTAAAAACCCAGGCATCTCCAAACCTAGTCTTAAAGTGAAAATTGACCTCCCACCTCAATTTCCTTGCAAATGTGGCCATGTGGCCGCAAAGGGGTTGTTTCTTCCAGCATGTTATTAAATTTAGGTTGTGTGTATGTTTGGCATGAGATGACCCACACTACGCCTGGGGAAAACCACCCTTCCAAGGCAGGTCCATGCCACAGTCAAATACAACAAATCCACTCAGAAACATGACATTCCAGGAAGGTTAGCAGAAGGGATATGGAAAAGCATTAAATGCATTGCATGGAGAAACCTCATTGATTGTTAAGCAATGAGGCAAATGAAGGAAAAGAGAAGATTTTTAATTGGGGGATACACAAAAAGAAGTTATCAATTCAAAAGAGCTTATTGCATCATCAAAAATAATGTAAGGCTTAGAATGAAGCTTAGGGAACAGCTTTAGCCAATGTGATTTCCATTAATTTTATCAAAGTGTCCTCACTACATAAACAATTACATTCAAGATAGTTCACTTTATCATGACAGCTGCACATCTCCAGATTGTGAAAAATACCACTGCAATATTGAGTTGGGTTGGGATTATTTCAGTGAATTATTGGTATGCACACACCAGCCTCTACAGCTCAGTGTTCCTCACATCTCTGGGAACAGAAATCAGTAAAAAAAAACAAACACAAAACTGCATGAAGAATGGAAAGTTGTATGTATGTATCCACGTATGGGTCAAAATCTAGAAAAGGGAAAAACAGTACCTGGGAGTGAAGGGGAAAAAAAGTGAGAAACAGTTCTGCAAGCTCCTCTTGCAGGAGGTGGGAGAAGATTTGGGTGTGAGGGGGCGATGTTGAGCCTGGGAAATACGGGGTTCAGGGGAGACCTTTGCCTCTCACTAGGTAAATCTATTTTAAGTGACAATACATTAAATCAATTTTCCCCAAATGGGGACTGTTTTTCCCATTACAGTACCTGGCAAATCATCTCCCTGTCTTCATCTCGGTGTGCAAATTTTTTTCATCTTGTTTTTCCCCCTGTCCTGCTGAGGAGGAGGAGAAGCAAGCAAGTGGCTGGGTGGGCATCTGACAGCCACCATCAAGCCACCATACAACCACAGATTCCTCTGCCATAAAATAGTCTACCTATTCTACTTTTTTTTTTGTTTTTTTTCACCAAAACACACAACTTGAAAGTCTGCCAAAAGAAGTTCCAATCACATACAGAAAAACCACATGAAAGGAAGGGAATGGAAAATTAAGGAATGAGAGTACTTGTGCTGGTGAGATCAACGTAAGGTACTTGGGGACACACACACCAATTCTAGTTAGACATTTCCAGGTAGATTTGCAAAACTAAGAGAGTGTCATTTAAAAAAAAAAAAAATTGTTTTTTAGAAATCAATTGCTGAAGAAAGGACCTCCACAGAAAAGCAGGAAAAGTCACAGTTCTAATGAGTCAAACCCAATGAGATCAATACCTATGTTTATGTGAATTATACATATTTATATATGAACTTTGCAAAATAACCTCATGCAGGTTGGTGCTGAAACAAGTAAAACCTGCTGAACTTAGAGTAATAACCAGGAGACAGAAAAAGAATAACATACTCAAAGTTTGTGGTGCTATGCCACTGAAAGTCTGAATATCATTATTTAAAGTTATTACAAAAAGGAAAAGTGCAGTTGCTATATAAACCATTTAAGAATAAGTAAAAATAAATTATAGTAGCACTGTAATAGATACTAATCGAGCCATGTTGAAACCACCATATAACCAGCACTCAGTATTTAACTTCAAAAAGTATTCTAGGAATACAGAAATAAAGTGGTGGGCATTGAAATGAAAGAAGGATATCTAAAATTCAGAAAGGTTAAAGAAAAAGGATTTTTATTCCTTAGAAAACAGGAGATTACAATTAAACCTCTATGACATAAAATAATTTGAAGAAATCAGAAGACTAATTGTTGCAGGTTATCTGTGTTTATGCAAACACCAAAAGAAAGGAACTGAAGTCAAATTAAGACATCCCCTCTCCAGCAGAAATTTGGAAAAAAATCCTCTAAAAAGATTGAAAGAGCAGGAAGAAGGAAAAAAAATGCTAGCAGTCAGACAGACTTTTGCAAACAGTTTAAAAACTGCTTAGAACACATTTGAAAGAGCTTGTGTGCAATAACAGAGTCAAGGGAGGAAACAATGAATGTGTGAGCTTCTGGGACACTTCTTGTGCTAAAATTTTAGCATCAATCTTGTTTCCTATGGTTTCCCATCAGATTCCACATCTATGTTTCTCATGTGCTGCATGGGACAAAATCACCAGAAACCCCCCAAAAAGAATTGTTGCCTCTAAAGGATTGAAGTACTTTTGAAAATACAATAAACAAGTAAAGAAGCCCACAAACCAGTTTGAACAAAGGAAGTTCAGAGTGTGGAAAAGCATTACCTTCTAAATCCAGTTTTAAGAAATGAAGGTGCTACTGCCATATCCTTGTCCCCCTGGAGCTACTCCATGCTCAGACCTGCTGGCTGAAACGTTTGTGTGGACATCCTTTGCTTTGGGCCAAGCCAGGGGCTGGATTGGATTCAACAGCTTCAGTCTAGGTGGTTTTTCACCCAGCCAAGTATTACTTAGATAGGATTGTCTGGGTGTTTGATGGTGGTGGTTTTGATGATTTTTGATAAAACAAAGTGTCTTTTAAATAACTGCATCTAATATGTGCTGATGTGATGATACTGTCTTAAGCTCCGAACATTGTAGACAGATAATTCAGGATGGGATTGAAGCCCACAATTATCTTCTAGAGTTTACTGTGTGGGCATTTAGATTTGTCATGAAGGAAGATAATGAGAGTTTCATCATCAGCCCTGACATTTTTGGGGAAGAGAGGAGCCTTACAATTTAGAGATCCACAGACATTAATGTATTTAGTAGGCAGTGACAAAAACAAGCAATAAATACAGAGTAACCTAAATAGCATGGATCATGCATTAAAAGTTACAAAATTAAGGCTACACATGAAATTCAGTCAGAACCAGTTTGTTTAGTAAGTAGAAAATCAGTGAAATATGTTGACAGTAAGTCATAAAAACAAATAATAAAAATAAGTAGATTAAAAAAAACTGTGGAGGTAAGGGAAAATTTAAGACATCAAGAATGATAAAATGTGGAGCCAAGGCTGAAATCTATTCAGTACAAATATGAAGGTGACCTGTTCCTAGCAGAAAGCTTTGATACCATGAAACTTCAATAATTTGTGAAAATTGGTCTATCAAGCAAACATAATTTGTTATCAAAAGTAGATAATTTCTTGAAATCATGTAATTTAAACTTAATATATATTTACGAACTTCAAGCCTGTGTTTTATTGGCATTAGTGCTGATGGAGAAATGTTTCAATTTATTCCTTTTCAGAAAATGCTCAGCTTAGTTAAGGTCAGCATAAATGCCATGTAATCAACATGGGAAAATCAAAAGAAGGTCAACGACTAGGAAAGAGAGTCTTGAAAACATGGAAAAAGTTAAGAAAGGATTTGGAAGCTAATTCTTTACCATCAAATGCCTCAAATTCCACAGCCAGAACATCACTGAGTGCCCTTAGTAAGACTATTTTTAATATGCTGGCATTACTAAAGAAATTCAAGGGCAGAGTAGTTATTCCCACATCACTTGTGCACAATTTTGGAAAACATCAACTGAAAATATGTGTGGGGATTTATGCTCAGATTTGTCAGCTGGACATTCTCTAACTGTTGGACACCAATCAGGGTAACTGCAGTCACTGCTTCTGGTTACCTACAGTCAGTAGAATGTGACAACTACACCAAGCTACACAACTGAGAGACGGGTATAGGGCTCCATAACATGAAATCCTTATCAGGATTTCCATAACATGAAATTCCTCATGACATGGAAGCATTGCCAATATGCATGCTCATTACCTGAATCATGGCTAGCAGCTTTGATTAGAAGGGAGCTTTGAATCTCACATATTATTTTTGGGAAGGGCCTACTGTACATCAGTGATCTGCTGCTTTACTGAAAACCAGCATATTGTAACTTGTAATGTTGATAGGAAAATACAACAGAAGATTTCCAGGGCACTGACTGGCATGGCCAGCATGTAAATAGCATCACTTGTTTCTTCTATATTGTTTTTAGTACAGTGAAAAATCTATCAGGTTTCCTTCCTTTCTCACTTTGTAAACTAGGCAAGAAGGGAAAAAACCATCACCTCTTAATTAAGCAGTGCCAGCTTAGCAACAGAATTGTTCTTTACTCTCGTTCCTAAAGATATGAGAAACACACCCTGAAAACCAAACCAAACCCGGAAGATGACAACCAACCAGCAAATACAGCACAAAATGTCATTGGACATGTTCCTAATGGCACTAGGCTAAAAAATAATGTTCTGGCCTCCTAACAGTAAGCTATAGAGTGTTTACTGCTACAACAGAAAGAATGGTTAAAAACCTATCAGTGGCAGAATGTTTAGCACCTATTACAGACACAAGTGTAACTACCTAATGGTAATTAAGGGCACAAGAGAATGACTAATGTTCTGAATCCATAAAACTGCATTGGTCTGGAAGCTATTATGATTGCACTGTCTGCAGCTCACAGCCTACACTGGGCAATTTACTGTGAGAAGCTTTCTGCATAAAACTGATACTCCATTTTTCCAACACTGGATAATGAACTGGTACATAAAGCTGAAACCACGCACCACACACTGGTCACTGCCTGAACAGTCGATTCACTTCATCCTAAGGATGCACTTGTTTTTCTTAATCTTAATTTCTAGGTATTTCTATTCCGTATTTTTCTCATCGAAATGCCAAACGTTTCACACGGTGCCTTTTGTGATTCAGAAATACATTTTTTGTTCATCAAAACTGAGAAAAAAGAAAATGGATGAAGAAAATAGAGTACTGGCTGGTAGCTAGAACAATGTGCTGACATTTATAGCAGCTCTTATTTAGCTCAGGGGTTTTTGAACCAGGCCTTCCCCATGAAGAAGTGGCATAAAGTTATTCACACTGAATAGAACGTTCCTCAATGAGTGACCTGGAAGTGCTACTCAATTGGACTAAGCAACCCAAAATTTGGTTTGTAAGAGAAACAAGCCACAATGGGTGATGAACAATTATATTTTCTATATGGGACAGTCTCTGAAAATGAAGTTCAATGTTTGTATTCCAGAGAGAAATGAAACAGAAGGGGGCAAAAAGTCTTCCACTGCCACAGCATCACATACAAGAAATTATTACCCTTTAAATAGTATTATACAGTATTTCTGTTAAAGGGTTCTTTCAAACATCACAGAGAGAAGGGGAAAAAAATTGATATGCTGCATTGTCCAAAACTAAATTGGAAAATGATAGATACAGATTATCATCTACTAACATATAGGAAAGCAAGTACTTTCCTTCTCTTATATATGAGTAATATACTGAAAGGAATAAAAGAGATACACAAATGGTTTACAAATCAGACTTTAAAGTAATGTTCTTTTCAAGGGGCTAGATACTCTTTCAAGAAAAAGTAAGATAAAGTCTTTCCTGCCCAAATCAAATATTTTTTAAAAGGTACAGTAGTTCGGACTAGATTTCTCCTCTGCTGAGCTCAGTGCAGTTATTCAAAGTGAATAGGGTCAATTACAAAAAAATGCACTTATTCCTTTCAGTGCAATGGAATATTTCAAAGCTGGTGCAAGTCACCACAGCTTCTCTGAAACCAATGTGCTCCAGCATGAACTTAGCTCTGTTTCCATTTTAGTTATCAGATGAAAACCTAAAATCATAGCCAAAAATCATATCTATCACAGCATAGATAGAATAAAGAATATTATTAAGTAAAGAACATTACTATGAGTACTACTATGAGTAGGCCAGTTAACAGTCCCATATTCCTAATGCAACCCTAGAAGCGACACAGCTGCTGCACAGTTCCAAAATATAGATAAGAAGAAAGAGGAAAGTTAAGCCAACATCTACCAAAAGTTCCCAAGTTCTCTACATAGTCGGAGCAAATAATTTTCTTTAGGCTGCCATTGTTTTCCTTTCCACATGGAACCGATTTACCTTCTATTCCCTGGGATAAAATCAGAGTCTGTGTGAAGGCATAACCACTCAGACCTGCCAGCAATAATAACAGAATCATAGAATGGCTTGGGTTGGAAGGTACCCTTATATAATCTAAACTTCAACCCCAAACTTCTGCTGTTTTTTGCAGTAGCCGTAACAAATCCAGCCAAACCAAGAAGTCACTTTGGTCCCCATGGGATCAGACACAAAACCACTCCACAAACACAATTCAGGTTGCTCCCTCTTCAAGGCAGGATCATGTAAGCCACTGTGACTTTTCCTCCTGAGGACTTATCCAGGAGCTCCCTGTCCCACAGCAGTGATGGATGAGGTGTTGGGATGCTCTCAATAACCTTTATCACACCCGCCAAACTCTCTGCCTGAGAGTGAGCAGTTTGTTTATGGGCGGTGCTGGTGACAGGCGCACCAACAAGTTCCCTCATTCAGTCAAAGGGGTGAATTGAAGGATTACTCTGTCATGCCAGCACAGGGCCTCATTTTTCTTCTGTGCTACATGGGTCACCCCCTTCCTGCAGCCTGGATTTGATCATGATTAATTCGTCAAGGCTGGCCATAGCATGGAAATGAAGAAATGGATTGCCAATTACAGTTATCTTCTCGCAGAACACCCCTTGAACCAGTCCTTTTCTGCAGTAGTGACAGCTCAGAAATAAACCAAACACAGCTCTATTGAGCAGAAGCCTGAACCCAAAGTGTATTTTAAAGCAGAAGGTGACTTCCCCCTGCCCAAGCCAGCTCTGCAGTGTAAATGGTTGACTTCTATCCCGCCTGCCTGGAAGGTGCACAAAAAGCCTGTCCACATTTGTTTTCATAGTCACCTTCTTAATATGTACTGAATTTCTGACTTAACACTTTTCAACGAGAAGGTGCACATTTGTTTCTGCGTGCCTCACCCTGAATAAACCTGAAGGGGAATTTAACATGTATACATTTACTGCCAAGTAAACAAACCTAGCAATGATTCTGCTCAGCACAGAAGCTCTGGAAAGGATTCAAACTTTCTCCCCAGCAGTACTCACAGAAAGGTAAATTCTGACTCTTGCTGCATTTTCTCTGCAATAAGCCTCGTGTGTTCTTACAACCTGTGTTTTATTTCATTGATACAGGCAACCAGCTTTAATTGAATAATCAGATTCAGATAGCCTTATTAAACAGGAAACAATTCCACAACAACCTGATACTTTATTAATCATTATTAATAGGAAATTTGAGAAATAACACCACAGCCCTGGCAATGCATGCGTGCAGTTTGTTTTGTTCTCTGATACAATCACCAGCAAGTTACTTGAGCTGCATAAATTCAAACTATGTGTATAAAACTAAGTTTTTATTACCTCAGAAATTACCAGTTAAAATCCCATTAAAAAAAAAAAAAAATGAACAAACTCAGGCCATTGTAATAGATGGTTCCCTTCCACTGTTGTAATTCATGGTATTTTATATTTTTTTCTGGCACATCACACCTTGAGACAGAAGACAGGTGAACGTTTTGCCAACATGTGCAGCACACCACAGCCCTAAATGCATTCCCAGGACAAAAAGGCACGACTAACTCTCTTCCAGGCCCAAGGTGGCCTTCCATTAACCCAGCTGCCAACACAACCTGCGCTGTGAAGAGCTGCAGAATACATCTTACAAACAGGATTTTGGCTTGGAAACAGGATTAGTCATTCACTACACAATCATTCAGCTCTGCTATTCTGCCTCAGTGGCAGTTGCCCTTTCCAGTGATATATGGCAGCATTCCTATTGAACAAAGATGCAGGGAAAAGGACAACACAGTGAATGACCCTCAGAGCCAGGGACACCTTCAGCTTGACTTTCAGGTACTTTGATGAGACTTGGAATAGCAGATCTATTCTGTTGATCTTTTCTTTCATTTCAGGAGAAAGATATTTGCCCTAACAGCATTACATTTTTACCTTTCACCAGCCACCTAAAAGTCTCCATATTCTCACACACACTTCCTCTAAACTTCTTGGAGTGACCAAAGTTAGGAACGAGAGGTGACTTTGGTAATGTAAATTTACGTATGTGGTGACTTTCTGTGCTTGTACTGGAGTAGTATTGAGGGTCTCCAGCACTGACTAGGACCACTACAATAGATATTGCATAAATAAACAGTAAGAGACAATGTCTACTATGGAGAATAAAAAGTAGGAAAAATAAGGCCCAGCATCATAATATTCTGTGGCCAGACCAAGACAGACCTTTTCCTCTGCACTAAAAAATAAAGAATTAATGGGAATTAAAGCTGTTTTCCTGAGGCATTTACTATCTAATGCAGTCACAGAAGTTCCAAAAGACACCAAAGGTCAACACCTTTGTGGTAAAACTATTTTATATACATGACACCACAAATATTATTCCTACTCAACTTTAGCATGTCAGGGCTTTTAAAAGCTCTGCAAGGACACAGAGACAGAGACTTGTACTACTATTCTGTCCTCACAGAATGAGTTTTAAGCTGTGAGTGGGACTCGGCTGAATACACTCAGAGTCAAAGGATATCTCAGGCTGAAAGGGAACCACGAGGATTATTGAGTCTCTGCTACCTAAAATTAAATCATGGGACTGAGGGCATCGTGTTCATCAGGCTTCATGGCAGCTTCCTTCTGTTTATGTTTGTAAACTCCAGATAAAACAATAGCATGGTGTTAAAATGATTGTGGGTGATCATCTAGGAATAGAAATCTTGCCCTTGGTGAGCTTTTTCTAGCTGCTGAAGTGGTATAACTATTACACACAAGACCAGTTATGCCACAGTGCACAGGTAAATGAAATGACTGCTAAGTGCTAAGATGTGGGAAGGCATGAAAAAGATATTCTTACAATGACTATGTTGTCACACTACATCTAATCATGAATATGGTTAAAAGGCACCCACAACAACATGTTAGAATTCACTAATGGATTGGGTCCCAAGTTAAGATTTAGAGACATGCTCTTTCCTGGGGCAAGGGGCAAGATTACGTCAAAGAAAAAAATTGGATAGCAATAATTTGGCCTTTTACCAGTAAATATTTTATACTTCATGTATCACCTTAACATAATGTCTCTAGGATCAGGTCCATATAGTTTTATTTTCTTACTTTAACTGATTTCTTAAATTAGCTTTAAAGAGCTTTAGCTTTTCTGGAGTGTAGAGCCACAGAACAAACACATCAGATTATCTTGTTGACACCAGCCAGGAAAATTTAGAAAAGAGAATTAAATGATCCTGTTGGTACACAACAATATAGAGTTTTAACTTTCATCATGGTAATTGAGACATTCCTAATTCTTTGAATAGAAAACCACAAATGAAAGCAAATAATATATCTGACCAGCTGAAGCCCTGGTTGTGCTGTCTGAACACCAGGGAACTTTTCCAGCTTATTTATGCTTTACAGGATAGTCACCTGACAAAAAAATAATAATGCAAAAAGTGGAAGGAAAAAGGGGAAAAGTGCCCAAAGCTCAACATGTTTTTGGAGATGTTCCTGGCTTTTCCTCAGCAGTCTAGAGACACCTACAGAGCTCACTGCAAAAGCAACTTGAGCCATGCTAGGAGTTTCAAGATGGAAAACACCGAAATAAGAACAAGAGAGCACACAATTATTTCTTGCAGAGTAGAACCCAGACAGTGAGGTTAAAGAGGGTGGGCAAGATTGCAAGATTGAAGGGGGCAATTAATAAAATAATACATATCTAATATAAATATGGGTGAAATATAAATATATATAGATATAATTTTAAAAGGAAAAAAGTAACTACATAGGCTTTTATTTCTTCCTAAAGAGAACATGGAAAAGACTAAAAGAGAGGCAATGAGGCAACTGACTATTCAGGGAACAGTCTAAGCTATCAAAGGGAAATTTTTAAGGACAGTCACTAGATGCCATTTGAATGAAGGACAGGATTTGTCCTCTAGTGTTCAGAGGAAATGCTGCAAACTGGACCAGTCAGCAAGACCTTCAGAATAGATAAAATTCTAGACAGTCAAACTACATTATCCATAAAAAGCCAATTTCCACAGAAAAAGAGAGCTTATTAAGTCTCTCGTCTGGAATCAAGTTAGAGCTTCTCCTTGCTAAATACATCATATGAATGGTAATTTTAGAATGCTGAGAGCTCATCGATTTACATTTCCCTGTAATAATTTTTTTAGTATTTAAATTATGGGAAGACACCAATTAGTATCATGGACACCACGCTGTCTGAAATAAGAACACTGTTAAATAATGCATGTAGCAAATTTTTATACAAGTAGTAATTAGATTTCTAGGATTACTTGAATATTATAATAGTAATTTCATAGCTGTTACCATTGTTTTTAATAATAATCTATTTAACTGGTGATCAGACCCAAAAGAAGCGTCAAAGAATGAGTTCTCATATATCTTCATTTTTGCGAACATATTACATTACGCCAATTACAGAGCAAATAACAAAATGCAATTAACTCTCAATGAGTTACAAAAAAAGGTCCTTTAAAACCACACAGTGTCAAAAAAGTTGATGTGGTCTGAGTTGAGGGATGAGGAGCTGCCGATCAAGTTAAAAAATTAGCTTAGTTATGAAAATCTTCTTAATAGGAACTTTTCTTATGTGACCTACCAGACTGGGATTTTTTTAATCACAAAGAATTTCTATGACAATATCTATTCTATGGATATCCATTTCTGTGACAATATCCATTTTCCATTTTCAACTGACATCACAATATCCAAATCCTGATGATCACATAAGCATCATGCCTTTTCAATGGTGACAGGAACTCAAAGCACCAGACTGGAGATACATACAAAACTACTTCATAGTTACTTATTACACATTTGTGCATAGTGGCTCTGAAAAATTTACAGCTAACTCCTTCCTCGCAAAGATGACAGTGCAACCCTTATTAGAACTGCTCATTAAAGAAACATCTATCCCAGAAATGAAATGCCAACATAAAAATGAGAAGAAACAGATGAGAAAGATGGAAATAGATGGCCTCAACCTTTAACCCTGTGTCAGGAATTTATTCTGCCTTTGAAAACATTTGGTTTAGTCTTCCGGCTGAGATTTTCAGAGGGCTTTTATAATCCTTCAGTAGAACACCTGTTGGTTAATCCCTTGTTATAATCTACCTTGGATCAGCTCATGGGGAGAGGAGCTGATGGATGTGCTCCCAGCCCTCTGTGGCAGGAGGAATCACTCTTTGGACCCTGAGCAGGACAGGCTGGGGTCAGGACACAGGTGACACAAGCTGGCACAAGACCCAAGGACCTCCTTTCCCCAAATCTAAAGCAGACCAGAGGATCTGTGCTCCCTCCTTAAGAATGGATTATATGCTTTTATTTCCTATACTCACAGACTAGTATACTCTGTTTTTTTTCTTTTCAGACTTCCCTTTAGCAACACAGAACAAATAAAACCGTGCAATAATTTGCCATGACCAGGCCAAAAGCTACAAGTAAGCCTCAGTGGCCTGATTCTCCAAGCAGCAAGACTTACTCCAATGTAATAATGATGTTTAAAATGTGATGAAACTGCACATTTTCACCACCTAAATCACCACAGACATTCTGCACTTCTGTGGCATTCGGCCTTTTCCTCTCTGTGTTTCTAAAATAAATGCAAGTATAAATGCATAACAAAACTAAGAGCTGCCTCTATCTTTCTTCTCAGAAAGGACAGGGGACATAATTTTCATTAAATCAAGCTAAGGTACAACATACAGCTATACTGATGTAGAGATACAAATGCACACCAATTGGAGAATTCAGTTTCATCTTTCTCCCCTGACTTTACATGTTCTTTTTTCCCCCACGCCCCTTAAGTTTAAAATAACATTTAAATGCTAGTTTCTGTTGCCACAGAGCAGCTTATGTTGCCAAGATAAGTATCTCAGAACAAAGCCAAAGCCTGTCTTACTGTCAAGTAACAGTAAGGAGGTAACACACAGGTGTGTGTGGACCATAATATCTTCAATTCCTTCCATATGCAGCCTTTTCCACAATTATCTCTCAACATATTTGTGACAAACGTGAAAATTCCTGGCTCCTTACATCCATCTGCAGAGCCTTGTTTTAATTGTGTGACTTGGAAGGTTTGTAGCACCATATCCAACATCCTTGTTCACTTTGCAGGCTGCAAACGCCACAATTTGTGGAGAGCTTCTGAATGAAGTGCTATTCCAGAAAATCTACTAAAGAAAGTGGCATTTCCCCCCCAGTCCCCTCTTCTGGAGGAACCTCAGACATAATAGCTAAGTAATTAACGGGAAACTGGACATATAAATGGTGTTCCGCTGGTGTAACATGAAAATCTGACACACTACAGCCCAAAATAGCACTTTGTACCCTCTGAACTATAGATTTGTCTATAGACGTTTTCATCCCTTTTTATAATTTGTTTTTCCCCAAACAGATAGTAAAATTGCTTTAAAAAGGAAAAAGAGGCAAAATGTAAGAAAATTCCTAAAAATCTAACTGGTCTGACTTAAAACAAGAAAAAAGAAAGAAAAAAAACCCCAAACAATGTTGAGATTGTACTCTGGCTTATGTTTGTGTGTTACTAAAAAGCTGCTGAGGATGTGTAGTTTGATACTCCATCACCTCCCTAATACCATGAGAGTGATGTAAACCCTCAGTCCTCCTCCCAAAACTGTTTTATTTGGGAAACTTCATGCTCTTGGTATAAATGAAAGCATTTATTGCAACTGACGAGAGTAACCCAGGGATCCATGGGGATATAAACCTTCACAACCTTTGCTTTCTTAGACTGATTAGCAGTTCATAAGCTTATTAAAGGTGACAGGGATCTCTTAGGAAAATATATTAGGGATTGGGGATCTCTTAGGGATTTTTTTTTTTTCTCAGAGTGCCTGTGGGCAGACTCTCACTTGTTTTGTAGTCCTTACAAACATTTAGCATTGGTTGCTTTCTATATAATTTCCCAAAGATGGAATCCCCCACTTGAATCAAACTTCTTCTGAAATCTCCCATTTGAATCAAACTTCTAAAATCCCCCATTTGAATCAAACTTCTAAATCAAAGATCCTTTGTGAGTGGATTTGTTGCCAGCACTCTTTAAACAGGAGCACATGAAAATCAAGGTTTTGTGGGGTTTGTGTGTATTTTACATTGCAAACACGTCACCACCCACAGTAATAATTTTAGCAAGGCAACTGCTATCAAACATTCTTGGAAATACTGACACCTGAAGCAAGATGCAGGGCTGCCTGTTTAATTGTTAGTTTCTGGCAGTGCATCTGAAAGTCTGGGAGGAAGGGAAGTACTTTTTTAATTGAGGATTAGAAAGCATTTATTAAAATGTAAACAGTACAATCAATTAGAGGTTGTATTACCCCCCCGCAAAAAAAAAACCCCAAAAAGCAGCCTCAGAAAAACAGAGCATTTTAGCACAAATGCACTTTAATTTATTTCAAACAGTGCAAACAGCAAACAATTACAGAAAAAGCATCTGCTGCAGTGTATAATGTTTCAGTAATGCCACAGCTACATTCAAGAAAAGCATCGAACACCTCCCATAAACTCAAGATTCCTATCAGAGATCCTTTCCAACTTTCTCTGCTGGCTTCAGGAAACCATATTTCTCACCTGCTGAGACTTTTCTATTAACTAGGCCAATTCTAGAATAAATATTCTAGAATATTTGTACATCCCACTTACTGGTAATTTCCATATATTTACAGCATGTCATGCTTGATTTTCTGAAATAATAACAAAAATGTATCTATGTAAAAGACCAAGATTTGAGCCAATGAGTCAAGGACTAAAATGTAAAGCTTGCCTCCAAGTTCAAAAGGGGGACCAAAACCGAGAACTGAGGCAGAGCTTTATCTGAAACCATATTTATATTCAGCCAAGTGTAGTGCTCGTGGAACTGGCATCTGCATTGCTCTTCTGCAACAGTGGAAGTGCAGTTCAAGTAGAAGGGAATACAGCACCCACACTGAACTGGATTTTACCTTCTGAAGCCTATTTCAGATTTGCAATCATAAAAAAATTTTAAATGAGAGGTCCTTGAAAAAGAAGGAACAAGCCTAAATATTCCTGCCTTCCTTTCTTCCCTCCTGAATCTGAATTATCTACTTAGTCAAAGCTCAAATTATCTTATCTAGCAATTGCTGTATGTTATGACTTAAGTCATATTACATTGTTACACAGCAATGGCTTTTAAAAAAAAATTATTGCTGTTTAGCATGAAATCATTGAATAGTTTGGGTTGGAAGAGACCTGAAAGACCTGGTTCCAACCCTCCTTGAGACACCCTCCACTAGACAAAGGTGCTCAAAGTCCCCTCCAACCTGGCCTTCAAAAGTTCCAGGGATGGAGAATCCACATGTTTCTTTAAAACATCCACTTTTAAAAACTTTAAATTGTGTAAGTAATCAAGCCTACAATCATTTATTGAACCCAAATGGAAGAAAAATCAGTATAGGTTATCATTTGAGGAAAAAAAATTCCCTTTGGAATTTACATGTTTTCTCAAATGTCTCCATTTTTTTCTAAATATTGAACTGCCTGTTTTTTTGCTCCTTCAAATATCACACTCCTTTCACAATGCCAACCAAAATCCAGTTGACTATTAGTGATGGATTGCCTTATGATTACAATAAACCAAGAGATGTACAATAACTGTTTCCTTCCAGTTCCCTCAGGCCATGTAAATTTGCATGCAAATTAATAAACTAAAACAGTGCAAGCAAAACTCAAGGGAACTAAGATAATTTCCTGTTACTCTCGCAAGTTGGCTTGGTGGTTTGGTTTTTTTTTTTTTTTTTGGTAGGTTGGGGTTTTATTTGGGTTTTTTTTTTTGGGGGGGGGGGGGGGTGTTTGTTTGTTAGTTTGATTTTTGTTTTTTTTTTTTGCCAGTCTTGGACACCTTTCTTTCTTGCCTTCTGTACGGAAAATTTTGCCAGACCCCTATTTTTCCCTGTTGTAGCAACAGCAGAATGTTTAAGAATTACTGCAGAGGTGTAATCACAGTTGCAGGTCTTGCCTCACGGGCTCTAAGGGTTATGCTAAGGGCTGCACAACAGCATCCAGCCACAGCCCAAGGCTTTGGGTCTCTGTTATTTAACACAGTATAAATATTATTGTTGAGACAAAATGACTGATGAGACATCTGATATGAAATATCACTGTTTGAAATAGCAATAATAGGGAAAAATGAGTAAGAATAAGTGACATGGAAGGTCTGTCTTACCATAAATTCCGGTTGAAATACAGGGGAAGGCCTGTAAAACAAATGAAAGGAAGAAAAGATCAGTGGGGTTTCTGTTTACCATCCTTTTTTCAAAACCAAGAGTGTTTTTAAATGCCTGTTTTTCAACACCCAAGGATTATATGTTGTAGCATTCACTCTTACAGCAGGCAAATCACAGGCATTCTCATGTCATTATATGAAACACATTCCATATGTTTTCTTTGCTGCCACATTAATAAAGCTGCATTCTTTTTCTCATCTTGAGCTACAAGCAACATTTGAACACAGAATGATTCTTAAAACTGCCTTTTGAGCTAAAATTTAATGCTGTGAGCTAAAAATTAACGCCATAAGCTACTACAGTAGCAAAAAAAAAAAAAAAAAAAAGTAGTATCATCTGGGTAGAGTTAGACAATGTTTCTTCATCAGTAAAATAAGCTTGGCCAGCTTAGATCCTGTTATGCCTCTTTGCCATGCCCTCAGTCACTATAATCTCCTTTTCTGATCCTTTTCTGAACCTCAGCTCTTTCAGACATGTGGTTTATGGTGTGACCCAACACAGCTGCACTGCTACAAGCCAAAGGTTTGCAAACTGGTGCTAGGGGAGGAACTGGAAGATGCTGGTGAAAAGAAATAGTACATTTCTGGGGCAGCTTGGACACCAAAGAATATCCATCATGCAACAAGAAATATTACAGACACTGTGCCAGCAAGAACAATAACGTATATTTCTGCTAGCTGTATGTGTTGCCTTGAGATTTGCATTTCTGTGAGCAAGAGTCAGTTTTCCACCGGGAAAAAACAAAGCTGCCATTTCACAAGAGAGGCAATTTTCCTCGTGTTCAGCTGACACCTGATATGGCCTTTGCCTCCCACCTCTGGACTGACAGCAGACACAGCTCAAAGGTATGAGAGCACCTGGGAACAAAGTCTCAAATATCCACCCTGAGGCTCCCTCCAGATCTCCCAGCAATGAGTCATCATACAAAAGAAAGAAATTCTTCTTTACTTAATCACACAGGAAAACATTATTCAAAGCTAACGCTTGCTTTATATTTAACCAGGGAATTAATTAGGGAATGGTGATTAAGAAAGGAGAGGTCTAATGGAAAGAATACATCCTCCCCTCCCCTCTGAAAATACTTAACTAAAATAAAGTGGAGGAGAATTATAGTCTCATTCCTTCTCATAGCCACTACATCTTACATCCTGAAAAGTACTTAGCTTTGTAGTTTGTACTCAATAAATCACAAGAATCAGCTCTTTAAAGAAATGAAGAAGAGTAGAAAAAAGAAAAAACAACGACCACATGGTTACAGTGCCCAGGCTGAAGTGGCAACAGATACTTCAGCAATCAGAGAGAAGCATAAAGGACAATTCTGCCCAGTTTAGAAAAAGATCTTAAAATTCACCACTGTTGCGTGTTTCCATGTTAGATAATTGCTCCATACAAGTGTTTTGTTGTTTATTCTTTGCAGAATTTGAGTGCCAGCATGGGACTTAGATACTCATTTGCCCCAGAAAATGAGTAACAAGGTGTTCATGGCTCCTTCTCCTACTGGCCTCACAACCAGGTAAGGGGAAACAGTCCTGCAGCACCTCCAAAACTCCATCAATCCCGTGGCTCCTTGCACAACACCCCACATAGTGCCAACGGGACACAGCTCCACTACTGACTTCAGGTCCCCACGTGTGTGACAAAGCCATCCACCTGGGCGACCTTGGGCTGGAGTGGCTCTGCAGCCCTCTGGCAGCAAAGAGCCCCAGCTCCCCCCAGGTCACTGCAGATCCATCACTGCTGCAAAGCAAAGGGCATCACACTGACACGGCATCTGAGCAAGACCACAGATCCTTAAGGCTGTAAAAGACCTCTAAGATCACCAAGTCCCATGAAATGAACATTCCTAAAGCCATGACAGGGATCCTGAAGGGATTTACCAGCCTGGCTGCTGCACTATGGGACAGGCTCAGCACACACTGCCAACCTCTGGCACCACAGCTGGGTATTGGGGTGCTGGATCCAAGCACCTCAGGGCTCCAGGGGAACAAGCTTCCTTCACATCTTTGCTCAGAGAGAGAAGATGAGAACTGCATTTTCAGCACTGTATGGCAGCCACTTGTCAGACTTGTTCATCTCCATTCACAGAATAACATGCTCTGAGGCCACTCACCAAGCTCTGGCTGGCAATTTGTGTGTTGTGTGCGTTTCTTAACACTTTAAAAATCATTGTGTAGGCACAATCATTACCTCGCTTTCAGTTGCTGTCATGCAGCTGAAACATATCTGGAATGGTGCTACAAGACTGTATAAAATCCCATCAAGTTCCTTTGGAACGTGGGTCTGCGCCATAACTCAGACGAGCTCTGCCCTCTCCCTCATTCAGAGAGGATCACAGCACATAACCAGCAGATGTAATTCTGTAAAATGTGACAGTGCTTTTATTCATTCAAGAAAGACCCATGCCCAAGATCACATATCAACTGTGTTTCCTCTTGGCTCCTAGGGAGACAATTTAGTCTAGATGCCAGGTTGAAATTACTGGCAGAGCAGTAATGGGGAATTCACAGCATGGATATCAACATACTACAATATTTGGCTTATGGACAAAAGATGCTAAGGTTTCTAACCTTTTCTGTGCATAATTAATAACAACTTAATTATATATCTGATTTCAATTAAAAAAATCCATTTCACAGTAGGTAACGTTCATTCCTATTCCCACAATAAAAATGTTTCTCATCTTAATTTGTTGCTGGTAACTGCTATTTATTTATGAACCTTTAATTTCTTTGCTACCAAAAGAGCATGTTTGCTTTGTTTGGGGACTAATAAGAAATGCTACCCTGATAGCACTCAAAACAGACACAACTCTGAAGTTAAACGTAAGTAATAAAGCAGCTTCCTACTACTACTGTGCTTTTGCAATCATCTAGAGAAAGAGGCCAAATTAAATCAGGTCTGTGAATACTGTAAGACTGGAATTAATTTAATTCCTGTAGGAGAGGATGTGGGCGCTCAGCCTCTGGTTCTTTTTAATCCAATGTGTCTTTACCAAGGCTCCAGCAGCAGTGCTAATTAGGATGAAATGTAATGCAGCTTTATGAGGAACATTTACAATAGTCACCATGCGGAGGCCAAGTTGGACTCGGAGACATTTCAGCAAGAAGGACCTGGGTATTCAAATGCTTAAGGGCTTATCTACATCAAGGGGTTCTGGTTCACACTGAGCTGCAATGTATTAACTGTTAAACATTAGATGAATACAATTGCTAAGTCTACATGACCAGATGCCTCCTACTGCAGCCACAGCTCCTAATTGCTTCCTCAGAGCAAGGACTTACTTCAAATTAAGTGCTCAGCATTCTGAACTGGTCTCCCAGTGTCATTTCTGCCACAACCAAGCCACATACAAGGTAAGCACTTTCCTTCCAGCACATAACACAGCAGACAAAAATACTATCAAACACAAATCCTCCTCTGATTTCACTGCATCATCTTATAAGGAGGACTAATTCTGTTTGAGAGCCATTCCTTCATGCACCTTGCATTACTGATATTCCTGTTCATCAGCCAAAGCTCCTAAAAAGCTGGTGCACCTTAGATGCTTTCCAAAATAACATGCTCTATAAAAACACTTAACTTCAAAAAACACAATAAAACTATAAACTTCAGGGCCTATTTTACATCTTTTGCTGCACAAACTATTCACAAGGTACCTATACACGTATTTAAGATCAGTAAAATCAAACACTCAGAGTCAAGTTTTGCTGCTGTTTCTAGATCAAACTTATAAGCCAAATGATTTTATAAACCACTAACTATAATACTATCCTTTTTCCTTTTAAAAATCCTTATACTACTATTGGAAGAAAAATAAAATAAAATCTTATGCTATTTTCCAGCCTCTCTCCTGAAATTAGTTCTCTCTTGGTCATAATTCTGAACCATAATTTAGCAAACAACAGATTCGGGAAGTAACTATCATTCAAAGAAAGTTTTCTATTCATAAATAGAGAATTCCAACATAATTCCCTATCCTGAAAGTGAAGAGAAAAAAAAAAAGTACAATTGAATATGACAATAAGCTCAGTTTTTATTACAGACAATATTAGCATGTTTGTTACATCTTTAAAGAATAAAAAAAGCACTACCAAAGTGCTGGTCAAGCAACTACAGCTGAAGCTCAGATTCAGACCCAACGTGAAATATCCTTGCTGTATTGTGGTTTAAGACTCTTCCAAGGGACAACAGGTTTGGAAAATGATACGCAGCAATAATCAAATTTGAAATAAAAATTCAACAGCTGTGTGGCAAAACGGTGTGTGGTGAACCTGTCACAAAGATACTGACAGCTGATTGAAGGACCACTATTTAGTTAAAATAACTTGCAACAAGTGCATAGAGAAATGCAACACAACTCAGAAACCAAACGTCTGTCAGGTTTCCAGAGGATCTCCACAAGTTTCCCCTCCATGGTGGTCACACTACTTGAGGTAAGTATTTACCACAAAGGTTGAGGTTTGCTTCAAGTCTGTTTGTTTACACAAGAGAGCAGTTACTGAGAGAGGCCACCTAAGAGGTTAAAATGGCAAAAAGAGTATCTTTAAAATTTCCTGTTAACCGAACTAAACAGATCAGGTGGCTGCAGGGGAGGATCATCCTTTGAAGACCTGTTTGCAATTGCCTGGCAATATTCTCATCGTTAAATTATGTGTCTCAGTTTACACAATGAATGACAATTATTTTTTTTACTGAAGTAATCAAAAACTTCAACCAAATTACATTCATTCAAAAATGAGCATGGTGAAAAAATATTGAAGAAAGACTACTAAGAATTACAATTCCTTTAAGCATCTATGTATTCTAACTTTACATGAATTTAAGATAGACTTTTGAAGACATTGAAACCAGAGGCTACAATGACCTACACAAGATGGCAGAGCATTGTAAAAAGGAATTAACTTTAGATGGCTCACTACTTAAGGACTCTCACCAGATTTTTATTTTACATTTTTCAAATTTAGAATCTTTCAGTAATTAAAAGTAATAGCTCAATTAACTGCCTGGATAAAGGTCTGGACTGAAATTGGGTCAAATAATTTGATTTCTCCACATACAAACCTCGTTGTGGGGTGAGGTTTGCCTGGTTTTTTTTCCGTAAACTATTTTAATATTTGTAGTTTGAGTGAAAATCTTATGGGGAAGCTACAAGCTAACAGTTTGGCACATATTTTAAAAATCACCATTCATTTATATTTAGAAATACTGAGATATGAAACCCAGCTGTTCAAAGCAGGGCCACCTAAAGCTGGTCACCCAGGACCACGGCCAGTAAAGCTTGGAATATCTCCAAAGATGGAGACCCTACAATGTCTGTGGGCAACTCTTCTGCTGTTTGAACAACCAGAGAGTAAGTAAGTCATTTCTTGTGTTCAAACACCAGCCCTCCCAGTTCTCTGTTGTCTGGAGACTCCCCAGGGTGCTTTGTTCCCCATCATCTGAGTCACTAAGGAAGATCTTTAACAGCACTGGCCCCACAGTCAGCCCCTGGGGTACATGACCAGTGACTGGCTACCAGCTGGACCTTGTGCCACTGACCCCCACCCTGGAAATCCCAGCAGCTCAGCCAGTTTTTAGTCCACCTCTTGCACAGTAAAAGAAAACAAGACAGAAATACAATAATTGGGCTTACAAGACAGCTTCTGCCTAGGATGTTTAGAAGCCATTGCAGTTGAAATACCAATTAAAACAGCAAAAATGCAGATGATAAGGACAGAATAAAATATCAAATGCAAATTTAGAACAGATTTATTTATTTTCTCTTTCTATACCATCCTGTGCCAAAGCAGGCTTGAAATGAATGACAAACTGATTTTGAACCACATCTGTGATGTGCTTTTCACCCTCTAGAGAACAGTTATAAGTTTTCTTCATGCTGAAGAGCAAGAAATTAAAAATCCCTCTTCTTTTTCAAGAAAAGAAAGGAACATTCAACTATGCGCCCTGTATTGCATCAGCCTCATGGTGCTACAGAGCAGTTTCTGGGCTTGCCTCTAGAGTCGCTGAACTCTCACTGTCTAATTACTCTGAGAAGAAGAGCTTGAAAATGCAAATTCCTTCACAAGAACAATGCAGATACAGCCCTTATTAAAATTTTTTTTTTTAAATTAAGGTTATGGACTATTTTCAGAAGACCAATAATACTGTTTCATCATATTTACTTAAAAACACCTATAGTATTAAGGGATTCCATTCCTTCAGCCTGACAGGCCACCTGCACAGCAGGCTTTGGGCATATCCTCCCCACAGGCTTATTTCTATTCACAAGATCCTGTGGTGTCCACAGACCCACAGACCTCATCTTAGCTGTGTATTGCTAAGAGGAAAGCTGGGATCCAGTTTCACCTCTGCCTGCCCATTTCCACGCCGGATTTCTGGCTTGAGGTTTTCTCTACAGTTAATGACGAGGGTAATCCAGCTGTTTCAGGCCAAATGAGTGGCTCTTGTGGGGAACTGTTGACTACAGAGCGAAGCTGGATACCCAAGCTAAATTTAGGTGAAAGAAATCCTTCCCTGAGAACAGGAAATCATTATGTACTTGCCAGAAAGATTCAGGAACTCTCTCTCTCTCTCTTCCGAGTCCTCACCACAGGAATATTATTCCACTGATTCAATATAAAATTACTTTTAATGAAAAATGTTGAGCCAGGCTTCTCCAGCTTCATGAGGTGAGCAGGGACTTCCAAGGCCAGCAAATCCACTCTGTTTCTCCAAAGAGTCAACACAGAACCCTCTGTTCTGTGCATTGGTTTCATGTCCACGAGCACAGCTGTGAGAATCAGATGTGACAGACTCGGTGCAGGCTCCTGGTAGCCCAGGCAGATTTCCACCCCAGGAAATGCCAGTGCTGAGCCATATGTGGTGCACAGAAGACAAAGGCATTTCAAGCCTGGCCCAAGCCCACACGGGTTGAGAGGAGAGGACACACCTAATGCAGCATCAGCATTTCCAGCATCCAGCATCCATTACATACTAGCAAATTCTTAATGAGCTCAATTTTAGTGTCTAGGTGCCTCATTCAAATCAATACTTTGCCACATCTACAGATCAATAGCAGCTTTAAATTTATAATATTTTCAAATGAAAAGAAAAAGGAGTAAGAAACCACAAGCCTATATATTAACTTTAGAAAGGAGATATTCTGCAACAAAAGTATTTACTGACCACGGTGACAATTACTTCATCCTCAACACTAGGTTAGCCTGTTCCTACTACTTCATCTAAATCAACATACTCAAGGAAATACCGCTGCACCTTTGCTGTGGTTTGATTCAGGTCTAAGCCAACCTTGCAAGAAAAAGTCTTTAAATGACATTAACATAATAGTGAGATCATACTCTGACAAACAAGAATAATGAGGTAAATTAAGGGCAGATGGATATTGTGGCTTTCTTCTAAATGTCCTTAATTTTGAAGGTTTTAGACATACTGTCTCCTGAACCTCAGTGCGATTTTAGCTTTTTACTATTTGTGATATTTATAGCTCCCATTTATATAAGTAATATGTAATTTTAATGCAGGTCTAATAGTTCCAACTGCCATTGACACAGATTGTAAAATGAAAAAGGGAGAATACCTTGTTGAGTGAGATGCTATTTTATATCATTTTGCCACCCTAACCACTGCAATACAGTGGGTTAATGTCATATTTGGATTCCAACCTTGCCAACACATCAAAGATCCTCCCAGGTGAAGAGGAGCAGGGCTGTGCAATTGATCTCCCCTAACCTGTAGCGTCTGTGTCACTCTGGTCCGGGGTGACTGACTGCAATGCATGGGGATTTTTTTTGAGAGAGGTAAGAGAGATGCCTTGAAGAAGTGCACGATGATGAAAGTTATGAGACAGGCGTAGACCTTGGGAAATGTCAAGGGAGATCACAGTCAAAACTGCCTTCTTTACCCAGGATAAATAACAGCAGTTGTGGATTATGCGACTGTAATTCTGTGGAGGAGGTCTGGTAACATAAATCACAGTAAAGACAAATTGAGCCTCTTTTTAAAGACCAAGGAGGTTATTCATATTTTTAGCTTCTATTCTACTGTTCCCAGGCACAATCCCTACAAGTATTTCTATGGCTATCATGAGTCCTCTCAGTGCAGTGTTTTTCCCCTCCCTATTTATTATCTGCTGTCACCCCTCTCTACTGTTTTTTCCTTTCCATCCTTCTGCACACTCATCCCCGATCACGGATTGCTGCCATCCGCCCTGTTCCAAATTCACTGCTTCCATTACCACTTCCCTTACAGCTGGGGCACATCTGCTCTCAGATCCACTTTACAATTTTTCCTGAGGCTCTGCCTTGCTCTCAGCATTGCTGGAATGCCTCTGCAAGGAAAGCAGTAGCTACAGGAATCTCGCCACCATCTGTGGCTTGATTCAGAGCCATTGCAGGCAGCAAGAAACCCTCAGCTTCAACTGCAATCCAAATCCTATTTCCACTGGATTTTCTCTTTCAAACCGCTGTTGAATGACACAAATAAACAAGTTAAACTGCACCAGTGTCACCAAAAACAGGTCAGCAACTCTGGATACCTCATTTCTGGCACACTGGGTTTGGTTCAGAAAACATAAAACAACACACTGACTACCTGAAAGAAGGCTCTGGAAAAATCAGTGGCAATGTGTTCAACAGGGCACTCAGAAAATGAGGAGTCCTGAAGAGAGGCCGATCCAGGTTTGCAGGTTCTGACACGTTTCCTCATTCTGAGTAACCCCAGCAGTGTTTCTTACCAAGCTGAATGAATCTGCATAACGCTTTCCTTGGCATCAGTAAATGTGTCAAGATTTGTCTCAATAAAACTTCAGTGTCAATGCAAGAAAGGCCATCACACATATGGGAAAAGCAGAAAGGAAAAAACCCCCAAAATCTGAAAAAATATGTCTATTTTCTCTAAGTTCCTTCAGCTTTCATTCTCTTGCAGACATTGATTCCTCCTCTCGAGAGGTGTTGCTGCAAAAATACAAAGTTAACAATTCTAAATGGAACTGCGACTCTAATTTTCCATGCCCTCCTGTTTAATATAATGGTCCAGACAGGTTTTTTTACTGAATTCAAGTAACATAATGACTTGTCAAATTCTTCCTGCTTTCAGATGTTCTGTATGGAAATAACTGGTATGTATATTTTTAAAATGGCACAAACAGCAGAAGTGAGTAACAGACTTAAAGATTTCTCTCTCTTTTTAAATACATATTTCCCAAATGAAGAAAACTGCACAGAGCATCAAAATGAAATACGAAAAATATAGCTATCACTTTGATTTCCCTGTCTTTTCTGGTTGAGTTAACCCCAGATGCCTTTTTCATTTAAAAAAAAAAAAAAAAGCATATTGAAATCTCTGTGCTGTTGCTTTGCTTTTTTTTAAAAGGAAAGACAGACATGAAAAGGTCTAAACCAGAGAAACATTATTATTCAAGAAACGTTATAAGGAATAACCACTTGCATTACTAATACTTCATCATTCATGCAAACTATTTAGCATGAGAGACAAAAGCAGATTAAATATATATCTACAGCTATGTGTTATGTCAAAGAGATAGCAGCTCTGGAGAACAAATATATCACACAGAGAAGGGGAAAAAACAACAAAAAACCAGCCAATACCCAAAAAATCCCAAAGCAGGGAGGGAAATGAATGAAATTAAAAACTTGTACCTGAGGATGGGAATGGTTTAGCATGGTTAAATGGTTTTACAGTTTCTTGTTTTCAAATACCTTGAAGAGAATTGACTGAACTGAAAGGTTCCATTCCATGTGCTATGGTAAGGACTGTATAAAAGCAAAGGAGGAAATGTTGGCAGACTATTAAAGCCCCAGTTCCTTTTTCTGTCTTTTCTCCAAGCACCCATTGATTTCAGCAAGTGCTCTTCACATGTAGTGACTCCACAACGGGGCTCTAATTGCTTCTTTTCAGACTGATGTGAAGGCATCAACACGCAGAAATTTCCATTTGTGCTCATGGGATTTGTATGGCCAACGCTACTCGTTATTCTTCCCGAGTCTGTTCCCCTGGTTCTTGTACTTTTAAGGTCTACTCCAACAGAACGCTTCTGTCTTGCATTAAAATACAGTTATGAAATTCATAACTAAACAGTACTTCAAACCATATTGTTTAATCTATGACTTTTCCTCTGACAAGTGTGAAAACGTGTGCAATACGACAGAAGGTTTGCTATAGTAATTGCATGTTGTGATTGAATGAGAGAGTAACAACCACGGAAATAACAGTCTTGCTGAAATTGCTGCAGAAGGTAAGTTGCTCCTGTACAGTTTTATCTCATGAACCATCTGTTTCCACAGCCCTTTAAATGTTTCTTCAACTAGTTGAGGGATTTGATTGTTGTTCCTATAGGCATTGCCACATTTTCTCTGACCTTTTGTACACTACTTGGGAAAGTGTGTCTCTCTATCCCTTTCTGTCCTTCCTACCCTCAAACCTTACTCGCTGGGACTCATCCACCCACTGCCCACATCTGACAGACCTCCCACTCATGTTTTCTAAATTCCTGCCACACTAGCTAGCAAAGACAGGATTACATATCAGAAAAATGTATAGGTCCCTTTGTGTATCCAGTAGATGGAGACACAGTGTTTATTTCCCTAAAAGTTGACATTATTAAACATCAGCTCAAGAATCAAATACTATTCAAAAATTATTATTATAGTCAAGACTTACCTAGTTGTGAAAAAAGAAATATAACTGAATAATAATCACACTGTAGAGTTGAATTACAATGCTAAATCATTTGCAGTATGGCACTAAGTAACACTACATTAAACTTAACAGATTATCAAGACTAATTCTACATTAAAAAAAAACAAACAGCTGAAGTTAAAATGAAAATGAACAACATCTCTTCACCTAAAGCATTGTCCCCTTTGCACACCAGCAAAGCTCTACAATGAAATAAACAACACAACAAAACTGTTATTGAAACGCAGCCCACAGTGACATCATGTTACAGCAGTAATGTTGTAGTTACAATCACCTTGTAGTTACAACAACTAAGGTTCCTTCAACTCAAACCTCCAGGTGAATGAAAAGAAAAAAATAGGGGATATCAGATGAAACCAACGTGTCGCAAGTTAAAAATGAACAAAAGGAGATTCTTCTTCACATAAAACAGTGGATGCCACAGAAATGAGAAAAGATTATAGGAGCTGAAAATCAATAGTATGAATTCACCTAAGAAAAAAACCAAATGAGCGATTTAAAGCGCAAAGATAAAAGCTGTGGATCAAGAAGTCCCTAAGTGAGAAAAACCAGGGCTAGGAAAGTGTTCTGACAACTGCCATTAAATGCTTACCCCATCCCTACACTCCCCATTGAGCACCAGCTTTGGGCCAAAGCAAAGGCAGGGCACTAAGACACACATTTGGGCTGACCCAGCATGGCCCCTCATACACTCTTCAGTGAACTTTCTGCATAACTATCGAGAAAATGATGAACCAACTGGCAAGAAGTGCAGTTTTTGGGGGATTTTGTAAGGTAAAATATGTGAAGACAACGAATTGCATCAGAACAGCAATTGCCAAAATGGCAAATGACCACAAGCCTCCTGTGCCCTGACCAAGACAGGGTTTTGGAGAGCAAGTCTTCCATCCCATTTGCTTCTGCAGATGTCCTTTTGAGCAACCCTTCCCTGTAAAGATGTCAGCAAGCAGGGGAGTTTATTGCATGATGTGCTCTTGCTTCTCCATGGCACGAATAAGAAATGTGTATCACACCAGCCAACCCTAAAAGGGACTACAGACCCTCCTTATCCTTGCTGGATTTGCTCCAGCCACCAGGCAGCATTCTCACTTCCCTTACGAAGCCTCTCTCCCTCTGGTCTCCTTTGTTTCTTCCCAAGGTGCTGCTATAGGAGGCTTTGGGAAAGAATTCATCACTGCACAGTGAACAGTTCTCTGAATCTGAAACATGAAATACCACATTGCCTTATCGTTATGACTGAAGAAGTCCTGTTTTATGCTCACCTTTCATAAACATATTGAATGCACCAATGTTCATGATATTTTAAATATTTGACAAATCTCTATTTCTGCTATATCTTATTCTTTTGGTAACTCACTGTTCCATCTGTGAGCAGCATTCTCATTATAGAGCCCCCTAAGAAACACACCATCCCCAGCAACATCTTAAGAGCTGAGCATTTGATTTGCCTTTCCAGACAGAACTGTTTTCAAGAAGTCATCCAAAATCACTTTCAGAAAATTTCTCCCCAAGGACTTACAACTCATTAAGAGTCCGTGCATGGGTTAGTAATTTACATGATTCCATTGTGGATTTGGCAATTTTTATCTAAAGTCTTTGAAGTTTATACATAATGTCAGTCATTCTGAGTCATCAGCAAATTACAACCCTCTTTACTGCACTGCTGGAAACGCTGCTAAATATATGGAGCAAAACTGGTCCTGACACCACTCCCCCTAATATTGCTGTTAACCTCTTCCATTGAGAGAACAGTTTTTTTATTCTTTGTATTCATTTCTCATTTGCTAATTGATTTTTAATCCATAACTTCCGAAGCCTATCGATTTCTCCATCCCATGAATCTTTTCTTGTCTATTATTCAGTCAATAAACAATGCTGCGTATTTTCTCAAAAGCACCCAGCAAGGAGGGAGGCTGCCACTGCAGCACAAGCTTCGTGGTTTAGTTGGTGCCACAAATAAAGTAGGAGACTCCCTCCAGACCAGACAGTCAAGACAATCATCCTTAGCTCAGTTAAGGGAGCACACGCTGCCCAGGACAGATGGGTAGAGCTGGGCAAAAATAGCAATTCTAAGAGCAAGTAGAAGCAAACAGAGAACAGGGAGGCCAACACATGTGACTTTTCAGCCAAGTTTTGAGCTGTTCTAATAAGAAACCACAGAAATAGCTTGAACATCACATGTTATTGAGCAGTGGACTCTGACCTTTCTCAGTCCATGCACCGCAAGCAATGTCAGCCCGTGCCTCGCCTGGCACACGGAGCACTGTGACAGCAACCCTGCCTTCAGCTCACTTGAGAGAGCTGTGGCCACAGGACAAAGGGCACTGGTAAAGGTTTTGGGCTTTTTTCTTAAGGAGAAATGATTTTATTTTACAGATGTTGTGCCAGTAAGCACCCCTCATAAAAATAGAGGCACACTGACTAATGATAAATCAAAATACTGTGGTTTTAGCTGTACATGGGATATATTAGGGATGATTTGGCTGATGACCAACATAATACTACAAGAGTAGCACAAAGCTGTCTCATTTCTCTCCTTCAAAATATTTCTTCAAACCCAGTGTCTAAAAAACATGACAAATTGTAATCTGGTGTTTCACTTTGTCAAATCCTAACAGCTAACACTACCTCTTCAGTGTGCTCCTGGTCCTTAAACAGACATCTTAAATACACCAGCAATAAAAAAGCATAAGCTATGACTGATTTGGCCTCTTCAGCTGTTGGGATCAGTCCAGACAACCCATAAATTCTTTATGAACTAAAAAGCAGAAACTTAAAACACACAGGTTAAGCTAAACCAACTTTAATACACTTCAGGATTTTGGCCACCACTTCACCTATAATTAACATTGACACTAATATGCTTTGCCATATTAGAACCAGTATGGCCAGAAGTCTAGGATTATGGCATGGAATAAAAAGTAGCCAATCCCATAATGTGACTCAGAGAAAATCCATTTGTGATCTGGCAAAAATTGTACTCCTTTCTCCTCAAGCCCTGAGAGTTTTCAGGACATGGCTATGCCATCACTCAGGATAGTGAAGGACACCTGTAATGGATTTCCATCCACAGAAAAGCCTTGTCTGAGAACTGGAAGGAAAACTGTGTTATGATACAGGGTAGACAGGGAAAGGCAATGAGGATATGAGTTTTACTCTAACAGCACCTGTAAGATCAAAGAGTTTCAGAGAGCATTTGGCTGTAATTGCAGACACTGTAAATCATAAATTTATCAGTATCAGCATTTTAATGCAGAAACTCCAAGGACAAGCAAGTAGCAAACCTACTTCATAAAATACTAACGCTTCCTTCTCACAAAACAATTCTCCTCACTACATGTAGCTGTGTGGATAAATAAGAGGAGGGAGAAAAGAAACTTAAATGTGAGAGTGACGAGGCACTGGCAAAGGTTGCCCAGAGAAGCTGTGGATGCCCCATCCCCAGAAGAGTTCAAGGCCAGGTCGGACAGGGCTTGGAGCAACCTGGGATAATGTAAGGCGTCCTTGCCCCCAGAGCAGGGGGCTTGAAACAAGATGATTTTGAGGTCCTTTCCAACCCAAACCATTGTGTAAATCTATGATTTTCCTGATTGTTTATTTTAATTCTCAAGAAGTCAATTAAATCCAAGAAGCAATGGCCCAAAGCAGTAGTTTCACTATGTTTTTATCATGAATTGAATACCCCCAAAAGGGACAGATGGTGTACAGAGGTAGTGGATGGCTCTAAACAAAAGTGAATTCAATTTTTTTTCTCAGTATTATCCCTAATTTCCAAATGCACTTTAACAATGGAATAGTTCAAGTTACAGTGCAATATCAGTGTTTTTCTATTGCGCAACAATTCACTTCATGAAGGGCTGGAAGGTCCATTCTTTTGTATTGCATGCCGAAAAAAATTACATTTACCTATGTCGTTCCTAATTATTAGATATAAAAGGAAATTAGCAAATAAATAAATTTTACTACACACACACAAAAAAAAGCTGTTAGGCAATACTCTTCACCACAACCTAGATGCTATATTTCACAATGAAATCCACACTGTCTTAATCCTGAGTCTAGACTATTAATTATAATGAGAAACAGTGTAAATTGATCAAGCTTTGTCATCAGAAATTAGAATAAGGCAGCTCTTTGCTTTTTTCTAAAATGAAAACAACAACAACCTCTTATTGTACTAGTCAGGAAGGGGAAGTATGAGGTCTACCCACTTTGTTTTCACTGAAACCTTTTAGTAGAGCTGCCTTTTCGTCTATACCTTTCTTTCATGTAAACTGAACACAAAGAGGTTGTTCAGCCACAGAAAACATGATTTTCAATCTCACCTGTCCAGTTCTCTCCCAATAGAGCAAAATTGAGGAGGAAATGAAGTTAAAGGTGGATTATGCATACTGTGTGAACATCAGCTTCGTGTAAGCTTTCTTCTATATTCAACCAAAATTTAAGGACAAACAACTAGTATTTTATTAAAACATCACAATAAAAAGACCAAACTGGGCAACTGGAAACCCCACAGAAGGAGCACACAGAAGCCATCACCTGAAATACTTCTGGCAGAGGTGTCGCCGACATCACTTCTCTTGTTTCAACTCAGATACATAAAAATGTGAATCTGACCCACAGTGTAGTCTTTGGATAGGTTATTATCTCTCTCATTTCAAGAAAAACACATTCCTGATGTTACCAGAACTGCAGCAATAGGCTTGGTTGAACCGACACTAATCACAGAACCATTTTTCTGGTGAGCTGCTTCTCCATATTCAAAGAGTGGGGGGAAATGCCAACGTTTCTCTGCTGACTTGGGCTGGAATAGAGTTAATTTCCTTCTTGGTACGGGACTGTGCTTTGGATTTGTGCTGGAAACTGTTGATGACACAGGGATGTTTTAGTTATTGCTGGGTAGTGCTTACACAGAGCCTTTTGTGCTCCTCACCCCACCCCACCAGTGAGAAGGCTGCGGGGTGCACAAGGAGCTGGGAGGGGACACAGCCAGGACAGCTGACCACAACTGGCCAAAGGGATGTTCCAGACCACACGGCGACATGCTCGGCCTATAAAGCTGCAGGAAGAAGGAGGATGGAGGGGACATTGGGAGTGATAACACTTGGCTTTCCAAGTGACCATTGTGTGTGATGGGGCCTTCCTTTCCTGGCGATGGCTGAACGCCTGCCTGCCCAGGGAAGCTGTGAATGAATTACCTGTTTTGCTTTGCTTTGCAGCTCTTGATTTCTCTACTAAACTGTGCTTATCTCAACCCATGAGTTTTTTCACTTTAATCTTCTGATTCTTTCCCCCAGTCCACTGGTGAGGGAGCTGCTCTGCGGGTCTTAGTTGCTGGGTGACAACATTCAAGGTCTGAAATATTACGAATATGCCACTCAAATGAACCTATCTGCAGCACACCATGATAAGAGATTTTATTCGCCCTGTAAAACCTGTGAGCCCTTGGAAGGCAGCTGCACATTGACTAAGCTGATTTCTCCATCAAGGAATTATTTACATATAAACAGGCTTTGCTATAAAAGCATGCCATGACATTAAAGATGAGGGGGGAAGTGGGAGAAACAAGTGTCGTCAAGACCACTTCCAAACAAAAGTGTTTTTGAACCTTGCAAGGTATTTCCTTTGGCAAAAAACCAATTTTTATTCAGCCACCTCTATCTCCTGTACATTTCTAGAAAGATATGCTCTCTGAGCTACCTATCACATCATTTACTTCCTGGAATCTACTGTAATAATACTACTCTATATATAAAAATAGGTCTAAAAGTGTTTTTTTTAGGGCTGCCAATTCATTCAAAAGTCACAAGACTCTAGAATTAAGATTGTTGCACAGTTCTTCATGTATTTACTCTGCCTCAAATATATTTTTTTTACAGTCTCATGCATTTCTTTCTGCTGAGCCCTAACTCGTTCCATTTATAAAAGCACAATTCATGTTATTAGCATGAGCTAGGTAATTCTAAGCATCTTCTGAAGGGAGTGCCTCAAACTTTCTGGGCCTTCACCACTCTCTAAAGCATTCCTAACACACAAAACACACTCCAGAAAAGAATTTGTGAATGTTTGAATACATCAGCAGCATAAAATTTACTGTGATTCTGATGGGCTCGTGACTGTGTTTCTGCTGAAGGAGACAGAATCCCATATACAAAATTTCTGTTGGCTTTGAACTGGCTGTACTATAACAGACAAATTTTAAGCCAGAAAAAAATGAGTGAGGTGCAGATAAGTAACACCTAATATGACAAGGTTTTAGAAATTGAACCAGTGCAATGATTTTATGCCAGATCAGTACTGCTTAGCACATGGCTGTGACAGCCTTTCGGCCACACTGAGAGCCCTGGAACAGATTTGCTGTATCATCAAACCACAGTTGAAAATGAAACAACTTCATTTCCTATTGGATTCACCAAAAAAAAAAAAAAAAAAAAAAGAAGAAGAAGAAATAAAAAATAATGTGAAATGAAAAAAATCAGTATCAGAATTGGAAACCCTGATGCATCAGGGTGGTTTTGTCTGGTTGTTTGCTTGTTTGGGTTTTTTACTAGAAATTTGCAGCTGGGGTGCAAATCTGGGCATTTCTTTTGATTGCTGATGATCTCCCCTTATACCCAGCTTTTCAAGTTAGATCAGCAGAAGAAATTCTGGGAACAGCACACACCCATCCCTGAGTTTGTCTGATCTAGAACGCAAGCCTGCAGTGCATCATGCGACTGCACTGCTCCATTCCCAGTCCAGACAACTCCTCTGCTCCCAGCAGTGATGAAATGGAACCTGAGCTTGTGCATCAACAGCAGCAATGCAGAGGGAACATGTTTCTTGCCAAAGCCCAGGTTTTGTTTTCAGACTCACAGTGTGAGCACTGACCCAGCACTGCTTGGGGATATGAAAGCTGGCTGTATCCCACAGTCCGAGGTGCTCAGGAAGCCTTCAAACCACAGGAACACCACTCTCAGCCCTGCTAAGCATCCCTCATACAGCTGCCTCCCAAGATCTGACAGTTCTCCCATTTTGAACTACTGAAAAAAAAGATTTCTTTACAATTTCAACAGGTTGACTTCAAAACTATAGTCAAATATTCAGAGCAAACGAATTCATGAGACACAAGGAGCTGAGAAAGAAACAAAAAGCACAGGAAACAGGTCACTCCCAAACATCTGCTAAAAGCACTAGTTTTTCTCTAACAATTGAACAAGAATTTCAGCTCCATACACACATTTGCCTACTCATATTACCACCTCAAGGATTTAGTCTCCAGAGGCATGAATTCCCACGTTGAGATGTCCTGCTGAATCTCAAGCAGCACTTGTGCAACATGGACTGGAATTCTGCTGTTTCTAGGGACTTCAAACATCAGTGAACGAGTGGATCACACACATCTTCCACAGTGTCTGCAAAGCTCCATAATTTTCCTGGGTTTTTTACACTAGTAAAGTGGTGTCCCATCAGCTGCTCATTGATAAACACTGGCCACATTATCTGCTTTCCTGTAACAACAGTGTAATACAAGCAGCTCTCACAGTGAGAAGAGCTTTTGGACAGACAATGTCTGGTTACAGAGCATCAAAGAAAACAATCAGCCACTTAAAAAAAACACCAAACCAAACCAAACCAAACCAACTGAAAAACCCCAAACCAACAAAAGGCAAAAATCTTTTCACCTTAGCAGCATAAAGAGGCAAGAAAGTTTAGAATTAATTTACATTTTGGTACACTCCTAAATTCAAAATTAAATTGCTTTTGTTACCCTGATCTTTATTAAATATTCCATTTTCCTTCTCGAAGCGATGACATCTTACTGTAAATCAACCTTTGGTTGGAGACAAATAAAACCAGAACTCATCTTACTGATATCTAATTACCCCAGCTGGATTATGTTTTATCAAACAGATGCTTACAGATCTTCTCCTTCACTGTTTCTTTCTGGAAAAGACCTCTAATATATTTTTGGAAGTTTCCCACGCTAGCTGCACTTTGCTAATCAAAATTTGTGCAGAAATAGCCTTGTGTGCTCCACCTCTACGAGTTTTCTGAATTTATATATTTTGGAAATATATAAAGCTCTCTGAGCAGCTTTTCCAGCCAGTCCTTGCTCTCCAGAGTCTGCCCTCATAGCACAGTTCAAGGCTGGGGCTTCACAGAGCCATTTTCATGATGTAATAAATTACCAACATGAATCAGGTACATCATTAACATAATCATGTTAGCCTGCAAAGAACCCCACGCATTAAAAACCTGTTTCCCTAATAAAGCAGAAACACAGAGCCTCAGGCAGCTCCTCAGCTCAGCAGCCCCTTGCCTGTGGAGTCATCCAAGGCTGGAAGGTTGAGCTGGTGACTGGTTCTTACCCCAGAGCTCCTGTCCTAGACAAATAGCCAGTGTCACAGGCCAAGGGCTAAAAGGTGACAGAGCACGATGACTTCTCCTGGACAGGTGACTATTAGAAGTTCTAGTAGTCAACCCCCATGCCAGTCTGAGAAATCCTATGGCCAAAACGTCCCACCTGCCTATTTCTAGTTTTGGTCACATCCACAAGTTGGTTTTTTGTCTGGCTCTCCTCACTAAGTACATCCCAGTTACCACCAGTTCTTCACCTCTTGCCTTTGCCAATGGCATTTCATTCATTTTAACAACGTGGGGAAAATACCAGGTTTCAGGAAAATGCCTCTGCAGGTTGAAGCTTACCTGCAAAATCTCTTCTGCCTCTCTGGTTCTGAAGCCTCATGTACCCTGGGAGGCATTAAGTAATTCTCCCAGGCTTCTCTGGATCCTGACTACATAGAATATCATCAGTGCTACAGAGACACCAAACTCCAGTTATTCCTCCTCCTCCTTCGTGCAGAGGTTGTGGCCAGGTAAAAGACCAATAAGAGAACTTTATTCCAATAGATGTGCTCTTCAGTTTGAGATGTGGGATCAGTACACAGTCACATCATGGCCAGCATTCCCCTTGCAAGGTAGGTACACCAAAGCTGAAGCTGATGTGCTGCTGACTGGTCCACAGCAAAAAACAGAAGTAAAAACAAGCTGAGAAAAAGTTGGTAAAATTATTATTTATCTCCCACTGTTCTCTTGTCTCTGAGTTTGGCCAGGTTGGGCTGCCTAAGGCTTGACAGTGCTGCATTTTCCTCATCTGATCTATTATTCATGAGTTCAACTATAAAAGACAGGCATAAAGATCACTAATCTTATATCAGCAGCTGAAGTTTACGGGCTCCATATCCATCAACACCCTCCAGCTTCAACCATTAAAGCAAAACACCTCAGAAAAACTAACAGTGAACAGGGTAAAATGGGAATAGCTCCAAAATGTTGACATTCCTCCCAAAATATTTTCCCATTGTCTTGAGCTACAGACACAGAAGTTTCATCAGACTCATCTTTGTAATCTGACCGTTGTATGGCAAAACTTCACAGAATACATCCATTTAAAAATTACAATAGTAATCAGAAAATCCTGCAGCTTTAATTGTAAAATGTACTATTATTGTTATCTATATAGAGCTACCATCCCAAAAGGGATGTGCTTTGTGCTGGGGACTGGAAGGGGACGGGGATTGACGTCAGCTGCCCTACAACTCTCTGCACTCCTGAATTATCATTTTTTAACCTTGGGGAAAAATTGAATTCCGCTACTGAATAAATTTAGCACAGAGTCAACTTAATGATCACATTAGTCCCTGTCTGTTCTCCCAATGCCCATTCACTATTTAATTAACCTATTTTTGTAGGTTACTTCCTAGAGCTATTTTTAGGTAGTTTAATCTAAGCCGTCCCTTCTCTGAAGTTGGTTTCATGGGTTACCTTCCTTCTAGCAACTGTGTCATTGCCATTTGGCTCTCAGCAGGAACATGGTGATGCCAAAGCCTGCTCTGGTTTAATTAGTAAGTATATCACTGCCCAAAATCTATGAGACTTTTTTTTTTTTTTTTTTCTGGTTAACTCCTGGGACAACAGAAATCATTCCTGCTACTTTAACAACTTGCTAGAAGATGTATTTTCTTCAGTCAGACCAATAATTCAATCATGATCACGGGCTGATTTAATTACAGGGTTGGGGGGGGTGGGGGGTGGAAAAAGACCCTATACATCATTTTCCTGGAAGCAAGAGCCACACACCAGAGATCTCATGACAAAGCCTTCGCGTGCCAGCCCACACAGGCTGCAGCTGTAGCAGCCAGAGGGGCGTCTGGTGGTGAATGCGCTGACAGAAAAACCTCATTATCCAAACTGGGGAAGTGACGTGGACACTTCTTTTGTCTGCAAAGGGTGCAGGATGGGCATGACTAACAACCAGAGAGTTGTTATTGTGGTTTGTTTGCCTCGGTGCACAGTTAACAGCAAAGCTAAAAACCAGGCAGCTAAAAACCAGGCAGCTAAAAACGTACCGAAATAACTGCTAGGGCAGGAGCCCAGCCAAAGCTTAAAAATGTAGAGAATTGCCATTTGGAGCCTGGGATTTGCCTAAACTGTTTGGAAAGGGAACCTGAAGAAAGAGATCTTACTTCCCCAGCAGATCAATAGAGAGACTGGGCATCTTTTGGAAGGAATTTATAACTACCAGGGTAACATTTTGAGTGATTGTGATTCTGGCTGCCAAGATCTCACATGTCTTTAGCTGCAGCAGATTGCTGTAGACTAGTCTTTCCCTTTGCTGAACGAAAGTCTGAGATTTTATCTGGTAAAAAAAAGCCTGTTTTGTTCTGTTTGTCATTACAGTTTTGACCAATCTGCTGGCAAATCAGCCTTTCCAGCCTCATTCTCTGCCTATGGAAAACACATCAAACAATTCCTTGTACCTCTAATGGGTAAGAGATGATGGCTAAGGCTTTCAAGTTCCTTTTCCAAAATATTCCATGTATGTTTTAGTGAAAAAGCAAGCTCTTGGGACTTGAAGGAAGGGGGAGGGGCTGGGAGGAGATCTTAGCTGTCTCTATTATTTTAATAAAGTCAGCTGAAGTCCCTTAGAAGTTAAGAGGGAAATAAAATGTACTCTGTCTAGTGGTGAATCCAACACTATAATCTCTGTGCTCTTCCAGCATGTAGCTTGAAGTAAGAAGCAGAAAACAAAGGATTGTCTTTAAAGAGTTAAGAGGATTAAAAAAGTTTACAGGTAAGAGTCAGAAGCATGGTTGACAAATGTGAAAAAAATAACAGAGAAGGACAACAATAATAAAATGATTAAGTAATGGAAGAGATTATTAATGATTACAAAGCCGGACCTGTAACTAGATGCTTTCAAATTAACAGCACACACATCAAACATTGCCTTTGCTAGCCTTCATCTTGTGAAAACACAATTCTATTCTTCTCTTCTGAAATGCTCCTATATCAGATATGATTGTGACTAGAATAATGGGTTTTTCATATTATATGTATTTATTATATATCATTAAAAATAATATAGTATCTATATTTTCTTTCATACAAATGTTACGTATCATGTAAGCAAAAAAAACAGTTTCAGTAAACCTTACTGTGACTAAATTCATCATTATACCACTACCCATTATTAAAGAAATACTATAAATTGCTAAAATAACAATTATTTACTACATTAAAATAATATATAACAGGTATTTTCTAATGCAGTGTGTACAAAATGATGTTTCTACTATAGCACTATTTTCTGCTTTTTTGTATCATTAACAACACTGGATATCTGTAAGATACAGAACTTCACAGCAAACAAAGTAAGGATATCAGCTATTAGGATTTCTTTAAATAAGTGCAATGTTTTGGTCAATAAAACACGAAAAATTAAATACGAGGTAAATGTAGTATAAATAATTAAAATGTTCACCTTACTCAGGCTGGGCCATTTAGAGGAGAAAAACAGGAGTGTGCATACCATAAGCATCCTTTTTTTTTTGTCCTGACTTTAACTTCCAGTATTCTGTCAAGATCTTTTTAGATGCCACTCTAATTCACCTTAGGAGGCAACACATTCATTAGTATCTACAACGGATACAGAATTTGTTATGCTATTAATATACTTAGCAACTGCAGAAAGCAAGAAATGATGCACCACCTGGAGAGCTTTTGCTGGATAGCTACTTTTTTTTCAAGTGTGTACTGGAACATGTGGGTGGCTGTGACTTTTTGGGTGTCTGACTGCACCAGGAATGCTCTGCAGCAGAAAATGCCTTTATTACTGCAAGATCTGCCAGCAGATATGATCCCAGTTGCTTTTTTGCTGCATCTAAGAATAAAGTTAGATGTTCAGAAGGATGCCTGTAAGTAGGAAGGAATGTGGATGCAAAACAAAAGCTGAAACCAATAGTGGAAAATGAAAGGAAATTCTGAACTTGGCAGTCTTAAATTCCAAGTTACCTCACCAAGAGTATTGTCCCTAAGCATTACCACCTCCCCTCTCCACAAAATTTCATACTAAATTTGATAAAGACAATGTTCTGATTTTTCTTCAGCTCATACAAATCTGTGAGACTAGTTAAAGAAAATTAAATAGCACCTAGTTTAGGAACACAGCTGTTTTTTTACCTTTTCCAATTTTTGTTCTGAATACCTTTCTCCTTTAAACATATATTTCTTGATAATAGCCTTAAAATACTGTAAATATCTTGTAAAATCCCTGTTGAGCTGTAAGATTACCTTTCAGCTCTGCTGCAGGTTGATATGCTAACAACCAGCAAGCAGTAAGCTTTCTTGACCTTGAAGGGACAAGCTGCTGCAATGAAGTGAAAGACCATATTTCACCAGAACTGCAAAAACAACTCCAAATCTTTGTTTTTCCTGTCCTCAGCCCAGATCTGAGGTGGTGTCTCAATGAAATTTGGAAATTACATGTCAAAGGAACTTTGCTAAGTCCAACATAAACACAAATTTCTCTTTTGTAGGAGCTGACCGAGAGAAGATACAGTGTCTGTAGTGTCCACATGGGTCCTGCATTCAGCATCCCAAAAATCAGTTCACAACTACTTGTTGCTCATGTGTTCTAATCTCTTCCAAAGGGACTTCTTGAAAGCAGATCTTTAGAAAAGGGGAGTGGGAATCCTGAAAACCAGTGCTTGCTGAGAACTGCAGCAAACAAGGAAATCTGTCACTGCATATTACTGCTGATCAAAATCCTCCAAATTCAGGGTCAGACTAATGACTGTGACTACTTGTCATTCAGCCATCAATCCAGCCTGTACAGGTAAATGAGATTAGTGCTAGATTTGGTACCTGGAGGTATTGGGAGCGCTGTGGCTTTGTCAGGTGCCAGCTCTTAGGGGCTGGGAGGCAGTTTAAGGGAATTACTGGGACTATTGCTGGTTGGTTGAAAACACTGATTTCTGTCTATGGGGCACAAGTTGTCACACATATCATCATCTGGTCCTTACTCAAAATGTAGGAAGTTCACACTGTGTTCATACTGCTGCCATCTCCTTTTTGTTCAGACTGTGGAGAAAGGGCACAGAGAGAAGCCTGCACATCTTCATCTGACACCACATGGCTCTCTGCCATGCACAGGTAATGCTGGTTTTCCTTCCTCTTGGCAACATCCAGGGGTCTGCTTTATTTTGTTTATTGCTCACTGCAAAATGCCTGCATGTACCTGACCTGATTACTATTCTCTGTTTCATGAAATTGAGCAAAACATGCTGCCATGTTGAAAAGCTGGATTAGGACCACAATTCTGCCCTGACAAAACAGGACCAGGCTCTCCTACAATCCCCGAGGCTCCTCCTTGCAGAGCTCCACGGAGCTGCTCCCTCACGCCACAGTTCAGCACGCACATGGAATACCAAAATTTAGATACCTTGGGCACTGATCCATACAGCATCCACAGCACAAACTGTGAAGTTTTATGGAGAAACCCAGAGCTGCTGAAGTAACCACACATTTGAATTTCTTCCTTTTTCCATGTCCTCAAGGCAAATTGCATTTTTAAAGTTTACAGCAGTCCAAACCCAGAAATAACCACTGTAATAATGTATTCTGACCATACTGCAACACATTCACAGTACTTTGGTGAGGAATATTTATTACATAGGCTATAACTGAAGTTTACCAGAAGATATTTCTGGAAAGATATTGCATTTTACTTTAAAAACTTCACTGGACAGAGCTTAGAGAAACCCTAAACTTAATTTCAAAACAAAACAAAACCCATCTTTGGCAGGAAACCGTCCAAGTTCCTTTTATACTATTTCTCCCTCTGCTTCCATGCCTCCATGAACCAGACTCCTCTTGCTACCCACCAGCCTGTAGCTCCCAGTTATTCTAACCATTAGAGTGGCAGAGGTCTGGCATAAAAGCCCAAACTGGACAGTTGAACAGGCATCAATTTCATTCCACAGATTTTCTTGGTTTCAGGTTTGTTTTCAAAGAAGAGCTGAGGACAAGATCCAGTTTTTTCCACCCTGCTGCCTCTAGTGATTCTGCGTCCTGTAATGAATGTGGGCTTATAAAATTTATCAGAACAATTTGCAATTTCTGTGTTAACCAATTTGCCCTGTTGTCTGAAAGAATCAGCACACAGACTACCATGATATTGTCCTTTTACAACAAGAGTTTTGCTGTAACTTTAAAATGGACAGATTGTACCTCTTCTTCCCATTTTTCCCCAGCTTCCCCAGGGGAAAACTCAAAGCCATGTAAAATTTCAGACAACTGGCTTATGTAGACAGCTAAAAAAGAGACAGAGGGAACAGAGATGTTATACAGAAAACCACATTCAGCCTTAGTAATGCAGAAGCAAACATAGCCCTTAAATTTAAACACAGGTAGGTGAAATGGAAGGATTTTCAGTACTCTCTGTTGAGTTGGAAACTTTGAAAGCTTTAAAAACCACTCTAGTTACATAAAAATCATGAAAAACAAAGTCTGTCCATAGGATGCAAGCATGACCCATGCACTGAATCATGAGGACCATTCATTACTGGACAAAACAAAATTACAGTGCCTTTTATTCTGTTTGAATGAGACTTTACTCCACCAATAGTCCTTCCAATGTCCAAAAGAGGGAGAGTGATGAAATCAGCACCCCAAATGGCATGTAAAGCATTGAATTTCCAGTCTGAATAGCTCACTACATACATTGTCTATTCTTTAGGATAATTGCCACAGGATTTCTCTGTATGATCACTGCAAGAAGCCTTTAGAAAGCTTACCAACTCTGACCGATACATTAGCTACAGTTTCAATTACCCTGTTAATGTGAAACGTTTTTCAGCATGCAGCTTCACAGAAACCAGTTAGCAATACTATTACCTTCACACTTAGTGGGTGAAGAATTGACAAAGATTAACATTCAAGCAAAGAAGTGCTTAGCTGACTTATGCAGGTAATAATCATGAGGAAAAGAATAAGGTAATAATCAAATGGAAAAGAAAGGGAAAAACACACTGGCAAAAGTAATGAAAATGCTGAATCTTAAAACCAATCCTATAATGACTAGTAAGGCACAAGATACATTATTTGTAAGCAATGCTGGCATACAAATGAAACACTGAAAAAAACCTACCCAACAGAGAGTGCAACTGGGAATGCTGGTAAAGTGCACTCCATAAATTAATGCAAACAAAAGAAATCATTAAATATAACTTTGTTTGCTAAAATCAACATACAACAATACATCTTTGTTTAGATGAATTCTCCTTTGTTATAACAAATAGCTGTGTTAGCAAGCAATGCAGTGAGAAAAAGAACATAGTAATCACTGCAACCCAAGTCCCACTGTTCTCCCAAAAGTGAATGTTCCTTTAGAATATATCTTATTTGCTTTTCATGTTTGAAAAGTAAATGCTTTTTATCAACTACAGTAGTCTCATAATAAGTCTTTTGAAATGGCTATATTTACCGTAGCAACTGAATAACTGTGAATTAACAAAAGTTCCTGTTGCTATTTTTCTTTGTTGAGAAACAACACGAGCTCTGATTGTGAAAATGACTTAAATTTCTGCACTGTGGCCCACCCCTGAACAAAGCATTAAGGTTCTTACCTGTTTTGCTAAACTGCAATGAAATTAAGCACATATTTAAATATTTTGCAGAGTCTGAATACAGCATTTTGCTAAGCCCAACTGCACAAGATTGTATGTGCTGCCAAGCTTGTACAAGCTGGCCTAAATAACTTTGTTCACGTGCCAGAAGGTTTGCCATGGCATGAGCCTTAGACATTTACTTGGAAAACTTAATGTACCAAAGACTAGGTCTTGCTGGCTGCAGAAGGTCTTTGCTCTGTCCAAAGTAAACAGGAACAGAAGTTTGAAAAGAAGTCAGTAGCCTGCAGCTGGCTCATACTGAATCACAGGGGCACAAGAACCTCCTCAAGGGAGATGTTACACCAGAAACCCAGAGCACCATCCAGTTCAGGAGACCTTCCTTCCATTCACCATTCTGCCCCGACATGTCTTCTGTCTTGGCTGCCATCATTTGCTCTCTAGGCGGGGCATGTCCCTTGAACTACTGTTTTAATGTGAAGGGATGAACAACCAAACACAAGACATCACCGGGGCTTCTTGCTGCAAAGAATCAGATGTTAAAATCTGCTACAAAACACCCCCTTCTCTAAAGAACCTTTTGAACTCATGACACTACCAGAAGAAAACATCTGACAGCTAAGGATGATCGAGCAGGATTAGGAAAGATAAGGGAGGACTGATCTCTCTTCACCACTAAAGCAAAAGCATTCCAGTCTGTCCTCCTGAGATGCTTCAGTCTCCAGAGTGACCCAGCTTCTGCAGAACACACTGGCTGGACGGAGTCACACATCTGCCATCTTCTGTTGTTAGTTACCTCTCTACATCTACATCCTTTTTACTCCAATTATTTAGTTTGTCTGTCTGGTAAAAATGAACAGTTTACCTAGAATTCAATCTGCTCTCTTGTTAATACAACTCTGAGCTGCACCATCTCAGTAAACCCAAGCCCCGCGTGCTGTGGAAACCCGCTGCCCAGTCAGCTGGGGGACAGACAGACTTCACAGGAAAGAGGGCCACCTACCAAACCATCCAACCCACTCTTCATGTGCCTGCAAGCAAACAGATTTTTTTCTTGGAGAGCTTCCATCAAGGTCTCCTCAGCTCAGACTACTTAAATCACTGCTTTGCACCCCACTGCAGGCCATACACTATGTAGGGAAGTACTGTGCTTTCCTAGGAGGTAGAAATCAAACAGAATTGTAGTCCTTTGCAAAAAAAAAATCTTTTCCTATCAGGGAAACAGGTTCAAATTGTCTTCAATGCTCTTCTTCTCCTGTCTGCAGCTCTTTTTTTTTTTTTTTTTTTTTTGGAGTGAGTGGACTTTCCAGATAATACGGATGCCAGTACAAATTATTTGGCAAAGGCTGGACTGCTGGCAGGTGGGCTGCTACTCTGGCAATTCTGACTTGGACAAAAAAAAATAAATAAAATCAATCTACAAAACACAAAACGGCCAAACAGATTACTCACTGGCTGGTAAGCCCTATCCCCTTGAGGCTGCTGATCAGGCTCTATGCCTGGCTGCCAGCCTGCTGGAGTACAGATGGAGGAACTGGCTGCTGAAACACTTCTCTCGCCCACAGCTCAGCAGGAGAAGGGACCCCAAGCGCTGCTGGAGAATATTTCCTTAGTAACTTATCTTCTACTTATCAGTGCCTTTCCACTGCAGAAGCAGTATTTCTTTTCCTTAAGCAAGACTCAAAGGAAATTATTAGCAATTTTCAGTCAGTCTTTCGAATCAGTTACTCCTTGCAGAACACTGAGCAAAGTTAATGGAAATTGTTTTCTTGCTCAAAGATTTTGTTTTCACTGCAACACAACTGGAGACATTAAAGATAAAATCTTTGCAGCTGTTACTTTGTGAGCCCAACTTCTTCATTTCCAAACATCATGTCATTCACTTTTTGGTAGTTTTGCCAAGGTCCTACCTGTGTTTATTCTGAATTTGCAGTGTTCATATCTTACATACTACCTGTGTATTTCTACAATAAACAATACACACTAAATCAGGTCTACATTACACAATAACAAATTAATGGATTCAAATGCAACTTTACTTCTTAAATCTGTGGGTATATTTAGAAGTGTGGTAGGGTTGTTTCCATGACACAGCTTTTTATACAAAAGTATTGATATCACACCATGTGCACCCTGCAGACACCTGGGAACGGGGCAAATCCAATCCCTTGTTTTGATATGCCCCTGATGTTTTGACTTGGATATGACTGTGATGTGTTGACACAGAGGTCAATCAGCATTTTTCCAATTTTAAGAAAGCCTGCGAATTTAAGCAATAATTGAAAAAGAAAGATTGGTCACAATTAATGCAAATAAAATAACATTCAAATGAAATACGTGCCGATACATGAATACCCCAGGCAGTAGAAGCAAAATCTCTCCGATTTCAGGACGTACATGTGATGATGTTTTCTCACTTAATTTGTATTCACAGAATTACAGAATGGTTTGGGTTGGAAGGGACCTCAAAGATCATCTTGTTCCAATCTTCTGCTGTGGGCAAGGACACCTTACACTAGAGCAGGGTGCTCCAAGCCCCATCCAGCCTGGCCCTGAACACTTCTAGGGCTGGGGCATCCCACAGCTCCTCTGGGAAATCTGTTCCAGGGCCTCACCACCATCACAGCAAAGAATTTCTTCCCAATATCTCATCTAACCCTGTCCTCTGTAATTTTAAAGCCATTTCCTCTTGTTCTTCACTACATGCTCTTACCAAAAGTCCTTCTCCAGGTCTCTTGGAGCCCCTTTAGGTACTGGAAGGTGCTAAAGTTTCCCTGGAGCCCTCTCTTCTCCAGGTTGAACATGGTTGTATTGTTCCATTCCTTTCTTAGCACACAAAGAAGCATTTGTTTTTAATTTTCCAGTTTAGTGAGTTCTCCTAACAACCTCCTGCTCTCTCTCCCCTCCACCAACTTGTCTCTCATCTGCTCTCTGATGGTGTCCCATGGACCGAGTGATCAGCACACAGGGAGTGTCATGCAGGCCCAAATCCCTTCTCCCAGCCCCTTTTGTTCCAGTTAACTGTCTTGCCTAATCTCTGTGCAGAGCCAAGGGTGTTACATTAATCAGCTGTTGGTACATCTCTTGCTGAAATTCTACTCTCTGCTTTACCCAGACCTGCTCTGAGCTGGCAGTTTGATTAGATGGCAGCTGGGGGGGTCCCTCACAAGCAATGAGACTCTGCAAGCCACTCAGCTTGTGGTGGGACATGCCAGGATCCAGCCAGCAAAGCAGCAGGACACACTCCAGAGCCTGGGAGGGACTTGCCAGTTACTGGGCTGGCAGCAACACCAGGGTCATTTTATTCCAACCTCCCACCAGCTATTTAACTCTTACTGTAATCAAATCAATTTGGCCTTCACTCACAAATCCTGGATGGCAGAGATGTCTAGGAGAGGGGACAGGTGGGGATCCCTCAGGAGTTGTCACGACTCTTCTCACTAAGGGACAAAGGGACAGAAGCCATGGTGCTGCCACTCCACACATGTGTGGCTCTCCAGAGCCCCAGGCTCAGCCTTCCCAGGAGCTGCCAGCTTCACACTGGGGACTGATGGCACCAAGTGCCAGGTGAGTGAAGAGCAGCATCCCCAAGCAGATATCAGGCTGGTCTCCTTTGGCAAAGAGCTGGGGAAAGGATGATTGGAGGTCCAGGAACAGTCACATTTGGGAGGTTTGCCCCTGCCAAGAGTTACCATGTAGAAGGATGGTCGCTAGCAAAAGGGAAAACACTTTGATTTCTTGGTTAGCATTGGCATACCAGAAGAAAACATGCAATCCTACTAGAAATTGCTGAGGCAGTGATATTGGAACACTTAATAGTCCATGTTTCTAAAGGGCAAGTAGAAGGGAGAGGAAACAGGGAACTCTCATAACCACAAAGGTGAGGGACAACATAAAAATCCCAAGAAAGTTGTTGCTGTACTACAGCCATAACTAAACCCAGGCTGTAACAAATCTTTGGGGAAGGTGCCCAGAAAAAAACAACATTAAAAGCACTTTTTCAATCATTTTCATTAGGAAAGGCAACATCAGGACTGGATAAGGGTATTTCTCATATTATTTTTAGCCAAACAGAATCAATTGTAAGTTGTAGAGGGAAGGTAATATAAGAAGGGAAAAAATAAAATTCCTTAAAAATGTTAAGGGAGTGACAACAAGGGACCAGATGATCAGCATGAGAAGACCTGGAGTTTGTGCTGAAGCAGAAGGTCAAGAGACAAAACCATTAATTCCCTGCTTAATATTTTTAAAGGTTCAAACCCACCATAAAGAGAGGGTCCATGAATATAATTTGATCCCTTTCTAAATGGCAGCTTCACACTGAACTCCCAAACTGATTTTCTTACTCCTTGCTATTTTCCTCCAGCACTCACATCTGACTCAAGCCATTGTAGCAAATATATGGCAAGCTGTAGAAAGTATTTTTGGCACACACAGCAGACAGTTGCACTGATTGCCTCGGCATTGCCTCTGTCACTTAGAAAAGCCTGTGATAGATTTGGCCGAGCTGCTACATCCTCCCAACGCCGCGTTCGGCTTGCATGCCGTCCGTTCATTCTTAAAAACAGCAAATTCAAAACCAATGAGCGAGGCAGAATCTATCACCCTGGGTCTGCACACAATGTGCTGTCGCTACTGAGCGTGAACATATCCCACCATAAACCAGCGGAGAGTGGCAATTCTCGGCGTGCCGCACAATTGAAACGCTGGGGCTGGAAATTATGTGGTGGAGGAAAAGCAGTTAGGGAAAAGACAGGAATGAAATGGGGCTGTTATTATGAAGCTCTTTTAAAATTATTTGTATACCATAAATAATAAAGAACCAAGCTGGTTGAGCAGCAGCATGCTGTTACTGCTGATTAGGAAGCTGCAAGTGTGTCTGTTAAGTCTGCCCTTTTCTGCTCCAGATGCCAAAGGTTTTCCCTCTCCAACTATTTTTAAATCTTTCAGGTTTTCCAGGTTACCCTTCACCTTTACTGCATCACTGCTCAAATGCAGCATGGGCAGGATGAACAGTTGTAAAAAAAGAACCCCAAACCTCACCAAAGTGTTCCATGCTCATTTCCATATATCATTTCCCCTCATTTTTATAGGGACTAAAAGGCTCACAGAAACATTACGCAATCAAGTGCTGAGATGCACCCAGGGCAGCAGAGCTCAAGAATAGGGTCTTTCATCATTTTAACACCTATAATGAGAACAAAACATAGCTGGCCACCATGGGCTTGACTCTTGGAAAATACACTCAAAGGATATTGTAGGATTTAATAGTGGCAAGTTGGGGTAAGCAAAAATGTCAAATTCAAAAAGAAAATAGAAGATTTATGCTCATACTAATGCATAGCAGCATTCCAAGAGCGCTCAGTGTGTACCATAAATCAAACTGAGCTGTAAGAAAATCACAGTGAAGCTAGACAGGATAGGTGCTTTATAGTATAAAGTAATTACAGCAAGTGACCAACTGTACTTTTTTAACAGTAACAGAAATTCTATACATTCTTCAACCTTCTTTTATTTTCTCTTGCCAACAGTAATAATTTTTTAATACGCTGTTCAGAAGAAAGATACCACTTAAAAGAAAAACCTACATATCAGGCCCACCATCTATTCTACAAGCTATTCCACAACTAGAAAATACATGTGATATTGTTGTTCTGTGTCAGTTCATGGGAAGTGGTGCTATGCAGTAAGTGTTTGCATGTTTTGCACCTCAAAAGCAGCAAATGAAGTGCAATGCAGGGACCAGGCAGAATGGTCTGTTTTAATTGAAGTGAATAAAGCACAGGCACTCTCCTGCCTTTGAGATCTGCCTGCCAGTGGCTCCTGCTGCTGTTTTTGGCTTGCACGCATGACATAAGCTGCATGCCAGACCTGGAATCCCTTTCCCTGCTCCAACCTGGCGTGACCCCTCTCTGATCGCGATCCTGCCGGACAGCACAGGAGGCACGGAGAGAGAGGGAGGCACGCAAGCCACAGGATAATGCAAGAATAAATAAATATGTGCTAGGGATTTCTAGTCCCTCCCAGAGATCAAAGTGGCAGCGAATGAAACTGAAAAATTGGTGCTTGCTTGGTTTTTACACAGCAAATATACGGTACACAAAAATATCAACTAATAAATTTGGATGCATCATAAGCATTCCAGAAGAGATGCAATGTCTTCTTGCATGAGAGCTGAAGCTAAACCCTGCTAAAAAGGGATTAACAGCAGGCCAGGGGCAGGATACCCCTTAACTGTGTGCCACAGGCTTCTTAACTTGCTCTTCTGAAGCAGCTGTCAGACAGCAAACCTGGAATTGGATGGACTCCCCCTCTGATCTGTGAGGGCAATTCCTACCCAGTCCGAGGCAGAGTGCCAGCAGCTATGAGCAACCTCTTTGTAGAGCCTTGCTTGCTCCATCTTAAGTACACCTGTTATTTCAGTTCTAAACTGCTCTCAAATCAGGCAAGCAGAAGTGTCAAACGAAGGTGGTGGTTTTGCAACATTGACAAATGCAGCTTAAGGCTGACATTGCCAAATTAATCTTCCCTTCTGATCAAAAGATTTACTTTCTTGTAGTGAAAGACTAACAATTAACCTAAAGTTTCTGGGAAACCTGGCAGCAATATGTATCATTTGGCAGCTTGATCCCCTCTCTCTCCCTGAGGATTGAAATTAGGCTAAATTGTTAATGGGACCAAACTAACAAAATTATTATATGCAACAATTTTAAATCTAAAGCAGAAACCTGAACTAGGTTATTTCTGTGTATTGCACAGGTCTCACTGCAATTCTACAAAAATATATAACACAAACCTATTAATACCCAAAAATCCATATATATGTGTATATATGTGGATTTATAGCTCCACAGCAACTGGAAAGCCATGGATTGATGCAAATGAGGAATGCAGGAGTTATTTTAATTATGTGCACTTCTCCGTCTGGTTTCAACAGATTAAGCCTTATATAAAAAGGAAGTGAAATTCTTTAACCAGCACATAAAAAAAGCCTCTTCTGCCGACAAAAAAAGGCCATTAAAACTCTTTTCCTATTCAATCAAAAATTTCAGCTCTGACAATGCTAAGAACAGCACACTTCAGATCTTTTCCAATTTCCTAAGCTATCACAATCAATTTTTTAAGACCTGGAACTTATCCTAATTAAGATCTTTGCTTTGATATCCTGAGAATGACCTCAAGGATTCATTCTAATAAACAGAAATGATTCCTGGTAGTCTTCAGTTCTCATAAGCTTTGCAGCAAAAATCAGTTAACTCGTTCCTTGACAAAATAACTTGTCATTGATCATTCCATCCAAAACAGGATCTGTAACACACTGATACAGGCTTGAAAAGGAAGATGTGGGGTGCTCAAATGAAATGAAAGCTTCTCAGGGAGAACTCAATTGATGTTTTCTCCTTTCAATGCAACTTTGACAAATAAAATGAATCAGCCTCTCCAGTTCAGAGAAAAAAAGCCACATTTGAAATTAAATGACACCTGGCTGAAGTAGGTGTCTTAACAGTGACACAGTTACCTTCACAAACTCAAGCCTTCTCATCTTACCCAAGCACCCACCAAAGCTGACAGTGGGATTTTTACTGATTTCATCTGGAGGTACCTTTGAGTAAATTCTTACAGTGGAGATGTTACTCAGCTCTGAAGAGTTATTTATAAACTCCTTTCTTTTAATTTAATAAATCTGTGTCATCTGCCCACCTTAAATTAACACTTTCCAAAAATGTAAACTTTGCATAAAAAATTCACTGCTTACCTGCTATAACAACACTTACTGAGAAACTGGTCAAGCACGAAACAATTTGGCCAGCAAGGTCTTGGGGTGCCCATCCTTCAAGATATTCACATCCCAAAGGAACATTATGCTTAGCAACCTGCTACCAGCAGCCCTGCTTTGAGTACACAAAGTAGAAAAAAAACCTCCAGATCTCCAGAGGCTCTGTCCAAACTCAGGTCTTCTGTGAGTACATGAAAAATATTCATGAATTATAGAGAATGCTGCACTGCAGTCTACAAAGGACCACATTAATTTTAGTCTGCATGTGGTACTTTAATAACTAATTATAATTCAAAATACAGGCAGATTTTTTAGGGAAAAAAGATCTGTGGTCACAGAAACATCTTCACCCTCCCCACCAAACAATTCTTTATATCAAGAAGTTACTCTGTGCAGTTAAAACTTCAGTTTGCTTTTTATGCATGCAGGAAAAAAAGTCAACACTGAACAAGGCTTTGTCAAATATCTTTTATATGCCACTGGAAAGGATAAGGTCATATTATTAAATAATAAATCTTATCTGCTTTTGCAGGTTCCCATGTATTACTGAGAACTGATATGAAAATGGGACTGCTTTGAGCCTCTGTTAATGAACCACGCTGCTGTGCTGGGTCAGCACCACTCTCTGCTTTAGTGAGGTGATTTTTTCCCCTTCACTTTAAAAAATAAAACTCAAACAGCTTTTCTTTTAGCAAAGAATGACAGGACAGCACTAAGGAATCAGGTTTTTATGCAATCCCCAACTCCCAGATTACCACCAGGGAGCACACAAATGTGCTAATGTGAAAAATCACCTCCATTTTCTGCTGCCTCACAGAGAAAAGCAATTTTATTCTGAATACTCACTCAACTCCTGGACATGTTCAAGTGCACAAAGGGACAGTAGTATATTCTTCGATTGAGTAGAAGTGCCAGAATTGCTTCTGGATGATACCATGAATCTTATGGTTATAATATATCGGGGAATGAGGGGAATGCAAGGCTTTTACTCACCATTGCTTCTTTCTCATCTCTATCTCAATAACAAACATAGTCTTTTCTCCAAGTTTGTGTTCAGCCACTGAATTCCCCTTTATCCATCCAATTTCATTAGTGACAATATTTTAAAGATAACTAATTTAATTGTCCCTTAAAGAAACAGATCTTTCAAATAACCCTGCAGATACTTTTTCAAATGTTCAAGCAAGCCACTGACCTCAATAATGATCTGCAGAAAATTTGTTATAAAGTAGAGAAATAATTACATTTTTGTAATGGCTCAAAGCATAAGCCTCTAATGAACACAGAAACCCACCAATTCTATGCAAATGTTTGAGGCCATTTATCCACTGGTCAGAGCTGGGATCCTCAAGCTCATTTAGCGTGGTAATACACATTAAGACACAAACCACAAATTATCATTGAAATTTGTACCAGCCCATTCATATTTGTGTCTCAGTCCCACGGCAGTTCACTCACTACAGCTTTACCACGCTCATGTAAGTGAGCCTAACAAACAGGAATGGAAGAAACCAGCACCCACTTAGATAATAAAAAGCTCAAACCACCAACCAAGTCAAAAATGAAGTATAGATTTCCTTCCCACACTTGAGCAGATTAAAACTCAGATTGGTTGAAATCCATTTTGAGATTTCAGCAAATCCATTTATCTCTGTTGTGCACCCCGCTGTCCTCCCATCATGATTCCTCCATGGCCTAAAGTTAGGGTGAGGAAAGGGAAGACTTCTCTACACCTCCACTGAGCACACAACAGAGCATGTAGAGCCCTCCAAGAAACACTGCAGAAATGGGTGTCCAGGGGGCATTACTTCAGTCATATGGGAATTTCTGGAAAATGCCACAGTCCCCAATGACCATAAAAACAATAGGAGAAGGATCTTTCAGTAACTTCTGAGCACCACTCAATCCATTTGTTATGAAGTCAGGGTAGAATTGCTCTTGGCTTCAGTGAATTTAACATACTTGGAAACCTTCAGCCAGATCCTTGACTAAAATTATTTCTGATACAAATTAATACTGATCTAGAGGTAAATGAACTTCCATTAACAGTAGATATTCATGCATGCACATACAATAACATTCATGCTTGTTTTTCCCCCATTCCAGGTATATTTTGTGATTTTAAGCTGCTTTCTCTCCATCTGTAGTGTCTACAACAGTTTGTCTAAAACAATTATACAAAAGCTAACTAATTTTGCTTACATCAAGTACACTTTAAGTATTTAGGGATGGATACATGCTAAGCACAAAGTGCACACGTAATTTGTTCTCACTATTACAACCACAGTTCAATCTAATGAAAAACAAGGATGTGGTGCTATGACACCTGTAAGGTGAAACTTCCCCAGCACCTTTTATTCCCCCATTTCCATAAACACTTCTCTCACAAAGAGATTTACATATATCTTCTAATCTCATTATGAAGGAAAAGGCACTGCCCATAAAAATACCTGTATTTTTACTTTCCCCACCACCACCACTACAAACAGTCAAACAAATAGTCCTGGACTAAATGTAGAACAGCACATGCAACCCTTCAAGGTAAGTGCTGCATGTCTGTAAGACATTGCTTAGATATTAATGGGAGTTTGACATTTCTGAAACTCTGGAGGAAAGTCTTTACTGAGAAAGCTACTGCCAAAATTAGAGAGGAAGTGTGCTGCCTGTGTCTGGGACTGCCACAGCTGTGGGGAAATGATGTGTGTGTGTCTACACCAGCCACTCCAAAAGAAGTTTTGTAACACAAATGTACTGGTATTTCCCCATCCCTAGAAGCATTCAGAGCCAGGTTGCTTTGAGCAACCTGATCTACTTGCAGATGTCCCTGCCAATGGCAGGGGGGTTGGAACTAGATGATCTTTAAGGTCCCTCCCAACCCAAACCATTCTGTGGTTCTTTTTCTGACCCAGTTTATCGTGTCATAACGTAGTGACGAGATAGCTTAGAATCCTTATCTTATGTAGCATTGTGTTAAAGGATATTCTTTTTTAAGTAATAGTATTTTAATACTTCAGCAGTTACCTTTCATTTTTCAGAATGGCACATTAGTAAAACACTGTTAAAAAAAAATCAATCCGTCAGGCACAATCTCTTTTATGTTATATATAACATTCATGTTCATATATCACACATAATGATGTAGGGATACATAGACATCCTTTCAGCCTGAAAAGGCTAAAGGAAGAGAGAAAATGCAGCCTTTGCTAATTCTGGGATAACACTAAGCTTCATAAGTGAAAAGGAACAGAAGATAAGTTACAGCAACCTTGGCAGAGAAATTCTCAAAATGAATAAGGATGATCTGCAACCAAATTTACTTCTGCAAAGTTCTGTTTTAAATAGCATCCATGTCCACCACAGTATTAACACAGCTGAATTTATGGGTGCTCCTTAGGCAAATTTTAGCTCACCTCTTTTTCAGGTTATTTGGTCAAGATTTGTCTTATTAGACATGGCTATTAATAAAAGGCCTTGTCATGGCAAAAAAAAAAAAAAAGTGCCCTGCCTTTGTAGCTAACAGAGATTGGTGATTTAAGTAATGAGATACAATTATGCATCTGATTAATGGTGTTACATTCAGAACCAAGATATACAGTAAGTGAAGATAAAGAAAAAGATGCTTGGCCTTAGAAACAGCTTCAGGAGCATCAGCAAAGTTGGCTCTGGACATGGAATAACGTGAAACAGCCAGCCCAAGACCAACTAAGTAGGAGCGAAAAGTAAAGTTACATATCATTTGTGAAAGGTAACTGCAGGCGTGCAATGGTTAAACACTTCTCCACTATTATAAGCATAATTTCTTAGGTCATCAAATAAGAGAGAACTAAAAAAAATGTATAATCACTAATTCCATCTCTGAGTTATAGTAAGTAATTCCACAAATGAAGTTGGATCAAAGAAACCCAGCAAAACTGAGGCTATGAGGTGACAAATGCACTGGCAGGGAGAGGCAGGTGAATACACACCACATCAGTTGCATCTTCATTTTTAAAGGACACCATGTAAGAACTCCCTCCAGCCCCAGAGCTCCCCATGTGTTGTGCCAGTGCTGGCTGACAGCTGGTGAGGCACAGCCAGTAACTTGCAGCTCAACCACCTAATCAGGTGAACTAATGACATTGCCATGTCTCAGCTCTAAAATGTTCCACAGTGAAGGATGAGGATGTTTTGCTTCAAATGCTCAGACCCTGAAAGTGTCCATTTCCTCCAAAAGGTTTGTGAATCTTGGGTGTCTGTTACATGAGTTACATCAAAAGTAAAGGGTATTCTTGCACTTCCTTTAGCTTATTCTCAGCTTCAGCCTAACAGAATCTTGGTTCCAAAACAAAGGCTTCATGCCTCAAATGAAGGTCATAACTATTTGCCTGACTCTAACCTAGATTCAATATTTTCTCCATGTGATTTGAAAAGATCAGAACAAAGGTTTTAGGGTGTATTATAAAAAAAGCACCAGATATCTCTAAGACATCTGCCCTTTACCCAAGCCTATCTAATCTTCACTGTGTACAACAATAACTTAGGGAATTAATAGTCTGTGATAACCAAAACAGAATCCTACCTTAATTTATTGACAATAATCAGAACATATTTGCCAGAAACCAAAAGCAAATGAAAGAATAAATGAAAATTGGATTCACTCTTTCCCTGAAGAAAAGGTTTTTTTAAATGTCATCAAAACTGCTTACTGCAGTCAAGATAAAACACCAGCTCCTCCCAAATTATTAAAACAATCAAGCACCACATAATTTTTAGTAATTAGACTCATTAACATCCCTTAGAGACTGATTTGATTCATTATATGGAACACACTCTTTCTTCTTACAAACCTTGTTTTTTCAGCCCAAAGGAAAACTCTAAACAAGTACCAGAGATAGTGAATACTGCTTTCTAGCATCTTGAATCTAACTTCCTGAGAGACAGCAAAACAGAGCCATTAATATGCAATAGTCTTCAATTAAACCCAGATTAAAGAGCGACTCAATATCTAACAAAAAGCCTTATACATACTTGATTGACACTGCATTGAACTCAGCAGACTAAAGAAAGAGAAGCTGTTGTGGAGCAGGCAAACATAGTATATCAAACTTTGCTAAAGAAATAGACTGTTTTCCAGCCACAGGCATAGGTTTAAGGGCAGAACACAGCAGATCAATAAGGTGGTTTACTGAAACAGACCAATTTCAGAGGTGACCTATCTGACATGTCTTTCCAACTCATATGTGATTCTTCCTCTCCTGTCACACATAAAGCTTTCTGCTATGACTGACTAGAAGCTTGAGATACACAAACCAAATAACACAAGGGAAGGGTTCCCTAAAACCTCGTGAGAACCCACAGCTATTTTTCATGTAATGAAATGTTTCCTTTGTAAACGTTCTTTCAATGTGACAGAAGAGCACACAAGGTACAAGGCCATGAAAACAGTTAAATTCCCTTTTCCTCATATCTCAAGAGCACTTCCCTGCCTAACAGACTGAGGAGCTGGTGTCCCCCACTCTGTCCTGTTGAAGCTGCTCCAGTTTGTACAGCTAGCTTGGAGACAACTGGACAGACTGTTACAGGGAACCTGGGTCTCCAAACTGCTGAAAAAAAACCCCATCAGTATCTCCATATCAAGTATACAGCCAAAAGAATATTTAATTATCTGAAATAAGTAAAACGGGGACATCAAGAGAAGCTGAGGAAGAGGTTGACAAAATCAGTTTTAGGGGAAAGCTGTGGCACCAGGGAAGCATCCATTTCCCACAGCTCAGGAGATTACCCTGTCTTATGAGGCTCTTGCTGGCCTAAAGCAGGTTCCTACATCTTGCTTTGTATGGGGGAAGACATTTCTTTGGCCACAAAAGACTTCTGTTCAACTCCAGACCTAAAAATTATTCACAAAACTGATCTTCCAAACAGTTAAATTATTAACATTTCATTATCCAAGTGTTTTAATTATCCAGCCTTCAAAATTAGAGGAAAAATAAGTAATGTCCTAAACTCCAAGATAGAAATTGTTGTCAGTGAGGTCTGACAAATTGTTAGTAGATTTGTTAGGAGTTTGTCAAAGGTCAGCTGCTCAGTTGTCTACACCTTACCCCTGCTCCTTTATTTAAGAATAAAAAGTAATGAAGCATAAGTTTTTTCAACATGATCTCCCATACCATTAGGAATGGCTTTTGTCTGTTTTCCAGTTGCTCAGTACTAGAACTGCCTCCCTGAAGCACCCTGAGACACCAGTGTTAGGGCTGAGGATGGAGTGACATCAAGTCTGACGCAGTTGGGCAAGTCCCATCTCAGGACTGAATCTAGAGCAGGGGACAACAACAGAGATGTGACTGCCTGGTTACACTTTAGTAATGAAAATCATATTTAACATCTCTCAGGCACAGAGAGGTCGAAGGTTGTTGAAAAGAGAAATAAGATTAGGAAGAAGCTGAAGTATGACAGAGAAGATGCTCAACAGTAGAGACTGGAAGACTGCCTGAAATATCAATCCCAAGACACCTGCAAATTACACTGAGATAGATTTAGTGAACTATCAGCAAGGTAAGGCTGCTCTGAAGAGCTGCAATGCATTTTTGTTACTGGCAGACCAGAATATCTATATTTTCTGTTGAGACTCTGGAAAGGTGCTCTTGTGAAGACAAACCTACAAATACAAACAACAGGCAGGTTGACTAAATGAGCTCTCATTCATTTCAAACGGGTGTTACAGTAACATCTGCACTGTTCTGTGAGAAAATCCCCTACAAGGAGTTGATTCAGGACTGAAACCACGTGGATAGAACAGAGCCATGCATTTCATAAATGCACTGATACCAAAAAACCCCAACAACAATAAAAACCAACCAACCAAAACCAAAACCAACCAAACAAAAAGGAGTCTTTCGTTTTTCTAGTGATTAAAAGAGAGACGTAGGGTGTAAAATTTACCTGCAACAATGGAATTCCAACTTTAGAAATGGAGGATCCCTTCATACTGCCAAAGGCACCCACTACAGGATAGATAAGCCGTACTAGTGACAGCAAAAACCCATTAGCTACAGAAATGGGTGCAAGATTCAGAAAAATTGAGCAAATAGAATCTGTATGACCCACAGAACCACTGTACCAGAGAGATACTGGCAGTCTCATACCAGGCTGTAACTGGCACAAAGGGGGAAAGGGAAAAAAACCATTAAAATTTTGAGTTTAGAACTTTACCCTATATCACCTATGTCCCTTGTTAATTTTTAACCATTGAAGTTAAAAGAGTTCATTTTACTTCATGTTTGAATCCCTGATTCATCAAGTTATTTAGGTTAATACAATGTCTTCATCAACCTATGCTCTTGTTAAATTTAACTTTACAGATTAATATTACACAAATTCTCTCAGATTTTTATTGCAGATGGAGCATGCAGAGCAGCAGTTTTAAGACTGTCTAAAATCACAGCATTTCTATTTCAGTTTATTTCAGTTTCAATACAGTCTCAAATTTCCATCTCTCAGGCTATGTTCTAAGCTGAATTTTTTAGGTACTTTGAAGAAAGTGGTTCAACCACCTTTGCATGAACAGTCAAAACACACTTTTCCTAAGAAAATACAATTAAAAAATCTGTAACTTCTTCAGTACTGAAACAGCTGGGAGTTGAAAAATGACATTTCTCTGAAAGTACCCTTCAGTGATAAGTAATTAAGTTTTCCAGTGAACAGTACTGTGAAGCTATCCACTGAGGATGCACAAAACTCTTAAGAACAAAAGGGACAAAATAAATCACATGATTTTTCTCAGGGAAACAATGGCATACTGCACAGGCAGGTATGATGTGATAACCTAAGTTAGCTCATGCTGCCTTGTACCTCCAAGCCTCATTCTCTTACTCCTAATATGCAGGGAAGAAGTCACTGACTTGCAACCATACAGTGCCTGATTTAAGACAGGAAAAACATGTCACCAGGAACATGGAAGAATAAAACATTAAATCTTCATTTTGCCTCGATCCCACCCATGTGTTTTGATCGTTTCACATTCAATTCAGAAATCTGGTTGTGAGGTAGGTTTTTTGGTTGTTCCTGTTTGTTTAGAGTTCCTTCTGGAAGGATTTTTATTATTTTTAACCCTTAGAGAGAAGGAACTTCCACAGTGCAGACATTCATGTTTTCTAGATTGATAGGGAGTAATATCTAATTTTATGCCTCTAATCACCTAATTTTGCTTACTATGTTTGTATTTATATGCATCAGATAGGGAGATGCTCCCTCTCTTCTTCTTCCTTCCCTTCATCCAAAAGACACAGGGGGAAAGAACATACCAGCCCACTAAGAATTTACCCATATGCATGTCCAGATGCATGGAATTTGCTGGAAAGCAGACACACAACCCTGATATGGCTCTGTTCATGTCCAGACACGTCACTGTGGAACAGTTACCAGTTAAACCTACAGCAAACCACTAGGAATCTAAGCTGTTAGTTATCTATTAATGGATATAAAATGTTAGAGGGAGTTTCCCCAAGAGTCTAAGTCCTCACTTCCCAAAGTACTGCAAACTTTTAGGCATTTAATTTGGTTAAAGTAAGACTTTAAACAAAGTTTTGGGGCACAAGAGACATACAAGTACCTCACCCTCAGGTTCCTGATATTCTTGCCCCATTGGTTTCTGACTCCAGAGCAGAAGACATGACCTAGATCATGCAGCATCTATAAAGAAGGTTTTTCTCAGGCCTCATTGCTTTTCTCCTGCAGATTATCTCAGTCATTTGCCACGAACGGGGAGATAACAAAGGTTATTCTCTCAGCTGACAGTGCTCCAGGATCACTAACCTCCAGGGGAAACTTAAAGGAATCAGCTGCTCAGAGGAGAGAAGAGAAATTGAAGCAGGCTTAAAAAATGGTTGGAGAAAGAAAAGATGTAACACATATGGAACCTTTGGTGGTTTGGCGCACGCCCAGGAAGCCTCTCCTCTGCAATTCCTCTAAATTGCCTGGGCTTCTCCAGAAGTCCTCCTGTGCCACAGCAAACAGTCATTCTGTGCTGCTCTGTCACCTCAGCTGTGCAGTGCTGGTGTGACTGATGGAGCCAAGGACCTATCCCTTTCAACTGGTACCATCAATAACATCGTGCCAATGCAACTCCTGTGTTCATCATATTGTTAAGTGGCCACAAATCATCATTAAAAGGGTAATTCTTCCAAACTATCTATTTGTACTGAGCACCTCACAACTTCAAAGAAACAATCCTTCAAACCTATGTATTGACAATTTGCTCTATTCTTTCACATTTTTTTAATGGTTCTGAATAGAAAAATCCATAAAGTATATTTGTTCATGGAATATGCCTTGCAGCATTTAAAATAACCTCATTTGCCTCACTTGCAAAGTATTTAGAATAGTGAAACAACTCCGACACAAATATTCTCCCTGTTGCCATAAAAAAGGCTGTCTGATAATTTAACTGTAGTACCATAACTCTGAAATAACATGAAATTTTCTAAGTAACAGTCAACATATTGTAATGTCTACATGAAAAGGATGTAAATATGTGAAACATCTACTTGGCTACTCTTGCTGTATCTTTTCCTGAGTCCAAAACATGACCATTGCATTTTAAGTAGATTTAAATATAGAACTCAAGAGAAAACTGATGTGTGCTATGATTTTTAAAAGACAAGGGAGCTCAACAACATATGCAACCACTATAAAAATCAAATGGGATGGTATTTTTGAAACAGTTTTGGTTTGGCAGTTCTGTGCTCACTTAAATCACAGTTTCACCTCTTCCTCATTGGGAAGCTTCCATTCTAGGAATACAGCAAACTGTGACAAAGGCTTCTGCTGTATTTCCAATTTCTTTAAATCTTACAAAAAAATCTTATTTGAAAAAAGATCTTTTCTTTGCTTCCAGTCCTCCCTTGAAGATTTTTGTGTGGACTGCACACTGATCTCAAGACATAGGAGAGTATCAGCTTTTCCAAACAATTCTTTGGACACAGCAGAATAGAAAAGCAAGAGCATTTAGCCTTAAGGAAGTGGGAGAAAGTACAGAAACAAACCATCTAAGAATGTTAGGTCACATTAAGCATTCCATTAAAGTTTATGGACCGACATTAATAAAATCTAGTTAACCCCGAGTTAAAGATAAATATTTCATAACAGTTCCTATCTATTTTTATATTGCAGACCTGTTAGGTGGAATCACTGCCATCAGGAAAGCTCTGGAAACAGTCGGGCATGCAGCAGACAGGTGTCAGCATGGATGATTTGAGAGGTTATGAGCACACCAAGTACCACCAAAACTATTTTGTGGAATTAGAGAGGGTTCAAAGACTGCTGAACTGCCCAGAAAAAAAGAGACTGAAAGCACTGGGATCATTTACTTTGGGCTGCATGTACATCACGCGGGGTTAGGTGCAATGAGGCAGAGCAAATCCAGCTGTGCCGACGCCCGCACGGTGCTGCTGCTCTGCCCTTGGTGTCCCAGCTGGCTCATTTTACACAGATTTAAACCATTGGTGCACTCATATGTTGGAAAGGAAGATGCATAACAAGGAAGATTGAAGTACAGAGTGGGTGGCTAATATAGAGAAAAAACAAATTATTACTTTATTCTCCCTTTTTTCATATTGCCACCAACACTTACCAACACGTAACACTGAACTGTGGAATTCCCTGCCACAGGGCTGTTCAAAAGTAAATGTACATGACTTAGCCTTCTTGCCAAAGGTTTCAGTAAAGCTTGAATTTTCTTAATATTGAATAAGACTCAATATTTACATCAATTTAAAGTTTAGATGGGAGTTCTGAGAATGAATCGGGGTAGGGTGGAGTCTCTTGTGGAGGCTAAAGATTCGAAAACCTTTAATGATGCAATTGTAATGTTTGCCTGAATACAGCAAGAATAAACCCAATGACACTTCTGAACAGAAATGGGACAGAGTGCTGACTGTTTCTCTTTTCACATTTGAACAAAGCAAGCACATCCATATGGACTTCCTCATTATTAGCAAAGATTGTTTTTCTTTGATATTTATTCATGAAATTGCACCCTGTAGCATTTTCCTTATGTCTTTCTTACTCTGCTTGACAATCACTTTCATTCTCTGTATTTTTTCACTAAGATACCTCAATGGATTCGTGTGACATTTTCAATCATCTTTTTTTTTTTTTCCTTCCAAAAACTGAATTAGAACTCACAATAGTTGATTAAAAAACATAATGAGGCTTGCATAAACCTATCCCCTCCCAAATCTTTCAAAACAGAATTGCAAATATATCCATCACTGGAATCACCATGCAGTCAAAACTCCCAAAGCTTTCAGCTGGATCAAAATATTAACTGTTAACACCCAATTCCAGTGAAATGGGAACCTGTAATGCCAAAATAGCAAGGCACTTCTGGCTACTCTGCTGCCAGTGGGTGAGACAGCAATAAAGTGTGATTAATAAGGCAGTTAAACTCCTGCATCTTTCTGTGGTCCTTCAAAAATCATTCCGAAATAAAGAAAAGATTTTCCCTGCCTGTGAGATCAGATTTTGGGACTTTTATGAATCTTCAAAAATCCCATGTTCCTGCCAACTGCTTTGTCACAACCTGTTTCTTCTATCACTTTCCAACAGTAAGCATGGGTTTATATGCATTTCAGAAAGCTGCCCAAACACTGGTTTTGCAAGATTTCTAAGGTTCAGATTTAAAGCAGTGTGTCCTCAACTATGACCATTCCACCAACCTCTCAATTGTCTTGCACTATCTGGGGACAAATTAAAAGTGGTGAGATTATGAAACTTGCATTTAATTATCAAGAAATGGAACTGCTACTGATTAAAAAAAAAATCTTTATTAAAAGTTCCCAGTAACAGAGAAATTATTGAAACTATTATTAAAACTATTATTTAAAAGCTGACATTTTAATTGTGTTCTGTGGCAAAAGATGAATCATCAAAAAATATTAAGTGTAATAATTATTAAGAAAATAAGGTGTCCCATGGTAATCTTTTAAATGACTAAAGCATTCATTAAGTTTTTTCTTTCAAGTAAGTCCCCTGTTAGAGCTTTCTTTGTATTTCTTTACCAACTTATGAACATAAAAATCTCACACAACACCTTGACAGTGTTTTGAAGCATCACTTAGCCAGGGAAGAATGACGACAGGGCTTTGTTTTTTATTTAAAGTAGTTAAGAACAAGATATCAGTTAGACACAGTCCCATGACTCAGTCACATCCTTTCTTACTGCTTTGTATTTTATATCCTGTCACCACTAATGAGTTTTTCTAACTCCCCCTGCACAATACTCCTCTAGGAGAAAGTTTATTTGGAAGACACATAATAAAATAATTTAAACCAGAAAGACTCCTCACAGTCCGCATCAAACTAAAAGAATTTTCTCTAAGGTAGTAGGAAAGTGCTGCTTCTTTCCAGGCACACATTGATCAAAAAAAGAGACATATCTGGGCAGAAGATTTACACACCTGCACCATCTAAGGCAACATATTTAAAATTAATTTAAAAACCAAAACCAAAACCAACCACAACAAAACCACAACAAAAAAACCCACAACAATAAGCAGCGAAAACCAACTCTTCCCCCATAAAATGCACCCATTTCAAATTAATGATGCTGCCTAAGATAGACAGTTCCGTTTTTTTTTTCCCCAGAATACACCACCACAAATGTGTGGCATTTCTTCTGAGGAGACAAATGATCCTTTGACAGTAATGTTCTTAAGGCACAAATGAAAGACAAGGAAATAAATGTTAAGCAAAACTCCCTTATTATTTCACACCAGCACTCATTTTTTGATTTGCACTCCCCAGTGGGAGCCAAGCATCCCAATGTCTCTCATCAGTATCTATCTAAAAAAGCTGGCAGCAGTTGAGTTCCATATCCTACTACCAAAATTCACAGCCTGCTTGCTGTAAGCAGCTCACCAAAGATTCCTTAGCCGGTGCCATGAAAAAAAGGATGTGCTGAGGAATTTCTTTGGCAATCCTATGAGAAAGGATCAATTACGAAAAAAAGCACGGAGAACAATAAGAGCACAAGCAATGATATGAGCAGAAAAGGCAGTCTGGTCATTCAGAGCCAGCAGCAGCACAACGGGGAGCACAATTTCTGAAAGAAGTGGTAAATTATAAAATCTGTCAGATTTGGACCTAGCAAAAGGGGTGTCTTGTGTCAGCAGCCTTACCCACCCCAAAACACCCCCGACATCCTGCAGGTGTGTTTTTTCTGATTGCAAACATATTTCCTATAAAAGTGAAATGAGACTAAGACAGGTGCCAGTTCAGATGGGCATGTCAAATGACAAGGACCTCTAACACCGTAAGAAAACTTCAATGATCTACTTCAGAAACTTAAACCAAGAAATGAAGCTCGACAAAAGCTGAAAAGCATTTCTGACACCAACCCATGCAGTTCAGCCCTTACAGAAACATTCTGAAGAGCTACAAGCCTTAAAATTAACGTATTGGGACAGTCACAGCACTGTCACCTTACCCCTAAGGCTCCACACAGACTGCCACGGAGAGAGCATCCACACACCCACCACCAACCCTGCCCTGTGGGACCTGTGCCTGGGCACAGCTATTTGAGACAGCTCACAAACAAATCCCATTGCAAACAGCTGTGGAAGGATGCCACAATAATTGACTGCTTAGGTGATGAAATGGCAGAAGAAATGCTATGTTTACAAATGCGAATTAGCAAGCATTGAAAAAACATTCCTGACTTTACTTACACAATGATAAGCTGTAATTTAGCTATTAGAACTCAGAAACAAGAGCTTGGAGTTATGTGTAATTGTGAAAAAAAACATCAGCTCCGTGCTCAGTGGAGATTAGGAAAAGCAAACAGAGAAAAAAAAAATAATATTGCTGCATGCTACTCCTTTGCTCATTCTTTTCTCCAAGTATTTGTCCTTTGCCACTCCTTGAGAGCAGACACAAGAGTTAATGACATCCATGGTCTGACTCAGTGAAACCTTTCCAGTTCTCCTGCTACAAGAACAGCACAATTTGATAAAGGGACTGTGAATTAAAACATTATTAAGTTTACAAGAATTTCTAATTAATAGTAACAGCACTAGATAGGCTATAAATGCTTTCCTGATTGTTGCTTATTTTATTTACAGGATGAGCCAGATGGCTCAACAAAAACAGATACAAATTTGGAAAGGTTTATTATTCTATATTGCCAGTGCAGGCCTAAAGGAAGCAAATTAGGTTTCAAGGTGCCTAAACACCATCTATAACACTATGCTCATTAATGGTGACCAAAATAAGGAATATATAACAAGGACAGTTACAGAGCTCGCCAGAACTCTTAACTATAAGAACTTTTAGCTCAATAAGAACTGAAATCCCACCGAGGTCAACAGGGTGGAAAACTCTTTTACCTGCACAAAAAAACCTCAAAACATCCAAAGTATGCTGTAAAACTGAAAACACTCTGCTGTAAAACTCTTGAGTCACTTCTGTGAATTCTAGACGTCAGATACACTGAGGGGCCAAAAGAGAAATAAAGTAAAATAATAACAATATATGTGAGATATTAAATAAAATTAAAAGATATTCAAGAAAAATATATATAAACAAAGGAGAACTCCATTTAAATTCCTTAGTGTTCAAGAAAAGAGCACAAAGTCCAAGTCATTTGAAAATGTTTTTGATTGTCACCTTTTGCCAGAAATAATGCTGCAAGTGAATTCTAAAAAGGAGCACTATATTCCAAAAAAATTTGAACAAAGCTTTCTTTTTGGAAAACATCTACTCTGAATATGTAATATTATTTTGAGTTAAGTAGAACAATTCTTTAACTTAATTGTAGTAATGAATTTTATTCATATTTACCAGTCCCCCACATATTTTCCATCAGGTTATACAAGAAAATGCATATGAATCAAAGAAGTCCTCTTAGAAGCCTTTCCAACTGATCTGATAAAAACCAGCAATTCAAAGATAACATGGGAAACAGATTGCAGTCATGTTGCTACAGGTGCTATATTATTTGCTTGCTCAAGAAATGATTTTCTGGTTTCCAGTTTTATGGCACAGAAATTTCAAATTACAAATCTGAGACTCAGCTTTCTAATGTAACATGAACAAAGACTCTGCAGCTTCACATGAATGTTTTGACTGGCTGTAATTATTTTCCTTTGCTGCATCAAAACTGTAGAGAATGATAACTAAAGCGTATTAGGAGCTACAACTGTAAAGACTGAATGAAATAATGAAAGACAAGTTTAGTCCTGCAATATTGTCCAGGGGAAAAAACAAGTGAAAAACAAATCAAGGAAATCCTCTCACACTCTTTAACAGCAGAGTTGTTCTGAAAAGCTATTAGTTCAAATAATCTTCCATGAAACCACAGAACTGCAATTTTTGTAGCATATGTAGAATCAAGCGAACTTCCTAGGCAGAAGTTAGTCATTCAGAGAGTGTGACTAAGCTTGATTAGCTTTTTGCTGAAGTCATTTCAAAATGTGCACCTTTTTTTTGGTAAGCAATGCTGCCAATGGATTACAAAAACTGATCGCTAGCTTTGTTGCTATTTATAAGCTCAGGAACACCATTACAGCCTCTGCTAAACATGGAGTTGGCCTGAAGACTCAAGTTAATTAAAAAAAACCAAAATATACAAATCTACGGGTCTGAATGGTTTTTAAAACTTTTTAAACTTTTTAGCTTAAAAAAATTCCAAATTCTTCCTGTAAAAAAATAATAAATTACATACCAGTTGCCCAGTGACAGGTAGATTTAGGCATTTTGAATGCTGAGGCAGTCACAGTCACTTGGAATGTCTTTATTCAAATTTCATACACCACAGAACAGGAAGGAGCCCAGAAGGTTCCCTAGTCAGTCTCACAAACACAAAACATGAATTTGTAGATACAGCACTTGGTGACTAGGTGGTTTTAGGTTAATGGTTGAACTCAATAATCTTAGAGATCTTTCTCATTCTAAATGATTCTATGATTCTGTGACGCCAGAATTTCCATGGGCATTGATGCTCTAACACCCATCTGGGGTGGTCCATTTTGTATTGAAAGGGCCTCTCTTTGTAGCCTTCCACAGCTTCATTGCCTTGCCCAGAGACATCTGCAGAGCTAATTGCCCTTCCATGATGCAGAACTAAGTCAGCCAGCCAGCCAAGGCTGTAGTCATCAAAAAGGGAATTTTCTAGCAGGGTTTTCAGTTTTGCTCCAGACAAAAGAATCAGAGCTGGGGTAACATAATATGCTGGCAGCCCGAACAGACACCCCGTCTCCCAGATCCGGATTTACAACTAGACTTGACTGGAACCATCCCTTGCTGAGTGCAGAAAACAGAGCTCCTGAAATAGCTGATCTGGCAAGCGCTTCTCATTCAGGCTCATCTGGCAGAAATAGCATCTGCAAAATCACTGGGAGTTAATAACGCATTCATCGACACTGAAAACGACTGAAAATTCCCTTTTCACTTATTATCCTACCTCTGTAACACGTTTTAAAAGGAACTGTAATTACCACTGTGAACTGTTGTTAGGAAAGAGAAGATCAAAGCTGCTCTAAAGCAGCCACAATGTCCCATCTCTCTTTTGCTCTCTGCTAAACAACAAACGTGTGCCTTGAAGTGATTGCTCCACGGCAAGAAGCAACTCCCGGGAATGAATTGCAATGACCTTGTGATGTTTACTGGGGAACTTATCAGAGCTACCACTTAGGAGAGTGCAAGAGAGATTTGATGTAAGCAAACTCAAAGAGTTATATCTAGAACAAATAACACTGTACCTTCTAAAATGCCTATGGCAGCCTGGCAAATGCAATCCCTGCTTCCAAATTTTATTAGTTTTGGAGTGATGCTTGTTTGATAGGGCTCACATCTGACCAGAGAACAGGCAAAGTCTTTCCTAAGAGAAATGTTAATGTTTAGCCTACTTCGGATTTTCAAATAAAATAAAATAAATGTAATAGAAATACCCAAATCGTTCCCCTCCGGGTTTTTTTACCACCAAGACTTCAAATAAACTTTAAACAAAGTGGGTAACACATGAAAATGAAAACACACCAACAAAAGGTTCTGCCACTGCAAGGTCTTAAGAAACACTGAGTGTGTCACCTATTTGCAAAAAAATTAACAAAGCTGTTGTGGGTGAATGGCTATAAATATAAAGAAGTAATGGGATATGAAGAGCTCTAAACAAAAGCAAAAACATTGCCTGACTGAATTAGTAGCTATAGCTAAATGTGGTTTTGATTCACTGGTAATTTATTTTCTCTTTATTAATATAATAACTAAAAGGAGCCAGAAAAAGATGACAAATGCTAAATATGTACTACTGTATAATAATGATAGATTTTCAGTATGCCAAAAATACTTTAAAAGCCTTGGAGCATTTAAAAACAACACCACCACCAATTTCTCCTTTTCTTGAAACCACATTTAACCTTCAGAGTAAATTAGGGCAAGACTAAATCACAGTTTCCTTGCTGAGAAAAGATAGGAAAAATAAACTTCTGAGGAATTAATGCTTTATGTAATTTCGGTATTAAAAACTGAATATGGTATTATTATAAAGTTAATTACAGGGAAAGTATCAATAAGGAAATTATATATGCAGCATTTTTTTAATTACCTCTCATTGCAGAGGATAAAGGGGCAAAAAGAATTCCATTTTCACTACTTAATAATAAACTACCACAGATCAAACAAGCCTCACTAAGGTAAGTAACTTATTTGCTGTTTTTTATCCTTTAGAGGCCTGTTTGGTCTGTTGTTTAAATCAAATTATCTGACATGTGAAATATGGATTACTGTTACATATGATTATACCAAAGCTCGCCTCACTATGGACAATCAGAGCAGTGACTCATAGGCCAGAAGTGGCAGGATGGTGATTTGGGAGTTAGTTAGTAATTAATGGCTTCTAATCAGCCAGCTGGATCACTTATTTGATGACCCCTAACTAGCCTTTTCCCAAAGACAAAATAGCCAAGAAAATGACTACAAACTGCATTTCCTATCCAACATGGCTGCATAACAGCCCCACTGATTGCCTATGTAGAGCATTAGTCCCTTAACCTCAATTCTGTTCACCTAGGATATATTCAGAAATGTGGTTTCACCAGAAGGCACATGGCTTAGAAGCTGTGTTTTCCTGGAGAAATAAATTGGTACCAGCATCTCCTCACCTGGTTCATAATTCTCCTCCATCTTCCTCTGGCTCACTCAGAATTACAAACAAGAGTCAGCGTGTTACCTTCCCCGCAGTATTCAGCTGTCAAAGATACTGATCTAGAACATTCATAGTTATTTAACCTTTCAAAATTTTCTACAGTTGTCCTTCCCTCTGAAAATAAGGCTTTCTTTTTCAATATGAGCCTTCCAACACTAAGAATGTAACCAGGCTTTGTCTTTTGAGTGGCAGCTGCTCCAGAGTGGCACGGGGACAGGAGGCAACCTGAACCCGCAGCAGAAGGAAAAACCCACCCTGCAGTGAGGGCAGCAACCACCATCCCCACAAGAACCCAGATGTCCATCCTGATGGCAGAGCAGGACGCCCAAAAGATGCTTCTCACATGCCATAAGCCATTTCCACAGCTGGCCCCCACTTTCTACCTTCCTTCCAAGTTGGGGTCATTCAACAGCACCTCATAAAATAATGGTCTGTAAATGCTCCCGGTCTGCCACCTCTGTTGAAAACACAACCTCCAGTAATTAAATATAGATAGACTAAAACCACATTTCATACCCAAATGGTCAGTAGTTAGACAGCATTGCATCATCATTCAACATAGTAAAGCTCTCTGCATCCTAAGAAACCTGAGAAATGCTAAAAAAATCTGTGGGTGTGTTCATTTCAGCCTCACCCATGAGAGCGTAAGACAGTTCACAACTAGGTTTTGTTCTCTATGAAATGACAATGAAAAAATAAAATATGAAGACTTTAATACATTTTTATATCTATATCTATCTATCTATCTATCTATTCTCCTATATAAAGTACCTGTAATAATTACTTAAAGGCTTGTGGAAGAGAGAAGTGCTTCACAAAGAATTAGTCCAAAAATAGAAAACTTTCAACAGTGTATTCAAAAGCACTAATGTCAAGTGGCAATTTCTGAATTCCACCATCTCCCCTGTCCCCACCCTGCTATACAGATCTTCTGTGGGAACTTTTTACTTCTCTAACACAAAAACTGCTTTTAAAAACCAAAAACCATTAAAGAGCAGCAACAGAAGGCCCTAATGGTTAGTGCTTCCATTGAGAGAGAAATAAAAACCATTTCAGGGGCTAGGCATTGTAAGCTTTTTCTCTTTCCCTTTATATCTTTTGTTATCCTCTGCTAAAATCAGAACGTGGAAGGAAATATCCATCACCATCACACATGAGGAGACATCAGCTAATTTTGTGAGGAAACTCATCAGCCAATAGTTAATGTTAGCTCTAATATTCAGCTGTCAGGCAACTAAATTCTGTATTGCAACCACACAACTGCTCTTAGAACAACACGTTTCTTAAAAAAATATTGGCAATATAAGCCTTAAAGGAAATTGTCTCATATATTCTCAAACCATCCTGCAGAAAATAGCAGCTATACAAATTTGTAAGGATTTCGGTCCTTGCAGTGACTGGAACCAATGAAATGGATGGCATACAAAATGAAATGGTTTTTGCTTGATGAAGGCTGCACTTCCTTTGAACAGTGAACCAACTGGGATTATATATTCTAACTCTCAATCATATAAAACACTATGATGGACAGCTTTGTCAAGCTCATTAATACTAAAGCAACTGCTGATAATTGCTCCAGGTTTCAACCTCTAATTAAAGCTAAGTGGCTCGATTTGCATATAGTAAACAATAGAAGTTTCTTGCAATCACACTCCCAGAGGCCTTATCAGCTTCACAAATACAGTATCATTAAAACTTGAATGCTAATTAGAGTTAATTTCTCAATGCAAATAGGAGTAATTCAGTGGATATTTAGGTCTTTCTTGCTTAGACTTAGCACTGTAGTTTATCTAAATGCACTCCAGACACTTACCAAAAATAACACACCGGGAAGAACAAAACGTTCCACAACTCTCCCTTCTCTATCACGTTTAGTAAAATGATGTCAAATGTTATCAAAAGCATTACCATAAATTGAGCAAGGTAAATCAATTAGCCTTTCTCCATTTGTTCCATTTATCTGGGTAACAATGTAGAAAAAACAAAGCACTGCTAATTAAAAATAGTTTGGGCTAAGCTATGGTGCTCACATTACAAACTTCAGTAGTTTTATAAAAAGAGTTTCCAAAACAATCCTTATTTTAAACACTGTCTTTGTAACAAAAAAATAACAACCATGTAGAAATCTGCATCTGCTGGGAAAACATGCAAGATACAATGAAGTGTCTAACAATAACACACTTCTAATGTATTTGCAATCTCTCCTTCAGCCTCCTGTGTCAAATAAAGTAAAGAGGGAGAAGGGGAATTAGAAGTAGGAGCTATTTTCCCCGCATGAAATAGCAGCCAGCACTCTGGCAGCCTCAAGCCCAGGCTGAGGAAGGAGATTGGTACACCAGGTTGCAGAGGATGGGGATGCACACACAGCACCACGAGCAGCACCAGGAACTGGGGTGAATCACTGTCACTCAGAGCCAGCCCCTCTGCTCAGCAGCACACTCAGTAGTTGGTGTTTGGGATGTGCCAGCCCTTTACCTCAGGCCTTTCTTACTGACCTGCTTCAGAAAAGTCTCGGATCCTCTCCTGTCTGCTGTGTTTCAAAATTCTGTGTGGACTAGAGCACAAGTTTCTGTAATGGAGTGACGAGTCACCTAAGAACAGCTCATCCATAGGTACTATAAAAATACCAGTGCACTGCTGACAATGTCACTGGCTAATTACTGACTCCATATGTACCAGGGAGAAGTTACAGTCTTCCTCCCGCTGCTACGAAGGCTGCATTAATGAGTCAGGTTATGATTTCCATTGACAGTCCCTGGTATTTTTACAGCCTTCAGGTAGGTAACAGGTGGAAAGTGAGTCATTAGCATTCAGACATACCTGTTTCACAACAGCTGCACCACGCAGAGAGAAGTAAACTTCATTTCCCATGTAAATATATATGTATGTGTAAGGCCTCCATGGGCTGCACAAGGTGCTCCTGCATTGCTTTGAATGGAACCATCTTCTGCTCCAGCCTGCCCCTGTCCATACCTGCCTATATGCTTTTCCAAGGAAATAAAACTACCAAGTTGTACCATGAAAATAACTACTTGGTAAATACCTCATTGTCTTTTCCTCCTTCCCATTCAGAGAGCCTCCATTTTAATTCTTTTTTCACTAGCCTCTCATCCTGCCCTTTTTTACAGAGGATGAAACCTTTAAGTCACCTCCCAAAATATCCAGGATTTTGATCTACCTTGACCCAGAATTCGTTTTAAAAATAAAAATAATAAAAATCCAACACTTGCTATCTATTCTGCCTCCTTTCAGTTCCAAGGTACTGTACCTCAAACTATGTTTTGCAACCAGATAATTTATAAAATTGTATTATTCCTCACTCTTTTTGCCAGTGATCAGTCCTAGGAGGCAGGCTTACTCCTGCACTTAGCTCTCAGTAGATGTGCAACTATTTGCAACTCCTCCACTGCTGGGGCTTTGTCCATCACTACTCTTTATGGCATTAGCTTTCAAAGTATAACAGTGTTTTTGTCTTTTAAATTATGACTTTCCATAAGCCTTTAATAATTTTTGTTCCATTTAAGTGATTGGAAAGCAGGGACCACAATCTGTGATAAGCACATTTAAATGGCTTGCAGCAAAAGCTGAGACACTTCTGAAGTGAAACCCCAAGTATATGATGATTAAGGTCATAATAAAAATGAAAATTTATATGAAATTGTGTGAACCTTTTTGCAAAAACTCAATTTTTTGACACTGTTCTGCTATAGAATACTACCCCACTCTGATAATTTCTATTGGTGCTGTTTTCTGACATCAACATGGTAACGAGTGATTTACCAGAATATGTACAGAATCTTCCCTTTTGTAAGTCTGAGGTTTGATTATTACTGCTTGATGGCAGTTGTTTTACCAGCTGAAGACATTTTGAGTGCTGAGAATTTATGAGATTTGCTTCAGATACACAACATGGGAGTTTGACACCAGCAGCTTCAGCTGAGTCCAAACTTTTCATCCTCAGTGGCTGGGAGAAAGCACTAATGATCACTCAATTTAAAGTTAAAAGTTTTCATTTCTTTTGAGGGTAGGGAGGGAGTGTTGGTTTGGTTTTGGTGGGTTGGTTGGGTTTTTTCTTAAAACCAAGTATTTCCCGATGTGTACACACAATTAATACCATCGTGTTCAAGAGTCCTTGAAAGATTTTATTTCTCCTGGTAATGACTCAGATGAGGGCAGTGGTGTAGCTGCAAGCTTATTCTTCACCATTAAGAGAGCCTACTGCATTAAAGGTTTTGATTTATTTATTCTTCAGTCTAAAACATCACAATGTATTCTGGAGGAGCTTAATAAATATACTGAAGAAACCTTGGGGAAAATAGGAAAGTGATCCACTGTACACATAGCCTTTATTTACAGATTCCATGTCTCCCAAAATTTTACATACATTTTATTCTAAGTGAGCCATCATTTGACATGAACTCAGCTCATTGACTCTAAGTTTTTCAGTATGGTGCTTCCATTGATGTCCACAGAACCCATAGGATTTACAAAAAAAAAAAAGGATCTCCTGAGCCATACTCAAAGAAAGAGAAAGAAAAAAAACCCCAAAAAAACCCCTTAGAGTATAGAGGCACAGAAAGTTTCCTGAGACTTTTATAAGGCAAAAGCCTCCACATGTGTTCATAATAGTTAAAGTTTTTTATTAGTATGAACCAGATCTTCCGACTGAATGAGAAATCTTTGCACTATTACCAGTGTCACTGTTGCTTACTAATTTTTAAAAGAGCTCTTAACTTTGATCAGCTGCCATTTCTCTAATGAAATCCAAGCTCTTTTGCATACCAGAAGATACACAGACAAGACATGCAAACATCTCAGTAAAAACTTTCCTGCTGATGCTGGTGCTGTCACACCCTCAGCACACACCAAGGTGAAAAATGGATGCACAACCAGGAAAGCACCAAATCTGGCTCCCTGGGAATAGTTTAATTAAACAACATCGGTTGTACGTTGGTAACTTCACAAGAACTGGAAAGGTTACAAGCCTGAGATATATATATATATATATATATATATATATATATATATATTATTAGGAAAACTTTTACTTCAAACACCTGACCTTCCTAACACCTGCCCCCAGTCCTGCTGGAACTCCAAGGGACTAAGCATCTGCTTCTCATTAGCCTCTCCACAAGCGTTCATCCAATTTGCAAGTCTGCCTTGGGTAGGGTTTTTCAAGCGCTTCCTGGCCTATACCTATGCTGCATTAATGCCTGAGTATTCCTGCCTATTTATTATTCTCCTGTTTAGATTTAACTGCTGAAATAGGTACTGCTCAGAAGCCAGAATTACAAGAGAATTGTTATCTTTAGCTAACAAAACCTTTCACAGTTCAGCCCAAACTACATAACATTTTATTTGGCTGAAAATGCTTTCATTAAGTCCAGACTGTAATTTAGGTACTAGAGAGAATTTAACTTCACATTTTCTACTCCAAGGCCTTTTCTGGAGCCTGTCATTTAACCAGAATCTCCCTGGCTCTTTTGTAGCATTCCATTTTTTTCCCCAAACTACCTCATAAAGACTTGCAAGGTGCACGCATTGTTTTATAAACCTTCTGTGCTGGGACTAAGTACAAAGGGATCCGGGAGAAAGTCATTTTGTGAAATGGTACTTTGCATATTTATTCAGAGAAGCCCTTCACCTGGGGAAAAAGCAAGGGCTGGTTTTTCTTAACAAGAAGATAATAAAGAAAAATTATTTCATTTATTCCAAGTACATCTGCACTGCAAAAGAAAGGCATGATGATAAATTGTACTAACACATCCAAGCCACCCAGTTCAGAGACTACGGATGGTGTGACTATGATGGAGCTCTTCATGGTCAAGAGTCGTGAGTATTTAATCAGAATAGGATAAGTTATTTCAACCACCTCTGAGGGTTGCTGCAGAAACCCCTCAGATGATGTTGGTAACACTGGATCAGGCCTCCCAAAAACTAAGCCCAACTAAGGCCAAACCCATGACAACAGCAAAATATCCCCCTCCCCAACTATAAATGAGGGAAACAGATGTACCACTGAAATGATGCACAGTAAATGGTGATTAACAACATCAGCAGCTCCTGCTTTTAAAAACATCGATCACGAGCAATTTTAATTAAAGTGAACAGTGAAGTAGGTGATTTGGCTCAGCATCCATGAATTTATCAAGTGGGATGTTTCTAAGGCCTGATTACAAGCTGTAGTCACTGCCACCATCAGGCCTAAGCAGAATTAGCCCTCATTAACGTCATTAGCTTCTGGGGGTGAAATATGATGAATATACATCATCTCAGATGGCAGCTTCTTCCACTGAACCAGTGTCAGGCAGCATTGCCACCTCTCAGTTTTCTAGCAATGTGGCTCTTGGAGCACCACATAGTTGGTGGTCTAATGAAATTATATTTTTCTTTTAAGAATACCAACTCTTTTAGCAGAGTTTCTCTGTTTTATTTTTAATATATCTGGATACGGTGCTATGGGCTTCCTTGCTTTCCTGAGAAAACAGAGAATTAGGTGAATTAGGAGCATTCAGACATCAATATTACAGCAAAAATTGAGGTTGTGCGTCGCATTCCTCATCTCTCTGCCAGGGCAAGGAGAAGTGATGTGTTAGGGAGAGATAACCAAATGACAATCTTTACGTGTCTGCTGTTTTAGCTGGGCCTGGATACAACTTTGCTTCTATTTACTGCAACTCAGAGGCTTTGTTAGTCACAGACCCTTAAAAATTTGACAGATTACCCAAAAGGGGTGAAATAATGAAGACACATGAGAATAAAGAACAAAAGGGTGATGAGGAAAGATTAGAAAAATGGATAAATAAATATCCTATGAAATTCAAAGACTATGAAGCATACCTTGAGGCATCAAAAAAGGGATGTACATAAACAGTGAGTGAGAAGAAGAAAGAAACAAAGCTGCAGACAACAACATAACGATTTAAGACTGCAGAAATGTTTGGAACAATGTATTTCTCTGCTAAAGGAAGAAAATATGGCACCACAGTACATAAACAGGGAAATTAGAATGCAAGGGAGACATGAATTCAGCAGAAAGAAAGTAAAGGTGGCAGTTTGATGACTTACATTTGTCTTGAGCTTGTCCTTGTCACCAAACCTTATCCTGGTGTATTTGAAAACGGAAGAATAGATAAGGAACGGTCAAACAGGAATGGTGGCATGTAACAGAAGTGTGAGAAATGCTTCGTACCATTGTGTATTTTGCTTTAAAAACAAAATTCTGATCTGCAGTGATCCAGATGGGAAAAAAGCTCACACAAGGACTTGAGAAATAAATGAGAACTGAGTAGGAGATGGAGATTTAAGATCAATATCAGACACATTTTAGTGATCCAGAATCATGAATGGCAGCATTTCCTCCTTCTGCAGGAGGCGGGCAGGTACAAAGCTTTCTGTATTGCACAAACACTTGGACGTTGAGATTCAGGGATGTGACAATGGGAGGGGGGCACATTTTGGTTTCAACATGCCAAAACACAAAGAAGCACATCTACAAAGGTGGGCACAGACAAATCCAGGGCATGCCAAAGTCATGAACACACAGAAGTCACACTGAAACATCTGCTTACAAACTAGGAGGGTCAATCCCATCACTACCACTCCGGAAAAATTCCCTGCAAAAAGCCTGACTCTCTCTGCTTCACCAAGGGAGGGATGCATTCCACAATAAGGAATACCAAAAGGTAATGAATATAAAAATTTGTTGGGCATGTGCTCTCTCACCTTTCTTGTGGATTCTGATGTGCTTTCAGCCTTCCTTTTTGGCACAAGTAGGGGAAAAGCTGCCCTCTGGTTATGGAAGAGTGGAATCAAGGAGGACGTGTCAGTGGATAATTCTGCCCAAACACCAAGACTGAGGTCATCACCCAAGGTTCCTCCCCAGACTGCATCAAGAAGTATGAACAAAACCACTGTCTCATGGTAAGTCCTACCTCTCTGGAAGTGCAATGCTCTGTGGCTTTTATAATTCATAAAGGTTTGATACAGCCAGTATATGTCAAAGAAAGTTCAGAAAAGTATGGAAACTCATAAAACCCACCAACACACTGATTTATCTCATTAGAAAAAGATTTACAATGTGATATTTCAGTGAGAATAGAATAAATAATAATTTTTAGTAAGACCACTAGTTAACTAAATGTGCTAAAGCTAATTACAGTCTGCAGAAATGTGTGTTCTTGGCTTATGGCTTTCGTTCACACAGTCATGTTTTAGGAAATACATAACAAGAGCAAATGAAAAATTCATTTACCTATAATTGTCCCAATTTAAAATTATTCATTCCCCTAGCAGTGATGCCTTTCGATAACAAGCCATGGGAAGTCATACTACAGTAACACATCTTTTATATAATATTTTCTGTTACCAAAGCAACTAACTCTATTTGTTATATTTGTTTTCATCTCTGCTATGAACAAAACTCTAAATCCTAACTGACAGGCATCCCTAGGAGTTGATATGGGAGTCAGCTCTGAAAAATCAGGCTGCTGAACTGTTTACTTGAATATGGACTGCATGTAGTTTTATATTTGGTGAGAAGAGTTTTTTGAGATGAAAGAAATTAATACTTCATCAGGATAAATACTGAATTACCAGTCATATTACTTAGATCATATTACTCCAATTACAGTGGTTTTACACTTTAGACACCTTAAAAATAACGTGACATCATCCCACAGGAATAATATTAAAAAGCTCTCAGGTAAGGGTGCAAGTTTTGTAGCTGGCTACTGAACATGGCTGTTTCTTTATATGTAACTATGATTTAATGTATCATTTCTGCATTATGTAGATGGCTCCAAGCAACTACTAGCAATTCAGGAAAATCGTATTTAATGAGTTGTCAAATAAAGCTCACAAAAGCATGCTCCTTCTGATTATTCCTCAAACTTACTTTCCAATATATCTACTCTGATCCTAAATAGATATTATGCTGTCATGATTTTTTTTAACCTAGGTAAGTATTATGACAGCCATCTAATACACAGAATAATTTATGCTTTTAATTGCTCATTTCTTTGCATCATATCAGCTATGCAAATATAAAAACAATGTCCAAAATAATTGATTGTTTTCATTTTCTATTTGAAAAACTGATTAAAAAAAAAAAAAAGAAAGCAGATAGAAATTTCATGCTCTTGTTTGTTCTTTGCATAGATAAGTTAATGTTTAAAAAATGCAAATGGGATCTATAGAAGTGTCCCAAAATTATCAGATGAAAAAAAGCCAAGTGAGAAGGACTTGGTAGCACGGTGCAGTGCTAAAATGCAGCATCACAAGTTCCCTTCCTCAACATCAAACTGCAAGGGCAAAAAAACAACTGGTACTGATAAATCACTATCTGCCAGAAAGCCCTTCGTACATTTTTAGGCAACACAGAGAAAAACCTGTGAATAAGCAATTTCTAATTTCATCAAAATTTGACTGCGCTTCTGGTGACAGAAAGAAAGTGCCAAAAAAAACCCCAAACAAACCAACCCTGTTGCAACTATTATTTCTCACTACTGCAGTTGTTGAGAGTCCCTTGAGTCTTAACCCTCACAGAGCAAATACAAGCCCTCCTGAAGAGCCTACAAACCGCCAAAAAGGTGCCAGGGAATAGGTCAATGAAAGGAAGCAAGATACAGGGACAACAATGGCTTTGCTCAGAGCCTGATGGCCACAGCTCACCAGGTCTCCAGGATTTGATAGGAATTTGTATATGCCATCAACTTCTACAATGAATTTCCATTACAAGAATGTGCTACTCAAATAATGGCAAGTTCCTTAAATACTTGACTCCACACATCTGAGATGTGCATGCAAATAAGACTAGAATAAGAATCCCTCTAGTCTTTTATTGTTTTTTAAATTCTCTTTCAATCCAAATGAAGCACAATTTCCTCTGCACAGGAACATCAAACATTCTCTTCCTCTACATTTTATGCTGTAGATTTTCCAGCAATCTCTGGCTTTTATGAGCTGTCTCATATAACCAACACTGTGGTCCACTGTCTGATAGATCTGTACTTTATCCTTCCCTAATGAGACAGTTCCCCAATTATTGAGCCAACGGGCAGTGTTTCTCTAGAAAGTTTCACCCTTTTAAGCACAGAATTCCCACAGAGTGATTGGGAAATTATCACACATTAAACCCATCATATACACAAACTTGCAGAATTTATTCCTGAACAAGTAATTTCTTTTCTTTCTGCACCAGTTCAGGGTGGCTTTTTTCAAAGTGTTTAGTCAGTGTTTCATTAAACTCCACCCCCCCAAATAACTCACCTTTCTCCCTCTTCTCCACTGCATACTTAAAAAAAAGGAAGAACCACATCAGGTCACAGCACCATCACTGCTACAACAAATAATTTCTTAATTTCTATGTGGTTCCTTGCTATAAAACATATTCACAACTGATCATTGTATCCCTCTGAGCTGCTTCTGCCACTCTCAGCCATAGTAAGCAAACCCTGCAACACATTTCAAGCATCAGATCAAACAAATCCACTTCCTCTTAGGAAATATATACTGCATATATAACCATACAGGGGCAGAATCAAAATTTAAATGCCAGTGATGGCTCACCTACACGTACTGGTGGAGACACAACTTTCCTAAGCAATTTTACCAATGTTTTACCAACCTTCCAGTTAGGAAATTACTCATAATCTCTAACCCAAATGTCTAATCCCACAACTTCAGTCTGTTTCTTCTTGTCCTGTCCCCAGCCCAGACAACAATTGACTTTTACTCCGCAATAGCTTTTTATGTATTAGGGGTTATTTTATCTTCCTTTCCTCATCTTTAGTCTTCTTTACTCTGGGCTTAAAATCCTTTCTCTTTCACTCTACTTTTGTCATATTTCTAATTCCATTTCTGGCTGAGACTTCTGTGTCTTCCCCACACTGGCCACAGCAGCACAACAGGTAACTTCCCAATTTTTCCTGTTTAATTGTCATTTTATAGCTGCTCCTTTCTTGGCTTTCCCATAACAGTGTAAGGCTGTCCACACACCTACAGTGCATGATCCACTACAAACTTCAGCTTATCCTCTGAGGAATCTCTGCCCAGTACTTCAATCATTCCTCAGCCTTTCTCAATTGAAAGAGCATCTCTGTTTAGGTGTAGCAATTTATACTTGATCTCACTGAATACATCTCATTTAATGAAACCCTTATTGAAGGAACAGGACTGCAATTCAATCTACCAAGATCATTTTGGAAGAGATGGTTGGGAGCACATCCAAAACAAAGCAGGAGCTTCACCTTTGATTAAGAAAAGTATGGCCAACTATAATGTTTTCTGGAACCACAGGGAAAGATCACAACCTCCTCATTTGATGCCAACATGATTAAGCAAACTGAAAAACTTAAAGCAGTAGATTAATTTTTAAGGGTATTATCTGGAAAGTATCTAAGAGAGAGAAAGCTAAAAATAAAAAAAAAGGAAGGCTAATCTGGAGAGAAAACTGAGTCTGAAAACATAACATCAGTCATATCATAGCTTACAAGTTAAACAAGTGTTTCAAAGAAACAAATTAAGTGGATTTATGATACTCCGGAAATTTCCTTCCAAAGCAACTCTTCTGATTGATGGATATGAATCTATATCAGAAAACAAGATGATAAAGTCAACCTTTAGGAATTTCAGACTTATAACTCGTTGCTATGGCAACATTCTCAGCAAGAAATATGTTTCTTTGGAAATAACAAAAAATTCACTTTACTTTTCCCTAAAACATAACTCTACAGCATAAGAGAACAAGACAGGTAAAGGCAATAGTGCAAACCAAACTGTTAGACCAAATACACAACAGTGCACCTTCTAAAGCATCTTCCTACAATTCAAATAAAATTCCTCTTTCATGAATTTTATAATTTACAACAGGAGGAGCTAGAAACACACTGGACTTGAAAGAGACATTGAAAATTTCAGTCTATGAGTTGTAACTGAAGATTCAGGCATCACAGAGGCTAAGCGTGTTTCCACTCAAGTGAAGCTCAGTGAAACTGCAGCCTAGCGAAGTACAGCTTCCTTTTGAAAGTGGATACAAATACCAAGAATATTGCTGCATACCTATTTTTAAAATCCCTTATTACAGGTGGAGAGAAATATTTTAGAAAATGAAAAAAATTTGTTTGTTTCTTAAGTGCCGTAAACATGTAACTGGCAGGCACCTTTCCTGATGTATTTTTACATGTTGCTCTAAATAATTATTAAGTTGTGTTTCTCTACAAACAAGTTACAAACCAAAAAAACTAGTATTTGTATTAACTTTGCCAGTCACAGACAAAATATAATTAAATGACCTTTGTTTACACAAGACACCTACAAAAAGGATACGAGTTGAAATTCCCCGTAGATTAAATTAATTATAAATGAAATAAATATTTATCTAACAAAGCCTCAAATAATAGTCTAATTATTATTAAATAATCATAATAGTCTTAAATAATAGTCTTAAATAATGGTCTTATCATTATTAAAGCCCCAGCAAATGCATAGCTAGTATCATGCACTGTGCACAGTGACTGAAGAACCCAGAAACGGAGGCAAAACATGAATTTCCAAAAGCACATCCTGATCCTATTTAACATACTTCTGTTAAAAAGCTCCCAAAAGGCAGCATAAGCTGTGTGCACAGGAGGGAAACGCTTTGTTCAGAGCCCAAAGACACGACCTACTCTCCCAGGAATATCCCATCATTACAGGTCACTGGCCATCCCACCACCACGCAATGGCTTTTCCACTTGACCTGATGATGAGCAAGTCAGTCCTTGAAAAGGCCCTCTCACTGCTGAGCTATTTCTAGATGGCCTTTTGCCTTTTCATGTACTTCAGACAGGAGGAGCAGTGTGGCTGTTCTGAGAAGTCCAGCTAAGAGGTTTTCCCTGGAGCAGGACAGCTTTCTGCATTCACAGCACAAACACCCAGGCAGCAAGAGACTGATCTTTTTGGTGTGGTGTTTTTTTAATGCCACAGCAACCTAATCCAGTAAGACTCTAGAACAGCATGAACTCTTCCCTACCTTACTCCAGAGGACCAATAGGAAAAAATCTGTATTTTGTATATAATGTTAATAAGTTTGTTGGTGATAAGCAGAGCTCCTTCTGGAACTCAAAAAGCCACATTCTTAGAGGATTTCCTCCTGCCCCCTTTGGTCCCCTATAATTCTCCCTCGAGGCAGAGGTCAGAGGGCACAGGCTAAAGAAATGCTTCTTGTTAAAGCTTTACAATTCACCCCCTGCCAACACAAAGTGTTCCTGAAGACTGCAATTCTGATCACAGTCCTGAACAACAGCAGAGTTGTAGTCCCAAACAGAATTCCTCCATTTCCTTAACCACTGTGCAGGAAGCCTGCCCTGCCTTCTGAGTGAGGCACCAGCACCTCCTTTCCTCCTCTGCAAACACACTGCAGTTCTTCTGGCTTGGTTCCCACCCACAGCAACACACACCAACTTTTTAAATTTTATGTGCAGTTCATAAAGTCCCTGTCTAACTGCAACCCTGCCTCTGACTGACAGCAATTGATTGAAATTTTTTTAACCACAAGCTAAGTCTGAATGAAATAGGTGGCAGGGAAGTGTTTGATGTTCAGAAAGCTTCCAGGGTATCAGATGGCTTCAAAGAAAAGCAGGATGAGAGGTCCCGTGAAAAACTTGGAGCACACAGAGTAAATAATTTCAAAGACTGTGTAAACAAGGGACCAATTTAAAATCTGAGAACAGTGATTACAACTCCCCCAGTCTGCCTAATAATCTAACAATTAATTGGCCTGTAAGACTCTTATTTAGAAAACCAGTACAGAAAAATGGGGGAAAAAAGCGTCTATTAGACTGTTTTTTACTATATCTCCTTTCAGTAAAGATTTGGTGCCTATAAAGTATCTCCAGTGTTTCAAGCAGCAGAGATTTAACTGATGCATGATAGGAATCCCTACTACTGTGCGAAAGAAACCAATATCAAAATAAAATTTTTATTATTAAGAGATTATTCTGAACATTTAAGAAAATTAATTTGCTCAAACACCAACTATTTACTCTCTTTGAATTGCCTTAGATATTTTTTCTCCCATTCAGCTGTACCAACTTAAGTGGAGATAAACAAAAACCTGTCTCAAGTATTCTCTTTCACCAGACAGAGGATTATATAAATAAGACTCATCCAACACAAAAGGCTCAGCCTGACCACACAGATAGTCAGACAGCAGCACAAGTGTCCCAGAGGGAGCACAGCTACATAAGTAAGGGCTGAGGAAGAAGCAACGCGTGGATTTGGGAGTGCAAGATAACAAGGACACACAGACACTAACACAAACTCCAGTAGCCTAGAAGGTGGATGGAGTAGATGACCTGAGAGAGACTGTACCAAACAGCTGATGTGGCATTTGAAGCCTCATATTGAATATAAAATGTTTGAGAAAACAGGCTCAGGAGACCAATGTCAGGGGCTGTGTGATTTCTCTGAGCAGTCCTGAGGATGATCACATTTGGTCCTGAGGCTTTTCTTCCTGCCTTAATGGCTATGCAGATCCTCACCCACAGCTGGGCTGCTGGTGGATTATGAATCTTGGCAATTACTCTGACTGGCATTTCATTACATTCCCTCATCTCATTTTCGGTTGTACCCATCTTTTTTTTTTTTTTTTTTCTCTTTTTTTTTCAGATACCCAGATGATAACATGCTCAGATGAGTTATCAGCGTTCCCTTAGGAGTTAGTCAGAGTTGCTCTCATCCATGCCTGGACACCTTGGATGTGAATGAAGCCTAAATTACTATCAGCTACACCACATAATTGCCCTGTTGTCATACACACAATGATCCTGTTCTCTCCTCCCCTCCATAAAGCTGCATCATAGAATTTACACAGCATTTCAAGGCTATTGCTTCCCTTCCTCACTGTGGAAAACAACTACATACACATACATATAACAGAGTCTGGATCTATTTTGAATCCTATTCCTGTTCTCCCCAGTCCACTTTGAGCTGAAATACCATCTCTGTGACATTCACCATTTCTCCACAGGCAGATCAACAATATGTAATACTGAAACAAGCATCTGCTTTATGTACATCTAATTTGAGACTTATTACTCAAGACCATTTCCTCATTGTGCTGGTTTTCTGACACACTTTGACTATTTGTGGGCTGGGTTATTTTTCCTCACCATATTCTGCTCCATCATGTCCTGTGCTGAGTTCTGCTGTAGCTGTCAGCTCCACTTCTGACCTCTCTTGCATTGCAACAGAGGCAGAAACTCCCATCTGGTACTGGAATGGATGCTGATGAAGTTATATTCACAGTGTCCAATCAACTGTTATCATATATCTCTGTCCTTTTCTAGTGGTTGCAACACTGCCTATTGTAGTATCATTTGTAAATGTAATTAATGAGCTGTTTATGTACTCTTCAAAAATCATTAAGATGTTAAATTAAATGCATTTAGTGGTGCACCCTGAGTCACCCTGCATGCTTCAGTCCAGCTCAATACGTTGCCATTCATCATCACTCTCTATTCATAATGCCTCCAGCAATCCTAACTCCTTTGACACAATTCATGTTCAAAATACTTTCAATTGTTCAATTTCCTCTTTTTGCAATAATTTCTAGGCTTGTTGTCCTTTCTGTTTTGAAGGTAACAGATCTGTGCTGTTACAATCCTTGAATGTCTTCCTGCTTCCTTCTCAGTTATTACAATTGCGTCAATGCTCTCTGGTTTAGTTAACTTTTTTAGCATACTGCAACTTGCTATCACAAATTCTTATTTTGTCATAAAATAGATGGTTTTTCTTCCTTTTACTCATTATCTGCTTTAAAATTCCTTGTTTTTTTCTTTCACATACTTATTTCATCTTCTTGTTAAAGAGGCAACCAAAATAGGTCGCCCATCAGCACAGCTGATTTTCTTTTCCTTATTTTTACATTCCTTATTTACACAGGCAACATTTTTTCCCCCCAATTTTTGTCTGTCTTCTTCATACTGCAAATATTTCTGTTGCCATAGCCCAGTCTACACTCAAATGTTGTCCATCTGAGTCAATCTGAATCCTTTGCTCCCTCTATCAGGTCTCTCTCTGCAAGCCACAGAAATCTGTAGATATTTTTATTCACTTTCTTTCCTTTCCCTCTACAGCTACAATACTGGATCTTGTGAAACCCACTTACACTTTGCATTCTTTTCCTTCAGACTCACAGTAATCTACTGCTCCCTCATTGAATGAATTATACATTTTACTTTTCTCCAGACTTTATTTGTTCATCGGGACAGACATTCAAGTAGCCTTCACTTCCCAAGGTATCACTGAAATCCCTGGACTCAGGGCTTTTCAAAACAGTCCGTGATCTGTCACGTGGACTTTAAAATCCATATGACTCGCTAAGCTTCTAACTGCTGGTATGAATAAATGGCTCTTGGCTCCTGTTCAGCTTGTGCAGCTGTGTTCTGCAAGTCTGGGTGCTGAGTATTTTTTATCTCAAACAGGTGCACAGTCAACAGCTCTTAACCAGCAAGGAAATAACCTGTGGATGATTTCTCCTGTGGTTATCTTTTCTTATCAAAATACCAGGTTAGTTTTCATGAAATATCAGGCTAGTTTCCATGAGTATGACCCCTTTTTATTATTCCATGTTAAACACCATGCTACCACCTAGAATGTCCTAAAAATTACAGACTCCCTACAGATACAAGCATTACCTGCATTGACCAATGCCCGCTGAAGTTTTTCCTTTGTTATTTCAATATTCTTTTTTTACACTCTTTCATAATTTTTATTCTATTTTATTTTTCCCACATCATATTAGGAACTTTATTCACACTAATCTAAATGTCCCCAAAGCATGTAAATGCCCAGAGCAGGCAGAAACAAGGATGGATGTAGGAACAACTGCACAAAGCTCTAACTGGCTCCAATGAGAATCACAGCAGGACATGAATATCCTTCACTGTTTAATTGACACCAGAGAGGGGTTCAAAACATGCCCATCAACTCAAGGCTGTTTTCAGCTCTCATTTTATGCCTAGAACTAAAAAAAAATCCCCAAACCCACCAAAGAAAAGAAACTCCACAATGGTTTGTATCATGGCACAAGGAGGGACTGCTGGGCACCATTTTGAGAAGCAGAGAGAGGATGTCATGAGCACAAAAAGTGCTGAAGAGCAGAACTCTCACCAAAGAAATAAATGATATTCATCAGGTCTGACTCTGAAGGGCACATTTAATTTGAGTTCAAAGCCCTACAAACTGTCCTGCCCCTCTCCTCAACAAGATTTATTTTCCATTTGTGATATTTCAGTGTTAATAGCTTACTGAATATTACATCCTCATATAGCACCACTGGTTCAGCTTACATTTTTTAAGATTGTGTGTATGTTTGCATTCTAAGTTGCCAAACATATCTGCTGTCATATAACCAGCCAAAATGACCCCAAAAGTGTGAAGTCAGGCTCAGAACGCAAATTCTTTCTCAAACCTACAAGGAACAAACCTATGCATATCTGAAGGCTTAAGCTCCAACTGTGTGAGCTACAGAATTAAAGCTCTGGAGCTGGAGAGGGAAAAGCTCCTTTTCTCTGTGGCCTTTGAAATTTGGCACTTTGAGGTACAAAACTGTACCACACATTTCAAGTTCAATGAACTTTATAGTTCAATGAAATATCATATTAATTGGCTATTTTATGATCGATTTTGGTGAGAGGGTGCTAGAACCAGTGACAATTGACCAATACCCTTATTTTTAGGAAGAAACATTAATGGGTAGAATAAGCAACAACTTAATCACTTATCAGCTATTTAGGAGGCTATACTGCATGCAGTTATCCTCCTGACCAGTGGCTTCCTAGGGTTTTTTTTAATAAATAATCCAGTATAAGAATGAGCTGTGGGACCAGCTTCCTCCCTTCTTTAATGGGACAGCTGCTTGTACTCCTACTACCAGACATGCTTTCCCTAATTCCTAAAATAAGCTTAGCCCTTTCATCTAGCAGTTGTTTTGGCCAAATCATGTTTAATTTTTTAGGTTTTCACATCACAAAGAGCAAGAAATGTATCTGGAAGCTTACAATCATAATTATTCTAATTCAAGGAAACTAAGATCCAAACTAGAAAAAACAATAACGTGTTCTCCCACAACACTTACGATTGATCTGATGTTGTTTTCTTTTGCCAGTTTCAGAGAGGATTTATAGCAGCTTGCCAAGTTTTCTTTGTGAGTGTCGGTGAGATGGCCTCTTGCAATCGGCCCCACAGTATGGATCACATCTGCAATGAAGAAAAAAAGGTAAAGAAACATTGAAGATGCTACTGTATCACACATCAATCCAACCTGGTATTGTAGCTACACACAAAGGTAGGAACAACAAGGCAAGGAAATGTATTTAACTGGAAAACACATCATCATCTACACGTCCAATAATTAAACATAAATGAGTAAAGGTTAAATTTTGAAGGATTTGGACTAAAGGAGAAAATGAGAAAGATACAGTGAATGCTTGTTACGTGTCTACTGCAATGCACACGCAGGAGAGATGAAATGTTTGTGCAAATCCTCTACATCATCAGGCCTCTACAACTGTAGAACTTTGAAACACTTGTTCTCATTCCTTGAAGCTCACTCACTGGGAAAATTCACTAGATAGAACCTCAGGCCATCATTGGTGATACACAGGTCACCTTTGTTTTTCCTCAGCAACCATTTGAAAAGAAGCAAAGTTGAGACTTAGGAATGTGTTGGTTATTCAAAAAACATGCTCTCCTCTCACATCACACCAGATGGAGATGCCATGTAATAAAACAAAGTATTCTGTTTGAAGAAATTTATAATGAGCAAAAAGAGAAAACACACTCATCTTAGGTATGATGCCTTTGGACTCATCAAAATGAGATGCTGCAATCAATCAAAGTCTCTAAAGTGCTGTAAGAAAAATGAATTTAAGAGCCTGGAGTAAAAAAGTCTTGAAAAGAAACCTGCAAATTGAAAGGTACCATGACTTTTTTATATCTCCCCCTTCCTATCCCCCCAGTTATCATCAAGCACATTTACCTTTTAAACATCATTCTTCTATAGTATATGTGAGCATAATAAAATGAGTTATGGTGGCAGATGTATAATTTTTCCCCCTTTCTTTATAATTTCCTTTCTTTATAATGTCTGCATAGCAGAAATAAACAGTGGCACTATTTATTTTTTGTCAATGTTGTACAAACAGGGATTAGGTCAGCACTTTGAACTGCAGTACTGCTGGTCCCCTTTTAGGCTGTGTTTCTGTCCCATATGGGTTAGGTTTCCAAGCCACATCTGCTGCTGCTACACTCCAGAATATTTTAATTTACTCACAAATCCTACAGAATTAACACCATTATTCTTTGTCCAAGCTGGTTTTGATGATTTCCATCCAACATGTGCCAAAACATAAGAGAAAATGGACCAATGAACATTAAAATGTACACTGTCTTTTTTTTTAAACTCAGACATCATCTGTCAAGTCCTGCTCTCTGCTACTTAAAAAGTGGCTTTTATGCTGAGCAATAATGTTCTGAAAAATTCAAAAATTTTTCTATATATTAGCCACAAAGTATTGATAAATCAGGAAATAAAAGCACATCTGATTCCCAGTGCCCAGAAACGCTGAGGAATCCACTGTGATGGAAACTGAAACCTGTAAGAGCTAAACTTCCCAACTGCTACAGAAAATCCCCCTCCTGGGAAGTAAATAAAAGTCTGAGAACTCTTCTTCCCATTTCGATCACAGTAATTTTCTCCAGTTGTGGGAACAAGATGGACAGATTGGATAATTCCTGTTGAGTGTCACAGCTGCCAGATAGTGGCTCCAGAGAAGCCTCCCTACAACAGAACCACCAAGTAGGTGGTGAGCCTTTATCCACTTACGAGCAGGTTGACAGCAGGACACTAATACAACCTTCTCAGAGTTCAGAGAAGAGTTATACTCTCACACGTGGTTTTAGCTGCTATCATAAACTGAGAACTATTAAGGAAGGACTTGAAAAAAGGAAAGAGCTAGTTTAAAATTTGCTTCTGTGTGCTGAGATAAGGTTGTGTGAGTGCTTCCATTACCAAAGACTAAAATTTCTGTCCATGACTATAGCAGTTTCCTGGAGGTTGAAACTTTCCCAGGAACATTTCTGTTTGGAAGTGCTGGCAACTTCAGAGAAACTAAAAAAAAAAAAAAAAACCAAAAAACTTCTCTTTTTTCCTTGTTTTTTATTTTATGACAGGTGAACTTCAATTACTGAGCCAGAGACATGATTTAACAGTGGACTTGGCAGCCTGGGTTACCGGTGGACTCAATGACCTTAGAGGTTTTTTCCAACCTGAATGATTCTATGATTCTACAGGGAAAGGAATATACTCATTAATCTCATCTCAGTCAAGCTCCCTCTACATTTACAGACACCAAGATCAGAGTTATGATGATGAATTTCAAATTCACAATACCCAGCAGCCAACAAGCAAATAAAGGAACAACTATAAAACCAACTTAAAAAGAATGTGTAAAGGATGGATAACAAAAGAAAAGAATCATAAACATTTCTCTCTTTCAGCTAGGGGTGAGTTTCCTGTATTTCAAGGTGCAGCTCCTTGAAAGCTAAAGTATAATGGCTTAAATTATTCATTGATTACTTAAAGGCAAGAAGGAGTTTTGGGGAACAGATAAAGTACCAAATTCTTGCCAGGGTCTTTCTGTATAAAAGTCCCACGGTATAATTTCTAGATGCATTTCACTCACTAAATCTTTAACTCTATTCATTTAGTCTTTCAGTATTAAACACTAGTTTTAAGCCTCTGCTCAATAAATGCAAAATGTTTTTGTCATTTTTTTTCAGAACTTCCCAATTTAGCACTTTCATAGCACCTCGTCACCAATCTTGTATTGCTGCACCAGATGCTTCATCTAAATAGGCAACTTTTAATCAGTTTTAATGCAGTTATTAACTTTAATGTTTTAATTTTTCCAAGTCCATCATAGGTGAATTTTTAGGACACAAAAGATGGTTATGAATTGAATAGGCTCTAACCAACCCAGTCTAATGGGTGGCATCCTATGGCAGGGGCTTCGGAATTGGATAGTCTTTAAGGTCATTTCCAATCCAAAGCATTCTATGATTCTATGAACTGGTTTATAAAATATCACAACAATTGTAATTGTTTACAGCATATTACTGGCAAAGAAATGCAGGCACATTATTATTCTGAAACACATGATAAAGATTTTATTAGCAGAGTACCATTACTAATATGTCAGTGCTTTATGGTGGACAGACAAACAGAGAAGTCATAATTTTATTGTTGTACATTGTCAATAAAATCAGTGTATACATACATTTCATAAACTACATGTGATTCTACTCAAGCTATTCCAAAATACCTTAAAGTTTGAAGGTGGGCAAAACCCTTTGAGATTATACTGCAATAAAGGAAACAAACCAGAAAACAAAGCAGCTCTTCTCCCTCCTTCAGCCCATGCAGTTACTACCTGAGAATCAGACTTCACAGGCTGAAGCAGCACCATTTATTTTTAATATTGCAACAAAGACTGTCAAACTTCAAGCTTGTCTGTCACAATAAAGTTTCCTTTCTGCTCACACATTATCCCCTGCAGAGAGCTGGAGGATGGAGGAGTATGTGCCATAGGGGAGGTCTACAGACATTTGTCCACAAGAAAAATCAGGGCAGAACTGCTGCCCTGCTGTTCTGGCCTCTCACTACAGCAGCCAGCCTCAAATATAAACTTCCAGCACTGCTGGCAAGGACAACCACAGGTGTGCAAGCCCTAGCTGGCACCTTCCACACCTGGCCAGAAGAAGGATCCTCCCTGGGGAAGAGCATGGCCTTTCTGAAGGAAAACATAACAGTAAGGGATTGTCACAGGACACATCCACAGGAATGAGTTTCCCCAGAGAAGGCAAACCGACTGCAGCAGCAAGGTGGGTGGGAGCACCAGCCGTGGAGATGAGCATGACCATGGTCTGAAGGTACACAGGGGCATGAAACAGAAGTGGTTTCATCACCTGAAGACTCCTAAACTGGGGAAAATTTAGAGAAACTCAAGAAAGATTTCGTTTGGCTAGAAAAGCTGGCTCCTGTTCGCTCTTGTAGCATCTGCACCCTTTGGTGTCCGAGCACTTCTCAGTGAGGTCAAACAGGCGTAAGGGATGCAAACATTTCCCAAAAACCAAAACATATTTTTTTGATCTTCAAAACCAAGCAAACAGACCAAAGCAGGGAACAGTCATCACTCAGAGAATGCCACACTAACCATTTGTAGTATTTTAACTTTTATGTCAAAAGAAGCTGCCAACACTGCTGTGAGGTTGATTTACTGTGGTCAGTCTTCCAGCCAAGCGCACTGATAGGAAACTTCATTAAAAAGAAAGCTGCAATCCATGGGTCCGTAAATCACTCTGTGTACACAGAGCAGAGATGTTTGCTTACATTTTTAATAGTATATTGAGGTGGAGAGCCCTCAGGGAAGGTGTATCCTTATCTGGGATTCAGGCCACAACAATGGATCAAACTGCTTTCAATGCTAATGAAGCTGTTGGTTTAAAACAGTGTTTATAAGGAAAGGAGATATTTCAGAAATGAAACTACAACTGCTGTAGAGTAAAAACTTTATGTGTAAAAAGGCCAGTGAGGCTTGTTTTCTCAAGTCTTTTTCTTAAAAAAGCCAATCCATACACTTTAACTCGCTGTTTTCTCACACAAGTTTTTAACTGCACTGCTATGGAGAAAGGGCAGAGCAGCATGGGCAAGGATGAAACACAACTTCCCGTTGAAAAGGGTGAAGAGAAGTGACTGTGTTTCAAAAACCAACCTGGAGGACTGATGTAAATTACTCACCGTGTAATTTACTCTTCCCTTGTTCTTTAAAAATGCGACACTAGATGGCAAAAATATTAGCACAGTGAGCTTTTCCAAACAATTGAGAAAGTACAAATAAGGTTCTCTCATTCCTTCCCTTACAGATGTGAGTGTGTGGCATTCACACTGTTAATGAACCACAGCCAGAATCAATGACATATTTCTCTCATTCACCCCATTTACACATTCATAGCCATAATCTGCCCACCCAGCCAACTGCATAATGAAGCTGTATCCTGTCAATCACAGTGGGAACCACATGAATTTCGAGAAGAAAGGTATCGCACTCTGTGCACTATTGAATTTAAAAAAAATCTGATCAAAATTCAGAGCATTAAGGGCTCCATTTGTAAATATTATCGGTTGATTTACACAACAAGCACCCACCATATTGGTGCTGAAAAGGAATAGCTGAGGTTCAGTTGGTGGCAAATGGAATTACCTCCAGATATTCATACCTGCTGGCTGTCCCTCTTCTTTGGGAATGTGCACAGCCTATTGCTTTGGTATACAAATTGCTCAGCTTGTTCATTTTCTATTTCTAGCTAAATGCACTTGCACATAAAAAGTGCATTTTCAGCGTGCAAGAAACAATTATTAATATTAAGTTCAGCTAAAATGAATCTCACAGGACCGCAGTCTAATTTTGTGTCTTCAAAAGTAGATTAGCAGAGCAGAATTTTATAAATGTAAGACACCTTTTATAAATCACTGAATGTTGTGTGTGATTACAAACAATACATCTCCCAAGTTCAAAAGCATTTCTCTGCTTTGTGAAGGTATATATTGTGTTTATGAGCAGTTAAAGAGTCAGTATCAGGTTTTTAGGCCTGGGGCAATGAGCACTGCTCAATCTGAACTTTGTACCTTTTGTAACTGCCTTCAGTGATTAATTAGCTGTTTTGGGTGAACACAAAAAAATGTTTCATTAGCTGCAAAAGCTACGATATCTAGAAGTCATTTGTGTAAAATATTTAAGCCATTTTTCACCTAAACGACATCATCTGCCAAGGAAACGTAAAGAATGTATTTACTGTAAATTATTAACCAGCATCCCTCTTGTGGGTTAGATGCATATCCTAACTACAAGACAGCACAGACAGTCAGAAAACAATATTCCCAAAGGGAGAGGTGAAGGATTTGCTGAGCCTGAGAGATCCTTTGGGGAGCCACAGAAGTTTGCACTCAATAGCCTGCATTTAGCAGAGAGCGAGCGCTCAGCATCCGTGGGAAGCTGAAACACACAGAGAGCTTGTTTGCAACGGCTACACCGCTGCCTCGACAGCCGGCCAGAGAATTAAGTCACACAAGTCAAAACCCGAGCCTTTTTGGCACTCATGCCTGTCATAAAATACAAGGCCCGAGTATGTCTGTGCAATCCCAGAGCTGTTCCCCTCCCATCAATGAACTCACAGCATCGCTCTGCCGTCAGGGCCTCGCCATTAATGCTGGAAACAAAAGTGGGCTCTGTTCACGCAGGAGGAGCAAGTGGTGCAATTAAGAGACACTATACTATGTCCCAAAGTAATAGGTTTTACAAAGCAATTTAGTGCCACGATGACAGATGTCAAGGCGGCGGCCAGACAGACGGCCCCTCAGCTTCCATGGAAATAATTGCCTACGTGTAAAGCTAAAAGGCAACGGCTCTGCTTGGGATATGCAGAGTGTGATACGAATGAACATGAAATGAACATGACAGGACTGAACATGAAGTTATGACATTCACTACTTGTTATTCCTGGTTTCTTTTTTAATCTCTACTGGAAGAATTTGCAGCAGAAATGCTCAAGTGTTATCCTTGTTCCTCACCTGCCTACCCAAATAAAGACCTTAGTATACCTAGAAAAAGCAGAAGAGATGAAATTGTGCTGCCCCAAGTAGATTTTGTCCTCCACACACTAGAGGAAACCTCCCTTTGCTGTAACAGCAGTGGAGCTCGGCCAAGCACCCTCCTCACCAAGTGGCTCACGAAAACACATACCAAGTGACCCCCTTGACCCAAGCAATGCTCTCCACCTTTCACTGACCATTATTCTTTGCAAGTGGACAGGACATTAGACAAAAATGTCCTTTATCTGCCTTTTTGTTTATGTTTGCTGCACGTAGGAAAGCATGAGCCATAAAGATTCTCCGTTTTCACTATATTGAATAGCAAAAGATGTTCGTGAGCGAGTTTGGGTTTAAATCATTTGATAAGGCTATTCAACACTCAAAAATAAACTTGCTTACCCTAAACTGTGAGTATTTATTCTTCAAACACTAAGACAGAGTTTCAGTCTACCATTCCACAAAAATTTTACACCAAAATTCCCAGTCTGGTGAAGGATATAACAGCAGCCATGCAAACTCAAGGGATATTTAATCCCACTTGATCCTTGATTAAGTAGAGAATCTTCCAAATATTACCCAAAAAAACATGCAACAAAAAATCAAGTCATAAAAATGCAAATGGGGATTAAGTTGACTTCAATTCTAGTTTTGGAACTGCATTAATTACAGAGGCACAGAAATCAGAAATAAGCTAATTTATATTCTCAGTTTCTCAAAGCATAGAACCCTTGTCACACTTTGGCCATTCTCAGTGTCCAACCTGGTTCTGTTGAAGTGAATTTAGTTACTTCTGCTGGAGTACTGCACATTTACAGCATAAATATACCCTTTAGGATATGGGGAAAATACTACAGAAAAAAAAACAAACCAAACAAAACAAAACAAAAAATAACAAACCAAAAAAACCCCAGAAACAAACAAAAACCAACCATCCACAAAAAAAAAAATCCACAAAAACCCTCACTCAGCCTCACTACAAAAGATAGTACCAGACTGCTTTTATCCAGAAAAGATTAATACTCACAACTAAATTTCTTATCCTTTGCTCTGAGTGCTGAACAGCACTACAGAGTGCTCTGAAAATTTAACAACAAGCCATAGCAAAAGCTCTTTATTTCCTATTTTAAGGAGTTCATTTTTCCGTGCAAATTCTGTTTTGATAACTTCCAGCATTTCTTATTAAAATCCTCACTATTATTCAGTCAAGTTCATTGTAAGGATGTTGAAACAAAGACATCCCAAAAAAAAAGAGAAAACAACCCAACATGTTATGTTTACCATGGCCATGGGACACCTTAAATACAAGCAGATCCCCAGATACTGGGCCAATACTTCAAGGCTTTCCTTCCCTCTTGAAACTATTGAATCACTCTAATTATACGTCCATCATATAGGATTTAAGAATATTAACATAAAAGCTTCCCAAACACTGATCTTCACTTGCAAGGACTGGTGATTTTAGCAGAAAGTTTTCAGAAGACCAAACTACACAACCCTTAATCACAAATAAGCAGCAGAATAACCTCAGGTGAAATGAGGCGAAACTGCCAGCATTGGTTTTATCTGCCCATTGAAGGCATACAAATTTTTTAATCAGATCACTTCAGGTAAAAAGATTTTTAAAAAGATTGAAAGAATTGGTTTCTTAATAGGAAGTTTTATTGGCTTCTTCAAGAAGCGAAGTATGACTAGGAGTTTTCATAGCTTCATTTGTGCATCTGTTCCTTAAGGGCAGCACATTACAAAATGTTCCCACATTTGTTTTTTTCATTTACTATTACTATATGTTTTCTTGGGGATAAACAAACTTCTTTCACCTCAGAAACTGGAGCACATCTTTTTTGTTTGACACTTCCCTAATCTACATATCCCTCACAGCAGAAATTAGAGGCTTTGCTAAGGATTTTTCATGTCTCCTTTAAGAAAAGCAGAAAAAGATGGTAAAATTATAGGTTCTCCATGTATCTTCTAAAGATACCAGTGGCAGCTAAATCAGCCTTATTAACTTTCAAGTTTGAACAAGGGAAACCATACAAGGAAAGTTCTGTATTTCCCTGGCCACAAACAATACAATATAACGCTTGCAGTACAGATAGGAGAGCCCTGTGCAGCCTCTTGGTACCATTTATCACCTCTCAAACCCAAGTGGATGCAGATGGAGCAGAAGGTTAGAAATTAAAAAACTGAAACTATTAAATATTTTTTAAAATACAGTAAATCCCAGTTTAAGAAGACAGAGCTGAGGATTCATTTGAACTGTGCTACAGGACTCCATTCCATACAGAGAATACTGTATTCTCCTCATAGCAATAAACAGTGATTATAGCTCCAAACTGGCAAACTGCTTCCAGGCTTGGGAGCAATCCCATAGAAATTAGTGAGACTACTGGTCAAAGGTAACAAGGATCCAAACACCAGCAAAGGAAATGAGAGCACACCTTCAGGATGAAGGAATGTATTCCATTTCATCTTTTAAAGGGCATCACTGAAAAATCTCACTCTTACCACCTTTTTATTTTCACAAGAAAAACACAGTCTCTAATTTACTTGACCTTAGGTATTTCTCTTCTGTACTTTCAGCAAGCTGCATTTAGCAGGTCTTTGTCTACAGTCAGTTCCTTAAGAGATGGCTGCCCCTGCTATACCTATGAGGCCATCACAAAACAACATAAAGAGGAACAATTGAATTTACAATTGAAACCTTTCTCCCAAGCTCCGTCAAACACAGCCAATATGATACAGCACCTGAAAGCAAGCTCAACTCATTTTTAACAGCTGACCAGATTTCCAGTTGGCAGTGCCACTTTATCTTATATAAGAGTGATAAGTGAAATAACTGGACAGCGCTTTGAACCATAGGATGAGACTTCTTGCCTAGAAGAGGAATCTCACTTTCTATCATCAATTGCATTTTAATTTTAGGTGGCTGAAACCACAGTAAAGCACCCCCCTGATATCAACATATTCCAGACACCAAGTTGTGAGAATGCTGTACATGCCAAGAAAAATTCCTTTGACCATTCTCCCCCTCCAACTCTTCCCCAGAGATGCTCTCTAGTTTGAAAGATAGTTTAGTTTCATCAGCAGGCAATGAGACAAATATAACCCAGTGCCCTGCAATCCATCCTAAAAGAAAACCCAGCAGATGATGGAGGCAGGGAACAAGCAAGCCTGGCCCTAGAAGGAGAAGGGAAATAGAAAGACATGTGTCTGCACGGACTATAGACAGATTATCTATGCCATAGATATGGAACACAGAAAAAAGAACAGATTTAGAGAAGAACTTTAGTGCTTCAACACTGCTACCTGCATGCTTTGTAATAAATAGCTACTACTTCTCTGAGTACTTCAAATGAAAAGAGGCTAATTTATGTTATTCATACATCCAACTACTGTTTGAGCAGAACTAAGTAAATATTAGTCTTGAATCAAGACGGAGAGCAGCAGTTTTGCTTGGGAGAGCAGGGGTACAGTGGAGGTAGAATTGCCCTAACACCACTTCCTTACACCCTCAGCCCACCAGAGCCTTTGCCCAGTGCAAACAGGACACACCCCACGACTTGTTACATCTTGATTGTTCTCAGGACTTGAAATTCGAGCCCAAGTTTACAATGTTCCCTTCAGTTGGTACCTCTGCTGACAGGGCAGGAGGATGTGACCCACGGCAGGCGAGGGGACAAAGAAACTCACACGTCTGCACCTGGCCATGGTGCTCTGCCCTTAATGCTTTTATCAGTTTTCTTTCAGAACTGAGCTTTCACAGACTCCACAAGCATCAAATCATCTGATCTCTTCAGCCTTCCAGCTCAGAAAGATACCAAAAGGAGAGAATAGAAAACGACAAGAAAATGTCACTCCATCTTTACTCCATTTACTCTCTGGATTGTGTTCATAATACAACATCTAGCTAAGCAATATTTCTTATTAAGGCATATACACCCTCTCTTGGATTGTGACCAGCTCAGCCAGGCTCCTTGCCAGCTGGGGTACAGAGGCTGCCTGCTTACAACACATATCAGCTCACCAAAACCACAGGTAAGCACCACCGAGGTGGAAAGGAGCTAAAAATCTCCAACGAATGTGTTCAGAATCGCTGGCAGACAAAAAAGCTAAGTAGAAACATGAAATGCATCCAATGAGGGTATTTAGCAAAAATTGTGGTGTATTTCACACAATATGCAATGCTCCTGTGGTTCCAAGTGAAAAACAAGCTTTGACAAACATCTTGAAAGTGTTTTGCATCACTGTAAGTTGTAAACAGTTAGATTTCCAGCATGAGCAAACATTTCAAAATAAGAAACAGGGAAACTATTTTTTTTTCAAGATAAAAAAAGGAATTGCAAAGTGAACTGTTAGCAACTTGCTGAGGCTTATCACACTGCTAATGCTCTCCATGTCAATGCCACTAGGAAGAGCCCTTGGAGAAACACTGGTGTCACCTCTTGTTCAGCTCAATTGAGAAAAATGTACTTAAACAACCTTCTGGAAAGTCATGTAATGAGCTAAAAGAGGTGTTGAAGGACATTCTTGAGATCTGACTTTCTGGAAAGGAAACACAGATGTAAATAAAGTCAGCTCATGCTCTCAGTAATATTGCAGCATGCCACTGTCACAAGCATTTCCCAAGAATTACCAGTGGAGAATTTCTAACTCAAGTCACTCAAAAGGGATACTGGGGTTTAGGAACTGGGGTTTAGGAACTGGCAACCAGGAAGAGTGGGGCTAGAAATGGCAGTGATGCCGTTTGGTTTCTGCCTTTTTTCTTTTCTATGTTCTCTGTACTCTTTGCACGTGTATTTGTAGCTCTGTAGCCTACTGTATTAATAGCTAGTTTCTCCAGTACTTTTCCATGGCCTTTCCCTAAGCAGAAAGACAAAACAAATTCCAGAACTCCAAGCCCTGGGGGGTGCAAGGCCCTGTCCTATCTCGGTTCTTCCTGGGAATCAGGGCCCAGGACAGCTCTGAGGTTCATTTTCATCAACAAAGTAGAGCCAGTGCTGAGAGGAGGCTCCAGGGAAGGGGCTGGACCTGAGGGGGAACTGAATCGCCACTTGTTCTCCTTATTGGTGCTTTTAATCAGTTATGCTAATTTCCTAACAGCTATAAATATGTACTCACCCCTGGAGGGGCTGGGCTTTTATGGACACCTTTCCATAACTGCTCCTGAAGACCTTCAAAATAAAGATCCCCTTTTATATTACCTCCTTGCTAAAATGATCTCGAGTTTCTTTTCCAGGCTGGGGGAAAAGACAACACCAGCAATGCCTTTGAAAAAAACCTAATGGGGAGATGGCAAAACTTGCAAGGGTGACAAGTGTCAGAACCACGTGCCATTTCCAAACCCAAGGCTGCCCCTTGCTGAAGGGAGCTGCTTCATTTCTGGGAAACCATATTGAGAAAAACATTTGTAAATTTTATCGCACTTGTTGTTGAGGCAAAATGGTTCTTTTGCCACCTGCAGTACCCACAAGCTCAATGCATTGTTTCTCCAGGAAAAGAAGGAATGTCTGCAAAGTCACATCACCACTTGAACACCAGCCTGAGGAGTAGAGGGGCTTCTTAGAAGTCCATGTGCAAAGCTGTGCTTCACAGCGCTGCTTCCCCTTGCACGGGCTGTCAGAAGACAAACTGATATTTTCACAATGAAAGCAATTACTTCAAGAATAATGTCAGCTCTTATTGTTCACAAAGCACTAGAAATTGGATCACGTGAAGCAGCAAAAAGCATTTGGCTGACCTCACCAGCTGAGCAGTGTACAGTCAAGCAAGCAAACACATGTTGGGCAAGACAGCAGAAAAGAAAATCTAACACAGACACGTGCTTTCACATGTTCTTGTGATGCCAGCACACTTTTTTTCATTCAAAGCAAGCCAATTCTTGATACTAATAATGGCAGACAATCCAACCTTACGCACGTGGGTGTTTTCAGTATGGATCCTGGGCCTGAAAGCAACATGCTGAAAAAGGTAAATCCAATTGCTTCATCAGTGCCATTTGCACAGTCAAGCGCTAAAACCCACCAGGGCTGCTGCATGACTTGGAAAATCACTCTGCAGCACTGGCTACTGATGGCTGTTGTTTGAGAAGTCTGTAAATAGTACTGAAAGGAAGAGGCCAAGGATGAGGAATCTTGGATGATGATTTCACTGCACTTTGAAGCTTTAGAAAAAGGCATCTTTTCACTCTTAAAAAAACTCAAAAGGAAACTTTGACCCCTTGTTAGTGCCGATAGTGTTCATGGTTTATCATTTAAATATTTGGCTTAGTAGAAACTTCATCTTTCACAGAACCTAGGATTTTTCTGCATGTTTTCACTAAAACCTCTTACAAATTACTGATCCAGAACCTCATAACCTCTAGTGAAAATATTGTGCATTCCTCTCTAGTTATATACAGCCATCTTCAATATTTTCTAAACTGATACCCTTGGCTTTAGGAACAAAAAAAACAAAGAACAAAAGAAAGGACACCCCACAAAACCCATCCTCCTTCCCAAATTCCCACAGAATGAAATTCTAATATAACTAAGTGCTCCTTTTGCCCTGCTTCTCAACCAGTTGAAGTTTGGTTGGGAACTTCACCTCATTAGAGTCCTCATCATTTAAATAACGTTCAGCAATAACAAAGGACTCTGTCATAAAGCTTTTGATAGATGTTTCATAGCCAAGACATTATGATCAGGATTTATGGGAATGATTTGGAAAAGTAAAAAAAAATAGGACTGACTATCATTTAGCAGAGAAATTATAAATGCAAATTCAGAGGAAGACAGTATCCTTTTCTTCATGGAGACAAATTTTGAAGTAGTTTCTGGAAAGGGGGACCATATAATAAACTTCTAATTTCAATAGTAACATTGGGAAAGGAAGGAAAATTACAATAGGCCAGGTACCATGTCATCCTTGATATACTACTACACTTCTTTATGAGCACATTACAATTCAGAGAGCTAATAATAAAAAGTGATGCTGAGATGATGAATTGATGCTATGCAATTAGACCTATTAGAATTCACAAGAGTCGACAGGCAATAATCAAACCACTTTCATGCTGCCCATTGCAATTATCTTTGCACTTAAGAATCAACAAAGCACATAATGACTTGCTCTCAATTAAGGAATTCATGAGAAATGGAATTTTAATTAGTGTGTAGAAAATTTGGGCCATTTATTACTTTACAGGACAATAGATAGTAAAAACTAGTTGAGTAGCTCTTACTGTTCAGCAGGGGTTCAGGTCCAAGAAGAAGACACTGATGCTTCCAAAAAGGAGTCCCTAATATCATCCCTTGAAATGGGATTGCCAAAGTTAATGCACATTCACTTCCACTAAATTCTGGAGAAAAAAACAAACCAAAAAACACAACCAAAAAACCAATCCACAAACAAAACTTTTGGAACTTGTGACTAAAATGCAACCAACATTGCTGATGTTCTCAATCACCATGTGATGCACAAGTTGGGTAGAGTTGCATTTATTTGTGATACAAACCACAGATACCAGAAGGTCTAATTCTACCTTCTCATCACAACATTAGTAGGAAAAGACAACAAAAATGCACCACCAATTAAAAAAAACCAGAGTCTGAATAGTAACTTGAATGCTGATTTAAGTTTTCTTTCAACAGTCCTTGAACTGGAAGATTACTTAGATTCAAATAAAATTATTCTCATAGTTTGCTGATCTTAGTACAAAACAATTTACCAATAATATGAACAAAAGCATCAGTTACATTCTGGAAGTGGAGCTCCTAGACAATATGAAATAGAGGTTGATAGGGAAGTTGATAGATTATGCTGAGCTCCAATGTTATAAAATGCACATTTTTTAAAAATGCAAACAGAAGTCCACACTTGTAGTGTGAATTCTGGCAGTATAGAGACGGGTATAATGTTACGTGCTCACATAACATTAGTGAATCAGTAAGATAATTAAATAACGTATCAATTTGCTAAAAACACATTTCCAGCACACGGGTCAGCATAATCCCAAGCACAAGTATAGGCTGGGTGGAGAATGGAATGAGAACAACTCTGAAGAGAAGGAATTGGGGGTGCTGGTGTGGGACAAACTCAGTAGGACCCAGCAACGTGCACTGGCAGCCAGGAAAACCCAGAAACCACCCGTGTAGCATCCAAAGCTCCATGGGCAGCAGGTGAGGGAGGGGATTCTGCCCCTCTGCTCTGCTCAGGTGAGACCCCACCTGCAGTGCTGTGTGCAGATCTGGAGTCCCAAGATGAGAACGTGGACATTCTGAGGTGAGTGCAGAGGAGGGCCATGAAGATGCTCAGAGGGCTGGAGCACCTTCTGTTTGAAGACAGGCTGAGAGGGGTTGTTCAGCCTGGGGGGGAGAAGGTTCCAGGGAGATCTTAGAGCCTCTTCCAGTGCCTAAAGGGGACTACAAGAGGGCCCAGACAAGGGGGAATGGTTACAAACTGAAGGGATAGGTTTGGATTAGAAATTAGAAAAAAAATTCTTCCCTCTGAGGGTGGTGAGGCACTGGGACAGGTTACCCAGAAAAGATGTGGATGGCCCATCCCTGGAAGTGTTCAAGGCCAGATTAGATGGGGCTTTGAGTGACCTGGTTTAGGGGAAGGTGTCCCTGCCTTTGGAAAGGGGGTTGGAACTAGACAGTCTTTAAGATCCCTTCCAACCCAAAACTTCTATGATTCTACTCAGTCTTTTTAAAAAATACTGCTAGAAGTTTATAATAGTTTTAAAAACCCAGTTAAATACTGGGCTATCTGGATTGTGAAATAATAAAAATTTAGTTTAATCCATGATTATTACCTGAAAAATTGTACCCCATGCTTTGAGTCTTATAAATTTCCTATTTTGCTATGGATAAACAGCTGTATATTTAGTGCTTACAATCTGTCAGAATGGCGCTGTATTTCCATTGTCAGGGAACTACTGCAGCATTTCTCATTCTTGATTCCATGGGGGAGCCCTGTCTTTACAATGTCCCCATTAAAAAAACATTCACAACAACCTGAATGGCTTCTTGTAAGTGATAATACTTCAAAAGAAGGGGAAAAAAAAAAAACCCCTTTCACACAGGGATTCATTCTTAAATTCCCCTACGTGCTCTGCTTAGCGAGGGCTCTGGGAAACAGCAGGGAAAGCAGCAGGCACTGCTGCCCCAGGGCCATCCCTCCCACAAAGGGAACATTTTCACACTGCTGCGGAGCCACCATCCTCGCCCCACGCAGCATTTGCAGGGAAAGGATCTTGTGGAGATGCCTTTCTGTCTCCAGCATGCTGGAACTGCCCCTGGGGAGCAGGGAGAGCTCGTCGCAGGTTAATGCAGCTCGGCGTGCTGCTGTCACTTTGGATCAGTCGCAGGCCGGCTCAGACGTGAGGATCAGAAAGGCAAGGATGCCTCACTTCCCACCTTCTGGTTTTGTGTCAAGTGCAGCACATTTAAATTAGCACATCTCAATCGTGCCACCCAAATGCCCTTTCCTCCTGCACAGCATATTCCTGGAGTCACAGGAGGAGGAGATCAGGGAAATGGCATAACCTGCTCGCTTTGCTGCAGTTGCTAAACGTGAGCCGTTTCTGCAGAAATGACACCTACCCTGGCCTAGGTGCTGACACCTAGGTGCTGACACTTCCCAAAAGGCACTTCTGGAAAGGAATTGAGAATCCCAGGGTGAACGGTTCAGACATACCAGACATTTTGATCAGAAGGCAAGTAACAGTTACGCTTTAAAAACTTAACACAATTAATTCAAAGAATGCTTACAAGGTAAAGACCACAGTTGCTCCAGAAAGGGTTCCCAGATTAACATCAAAATCTGTTAAACAGTCATAAAACACACCCTGCTGCTGAGGATTGTTATGACTGAACCTCAACTAAGTGATTCTCTGTGCCACAGAATTTACAAGATCGTGGCTCAGTACCTCATTAAAATTAGGGTTCTGTTAATGAAAGTCTTCTTTCAAGTGATAGATGGCTGCTGTGGATGTAAACTGCACATAGTGCTGAAACTTCATATTAAGAATGGATAGCATGCATGAAACATACAGCCCTGGGTAGAAATAAAGCTGCTTCTTATAGAAGCAAAGATGTCTTATACTGCAATACAGACAGAGAGGGACAGGTAGAAGGTTCTTTAAAATTCATGGAAGTCTTGTTAGCATCCACCTTTATTACAAAGTCTCTGAACAGTATCCTTTTCACTAGTTTGCAGTCCTGCTAAAGGCCACAGAAAGTTGTTTCAAAAAGGTTCAATGGTTTTAGGAGTGAACTTGCTTGCACCCCTGGCCAAATCCTTTCATCTGAGATTTTAAACCCCACATATTTCATTAAAGGACACAATGATAAAGAAAAACAATGGATAGAAGTGTGCTCCACATAATTAGGGAGACAGAGCACAATTTTTTTAATCCTGAAAACTTCTTACCCAAAACCTCCTTGACTCCTAGGAAAACCTAACCCTGTTTTAGTGCTGAAAAGGACTTCTGAGAGAGGAAGGATATCTACATGAGAGAATGAACCCAAAAGCCCCTTAAAAGAGAAAGTCTCAGGATTTTTAAAGATTCATCAGGGATGACATGGAAAACCCACCGACTGCAAGAAAGTTAATGAGGCATCTCTAAGGTCATGTAAAGAAGATGTTTATGATGAGAAAACAGGCAACATGCTTTAAAAACATATCTTTTAACCAATAAGCTATAAAATTGCCAAATATATCTTCTCATTAAAAGAGGCACTTTTTTTTTTTCCAATTTGGTAACTTCTTAAAAAGAGAGCATTTAAGAAGAGCATTCTCTGCTATTTGGATATTCAAGTCTAGTTTTTATCCAGCTGACCCTTCCAAACACTGTATTTGATTCTTTAATGGCTTCATGGTTTAGTGAACTTGAATTCCTTTCTTATTTCCATGACTAAAAGGAAAATTCAAAACCAGAAGGTTTGGACTACTTAGAAATTAAGCGTGTGTAGAGTTTAGAATGTGCTGCAACAAAAGAGAGAAATTACAGAGGTCAGAATGCACTTTTTTCTCTCCCATATCAGAAAAAGAAAAGAATGAGCCATTAACCATACTGATAGTCATTAATAGCTCTGAATCAAGATAAACCTGTGCACCTTCCACAAATGCTGAAAGCTGAATAGAGTTTCAAGAACTACCTACAACTGATGAGACAAAATCATGGGTCTTACTCAAAGTTTTGACCCAGTAAATGCAGAAGGAGGAAAATGCTGCAGACCTACATCCAATGTGGGCTCAATTTTAAGCATAAGCATTCCTTTCTTTTCTGAACTGGAGCTTATCTTTAGAATTCACTTGCTTTTCACCCCTGAAAGAGTCAGCCGTGGCCTGTGGAGCAGCTAACACAGCCATGAAAAGAATTAGCACAGCAAAAGTATAGTGAACAGGCTGATGAATTGGTATTGTATGAATCTCTGCCTGTAATAGAGGGAGCTGGACTTCCCAAATGGGACTTGGAAGTTTCTGTACTTCACCTGATATCATCCTGATGAGAAGCTCTTCCTCCCCTGCTTCCCCTCAAAGGAAAGCATCCTGGCTCTGGGGAGCTAATTCCCTTCCATAGCTCAGGGCTGTGCAGAGTCTCAGCAATTATGCACAGCTATATGAGCCTTTTCAAAGGGCTGATGCTTTCAAGAAAGTAAAGAGGCAATTGGGCCATGCTGACCAGAATCCAGGACATTAAAACCCTGGAGAGTCTGTCCTGATTGGCTTTTTATTTTTGTGTTTTATTGCAAGGAAACTAAATGAATGAAATGCAGCCAAATATGTTCTGATCACAAAATAAACTAATTTAAAGACAAAATTTCTACCTTGAATTTATCTGTCTTTTCCCTTTTTCACTCTGCCCCTACCCTTCTTCACTACAATATTTATGTATGATAATTATTTCCTGAAATACAGAACGAAATCAAACCATAGTGTAATAAAACTAAATGGAGCAGAAGACAAATAAATCAATATCAAGTAGCATTTTTTACAGCTTCCCCAGAAATAAAACAATTAGCACATTAGCAGTGAATGCAATAATAAAATTAGCCTATTAAGACATTTAATTGATTACTACATTGAATTGAGAGTAACTGCTGTACATATGGATAAATTCTGCTGAGATAGAGACGAGTCTGTACTGTCCTCTTCTGTGTCAAATGGAGTGCTTATGCAACACAGTGGATTTATTGCCATACACAAAATCTGATCTGATGTTGCCCTTACTGCTTCAGTGTCTGAAGAAGACACCTTAAAAGGAAATGAGAAGATAGTTGTGCTCATGTTAATTGTTGCTGTAATACTATTTGCAGCATCCTTTCACACCAAAATTGACTACAGAATTGTAATCAGTAGGAATGGTACCAATTCTTAAGAAAAAAAAAATAAATAAAATCTACAAGGTTTACATATTAATAGCACTTCAATGTTTGTCTCCCAGATGGTCACACAGCTGACTGCCATTCCCTCTTATAACACAGCACTGTTTATCCTCTGAATGTCCCCAATATAAAACCATTTTAATCCTTTGTTGCTGTTGTAAAACTTGATCTACTGTCAGACAACATAATTAAGTGTCAACTTTTGAATATATGGTACAAAAAGTAGATAGGATAATCCAGCCTGTACATCACCAACAATGCATCTCATGGCTCAGAGATAATGGGACTGCAGATTATTAGCCGGAAGGTGCAGTATTTTACCCCTCACAGCTCTGGACTGAAGTGTAGTTCTGCTGCACATGGTACATTTTCAGCACGTTTTCTTGCTGCTCCCTTTTCCATTAGGCAGTTCAAAGCTTCACGATACCCAGGCTCTGTGACTGTGCTGTGTAGTCAACTGGAATGAAACAGCACTTTTATTACAAGCGTCCAACGATCTGTTAGTTCTTGTAGAAATTATGGAGCAGTTATGTAATCTAATATATGATGTGGAGAGAGATTAGCAGAGGAATGGGATTTTGGTTCAGCATCTTTAGGAAGATGAATGAAGGAAGAGTGAGCAATTAAAGCAGTTGACCTCATGCAGAGTAAGAGCATCCCCACAAATCTGGATATCCATCTATTGCTCCCTGCAAATATGCACACCTTAGGGTGTGCCTAAGGAGCACCATCAACAAAGCCTTTATTTGCTGTCTATTTGCTATCCCTACAATAAAGAGTGAGAAATACTTATACCCTGTCTTAGGAAATATTCAAGAGTATCTACTACATGGCTATTACTAGACTGTTATACTTGCATACTTTCATAACTAAGCCACATTAAAGTGAGAGAATAACGGGTGTGGAAGATTAAGGAGAAGTAGAAAAATTGAAAATTAACATCAGTAGAGAATAATATATTTATTGAAACAAGCTATTACATACTTAAAGCAAATAATTCAGAAAGTAGGCATCACACTGGAAATATAAACTGCCATCAGAACAGACATCATCTATCATCATGGAATGGTTTAGGTTGGAAGGCACCTTAAAGATCATCTAGCTCCAACTCCCTTGCCATGGGGAGGGACACCTTCCACTAGACCAGGTTGTTCCAAGCCCCATCCAACCCAGCCTTGAACACTTCCAGGGATGGGGCACCCACTGCTTCTCTTGGAAACCTGTGCTAGTGCCTCATCACCCTCGCACTGAAGAACTTTTTTCCTATTACCTAATTTAAACCTGCCCTCTGTGACTTTGAAGACGTTCTCCCCTGTTCTATCACTTCACACCCTTGTAAAAAGCTCTCTTGCAGCCCCTTCAGTTACTGAAGGCTGCTCCAAAAGTCTCCCTGGAATCTTCTCTTCTCCCAGTCCACAGCAGAGGAAGGCTTCCACCACTAAGCTCTGCTGCAGTCACTGTGTGCCCTGCAGGAGGAACCACACACGTGTGCAGGGGTGCTTTTCCTCCCTTCAAACCGCACAGATGAACCTCTGCTCCCGAGGGCACAACAGTGTCATGGGAGGTGATGCAGCAGGATTGCATCCATCAGGCTCTGCCATGGAAATGAGTTACAGGAAGGACAGAAGGGTTTGCCTCATTGGCATACAACCTCCACCTACAGCACTTAACCTAAAATGTTTGCTTTATTGCACACAATATGCATCCGTTGAAAAATGCTGCACTGTGTTATTTAAACACTGACATTATGAATATTTTTATAGCACTGCTGTTCCCCCCTAGTGTATGTTTATTTCCATTTTAGCTTGGCAGTTTTCTCAACCAAGTCTCCTTGATGTAGATCCATGTGAGAACACCAACTGAAAAGATTTTAAATCAACCTCCTTGTTAGTGGAAGCATACAGCACTATTAACCAGTGACTTGCTATTCCTCCTAAAGAGCAGGAGGTCAGTTCTCTGGGCCGAATTAATATCTCCACAGAATAATTTCCTGACTGATGAGTCAAGAGAAAAATAACCTCACTCTGTGGCTCAGCCAGGGCCACTTGGACTCAGGATGGCCCTGGGCACGACCAACTTTGGCAGCCCCTACCATTTTCAGATCTGGGTCCAATGTCCCATCACATTTCACCTGCTCATTACCCACCTCAGTAGAAAAATCTGTTGCAGAGAAATCAAAGTTATGCTAGGCTAAAGGGAGGGCAGTGTACTAAGGAACCAGGCAGGATACTGTTTTCTTCAATGCTTTGAAGTCAGCAGGGTTATGCATCTCAAAGCATTGTTTCTTTGCATAGGTCTGCCATTCAAACAATAAAGCCAATTAAGTAGTATCTGTATACCAGAACAACCAAAGAGAAAAATATTTTACTTTTTTCTCTTGTTTACGTGTAAGAAAAAAAATAAAATTAGACACAGAATAAGATGGCAACCAGTCAGTCCCACAGATTTCATCCCCATACTGAAATAGATGCTCAACTGTAAATACTCTGTATATCCAGCAGAGCACATAACCATGTGCTTATATTTCAGTTGAACCAGAATCAAACAGATGCAAGGACAAGAAATTGACAGTGACATTTTTTTTAGTATTGAGTTGAATTTTAAACTTAATGTTGAATTTAATTTTAACACCATTTCCATAAAAATTTAAAATAAAAGAAACTGTACCCCACACCCATCTGAAGAAGCATTGTACCAGATTTTGAGTAGCACAACAGTAGCAAAATAAGAGTGAGTGATTCAAACCCATCTAGTAATTTTATACTCACCCTTGGACCACTGTGTTTTGAAACAGATAATAAGCCTTACATCAAAAGAGTGTTACACTAAACATAATCAGAGAAGCTTGACATGATTAACAACACTGGGCCAGTCACCCTGATAGAATGTAAACTGGTATTAATTAACTCAGTGATGAAGGACAGCATTCCTCTTCTCAGGCACTAGCTAGAATAAGAGCATTCCCACCGCTTACCAAGAATTAGACTCTCAATTTTCAACTGAATAAACCAAAATCAATGCATTGTCCACCATGTGATTTATTAAACTGGATATACTAATTTATAAAAAAAACCCTTTAGCAACTTCCAAACAATATTGTATTGTTATCCAAAATTACATTGCAAATCAATGAGACTATCAACACTATGCAGTTGGAAGAATGAGATTTAAAGCTAAAACATTTGGAGCACATGAAAAAGAATGCCAGCCTAGACATGATGACATGTCATGGTTAGAGTGTTGACAGATGCTTAATTATAGGGTTCAGACACCAGGGACTGACCATGTAACACATAAAGGGTTGCCAGTATGGTAAACACATTAAAAAATGTGTTTGCAAAAAGAGACTCTTGACCTTCAACAGAAACAAGTATTTGTGCTATCATATCTCTGAAGATGTAATTTTTTTCCCCATGACTTGATCGTCCCTGTGAAAGAACCTGATCAGTATTTTGAGAAAAGAAATCATCATTCCTACTACAAAAATAATCCAAACAAGATAGTCCTTCAGTGCAAGACTAGTAGTTATTGACTGGGTTTATATTATTTTTATTATCTGCACCAGAAGCACTAATTTTAGCAGAATCATTTAGAAACATCCGCATGCCCCATTCAGCCACATCTGTAGAGTCCAGGACTTTCCAAGCCATCACAAAGAACACCCTCACCAGCTGTCAGGAACAGACTTTGTATTTTCATTTCAAATCTCAAAGCACTGAATGAAAGGCAAATTTTGAGGACCAGCTGCCTTGGTGCAAATGCAAAGCTTGTTGTTCTGTCCGTGTTGGAGGAAGTTTTGCGGACATTTCCAACACAGATGGATTGAAACTAAGATAATTTATTTTGTGAATAAGTGTGACAAAAAGCAAGTATAGCAAGTCTGTGAGAGCACTGCCACGAGTCAGATGCGAGGCTCTATGGATGGCGCACAAATACAGATTATTTGTGTCTTGCACTATACCTCTGCTCAGCACCAAAATTATTGGGAAGAGTTAGACAGCAGATGTTAAGATTCCCCAAACCCTGTCAGTGGAGTTAGAGGCGTGATCATGATCTTTGGAAGACCTCAATACAAAGAGAAGAGGGTTATTTCATTTAGTGAAAATTTCATAAATTCCAATGCCACTCAAAATCAAATAACATTGCTGTATTTATGAACCCTACACTAGTCCCAACCCCATCCTAGGCTTCTCCTACAAACTCTGGGCCACGCGACAGCAGGTGGGAAAACGTGTTTTGAACAATCTAGATCCAAAATCAGCATTTAACAATCAAAGAAAGTGCATCTAACCAAATCTACACCCAATGTAAATTTCTGTGCTAACATAATCCGCAATCATTTCACTTTCAGTTTTTATTTTTAAATGGAATACTAAAGTGTTGCATGGGACCATTGTCTGCAAATATGTCTCTCACTTCAGATTTCAAGAATTTCATCTATATTATTATCAGCAAAATTCATAGTTTGCAGGCATAAAGTCAATACATTAGACAAATAATGTCTTTTCAACAGAAAGCAATGTGAATGGCAATTACAATGCTTAAGGCAAACTATATGTTTTCGAATACCTAATGACATGTTTATTCTCTTTCTCAGCAGCTAGTATTTTCATAACAAGTTGTTTCAACTTTTTTTTTTGAGAGCCGATCTTCTGTGTGTTGAATAAAGGATTTTATTTTTATTTCAAGCATGAGGAGCCATGTATTCAAGACCTCTTCTTGAGGCCAAATGCAAGGCAGAGAATTGAAATACTAAATTCAGTTGCTACATGTCTTTTATCAGACACTTTATTAGCGCTTATAGTATATTAGAATGTGCTAATTTGATAACACAGAAAGAAAAAAGTTAATTGTCACATAAATTTCAAATATTGCGCACAATAACTCCTTTTTAGTAAAAAAAATTCCTTAAGTATTTTGCATAAGCCCCAGTACGATGAGGCACAAAATGTTTTGCAAGTATGTCTTGCACAGAATGGCAGCCCTTCTTCCACCACACAAACTGCATTCAGAGTCAAAACAGAGGTCCAAAAAAAAAAAAAATCATTAGGGACCACTGCAGAACACAATGCACATCAAACATATCAACATGCAATTTTTGAAAGGAATTTTTCACTCTGGCAGACCCCAGAGTAACTCCTCACAATGAAGAATTTGAGCTGCAGGGCAAAGGGAAGTCACATGGAAAAGTCTTATCACTTGAAAAAAACCAAAACAAATCACCAAGGAAATAAACTGGTCATTCCTGTCTCCCTGCAGATTGGGCTTTGAGGAGTCCCAACAAGTCCTTGCCAAGTGACACCTGATGAAAGCAGGAGTTGAATATGAGGCTCGAGGTGTCCAGAGCAATTCAGACAGGCATTCACACAGTTGGAGGGGAAATGAAGCTATGCTCCACCAACCTACCCCATGCCACCATGTTATTTCTTTAATTTGTTCTACCTGTCTGCTCAGATTACTTAATATGAATCTCAAGCTGCACTTACACTGCTGGCCAAGCTATTGGATAAATTACTTTTGACGGAATTAGGAAAATTGTGCTGTAATTGGGTGTTCCTCAGCGATCACCATGAGACTTTGCCTGATCACCGTGCTGAGCTGGAAGGGAGGGTTCAGGCCTGCTGGGTTTCCCATGCCAAGAAGAGAAAATTTCTACAGCTCCTTGGAGCTAAAAGCAAAATTCCTTCCTCACACAGCTAACTAATGTACTTAAAACACTTCCTAGAAAACAGAGCTAGCACTGCCTACACATGTTGTGGATCTTTGCTGAAGGCTTCAGTGGGGAAAAAGGGTGAAGAGCAAAGCTTGTGCCAACTTAAAACTACATACCTATAGAGACTGCAGAAGGCAAATGTGCTTCCCAGCCCAGGGGTACCCAGGAGACAGAAGCAGGAAGGGTTACAAGGCCCCAAGCATTTTAAGTTATTCACATCCTGCCACTGCTTTTCCTGCTAAGAATCATAGAATATCCTGAGTTAGAAGGTCTCCACAAGGATCATCAAGTCCAGCTCCTGGTCTTGAACAGGATAACCCCAAGAATCACACCATGTGCCTGAGAGTGTTGTCCAAATACTTCTGGAAATCTGGCAGGCTCAGTGCAGTGACCATTTTCCTGGGGAAAATTCATGTTCCAGTGCCCAACCACCCTCTGGGGGAAGAACCTTTCCCTAGCATCCAGCCCACTCCCCTTCTCCTTGGCACAAATTCAGGGCATTCTCCCAGGTCCTGTCACTGATTCCCCCCAGGGAGAAGTGCCTGCTTCTCATGAGAGGAAGCTGGAGGCTGCTGTGAGGTCTCCCCTCTGTCTCCTCTTGGCCAGGCTGCTGAACAGACCAAGTGTCCTCAGCCATTCCTCACATGGCTTCCCTCGAGGCCCTTCACCATCTTGCTAGCTTTCCTTTGGATGCTAACAGCTTTATGTCCTTCTTATCTTGTGGTGCCTAAAACTGTCCATGGAAACAGAGTCCATCCATGAGATTGCCATCAGTGAGTACTTTCCTAGGTATTTGCTCCTCAAATTTCAGGGCAATATACTGCCCCAGGTAGTCTACCCAGTGCCCTGGCCTTAGTGAGCCAAGGCACTGTTTGAGCCATGTTTTCCTAATAGAATAACAATATAGGAAGACAGCTAAAAAGTTAGATCAGCACAGTTTTTGTAACACTCTGTATGACCCATCAGCATGCACAAAGCAGTCATACTTTTTCTTTCCAATTAGTTTGGTATTCGAGGGAGAAGGGAGGGCAAAACTCAACACAGTTTCAAGTGCACAGAGCCTGCAAGTGGACTCTTGAGCTTTTCAGGTGATTTGTAGCTGATCTCCTGAAGGAACAGAAACTAATGAGTAAAACAAAGTCCCTTTAATCTGCCTTTGCCTGCAAATTCTTTCCGATAATCCCCATCTTTGTACCCTCCTCGTAGACTGTTCACCAAATTTACATTTCAGAGTCTTCTCAAATATTCCTTTCAGGCTGCTAGTGACACAACATATAATCACCCTACCTGAGCCTACTACTAATAAACAAACAAGAGGATTGCCAACTTTTTTGTGTGCCTTTGAAAAATCTAATTGATTAAATACTGAGAACATTCAAATATTTAACTACTCAGTCAGCACACAGAAAACCTAGAAATTTACTTTTCCTACAGGGAATGTCACCCATTTAAAGTGACTAGGGTGGCAAAGTGCTACAGGTGGATTTTCATAGCTTATATTACATTTGTAGAGTAAAGAACAAGAACTAGGAGGTGACAAAAACACATTAACTACCATATAAGCATTAAAAAGTACAGGGAATAACCAGATCTGCCCTGAGCAGACACAGTAAGATTGGTTTAAAAAGAAAGGTGAACCAAAAGTGAACATAAAACTCAATTACTTCTAACCTTGCATCAGTTCTAAAATTCCGGGTTTGTTATGTCGCAAAATCAAATCAGACAATACAAAAACCCTGTGGTAGGCACTGAGGAACAAAGAAAGTGAGATGTTTTAATATTAAAGCATTGTAGCTGTCATACCTTGTGCTAAATATTGCTACTAATTTCTATCACCTTATCTCATAAATTAAAAAGCTGAGAGATCACAACAATAAAGCCAATCAAACAGTATCTGTATACCAGAACAACCAGAGAGAAAAATATTTTACTTTTTTCTCTTGTTTACATGTAAGGAAAAAAATAAAATTAGACACAGAATAAGATGGCAAGTAGAGAAAAGAGCTATTAATCAGTTAAAGACCAGACTTATTTTCATGGCTATAGATAAGTGAAAAATTAACCCATCTAGTCCAATCCCAACTTTAAAAAAGGGGCAAAGTGTTCAGTGTGCTGGGATTCTCACTGGGACAGGTCATGGAACACACCTATCCCACAAGCCCCAGAAGGGCTGTTGGAAAACACACAGACCAGAAAAAATATCCTCAAAACCAGTGACACTCAGCAAACAGCTCGCATCCTTTTGTTTTGCCTTTGCTTCAGCATCACCCTTTAATACCAGGAGATGGACAAAAGTCGTGTTTGCCTGAATAGCTGTGGTACTGCAAAGCTGCATTGGAAATTCTTCCTGAGATACCTGTAAGATTGAAGGGGCTGGAAGAGGTCACCAAGATGAACCTCAGATAACCATTTCAAATGCGAGGCCGAGCAAAAGCCGTGGATGGATTTCAAAATCTGACCCTTGCTGGAAAAAGAAAGTTTCCTCTCTCTACGATTGCATTAATTTTTTAAATTGAATATTTAGGACTTTCACCCTTCTCCTGGGAGTCAGGTACCGGTTAGAGGCAGAGGGAAGAATTTTCCAAACACAAACTTTATGGACACAGTATGAGATATTTCACCTTTTGTGACTTACAATTTAACTATGCTGACACATTTTTTCAGCATGTAACTCTCCATACAACAGCCACTGACAGAAAGAATTACTGATGAGAAGAATCTCTTTATAAAAGAGATGCGATATTGATGGGAACTGTTAATTTTAGGGAGGAAAAAAACCAGATTTTCAGGGAACACTTGTTATTTTAAAAATGTTGTTTGGAAGGGTGTGTTTAACATACACCAGAGGTTCACTTCTTTTTGCTGGGCAGCAGCAAAAATGGAATAAACGTCAGGCGTATTTGCCAAGATGAATATTTAGATTCAGTTAAGAGCACTGAGGGCTGCTGGGGTTGTGCCACAGCCCCATGTTAAACCTATTAAATCTTTATAACAACTGGCATTAGCAGAAGCATTTCATTAACAGGCTAATGAATACACTGGTACTCTGGTTTTAATCACTGAAAGGTAGTTCTTATCCCAATTCCCAAACTTGGGGATATATCTGTGTTTGAATATAAGTGCTGGTGATCACAGCAATATCAAACAAAGTCAGACAGCACCATAATCTTACAGGGGAGAAACAGAATAATAATGAGGATTTACGTCAGTATTTCTCGCAACAGTTTCAATTAAAAATATGCAACAGTGATACCATCAAACTAGAAATTGGTTCTGCATGACTGAAACAAAGGCCTTCTGCACTGACTGTATTTATACTCAGTTATTGAGCAGAGGCCCTTGACTTTCCGAGGAGGCAGGCAGCCAAAAAGTTGCATTAAAACATAGCTTGAAATCCAGCCAGTTTCTAAAATTCTCCTGAAAGAGAATGAACTCTGTGTTGTGCAGAATTAGATTAATTTAACAATGGTCTTTTCACCCATACTCAGTAAGTGTAGCCCTTTTCTTCTACTGGAAAATAACTTTGTGAGTTGCCAGGTCTAGTAGGTACTGCCTTTCATTCATTAATAAAGAAAATACAAAAAAAATTAATCACAAATCACCCCATCCCACTTCTTGAAGACATTTTGCCTCCTTCCCCCTCCTCAGACTTGTGGGATTTTTCCATCTGACTCTCAGTTTAATTTCCATTGTGCAGGTTACTCTTGGCTTTAAAAAAGCTGCATGTACAGAATCAATTTTTATCCCTACACAGGTGTAATTCAGGAATTAATATCCAGGTTCCTAGCACAGCCAGAGTCCAACAGAAGTTTAAGGCAGAAAGCACAAACTCTATTTGTGATCATCATCCTGACAATTCCTACCCAAACTGGGGCTTCACCTGGCATATAGTTAATGTGAATTGTGTCCTAGGTTTATAATTTAGCTGTTAGAATAGAAATGAGATTAGTACCGATCACTAAAAATGTCTTTGACTAAGAAAATGCACACAAGTTGCAGATCTATCAAAGCAGAATAATAACATTTATTATTATTATTAATCATATTTAACACTGTTAAGTTTGCAAAGACTAAAAAGAAATTTGGTTGCTTTTTCCAAAGCTTCCCATAGTTCTGAAATGTTTCAATGTGAAATATTTCAGGTTTTGTAACTGCCAGAAAAAACAGGATTTCCATCGTAGCAAATACATCTACTATTATTTTAAGATAAAAGCCACCAAAAATCTATGCTTGCACAAAAAAAAAAAATGGCTATAAAGCACTGGAAACCAGTGATAATGTGCTATTTCTATTGCTATTAGAGAAAAAATGAGCTTAAACAATACCAGAATTAAACGCTTTTGTGCCATATTCATATTTAATTCTCACAATGAACATGGGGACTGAATGTTTGCATTTCATTAAAAAGTGTCGACTGAAGTCGGTGGGAGCATTGGGAAAAAACCAATGCATTTCTAACACCAGAAGACTTTTAAATTTATTTTTTAACTCCTTACTTTTCTTGTGAAGAAATAGCTGAGCACATATATTTGGAAAACTGTCACTAAAATAGTCTAGGCCCATAAAATAAAAAAGTAGACACACAAATAACTATTTAGACATCATTTGAAAACACACTTCAGTGGCTACATTTACAAATATAATTCGAATATTAGCAAAAAGAAAGTATTTAGTGCAAGATTATGCAAGTATCTCTACAAAATAGATCATGATGATATCAGAACAACAAAGAAAGTATATGTGTGCATACATACACACATACGTGTGTTTTCATTCTTCATCACACACACAAATATGCAGTCATTATGAAGATACACAAAAATTTTGTTCCCCAAAGCCTTGCTGCACGTGACTGAGCAAACATAATGCAAGAAGTTGACACTAAATGTTTCGCATTAAAGTTCTGCAGGAACACTAAGAGAACAACAGACTGCCAAAATGTCTGAGTGACTTGAGCAGTGCTGGAAGGGTTTAAGCACCGCAGGTAAAACCTGTACTGGGCTTGGCAGAGAGATGACAGTGTTGTATGGGGCTGGAGGTGGCTGAGTCTCACCTCCCTATGATGTAAACCTGGGTCTGAGGCCATAAACTTGCAGTTTTTATGAGATAAATAGCCTAGAAAGTTTCTGTTGAAGAGTACAAGCATCTCATGATGGGGAGCTAGACTAGGTTGCTCAAAGTCCCATCCAGCCTGACCTTGGATATTTCCAGGAATGGCAACATTACATATCAACTACCCAGAAAAAAGTCCCCTGGTATTTGTTTACAGAAACTACCTGACATTGGTTATTTTACTGTTTGTGAAACCCTGATGGTCTGAGCTCCTTTGAATTGTATTTAAAGCTGCAAGAATACCCAGGGCATTGTTGCTGTGATCCAAAGGATCTTCCCCAAATGGGTGTGCAAATTATTCAAACCTGAATTATGACCACAGGGGCAGTTTATTGCTTTGAGACGCTCCAGTGCTGTACTTGGGCTGGCAACAGAAGAGAGCACGACTGTAGCTCAATTCTTCTCCATTAACTCATGTAGTTAGAGATGCAGCTGAGCAGCAGCTTGGTCTTGTGGCACTGAAAGGGTTAGAAATACTCTCCTCTCTCTCTTCCCCAAACCAGAGAACATTCTAGCTGAAATAAGGTCAGCAAAGCTTTTGCCAGCAGCCGCTATAGTTCACCCAGGCTGTTCACTTCACAGTTTTGATACGGCTGGCACAGGGCACTCAGGCAAAGCAATTCCAGCTACGAGCTCGCAGGGGATGGGTTAAGTCTGCTGAGGCTTCTGTTGTCAGAAGCAACTCTCACCCAGTCAGATTTAAAATGGAAACACCCACTTAAAATTATGCTACTGGCAGTGTTATAATATTTTTCGTATATTTCAAAACAGATCCATATATCCTATTACTGCTGATCCAGCTTTTTTTTTCACTGTATGTCAGCAAACATAAATATTTTTCTGCTAATGTGGTACAAAGGCAATAATAGAACAATTACAACTACATTATTGCTAATGAATACAAATCTTATTACACCTCTTTTTTTAATCATATATTATGTTTTACAAAGAAATATGCAGGTATCTCAACAGCAGACACAGCTATTCCTGTTAACCTTGCACCTTAACTGTTCTCTGGTTTATATCCTCTTCCCCATCTGCTTTTTGTTTCTGTGAAATAAAGCAGATGACTCCCACAAAGTTTCAATCGTCTTAGCCAAAACACAGAAACCAATCAAGTCTAGTCCTTTTTCCCTCCTTCCCTCTCCACCCCAGTCCCCTGACGATAATAGCTGCAGATGAAGCCCACAGATATAAAACACCAGATGCTAGTCCAAATTACTTGTGGTTACCCGACTGCAACCAAGTGCATATTCTTCTTCTTCAACACGAAGAACATGCCCCCTTCCCCTTGGTACACTTTATTTGGACAATTTATTCTAATATTTGTTCATGAAAGGGGGATGGAAAAACTGCAGACCTCTTTGGGCACTTCCAGTCTGAGCTTTGAAGGCACTGGTTTTGATCTTCTGTTATTGCTGTACCTTGTTACACTTGTCACATATTATTCAATAAGGTCAGACTGTGTTCAACAAGGAGACAAAGCAGTTTGCTGCTAAGTAATATGGCTGTTGTCAAAGCAAAACAAAAAAGCCAGATTTGGCAAAATTTAGCTCAAACTGGACATAGAGACCACAGCAGAGTTTTCCTGTGGTGCGTGGACATCCGTGACTCCTCTCTGAATATCACAGGACAAAACTTGTATCAAAAGTTATTGTCCAAAATCATCCACCTATCAAGGGCTCTACTTTCATTCCACAAGGTTCTAAATTGTTTTGTAAGGTTTACAAATGGTTTCAGACATGCTTAAAATATGCAGGGAAAAAAATCGCACACCGAATGATTCAAAAGGCTAAATCTAAACATTTCACTTCTAAACCGCCTGTGCAAAATCAAAACTCATGTAATACCTCGGAGACAAATTAAGGAACCAAAAATATTGTAACCGCTGCACATTTTACCAGGCATGTCAGCTAAAACTGCTCTCTGACTTGCCCTGTCGTGTAAATTACCGTGGAACATCCTTTGGACCACTGATACACTGTAATTTCATCAAGCAAGCATACAAATGGAATAGCCTCCAGACCTTCTCAGTGTTAATGAAAAAGCATTTGTTTCTAGGCATATAAAGTATTAACTTATTAGTATTAACAGTGAAGCATACAAGTGACAGTGGATTCTAGGGAAAGCTTACATCTCTAAAACCTCTTGACTTCCTTTAGAAGCTTTAAAGCAAACCCCTGTGCTCTGTGGCAACATTGATAAGGAAAAGCTTTTCCTGAGGAGCTAAGCCCTCCATGGGCAGCCAACAGCAGTGACAGACTCAAAATGCTGAGGAGCTCAAACAGACTCTTCTTTTACTTTTCAACCTGTCTTTGAATCGAGATTATGTGTCTTATGTGTCTGATGTATTCCTAGGACCTGGGCAATGCTGGCCCACCAGGTGGATCTGATTGAAGTGCCGGTCGTGTGAACCAGGATTTCAGGTATGGGGACAAACACAGTGGTTCACCATCAGAAAAAGGGTGTTATCTGTAAGGTGACCACTGTCAACAGATCTGATCCCATCTTTGGCACAGCCTGATAAGCCCTGTCCAGTGACCCCAGCTGGGGAGCTTGCCTAGGCAGCAAGCTCAACACTTGCCCTTTCTCCTTTAGTGCCAGCAGGATCCTCAGCATCTTTATTCACAGTGCACACTGCAACTGAAAGACCTTTCACTGCCTGCCCCAGCTGGCCTCTCTCTTTTGCATCCACAACAAAACACCTCTCCCTACCCCTCAAGAAGGTTTTATGGTTAATTCTCCACTTTCAGAGCGGCATTATTTCTTCCAATGCAACAGCAAAACTTCTAGCCCGAACCATGATGGAATTGTTTCGTTTCCTGTTTGCTCAAAGCCGATTTTCACAGGTCCTGATCACATTTAATTGGAGCTGAATCATTTCACAGAGACACACTAGCTTTCAGGGATAGACCTTAAGTGTTTGAGTCAACAGGTGAGTTGCTAAGAAGATGGGGCAGACTGGACTCAATCCTACACATTGTCTAATTCTGCAACTTTTGATGAAAAAGCTTGCCCTGCTTGACACAGATCAGGGACTTAAATTTTTATCCCCAGCTCGGTAATGCAACTGTCAGTCCATAGGGCTTATGCATCTTTTGCACACAAAGAGGCTTTTGTGGCTCACCAGGGAATGAAAACCAATTGTGAAAGCTAGTGAGGTGATGTAAGGAATCCTCCTCTCACGTTGGGCTCTGTGAAGCATCCTGGACTCCAGGTGGAATGCTTTACAGCCAGAAGGGTCACATTACCATCTCGGGTGACCTCCTGCATGAGGCAGGTCACAGCGTTCCTCCCTGCCAAGCCACTCTGTCTAGCCCAACTACTTGTGATGCAGTAGAGTGTAAGATGCATTTTAAATGCTTGCAGTGATGGACAGCTTCACTACATCCACCAGCAAGTTGTTCCAAGGACTAATTACCCTCTCTTAAAAATATGCCTTGCATTTCCCATTTGATCTTTGCTGACTTCAACTCTCAGCCGATGGATCCTGCGGCTTTGCCTGCAAGCTCAAGAGTCCTTTGCTCCAGACATCTTATCCCTCAGTGGGTACTTACAGACCATGATTAAATAGCCACTTAACCTTCTCTTCAGTAAGGTGAGTCCTATGAGAGCAGATGGTGCTGAGCACCTCTAAAAATTAGCACTGCAGCTATTTCAGTTGGTAAATTGCCAGCTGATTGTTTCACTAGGTCCGGTTTATGGAGAGCTGCTGGCACCACTGACAGACAGAGCAGGTGCTCAGCATGCCCCATGGTTTGTTTTTCATACCCCAGTTCCTAAAGGCCAGAGACATCATCTCCTGCATTCACCAGCCCCAATGCAGCAAGAGCCAAGCTCTGCCACAGGAGATGCACATTAAAGAGGACTCAGTGCCTCAGGACTTTAGCTTTACCTCCATGGTCTCTTCAGTGCTGGTAAATGAATACCAAACCCAGCCATGTTGCTCATTTTTGGCACTCTGAGGAAAAAGATAAGATCTTGTACCACTAAAGCAGGGAACTGAAGCTGCTCTGCACTGAGAGAACAAACAGGTCCTGCCATAGCCCTTGAGTGACTGTCTGGATGGAAGCACAGCACCAGCACCAGCCCTTCCCTCTCCTCACCAGAAACACTCCCAGCAGCAGCTGCCATGGGAAGGTGTCGCTGTCAGGAATTGCTCTGCGGCTTTCAAACATTTTGGACCTGTTGGGTCTCTCGTGCTCAAGCAGCTGTCCTGTGGAGATTTCCTGGGCACACAGGGATAGGACATTCTTGAGGTATCAGAGCCTCTAGCTTTGGACCAGATGGAACATGCAACTTCCCAGTCATGGCAAACTTCGGCTGTGAAGTACTTTAATCAATAAATAAATCCAAACCCACCACACTGAGTCCCCAGTCATTCCTTCCTCTGCTATTCTTAGCTCCTTGTGGGATGTAAGTCCAGTGCTAGCAGTTTTCTGAGAAGTGCCTTAAAAACACTTGGGCATTTGACACGAGAGGACCCTAAAATCTCATAATTTAAACAAAGAACTGACACAGGTAACCAAAGGCACAGAAAATACATGAAATGTAAGAATAGGGCCCATATTGTTTTTATAATTAATAATGAATTGCAGTGAACTGAATTCAGTTGTAATTGGAATGAAAAAATCTTTTTACATCCAGTGTAAGGAGGGAGAGGGTTGCAGCTTTTTAAACCCTCCTCTCCCAAGTGAACACACACACAAGTGTGCATAGATGAAAGGAACAAACAGGACTAGAGGACAGAGAAGAGACAGAAAATGTAAATAAGGAGGAGACAGGCTATAGGCCTCTGAAATACTTTCCAGATTTCCTGCCAGTAAACATCAATTGAATACGAAGCTACTGAAGTATAATTACCTCCTTGTCAATCCTAACATTAACATTTTCCTAACTCTTCAATGACAATCACTTCTTTCAGCACTCCTTAATAACAATTCATTTACTTATCCTTTCACGGATGTGGAGGACTGTCAATAACTTCACATCCTTAAAGCAAAACTGGAAAGCTGTGGATCAGAGACGGCTACTGAAACGGAAATGGATTTCTGAGCAGCCAGAATTTCTCAGAATGGACTTTCCACTTCTTTCAAAAACTGGAAAGTTGGTTTTTACAAAGTTACTTTATTCATTCTTTTCGCTTTCATTAATGAAAACTTCAAAAATTAGTATTCAAAGGGCAAATATTATTATGGATAAACAAGACCGTAAGACCCCTCCTCCCTGCGTTTCCTTTCAAGTAGCTTACGAAGTACTTCTCACAAATGTATGCAATAAAGAACACCAGACAATCCAGTTATTGTTCAAGCCTTTAGCTTTACAGACAGGTTGCATATCTAGGGCAAGTCACTTAGCATACATCTGCTGACTTTCTCCAATGAATGAAACACTAGAATGGTATTCACCTTCTTCAAAACACCAGGAAGAGTAAGGAAAGAAAAAAGGGAGCATCAACTCCTACTTAAGAGGTCACAGCAGCACTAGGATATAGCACTTGTTCATGTTTTCCTCAGTCCTTCTGAGTAACAGCAAACACAATTAAAGCAAACTATTTTGAATATGAAATATTAGCATCACATTATTTGGCACAGCACAGTCCTAGGACCTGCCCTTCTCCCTCCCATTTATTTTTTGTTAAGATCAAGTTCTAGTCCTTCTGACAAGCTATCTTCAAATACAAACCAGATGAATAGACTGTATGGGGCAACAGAGCTGAATTTTATCTATTTTTTCTCCAGAGGTATTCTTAAAAACTGCAGAAGCTTCTAAATCCAAGCTCCACTAAAGGGTATTTAATCATAAAAGATGGTTGCTCACTGAGAAGTTGCCCCAATTGCATGTGAAAGCAACAGATGGGATGAACTAAGAAACCAAATGATACAAAAGTGAAGCAAGATCCAGAGAAGACTGTGTGTTCAACTGTTTGTTGTGATCACCATAAACTCAGAAAGGGAGTCTGTATGCAGCCAGAAAAGACAGACTATTGAAGTGTGAATTTCACCTAAAACAACCATAGTGTGATATGTACTGTGATATAGTGTGATTTGAACTGTGGACTTTAATCAATGAAGCAGTCATACATGGCCCCAGACTTTTACCAACAGGGTAAGGACCTCAGTTTCACCATGGTCTCATTATCACCATCCTGCTCTCAATTCTATCAGTTCTCAGGTGCCATATTTAGACTCTTCATGTACAAGTGCCAGTATAGCTAGAGAAATACTAAAACACCTAATCAACTTTCAGCTCCCCTCTCAATAGCTCAAATCTCTGCCAGGGGTTTATCAGGGAAAAAAAATAATTTTTGGTTCTTGCTCCTGAACAGGTGCCTGCGGGGTCATATGGGAGAATTCCCATGTTCACTGGTTAAGAAGTTTCCCTAGGATTGTAGGGACAAACCTCTGGGAGTCAGTCTGTTTTCATAAAGGAAAAAAATCTTTAAAACCCTCTTCAGAAAACGATTTCTGGTCTTGATGCACTTCTCCAGTGTCTTGCCTCTGATTCATCTGGAGGCTTAACTTGTTTGCCAGAGCGATGGGCCTGATTACCAGGAATACTAAACGACCATCAGTGCTCATCATCTTTAAAACCACAACTAATACCATGTTGTTGGGACTAAAGCTTTCAGTAAATCTTACAATTTGTCTTCATCCTTCATTCGTTACACCTGAAATAAAAATGCCAATTAATAAAAACCTTACAAGAGGAGCTGAGTAATGTTGTGCAGCAGGATAAAACTTCAATATCAGTCTTGCAATGAACTCCTCCAGGGAAGAACGTATTTTCTGTGTAGAAGTCAGAGAGAGAAACCTAAATAGTTAAATATTACCCCAAAGAAATAAAAGTTGTTAGTTTTCTTTTAAAGACCTGCAGCCAGCTCTCACCTCTGACTAGTGCTTGAAGTCAACAGCAAAACTCCCATTGACTTCAGCAACAACAAGGTCATGGTCCTTCTGTGCTGCTGACTGGGTGATAGCAGAGTCATAGGTCCTGAATTTAAAGAAGAGAGAAATCAATACCCATCCTACAGCTGGCTGGTTTCATCTCTCCAGCTACCTGTAGACTCACACTGGGGACTTGGATTAGTTTGTGCTTTCTGGGCTTTCTGGACAAAAGGTTCCTATGACAGTGCACGACACATGAGGCTTTATCTGGGCTCTCAGAGGGCTTGTAGTCAAAAGACCACTGAGATAAACACGATTGCCAATGGCTGGGTGTCCTGCTGAGGAGGCTGTTCCTTGTACATTACGTGCAACCCGCTGGGAACACACAGACAAACATAAAGCTCTCTTTTATGGAGCAGCTAAAGTCAACAGTGCTTGCCTGCACCACATGACTTCATACACCAGGGGAATCCAGCCTAAACAGTTCCCATGTTGCACAGAAGAGGCATAAAAAGTCAGACCAGATGACTACAACGATTTTGGTATCTGCTTCTATTCATGCAAAACTAAGCACAAAGCTTGCCCTCTGTATGTTCAAATACAAAACTAACTTGTGTTTTGGAAAAAAAAAAAAGAAGAAAATAAGAAGGAAATAAATGTTCATCTGTATGATCATTTGTAGAAAAAATGCAGGTCCTCTCTTGATAAAGATATATTAACACATATACAAATATGCATATATGTAAGGACATCTTCATCTACTGCTTTACAGAAAACTGATTTTCATTTACAGGCATTTCTGTTGCTTTCTAACACTTTCAAAAATGTCCCATTACATTTAGTGTTTCCTTTGCTTGGCATCAGAATATTATAAAACCAATAAAACCAACAGCATAAGAATGGTGCTAACTCCAACCCAGAGATACAAATGGATCTTCTATATTGCCAGCATCAACTATCCTTTGCCTAAAAAAACCCAACTGCTTAACAAATGAGCACTTAAATATGCTTTTACTAAACTTTAGCATAAACTGTTAAGTGTGCATTTGGTAAACTTTGCACTGGGATTTTAATTAAAGCCACCAGCCGTATAAACTGCATTGTTTCTACTTTTTTTTTCCCCTCTATACATCAGCTTTCTCTCTCCCCAGCTTTAAGTGAAGAGGCAGATTTGTCTGAAGCTCTGGCCAAAGCCAAAAATCAAAGCCAGCTCCATTTCCTGGGATGGCTGTGAACACAGTCTGCAGCAAGGAAATACACCCACGCGCATTATGGATGACCTTGGGAGCACCAGTTCATTGGCTACACTTCTGGCAGCTGAGAGCTGGATCATCAAAAATCCTCCTGAACATGGAAACACATGCAGTGCTGGCAGAGACACAGCAATCCAATGCACTCAGCAAAGGCAGGTTCAGGGAAGGAACAGATAGAAAAGCTCATGCTTACAGTCAAAAGCGGCCAATTCTCTCTCGTTCAGACTTGGAAATTGGCAAGAACAATACAGTATTTCCCTGCCTCGTTTTTCCTTTCTGATGAAACTTTCCCCATCAATGCTGCAGGTACAAATTCAGCTATATAATCCATGACAGCTGGTGGAGGGCAGTTTCACTGGAACATACTGGCTTATCTGGGGGACTTCTGCCAAAAAAAATGGGTCTTTATCTAACCATAACAATGAAATTCTTACAGTGTTCAAATATAACAATACTACATCAATGCTTACAAAACATTATTCACCAGATAATTCATGGCAGAATAGCAGAGAAGAAGAACTTAAGTGAACTTGGAATGTACTGACTGCAAAAGCTATCCACATTAAGGCAACATCCAGAATTTTAAATAAGCAGCTACAGAGGTGACTTGGGAAAAATCTATCATGTTGGGATGCACCAAGCAGACAATCCTTTAACTAATTAAAACCAAGACATATGATTCTTTTGCAAATGTTAATCATCTCTTTTTGAAATGTTAATCATCCAAGTAGCAAACTGTTTGCATTTTTGTCAAAAATTGAAATACATTGCTCCAAACTTTAAAAATTCCGTATTAGCTATACCCATCAAAAGACTTGAACTTTCAATCAAACACTGTCTGCAGAGGAGCAATGAGGTAAATTAGGCAACGGTAATTTAACGATCAATCCTTGTCATTTCAGAATGACAGTACTATTTAGAAAAAAGTGAAAGGAAAATAGATTAAAGTGCTAAAATAAAGACGCTTTGTTCATCTGAATAAAACATTTGTAACTCTGGTCTGAGAGGTTACTTTCATTTGCAGCCAGTTTGATTTGCCACTCATCTTCCTTTGGGAATCATTCTGCTTCAAGTGCAGTAAGAGATGATTTATTTGCATAAGCCAACAGAGGGTTATTCTTTCCTCAAAAAACAGAGAATGACATTGCTGTACAAATGAAAGAAAATGTTAACAACTCCTGAAAGTTCTCATAGGTGATTAAAGGCATCATGCCACATAGCACTAAATGATTAGCACTGATGTGGCAAATATTACATTTTAAGCATAGCTGATCTTTTGCACTGTTCTTCCAGCTACTAATAAAACTTCTTGAAATTTCAAGACAGATTAGAAATATTTGATCTTCAGAAGAATGTTTTAGACTAAGAGCATAAATTGCTATCCTTCACTGAAATAACTTTTATAAATGATCAGGAAATAAGTAGCATCCCTATACATTTATTTTGAAATTAGTCTTGAAGGAGAAGAAAGTGAAATTGAAGCTAGTCTTTGGTATTATCATGTTGTTCCCTATTTCTGGGGCAGAGCTGAACCACAGCACTGAGGTAGCTGTCACCAATCTACTGTTGCCAGGCCTCCTGTCTGTGGATGTCCCTATTGCACTTTGTAATTACAAATATTAAGTGTTTCTCTTTCAGAGAAGGTCACTCTCCCAGTCTCTCTGAAGTTTCCAGAGAAATCTGGTTTGCTGGAGCAGATCTGGACACTCACAACCAACACCTGCTGCAGCTGCAGAGTGAGCCTATAATGGAAACATCAGGTACTTGCTCCACACCAAACTGGCTTTGAAAGCCAATCTAACAAAAAATGTCCACCCAAAGTCTTCTGCTCCTCTTCTTCTGACCTCCCTGTAACATTCCTTCTTACAAACCTTTTCATGAGCTTCAATTCCATGTATTTCATCCGTTCAGTTTACAATCACATTGGTAACTACATAGCTGGAGCCAAATTTGGCCATTGGCTTTATCATTATGCCATCCATGCCCTTACTGCTATCCCATACACCTCAAAGAACCTCACCTTCCCAAACAAACCCTCCCCAGCCTCAGAGGAAAGCAGTTTTTCAAGCACATCCAGAACAGGGAATCAGCTCCAAAGCCAAAGTCTTGGCAGAGCTCTGCATTACAGAACCCTCATGCCCAGAACAAAACACAGAAAAACCCCAAACCTCCTCCAGCTGACATGCTGCTGCTAAATAACAAACTATAAAGGTAATAATTTTCTGGCTTCAACTGGGATGTCTGTGCATGGCAGAATACAACACTGCAGGACAGCACTACTGAGAGTAATATTCCAGAGGTAACTAAACCTCTTTCATTTCCAAAGGTGCTGGCAATTCTTTTTCATTTTTTTTCCATATAATGTAGACTATTGTTCCTCTCCTGGTAAGTCCAAGGAACTGGGCTCCTCCTTTCAAGTAAGGATTTTTTCATATAGTAAACCTCTGAGTAATACTTCTCTACTTTTAAGTCCCTGGCTGAAGATGCATCATTGCTGATCTTTGGGCTTCAGAATAAAAAAGTGTGTCTGTCACTCACTAATTTCTCCAGGGATGTTTTCCATACCAGAGAAAATAGATTTTATATTGTTTCCTCTCTCTCACCAGGTCACACTAAAAGAAGAAAAAACTGAAAGACAGTAGGGCACAAGTGTGAGCCTAGCTTAAAAATTTTTACATTTTTTTCAACTAGAAAAATAAAATAAGGAAAAGAAAAAACAAACAAACAAACAACAACAACAAAAAAAAAAAAAAAAAAAAAAAAAAAAAAAAGGAAAGAAAAAGAGGCAGGGAGGTGAGAATATTAAAAGTCATGGTTGCCACCTCCTAACTCACCCAGGGCATAAGCCAAAATAATTATGGAGAGACATATGTCGATGGCAATAAAACAATTACTTGCATTCTGTGCCTATTTTAAATATTAAGTGTTAGCAGCAGGTTACTTAGAAAATTAAAAGCCTCCAAATTTTAGTTTCAGGATGTATGAATAAAGCACTGCATATGGAAGAAAGTCAAACCCAAACATTTCTTTGTTTGCATATTGAATACCTATAATATCATGTAATCAAAATCTTACAGTTTAGAATGAGTCTAATACTGTAACTGATGAGTAAAACTTGGCACTGAGGATGACCATTTACATGCTAAGTCTGATTGTACACTAAAATAAGCAGATGCATAACAGCTTATCTTTTAAATATCATATACTACACACATAAATGCAAGTGCTGGATCTAATTTAACAAGATTTGTGGTTATGAACACATGGACACCAAAAATCCAGCATGAATGATAAGTTACAGTCCAATGCAGTTCCAGCTGGCTAAGATATAAACATTTCTTTCCCAAACTGCAGTTGCTAGTAAAATCAGTACAGAAAATTTCATTTTACCTACAGCAAATGCTCGTTTGACATTTCACTCTTTCCTAAAGCAGTGCAACTCTGCCCCAGAAACAGAGAACAAGATAATAATACTCAGGACCAGCTTCAACTTCACCTTCTCCTCTTTCAAGATGGATGAAAAATACGTGGGCATGCTACTTACTTCCTAATCTTGTATAAAAGAAGATTTAAATGAGGGATAGGAATTTGTGCTTCTGAAGCTCAAATATTTCTGTCATGTCTTCAAAAAAAACACTGGGCTGACCTAGAAGACGGTGAGCCTGGAGACCAAGTCTGTGCCTGAATTTGATCTCCCTTTTATTTAGCACAGCAAGTAGGTATGGAAAACAGAGAGGTGGAAAAGTGGTAACTCAGGTAAGAGAAGGATGTGTTATTGCAGCAGTCAAAGCACATTCAAGCAGTAACAAAAGCAGCACCAATTACTCCTGTATGTAACAGGCATAACATTGTCTGTTAATGCAACAAATAATAATTAATTTGCACATTGGGATCCATGTTGAAGCTGAATTCAAAACATTACAAAAGACACGCTGCCCAGCAGAATTGATGCTGTGTTAATTTTCTGTTGAGCGTCTTTTTAGGAAAAGCAATAACTTCCCAGTTTACAGTGAATATTTCTTTCTTTGTTGATATCACTATACCTGTAAACTGTAGCACACTGAACACGATTTAATCACATCAGCACAGGCCAAGTGACAATGACTGATCTTTGGTAGTAACTTCTGGCTGTTTCAATATGTATTTAAAAAAACTCCACCATCTGATTTAAGAAGGATTATGGTGTCACTGCAAGCCATCCACATTGGCAAAACCACCAATAGCTCAAGGATTTGGTACCTAGAAAACAAATTAATTTGTGCTTCATGCTTACGAAAGAGACCCTCATGAAATATTGCCTGACCCAAACTTAAGAAACAAAAGTTAAATATTTATAAACAAGATACACTGAAAGCCCAGGAAATCCTTTTGGAAGACTACTCCAATGTGATTGACTATTCACATACAGAGCATGACATACGATGGAAATGAATAAAAAATAAACAACATACTCCATTACTCCCAACATCTGCAAAACCTATTTTAAACTTCCTAAATTACACAGATGTAACAGCACGGAGCTCTTAAGCCTCGAGTGCATATTGATGAGATCCCGCTTGTGTTTCTGTGATCCTGAAGTGAACAATTAAAGAACATACATTTCTGTATCACAACTGAACAAATCCAGAAGGTTACTGTTCCTATTTGTGAGGATGCCTGACGTGTGTATCTGCGAGACAAATTAGCAGCTTGCCAGCAGTTCACCAGGATGTCTTTAATATCTCTATTTAAAAAAAAATAAATTAATTTTAAACAAAATGAAGCAGATTGTGGCTGAGACATTACAAAAAATGCCAAAATTCTTTAAAATACACATGAACGTGGGGGTAAGAGAAATTCAGATAAACAACAAGGAATAGGAAAATCAAAACAAATTACACTATTTTCAGAGCTGACTTATTCATGTCTGGAAAAACATACCAGTTTTTACCATCTCATTTTAACTCCCAGGTTTCTCTCTCACCAGAGCATGTTCTGTACCACCCTGTCCACAGTCCTCCAAGACCAAATGTGGCATTTCTGCCCAAACTCTGCAGCATGAAAGAGGAAGAGGAATGGATGAGCTCTGTAAACTCTGAAAGTATCATTCTTGCACACGTAAAAAAGTGAACCCTGCAGCTAAAACCAAGGCAGACCTCTATCAAAAGTCATCAGTCAAGCAAGAGCATGAAAAGGTACTGTCCCCTATGTGCATCTCCCAATTGAGGGCATCAAAATCCGAGAAAATAGAAAAATGCCGTTATCACAAAGACACAGTTGCAGAGAACTAATGATTTTATTACTTTTTTAAAAAAACTTTTGGCCCTCACAATGTGCAAGTAAGAGGTTTTCTTCATTCCCTCCTCCTCCCTTGCAATTCCCCTGATGTGAAGTCCAGAAGAAAAAAAAAAGGTACTGAGAGAGTGAAATGAATGCTTATCAACAGGAAAAAGAAAGAAACACTGCCAACTTAAGTGTTCCTTCATAACAGAGTCAAGCACTGCACATGCTATCCTGCTAGGAATAGAGGTCATGGAAGGCACTATCTGGAAGGAGGAGACAAAATTCTCTGTGGAAACAAGTTTTTTGGAAGGCCCAGGGCTCAAGACCGTGCAGTGGGATCACTGAAGTTAGATGTGCCTGGAAGTCTTGATGAAACAAAGTCCTATAGAAAAGGCAGAAATTCCCCATCTGTCCAATTCCACCAAGCCAAGTGGCCACATGAATGCTATCACAAATGAGTGATATCATGCATTACAGAAACAGCAGTGCAACAGTTTTGTAATTGTTTCAGAACTGAGCTCCAACGACGCCTGTGCTTGGCAACAAAACTGAATCTTCATTTTTTTCAATCTAAATAATCCCTTTGCCATTACAGTCATTGATCCAGCTCCGTGTTGCTCCAAAGACGGATCATAACAAAAAGATGGCACTTTTGCTTATTAAGTACTTACCTCCTTAAGTCTTTCCACTTACAAGGAAACAGCTCCCCCCCTAAGACAATCCTTTTTCTCTAAACATCAGCCTAAAACTAAATGTCTACATTCTGTAAGAAAATTGAGTATTTTTTTCATCTTAAAGAAGCAAGGCTGGAAATTAAAGTTATTTATCAAAAATCACTAAAATTCTTTATTACAAAGTACATTGGGGGATTGAAACTAGATGACCTTTAAAGTCCCTACCAACCCAAGCCATTCTATGATTCTATGACAATTCAGCACTACAGAGGATTTAGTGCCCACAGAACACTACAGGACTCTGCAATCAAAGTCCAGGTCAGTAAAAACATCAAACACCCTTTTAAACCAAAGAAAATGGAAAACCCTTTCAGTGCAGCATCTTTGTTCTGTCTCCAAAATGTAATGCTACTATGATGTCATTGTAAGCATCAGAGCTCTAAAAGCCTGACAGAAATACTGGTTTCAATTTCACTCTGAATTATTATTTGGAAAACATTTAGGAAAATATAATGAGCCCAACAGGAGGCTCAAAATCTAAGAGATCCTGTTGTCTGCCTTTGTGAGAAACCACAAAATCTTTAGCTCGAAGCTACTTGTGTTACACTTTCCACTCCTTTTTTGGAATGGTTTCTCATTTTCCATACCCCAATTCTATTGATAGATTTTTCCATTCAGTAAACAAGGAAGCTGCTGCTTATTTAGAAAGTGACCTGCAAGGCTAGCAAGAAAATCTACAGCTAATAGACACAAAAAACCAATACAATCCAAGAACAAGTGTACACACAAGAATTTTCCTCCTAAGAGACACCTCAATATCAGGAATACCAGCCACAGTTGTGACAAGGCTTAACAGAAGCCAACACGTGGGTTGACAAACCATTCAAGAAAATCCAGAACTGTATTATTCCTGCTCTAGGAATCTCATGTCCATGGGGAGAACTACAGAAGGGACAGCCCTCTGGGAAGGCTGCATCATCATCAGGTTCATATTTTACCCATAAAGCAGTTTGGAAGTGCTCAGGGCCAGGTTGGATGGGATTTGGAGCAGCCTGCTCTACTGGAAGGAACTCCTGACCAAGAGTAGGGGGTTAAAGTAGAAGATCTTTAGGGTTCTTTCTAAACCACAGCATTCTATGATTCCATGAATTAGAGGGAAGGTGACTGTGTTGCAAACAGGTGAAGGTCAGGAACCAAGGACAATGCGTACAGAAGGCATCTCTGAAGTATTCTCAAGTGAGAAACATGATCAGGGAATGCAGCAGCTCTGTAGTTTTCTGTTCTCACAACTATTTCATACAAATTTATCTAAGCATTTTCTGGGCGGCTCGATACCAAGTTCATTGTTTTAATGCATGTATGAAGGCAGCATGATCCTTCTGCTTCACAACCTCACCGTGCTCCTGAACAGCAGTGTGCTCTGACATACATGGGAACAGGTCTGGTCATATTTCCAAACGCTGTACTGAGCTGATGAACAGCAAGTTCATTTGTAAGAACAGGGGAATGAAAACGCAAGAGGAATGATTCAATACACAGAACTAATAGTGCTCAGAAATTGTTGTTAGTCCTATAACATTACTGTCATAGGAAATGACAAAATCTAAAGATGCAAGTGGACTTGCTAATTTAAAAGGAATCAAAATTCCTGGCTGGAGTGCAGTGTGAGGCGACATTTTATTTGTCTTCTTTCTATTTATTTTACAAATTTGATTACATGAGTGGACGTCTATAATTGAAATTGTTTCCGTGGGCAAATTAAACAATAACATTTTGTTCTATAAATCAAGCATCACACATTAATGTGGAAATTACATTTATATTTTAAAACAGTCTGTACTACAAAACAAATATCACCTTGCAAGAAATTCTGTGGCCACACAGCCAGTGCTGCTGACATAGTAAGGTCTGTTAGTCTTCAGCAATTAATTACATCTGTATATATTGCTTTAAAGATCCCAGACCTAAAACTTCCAACAGAAAATGTCCACTGGAAATATCTCCCAGGAACAGCAAAAAAATTAGTTTAAAAGGCATAGCTGAGGCTGGGAGTTAGAATACCTTAAAACACAAAAGTGGATGATGATGTCCTGCATTGTGATGACCTGAGGTGCCAGAGTGACTTTTTATTTTTTTTTTTTTTTTTAAAGGGAAGGGAATGTTTTATTATGGATTCCCAGAGGGACACACATAAGACCAGATATCTAAGTAGACTTTCAGGGATGTAATTACAGGATTTTCACACATAGCAAGACAAGCAGTACCCCTTCCAAAAACCAGCTTTGATGCACTGTATCCAGCTTTTAAAAAAAGCAAACAAAAACCCCGCAGCGGTTCCAGGGTTTGTTACAGGCACGTTTCTACTCCCTTGTAAGCATCAAGTTACTGGAACAAATGAAGACAACTGCAAAAACATCAGTCTTGGAGTGCCACCAATGTGGTTGGTTTTTGGGGAGCTCCTGGGACTCACTAGGCTGGTGAGAAACCCATCCCAGGGCTGATCCACCCGGGGGAGGCAGGGACTCCCCACATCCATCACCACGGATGCTCTCACCTCGCATCCTTCCCTTTCCTGCTGCACTGTGGCACAAGTACAGCACTACTTGTTCATTTACAATGCATCTGTCATGAAAGCAAACCCAAAATGCAAGCAACAGCAACTTTATTAGCACTTACTGATCCCGGGGGTGATAAATATGTTTGTTTACTCCTGCACGAGCAAAGCTGGTGGTAAAAGGGAAACCGATCAGACTGTTAAGTGGCTGAAACTCACATTAGAAATCAAATGATAACATAATCCCAGGAAATTGCCAGCATATAGAGATCGAAAGTGCTGCAGTACCCAGGGCCACTCTGGCATCTTGCCAACAGCCTGAGGGTCAAAGCTATTATTCTGCATGTATATCTACATAAATTTACATCTATTTTGCATAACAAGTAAGCATAGTATTAAATACACTTTACCGAGGGACCATCCTGGACTAGTTTACCCACTCTTGCAAGCACAGGGCTAGTGATTGCCTTTATTTTTAACTTCCTATGTATAATAACTAATTTGGTTTTACAATGCTGTCTTCTGAGAAGACTCAGCATCACACCACAGGAAAGTTACTCCTCAGCTTACAAGGACGTGTGCAAGAGGATCGGTGCAACCAGCTGGGACAGACCACTTATTTATTTTACCTGGAGTGCACATCCCTTTCTCCTATGTGTGGCATTGCAGAAATTCTTAACTGCTTTTCTGCTTTACTCCTATGGCTCATCCCAATTTCAAGTTTGGATTTGGATTTTCCATCTTTTTGTACAGAGAATCTTCCAATCAATATTCAGAAAAAGAATTATCAAAACTTTTTATCTATCCTCCTATGGACAGAAGCATAATCATAACTATGATAAACATGATTATATACAGTCATACAATCACATAGAGATGTGCTGGAGAGCCAGAAAGCATTCCCACAGTAAGAGATGAAAAAAGTAATCATATGGTTTCCTGGAATAAAAATATGGATGCACCCTCACATTACGACAATCAATTCCTCTGCAGCTACAATCTGAGTAATTGCTTCCAACTGGTTTTGTGGGATGTTTTACTTTTTGAAACCATCAGAGTCCAAATATGTCAAACTGCCAACTGTGCAAAAATGTGAGTTCTCTTACGTTTGCAGAATGTTGTACAATTTCAGAAAGCAACTAAACCTGAGCTATGCACAATATTTTCTTTTAAAAAATACTACCTTGTGCCGCATTTCTCGACTTCCATCTCAATTCATCTCTTATACTCTTCTGTCAGAGATTCAGGACTGGATGTTTTGTAAAGCTGTCCAGCTCACTCAGAAATTTCCAATATATAAATAATCCAGTGCTTTCTGATATTATTGCAAAATAGGAACTAATTATCTGGAATGAAAGACCAAAGACTTGCACAAACAGCAGAAAACAGCAGGGGAGCTACAGTCAATGTGATTCAGACTACACACACGAAAAATCAGAATTTAAACTATTATCCCTTCCTAGTTTACATGTTTGGAGAACACCTCCAAATTCCAGGATATCAAACTTCTAATTAGGATGAAAAAATGCAATCCTGAAGAAGGATCAGACTGTCTTTACAGTCCAGGCCTGCCTGCCCCAGGTCTGCTCTGCCTGAACCCATCCTGCCTTCTATCCTGCAAAAACAGACACCAAATGCCAAACATGCATTACACCCTTCAGGATGTCAAGCCTAGCCCATCATTTTCTCCTTCTTTCTTCTTTTTACACTGGAAGTCTGTGTGATTTTGTTTAGAGATTCTTTTGAAAAGCTCGTGTTTTCACACTGCCTTTTGCTTTGCAAAGCAGCCAAGTGACAAAGTCAAATCTCTTCAGAAATCCTACAATAATAAACTGTGGATACAGAAGAGAGGTTGGGAAACTTTGTAGAGTAACAGATGTCACGTTTAAGCTTCCAGGTAATTAGACAAGGCAATCATATTTTTTTTCTTAATTTTTAAAGACAGTTTCAGACACTATGTGTAATAAGGTAATTGAAACACTTTACTTTTCTAAACAGAATGCTGCTGGGAAATGAAACCGATGCATCTCTGTACAAAACCACATGCTTTGCCACGCTGCCATACATTTCCTTCATCCCTCCAGTCATTTTTTTCTCATCTGTCCAGCTATACATCTCATCAGCATCCACTGCCAATGTGTACCATCACAAACTCGAGCTGCATTACCTCAGCGAAGTTTATAAATTCCACATGCTTCCTTATGCTCTCTGCAAAGAATTAAAATGACATTTGCCTGGACAACCATCACATTTACCATGTTAGCACAGTTCTGCTTAAGCAGACAGTTCATCTTTTCACTTCCAGTCCTGTATTTTAAACCAGAGGAGATGTCTTAATGCAACTGCAGAGTCTCACAAATGCAGCAGCAGGAATAGCAAAGGTTTTATTTTCCTTCATGTCAACCTATGTAAATAATAATCTGGGTACTTAGTTTCCTTCTGATTTCTGAATGCAATGCAACGAAGGGAAAGGGAGGGTGGGGGGAGATAAACCCTTGAAAGCTGATGGTTTGTAATTTCTTCTGCTCCTTGTACATACATGGCAAGAGACACAAAAGGCAAGATTACTGGAATTTAATCATATTATGATCCATTTCCTGCTGAACTTCATACAACTGGATGTAAAACTGACACTGATCCGAGCCATGTCAGCCCCCTGCAGCCCATCTGCACTTACAGATGCTGCAAATTCGGCAGCGGGCACCGACAGCGGAGGCAGCGCTGCCCGAACCGCGCCAACACAACGGGGACTCTTTATCCTTCCCTAACCCGAGCTGCTGAAGCACTCAAAATCTTCCTGGAAGTACTTCTATCACTATCTGGGGGAGTTATCAGAGAATTAGAGAGTGTATTTGAGAATGGAACACAGTGCAGTCTGATTGGCGTGAAAGCCCAACAGACTGTGTGGGGAATAGCTTGTTCTTCCTAATGTTGACACTGTGTCATTTGTTTTTGGCAACTCAACACCACCACCAACTATCATCTTCTTCAAATTGTCTTGAAAGGTCTAGTAACTCCCTTTAGTTGGAATATCTTTTAGAAGGAAAAGGAAATAGATACATTATTTGTAAAGCAGCATATATCTGATGACTTTGATCTGTGCCGATGCAATACCCTTCCCAGATAAAAGCAGAGCTGTTAAGGAGTCATCAGATGAGTATACACTATCTAGCAGCTTTTTGAGAACACATTTCTACTCGGTTAGCACTTACAGCAATAGCTTGTTTTAGATATTAAAGCACTGTTTCTGTTGTCATGCTTTCATGCTAAGATAGCCTCTTCAATTAAAGCAGAATCTGTCCAAAATGTTTCCCTTGAACATTTTATGTATTTTTCTCTGCTTAAAGCTGTCATCTTGCCTACAGTAATACACAAGGCAGAGGCTGAAACACAGGTTAGTTATTCAGCTGTTGAATTCCTGCAGAAAAATGAAATTACAGAATGGCATGTATTAATGTATATTGTAGAGCTATAACATGACAGGGGACATATTGCTCTTGATTTGGTTGTCTTGATCCAGGAACAATTTGTGTGATTCAGTCTCAGGCATTAGGATACCTGTTTCAGGATTTCTGACAATATTTTATCTGATGTCGACTTTGAATTGTTCATTATGCAAACATATTTATACTATTTTAAAATGGGATGTACGGGGTTCATTTTGGAGGGGGCTGGTTTTGGAGGGGTTCTAAGTGCTGTAAAACCACATGATAAATATCACATATGCCTGCAGAGGATACAACCCAGCCACACATATGCTTAGCATACAAGTTTGCACAGATGCTGACCCTTCATCTGGGTTATGCTTTGTTTCATTTTGATCATCACTGTCTGTTTATATGAAAACTGAAAAGTATTTTTAAAAATAAATCCTGACACATTTCTCCGCTATCTGTGGCTGTGCAGTTTATGTGCAGTGCAGACGAAGCTCATTATGAATACATACAAGATCAAGAAGTGCTTATGAAAAACATGAGCAGATCAGCCCTTAAAAAGAAACAGCCTGGGGTACTGGGGACTTTTGTGATCATCAGAAGACTGGTATCTGAAACTCTTCAGAATAATTATTTCTTTCCTAACTGCAATGAAGTTTGCCCCTCAAAATTAGAATTTCAGTCATAAACCAACTTAAAACCTGTGTAACAGTCTAAATCCACATCCCCAATACCACAGGCTTTCCTGACAATACTGGCTGGATGTGACCTGAAAACAAGATCCAGACTCTTAACAATTCATAAAAGAATTGATTTGTATCACATCCTTTTTCCATGCAGTGTGTATTTATGCAATTTCATGAGTCTGTGTGACATTAGCCTTTTGGCAACTGTGTACAGATACATCAGTATATTTATTTTGGGTGTTTTTTTGTTGTTGATAACTCTGGGTATCATTTTCCCTATCTCTTTTTATCTCTGTATTTGTTACCTGCAATATTGAAGCCAGAAAATTCAGTAGTCTTATGGGAGACTGGCTATGTTGTATGATCGATTTGAGAGAAAATGAATACATCACTTTTTGAATTTTTTATACTGACAATACTAATGTGGAAAATAAAACTGCTCCTCTGACTCTTCCTTGTACTTGGCTGCTTCCTTCTAAAAGGCCCTCTTAATGTGAACTGTGTGACACCTCTTACAGGATGGACAACTTCCCTGATCAACTTCAATCTGTGTTCCTAGAATCATCCTCTGATTGTCCATGATAGTTCAGTTAAGTTTGTAGGGAAGTGACCCCACCCTTTTGCATATATGGTGAGACACTAAACTCAGAAGCACATCTCTGGTGAGTCACTCACCAGTAGACTTGCCTGAAACTGGGAGATGCCATGTCAGATTTTCCTACACCTCATTCCAGGAAAGTCAATTATATTTTTGAAGGGCATCCTTCCCACAGTTGAATTCTTTACATCATGTAAGCCACATGTTCACGGGTGCATAACAAGGAACAGGAATTTGCATCCTTCCTACAGCTGCCTGTCAGCTATTTTCAGAATGTCTTTGGACTTGACATTGTTTTACTGTACCCAGTCATAAACTATAATGGACTTTGATTGCATTTCCCTTTCAATACACATTATGATCAAGTAGCATGTTGACAATATTCTTTTAAAAATGCTGTGGAAGTTTTGGACTTCCAGTCATTACATACTCAAGAGCGGGGTTTGCAGAAAAACCTTAGGTATTCCACTCCTGCCTCCACAGACATCACAGAACATTTCAGTTTATTTGACTAATCAGTAACACATCTCCTTTCATATGAAACCATGTCTTATGTGTGCTCGAAAAGTGACAATACTGGCAGAACTTTCTTCTTCTTCTTCATTTTGGTTTCTTCTGCACTGTTTGCATTAGCATTTCTTTCACATGAATGTTCACAGCCAGCCAGTTCATTTGAATTAGTTGTGCAGCTTGTCTTTTTGTGCTCTGCTACTTCTGCCATCAGCTTTTCCACTGAACTTCTATTTCAAGATCAATAGACTTAGTTTACTGCAGTGCAAGATTTTCCTGCTATTGCCACTGTCATTTTAGTCACCTTTAGTGGCTTACAAATTCAGCCTCATTTGGTGAAACTCAAATGGTTTAACAGGTGAGATATGAATGCAAATGTTATTTTCTTTTTAACAATATATTATGAATACAAGCCTTAAAAGGGGCAGAGTAGCTGTAGTAGCTGTGCCCTACAGTAGAAAAATGGATTTATCTGAAACATTCCATTATGCTTCACAGCCCCAACGGAGTACCCTTGAATTTATTTGACTAAATCTAATCCAGACTGATGCTACTACCAGAAAAGCAGTAAAATTCAAATATAAAATTTGAAACCATTCTTCCTCTTTTATGCTTTATACAGGTGCTCTCTGCACCACTGTAATGATGCAGCAGAATTTTCCACGAAGCCAATCTGATTATAGCATAAACTTCCCCAGAAACCCAACCCTAATAATGAAAAGCAATGGCCCTGGGAAAACTCAAGGTGTTAGAAAAGCTGTCTGTAACAAAGGCACAGAGGGAAAATGTCGTCTTCATTTGGACCAGAAAAAGACTTTTTGCCTTTTTCTACCCCCATCCCTTGTGTAGAGCACAGTCAGTAACAAAACATGCTTGGTAAATAACTGACAGTTAAAAGTCTAATACCACCTCCCTCCCAGCAGGAGAGCAGCTAACATACTCAAATGCCCACTAAAAATCAATTGCCTGAAAACTAATAGGGATCCATTTAGTTACTGGAATGGTTTTGCATTGATTTCTTCCCTTACCATCTTTTGTATCTTAGCATGTGAGCAAAACTGAAGACAGCACTACATATCCAAAATTGATATTTCTTCTTTTACCTAGAAAACCTGCTGATTTTTTTTAAAGCCAAACCTGACTGAATTCCAGGCTCTGCTATGAATAAATTTGGGGCTTTTGTTTGGTTTTTTAGGACTGTATTAATGCGAAAAAGCAATCCACACACATCAAAGGCAGCCCTGCCTTCTTTCACATGAGTTTCCATTAAAGCTGATGTTTGCTGGCCCAAAACCCAAAGCCCTTGTCACTCCTAGGCAGTGTGATTTAATTTGCTGGCTGCAGCACCACAGGTGGACTGGCACACATGACTGACTGATCAGCTGCCACCAGCCCATGTCTGAGCCAGCACAGGGGGGTTCACCTTGCTCTTGCAAGGTCAGTGGCCAACAATCCCCTCTCCCCTTCACCCCAGCAGCAGTAATTGCTCAGGTATGTTGAGCAATTTAACTCACTACCATGTCAGAACTTCAGCCTTTCCTGACGTACACCAGATTTGGTGTACATTGCACAGACGTGACATTTCCATGCTTCCCCCAGCAGCTCTTTCAATAATGATCAAGCAATAGAATACAGTAAGAAACTAGAGGGGGGGGAAAAAACAACCCCAGAAAACAATTTGGTGCTAAGGCTCCCCTTTAACTCAGGAGCAAGAGACAAGGTGATGGATTTAATCAGAAGGGGAAAAAGAAGTTTTTTAAGCCACGAAATAAATAAATTATTCAATTAATCACATTTTTAATGAAAACTTTCTTATTTGAAAAAAATTGCAGGAAAAAGCTGGCTCAGCAGAGCTGGCCCATCCACCTTAAAATTCAAAAGAAAATAGAAACATGACAAAGGAAGACAGAGAAGCCATCACCTTCAAACTATTATAACCTTAGGATGCACAATTATTTTATTCCTGTCACCTTAAAAGGGATTCTTGGCTGAAAAATAAGATAGGAACCATGACTGAACAAGACATGTTGAGTAGTTAAGCAATCACAAATCACACTGAATTTTGATTTTAGTGGGATGCCATGAAAATAGAAATTAAACATCTACATCTCCGGAGAGCTTACAGCAAGATTTCATTTCAAATAATGTCTGCAGCTAAAGAAAACAATGATGACAAATGTCATTTCACAGAAAAATGTATCTCAAAGTTTATAAGTTTTAAGCAACTTCATATCTCTCAACATATTTTATAAATCTTCTATGCTTGTTACAAATAAAAAAAAACAAAAACCAAAACCCCTTAAACCAAAAGAGACACTGGATTTTCTGTCCACATAGTATTTGAGTTAGAAAGAAATTACATGTCATGTTCCTGATCGTAGGTAATTGTGGAATTAATTGTGTATCTAAACTTGGAATTAAAACAGGAGAACTATTTGTAGTAGGGCTGGGCAGAACAAGGGTAAAGGGAAGCTGAACCTGACACCCTCCCTGCTAAGCTCCCTTCTGAGGAAGCTGTGTGTGGATCCTGTGACCCTGAGTGCCCTCTGGCAGCCAGGTGTGACCAGCTGCCAGTCCATTTTAGGCATTGCCCAGGCCTGGTCTCCCTCCAGAGACTGGGGTCCACCGATGGCCAGAAACCACCCAGAGCTTCTTCCCAAGTAGCAACCAGAAGTCTCCTACCAAGCTAAGGACTGTTCAGCTGAAGAACAGACCAGTACAAAAACCCATCCAACTTAAGAGCAATCCAAGCCACTACATTTGAGGATTAACAGTTGTTTGAATTTAACGCAAGCTCGTAGGTGTAACAGAGGAGTCACTTGGCATCAGTTGGCTTCTGTCTCCAAACCATTCCATGGTTTTCACTTCCCACCACCCCACCCAATGTACAGGATCACACTGCATGGCTCCCCTTAGAGTTAGAAGTTCTCAGAAATCAGTCACCTTAACAACACACTTCCCTAAGCTTAGCCACGCCAGGGCAGTGAACCATAAGAAAAACACTAAGAAATAAAATCTCAGCTCACCCTTAATCCACCAGCCACAAAATCCCGGTGCCCAGCCTCACTCCCTGCCCTGCCTCAGCCCATACAACCACCTTTGCAGCAACAGGTGCAAGCATGGTCTGTTCTTGTGACCACCTCCCACCCTGTGACCTTTGAAAATCTTTGTATACTTTCTACAGAACGTGGCTGAATATAACCAATAATTGATTTTAAACTTCAGTACACAAGTGTGCTCACCACTAGAAATCCTATTGGAATTAGCACTGCTAGATAGAGGGGAGATGAAAGTTGTAGAGCTGCAAAGTTGTGTATCTAACTCACCCACTGTGGGCATAATCCCTAAACTATGGATAAAGAGCTGGCAGCTTCAAAATCCCTTTCCCATTCTCCCTTGGCTCTCAGAGCAGATCTACTGCTTGAGATGCTAACTCATGCACACAGAGTGACAAACAAAAAGCACCTTCTATATCCAGAATGTCCCTTCTGGATTCACACAGCAGCTGCAAAAACACATGTTGGCCAGCCCCACTGGATGTCCTGCACTTGGCAAACAATCACAAAGGAGTGAGGGGGAGTAGGGAATAGTCAAGGGAGATGAAACAAAACGGGGGGAAAAATCCCCGAAAGAGAAAGGAACAATGGAAAAGGGCAACAGGGGGAAGATGAGAAGGTCACTGCAAGGCAAAAAAAGAAAATGGCAAGAGAGTCTGGGAAAGTGGTGAGATAAGTGAAGCACATGAAGAAACAGAGGCTGTGAGGAAGATCTCCCACCATCAGCACATAATACAAGGCTCCTGCTGGAAGATAGTTGGGAACAAATGACCAGCAGAAACAAAAACAGAAAACTATTCTGCAAGATACAAAGAGAACTCAATCACACATTAGCAACCAGAAAGGCTTTCCAGCCCACAGATAATTCTGTGATGACAACTGATAAAGCAACACACAGACAGGTTTGGACATTGTCACTGGTTGAGTAAGTAGGTTAGGCTTGAGAAGAGATCATGCACATCAAAAGCAAAATGGATAACATTAAACATTTATTGACAACAGAAACAAAATTAGGCTAAGCTTTCAAAAATACTGAGCACTACCAAATACAAGTCAAATCCTGAGATGGAGATAGCACCAACTGAGCCTCCTACAGCTTTTAGCTTCAATGGCTCACAAGCTATTCCTTCGGGTCTTTCATTGAGCAAAATTAGTGCTTCAGCTCCTGCTGACTGCTGGAACTGCTGCAGTGGTGACTCTTTAAATCTGCCACAGCTGGGCTGCCAGCTGCACAATGGAATTCTGCCTCTGGAAGGGCCACAGAACAGGACATGCCACATCTCCTCAGGGCTGGGGAGGAGGGAAATACAATGTTGTTTCCCAGTCAGGTAGGACAGCATTTACATCCACATGCTCCTGTTCAGAAGAGGCAGATAAATGAAAGCTTTGCTTTCTTTCACTAAGAGACACCCACTTATCTTCTTCAACTCAGCATCTTCAAGCTAAACAGGGCAAATAAAGAAATGAGAAGGCAGAGGAGCGAGGCACTGCTTTTCCCTGCTGGAGAGGGAAATGCAGTGAGGTAAAAAGAAAGGTAAGAAAAGACTATTTTTTAAGTTGTATTCACTCACTGTTCCCTCCCACATTTACAGCAATTTGGAGTCACAAAGTGTAACCTCAAACTGAACATTTCCTGGGCTCTAGAAAACAGAGATCAGCTGTTCCTCAGCCTCCACAGTACAGCACTAGTCCTGTTCCCAACATACACAGCACTTAAAGGCACACAAATCCTGGATGGGAGGTAGAACTGCATTTTTAATTGCTGATGATTGTTTGGTTTGATCTAGAAGATACTTTGTTGCTGGATTTTTAATTTTTTTTAAAATGTTTTCCACCCTCAGAAATGGTTTTGTCTTTGTCTCCAGGATAGCAGATATGGTTGCATTATGATATCACAGCTTACATCCTCTCCTGACAGCACTTACCCTCCCAGCACAGGAAAATCCATACTGCACAAGTCTGGAATGGTGACATGGTTGTCCCCACACTTACTTAGCTAATAGATACACCTTTTCTTCTTTTGTTTCTTTTTTTTCTTGTTGTTTTTTTTTTTTTTTGTGTGTTTATTTGTTTTTTTTTAGTAACATAGACAAGGTTTCATCTCTACAGAAAAAGCAACATGCTAGCAACCCCAAATTTACTATTAATTTGTGAAAAAGGATTTTCTTCTATGCAATTTTTAAAGCTGTGTGATTTAAGCTTACTTACAGTTAATCCATTTTTCTAATTACATTGTTACTCTCACTATAGATCAACAGTTGATTAATCAGACTCTTCAGCAAAGCAGCGAGGTGTCTGACCTTCTTACTTGCTGTATTTGTAATGAACTTCATCTCATGTTCTTCAATGAAATACAAAAACCCCCACAATCTATTTCAAGCTATTTCAAGCTACCTGACTACAGGGGGCCCATCAGGAGCTCACCTATGGGCAAGGCTATCCACTTTATTCTCTGTCAGCTTCCTGACAAATTTTGCATCATACAACACAGTCTTGGTGTTAAGGAAGAAATATTTCAAAATATTTCATAACTTAATCTGCATTTTCATGTGACAATTTTGTAGCTCCCCTGCTTCAAAATTCCCTGCAGCACAAGGGCTTCCTACAAAGCTGCAAAAGACCTCCTTTAGTTATGGAAAAAGCTGTCAACACTTACAAGATATGTAAGCACTTGCATTTCTTCTATGGTAAATGTTTGGATTCAATGATCTTAGAAATCTTTTCCAACCTGAAAGATTCTATGATTCTAACCTGCAAAGTGAGTAAATACATAAAACCCCAGCAAGTCTAAACCCAGTCATTCTCTCCCACCTCCAGCCATCTGCCAGTGCAGCAACCCCTTTCACACCGAATAGGGGTATTGTTCCCCATTGGACAGCAGGGTTCTCAGGCATTTTGGAAAGTTATTTCCCAGCTTTAAAATAAAATCAGCTAAATAAGGTGTTTTTTCTGACTGTCCTAAAAGGTTTTCAAAGATGAGACCTCCATCACCTTCCCATGTTGTTTTATTCCATTGCTTTTTAATAAACAGATAACTTTTCCTGGGCTTTAACTTTCTATCTTTTATCCTGTTGCTGCTCCTTTTATACTTCACAAAAGCAAATCCGATTATTCCATTTTTTAAACTGTAAAACTACATATTAAAAAAAAAACAAACCCTTACATCCCCTTTATGCTTTTCCTCAAGCTAAATCTCTCCTCCTCCTGTTCATGCCTCATAGAGTCACATTTTCTGTATCTCCAATCATTCTCCATTGGGTTTTCTCTAAATTGTTATTCTCTTTCCAAATGGGCACACACTCCATTCCACCACCCAGGACATTAAGGAAAATACTGATCAGGTTTATACCTGGTGATAGCCTTAACACTTGCCAGGTTGTTAAATCCAGCCATATTACAGATTTCATCCCCTCTCACAGAAACAGAAGTTGGGGTGTCATAACCAACATCTTTTCATGTTTACACTATGTAGCCTCATAAAACAATAAGGAAGCAAGATATTGGCTCAGTATCTACCCAAAAGATGTACATGGAAACATGTGGAATTCAAACCCCTTTTCCTCAATCTTAAAAACATTTCAGAATTGGTAAATATCAACCCTAGCAGGGACACGTTCCTGTAAACTTCTCCAGTTTGAGGTGATAGCTGAGGCTATGAGTAAGTCAAAAATGCTACAGTTGGCGAGAAATCTCTTAATTCTCCTTTTAGAAAAAAGCTATATTAAAATAGCTCATTTGTTTTGGAAGACTTATTTCCAAACATACTGAAGGAGTACTAACTTCATACATTATTTAACACAGAAGAATTGAGGCTTGGAGAGGGCAGGGAGGGTTCTCCCCCAAAAGAAGGTAATGTATGTGTGAGGAACAAGCACACTGAAAAAGAAATAGACTGGGTTAGCCCTAACCTGCGGCTTCGTTTGTAAAAGCTGCTCTGTTTCAAAGCTCTGCTCTTCCCAGGGCTCTGCACTGACATTTGGCTAAGTGACTCACTGAATGTTCCCTTTAAACTTACACGGTGTCAATTAATAGATTATAGAAGCCATTGATTTACCTTTAAAGCACTTTATGATCTCTGGTCCTCTGAGAAGTGAGTGGGTACCTATGAAGTGACAGCTCACATCTTCATCAGCCTACAGCAAAGGCTCCCTTTGCAGTCACTGAGCTGAGACTAAGTAGGACATGGAAAATATAACACAAGCTTCAAATACCTGGGTTTCCAGCAAGGAGTTTGGCTCACCTAGAAAACACCTGGCCACAGTCTATTTGCTTAGAAAGGCCACAGACAGTACTGCTGAGACCTGTGTTGATAAAAAAGGAATCTTTATTTCTTTTGACTCAATATTTCAAATTCAAAATCACGAAAGTTTAAGAACGTAGCATGGTCTGCAAATAAAGTAAAACATTAAAAAGTAAATTGAACAATTAGGGGACTATTTCTGAATTGGGCCCAGGTCAATCAAACCAAAGGCTCCCTCAGACATCCAGTCTACTGAAGATACTCCAGTATGATCACGCTGCTTCTCAGCCACTGCCTGACTATGGGATGTCCAGATGTCCTTGGTCTGGACCTTCACAGTCCCACAGACACCCCTGTTACCTCCAAGACTAATAGCAGATACTCTGCTACTATACAAAGAGCAAAATCTCAGTGCCCTCTGCCAGACTAGTTACTAGGACAAGTAATGGCTGAAAATTAGAAATGGCCATTTGGAAGTGGGAGCAGTTTGAATGCTAAAATGTAAAATAATTAAGTGGGTATTCCAAAGGATGCTCTTTATTGCTCTTCTTCACTTACTGAGCACCTGTGCAATCTGCATATTGGCCTTCATCCAACCTTACAACTTCAGCTTCTTGAGCCAGGCTTGGCAATGGCAAACTGAAAGCACAAGTTTGCACCAAATCCAACCAAGACACAAAGCAATGCATCTTAATATTTAGGCACTAATTATACAGCTTAAATCATTGCTCCAGTCCACATGCCACAGCTTCTTCCATAACAGTGAACACTCCCTAATTGGAGACTCCTGATAAACTGAAAAAATACCATGTTTATTAATAAGAAGATTATATTTTCAAAAGCTTTGTTCTTTAACTGTGAGTTAGAAAACTAAATGAAGCACCTAAAGGGATGCTATATAAAAGGGAAAGCACCACTACAACATTAGCACACCAGCTGAAGGAACCTACTGGCCTTAGTGTTATTAAAATCACTAAATTATTTTTAAAACTCTTGAAAGATACAGAAAGGGTGATTATCCTTTCCTTCAAAATCCCATCTGCTTTGAATTCTAACAGCTTCAAAATATGCTTACAGTTCTAATTAATTTTAATGATCCATGCTGAATTACTTACCATCTAAACAAAACTATTTAATTTCTTAGTGGGTTTGAATTTTGTTGTTTCATCTCTACTAATTTATAAATGTTTTTCATAAAGAGAAGCTACGGTTCACCTTGGAGGAGGTACTTTCAAGTGTGATATATGGCTGCATAGATCTGCTGTGTTTAGGTGTTCTGGCAGGCCTATGCTGAATCCAATTTAATACAAAGAATTTAAACACAGATCACTTGGTGCTCTCTTTTGGAGGATGTTCCCAACTGAATGCAGAGTCAGAGCAGGGATAGCACAGTTAAAGGAACCAATCCACGTTCAAGTGGACTGAGGGCAAGGAAGGAGAAAATCCCCATTTAGCAAACTTGTATATATATCTCAGTTAATTTAATCATACATCATTAAGGAAAGCTTGCAAGTAACATGTCATATAAGGGTTTTGTTTTAAGATACGCTGTATTCAACAGACCAGTTTTCTATGGCTGTGGAGGATACAAGAAAAAAAAAAGAAATTCTGACTTCAGATTCCATTTTAATTTTGCCATTTAACTCAAGGGGACCAAGGGTTACTCCCTGGAGTATGCCTGGGAAAACAAGGGAAGTAACCCAGGAACCTTAAACAGTTCCAGTTATATCTCCAACCTTAAATAATAGATATACTGCTAAACTCAATAGTTTCTCCCTGCCCAAGTTAATTTCTGAATATTATATGCAGAATATTGGCAGCATTATCACTAACAAACCTCTGGCTCATCGGCCTGGGCAAGCATTGAATTTTGACCTAAACTTCCCCCCCCCAGAACAGTTCTTTAGAGACCTGTCAAGCCTGTGCTGAGAAAGGTAGATAAGGAGCTCACACATCAACATTTCATTTTCCCCTACCTTGTGTCACTCCCTCACTTCTTCTCAATACCCTCTTTTGCATCTGCACTAAAAAAATCCCAGTGCATGCCTCAATTCTATGAGTTGAAATCTATGTGAAAATACTATCAAACAATACGTTTTTTCCCCCCTACTCCCTTTCACCTCAGGCTTAACTCTGAAACATCTGTCATATTCTGCTTTGTGTTTTATATTAAAATCTTGTTTCTCTTGCAGCAATGACAACTGGCATTTAATAATTAGCTTCCCAATTTCCACAAAAGCACTCTGATTTCAGAGAATATGACCTGTGGGTAGTTTGCACACTGATGTTTTCTGGAAAAGAAATGGCTCATTACAATATAAATTACAAAGCAAATTAAGCTATTAAATTAAGCTATTTTAACTAACTAGTATAAATGATTTAAAGAAAAAATCCCAAACAAACCCCAAAATGTTCTTCTCATGAGTCTCTGTTTTACTGCAATGGATATACTACAATGAAGCCTTATGTATTACAAGTCCATCATGTTTCTTCTTGCCCTAAAATTTAAATGGTTGCAAGAATTACTGGAAGTTGATCTCCTTCCCTCTTCCCCCAAGCGAAATAAATTAGCTTTCACAAATATTTCTTCTCCCAAAATCACCTTCAGTGTTTGGTCTATCTATACAAGAAAATGGAGACATTCCTTCACTGAAAACGTACCAGAAACCCTAAGACAGTTACATAACTTATTTCTCATTCCACCACGTTTACTTGTGTGCTGCAAAGGGAGCAATCATCTACATACTAAATTAAGAACATCAGGCTACTGAGGGATTCCTCTGCTTTCAAAATATTCTGTATTAATAATACATTATTCTCTCAATAATATATTAATGACCCTCCTCCTCCCTCTCATGGAAGCTTCAGTCACTGAAGACAACAGTAGGAATGTGGCAGGAGTCAGCAATGTGTTTTCCATAATTTCAGTGGAACAGTGTAAATGTGGGTGATCTCTTATTCATAAGAGCTATTATTCAGCACATTACAGGGGAAAAGAGATTTGTTACAATTTGTTTGTTATCTGAACAACATCCTCTCAGCTACACAGATGGGATTTATCCTACCTCAAATCAGCTAAAACACTCAACATTTGTAGACAGCTGATTTAAGCTGTTAGTAGAAGAAAAATATATTATTTCTCTGCAACTGGTTTGACAAGACCATCATTATTCATCTTCTCCTTTGCAGGTGCAAAGCTACATGGACTTGATGAGAAACATTCTATACCTGACACTCAAGCGTTAGAGATTACAGAATAAGTCCATGAAGGGCCTCCGTTTTCTATTTTCCAGAGAACTACGAAGCAGTTCTGAAAACAGATTCAGGACCAACAAATAAAAATCTGAAAAGAACTTCATGCAGTGAACTTAAATCACAAAGTGTGTGCCCATTCCAGCATAGAATGGTTCATGTATCGCTGCCCCAGTTCCTTCCTTATGTTGCCTTTTTTTGGTAGGGGGTTTTACGTTATTTTTTAAAGTGGCTTTTTTCCCCCCTGTTTTATTTTTTTAAAAGGCTTCTCAAGCTGGAACCTTGATCAATTGACTATTATTTCTCTGGTGACTTGTGCTGCACAATTATGACATTTCATTTCAACCTTCCTCTACCAACACCTTGCATTAATCCACCCAAATAACTACTGGCGACGTTTTGGAGATGATTGATTTTTCACATCTGAAAGACATTTGTTCTGGTATGCTAACAGTAATAAATGAGAGAGGGGCCTTCAAGAGTACAGAATGAAACTGAATGCCAAGATAAATGTTACATTTCAAAGTATAATGACTGAAAAAATTTCAGATAAACATCCTGCTTTTTAGGAAAAAAACTTCTGATTTTCTTCCACAATGTATGTATCTGTTTGTTTGTCATCAAGGATTTGAACATGACATTATCAGCATAATTAGAAACACAAATTGACGCCTTTGTCATATCAACTGCAGTTCTAGCTTGAGGATCAAATACCCAAATTTGCCCCTGCTCATCAGAGAAACCTCAAGAAAGCAAACTAATATTTCAAGGACTCCATGGGGAATACATGACAAATTAAGTCTCCAAAATAATTACAACATCCCAAAGGGAAAATGCGCTTCTCTTGAAAATTAGTCCTAGACTTTTACATACATTTTAAAACACATTTTAAAAGAGTGATACTGTCGTGATTTATAAAAGATCACATTTCCAAGATCTAAGGGTTTGTGTTTTGAAGACCTGAAATAAATCCCCAGCCCAGGACATACTTGAAAGTAAGATCAGGAGTTTTTACCCTGAAAGGTCATTCACCTTCCCAGGAAGGACATGCATAATGGGCCCTTCTATAGGTTTTATTTTAAAAGTCACAGTCCTGATATTTATAGTTCCTTATACTTGTGTTTACACTGATAATTGCTAATACTGAGAACATAAAGTATGGGGTTCAGAAACACACATATCTATGGGGACCTGAAATATGGGGTCCAGGAACAATTCCACAACTGGGTACTGAGCTGCATGAGCACGTCCAGCAGACTAATTGTGCAGAGTGGGAAAACAGTTGGTGGTCAGGAAGGGAAGATAAAGATATAGAAAACACTGAAAGAATGGGTGCAATTCCTAGAAATTACTCCTACTTCAGAGGGTGGCAGAGCCACACAGCATGATGACAAGATCTCTCCCTTCCCAGCCCTCCAGTGAACTGTGGCATAAGATCTGATGCTTAATATTTACCTGTGAGAATTGCATAAGTTTTGCAAAAGCCAACCATTAATTTCTCTGCAAGACAGGGCAAGCACCATTCTCATTTATTTTAAATAAATCCAGAATAAAGAATAGAGAAACCCAAAATTAAACATTTTGTTTTGTTTTTAAAACAATGCAATAGGTTTAATATCTATACATACACATGGAACTACAAACTGTTTTCTCTTATTCAAGCTACAAAATCTGCTGTCTGAACCCAAATCAGAAATACAAAACATGAACCAATTTTCAGTCAATCACTTCCTTAGCTTTATGTTACTTTTTACTTCAATATAGAAAAGAAAAAAAAAATCTTTTGGCAATGCCAGAGGCATCTTTGAATCCAAAAATAGTTAGATTTGAAAACATCTTTTTCTACAAATCAAGAAAGAAAACCTAAAGCAAATCCTCTGTAAATCCCACTGGCAAAATACTAAAAGCAAGGAGCAGGCTAAAGTCCATTAACTGGTAGTAGAAATGCACCAGAAGACAAAAGGTTGCTGTAGCTCTTGTATGTTCTTCTATTAAGAGACTTTAAACATGTGTTGTGGTGCCAGCTCATAAAGTGAAGTGAGACTGAATTTTTGGAAGCCATAAAAACGAAGTAGGTAAAGCAAGGAAAACATCATCACATCTGTCAAGCTTTTTAATACAAAGCGATCCGATGACTGCCAGGGGGGAAAAAAAAGCAATATAAGTAACTAAAAAAGCCATACCAATTTTTCCATATACTCTATGGCTGTTATGTTCATCTCACTCCCTGTTCCCTTTAATGACTTTGTGTTTTCAAAGAAAACACTTTTCACAGAGGGCTCAAGTATGAACACGATACTCACCCAAAACAGCAGTTTTATGAATGGATTGTTTAGCTATATTGACTATATATATGTTTTTTATGAAGGCCTGAGAAGCTTCTGCATAGCTTGAGTACAACAACAAAATCTTTAATGAAATCAGAATTGATATCAACATATCCCAGGATCCAAATTCAGCATCACAGTATCCAATTAAGATTTTCTCTTGTTTTCAGAAAGGGCGACTCACTGAATGCCCACACAACTCAGACCACAGCACTGTCAGCAAAGCAAAAAAAAAAAAACCAAAAACCTTACTAATCCCAAGCAGCTTAAGTAGGAATTTAGGAAAGCCTCCTTTTGAACCACAGGTCACTTTCCCAAAAAGGGAAGAGGTAGGCATTACAACCTGAAGGAGAATAAATTTCAGAATGCATTTTAGTATTTCTAAATTTAAAAATAAAAACAAATCAAACACAAAAAACCACTATAAAATCCTCAGTAAATAGCCACATTTTCTGACATCTACTTCCATTCTACCCTTTAAAGTTCTGAAACTAAACTTCAGCAACTTCCAATGCTCTCAGCACAGAAGTATTTTCTAACTGCTCTTGAGCTACAGCTATTCATTCTTACAGCTTATATTGTCTTAAAAACCCTACAGACCTGTTAAATTTACATTATAAAGCCATCCAAGTGAATATTTGTGTGTAAGGCTGAAAAAGTCAAGTATGTGAACTCCAGCACTGTTCCATCTGCTATTCATAGCTCAAAGCAAGGTTCTTGTATTTCTTTTACACGGGCCTAATTTCATTCACTCAAGCACATTTGGAAAAACAGCATCCGATAGCATTCATGCAAGAAAAAGCTGGTCACATATTTAAACTGCCTTCTTTTTTACAAGTTAAAGGCTGCTTCTACACACAAGCATCACTTCATTTAAGCACATTTAAGTATTTGAAAACGGCAGGACCGAGTCTGATTGGCACAGCAGTAATTTTATACAAGCTTTTTTATTTTTTTGGTCATTAAACACACAGACCATCAGCAGCAAAGCACCGCCTGATGGAGACAGCAGAGAATCACTGAGAGTTCTGATTGTATTTCACTGTTCTCAGCCATAACTGCATCAGGCTCTTGGCAGGTCAGTTATCCTCTGCCTTAACTTTGGCTCTATTAACAAATTACATAAGAAATAATAATTAGACACTTCCCAACCCTTCTTCAAGACTGGATTTCCTCTTTTTTTCTACATGCCACACGTCCAGCGTCATAAAACTGACACAAAAGAGCCAGAACTTGTAACAGTGCAAACTGCTGCACTTCTTCTGAGCTTATAAACTTCCTAATGCTGCTATAAATACTGCTTTGTTTGTCACGATGTGTATTCCTGCCACACCACACAGTCAGCCTGGAGGGGAAGAAAAAAAGTATCAGCAGTGAACATCATTTATTCTGTTTGTGAAGGAGCTTGTTGCAGCCTCCGAGGCCATACACGTGGCTTAATTCCCATCAGCATTAGTGTAGCTTAATGCAGAATTTATAGAGAAAAATGAAGGTTTTGTATCAGCCCGAGTAAATGGGTTGCTCTGTGTTTTGGTGCCTCTTAATGAAAAATAGCAGATCCTTCTAAGCATGCTTTGTAGTTAGACAAGTCTTTGTTGCTGCAGAGAAATGTAAATTTATGGGAATAATGAAACAAATTGATTAGTGACATGGAAACCACTTAATTCTTGCTTCCCAGATGGGAGACTGTTAAGCAACCATTTAACCTATTTGTATTTTGTAAGGAAAATGCACGTCTTCAGCTGAGATGCTGAAAATTCAAAATTATCATCTTTAACTTTAACCTGCCTGCACAACTCCAGCCTTCTTACAGCCCTGCGTGGGGTGAGCCATCCAGCTCTGTTCTAATGGCACAACTGGGCTGTGCAAATAAGAAGGAAAGAGGGCCAGCATTCTAATTTCAAACAGCTACTAATGGGTGTTTCACATTACCCAGCCAACTCAAGGCAGAAAAAAATTATTTTTTTGAGTACAGCCTATGCAAATTCAAATACCTGAGAGTCCAAAAAGCAAACTGTATGAATGTATGAAATCATGTTATCCTTACCTGTGCAATTACACAGCTGTGTACAGTAACGTGCACAATTACCTGGTCTTTATTTTTACACACAAAACCACACACTAAATGCCACATCCACGTAACTCTGAGTAGTTCTAGGGCAAACAAAAAAAGGCTTAACCAAAAAGGCTTAATTCACATTCTCATCTAAACACTTTTTCCAGCACATCCAAATGTGATGAACATGCATCAGTCACTTTGCTTCCTCAATTTTAAAATTTCATATAAGCAAACAGAGCAGATTGAATCTACAGGCATTTTGGAGCAGACTGTAGAATTACAATTTATAGATAATTTTACAAAATGCCAATATAAAACTGTCCCTTCCTGGCCAAATTGCCATAAATTTATCATTCCCCTACAGAAAGCTCAGTATTTTAAAACAGAAATACAATAGCAAAATATTGAATTGACACTTATGATAAAACACATTTGATTAAGACTTAATAAAGTAGTCTGTATAATACCAGTGAATAATGCATCATAAGATAAAGGTAGACATAAAGCAAATAAGGGTGTCAAATCTAATTCTAATGTGCATTTTTCAGCCATATTACTTATTTTATTACTGCATTTTGAAACACACACTGAAATTCAATAAGATGCTTTTTTTTAAAGCAAATAGCAATAAATTCCTTGAAGAAATTTACCTGATTTAGTTATGTTGCTAAGTTAAAATCAATGTAAAAATTTCCAGAAAACTTATGTTCCTTGTGTGAATTCATATTTTGAATAGCATGGTTTAGAAACAAACATTTCAAGAAAACTTTCACAAATAAAGGTAGAGTGTTTTTGAGATTTTTTCTGACCTGTGCATTGGGAAAAACTGAACAAGGATGAACACTGAAATATGTGACTGATTAAATTTTTTAGCTAGAATTAAGTTTTTCAAAGTTCTTTTCTTAATATTCAACACGAGCCTTCTCAAAAGGACATGCCATAAACTATCTCTCGATAGGTGATATTGCACACACTGGATGTCAAAGCACACATGCAAACCTGTAATACATAAATGTTTCTTTTTCCATATTGGTAGCAGGCTGGCCTCAACTGAATCACAGCAGTAAAGCCAAAAAATACCTTCCTGTTAATTAAAGTTTAAAGATATTTGCAAAGGTAAATATTTGTATTCAAAGTCAATTGCGCATTGCTTGGAAAATATGATTGATATTCAAGTTGGAAGTTTCAGAAGTGAGGTACCCAGAGCATCTCAAATTTTACCAAGTCTCCTTGGTAAATTTCCAACTGAAATTTTCACTAGAACTTTAACATAAAGTTTACAGTAGCATGTAGAAAAATAATTATTAAATTAGAAGATTACTGACACTGCAGACTTCTCCTACAAGCCAGGTAGGCTCAGAAACCCCAGCTCTGCAGCACACAAGAGCTGAAAATGGACCTGGCTGGCCCAAACACTGCCCTGCTGCTTTCATGGGTTTCCAAACTCTGCAGGAATATAAATCCCACACAAGGAAGGATCTCCATGGCGTGTCTCAGTCACATTTCACCTTTAGGGCCTCAAGGTCTGGGATTGGGGGTGAGATAAACATGCCAAGGAGGGAACTTGCCCTTGGATCAGGTGTCAGAGAAAATCAAGACAAAGCACCGACACTCTCAAGCATTAAAACTGGTAACAAGGCTTCAATTGCTTCCCAATGTTTTCACTCTGGAGAGGTTCCCCTTACTTTTCCAGCACAGCGGGCTCCCTCCCTCTTGTTTTCCATCACTGAAACTCCATCCCTGCCTTTTATCTTCCTTTTCATTGGAAAAGTTAAATTTTCATACAGAAAAATACAGGCACTAACTGAAAAGGACCACCCTGGGGGTGTGTTAAAGCTCCTTCTTTCACCCTGTATTTATCTTTCTTACTACAGAGATACTGGCACCATACATATCATTACCCTCCTGAAGCCACATTCAACAAACAGAAGACACAAAGAGCAGTTAAGATTCATTTCCAAAATGTCACAAAGCTCCAGGATAAACCACAAGGCCTATCTATGCTGCCACTGAACTCAATGACTCTTTTCACTTATTTTAAAACTTTAATAATTGCATTTGATGTCATGCTAAAGGAGGTTCTGATGCACGGCAGCATGTCATTTTAGAAACCTTTCTCATAATAATTTGAAGAGCTTTGGAAGTACAACATTTTAAATGCTGAAATCTCGTTCAATAGGTTATGTTGCCTCACGAAATGTTAACTTCCTTTTTCTCTGAATAGATCCCGGACTATCAAAGGCAGATTATTGTAAAAAAAAAAAATAAAAAAAAAATAAAAAAAAATAATCCATGTCTCTACTGCCTGCTTGCTTGTTACTTTAAGCATTCTCTAACACCATGTGTTTCTAGTCTTTCTTAGTAAAAGGAAACCCAGTCCCATACCTAGAATGGTAGTGAAGAAGAGAGAACTGGAAAACATTTTTGCTGGGAACCTGAGGCTCTCAAAGAATGGGCCTCTTGGCCTAAATGAGCACAGGCCATTTCTTATCCCTGAGCCCTCTGCATGCCACAGATTTCCAACTTGCATTTGATTCCATGTACACCTGCAGAGAAAGCCCCAGTACAACAGTTTTCCCCCACACTGTGTGGAAATGGAGCCTTTTAGTGATGAGCAAAGATCATGGATTTTAGTAAAAATCAAATTCCATAGCTTCTCTCTTATCTACACAATGGAGGGGTAAGGACAGCCCAAAAGTATTATTTATAAACTGTTAGTCCTGTAAAACTCTGAAAGAGCAACAAAAGCATCACTGTTTGAAATTATTAGCCCTGGAACAAGTATAGGGAAGATTTGCTTCTGACTGTTTGCAAGGAGTGGAACACTACACACAACTCCAGCCATGAGTCACTGAGTCACATCCTGGGAAGTCCTGCTGGAGTGGATATTGCCTGATTTTAATGCAAATTTAAATTTATTGGCTGAAAACCAGATTAAAAAACCCTGTTATTCAGCAACCTCCTATATAAGTGAGACTTACTTGGAAGAAAGAACAGGCTATCAAAGCACAGCATGAGAAGCTGCTTGTGTAAGCTAAATTAATCACAGAATGGTTTGGGTTGGAAAGGACCTTAAAGACCATTCAGTTGAACTGCTGTGCCACAGGCAGGGACACCTTCCACCATATCATGGATCCTCCTTCTTCTATTTTCCCCAAGTACATGAACATGTGTTAAAACACAGTACTGAATTTTGTAAAACACAGTAATCACATTTTGATCACAAAGCCCAGCCTTTAAACCAGTAAACACAGCCTCCACAAGCAGCTTTCTTCCCATCACCTCAGGAGAGCAGGTTCCAGCCCAGGAGAGCAGTAGGGTGTAGCCTGAGGCTCCTCTTCCATTTCCATGCACAGCCCTGTCTACTACTCCAATCTCCAAGGCAAAAAAATTACAACAGACTTACAGATTGCAGATTGTAGTGCCTGAAGCTTAAAATGAATTTCAGTGCATTTTCTCAAGGACCTACCACGAGAAGTAACTGCTAATGCACATTTCAAGTAGCTCTCTTGGCAAAAGCAAGAAAAAAAATCACCAGAGGGTCAGAGAAATTTGGAGCTGGTAGACATTATGTAGTCTCAAGCTTTCTATGGAAATACATTTCCATTATAACTTCTACAGAAATATATTTGCATATCTACAAGGCTGCTTTAGATCAATAGATAAGTATACATGAATTCTCTTCTATAAAGGAAATTCCATTAAAAACTATTTTAAGTCTATGACTTAGAAAAAGGGCTTTGGACATCCAAGGAAAACCATCAAAGAGAACCAATTGCTTCTTGAGCTCCCCCCACAAGACACAGAAAATTAATGACTACTATATTTTTAAACAGAAACCTTTTAATATGAAAGATCTATACTCCGTCCTTATCTTCTTTTTCTTTTTTTTAATGGAGAAGATTGCTACACTTTCTCCTCTTACTTCATGATTTGTACACCTCCTACAAAGTCTCTTTTCTTCTCTGGACTAGGCAGTTCAGCTGTGAGCGAGCAGCCTCAGCCCTGACACAGAACTGTCAATGCTCCACACCCCAAACTCAGGCGTGCAGTTCCTAGCTCCATGCTCACTTGGGCACTTTTTCCATCTTCATCACACTGAGGACACTGTGACCAGCAAAACATAACTTCCAATATAATGTTGATTTCAGAAGCCTTTAAACATTCTCTCCCTGATGATGGGCAGCCCACGATAGCTCTCCTGCCACAGTAACCAGCTGAGAGTTCACTGGGCATTTCTACACCTCACATCCTGTTGCTTTTGCCCTCACAGCAGCTGCTATGCAGTTCTACAGCTCAGTCAGAATTACTTCTTAATAAATTTTACATTATATTTACAACAAATTCACAAGGAGATCACATTTTGTTCCCAAGCCTGTCTTCAGACACATTATTTGGAGTCTCAAAGGCTGCACTTTTTATCTACTCTGAGTTTTAAGTTATTTATGTGTAGCTCTTTGTATAAAATGGTCTGAACATAGCATATTACTTCCTGCACAAGATGTATGCTAACCCATTGGTAATTCCTTCAATCTAGGAATTTTATTCCCAAAAGTAAACTTGGCCTTACCATTCAAGATGATAAATACCCATGGGCACTTATCTGGCTCACTCACCTTGGAAAGCCAATGAAGGAAAGTTATCCTAATAAAAATACATATGCATTGTAACTGTAGAAAAAAGAGCCTGTACTAGTTGGTTCACTTACAACTAAATTACTTTCCAATAGTCCAATTAATTTGCTTAGCAGAAACCTAACAGAAAATTATATAACCTTTGCCCTCCAATCTTACACAGAAATATGAAAAAAATAATCCTGGCACTTCTAGCCTAACTCACTTTTATTAAAAAAAGGAGTAATTTTTTACATAAAGGTCATTAACCTCTTTAAACGAAAAATTCAGTACTATTCCAGGAGCTTGTGCTGCAGAGCTGCTTCAACTTCCAGTAGCTAAAATGGAGCTGGACCTGGCAGGGTGTGTGGAGACCCCCAGATTCTTCCTCTCCTTGAAGGGCAGTAAAGCTGGCCATTGATTTAAAATCTTGTAGTACAATTTACAGTTAATATTTCAAACCTCCACTAAGACGATCAGATAAGCAGAATATTTAATTAATCCCATTCCTAACACTATTTCTTCTGAGTTGTCAGGAACAACCAGCAAATGACAAGTTCTACATCATTAGTCTTTCTTGTGATTGTTTTCAAAACAACTAAATCGTGATCACCAGAGGCCAAAAATACTGCTGCTCTTATTGATCATTGCTGTGCAAAGACATTTTCTTTCCTGTGTTCTCCTTCCAGCTTTGCACACAAAGATAATTAACCAGCAAGACAGAGCAGTGCTGATGATACACATCCCCAGCTGGGCAGCAAGGGTGAAGCCCAGCACCTTTGGTACCTACGAGTGTGAACTCTCCGACTGCAACAGCTCATTCTGAAACAAAACAACACAAACCCATGCCATAATGAATAAAAAATCCAAACAGATTAAATGACTTCTACTGGAAACAGCATTTTACACCTCCAAAGTGTTTTATGAGCATTAATCTCTCAGGTTCTCAATTAGATTTTTTTAAATTTAATTTTTTTTTCAAACAAACCTTGTTTAAAATGGAGTTTTAAATAAAATGTAAAAAATTGAATATTCTGTGAACTTGCAGTTTTGCTTCATGAAATGCAACTTCTGGCTAGGCACAGCCATGTTCTTACTCCCTTGACTGATAATTTAAAAAAAAAGTTGATTAACTACACAGAAATGTCATTGAGATGTCCCTCATGCACAACAAATTAAAGAATTACAGTGCAATAAACCAGGTGAGAAAACAAGAAGTCCCAAGATGAAAGCATGGCTTTTTGCATGAAACATTTTGGTGGTTTGTTTGGTTTTTTTTCCTAATGACCTGGGGCTACATTCATCCAACTTCTGTTTTCCATTGCAAATTCATGTCGGAAGTGCTTAATGCTGCTCCAGCCCACAGCGTGGAAATGGAGATTCCACCTCAGCAGCATTCCCACGTGGAGGAGAGGCACCAGGCTCACCCACAGCGCTCCTTCTGAAGGTCAAACCGCTGCTGTTCTCCAAAATCAGAAAGATAATTAGAAGGAACCCCAGCAAGGGGTTCTGGTTTCAAACATGGCATGATACAAAACACTAATAGGTTTTGTGCATTGTGTGAACTGCACAAAAAAGCCCCAACAAACAAAGGAAAAACAAAACAAAACAAAACAAAGCAAAAAAATAGAACAGGGGGAAAAAGAAGCTTTAAACAATTCCCCTCATCTTTGCAAACACAGACCCAAAACAGATGGGAAATCTCCCCTCCAATTCAACCCACCCTGGATCAGGGAATCTTGACAGTTCATGGATCTGATATGAGGGGAGATCATGTACACTATTTCTGTATACGTGAAAAAATTGCCTGACCTCTGCATCTAGACATTTTAACTAGCAATTAATCTAAAATGTACTTCTGTTGGCAGTACTAATTCTCTCTAGAATCCGTGTGCATAAGCTATTAAAAGTTTAGATAATTTACAAAAATATTCTCCTGTGCATTTAGCAAGCAAATAATGTGGCTGAACAGGGAATAAATGTGATTAAATGTAAAACTGTGAAAAAACCCTAGCTACTTAGCAGACCTGATTTGTAATTTTCTAACCTCCACAACTAAACAGATTTCGGTACAGTTTCAACTCTGCTTTATTTAAATTTCATACTAGCTTTAATAAGTTATGAGCATAATTGTATGCACAAATGTTCTTCAGTATGGCACCACAGAAAAAATTCTGCCTCTTTCAGATTGCTGTAAACATCATTAAATTGCAGCTTCCTATAATGTTTTATAAAGTAATACGCAAATTTCACTCATGGTACTCAAAGTTTCATGTGGTGTATAAAACAGTAAAAGGTTTTGTCTTTACCTGTTAAGGATAGCAACTTGCTAGTATGTAATGATACAGCATTAAAAATTAAACAGATGTATATTTTGCAAGACTTGCTCATCTATAAAATAAATTATATTAGAAATATATGGAAAAACTGGGTGTTTCAGAACAAATCCTTCAACAGAAATATTATTTGCAATATTTCAACTCACGACAAAGACATGACATTTCCCAACTGATGCTTTTCTTTAAACATGATCAGCAATTTCAGAGAGCATACAAGAAAACTGACAAATCCAAGAGAAAACCAGAACAAAGCATTAGGCAGCCACTGCAAATTAAATGTGTACTAGATCTGTTACACACTTCCACATGCTTTTATCACTGAACACTAAACCCAAACCAGAACACAGTATATCCTGTACATAGCACACCTCTCCTTACAGCACAGACACAGACATTCTTGGTGTTGTTTTCACTGTGTAGAAATAACTACATGGACACAGCTCATCTCTTCTAAACATGTATAAACATACATGCTTAAAGGTTGTGCAACGCTGTTCTTAAAAAAACATCAGCAAAGTAAAAGGATGAAGAAATTTGAAACAAAGCCCTGATGTAAAAAAGAAAACATGATCATCCATTAAAAGGCAGACCTACATATGAAGGCACAAAAAATGAATGCTGAGAAGGAAAAGTGGGAAACAAGTCAGTGAAGAAGGAAACAGAATTCTCTTGGGCAACAGAACATCCATGGCACCAGCTAAAGGACTACTTTGTACAACATTGGTGTTATCCTCCACATGTACATGTGGACTAGTTAACAAAAACCCAAAAAAACAACAAACTTACAGGAAAGCCAAGAAAAACCTTCAGAAGATAATTCCACCTTGAGCTATGTCTCTGAGTGAGAAACAATGCACAAAGTTGGGTAATATTAGTGACAAAAAGGAACATAGAAATTTTTGTACTATTCTATTTAAAATATTTATGGTATTTTTCAGAGCCTTAAATTAAATTTGAGTATTTTATGCCTGGAACAGGATCTTGTAAGGCACCAAAATGCAATCTACCATTCCTCAGTTGTTTTCAAATCTTTCCTGAAGGAAGCTGTAAAACAACTGGCTCCAGCTCACATGCACAGAAGTCAGGAGCCATGTGCAGACTGGATCACATTGCCATACTGCCAGTCAGTAACAATCATATGCTGTACACTTCAATTATTGTGCCTGCCCAGAAAAGCGCAACTAAGAGGAAAAAGAAGGAAGAAGCAGTGAAGAGAAGCAAAGGGATAAAATTCATTTGTTTTCTGTCAATAAACCTGTAAACCCAGCAGCCTTGTTAGTGTCTCTTTAAAAGTGCAGCAGAGCTGATACCACCTGTTTTGAATTTTCACTCCTTATGCAAGCAACTGAAATAAGGTCTTTTTAAACAAAGAATATGAAAGACGTTGTTACAAATAGAAGTTATTAACTCCATTTCATTTTCCTATGGTAAAAAGCACAAAGAAATGAGAAACAAAACACTTGAGACATGAAAAATAACAACCAACAACTTGAAGCTCCTTACTTCAAGGTTAATGTGAATGAAATTTACTCAAGTTGAACATCACACCAATTACAAAAGCAAAAAAAAAGCCCACTAAGCTCTGATTTCTAACAATAGAGGTAGACACACTGTTTCCAGAATGCTCATTATACACAGATTTAGGTTGCTCCAGGGACTGATTAAGACTAGAGATATTCTATCAATACCATTAAGCTCACTAAGATGCAGTTCTCCCCTCCATGCATTTATACCGTCAAAAATGAGGACACAACTACAAACGTTGTAAAGTATCACGTAATGTCATGATTGCTCTTTGGTCTTAAAAGTGTAAGGTAAACCATTTCAAGCATCAACTACAATAGACACAAATTGATTTCATGTAGATAAAAAGCAGCAACACACAGAAGGAAGTCCTTTCCAAGCCGCTGGTGTAGCTGGGCCATTATTTTAAGGGATTGGACAGAAACCAAGAAAAAAGTATAAAATTGTACAGTATCTAAAAATGGCATCTTCAACAAGGCTGTGCTCTTTAAAAATGTTACTCAGCCAAAGCTGTTTTTTAAATTATTTCCTTCTACACTGATAAGGTGACTTTTATATCCAGATTGACTATTACAAGATTAGCCTATGAAGAGGCACTTCAGATTAAAAAGAAAACCTTTACAAGTATGACCTTATACAACCTAAGATTAGTTCACCTTCATATGCAATGTTTTTATCATTCCTCTGCAATGAAAAATCATTATACAAGTTTTTCTTTCCAAGGGATAACCATAATCCAGTTAAAGACCATGATCATTTTGCTGGTGACAAAAGTGTTTGCCATTAGAAACAGAAATCCATAACACTCAAGTTTGACTCCACAGTGACATTTACAAGTCAAGGTATCATCCCAGCAACCTTCCCAGCCAGGAGTTGTATTGAAAAACTGGGTTAAACCTGTTTTTCAGAAACCATTGTATTCATTCAAAAGTAAGTGCTGTTTAAAAAAAACAATTGAGAAAGTAACTTATATTCCTGTGAACAAAGCTTTCCTGATAAAAAAATGCTAGTCTTTTCCCACTGATAACTCTTCAAAAGAACCTCCAGACCTATATATGAAAGACTCAAAAGTCACCAGTTCAAGCTACTTTCTGTACTTAACAGATCATATTATTAGAATTGCCAAATTTGGGCCTACTTCTTTGCATTTCCAATTCAGGAGTATTTTCTTTCATCACTTTTGGGAGAGGACCTCTCCAGAGTATTTGCCTCTTTGACCTCCAGGTGCCAGCACAGGCAATAGCAACAAATTACACGTTCATTTGTTAATCAAGCACAAACTATTATCCACCAACATGAAGCATGTAGGGTAATAGGCTATTTCACCTACATGAAGTAGCCATCCTAAACTGATACAGCAAGCACCAAGTAAGGATTTTTAATTTGCACAGCTGGAAACATCTGTAGCTCTGAACTGATGTATACACTGCCAGAAGCCAACAGCTTCCAGTGATGGGTCAACCAACAAGAAACACCCAAAGGAAACCAGACCACAGTGGGAAATCTCTATAATTTCTGGTTGGATGACACATCTCTCCTTTAAGCTGGACTGTTTAAGCAGTGGTGAGGACTCACAGGTACCTGCTGCCTTGCATGAAGACAGAAGAGATGAGCTCTTCAATGTGACACAAAAGGAGGGAGATCCTTCCTGCTTGCAGGGTGCTGCTGGGAAATGCACTACCATCAGTCTTGTAGAGCAAGATCACCCAGTGCCAGATGATCCAAGAGCCATGACCCTGCAAGGTACCTCCTACTCAAGAAATACACAGACTTTTCTGCTCATAGCTTTGTCATAAGCAGAAATCAAGCCAAAGCAAACTTCACTCCCCCCAAAACTTGAAGCCCTCTGAACACCAAAACCACGACCTATTCACAATCTGGAAACAAACAGTAAGAGTCCAGATGCCTCACTGCTTAATAATGACATAAGGATTCCACAAAATTATTTTCCACAGTCTGAAAAATACTTTCAATGTTCATGCTCATTCTGACTCAAGAAAGCACTGCTGGTAGTTTTAGTAGGGATATTTACCCTCACTGGCTACAGGCAATTGGTTTTTTTATTTAGAGTATATGTTATTTATTTAGAGTATCATTTCCCTGTTACTCTTCCAAACAACAAGGCTATTAAAATATTTTAGGCCTGGAGGATGGTGCAGTTAAAGTCTTCCAGTTTCAGCAAATTGTGCCAATTCTTAGAGAAAATAGGAGCTATCTCTGATGAGCTGTTTCCCATTAGCCTTGAGAAAAGTAAAATAGGATCACCCTTTAACTCCTGCTATTACTACTATCTTCTTGGGAATGTTTAGCTTCTTTAGTGAAATCAGATGTCTTCTCAGATCCCAAATCACTTTAAAGACATACAGATGGTCTAAATGCTTGCTTTTCTTTTTATCTTTCTGTCAACTAAGAAATGTCAGCCCTGTGATGGCCAGGCCATTATTAATAGTATCAAGCACTCAATTCCCCTGCATTTAGAGAATCTTTCCTGGCTACCAGTTTTCCTACCTTTTTGTAGAGCCATAGGGTTTAGGTGATCATTTGTTAAATGATCTGTTCACAAATCATGGATGGGTGGGCAGTGGGGAGAGAGAGCAGTACTATAACACCAAATAGGTTTGGGCAGCATTGTGACTACCTCTAGGAAAAAAAGGTAATTAAAAATCTTCTGTCACCAGCTGCCTACCTTCCTTCAGACTGTCAGGTTTCCATTCTGTAAGGAAGGGTAGTAAGCAAATGGCAAATGTTAATATATTTAAATAAAAATTACATGAATTTTAATGTGGATACAGTAAATGAACTCATTTTCCTCGAGTTATGCACTTTACAAATTAGCAGATGACCTTTTAGCACATCAGGAGGGGCCATTCCCATTAGGAATAAAAAAGCTAGTCCATTAACTACTCCTGTAAACAACCAACACAGAATTCCTAAAAAGCATGGAAGATAAACAGAAAGGAATATGTGTATTCTGAGCAGTACTCAGTGCTGCAGGCATTACAAACACATGGGCCAGTACGTTTTTTACTCCCGCACAGAATTTTGCCCACCAAAAGAGGAAAGATTATTCTTCTGCAAAGAGATTCTCATTTACTCATATGCAAACTACTGCAAAATGCTGATGCAGTCAAAGAAAATTATACAATAATTATTTTCTTATTAAGAAACAAATACATTCCTTTTGGCCTCTTACCAAAACCACTAATTAATGTAGATGCTACATTACATTCTGAAAACTGGAGAGGCAGCTCAGTCTTGCAGGGGTTTTAAGAGCTGCTCAGGTGGGATGAACAGATGAATTAACTCTTTCTGGGTGTTTTCTTCACCTCTGCATCTGCTGACTAATACAAAGCAATCCATTAATCATCCACCTGCCAGTCCACACAACGTGCTAAATGAATACACACCAGGCATTTACATGAAGATTTAACAAATCAGTGGATATGCTCCTGCATTTTTAAACAGTGGAAATGTCTGTTTTACATTCTCAATTTGCCAGAATCACTCATCTCTCATGACTTACACACGATCAAGGCAACCATTCTTTCAGAGCACTAAAACTGCAAAAGAGCAGCCAGTGATGCATACCTAAAAATGCACAACCTACAGTTTCATCCTGCATTTGTTTAAAATCCAAGTGTAAAAACCGGGCACACACATGCACCCACTGAAATTCTTCTTCATTTCCATGGCCTTAAGAGAAAGGGCAAGGAAAAATATCCTTCTGATTTCACCTCCAAAAGGCATCCCATTTACCGTATGATAATTGCAGTCTTATTGAACAGTCAGATGCAGCTGACAAAGATTTTCTCAAGTATGTTAAATCTCATGTAGAATTCAGCATTTTATTACTATATAAAAGTGAAACATACACTAAAAAAAATCTCTTTTCACATTCTAATACCAATGCATTCCATTAGTCACACACAGATTTTGTTTTAAACTGATAGAGAGTGAGCTTAGATGTTGGGAAGAAATTCTTTACTGTGAGGGTGCAGAATGGGTGGAACAGGTTGCCCAGAGAGGTTGTCAACATCCCATCCCTGGAATTGTTCAAAGGTCAGACTGGATGGGGCCCTGAGCAACCTTGTCTACCAAGTGGCATCCCTGCCCATGGCATGGGGATTGGAACTAGATCATCTTTAAGGTCCATTCCAGTCCAAACCATTCTATGATTCCATATGTTGCAATTTGGGGAGCTTCAACAAAGGTATCCTGAGAATATTCTCTTGCTTGTTAAATATTTTCACACTTCAAAATATTTAGAAGAAGAATGTAGAATGTTATTTTTCTGACAGTTTCTGAGATTTATTACTGTATATGAATTACAGGTATCACAAACTGAATAAAAAAGGATGGGGGAAAATCAGAAAAAAATTGTAGTAAAAAGGCCCTAAGTACAAAGACATCCAGATTCAGATTTTCATCTTAAGCAACTATGAGTAGTCTGGGACCACAGGGATTGTTTCCATTAGTTTAGGATAGGAAAAAAAGTCTGAGCCTCAAAGAGTTCTCCTTTCTATCTTGGTATTTTTATTAAGGCAGCCACATGTAAAGCTGAAACCTAAACACACTACCACAGAATAAGCATATCCTTTCTAAGGTTACTCAGAACCAGAACTGTTTCATTTGCTACTAAATTGGAAGTAGAATTTCAAGCTCAAAAAAAAGAGTGAAAATATTCTGACTAAAGTACTTAATCCTACCTTCTGGACATCTTTGCAAGAAGAGAACCAGGGACCACAGCATCACATCTCTACCATTACTTGTCTTGACAAATATCTGAAAGTTTTAATATATTGCAGGGCATGGAAAATGAAATAATTCAAACATGTCCTCATCCTAACTGTGGGACAATTGTGAGTGTGGGAATGTTCCAAAACCCTATAAATTCAACGCAATGAAGAAGAAAAAAGCTGGAAATTATCACCAGCTTCCAATAGACTTCATATTATGGCTTTATTAGAATCAACAGTACAGGGTATTATCAAGTCAGATCTTGTTTACAGATTAAATATTACTTAGTTTTCCATGAACTTCAGAATATTTAAAAAAACATTGTCTAAAAGCACAGCCAAAGACAGAGATTCTGTTTGAAATAAAACTGATAATGCAAAAAACTGAGTGGTCACATAGTGCAAAATACTTTGCCCCAGTAATTTTTTAAACCAGGTTTCTTAAATTTTTAAGCCAGCTTCTTAAAGAGAAAACCAGCTTATATTCAGCCCAACAAGCCAGTAGGCCACCTTTCCTCCACCTTCTCAGGCAAGTCAAGTCATTCAGAGCCTTCCTGTTAGTACTGAGCTGTGATGGACTTGCTCTAAAGTGGCCATCAAAGTAACAACGTTGGAAATAAGCTTAACATCTTTAAACTTCAAAAATAAAATAATTTTCTTTTGATTTTCAAATACCAGTAAATATCAGGTATTACTCAGAATTCACTCTACTGACATGAGGATGGCCATAATTAGTGAGCAATAATTTACTCGCAGAAACTAATATCTCCAACCAAGTATATTAAATTTAATACATTTTCAACAGTTGTAATAGACTATAAATAGAGATTTAGCTTCTAAGTGACATTTCTAGTATATTTATTGCTATTACCATCACTGCACAAGGTAATACAAAAGTGGGTGGGGAGAAATGGAAGATTTAAAAAACACTGTGAAAGGTAGGTCTCAGTGGAAATCTGCCCAAAAGCTCTGTAAAGCACCTCTCACAGTCTGCATTTTTAATCAGGCCTCCTATTAGTTATTAGAGGACATATAAGGAACTTGAATATACTGTAAGCCAGAAGTCTTACATTTTAATGAAACAATGTTATATCCAGCAGCTTACATCAGTAAACTCACTTCAAAGAATTCTCATGTGCTGTGCTTTCAAAAGTGAGGTGAAAATAATAAAAAGCTAAAATAATTTGTGACTTGAACCCAGTAAGCTCCAAAAGCATAAATGAAGAAGTAGACCCTGACCCAAAGCATGAGTTCTTTGGCACTCCTAATACAGAGCTGCTGGAAGAAGCCTGATGCTGCTTCCTCACAGAGCAGGCAACACTTCATCTGCTTTATCATCCTTGCAAAAAGTCATTTCTGTATGGATCTATTCTCTTTAAAGAACTAAAGAACTAGCCATTTATAGTTTCCAGCTACCACACACAGTATCCATCTTCTCATGTGATTTGATATTACATTGTAATGCAATTATTGGAAATTAATTACATGAAATGGCTCCCCTGAGTATTACTCCACACATAACACAATTATGAATATTTTTGTAGTGCCACTAAATATGGAAGATACTCTGTGTATGCTGATGTATTTTATATAATAATCCCTTGCCACAACCCATTTATTTCTAAAAATCTCTTCATAAAAGACAGCTCTGCACTTAGAGCGTTTCGGCTCGCTTCCATTACACCACATAATGATTGCCAAATAATACAAATGATTGCATGCAGAAAGTAAAATACAGAATTAAGGGCATAACAACACACTTAACTCTGCTGGAGTAGTTGTTGGCTTTTGGGCTTTCTTTTTTTAATCAAGACTTGTTATATTTCATGATTTGATGAGAACTTTTGGTACAGTATGAAAAAGCCAATGAATCTGAATAGCTGCATTGAACTAGATTACATATAATTTACTTCCACCACCATAACTGAAAACAATAATCAGTACCCTAACAAAATAAACAAATGACCATTTGTTATTTTTAGTATATATTCTTCACCTTAACCTTTGCTCTCTAAACTCAACCCATCCCACCACAGCATGCAAAGCAATTCAAGCTCATGTTTCCTCAGCAGAAGTAACAGCAGAAAAAACACACCTGAAGAACACATTCATGTAATACTTCATAAAGTATTACACTATAGAAAAGGCTTCTTACCTGAATAAGAAGTAACAGAATAAAATATTTTACCCCTGAATTTTTTTATATTAATAAAATAACTGTGATAAATACAAAAAGCCCTAAGTATTCTCTGATTTCTACAAGATCCTCTATACCACTTTTTAAGTCATTGCACATAAGGGGAAAAACTTACTGCTGACTTTTTAAGGTCTATTTCTAAGGAAGCACTGAAAATGAACCCATTCAACGACCTTCACTATCGAAGTCTTAAAATTCTTCACAACTGTTCTTCCCTCATAAGAATGGCAGAAACTGCACTAATGGAACACTCAGGCAATGAAGAAACCAAACTTCTTTTTTTACATGCTAGTAGTTAAACCATTTTCCCTTAATTAGTCAAAGTGAAAAACACACAAACTCAAAAAGGAAGGACTTTTATCATCATAAATGTAATGTGATAAACTGTGGTGTATTTCTAGTTTCTGAACAATGGCTGAGTCGGATGCACTTCTGGGACAAACCAAAACCAGCCCCCAAAATAACAAAGCCAGGGCTACAAATGAAACAAAATGCAACCTGGGTCAGCACTTGGAAGGGTGCTGGTTTGGAAATGGACCAGCCTGTACCTGTGAAGCTCAGAAAGAAGGAAATTTGGCAACAGTAATGCCACAAAACAGTCCAGAGATCTGTTCTGAAAAGCAATTATTCATACGACCTCCTTCTTCCAGATCAGTCAGCTCCTAGGGGGATGGGAGGCCCACAGTCAAAATATCCCTACTCAAAAAACATTTGAGCATGAAGTTAAGCAGAGACATGCTTACATGCTATTGCTGACTGGAAGCCACTGCTCAATTTAGCAAAGCAATTAAGGACATGATTATTCACAAATGAATTTATATCCGAACCATCTGAACCTGCCTTATGCTTATAGTTAAGAAGATCCTTAAGAACTTCTGTGAAAGAAGTCATATGGATCTGGTTTTTTTTAAATTATTTACAAGCAAATGTGTAGGGCTAGCTGTCAAAACAAAGGAAACAAACATGTCACATGTAAGTAAATCTAAAGAGTCACAGTTTTTTCATCCGGAATATAACAAAAATCAAATCATGAGCCAGGATGATGAATTTTCACATGAATACTGAGATCATCTTCTGACAAAATTGTCATCCACATAAGATTTTATTTTCACTTTACTAAGGATTTTGCTATAGCCTGAGTGGTTTGTGCACTATGCAATACCACCAGGTGTGTGGCAATTTGAAGCACCAATGCTTGGATTGTCTTCAGGTGCACATTTTCATTGCCCAAACCAGTCACACTGAAAATTCCTTGTACCAGGAACAAATCAGCTGCTTACTGCTAGGAGTAGTAACTAATAAAAATCTGTACTTCTATTTTAGGTAACATTTTCCACACAAGAGCTTCTATTGCTACTGGTAACCTTTTGTAACAGTTTCTCACTAATATACCAAAACGGTGCAAAAGATGTCCAAAATCTTCTACATATGGAGAGTTGGATCCAAAATCTTCCCATATGGAGAGTTGGATAGATGAGGAACCCAGTCAGAATAGAACAGAAAAGGGATTTTGATACTAAAAAATCATTCAAGTTGGAAGCCTCTTTTTTGAAGATAAAGGAGGCCAGTGTGGAAAACCTGTTTTCAGCTCTACCCCCAGGTGTCTCCTTCTACTAAACAAAAATGATAAGAACTGCGAAGTAGTTGTGGAAGATAAAGAGTTGTGCTTGAGTGTAGTTTAAAAGCAACATTGGTTGGGGAATATGGACACAGGAGAAATTTTAAGAAGTCACTATGCAGCCTAAGGAAGTCAGGCTGAGTGTGGGCATGAAGACCAAGGGAAGGTGCAGCTTAATTCTCCAGATACTGTAGGCCATACAGTGAATCACTTGGCTCGAAAAGCTGGAGAGTTTAAGAGTATTTTCATTTATTATTTCCTTTATATTTATTTGTAGAAAACATTCTGTCATTTTCTTAGCACAGACTTCAAGCCTGTGTTGTTGGTTACCAGGTAATTCTACAGTTTTAATGGCTTGAGTCAGCTGGAATCTTTAGTAACACAAAATGAAAATATAGCAACAACAGGCTCCTTGTTTTACTGAGGCACAAGGGAACACGTAGGGCTGCATGCTTAAAATTCTCCAGTTCAATTCTGTAGGCATCATACAGTCAGAATCACTTAGGCACTTATGAAAAGCTAGAGTTTAAGAGTATTTTCATTTATTATTTCCTTTATATTTATTTGTAGAAAACATTCTGTCATTTTCTTAGCACAGACTTCAAGCCTGTGTTGTTGGTTACCAGGTAATTCTACAGTTTTAATGGCTTGAGTCAGCTGGAATCTTTAGTAACACAAAATGAAAATATAGCAACAACAGGCTCCTTGTTTTACTGTAACACTTCATAGGCACAGAAAGCCTGTTCACTACATCAAGCAATAGAACACGTAGGACTTATGCTGCATGCCTCCTGAAATTAAAGGCATCTCTACAGGGAGGTCAGTTTTAAAAAGACCAAAAGAGAGAAGTTCAGTCCCTTTCTTTGCATCCCTCTTTTGTGGAAATTTGGTCAGGAGAGTTACACAGAGGACCATCAGTTGGGACAATCTGACTTCAGTTCAAGACCTGGTCATATTAATTGGGAGAAAGCATTTAAAGTTAAAAAGCCAAAGTCACTTAAATTTTAAAAGCACTGTTAGGTGTCAAATAGGGTCAAACACAATAGAGAGGACTCAGCCATCACTATGGAATGGAGGCCTCTTCAAAAGCTTCTTTTAAATTCATTTTCATTCAGCACTTTGTACTGATGGAACACACCAGAACCAGGGACTGCACCAGAAAAAAAGGCCACTTTGCAACCCCCTCACTCCCTGTGAAGGAACTCCCTGAAATACTTCCAAGCATTTGCACAGGAGCAAGGCACTGTGGGTCTTGGAGCTGAAAACAAACACAAACTTCTAGGAATTCCCAATGAGCAGGGGAGACCCATGGCCCACTGTGGTTTTGGGAAGGCTGTTGCAGATCTCTGTATCTCTCACTGAAGTATTAAAAGCACCTTTCATAACGTGTGAAAACCTTTGTTATGCTGTGTAAGCCTGTGCCATGCTCTTGAAAACCACCTTTTCTTGCTTTGATTTTACAAAGGGCTTTCCTACTCCAGCAAGGGAAGACCAGCTCTGTGGCTGTCAGCACCCGCCTGATGCCAGAGAGGTTCCTGCATCTTCTTCACTCTCCCAACACTCCACCAGCAATGCTGCTCATCTGGGATCAGGCTATTCAGAACAATTTATGGAGCAATTGCAGGTATTTTCACTCCATTATTTACACTCTGCTCCAGGCAAATCATGGCAATTGATGCCTTTTTCTGGTCTTAGGAAATAAAGGCTCAGACACAGTGAAAGGGTTGGGGCTTGTTTCCCTCGGGATTTTAATAGGATCCCATTCCATGGCTTCTGCCATCCAGGTAGCACACGCCACGAAAGCCCCTTCCCCCCCAATCCAGTATACAATTAAAGACTCTACACATTAGCATACCTACCAGGAGGGCCCAATAAGGGGCCTGGGTGGGCTAACTTCTAGTTTACAAAATCTATCCTACTAGGAGACCTTGAGGGCCCACGAAAACAGGGTGTTTGGTCTCTAACTCTACGTGGCTTCAGGGGTGTTTAGTCTATCGGCCTACTGAACACCATGAAACCAGGCTAAACTATCACCTAAAGCATCACGAGTGTGCATGCTGATACTTGTGAATATAGGGAACAGTGTAAGAAATATTCAGGAGAAAAAGCAGAAAAAATCCCTCAGGCATCACAATAAAGCAAAATTTTCAAAGGCACCATGTTTGCAGGGAGGAATCTTAAGAGGGAAAAACAGGAAATTATCACTCAAAAATCCTTTGTCATGAGCAGGTCCTCCCTTTATCTGTGCTTCTCCATCCAGAATACAAGAATATTGCTAGTTTAGCTATTTTTAATAACAATTAATGTATTGTAGTATTATTTAAGCGTTACTAGAGGTAAAAACAGGTCGTGAGAGACAAAAGAGTACGGCTGAATATGTGGAGACCAGACTACCTAATTCCTTTGAAAAAGAACCATTTAGGCCATGTAGTTTAAAGCTGGCAGAGCAGAATCACCAGAGAAGGCTGAGCAAATAAACAACAAAAATATTTGGACAAGAAGCAAAAGACATCAGACAGAAGAGCAGCACTAAGACAGAAGCATTTACTTTTCAAAGCAGTGAAAACATGGAGTATAGGAAAGACAGGGGGAAAACTAAAAAGTAAAATAGGGAAGAAAAAAACAAACATAAAGTAATGGATAAATTGTATTAGAGAATAGGGAAAAAATAAAGGAGAAAAATAAAACTAAGAAACATACTGCAAAGAGAATTCATTGTAAATGTGCTTCCATTTGCTGAACTTCCTAGGAACAGAACCCTGGGGATTTTTACCTGGTACCTGACTTTGGGTAATACAGAATGCAGTGGAATTCTCTATCCTGAATGATGCTGTCCATGTATATGAGGATAGAAGTTTTTGCTTCATCTGACTGAGATTAGAAATTGGCTTTACATCCAACCTTTTAACCAAATTAAAAGCAGGAAAAGCGAATCAGATCTTCCAATTTTGACATTTTTCTAACACATACCTTTCTGAGGCAGAAACACAGGTCAGTTAGCAGGCTGTTAATGTCTCAGTAGAATCTCTTTCATAAAGATTTGGAGCAAAATTCTAAGTAATCAAAAGATGAGAACTTGGTACTGGGACAGGAAATGGCCAGGATGATCTATCTTCCTGTGTCCTTCTCTTCCAAGGAAATCTTAGCACATATTTTTCCCATAGGTTCTTTGAGAAACAACTGCAATCTATTCCAAAATTATCTTTAAGTAGCTATATATGCAAGGACAAAATCTGCATTGGCCTCTGGGGTCCTTGAACTTCGGATTATTTTATTCACTTTTATTAGATAGAAATTTTAAAGGAGTTTTATAGCAATCCAGACTGCAGAGCACAATCTGTGTTACACGAGTCAGGAAGACATGCAGAGAATTTTTTATAGAAGCAAAGTAGACCTGAATTTTGGCTCCTTTGGGTTGCCTGGCAGGCTTTAAGGGAACAGTGGCACACTTTGACCCCTGGATTCTGGCTTACCTCGGATGCTTACACAGCTCACCTGTGTAGCCAGCATTTAATTTTGCATATTTCAGCTGATAACACACTTTGGTGCACAAAGGAGACAACTGCATGAGGATTTCCAGCTATCTGCCACAAGACATGTAGGTCACAGAAAGTCAGTGTCAGATAAAAGGAGCTAAACTGATCTCTCTTTTGTCTCACAGATTACAAGCTATCCCAGAGTCTAAAAGAAGATCTGTAAATCCTGATTATTCTGGACTGCCAGAAGTATTGGTTTCTTGCACAAAGAAACACCTGGCACAAAATAAACCTGAATAAGTCTGATGTGAATATTTTTTTAAGAGGACTTCCTGAGCAATGTCTTCCCCATCTGTTCTTCCAGAGTGATGGGAAGCTTTGAATGATACTTAAATTATTATTTAATGAAGATGATAGACTAAAATAATTGCCTACAGAAAGTTTCTCTCCAAATTGCACATGGCTTAAAACCTGATCCTTTACTCACATACGAGGTCCCCTCGCTGGTGATTCAGACATGCACCAGACAGATTCTCCTGACACATAGAGGCACACCTAGGATTAATACAAAGGCTCAAGCTCGTGCAGAATGTGGCTGCTCAGGAACACTCAGTAGCCTTCTTGCATCTAGAAGGGATCAATTTGTTCCACATTCCCTCATGGGTATTATCTTATGCTCCTGGTAGATTCCAGCCCACATTTACTCAAGCTGAGAATCTCAGTCCCGACCTCCAGGGCCATCCAACAGAACAAGTCCTACCTTTATCAATCAAGGTCAGCATTCCCTGGGGACTCAGCAGTCTGCAAAGCCTTTGGGTGGCTGCACAAACCATTCTTATTTGGAAGGATCTGTCAAAGGTATTTTTTGAGTCTGAACTCCTTTGCAGCTTCCCCAGCCAAAAGTACACTTTCACAATGTGTGGCACATACAAAATTACTATTCTCCAAGCTTGGACTTCCTTACCCAGGGGACAGACCAGATTCAAATGCTAATAGCAACTGAAAGAATGTAATTTCCTTAAGTAATACTTTAATAGCATTTTGCAAGGGTAAAATAAAATTGCAATATTCTAAGTTAGATTAAAATAATCAGCCTATTTACTCGTTTAGTTCACAGAAAAAGTTTTTAACTTCTGTTGGTCTATTTCATGTGTCTGGACACAGAAATCTAAATGACCTTGACATAAAAAGAGAATTTTCAACAAAACATAATTTACCAAACAATAAAAGCTGCTAAATTCAAAGGGAACATCAACCACACAATTGGCTTAAATACACTCTGCAATTTCCCTTCCTAAATTTTGGCATGAATTCCATTTGACATATTTCCAGCAAAAGGCAACAAAATTAATTCTCTACTTGTGCCCTGCACAAGCTATGTGGTTTACTCAGAGGAAATAAAAGTTTTCTCAAAGTGTTTGATAATGGACCACCTCCATCAATCACTGTGGCATTCTCCTCCCGTGACTTCCTGTGAAGTCTCTGAATGATCCTATATCCTCTCCATCCAAAAGGCAACGTGAGTTTTGTTTAACCTCCCTAACCATAAAACACAGTTCTTCTGTTAATCTGTCATCTACTAATCAAGACTCCATCCGGAAGGGCCCTGAATATCCATTAGCAGCTGGAATGCTGCATTGAAATCCTGGTTCCTAGCAGCAAAATAACAGGTTTTGGAACTATTACTGGTCTAGGATAATTCTTCTTCTGCACATGCAGGTGCTTGTGTGAGTAATTTTCAACAGTTGTAGTGTAAAATACACCATAAATCCCAGAAGTGCTAATGCAGAACCATCTTATTCATTGCTCCGATAGGAAAGAAGTTCTAGAACACAATCTCTATTAAAGCCAAAAGATTTCAAGGAGCATAAAGGGTATTTATAACAATGTCTCTGCCATACCAATTGAAAATATGGTACATTCTGGTTATGGACACGATGAAAATACTGCTTAGAAAATGAAAACCAGCTTGTTTTGTGATGGTTACAGATAAAATATTGGAGGAAGCATGCTGCTGTACCTACTTCAAATGACAGACAAACCTTAGGATGACAAATTACAGTTCAGCAGGTAAACAAGATTTATCCATATTTTTTTTAGATTAAAGTGGTGCTTCTTAGGGTGACTCAGCAACTACTATTGTTTTTCAAAATCTCCATGTATTTCAGAAGTTTCTGAAAGATGGCATGGACTAATATATCTTACATAACCTTTATTACCAGCATCTCATTCACAAGGTACTAATTATGCACTATCCTCACATAAAATATGCAGATCAGAGACCAGAGTTTTGCTCAATTCATATTTTCCTAATTTTTTTCATTTGTTAAGTGAATTCAGAACTTCTCTGCTCTCAGTATTTTAAAGAGAGAAAATTAAATTTTGCAAAGACCTCAATCTCAAATACTTTTGGTGCTTTCTACATGTTTTAAACCCATTTTTGGACAGCATTTTTTCTCAAACCCATTTCACAGAGTTATCCTAACAGTTTGTGCTACTTCACAAAGGAGAAGCAGTTGGGAACAGTTATTTTACTACCTTACAGAAATGACCATTAAATGATGTCATATACTATAATGACATGAATATATTAACAGTTCTTTCACTTCAAAAATGTGAAAAAATCCACCCAACCCTTTCCCTCCCCTCTTTCTCCCAAATGCTTTCAATTTCATCAGCAGGTAGCAGGCTTCAGTACAGAATATACAACGAAGTGCATGTAGCAACTACATTGCAGGAACTTTACCAATATGAAGATTTATGGCTGTCACTTTACCCTGAAATTCTCCAACATCAAAGAGTGGTGCTAAAGCACGAGTGACAGCCAAGGCAACAGCTGTATGGATAAAATATGGTTGTTTTAACACCTTCCCTCTTGATGTAAAGAAGGTCAAGGGATGTTGCTTTCATGCTGTGGTGTTCTGGGTGAGTGTAAGTTCATCAGTAAAGCTTCAGAAAAAGAAGTTTCTGAATAGTCACTGTTAACTGTGCAGAAGGGGGTGATGGGGGAAAAAAATAAAATCTGAGCTTCCCTTCCTTGACACTGTGAAGATTAAATATTGGGAAAAGCTTCTGTCAGAGGTTCCTGCTCATTGGGATTCCACATATCAAAAGCAAGAGCTTCCTGGAACTCTGGAAACTTACTCCCAAATTCACAGACAAGCACACGGTATCGCAGATGAAAGACTGCTGACTGCTGTGCAGTTAAACCCTCTAATTTACTTAGCATATTCTCTTTCTGAGATCTCCTTGCAGCTGTTCATTGCAAATGATCCAAGGCAACATTCCCGTGCTTGAGACAAGCATAGCAAATTTGAACCAAGGAAACACTTTTAGGAAGAGGTGAAAAGCATCTGAACTCAAGAGAAAAAGATTAACACCTCCTAGCTCTAAAGCATTCAAAATGTATGCGCTGATTTTGTAGTCTCTACAAAAGATAAAAGCTTGGGCATGAAACTTGAAATTAGTAAGATTAAAGAGTAAAGAATTTATGCATTTCGTTCAGAAACAAGGGCAGATGTCAGCCAGTGAATTTATACACGTTATCTTGTCCTTGTTGCATTTGCATTATACTGTTATGCTGAGTTAAAATTTACTTTGGGAAATAATGTGAAATATAGGTGAGTGCCATTATGAACTGGGTGAACAATTACTGGATCTAGTCTAGAGAAAGTAAATTAACAGCACTTTTATAAAAAGGCCAAATTAAAGGAATATGAGACAGGGGGGAATGGAGATACTAGGAAGTAATCTGGGAGCATATTCTTTTTTTTTTTTCAAATTCCTAGTCAAAGACTTGGAGATATCCCAATCTCCATCACCAGTCAAGATGCAGACAGCTCAGTAACACCCCTCCAAAGCTCACCTGGGATCAGGGAACTCACTGAAACGGGACTGAGAGGATGTCAAGTCACCAGGTCAGGACTTGGTGAACTACGGTTGGTATCTGCAGACTTCCTTGACCTGCAGTGGGTTGAAGGATGCTGTTTCCTGGCACTTCCCGACCTCTGCACATTCTGTTTGGATTGATAAAGTTTTGGCAATAGTTTTGTTTAGTTTTGCTTTTGTGAGCTACAATTAGGAGATTCAAGAAACAAAGTAATTAGTAACTAATATTTTAAAGCTGAAATTCTCTTTGAGTCCTGGTCATTTCAAACTGTAAAATTTACCTTTCTCAAAACCAGTTTGTGCCTTCTTGCTCCCAGCTAACCCTGCCTGTTTGTTAACAGGAATAGAACATGAAATGAAACACAGTGTATTGAATGTTAAGAGTCTGAAAATCTGCTTCAAGTAGCAATCGATAATTTTATTTAAATATAATTCCTAGAAACCTGAAGAAGGAAGAGCTGTTATTTTCAATGGCACCTCACAAGACGTGAGCATGCTCTGTGCATGCCCCATGGTGAAGACTCCCTGGCATAAAGGCACCGATGCAATCAGCCATGCAGCTCTTTGAACAATATTTCTTTCTGCTCTTTTCCAGTCTCCCACTGTTATTTCGACCTGCCAAGCTGTCAGGGAAATAGTGTCAGTTGCAGTTCTCATGTTGTAATTAGACATGGGATGTATCCAGGTGCTCTCAAATTTCTTTTGGTGTGAGTTGGTACCAGCTCAGTCTTCTGGTGTTTCTGGGATAATTCCCAGCTTCCCTAGTCCTTCACAACATCTCACACAAAAAATTAACAACCTGATAGCTTAAATCTACTTGTTTCTCACAGCTCCTTCCTTCTGGGGACCCTGAATTATGGTGCCTCACTGTACCAGAGGTCCTGTGAACCTTTACTTTGAACATACCAAGAGATAGAAGGATCTTAAAAAAAAATTAAACAAACACCCCTCCATCCCAAAGCCTCACTTTGTTCACTCCTGAATGGCTTTGGAATTTAGCAGAACCTCCTAGTGATGTCCTTTGGCACACTGTTTTCTGTCCAGGCAACCATGTCCCTCTCTGTCCTCCAGCCACGTTGCTCCAGCTCCTCAAATACTTCAGAACTATTTCAATTCTTCCACTAATCCTGGTTTCTTTGCTTTGCTCCAGTTTTTATTGAATTCCCTTTCTTCTCAAGACTCCCACCTCTGCAGGGGAAGAGGACACAAGAATCTCAGCCCATGGGTTATTTTGTTCTAAGTGAATTATTGCCATCAATTGAGAAGACACCTGTGAGCAGTAAACAGCTCAGAGGCTGACAGCTCGGACCTGCTCTCTGAACCAGCAGCTACCACAAAACTCAATTTAAAAGCAGTCACTCAGCCCGAATTAATTATATACAAGGCAAGGAGCAAAGAGCAGAATGATCTACTGGGATCTCCTGAAGGCAACCTGGCTGAACTGAAAAGCACCACTGGTGAATTCCCCCCTGCCCTTGCCCTTTCCTTCTGGCCACGCCATAATTGCCAATGACACGGTGCAATTAAACACCAAGCACCTGATCAGTGCCATGGTAAAGGACTGAGGGAGAGGGAAAACACAGCCTTATAACACTTGCCCACAAGCCTTACTCTCTCTGTGTAAAGTACTCCTATAAAAACAAAATTTCAACCTTTTCAACACCATTAAAAAAAAAAAATCTATGAAGAAAAAATGTGTCCTCAGAGATGCCAATGGAAAAAGTAGGAGAATTGATTCCCTCAGAGTTTTATGATACTCTACCCTTGGTCCTAAACAAGGTATTTTTCAAATTTGCACAAAGCTAACACTGTAGGGCAGTTCCCCACTCAGCAGATGCCCTAAGATACAAGAGACTTATTTTCATGTTGTTCTTCAGAGCCAACATTTAAAAATAAATTTCTCAGATCTCACAAATCCCATAGAGCTATCAGGCCCTTTACACAGTGAGTCAGCTGCCTATTGCAAACATGACTCACAACGTGGAGTAAACCCCTGCTCCCTTGAAAAAATCACAAAAAGGAAGAAAAGGAGGTAGAGCTCCCACCACCATAACACACAACCCGTTTGCTCTGTGCCTGTCAGGTAGGCTGGGAAGTCATTGGAAAAATTTCCATGTTCACCTCTTACACAGCCCTGTGCAAATTGTAGGCACACATCTAAAAGCATCTTATTATTGGCACTAATTTATTGACAGCAGATAGTTCACTGTAGATGTCAAATCTCAGTCCATCATTGGCTTGGGGGAAAATACTCGGAGAGAGAACTATCACTCTCCAACCTGTAAAAGCAGCTGCAATAGCTGCCAAAGAGAGGCACTTCTGGTGATCCATAAATGTCTGGTTTTGTTATGTTTTCCTGTGCTAACTGCCCTTTGCTTGGCAAATCATCTTTGCTTTCCTCTCATTCAATTCAGTTTCATTGTGTATTTATGTCTCCCTTTTCAGTATCACATTTCCTCCCAACTATCCTGCATCTTCATAATCAATTTTTCTTCTCCCTTTCCTCTTCTCTCTCCTATATTCTAACTGAACTAGTCTGATACTTGCTGACATCAATGCTGTGGATTTTAACTTAAACTCCTACCAATATCACTCACCCCTGGCTACTACAAGAGAACATAAACCCATCTCCATATGTTTCTGCATTGGTAATAATAGCTGTTTTCTGGGCATTACCAAAATAAACAGTATTAGTAACAATTACATCTGCTTGATTCAAATCCTTCAATGTATGGTTACACCACAGAGTTGCTTAAATGACACATGCAAAAGAGCATGTAAAGGTTCATTACTGTAACTGATTTAAAACCTCACACTTTTTAAAATGCCATTGAGGGAAAATGCCATTGAGGAAAAATCCTGCAAACAACGTTCTGAGGCTAAATATTGCAGTTAAAAGTAAACCAGGCTTAAAATTAAAAGTTGGCATTTTAAAGGCCTGCAAATAGGATTAGATGCATCAAGACTGTATAAACATTAATAAGTGGAGCTCCATTCAGAGCTAATGTATCAGTGAGTCACGTGAGGACCAGCATGAACTCTTTTTAATTTGCAACCAGAAGGTCTGGAGGTTGAAAGAGGTAAAACAACTCAACAGAAAGGTTCACTGGGACACAGATTAGGATCTTACACTTTCAAATGTCTGTTTCTGTTGGCTGCAGCTCTGTCTGATCGCTGCTGAGCTTGAGTGCTCGCCCACTTTATATCTTTAGCACTCTGAAGATCTAAAAAACGGAATTCTTTATTCAGGCTGGTTCTCAACGTGGCACATCCTAAGCAGCAGGCTTCTGGGCTTGGATATTTCTCCCTCCCAACCCACTCCCAACCCCCAGCAGTGCTGAAAAATGACATGACAGTAGTGCATTAAATGACAGTCTTGTCCAACTGTTGCTGTGTTTCAGAACCAGAGACTGTTTCTTTCACTGAGTAGAATGTTTTCTACGATTCCCCACTGATACTCTCTGGAGTGTTATCCTGCTGTATCCTACCTGGATGAGGAGCTCTCGCCCCTCTGTGTGAGCCACTGGCACCACAGGTCACTGGGTGCTGGGAAGAAAGCCACTCCTGGTGGAGAGCTTTGTCTTTCCTGCCTTGCTGAAGGACATTGCAGAGTGTGGATGCCATTGAGATACATCTCTTGCCCCTCAGAACAACAAAGCAGAGATAAAAATCAACAACAAAAAGGGTTTCTTTTGTATCCTGGGTTTGTTTGTCTGGGACTTTGGCTTTAGTCATGGGAACCAGTGAGAAAACCTGCAGTAAAGATCAAAATCCCATTAGAGGTTTCAGTAAGGATTCATCCTTAGGAAGAAAAAAGAGCAAAAGTTTAGGAGTTAAAAATTTAGTGGAAGTTTAGAAAAGGAAAGGCTAAGTGCAGCCTGAAATGTGATGTGAAAAATGTGAAAAATGACAAAGGGATGGTAGCAATACACCATCAAATCCACTGCCAAAGTAAATGAGAAAGTCACCCAGGCAGATAACATCTGGATATGTGCAACCTCAATTTAGTCAAAATCCTAATGTAAACAAGTCCACTGATAGCAGAAGGGTAGTTAAACATTCCACTGCCTTTGGATAATCGAAACCATCTTCCCTTCCTAAAAAAAAATAACAAACCTTTCAATTATCAAACTCTAAGGAAGAAACTGACAGATAATGGAAGGATTCCATTAAAATTTCATTTTTTTTGCTTTGCAAACATCTCTGCGAACAATTTTTTGTTTGTACAGAAACTACAAGAGCTCTCAAATGATTTAATACTTGTGAATACTGATAATATACGGTACACTGATTATATATAATATAAACACAGTGTATTTTGATCTGGTTTATTAGACTGATGCAATGCTACACATTCTGCTAACTTTATAATGGTATTATTTGTTTCAGTGATATCAAAATTGAAATAAAAAATGAAAGAAAATGTATCTGTAAACATGGAGTTTTTTTAACATATGCATACCCTCTTCAAGAACCCTAGATAAAATTGGTAGTAGTCACTCAGGGAATGGTAACAGTGCAGCAAGGGAATTCAGACTCTAACAGATTTTATAGAAAGGCTCTGGAGGATCAGTGCATATGTATCATATTACACCAACCCAATTATTTATTGCAATAGCCATTCAGTCGATCCTTCTGTCAACTTATTGCCTTAATATATTATCACTGATAATGAAGTTTTGATGGTAATCTGAAACATCTGCAACAAGTACCATCAAAGCCATTGAATATAGAATAGCATTAACAAAATACTTCTTTTTTTCCAGGGCTAACAACTTAATATAATTCTGGGGTAAATGTCACACCAGAAATAATTGCAATAATACATGAATCACCTCTCATGCCTTTTGCTGGAATGCATATGAAATGCAATAATCTATATATTTCAGCAGAATCCAAGCAATTTTTATGTAGCAAAGCTGAAGCTGATACAGCAGGCCAAAATCAAAGGCTGAAGAACACTAACAAGGTTAGGAAGCACCAAGGAGTTACAAGAAGAAAAGAATTCCACTAAGTTCCATTGCAAATGATAACGATTAAAAGGAAAATATCATCCATGTGTGCACCAGCAAATTCTAATGGCAACTAATTAAATAATAAATTCTAAAAATGCTAGAATTCCATTCTCCTGTAGCTAACAAAGCTAAAAAGCTCATTTTTAAAAATAGGTCAAGTCCCTCATCTTCATGCAACAGTGACAGAAGTATTAAACTGGTTGATTTAAAAAGAAAGGGATTATCAGAACCCTTATTTGCACATAGTTATGCAGAAAAAAATCACCTCAAATGAAATTCAACAGAACCATATTATGCTGATAACACAAGTAAACCTGATAAACAACACAGACAAGGTGAAAATAGGCTATGAAGTTTCCAAAAAAAAAAAAAAATCAAAGGGGAAACTGGATAGTTAAAAAATTAAAACATGCAAAAGTGAAGAGCTTGATCACCAGCAACTGTCTGGTTTGTATGAAAATAAAAATGCTATATGGTATATGTGATGTTCATTGATAACTTTATTTTAAGATGTACCTCATCCTGACTGAGAGATCAACTGGCTAACTCAGCTCTCATGTACTGCAGAAGGTAAAACAAATATGAGCTAGCTTCCAGATTAGGGCTGGAGATGGAATTACAAAATATGGAACCCCTGAATCAATTTGCACAGTAAAAATCACATTCCAGTGCCATTTAATAATGAAGGAATCTGGAAGAGATTATCTGACTTTTCTTGAACACACCGTGCCCAAATACACGGACAGCAGTTTCATAACTGCAAAGATAGAGGGATTTAACTTTCAAGGTAGCCACCAAGACAGCCTCAAAATTAACCATTTTGAAGGTGTTACTCTATTGCTTTGCAGATAGTTTACACCCAGCCAGGACATTCTGTGTAACACCTGATGATGTTAACAGTGCTGCATTACACATGAATGACAGCATTCCATCAATCTAAGTCTTTGTTCCTAGATCTCATTTTATTCTCTTACTCTCTAACGCTGGGATGCTTAAATATTCTCATCCTAACAAACAGATACCCAGAAAAAGAACTCAAAATTTACGTTTCAATCCTTCATACTCCTGCTACATTTTGGCAAGAAGTGACTCATCACCTGCCATATATTGTGGCTGTACTGTGACTTCCCTTCTACTGAAGAAAATAAAATTCTTTCCAAAGTTATTTGATTGTTATGATGACAGTGGCTATTAAAAAAATAACTACTTATTTCTGCTGGAATGGAAGTTTCTGAGCAGGAAACCTGAAACAGAAAACAGCAGCTCAGAAGTAGCTCATTAGCAGAACTACTGATCTCCTTGAGCCAGGTTTTGAGAAAGAGAACTTATGCAGAATCCATGCTTTTCCCAAATATTACAATTCAGGGGCTGCAACTTTTCAGAATGCTCAGTGTCCTCTTTGGAATGTACATTGAGAAAAAAAAATACTTCATAACTTCAACCAAACTAAATGCTTCCAGCTTAGAGATTGAACACTCCAGAAGTGGAACTTCAGATGTCACCAGTGGACACTCCTCCCCTCCCTCCTTGAAATTTTTCAGGAAAAAAAAACTAACAAAATTCATGTACTACAGAGTTCATTAACATCTTTATGACAGACTCTACTAGCTGCAGTGCTCCATTTCAGGAATAATATTTCTGCAAAGTATTTATACTGTGTTAAACTTAACCCCCTGAGCCATGCTGAAGGTAATCACAAGTACATCTGTTTCTGTCATATTTAAATTCATAGCCCAATTCAATTGCAAATAATTAGCTATTTATCACCATGAAGTTCACATTACAAAATCAGAAAGGGTCCATATGATTCTAACCATTTAACAAAAAAGGCCTTAAAAGGAGGAAAGGTGAGAAAAGCAAAATAATGAATCCCACAGTAATGAATCCCACAGTAAATCAAATACAAGCAAGTTCTGCTTGCCCATCATACCCCTGGACAACCCAATTACTTTGTTTTTCTTCACAGAATATATTCCTATGCATATTTTTTAAGTCCATCTTTCACTTTTATACCCTGAAGAGAATTATTTAGTCAAAATAACATGAGCACACAGCTCTTGTAATATTGTTATGGCCTTGGTTTCTAACACCTATGCTGGAGCATTACTATAAGTCATGAAGTTTTTTTCACTTGCAAGGACACCTTAATTATCCCACCCATGACATGAATGTTTTTGGAAGATAAAGTCTGTAATTAACTTGTTGCCAAACAATATGTTTACTGTCCCTGAAGGTCAGTTCTAGTTTAAAGACATAAGGACACTTAACGCTGGGAGAGGTGCAGTGTGACTGCCATCAAACATTAACCAAGTGGTCATCCATTATCTACAGCAGCAGCAAGGCAGAGTAGGAAAATATCCCAAGCACCATAAAATGACTGTGCTAAAATAAACCTCTACTGCAAGACATAAGGCTTGCAATGCATTGAGTACCACCAGAGACATGGTGCTTGACCCATTGTAACCAGATTTGTTAGAAATTCCACTTAATCTCAGTAGTCAGTCAATAGTAGGAGAATTTGCTCAAGACAGTCAAGCAAGATTGCTCCTGTACTATGGAAATCTGTCTCTGCAGTTTGTCCTTGTTGGGAGGATTTAGGTTTAGAAGCTGTTTTTAAAGATTATACCAAAACAACTGTGAGAGGTCCTTGCCTTGTTTAGTTCTGAATTTGAACTAGAAATTTGCATACCTCAGTTCAAGTAAGAAACCCGTGATCTGCAAAGGGCAGGGTGAGGACACATGAGCACACGTGTAACAGGGGGTTTCATTCACAAAGCCACGAAGGGCAGCTTAGCACTCCTGCTACAATTCCTATACTAAAGTAGTCCCCTGTTCCAGACAAATGTGAAAGTAACCATCTTTGATTAAAGATCTCCTGTAATACTTCTATTAGTTGTGTACATGAGCTAGGAGAAGTACAAACAGGAAAATAAAAGGACAAACAATGGAATGAAATAAAGGAAAATAATAATAAACGTAAAGCACTTCTATGCTATTGTGCCTAGTCTCTGACTCACATCATTATCCTGTATTTTAACAGGAAACATAACAGACACTTGGCCCTTTGCTTCATGCTCTGCTTCCAGTCAGAGACAGATGGAAGGAATGGAAGGCAAAGAAAAGCAGCTCAGAAAATCACGGAGGAATAAAATCATCTTTGCCCAACCAGACCCACTCTTTCATCCCACGCTCACAGCATGCACTCCTTCATGTAGAGAAATAGGTAACAACTGAGAACTTGTGTTTTCCTCAAAGTATTGGACAATATGGGAACAACTTGTGAAGAAATGCCATATGGAAGAACCTAAACATGGCCAACAGGCAAGAGTGAAAAAAGTAAACAGGAAAAAGAAATTTGGATGAGAAAATAGGAAAGATGAAAATGTTGACTATTCAGATAAAGGAAGGAAGGATTCAGCTACAGAAGGGAAAATATTATGAATTTAGATATGGAAAGAAATGAGAAATCTGGAGGAAGGAGGGGAGTCTGGAGACATTCACATCCAAGTGTGACCATTAACACTGCACCAAACTAGTAAACAAAGAAGTTCTTTTGGCATATCACAGATCATCAAAGAAGATAATCTGAATGTATACCTTAGATGCAAAACCAGTTGATTCAAGTCTGTGTTGTTTGAAAAACTCCTGTATGTCAGCACTTCGATACTGGATCAGCTTGTCTGTGCTGAAACATGGACTATTTGCTGGTTTTCCATTGAGAATAGATTGGATTTCAAATTCCTCCACTTAGTTACCAGAAGCCTTTCCATCAGCTGGAAACACTTTTCAATCCATTTTGCCAACTTTTGACCTATGCTAGTTACTTTTGGAAGGTGAAACCCATCAGGATCAGGCATGGATAAGCAATTCTCCACTGAGAGCATGTCAAACAGACATGCAGCCTCCCCTGAGCCAGAATGCAGCAAATGTGCATTTCTTGAGAAGGGACACTTAGAGCTGTTCATATGGAAGCAAATAACAGGAACTTACGCCAGTCTGCATTTTTCTTGCAGCTGAGTGTGGGCATCACACATGCTATTCATTTTCTGAAACAATATTGGGAAGTGCTGTCCTACGGACCATCTAATTAAAGAGCACAGCACATTAAAGCAATTGAAAAAGAGTAATTTGTTTCTGTAGCACAAAGTGAAGAGTCTGATTGCTAGGTAGAATAACTGAGGTACTGTTACACTGTGTATACTTGCCTGAACACCATGGTATAACAAGCTATTATATGGTAAGAGAAGACTTCAGCTAATCTCAGCCTAGGAACTTTCCATCTTCTTCCTTCACTACTGACAGTGGTCCCCCTGAAGTGTCAGTTGAGTTTTGACTGAGCTCTCACCTTCGCATGTGAAATGGAAGATCCGTCACTGTGGATGGCTGGAAGCTCATCACACCTGATGCCACAGCAGTATTATCCTACAATACTGCAGATGGAAGCATACCCAGGTCCTTCCTCACATACTTCCCATCATTACCCTTCACCAGACATCCATTGTTTTTTATTTATTTTATTTATTTATTTTTAAACAAGTCCCCACAAGTCCAGCTCTGATGTCTCTTTAATTTTCCAGATGATTCCCTGACTTACTTGTTGCTTGCAGGAAGGAAAGCCTCCTGCAGGCTGGTTGCACCCAGCAGAGAATACAGATGCCTTGCTGCAGCAGGAGGGAGAAAATCAGAGCCAAAGTCATTATCCCCTTCACCACCACCACTCTCCATCCTCTGTGTAAACTCTCTGACAGCATTCCCCTCTTATCTTCTTCAACAGTGTCAAGCAAAATGAAAAGGTTAGACTTGAAGGCTTGTATGTGGCCTTTAGATTAGACATCCCATTAAAAAACAAAACAAAACAAAACCCCTACACACAGCAAAATATTTTAAAAATCAAAGGAACACAAAGGTTCAAGGACTAAATTTGCTACCTTAACTGAATTGCACGTGCTTTAATACTCCTCCACAAAGAAATACTTAACATCATGCTTCCCAAACTGACTGTGGAAGCCAACCACAGGACCAAAATTGTGCTCCAGTATCCAACAACGTATCGCAGATGCAAATCCCCACACTTGGGAATATCATGCTCCTTTATGTTGCTCTTCATACAAAAAGGAACGCTAAAAATGGAAGGCGTAAGTATTCTCAGCTCCAATCAGATCAGGGATTTCCCTTGTATTTTCTCTATTTAGCATCTCCCTGTTCAATTGTCTTTCCTTCTTTCACATACGCACATTTCTTGTTCTGGTGGAGGCTGTTTGGACAATTACACAGTAAGAAGTGCAGACAGTGCTGTGAAACACTCTAAAAAGCTTAGTGTGAATCAGACTCACGGGGATCACAGGCTACCACTCAACTTCACTCACAGCAAGAGCCTCAGGTAAAGTTTCACACGAAAAAAAAAGGAATGTTACTAAATATTCAGCCTCGAGTGTTATGTGCCAGGACATGTCCACTGGATGATGGATTGCCCTACACGTGGTCACCAGTGGTTTGTTACTCCAGGCATAAGCCAGCTGAAGGGAGTAACTTTTAGAGTAGTTTTTAAGTCTTTGCACAGTATCAGCTTTCAGGCTTTCAATCTTTTAAAGACAATTCAGAAGTTTGGGGTAAAAATATATGGGCCTTAGTTTTGCATCAACACCGTACATGATCAAAACAACTCATTATCTAAGATTCATCTGTTTGTCTAGATAATAAATGTCAGTGCTGGCAGGAAAGGGAGAAGTTTAATCATAAACTCCAGCTATATCATCCCTCATAATATTCATCTGAAAATTCAGCAAAAATTCAGCACTTGATTTTTCATCCACCTCCTTGAAATAGTATTGCGGAGAAGACACACAAAAGAACACTTCTATAGAAACACATACCTTTACAGTCAATGTTGTCATGTAAAAACCATTTAGCAGTTAGTTTAGTTTTACGGTAGAAAAGTAATTCAACAGAATATGACACAGGATGACTGGACTAAGCACAGAAAGCAATTTTGTTTGAACACATGTAGACATCAAGCCAATGATCTGCAACAGCTCAATGGAAAGCCAACATGCACTTCTCTGTTGTCCTGATGGACAACAACTTGAATGCTTCAAACATTAAAGGAATTCATTCATTTCTTCTGCATGAAATCTCCCCTCAAAGAGGAACAAGGAAACCACCCAGTTTTCCAGAATGTACAGAGTAATTAAGCAACTCAAATCATGACCCCCATGACAAAACCCCCCAGCAGTCCTACCCATCAATGAAGATCACTGAGGGAAGCCCAACCTGAGAGTCATTGTGGGATGCCTGACCTACATTATGTTCATCTTCAATTGTTCAAGCCATAGCAAAGATAAATTAACAAACCTGTTGGGGCAGAGCATAGAGACCACATTCCTGTCTCATGAGTGAAGCTCTCAAATGAGGAAAGAGCTGTTATACTATTGCAATCTAAGTAAAGAATACCAATAATAAAATACTATACCTTTGAGAGTTTTGAACATGGAATTAAGTTATTTATTCAAAGTATCACGTAACAGCACTAAAAGCAACAGGCATAGGCACTTTTTTCGTGTACAAATGAGTTTTGCATGTAGCTAGCTAGAGTCTTGCCATGTCATGACTGTAGAATGACAGCAGATACTTATCCACTCAGCCTTAATTAATTTACTCCCAAATGAATACTGCATTTAGAAGGAAATGTAATTTTATCCTGGAAAACCACTTCACACAAATGGGACAAACTGTTACCTCATCTGATTTGTATCTATTTTCTAATCACACAGAGACTTGCTATAAAAGAATTCAAAATTATTCTAAAAATATGCAGCTGCTATTGCACATAAATATTCCATCTTCCTCTCTGGATAAAATCTTTCTGAGGGAAATAGCAGACTTGCTTAAGGCTTGTTTTTCTTACATCTCACATGGACATGCCTAAAACACTCATATCACTTTTCCATCAAACTTTACATTACCTATGTGGAAATATCTACAAGTTCAACAATGTTCTGCTGCTTGTGTTCTGCTGTTTTGGTGTTTTAATTATGTTACTTCACATGGCAGAACGAAGTTTGACATTAATATTGAATCTCATAAATCATCACTTAAAGAAAATGTATTCCTTGAGGAGAAGTAATACAGGTCATATGGAAGTCCCTGTTTTAGCTTCAAACCTTGTTAACCAATCTTAACTGTTTTCAGAAAGTCAGTGGTAGGATTGTGCCTTCTAAGGCACATAAGAAGGAAGTAAAATGTTAGCCCTTTTTGTAATTTTTTTCTATTTGCGGTGGAAGATTTTAAAAATAATATTAGGAGTCAAAAATAAAAAATGAAATTAAATGTGAATTCAACATTAATTCAACAATGCTGGCTCTGGAAGAAAGGCTTGGTAACACAGGGTCTCAGATGTACAGTCAACACAGTGCTAGAGACGTAGAGTCTCTAACATTTCCTTCTCCTTTTTCATTTTCTTCATCTTTCCAAAACATTTTACTAAGAAAACGGCTGAAGATATAATACAGAAACCAGTGTACCACACATAAACATGAAAAAACAGTTTTACAATGATACTCAGTGATTCAAAATGTCAGGAGTTTACACAGACTTTACAAACAACAAAGCTAATCATGTTGCAATAAATTCCACTAGAATTAATTTCTTAGAATGTTAATTGCTGCTTTTGTAATGGTGAAGTCACGATCCCATAGTATCTCTCTCTAAAGGGAACCAATCAATCTGGTCTGTTAATTCACTAATGAAAGGTAAGTTTTAAGCCGGGGCAGCAGAAATTTTGCACTTGCATGGCACAGTTTCCACAGTAATGTGAGTTCATGCTTTGAATCCGACAGGGATGCACACAAACAGGGATTGATATCAAACACTGTGGTAGCAGCAGACATACTGTGGTCATTTGCAAAGGCTCAGATATTTCTCAGTTTCTTCTTAAGAGAGCTGCAAAAACGAGGAGGTGGAAGTGTGCAATTCTTCAAAAGGAGGAGGTGGCAGAGCACAATTCTTTAAGGAAATCTGTCCAACTCTTTCCCTTGTTCCTGCCAATTCTTTCGGTTTGTGCATTAAGGACGTGCCAGCGAGCCCCTCTCCCAGGATGCCCCCAGTCAGCTGAGGAGTGGCAACAGCAGTGGATGCTCAGTTTCATTAATGAATTATCTCAACACTCTGCAGTCCCTTTTCCATGTGTTCAGTCTATTTATAAAGGGAAGACTTGGCTATTGCCAACCACTCTACTTTTGCCCCAACGCACTGTGAAAAGGATTTCTGCATGCTAAAAATGTGCACAGCAAAATGCAGATCTCTCTGTTTCTCCAAAGGCTGTCTCTGGAAGGCACAGAGCATTCGTACCTGTGGCCTCACCCAGAGCTCCTGGGTTTAAGGCACAGAACCACTCAGATGGGGGTGGGGAAAAAGGCAAATTGATGCCGCTACTTTTAGGCTGAAAATGAGGAATCTGGGATCCTATTGCTATGGGCAAGTGGCACATGAATTCTTCTCAGCTCTGCTGCAGGACACACCCTCCAACAGAGCCAGCATGTATGGGCTGACCTAGGGGTAATGAAGACACTTCTTGAATGCTGGCCTGTGTCACAGGTTTAAGTGGCCTGTGGGGTCCTGAGCTGGCCTTACCTCACCTGGGTGCATATAACACACACTAAATTAATTTTCTCAGAGAGAGAAAAGAGAGAATCAATATTTACTCCAGGATCAAAATGCTTTTCGTTTAAAGAACTCAGCAGTCTAGAAAAACGAGGAGCAATCATTTTGTTCCCATGACAAACAAAAGCTTCCTCACCAGTAGACACTGGATATTGACAATAACCTGTGAGCATCATAGCATGCATAGTAATAAGATGGCATTTTGCTGCAGTGGATTTCTGTCTTGTAGACTTCTGGGTTTGGATCCAAGCAGAAATATTAAAGAATGAAAATATATCATTTTTCATTAAATAGTAATATTAAAATAATTACAATCAACAAACACTTACTTCCACATCCCCCACATAAGTTTTATTTAATATGTCCTAATTGAAATACTGAGGCTATAAATAATGACTAGTAAATCACCCAGTGATTCAAAATGCAAGAAATGTGAAGTTTAGGGTTTTTTTGAAAACTATTACTTTATTCTACTGCAATTAAGTTGGTAGTGCATCAAGCAACCAGCAAAAAGTCACACTAAATTAACTTCCTTTTTATTAACCATGGCAGGTCAAGTAACTAAAAAGTGAAGGTGTCTTGGTAATGAGACTTAACTCAAGGACACTAATTTACAATGACATGGGTTCCTCCATTCTGTATTACCTCACGTACTTAATAAAACATCCTTGAAGGGTCAAATTCTTATGCCATCTAAAAATGATTTTGATCACCCTCTGTCTGAACTGCATTAATTTTGCTTCTAACAGAACGCCCAGTTTTCACCCTGTCATATCAACGTGGCCTTTAGTGCCCTGGTTTTGTTTCAAAAGATGTCATGAGCCATGCCTGTGATCACCTGCTGCATTACATGGACCTCAGTGGCGACTGCCACAGGCCAGACAAAACCACCCCCTGACTGCAGCATGTAGGAACAGTTCTGGAACTCCAGTTTACAAAATGGACTGAGTTGGTATTTAATCAGTCAAAAACACTCAAGTGAACACCTGCTCTCCATAGTTTTTGGCCTATTTATATATTTTAAACACTTATGTTTTAAAAATAGTGTTTCTTTAAAGATACCTATCGCATCTATTTCTTTCCAATGGTCTTTAATCATACCAAATCAAATCCTGAATGTCCCATTTCACCATCAAGCGGAGTGTTTCCTGTCTGTTGGATGCTGCAGTTATTTCTGATTGCCATTTATCTCATTTTTTCAGAAAAAACACTACCTGTAAGAGTGGCCAGTGAAAACAAAGAGCACCAGTGATGCAAGAACTGTTCCTTCAGCACGGATGAGACCAAGTGTAGGCTCCCTGCATCCAGTAGGCACAAGGCAATGCCCAGTCCTGAGGATGGTAATCTGATTTTATAATACTGGACATTACAAAATAGATATTAATACAGATTGAGAAGGCAGTGAAAACAAGATTAAAATGAAATCAGAAGTGCTATTTTATTTTATTTTATTTTATTTTTACAGGGGTTTTATGGAGGCTCGGGAACTCCCTGAGCTGAAAATTGGTGGGAATTAAGAGAACACTGTAGAGAGGCATAATCTATGTTTGCTCTGTTCCTGCTCTTCCCCTTGCACTCTTTTATGGTCATTAAGGGACTCGTTGCTTTTTTTTTCTCTTTTCACATCATTCTAGAGACACAGCACTAGGAGGCTTCACGCATGGAGGGGATGGCGTAAGCTCCTAGTACATTTCCCAGTCCCCAAACTCATTTAATATAAAATCCTCCAGTTGAGGACATAACAGATATTAAACTGATAAAAACATATGCTGCACTTGATCTTTGCCAAAAGGTCAAGAGGCAAACACGAATCAGCAGCCTCGATGGTTTCTCGGTCTGACTCAGTGCGCACGCTGAGACTGAATCATCCCGAGATTTTAACAGCACAGTAACAACAATTATGCAGCTTTATCACTCAGATTTATTTTAAAAAGCTGCAGACAGACTACAGACCCCAAATAACTCACTCCAGGATCTCAGTGAGCTCATGAACACTGAGAACTGTATCAGGACAGGAACTTGGGAAAGTTAATGATGCCACGTCTAGCCTCCCAAAGTATTTCAGTCTTGATCTGATTATTGCCTCTGTGGTAAACTAAATAAAAAGAGAAAACACCTAGTCCCACCCTCTGACCTCCAAGCTCCTGCTGCTCCCATGGCCCCAGCCCCCAACATCTAATGAATCCTCTGTTTTCTGAATCATAAAGGGGCTGTTTTAGAAGCACATCTCCCCTGCAGAAACTATTTCACAAAATTCTAAAAACTCAAGGGAATTTTTAACAAATAACTTATTAAAAACAGAACTACGGGCGTGCATTTTCGTAATCCTTGCAGGACTCATTAGAGCATCTTGCACACTAATTCAAAGACTAAATCTCAGTCTTGCTAAAGCATGATTACTTGGTATCAAACTCCACCACAAATTAGCAGAGAAATGGTCCACACATGAAGAGCACTAAGTCAATACTGCTAAAGTGTCAAAAAATCATTCTTTTGAAGTTAATGAGTACTAACAAAAGATATTTTAGTAACTTGGGAAAAGACAACAATTTCTTTAAAATTATTTTCATTTTCAAGAACACTTTGTAAACAAACTTGGAAACTTTTTTATTACCAATGATCTTTTCAATCACTCATCATAATCACTAATTTTTTGTAAGAATACCACAGCAAGGTCACAAGTAAAAGGAAAGGTACTGTCACAGCAATGCTCATCTAATATCCTGATGTTGGTGCTCCAAGGTGCACAAGACAGCCAGTTATAAGGTAATGGTTTAACTTCTAATACAGAGTTTTTAGGGAATTGGTATCAGCAAATCCACTGGATTTTAATGAGTTAAAATATTTTAATAGCATAGCTTTGATATTTAATCACCTTTCCCTAAGGCTCTGAAAAACATTTAAGCATGTGCTTAATTTGCTATTGAAATCAACAGAATGAATAGTGAGTACTGAAGTTAAACACGTGCTTAATGAGATTTACTGAGTCAGAATGCGGAAAACCCAATGTGAGCACAATCAAAGCCCTGAGCTATTAGCCAAGTCCACCCCGAGTTTCCCTAAAGATACAGGGCCTCCAAAAGGTGAATGAAAATTTTATATTATTATGACATGTCTACTGCACACCTGTATGTCTGAAATATTTATGTAGCAAAACACATACCAGACTTTGTAGGTCTTTAAAGGAACAAAAGAACAGAACTTTGGATTTACCCTAAAATACTAACTGGAAGATTTTATGGAATTTTGTTTGGTGTCAGTAGTTCAGCAATACCCTTTGACGTGAAACAACTGCTGTTTTGTCTCATGTTTCCTCCAAAAAGAACATGCAGTAAAATTTAGGTGTTTTGATTTGGGGCAGGAGGGAATGGAGGAATGGAGCTAACATCTACATTTTAGTTATCTGTTCCTCTGTGAAAAAGAAGGAACTTAATCCAATATTACTACCTCACTTCCTCAGTCACTCAGGCAAACTGTGTAATCCTCTCACACCTGCATATGAACATTTGCATTGTACCAGTTGATACTTTTTCTCAGGCTGAATTAAATTAAATCACCTGCATGCCTTTAAGCCCCCTTCTTTATGACCAAAGACTTCTTCCTAGAGCAGGCGAGTTCAGTTTAACAAATAGCAACTCAATGAGCTTTGAATGCAGCATATAAAATACAAAACTGTACTTTTCTATGTTCTGTGACATTTAAATGGACTAAGTGAACATTTAATTCAATTGCAATTAATAAATATTTTCTTGACAGTAAATATTAAAAAAAGGGGGGTTGATTCCAGGAGAAAAATTCTTCAGATTTCATACTCACTATAAATGTTCAAATCCAACTTAACAACATTTTAATTCTTTCTTTTAGCTTACATGAAGGATCTGGTTTTGGCATCAAATGTCACTGACACTGCTGGGTTTTTTTTTTTTGTCCTGCCCAGGAAAAACTAACAGTGATTTGGAGAAATATTTAGCAATTTCTCTTAACAACATACAGTCACCAATCCTTTCTCTAATATGCTGTCAAAATCAGCAAATCTATTAAAGCAAAGAAATTTAACATTGAAATGTTGAACATAATTGTTACTTCGATATGGCAGTCATTAGCATGGAAGGAGTTAATCTCCCCCACTCTTTTTCTAAGAGTAAAAAAGGCAAGGAACAGCTGTCACTCAGGTGATGAATACAAGCTGCCAGCCTTTTAAACAGCAGGTACAGCATTTGAGCTCTGAATTAATTAGCATTCAGAAAGCCTAAACACGGCTTGATAACTCCGCAAGATGATTTTTGTCCCTTCCTGCAAATTAATACTGCTATTAAGATGAGCAAGGGCACAATGCAGATCGTAATTGTACCCATTAAACAAAGTTTCACAAGTAATGAATTGCAGGCTCTTGCCAAGAATGCATCAAGTCAAATAAAGCCTTGCTGCAAATAACAGAAGTACAGGATTCCATCTTCACTTTTTCATGGCACTCACAAAACCACATGCAATATGGATTCCTGTGTAAATGCATGAAATGGTTTCTGCATTTAAGCACAGGCTTCTCAAAAGTTCATATTTTTAAATGTTTAAATAACGGCTTAGTCTCAAAAGCATTTGGGCTACTTCCATACAAGAGCCACTTCTAACATACACTGGAAGGGAGTTAACAAAGCCTCAGATATTATACCATAATGTTTTAAAACACAAGGCCTCCCTCCATCAATGGCTGCTGCAGCACTGCATCAAAGTCTACACAGCCCACGTGGAAAATCTTCCTCCTGTATTTATCATTTCCTTTAAACGACGAGCATATTTTATGAAGCACAAAAATGATTGATATCAGAATTTAATGATGTTTAATAAGTGGCCATCTGTCAACAGTCAAGGAGTAAAAAAGAAGCACATCATTATTTCCCAAAAGACTAGAAATATTGATGCTAATTAAAAGGCACATTATCATTACCTCAAAGCAATGTCTAAACACTAATCAGACTTCACGTCCAGGGCAGGAGAACCTTAGATATGAGTGCTCCCCAAATGGGTCACTGGAGTTGGGAGTCTCCAAACTGGTATTATGGTAGCATATGGATTGGAACTTGGCAAGTAGCTGGTATCTCCTGACTGGGTGGGCAAGCAATCAAACCCTGACTTGATGTAGGAAAGATTATTCATTTTAAACTCAACTCTTCAGAAGAAACCTTTGGTACATTTTTACAAAGAATTGTGGAAGAAAAGAACTGTGCTAAACATGGCACTTCACTATTTATTATTTCCCATTTTCCATCCACCTTATTTCACAACAAAATAAAACTTGTGGTGCCCAAACACATGATTAGTTGCACCATACTAAACTGCAACATACACAGTACTTTTAGCTGAGAAATGGCTCAATGGCACATCACATAGACAGAAATCTACACAAAAAGGAACAAAACCCATGAACATGGTGTCTGGAGCAATTCTGACTCTTTGGGCCTCTAGGAAGACCCTGAAGGGTTCAGGATGCTTCAGCTTCTTGTGCTGAGTGCTATGGAGGAGGAAGGTACATCAAGGTAGGTGGTTCAGTCTGCTGCTTATGTTTGCCTGGAGCTCTGCCTTAAACATTAATAGTCAGTTTATTACCTTTTAAAACAGAGGATTTATTGCCATTTTCATAATTCATCTTGATCAGAATCTCTTTCAAGCGAGCAAACCTCTACTAACCTCAAAACGCATGCTTCATGTTCTGAGGCCACCAGCAGCCTGTAACATATTTTTGTCTCAGCATGTAAAAAACGGACAGGGCTCTTGGCATTTATTGCTTGCAGAGAGACACAGTTATAGGCCACTGGCAAATGTTTTCCTGCCCTTGAGATATGAAAGATGTGTGAGCAAGATAGGACTGATCCCACCTCCCACATCGTGGAAACTACATGTACAGTCCTAGGTTTAGCAATATTGACTTTGAGCCAGGCCCAGCAGTTCATCAACCTCATGAGGTTTTGTGTTTTTAGAAGAAGAATACTGGTGAGTGATGCAGAATATTCCTGTGCTGAAGGTAAGCAAAGCATAGACAAACAGGAAGTAAAAGGCATACTGGGAACAGGTGGAATGAAGATAGGGATGGGAGAATCACACTGAAAGCAAGGAAAAATGGCAAACTGGAAGCATCCCAGGCTGGAGGAAAGCACAGCTACCCTGGCAATCGATGCCCAGGGGCATGAGTACCATACCTAATTAAGACCAGGCGTTTTTCCCACCCTATTTTTACTGGCTAACTTTTTCACCTATAATTGCCACTATCAAATTACCATCTCCACAGTGCAAAGCCACCTCTAGTCTTCCTCCTCAGGTCAAGGAACCCATTCATCACTGTCAAGTGAAGCATATTTCTATTTTTACTTGTCATTTTCAAACCATCACTTCACACAGGTGTGACCTCTGATCCTGACTTTCCTTCCAACACTCCCCTTGCTATACTCTGATAGTCCTGCATTATCTCCTCCCTGAGAAATATTAAGAAATGTAAAGGAGATGTCCCTGGTTTTGATTACCCTGTTCCAATATAACTCCTTGATCTTCAGCATAAACACTTCAATCATTCTGGCATTTTCATTGACTCAAATTAAATGCAGAGCCAGTAATTATTTCACAATCCCCTTGCCCTTTCATACACAAGTCTTCTGCCTTATACAAAGTATTACCTCCCAGAGTCTTAAATGGTTCAGATACTTCAGATACATTTTGGATATGAATCTGGCATTAGGGGACTGTTAAGCAAACCTTGTGAGGCTTACCCGGTACTAATTGTTAGCAATTACAGAGCTTTTCTCCTGTTGAGCTCCATTGCTCAAACATGACGTGAGCCATAGAACCATACAATAGTTCCACTGATTAACAGGTTCCTTGGGGTGACCATGAGCACGAGGTTCAAGATCCCCTGCATTTTGCACCCTCTAAACATAAATTCAGCGAAGCTGATGAAAAATGGGAAATTCACAGTACTGTTTACATGACTGGACGTTTAGACAGATACACAGAAATTAAAAAACACCATCAGTATCCAGTACTTATTTCCATATTCACTATGTTTTAAACTGGCACCAAATTCTGTATTCATGTTGCCTTCCAGATTTGCCTTCTGACTCTGTGCAATTGTTGTACATTGAATTGCTGTCAGAGCAGAACTGGAATGCATGACAAGTTGGATAATTGTAACTTGGGGCATATGGTACTACAGAGAATGTAGGGGTTAGTAGGAAGAAGGGAGTTTTTTTTAAATTTTTTTGAGAGTCTGGATATGACTAAAGCTTTTTCTGGTGCGCAAAGAAAATATCCCTTGTGTATCCATTCCTCCACAATTTGAAAAACTGCTTGCTTGTTGTTTTTTTCACACTTTTTCTTCGGAGGGTGTGGGGTGGGGAGAGAAGAAGAGCAGAAGTTATGTTTAACATTAATTCTTATTTACATGACAAATAATAGACCTTCCTTCTGGTTCTTTTCTTGTGTCCTAAGAAAATATGTTTTCAAGCAGCATGCATGACATTGAGATTTTCACAAAAAAAGCACTGAAATGAGCTAGCTGCTGTGTAAACATGTCAGGCTTCATACCTCACATGCCTTGAAATGACCAGCACAGTTCTCTCTTCTCAAAGGTATTGCTTCAAGCTGATTGCTGACTCAAGACAAGAACACAACCCTGGGCACAGTGAGTTTCTGAGTATTTTCTCTGCAGCTGCAGGGTATAGAGGGTTTTCTGTTTGTTTTGCTTTTTCCCCCCTCTTTCATATGAAACCTCAGATTCTGGAGTACAGTTTGGCAGCACTAGGCTGAAATCACTGCCAGTTTCCTAGGGTACAGAATCTCTAATAACACAAAGCCCTGACTATCTTCTTGCCCAATAAATAATCAAAATTTTGTCCCACCAGATCGTCCTTAAAAAATATGACTTCTTGTTTTTCTCTCTGGGTTGCAGCTAATCCTTTCTGTCAGCAGGGTTTCATCTGCAACAAGCCTGCCTGTGACATGTTAGGTCCCAATACATCTCTGAACAAATCCCCTGTGCGCGACGTGGCTCACAGAGCGCACAGGTTGCAAAAAGGACCACAGAGACAGAGCCTCTCTCCTCTAATGGGATCAGAAAGGCTGAGCTTCCCCAAGGAAGACGCTCATCAAAGGAGAGGCCAGGAGACACAGCTCGCTGTCAGGGAAGTCCCGGATCACAGATCGTGTTTCTGGTGCATAAGCAGAGCAGAGCATTCGTGATATTTGTATTCCTGAATGGCTTCTTGGTCAGGTTGAATTATTGGTCACGTGTTTATCACTGTCATGCTGGAAGGCTGATCCAGGTGATGTTTGCTTCATAGTCAGCAATTCTGAGCAGCGTTTTTTCTACCTTTAAGGGCTGGCATTGTATGACTCACTCTTTAGGACTTGCTCTTTCTTTCTTCCTTCCTCCCCTCTTCTGTCCCTGCTTCAATTTTACGCTTCTTCACTTTGCCCAACATACCAAAAGAAAATGCCCAAGGTGGTAAAAACTGAATGTATCATTTTCACCAGCAGTGAAATATCATAGGCTTCCCTAGGTTTTGCAGAAAGGATAATGGGAATAAACTCCCTAAGAGCTATTTGTTCTCCCCACTAACCCAATGCCTGGCCCTCTACCCACAGCAGCCCAAGCTTAATGTGCAGCTGTGGAGGGGAGGAAGGTGACAGACCCCAGCTTGCTCTCCTGCTTCCTGTGGGAGAGGACATTACCTCTCCTGCAAAATGCTATTACATGGCATGGCTGCTTTCTCCCACTTTCTCAGGGAAAGAACTCCATTTTCATCTCATTGTCAAGGAAATGAAAAGTGCCCTCAAATTCACTGTAGAAACACTTGACACCTTGGGGGTTGTTTCTTCATCTTATCTGGGATTTTAAACCAGTTCCCACAGTTCGCTGGACTCCTCTGAAATCTGCTGTCAAGCCAAGAGTTTCAGTTCACTCAAAAGCCCAAAGTGCTGCAAAAACTGGTCTGGATGAGTGTCAAACTGCTAATAACCAAGAAAGACCCCAATGGCCATGAAATCAAAAATTGCAGAGACTCTGGTTTTGTCTTCTGAGATGTCTAAGAAGCAGTGTGCCTCTGTCTGCATGTACACATTCTCAAGTAGAAAGACAGAACACATTTAACTGAGGGTACTTTGAGAAGGATATAGTCTGCTATTCAAAATTTATTCTGTTCTTGGAGTGATTAGATGGGGCAGCAGAATGACAGCTCACCCAGTGACATATTAACTGACACACTACACAATTCTATACTCTTTCAGACTTAGCATCTCATATCAGCTCAACAAGCACTAATTGTAACAACTGTTCACCCTTAGTAACTTCCCAAACAATTGTATTATTTACTTTTTACAATACTATTTATTATGTCTGATGTAGTCAGTTCATGTTACATCCAGTTGAAACACCCGAAGTATAATGTATAAAATTTCACCTTGGGCACTCTGCTGAAATGCTGGCATTGGCAAATCTCCACGGGACATCTGCACTTAAGCAAATACTGTTGCAGGCACTTTAGACAAATTTTCACACACCAGTCTATTAATGTTGTTTCCTACATACAAAACTCCCAAATGAACCAGAGGCATTCATTAATAATGTGCATTAATGGGCAGAAATTTCTTCACATGGACTCTATAAATCTTCAAATACTTGCAAGATAAATAGTTTGCTTTTGCATAATAAGAAAAGACTGAACTTTGTGGTTGATGAAACACTTGGACCTAATTTTCTTTAGGAGTATATCAGCACTGGCACCAAGCACAGATGGGAATAAGTATGAATTTATTTTATGCTCCCTTTGCTCTGTTCATAGCAATATAAATTTACATTTATTATATTATTGTAACTAAATTTGAAAACCGTTCATCTTGGGAAAAATGCAAGGAAGACTCACATTTCTGAATGGATGTTAATTATCTGGGTAAAAACAATTAGGCCACAGCCACCCTACCTTCCTTGTAATTACATGAGATCCTAAGAAGAAAAGGACAAAAAAAAAGAAAAAAGAAAAATAAAAAGAAAAGAAAACAGGAAAAAGGAAAAAAGTGGGAAAAGAAAAAAATAGGGCTATCTGATCAGATTCTCCCACCCGCTTTCAGCATGGCTGGTCAATCAGCAATCATCTAAATAACTCAAAAATAAACAGGAAGAAGTTAGATCAGATTATTTACTAATTGTTCAAAAAGAGCACAACAGTAGTGAAACCACACAGCTCTTCCTCTCATCCAAGCAGAGAAGCCAGCATATGCTATTATTTCAGGGATCTGCTTTTCTCCCTGAAAAATAACCCTGCCTTACCGAATAATTGCATTTATGTGTTTATAGACAGTAACTGCAGCTGAATTCAGGCACAAGTTTAACTTTTTTCTGCTGAATAGGAAAGTAAAAAGATCTACTTAAAGCCACCTTTTAAGTGAATCAGATCTGCTGGAGGAAAACAATAGTACAAAGAACAAACAGAAAAACTGCATGAATTCCTTGTAACAGTCCAAAACTTTGGCTTTTCAAGGCATGTGGTCATCTAAGCAAGTCCGCTGGGACCCCATGGCACGTAAACAAATTAACATTTTGTTTAAATGTCAATCAACAAGATCCTTCCATTCAAACCCTGGTCAGCTGCACTGGCAGCTGTTGAAGTGGTGACACCCCTGGCTTACACAGATGCCGGGAATCAGTGGAAACACCATTCTACTTTTGAAATATCCTCCTAGAAACTTACAGTTTAAGCTTTTCAAAATCTATAGCAGAAAATATTGCAGTAAAATTTCTGGGGACAACCCCAATTGTTTCCTCCATCCTCTTCTCATTCAGAATGCTGGAGGTTAAAACCCCAAACTTTTCACTCCAAACAGCAGCTAGTGCAATTTTCATACATTACTTTGTACTACTCATTGTCATTCCCATACAGTACTTTAGACACAGTTTTACAGGTAGTGACATCATGGAAACTCTCCAAGAAAAAAACACTGGCATAAACTGCTGATGACCAGATCAGAGGAAGCTTGCAAAGAATTCTGTTGGATTCCTCTCTTAAGTTGTTGGAATTTGCAGAAAGGTAGCTCCTCATCACTGGGGCTGTGCAGAGCGATCCCAGGGTGCCAGGCTGGTTAGGATTCCAACAGAAGAGCAAGGGCCATGGGAATGAATTACCAAAAAACTTTTGTTGAAGGTGGCATATGCAAATACAGGCTGAAACAAGTTATGAGGGCATACTTGAGGAAAGGTGATGGGGTGAAATGAGGAAGAAAAGAAAGGCACAAACCCAGGTAAATATTTTCTCGGTCTTTAAATGTTTGTCAGATTTTCTGGTACTTTCAGTTTCTTTCAGTATGAAAAAACAACACTGAACTTTGCCAAAACCAGTCTCAATTTGTTATGAATTGCAAAGAGCTCACACACAAAGACACTCCTATTCTTCCTCTCTGCCATGTAAATATACATGATCAAGTTGCAGGTGATAAGCAGTAAAGAATAACAAAATCTGGTCTACTTCACTATGAGTGAACAAGTTATGCACATAATCCTCTTCCTAGATATTCCTCAGCACAATGTACAAAAATTCAAAAATGTGTTACCCGTGACGGTTCTCCTAATACCTTTAATTAAAACACTACCAGAAGTTATAATGAAAAAGGATTACTTCTTTTTTTAATACACTAAAACCTCAAGCTCCTGTTATTTTACATTCTGGTAAAAAGGAAATGAATAATGAAGCCACATTTTGGGATTTAGCATAATTGTAAGATTCTCAGTTAAAGGGCAGGAAAGAGGTTTCATGTTTTAAATTTCCTTTTAACAGATAGGAGCTTTATGTTCCTTTATTATTACAAATACACTGATTTAAAATGTCACCCTTTTAAGCTCCCAACATTTGTTAACAAGCTGCATCTCTCCTCTGCCCCACTACAAATGGCAAACACAGGGTCTCACTGAATGAAAAGAAACTAGTTAATAATTGGCCTTATTGTGATTTCTGGCTGCCTTGTAACACCCTTGTGGATTTCACTCTGAATGCAAAATGCTCAATATCATCAAGTTTTCCTGGTGATCAGCATGCTAACATGTGACTCCTTACAACAAAGCTATTTACTGTTTGCAAACTCTCCCACTCCCTTCTGACAAAAGCATTTTATCGTTTCCTGGATAAAAGCTGGGATACGGGGGCACAGCAAGACGAAGGTCAATTGACTCCAAGATTCCTGCATGCCCATGTAAAAAGCCAACAGATCCACCCTCTAAGGGAATTCAGCAGTTTTTGTATTTCATAGGGTTCAGAGCATCTCCCTGCTGATTTCAGCCATGGCTGCCCCAGCCTCTGGTTCTTTGCTCTGGGAATGGGGATGTCAGCTGGTGCAGTCTGCCTGAGGTGATGAAGCCAGGTCCTCCACCAAGGAGAGGACAGTGCCACGCAATGAAACGGTAACAGGTTTATCTCTTCTCTTTCACACCAGACATTGAGCTCCTTCACCACACAAGCCTGATTTGTGGAGCCACAAGCCTGATTCCCAGAGCCATATGCTCTTCTGCAATCAAAATCTTTTGAGCTCTATGATCACGTTATCAAAAACTAAATGATGAGAGTAATACACAAAGACTTAGGCAAAACTGAGTATTTGTATCTCTCTGAACTTCTTTTAATGCATAGGCTCTGTATATAATTTCTGGGATTTGGAAACTGCAAAAATTTGGAACTGGTTTGTTTGGATTATTACTTTTTGATGAAAACTGGTTGTTTGGATTCTTCCTTTGTTTCTGCCAACTGCAAAGCCAAACTGACATCCCACTATGAAGCAGCACATTGATGCCGACATCCATATCATCCATTACAAGATCCACTTATGAAAAATCTGGTACCTAAACAACTGAAGTAAAAGACAGAGGTAGCAGATTATCTTATGTGATAACAGGATGATAGCATACATATCTGCTAGTTTCATAAAGTATTTGCCAACAGCAGAGAAAAATCCTGAGTTCAGTTCCAGATTCCTGATAAAGGTGCACTTATTACAAATCTGCCCCATCCAGTTCCATTCTTCCTTCAGAGCACAGCTCACCTCTGCTGAGCATGAGAAAACAGGAGTTTCCTGAACCTTCCTGTAACTTTGAATAACTTAGGCAGATGTTTCACAAGAAAAAAAACAGAACCACAGCCCCTTGAGAATTTTTAGACCCTTGCTCAAAGCATGAGCTCTACTTCCTAATTACAGCAGCAACAAGAAGAAGAAGCCACCAGGAACTGCAGGATAACAAAGTCATTGTTCTAAAAGGATTTAAAGGAATGCAGGCCTTAAAAATCATACCTTGATAATAGTGCAGTGCAACTCCAAAGAGAGCTTGGGTGTAACTGTGCCACATGAAGACCCTAGGTCACACTTGGAGAAACAAGCCCTGATTGAAGATTCAGCAGATCAGAATAAATTTGGGATCTAACTAGAGTTATGATGTAAGAATATAAATTTATTGCCAATATATTTTGCCCAATCACTCTGCCAGGTCATATTGACCTGGAAAAAGGAGTCTGCATATGTGTGCATATCTGAGTGCATTACACATGCACCTCTTGGAGAAGGAACAGCCATGCAGGATGGATGGCTACGGACAGTATTTCTAATGGCCTTTTTAATTGGCACTATGATGATTAATTGAGGCCTTCACAGAACTCCGGGAGTGCTCATTACCACACAGCATGGTGTCCCAGAACACTGTGTGGGTGACCGCTATTACTAAATAGTCATCAAAACATCAGACACTGATAAGATAAATTTTACACAAATCTACAAACCCCAGAAATTGAAGCCTACTACCGAGGCAGCTGGAAAATTCTGCTTCCTCCTTAATATATTATTTTAGCAGTGTCCATATGCTCCCAGAGAGCAGAAAAGGACTTGAGAAAGGTATTGAAAACAGACTACGTGTGTGATAAGGATTAAATACCTCATGCAGTATTTCTTGCCTTTGCAGAAGTTTACATTTGTTCGTGGCCACACGCAGGACATTGCAATTACCCCCTCAGACAAAAGCCAACCACGTGGTTATTGCATACCTGCAGTTGCTGGGAGAGAAGCAGGTGTGCTCAGGAATGGCCATCAATACCTCAACTACACTGGACCTGAAGGACACCGTCGTGCTGTTGCTGCTGCCTTTCCCCTGGGGAAATGCTGATGGGCTGCTCAGTGTCCAGAACCCAAGGCACGGGTTGGCTCAGCTGCTGACCCACTGCTGGCTTCCTGACAGCCACTAAACCACTGCAGCAGGTGTGTGGGGCCAGGTGGGAGGCAGCAACAGAGGATCTCACGGGTTTCTGCTTTCTCCCTTTGGGTTTATACCGCTCTCACCTGGCTGTGGGAAGGCACCTGGGAGTCCTGGCTGACAGCAAGTTGTGTCTGAATCAACAGTGTGCCCTGTCCCACCCATGTTCCAGGCACAGCCTCACCAGCTGGGCAAGCAGTGATTGTCCCATTCTGTTCTGCACTGGTGCAGCCTCACCTTGAGTGCTGTGAGCGTGCAGTTTTAAGCATCACAATATAAAAAAGACATTAAGCTATGAGAAAGCATCCAAAGGAGGGCCACAAGGATGGTGGAAGGCCTTGAATGGAAGTTGTATGGAGGAACAGCTGAGGGCTGGAGGAGACTGAGGGGAGATTTTATTGCAGTCTACAACTTCCTCTCATGAGGGGAAGAGGACACAGATCCATTCTCTGTGGTGATCACTGACAGGGCCCCAGGGAATGGCTTGAAGCTGTCAGCACCAAGCCTGACGCTGTTCAAGAGATGTTTGGACAATGCTCTCGGGCACACAGTAAGATTCTTGGGGCTGCTCTGTGCAGAATTGAGAGTTGGACTCAGTGATCTTTGTGAGTCCCTTCCAACTCAGAATATTCTGTGATTCTGTGATTTCTTTACCTCTGCCCTTCCCAGCAGAGTGTGCAGGCTCCATGCCCACACCCCTCCCCAGCTCCTGCTGGATTACTGACAGTCGCTACAATCCCTTTGCAGTTAGAGGAGTGTTTGCTGCCTCAGGGCTTCCAGAGCCCACAAATGTCTCCAATACACAACACAAAACCATTTAGCCATTTATAAATATTCCATAAATAATCTTGGATAATGCTAACACCATCTTACATTCTGTGAATGATTCAGGATTTTGTCGCACGCCGACAAAGAACTCATTCTCATTAGAATTCTGCAAAATCTTCTTACACAAATCTCCTGTCAGCTTCAATCCATTAAAAATAATAAAGGTATGCTCAAAAGTGGGGACCAAAGCAAATTTTGTTTAGACTTAACAGATTCAATTTACTGTGCTGTTAATCAGACAGCAGCAACTCATGTCTTCCTTTGCCTTGACAATGGGATTTAATAGGACATTTGGCCACATTTCCATCACACCATGGATCTCTAAAACACTGGTCACAACACAGAGCAGATTCAGCCCCGCCTGCAGGTCACAAGGAAGGACCTGTGGAGCTCCCAGGCAAGAGGTACTCCCAAAGTATCTCCATTGTGCTGAGCATCCCGCCTGTGTTTTTATTTTTGCAATATCCTCTTCAAATCCGGGATGTGAAACAGCGATCGCCCACCAGCCAGCACAGGAGAAAAGCTTAGATCATCCTATGCCTGATTAACTGGCTTTCACTGTCTTCCTTTCTCATTCCCACTCCAAAATAAGTAGAGGCTTCCCTGCAGCTGAACCGGCTCTCTTCCTAATTGAAGAAGCCAGAGAATAGATATGATATCCGGCCAAATAGAAGCCCCATGACAAGATGGGAGGAGCTGCCAAGAGTACATTACTTTAAAAAAAATAAAGAAAAATAAAAATTTACTCAGCCAGAGACCAATTTTGGACCAGGCACTATTGCACACCCTATATAGGTGTGTGGAACACAGGTGCATGCAGGCAAGTTTGGGGGTTTGCTCTCAGTTGCAAGCTTTCTGTTAAAAACCCACACCTACTCTCTGAGGCATCAACCTTCCCAATTGTAGCTCCAGCTGATTTGCACCAAAGGATACACTGCAAGAATTTATTTTTACATTGCATTTTGTGAGCTCAGAACAGGCAATATCAGGGAAAAAAAAAAAACAAACAAAAAATGAGCTGACCAAACAGTTGCCAGGAAGCCGGGCTTTTCTCAGTGACGCTAATGTTGGAGTAAACTGGCTCAGAAAGATTTCCAAGTTTTGTGGTTTTGAGGGTGGACTTTATGAACCAGTTTTAAATGCTTTTGGATCATTAAGAATTAGTCTAAGTTGTAGTTCCCTGGAAAAGAAATAAGTATAAATCAATCTTGTTTTAAATACATATGAACAGTTTAAAATTGCATTGTATGCCATTGCTAACATGTAATAACTTCCAACTCCAAAGTAGATCTAAGTGTTGGTACGGAGCTGAAGATATCATTTGGAAACAGATGTTAAAGTGTCATGAAAGGCAACTATCTTACAGAATAAATGAACTTCTTTATAGCACTTTAAAAAAATAGACAGGTTAAATAATAGATGCCCTATTCAACGTTTTTAGATGGTGTAAATAGCCACCTTTATGAATCACAAATCATAACAAATTGCCATGTTTCTGGAAATGGATATTAATCTCTTTGAAACATTGTACTCATGACGCACAGCAAGCTTGCCCAGTAAAAGCTCATGGAAAGAAAAAAAGAAAAAGAAGAAAAAAATCAGAAAAACTGACACACATGACATATTTGTAAGAACAACTGAACTGGTGAATCACAAATGCAAGCCTTTCTCCCAAGAGCACTGCTTCTACAGGAAAAAAAACAACCCAACAAAATATATCTCTGTGTTTGAAGTGCTCTAGATTTTTTTAGATTCTTTTTAAGCTTGAAAATTCATCTATTTTGCTATTCTAAAGAAATAAGGATAATAACACTCTAACTGTGGTTAAACCAATCTTTAATTCAAGTTTGATTTAATGAGGAGTTTGCAAAAATACTGCGACACAAATGAACTCAGTAAGTTCTCTTCCTTGGCCTCCAGCAGACAGAAAACGATATTTTCAAAATCCATTGACATGACTCAAATTGTTTTGCCTCTAGAATTTTTATGGTTTCAGACACATCTGACACATCATTTTTTGCTACCCTCTTGTTAACTCTCTCAAATCATTAGCGGCATTTCAGTGTACAGGAGGAGAACGCTAAATTAAAGAGTCGATTTCAGTTTTTAAGCCCCAGGGCAGAAAAGGTTGAGCACATCACAGAGAAAATGCATTTTACTTCCAACTTGGATTGCCAATGCTCTCATTACACTACCTCAGCACCCCTTCAGCTGCTGTGTGAAGCAGAGGTCTATTAAGCTCTGAAGGGAGCTCATTCTTCTGTCCTATAAGCTAAAGAAAGACATTTCTGGAGTGATGAGAACTGCTTGAGCTGGATGGAGAAGATACTTGAAAATGCCTCATGGGGTTCCAGCCACACAAGCCAAAGCATAATAGCACTGAACTGGGGGTGTGGCACAGCAGATATTTATAACTGCTGCGGACAAAGCTTTTATTGCCTTTAGAAACACTGAGATGAAAGGGGAAAACAACTCTGCATTGAGGGGGGAAGGGTGAATGCACACAATGGGTTTTTTATATATTACCCAGACGGGCTTCTGTTGCTGTGGGACTTCTCTCATTCACTGAGCTAAGAGGATAATTTTGCGGCGTGTCAGCAGATCGAGTGAAGGACGTCGCTGCAGCGAGCAGGCCCGGTGGCTCCTGCACACCTTGACAAATGGCTAATTGCAGCTGTGGGCTGTTTTGAAATCCTGAGCATTCATATGTCAGCTACAGAAATCACAAGTGAAATCTGGCAGAAGAGGAGAAAGGAAAAGCATGGCAGTGCAAGAGGGGGAGAGGGAGGGTTGATTACACACAGTGTAATTGCAAGGATTTGCAGGAAGAGCACCAATGTGCAACTGGTGCCACTCACGAGAGGTGGTGGGGAGCATTTGGCATAGAAAGCAAAAATCAACAGGAAAATTAAAAAGAACATGTATCTTTTCTTTTTCTATTATTCCTAAAGCTATAGTTTTTGTTCCAAGAAAAAGAAAAACAAACCCAAACAAACCCAACTAGAACAAGCCCCATGTACCAAACCAACCAACTTACTTCCAACTCCTATCTCTCTTTCCCTTTTCCAAAACCAGCCACTCTAGAATGAATGTAAAAAACCCATCAGTTCAGTTACATGAAGGCAGGATGGAGGAAGAAGCTTTGGACATGACACAGTAAGAATAATAATAGTAATAATAATAACAACAACAACAACCACCATCACGATCATCTCATTCTTTAATGGCTGAAGTTGCACTACATAATTTCTTTGGGGATTGACACATTACAAGAGGGGCAGTGAAACAGAGCTGCCCAAAATGTTTCAAATCAATTTCAAAAGATCCACTCAATACACCCCACTTTTCAAAATCTGGCTTTTCATGAAACATTTTCCAGTCTAACTCTTCAGAAGAAATAAATTCAATTTACTGGAGGAGGAGGAGGAGGGAAGAAAGGTACAATTTTCTGTAACTGGAAAAGGCAAATCAATACTTCATAAGTATGGTATGCATTAAGATAATTAATTTTCCACAATATGCTCAAATCTCAGCAGTGAAAACAGTATAAAACCAAATTAATGACTAAATATTCTACATACTAAGAGCACGAAAACACTCTTTCATTCTTGTTAAATAGATTAAATGGGAAATGGTTTCTATGGCTGTCAAACTGCAGCCAGTCTGAGCACCTTGAATTCTGAACCCTATGGATAGTGCCATAATTGTCTTTTCTTAACCGTTTATTAGAAGCTTCATATTGTATCAAAAACCTTTTTGAAGGGAAAAGCAACCTTTAAAGGTCTCATTCATTTGGGCTGTGCCTCATTTCCATTATTCCCAAAGCTCATGTCGATTTTATTCCTCTCATTCTTCACAAGGTCATATTTCTCTCAGTCATTTTAATTGTTACATCCCGAGCTTCAAGATCAGCAAACACAGCCTTAAATGCACTTCACCCTCACTCTAAAAAAACCCAAAAAATCCTTTAGAAAAGGCGATTTTGACATTGGCTGCCTGCAGTTTGACTCCCTACCGCTTCGCAGTGAGATCAAGAATAATACTTCACTTTATAATGCTCACCTCGAGATTGCGTCAGTAATGAAACACTCCAAGCAGGGATCAGTTAGAACAGCAAATGGCTTTAACGTTTTCCAGGGAGCAAAGGAATTGAAATATACCACACTTCACATTTGCAGAACAAAGAGGGGACTAAAAAACACAGAAATAAAAGCAACAACAACAAAACCCTTCATGGTGAAATGTCCTAGAAGAGTGAATGTGTATGGCTGGAGGAGCTGCTGTGCTGTGTAAGGCACTAAGGTTTTGTTAACCACAGCTTAAAATCTATACTAAGTGCAAGACAAATTCTCTCATATTTTCTCTTTTCAGCCTATTTCCACATTTTCATAAAAGCACAGACAGGATCAAAAAGCCTTCCTGAAGGAAAGCATTGCACTGCAATGATTTCTTGAGTATTAGTTGTAAATTTATTCCCAAATTTCTAACACGGTACACAGACATACATAGGGAGTTCAAAAATATATGGAGCAAATGCACAAGCAAAAACAATAAAATAAAATCCAGCCATAAAATCTGCCCCTCTCTGAGTGGGATTTCACAGGATCTCAACTGGAGGAAAGAAGGCAATAAAAGCGGATCTGTGGGTGTTCACACTGTGCACAAGAATGTTTGCAGGCACATCTCACTGTTTGATATACAAGTTATTCCACTGGGAATTTCACATCTTCTGACATGTCATCCTCGCAGACGAAGAATCTGATTTCATTTTGATCACTTCTGATAAGGTATTTTTATATAGCAATGCAGGGACAGAACCCAATACCAACCTTGCACCATTGCAGAGCAGGGTGAAATCGTTACCTGCACCTTTTCTGAGACCAGGTTCTGCTGAACAGACACAGGATTTCTACCCTTGCTTGAATCAAAGCAGAAACAGCAATTTGATTCTCAGTTTTTCAAATTTTCTAAGTGCAATTTTATCCTAAAGGGTGACAAGCTGAACATAGTTTCTCCTTTCTTGAGATGTCCTGCATATGCCTCCACAATTTAGTCTGAGGCCAGAGAGGGAGATGATATTTATATATTAGTTGGTTAGAAAGAACAGAGCCTGACTCTGTCACTCTTGGAAGAACAGCCAGCTACAGACAAATATTTTTATTTGTGCACATGATGTTTAATCTGAGTCACCGAGACAAGTGAAATGCAAAAGCTTCACATCTACGATTACATCCTCTACATTCGCTTTCCAGAGGATGAGTATGTCTCTGAAAGAAAAAGGCTTAGGACTGCGCTTTCCCATGCAGGGAATTGTTACTAAGCTGAAACGTGGCTGCAGGGATGATAGTCTGGGTGTGTGGAACAAGAGCTCACTGGGATGAGGCCTAAGAAGATCATAAAAAGCTGCTGGTGACGCCAGCTCATGAAGTCACTCCTCCAGTTCAGAGGCTTTGGCAGGGTCATTCTTGCACTCAGTCCTTGCTGAATAAGTATCTCTTTGGATGTTAAAGCTCCCATGTGTGTTTTAAGCCTAGTTAAGGAGAAAACTATAGTACTAAGGGTTTGGGGGGGGAGGGGGGTTATGTAACAGTAGCCCTGAGAAAAAGAAACAACAAACACAGTTTTTCTCAGAAACCGTGAGTCTGAATTCATAGGAATCACTGGACCCTGAAAAAACCCCACACCTTATTTCTTGATTCTGTATTGGCAAACTTAAGCTAATGCAAGTGCTACTATACACTGGCACTCAGATTTGTCAGTATTGTTAAAAGACATGTAAATACTTTAGATTAAAGCATAATGATTTAATACAGATACATTTTGTGTCTTTTGTCTATCTCTGTTTTGTAGTTACAGCAGATACTTTGCCATTTGCTAATTTTCAGCCAAGACTGAACGTATACTTGCAGGCGGGAAATTTCTCAATTAAAGAACATAACTGCAAAACCTAGTAAAAATACTTTTAGAAAATCTGCAAGAATTTTAGTTCAAGGTTTTCTTATTATACTCACAAATGATTTCACGTCCACTCTGTGTATGAAGCAATATTATTTATAACATACCTTCTTCCAGAGGAGCACTTGAATATTTTCAGAGAAGTACAAATACATCATAAATTTTCCTATCAGTAACATTAAAAATGAAAACAACTGCTTTGTATTAAAGAATTACCCACTGCCAACTAATGAATTTGAAAGAAAAATATCAAAATCACTTAAACTGGATCTTGACTGTTACACTTCAGTTGAATTTTATCCCAGGGTTAATGTCCACTGTTTAGATTATTTAGAAGTGATGAAAAGCTACATTTCCCTTCCCATCATTGTACACAGCTACCAAAAATTTCTCAGTCTATTGAATATAGTATGCCAGGCTCCCAGCTGACTGGTTGGGGGCAGGTGAAAAATTCTGTTCAAGGAATTTCAATTACTTCAGAGGCATCTTGGGAGTTTGGTTTCCAGAGCAAAACTGAACTTTAGCATAACAAAATCTATCAGTTCATATCCTGGAACACGGCTGAATCACACCAGTATCATTTCAGAGTTAAAACTCAGCTTCCCACAACTCAGATAATAATTTCAGAAGAAGGAATAAGCAGATAAAGCTCAGAATTGTACACAAGAGTGATTACAACTACTGAAAGTAACAGGAACGCCTTAAAATGACAGAACTGTGTATTACAGTCTCAAAATCTAAAGCACCATGTGTCACCTGACAGGGGTGAGGAGCACCTTCACACAGAGCCCCCGGCTTGTGAAATGATTTGTGCTGCTGTGCAACATCAGAAAACAGGACAGGATAAGGAGCAGCCCCAGAGAGCAGATGGCAGCTACCAGGGACTTCAGTGGGAGACATCAGTCTTTCCAAAACTTCTGGGAGTTAGTGGAATATTCCCATCACATCAGGAAGTCTTCTGAGGAGGTTTGGAAGTGACACACCTGCTGTGCGAGGAGATGGATTTTGGGGCTGAGCAGGAGCCCAGCCTGATCCCCAGAGAAGCATTTTGAGTTGACTGACTCAACTTGGAAGTGTAATGGGGCTGGGAAGGGGAACAACTCAAGCAACAGGAGCCTGAACTGACACTTTCCAGTACAAGTGAAAATCAGGAACTGCAGCAAGCACTTCTTAAGAAAGCAGATTAAGAAAAGCCACAGCCCTCACCCAACCTCTGTGGGCAGAGCCCAATAAATTGTATCACGATCCATGGGGAGTTGTGAAAGTTGTGTTATTATTGGGAAAAATGTAACTGTAATTTCCTAAAAGGGCTCTGTCTGCTCTCTGGGCTTATCCTGGTTAGCCAAAGGGATTATTTTACCACTTGAAACAGTCCTCATTCATAGAATTAATTCCTGATTTTTAAGAGGGTCAGGTACTTGAGTAGGGAAGGTTATCTCAGGGGTGGGAAGTAACAAGTTGGGGTCACTTAACCAGGCTGCAGAGACTCCTACCCAGCAGAGATACCAGCACACAAAAAAAACACTGTCAAATGCATGCTGAAGGATCATATTCACTTACAGCAGGAAATATTTACCAATAAGGACTGGGGATCCTTGATTATGCAGATTCTAAACTGAAGATTTTTGGACAGTTGGAGTTTTTTGCTCAATATACCACCTTTTACTTAGATTTTCAGAAAGACAAATTATAAACAGTTTCTGAAGAACTCTCAGAATACACTGAGTCACTGGAAGGAATTTTTTAAAGAGCAATTAAAAAAAAGGCATGAAACTTGAACTGAGAATTTGGGCTGCAATTATACTCTTGAAACTCAATTCCACTGGCATCCCACCTCAAAGACGAGCAAATGACAACATGATTCTGTGATTGAAACCCGTCTGCCATCAATCCACATAACTGCCTTTTACTTCACATGGACCTGCTCATCTTGTCAAGTGAAGAAAAATCTCATAATCAGTTTTAGCACCCCAGAGCCCTTCCAATTCTCAAAGTAATATTCCAAACAGCTCAAGTAGAGCACAGTAACAGAGAACTCAGCAGCCAATCCACTGTAATGCTACGAAGGAGCAGAACTTGGGATGGTAGAGGCCATAAATTTATGAAATCCTTTGGAGGCCATCCATACCAAAACATGAAGCTCAAATGGCTATTTCTCCCACCTGTTTCTAACAGTTTTGGTTTTTTCCAACAAGAGCTGTGAAGAAACAAAAGGACAGGTAGTTACCTCACACTTTAAATATGCATGTTAAAAAAATGTATCGTGTACTCCTTTAGTCTATAAAACATCCTACAGGATGGGCTGGAAACAAATACCAACAGCTTCCAAATCCTGCTTTACCTGTGTGCATACATGTACAGGAGCACAAAGGTGTCCTTGGAGTGGAGATACACCAGATTTCCTGCTAACCAATCCCAAGAACAGCATCAGAAGGAGGAAACCATAGCCTATAATTATGCTGTGCAAGCCATGTATTTCCACTGTTTAAGGGAAAATCTTCTTGGTAATAAATGCTAATTGATTGGAATCTGATATACTTATTATTAAATACATGTATTTCTAATACCTCATAATAATTAATAATTACTCATATAATTTGAATACAGCCTGCAAATTAAATTGGCATCAAATACATTCAAAGACAAACTTGTCCACAGGCTTGGGAGAACCTGCACCGAGGAAAACTGCAAAGTGCCTGCTTTTGATGCTCTTGATACTTATTAAATAAGCCTATACTACATTTTTTTAATTGGTGTTCAAAAGCATTATTATGGCAAAATTCCTAAAGGCACCTGTTAGTTGAAACATAGGGGCAGAGCAAAAAGGTTGAGTTCAAATTGCAAAAGAACTGTTAATCTTGAGCATAAATACAACCATACCAAAATTAGGACAGGGCATTGCTTGCTCCTGATGATGTTCAGGAATCCATAAATTGTATCTTAAAGGAGGAGATGGAGTACAAAAGAGAAAGGACTGAAACTCTGTGGGATGGAAAAGAAGCAGCGCTGTTTTAACACATTATCTCCCACATCTGGATTCCAGCAATGGGAGCCTGAGGAACAGATTAGGAATTCATGATTCTAGATCAGTATTTCAGTGTACAACAAGCTACATCATCTGGCTAAAGAATGCCTCATTTAGGAAAAGCTTTAACATCTGTTGCTAACAATAATTTCTGCACATATCTTGTAAAACCCCTTCAAACTTTCATCTAAAAGGAAGTTCAGCACGAAATACTTTAGATATTTTTCTAGAAAATAAGCTAGCAGCTCTCAGGCAGAGGGGGATAAAGGCTTAGGAGTAGGGGTTTTGTGAAGAGGTTTTTTTGGTTCCTTTTCTTTTACTTTTAAAAATAAAGCCACAAAGCTGTGCCAAACTGTGTCCAGATGATGAATACTCTGGCCTTCATATCTTACTTGGGTTCCTCTGCAGCTCACCCCTCCCAGCTCTGCAAGCTGCAGGGAGAAATGGATTTATTTGCCTGGTCCATTTCTCTGGACAGTGACTTGTGTGAGCTTTGCACATGTAGGGAACTCGCTGAAGTGGTAGTGGATGTTCTTCCCAAGGCCTTTGTCGTGTGCAAAGCCAAGCTTACTGCACGTTGGAGTCTGGTAACATGGGGTTGCACATCAGAGTGTAAACTGAATGCTGAATGGGGTGAAAAAAGTGCAAAAGGAAATTCACTGCTCAACATTTCACAGTTGTAAAATGTGTGCATCAGGAAGCAAATTCAAAGACAGCAGAAAAGAGGGAAAAGGGCAAAACAGAGACCAAAAATCACAAGAAGTGGGAGAAAGGAGAAAAAAAGTTGCAAAATCCCATTTCTTGACAACATACAATTAATAAGATGTCAAAACATTTCCAAATATTAAGTTGTCCATTTGCAAGCATCCTAGTCTCCTAGAAATCTGCATTTCATTCTTATTAAGATACAGTAAATCTGGCTCAGAGATTTACACAAAGTCTGGAAAAGAAGTGAAGGAGACACAGCGGGGAAGTGAAAGCTGAACATTCCTGTGGTCCTCATATGAAGTCACAGCATTTTCCCATCGAGTGACATGGGTTAGCTTTATCCAAATAATGCAGCACATGCTTAGTCCTTTACATAGATGCCATTTCAGTGCCATTTGGTAAATAATTACACTTCACCTTTTTTAGTAATGCCAAACTCTAGATTACACCCTGTATCGAGGTTCTTGCAAGTGAATGAATCTGAATCACATCCTCTAAACCAATTCCCACCACTAACTTTTCTTTTAGTAAGATCAAAGACAAGGACTCAGTTCAAATACCTGGAAGGCAGTGTTTCAACTTACTTTTATTGTACAAATTAAAAGCATGCATCGTGCCTTTATGACATGATGATAAATTTAAGTCTGTCACAATAAAACAAGAATGACACCAATATTACATAGCTGTGGTATCTCTCCAAAGAATTACTGTTTACATATTAAATTAGTTGTCTGAACTTTTTAAAAGAAAAGCATTTTGCATTGTTTCACAGCTGAGCTATGAAATAGCTTGTACCAAGCCTTGCAGGTACTCATTTAGCAATAACATAATTCTATTTTTAAACGTGTGTGCAAAAGACTCCCTAGTCCAGTTCCTACCGAAGCTTTACCTACATAATCACATCAACCAGTAATGCAAACGTGCCCTGACTGGAGACAAGCCCTCATTAGATTATGTTGCATTATAACAAATTCCTCACAGTTCCTAATGAAACACTTGCCATCTAGCAAAGTAAGGCGATTAAGTAAACAGCGCTGCAGCATGACACCGTGTGGTAAAATGCCACGGGGAAGGGCTTAATTGCAGGAGCTTGCACTAAATGCTGAGCTCCAAGCAAGCTGAGCGGAATCCAAAGTGATGGGAGGAGAAATGGAGCACTCTTTAAGTATTTCTGGACTGTATACCTAATTACTTGTGGATGGAAGCTAATGAAGTCCAAAACACACACAGCAAAGCAGGAAACTTGACGGTGTGTCTATGTAAGTGTGGCTCGTAATGTTTTTAACCCATATAAAATCCACATCCCAAGGTTGCATGCAGTGTGTGTAAACATGTATTTTCACAGCTGCTACCCTTCAGCTCTCCTGTTTGCATATGCAAATGTTGAAAGGCTGATGTGATGAAAATCTGCACCCAAATAAACAAACAAGGCTGAGCCTTGCTCGTCAGGCTCCGTGTCTGGATGTAGAAGTTCTCATCATCATCGGGTGCGCACTGGCTCACGGCAGGGGATGCTCTTTGTCTCCCGGCAGAAAACAGACGAGTTGATGCCTTCCCATCCTGGTCTTCATGCACAGGAGATCTGTGTAGGCACACTGCAGCTTCAATGTGGAATTTTCCCAACAGCCCAGATAACTTTGCCCCACCTCCCAAAGTGATACGGATGCCAAGAGGACCTCCAATTCTATGAGCTCAAATCACTTTGTACTTTGAAGTACTTGAATATTTTCTGTGTCCAGTCATTTGATGACTTGAAAACTTGAGAGTTCATTGATCTTGCCAACAAACTTCCTCCTAGTTCAGCAAAACATCAGAGCATCTGCAACTCTATGAAACTTTACAGAACATTTTTCCCAAATGAATGCTCAGCTACTGTAGGTGCTGCATATCAGCAGCCAGGCTCTGAGTTTGTTTTCCCTGAAATGTAGAGCCAGACTTGCAGACAGATTTGGCCCTTGATACATGCAAATACTAGACAGCAGCAAAGGAAACTGCTCCTTGTGAAATGAAATAAGACAGCTCAAGAGGGATGTTTCAAAAATAAATAAAAGACTGGAGGCCTGAAGAGGCACTGTGTTTTTGGAGGCTGTTATCCTCTTAACTTTGGACAATGACAAGTTGGAAAACCTGCCTCACCTGCCTCTCCTGCTGACAGTCCCCCACAGCACCGCCAGCTGGGGTGAGCCACAAGGGTTTTCAAGCACTGGCTGTATACAGTAAACATCTGAACAGGATCTCTGGAAGTGTCCCCACAAGATGTGTGGACGGACCACCCAGACAGGGCCTGGTGAGATAAATTTGCAATGCCTGGGCACCTCCAACTGCTCTTCCAAATGCCATAGAAAAGGCCGAGTTACCACAGGGGAGCAAGGTTTAACGTTGCCTGAGCTCTGTTTATTTCTAAGAATGCCCTGAGAAAATAAAACATGCTGTAAGCTAAACAATTAGCCTTCCAAGAAAAATGGTACAGGCCAGACAGATATTACAATGTAGCTTCTGATCTGCCAATGAAGTGGGCTGCAGCTGCAAGTCACTCCACTAAGTGAAAATAGATTAACTGCATACATAAACTGCCTGATCCCTCTGTAAAACTGAGCAGGGGATTTGTGGGATCTGTAATCCTGGTATTCAGGTCCTCCCCTCTGCTCAGCAGAGATGCCTGAATCTGTTTCAGGCGTGTCACACAGCTATTTTCAGCTGACTCCTCCAATATTGGAGATATTAAAAAATGTCTTTACAACAATATTCAATTACTCTAGACATTAACAATTAACAAGAGTTTTAGGTACATAGACATTCCATTCCCCTTGGAGGGGAATATTTACAATGCAGTATATACAGTATTACATTCAATGTGGAGACTGTACTGCTGTGACATTACTATTTTCTGAAAGTGTCCCTTTTTCCTTTCAATATTGGAACTGTCAATATTACAGAAAAAATACATATTTTAGCATGTTTTGATGCTAAAAATATAGATAGCTCTATATAAGATGTAATGTGAATAATATACATGGTGTTTGTGTGTATAGACCGATAAACCCAAATATGGAGGCATATTTTTTTAAAAGTCACCAAAATAATGCTCTTGTCCTAGAAACTAGAATGGAATTTTGCAGATATTTCACTAACACTAATCAACCAGTCTTCACACACATACAAGAGAATAAAAAGCCAACATCACAAAACTTCAGATGATAAAGGTGTTTCAGGAACCTATGGCTGGCAGCTCAAGCTCTGGAACGCAAAGAGGATCTCCAGTTCACCCTGCAAGGAAGGCAGCAGAGAGGCTCCACGTAATAGCAGGTCCTTCAAGGTGGATGAAAATCTAAAATACATGTTCTTACAGCCATAGACATTGTCACTGGAGCAGAGAATATCATTAACATAAATAGCACTCTTAAAGAGAACTACCTCATCAGAATGGTTACCTAAGTCTTGTTACTATCAAGTTCTGTTACACATAATTAGCCTGAAATCATAAAAAAACATCCAGTTAAACCCACAACATTTAATTCATGTTAAACATATCTGTACTTCTTCTTGAAACTCTACTTTAATAGTCCAAAATTCTCTCCTGGGCCTTCCAGAGAAAGTGAAACTGTCCACACAATAAAAATAATTTTATAATAAAAACCTGTTTTCTTGAAGCACACTTTTATGAAGCACAGTATTAACTCTTGGAAAATTATAATCTAGCCTGTTGCTATTAGTATTCATTAAAATGCAATTCATTAATTTGTAGGAAATGAAGTTTATATTGGTAAGTAATTATTTGACAGTTTAAATGCAAAATCAGCATTTGGGTCAGATTTTAATACTGCTTTTTGATTTCAAAAACTGTGCATTTGTAAGACCAAAAATTACATTTGCAACTGACAATCTCTAGATTTTTCTTATGCTGTTACCTTTCAGTAATATTATGCTCCAATTCTAAAGGCAGTAGATAAAAATGTGCATGAGAGGCTGCAAATCTGAAGAAATAACGAATAATTACATTATCATAAGGAAGAGACAGTTTTGAAAGCATCTTTGTCAGGTTACTTTGATAAGTGTCACTTCCAGCTCACCGTCAAGAGAGGGAGCATAGACTTATATGCCAACGAGGGAGAATGACGGAATGCAAAATATTAAAATATTTCATGGGAGATCTTAGACCTCCTGCCTGTTTGCTAAAAATCTGCACCTCAGAGAACCTAGTATTATTAGTCCATAATCTAACATCAGTATTGTTTTGGAAAGTAATTAAGAATCTATTCAGGAAATTAAATAGGGTTGAGTTAAAATTTAGCTGTCAGTTTGCATGTTGAAGCACGAGCCTGACGCTTCCAGAAGACAGAGTTACCTAAATTATCAGCATGTGATTTGACTGAGGTATAAATCAGCCATTCTCTTGGGTTTTTCTTAAGTATACAAAAGAACTTCTTTAAGCCAATTGCCTTTGCTTCACCATCAAACTGTCAGCTTTAGTCATTTTGTTACACAGAACAACAATTTTCTGATTCAAAACAGAATTGAAGATAAACATGTTTTAGGAATTCAGAATACTGTCATGCCACAGTGCTTTGATTAAAGGGATATCAAATAAATAAATAAATGAATAAATAAACAAACTAATAAAAAACCATAATAATCACAGTATGTATTTTTATGTCCTCTAGCAGCCAGGTTATGGAAAGATCAAAACAAAATCGTATTTTCTCTCTGTTCTCAGTTAATGTTGACAGGGTTAGGTAAATGATTGGTACTGAAACCTGCAGTAAATTATTCTGTGTGTACTTTGAATGCAGGAGCAGGAAAGAAAGATACACAGCAACCAAGCAGATCTGCCAGCATCTTCCTGGGTCAGTTGTCATCATGGAGGAAAAGCAAATCATTTTTTCACCTAACCAATCTATTTGCTATTTATTGTAACTCATGGAATATTTCCTTCTCTCCCTCCTCCACGATGTTGCTGGTACACTTAAACAGGACACTTTGTTATGAAAAAGGACTCATTTGCTTTTTCCCACCTCAGCCTGCCTCTCCCAACCCCTTCTGTGAGATTTTGCCAATGAGGCTTTTCACCTCTCTGAACTTCCCCCCTTCTGTCAGGGCTGCAGAGCATACTTGCAGGAGTTATTTGATCAGTCCCACTCCTGAGAGTTATTTGATCTGCCATGGATGTTGAAGTAAATCCAGTCCCTTTGCTTTGTTGTGGAAAATGAATGTGTCAGAAACAATAGCAAGATGGGGGATTCCACGCATCCTGTGGCCTCCTGTGGGACATAGCCAGAATCCCTACTCCACGGTTTGATGTACGGGTCCCCAGCTGAAGCACCCCAGTAAGAAAAGTAATTACTTGTAATTGCCTGTGACATTTCAGATGATTGAAAAAACCACCAAAACTGAAGTATCTTCATTGCAATCTACTTTATTACTTAATTGGATGCATTTCCTCATTCTCTGTATTTTCTCAGAAAACAAAACAAAAAAACTATGAAAACCAAATTTAAAAAGCCAGCAGCTTCCCATCTGGAAGCCCAACACAGCCTCTCTCAGCTCTGTAACTTGAGCAAGGAAGCATCACACAGTCCAAAGGCAAAAATAAAAGTCAGTACAACTCCAGAGACAAAACAAAATACAGCTGTACAAAATACAGCTTTTAAAAAATTTTTGGGGCCGACCTAAACCAGAAATAATTCCAGATCATGCATAATAAGTGATTTTCTTTTTTTTCTGTCCTTACTGGAAAGATTCAGAAAGTCAAACACAGAAAAATTATAAATAAAACTCCATGTGAAAGCATTGCTACTGTATAGTACAGCAAAACTACAGGCAGGAATCACAGACATAGACATGAAAATATAAACAGCAGAAAAAAAATATGTTTAGCCACTCTTTGGGTAAAATGAAACCTGTTTTTTTTCTAAGGGTGATACTGATGCCACAAGTCCATCTGCTTCCTGAAGGACTTGCATGTCAAATCAAAATTTTAAAAAAACCAAAACAACAACTCTGTGAAACTGGTACATGTTTTGGCTTGAAAATTCCTGGGCTAAACCAAAAACAGCACTTGTGCATTCAGATGTTTTTCAGTCTAGTTTCATATTTTTTAAACTATTTCTTGGTTGTTCGTTTGAACAATGTACAGGAACGGTGTATGTATCTACATTTATGTATAAGAAATGGCAAAGTATTAAAAAATATTTTCCCAGTTTTAGTAAGCCTGCAGTAACTACAGTAAATAAAATCTTATTACTTGTGAAATATAAGGTCAACAGCTCTGGTCTTAAACAGTTGCTCTCCATTTTCAGTCAAGTTTAATGAAAGTCAGTTCCTAAAATATAAATGGCCACCAAGAGACTACATCCACAGAAAATATGTAGAGTTTCACACAGGGCAGATTTTGCTTTTAAACAGAGCTCTGCTGAGTTGGCTTCTACCATACACAACTTGTTGGATATGTTTAAACCAAACCAGCTGGGTCCATCTTGATTAATTATCATCTATACTACAGAACAATTAGAGATGCAACTTTCCCCTAGACTGGCATCTTGATATTTGTATGCACACACAGCTTCTATGTTCAGAAAGCCAGGTTGCTGAAACACCCTCCATCACTGCTGGTTGCAGTTGTTGTAATGGTTTTCTTTGCTTCTTCATCCAGCCTAACCTCTGAGGCCTACTATTTCACTATTTTTGCATATAATGTTTGCCAAACCATTTTGCAAAATCTCCCGATACTATGTTTTTTAAAAAAATTAATGCTAATTTATACAATTACTACTACTCAGCACTCAGTTTCTCAATAACAAACTGCTTCCTCGTAACCAGAGCAGTTTATTCACCTGACCCAAAGATCACTGGAGGTCCCAGTTTCCAATAACCAACCCTCAGCAGCAAAACCACACAGAATGAATTTCCTACACACATGGGACCCGGTAATACTCTGCCAAGAACTGAGTTGCAGCAGTCCCACTCAAAATGCACGGTTGTGAGGCAAAGGTCTCAAGTCACAGCGTTGGAGAGGGAGGTGTTTGCAGAGGACCCATACCTGGATGAGACTGCAATCCTACATTAATTCATGCAATGCACATATGGGCCCCGCTTTGATCCCGGCTCCCCAGAATAAACAAGACACAAGCAATTTCCTCCCATCCACCTGCCTCTCCTTCCTTCCTTCCCTATGGAAATTGTCTTCAAACGCATTTGAAAGCCATTAGTCAGCCTCTAACAGCCCTGGAAGAGCAGTGGAAAACGGTAGGCAATTAATTTCCCTTCCGTTTGGGAAACCAACAGGTGGGCAGAGGAGAGGCCCCTGAGTTCACACCCACAGGAGAGTGAGATGATGCTGCCAGGGCACATCCCACAGCTGCAGGACAGCTGTTCCTCCTGCTCCCGGCTTTGAAGTAGCTGTGGAACGCCAAAGGGGTTCAGGAACCAACAACAGAAATTTTGAGAAAACTCAGGGGTTTTTTTTTTCCCCTGCCATCCCCAGGACTCTCTCTCTTCCAACAGCTGTCATGATTAAGGATGCTTTCTGAAGCTGGAGGTTACGGATCACACTGAGCACAAGCAACCACTTCATCTCCCCATGCCCACCATTCATCACAGTCATTCCAACGAGGGCTGTGTGCCCTCCTGTATGTGACACACCAATCCATTCCCAGTTATTTCATTAGCTTACTTTATGTCTTCCCCTATAAATTATATGAAGAACAAAGCAGGTTGTTAGAAGAACAAACACCTTCTTTCTCACAGCGCATCCTACCTGCAATATCCGGACAAGGGGTGTTTTCGCCAACTAGTTTAACAATACGAGAGAAGGTGAATAATCAAAACTGTAAAAAAAATTTCATTAAAATTCTTCTAAAGGTGGTATGTTAGTGGTTTGTTGCTTTTATATAAATTGAAAAAAAATATCAATTCTCATTTGGCATCTACTGCTTGGGGTTGGATTCCAAGTTTTATAGTTAAGTAACTCTCTGTTCCATTGCACACGTGTGCATCTGTGAAACAGGACATTTGTATATCTGAAGAGATAACTACAGCAGATAACAAATTCACTTTCATACTAAAAGGTAAAAGACCAATTAAATATTAGAAAACATGTTGAGTAATGAATACAATTATTGGAAGTGCCTTTTGACAGTATTCTAACACATTCTTTGCAACATTAAAGCATTTTTGCAGTCAAAAATACAAAATCGAAGTCTTTACATATTGTACACATTTGTCAATGGAAACGTCAGCCTTTGCCAGAAGGCATAGAATCAGTTTAGTTTTGCAATTGAGAACACAAAAGCTCTTTAGTAGGCTTCTAGCTGTATTTGAGTGATATGGATGCAGCCCTTAATAATAAACAGCAAATCTCTGTAATGTCATCATCAAATGTATTGCAATATACTGTTAGCTACTGCCTCCAGATAGAAGATGCTGAAGAACCATTTGTATTCTTTCTCTTTTGATTAGATTATTCTGTGGTACAAGTTTAATTAAAATAAATAAATAAATAAATAACTCTTTAAAATTTCATAGTATTTAGTGAAAAAAAAAACCCAAACCTAACCAAAACACAAAAACTTACCCACAGCATTCATGCTGCAGCAAACAAACATATCACACTCCACAGACCTCCCAACAACTTCACTGCCATTAGCTTGGTTTGTATAATTACTGTTATTTCAGTAAACACTTCACATTCCAACTACTTAATACACTATTCACTGCAGATGGTCCCTTTTCTGCTCTTGTCAAGACAGTATCAATACTCAGCAACTATTTGGAACTCAATTTTACTTGAAGGATACTTTTGTATTATTTTCTAAATAGGAATTTCTCTATCTGTCCTTTTCTCTACAATATTTTTGTATGAAAAAAGGTACGTGCCAATTCGGGGGCTTCTCATAAATTCATTCGCACAATTCTCAGAATTTAGATGACCACAGAAAGAGAGATTTGTAGTCTCACATCCTAGCGACTCCCAAATTCAGATTGCATTTTGAGTGTGGTAAAATGCATTATAACTTGGGTTTAGAAAATGACAGAAGGCTCATCTTTCTACTAGACTTGAGATACATCCTTGAGATGTCTTTTTCTCCCCTTGATCTGAATTGTTTCAAAATTATCGTAACTGTATCCTCCAGGGAAAGCAAAAGCTCATTCTTTGCAAAGCTCATAGGGCATTTGGATCAATACTTCAGTGCATTAGACTGCTTTCCAGTGCCAGCTTTTATCCTTCAACATGTTTCCTTACAAAATTCTTCTTTTATTTTTCCCTTCACCCTGTTTTCTTTTCTCCAAACTGACATTCCTGGTCAGTGCTTGCTTCCACTCTGCCATACCTTCAACCTTTATAACACATTTTATGCCCTGGTTGCACACATCTCAGGATTGGGCAGTTTTGAAGAGAAATTCTCTTTCCATGGATTTGTGAATGCAAATCTAGGATTATTTTAATTCTTCAATTTTCTCTTTGCCACCTCCAGCTCCAGTTCACACTGACTTGTGGAAGTGAATGCTATTTGATCTTTGCATTTTTAATTTTTAAACTCTCCACTTAAAAATGCAGTTTTGTTTGCCTGGAATATCTGTAGTGTTTCCAGCTTTGTGGAGGTGAAAGCATGGGATGAAGAGAGCAGGAGGGTTTGAACACTCTCAAATGTCTACCTAGCACCAACTGAGAGCAAACATGAACTCCCTGCTTACAAATCCCCTGCATCCCCAGCCATAAATCCAACTGTGTCTGTGAGGAAAGACTGAGCCTTGGTTCAGAAAGGCTAATTTTCAATAGTGCTGGACATTTTGGAAATTTTGCACATGTTAGCAAATGCTTCAAGAGCCATATGTAAACACACAGGGTGGGAATATTTTGGGGGAAGTGTGGAACGATCCCAAGTGGAAAACTTCACACCTTTCCCAACCTCTGCTGTAGGCTTCCAGCTCAACGTGGGACCAAGTAATTTCCTCCAACTCTGACCACAACACTTTTACATACATTCAAAAAATAGTTACTGACCTTCTGTGACGGCAGCTTCCAGAATATTAGCTTTCAAAATATCAAATACCAAGCACTGAGACATACCTACTTATTCCAACATTCTCTTCCTGCATGCCAGTGGAGATCAAAACAAGTCAAGTATCCTGGACTGGAAGTGCAGTTTCAAGGAACTGTTTTGATATTCCAGACATGGACATTTTTTTGGGTTGGGATTTATTTTTGGTGGGGCTTTTTTCTCTGCTTGGGTAGGCTATAAGTAAAGAAACACGGGAGCCATCTGTTTGTGGATGTTGGAAAAATGTCCCCAGCGTAAGTCTCTACAGGCGTATCTCTAGGAAGATAAATTCATTTTATTTTAATTGAAAACTTAATTTCCTAAGAAATTGATGAAACTGATCCCACTTCCTACCCTGCCCTTCCAGATACAATTTCATATTCTTCAGTAGCAAACTCATCTTCCAGTGCTCACATTAGTCCAGATGTGAATCCAACTGAAAATTAAATCTAAATGAATCACAGTGGAAACTAATAGGAGGAGTTTATTTTGCTTACCAAAATCTTTTCTTACCATGAATATGCTATCCATCATTAGCCTGTTCAAAATATTCCTGCATTCCAGTAACTTCAGGATCAAACTCGGGGCCTTACTCTCATGCTTTCTTCCCCCTTTGGTCTAGCTACTGCTTTCATTTAGTATATTCCTGTCCAGCTCTGCCAAGGACACTGTCTCAGTAAATAAGGCATTTCAGATCCTTTATGGTGTTATGATCAGAGTACGACACATCTGCCTTCTCCTTCTCACCAGCCACAGTCCTGCAAAAGTCACAGTCCCTTAGGTCTTGGGCCAAACTCTCTTGCAGTACCAGATACAGGGGGTATAACAGTGGGAATGTATGGGAGCTGTTTGACTTTCCTTAGTCTTTATACCTGGAAGCAAAGCAAAGTTCCCAGGAGGACAGCTAACATAAATCAAATGAGTTCCATTTCAGAATATTTAACTTTCTGAAATTTCACCTTCATCAAACAATGCGAGCACAATTTTGAATATGTTTTAAGTTAAGAATGAAGAAGTAAGAGAAGGAAAAGTAAAGTATTGGAAACTTAAAGTGATGGGAAAAAAAGAAGGACTGTTTCTGCTCCATTACTGGAAAGGGACATTGGGCTGTACTTGTTACCAGAGAAACAGTATATGTTTTTCTTTATTCAGTGGAGATTTATATAAAATAAGCCTCACGATGAAACCATTTCTGAAAGTGAATGCTAGTAAACTGGCTAAGATATTGTCCTCTCAAGCCTAAATTAAAACTTGCCATATTTATATATTTTCCTTTTTTGTTTCCGCTCCAAACATATAAAAAATTCATTCAGAGTCAAGTTCTGAACACCTAACAAGAATGCAGGCTTTGAATGGATTGAGTGCCTCTCAGTGTGTCAGACCCCATGCTGATCATCTCTTGGATCACCACTGGCTCTAAGGGCAGCCAGGGAAGCTTCCCAGCTCTGGCCCTCAGCAACACTATCATGTCTTTATAGCACATTTCTGACTGAATTAATTTTTAATTGCTAAAATAAATTACTGCAACAACCTAAGAAAAAGTGAAGTTGATTTTTCACTTTATTAGAATAAGCCATGCTAGCATTCTTACTGCTCTTCCCTGATTACATTATATTGAGCCTGCTTGTGATAGGGAAAAAGATCCGATTAGGAGCTGACCTAATCCAATCATACAAAGAGCCCACAGGCTTAGCAGAGAGGTTGGCCCCGTATCATCCATCTATCAGGAGTCTGTGTAACTACTTCAAGTGATACAAGGCACTGAAAGAGCCACAGACTCTCAAAGTACTTCAGGAATAAAGTTCTTCACGATCAATAATAATTTTTTGGTTTCTTAGCCCCTCTTGCAAAGCTGTCCAGACTACCTGACAACACATCGAGCCATTAGGTTTTGGGTAAAAGAACAGGAAGGATCAGAAGCTCCATCACTGCTCCTTCTTGGTCAGCCAGCAGTGTGTGTTGTGGTTGGGCAGCCCTCCCATCCCAGCCTCATGCTCTGAGCCAGCTTTTCCCCCCACAACTCTTCCAGCTGTTTCACCTTAACATGGCAGGCAACACAGCCCCTTTTTCCACAGAACAAATGAATTCAGTTGTCAGCTCGGGAAAAGATCAGAATTTTGGCAGTAAATCTGTAGCATAATGGCTGACAGAGCTGCACAAAGACTGAGTTTGCTGCCTGTGAGCCAAGAAAACTTTTGTAAGGAAGCTGCTGGAGGCAGTAGCAGAGGATGAACAAGCCACACTGGGTGCTTGGGGAGGCTGTACAGTGCATCCTCTTGCCTCCTCCCCTCCTGTGCCTTGCTAAGTAAGGCGCTGTCAGAAATATGACAGGTCTTTCACAACAGGCTGGAGACTACTTGGTGCTCCAGTCCAGGTGGGCCTGGAAACCACTTCACTGAGCTCTTGGGCCCTGCTGAGAAAAGTCATGCACACACAGCCTCTGTCTCTGGATTTGAAGCTGGGATCTTGATGGACAGGCAAAGTGAGCAGGTCATCTTGCAATGGGAGAGAAAAAAGCCAAGCAGCCTGGCAAGTTCCTACAGCACTTCCAGGAGTATCTGAGGCCAGGCAGGCCTTTTTAAACAACACGGAAGCAGCTCATACTCTTACAATTTCTTTATGATCAAAAACCAGATTGCTCCTGTAGGCATAAAGAAATTAAACCAGCAGTTCCCTTCATTAGTATCAGAGCACTGCAGAGAAGGGCCTGTGTGGGTGTAGACATCCTGTGCTTCCTGCAGAACACTCACAGTTTAAGTCATTCCCTCCCAGCACCTCTGGTTTCGAGAGTCATGACCCAACACCACTCCAACCAGACAGGCTGGTGATGCCTGGAGTTGTAGAGTGGAGTTGAGTGAGGGACCAGATCATGTTATAACTTCCACTACCTAAAAAAATGTACATAGAGAGAAAGCAGAGATACTCTTCTCATCAGGATGTATTTTCACAAAACATAGGTAATGGGCACGAATTGCTGCAGGGCAAAGTACAAATGAATATAGGGGGGAAAATATCCAGTGAGAACAACTGAACTTTGGAAAAGATCACTCAAAGAAGTGATGGAATCTTCTTGCTGGAAAAAAACAAGGCTCAGCTTGGTAATGTCCTGAATAATTAAACCTAAGTCCTGCAACAGAGAGACCAAATGATTTCCAGAAGTCCCTTCCAAACCATGCTTTGCTGTGGTTCCAATTCAAATCCTAAAGCGAAGGGACAAAAATAAAGCAACATTTTTCTTGAAATTAAGGTAATTCCACAAATAAACTTCCTTCACTCAATTCATCTAGAAACAGTATTTTTTAAATAATACATCTCCCTCTCTTCTCAAATCCAATAAAAAAGGACAGGACGGCAAAAGTCATCAGTGTAACTTGCCAAACACTGTTGTGTTGTGTAACTACACAGCTTCTTGGAGCTGCATTTCTTTTTAAAATGGTTAAGATCCCACAAAAAAATCAGAAGCAAAGAGCTTAAGTAATCATCAACAGTGCGAATCATGGGTTTATCCTAAATGTCAAATTTAAGTGACTCTGTTACTGAGAAAGGAGAGCAACACATGACTTTCCTGTACTATTGGAAGGGACATCAGAGAACGGAGCTTTCAGCCCTTGGCTTGACTGCTCCATGGTAATCTACAACCAGCTAAAATGACAGAAGGCCTATGAAATGGCTTACAACAGACTTTTGATGAATTACTTCATCAAAATCAACACACATGAACGGAAGAAGATTGCCAAGATGATTTACTAACAAAGATGGGACTCCAGGACCATCCCAATGAGGGGAAGTGCTATACATAATTTCTACATTTCTATTTGGAAAAAAAAAAAAATCCTGTGTAGAATCTTTGAAGGAGCAATGTTGAGTTATGTTAAGTAGTTACAGAGTGTGATCACAGCCATCCAGCCCCATGCTGGAAACCACTAGCAAGACAGCATTATGACCCAAAAATTAGAGCAGATGAAAGTATCCCTAACTCAGAACTTCTCCAGGGACATTCAGGAGTTGCAACCTGATCTAGTTGAAGATGTCCCCTGCAGGGGGCTGAGCTACGTGACCTTTAAAGGATCCTTCCAACTCAAATTGTTCTATGAATCTACAATTCTATTCCACAGCTTTTAAATTTCCATCTTCAGCTGTGCAATCTGAACGCTTATCACAAGTTCCACGTATCATTTAAATACAGTCCCTGAAAACTCAGTTTGTTGTTGCCTTGAGCAGTCAGGAAAAGTAATTTGACCAGCAGAGCGATACTGAACTGGAATCAAAACTGGACAGGGAGTTATGCTCACCCACTGATGCTCTGAACTGAAAGCTCATACAATGTCACTCTTGTTTCTCGTCTAAAATCAAAGCAGCATTTCATTCTCTGAAGTCTCTCCAAAGAGAACAAAAAAAGGGCAGCAGACAGCTCCTCACAGGTGTCTGGAAGGGGAGATCGCTTTTGGGTCTCCCAATGGGAAATAACAGAGGAAAAGGAGACTAAAAAACACACACAGAGCAAAACCAAGATTTGGGAGATAAGGAAGAAAATAAATTATTTAAAAAATGAAATAAAGGATAAGAGGGAGCAAGAGAAGTCTTTGGCAATTAAGAAGACAACAAAAATAATTAGGAAGAAACCTGAATGACACAGAGGAAGGAGAAGCCACTTGTTTGCTCAAGGGGCTGTGTTGCCAACACCTCCCTTGCAGGACCTAGGGAAGGAAGGGAGAGGAGAGCACAGCACATCACCAAGAGGCACACGATGGGGAATACTCTGGCTGGCTGATGTGCTCAGTGGGAGGCACTGCACAGCAGCTCTGCATTTCCCCAGGTTTGATCTCTGAAAAACAGCACTAAAGTAAATATATGCTCCTGTGGAAGTTCAGCCATGTCCCTGGAGCTCATTCATTTTGTAACCTTTTCCCAGCTGCTGGCCTGCAATGGTATCAGTTCACTTGAAGCCAGACTGGATTTCAAAGGAAAGGTCCCAGAGGTGACAAGCAGCTCATTAATTCACTGTAGTGCTCTAGTGCTGGAGGAAGTGCTGTAAACGCACAATCTGAAACTATTTAGAGCCACCAAATAATTATATCACAAGAAGCCACCGCACACTTCACATTCACTAATGCTAAAATCTAGCTATGTAATCTGCTGAGAGAATTAATGAAGAAAAAAGGAGGAGACTGGCAATTTATTAAGAAATGCTAATCAACCTGTTTTTGAAGTGTCCCTCATTTGCATTACAAACATTATTATGAAAATTCAGCATTATGCCTCTCTGTGCTGCATTGTACTGCTCTACTGAACATCAAAAATATTCACTTCCTTAGAGCAGGGAAAAAAAGGGAATGAAAAATCATGATCAAAGATAACTTCAATTACTTGTTAATTTCACCTTAATTCCACTCCTGGGATAATAAGACTTCCTCATAAGTTCCCTTCCCTGCAACAAATTCTGATATATGCTTATAGGCCCCTAAATATATTCCCACAAGAAGTACATGAATAAATATGCATCGGTGTAATTTACATAGCCTTCACCACAAGCATGGTAGGCCTGTTCATAAAAAACCCACTACAGTTTACTATGTGCAAAACTCATTAAACTCCCCTTTGAATACAGGAATGAAACTTATTTTTTAATTTATTAGACACACTTCCATTGGTCTTCTACCCAAAAACATTATGAGGGATGCTCAGAGACACTTTTATTCTCTAGTAAAAATAAAATAACAGCACAGAAAAATCAGAAGTAAATAATTTTGATCATGTATCAAAACTTCACACACTCATGCCTGAATAAACTACTTTCCAGTTGCATAGGTAAGTTGATATGAAGAAAAGCAAAGTAATTTCTTAGTTGGTTTATCTATCAAAACTTTTTCCACAATTTATCACTGGATATATTTTCTTCCCTTCTCATGGACCACTGAAATTTTAACTGCAAAGACTCGGGGAAACACACCTGACTCGCCAATCAATACTATGAACAGGTAGAAAATGAAGACATTATTAAACTTTAAAAAGCAGGCAACAGAATGATACATCTCAATTACTTATTCTGGTCCACCAGCTGCATATGAAATATATTTCTTGAAAATGTTTCTCTTTTGAAGAACTGGTAAGCTCTAAAGAGAAAAAATTGATACTGGAAAATTCATGACCAGCTCTGCCTAAAATCACAGACTTATATAATAGGATTTCCAGAATTTTCAGTGAGGCCAGACAAATTCAGACTGAAAGAAATTTTTTAGAAGATACCTGACTAATAATACAGTATATCTTCTCTGGCTATGACTCTGAAATGTAATTGATCAGATGGAATGACAAAAGATATAAAACCCAGCAAACATACACAACTGCTTTTAAAAACACAAATCTTTTGAAAGGAAAAGTCTCACCTCAACTTCTGAACAAAAAATGCCTGTTAATCTTCCTTTTTTGGTGTGTTTGTGCTTGTTTAGAAAGCAGAACCTGAGGACCAAAGGTTGCAACACTTCAGAAATGAAAGCCACCAAATCTGGGGTCTCAAAATGGGAACAAAAACCCCCTTGTACAGACACATTAGATAATGACAACAAGCTCTTTCAGGAAAAAGACTAACTGTGCTTTTCCTTCCTTATGTCTACTGTTAGTCCCACATCTTCCCTCTTTCTTTGTAAAAAACATTAAACTCGGGGATAGAAGAATAAACCTGCTTTAGATTCCATTTTATCTCTTTGGGAGAATATGATTGTGTTTTCATTAAGGCAAAAAGCAGGTGTTTCTGTAGGACACTAAGACCCATTCTTTGGGGATGGGTGTCATAACTTGTAAAGATATACCTATAGTAAAGCAGCATCTCATACTGGCCCTTCCCATGAGCAGGACTGAACTTTAAAACCATGAACTGCATTTTGAAGGTATGGATGGTGATTTGTGCATGACTAAACCACTGGGTATGTAAGGGTGCAGAACTCCTCCCTCTCCTCCCCTCTTTGTCCCCAGACTGCTTCCCCACCGTGTTAATGTCACCAGTGGAACAGGTGACCTGATGAAAAGCCAAAACACACGGCCTTCTGCTGTTACAGATGCTTTCTCTGCACACTGAGAGTCTTCAAAGTTTTCTCCCTGCCTGAAGACCAGGCCAGGGATTGTTTGGCCTCAGTGTGTTAGGAAGGGGTCTCACCTGCAGCCTAATGAAGTGATCGATTCAGCAACACTCTGCTTTCCTGTCAGAAGGGTTATAGATTTTCCTGACACCATAGATCTGCCAAAGGAAAAAGGTACACAGGGAAAAGGCTGTGCTGTGTAAGAGAGGGAGGGCTAACCTAAAATGCATCCTTCTCTTCTGTATTTCTGTCTGTAGATCAAAACCTGACCATCTTCCCAGAGGGCAGGGCTGCAACAAATTATACACACATTACTCTTCTTTCTACCTGGACTGCAGCTTTAGATGTCCTTCAAATTTCCTTTTATTTTACTAATCTGGATGGTTGAAACATCAGCCACCTTAAGGGATATAGAAAACATTATTTACTCAGTTGAAATTTAGTTTTTAAACTACAAGTATTGGTCCATCCAATCAACGTGACTTGAAACACAGCAGGCTTGCACAGCAAAGTTCTGTGATGTTTCCTGGATTTACATTTTTTTTTAGTTGTTTTCTCTTCTGCATAATCCCCCCAAGGCTATAAAAAGCCAGGTATTATAAGCATATGATTTGTTGAACAGACTGCATGAATTTAATTCAGCAGTTTTCATTTACAGTATTTAGATATGGCAGACCTCAGGGAGCTGTTTGAGAAGCTACTCCATTCTGCTTTCCCCTTTCCTTTTAAACATGCATTTGTATTGCTGAGGACTGTGATTTAGGAAAGACAGGAAAATAGCAGACACTTTGAACCATTCTGATTTTCCCTCCTAGTCTACCAGATTTTAAGTGACGATACTGGTTCTCCCAGTGGGCACTTCCTCTTTTATTGGGGTGCTTGCCAATCTTCATTGCTACAGTATATTGTCTTCTAAGGCTCAGCAGCTGCAGCAGCTCCTAATGAAGTCTCTTCTCATCATATTTTTACTGCATAGCAATCTAATAAATCCTAGGAAAACAAAGTCTCTTAAATGGCAGACTTATTAGAAAAAGAATAAAGAGGAGAAAACCAAGCATGGGTAGGTACAGACAAAGTCACTGCTTAGATGCTTTTTGGATAAGCACCTGGAGCCAGATTCGTCAAATCAAAGGAACAAATTACATTTGTGGATGCAATCTTCTGGGAGCTACTTTTTTGTGTTTGTTTTCTTTTCTTTTTGCTAATTCATCACATTTGCTGTATCAATTATCTTGGCTTTCCATTCAGATTGAGTTTCTCTTTTAATCAATGCTTTAAATCAAGGGCTTGATCCAAAAGCCAACAGGGACCAGTGAAAAGTTACTTTGACTTCAGTAGAGTGCAAGCACCAGAATTACATTAAGAAACTAATCTTCACTGTAGATGCACTATATGTGAAACAAAGCATAAAATATTTGAAATTACAGCTTTTTAATAATGCTTCAATACCACTTTAATCACACAGACATTTGCTCTAGGACTCTGTCTTCATAAACCAAAATTCAGACAGAAGCTCTCATTTTTGTCTCATTTACCCAACAGTGTAAACAGAAAAACATACATTATAGCAACTATATTAAAACTATTCTACAGCACTTCAAAAGACAAGTCTCAATTTAATCCTCCATTTCTTATAGTCTGGATTTCAATCAGGATACCTGGAGCTAATAATTAAACTCCACAGAAATTACAGAAAGGGAACACTGGGAAAAAATCAATAAAGAAACCTTTTAGAGGAATATACCTCTGGAACAAATGGTTGCAGCATTCATTCTATTAAATGGTACCTGAAGGAGGGAAGACCTTAAGGCAGTCCTAACACTTGGCAGATGCAATTTCATTGTGGGGGACTTCACTGCCTTTTAAATGACAAAAAAATAGCAAGACAAAGCTCAAGTTTACTGAAAACTGTGGCATTAACTCTCATTTGCAGCACTGCACTGCAGTAATCACCAGTGATGGATGCTGAAGTTGAAACAGGATGACTTTCCTGTCCTGTGTGCCCAGGAAAGTCCCGTTACATTGTCATTCAGGGATCGCACACATGGCAAGTGCTGCCTCATTTCATTCTTTTTTCATTCTAAAAATAACTCTTCAAATGATAATTTCAGGGTGGTACCTCAAAGTTGCGTGAAGCTGCATGGAGCTAGGATAACTATTCACCCCATTTATCATCCCTTTGTTTCTTGCTTGACAGGGATGATAGCCTAATTTTTCCTCTGCATTAATAGAACATTCACGTCACATCAAATTCTGAAGTCATTAGTTAGTATATTCACCAAATCTACATTAATAAAGCAATAACTTGATCACTGGCTTTTAAAGTGCCAATTCAAAATAGGAAAAAAAAAGAAAAAAACAGGTGCTGTTTAAACAGCATAATCATTACTCTAATTGATACCTTAGAGTTAACACTACAGAAGGGGGACTGACTAGGAGCACTGAACTCCCACACACACTTTAGTTCAAGCAAGTGCCTCTCACTCAGTGTTTGAGGCACAAGAGTTACTGGCATGGGAGCAAGAGCTGCTCCCACTAATGCTTGCAGATCTCTCTCCTCCTGAATGTGCGCTATTGATTTAGCTTCCAAATGCCAAACTATCAGACTTCTTCGCTGTGGGAGAGTTACAGAGGAATGGGAACTCCAGCCAGAGACAGGATCATTAAACGAACCACCTCTGAACAGACCTGTTGCTAAAAATAAAAGCACCTTGCCATGATTCTGTGCTCTGCAGGTCTGAATCTGCTTTGTGAGATTCAAAACCCTTTGAGATTTTAAGGTATGTCAAGCTAAATCCCAAAGCCTCTGAGGCAGAGAGATGGAGAGAACTGGGGTTGAGAGGCTCCACAACATGCCCTGGAAGTCGAAAGATTGCAGAAAATGTCAAAATCTTGAGTGCTTAAATCACTTTTTTAGTAATCCCTCATGGGGTCTGTTGATTAAGCCTGTAACTCCTGACAGGCTCTGGATTTGAAGTAAACATTTCTCCAAGTTCTATCAGGGACAGTATGGAGTGCAGGCCAAAAAAATTGAAGTCTGAAGTTTTCTAGCAGTGGGGAGAGATGAAAAAAGCCCAAAAGCCAGACAGCCTATTTCACAGTAACAGCATGGCTGTATATCCTGTTTGCTGAGTGACCAGGGTAGAGACTGTTTTCATCTGCAATCCTGACAGGTATCATTAGTGCATTTTAAATAGGCATAACCTCATTAAAAGGCAGTGTAGATTAATCTCCTTAAAACTTATAAATATTTGGAATTTTTAACCAGTACAAAAAATAACACAGAGAATAGACCCAGATTTACTTAAAAACATCTTTGAAAGATGGTAGTTATGTCCCAAGGAAGTTGAACAAAAGAAGAAGAAGAAGCTCAAATTTTATGGATTTGTTGTTTTAAAAATCTATCAGGCAAAATAAATCTAAAAACAAAAAACAATAGTACTCAACTTTCAACCATATTCCTCTTCACACAACTGTTTTTCCATCTGTCCTTTACATAATCCCTGTGACAGGCACTCATGGTGGAACATAAAATATGTGTTCACTGATGATACAACTGCACAAACAGTTGCATTTGAAGTACCTCAGGTGCTCAGGCACTTCTACTCTGCTTCAAAACTTAAAAGGTTTTACTTTGTTTAAAAATATAAGTGTATTTGTAAGGAGGTAATTACTACTGAAAAACTCACTGTTCCCTAACAGAGAATATAGTGCAATTTCCTAGAGATGCTTCCTAAACCAATATAGAAAGGTTAAGTGAAAGAAAAAAGCACAAGTAGAATATATGAAAGGGCACTGTGGCTTTGAACCTTTATATGAGAACTTAACTGAAAACTAACAAAGCAGAAACACATTACAAAGCCACAATTTTGCAAAGTTTGGACATAAAAAACCACCAAAGAATTGCAGCATAATAAAAGATTCAACAGGACTTTCCAAGATAAGGGCTTCAGGATGACCCACACAGTGACAGTGACAAATCACAAGCCAGAGACTGTAACCCTCCCCTATGGAGAAAATAACTGTGGTGCAAAATGGGTAGTGGCCACTAAGGGAGAAAAGTGGGGGGAAAAAAGACACCAAAGACAAAGTTCAATATGGAAGCAAAAACACCACAAAGACACAAGATACATAACTAGCCAGAGAAATAGGTGAAAGAGCTTTCAAGCATTTTAACTTTACAGTGCCTCTGAGGTAAGTAAATATTACTCTTTCTGCTTCATAATTGAGGCAATAAGGGTAAATGATTTATCAAAATCACGTGGGAAGTCTGAGCCAGAGCCAGGAACCCAGATTTATTACCTAACCTCTACACCATGCTGACTCCCAGAAACGATGGAGACAAACTGCAGGGATTCAGAAAGAAAAAAAACCAAAGACTGTGGGCTGGCAAGACTAAGCTACAAAATGAGACTTAAAAGAAAAAAGAAAACAGTGTGGTTGGCATAGGTTTGCCATGACAAAATGAACACCTCGTAAGTGCTCACCAAAGCTGGCACATAATTAGAGACCGAGCGGCTCACGCACACGAAGGAAAAGCAGCACAAGACCCCACAGAAACAGAATTCTGGTCCCCACACCTTTCTCCCACTGGTGGTGGAGGTAGGGAATAAATGAGAGTGCCAGGAATTAGTCCCACTGCTCAGTTCCGTGCTTGTTGAAATGCTGAGCATTTCTGACATACTTGGGTGTAGCACAAGGTCCATACAGAACAGTGCATCTTGAACAAATTCCATCCCTTCCTTGGCTAAGGAATGATTAAACATTCCTAGGGTTTAACTGTTTCCATACTATAAAGGCTATGAATGGGAAGGACAAGATAAGATACCTGGATTTATCTGAGGGTTTATATTATTTGGTGGAATGGGTTCAATGAATAACCATAAAATTTAGGCCTAATAAAAAGTAACAAACCACCTATGGATAGAAGCACTACTCACAGATCTACTGAGGGGAAATGTACAAATACTGGACAACAAACTTGTCCTGATAATAGTATAACCATCTGTTCCAGCTTTAAAATGTGTATTTGTTGGGAAAAGGATCAATTTGTTGGGAAAGGACTATAACGGGGGACCCAGTTTGACTTCTCCAGAAGCTAAAAGTCAACAGCCCCGTAAATTCCACTCTGAATGTGAGATTTTTAAGAGGTGGGTGAGCATTACAGAGAAGTGGAAAACTGCTGCTGAAGCAGCGCCCTTCACTTGAGCAGACCTGTCAACACATGAAAGATTTGAACATCAAACAGCTTTAAGGTCAATTTTGGCTGTAACCTTTTAACTACTCCTTTAGCTTTAACATACATAACTGAGATCACAGAATTGACACCTATCCTCCAGCTCTGCCACAAAATTGATGAAAACAAGCCAAAGTTTAGCAAAACACCCTGAAGAATTCTGTTCCTGGGATACCACTTCTGAGGAGTCATTTTACCTATTTATTTTTAATTAAAACAACATTTAACACAATGCAAAGCTGAAATGAGAAGGTATGATTGCCAGAGCCTCAGAGACAGGGCAGCACTTGCTGGTCAAGCAGGATGAAAGAGGTCATGGACCTTTTCTGGTTTATGGTTCATATCCTCAGGTCCTGTTTAAGTTAGTTGTTTTTGAACGAGGTCTAAGTAAGGCAGGACGTTTTCTGTCCTAGCTGACAAGATATATGCTATATGGTACACCTACATATTTTTTTCAAGTGTAACCCACTTTTGTAGCCACGGGCTGAGAGCAAGATAAAATTTCATTGCCTTTGATGGCCTTCTCAGGATTGGGAATCCTTGTCATGATTTTCTCTTGCATATTCAAATTCCTTTTGCCCCTGTCAGCACCAGCAGCAGCCCCATGGACGCCTTCAGTATCTATCCAGGCAGATCAGGATGTTGCTGCTTAAACTAAATCAATTAGAAGAGGCAGATGTCCAGGGCAAGGAGCTGTTCCATGGAAGTCTGGTTCCTTGAAATGAGTTGAAAGGTGAAGACAACAAAAGTTAAGGCCTCTGGCTCTGCTCTAATGCCTGCCACAGGGATGAGACGGACCACAGACAGAAATCAGATCAGGAAGGGAGAGCAGATGAAGGCAGCCCTATGTAAATTGTCAGATCCAAACAGGAACCTGCAGTGTAGTGTCCAACTTTTTGCCAGATACATCTCTAAACAAATTAGTTTATCAAAGCTGACATCTAATTAAATCTTCTCTTTAGTGTCTGTCATTCTTCTTGCAAGTCCATGCAAAAGGGGTTGTAGGAAAGTTTTTGATGACATTAAACATTAATTGCAAACTGTATTCTTATATACTCATTCCAACTTACTTATTTAAATCAAAATTTAGGCCAAGCACAGGAAAATTATGTACAGAACATGTGATCACATCAGGATCTTGTATCATAAGCAAATCTAAAATAAAATCTATAAAGATCTAGCATGTATTGGGAAAAGAATTATTTGAAATTAAGGGGGAAAGGATGAAGACCTGTTCTCCTGTTGAGCAGTGTATGGGGGCTGAGGGAATTTGAAACCATTCTGTGTTATGCTTCATACATGCTGCTGACAGCCAAAACTTATAAGGAAACCTATCCTAGTGCTATTTGATGACTGACAATGTCCATGTGGCAGTATTTTCATTGGCAGAAAAGGAACATGAAAAGGACAGACAAGACAACTTTAAATTGCCATTGATCTGTCAGACTAAGAATCCTCACATAATCAATTAGATTTTTTTAAAAGCTGAACATGGAGCAAAAAGGAGACTTCAAACTTCACAGGACCTAAACCCCTTCACAGTAAGAAAATTTTAAGAAATTATTCTTGACATCACACAATGAAGCCATGATATAGTGGGACACTGTCACCTTAAACTGCCATTATACACATCTCTGTATATTTATCTTTCAATCTGTAAGCTTTATTAAACATTTTTTAAATGCATTTTAAAAGGAACTGGAAATACAAGACTGTGAAGATGAGTACTCAGCTAGAATTTCTTCAGATCAGCTGAGGGTAGAGCTCATTTTTGCAGTGGTTTATTTTCACAGTACAAGTCTATTCTTCCATGGAAATCATGTCGATACAAAGGTAACAAAAATATATATATCTGAGCAAATGAGACCTCTACAGTGTTTGTAGCTGCAAAAGTGACACCTCAGGGCAGCTGGAGACCTGGGTATTTGATGTGTCTCTATTGCTGCTGCATCTTCAATTTGCAGTCACTTACTGGTCAAAATCCACGATGAACAACCTTAATTGCATGAAGATTATCTTCTCAGTAGGCTGCCACTACCATGTACTGTGACAGCTTTATGTTTTGTTATATCTGTGGTTTCCAAACATCGCTACAAAGATCATGAAATTTCTCATCATTACACAGCCTGCCATGTCTGTGCTGTTTGTGGTGTTGGCTCCAGATGGTGCATGTTTTTATGCAACCACGGGAATGTTGCACCTAACTAAGCTTTTCCCAGGCTTGGGAATATTTAAGTACTGGACAATAGAAAGTTATTTCTTTAAAAAAGATTTATAGAAACCTTAAAACCTCAACAGGATCACTTATGCAAAATTTAAGGTCAGTGACTTCACTGATGTTTGGTAAGTCATTGCAGATCTACACTACGTCAATGTGGCACAAGTTGAACTTCATCTGTTTTCCAAAATACCAATTAAAGACACAAAAAAAAATCAGACTCTCTATTAGTATTAAATACTTTTTGAAGTAAAGCCCCAAAAAACACCATTCAACAGTACACAATAGAGAATAGTTGTCCTGAAAAAACCATCTCAGGGCATGGGCAAGTCCGTGAGCAGTGGCTGAGGAGCCTGTTGGTAGCAATGTCTGATCCACTTCCCATGTTAAACTAACTGAGAACCTCTTTCCCTGCCTTGCTGTTTCCATATGATACGAAGAAAAAACAATTCTCTATTTGTTTGGGTAGTTTTCATAAAACTAAGAAGGTTGTTGGTCCCTTTTGTACTCTAGAGGGTGTCAGGAGCCACCTTGCCCAGCCACCTCATTCAGGTCAGATCAACTCAGAGTGTTTAATAAGATGTGGCAGCACACAGTCCATCTTTATTGCTGTTTTCTAAGCTATTAGCACTAGGGAAATCAAAACAAAGCCAGCAAGACCAGGTTCATAGCACTGCAAATGTTTTCTGCTATTTCTTCTCTCCACAGACACAGGAGGTTCTCATTCCTTCAGCAAGTTGGTTTCCACATTAATGAAAGAAGACCAGAGAAAACAGAAGTAATTCCTAGCTGGATTTTCCTTCTCTTGTTTAAATCCCTTTTCCTCTTTTGCTGTTTCACTTTCCTGGCAATTATCTTCTCACTTTTATTACTTCATTTATTTTCTTCCCCTTACAAATGTCCCCAGTAGAAATGTGAAATGCTACTGCGGCTTGTAAAAAATGAGTTTGGCTGAGATAAATAGAAGGATTCCTCTGACTCATGAATTTGGCCAGAAGTAACTGGGTCCTGGGTGAATGTCACAAGATATGGAGCTAGAATATCTCAAATTAGGCAAATTCAGATGAAGACTCTAAGTCAGCATGTCAAAAGTTCACTCTACAAAAAGCAAGAAGCATAAGATTTCCTGGCTGCTTCCCGCTTCTTATATCACCTCCAATTGAAAATGCTACTGTCTTTGGGGAATTATTTTTCTTTTTTTAATTTCCTACTTAATACCTTAGTTACACAAGTCGCATTTTAAGCTGCTGTCGTTGATGGAAATAATCACAGCTCTAGATGATACACTTTTTATTTTTGCGGCTCTGATTGTAAAATTGATTAATGAGCCCTGAATTTAGAAGCTTCTACACTAACTATCTTGGGTTTTAAACAGTCTCACCTTCCTCAGCTAAGACAGAATACATTGCTACTTCCTGACAGTGAAATATTTATGTGTTCATCTGTACATATGAAATCTCTTTTAGTAGACAGGGATTTTAGGTCTACAAGCATATCTTGTTTAAAAAGAACAATGTAACCTCCTATCACACAGTTAAGGTAAAGATGTTGGTTTACAGACACACTGAGGGTTTAATACTCACACCACCCAGAAACAAACCTTCCAATGGTTAAGCCCAAGGTCAACAGTAAGTGTTAGCTACTCAAAATTTGAAAAGTACAACTAAGTTTAAGTTCTTGTTTAGGAGATGCTGGTGTTAACTCATGTAAGAACACTTACGCAGGTTCCAGCCACTAACATGGTGGATGTTTTAAACAAAAACATGTACCTTCTTCTGAATCACCCAAAAGCCAACAGGTATCCAAAAAATATGACAAATCTTTGATGAAATAAAGGTGGCGGAGCTCAAGTATATTTATCAACATATTCCATGTTTCCTCTGCAGATTGACTCCTTTCACAGCTGAAGATCAAATAATCACTGTATTTACATACAGATGTAATGGGCCGTACATGCAAAGTAAACTCACTAGTTTTCAAACCATTCCTACCAGCACTCAACCAACATCTCTTTAAGCAGAATTCTGACACCAGGGAACACAACTGCAGGAAGCTGTGAACTTTCAGTTACTTGACTGCTCAGCCATGAGCTCTGGCATCTCTCAGCATTAATAAGGAAAAAAAAAGTCCATCATGGGGATTTGGGGTGCTCGCTACAAAACTGACATCAGAAAACGAAGAGCCTTGGTCGGTATTAATCATAACTGATATAATTAATAATTCAAAAACAACATGAGGCAAGAAACACTTCTCCTAGAGCAGCAACTCTAGAAGTCATGTTGAAAGAAGAAAGTGTGTTTCTGACTGAACAAATGTATTGACACCTCGAGACCAAGATACACCGCAATGCAGTGTTCTCAGAAAAAAACAGGAGTCACCCCGGCAGCTTTGGAAGTCACTCATGAGGCAGCACAGATGAAACTAGAAATTCAATATCTTGTTTTGCCCATAACTGAGGGCTGAGCAAAGACGTTCTCTCTTTTTCAAGAGGCAAGCAGTTACAAGGAGAGCTGACCCTTCACCCCTACTGAAGTCTGTGGGAATGGGAATCTTTAAGCCTGGACATGATTTATTAAAAGGGCAGGATCAATTAAAAACTCATATTTCTAGCTGAAAATTTTATTACCAATAAGTCTTAAGACATTATTGTTACCAAGGCGTAATAAAAACTTCTCCTGCTGTGTTTTTTTTTTTCTCCAGTTCTCTGACTATGTGCACATGCCAGTCTGGACAGGTACCTCCAAATAGTTCATACAAGTATTTACTATTTCAGAATTACAAAAACAAGTCACAACCATGTGGTTTTAAGGCTAGAATTTTTCAGGAAGGTATCAGCAGTGAAATACCAGAAACTACTCAATCTCCTTTCTCTAGCAAATTTGAAATGTTTAGCTTATGTTTAAAGAGAGTAAATATACAGGCAATCTAAATGCTGCCTAACTGGAGAGACTACCTACAGTATAATGTACTGCATGAACATACAGTTACTAATCAAAGTTTTAATAATAGCAGGTTTCTTTTCAAATATTAAAACCTTTTAAGTCTCTTTCAGGTTGTTTTCCACATCTCTCCCATCTACTGCGCTACTTCCAACGCAGCAAACCCCTGCAGCGAGGAGGTTCTTTAACAAACAAGTGAAAGTTGTGCTGCCACTCTTGACAGCTCAGAAGATGATGCAGGTGACATTTCAGAGGCAGTTCTCAGAAGGTAATACAGCATTTTTTCTGCACACACTTGTAAGTGGTGTGACAAAAAGTGAAAATTCCCTCAAGAACTTGGTACACAGACGAAGCTGAGTCGTACTTGAAGTGCTACCACAGAACAGATGTCAGCACCAGAACCATTGCACCCTGAATCTCAGGATCGTCACTTCTGTATTCACACAGCGTGGTGCAAGCTGGCACCAGCAGAGAAGTCACAGCCGAATCATCATCTTTTGTCCAGCCTACACCTCTCACAGAACAAGAGGAGAATGGGAAAAACCATCTTTACTCATTAATAGTTTCACTTAGTGCAAGTCAATGTGAGAAACAGGCCTCAGCTCCTGAGCGCACAGTGCATTACAAGCACCACTTGCTGCAGAGTGGAACACAGAGATCTCCAGCTACAGGCTACCAACATCCCACCCACCAGCACCGAGTAGGCAGAAAGAAAAATATGCTTCCCATCAAACCTGAGTCCTTGAGACACTTTGGTGTAGCTCCAAAGTTGGAACCTCACTTTGTGCACGAAGAAAATGTTGCAAGTCTCTCAAGTGCGCATTGGGCTGAACCTCAGACCTATGAACAGCATAAACTTCTCAAGTGTCTCACGAGCACACTGAGAAATGTGTGTGCTCTGAGAAAGCAGGGAGCTTGAACATGTGGATTGGCACTTTCCCGTGGTGTTTTCTTACTTAGATTCCTTGAATTTGTGAAGTATTCCCCTTCAGAAGACCCTACAGTGGCTATGGTTAGAGGCCAATCATTATTTAAAACTACACAAAGCACAGAACAGCTTGATGAAGACCAAATATGTGAAATAGGTGGTAATAAAACAGAAGCTCAGACTAGTTGTAGTGTTTTACTGATTTATAGTAATTTAACCTTTTTTTATTTTTTGTGCCTTATTCTCAGTCCCAAAAACAAAGCAAAAATCCACTTGAGTCAGGACAGAGGTCAGCAGTCACCATTTCAACTTAAAATATCTCCATTTAAATGCAAATACTAGCCTTTCTTCCTGACCTTTAAATGTTCATTTCATAGAAATGGAATAGAAAGTGTAAATTCTGTGTCTTTGTATCTCTAAGCAGCTCCTCTGTCATTTAGTTGCAGTTTTTGACACATAACTCCTTCTTATTAAATATATTCCTTCTGATTAAATATGTCATTGTACCAGCATGCTCTAGCTCCTCAGAGACAAAACCCACTAATTTTGCATGGTGTTTCATTTCACAGAGAACATAGATTAAAATGGAGATTATCATTGCTTCTTGCTCTCTATTATTTAAGATAAACCCAAGTTTATGTGATACCAGCAAAAATGCTACAATATTCTTCCTGGGGCTTGCTCATAACAAATTTAAACAATACTGATACCCACAGCAGAGGCTCATAAGCTCTCCTCCAGCACGTTCATCTAACTCAAAACCTCCCTTGTGTACCTACAACCATGTACTACCCTTACATTTCTTGGCAATTAACAGATGATTTATGCATGAAAACAACAAAATTAATGAATTCCTATTTATTTTCACACAAGAAGACCATAGAGACCCTGTTCCTAGGAACAGCCAGCCTGTGTTTGTCCTCCTCCAGGTACTCTGCACCTCCATAGCAAGGCAGGGAAGGCCAAGTTCCTTGAAAGATTTTCTGCCTGTTTAAAGTGCTTGACACTGCCATTTAAAAGAGCAATAATTTGTAAAATGTCAGATTTTCAGCTGGAGGGCAAAAAGGTACCAGCTCCTGGGTCAAATATAGTCACATCACCATCACTCCAGATCAAAGGTCCACTCTTAGCTGTACCATCATTTCACATGTCACGGGCTCCCCTCCCTGCTTCACCAAATAAACATGTCAATAGGTACAGTTGTCCTCCCAAGGAGGTAAGTAGGGCGCTCTGTGCCTGCACATGCAAAATATTTCTGTTGTTGGTGTTTTCACCAATTCAGTCATTAGTATCTCAAATTAGAGCCCATCCCCTTCCATATATTTTATTTCACAATTCAAATCAGGACAGACTCAGTTTTAGTGTCAATGAATTTCATATGCAAATCACATTCATGCTCTGGCAAACATGACTCTAACTTTGATTAAAAAAACCTAATTATGCTTTATTACTCCATTTATTGGGGGATGGGGAGAAAAGTTTTAAAGACTGATTTTTCATGATGACATTTGTTCCTCTGACTATTAATCTGGCTAATGGCAGTAGTAAGTCTAAGGAATTGTCAGTCTCATCTCTCAAATCAAAAGATAATGAAGAAAATCTAAGTGTGAAAATCAGTGTTTTGTACAGATTATCAGAGTAATTTCTTGAAAACATTTCAGAATGACATCCATTCCCTGTTTATATTCTTTTACATTGTACAAAGAGTTTCTCTACCGATTCTGCATTTCAGAGCTTAAATATTAAACAAATTAACTCTTTAACACATACTATGGAGTTGAGAAAGATTTATGCATGCAAAGGACACAGCATCACATCAGACGATTACTAACCACAGCAGCTAGAGAATCACAGCACAGTCAATTCAATTTTCAGTGATGCCTCTTTAAGCTCTAACGAACCATGGGCCCCTAATGAGAGGTTTCACTGAATCCTGGCCAATCAAGCAGAAATTTTATGGAGAAAAGGTAAAAGCTAAGAAGCAAAACCACTCAATAACTGTATTTTACAGCAATGTATTCAACCATGGCTTAACAGTTACCCTTTAAATCTGTAAAAAAACTAATCATGATAGAATTGTAACTTTGCAGTGCAGATTCCTTCTTCCCCCTGTTTGCCTACCCCCCAAAAGTGGGAGACAATGAGCTGCAAGGGGAGAAGAATAAATGTTTGAAAAACTGTGAAAGGAATTCATGATACCTTGGTTTGTACCTGGCAGTATCTTAGGCTGCCCTCAATAGCTTGAACCACTTTGATTTATTGGGCCATTACAGTTCTAGTAATAATTCCAGTGCACAACTAATGGCTACTGACACGAAGGGTTTCTGTCTTTCCACTTAACAGTGCTAAAAGATGCAATCCTGACCTCGCTGAAGTCAACAGCAAAACTTCCACTCAGTTCTGACTGGTGGAGTTTTAGACAGACATCTTCCAACATGTAAAATGTTTTCTAAAAGAATAATTGAAGTATGGTGAGTGTTGTGAGCTGGCAAATTCTGGGCCAAAATGAAAACTTTGGTCCGAGGGATGGATAGTCTTTTACAATGCAAAGGACAAAAATGGGTTACCTGCTAAGTGTTTGTCTTTCAAAACACTCTTGGGCTCAAGCAGGCTGCATGATAAGATACCTTTCCACAGTAAGCAGAAGAATCTGCTGAGGAAACATGAGCCTTAGCAACAGATTTAACTTTTCTTACTGGAGCATAGCAGAGCAAAAAGAAAGGAAGAAAGTAATCGATACCTCTGAATGCTTTCTTGTTGAAAGGGAAGAATTTGGATGCTGATGACTTAGCAAAACTGATTCTCCTTAGAAGAGTTCAAGTTGGGATGGAGGAATAATTCTTTGTGAATTTCAAGACCACAGAAGCTTTCTTTTCAGAGGATGATGATGAGGAACAATAAAAAAAAAAAGATCTTTCCTTCCTGTTTTTAAGAATTACAGTAAAGATTATTATGCCACAGATCTCTCTCTCTTCCTCCTGAGGGAGCAGAAGTGGGACATGTCATATGTATTCAAGCTGAAGAGCAAATTAATGGATTTTGGGCCTTGTTCTTTAAAGACTCCTAGGAAAGCCTTATATTATGGGGGAGAATAGCTTCTACAGAGAACTTAATTGAGGTTTCATGGGCACACTGGCACAGTAGATTTCCCGAGCAGAGGATAAAAGAAATGAATCTAGTTTGCTTGGCACTGGAATAAATTAAGTCATATAGTGGTCACTGATACACTGCATTTCACCTCTGTGTTAGGTCCAGGAGGATGAACCTGCTTTCCATTCTTCATCTTTAAATTGGAAATGATATCAACAGAGTAAGATCATGGAATAATAACAGTGAATAAAAATATAGTATTATCAAAGAATTTCTGATCCTCTAAGTTCAACCTCTCACACAATGATGGTAGATCCTTTCTGGATATAAGTATAGCCCTTCAGTATTAAAGCACATATCACTCCAAAGCTACAATATCTCTGTTTATAAGCAGAGATTGTCATATGGCAATGATGCTTCTAAACCACATAACCTCATAGCTTGGACTATGCATAAAAAGATTCTAGTGCTTCAGATTCTGGGCTAACTAGAGACAAATGTGTGAACCAGAGGAGCAAAACGCTGCTCTGTTTCTCTTGCTTTTTTATGAGGAGCTAATGAAAATTTAACCAAAAAAATGTTGTTTCATAAGGATCCTGAAAATTAGTTGTATCAATTAATTTTAACAGACAAATGTAATGGCACAATCTATATGCTTGGACCCATTGAAATGAAATCCCAAATCAAGAGCTGCTTTATTGTTTTTTGTGTCAGAAAAGCACCTACCAGATCCTTCGATCCTTCCCTTTCCAATGCCATGTTTAAAGTTTACCGGTTTTTAATTTCTAGGACTTTTGCTTAAAAACCCCCATATTATATGGATAGTTCTAATAACTCAATGCTTTTCTCTCAAAAGTTTGATGTTTGCTGGACACCAAAGTCCACATACCCTGAAGAAAAGACAGAATTTAACAACACTTCAGTTTAGTACAGTCTAGACACTCTAAAGGATTGACATCAAAAGACAGAATTCTTCACTGCTATACCTTCATCAGTCTGACCTGAGCTCATAATTACCTTCATGTCAGTGAATCAATTCAGCTGTGCTGCTAGAATGCATAAGTACTGACCTTTGATAAATGTGAAACCAGATGGCTTTGTTGGATCACTGGAAATTTGGCACATATCACACACCACAAAAACGATACTGGTCTGTCAGCAACTCTTTTAGCTCTCCCCCTTTTTTATAGAGTAGAGAGCTGGATCAACACAGAACATATGCTGTGCTCAAAAGTCAGGGACGGCTGTTCCAGTTTGCTCTTCAGGCACGTTTAAGAAGGAAGGTAGCAAGGTAGGACTTCTTACCCCTTCACAAGCCACTCCAGCTCTCAAATGCAAGACAAGATGGGTTTAAAATTCTGGAAGGAATAAAAACGTCTTAAATTATCAGCACATACAATCAAATTACTCAGTAAAAGAAGAATATTTGTAAGCTGTATTAATCAGGGTAATGAGGACAGAGTGGTAGACTTAGCAGTCTAGGAATTGCCAGACAAGATCATGATTCAGCTTCTTCCGTATCATTTCACCAACTGTGGCCAACACCAAATGTTTCCAAGGAAGATGTAAGAAATCCAGATGGACACAGTTAAAGGATAAAATTATGCTTAAAGATAAACGTCTTCTCCACTTTGTGAACGTAATCCAACTTCGTCTTTTGCCCTGAAGCAGGGTTATTTAAATTGCTTCCAAAACCCAGTTTTTCTCATTTAGATCTAGTTTCACATAGCAAAAAGGCTTATGTGACTGCTCTGGCCATGACAGTTTCCCTTCTTCCACCACCAAAACGTGACTTTTGAACCTTTTGGCCAACTTCATCAAAACTAAAATGAAAGGGCATGAGTGTCTTTGAGACAATTAAACTCCCAGAGTATCATGAACACCGGCTGACAGACCTAAAAAAACACCTACATTCCTGCATCTGCTGAGGGAGGGACAGGCCGTTGCCTGCAGCTATCCATCCCGTTTGGCAGCGCCCGGACAATCCATCACATCACACTTACAGGCCCATCAGCCACATCATGCCTCACCCGAGCCAAAGCCTTTTGACCCAGCAGAGGTAAGGGTCTCCTGTGCAGTCCAGGGCAGGAGAAAGAAAAGGAGCTGCTGTTAATTCACTGGGGATATTCAGGTGACAAAGGACACATCCCCAGAGGAAAGCTGGTTTCATTCATTTGACTGAACGCCAAGTAACTTGAGAGGCTTTTCCCTTCAAGTCTAAGTATTGACCTACAAAGGTCTAAAACCAGCACCTCACCTTCCACCTTTTGCTTTTACTTCTTTTTAAGACTTGGGTTAATATTTTAGAGCTGTAAGTAATCAAAGATAACACGCTTTCCATGTCAGCTGTTGATTTCCGTGGTTCGTTCAGTTTCATTAAACTTCTTCCATTTTCTTCATGCACCACAAACAAACCAAGCTCTCCCCTCTGTGTCATTGTATATAACAGTTATGTGATGTTTTCTACACCTTCCTCTACAGGGAAATTAATCTTTTGAGTCTTTCTGTAAAAAAAAACACTCCTTCCTGTGCCCCTAAATTATTCTCACCTCTTAAATATGGATTATTTTATCTTCTGAGACAGGTTTTCTCTGAGAAAACATGTCTAGAAACATCTGAAGTGCAAACACTCAACGAATACAGTCTTACATTCTCTTCTGCACACTCACAGTCCATGCCTTAGACAAGGTAACATTTGGTTCCGATTTTTAGCTGCAACCACACATTGGTCAAGAGCCCATGATAACAATCATTTCTTAAAAGGAGGGCATCTGAGGTTCAATGTGCTTACACAGGAAGACACTATACTGGGAGTACAAACTTGTATTGGAAAAGGAATTTAGAGATGTCATGAAGAAGATGTCTGAACTTCTGAGATTAATTTCCCTTGTAGGTGTTACAATGACAGACATAATACTATAATATAATAACAGGAATATATACTATCTGTTAACAAGCACGATAAAAATATTTACTACAAATTGGACTGAACTTTCAAGGATGCTGTAATCAATGCAAACCTGTTTTATCATAGAGGATATACACACATAAAGTTTGCACAGCGACAGGAAGCAAGAATTTTAAAAGTATAACCAGAAGTGAACAATACCACAGTATTTTACCGTCACAGATTCTACTGAATAAAATTGCTAATAACACACCCACAGGCAGAAAAACATCTGGAACAGAAGGAAACAGTTCACTCATATTAGAACACGAGCTAAACTTTTCATATAACCCTCACTGTGTGCATGTCAAGGCATGGAAATCAACTTCACATGGACAATACACCTGGAATATACGCACCACCATGACACACCCAAGCACACAGCATTGAAAACACAACCCATCACTCAGAGGAAGGGCTACTGCACCTCCTGACAATAAAACAAAGGACTGATGAACATGTCCTAGAAAACAGTAACTTTTGCCAGCCTTCCCTCAGCTCTGACATTAGTTCATCCTTAAAAGGCTAAATAATGAGCACTGATGCCTTAATTTGTTCATTGGAACATTAGAGACTTCCAGATCTATTAATTTGATGCTCTGTTTAAATAGTCAACTCAATCGGTATCGTGACTACATTAAATTTGAATTTTAGGCGATTAATTTAAAACAACTTTTCTCCTGGAACAGCAATTGATATTTAAGCTTTTCATCTGCTGTCAACATCTAAATTAGTTGTATATAAGTGATCCAACCTGAAAGGGCAATAGATCAGTTAGAATCCATTTACTATGCCATATCATTAGCACATGTCACAAATATAAGCTGGTGGTCCCAGGGCAGTATTTCAATATTTTAAGAGGGAAAAGGAGTGGCTGCAAAGCAGAATGTGGTGGAGGCACATCACCACAACTAGCAGTATGCAGGTCAGTGAGGATTAGTGATATAAAACACTTAGTGACCATTGCCTGTGAGCCTGTGCTTTATTATCCCATTTAGTATTTTCTGTCAATTGACATATTTATTTGAAGCAGAGAGTGATGTTACTGCAGCTTCTAGTCAGGCAAGGAAGCAGGGCTGGTAATTTTAGTGTCCAGGAGTAGGTTCTGGCAGTTTTTGTTCTGTTCCTGAAGTCCTGGTGACAGAAGTTGCTGATGGCTCAGTGATTGAGCAAGTGTCTGCAATCAACTCCCCTGTGGGTCTCTTTGCAATGGAAAACTGACTTTAAATTAATTTTAAAAAAACCAAAAAAACCAAAAATAACCAAATCCATCAAACAAACCAAAAAACAAAAACAAACAAACAAACAAAAAAAAAAGCAAACCAAAGACTGATAAGTAAAATAAGTTCACACAGCAAATTCTAGGAAGCCAAACTAACCATTTCTAGTATCACTAAAATTCATCTCAGCCAATTTGATTTGTTTCTGCCAGGAAATAATTGTGAGAGCCATCTGCCAAAGCAGTACTAAACCCCTCTTCTTGTTACTGACATTTCTACAGGAAGTTTATTTAGTAATATTAAAGGAAAACAAATGTCCCGTAGTAAGAAAACAGTAAAGACAAAAAGAATTGGGGTTGGAATGAGTGACACCGTCAGATTTGGAGTGGCTGGTCTGAACTGGCTCCTTCTAGGCAGTGATATGGAATAACCAAAGGTCACACAAGCAGCAAGTGGAATGGAAAATCTGATTTTCTCTAATCAAATTTTGTGCATACAGGTACGTGTAATCTAATTCCAGGCTGCCAGATTAAGTTATTAACCCAATTATGTTCATTTTATCACCTTGTAAAAATGAGCCATCACTTTATTTAAATTTGTTCAACTGTTAAAGGCTAAGAGAGTAATATATTCTAATGTCAATACAGTGCCAAAATGCATTTCATATAGAAAGCATCTATTTATATGAATCTTAATCAGTCTAGACATGTGCAGAAGCATTTCTTAGAGCAGACCCAGAGGCACAGCAGACAGTAAATTGAGTGGGCATAGACAGGACTTACATTAGTGGAACTGAAAACTCATTTCTTAGGCCCATTCATAATGGGGAAATTATTGTCCCATTCCCTACAGACTTTCCATTATCCCATTACAGGGAAGCCAGAACTTCTATCTGTGCTTCCACGCCCATGCACATATTGCATCAGGAGAACTTAATTTGGCCAAGGGCCATAAATTCACTGTGAAAGGCAAATGAAGATCCTCTCAATCTGGTCACCAAGGCATGACATCCTAAACCCCAAGAAGGATAGAGCTCAGAAGCCTTGTTGAATACAGTGTTCCACCTAGGTGATAATGGCCAACTGTGCTCTAACAACGTGCCTGTCCCAAAATTAGCAGAGTAAATACATACATGTATCCTCAGGGCCCAGTGACCAATTTTCAAACTGTTAAACATGAGCAAACTGAGAAGGAAAGTGCATGGTTCTGCAGCTCATGGCACTAATTTCTTCTTCCAAGCTGTGTCTTGCAAAACCAGCCGAAACAGCTATTCTTTTAATCCTACCAGGTTATATTGAACATTAGTGCAGAAACCATGGCAATTGGAAGGAATATGGGATACCAGAACAAGGAAAAATGGATTTTTTTAATCAGACAGCTAAAGAGCTTGCCTTATCAGCCATTTCTTCACCAGGGCTCTTCAGCCCATCCTTAAGTGCTCTGGTGAACCGGAGCCATGGTACCTTATCCAACATGACCACATTCAAAAAACAACCAAAACCAAACCAAAACAAAACCAAAAAATCCTTAAAAATGCATTCTTTAAAATTTTGAAAAAGGAGTTTATCTATGAAACAACACACCATCTCCTTGTCAGAGGCAATCTGTTATGAACAGAGATGTATTACAGGATGAGGAAGACAGCTATGAGAACTGCTGAGGTCTGTTTTAATTAATTGTAGGCAAGCATTCCCTTTTCTCAGTGTGTTTTTACCCTTTCCCATTTTGCCTGCTATTCTTCTCAAATAAACTATCATCATCTGTTACAAGATATCATGAAACCCACTCTTTTTTTATATCTAGTTGCCTGTTATCTATTTCTTACAAACCCAGCCAGATCGAGTCACCAATAGGTGACTGAAGTTCACGCTTCAGAGAGAAGTTCTGAGCTGATTGTGAAGTTTGTATCAACACTGTCCAAACACAGCAGGCAGGACAGGGGAGCAGGTATCAGTCAGGAAGAGGCCCACACGTGGCACTGACCTCTCTGCTATCACTGCTGGCTGATGTGCAGTTTTTTAAGGCAGGTTCTCTTGTGTGAGCTATTCAATGTCAGCTTGAAAGGACAGCTTATCCTGTATGGGAGGTTTTAGTGCATCTTTACCAGCCCTCAGAACTAGCCAGTCCCACAGCAGGTTTACTAGCCCAAAAGATAAGCCATAATTGCGTTAAGAGGGATGCCTGCCTCTCTTACAACCAACACATTAAGGCAAATTTAAAGCAAATTACATCAAGGCGGATGCAAAACTAAACATGCACGATGCAAAATAGATGGAAATGAACCAGAGAGTGTTGCCCTTTGAAACATGAGTTATCTGACCATATAAGCAGCAGCACTGCATTAAGGAAAAAAGGGTGCTTGCTATGTAAATGATGTACCTCCCTCCTAGGAGCAGCACAGGTAAAGCTCACCCTGGAGAACAGAGCACTGGCTGCTTCCTGGGCGCAACACAAACCACAAGAACAGATCAAAGGTATTACCTTGGAGTGGTAAAAATAGACAAATCAAAACAAAGAAAATGCAGCTCTACACACCCCTCCAGCAATCATGTAATTCCCTGTGTTTATATGAACACATGGACACCACCCTCTTGTCATAACTTTCCTTCAAACCCCGCAGAGAGCTCCAAGAACTCAGCACGTAGGCCTAACCAACACACAGAACCCATTAAGCATTAAAAAAAGCCTCACTCTTTCATTAACTAACACAAAATATTTTAAAATGTCAACTCTAGCAATTATTACTTTAAAAAGTTGGGATGAAGTAACTTGAGTGGCCTGGAGAAGGTGGTGAAGTAGCAATTGTTCACCACCTCTCCATGTGCAAGAACTACAGTCACATATAACAGGCTGAGAGGAGGCTGAAGAAAACCCCAAATAGAAACAAGGTTCTTTAATAAACATGCAATAAAAGAATGAAAATGTGACAGAACACTCAAATGTGAAGCACTATGAGAGTTCAAAAGCAGCAACAGACATTCAGGAAACTAAAAGCTAATAAGTTTATTTTAAGGTAAATAACATTACTGTTGGCCGAGGATGTCTCTGTTACAAATATCTGGAAAATGGACTAATAATCTGAGATTTGGGAATATTCTCATTGGCATCTGACATGACACTGGGCTAGCCACATCTTCAGTCTGATCCACTACAGCCAGCAACATTTCTTTTTTCAAAACTGGTACAATCTGTAGATGTCTGGGAGGTATTCCAGCCTTTAAACTCCACTTCCAAACCCATGATACAGGTACTTAGACACAATGGGCTACAGACTTCAGGAAAGCTGCTCACTTGCATCTGCCAGCTCTTCAGGCTCCTACAAATTTAAAAGCTGGAGTTTTTAAGTAGCCTTCCAACAGACTGGATGTCCTCTATCAAACATCTTAACATAAAAACCAACTCAGTTTTGTGGATTTTCAGTTTCGTACATTTAAGCAGTCAAAACACACTTTCCCCCCCTTGTATACACACTGCAATTACTCATTTGAATGCACTTCTGTTTTATCAGAAGGCATAATATAAAGATCTCTTTAAGGCCAGCGCCCCATATAATGTAATTTCCCTTCATTACGCAGTTTGCTTAAAACATTTTGCCTGGGAACAGTCAGTAATAAAAAGCACTTCAATCGATCTCATCCTTGAGCTGTGCCATAATTTTCAATTCAGGGTGTCAGCACCACGCACAGAAAGGCAAGCTGGAGTCTGTTATAAAAATATCAAGCATATTAAAAAAAAATTGGTGAAAGAACTTGAGAGATCACTGTTCCCTCCTTCAATCAGTCTGAATTTCAATGTGAACCCAACTTGAACAGATTAATACATGAATTTATAATATCTCCACATTAAAACATCTCAAAAATTGTTAAAGGTGCTTTTTCCAAATGCACAAGTCCAACTGACTTTCAACAAAATTCATATTCCAACCTCAAAGAGAAGTTGGGATGGGTGGGAATTTAACATCCACCTTTTATCTTCAGGATAAGAGTCTTTCAAAGTTTTCCTCTCCTCTGAGCTGCTCCAGTATGGATCTCAACTATTTTACTAACAGAATTACTTAGATTTCATACCACCACAAATAGTTTTGTAGAATCTTTGATATGTCAAATAACATTTACCTTTCACTGTTTTCTGACAAACTTAGATTTCCTCACAGGGTGGAAACCAGAGCTGTATATAGATGAGAGTTGGAGAGATGCATCCTTACCTTATTTAAAAATTGCTTTAATAAGTAAAACAAGGAGATAAGGGTACTCCTGTGAACTCTTAAAAATGCCATGCCAATCTGTGACCTAACTGTATGTTTGCAAAACCTTTCTCACATTATAAAGCACTAAGCACAGAGGCAGTGGGCTCATCTATGACCATCAGTTCCCGTGGACTGCTGCAGAATCACATAGTACAATAGTGGATTTACCCTCCTCTATCAGAGGAAAGAGACTGAAGTGATCAGATCGACCTGTGGTACTCCCAGAGCATTCCTATACTACCCAACAGGAACATTTTGAAAACATGAGATGGATGAAATGTGTGAGGAAACTCAAAGAAGGCTGTTAGAATCCCTTCTTGTCAGTGCAGGGAGACTCATGGCATTCCTTGACCCTCAGAAAGTAAAACATAATGGCTTCACTGATGTCTGCTCAAAATAACGGACCTCAATGAGAAATTCTAAAAGTAAAAGTGCAGCAATTAAAGAAAAGGTAAACAACAAAGTAATCAAGGGGAAGACAGGCAACAATAAGGGAAGGGCAAGTTTGCTGTGTATTATACATGTCAAACAGTCCCTTCTCCTTGCCATCCCTACAAGACCTCTCATAGGGTGTAAAGTTACATCAGCAGAAGCACGGAAATCCAAGCATTGGTTGGTTATTTTGCCATATGCACCTAAATTCACCCAGAGACCGTCCAATATTGTAAACAAACATTCTTTCCAAGCAGATAATAAGAAAAGAATTCAAAACTGAAGTACTGTGTCCCTCTGTGGAAGAAAGGCTTGATTCAGCAAATGACGAAGAGGCACACATGTGAAGATTTACTTCAATAGTATGTTCCATGTTCTTTAAATATTAAACTTGAAAAGGTTTTTTAATCAAGCCAGTATTTTACTCAAATTTATGAAAACCCGTATTTTTTTTTTCTTTTCCACTTGTTTTCTTTTCCTGAGGTGAGAGTTCTTGCAATTAATTTAAAAATACATTTAAAACCAACTTGCAGGCCACAGTAATCGTGCCTTGATACCTGTCAAGCCCCATAACAGAGCATCACAGTTAAATCCACGAAAAGAGTTAGGCAACAAAAATTAATTTTCTAAGAAACATTTGACAGCCTGTGGAGAGCCAAGCCAACCAGCAGAAAAACTCTTGCAGATCTGCTAAGGTGTCATTAGCACATGAAAGTGGATTATTCATTGCTAAGTTCTTTGCTCTCCTCCTCTCTCTTTCCCAAAGTCAATACGTCGTATTTCACTCCAGAAGCCATTTTCCTTTCCTCTAATTCTTCCTATGTCTCTAATAATTAATTCATTTTGCTTACACTGCAGCAGCCTCAAAACCATGGTTTGAGTTTCTCAGCAATAGAACTCTGCCAAAGGCAATGTGCCATGCCATAACCTCAATTACAACCTACATGGGAGAAGGCTCCACTTACTTGCTGCGGGAGTCACTGTTTTGTCTTAAACTAAATTCTCCACGGGTTATTGGGTCTCAAAGATGTACAGCAAAAAAACCCACAGAAGATAATATGAAAAAAATCCATTTCAGAGACAAGATGAAAGATCCATGTCAGGAAACACAGATTAGAGAAGTACATCACTATTAGTAGTTATCCTGTCACATGCTTTCACAACATAACAAAATACAGCATCTACAAAATAGCTGTGATGGGGCTATGAAAGCACAACACTCTGATCTACCTCACTGACTGAAATTCCCAGCAGCTGCCTCAGCACTGGCTTTTACACTCCCCATTTCTCCCTCTCAATTGCCCAAGAAAGGTTCACTTTGGTGGCCAGAAACAAATAGTTTTGACAGACTTTATGCGTGTTGTTCCTTCATTTACGCCATCAGTCGAAAAGGTCACCCCCTTTCTGCGGAAGGGAAGGCAAGTTAGTGGAGACTTGAGGCCACTGTAATTGAAGTAGGTGGAATTAGCTGTGTAGCCTTCAGAGAAAGGCCTAAAAATCATTTATTGCCCCGACCCCTGAAGCAGAGCAAAAAAATATGGGTTCCCTGAAGTCTTTTTAGAGATCTGACATTCCAAGAGAAGTTCAAAGTCTTTCCACAATGTGAAAAATTGGATAGAAGACTTTGAAATGTGAATGAAGAAATGCTTTGTCCAATTAACCTCCAACCTTAAGAGAAGACAAAGTCTGCTGGCTTAGGATCACAGAAGCCAAAATAAGTGAGAAAGGATCTTTTACAGGAGAATGAAGAAAATGTTTAAAATCTTGTAAAGAGTCAAGAATGAATTGGAATGAATATTATTTATGAAATCACCAATGTAAAAATATTAAATTAATTCTTCTTCCCTTGCAATGAAAAACAGTGAGTTAATAATTTATCTTAAAGAGCAGTATTTATTCACCTGAAAAGACAGAAAACTATTTTGATAGTCAAGTTTATGTAACTTCCATTGGACATGCATAGCAAGAGATAGTTCATGGATGGGAATATGGCACAAACACTTCATCTGTTTTCCCTTCTACAGTTAAAGCTGGTAGAAGCTACATGATTTTATTCACAAGCTGTATGCAGTTTTTTGTCAAAAGAAGCATTATGAATCAAAATACTCAAAGAAAAGGACTAACATTCAGTTATAAGACAACAAAACAAAAACAGCAGCAAAGAAAATAAGAAAGCTGTTGAAGGAATTTGCAGGGACTTTTTAATATGCAAAATTGTTTAACTGGACTCATGACAAATTTTGGTTTAGTGCAATGAAATAAGAAACCATATGATGAGGGTCAAACTGAAGGCAAGGTTTTCAACAATGGTTTGAGTTTTGCAATTTTAGTCCTCCCTCTTAATTGTAATTGATAACAGTCTAATGCTTTTCCCCAAAGTGTCTTCTGTTCTTAGCTGAAGTTTAACATGTGTGGCATGTCCCTTAAGCAGCATATTCACAGTGCAGGAATAAAATGCTAAAGACACTTGTAATTTTAAGAACTGGAGTGTTTAATATATGGAAAGTAAAAAGAAATAGTGTAATTTGGAAAGAAACTGTAAAAAAAACCTGACAGCTGACAAAGCCAGTAGTAGAATTTTGCCAGATGTTTTCCACAGCAGGGTGGCTCTGATCACTAATGCATCTTACTGGAATGAAGAGGAAAAAATAAATGGAAAAGTGAATTCTGTATGACCCAAAATAACTGGAGCCAAAGGTGAAATGGATAGAGCCATCTCAGGTAACATTACACATGAGAGCAGTTCTTCTCCCCTTTGTTTGATCAAAACCTGGTTCTCTCGTGAATCAGTGCAATCAAGCAACAGCAATAACTGGTGCTGTCAACAACCTCACCCCAACTTCAGAATCGCATCACCCTGGGATTGCCAACACATCTGCACAGCTGGCCAGAACACACAATGCCTTGGATATAATCTGGTCTTGGGTTTGTCACCTCTCCATCAGCCTCCTCGTGCCCTGAGGACCCTTAAGGGCATGCACAGGAAGTGTTTCTAACCAGGATTAACAAAAGGACACTTGTACCTCATTCAACTCGGAATATAGGTTTGGGAACAACATCATCAGTGATGACTCTGACCCAATTTAGGCTCAAAAAAACCAAAGGACACGCTCTTCTTTTAGACTCCTCTTGGAAAGATGCTTTGGATAAACTCTCTCCATATACATATGTGTAGTTTTAATTAATGCTTTATCATCTGCTTTTGCATATGCATTCTTATCTGAAGTCACAATCAGTTAATTTACTCCATTCCTAAGCCAGTTTTAAAATAATACGGAGACAAATGCAGGAAATGTAGTCTGGAAGCTGAACTGAGACTATCAAGACACCCTTGATTTTTAGCACAGTATTAAAAAAATCCATTAAAAAATGCTACTTTGGACCAAGAAATTTAAACTTCACGCATGAATTCAACTTTTCACATCCACACTGAATCTGTCTCATATGGCTAATAATTCAGTTCACATTGACTGTCCCAAGCCCAATCTGATTTACAAGCCTAAAACATAAGAAGGGATTAAAAAAGCCCCACAACAACATCAGCATATAATGTCTTTAAATTTTCAGTCTGGACTCTCCTCCTTATTCTTTTCAGCTTTTGTAACCTCTGTTACCCTCCCTGGATGTCAGAAGGCTGGATGTCAAAAAGCAAACCTAAACTTTCTTGCTTAGGATCCTCTCCAGTTTTCTGATATCATATCACCTTACTTCTCTGTCAGGGAGTGACTTTTTTATACAATGTATCATGGACTACCTTTATGTTTTACATTTGTTTCTACATTTCCAGAAGGCTCTCCGAACATCAAAACTGAGGTTATAAGAAGCATTTATAATTAATAAAAGAATTTCTGAAACATAAAGCAGCTTCACAACAATCCTGAACAGAAATCTTCCATGTTCTGTTTAAGGAACAAGGTGTGTATCTTGAAGAAAGTTATACATTTTGTTTTTAATGCTTTCTGCTATTTTTTGGGCATTTTTAAACACTCTGGAAAACTATTTACTTGGTCAGTATTTCAGTGACATGACCCTAATCTGAAATTTTCCTTTTATCTTTTCTCCGTGTTGTACCTTCCACACAGCCAAGTCCCACAGACAGTGAGTGCTCTTCTGGAGTACACGAAAGGATAAGAACAGAGAGTACAAAAAGAAAGTTGGGCAATTAAGCAATACAATCTCTGTGACCTTTACTCATCTAAGAGGAATTTGACCTGATGCTACCAAAGTGGCCGTATAATGGAGCGTGGCTTTCCACCAGCAGTTTGAGCAGGTTCATTTTGTTGGCCTCTGTATTTGCATCTAATCTCTTTATTTAGTCACAGAACACTGAGGTCACCTATTTAGAAACCACCTAGAGAAAAAAGGGAGCAAGTGTTGTGTTTCCCTGGTTCCCGCAGAACGCTTGTGAGATAATGACAAGCGGAGCCTATTCCTTCCATTAACACTTTGACCCTTCCAGTTAATGGCCTTTTGGTTCACAGAGATACAGCAAACAGAGCTCCCTCTGAGATCCTAAGCTGTAGGTAACCTGAGGAAGTATGGGCTCTGCAGGTACTTGGAAAATGTCCAGGACACGCTTCACTGCCAAGACAGAGGTTCGCAAGTTGGCCCATTGGTTTCATCATCTCACGCACCAAAGGATTCCAGAAGAAAGGGACATGCTGAAACACTTTAGTTTTGTATGTTATGAACCACAAATAGTCAGATCAACAAAGGAAAAGGCTGTTTCCTTTCGAGGAAAACAGCCTCCTTCAGAGCAGTGGTTCAAAATGAAGATAGGCCCTTTTCACCCAAAGAGAACACATGGTTTAGTATCTGCAGTATACATTTCAAAATGAAAAGCAACATCTCTGTGATAAACAAGTATTTATACCTATTATTACATAATCTTGTGAGGTGATAGAAGCAATTATTTTCACTTCATTTCATGCACTCTGATTCCTGCTTTGAATGGGAAACCTTTCTCACAGGGAGAACAGCTTACACCGTGCTGAACAGCACCACTGGAAGAGGAAGGCTCCCCAAGGCCAGTAATATTTTTCATCCTTTGGTGCTTAATACTGACTTAAGGTATGCCAACATTTCTGCTACCACCTTCCCTAAAATCTAACTCATGACAGTAACACTGTGCCTAAGTAAAAGCATTTGGCTTCCAGTGTATTATTTTTGCACATTTTGCACAGGAATTATAAAGCACTGGTTTTCGTAACCCCAGAAGCTGGGGTTCCTGTGATTTGGAATTGAAAATAAAATTTCAAAAATATATCTGTTCCCAATTCTAAAGAAATCTCTGGGGGTCTGTAAAACTTTGGCTTCTATAATGATTATACAAATAATAAGACTCTATTTTAAACAAAGCTACACAAACCCATTAGACAAATACGTAGCCAACACCACCTGAGAAAGGAAAGAGACCTTTCAAGTGCCAGATTTAAGGACTACAGAAGAGCAGGGAAGAAAAAGTACAGATACTTCTGTTCTGATTCCCATTTTTCCCTTGCACATCTCCATCCTCCTACACTTTTCCAGCTCTTATCACCTCATCACCAAACAGTTTTATTTATCCATACACGAGTGATGTGTAGAATGTGTGATCACGGTTGTGTCCGTCTTTGCTGAGCTGCTTCATACATTTATTCCACTTTTTTAACCTTTGGAGGCATCAGGATGTGACACAGGGACCTATTCCCCATTCTTACAACCTTAGGCCCACCTAATGGAAATGGAAAGTTGTCACGGAAGACGAACTTGAGAAAAACAGCACAGGATTTCTGGTTAAGATGTTTTTCTGTGGCATATTAGGAAATTAATTTTACCCCCAATCACTGACATTAAAAATCAGTAAAATAAGATGGATATCAGATATCCTAAGACTTTTAGGAGCTTAGGATCAGTTTCTACATGAAGACTTTTAAAACAGATGTCGAGGCCCAGCATTACACCTGAGAATGAATCAGGGCAGAATTCCTGCCTAAGTGGACAGAAAAACACATGAAAGCTCAGTAGCATTTTGAACATTAAAGTTGATGACAGCGTTTATGTACGAGTTCATTTATATTTTAATTCACACAGAAATGGTTATTATTTGTAGACATTCCCATGGTGATTTTCAAAGCAGCATTGGGGCTCTGATTAGTGGCACGCTCTGAAATCCAGGTCCTTAGGACTGCCTTTTAAACAGAGGCAGACTGCTCATGAAGTCACGCTGCACTTGAAACTTGCTCACTTTTCCAGTGGAAAACTTCTTTGCTAATAGATTAGGATTTTTTGCCATTCACCGCTCTCAAAGTTTATGAAGCAGATGGTATTTCATTGTCCATAAATACACTTGTAAAGCTGAGACCTGTGATGTAGGGGGCTGGGAGCAGGATCCCTTTGTGTGGGGCACACAGCTGTGGCATTCTTTCTGTGGGGCGCATGGCAGCTTAACCTCTGCAGTGCTACTGGAACACTTCGATTCTTGTTTTTCCAATGAAAAGCACTTGTGAGACACAGCACCTCCCATATTTTAAAACCAGATCAATTTGCTCTTATGGATTCCAGTTGTTTCAGGATCAGATCGCTCCCCAGAGCCAGGCGGATCAAACACTGCACTTAAGCCAGAGATGAGGCAGGCTAACTGATGATTCACCTTACCCAGGAATATGGGTTACTTTTATTCTTTTTTTGTTTCATTTTGGCAACTGGCACTCATAAAATATATGAGAAGACCACAGCTACATATTTTGTAAAGAGAAAGAAAGAAAGAAAACAAAACACAAAGAATCAGACCTTTAGGAGACAGGGAATTCCTCCTAGAGCCAGGAGAAAAGCAGACTGCCTCAGGCAAGATGTCATCTTCTTAGTTAACACACAGTTCTTTTTCCCCATCCTTTCAAGTGAACTGCTGGAAACGTTTTAGATCTTGTCTCGAGATAAAAGTTAATTTTACATGCTGCATCAGAGACGCAGTATAAATTCATAAATGAAATACTATTTTTCCAGTAAGGATCTGCTGGCGGTGCAGGAGCCTGACTTCTCACTGTTGCAGAACCTTCCTATAAATAAAGTTCCTACATATAAAGATTAAAGTTACTTGTCTGTCAGCAGGATTCAATAAAAGAAGTTCACATTTATTCAGTTTATAACTTTAATACCAAATGCCGTTTTCCTCCATTAAAAAGGCATTTAATTTTTTTTTAAAAAGAATGCATTTTTGGTGGTACTTTCTGAATGCATTATTGGTTTGTCTTAATCGAAATTATACTTTTGGGTAATTCATGAAGTTCCAGAAGATGATGAATGTGGCATCATCCACACATGGGGCTCCTGTTTTACCAGTAAGAGTTACCAGTTACTGTGCACTGGATGAGAGATGCCTTTATCAGCTGAAGAGGAAAACCACGAACATAAAGTCCAAAACCAGCTCTGGCAATGCATTTGTAATATGATAAGAAAGAATGCTAACGTGGCCCCAGGGATTGGAATACAGATGTTTAATACGTAAGCACTAGAGTCTGGTGCAGCCCAGTAAGCCAAGGGTTTAGAGATGCAGGTGTCCTAAGCCAATGCCTTCGTGCACCCAAGGTAACTGCACAGAAAGCCTGTTTACCTCAGTGGTTCTTCAGCTTGACAGCAAAACCTCCCCTCACAACAAGAGCGCTCTGGCAGATCACCAAGTGATTCTTTCATACTCAGATAAAGAGTTTTAATCCTCAGAGGCCATCCCAGCCAATCCCCTGCCACGTATGATGAATGCAATAAAAGTCTTACCCTACAGTACTAAAGTGATAACCTCTCGTTGTGAGAAAAAGCCAGCTGAATGCATGCAATAAATGTCTTCATCTGCCATTATTGAAAACTGAGGCAAGCAACCTTCCCAAACAATAGTCAGCATTTCTGCTCTCTGTATTTTCTCCTGTAGAACACACTGTGATATGAAATCATTTCAAAGAACAGTACACAAATTAAATTATACTGGTCATTACGAACACAGAGCAATATGAGAGGGTGATGAACTCACCACTATGACATAATAATGCCAGCAAATTAAGCATAGAAAACATCATGACAGTAGTACTTAAGTATTCCCCCTGTGCCTGAGCAATTTGTGCATTAGCAGCCTATTGCCTCATCACTTACCACAAAACAATCTGAACTGGTAACTCTTTCTGACAACGACTGCCATTTATTATCCGTTCCTACAGTGCCCAGAACAGTGGTGTTCAATTTATATCAGTAATAACCAAAAGGAAAGCATCCAGTTTGTAACACAGAGCTGGTGACCAGGAGGTTGCAGTTTGCAGCCCATCTGCCACTAAAGATGTGCAGAAGAACCTGCACTGGCAATGGCAGTGTCACATGGGCACAGCAAAGGGCACCAAGAGAAGATTCAATGGGGCCATGAAGACATCATCAGCACGTGTAGGTTTTACTCATCTCTCTCTTTTCTTTGCCCCTGTCATGCTCATCTTTCATTTCAAAACAGCAGCAACAGAGGGAAGATCTTCTTCCAAAAAGGATTTTAGACAGGATGTTTTTCCAAATATGTATTTTCTTTTTTAGAGCAGATACCAGTTGATAACCAAGACAGGTATAACAACTTGATTATAAATACAATTATGCTACCAAAGGATGGCAAGCTGACAGAAGACCGAAAAAGGCTGCTAAGAGAGTAAATGCCTTGTAAAAATACAAGAATATCCCATTACTAATGAAGTCTGAAGAACCAGTTACAGAAAACACAACCAAGTCAATTAAGTGACAATAACTGGTTCTGCTTTGAAGCATCTCAAATTCACATTTCATTATGCTTAATGCATCATTTTATTCCCCTAACATAACGGGTTAGCATAAGCACACCAAGTGCTGACAGTGACCTTTCTGCCTCAAATATGCTATTCACAGCTATTTAATTAATCCCTTACGTGTAGCTGGACATACAGCCTAATGTCCTACAGAAGGGCACTGAATTGGCCTTATTGTCACCATATGAGATGGCATTCATCTCCAAATGCCAAAGCGGGCACAAGGAATGCGGCACAAGAATAGGAAGCATTGAAAAGAACAAGAGGAGAAGAAACTCTTGAATAGCCTGCTCTTTGATTATCATTTACAGATCCACTTTTGCAATGAAAAATATCCGAGAGATTGTTTTCCCACTTGTGCAGTCCCAGTCTTTTGCACTTCAAAGGGGTGTTTCTTCACTAGCCAGCAATTAGGAGCCGAAGGTCACTCAAGGCAAAAGTCATCTTCTCCAGTTTTGTAATTTTCCCTCTTATCAAAATGTGTGTGTGCACAAAGCACAAAGCTTTCAGAAAACAGCTTGAAAGCTTCAGAAGTAAAGAGAAAGTGCATTAGGGCTGCTGTGGCTCAAGCATTCCTGGAAATTTTACAGGAATCTATTTCTCTCTTTTGTGATCTACAAGTGTCAATAAGAAAGAGATTTTCATAACAGAGATTTTTTTTTTTTTTGCTTTGTTTTGATCTAAATAAGGGTACATACAAATGTATTTCAAACACTTCCAAGTAAAAAATGAGGAAAATAAATATAAAAACCCCCCACACCTGTAAGTTACTGAAAATATAGAATGTGCTTAGGGTTAATATTATGTTTAACACAAAATCGTGATTAACAGTGTATTTAGTTGTCCAACTAAAGTGCTAATGCTTCTTCACTCACTAAACCTCTTGCAGTCTATCCTTCTAGTGCACTCTTTTTAAAATTCACACCACATCTCACAGTCTGAACTGTCAGCTTCTAACTTTATCAAGAAAACTTGTGAGTTACATATTTCCTAATGAAGACAGTCATTTACAGCTGCAAATCTCTGCAGACAAATCTGCAGCTATTCGAATTCTTATTGAAGAGAGGAACTGTTCCTGGATCTTGTTTTGATCTGAGAAGTCTTAAACAAACTTGTTTCCATAGGCCTCTAGGTAAACACAATTAAAACCAAATAATTCAAATGTCTCTTTTACACTGAAAATTTAAAGCACCTCAGAAAATACCAGGAGAGTTACGCAAATGTAATTGTATAATCTTTAAACACTTCTACTGAAGAGCTTTTACCAAATAAAGCTTCACAGATCTCCTTCTACTTCAGTTCCTACCAATAGCATGTGCTTTTTATAAACACAGACTAAAGCATAAAACAAATGTGTGCTGTCTGCAAAATCAATTCTTATTCTTTTTGTAAAGCAAAAATACCCCAATATTTATATTACTTTCTTCCTTGTATAAGAGAAATAAACCCTTCATTTTTCAGGGCAAGAATCCATGCTACATTTTTAAGTGAAATTCTCTTTCCTGAATACGTTTTTCAGCCCTGCACATACAGAAAGCTGGCAGTGGGAACAGTGAGGGGGTTTTCTAGTTTTGGGTTTGTTTTTTATTTTCTTAAGAGTTACAGACACTTAGGTTAGTCCCAAAGTCAAACGCACCTACACTCCTGTTTCAGCTCCTCAAGGAAAGGGATGTGTATTTAATCTGGAGTCTTTCAAGGCCTTTTTCAGCTTAACAGGACCTGCTACATCTCTGAAGTTTAGACTGAATGTCACAAGGATGACACTTACTGCACCATCAGATTGCCAGCAAAGAAATCAATAGAAAAAAGCTCTGTTTTCATTGCCCACTCAAAAAAAAAGCCAAACAAACAAACAAACAAACACAAAAAAAACAACAAGATAATAATGAAGGACAGCTCAGCAGAACTTATCCTTTTGCACATGCACAGTACAAATTAGACAACCAGCACCAGCTTACATAAATCTGAAGAATACAGACAGAAATATTTCTTGGCTTTCTAATCCCTGTGCACTTGCCTGGCATGGACCCTACTTAGCCTTCTGCTGCTCTTCTGCAAAGCACTTGCTAATGTTCCCAACCCCTTTCACTGAGGTACAATTCAAACTCAGAATTGTCTGTGTTGTTCCTAAAGTGAAGGGATACTCTGAAAATCCAATCAGTTCTTTCAAAAAGCTGTGTGGAAAGTGGTGGGACACCAAAAGCGATGCTTCGATGGCAGGAGGAAGGGGCAAGTAGCAGGTTTGTTCAGACAGCTGACATGTCATGGAATGCACTCGCTCCGAGCTGTGGGGATGCACAATCAGACACTTTGTCAAGAACAACCTGAAAACTGCTGTCACATTAAAGCACAGAAGCACAGTGCACACCTCACATGACTATTAATATTATAATAAACACTTCAAGCTGCTCACGTGTACTCGTACTGTGTGTCAGAGGGATGTTCCTGGCATTTCGGGATAGCTGCCTTTCAGATTTGACAGTTCATACTCTATTAATCAACACTCTAAATCCCAACAGCTCCTCATCACCCCCTGAGGGCCTAAAAAGTAATTTTTTACTGTTTTGTCAGAATGACTGGAGAAACTCAAGTCAGAAGAGAAGCAGAAGTCTGTCACTGAGAATTGCAATCTACTCTGTGTAATAAAATTGAGATTTTGTTTCAGAGCAGCTAAGCTTCTGCAAGTCCCTTTTCTCTTCTGAATCAATTATCTTTTACTCTTTTGTTCTTCTAGTTCCACACTAATGTTAGACTCCTGTTTTGGCCATTTTTACCTTTAAAGGGTCTTGATGGCTGACTGGAAAGAGCATGCACAGGGACAGTGTGAAAACGCTCAGGATGGCTTGGGACCAGAGTGTATAAAATAATTCTTGATAAACTGAGTAGGTTTGGCTTCTTTGAAGGCAGCCATTCCCAGCCTACACTTCCTTTTAGCACTGGTGTTTCTGCACCATCCTGGATTTTGACAGTAATTAAAGCCCCTTCTCAAAGGCTTTGGATATTGATTCTAGATCAGTCTACTATCTCCAAATAGCCCCATAACCTCTATTTATTTTCCTGATTAAAAGTAGCATGCTTTTCTGCAAGTTAATATGTTTTCATTGTTTCCAGTGGAAATTGCACGTGCCCAGCTCCTCCAGACTTGGGCTGCACAGCATGAAAAGCCTGGCTTCTGCAACTCTGAGAATGCTACAGAAAGAAGCCCACGCCAGAGACAAAAGCAGCCCTTTGTTCTGTCCACCAGACCACACAGCTTCATGTCACCGAGTGTTCCCTCCCTGTGAGAGAGCTTACACTGGCGTTTTCCAGGGAAAAGTTCCAGCCTGAGCTGTAAGAAACTTGGAGCAGCTCTTGGAACACAACCAATTAACGATGGTGTGCTCACCTCAGTGTCCTGCAGGTATCTGCATTTCGAGGTGCCTATTGACAACTGATCCCTTTTAGAACAGGAACTCTGAACCTCAGCAAACATCCCTCACTTATTCCTTACACCAAAAGCTCCCAAAGTAATGACAGGATGAAACTTCCCTTCCTTTTCTTATTTTAGAATATGTGAGTGTAGGGAACAGGTGCTCCTTGATATTTCCCGTGTTGCCTCAATTAGTGGCCCACAAATCCTGGGTTTTAGATTCCCACTGAATTCCCCCTCTACTAGACCTGCAATCTGGCACTCAGCAGGCACCAAAGAAAATGACTAGTGTGGATAGGCATGCAGCAGAGATCAGAAGTGTGGATACAGCCTACCTGTCCATTCAGGCACTGCGTGTTTTCAATACCCAGGCATTCAAGTCTCACATTCATCACGTTCAGAGCAAGACAGAATGCTTGCTTTTATGTGCACCCCATTCAGTGTACAGGGAATCTATACCCACATCCATCACATTCAGTGAAATAGAGCCTATTTGCAAATGCTGAGCTTCCATTTCCCTGCAGTGACCTGAATTACAATAGGCTGCAGGTGAACACGTTAAATTTCCAAATTGGTAGACGTGAAAACATTCTGCTGGAGTCATTAATAAATGTGGCTAATGTGGAGAAAGACTCATTTCAGAACGTAGCTGTGCACCAAAAAGGGTGCTGGAAAGAGCTGTTTTTCAGCAAGCAAATGTAATGCTTATGGCAGATGTCAGTGTGTGTAATGGAGATAAAGATGGAGCATCTGCATTTATTACTATACCACATAAAATGCTGGTATCCATAGTGTATCTACCCAGGCAATGCTGCTTCTAAACCTTCAAAGGCAACATCATGCATTTTCAAATTCATTCATCATGACCATGTTGAACTCTTTCTTTTCCCACTGACAACCTATCAGTGATGCCAAACACCGATGATGGAAACCTGTTTTTGGAGGAAAATTCTGTATCATGTATAAACCAGTGAATGCCTGTCAGGCATGTGAAATAGTGTTATTGTTCTCAGGCACTGCTGGCCACTGCAGTGCCACAGGAAAAAGAAGGAGGGCTGCAAGTGAAGCTTGTTCTCAGTGCACCCTTGCCGTAAGTTATGCAAATACAACTCAGGATAGAAGAAAAATGGAGCTCCATATAAAGACTAATTCAATTCACAAGTCATGATAATGCCCATAAGCCATCTGGGTATGTGAATAGTTCGTAACTGCAACCTTGAAGGGAGAGATTTTGCTTTCTGGGAAAGAACAGGATTAATGGTTGAATACTGATTAGTTAGGTAAGAGCACGTTGGTCCCTCAGCAATGTACTGGTTTGTTTTCTTTTTAATCTCTCCTGCTATACCGTTGGGAAATAGGGTATCTACTGGTTTCAATGTCTGAAATGAGTTTTTAGAGGAAAGTAAAAACTCCTAATGTATAGAGCATTAGAAACAAGTGAATCCATAAAGATGAGAATTTAATAATCTCTAGAAAATGGGTAGAGGGCTAACAGAGACCCTGTTGAAAAAAAGATCCCTTTCTTGCTGCCATAAACACATGTGCTATTCCTGAACAAGGTCAGAGAAAGGGTAATAGGAATTGACTAAGAAATTGGAAAAATCTCAATGATAGCCACCCAAAAAAACCCAACAAAATCAACATCAAAAACTATCCCAAAACAAACAAACAAAAAAAAAACAACCACCATCCAAACAATTAAAAAAAAACCAAACAAAAAAAAACCAAAAAAAAAACAAAAAAAAAAAACCCACAGAAAAACAAAACAAAGCCGAAACTCAAAACTGAGTACCAGAAGAGAGGATGACTTCAGCTTCAATTTGCTTATCCCTGCATCCTTCCCAGCCAGGGCGCCCACAAAGCTCCATCATCTTTCCCTAAATCCACAATTTCTGCTGGAGCCATCCTGCTCCACACCCTCGACTCCTGAATAGACCTCAGTGGCCTTCACATGGGGAAGCACAGATGCTGCTTTCTGCTGATTATTCCCTGCTGAGAAGCTGGGAATCAGTCTGAAACGGGAGCTGGCCCTGTCTCACTGACAGGCTCTGCCAACTCTCAGTGCACACGGTTACAAACTTTTAAAAATCACTTTCATTCTGCCTTGCACCAGGCCAGGAGCTAGTTGGTTAAATAAAACATACAATCTATTACAGTAAAACTGTCTGATGCAAGATGTAACATGCTGCTCTAACTGCTAGGGACAGAAAAAAAACCAAACCAAAACAAAATTGCTCCTTTCCAGGATGGCCTGGGAATTTGATAAATACAAACCTACTGGTCCTGTAGATGAGTACAGACACACCCATCCTTTACTGGGCTTAGCCTGAGAGCCCTCTTAACCATGAAATAATGAAGCTAAGATAGCACACTGCTGAAATGGTATCAAATGGAGTGTGGAATGAGCATTATATAAGAATGATTTTCTTATAATAGCAAATCTTACTTATTTTTATAGAACTCTGAATAATTCCTTTCTAGACTTTCTATCTGGCTTCTCAGCACTGCAAAAAATTAATCTCAAACAGCAATTTAAGGTCTTTCCTGTTTCTTTTCTACTTGCCTTTTGGCAACTAGACTTCTTTAATAGGAAAATATTTGATACTTATATCTGATGCAGCATTTTGGTGATGTGAAAATTACTGAAATCCATATGTCTAACAAGAAAATGGAGTGTGAAAACATGCACATTCCTAAAAAAAACCTTTTTCAGACAAGTACAACCTTTTCCAGTACAAGTTTTTCTCATTAAGTTTTTGGGTTTGAAAGAGGCATTATTAAGTATTGTGTTTTAGTCCACAAGCTACCAAATAAGAACACCCTTTTTATATTCTCTGAACTCCCACTGGTGCCACTTAAATTACTGTTCTTGTTAACCAGGATGTTTTTTATACTTGTGTGGTCTAAATAAGTCACTTCCATATTTCTTCATACATTACCAGGACTGCTTTTGTTGTTATTTTTTAAAGTATGCAGCTGTCACAGGCTAGCATTAAAATGTCACTTGGAAAACAGCAGGAGAAATGGATCACTTAATATCTGCTTCAGCAAATAACTGTGCAGACAATATTTCTTGTGGTCCCCTGAAATCCATGGCAAGTCTCATTTGTTTGTCAGTGGTTTATTATTACAATGCTGACATTTCTGTCATAAGGACCAAAAGGTTTCTCTCCTTCAAAGAAAAAAAGAAGGGAACATCCTTTCTGCTCTAAGTCTTCAAAATGAAGACAGAGTATTTCGAGATTTTCTCCAAATCATAACCATGCAGTTTTTAACTTATATTTCTGATATTGCATGTGTGGTCATGCAAGTTATGCCATTCACTGCATTCATCCACAGGGCCTGTTTTTTCCAGTGGTGCTCTATTTTTTACTGTGTCTCTCCAGTCCATGTGGAATTCGGCATTTATTTTAGTATATCAGACACTACAATTTAACAGATTCCATGCTCTGATTTTTTTATTCTTCAAAAACAGTTAAGGTTTCCATCTAGTGTTTGTTGAAGACACTCAGTGTCATGACTGACAAACCTAAGACTGCAGGTAGGCCTAAGAAATTTGGGGATTTTCCATCAAAAACTTTCTGTATTTCTTCCTTCCTGCCTTCCCCTCCTCCTGCAGACCTGCACTGATTCCTCTCAGCCACTGCTGTACTGCTCCATACCCAAATTGATGCCTTTTTTTGCAAAATGAGCTGCTTTCTGCTACTCTCTGAATGTGCTGCAACCTTTTAATCTTCCATTATTTTCACTTTTGAAGAAGAGGCTTATAAGGAAAATTGCTGGGCTCCTCTAAAGCACAAGAAGTAGTTTTTCTGTTCACTAGCAGAACTCGATATTCTTCCACAGGCTCCACTACCTAATCTGCTGTTTTCATCAATATTAGTACTACAGTGATGCCTTTTCTTCTGGTATTTCTTCATTCATTGCTCCATCCTCTCTCTTACATGATTTCCTCTTCCTTTTTTCCACAGAAAATGTGACAATTTCTAACCAGCTTCTTTCCATGCTGCCTCACTTCTCTAGGTTTCCATCTGAACCCTGTCACTGAAGGTGAATTTTTTAACTAAATATATCATATGAATACTTTTTCATTCCTGCATTTAGCTCTCTGTCTGTATGTCTGTTTTATTTTACATATTCATCTAAGCTTCTCTACATACCCAGCACACACATTTTCTAGATTTTAGGTTCTCATTCCCTGGCAGTTTGACTTTTCCCACCCGTGGCACAGGGCAGCTCTGCCCCTCACTCACACTGCACTGCAATCAAAGTCGGGACGTGTTCTTTAAGCCCTCAAGTGAAAGGCTTTTCTTCCACTGCTGGCAGACAGCCATCTGTTTCCTAAAAATCCCTCCCTGCTGCAGCCATAGCCACCAGCAGCGTTCAGTCACTTCTGCTTCCTTAGTTCCATTTCACCTGCCCACTCAAAAGAGAAAGCAATTGGTGAAGAGCGCAACTGAGAAAACACCATTCAGAAAATCATTATTCCTGCAGGACCTTTGTGAAGTTTGTTATGCCAAAGTGTGAGAGTGAGTGGGTATTTCTTGAGAGTTACTAGTTGTGACTAAGAATTAAAATATTTGTTTGAGGGACTAAGAAAAGTAAACCTCAGAGGCTCAATACCCAGATTCAACAACTTACGACTCCCTACATTTCACTACAAAATTTTGCATTATCCCTTTGTTGTTTTGAGGTTTTCTTTAACAGTCATTCTTTCTTCCTTTCTTAAAGTATTCATAGCCTATGTAAAACATGTTACAATCATATCCTTATTCTTTATGCTATTCAGAAGAGATACAAATCTAAACAGAAATGTTATTAGGTAGATATTAATATACAAATTCTTGGATCAGATATGAAAATGTGAGGAAGAAAGATCCTACTTGCATTCAAAAGCAAATAAATGCTGGTTCCTTGTAACACGGAAGGAAATTCTAAGCTTTTCTGCAAGAAAACCCAACACTAAGTGATCCAGTGCATAAGTGTAATTTGTACAACAAATAGGAAGTTAACCTCAATGGGATAAATGCTTTGAAATTTGAAATTTTTCTTCTGCAAGTATTATTCTGTGTAGCTGTGAATCTAATTTGAATTTTAGGTTCAGGGAGTATGTAAGGGCACATTAATTCCAAAACCATCTTTATCTTAATTAACATATACCAAAAAAGTACAAATGCAGAAAAATCCAATTCTTTACAAATCTTTAAGCACAGTATCTACTTAATATCTAGGATATAAATTAATAAAAAGAAGAAGCTTGTAACCTAAAGAGAAGGTCACATCCTGGGATACAGCAGTGTAATTAGTGTGAGGACAGTGTGCCGTGTTTGAATGCTGGAAGTGTGCAAACATTTATCCCTCCTTAGATGTCAAACAGCTTTTAAAATTACGCACAATTAGACCAAATAACACCACACTTCTTTTTCAAGCTACTGCACTTTGACTGTAGAACACACATACTCCAATGCCAGAAGTGTTGGAGAGACACTTTATAATGCCATTGCATAGAGAGACAAAATCATTACGAACAAACATCTCTGAATGTTACAGATGGTTGGAAGATACTCTTAACTGTAAATGTCATATTAATAAATTGCATTAATCTGAAATACAGAAACACTGCCATCCCTGTAAAGAATTCTACTTTCATTTGCATATTGCTGGTGCACTTTACCCTGCCATGGATCCAAAGTTTACGTTGGACCTCTGATAGTTATTCACACTCTTAACCGAAACACATGGTACGTTCCTGTCGGGTTAGAGCAGTGTTTTCACTAGACACTCACTCTGTTTTATTCACAAGATACTAATGCATCTAATTTACACTGCAGAAAGTACTCAGCTCCTGCAAGGACACTTCTCTTTCTCTCTCTTCACTTCTGATGAACATTGGGAGAGGTAAAATTAGACCCTCCCAAAAACCATTCCTATTCACTTAAAATTTTTAACAAAACAAAGAATGCATTTTGTGTCAATGTTTAAAACCAAGTCACTTTCCTTTGTTCTTTAAGGTACTTTTAGAGATCAATTGTTAATGATATCCCAGGGACTAAAGGAAATCAAACAAAAATCCCTAATGAATGCATTTAGCAGAAGTGTTCCTCCAATGAAAAATTAAACAAACATGAAAAATGAAACAGCAAATGAAAAACAGGTGAACAGGTAAGTCCAGCAGTAATTCATTTCAAGGAGCAGGAGTGATTCACACAAGGTTGTGCTCTGACCCTTCTCGTTGCTAACTCAGCTCTAAGAATACTGTAAAGAACAGCCAAGGTGGGGGAGTCATCAGGAGAAGAGACACCACAGAATGGAGAGATTGAGCTAAAACTCCTGATAGTAAAATCTGAAGCTGATATCTCCTGAGTTTTGTCCAAGTGAGCAATTGCCTCTTGCATCTTGGGATGCTCCAGTGACCTGGATTCACGTGGACAGACTTTCTTGGGACAAGCACAACTACCATGCACTCACTGCTTCCTGATTAAGGAGACGGTTGTAAAAACAATATTTATAAATGACACTTAACACAACCTTACAAGTCAGCAAAGAGTTACTAGAATGCACCTAATCTCATCTTGACCACTGAAAAAAATCATGTACCTTGCTTATAAAAGACCACAGTGTAGCAGCACGTGGTGCTGATTTGGTTAATACCACCTCCTCATTATATTCATAGGTGAAGTTTAATGCTTCTTCTTAAGAAATATTTAAGCATTACTTTTTCTGCCAAAAATGGTTTCACGCTTCCAAATAGGTGAAAAAATAGGAACTATGTTGCCAATTTAATGAAGCTGTGATTTTTTTTTTCTTTTCCTACCAAAGCTAAGAAAGGGCCCAAAATGACAGGTACATTGCAAAAATAAACCACAGAGTGCTACAAAAACAACAAGAAATGAAGTCATCAAGGTTTTCTGTGAAACCATGGAAGGACACCCACTGGGTCTTCAACTTTATTGAACTAAGCTGGGCCAGCTCAATAAATTTTTCTCCTATCTGGAAAAAACTGTAATCAAAAATTCAAGTATTTTCCACTGGAAATTTTCTTTTGAAAAAATTGAGTAAAATGCTACAGAATTAAGCTCAGTTGACATGGTTTATTGCCATTAAAATCACCTAGCTATTTTCCATTCAGGAATCTGGCAAAATGTTTCAAAGACAGTCCTCAGCTTTACAAAGCCAACTATTTGCATGCTTGTGTACAGCCAAGAGTGTACTAGTGGAAGCATGTACGTTAATTACTTTGTGATTAAGTTAAGATTACAGACGTAGGAAAAAAAGTCACCGCCTACCTTTAAAAACTTAATTTGAATACTCATACTGCCCAGCAGGGGCCTGAGAGGACTGAAGGCATTGCTAGTCACACCTTCTCCCCTCCCCATTCCCCCAGGTATGGGAGAGCCAGGAAAGGCAGGAGGCTGGGACACCGTGCCAGCTGACATGCAATCAGGCAAGTCACATATGTTATTGAGGCATGAAGTTAAGAGCCACTTCAGGCTGCTCATATCCTAAGGATACCAGACAATTTGGCAATTATCCATTTTTGCCGGAGACAGTGTTGGTGGCATGGGAAAGAAGAGTTCTGTCTGAGGAGCACTTATTTTTTCCTGAAACAAAAATTAGAGGATGCCTGTGAGGCTCCAAGGATCACTTTCTCAGAGAACTCACTCAGTGCAAGGAAGGTGGTGGTACAAGGCAAAATGGAATGAATGTACATATAGCTTACAGGTCTGGACTGAAGCCGCTGTGGCGTGGACTAACTTTGGAAAGTAATGCTACTTTAGTCTGAAAATAAGATTATAACTGAGCAGCATGCCACATATATACATTCGCTTTCTAGTTTGCTTCAGAAGAAGCTGTTAGCATTGGTTTAGTATGGAGAGAAAACAAGTGTGCATCCAAAAAGTACCTCAGGCCAAATATTTTAATACCCAGGTCTCAGCCAACACCAGTGTTACAATAGCAAACTAGATGTGCATTCTGGGCGTGGGCAGGCAAACTGCACAGCCAATGATCTCAGATGGCGTCAGCCTGTTGCACCTGGGTCTGCCACGAGAAGTAGCTTTTGAATTAGAAAACGTGCAACCACGGGAGCCCTTATTTTATATCCTTCGGAGGCTCATTAGCACATTTCAACAACCTGCCTGGGAAAATAAGACTTACTACTGAGAATAACACTCAAGCTGAGAATGGAGCTACCTCCACAACTCCAGCTTGCAAAACAGACAGGAGCAAACCATGTCATTCACATGCATGCCCAAACCTGTTTGTTCCCAGAGCTGAGGCAGCAGCACTGCTCATAAACAGCTGTGAGCGAGGTAATGACATGCAAACGCTGAGCACAGGAGATTTCTTTACAAAGCAAAGGAAGTATTTATGGTATAATACACACTGTCTTCAAGTCTTAGGGTATCACAGCCTCTGTGAAGCTGTGAACCTGTGAAAAACCATTACAGAGGGTAAGTTTTATGGAAATTATGTTCATGCTCAGAGCTGATTAGGGAGCAACCAAATTTATAGCAATGCATGCAATTCATGGAAGATAAACTCTCTTTCAGGAAACTCTCAATCCTCAGAAATTCTTTCTCTGTTGGGAAAATGGCAGTTTCTGATTCACACAATCATTTCACTTTGAAACACTTAATAATAACCACGAAGCTTTATGTTTTAGCAGACAGGGTTCTCTAAACAGAGGATGACAGAAGATCTTTTTCTAAAGCCCTGCAACATTTCGTAAGACTTGGTGCCCAACAAGCCAGAGTAGCATAATTGTGTACACTCCTTCACTGCTCAAAACATACTATCCTAAACCAGAGATATGAAGAAAAGAAAAAATGTGTCTGTGTTTTACAGTAAGATTGCAATGATGTGTTCTGAATCCTGATACTCCTGCTCTTCTCATGCCAGAGCCCCAGAGAGGGGAGAAGTCCACACGTGGGAAGATCTTCTTCACTATAATATATGCAAGCCATATGTTGACACATCCATAATACCTACCTCTTTTAAGAAGGAGTTGCACCATGTAATTACATAAAGTACATCTGGGAAATTTGGTGGCAGAACTTGGCCATATCTGCCAAATAAGATAAAAGATTGCTTTTCAAAAGATTTTTTTTTTCATTTCATTGAAGCAATAAAGCAGAAACGACAGGATTTCCCCACAGCTTTGATGAAACTTGAGCTGCACTTTGTTGAGTTGAAAACAGGTGGTGCAGGGTTTCCCTTTCTTTCAGAGACTTGGCCAGGACTTTGTCAAGCTCCATTCCTGGCCCACAAGCCTTGCTCAGAGATAAATACTTTGGAGGGGGTCTCTTCAATGGAGTCAAGTCAAGGTGTCTCCCATCAGAGAGTCTTCCTGAAATTTATTTTTATGCAAAAATTCTTTTGCATAAGTAGGTACGTGCACTTGGGAAAAAAAAAAAAATCCAACATCATGCCTTTTACCGAACATGCTTGGTAGTCTGAGTAAGTCAAGGTTGGTGTGGATTTGTTGTCTTGACCATACAGAAAATTGTCATGTTTTAATCTGGGAAGACATGTAATGCAAAATTAACACAGACCAGTTGTAGGTTTGGGGCTTTTTTATACAGAGGTCCTTACCTTTGATGACTTTAGACAGACAAATAGATTACAAAGGCATCCACTCAGCAACTCAATGGGTGTCTCCTCACTAAAGGATCTCATGATTGGATCTCAAAGAAAATGCGTGGGTAGTCTTCAAGGAAAAAGAGTCCCAAGTGATATCCCTTCAATTAGAAAGGATCTGATGCTGCAGCTGAATTCCTTTGTAATGCTATCTGATGTAGGTGATGTGAGGTGCATGGAATTTCAGGGCCATCCCCATTCCACTGCAGCATAAGGACTATTTGTGGAACACATCTCATTTGCCCTCTACCCCAAAAATACCTCAAGAGGGCACGTCATAGGCTAGGAACTGAAATACCTGGTAGTGCCTGTGCTTGGCAGAGTTGAAAGAAAAAGTAACAAGACAAAGATAATCATACCCAGTCATAAATCATACAAAGACTGCAACACCCCGAAGAAACGTGGCAACTTACGACCCAGTCTGAAAATAGGTAACGTGCATCTGAAGAGGTCAGAATAGATGAGCACTGTCTGGCAACAGCCAGACACACTGGAACAGACTAGTTCTGACCTATGAAAAGAGCACGTAATCCTTTGGGCAAGACTGCTGCAGAATGTGTGGAGTAAGTGCATATAAATGCAAGTGGAATTAGGGAAGAAAGGTGTCACCCACTGGCTTTCCTCATGCTGAGCCAGCTCTACCTCAGGGATGAGGAGCCATCACAGTTTGCAGCCAGCAGAGCCCATAATACAGCATCAGGTGTATGGTACTGTACAGCTAAGGCTTGACTAATCTGTTGGATTAATGCTTGATTTTAGTTGTTGAAGTGATAAATAGCACTGTAGTTTAGCATAAATAATGCTTCTTTGTGTTTGTGGAAATCTGTCAAAATATTCCCATCACAGTGGTCCCCAATTTCCTAATCAAAATAGCTGCTACACTTCCTAAATCACCCATATCTGAGCCACCTATTTGCATGCCAGCTCTAACAAATTACAAAACTTGAATTGGATTATTTCCAAAGTTGAGCCCAACGTACCGTTTCAGAAACCCCAAATTCCTTGTTGCTGAAAATAAATGAAAAGCAATTAATTTACTTTGGAGACAGGCAGGATCAGCCAGCTACCTCTGGCAAACATGCTTGAATGTTGGATACAGACTATCTACAAACCTGCTATCTCACCCAGGCAATCAGACAAACACGTCCACCAAGAACACAAACATACCTGCTAGTCTGGATTGTACCAAAGGACAAGCTTTCCAAAGCTTGTATTCTCTCAGAGCAACTATGTGCACAGATAAAGACTATGGGTCAATGCCCACGGGACCTCAGGAGTGTAAAGAATCCCTTTCATGTGGTAAGTTCACAAAACTGAAGCAAGCACAGGAAAGCTCTGTATTTAATGCATGAATTAAACACCCAAGACACAGAGGTCGTTACTGCTGAGGGCTGTGATTTCCAACTGCACAACACCCAAGCAGTAACACCAGCCTGGCTGCCTGATCAAGAGTTCACTGCTATCTGCGACGAGGAGCGTAAACACCTCTCGTCTCAAGAGGCTGAAGCAGCCCAAGGGACAGCAAGACAAAGCAAGCTGTGTCACAAAGACATGGATAAGTGTACAGAATGCTTGGCTGTGCAGAAGCACACAGGAAAAAAGCCCATGGAGAGAACTGAGCTGTAAACACAATGATACGTGAAAGGCAGCTAAACCCTAGATCTTGGTGCACTGCAAACAGGGATGTGACTGTTCTGTGCAGGTGGCACAGCATTTCTCTCTGTATTGGAATGACATTCCCAGAGGCAGTGCTGCAAGAGTGCAGAGGCTCCTCTTTTTCTATTAATACAACACATTAAAGGTGTAAAAAACAAACAAGAGAAACTGAGACAAAGTATACAGGCTCGTGTCGCATCCTTCCAAGTAAAGACTAAGTGATGCAGTTGGTTGACTACAGAGAAGCACGATGTTATGCAGCACATGTTCTTTGATAATGCCCTACTTTAGAACCAAAGAGCAGTCTGATTATGTTTTGAAAGCTACATGATCAAAGGAATTCAGAAAAAGCCTTTTGAATAATTTTCCTAGATGCTTCTATCAAACTGTATTAGGCCAAATCCACCCTTTCAGTTTGAACAGTTTGAGCCATAGCATTAGTCTTCTGCTCCTTAAATCTATTCATAAACAAAAAATAAAAACCTTCCCCAAAGAACTGACCACACTAACCCATTATCTTGTGTAACTGAGTGCAATCAAAGACCTTCATTTACTTTATGTAAATGTCCTCTCCCTTTCCCAGGCCTAAGATTTTCTTATTCTCTGTTGTGTCACCTCATATCTAAGCTAGATACTGAGATCATCTGGGTGGAGACTGGGTAAAAAAGTCACTACTGACTAAAAAAACACAGCACCATGGTAACTCAAGATATTTTTGCAGTAAATACACTGGTTTCTTCTCTGTTTACAATATGTAAAAAAAAAAAAAATTGATGGAATACATCCAAACATTTCCATATTAATCACGTTCTATTTTCTGACAATGAAAAGGTTACAATTCTTTACGATGTAAAATCAAGAGTGACTTTCAGTAGCCTAAGATGTTTAAAGCAGACAGGCCTATGGGGTGATATTACTAAATATGGAATTCCTTGATGCTTACAGCATTTCCTCTGTTACTGTTACTGACCCAGGCGTAGAAGTCAGAACTGTCTCCTCCAAAGAGCGCCACTCACTCGGCCATTGTTGCCAATGACGAGTCTGATTCAAAGGCTGGTAGAGGAGAGCCAGCAAATGGCAGCTGCTCCATTGTCCACAAGTCAAAAACACAAGTCATGGCACAAAGGGGTTAAATGCGTGATGGCAGTGACAGGGTTTTGGGGGGACATTAAAGCTCTCTGAAGCCTTGGCAGTTTGTTGCTGAAGTGTACCAGCCCCATGTTTCGTCCTGCAGCTGGTTACGACACTCTGAGGCGTTTACTTGTATGGGAATTCTTACTTCCACTCCAGTTCCCTCCTGAAAACTACAGTGTGGCATTGACAAAAACAAAGGGTGATGACATTTCATGGACCACAGTCTCCTCAAAGATTCAGATACTAATATTCACTAAACAAATGTGAAAGGAAGATTTGCCTTATGTGCTTTGATGCAGTAGAGTTTGATGGAAGAGATTTTATCACCGTTTTCCTCTGTTCTGTTTTCACTTAACAGGAAATCTTTATGCATTGGCAGCCAGATTTCACAGCTGAAAAAAAATAGTACCTGCCTTGAAAATTTGAGTCTTTCATCTATTTTCTTTTAGTGCATATCAGTGAGTGTTTCATCTGACACACAACAGGATATACACTAAGCTCTTAAACACATTAAACCAACTGGATCAAGTCTTTTAAACATGTTAACTTATGTCTGCCTTGCTCTTTCATTTTACATCGTGATTTCCTTTTTGTTTATTATTGTACTAAAGCAGAATAAACTAGAACTAATTTTTTCTCAGGCCATTTTATATCCCCTTTTCCTTCATTCCCTTGCCACATTATGTATTTCCAGGAATTCTACCACAGATAGGCAAGCAGTATCTTAAAAACGTGAACAGGAAAAAATTCAGTCGTTCCTCTTTCCTGCTGCATCCCTTATGATTCCAGCTATCAGTGACATTGCCACTGCTCCACTGTCAAATGAAATTCATACTTTTTGGTTTGCACTCCTTTTTTTCCTCCCAATAGCCTCTTCTATAGTTTTTTTATTTATTCGCCCTTTGCAGATTTTTTCCCATTCAGGTCCTAAATATCGTTAATTAGGATGAAAGGATCCTCCTATTCTTGTGCTTCCATGTATTTGTGTTATCTTCCACAATTCCTTTTATATACATACAGAATATTGTCAGCCAAGGCATTTCACCTCTCCTATCACCACCTCTCCTATCACTTTGGTTGTGTACAGCTTATGCTTATTCATATTTAGCTATTAACCTTTATTTAAACAAAGTACAACTAATCATTTTGCTCATCCGTGTAATATTATATTAAACCTGTATTATCATTATAGGTGAAAGACATTAATTGTGTCATCAACTTTAGCACCACTGTAGTATGCAAGACTTGCATTGAATGTTGATATTTTTACTGATGTTGTTGTTTTTATTCAACAAGAGATGAGGTCATAGAGCTAGCTTTTGCAGTAAGCTAGGTCACATAATCTGTGATATCTTTACTTCATAAAGATATTTACTTCATATTTTTGGCTAAACATAACCAAAATAACAAGGAAGAGGAGCCTCCAATCTGCCACAGTACACACAAGCATTTCTGCAAGTCAGAATCTGTGGTTTCAGCAGCCAGGAGAACCATCTGCAGGATTTCTGAAGTTACTTCAACAACTCTCTTTGGTAGCACCACAGCTGGGCCCAAACAGCCAGAGCAATTTTATTTAAGTGTTTCACATGAATGTTGGTGGACCTTTTCCACTCAAAAGCACTTGAAATAAGGAGGAGAAGGCAATTTCTTTACATGCATTGGTTATATAATTTGATCTATTTGTTGAAAGAGAGGAATTGATGACAGGGCCATAATTGCTGTGACGTTTTACATATGTAACTCATCTCAGAAGCTCTTCATCTCTTAGACTCCCTGCTATCTTCAAACATGCTAGCAAAAGAAATTGGAATGGGCAGAAATCTCAAACCTCTAGAAACTAAAAAAGAATCCTAATGAAGGGAAACAGTGAGAAAATACGCACATGTATGGCCAACTTCAGACTTGACCACAACAGCCTTACGCTCCACTTTGCCTCATCTGTAGCAGATGAATAAATCTCAATCTCAGTTCCATTCCTGATTGAATCATTAAACTCTCTGCCACTGGGATACAGGCTGCATGAGGCCAGAGGATGTAAAGCCTATGCCTAATACTTTTTAAATGTTATTTGCTTGTAGGAATGACTTGCATTAATTTTTATTTCAGACCAGCACATACAACATAGAAACAAGTTTGTGGGTTTTTTTAAACTAAACACAATATTTGCATATTCACCTTTCCCTACGCTCTGCTCTTCAAGACCTCCCTTTCTATTGGAGCCCTAGATGTCATCAGGGACAAATAACTACATTTTCCATTCCTGTTGCCATACACAACATAAAGAACTGAAAGGACAAGAAATTACCTGAATTTGTAACCTCTGTTTCTGTTTATTTAGCTTTTCTAGAAACAATACCAGAAACTTTAGGTTCAGCAAAAAAACTAACACACAGCCTTCTCCACAATACTTTTCCAACCCAGTGCAATCCATGGTAAGCAAAACAAGCAAATTTGGGATTTTAACAGCCATTCCTGCTCTGCCCCAAAGAAAGCCATGGGCAGGTGTGGACTGTATAAATGACACTGTGTGTCTGTGTTACTCAAACATGAACATGTTACATGAATGCAAATTGCACATGGTGAAAAACAGGCAAGAAAGACAGGGGGGAAAGGGCAAATCTCTGAAAGAGAAATACATTATTAAAGGATATCTTTGTAATATATGCAAAGCTGTCTTTTTGCCTAAGTTATTGACCAGGGAAAAAGGACTACAGGTCTCTGTTATTATAGTGCACTGCCAGCTTTCAGCTTTATATACTCACTTCTCCAGAGAGATTTGAATATCCTCATCCTTTGCCATTTTTACCCTCTCTCCCCAGCATTTGACTGAATTTTAAATGTCTAATACATTGAAATTCAGTGAATGAGATGGAATAAAAGTGTGCAGTGAATAATCAGCAGTGAATAACATCCAGAAAGCACTTGTGTATTTCTTTCCTACTGAGAAAAACATCCTAAACAACATTTGATTTATCTACCCCAAAGTTCTCCTTACAGGGACTGACATTGCTGTTGACTGGGCATTTATTTATGATCAGCTGGTACCAGGCTCTGTGGGTTTCATAGCAGGAAAAGTGAAATTCATTACTCTTGCCACACTACACCATCCATCTTTTATGTAGTATACAGTGCACCGATTTACGGCAGGTGTAGACTTGAAAACCTAAAAAATGAATATTTAATGATTAGAATATTATATAGGCCCGCATTTTGTTGTAAGGAAAATGTATGCATGTATTTTGCTGCACATGTTTTCCTAACAGGTCCGTATTTGCAATGGTACTGCCCTGCTGCTGGTAGCAGACATTTATTTCTGCTTTACCTGGCATCACTTCTGCCAATTCTTTTCAGTAGAAGAGGTTCCACTAAAAACAGGAAGACTGAGATGACATTTCACCAATGAGAAAAAATATTGAATCTGATAAAACAAAAGCCACTTCCCCTGAAGCACAATTAGTCTATTCTCATACCTGTGCCTGGGAACCAAGCTGTAGTCTCAATTAAGTTAAATCACCATTGGATTCAGAATATGAATTTAACAGGTGAGTTCTGACAGAAATCTTTTTCGATAAGGAGCATTCAAACAGAAGTACTTCCAAAATAAGTTTCTTACTAAGTTTTCCTTCATAATTAACCCAATATTTTAGGTGCTGACCTCAAAGGCAATGTGCGTATACTTCTATTTGTAAGCTAAATAACTATGACACACAAATAAATGCTTCAGCTTATAGTCTAAACCTTGAAAGTACATAGTTCATCATGTTAATTCTGCTTAATTCACTTGTGTGTTATCACACGTTATTAAGATACATAAAACGTATGCAACAAAAGTGAGCAGGCTAACACTTCACATACCAGATTTGATGTCAAGCATATAATGGCACAGTCAACCTAGCATTCTTTAGCATTGCTAATCTATAGCAATGAAATGAAGCATAAAGGAAGGGAAAAAAAGGGGGGGAAAGGGAAAGAACACACAAAACCTCAAAAGAAAATAGCAATTCAGTGATAAGATTTTCTATGAAACCATGAATATTTATGAAAAAGCAAGGAGGTGTTTTTTTCACTTAGCTTCCAATATGTCCTTTAAAAACTCCTCTGAAATATTAGACATATTAAAAAAATAAACTGTGCATATAAAAGAATGAAAGACATGCAGCTTTTAAGATAAGCATGCTTTCAGTGCAAGCATCTGCAGTCAGAAGAGCATTTACACAAATTAACATATTTTATCCACTGTAAGGACCATAAAGCATTTCCAATTCAGCATATAATTTTTATTTGAATTGGCATGACAAAATCTTTAAGTGTAGCACTAGTAGAAGATATAAGAAGCTGCAATGACCAAAGGCAACGGTGGATTTCCCCGCATAAAGGAATATATCACAATCAAAAAAAGGTTTGGGTATTTGGAGCAGAGAGAGGATGTTATTCTCAAATTCACAGAATCAGTTTCTTGTGACTATGATGTTTTGAAGCAAATATAATCTCTTTCTGAGTGAAGACAGAGAAAAAGATTACATGATACAGCACAATCCCTTTTCTAGAAACATGGCAATTTTGTCATCAACACACGGATGAGAGATGTCATTACTCTTGGAAAAGAATTACAAAGCTGCTATACAGCTCTCAGGCACAGCATCTCGCCTGGCAAACAAGGTCACTCTGCATTCAAAGCTCTATACCATTTGCAGATTAAGGTTTCTAACACTAGAGCTACTTCCTTCATCTCCCAAAAATTCAAATTGCAGTGCTTTGGTACATGCCACAGAAAGGGTTGCTACGGTACAGCACTCACAAAAGCAATAACTGCTTCCAGCACTTTGCTTCATGGCTGCAAGGACTTGTCTGCCCTGATTAATTTTTAGTTGGTGATGAAAATACTAATAAGTCTGAAACGGGAAAAGCAAATTCAGGGAGCTACGTTAGCTCCTGGACTGTGCTGTGATCTACTTCGCTGCAGTAAAGCTTTCAAAAGAGACTGTTACTTCTCAGGTACACATAGGAAAAATACCAACCTGCCTTCTAAAGATACAGGACATTTAGTTGCATGCATAAAGCATCAACATAGTGGATAAGAAGTTACTTGTAAAGTAGCTTTTTGCACTTTACTAGAGCTCTTTGATGCTTATGAGATATCTTTCCAAGGTGGATTCCTTATCAGAAAAAGATATTTTATTCCAAATTAATGATTACAGAAAACAAGCTTGGTTAAATACAAAATGTCCAACATGTACTGCCATCCTCAGAAAACATTTTTCCAATAACAAACTGTATTTTGCCCATGCTTAAGGGTGGTGTTTATCCATCAGACACTTCACAAATATGCCTAAATTATCAACTTAGCTGTCCTTCCTCAGGAGGGAGGAGGGAGAGGTGGGTGTTCGTCCTTCACTCACATCTGCAGACTCCTAAACTCAGATCCCCCAGTTAAGCACCCAAAGACAGACAGCACGAGTCTGGTCCTTAGCAGGCCACAGTCTCCCCAGCAGACTCCTCGTCCTCACCTGAATGTTCTTGTGGAATCGAGATTTTGTTTGCCCAAGGCAGAGCTCTCTTTCGCAACCCTGTTTCTCAAGGGTTCTCAAGTCTCCAGACTTTTTTTAATAACACAGGTGCACGTAATATGGCATATGCACAATACTCTGTCTGAAATCTATAGCAAATTATTCTAATGTACCTTACTTTCAATGTATTTCATTGCTTCATGAGTACTACAATCTTACAGATTTAGAAATTATTTTCATTTACAAGCTGAGAGTCAAGATCCAACTAAATGTAGAATGTGGCCCAAAATAGGTGAAAATACTGTGGAAAAGCTGCCATTACTAACACATTTGAATCCTCAAAACCAGAACCTCCACCTTGAAGTCAGAAATGCACAGCCTGGACTAATGCATGAAATCATGGCAGCTGCACTGTCAAATAAAAATCTCACTGAAATATGTCTGAAATGATACCAGTAATTTGTTACCCTTGCTCAAACAATGTGTAGGAGAGAGAAGGCTCTGGTGACTCAACGTGCAGGCGAACTGGCACTGTATTTACCTGTTGTCACTATCTGGAACTCCAGAGTAATAAATGGATGAAATGCAGCTCATAAAAATATTCATATGATGAAATTTATGGCTTACATTAAAGCATGTTGAACTTGAAAAATGACTGTGTAAAGCTCAACTGATCTGGTCCCTGTGTATATTCACAGTCATATCTGTTTACTTTGGGGCTGCATGTTTAAATTTATTTCCACTTGTGCATATCCAAACTGTGTGCACGTCCCAAACAGCTGGAACTTTTTCTCTCCTTTGTTTTATTTTTTTTTTCCATTTTAAAAACTACAGGCAGGTACTACACTTAAAACAGAGCCTGATACAATTCAATCTTCTGGACCACAGACATGGCCAAATCCAGAGATGGGAAGTGCAGAATTCTACAAAGCCAAGGCAGGAAGGATGGGTGAACATCACAGCTGGCGGTGAAGTAACCAGCTCTGCAAAGCCCATCTTGCCAAGGATTGCACCCAAGCACCCGTATTTTTTAACACACAGTTCATATGGGAAAAGACACAGCTCCCCTCTGTTCACAGCACAGCTGTCTGGGACCATGAAGGAGAACGTGTCCAACACCCAGCCCTCCCTGCCCACCTCAAAGGCTGCTGTGCCTGCTGCTGGGGGCAGGAGGCAGCGGGAGGAGGTTTGGCCACATGAATGGACCTGCGCGGGCAGAGCCGGCAGCTCCAGCTTGGGCAGCCCAGCCTCGAGCTCCGACCAGAAAGTTGCTCCACAGATGCCAGTGTAGATTGCATAGGTCTTATTTATACCTCTATTAGCATAACTAAGAAGGAGTAAGCAGGATTCTCTTCCAGGAGCAAGCAGGATTCTCTTCCAGTCCATATGTAAAAGAAGCATCTCTTTTAAGTCTTTCATACTGTAGATAAAGAATGGAAAGATCTTTCAGCTGAGAAGCTGTTAAGCTTCTCAGTTTTCCAGCAGCACAACACTTTCTTTTTTGGGGAACAGCAAAAATATAATATTTCTCAATACCTCTCAATCTAACATCCCCTACATTCTTATTGTGTGATCTTTTCTGTGGTATCTAAATTTGTAGTATACTGAGGTAAAATAAATATCGAACTTCCTCAATGAAATCTTCCTCATCTTCAAACAACACACCACAATCACAACATGACAAAGTACCATAAGAAGTCATCCCAAATTCCTCGGCAACAGACTTTTTAAAGCAACTAGAAGTGAAACACCTATGGATAATGTTACTCTTTGGATATATGGCAACGTATATGGGAAAATGAAAAATGATCATTTAAAAAATGCTGGTGGGGTAGTAACAGAAAAAGATGGTTTGCAAATTGGACTTGTATGTGAAAGGACAGCACTGAACCACAATGTTTCCAGTACAGAATTATTTTCCCTTGGTTTCACTCACAAATACAGGTCACTCTTATGGAAGTAATCCTTCAAAGACAAAAGTACGATTTCCAACACGTACACATCAATTCATGCCATGGTGCAATTCGTGTTACTCATGTAACAGTTGATGTTTTTATATATAGATATATATATCTCTAAACTTGAGTGCTTTTTCTCTTTCTTTTTCCTTTGCTTTGAGACAAAACCCACCAACAACCTGAAAACCAAACCAGCATGTGCAGTGGAGGACAATCAGCCAGGGAGAGCTGGGAGCAACCAGATGACTTCTCAAAATTGCGGTGTATGTAGATGTGCCTATTTGCAATTTAATTGCGCTGAGTGAATAGCACATACAACCATTTCAAAATCAGCATCTATTCCTAATTCCATGACATCCAGCTAGCTAAAGAGCAGTCCCTGCAACCTGCCATTTACAGAATGAGCATTCCTCAGAGACAGACACATTTAATAGGGGGTGGTGAAAGACATAATTCAGATGAGACATGTGGACTGAGAACCAACCTCTTCTTAAATCTCTCCTGAACTGTCTTTTATTGCTCAGTTGAAAGGAATTTGCAGTGCAAAACGATAAGAAATACAAACCACCTTCTTAATCCATATGCCAAAACATTTACTTTTCTTTTTAATGCCACTTTAATTCCTGGTAAAATTCCAAACCAAGGGTTTATATTTCATGATATTGTCAACTTTGCATAAAACTACTGGTACTACTCATGACTTATACAGCCTCAGGGAGACTATTGATTTTTTCCCCTTCATAAATCTGAAAATGCCCTGTCTCTTCCCCGTGGACCCATTATATTTATTGGTATCTATCCCAAAACAACTGCTCAAGGTTATAGCTATAAAAATATTTAGGCTTCTAATATACAGAGGCTAGAGAAGCCCACAGATTTGGGCTCAGAACCCAAATTTTGCCCTGACTACAAAGGAGAGTTGGGTTTTTTTATTGTGTGTCAGGAGCACAAGATAAATCTTTTTCTTTGGGCAGAGCTTATACCCTCATTGACAGAATACTAAGGAAATTTTAAAGGCATTTAAAAAGTGACACATGCCCTTCTTTATGCAGCAAAGACCAGACAATAACAGTTAACAATAAATATCAGTAGAAATATTTATTGCATAAATATTTCCCTAAAACTTCCTTATGGACTAGCTGAAATAAAGACATCCTGGCCCCCAGGAGTAGATGTCCAACTTTGAAAACCATTTGAATGTCGGACATCTCAGATGGAACTAAAATAGGGGAAGACATGGTCAAAGATGAAAAAGATTTAGCTCTTCAGGTCATTAAAACACAGTATGCTGTAATGAATGATTATGTTGCTATTGCTTTAATTGATATTTGAATCTTCAAAGATAACTTTGCATCAACTTTTAAGCTACTTTAGGAAGGAAGAAGGCACCATGCAATAATTTTCTACTCACTATACCTGTACTGAGTCCAAATGGAAGATTTGCAAGTGAATTTGCCACATATCCTATGCTATAATGCTGTTCCAAGAGAGCCTGTGCCTGTGGGATGCTCCTCTCCAGCACAAGAAAAGTGCTGCCAGTATAGACGAAGGCACTTTAAACTGAGCCATGGGACTACTAAAGAACTTATCCATGGCCACCCGTGGAGCAGGTGTTAGGAATATGTGGAAGAGCATCAGAGTCATGATTTTGATTTATTTCCCTGTTCTTAGTACAGACCTGACAAGTGGGAGTACCACCAACCTCACCACGCTCCCTGTTCCACAAAGCAGCTGTGCACCATGCTGCAAGGAAAAGAACGTCGCCTCCAAAATCAGCAGTAGCAGCAAAGCCATTTAGTTTAAAGACATGTAAAAATATAGTCATCACAATAAAAACTGTAGCCTTTGCCAATGGATTTCACTAAGTGGTATCTGAAATACCATAATTTTGATTACATTTAGAACAAAAGCATATGCCTAGTGTGCAGTTAAAGGACACAAATGCTGACTATATACTGCTTTTCACTGTACTTTAATAAATTAAATACAGAAATTGCAGTATGTTATCCATATTCTACATGAAAATACCTACAGTGTAATTTATACCTGGCAGCTGACCAGCTGGCAAGGCAGGCCTAGGCTTTGCATATCACATGAATACATAGTCTTTCATTTGTAATCTAGCTTACATAAAATGAACAGTAGCAAATTTTCAAGTCTGTAAATTCTGTGCTGAACCAACCCACGCCACTATAAAATCTTGTGTCCTGAGAGTCTGACCTGCTCCAGAAAACAAAAGGTTTTACTTCGGATCATTTTACAGTGTTGGCTTTTATAAATGTATTTAGTAAATATATATCAATGCATACACTTCTGGTTTTGATATAAACCTTTGATAGAAGAAAACTCCCAACAGCAACCCTAAAATGAAGGATATTTCCAACAACCAAGAGTGCCAAATGTTAGCAGCCCAGATTTACATGTTTTCATTATGAGCTGGTAATTTCTGTAATGGTGGTATTTCATAGCACTGCTCTTTGCCTTTACTCTTCCCAATATTAAAGTTATTATCACCCAATTATTGTAGCATGAAAATTGTGAAAAACCTTTCCTGCTTTGCTCAGGTAATATTTAACAAATTCAAAATGAGGAAAAATGTTCCACATGTACGTTCCAGTTACTGTACAGTAACAGTAACTCTCGTCATAGACACAGAGTAATGACAGAAACCGTAGCTTTCAGAAATTAATTGCTAACACATTATCATTGAAATAGGTTGCACTTACAACTTAAAAAGTCACTGCCACGGTAGGAGAAATTCTTAGCCTACAACAACAAAACAACTGAACTTCTTCAATTTATACACTGTATTTTGATCTAAGATATAGTTTGAGAATTAGTTTTGCTGTGACAAATTATGATGCGAAAATGTGGAATGTAAGTTTACAGATAATTAAAATATCTTGTTATTAACAATAAAATGTCTATATAAATTACTGAGGCTGTGGGTAGGCAAGAAACAGAATCCAGGTTTGTTTCATGATTCAACTGACTTCAAAGTAAATAAAAACACCTCTGACAAGCACAAAACATGATAAAATGCACCTTTTTTCTCTTCTAACAGAACTCATCATTAAATAAAACCTCTGCCTCCAGGGGAAAGTGACAGTGGTGCATGTTAAAGAAGGACTGGAAAGCACCACATGTGGGCTGCAGCTTTTTCCCTGGCTACTGGAAGCAATGACAGAGTTTTTCAAACAGCTGATGGGATGTCCTGGGCACATTCCAGTGCCAGCCCTTCACATCACCTTTAGGGACAACAGGGTGTGATTTGGATCCTGCCTTTGGCTGTCCAAGAAATCACCACACAAACAGAAAAAGTCACAAGTTGAGAAACAATGACATATACTTGGTGTTATCTCGGTATCAACACCCCAGTGAATGTGTCATGGTTCACTTGGTCTTTACAGCCTGGTTCGTCCCACTACAACTCCCTTGCTGCTTCCCCTTTTTTCTTCTGAGCACAGACAGAAAAATGATGTCTACAATTTTCCATGATTCACTATGTTTCCCAGCCTATCCTCCACTGACCCTAAAAGAAAAAGCAAATTTTACATAACTCCACATTAAAATTTTTACATATATCTGCACAGCAAAATGAACATGTGATTTAGCATTTTCTAGATTTATTTTAAGTATTAGATAAGTTGTACTGTTCTTTCCTTTCGTCTGCCAAGCAATAAAACAGAAATGAGCAGTGGGGCTAACCGAGAATCCATCTTTTGAAATCACACTCACTGAAAGAAACACGACATTCCCAATTAGAAACAGCTAAAAGTTCAAATAGGATTATCTATAGATGTTGCATTTGCTTGATATTTACTAAGTTTTCTTTTCAGCTGCAGTGACAGAGACTCTCTCTCCACTCTCTAAGGATAGTTACAGCTCTGAGCAACAAACACCACTACACTCAACCCTTTTTCCAGGGAATACGAGCCTGTGTAACACTGCTGGGGAAAAGATTCTGCTACATCGTGTTTAGATCACTAAGAAATTGTCACTGTTGTAAGAAAGTGCCCCAAGAGGCCAAGAAGTGACTCATGACACTGTGATTTTGCATTGATTTTATAGAGGGGATGTCTGAACACTGCAACAGGGAGTGGTGTGTTCATTTGCTCAGGCCCACAAGACAAAAAGAAATGGGTTTGTTACTGAAAGCAATTAACTGTAGAAGGTAACTTGAAAATGGGATTTAAAAACAAGATGTATGACGAGAAACAGAAGAGTTTTAGCAAAGACAGCCATTATTATGAAACACCTTGAATGGCACATACAAAGTTATCTCAGTTTCACCTACACAGAGGTTGTCTTTCCAGAAGTATTTCACCAAATTACATTTCCTACTCTCCTGCCTCTGTTTACTGCAATTTCAAAAGAATGCATATGAGTACCATATGAACAGCAGCAGGAAGTAAAATCTGGTTTTAATGGGAACTACTTAAATAAAGTTTAAAAATAAAGTACTTATTTTCAAAACTAGATTGCTTAATTTTTTAAGGGCTTTGGCTCTGCAATGTACAAGGGTTCTCTAAGATGCAGATACCCAAACCCCCAATTCACTTTAAAAATTAGTGCTCTCTTAGAAGTATGAATTGCTCCATCTGGAAGTGATTAGGGTTCCAAGGATGTGCAGCATTAAGTAATTTAACTTGCTGAAGTGCTTGTTTTTTAATAAGCTCTTCAATTTAAAAATAAGAATAGTTTAAAAAACCCCCACCTTCTTCCTAGTACAGCTGTTTGAATCACATGAACCACTTTCTTCATTTAATATCCTGAAAAAGGTGGGGAAGGCATTAATTGAGGCCAACAGTAACAACTGTATCAGCAACAAACTGGAGGTACAACTGTAGAGGAAAAAGAAAGTCAAGTACTCGACCTCAGATGTTTGTCTGTGACAGCCACCAGGCTATCCCTTTGCATGGCAACTACCATCATTTATCTCTTGGTAGGAGCTTCTTCCTTATCGGTCTTTGAAATTTTTGGATGAAAATTTGTTAAGATGTTTTCATGGCATTTAACAGAAGGGAAGTTAAAAGTTGGCATTTGACAATGGTAATTTCAGCATTTTTCAGGTTAAAATCCCTATGTAATTTTGAAGGGTTGAAAAGTTAAAGTGAGAAATGCTAATTGCTCTGGGGAACATGAAAATTAAAATATATTTCTAACTTGAATGAACTGACATGCATCATCAGTTGTATTTTCAATTAAGGTTCTGCAATGTTGATTAATTCACTCATTTGAAAACAATTTACATACAAGATGGTCAGGGAAGTGGAATGTTGCCCTGGGGGAACTCAATAGAAGAGTCAGGGATCAAAGTCTGAAAGCAAACTGACATATTTGAGGAGCTTTCAATAGCACGGTAGTAGTGGTTGAAGACCAGAGCAGGGAGATGAATGCTTTTTGCTTGGATGATGATTACTGCCATCACTGAAAATTTAAGGCCTCAGATTTTCCATAAACACACAGCCGTGTACTTCATATTATTAAGAAAATTCCAGCCATCAGTCTAAGGAAATACCAGAATACTGAAATGAAAATTAGCTTTAAAATTTGCATTTAGGAATGTGTAAGCATGTGGACAGGCTTTTATGTTAAGAAACTATTTCCTTGTTACAGCCTTTGCCAGCAGACTCCAGAAAAGCCCTGACTTTCCCTCTATACCTGGCTGCTTAGATTGACAATGAATATGAATGGGAAATTCACCTATTTATAAAGTAATTTAGAGAGAAATATTACCAATAGTTGCTACTGTATTTCAATGGGATGCCCCAAGTCAGATTTCAATTTGCTACGTTTAAATTGCAAAAACAATTCAAATTGCAATCAACTGTGTGGTCTCTTTGAACTGCATAGAAAAATTGGAGATGCAGCATCTGAGGAAATTATTGTAGGTAACATTTTAAAAGCAATTCAATCAATTATAAAATTTACTCACAATGCTGACACACCGTGCTGACACACCATGCCAAGACTGTTGGTTTCACACTTCCCACGAAAGGAAATGCTCAGTAAAGTAAAAAGCACATATTACACATAAGCTAAATCTATGTCAACCAGAAACAAAAAATTTAGTAAAAATCAGTTTGAACTTGGGGACAAAGTAGGAAATATGAAACCATGTGCTTTTTTTAATCCATTTCATAATGAACAGTTAGAAGTGCCTTTTACCAGCTGTTGCTGGAAAGCTGTCAGTTCATTTTTAAATAGAGATGTCAAAGGTCTGCAAACCTGTTATTGAACAAGACTGAAAAGCATATGCCAATGAACAATTGAAAATGACTGGGGTGAGGGGGTTAGGTGCAGGGACACATGATTTTAGTCAACCTTTTGGCTTGCCATATTCTTTGAAACTCAGTTCTCTGGAGCTTTCAAGGCTCTACTGTTACCCAAGAGATGTAAAAATTCAGGACCACAAGGCATACCTCAGCCTCCCTCTTCTAGAGGCTCCTAATGAGTTAAAAATGAGAATGTCAGCACAGATGAACTTTCAGAAGTGAAAACTTATGCTGTATCTCTCTGGAGGTAAAAAGCAGCTCTAAGTCTAAGCTCAAATACAACATACTTATGCTCTAATAATACATGCTGCAAACAGAAAGCATCCCTGTAAAATACAATCCCTTTAGTGTCAGATACATAAAGAGATGTTTGAAACTCAGTCTTTATGGTGAAAAATACAATTCTTTATTGTTTAAGGAATTTTTCCTGTGATGCTATGAAGATATATATTTTTATCAATGTAATTGTGTAACCAACTCTGACGTGGACATTCTAAGCAGGAAGATGCATTCATGTAAAAGTTTCACCTGTGCCAACACAGGAACAAAAAGTTTTAAATTTGGGTCAGACTTCTAATGCCACAAAAAAGACTGTCCCTGGGCAAAACTGAGCATCCAGTCTGGATGACATATAAAAGTATATCAACAGGTCCTCTCTACATAAGAAATTAATAATGCTGTGTGCAGTCATTAACAGAAACCAAGGACAAGTTGCCCCCACCTGCTACATTTAGAAATGGCATCAAAGGTTCATTAATGCAAACAGTAAGGAATGCGTGCTCCCTTTAGCAGTGGGGGAAAAAAAAGGATGAAAATGACAAATGTAAATAAAAAGGGCAAAACTAGTGGCTGTATACTTGAGTATAAACCCTAACCAAGGCAATGAAACATGGCTACATTATCCATTTTGATAATCCTATTGTCAGCTTATTTATTCTCAGGGAAAAAGTTAAAGCCCATTTAACTAAATCCAAGAAAGAGTTAAAACTTATTTAACAAAAAGCCTGTGTAACTGGATGACTGTAAGGATCCTTCTGTTAAAATATCAGAAACATCCAACTACTTGAAGAGCGTACATATGACAAAAGTCTTATTAGGCAATGAAAAGAATATGTCCTTTTCCCTTCAGCAGGCCTATTTATATGCCTAGAATTAAACACATGCCTAATAATTAAGCATGATTAGGTTCCAATTACTTCGTTTGTGCTTCTTTAGTGCTTTTTTCATTTCATTCTAGCTGCATCAAAATGTGAAAACCAGAGATGTGAATGGCTGAGATTGACTGCCATCCATTTCAGCCACATTTCAGCCCACCCTGGAAAATGTAAGCTTTCTGTCATAAGCTGTCAGTAAAACTCATGTCTTCCAAACAAAGGTTCTGAGAACAGAGCTTACATGGCACCTTTGGATTTTACATTTTGTTTGACATCTCCCATTTGTGAGAAATGGCATTTTATAACCACTTTCCATCCTGTCTGTCCCCATCACCACCACCCCCACCAAACATAATTGCTTTTACTATAAATATCTGACAGTGCTACCGAATGTAATAGAGTGAGATTTAGAAAACTCTTGTTGACTGCCTGATAGATTTTTCAGAATCACAGAATGGTTTGGGTTGGAAGGGACCTTACAAATCATCTCATTCCAAGCTCCTGCCATGGACAGGGACACCTTTCACTACACCAGGTTGCTCAGAGCTCCATCCAACCTGGCCTTAAACACTTCCAGGGATGGGGCAGCAACAACCTCTTTGGGAAACCTGTTCTATCACCCTCAAAGAGAATTTCTTCCTAATATGCAAGCTAACCCTACCCTCTATCAGTTTAAAGCCATTCCCCTCCTGCCATGTAAGTGCAAATCTTCCAGTGTTAGCATTAAGTAGTTTCTTTTCTATCAATTAAAAAAAAAAAAAAAGGAAGGAATAAACCATTTTTTACAAATGGAGAGCACAGTCTGGCCAGGAAAAAAAACCAATTCTTGTACTTACAGCACATTTGAGAAGTTAGCTTATTACATCAGGCAGCATGCTACATACCTACAAGTTTCATCTCAGAGATTCAATATTAATGTCCTTTTTTATTGGTTCCTTACTAGAACATATCCCCAGTTTTGAAGGTACAGTACATTTACTAGGCAAAGGATATAGAATCAGGTCTGTCCAAGTAAATCCCATTATTTTCTGACTCAAATACACATTAAAGTAGGAAATAACTGAGATGACACACTGTATTAGCTGCTGTGGAAACCAACTGTCAATGAATGTTCAATTTACTGAGTGGGCATTAAAAGTGTTCCAGAACTGCCAATAATAACAACAGGGTGGCAAGCCTTGACAGCAGAAAAGCAAACCAATCGATCTGAAATGGTAGACACAGAAAGCAATCTAGTATTAAAAAGTAACTTGAGCAAATCAAACAGATTTGATTTAAAAGATAAAGATGATTTCAACACCAGTTATAATTTACAGGTATAATTCAGATTATATGTGTTATTCAAGGCACCAAAGACCTTCCAAATTAAAATTGCAGAACTGTCTCACTACAGAAATCATTCTGATCAAATTAAATGAGAAGATGAGGATCTAAGTAATTTTTTGCACTAGTCGTACCACTCAAGTAGATCTGTAAACTGAGAACAAATCTAGGGAAGAGCTATTATGAAGACACAACCTCAGAGAGCAAACAAAAAGGCTTTTCCAAAAGTGTAATTTATGTATTTCTGCGTGGAGCAAAAGGCCTGGGTTTCACAAACAGCCAAAGGGTGACTGTTCACAGACAGCCAAAACTTGCCCCTTTGTGCTTTTGCAAAATTTCACCTATGTAAAATATATTCTGGTAAACTCAGTGAAGAGAGGATCCCAGCCAGGTCCCACCTTATCCCCGGGATCCTGGGAAATCATGAAGTCCTGAAGCAGCACCAGCACTGATGCATATCTAGTGATTTCACACAGGGTTACGCAAAGAGCGTAAAGAGGAGGAAACACAATTTCACAATTGGTGTCAAAGTTCAGGAACAGATCGTAGCAACCATAGCCCAAGGAAAAACCCTTCCAGCAGCACCCCTAAGTGGAAGTGACCCCCTTCCCCCAGGCTACCCCTTCACAGCCCAGACTTTGTTGCCTCTGCCTGGTATCCACACCCTGCCCCAGCAGCATCCTCTGAGAGACTCCTGTGTTCCCAGACTATCCAAGGCAGTGACTTACAGGAGGAACTAGCCCAGACGTGACAGTAACTCGCCTCTGAAGCACAAGGGACAGCTTGTACCACTCAGAGCTGCCATTTCCTAACATCAAGAAGTAATTAATCTAAGCTGACTTCCATCATGGCATGAACAGTTTGCCAACAGTTACCACATAATATTATGTTAGAAATTATACATGTTCACTACACTGGAGATGTGCCTAAGGCATTAACTGTAAATGGTATTTTTCAGCAGGGATGTGTATGTGGGCATGCACACTGGAGCAAGAAAAGCCCTGACAGTCATGGATTGCACAACGGTTTCCATAAACAGAATTTTCTGTTGAGAGCTTTTCCCCCTGCTGTACTAAAGTTTTCCATGTTTGGCCTTGGAAAAAAGCAAAATTGCTCTAAATACTTCAGGACTGAAAGAACTGCTCCCATCTCAAATCCATCAACAGGGAGAAAACAGGAGTCTGATTTCACTGTGTTTGTTCTCATCCCAGATTTACTTCAACACATGGCACTTTCCCCATTTTCATCTTTAATTTTTGATTCTTCCATTCCAAAAATATTAACTGAGGTGAGGTTTATGCAGATGGATAAACATATCTGAGCAGCAGGAAGCCCTGTCAATGCTTGGAATCAGCTGGCACATCTGGGGATAGAGGGCTCATCAACTGAACCTCACAAAGTGTGGCATGTTAGAAAAGGCTGGGCATCAGCTCATGCCTTGCATTTTGTATTTTGAAGCCCAGAAAAGCACTGAAAATCTGTAGTAGGCATTAAACTTCATGTTACATAGATGTGCTAGGGAGAACAGACGAGCAGCAGCAGCAAAATTCGTAAGTATGTAAAGATCATGGTAATCAGTCTAAAGCATTATTAGCTAAATTTAGTGCACTGGATGAAATTCATTCACGGAACCAATTCCTGCCCTACCTATTGCCTAAGCTGTTATTTCCTCAGGTAGTGCATAAACGCTATGATGGCATTTTAAGCAGTGTGATTTCACACCGAAGCATTCCCAGAAGTCCTGTGAGGTATGAAGATCTATTGGGCTGTTTCAGTTTGTTATGTTCAGGAGGCTTGCTCCAGGAAAGGCTCCCGGCATCAGGGAGATAAGCCCCAAGCAAGGGAAAGGATCAGTCACATGCACAAAATAAAGTTTTCCCTTTACGATCTGACATTATCTGCTTGGGATGAAATACAATCTATGCTATAATCTGTTTTAAGCATCGGGAAAACAAAAGCCCAAGCACACGCATTAAATTGCTATCAAGAGGAAAATCCATATTATACAGGTGACAGGTTTTTCTAACAAAGCATTTAAAGGAGCAAAATACGGGAAATGTACTCCAAATACTTGCAAAAAAAGGTTAAGGAATATAACAGGCAAAAGGGGAAGAAATATTAGCAGACAGCAGCATAAGCTAAGGTGCAAAGCGTGTTAATTAGTGTATTATAATGGCTTCTGACAGTTTCACATAATGCCTTTTCATCAGCATACTGTTTCAATTACGCATTCTCCACTTCCCACATTAAAACCAGCTTCACTATGATTTTTCACCTGCTGCTTCAGTATTCAGTTTAAGCCCTATGTCTTCCAAGAAAATAATTTTATGTTTCCTAAAGTTACTCACTGATTCCTTCAAGAAACACAAGGGAAAACATTCCTCTGCTTTTTGACAGTATAAAAGGAAAAGGGAGGGAAATACAATAATGTAGTCTACCTTGTTATCTCCAATACCACGATCCTCCATGCTGCAAAAAGCCCCTGGTTAGAAGTGAATCGTGCAGCTCAGAGGTAAAGCACACTGGAACCTTAAATCTGGACTAAATTTCCCCAAATACTGAATAAATGATCACAGACAGACAGATATGCTGAGTTGGAAGAAAGTACCCAGAAGGATCATAGAGTCCAACTCCTGGCCCTGAACAGGATCATGAAACAGCCCCTTTTTTGCTCCCACCATCTATTAAACGTGGAACCAAACACTAAGACAAATGTCTGGAAGCCTGATCTACTAACAATTAAAAGATTAAATTTGATATTTCATTACTAGTGACCAGATAGTGAAATATGTACCTCCTGAATTTTTTTAAAAACTTGCTCCTTGAGAAATCACAAATAAGAAAATCCAAAACGAATGCACAGCTAGGTCTAAATCCTTTCCAAACTTTAAAATGCTGGATTTGTTCATTAATGCCATGGAAATGAGGCACAGGGAAGATGGAAGGCTGCCTTGCTGCTCTGCTTGCAAGACCAAGCAGGGCACCACTATGTCAAGCGCAGAGGCTGCGTTCTGCAGGCAGAGTGCGAACAGATGAAAGGAGCACAACTCCAAAGCAGATCCCTGCAACCACACACAGGAGCGGGCTCCGACAACAGACCCGGGCCATGATGAATGGGTCTCCTCCCACACACGCCTCTGAGCTCACTCTGGGGAGAGGCAGCCGCGGGAGGACGATGATTGCCTCCAGGAAACAATCTTTCCCATCCCAAGCTGAGCAGGACACACCCTATCTCCAGTCATGGTATGGCTGGAAGAATTTTTTCCATGCACTCATAGATCTCTCTGTTCCAACAAGTCTGGTACATTCTTCCTTCATCTACTGCTGAAAGGTGCCAGGAAACCTGTAAGGCAAGCTAGGGTTTTTAGCAGTGGCTCTGCTACTCCTCTGGTAGCTCCAGAGGTGCCCAGAGCCTGACAGGGTTTGGTGTTCAGGGCACGGGCAGAGCAGTCACACAGGGTAAACGCCCTTGGTCATTTAATGACAGTTTACTGTAGTCACCTTCAATATACCCACATTTTCAACCACTTCTCCACTCATTTCACGAAACAGTCACAGAGTAAGGAAGCTCTAGACACAGAGACCCAAAACAGAAACTCCTCCTTGAAATTTTCATGCAGCAACTCATCACCCAATTATTCCTCTTCCTTTTACATCTCACTGAATTTTAACAAGGAAAATGGCAGGGAGCTGAGAGGCAACTTTTTGGCCTAAATTCTACTCTTTGGTCAAAGTTTTAAATTCCTCTTCTCCTCTGCTCCCTCCCCCCATACCATAATACTTTGAGCCCTTAATTCAAGTTTGTACAGCCAGGGTGACACTCCCAAGCAATGCAAATGCATACTTGGAGGTTTGACAGCTGCATCTTCCATCCAGCAACGCACCCATAAAGCAGCTGCAACCTTTTCTTAAGGCATTTGGATGCTTGCAGCAATCATAGACTGCTGGAATGAATTTCCAACCCCAGGCACATTTTAAGCAAGAGTCTTCAGGAGGCTCCCCAGTGCCTTTCTGCTTTTTTTTTTTTTTTTTTTTTTTTTTTTAATCTGAAGAATTATTTAATGGCCAGACTTTCCCATGTGCCTAGTACCCATGCACTCATTCTGCAATCTCTCTGCAAAGGCTCCTAGTAAGATCTTAAATCAGCACTGGAGTGCTTAGAATTAGGACGTATTAACAGATTTAGGCAATGAAATTTTAAGCTACTGAAGCTTATTATTTTCATCCTCAAAATCTATTCATGTAAGTGCAGTCACCTTTTAATTCACAGCAGAAGATTTGAGATTTAAGTGTAGGTTCACTTGAAGCGAGTTTAGCACACAAAAAGTGACAGGAGTTGGAATACAGCTCTTTTGTGAACGGAAGAAAAAGAAATGGAAGAATAGAAGCGGCAAACAAAGTACAAGACCTGCCAGCCTTGTTAGATATTATGTTGAGAGCAGTAGGGATGAATGGGGACTTCCTACTTCTATGCCTATCACAAACAAATGAAAATATATGCATGGTTTTGAATAAGGTATTTAGGAAGTGACAGATAAGTCTAAGGAAGGCACATTTGCTTTCCCTGCTGAGAAAATAACATATCTCAATAACACCACTTCCTTTCAAATTCCTCGGGACAACGAATCACAGAGGGCAATTTTAATTTATTTTGACTGTTTACTCTGTGTTGACAATTTGAATTGGTAGCTTCTGATATTCTCCTTCAGGAAGCAGTCTTAGACTTGACAGCTCAGGCTGCAAAGAATTAATACCTTCAAAATTATACATCTCTTAACCGACTGTCTTTCTTCCCAGCTATTCCAGCCTTAATTTCAGCATTCCAGCTTCGTGTTTCTTTTGTTCAAAACAACATCCCAGAATGTTAATTCTTTCCATCGTTTTGGAATTGCACACATGCATTAAACATGCCTGGGAAAGCCCAGAAAAAAATGAGAAGAAAAAACAATCGTAAAATTATTTGACTGTCAAGAAATTGCTGTCCTCCAGAAAGATCTGCGCTCATTTATGTATTTGAGAAATTCCTTCTTTTTGGATTTCCCTTGTTTGAAGAACACGACCATATACTCCATGAACATACACACTCAGTGCCATCCACAACATGGAAACAGATTTACACAGACAGCACATTTAACTCTACAGCAACCATTTTAACAGAAAGGGCACAAGCCAAGGTAAGAAAACCAATCTCTGATGCATAAATATGGATTGCGACACTGCCACAACCTAACCATTTGTTGTTAAATGTCACAGCAAAACTTCCAAACTACATTAAGCTCCCCAAAAGGCCTTACAAGCAAAAATTCTCTGCCACCACTTTGTTCAGGTTGCTGAAATGACAACTTCAACAGAGGGCAAACTGAACTTTTTTCTCATAGAAGGTCTCAAACAACAAGCACCATTCTGCCTCTCAAGCAAGAAATTACTTTTGTTTTTTTTTAAATTGTTCCGTTCCTTTCTCTAAGTAGAAAAAGTACACCCTACTATTAGCCTCCTATTGTCAAGTAATCTGAAACGTATAGGGATGTAAAATTAAAGCTCTCACAAAACTGACATAAGCTTCAAAAATCATTCCACATCACTTGAAGATTCCTGCCTCACTAAGTTTTATTGTTCTCCGGTCTAGTTAATCTTCTGATGTGTAATGGTTATTGTTCCATGTATTTCGAAGGCTTATACTTAAACAGGAATGTGGGAATGGTTGTGTAGGCACCTCCAAAATCAATCCCATTAGGGTAGAGAAAAGATTGATGCCAAAACTCCCCTCTTACAAAGATAAAATGCAAATGCTCTACAGAAAGCGAAAACAGCTCCTCAGGGAATCGTTAGGAACTGGGCAAAAGAGCAACGTGAACGTTTCGTTCCTCAAGTAGGGACTTGAAGGAAGAGAACTGGGAGTGCTTGTGGGAACAGCAGAGCTCTGCCAGCACGGGCAGCACCAGGCACTGACCTTGCATGCGCGTGGAACGCCAATAAAGTAGAAGGAAATAGATAAAAATCTGCGCGTATAAAGTATATGCCATTTTTATTCCTTAAAGGATTTAATAAATTCTGCAAGTCTCCAGGAACATAAAGATAAGCCAGCTGCTCATGAAGGGCAAAGCGCTATCAGTTTTCAAACCAGCTCCACCGAGTTTAGGAAGGACTTCAGGGAGAAATGGCATTTAATAACATCTCTCGCTGCTCCTAAAACACAGAGCTGCTGCCTAAATGGGAGCCATAATTTAACCTTCTTCGCTACACAACACTGTTCTCAAGAAAACATTTCAAAATGAAGAAGGAAAACCAATTTATTTGTCTCTTTCTCAGCTTGTTTGTTAGGACTGAATTCTCCACATGCTACAATTACGTTCTGAATGCATTAAGTATGACTGATACTCAGGAAAAAGCCAGCAGTTTATACTAATGATCTGCCTTAATTTCTTTAATTTTCAAAATTTTTAATATAAGAAAATAAGAAAATGTTAAGGGTGTTCAGCTGGAAGAGGAAATTAGAGAGATAAATATAACAAAGCCTCTTTAATCCAAAAATTTTCTTTAAAATAAATTCCACTTTCAAGCTTCATTTACAATCTCATTTGCACAGAGTTGCCAATCCTGATTAGCCTGAATGAACTCCCTAAACATGAAGGTGAAATCTCCCAGACAGTGATATAGCAGGAGATTAGAACACCTGCAGATATCCAGTGTGCCACAAGAGACTTTCTTTTTACTTCGAATTACCCTCAAATGAATACCTTCAAACATAAATGTACAAAAGAAGGGATCTCACAATCCGTGGTTAAACAGAAACCTTGCATTTTAAAGCTAAAGAAATGCATTCTGTTTGAGACCAAAAGCTAAGAGACAAAGAAATCTCTCTAGCTTTCAAAACAGTGATCCTTTAAAAAGGGAGAAAAACATGATTTTTACCAAAGCCTCAAGACACTTTTAATAGGAAGCAGTCATGAGTGATGTTACAGTAGGCAAGATTAAAAAAATATTTGCCAGTGGAACACATAATTCCCCATGAAGACCCAAAACACAACCCTCTAGAAAGCCACGATTTCTTTACAAAAAATCCAAACAACTGATAATGTTAAAGATAATATGTATATTTTGAGACTGATTGCAAATGAAAACTCGGGTCATGAAAGTAAGAAATAAAGAAGGTAAGAAAGAAAGAAAGTAATAAAGAATGATTTTCACACCCAGCAAATCATCACATGCCATCTATTCCAGTTGATTATGGCATTTATTTGGTCAAGTATTCACAAGTTAAAAATCCATGTGTTTAATCATAGTCTGGCCTGTTATAAAGCATTATATCTTAAGACTTTATTTGATCAGAAGGCAAGCTTAGACTAGTTCTTGCAACTTTGAGAAATTGCAGTCAACCATTTCTCAATATCTGATAGGAAGGAAGAAGAAGAAGAAATTAATTTTAAAACGGGTATGGCTTGATCATTGATACACAAACCATGTTTCAAGAGCTGCAATTGGTAAAAATGAAAGAGGATTCCCTGAATCTATGGAAGAGAGTATGGCACATAGCACACCTCATGCAGGAAAAATAGAAATGCCTATTATCTTTTTAATGAATTTATTAAAAGAAGGTACACAACAGATGAAAAATAAAATATCCATGAAAATACATAATAACAATACTGAGAGATCACCACTTGAAGTGACTGCACAAGAAAGTGCTGGAAAGAAGAAGGAAAGCTTGAAGAAGTGGAAAAATGCAGAGGTAGGAGAAGGATGATATACTTGCCAGGAGGAGCATGTAAAGAAGAAAGCATAGTTAATTGGACACTGTTAATTGCATGCCTGCCATTTTGCCAGTTTGGAGGCTAAAGGTGCAAAATGTAATGGATGCTGGGCATGGAGCCAAGTCACAGCTCCTGGTATTGAACATCCAGATACTGTAAGGCAATAGAGGTGCTTCTATGATTTAAAACACTGGCAGGTAAACACATTGCTATCCAAACAGCAACAGCACATCCCCATTACAATTTCTCCAGTAAAACACACAATAATTCAAATGAGTTTCATCACTGCTTTGGATGAAGGAAGGCCTGAAGGTAAGAGTTAAATGCAAAGCTCTCTTTTTAAAAAACACATTGAATTCCTCTGCCATAGGCTGGGACATACATTTGACTGCTAGATAATAAGGAAAAGTGAGGAAGGTGTGGGAGGGGAACAAACACTTGTTTTGCACATGAGGCTAAAAGGGGCACTACCAAGAGCTGACTACCTTGGAAGCATTTATTTCAGAGCAGGGCTCAGTGCAACCAGCCCTGCCTAAAGCTTTCCCAGGTTTAAAGACACCAAATTCACCCCCTAAAAAACTAGCCAGATTAGGAAACCATTCATTCACCCTACAGGGGTACATCAGAATGTCAGACTGCTGAAAAAATGTAAGATAGGGACTTACCACACCTGCATCTAATATTAATCATCATTTATTTAAAATATAGGACTCTTACAAGGAAGCAGATTAGATAATGGGTTACAGAGCAATTGCTTATACAGTTCTGATTCAAATCCAACACTGAATAGGAGTGACAGAAAATTATTAGCAAATTATGCCAGCTCAATGGATTACTCAAACTGCTCTAATACCCTCAGACTGTCCTCACTGGGTATCACTTTGATATAAAAGTCACTTCCACAGCCGGAATTAACTCGAACAACACTTTTAAAGCACAGAATATTCCAAAAATGGAAAAAATTATGTTCCTTTCCTATTAAAAGACAATCAGCCTAAGTCAGATTTGGAAACTTTCTCCTTCCCATTGTTGTCATGCCAGTCCTCATGTCTAATGTGGGTTACACACATAGAGGGGTATTTTTTCTTTTTAAATAAGCACTGAAATTCTGCCTCCCTGCAGGCATGAGGGTGACTCTGAGCTGTTTGGGAGGAGCAGTGGATCGAGCTCTGAAGCTACAGCTCCTTCACATGCTACAGCCAAACACAACACAGCAAGCAGCATCACAACACATGAAAAAGGCCAGAGCCCCCCAGCACTTTTGTAGATGAGGTGAGGTTTGTTCCACCTTAGAGGATTTCCTTTCAGAAATGCTGTGTCTGCCATACAGGGGATTTACTCATTTGTGCTGCCCTGATTTCTGATTCATGGTCATTGGGCCTCTAAAATATTGTTTCTAAAAAAAAGACCAAAGAAGTTCTCTCTCATTTTCAGCTTCACCCTCTGTGTAGGATCACAAGGGATTCTCTGACCCATGAACTAACTGCTCTTTTTGACACAACCAGCTGGTAGAAAAGCTAAATAAAGCATTGTCTCAAACCAACAACAAAAAGACAAGGGGAAAAAAGAAAGGAAATCTTACTGTGGTTTTAGAGATCTTAAAGCGTTACAAGTTACATTGACTGGACAAGAAGTATCTGGGGAATGTAGAGAGAATCTCAGATACTCCAACTGAAAAATGAAGCTCCACACAGAAAGAGGACTCGTGGATGTGTAGGTGCAAAAGGACATGCATGTATCTGTAAGATTCAGAGACCTTCCTCGTGGATCTTCTGCCTCTTCTCTGATGCCTTTGAATTCCCCGCAGTGGGAAACCTGTATAATACAAGTTTTCTTTACATCTACCCTAATTATTCCCAATCTAACACAGTGGTAGTCCCTAAGCAAGACAGGTAATAAATATTCTTTAGCAATAAATCACAATAAGAGCGCAGTTTTTATGTCCTGTAAAAAACAAGCAAGAACCAGGGATCTGGCAGCTCTGGAGGGAGTTTTATCCTTCCTTTGGATTGGGCCAAACATTCAAAGGCAAAAATCACTTTCAGAAATTGTCCTTCTTTGCCAAGTGTAAGATTGTGATTTACAGTGACTTGTTTTCCATATTGGTTCTGTTCAACTCTCTGAAGTGAAAGAAATCCAACAATATCCACGCCTCCCCAGTCAATTTTCCTTCTAATGAATAGGGCTGTATTGCAACAAACTGATTTTAAATGAAGCCTTCCCTGGAACCATTTTTGCTTCATTTTGTGGAAAAAAAGAGAAGTTGTTTTAAACAAGATTACACCTCTGACAGGATTACACCTGACATAAATGCAGTCTTTTACTTGAGTGAATTGTGATTTTCAAAACTGCAGCCTTTCAGAGTGTATTATATGACATTATTTTGCGTCCATGACACCTCTCAAAGTTGCAAAGTTGTTTTCTCCCTCTCTGTGTCACATATAAACACGTGTGGAGCTTGCCCAGTTCTGTTGGATGATTAAAATTGAATAATGCAGCTGTTAAAACAAAAACAATTCAACAGAAATTGTTGTGTTCATAGGTACTTCAAACAGTCTTCTCTTGATGACCTGCTGTTTACAGTCCAGAAGACTATGAGATATTTAAACAATATTCTTATTGTATTCTTACTTTCTCAAAACCAACCCACATGTTCTAATTCTAATGAAAACCTCATATAAAGTGTAGTGAGAAAGTTGCAAAAAAAAAAAAAAAAAAGTGATCCAGACAGACATAAATATAATCAGATATCAAAGGGGTTATTTTTAGTGTTCAAAGCATTTCACATTTATGTATTTATGTATTTATTTATTTATTTATGAACCTTGGAAAGCTACCAGCTATTTTTATTGAAAAACTAAATAGAAAGCATACTTAGAAGAGTGCAGTGATGCTCAAACACATTTTCATGTTGAAACATTAAGATGGTCAAGCATTTCTCTGTCCATCTGTCTGACACATCACTAGGAAATACAAGAATTCAGACCTGTGTTAAAGGGAATTCAGTATAACTCACTTTCCCAAGGAGCCAGGAGAGAGATTCATATCATGACAAATAGCTAAGCAAGAGTATGTAAGAAGATGTAATTCAAAGTTGGTGACAGTTGTTTAATTAATAATTTCTTCTAGCTTCTTACTGCATAAATTGTATTACACAAATTATACTTAGCTGCAAACCAACACATGGGCAGAAACAGCCATAAAAAGTTTACATTGAGAGTATTAGATCTTTCATGAGTACAGTTTCCTCCTAAACCTGGTCCTAGAACTATTATCAGTCCCTTGGAGTACTGCTGAGTCTTTTAAGTCACAGTTTGGGTTTTCTGTTAACATTTAAAGACATCCAGAAAGGATTTAGACCAGAGTGGCTGCTGTGCCCTGCAGATGATGGATTTCAAAGCTCCTCTGTATTCCCAGCAGTAAAACTTCAGGTCCAGCAAGCTGAGAACCCTTTGCTGCCACCATTAAAAACTTCTCCAAGTAGTCTGTAAATGGCCAAAAATGAACCACATGCAGAATCTATTTTTTCTTATCAGCTAATAATCTAAAAGATACTGCCATCTAGTCAGAGGAGAATAAATGATACAACACTTGCTAGCCATGCAATGGTGTAAATAATCTGCAATACTGGTTAGCTTGCACAGAGCTACAGATACACAGTAATGTAAATGTGTCCCCTCCATCACCTGCTTTACCTTTTTTTATGCTTGAAAAAGGTACAAAATCACTGACAACAACTCAAGAATCTTCATAAACATCACTGACAACTCACAAATGCCAAAAAGGGAAGAAATTAATCTGAGAATTATAAGAAATGAAAAAAAAAAAAACAACCCTAGTGTATGTTTTTCAACTTGCATGACAAATCAAACAATTTAAAAAAAAAATCTGTGTGAAGGCAGCATTAAGACAAGGGGGGTTCTATCATAAATCTAAAATAAAGAGGGACCTAATTTCTAGTGTTGAACTGCAACAACAACAGAACCCCATGTGAATTTGATCCCCCTAACTTGAGGGCAAAACATCTTGGATGATGTTCTCTTTTCACCAGTAGTGAAACAGCATCTTCAACATGTAAAACAATAACAATTTCATTTTGTTTTTATTATGTGATTAATCAGTATTTAGATTCTTTCCCACAGCAATTAAAACATTATTTATACCCTATAGTTTCACACCTGCTATTTTCTTCCTAAAGAGAAATATTTCAAATGTTTGACCTTAGTTTTCACCAAAAAAAAAACCCCTAAGTACAGAGATCAAAACATTGTTACATGAAACAGCCTCAAAATTCCTCAGCTGGGTGAAACAAAGATCTTTATAAAGCCATTTTAACAAAACCTTCTCATCCTATCCACTTAAGCCTGGTCTAAAGCAATTACATTACAGATAAAGAACTCACAAAACAGTCCTGCTTTTCGTCTGTATTATTACTTCAAAATATAATCAGAAAAAACCCCAAAACTAAATTAGCAGCTTTAAACCTCAACAGAAAGGTTTGTGGGTGAGTGAAGGAGAAGTCCAAAAAAAAAACACAGCACCTTTCAGGTTCATATTATTCCTTCTGCTTTATTTCAAAATATTAGAAAGAAAATCCTTATTTATTACTTATGATCTGATTACTTCCATTTGCAAATAATTCGTCATGTTTTTGGCTGCCTAATGTGCAGATTCAGCACAAAAAGGAATCCTATTCTTTGCTTTCAAGAAAGAAAATTAGGCTGTACTGTTTTTAAAACATTCCAGCTACAGTCACATAATTATTATTAATCTGAAGAAATGATATGAAGGTAATGACCTCTGAGGGGCTCCAATTTTAAACCTTTTTGCTACCCTAGGGAGATGGAGGATCAGCAGTTAGTGTTCTATTCAAGCCCCAAGCCTCTGCCAACACACTTTATAAGCTAAATCCAGGTTTGGGAGACAGGCTGCATATTTTTCAGAGACTAAACCAGCATAAATCACAGAGTGCCAACACACTATGAGGTTAATGTTGTGTTTTACTACAGTAAGCAATTTCTATCACCATTTAAAATGAGACAAGCAAAATTCAGGCAGACAAAATCTCATGCATCAAAGATTAATTTTCAAGTACTGAGCATTGGCTTTGGCTACTGAGGGAACATATTAGAGTGGGAGCAGCAACCACTGCACTTAAAGGAGTATAAATATCTCCATTCTAACCCCTTCTCCTTGTCAGTTGATGTAGTGATGAGAATTTTGTTTATTTTTACTGCCACACATTAGACTTTTTCTTCTTTTTATTATTATTTGAGTAAAAAGTACCAACTATATCCAAGCATGGAGGAAATAAAATATATTAGCCTTAAGGGGCACAACGCCCTGCTCCAGTGCCAACATACCTGAGCAATGACTCCATGCCACCAGTGTGGAAAGGCAGATTCCAGCAAATTATTTTGCACCTAATTAGGAGTCATTTAAAATAGTACCTTGCACATAAATTAAGCATTAGGAAAGTGTTTACGCCTTGTAACTCACTCTCTGTTCCATCAAGGGGGTTTCCAGACAGTGCTGGATGCGGATTCCAAGCAACTGTGATAAACAGTGCTGCCTCCAAACACAGTGCCCTGCAAACTCAGGTCTGACTGCTTTCAGTAACACTGAGAATCAGAGCATTGCAGAAGTTGTAGCTGTCCAGAATTACAGAAATAAGGCCAGGGAGGGAAATTCATGGCATCAGGTTTCCACCGCCTGCTATTACAGCGTATTAGCACATAAGTTATATGCCAGTGGTGGACCCAATTACTGAGCAAACGGCTCCTCTAAAATTTCCCAGTGCCCACTTCTGTCCTGGAGTTCAGTATTCAGTGACCAGATTGTAGCAAGCAATGCCCAGAAGAGGAGGATTTAGATTTAGCAGCAAGGATCGATAGTAAAACATTTCCTTTAGCCACAACACATACATTTGTAACCAAACAATTAGATGTGAAACGACAGCTTCCAGCAGAGCGTGCCGTGAGTTAATCACAGCACGACACTGCACAGAGCACTGACAACCACATGCTTGGGTCCATTCACAAATTAAATTTTAAAGAATCTATCCATTAAAAAAAATGTCTATGAGCTAGGCTCAAATCCAAGGACAAAGACCACATACTCCTGTGATGGAAGATTCTTGCTGATTCATAACCTCTGGTAGCTACAGAGCTTGTCCCTTTTCTTCCCAAACTGATGACAGACCCTGCACAGGCTTGGAAGAGAAGGAGATGTTTGAACTTGTTTGGCTGAAGTTGATAAATGCATTCCCATCCTCCCCAGGAGTGCCAACTTCTCTCTTTTTGTATGTGTGTGGGGTGTGGGGAGGTGTACATAAGGAAGAGACAAGCCATAAAGCTTTACAGTAAAACCCTCTCTAAAATCTAAGAAGGTTTTAGGACCAAAGAAGTAATCATTAATATTTCCTTTCCAAACACATTCACAGTATGGGCATGCATGTGAGTGCTCATGGTGAATACAGCAGGTCATTAAGATGACTGGAGCCAATTAGATCAAATTAAAACGCAATAAGGACACGACTGCACTTACTTTCAAAATGGTCATAAAATACATAACATGATCTTATAAAAAAACCCCTTTGAAACCCAGAAACCACTCAGAAGAAAAACACATAAATATGTGGTAAGTGGTTTTGTTAACTATAAAGAAAACCTTCCCCAAAGGAATCTGAAAAAGAAAAATATCTCTCAAGAAAAAGGGGTCTTGGACCTTTGATTAGTATTACCTTGCTCTGCCTAATTTTCAAACTGGTTTTAAGTTTATCAGCAATAATAATGATTTAAAGGGATGGCAAAGAGCTGCTGCAGCTCAGCACTGCTTCAGGAAATCCCTGAGTTTTTCCAGCTACATATTCTTTCCCAGGAGGTGTCATGCAGTTTGGGCACATGGCTGACAATAATGTATATTTCTACTCTTTTATCTTAGCCTGACATTATTGAAATACTCTTTTCTTCCTGGAAAACTAACCTAACCTTTATGAGCTTATTTCATATTAATGATTGTGGCATCTCAGGCTGTACCTGTTTAACTGAAATTTCATCAAACTTCAGTCAATTATGCATCAGTTGTGGCAGAAGATCAAGGATCTTGACCAACTGAGAGTTAGTAGCCAAGCCAGTCTTCTCTAAGGAATCCTGTTTTGTCCACAAAATTACTGTTCCCTTCCTTTCCAATTCCCAGACATTTCTTTCAATTCCCAGACTTAACTTTTACCAGAATAAAGAGGGAAGTAGCAAACTGAACAACTGTCAGAACAGTGCAGAGGAAAGCAACTCTCCAACCCTCACATATCAGAAATTTAGAATCATTTGAAACGAACATTACGTATTATTTTATAAACAAGGTAATAAAAATAAGTGAACAAATTTTTTTGTGGAATCCTGGAAATCTGAAAAATATCCTTGAATATTATGCCCCGTTTTTCCAGGTCAGATCTGTAGTGCAGTAGAGTTTTGAAGCTCCATTTCTGCATGAATCAACCTTTTAATTACAGCTCTGCAACTGATCTCCAAGAAAATGAGGAGAGATTTTAAAATCAGTACCATTACTGCCATACTTTAAAATAATACCCTGCAAATATTCATCTTTTCAAAACTGGAAATTATGTCCACATAACAGAAGCACACTTTTTAATCTCTACTTTCTAATCTCCACTTTTTAATCTGATTAAACAAATTTAAAAACTGATTCCTCCTACTGCGTTTAATACTAGCACTTCTTCTAACTACTTATTTCACAGCAGGAAACTGTCTCTGAGAGCACATTCACATTATTACTGCAGGCTGATCTTGGACCAGAAGACTTGCTATATGTGCTATTTACTCAGGGACAGTGCTTAAAGTACTAAAAATGTCAAGCAAACAGAAAAATTTATTCTAAATATTATAGATTTATTATGAACATAAACCATTGTATTAGAAACTGCCTAGCAAGGTGTCTCCACCAAAAGTCCACCTTTCAGATTTACTGATGGTTGGTTCTACCCCATATTAGAGGCTGTAAGGTTTTATTTTCCTAGCTTTAGGGGTTTTATTACCAGACATTTTTCAGAAAAAGGAAGAAATTGTTACTAGACTTGGTAACAATAGGAAAAAAGTTAGTTTGGGGGTTCTTTCCTGCCTGCATCAGGGTACCACATACCTGTGCTGGTTTACAATTGTTTTTAGGTCTGTTAAATAGCAGGCAGAATGGGACTCTATTTTCTAATGTGTCCTGACAGGGTCTTTTTTTATAGTGAACCTCTGCAAGAAGATAACAATCCACAAAGCTGTTATGGACCCCTCGTTCCAGCCATAAACACAATTTACATCCAGACCATTTTCTGCCAGTAGAGCCAACTGAGACTATTAATCAAATGAGAAAGAAAACAAGCATTTGTAGGGCTTTAAACAGATCCTGTTCATCTGTTATTTAAAGCATGTCAGTATCAGAGTACTGCTCAATGTTTGAAGATCAGCTGTACAATATTTAGAATGAACTGTTCTTTAAAAGGAACAACAATATTTAACAGAAGTTAAATAATTGACGATCGGTCTGGGACAGCATTAAGGGAAAGTATCTCAGAGCAAAAGGCACTGCCTTTTTCAGCCCTCCAGTGCACTATGGAAACTTGGGTGCCTGCAAAGGTGTTTGCTGAAAAACAACAATAGATGACATCAACCAAATTATGTATTCAGCAAATAACTTGGTTGGCATTTGGGGGGGCTTTGTGTAGGCTTTTGCAGTACAGGAGGCAGATGGTGATTACACTGATTTCTGTAAAACTGTACTGAATGTACATTAACTGGTAATTAGAAAACTCAATTTGACTTCCCTTCTATTTTCAAACAGAATACCTTTTGGCATAAAAAAGTGTGCATCTTGAAAAGTTCATAAGGAAACATCTCCAGGCCACAGACATGTTAACCTTGGTCTGTTCACATTATTACAATAAAGAGCTGTGGAAAATGATGAGCTATTTTATGTATTCCCTCCCTGAACATTTGCTGTTACTTGTGTATTTCACAAACTGATTTCTGACTCAGATGCACCAAGAACAGAAATCACAGAAAGCCAGCCTATACCCTAAATCTTTGCATTTTTCAGTCAGATATTATTTTTCAATTTTTCCACTGTGAAGAAGTTATTTGTCAGACCTGTTCTTATTTCACCTAAGTAAATACAGCAAAGTACTCAATAAAAATACAATATATCATAATGGAAATGGCCAGAGTGGCTTTTATTTACCAACTACTATCATCCTAACAAAGAATACCTTCCCTTCAGTGCCAAACTTAATCCCACCTTCCTCCAAGTCGTTTGTAAAACAAAGCAATATGCTGCATGAATTTTGAATACTAAACCTTTTTAAATTTGGAGTCCATGCTGAAGCCCAACTCCGTCATCACACAGCACACACAGGCTGCTGCATCCCAGAGCAGCCTTGCTGAATTCAGCAAACTGTTTCCAAGCAAAGCATTTCAGGATCAAGAACTTGAAATGGGAAAATCCCAGGGGTAGGAAATAAAATTGTAACATTTTAGAATTCCATTCAGTAATAAAAAAACCCCACCCAAACCCAACAATTCATTATGCTAAGAAATGCATTTTATGTTTACTATAATTGTCCAACTACAGTCACAAGAAGAACAGAGACAACAGAATAAATAGCTCACTACTCAAAAAAAGTGTCAATTGGTTATTCTAGCTGGTCTCCTATACACAAACAGATCAATGAAAAGAAAACTGCTTGTGAAAGTTCGAAGTTAGCAGTCAACCATAACCTTCAGCAAATTGCTGGCACACAACCTTGCCTCACAGCAGATCTGGATGGGAGAGTCTGGACCTCCTGTCACAGAGCTGCTTTCCTCACAAAAGTCAAATGCAAAATAGTTCCCACAATGAAACTGTCATACTATTAAGACAAAGTGACAGAGAGTGACATAAGATATCCAGTAGCTTTAGACTTCTCTAAAATATGAAACCAGTCTTGACTGCTTGATCGCTTTCAGATGGATGGTTAAAATGGTACAATAATTTAATGAGCCTACAATCTAATGCTTGTAATGGAAAAAGTAAAAGGAAACAACAGGTGATGAGAACACAAATACATTTTAAGGTAAAAAGCTAAGAAATTAAGAGTTTTTAATTCTCAGCCTCTGCATGTAAATTGTGTTTCCTTCTCTGTGTCTGTTGCTGTTAAAGGTATCCTCTCCCCCTCATGTGGATGCACGAACAAATACAAATAGAGGTGGCTTTGATGCAATTTCAATTTCTAAGAATACAGATTAAGAAGAATATTGGCTTTTCCCCAAAGCCTGGTTACAGGTTTTATTTCCAACTTCAAGTGATAATGGGTTTTCTCATTGTTTTGTTTATTATTCCTACACGAAGAAAAAAGATTTTCCTATGGCCTTCAAACAGGATCCCATTTTTCAAACCTAACATAAGGAACCCCTTGAACTGCTGCCAAGATTTAAAGGGAGGTCACACCTCAAACATGACCCTTCCTCTTTCTAACGCACATCAGTTGCCTCGATACTTTGTATTTAATTTCTCTCCCTAAAATACATTGGAGGAATTAGGCACCTACTGATGGCTTTTCTGTCCCTCCAGAGGTATTTTCTGGTTAAAGGGGAAGAATTAAACATCAAACATCCCCAGCAGAGTAAATTATGATGTGCCATGCAATAATCCTATCCCTTTTTTGGGAATCTGGTGAAGATTTGGGCCATAGACAAACCCAACCTAACTGAATCTTCCTCAACATTTTCCCTGACCTATAGCCAAATGAGCCTTTCATAAATCACCATTACCATGTAGTAGAACTATGCATAAAATATAGCAGAGTTTTCCCACACATAGAAATGACCACTGTCAAGGAAATAATTGGAAGTTCTCACCATCATCATCACAGAAAGTGCAAAAAAATTAATGGAAAACCAATTTTCTTGTCTACCTAAGACATTAAGGGCTGCAGGAGCCTAGAGAGATACCTGCTACTGCAGCCAGCACTTGATTTTACATGCCAGTTAAGAGACATCTAAATATTTTTGAATGAGCCATGTTCCTGCTGCAGCCTGCATATCCGAAAATAAAAGAAAATAAAAAGAGAGCTTGGAATCTAGTTATATGGAGTTTGCAATGCTTTCTTGGTATTTGTATCTTCATGTCTTAATATACTATTCTGTAAGATCCTAATTTGCAAAGGTTTCCTACTTTATATTCTTACATAACAGACTGGCCCACCAATGTGCTGTCCACATGTCAGTGTTTCCCAAGACAAGCTCAACATCTACACAACACAGTCAAACAACCACATTCCTATTTGAAATAGAAGGAGAATTTTTGACAATTCCACTTTCAAAGTGCAAAAACATTCCAGCGCTGAGCTGCACTCTGTCGAAAGCTAAAGTGTGACAGATGCCTTCACATTAATTGCCAATCAGACACTACGTAGCAGCTGAAAACACAATACATCACTTTGATCTCCTGGGCCCTCAAAGTATTCACAATCAAGGAATCTGCATGAAGAACATCAAATATGCAACATTTCCAAAAACTGTCTCTGCGGAACTTAAATATGATAATGTATATTTTGTTCATATTTCATAAAGCATTTCCAGTCCTTTATTATGCATATAAAAGGACAGGTTTTAGCTTGCAAAAAATAAACATGAAAGATGCTTTATATTTTAGAGACATGTAAGTTTTCATCGGATAACACAGGTGAAATAATAGTTTAGAAAAGCCTGAATTGCTTTGAGGGGAAGACATTATTACAGAACATGCTTAATTAAGTCCCACTGCTAATTTTGTAAAATGAATACCCTGTTGAATTAGACAACAGGGAAATGAACCATGCACTCCAGCAACACATGCTGGAAACAAAAACGCTGAGGAAGGCTTGACTTACATTTTGCAGGGAGGTCGTATCCACAGGTGATTTTGGCCTGCCCAGTCTCACAGCCACTCAGGTTGCGACACTCAGCCACCAAGCAGGGCCCGGCAGCTCGGTGTATGCAGCCATCCACTGCAAAACAAACCCAGAAACCAGGATTTACCAAAAGCCACTTTTTATGTTGCCTTCACTCATGGTCATAAATATTTACTGCCCATTTTTACACCCACAGCCAAGACCAACTGATCTGCAAGTTGACATCTAAATATATACAATTATTAGTCAATGTGTTTTGCAAAAACATAATGTTTAACTGAAAAGCAGACATCTAGACAAGGTAAAGTAGAATAAAAGCTTCAGTATTAGAAAAGGATCTTACTGAAGGGCTCTAAGAAATTTTCACTACAAATTATGAAAACAAATTTGATCCCTAGCTAAATGCCAAACTCTCTTTTGCAACATACCTCTGATACTTCTACAATTGTGCACGTCATTTAATGTCATCATGCTCCTAACGCCTTATATAAAAATTCCAAGAAATAATGTTTATTGATTTGAAATATAAAAATACCTACTTTTGACCTTTTAAATTTTCTTTTATTTTTTTTTAAATTCTGCATTATTCATGCAATATTTTGGAGTTAATTAAAAAATAATTACTACAGGTTGCAATTGCAGCTAAGTATGCAAGAAAATTAGTGGAGTGCATAGATCTTATTACCCTCAGGAGCCAACAAAAGAATAAAACAAGGCTGCTGGCACAGCAATTCTGCCCTCTCAACATGCAATCCAAGAAATCATTTACTGTAATTATAGCAAAAAGTTTGAGAAAAAAGACAGAAAATGATACAGGAAGTAGTGAATGCATGAACATATTAACCACAGTGAAGCCCTAAATCAGCAGCAGCTATGGAGTTCAACTGGAAGAAATGATCTTTACATAAACTACAATATCAACTCAAAAGGTAAGATAAGCTCAAGTATAAAGGCTAAACAAATACTTAAGGAGATAAGAAAGGAAGAGTTTGTATGAATACTTTTTAAGATTTATTTCAGATTTTATTTCAGATTTAACTAGTTCAAAGTTAAAGCTGTGCCCTGCAGCATGTTTGAAGCAATTACAACAGAACAGGTTTGGAAAGCCAAGTGAGGATGGGTTCTCAAGAGATTCACATCTCCTGGTCACAGCAGGAGCTGTGCAGCTTTCTGCAGGCTCACATTTGGGCCAGCCATGGCACTCAGTGCTCCCACTGACCATGCAGAGCCCACTGCAGAGCAGGGAGAATCAGAAACTCCCTCACCCCGAGATGGTCCGTAAAGCCACCATGGAAACAACGGCAGTCCTTTCTATCTTATGGCCATAACTGCTTTTAGAAGTTGTGGAGTATTTCCTGAAGTCAGGCATCCCCAAGTGGGGAGGCAGATAACATCTTTAAATGGATGAAACTGTCTTCTGCTAAGTGTTAAAAACCTGATTGTCCTTCCTGAGAAGTTCTATACCAGAATCCATATTCAGGTGACACGGTAAAAACGGATAAGCAGTTCCTTGCAATACTTCATACCCATCCTGGACACACTGTCACTGATTTTCAAGATGGTTTTTTGTAGTACTTTGTATTAGAAAAAGATAACTACAGGATCATGTGATACTGCACTTCCAATGACACTTTCTAAAACTGTGTATTGAAAAGACCATGAATGCCAAGCCACCAGCTGTAAGCACATTGCACATTCTCTGTCCCAAGACACCAAGGCTTCTTATTCTACCTCACCTGAACTTCTGTTTTTAACTTACCCAAAATCTCTGCTCAACAAACTCCAAGATGCTAATGAAAGAATAATGTTTTATAACATTGAGGGGAAGAAAGAATGTTTGAAATCTATCCTGTGCTCATAATACCCAATTTAATTGTTTTAACCTAATTACTAAATGCTTTTCCAAACCAAGCAGGGTACATAAACCAGGATGTGTTAAAACCTCGAGCGTGTTTTTATAAGCACCACCACCACCATCTTTACCAACCTTAGTACTCCCTGAGACACCACCATAAAAACAGCACAGATGCTTAGGACTAGCACTCCATGTTTCTCTACAATGATTATTTTCTCCATGTTTCTTCTTCTCCAAGAAGCGCTCAGGAATACTGGACAAGGACTCAAGTCCATGCAAGGATTCACTTGGTGGCTGAGGAATCATTTCCACCCCTGAGATCTTTCCTGTCCCCACCAGTTCAGCACTCTCTTTTGAGCAGTGTCTGTGCAATGCTCAGCTCCTTTCTCAGCTGCTTAAACCAACCTCTTCTTCCTCAAACTCCACTCACTTTAGCACAAGTTCAGCTCAGTGCACAGCCAAACAACAGAACCTGTCGAAGGAAACCATTGCCACTTCTAAACCTGTGATGAATTAAAAAACCCAGTATCAGCATTCCTGTGATTACACAGGAGGTCCCAGCTCCCCACCTGTAACCCCTCTCATGTTGGAAGGGTGCTCTTAACGCAAATACAGCTATGATAAAGGTGGTCTATCAGGAGTTTCCTGATTCCACACATCTGTGCCCAGCCTTTATGGGCAAAGAAGCCCCAGAAGGATGAAAGAATAATTGAAAAAAAATTGAATTCTTAACGGAGGAAAATCAATTCTATCACAACCAATCCTGACATATGACAAGGAAAATGGAAGACATCTGCCAAAAGCAAACAAGTAGACGTGCAAACTTTCCTTATAAAGGTGGCACAAGAGAAAATGATTGAATACTCCAGACAGGCTTAGATGGAAAAGTAGAAATTAGCATTTGATATACTTCAGTGACTGATGACATGGAAGAATTAAAGGGTGGGAGGGAGGCAAAGGGGGAGAACACCACCAACAAAATCAAAACCCAAAACCCAAACACCAAACCACCCAAAACTTTCATAATAACGTCTTTTTTCCTACCATACTTTATTAAATGCATGAACAGAGATGAACTCTGGTCTATGAATGCATTTTTTATTTCATAACTCAATAACTCATGCTAGAAATACTCTATGTTTCCAATAATATATACACTTCAGAACATAAGTTTGGTAATTCTTAAAGCAAACCCCAAGCACTGAAATATATTGCCAAATATGAGCACTCTGCACAACACAAAGTAAAAAATTGCAAAGGTAGAGTAGATTAACAAATCTAAATATGATTCTTCAGCCTCTGCTAAAACATGTCTTAGCTGCATTAATTAAGGAAAAAAAAAGCATGGAACAGGCATGTACAAAATATTTACATGAGATATTCTCTTTTCTGGAAGTGTGCACCAACTAGTAATGTCAGTGTATAGAGAGGCAAGCACTATTAGCAGGGAAACTTAATGGAAATTACAGATAATGACAACAATCTCAGGAGGGAAAAATGATGGTCAAAGGCACTTTGTGATTCTGTAGTAATAAGGAAGAAATTTACGTGATAATAATGGCATGCTGCCAAATTAATAGGAAAGTGAAGAACCCTTGATATATTGGTTTCAGATATTTCATCTGTATTTTCAGTTTTCAGTTTGCTATATAGATGCTCATCTGCATTACTCCAAACAGATCTGGAAAACATTAAACCAACCATATCCCACTGCTCACCGTGCAACTGGCTGAAAAACCCAGTCAAATCTGATTTAGCGTCACATGACAGTGATAAGGAATTGGGCTTTATCACTGCTTTCTACAACCAATAAAATATGTGATTTCACTTTGAAGCCCTCACTCTGCCTCACAGGCTGCCTTCCTGCCCAGGTTTATGGAAATCACACAGATAGGCTTTGGGTCATTTTTATACACAAGTGAGCTGCCATTTAAGAGCTATGGGAAAGATGTGGGAAAATCCCACAGGCAACACCATCAATCATAACTGAAAGAAATCCCATCTCTGGTGTGCACGCTGATCAATTGACAACACTTGAAGGTAGTAAAGAGAGGGTTTCTAACTATCCTTATTGACATTGTGCTTCTTGAAACGAGTTTCAGGCTTATAAACCAAGCTATTTTGAAGGATTTTTGAGATCGTTGAGTCCTGCCTGGGGCCACCAGTGAGGCAGCAAACACCCACGGGATGGTGGAACAACACCCTCTTCTCTTCTGTCCCGTCCCAAAAAACTGGCTACCCCCAGTGTGAGGTGCCATAAATGCTCTCAAATGCACACAACACTTCAGCTTTTGAGTGATTGCAAAGACTTAATGCAGGTCAACCTGTCTTTTGAAAAGTGATCCTGTTACCCAGTGCCATCATGTGTGGAGAGCCCAAAAAACCTGGATTTCTGTATTTATTGTTTCACCATGCTTGGGCTGACAAGCACGTGAAAGGGGCTTTTCAATTTTGAAGACTTACAAATATGAACTATATTTTGAGGGCTGAAAAACAGCTCAAGAGTCTTCAGATTCAATTCATCGCTATAGTTCGAGTTGTTCATGCTTGTGTAAAACTATTAAAAGTAGTACTCTAATTTTATTTTTTCCTGAAAAATAATATTAGCTATTTCATTGCATGCTTCCATAAGTTTCAGGAGTCACTAGGGACAGCACTTTGTTCTCCCAACAATTCACCAGAAGCCATTAATGAAGAAAAACTGTTTTCAAAGCTACTGCAGTCAATGGCATTGGTTGCACAAAGAAGTCAGCTGAAATTAATTGCTTAAAATACAAGAATAAAATCAGGTATAAAATAAAATAAAAATCCTACACAACAGGACAGCATATTAATAAAAACATGTTAAACAAAAATACGCCATCTTTGACACTATCTTTTTCCCTGTACATTGAAGGATGCTAACAGGTGAAATCCTTTCTTAATTAATTTATTGTAAATAAATTTTTCTCCAGAATTAAGGGGTTAAAGTTATATAGTAAAAACTAGCTAATTTACTGTGATACAATATAGAACAAACCTATTTCTTAGAGAAAAATCTCTTAAAATTGCAAATGAAGCAAAAGCACAGGAAACACAGAATTAAGGGTATCATGGGATGCTGCTTAAAAAAAATAACCTCAGCAAAACTAGCCTTGCAGTGCAGATGGTAATAAAAAAGGGTAAGGTAATCTAACACCGCAGCAAAAAAATACAAACTCCTCCAGGAATAATAAGGCCCAAATTTCTTTTGTGACCTTGTGTGCAAGTCTGAATAAAGTGAAGCTACGATGTAAACAACATGTGCAGATTTATTGTGTTACATTTCAAGAATCTATGTAGCCTTTTTTCCGTAGTAATTCCTGTTCTCTGGTGGTGCTTTTCCAGATTTTTGTGTCTCATCTTCAGCAGGAAATTCATGAGGTTTGCTTATTTAAGAAAGTCACCTGTGTTTGATATATCTGCTCTTCCACATGGCAAATGCCACGAGTGCATAAAAGCAGGATAATGTCACTGCATTAGACGCACTGTTGGGGACAGAGGAGGAAACTGCTGTGGGCACTGTGTCACATCTCTGCTCCACACGTCCTCCCTCCTTGGGGACCTTCCAAAAATGCCCATTGCGAGGATGTGTGTGGCAACCAGAAGCAAAACAAACAAACAAACAAACAAACCCCACCACTCTCCAAAAAAACACCACTGAAACCCCACGTAACAATCAAAGAACTGACTCACAATGAAACCCAGACTCATTCTCCTAAACTGGTAAAGTACCTCTGAAAAGTTCATTGGAATCAAATGCTGCCAAAGCTGCAACTGCACCTGTAAGACCAATGTCAAGGGGAAATAAACCCTGCCCATCAAGAGACAGCAGGCACTGGTCTAATGAACAAAGGTGAGCATCTTAAAAAGATTATAACACAGATGCCAGTCCACTGCAAGGAACAGCAGATTTTATTACTGGATGGCCTCTGCTACTGGGAAGTTTAATGAACTGAAGATTTTTAATCAAAGTACTGGTTTATAGGTGTCCAACATAGTTAATTTTAAAAATTTAGCAATTATACAGTATTTCCTGGCCAAAATCGCAGTTTAAAAGCATGATCTTAACTTTATCCTTAAAATTCTCCATTTTAAACACAAAAAGCACAGATGAACCACTTATTTTAAGATGGCTAGCTCCCTGAATTAGGTTCACATTTCATCACAGACAATCTGTATTTAGGGTTCCTTAAATATTCTTATTTTCAGAAACTCTTAGTGTGTACACCAGATTTAAGACCAAAATGAGACCTGCAAGTCTTGATGCTGATTACCTAACGTGCCAATCTACATTCTCTGTACAGTGCCTTCTTTTCCTAAGAATCAACATTCTGAGGCTGCACAAGGCAGCTAGAATTACAACTGGGGATCCTCCCAGCTCCAACTAACCACGCTGCAGAGCAAGTTTAATGAAAAGCAATAATAAAACATAATAAAACCATTATTCCAGTATATACTGCAAGGAACAAAACTACTGGTAACAATGGCAGGTGTAAACCTTATTGTAAAGTCAAACATGGGAAACTTGTATTTTAGAGTATTGTTTAGCTGAAATCCTATAAATTTAGCATTACAAACCACGAGTAATTGCCTGCCACGGTGAAAAGTACTGGGAATTAAATTTTAAAACCTACTGGTTGTTTTAAGAGAAGGCTGTCCTTATCTGGATGCAGTTCACAGTCAAGCATAACAAAAGCAGCTGAAACATTCAACACAATCAATGTCCTTGCCATAAACTGACGAAAAACCCGTATGAATAAAGAAATCAACAACAATCAACAACAAAATAAAGCTCACCCACGGATCTGTTAAATTTTAAGTGTCCTACATTTATTGCACACAGCCAATTATTCTTACTTTGACAAAACACAAACCAACAGGAAACTCGCAAATTTTGGCAGGTTTTTTATTTCAGTTAAATATATGAGGATACCAGAAACTCGAATTAAAAATAAGCAAAACACCAAGTCAAAGTTGTCCTGTCATGCCAGCAGTGATGATTGGCAAATTCCTTCTACAAACAACTAAACAATAAAGGAAGTGTACATTTTATCTCACACTTGTGACATCATCTTTCTTAGTCTTCGAGCGCTCTGCCTCAGTTTTGTAGACTATAATGTAGAGCTGTAATGTCAATAGGATTCACACTTTTGTCAGCCCACTCAAGCAGCATAAGGGCTCAGAGAAACACGGGGCTGATAAACCTGTCTAAATGTCACACTTTTGGCAGGAAACAACAGTAGGAAAGCTCCAATAGTGCTTTTCCAGTTTTTCCCAGTCCAAACTGCTGACATTAAGGCATGTGTGAAGGAGCCATTCACTTCCTTTTAATTGTGTTAGTGTTGAGACACCTGACATGCCACACTCTTTTCCAGATGGAGACAGCTAAGCCCTAAATACCTCCCAGCAGAGAGCACAAAAACTGCTTGTTGTTGTTTACCAAGGAGGGAGGTGATAAGTCTGGAGAAATTCAGGCTACTCTGTGCTGTTAAACCAAGCTCAGCTCATACTCCTCCCAATATCCCCCCAACAGAGCTTCCCAAAACAACTATTAAGAAGGTGCAAGTTGTTTGAGGTGGCATCACCCTGAAGAAATGGATCTGGCCACTCCAAAATCCTTTCCTCAGCCTCCTGGGCAGCCACAGTGCTTTTCTTTCCAGCTGGATACTGCACAGATTGGAAAGACAACAAAGGTTTATCTACATTTCATTGCTAAGATGCCTACTTTGTTCTGAATTTTCATTCATGTTACTGTGTTATTACTAGAGGACTGTCATTCTTTAGTAAATATCCACATTATTGCCTTTAAAATCTCCCTGAAACCCTCTTTGCCACAATGGCTATTAAGCTATTGAAGATCACGAGGCTACACCATCATACCAAGCAATGTCTGGTGCGTTGAACTATGGATTGTTTTTCCTCCTGTGCTGTTCAGACACATTTAGTTAAACTCTGAGAAAGGCTTAAGGAACAACTATCTGAAAATAGGACAAAAAGCATGTCTTATAGGGCAATGAAAATCCGATTTTATTTTTAAAAAGCTGTTTACTGATGTTCTGATGTTGCAATAAAGAACACAGAAATGGACAAACTGGTACGATTCGCTGTCCATCTGTCTCAGCAACCTATGTCACTTGATGGCCAAAGAAAATGCTTAAAGGAAGAGGGCAAGGTCAGAGAAAGAAATTACCAGGCCTTTCACAGCCTTGGAAAATCACAAATGTGAGAAATGGCTTTTCTGTATGACTATGGCTTTGCTTTTTATCTTGTGGTTTCGGCATTTTTTGGTTTGGTTTGGGGCTTTTTTTGGTTTTGGGTCGAGTTGTTTTTGTAAGCATTTTGTAAGCGTCTCAGACTCAAATAAACTTTTGAATTTGTACCTTCCAATTTTATGTAGTCTTCTGTGTAATGCAGACAAGGAAATTAATACTGCTGGTTATTCTGAGTAAAGGCATATTGCTAACCTAGAAAAGAGAATGAAAATAGAAAACTTTCTATAATCCTTAAGGATGTTTTTTGTTTGGGGGCTTTTTTCCCCTCATTTACAACACACACAGACAAGTGCTTCTTCTCTGTTGTTTGATGTCTGTTTTTCTTTGGATTTTTTGTAATACATCTTTTTCTTCTCTGTATGTTTCAGCATTTTAGAGCTCGGCACAAAAAGACAGGAGATTGCAATGGTGTGCTCCAATACTTACAAATGTTTCAACAATACCAAGTGCATGGGCTGGTCAAAGCAGATGAATTGCATTAAGCCAGAATAGGTATTTGCATATTTGGAGTGCAGTTATTAAGCAGTCATCGTGCAGTGATTATACAAATTTATTCGCTACGATCAGCCAGCAGTTGACAGGCACAGGTCAAGGATTTAGACGGAGCAGGCTATCAAGTAATAATTGCAAAATGACTGTGAAAAAGGGAGCCTCGTAACAGTGATGCATCCTCACAGCCCAAAAGGCTGTTGGCGTGTCATTCCAGAGAATTTTAAAGGTATAGCGATTTTTATTTTTTTTTAAAAAGGATAGTGTTAACCACTCTTTCCCCACAAATACGCAAGGGGAGGTGATATAAGCCCTTCTTGACAGAAAACATGGAAGGAAGACATTCTCACAATAGGTCTTTGCAGATTTGAAGCCCGAGGGCTTCCATAAGGAAATATGACTTCTAATTAAATATAACTAATCCAGACATGGGAGAAGGTGATTTTTCTCTTTAGCCATAGGGTGCACCAAGCACCAGAACACTATACATCACTGCTAGAATGAAAGAATATATTAAAGTTTCTAAGAAAGCCTGGGAGAAGACACTGAGCCCAAGCCAGAAAAAGGAGCTATGTGGTGCAAGGTGAATAGCCCCACTTCCCTGAAAAATCTTTCGAAAGAAAGGTGGGCAGATCTGCCAAGAAATAGCTTTCATAATTTACAGCTTCAAATGTTACATTCTAGACAATTTTTGCAAGCAATTTGATGGCTTGTTTTTAAGAGCCATTTCTTCCCTTCCCCTCTAACCCATGCAGGTTTAGTTTGGCCGTGCAGCAGCACGGAACCTTCTCGGAGATTTCCGTGATGCACCAACTGCAAGAGAGAGGGAGAGGGTGAAGAAAGTACCAGAAGAAAGGTCAGTCACAGAAGCAAAGTACATCCAGTGCTGGGCATACTTCAAAAGGGACCTAAAAAAACCACGGGGATAGCAGGAACTCTGAATTAGGGCAGCAGCTGGAACGTACAAAGGAGTAAGACGGAGCATCAACAAAGGAGATGCTCTCTGGCTCGCTGCAAGGCTTAACAGGCTACAGGAAAACTCCGAGTTATTTACTGAGGAGCAGCTGGTTTTCTTATTTCCTGGACCATTTTCACTTGTGCTAATTTACTTTTATTGTGAACTACCGAAGGGAGAAAACTTGGTTGAGATACTTCTCAGTCTGCAATCACAGAAACATCCTCTCAATTTGGAGTGCTGTTTCAAACCAGATTAATTAACAGTATTAATTATACAAAAATTGCCTTGCAATAGGTAAATCCAATTGAACACATTACAATGTATTCTAATGGAATAAACACAAGGAAAGGAAAAGGTAAACACTAGATTAACCAGAAAATGATGTATGAACAAGGTTTTTTCAGACAGTGTTTTAACACAAGCCTGAGAAGTAATTACCCATAAAAACAAATATTCTCAAATATTCTTTCCTTTGATTGAGAGGCTGCGACAAATCGTGTGTGCAACACGATCAAGACAAAGATAACTTAAAAGATCTTGCCAAAAGATAACTTACAAGATCTAGGACACAGTCAACGTTTAGCAATGCTGAAATATCAGCTGTTTTTCAGTCACATGCAAAAAATATCACATACACTAAGTACAACTTGCCCTATAAACCCAGTATTGTATCCTGATACAGACTCATACTGCAAATCAAATGCAGGAGAGAAACTATTTACTCACACTAATATGTTGGATAGCATTGCAGAAACTGACAAATCTATAAAAAATATTAGATCCATATCTCAATCTATAAAAAACCACAACCTTCACACATAATTAACTGTACCTGCAGTACAGGGGCAAGCTGCCATCATCAGACCATGCCTTCCTTTTTCACTCCTGGACAGATTGTGTCTGACAGCAAAGTTCTGTTTCCAAGGTAAATGGAAAAGCCTTATACTAACTTAAGATTGTGAGATATATTCAAAATTATCAAGTAGAAATTAGTGACAGAATAACCATGAATAAAAGGAAAAGGAACAAAAGCTCCTTGAGTGTCTATTTATTTATTTAATGTCAGAAATAAAAACAAGACAATGGCAAAGTTTGAGATAACATGCCTTCCACACTGCCCTCTTTACCTGGGGGTTATTTGCAGTGCAATCACTTCTGACTGAAATATAAAAAACCCAAGAAGGGCAAAAAGCCTGATAACAGCAAGCAACCTTTAGAGTTAATGAAAGACTGATCCCAAAAGTTGCACAGGGAGCTTCTCGGAGCTGTTCCCTGCCCAGCCCTCCACAGGGCCACACCACAACAGCTTGTTTAATCAAGTCCCACACAAGCTTTTTTAACCTACAAAAAAGGTAAACCTGTAATTAATGAACTTATTACTTATCTGAGCAGGCTGCAACCGTCCTTACGCTCCATGAGTTGTGGGAAGGGAAATTAAAGTACTAAGCACAGCTTAAATTTACAATCTAATAGTTTTCAAGTAAGAAACAAGACATCCCACACAGATGGCTATATTTACCAGTTCGGTAATTCTGGTAATTCCCTCCCAAATAACTGTATGTTTGTCCTAAAACACCATTAAAGTACAGATAAGGAACAGAAGAACTAAAGAGCTGGTTAATCTGTGTAGCATCATTATGTATTATTTAGTTTAATATCTTCTTGTAGTAAATACAAAATCATTATGTGCCATTTTCTTCAAGAGAACATTGTAGTAAATTTGGTGTTGCAACAGAACCATTAAAGTATAATAGTGTACACAGAAAAATTCTACTGATTAGCAAACAAAAATATGTAATTATAGCCACAGTGTGGGACTCAGTTGGCTGGTGTTTTATTGCATACTGTTCTGTAAGGCTACTTTGCTGCCAAAAATAATGAGGAAAATACTGAGTTGCTAGTTCCAGTTGTACTAGAGGTTTTTGTCTTGATTTTATTGACATTTATAAAGCGATCGTCACATGTAACAAACAAGTCACATTGCCAACACTGTGAGCTGCAGCCTGCAGTGATTAACAAGTAAACAGCATCAATTCCATAGCAACGTTCTGTGGATATGGATCAATATTAACTGATTTTTTAAAGAGGTAATTCCGAACAACACTTCAGCCAAAGCATCTCAAGTGCTCTGCAGTTTGAGCAATATTAATGAAATAATACAAGAGCACTGAGACATGGCTCTAAAATGAAAAAGCAGCTCAACATTAGCCCATAAAAGCTGGAGTAAACACGTTCAAGTGTGCATATTTCCAATGTACAGAAATACAGTTTTAAAACAAAATACATATTATCATGAGTAGAAAGACTGGACAATATATATCCTGTGGTATTTGATATTGTACTTAAGCCTCCAGATTTTATTTTCCAGCTTTCATTATAGGGAGGAGAGGGAATGAGACGTATTTGTAGCATTGTACAAAAAAGATGGTGCCAGTTTAAAAAACCTGCACAGAAATTAAAATCACAAAGAGTTAATCAGTTTCTGAAAAGTTACATTGGAATGTTCACGTCAGAGGCATTAAATTTACTGGGTTTGTAACCATAGGTAGTTCATATCTAAACTGCAGCCTGATACCATTAGAAAGGAGCAACCACTCCAGTATGATGTAGTGAGAGGATAGGCAACACTGGCTGAAGATACCAAAGCTCCAAAGACTGCATCAGTGATGAACCCTGGGAATTAATCCCTCTCCAAGTTTGGCTCCTTTCTGGAAACATTTATAGCACAAAATCTTTACCCATTTTTAGAAAAAGAAAAAAAAATCTCAATGGTTTGTCAGCAGTGTCAAACACAGAATAAAGTTCAACATAATTCTTAGTCTTAAACCACCCACTCTCAGAAAACACACTTCTAAAACAGCTTCGCCTACTTACTTTCATAGTAGTCAAAGGCTTGCAAATAGCAAGTCGTACGCTGGATTATGAGAAGAGATTTTGGTGAATTGGGCAAGGCATTGTTAACAGCCATCTATACAAAGGGGATATTAAGACTAATCTGCATTTTTCTATTAAAATTTACCACTTTGGGTACATCTTCATTAGCAAATACAGAGGACCAATAAGAGCACACCTGTGGAGTAAAACAGCTGTTGTATAAACACTATACACAGTTCAGGTGCTTTTTGATGGTGGAGAGGGTTTTTGTTTGTTTGGGGGTTTTATTTATTTTTATTTTAAGCTAGGTGTTGTCTGGTCCTAGGGCTGAATGCCAGTTTTCCAGTGGAACGCATTAGGGACACATTTTCCACTCTATTTTTACCAAAAGAAACCTAGTTCATGTGCTCCAAGGTACATGATAATGCTAAAAGCCAAAGTATTTAGCCACAGGACATGGAATTTCCTTCAAAAGCACATGCTAGGCCCTAACTACAAAAAGCAAGGTGAATGTACCTTGAACTGGTTTGAATTGAAATTTATTCAAATTTTTCAGGATTTTTAGCCACTCCTGAGTTAGTGTACCTGCAAATAAAGGGGGAAAGCCCCATACTCACTCCAATAAAACAAATCTTTACAATTTCAAAGCAGCAGTTTGGTACTGAGCCCCACAACCTGCACAAATCAAAGTTCAAAAGATCAAAGTAACAACTCACATCAAACTCAAGCTCTGTATCAGCCACACACAGAAGTCAGAGCGATAGGATATTCATCCCTTAAGGTTTTAGTTGTAAACAGGCACTAACAAACAACTGAGCAATGGCAGAACAAAAACATTCAGCAGCCACCCCAGGGTACAGGCATAAACAAGCCCTGTCGTACAATGACTAATACGTTCTGCTTGCAGTGCTGATGTTAAGGATGAAGCGTCAGGAGCCAACGAGACTGAAGGCAGGACAGACAGACTCTTTCAGAGCATCAAGAAGACTTACACAAATAAGCTGGTTCTGGTTACTTCTGATGGGAAAATGGAGAAAAGTAATCCTACCCCACCTTCACAATATTATACGCAACATTTTACACAGCAAAGTCCCAGTGAAATACACATCTCGGGTCAAACTAAGAGCAACATGCGTGAATGTGCTGAGGAAACATTTCACAAGACAATCTGCAGAAGACCAACGGTTAACTTTCAGTCCCACACCATAACTATTCCCTGTATCCCAGTATTACACTTTAAAGACAAGCTGGTCATGGTCCTATGGTAAGATGGTGTCTTTCACTCTGATAAACTGATAACTTAGATTTACAAGCTTTAATATTAGTAATGCCTTTCACTTTCAACACATATGCTTTCAGAGAATCAGAGAATAAATTAAGCTGGATCCTTAAGGTTATGCAGGCCCTCTCCCTGCTCAGGTTCCCTTTACAAAACAAATGCGTGGTTGAACTAGATCTGCCTTCCATCCTTCTGAAGTGATGAAAAACTACAGAAAAAGTTGAAGAGCTGTTCCACCATCTAAACTCTGTTTATTGTTTTTATTTTTACTAATTATGTTTATGCTCCAGGGTAAAACAACACCCAACACCTACATGTTATTGAAAATAAATGCTTTTCAATTATTAAGATGGAAGAACGAAAGCTAAACAATAACTGGCACAAAAGGCTCAGGCAAAAACAGTCCCAAGACGACACCTATCCAGTTTGGCAAGGCGCCCATTTGTGGTGATAGCAAGAACCACAAAAAAATAGGTGCAGCTAAAGCATTAAGGAGGATGAAAGGTCTAAACTGACAGCAAATACAAACCAGATCTGAGCTCTCCCATCAGACTCTGTTTGGGAAGGCCAGGCTATTATTTGTTATCTGAGGACTGAGGTATGCACAACATGGGCAGGCACTGCTGGCACCAGGATGAGCCCAAAGAGCCTTAATGAAGGACAATCTGAAGCCTGAAATCTCTCTCTGTGTAAGAGTGAGAGACAAAAGAGAAAGGGGTGACTTTCAATGCAGCCTTCAGCAGAAACCCAGGGCTCTGATTTATTTTTCTCACATTTAGATCTTCTTCTTAATTTTGCTCTTCCTTTTCGACAACAAGGTTTTATTTATAACTATCTCTTCTAATTAGAAGGCCAACTTCCTGATCTCTTGACCTATTGCACAATATGATTTTAATTAGTTCACACTGAAATGTAAGGCCTGGAGTTTAAGTATTGCTTTGCCTGAACAAACCTACTTCCCCATTGAAATCCCTTACATAAACATCCCAACAAAAGATCTTTTAAAGCATTTTTTAAAATGTTATTATACAAAATTCAGTGGAATAATGTTATAAAGAGTGAAGTCCGTAACTTTCTGAAAGATAATTTTCTCTGGTGAAATACACTTCTTTCATTATTCTTTTTTAATAAAAAGGATTTTTTTTATTGAGTACCAACAGATGATTCCTTCTCAATTAATGTCTTTACGTGCATGTCAGCACAGATACAGATATTACAAGAATATTTGTTTTGAACAGCTTTTTTATCAGAGAATTTTATGTATTTTGTAAAGGAGATGGACAACAAATGGGAAAACACAGCGAGGGAAACTGAGGATAAAATGATGGGTAGTATTTCCAATACTGCTAAGACCCTCCTTGTAGCTCCAGAAAGTCCCAGATCTCCTGTCTCCCCTTCACTCACTTCACACTCAGTTCTTCCACACCTCCAACCTGGACTTTTGTGATTTGCTAGCCAGGTAAAAGTCACATGAGCTAAAGTGAATCTGAAGTTCACCAGCCATATGATTCCAACAAAGTATCTAATGGCAGAGTCTCCCTGGATTTCCCCAGCTTAACAGAGGCTTTAGCTTCTCTCTGGACATCAGTTTTTAGAAGCGTTTTAGAAATCTGCTTGTTTTGAAACTTGCAACTCTTTATCAAACACATCTGCAAATAACCCCTAGATTAAATAATGTGTTGGGAATTAATAGTAGGTAACAGACAGCACAAGGAAACCAGAGTAAGAGTGTTTCAAAATCTACAGACTGCTTATATAGGACAGGGCATAACCAAAGCACAAATTGATACTATCGCGTACTTCCTTTCCAGTTGGACAAGAAATCCCTGACAAAACTATCTCGGGCTTCAAGGACTCCCAGGTTGCACTACAGAAATCTGCCCATCTGTGAATGAGTAAGAGAAGTCTGTGCACCTGTGGTCAGAACACTCATGAAATACAGGAAAGATCACGGACGTGACTGACGGGATGAGTCAGAGAACATCAGGGCTTGAACTTCCACCTCTAGCATTTATTGGTGGAATATCGACCATCATTCCATCTGAACGTTTTCTCGTGCTCAGCAGATCGCCTATCAAATATGAGACAAGTTAGTGTGGCAAGTCTGCCTCCTTGAAAGCAACAAAATAGCTCTGTGAGACAGCATTTGCACTTTTTTTAGAGTTAATCCTTGTGAAACTACTGATGTTCCCTTGATATTTTAAATAGATACCCCAGGAAAGTACAGAATAAAAAGTGACAAGAAAAGAAGTTTAGATAGCCATGCTCAATCTTTCTCTTCTATTATTCATTAAGCTGCAGGTTTTAAGGGAGAACGCAGTTGTTAGGGCTTCTCAGAGAAAGCTGGCCTAATTAAGTTTTAATTCCAGCAAATCAGGATATACTTTGTTCCTGTCAAACACAGAGACACATTTAAGCAGCATTTCCCAAAAAAGACAACGTCCCTTGGTAATTCCACAATGGATTTAGTCCAAAATTTGGCACCATCTGTATATCATAAAAGGTCTTTGTGATTCAGGAGTCCAACCAAGCCTCTTTGTCTATAAGACCTTGGCCACATCTGCCTCCAGAATTCTGTGAACAATCAAAAATCACTGCAGAACAGCTCCAAAAGAGCCCCTTCCTTCCTCTTAAATCTCTTTCTACTTATTGGCTTCAGGCTATGCTTAAACTTAAAATGATGCAGAAGTGCTTTAATAGTAACATTATATATCCATATAACCCAGGGTTCAATGCCTTTGAACATCAAAAATCAGAGGGACTGCAGCAGAAGGAAGGGAGAAGTGCAGAGATTGATATGTAAAGCTTTTTGTAGAGTATCAGTGCTAGGAGGAGCCAGAAGACCCAGTAGCCAGTGTCACTATTCTCATTTCCATGGATGAGTTCCTAAATTAACCTCAAGGACAAAATAAATTGTTCCCACAATGTTGTGGATAGCAAGGAGAGCGATTCCTTGCAATACACAAGATCCCGTAACTGAGGTGAAAACTCCCCCTCATTGCCCTTGGTCTCTTTAATGGTCCTTTCTGAACACATTCTGGTCTTGAGCTTTGTGAAAGAGTTAAAACCCAAGCATTGCTAAAACACACTCAAAAATAATGTGTGCATGGGCACAGTCATTACTACAGCCAATTAGGTATTCATGGCCCTGCTCCCATTCCTGCTGCAGGAGGTGTGATTGTTGTACTTTTTCCCCCATTCTCGCGCTCCATTTACTTACGCTAGGCCAGACACCGCTCCACTACACACCAAAACAAAACCTGCTACAAAGCAAAGCAGAAATGGATTTACACTGTACAAAAAAAAGGCATGATTTTTTTTTAAAAAGCCTGAAATTGGATACAACATACATGAGGCACCACAGAAGGTAAATGTGGATCTCTGAAAGGTCTCTTCATAAATGAGGATTCTGGGAGCCTTCTCCCCTGGATGCAGAGATGCTGGGGTGAATGCACAAAGCACCACAGGAACTGCAGAGCTCCTGCTCCTTGGTGCAGGTATGGGAAAACAACAATTAAGCTTTTGTCAAACATATCCTTTTCTCAACAAGCAAACAAATTCTTTCTAAATACCTGTGCTGCCAACGTCTCTCTCACATGTATAATTATATAGTCTTTCTTAAAACACTACAAACAGTCAAATGGCATTGTTAAATAACTAAATGTGTTTTCTCTATCTTACTTTCGATTATTCAACATTAGCACATAAATTGACAGTTATTAAGTAAATGATAAATGTTATCTATTCATACAAAAAGTGCTTTACTGAATCAAAACCATTAACAGTTCCCAAGAGCATAAATGTAATTCTTTTATACTACTGAAAAGAAAAGCTACCAAAAAAAATTGAAAAAGAAGAGATGTTATTACACTCAGGAACATATGCAGACATTCCCCAGAAGAGGCAAGTAACAGATCTGACCTAACACAGTACAGCTTAAAAATCATTGTAAAAGGAATTTAATGTGTGTAAGATTAGAAAACATGAAATTTTATTTCTTTTCCTTATGTTTCAGACCTTCTGTTATGCTTCTAGTCAATTTTACCAAGCTGAAGAAATACGACAAATTTTAAGCATAAATCTACACTTGTACGGTTTTTTTGCTACATAATATGTATCTTTTATCAAGCACAACGATCACATTGAAGAATGGGAACACAACATAAAGTTATTTGTGCTCAAATGCTTCATCTAGCTCAGAAGATTCAGAAACACAGCAGAAACCGGAAGGATTTCGGAAATTCTTCCAGGACAGGTATTGGTGACTTAAAGTTACAATCCAGAAGATGTCCCATGCTCCCCTGCCTTTTCAAAGGGTATTACTCTGACATCTGCCAGGGAAAGGAATTGAAAATATGCTCTGAAAGGATGGGCTTTGTTTTTTTGCTTGGAGAAAAGCACAATTCCGTGTAGCTGTAAGCTGTCCCTGGCCCTTTGGATGACTTCTTGACTTAGCAACACCAGAGTTTACAAAATGCCCACCAGCAACAACAGCAAAACCACAGAGAAAACCTTTTCTGCTGGTTTTCCTCCATCACACTTTCCAAGCAAATGAGTGATGCGAGGTCTCAAATCGTAAAGTGAATATCCTACAAGTATATGGTTTTCCCTAAGAAAGGAAACAGAGGTACTTCTGGCTAGTGAGACAGGAAATGTGTAAATCCCATCCCACTTTCTCATTTAGGGAGTTTAATAAAGCAGCCCTGTATTGTGGCACACCAATATATTTTGGCAGCATTTGGAGAGATAGCACCTCCTGAGCTGTGAGTACCACATTTTACTGCACCCTGTCAGGTCAGATAAAAGCTGTCCGCAACTTTTATATTTTTCCTAGACAGAAGAGCTATACAATTTTGCCAAGAAGCTTTAGGACCATACAGGGTAGCCCATCACTACTGCAAACAATATTTTAAGATTCTATTTCTCCCTCTGTCTAAAAGGTGTTCTGGCAACTCTACAAACGTTCGAGAAAGCACTATGTTCTCCGGCTACCCTTAACACACATTGAGACAGGGCTTTAGAGAGCCTGACTTTGGAGACTGACCTCTTACAATTTCTTAAACAGTTTATAAAACAACCTTCCTATGAAATGATTTTTTTTTTCAGTTTCACAGTTAGAGAACAAACATTCTTTAAAAATCAAGTTCCTTCCTCCAGAGCTAGTCCTAAAGGAGTAAGGTACAAAGTAGAAGGAACAGGGGAAATAAGAGCACACAGTAAGTATGTCAATTATTTCACCGTGCTAAATATGACTAGAGAAGAGAGAAACTTCAGCTAATAGCAGGCTGATTATTCCAGTAGGGCCACTTAGTAGCAGTGATGAAAAGATAACACTTGTTTAACCAGTGTTTGTAAAGTACTTTACATTCCTCAGACAGAAGAACTATAGATACACCAAACACCATCATCATTACACCGGCTGCCGCTCTGACTTCTGTAAATAATTAAAGGCTGTGACATTATTCTGGGCAAGCATATCGTAATGGAACATCTGGGGATGGGAGGAGCACACATGACCAATTCCTGCCTCCTATATTTTATGCATGAGGAGCAATAATTTATCGCGTGGTCGGAGCACGGCCGCCAAGAGGAACAGCTTGGAGCTGATGATGCTTCCTGGAGAGACTCTGGAGTTCCTCTTGGGAAGACAAGAAGTGATCAATAAGCATGAGAGGCAAGCTGCAATGATATGGGTCTGCTCCCAAAGCAGTCTTGCTTTTAAAGAAATTTGTTTTGTTTACTTTGTTGGAAACTCTTAAAAACATCTTCCAGTCCAGTGCTCAATACCTTTAGGGCACAATTACACTTTTACCAGAAGCACTAATTAATTTTAATTACTCCTTCTGACAAATATTTTGTACACAGTGTAATATAGGTATGTTTTATTAATCCAGGAATTTAAGATTTTACATTAGAAAAAAAAAACAACAAACCACCAGTTCTATTATAACAACAGTAATTAAAATAGGAAAGATAAAAAACATGCAACACAAAATGTGCAAAACTCTGAATTTCCAAGTAGGGAGGCAACTTTCTGCAACTCGTTTTTCAGATCATTTACAGTAAATACAATTTAAATGGACTTGGTTTTGCCCAAATTATTTTTGCTACTCATCTATCAGATAAGAGGCAGCAGTAGCATACAGTGGCAATAATAATGGAGCAGTGAAAATGGAATGGCATGAAGAATAAGCCTGTTCTAGCACAGAGAAGACAGACAGAGAAGTTTGGTGATGCTTCAGTTATGGGAGATGGCCATTATTTTCATTGGTGAGGTGATTCATTAAATGGTCTTGGGCAGACAAGTCTGTCAATACTGGAACAAAGCTACATACAAACCCATCATTTTAATTAAGGACTTAGAGGATGGCCAGTGAGTTAATTCCTATTAAATCACATACAAAGAATGTTCTGATTTCATCTGACATGTGTTTTTTTACAGACTCTCACAGGAGGAATGCTAAATGTAATGATAACATGTTTTCTGTCTTTCTGTGTAGGAAGAGATTACCAGCAAACTAGGAATTAAATTCCACTGGATAATCACTAACAGTAGCTAATTTTATACAGTACACATGTGACTGTATTTCCCTTAAATATATATTTAATTCAACTAGAAATTCTAATATCAAAATGCTGCTTAAAACATCTATCACCAAGCATGATTGCAGTAAAACACCATCAAAAAAACTTGTTAATTCTATAAAAAACTGAAGTTAATGAAGCTGGTGACACTCAGTGTGTCAAAAAGCATCTCTTAACGCCCAAGGTGACCTTAAGCCGTGGCCAGAAATTGAAGAACTACTAAGACAAAAAGAGACTGATCTACACTGCATGAAACAACACCACAGAAAACCAGTTCTATTCCACAACCCAAGCGCAAGAAGGGAAGCAAACTGAAATATGGTGCACAGCAATCAGAAATACTGGTGAGAAGAAACCTGCAGCCCAGCCCCTTACTGAGGGCATGACAGTCCCCAGACACCAGAGCTGGTCAGGGTCTGCATGTGTCATTTGAGGTGGCTGCAGGGGACTGGGTAGGAGCCCACTCCTCCAAAGGAATGCAGTTCCTGCCCTCTCCTTGCTGTTTCATGTCATGTTCTGACTAGGAGCTCTGACAGTCCCCCGGGAGAGCAGGAGTGTGTCAGGAGGAGACAGGTCGGCTCCCTGAAGCCGAGGCAGGGAAAATCTTCCAACAGATGACCTCCACCATGCTCCCCCTCATTAGCACTGTGCTTCAGGCACCCTACTTTCCACTTAGGTAATGAGGAACATTCATCAGAACTATTGTCTTAGCTTTTTCAGCACGCTATGGACTTTGCAAAACTAATGCTCTTTCTGCAAATACATTTTCTTCTCCTCACCATAACATTTGTGCATTATTTATTAGCATGGCTTTTGCAGAAAACTTTCCTTTTGAATGAGTAAGATCTGACTACTACTAGCATTGCGTTAAATATAATGAGAGGAGTTTTCCATGCATTTGGGGTCATTTCTTAACACCTGTTTCAGTGCTTTTCTGCTTCAAAGCCAAACTCTTGCACCCACATCCTTCAGTACTACTCATGAGCTAATTTAAACGTAGGCATCACCTAGTTTCGGTGAAAAGACTGAAATGAAGACCAAGAAAATAACTTAATACAAGCTGCTATGATATGATGAATAGGACATTTTAGAAGAGCTTGCTAGGAAAATAATTCATATTGTATACTAAATAAAAAGGATCATACTCTCAAGAGCTTTTGAAATGTTCCTTTCCCCTTGATGAATTACAATGCAATTTTCTAGCCAACTAATTTCACTAAAGAAGATAATGACTTGAGCAAAAGGGTAATCAACTGCCAATCAGGATTCCTTGAAGCACAGAATGTCAAACATCCAAGCAAGTTTTTTACAAGTCATAAAAGCACTTAAATTCCATGATATGTCATAAAACCTGTGATGAAACTCTGAAGTTGATGAAGCATTCTTATTTCTCCAGTGATATTCTTAAACAAACAAGTTTCAGCTTTAACCAAATCTTCCATTAATATTCAGACCTATTAAAGAAGCATCATCACTACACAATTAGCTGTGTAAATGTCACTCAGAGAACTAAACAGATTAATCACCCAGGTTGCTTTCTCCAGCAAGTGTCTGAATTGTCAATGTTATTTAATTTCTTCAGGAGTGGAGGGTGAAAAGGGAAATATGTTTTTTTAAATCTTCCCTTATTAGACTTCTTTCATGATCGTGAGTGATAATTTATCATGACTATTTGTTGTTAATTTAAATCCACTTTGGTTTTTTGTTCTGCAGTATTCCACTTCCAGCTTTTTCTGTAATTCAGCAGAGAATGTTTCAGAAGGGAAGCTTTGTAGAAAAACATTAATTGCCATCATCTTTTCTTCACAAGAAACACAGGTCACTGCTCTTTTATGTGTGGCTAAATAGTAGTCTCTGAAGGCAGGACTTCATTATTTTTATGTAGCTTGTCTCTTCCTTTCTATTTTTAAAGTCAATAATTAATTATTTGTCTGGGCTTCTATTTCACCATCTTGTGTATTTTTCTGGGAAGAAAGCAAGGCACCATGAACCTCTATTACCCCCTTGGTCTTGTTATCATGTTTTGAATTGGGTACATGCTACACTAGCAGAATATTATCACTGATAAATACAGGAGAATGGAAGAGAGCATCTTTAACCAATCTAAGTCAATGATGTTTTCAAACTCCAGAAGTTTTGGACAACAAGGAGGAGAAAAGCAGGCAGTCCAGTCTCATGTTCTCATAGCTTAAATATCTATTTTTGAAAGTCTGCTCTGCTACACTGCATAATCTCAGAAGACACTAGGAAAAAAAAGGGTTATATGTTATAGATTAACTCAAACGTTTTAAATCAGGACATGGCTTGCCAGCTAAAAGTATTCAGTTCATTTTTGGTCCATACACAATTAAAGACCATATCTAAATATGAGAAATTAAAGTCATCAGATGTTTTATTAGAAGACCATTATTTCACCCTGCTTCGAAAATCTGTGTACAGTAAATGCCTGTACTGACTTAGGCAAACAGAATTGGTGCACTTCCTGGGAAAAGCTTCAAACCCAGGATGGACATGATGTACAACATGTACTGAAGCCCACAGTAAGCACAGATCCCTCCCCTAACCACAGAATGAGTTATTCCTGCCATTTCCCACTCCCATATGGCAGATTTCTCCTCACACTAGTCCCCTCTCATCTGCTGGACTTGGTAGACCTGGAAAAAATATTTTACCTCTTTTCTGATACTAATAACTGTTACCTATGAAATTCAGGTGGTCTCACTGCCATTGATATTTATTTCCTGGGTATGGATTGCATGCAAATAAAGACCTAGAGTGGCCTGGTGGCAGAAGGAATTCCTTGACAGCAGTTGCTACTGATTAATCCAAAATTCATGATAATCTCTCCATCATACTGGGCCTTCCAGGCCTGCTTGCTACATCTGCTAGCTGTCCCTTGTCCTCTCCTTACACCATGAGCTCTTTAGGGCTGGGATGGTCTTTCAGTGTTACATGTTGGCACCAAGGGGACACAGCAGTGCTATGGTCACTAAACAGAGCCACCTGGAGATGCAGCAATTTTTGAAAGAGTTTTAAAACCTTCTCAGAGACATTGGAGGCAGCAAAACTACAGGATTCAAGAATTTCCCAGCAAAGCAAGGATCCTTGACAGAACAAAAGCAGACTTGTGAGAGAAATGGCCTCAGGCCCTGCTCATCGGGCTTACCATCGCTGACCTCGTTTTTCTACAAACTGGGGGAAAGTGTTAGGAAGGACAAAACTCTTTTCAATGGAGAAAAAAAAAAGAGACAGGAATATTTGGGGCTTTCCAAGCCAATGGGCTGACTCCTCAGTCAGTACCACAGAGACAGGAAACTTCATTCCCTTTTTCATTCCCTTTTTTTAAAGAGATTTCCTATCTATCTATCTATCTATCTATCTATCTATCTATCTATCTATCTATATATAATGTGGATGTCAACACATACAAAATCCAGGAAGAAAAAGACGTAACAGTCCTTGACAAGGCCCTAGGTCTTCCTTAGGCCTCAATCTGTTCCTACAAAAATTCTCTCTCAACAAAACCACTTAATATCTTGTTAACATTTTTACCTCCTTGCTATCTATCAATTACTTTGGAAACAGCCCTTCTATTTCAGGGAGGGAGGAGGAACAACTAAGCTTAGGTTTGCTGAGCAGTGGCTCCAGCTTCCCACTGGCCTCCCCACATCCCCTAGGTCTGAAGAAATCCAGCAGGTGATGACAGAGTCAATCAGCTCGGCATCCAGTTAAAGGAAATGTATTAGTACAAATTCTCATCAGGCAGACAAGCGCAGGGAGCACGCAGCTGGAGAAAGCCACTTCTGAACGCTGACCTGCCCAGTGTACATGCTTGTACCTCAGGAATTTAGATTTCAGACCAGGGAAAAAAGAAAGACTGGGGGGGAAAAAAACCCGAACAACTCTACAGGCACCAAACTATAAAATCAGTTACAGCACTGCAAGCACAGTAAGACACTACGTGTTCTACAGTCCTTGGATATTGAGTCCAAGAACATCCTTCGTCTTGCCAAACACTTGTTGAATACTGAAGTATTTTAACATATCAGGTTTATTAGATCACTGTTTGGAAGCCTTTCCAAAAAAACTGATCTGGCAAAGCAATTACTATTCCAGGGAGCATAGCTGAGCTGTAGAAAGCCACATGTGCTAGAAAAGCTTGGCTCGTTTTAAAGCAGTCAGTGGAAGGGCAGCGTGGAAGAATAGGATAGAAATAACTTGCATAAAAATCCAGATTTAAGGAAATCAGGAGAGAAGTTAAAAGGTTCACAAAGGCACATTGGATGAAGGCCTATCAGACCTAATAAAATCAGACTTCCCAAGAACTGAATCATTTTCCAACCATGTACATGGACACTGTAGACAAACCACAGGCCATGATTTTCCAGCACAGTGAACTGTTTCCAGATGCTGGTACACTTTTTCAGTATTTTGCTTTTCTGAGTCAAGTGAGACAGGCTTCTTCTTTGATGGGAACATTTCAAAAAATACTTGAACCAAACAGCTAATCTCTGTCATAGAACTGCAGAATCAATGAGGCTGGAAAAGACCTCTGAGATCATCAAGTCTAACTTTTGACTGAACACCACCTTGTCAACTAAACCATAGCACTGAGTGCCACGTCCAGCCTTTCCTTAAACACCTCCAGGGACGGTGACTCCCCCACTGCCCCAGGCAGCCCATTCCAATGTCTAATCAGCCTTTCTGCATAGAAAATCCTCCTGAAGTCCAACCTGAACCTCCCCTCCATACAGAAGTAAAAAAATGTGTCAAGTTTACACTGTAAATTGCTGCCTCCTTCCTTACCACCTTCTCTATCACTTCTGTAGGATTAGCCTTGCTCAGGGTGTCCCTGGGTGGCGTGGAAGGACTTGGAGTGAAACAGAAATGCAAAATCTTTCCTGAGAGACAAAAGTGTGTCAAGAAAGAGACAATGCAAAACAATTTTGCAGTCGACTATCAGAACATACTGAAACCCAGCTCAGCCTTTTCAATATCCCCGCTGAAAATTACTTGCACACAAACAAATTAAAAAGAATGTGACAAGACTGCTTATGGAGATATTAGAGAATCACTGAGGATTTTTTCCTTATATTTATGTATATATATAACCAGCCTGTTCCTGGATTATTTTATGAAACAGCAAGTCTCAAGCGAAAGGGAGTGATGGAGTGGAAAGCAGTTGTGAGGACTGTGACGGGAAGGATGAGGTGGGAATAGCAAGGCATGGATTGGGATCTGTACTGGCTGTGGGTTCTTCACACCCATGGCACGTCAGGGCAATGAAGCACCATCTGTCTGAGGGGATTGCAGCCTGATGGCAGGGAAGCAGCAAAGGTACTTGCCAATCTGATGACCTGTGACTTAGTTTTCCATGGTGACAAAAAAAGTAGTACCAGTTTAATTTTCCTGAGTTTATATATCCACATATTCTCTATCTCATTTATTAACACCATTTCTGACTGCTTTTCCCATTTCTGAGGAAAATTCTCCAGAGTCCCAAAACTAAAGGCTGATGCCAGAGCAAGCTTTATGCACCAGAACATGGTATCTCTACATACAGGAAATTTTAACTTTGAAGGGTAAACAGAAATAGAAGTGGTGAGAATATTACTGCTGAAACACCTGCCTTTGGAAAAACAAGCAAAGAAAGACAACTTTTAGTAGAGATCTTCTGAAATCAATGGGGTACATTAACCAAGAAACAGGACACTGATTTTTCCTGGTTTTTAACCCTTGTAAGCCATTATTTACTGTCCTTCCTGGTCTTCCTCACTGTACACATTTACAGATACTTTTTCCCTCCATTTTCCTGTCTCCACCTTAGCTTTTCCAACAAAAGAATGGCTTCTGCCATCTGTCTCGCTCTGCTTCTGCCACTAGGGAACAATGTCACAGACTGAGCCTCACAAAAAAGGCCATGAAGATCTAGTGAGCCATGGGACCCTGATGATTCAGGGATGCTGAAGCCCCGTGCACCATGCTAGCATGATAGTGCTGCTTGGCCTTGCAATGAAAACATGGAAGTGGCACATTTGCCCCAGACACAATGTTGTACATCCTATGAAAATAACAAGCTTCCCCCACAGCATGGAGTAATGGGCTTTTTTTCCTACTGTTTTCCCTGCTATGACTTACCAGCTTCTCCTATTTCAATGTGTAAGTTAACCCTCTCTTTAATCAATACTTAACTAAGTGGTACAGAGACACAAAACTTGTTATAATGGGCCACTGCTGAGAATTAAATACTTAATAACTGACCACTGCATTAATTCATGCTTAAACTGGCTTCCTCCTGATGATCAAACATCTGGTAGATAATTTTAACTAAAAAGCCCTATAAACAAGGTGTACATTGAACAAACCAAATATGTTTGGAAATTTGGTTTCATACGTATAAAAGCAAGAGATCCACACGTTACTGCCAAGAGCCCATGAGTGCAATTCTTTCTTTAGATAATGTTCTCTTTTCTGCTTTCTAAAAAAAAATTTATCTAGTTTATGATTCAAAGTGTAGGTAAGTGCCTAAATATTCTGTCTCACAACTCCACACCTCATTTTAAAACGTAGGCAATTAAGGAATAATGAGAATTTGTTAAGTAGTCAGAACATACAGCATATAACAAGTCATAACACTTGGGAACACTGATGGATATGTTGTGAGAAGCTCCACACTACTGTCTTACAACAGAATAGGATAGAAATGCTCTGTGAGGCAAGGCAGAGGCCAGTGAATGCCAGTAGTTAAATTTTGAATTTACAACAAGTAGAAATGTCCCAACTTTTCTCTCTCCCTTTTACAGCCCATCCACCTTCAGCTTCCTCACAGAAATCCTTCAGTCCTGTGAACAGCACTTTGGGGGAGCTGCACCTATGGGATGTAACAGTACAGTGATGCTCTCTAATAGTCCTCAGCAAGGTACAGCACTGGAAGTTCAGCCTGGAGTCATTTTTAAGGCATAGCAGAAGAGATAATTTCTATCAGATGCATGATAGGGGTAGGGGCAAAACTCCTACTGACCAGAGATGCAACAAAGCAGCCAGACACAGAAATTAACAGTGAAGTAATGAATTTCCACCTGTCCAGTAAAAATCTGTTTTGGTAAGGATTACTCTTGTGTAACATAAGAAACAAATAAAACAATTACCTAACCAAAGGGAACTAATTATTTGACAAACTTTAGGAAGGATATCTGCCTTCCCAAAAACACACAAAAGCCAGACACAGCCTAGAAAACTCTGAAACCATACACATTCATTTGATGTGTGAAGAACAGACACCCAACATGAGAATTAGAATTCACAGCATTGAATTCACTCATAATCATGCAAGTTGGAAGCACAGAAATTGGGGAAGGCAGGAGTGAGGCACACCAAATGCTGGCCCCATAAAGGGGCCTGGGGAGCATGACAGACTGGCTCCCTGCTGGAAGGAGCTGGCCCTTCCCCACAGCAGAGGGCTCCCCTGGCTGGTTGAGGCAGACAGGAAAGGGGGGACTCCCAGCAAGACATGGGGAACCCATGCTCTGACAGAGGCTCCCACAGGAGGCACAGGGTCGGTGGTCAGCTCTCCAAAACCTCCTTCCCATCACCCTGCTGTTATCCAAGGGCACCGAGTTGACTGAAACAGAGCTTGCAAGCAGGAAGCTGCCAGCCAGGACAAAAGGGGAAATTGTCTGCAAAACCTTTTTATTTTGGTTCTGTCCTGCCTAATCACCTCAAGTTTTCTCTGTGTAAGATGTGAGCTATTGTAGTTCACATCCAAATACAATGTGGCTTTTGGAGTCTAATGGCTCAGCCATGGGACAGATCCCTTTCCCAGCTCTGACTAAGTCAAGGTCTTAAAACAACTTTGCCTCTCCCCTCCTCCCAGGTTTAATCCAACTTACACAACCACAACATTATTTAGGGTACTTTACCACTCTGTAAGGTTTTCTTCTATCCCAGACAATATTTATTTTATGCAAGTCAGTGACTTTCTAGTGCAGAACATGAGACCAAGCACCCACCATCCACCACTGGTCTGGAAATTCACAGTGGGTACAGGAGGTGGTTGTGATGTGGAGTGACTTCATACTAAATGTTGGCCAGCAGGCTAACAGCAAAACGGGGTGGTGCCAGGAGCAAAGTGTCTTTCCAGCCCATGAAAATGTGCTTTGTACCTCTACCTTTTTGTCCAAGGAATTGTTGTGCCTCAGAAACTGCAAAAGAAAAGGTGCCTCACTCTATGAGGGGAAGCAGAAGGATCACAACACCTGATGTTACAAGACCCCTTGAAACCCTGCCCCTGAAGGAAAAAAAAAAGCCCAGCTGATACCCAGAACAGACTAGTAGTCTTCAAAAAGGAAATACATTTTGTGTCTTTCAGAGTAAAGACATTACCAAAAAACTACATTTTTCAGGCTGAAAAAAGACATTACTCTCCACAAAAAATTACGTAACCTCCACTTCAAATGAATAGCAACAAGCACCCATTTTGATGTTATTGTTAAGAGCAACAATGTCAGTAGCAGTACAGCATAACAATATTTTAATGCCACAACATACGCAGAAGAATTCTGCAAATATTGTATTTATAAGTTGGAACAAACCTCATTACCTGCCTGCAGCATTGCTTCAGTTCATTACGTGACACAAACAGAACAAATTTATATAACTGCATCTGAAATTACAAACAGTTAAGTTCTGTATTTCCAGGTCTACATCTTAGCAGTGGTACTAATGCAGTCATGAATAAAGTCCCACCAGTATTTTGATTATAAAACTGTATTTGTAGGATTTATTTTTTAAGTTGGTTGGAAAAATGTGATTTAACTTGGAAGTTACTCCTAAGATTTTGTTTTTAGTGATTTTGTACAACCAATAAGTCCTTATTACCTGGAATAATTTTACATAGACTCAAATTAAAGGAAGTCAGTAATATGGGAATGAGATTATTTCTCAGAGAGATATTGACAAGTTCACTAGGACAGCAATTTGAACTAATCACAGGTTTTCCAAATCTAAAATGGACCGTGGTGGAGCTGAGCATTCTTTTTGGAAATGGCAGTGGATTTTTGTAAGGATGAGAATCCTTACAGAAACATGATACAATTATAAATAAATACTATTAAAATGCCAGGAGATTAAAGGCTGAGATCAAATACATATACCAAAAATATTTATCTCTGCAGATGTTTACATGGGATCAGTTCACAGCTGTACTCCTTTGTTGTCTCAAAAGAAAAGAAAAAAATAATGAAAAGAATCAAACCCTACAACTACTTTTTCCCAACAATATCTTTTGTCTTGAACATAGAAGCAGCAATGGGGGGTATGGTTTAGTGAGGTTATAATTCATCTCCACTAAGAGTTTTCTGACAAAAACAGCGTGAAGTGTCATTCTTCCCTTCCTCTGGGAGCTGGTGAAAGTGCTTTTGTCTTGCTTTTCTCTGTCCTTTCAATACAAGGTGTCAGAAGCTTCCAGCCTATTCCTCAGGTTTTTCTGGTGTCTTTTGTCCGTTTTTATCACTTGGCATTGCGCCCTCCCCTGAGTTTATAAATCTTTGATGAGCTCATATGCTACTGCTCGCGGGAGGCCTGTATCTGGGAGGTGCCAAGGGTGCAGCACCGTGTGACACTCGTGTGCCAAGAGCTCCCCAAACACAACTTAACTCTTAGGCCACTGCCATTTACTGACTCCTGAGGGGCCACTTCACAGCGTGGTGACAAAGGCATCAAATTAACTGCTATAAACACAGACCTAGAGACCTCACTGCCCCTTCCCTTTTCCCCTAAGGAAAATAATGAATTTTAAATTTTTTATATATTTTAGGTAAATGTTAAAATAAATACTAGGTAGTTTTCTGGTATCTTTTCAAAGCAAGAAAAAAAAAAGAAAAAATGAAATAGGAATACATGCCTGATTAAAAACATACCAGCCAGCATCTGAGGCCTGTGACTCTAGGACAGGCTCAGATGTCCAGTGCTGTGTTACTGTTGTTACTGCTTGGGATGTAACAAACCAAGCCCCCCAAAGTGCAGGATCCATCAAATTAGGCAAGAGTCCACCAAGAACTGGCTGTCCTGAACCCACCACATCTGGAGCTAAGAGGTGGAATGGGTGGCAACCTGGTAAACCTTCTGCCCCCAATGGGCACAAAACTTACACTGAGACAGCGAGCAGGCTGTCTTCCCACCAGTCCCTGCAGCACACACCAGGAGAAATATCTGACATTAAAAACATTCTTGGATATCCCCAGGAGAGGAGGGACATGGAGCTGTTGGAGCAAGTCAAGATGGTCAGAGGGACGGAGCAGCTCTCCTTGAGGAAAGGCTGAGAGTTGGGGCTGTTCAGCCTGGAGTGGAGAAGGCTCAGGGGTGACCAAACTGTGACCTTCCAGTACCTGAGGGGAGCCTGCAGGAAAGAGGCAGAGGGACTGTTCACAGAGCATAGAGTGGCAGGACAGGGAGGAATGGATCCAAACTGACAGAGAGTAGGTTTAGATCCGATGTTGGAAAGAAATTCCTTACTGTGAGGGTGCTGAGGCCCTGGCACAGGTTGCCCAGAGAAGCTGTGGCTGCCCCATCCCTGGAAGTGTTCAAGGCCAGGTTGGATGGGGCTCTGAGCAACCTGGGATAGTGAGAAGTGTCCCTGCCCATGGCAGGGGACTTGGAAATGAATGATCTTTAAAATCCTTTACAACCTGAACCTTTCTATGATTCTATGCTACCATAAACTAAGGAAAGGTCTGAGTCCAGCAAAGCTCAGGCAGAAATAAAGTTCATATCTAACATATATATAATTAACCATCTGAAACAGCCTCTGACACAGGATGCTGTAAATTACTTAGGAGCATATAAATCAGATTATTTTTTGGCAAATTTTCATTTAAAACTTTCTACAGAAAAGCTATTTTGACCCCAACAAAGAGGATTTAAGAAAGACACCAATCAAAACAGGTAGTAAAGATTAGAGGGGAATTTTTATGAATGTGTGATTGTGAGATGGCTTTTTCCTAATTTGAAATAAAGAGGCACAAACTTCGCAAACAAACAAATTGTGTAGTTCATGTGTTGCAGAACCTCTAAGGGGAATTGTGCTAAATCAGTTCCGACTCCATTAATCTGTTCCTGCCCTGGAAATTGTTCTTATAAGACATACAATAGATTATTAAAAGAGTACTTTTTAAATTGTTATTACTCATGCAGGTGAAGTGTTTTAAATATGAATCATAAGCTGACACATTGCATTAAAAAATCCAGGCATTTCTATGTCACATCTCACAGAGTAGTTGTCATTGAGATGCATTAGACCATCACCTGAAGTCTCCTCTCCAGGGGAAAGTGAAGCAATAACTGGACTAAAAGCTATCATTGCTTTTGTGGGACAACCCTGAATGAGCCAGGAGATGGGAGAGATGACCTAACAGGATTTATCTTGTCAAAAGTGAGAACCTCAAGGGATTTAAAAAAAAATAAAAAATTTTTAAAAAAGAAGGGGAAAAAAGGGTCAAAAATTGTAAAAAACCATTTTTTGGTGGAAGGAAAAAGCTAATGGGAGTCGCTGCTTCCAAGAAAGGTGATGAACCAATTCATCAGGAAATTATGCTTTTCTTCCTGTTAGCTGTCCTCATCACACAGGGAGAGAGCACAGCTGCCAGACACTGCCTGGGGCACGAGGAGTTGCTCACTCTCCCAGAGAGGTGCCCAGCTGAGAAGCAAAATGTGCAGTTTCCTGCTTCAGTCCATGGTGGAGAACACCTCGACAAAAAATAAAAATACCCTAATGGAGGTTTCCATTCACACCCTTGGCAACCCTTGTCTTTTCCGAATTTCCACTGAAGGGAGCCCTATCTCAAAATTATTTTAAAGCTTGTTTCTAATGGCATTGTGATATATGTGAATATCCAGTGCTAAGGGAGAGAACACCTCCAAAGAAACACAGAGTGTCACAGTAAAATACCATCCTCAACAGTCATGGGTGGGTAAGCAAGAAGCACAAATATGAACACATTTGAACACCTCAAGTTTAAAACAAAGCCAGTCTAAAGACTTAAGTACTACACCATAGAATCACAGAATGGTTTAGGTTGGAAAGAACCTTATCAAAGATCCATTTCCAAGTCCCACACTATGGGCAGGGACACTTCTCACTATCCCAGGTTGCTCAGAGCCCCATCCAACCTGGCCTTGTACACATCCAGGGATGGGGCATCCATGGCTTCTCTGGGCAACCTGTGCCAGGGCCTCAGCACCCTCACAGTAAGGAATTTCTTTCCAACATCTGATCCAAACCTACTCTCTGTCAGTTTGGATCCATTCCCCCTTGTCCTGTTACTCCATGCTCTATGAACAGTCCCTCTGCCTCTTTCCTGCAGGCTCCCCTCAGGTACTGGAAGGTCACAGTTTGGTCACCCCTGAGCCTTCTCCACTCCAGGCTGAACAGCCCCAACTCTCAGCCTTTCCTCAAGGAGAGCTGCTCCATCCCTCTGATCATTTTGGTGGCTTTCTCTGGCCTCACTCCAACAGCTCCATGTCCTTTCTGGGCTGGGGACCCCAGATCTGGACACAGCACTGCAGGTGGGGTCTCACCTGAGCACAGCAGAATCCCCTCCCTCACCTGCTGCCCCCAGGGCTTTGGATGCAGCCCAGAACACTGATCTAGGGTTAGTCTGTGTGCAAGAAGTTTTAGAACTGAGCTCGCTAAGCAAGTGCCAGGGAGAAATCTGACTGTATTTCTTGCCCTCCTCAAGTGTTTTCAAAACATAATTGTCATTTCTGCCTGGAGGAAATTTTTTCCCCATCCCAGCCTACTATCTATACCCTGAAGCTGTAACAAGGGCCTGTTAACAGAGATTTCTGGTTACAGTTTCTCTTCTAAAAGCAAAGGACATTTTCATGCTGCTGTGGGTTACCAGAAGTTCTGATTTACCCGATACAAAGGCAACAATATTTTTTCTAGGCTTACACGAGAGGCAGAATTCAGCTTGATTTAACAAAGCTTTTTCAACAGTGAGGCAACATTTGGCTTCGAGTCTGCCATTCAAGCAGCAGCTTACCTTTGGGAATGAGGAGTACATTTCTTTCCCAGAGCCAGATTTTTGTAATGATGAAAAAGTTCCTGTTAAGCATTGATGCACATAACTAATTTGGACAAGTTAGGAAACGCACTCTTTGCTCATTACCTGGAATTTACAGTATCTCTGGGAAAAATATCAGTTATGGCACAGATTCTCGTAATGTCATCTGTGCTTCACCAGTGCTGAGCTAAGAAGTTTCTAGATAAGCTTGCTATTATCTGATAGCAATGGGCCCTCTGCAACTGCTGAACTGCATTAGGAGGAACAAACTACTCCTGAAATATTTATTTTTCTCTTCTGAGCAACAACTGAAGTATTGATAAAGCGAAAAGGCAGGACATAAAGTAGAACTGGAAGGCACAGACTCTGCAGCCTAAACTACAGCAAGAATGCGGGCCATGCTCTGAAAACATTTGCAAACACTTGACTTGAAGCACTTAGAGAGCAAAGGGATGTTCACAGACATGTTTTATAAGGGCAACACTTACATATACAGCAGTTGAGGAAAAAAAAAAGGACCTGAGATTACAAACGGGCAAAGCAGCCAAAGACGTGTAATAACAGCAAATTATTCTGCACAATTTCAGATACAGCTCTCCTCAGCACACAGGATGATAGCAATAGCAGTAGCTACATTGAAAATGTTTCTTTTACAGCAAAAGTATGCCTTAAGATAATTATTGTATGGAGAACCACTTCAGAGTTAGGAAATGCTAGTTTGAGCTTTATGTGTATAGCCTTGATTTGGTCCATTGTATTGTGCTACATGGGTGGCTGCTTTTCCCCAAATAACATCTGCCTGACTAAGAAGAAGGAATGGATGTTCTAACTACTAAAAAATTTAATTTTTGCTGTTGAGCATGAGGCCACTTTTTGTTTATTTTTTGCTCAGGTGTTGCTCAAAATCAGCCATGAAAACCAATTTCTAAAAATATCCTGGCAGGAGTCATGACATTTGACATGGAATTATCTGTCTGCTTAATAATGTTCCTCAGCTTATTTTCATACTAATGAAATAGTATTATTATTTGCATTTGAGAACTGCATGGAAACATATTTGCTTAAAAAGTCTCTTTCATCTCTGAAGCAGACCACGTTCCACATGGATGCACTCTTTACTGAATATGTTTGCTAAAATATTAAGAAGTCTGAAAATTCAGCTATTGGGTAAAACTTGTCTAGGCAATAAAATAGTATCAGACAGGGACAAATGCTTGTCCTGCAGCCAAATATTGAAACTGAACTCCAAAACTCAGAAGTGTTACAGCTATTTCAGGAAAAGAACAATACCAGTCTTATTCTTGAGAACTGGAGAGCCATTTTATCTGAAAAATATGAAAAATGAATAAATTCGGCAAATACCCAGGGATGAATATTTCATTTTGCACAAATAAGGGGACAAATTTACAAGCCATAAGAAGATGATTGTATGCATAGATGAATCCACCTCTGAAGTATCCAGCTGTGGTGGTTTGGCCCTGGCTGGATGCCAGGTGCCTACCAAAGCTGTGCTATCACCTCCCTCCTCAGCTTGACTGGGGAGAGAGAAAATATAATGAAAGGTTCATGGGTTGAGATAAGGGCAGGGAGAGATCACTCACCAATTACCACATTGGGCAAAACAAACTCCACTTGGGCAAATTTAATGTCTTACCAATCAAATCAGAGAACAGAAATGAGAGACAATGATCTTAAACCTTAAAACACCTTCCCCTCTACCCCTTGCTTCTTCCTGGACTCAGCTTCACTCCTGATTTCTCTGTCTCCTCTAGAAGAGCACAGGGGGGACAGGGGATGGGGGTAGAGGGGTGGCCTGCAGTCAGTTCATCTCACACATTTCTGCAGCTCCTTTCTCCACAGGGAGAGATCCTTCTCTCTTTTCCTGCTCCAGTGTGGGACCCCTGCCATGGGACACAGTCCTTCACTAAATTTTCCAGTGTGGGTCCATTGGACAGGACCATTCTCTCTATGGGAGAAGTTTCTGGAAGCTTCACAGAAGCCACCCTGGTAGCACCAGCCCCTCGCCCTCCCCACACGCCCAAACCTTCTCATGCAAACCCTACACACCAGAGCTTTACTTGCAAATGCTGCTGCAAAGATTTTAACCATTTTCCCTTTGGCATCACATCAAGTAGGTACAACTGTAATTTAGCAATGAGAGACCCAAGTTTAAGTCTCCTCAGTTTAGACCATCACTGGCCTTGTCCTTCAGTTCCCAGTGCAAAAGACAGGAATACATCCAAGGCACTGACATGCTTCCACTTGTCTGGGCTGGCAGTCACAGGGGTACCTAAGAGTCAGAGGTGCTCTGTGCTAACAGCAGATTTCAGCAAATGTATTTTTAAAATAATTTATACTACAGCAAGAAGAACTTTTTGCCTTCAAAGGGAATATGAATCATTTAATGTCCCGCAAAATCCATTACTTTCATGCACTGTAGCAAAATAAATATTTTACAAACAATGAACTTCCATCCCTCTGCCTCTGAATTCTTATTCATCTCCAGTTACAAACTGTTTAAGCCTGGTTTCCCACCTTACACAGCTAGAAAAGCCAGAAAGTTTCTGCACAAATGATCTTTTCACAGTGTGCTTGCTATTTAAACTCACTTAATTAAATATGCAAATCTAATTATTTGTCTCAAAAGTTTCTGCATATGCATTTTAAGGATGCGACGTACAGAAGTCTATTTGCAATGCCAAGGCCAAACCCTACAGTCTCATAGAAGAAGCCACGACCAAATGAACTGACATGTGGAACAACTAATTCAGAGAATGAGATCTGTTTAATTAGCCCTTTAAAACAACATACACGGTTGTGAAATCTGTGTTATTAGAAGCCTTTTTCTTTCATCTATGCTGAATCATTTTTCAGATCTCTTCCATGAAGTATCAGCAGGTCTTTAAGATCGAGTATTGTTAGCAAATGCTCTCCTGATACAACCCATCTGTTAGGTGTTAGTGTTGATCTTTTCTCAACATTCATAAAACACTTTCTCTATTGTAGATTCTAAATATCAGCAACCGTGTAGAAACAGCTTTGTTTAGAACTGCCAAGACCCTCTGTCCTGCAAAATGTTGAGTATTAATTTCCAGTAAAAACAAACTCCAAAGGATTTTTAATGTTTTTAATTAGTGTGTGCTTTTTAATCTCATTAAAAGTATAATCAGTACATCATTTGTTATGTAAACATTGCTATTTCTGTACATTGAGAACAAACATCAAATTTTTATTTTAGAATATTAATTAATTTTGATGTTGAACTAATCAGAAAAGCTGCCAATTTGCATGCTAGTCACTTGCAGTCTTTAAACCTTACAGAGAATCTATGTAGACATAAACAGTTAAACACTGAAAGATGAAGCTAAAATAGCCATAAAAAGGACAAAAGAGGAGGAAACACATTTTCTACATCTGAGGCAAAGCAAACAATTGCAGTAGTAATTATAGCCCTTTTCTTTAAAGGAGACTTTAGACCAATTGTCCTGAGGCCACTGAAGGAAGAACAAGATTTAGTTACAGTGGCCATTTGATACTGCAATTTATTGCTTGCAGTATTTTCCTTGAAACAAGATATTTAAGAGAGCCAGTTGCTTGGTGTTAAAAGCTTAATTTTCAAAGCAAATTTGAAGAATGATTCCAGATTTTGACATGGCCAGTCTTCTTATTACTGCTCACATATTTTCCTTGGGCTATGAAAACAATTCCAGATTCTCTTTTTCATTTTGACCATAGCAAATGAATAATGTGGCCATGCAAGTGATACAGTCAGAAAATCAAGGTCAGGCAATTCTGCTCTTAGGTGCTTTACTGACACCCAATATTAATAATGTTTTATTATTAAATTACATGCTTAAATATGCCTATTTCAAAATGTTTTATATGCTTTGTAAAATGTTTTAATCAGAATATATTTCTGCTATTTAATTTTTCATATAGTAACTTACAATTACCCAGAAGTCATTTTAAGGGGAAAAAAAATCTGTTTATGTAATGAATAGACAAAAGAAGCCCCAGTCAGGGCTGTCTGTAGCTGTATGCACAAACTCACAAACATTTTTTAAGATTCAGTATGTAGACATGAGACCAAAATTGCCACCAGGAACCTGAGCTGCTAAAACTATGTATTAAAAACTTTATGGCGGAGGTTTTCAAACCACCCTATACTGATTTGACTTTAAACACGGAAATTAATGGCCACAGTGAAGTGATCTGATGTGGGCAAGTCTAACCTGTTGCCTGCCCTCCAGTTAGGGAGAGCTGACAGAGCTTTGAGCCTCTGGAGGAACAGCTTGGCACTGCACACGATGGAATTTTTCAAGTACCTGTGTGACAGAGGATTATGAATAGGCAAATAAAGACTCATGGATATAATTTCTAAAATGATAGCTCCCTTCTCGGAATGTCCAATTTACAGCAGCCAGTCCTGCTCACAGGAGCTGACAAAACAGACAAGATTTGCTAATACAACTCGGAAGCAGAGGGAATATGATGGTCAGTAAATATTGAATGAGCTATGTATGTTCCTTCCCTACAGCTGGAACAGGCTTTGCCAGGAAATGATTAGGAAAGTAAAACAGCAAAGATGATGTAAAAAAGGGCATGATCAGAAGACCAAACCAAATGAAAGTAAAATAAGGAAACAAAGAGAGAAAAAGAGTAAAGGAAAATAGCAATAAAGTTCATGTTAGACTAAAAAGGAGCACTTGGGAGAGGACAGATGAACACACAGCTGCAGATCACTTAGGCTGGAATAGAAAACGGTGGGAATGGGGTGACCAGGAACATCTCCAAAGTCTGAGAGCTTCACATGCAACTGGTTTGACAGGCTCCTGCCAGGCCGATCTCTGCTCTGAGCCTGCTTCATCTCAGTGACACTCTGCTTCCCTAAACCCACATCACACAGGGCCAGGCAGCATGCAAAGCATCCTGCTCCCTCCTCTCCTCCTGTGTTATCTCTGCTCCAACTGGTCCCACGCCGCTTCCTGCCAGCTCCCCATCCACACCCAACAACCTGAGCCAGAGTCAGGGAGTTGGTGTGCTCCAGTGCTGCGTTTTCCTGTTCCATTCATCCATCTCTGCTCTCCACCCACAACTGGGGGAGAGAGAAAAATCCCTGCACATGCAGCTGCTCAAGGAACAGATGGGAAATAAGAGAACTGATGAATGTAACGCCAGCTCCTCAAACATCTCACCATTAAAATATACAAAATTATTTTGCTTAGTTTTTTCTTATCATCACACTGGGATTAACATTTCCAATCTGTTTGTGCATAGTCTTTTAAAACATGATGATGAAAATTCCTTTAGCAGCGCTAAATATTAGCACAATTAATGTCATGGCATGTTTGAGAGTAAAGGTATTATTCAAGTGGTTATGAGAGTTTGTCAAGTTCTTGTCTCACTCCGATTTCTCAAATTCTGGAATGAAAAAGGCCCTAAAAATAGAGGGAAATGAAGATGTTGTCCATTTGAATAATATGAAAAGCTAGATATTAGTAATCTCAGCTCAGTTACAGATAGATAGCTCCTCAGAATGTACAGCTGCTCTTGATTTTCCTTATTGTTCATTACTAATACCAAATATCTTGAATGTATCTGATGAAGACATTTAATAAATTAAAATCTCATTTTCCCATCAGCAGTAATTAGCACATTTTTTTTACATCCTAGCCAGGTACTTCTCTTATTACTAGTTATTCTCTTTGGCATGTACATTGGGCTGGGGAGAAGTAGTTTATATTTTCCACCGTCTCACAAGACAAATTTATTCCACAAGGACTACATGCTAAATCATTTCACATACGTGTTTAAAAAAAACCAGCAGAAATCAATATGCAAAATCATCATGTAGCTGGCCACAAGAAATTCCAATGTAACAATTTTTGGCAGAATCACTGCTATCTGAATTGAGGAAATTAGAATACACTGCTGACATTAACATTACAAAAAAAAAAAAAAAACTGGAAGTAAATTTGCAAAGTGATGCTGTAATTAACATGGCCCTTGGGGTCTTGAGCTGATGCTCTGCCCAACTGCAGAGAAGAGTGGAGAAACTTAAAAGGCACCCAAATGCAATTTCAGCCTGACACAGCACTATCTACCACAGCAATAATAGCAATAATTTGTGTCAATGGCTTCAGCATTACTATCACTGAGATGTGCTTTATTATGCTTCACCCGTCCTTCAGCAGACTTTCAGTGCTACAGAGCAGAAGAGGAGCTGGGTCAGAAGCAATAACGTACTACACAAAGTCTTCATCTTGATAACGCAAAAAAATCCAGTTACTATTTCTGACTTTGTAAAAATTCAAGTAATGTTTTGATATCTAGATTCACTCATGCTGATATTATTTAGACAGGACAGCAAGGAATACATTGCTAATGATCCAGTCTGTATTTCCAGTTCCTGAATCATACAGGGTTTTCTGTCTCAGGTAGTAATCCAGCTTTCTCCAAATTTTTTGTCTCAGCATCTACAGCTTGGATGTTTTTTAAGCTTTATTCAACCATCCATGCAAACCAGCTATGCCCCAGACTCATAGCAAGCTAGTTATAAACGTTTGTTTATTCTTGACTCCTTCCTCTGTACTTAATTTACATTACATTTTAAAAGCTTTTAATTAGGGAGCATCTACTGATAACAGGAAGGATATGGTTTTAAAGTACAAGAACAAACTTGGATAGGAATTAAGTTAAAATAAAAGAAAACATGAAAATGTTCATTCTAACTCACAGCTGTGACTTCCTTGTACTTTTTATCACTGACTACAATTTCTGCTTTAGAGAAATGTGGACAATGAGAAGATAAAATCTTGTTCCATATATGAGAAAATAGCAAGGATGTGAATTATTTTGTGTACTGAAAGGTGTTTCCAAATTGCTTCAGTATTGTTCAAAACCTCCATTGAAAATGACAGTCACGAGGTTCTGCCACACAAGTGCTTCAAACACCATTCCAGTACGGCATTTCACAAAGAATAATGGGAGAAATAAAAATAAAAAAATAAAAAGGCACCATTTATGCACAGATTCAAGAAAGGACAAGCAAATCTCCCAGGATGGAGCAAGAGCTGTGAGACTCATGGCTCACCCATAGCAGGCTGGGGAAGATCCTCTCTGCAGCTCTGGATCAAGTGGTCACTCTACTGTGAATGGATCCCAGACAATCATTTCTTACTACTGCGCGTAGAGCTGGTGCACAGCCCAGAACAACCATCTGGAACAGATCCAAAGCTCTTGGCTCTCACATCTGCTTTCTGGAGAGTGGTCTTGCCCTTGTTCAAACAGATTTATGATCTTTGTAAATTAAAGATAAGGTTAAGAATATGCCACCCTTAATAATCAGCTTTAATAATTATCTTTAGAATAGATTCTTTTAAATTTGGTACTATTTCTACAACACAATAAAACAAACACTCTTAAAACAGAAATATACAAATTAGTAGAATACTGGCCACCAGTACTTGTGAGAATATCTCTGACCTTTCCAAATGTACTTTTCTGTCCTTCTCCTCTCTCCTCCCTGCATTATTTTCTGTTTTATAACAGGGCTGTTATTTGTCTGAGCCTGATAAGCTCCTGGGACTCAGTCTGACCTCTCAAATGAGATTCCAAGAACGTAACCATCACAAGAAATCAAAATAGTGCATTCACAACAAACTAGTTTAGAAGTTGTGCTTATCACAAGCCTTTTTAATTATCTTACATAGCTTTGATTCCTTTCCTTAGGGTACTAATTACATGAGTGTGTTTTGTTTCTTTTAATGTTATGAAATAACATCCACTTTCTCCACATTTTCAAGCAATATTCTGTGTGCACACACTACTTCTAAATGCACAACATTCAATTCAAGCCTTAGCAGTAGATTGGCTTTAATCATCTGAAACATGCTATGCCATCTCTCTGGTGTCAGAGAGAAGGCTGACTGACTGGATAACCTAAATCACACTATAGCAGGTTTGGAACATCAATTACCACTTACTCTTCAAGTTCAACTACTGCTATAGAAATGCAAAATATTGGAAAGTGGGTCGAAAGATGCAAAGAAAATGCTAGGGGTAACAAATTTGAGTTTTTAGACCAGTTTACATAATTTGTCATTATTTTTTTGCCTGCAAATCAAGGAGTAACTAAACCAAATCAGCCACCAGTGTTTCACTGGAGACAGATACCCTCCACTGACAGAAGTTACATTGTTATAAACGGGTTTTGGTACATAGATTTTTATTTTCTTTAGGAGCTCTCAGATTTATTTACACGAGAATAGGGAGGGTTCTGTCCAGCACATAACAATAAAATAAACCAATACCAGACTGTCAAAAGCCACAGCTGCAGACAAAGTGATATAACCAAAGAGAGAAAGGAGTTACTGTGTGTTAGTCTTAAGAACATAATTTCTTCAGCCTCCCTGTTCATCTGTCTTCTTAGTCTGTCCACAAAACTAAAGAGTCCAATACTAACAACTGATCAAAACAAGTCCAGCTTTTTTTTTCACCTTCAGCTGAAAAAAACCCCAATGCTAGTTAGAAAACAGATGTACTATTGGCAGCACATAAACTGGAATATATATTTAAACAAGGCAAAGGGTTTCTTATATCAACTGTCTCACTGTATATTTGATTTGGACACTTTGAGATGCCAGGTTTTACCCCTGTGGGAATGTTTACAGACCTGTCCAGGTAACTGAATGCCAATGCTTCCAGATATGCAAGCCTGCAGAAAACATCCTGGGCATTTGCTGATTTAATCCAGATGGTTTACACATCATTCATGTAGGCTATGGATGTGAAGGATTTGCTTTTATCAAAATACGTGCTTTCACTTAGAAAATGCAAACCAATTTTAGCTTTACTATTCTTCTCAAACTCTTCTTCAAATGGCAGGCATCAAGAACATGGAAACCTTTTAGCTCATAGAGAATGAACAGTGTGCTCCTGACAAATCCATACTCTCCAACTGCCTGTGATGACATTCTCCAGTCAATGAAATGGGTTCTGTAGGAACAAATGTTTTCCTGAAGCATATCTCACAAAACTAATGAAAGGAAACTATTATCTTGGATTAAGTGTTTTCTTTTGTTCTTCAATCACAGTAGTAAAAGGGATCCCCTACCCTATTCATATTTCAGTCAAAAGCAACAAAAAAGGGCTTTAAATTGAGGGAAAAGTAGGAATTAAGAAAAGCTTAATTCCTGAAAAAACTGAAAATGTTTATACGCAAGTCTCATGTAAGTTTTGCAGGTAGAAATCCTCCAACACGCAGACACAAATGAGGGAAAGACAGAATGACTTAAAATCAGTAACAGCACAATTCAGGAAGAGATTCAAATGTGATATTCCCAGAATCAAATCTACAGGGCATTGAGTGCCATCACCTCATGTCACATTAGTAACAGTCACAGGAATCCAGTGACTTACCAAACTGGACCCAGAAAGAATGAAACAGGACACCTCAGTGCCGCTTACTTTTCATTTAAAAACACAATCAAATAAACTGACAAACAAACAAAAGCTACCACCACCACATGAGAATCCATGCACCTTCCATCACTGGATACATACAAGCAGGAGAACAATCTTCCCAGCCCTTGCACAATGCCAGAAGCATGAACACTTCAAAGCTTTATACTCCTCAGTATAGCAAAAACACTGCCTGAAAAGGGAATTTTTTATCAAGCCACTGAACGTAGGAACACAGATTCCTCACAGAAAGTGCATGGCTCATTTCCTTCAGAAAAGAAATGTATTGTTACAGACACTAAGTACAAACTACCTAAATGCATTGCATAGTTAGATACAATTACTATTCCTACTCTTTCATAAGCAATGCCATCTAAAAGGATAAAGCCAGGGTTAAAACCTTCATTTAAACTAATCAGAATAAATGTCAACATAAGCATCAGCAGAGGAAGGCATCCCAAAAATAACAGAAAAATAGTGAAGGCCATACAAACAATAAAGCTACTTAAAATCTTGGATACTCATTTATCCTATGATGCAGCACAAAAGGCAAAACAAAAATTCCACTTAATTTTCTTTTGTTTAAAAGATCTAAATGTAAACACTGGTTTTCATTGCTCCTGTGACTTCTGCAAACAAATGATTTTGAAATAAGTTCTTTGCTTTTCTTTTAAGGAGCTGTCTGTGCTAAGCTGGAACATTCCTGAAAATGGAAATGTGTTCAGTCAGGGTAAAATAGAGAATACAATAGAAAGGTTCTTCATGCCCAGCTCCTCCTGAGCATTGAGGCAGGGTGTCTCTATGGACACAGATCAGGTGATGCTGCTGGGACAGGTGCAAGCATTATTGGAGTGAATTTAGATGACACACTCACAAAAATTAAGGCTAGTTACTATCACTTCCAAAACCAGCAGGTGAACATTCTCTAACAGTTGTTATTTGTCTTAAATTTCCAAGGCTGTGAACATGCCATCATGTCTGGCAAAACAGTGGAACTATACCTTGGAAAAATACAAGCCAAAATCAGGCAGCTGGTAAGGGAAGCATTGCTCAGCTCCAATTCTTCCAAACTCTGGCTGCCACTCTGTAAACATTCACATCAGGATTCTTTGTTAAGCCTCAGCCTTGGGTCCCCTCACTGACTTCGCAGCCTGCACTGCTCAGGTGCTGACCTTTGCTCAAGTCATTCTCTATGTCTGGACATTGCCTGGCTCAGGTCAGCAGTCCAAAGCATTATGGGCTGCCTAATGTACTTTTTCTCTTCAAATAAAGCAACTGAAACACTCAAAGGCAGTTATTAAAAAACAGGAAAAAAACCAAAGAGGATGACTCTAGGATGATTATTAAGTCTGACCAATAAGTGGTGCTTTTTCCCAAAGTCTGAAGTATTGACAAACTGATGTCCTGCATGCCATGACTACATTGGCTGTTGGGAATCACTACTCAGATCCAGAATGTTGTGATGCATTTGAATAATTTCCTTTAAATTCCTATCACTCATTACTTAATATGATGACACAAACTTGGGCCATAAAATGACCTGCTGTAGGCTCATTAGTCATGCTCCTCGTTTGCTCAGAAATGCAGTGGGAATGACTCTGCACACAGACAGAAGAAGACTGCTTTTAAGAACTGTCCAAATATATTGTAAAGCCTCAGTTTTAATGTCTACCAGTGGTCTTGCCATTCCTTACCAAAATTAACCTTGATGTAAGTCATTTTTTGCTATTGTGAGTGATTTTCTGAGCATTACTGTAATATGCAAGATGTATATAAGACATTCCATTTGTCCAGCTAATGGCAAACTTAGGTTTGTAAGACATTTTCTCTCTCTGTATGAGCAGAGTAAAGCTGAATTAAATGAAGCAAGAGACATGAAGCCTCTAACCTATTCCTGTAAATCGTACCAAGCTGTTTAATTCTTTAACCCAAGATGATATTTCGTGTGGACTTCATTTCCAGATCTCTGACAAATTTCTGAAACAGGCCATTGCATTTGGTTGGAAGGTCCTTCTATTTGGGAATTATCAATACAGGATCAATAACTTGATTTACAAGCCTGAAAAGCCAGCGCTGTTCCATTTGCCTTAGAAGTTACACCTATCAGTGGTAATGCACAGAACAATGGAAGACTTCTGGAATTCTCTCCTGATGTAGAAATAACTGTGTTCTGGCCAAATTAGAACATTCTTAGGCACGTGTCTGTGCTCACACATTTCCCTCTATTTGCTACCAGAAGCTGATTGCCTTGGAGAGGAACATATTGGCTTGGCAACTCGATGGTCAATCTGAGTACACGGGATTTTACCAGCACAACAAAGGGTTTACACACGTGCTGTCACCAAAGGAAATCAGGAAATACAATCTCAAATGACAAAACATCGCTCCTAAGAGAAACAGGACTGAGCACAGCTTCAGCAAAGTGGTACAAATTATAAAATAATCACCTAGCATTTTTGAAAGCAAAGTACAAGAAGTGAGAATGAAGGGTTTTAGGTGGTCTAGTGCTGATCATCCACCAACACCTCTAAGGGCTTTTGGCAATTACAGAGATTTCAAATATGAACAAACACCTTTTTTCTAAACTGCTGAGCACATACAAACGGGAATTAACCATTTACTGAGACAAGCAATTAAGACAAATTAGAAAACAGTTTCATGTGCTTTCTGCACCACAAATGCCTTATAAATGCCTTTCAGTGACCCAAAAAGTGAACAATAAGCCTATGTTAAAGGCTACTGTCAGAGAGACAAAGAGCAAAGACATGCAAGCTTTGTCTACACTCATCTAGAGAAACTCAGCAAATTGCTCTGTCATGCATCTTGTACCCTCCCCAGCAATCATGTGAACCTTTGCCCTTTTGCCCTGACAGATTAAATCGAAGCATGAAGAAGTAGGATCTCAGCCAAAGAATATTACGTTTTAAAAGCTGACCTAAGCTCTTTTTATTTGCCCTTTCATTTTGATCTCATGATGATGTTTCAGTACTTTCTTCAGATATTGAGTTCATCAATCTCTAACGCTCTCCTAATGTATTTTAGGTTTCTGAATTTCTTCCATTTCAGGGAAGGGTGAGGTGTTTTGCACTTTACAGACCAACTGTAATAAAAGGGCCTATATGATTCAGGAGATCTAGAATGCTTAGTCATAAAGAAAACTTGTAATCTGGATTTCTCTCACCTCTCAAATTATGACTATTTTTATGCACTAAGACTCGGAATAGTAAAAAAATTATTATTTTCTTAAATATTAATTTTGAACTTGCATAAAATTTATCACAAGGGAAAGGATCTGGGCAAGCACACTCTTTCACCCACTGTTACCCTTCCTTAAACAGCTGCATTTAGCACCCTGTAAGTACTCTGTAATCAGGTGCTTGGGTTTTCCTAAACCCCTAAAACTGACACAAAGATAAATGACATTTGACACTGTGAGTGAATAAGGCACAAACTATTAAACTATTTTATCTGAAATTAAAATTCTCTAGTCTGCTATAACTACCTTTTCAATGGGCCTCAGCTTTCAGACCTGAAAACTGAGGGTGCAATCTGCACAGCTCAGGACTAAGTAACAAAACACTGAATCTTCCAACTCATCACTCCCAATTTTTTAAAAGGCCTAATCACTTTACAGAGGTTAAAAAACTTGGTTGCCTCAATCTAGCTTTAAATAGATGTATCTCTGTTATCAGTAAGATCAAAAGCTTGCAGATGTTTGAACTACTCCCATAACTTTCCAAAGGACTGAAGTTTGTAACAGCAATGCATGAGATATCAAAAGAGTTGCTTGGGTTATTTGACTTGTGGAAACATTCAATTCACATAAAGCAAATGAAAACACGTTTACAGAAAATAACATTGTAACAATAAAAAAAAAAAATCTATTTATTAAGCAACACAGTAGAGCCAGAGTATATCAACTCAGAGTTTTTATGTGGGACACAGTCCACACTAAGCACAGAGACTGAATTTATGTAATTCCCAATGACTAAGAAGCTAATATCTCTTCCTTCTACACAATGATCTAATATTGCACACCATCATCCAAGTCTTCCTGACAAAGTAGGACAAAAAGCACATATATTTGTACACAGAGGATCAATATTTAGAGACTGCATAATTTTTTCTCTCTCTAAATTAGTCTTCCTAGAAATTAGTCATCTTTTAAATTGATACTCCTGCTGAAAATGGATTTTTTTTTGCATATTGTTGTGATGGATATAGAACATTCAAGACCTCTAGATAAACTACTTCTTAATTTTTAATTAGAAGATTCAACTTTTTTTCTATACTGTTTTTCATAGCTAACAATATAGAAAAGTGGTAAAGTAATAATTCAGATAAGAGAGGAGTTAAATTTGATTCGGAGAAAAACAGTGTTCATACAGATTGTTTAAACCACTACTTAGTAGTATTTTATGACCAAATCTCTCAACTGAAAAATTCAGTGATTATGAACACAGGAATGCAAGACATTGCTCAGCTGTTAAAGAGTCCTTACTCTTAGGCTGGGAAAAGACTGGGAAAGTTCCCAACAGATACCCAGAGAAGACAATGCTAGCACTTACTAAAATTCAAGCCTAACAATCACAAAGAAAACACAAAAATGAAAGATAAAGAGGGGAAGAGGGAAGGACAAGTGTTATGGAGGATACAAACATAGATATTTTCAAGCCTTTGGCTTCTGGACATAAATATATCTTTGAAATACAAATATTCATATATAAGAACAATATTTCTCCAGCACCTACGCCTGCTACTGGCCAGTCAGCTCTGGAACACAGCAGCCTATTGTTGACACAACCCAAGAAAAGGGTATTTCAGGGCAGAGTGTGAATGGACTCAAATTCACTGCTCCAGCCATAACAATAGCCTGTGTTTCCCACTGCAAATTCAGAAGTACTACAGTGTAACACAACCAGCATATTATGGCTGGCAGTAGCAATTTCTCTCTTACTTAAAGGCAATTGTTTACATCAAAGCACCTCCCAGAAGGGTTTTGCATACAAGTGATCATCTGTTAACTGAACTAACCTTATTAGCAAAGTTATAGTCTATTATCAGAGTATATTTTATTATAATGCATGGATTAGCACTTCATACTTACCAGAGGACTGTGCAGAATGCTTCTATACTCATTGAAATAAAACCATTTCAGTTCCACAGAGAATGCCTAGATACTTAGACAGAAGCTAAGAATGTTCATTGTATGTTTACTTAGAATGATGACTGAGACATCAGCTACTCTCATTCTATGCACTGGGCAGCTGAAGAAGAGCCCCAAAATACTCCTCTGCTCCTTTATACTGCTGAGGACAAGGAGGTGTTCATGGCCTCACACCCCTACACTGTTTATCAACATATCTTTCACCGTGACTTGATACATTTTATACAGAAGATGCAGCTTGCCGATATCCTATGAAAATAGATTTGGTGGGCCTGCTGGTATTTGATTTGATTTCACACGAAAAATGTGCTGAAGATGTGGATGGCTCTAGGGATGATCCAGACAAAGCATTTCAAGAAGGCTGCACTTCAGATGGTTAATGCAATTCTGGCAATCTCTTAATTCCCCTCCTTATCCAGCAGCAATAAAGCTCAATTCTATAATCTGACACCTCCTTTGTTTGAATGTCCAATTAAATACATCAAAATAAGTGAGGGACTCCTCAGAAACTGTGGGTTTTCTACCCAAAAAATCCCCTGAAGTCTCTCCTAATATGCTGATGTAAATAAGGAGATACTGCTGCAGACAGAATGCACAGAAATTAGGAACAGACCTCAAGAAGCCACCCAGTTCATCACCTCATGCTCCCTGATGCTACTTAAATATCTATCTTACCCCTGACTAATGTTTGGTCGATATTTAAAACTTTTTCTGCCTATTTATTGGTTCTGTAGCTGAGATTTCCTCCTAAAATCTCTCCCCTTACTACAACTTTAAGCTGTTATTTCTGCTCGTGTAGCCACCAGGCACAGAAAACAATTGATCACTATTCTCTTTTATACAGAACAAATCCAAGTCTGCCAACCTTTGCTCAAAGATCAGGTTTTAAATATATTTTAGTTTGTCACATTCCTCTGCATTTCCCTCTCTAAAACTGCCTGCATGAGAAGCGAACTGAGAAATATGGGATGCTAAAAGGCATTTTGAATCCTTTTCCGGCACGAGAAAGGTATTTCACTTTAATCATTCAGACTCCTGTATCTTTAAAAACCCAGGGCAAACCTTCACCAAAGCCTTTGTAGCTGCTGGATGTGTGTGAAGGTTCTCAGATATTTCAGACTATAGGAAAACTTTTAACAGCCAATTAAGCTCCATACCTCCCTTGTACTGGGGAGCCCAGAACTGGACACAGTATTTCTGATGTTTATATACTATTTATCATTCCTAAGCAAAGACACAAACTAGACAGCATAGCACTACTACTGTATTTTAAAAAAAAGTCTATGTGAAACTTTGACAATGTTGGTGAAATTTCTAAAATTACAAGTATTTCAGTTACTATGCCCTTGTTAATGTATTCCATGAGGGCAAAGAAAGCTTTTAAATTGCCATCAAAAGACCAAAGGCAATTCCTGTAAAGTCGTCTCTCTCATCTAAACATGACACACACAAATCACCTAACAAATTCTTCCTTCTTTTAGGATTATGAAGTTAATCTAAATATGCTACTCACAGATCAGGTCTAGGCCATTCTATTAGATTCAAAACCAAAGAGAGGGTTTTTTCTATTTTTCAAAATGCAGGAACGAAAAATAAAAGTGATGCTGATGGGGATTTGGTTGAGTGAACAGGCTCTCTACTTATCAACCCCCAGCCCACAGAACTGCCCAAAGGAAGAGGGATAAAAACATGAAAAAATTATCATTCTGGAATCCCAATATTGTATGATATAAAGAGAGAGAGACAGTGGTCAAAACTGACAGGAATTAAGTATTCAAAGGCAAAATACACACAGCAGAGATAAAAATCTCTTTTCATTTCTGGAACTCGTCATGCAAAGGATGAAATGCATCAGTAAAAAGAAAAACAGATTTAAATCTGTTAGAAGGGCTAGAGTTCTGTCTTCACCAGATTTTAAATTTCACACTTTGGAATAAACAAAAAAAGCCCAAAAAACCCCCCAATAAACAAGCAAAATCCCCAAACAACCAAACAAAAAAAAAAGAGGAACAAGTTTCAGCCAAAAAAATTCAATACTTTTAAGAACACGTCTGGACTATTTAATCTATGGACTGAATCACAACAGCTCCGGGGCAGGGGAAGGAAACTAGACAGAAACATGGACTTGTGGAACTCCCAGTTGGAAGGGTGGGAAAATAATCCAGGACAAAGAAGTAAAGAATTAGAGAAGAGTTTTCAAGTGGGGAGGCCTGAGCACTCATTTAAATATTTTCGTGTTAAGTTACTTTATTCTCAGTTTATTTTACCTACATGCAGCACATATAAGAACACACCCTCACAGTGAAATCTGATGTACCAAAAATTAAACTGTCCCTATCTCTAAGTTAACAAACATCAAGAGACTGCTGAGAGGAAACTGATGAGACTCAGGAGAGGAGAAAACCGGTTTTTGTTTTCCTTTTGCTTTACATGCAAAAGCCAGCAGAGAATAAAGCACCTTTATATTTATAGTATTAAATACTGTATTTAATAAAACCTGATGCCTGAAATAATGGAGGCACTACAGACTTGGCCAGGTCCAAGTTAGATTCTGAATGCAATAATTAGCTTTTTACAAAAGGCATTCATTTCATTTCAGTGAAACCACAGAAATATTGTGTGTTTACATTATCTCCTCCAAAGTCTCATTTCCTTTTCACTTATTACATACATGAGACAGGAAGTTCAAATAACAAAGCTGAGGTGCATTAATGAAATTGAGAATTACTTTTTGTTATTTGCAGCACTTATGGAAGAGATACATGTATGTGCCAAAGAAAGTTGGGTGAGCATCAGCACTCTCTTTACCTTTTAGGATTGAAAATAAATTACTCCGACACAGATGATGGTAAGTTTCATGAAGTGTTAAACACTAAAATAAGGAAATAGATGCAGAACTCTAAGGAAAATCATAGCACACAGGAATTCTGTATCTGCTTTGGTCATCAAAATGTCTCTCTGGAGTAAAGGTACAAGTTATATTCCCTGCCTGTGTTTCAAGGGATATCTTTATTTCTGCAAGTTAAGAGAGAATTCTTTCCATTTTACAAATGGCACATTCCAGACTGGCAATGAAGGTACAACTGCCATCTTCTTAATACACTACATTTCTTTTAAAAAATGTACTCTCCTATCCAAAGGAAGTTAAACATTTAGCACACAGCCAACACAAAGAGAAATTCTCACACATATAAACTTCCAGGCAGAGCCTGGGTTTGGTTTTTTGTTTGTAAACGTCAGTAGAGAGCCATAGATTTCTTAAAACGTGCCACCAAAATGTGTCAACAAAATGAGATGAAAACATTGATCACTTCAACACGTCAGTGGTGTTTAAAGGAAGTTTAAAGATTACTCCCTGAACTAGATTTCCAGAGATCAGTCCAGACACAAGACAATGATCTTGTGCCCAGAAAGGCCATATTGTCTTGCAGCTTCCTCCCCAAAGGCTTCCCTTCCATGCCATGCCCCAGCAGCAGCCCAGATAACATTTAAGTACTGCACATAGTCCCTTTCATCTTATTCATGCCTTTCTACTAATAAGAACCCGATTTCCTCTCAGGCTATGCAAATATCTTCCCTTCTCCCTGCTCTATCCATGAAGCAGTGAAGGCAAAGACACACAGTCCTCCCTTGCTCCGTCTTGAGGACATCAGAACAACAATATACCCTTTAGTATTTATGAATTATCCTCGTTTCCTAAATAATGTATGTTGATATATGGACCCCACCATCACCATCTGGAAGGAATCTCAGTGTTTCGGATTACCACTGGTAATTCAAGAGGTACTGGGAGAGGTTGTTGCAAAACTCAAGCAGAACAGAGCAGAATTCTGCTTGGGCTCCATGCCAGCACTGAGAAGACAAACCACTGAGGAACAGCATTATTTTGCCCTAAGACAAGTTGAAAGTGCTTTTTCTGACCTCTCAGAGAAACTCAGAAACTTGGCTTCTACAGAAGGAATAAACAAACAAAAAGGTCCACCCAAAAGCTGTATTGTCATGAGACTTCAAAAGATCAGGCCCATGCTGCATGGCTTGTCAATCAATTTTGTGTCCATACATCACTTCAAAACACACCTCAAGATGTTTTTTTAATTGTGTTTTGAGTTCTTGCAAGTCCCAGAAGCTTAGATAATTTTTACCCAGTTGGTCTCAGTTTTTTTAATGATGTGTAATTTGTGGTAACTCATTTTTCATGCAGGATTGCAAATACAGCAACAACCCTCTGCAACTCTAACAGTTGTCAAAAAAGTGCGAGCATGAAAACCAAAATGAAATTTTCTGAATTCATGCATTCGTGTATACAAACATATTTAGATGGATGACAGATACCCACACTTGCCTCTATGGCAAAAGAAAGCCAGTGCCAAGGGATTCCCTGAGCCTCCAACCACCACTACCAAGTGACTTGCAGACAATTGAGGGATTCAGACTCACTCCAGCTCAGCAGTCGTGTTTTTAATTCTCACCAGTTCAGCACCCCTTTCATTGGTGTTTCTACCAACACAAAAACACAATTTCATATTTAATATTTAGGCTGCCTTTGGTTTATCAACTTGCATCTTTCTCAGCTTAAGACCATTCATTCTTTGCTCCATTTTCAGACCCAGAAGTTTCAGTTTTGTAACATCCAACCAGGTCTCGGCCAAACAAATAAGAATTGGCTGCTATTTCTCAGGTTTCAGATGCCCAAACTGCAGGGGAAAGAGCTTTGGTTGAGCTCACAATCAACTCAAACCCACAACTTCAAAGGAACTCAAGATTCTAGCACGTATAAAATAATTTAATTTTAGTAGCAGCTTGATGGCAATAAAACATAAAAAACTATTATTTTTCTTCTGCTACAGCAATGTCCTTAATCAGGGAGTCACTTCTTCCAAACATGTGTGATTAATGTGCAATAGAAGAGAAAAAAACCCCTTGTTTACACCAAAGCAGAGCCGCTGCTTAGAAATGCAACTACTACGCCAAGAATTGTTTTAAATAGCCTCAAATTTCTAAAATAGACTCCAAGATTAGCTCAGATACCACACTACATTCACACCACATCATAAAAACTGGTTTTTAAGATTGCTTTATACAAAAATCATCTTCTGAATTAAAAGGAAAAAATTACTCATAGTACGCTATGCCCCAGATATTGAAAACTACCTTTCATTAAATACACGTTTATTAGGAACTAATAACTGTAGTAAACAGCACCCACCTATTGCCTAAAAACTGTGCAACGAGCCATCTTTTTTTAGGTTTCAAAGCCTAAAATTGTAGAAAAGAGCTTTTTCTTACATGAGACTGCAGATTCTCCACCACTGTAAATTTGACTCTGTAAATAATGTGTTGCAATGACGTCAGACAGGGGGGACAGCAGCACAAAATGGTCAGCTAAGAATAAACTGTGGGTAGTTGAGTCTTGTGGGGGATTAATTTTGAGAGAGAAAGGGGCATTTATGCCAAAAGAAGACCTGCTAGGATTCATATTCACAGGAGCAACATCTTCCAAAGTATAAACATGCCAAGCAAGCAAAACCTTTGTTTAAAACTCTTTTTGATAAGTTGAAATCTCCTAATGGCCTGGGTCCACGTTATGGCCCCTGAGGTTGAAAATGTCAGACATACCCAAAAAAGGCAATTAACCCCAGTGCACATCAGGATTGTTTATTGGGAAACAGGTCCTTCTGGTCAACAGTTAAACAGCAGATTCTGCTTTTTGCACGGGCAAAGTCAGAAAACTCTGCCAAAGGAAAACAAACTAAGAGAGGGAACGGTGAATAAGGTTCAGAGAAGCCATTCAGAAAGGTGATTTCTGTGTACACATTCTCCTACAATGACTACAATCTTCTTTGTACTGTATGAAGCCTAGCCTGGGCATTGCTGAATAGGAATCAAACTGTACATCCCAGTATCTCATCTGAGCGTGTAATCACTTGACAAATCAATCAGCACTCACTTCACTCAGGAATACAAAGGGACAGATTCACCTAGTTCCAGGGGGATCTGCAATCAGAGATTGTGATGAAAAGAGCCCAGGACTTTGCCTGTTCCTCTGCTCTGCCTGTTCCGCCTCAGGCAGCTCCCGCAGGATTCCAGCCCTCCACCAATGCCGACGACTAAGAGGAGGCACATCTTTCCCTCATCTGGCTTTTGAAAAAGCCCAAAAGCCAGCACAGGAATGGGAGGTGAACAGGAGTCAAACTTGGTGCCCAGGTTCTGGTCAGGCACCTTTCCTCTGTTCAGCTGAAGCTGAGGCACACACCCCACACCCAGGCAGGGAGGCTCCATATTCCTGCCCTGCCAATGTGCTGCAGTTACACAAGAGAAGTAGGACAGAAGTACCAAAGAGAAAAACACTTTTCCCACAGGCTTTCCACTTCTTCCTCCTGAGGGAAGAATCTGCCGAGCGAATGAACCAGACACAGAGCTAAACTTACAGGACATGAAAACTCTGCTTGAGAAGAAAGGGAAGTAAAAAATCCTGTATAAAGGAAATAGAGTCTTCTACTTGTGCTACCCAAAACTAAGGGGCTTCAACCAGAGATCAGTTCAACCCTGCTGCACAGTTCATTGCAGCAGACTGTACCTCTGCATACGGTCACACACAAGAACTTGAGGAATTCACTGAAAATTCACTTTTACATTGCAATGGGAGAAACAGCACTTACATTAATAACACGTTTTTGCAGTGGAAAGACTGGCTTATACCAAACCCAAAGTAGTCATTAGAGTGTCTGCAGAGATTGTGCCATTTTCCTGCATGTTTCAAAGCTGCTGTTTGAATCCAAAGCACTCCGGTCCTTCCCAAAGGAATTTTGTAGCAGGTGGTGTTAATAATCCCTGAAACAGGATTCTCTTTGCTGCACCAGCTAAAAGTTCAGGGAAAAGGGATTATGACAAAGACTTCACCTGACCCAGTAATGCCTCTGTCATTTGTCACCTCTCATGTCAGTTTTAGAATAAGCAGGTATAACATTTCAATCATAATACTGCAGATGTACTTCTCCACTTGCCAAGGCTGAAGGCTAACGTGCTCTCAGAGAGCCATTCTCCTGCAGGAAAATATATGGAAATTAGAAAGACCTACAATTCTACAAGGAACTGCTAGTTTTCTGGAGGGCTTTTACAAACCCCTTCTCCTCTGTTTAATCATAAAAAAAAAAAAAAAAAAGGAGAGAGAGAGAGAAAAAAGGTATGGTGAGGGAGAGGTCAAACCAGAATGTCTCCAGTGAAATATCTGTGTGACAGTTTTCTGAAGTCACCTTATTGAAAGTAACACTGCCTCTTGTCTTAACATGAATGCTTTCTAGTTTTCATTTATGTTGATTGCTCATGCATTAAAAAATGTCTGGGGCAGCAATGTAACATCACATAAGGAAGAGTTGAAAGATATGAAACCTTTCTAATATCTAAAACCAATGGTACAGATACATCAGAGCCATTATTTTGTCATTAAAGTCCTATCTTTATAATAAATTAAAGACCTTTGGACCTGTATTATACACTGGAGTTATGTAACTACATAAGCAAAGCATTTCACTACTAAATATGTACTTTTCTAAATTGAACTAAAAATAATTTATTTCACAAGGGACATTTACCAGACACATTTTAAATATACCATATGAATTCTTGGATGTTTTTCCATAAATATTTAAGGTGTGCAAGAGAAATAGATCAGATATTAAATACCATCAATTGATATTTTAAATTAATTCTAAACTATTCAACAAATTTTTAGTCTTCGTTCATCTTTTAAATGGCACTTTAGCACTTTAAAGTTTTACAAGATAGGTATATCCACATATTTGAAAACATCTCCAAAAGGCAAAAGCAGTGTAATAACAGCAAATTTAGAAAATCAGTGCCTAGAGATCTAATTTGCTGGTGTTTTTTTAAAGGAAAATCAAAATTTCCAGTCATCTCAGGGATTTCATCTTCTAGTGCTACTGGCCATAACTAGAAACATTAATCTGAAATACCCTTACTCTGATTTGTCTACAATAACCTGTGAGAAGAACAGAGCACCACTCTTACATGTGTCAAAAACCCAAATCACTATATAATCAGTTTAAATAAGAGTAAAATGACTACAAAGAAGAACTACACAAATCATATACAGTTGTATAAGATTTTAAAACCCTTAATCCTTTGGCACTTGAGAAAGATGTTTATTTAGAATACCAAGCTGTTGAGATAGTACCTTTTTGTATTTTAGCTCTTCATAAAAAAATCCACTAATGCATTTTACTACTTGTTTTTAGCAGATAGAGTATGTCAAGACCTGGTCCTCAGTGAGTGAAGCAGAAGCTGTTTTACTACAATCAGGCTGGTGTCTTTAAAGAAAACAAGACATTTCAAGAATTTTCTTTCCCAGTCCAATTTACTCCTGCCTACACTTCCCAGTGCTTGCAATCCCCCACTCCGATTTCCTGTTCCTCCCACTCCCTTTCACACACTCTGAACTATTCTTTTCCTCTTCCTTTTCAGCCCATCTCCCTTTGTCCTTCTAGCTCCGTTTCTCCTATGAATCCACCTCTCCTCCCACTTCTGCTATTTCCATATTTCTTTTGAAAGAAAACAAAACAAAAAGAAGACCACAAAGAAATTCTCCCTTAAAAAAGAAGAAGGAAATAACCCTGAAAATCAAACCTCAGTAAAACCAGTGAATAACCTTGCAACTGTACCAAGCTCCACTGATTTGTATGCAGCATTAGACTCCGTTATCTCCTGCCTTTTCATTTATTTAGACTATAAAACAAACAAGTTAAGATCTGAGATTTAATTCAGTAGGTCACTTATTTGATTTCAGGATGCAAAGACGGATGGCTGGAGGAGTTTAGGTGGCTTAAGCAACTACTGAAAAAAAAAAACCCAGACAAAATTAAGCTTCCATCAAGGAGATGTAAGATCCTTCCTAAACTCGTCGTCTTAACAGCATCCTGGCTGCATCAACAGGATTACTTACATCTTGCACTACAACCAGCAGCAACCTGGAGGGCCCTGCAGTGCCTGGTTGCCATGTAACTATCATCTACCATCCGAAGAGACATTCCTGCCTGGAATAAGAACTAAGCTTTTCCCATGTTATTGGTTTAACCGGAGTGTGGCTTCCCCTTCATCCTCCCCTCTCTGGCTTCTCTACTTCTGTTCTCCAGGCACCGAGATTAAGTGCCTATGTATCAAAGGGCGATTGCCAAGGAAAGCAAAAGTTAGATTATAATCAACACAGAGCTGGAGTCTCAGTGCTTACACTCCTCTTATGACTGCTATCAAAACAGTGAGTGTTCCATAGGCCTGTAAGACACATTCAGCAGCACATACTCTTGTCCCTTCACGGGGCAAGTGTCACCAGCCTGCAATGAATAGTGCAAATGCACCTGCACACATCTAAAAATTGAACCTGAAGTTCACATTAATAATGGAGCACTCCAGGTGGTCTGCAAGCTGGGGCCATAATGAGGAACTTTCAGTGACACATTAGTTATCAAATGCTGAGCCAGGTCACTACACATGAATAAAGTGATCTCCCCAGAAAGATGAAAGGGGAATTATTTTTTTCTTTTTAAGAGAGATTACACCAGCCTTCTGTAAAAGGCCTGAAGAAAGACAATGTGCTAAAACAGTTAACTTGATTAGACTGGAACTGAATAAAGCACATCAAGAGCTATCAAAGGAGCAGAAAATCATTCTGAACTGTATATGCAACAGTGCCTAATCCCACCCGATGCTCTCTGAACCCCTGCTGACAGCAGACCTCTGAACTGGGATTGCACTGCCTGCAAAACCAGTGGAGGAAATGATGCAGGTCTCAAGCGTGGCTGCTGGGGGCACAAGGAATGTCAGAGGTAACAGCACCAGCCCTGGGAACTGGGAGCACCTTTCCCACAGCCTGCCTCTGCTGACCACTTACCCATCCCAGGGAGCAGGCTTCCCCCAGGCTCTGGAGGGACAACCTTCAGGCAGGGCCATGACAAACATGAGAAGGAAAATCAGGATCTCCTTCAGACTGTAAGTTTGTGAGTTTGCCCTGCTTCACATCTGCTCTGTCCACTGGCATGGAGTGTCCACTGAAGGCACATGAAAACGCTCTGGCACCTTTCACAGGGAACTTGCTTGGGTCAGAGGATGACAGAGGGTCTGCAGAGGATCACTCCTACTCCAAAGAGCCTGGGCAGTGTGTGTTTGGGGAAGCACAAACACAGGATACAAAACTGATGTCCCATGTTGCCCATGCAGCAGAAGGCCTTCGCGTGGCCCTGCTGGGAGACCGTTCCAGCAGACACCACACGAACAGTTCTGACCTTTAGTCCTGTACAGCTCATCCAGCACATCCTCTTGGTGCTCTCAGCCAAAACAGGGCTTTGCCCCTCTGAAGGAACAGTGGGAAGAAGCAACTGCAGAGAGAAGGCAGGTCACTCAAACCTCAGGCATCCCCTTTCATACCACAAGGAGCAAACAGAATCAGGATCCAGAACTAAAGACACTCAGAAGATCTTAAGCTTTACAGACTTTCTTGTAAATCTTCCCAGTGCCTCGCCCGGGGGCAAAATTACTTTTAAAGCTTTGTCTTCTGAGAAAGAAACACCAGCTATTGTAAGTGGGAGCAAAGGAATATTGGATTGCCTACTCATCAACTGTATTGTGACTGTACAGGAGTAGGTTGATGAAATCTGGAAATGGGGAAGGGATGAAAGACAAGAGCAGGATGGTGCCCTAAAACTTGGCAACACTGGGTCTGTTTGAAGCTCTCTATGTATTGTAGCATTGCTGTGAAGCACTAGAACAGGACAATTATGCTATAAATCAATTTCAGTTCAGACTAGGAAAGCTCTTCATCTGTTTCACGGATGGATCTAGTACAAGGACAAGGAAAAATAAAAGGAATAAAATCTCTGCATTTTGTTAGTACCTGGTCCTGTAATCAAAGACAGGGTAGCTTATACTGCTTACTGCTCTGCTTTTTCATTAATAAGGTATTTCAGTGAGATACCCAAAAATATAGTAAGAAGTATCACCAAATACAGAATAAATCACTTAGTTGTTCTTCTCATAATTAAAGCACTATACAGAAAATCCATCTAAGTGTTCCTACCAATATGCACAATTCAAAATCAGCAGCATTCAAACATCTTCAGAAAGATGAACATAAATGAAAATGCACCAGCTTGAAAAAAAACCAGAAAAATAAGTCTATCTACTGCATGACTCTGGAAACTGAATGTAAAGCTCTCCCTGAGAGAAAGCCAGCTCCCAATCTTATGAAGCTGTTTTAGCTTAATTGTTTTGAGATGCAAATGTAAACAGTGCAGAGTGACATTCTTCACTTGGGAGAAAAACCAAAACCAAAGAATAAACACAGTTGCTGGATCTGAAGCAAGCTGTTCACTGTCCTGAAATAATATAACTTACTTAGACATGTTTTCATGCTGAGAAGCTGGAGAAGCCAAAGTGCTGCTTAAGGGCCATTTGAGACACTTTTGCACCTAATGAGGACAGCATATTTTTTGCAAGATAGCGTTATTTTCTTTTTTTTCCAAGCATCCCTACATGGAAACTGATAACAGCTTCTGAAATACCACAGCCTGCACGTTATCACCCAAGTAAATCCTTGTACTGGGGAAAAAAACAGCTCCTGGAATAGGAATAGTGGAAAAATGAACCCAAAAGCCAAAAGCATATAGGAACTAAGTGAAAAGTTGTTACTCCCGTCAGTGTGCAGGCCTTGCTGCCAGAAAGCATTAATCCTGATACTAATTTGAAGACTTCTATGAGCTAATACTAAACATACCTATTCTAATATTTTTAAATTCATTTTTAATGAAACCTGATCACTAACTCTAGCAAGCTGCTCTCAGAAGTCAAGCTTACTATTTTTCACATCACCTGAAACATTGTCTTCTGTCCCTAACAGGCTGTTCCTGAAGAAACAGTATGTTAGCATTCATTACTGTAACCCATTGATGTATATTTTATTTGTGGTTTTAAAGTTTTCAACCACTTTTCTTTGATGCAATGCATAATCTGTAGTAATTAAAAGACTACCTTAAAAAAATGGAAGCCTCTGAACAAATTTTGTGATAAACCATCAAAGGAATGGAGTTTGAAGTAAAGGCCTGAAGGGTAAGAAACAAACTAAACTTGTAATAACTTAGGTCTCTAAGAAACATGGCAGGAGTGGGGGAAATCTCTACCATTAACAGCACTGGAAGGTTTAATTAAAAAAAAAAAATTGTCAGACACAGCTTGTTTACGTGGATGTAGAATTAGACCAATGGATACTGTCATTCTTGCACCACAATAAATTGGAACATTTATGTTTCTATACTGAAAATGGTTCACCTGTAAAATCACACTTCACAGCTCAAGGCCAAACGATCCCACAGGATCCTTAAAGGAAAAGCAGTGTATTTTGGTTCACTACCACTGACTTGCGGTCCACGGCCAGCTTAAAATCCTTCTTTGAATGAAATCTTGAAAGGTAACTAAGAGAGGAAGGCAGGCTGGCAGCAGGCTTGAACTCAGGGTACAAACAGGCCATACTTCCACTAAGAAATGTAAAGTCCTTCACAAATGCCAAGAGGCTGCAAAATGCTTCTGTGGACAATTTCCTTTCATTAGTAATGGGAGTGTTGCATGGGTACCTTATGCTTTAGAATAAACATGCATCAATCATTTATCTAATTTTTCTATTTCACTTAATGACAAATTTCCGTAATTACAGATTAGTAATGAATGACTAGAAGCTAGAAAATACAAGCTTTACTTATTTTTACTTAGTAAATTAAAACAATTGCCAATCTGCAAGTGGAAAAGTTTACAGCAATTCCTGTTCACTTTATTTAAAAATTAATGTTATCATTTCAAAACCTTTTGAGAGTCAATTGCCTCCAAGCACGCTCTTACATCATTTCAAAGCTCAAGTCCTTGAGCTTCAAAAATAATACTTGAGTTTATTCTTGCAGGCAAAGAATTCTGCTGAAAACTCTTTTCAAAATGTTTGAAGAAGCATTGATGAAATGGTAGCAAAAAGTTCACAGAGCCAGGCTGGCAGTCACAGAAGCAGTTTTACCAGTGCTCCATGAAATTCACCTTCAGACAACAGACCCCTACATAGCTCAGACTTTTTCAAACAGACAGGAGCAGATCTGTCGGGGAGCGTGGGAAGCCTGCCAACCCTCAAAATCAACAGTATAGCTGGGAAAGGGAGTCTGAACACTGCAACACCTGAAATCAAAAATGTAGAGCTCATAAATGGTTCTGAGCACATCTAAATTAAGAGTAATAGAAGTGTTCAGTCCTCATTAGTGTTTCCTATGTATATCAATCAGAAATGCTACTAAAACTCCTTGGAGCAATCAAATATTGTGAGCACTTTTTTCACTGAAAAACTGAAGATACAGAAAAAAATTCTTGCATAGTACAAAGATAAAAGGCTGCCTTCTTAATTCAGCTACTATTAACACTTGCACCTGGTGGTTACATAATTAAATACAGAAAACAACAATTGTACCCTAAGAGAAACTTAATTAGATTAGGCATGTAGTAACAAATGCAAAATTACCATCATTAGTATGTCAGTGTACTACAAATGGAAATGCTTAAATGCCAAGCCCACAGCTCCCATGTCTGATTTATTCCCACAGATGAGGAGGAGACAGCGATTTGCTCCCTTTTGTAATTCCAGGACTACTGCATCTCGGTGAGATTTACCCACAAAGGAGCAAGCAGGAGTATTGCTGGCATCTCTCTCCCCAAAAATTCAGGTGCACTGTTGTTGATGGATGTTTTGTGCTACAAAAGCAAAACCAGATCGGGCAGTGTGGAACAAACAAATGAGTCTACAAAGCTCCTGTGTGTCCTGATCCTTTCACAGGCACCTGCTTTGCTCACTGAATGAGGCACTGAATGATACAACAGCTTCTCCCCCAGCTGAAAGTAACAGGAATTCTTTAAATTCAGGCTCAAAGCTGTAACAACAACCAGAAAATATGAACTAAGATTGCAGGGAAAATGTTTCAATGGTGGTATGGTATAGATAGTGATGCACTTGAAAAGATAGCCTGTGGAAGCTGCAGAGTAACAATCAAGGAAGACAAGGAGGGGTGTGAGAATGATCCACCCAGAGTGACCTAAGCCAAAGTGATACTGTCTGAACAAGTCCTGCTTTCCCCTGATTATATATAGAATCTTCTAAAATAGCTGGAATACCCTTCCCCAGAACTGCCAAAGAGCAGCAGCTGTGAGGCCTGTGTGCAGAGTCACATGAGGGAAAGGAATGATCCCCACAGTTATAATCAAACAAGTGCATTTCCAGTTGTCTTCTACCATCTTAGGGAGAGCTGTACTCACAGCCCTTCAGATCCCCCCACCATGGCAGATCAGACTCAGGGTGACCAAAGACAACCGTGGGTGTCACGAACTTGTCAACCCAAGGGTTCTATTTCACATCAAATGGACACACCACTGCAAGTCTGTGGTTCTCTAAATGCCAAGATACTCCAATTTGTCAGGAATTACTGTGAGCTTAAAATGGGTATTTAAATGCTTCATATATTTAATCAACTTTGCTCAATTATTAAACTACAAATACTCCCCGAGTTTTAGGGCATTAATTTGCCCTAAAAGGCTCTTAGAGACCACAGCTCTAGATAGTTCATGCCTGTGAAATAATTTAAACATTACTACTGGAACTGTAAAGCCAAACAAGTCTTGCTCGCAGTGTCTCCCCTGGCAGGACAGATATTTAACTAAATCTAGCACCTAAAGCTACACATTATTTAAACAACTTTTTGGCAGGAGTTCCAGAGGAGACCTGATCCAACTTGTTCAATAAGAACTATTAGGATTTAAATAACATAATTGAGAAAAAAACCTGACCAAGAATTCAGGTTGTTTTTAGAGAAGTACAGCCATATCCTTATCCTCGATGGCAAACCTGTCATCAGGTGAGTATGAACTCTGCCATACTTGTGCTGCAATACTAAAATTTGCAGTTTTTCCTCCCATTAGGCAAAAAACCTTCCCTTTATTAAGAAAACTCAGAGAAGCACTAGGCAAAGTTGTGGTCTCACATGAAACTTTATCACGTAGTCAAGAAATAAAAATGGAAAAATTAAAAAGGAAGCCTGGTTTATGACCTTTTTAAGGAAAATCAAGGTATTATGGGGTATACATAAGATTTTTTTTCTGGAGAAAACTACAGATACACAAGGTTACCCAGCTGTGCAGCCATGAAACATATTTTTCCTGATTAAATAAGGGAGCTATAGCAACCACGGATACCATGGCCTCACATATGCTGTAATAATGAGACATAATGAAGGGTCTTCTGGGGAACTCTCCCACTACTGCTGAAATTTTATAGCATCAAATTTGGGAACTAATTTTGAAAAAGAGAGAATCGTATTTAATATTTGATGTGCATTGGTACTTCTTTCCTTTATAATGAAACAATTTCCTCTAAACATCCACATTCTTTATGTTGGAAAAAAAAAAATCAACTGCTCCTGCTGCGCCAAGTCTCAAAGGGAAAGATAATAATATCGCATATGAACGTTACAGTATTTGCTTAGTATATCTTATTTGCAGATATCATCTTATTTGAATAATCATATGTTTGCAATTTTCCAGCTCCTGATGAAAAACTGACCTGTCATCAGAGCAAATTTCCTTCAAAACTCACACATGACTGTTATCTGTACCTGGTGTTATTAAGAATATCCCTTTTTTTTGAGACTCATTCCACCAGTTATCTACGTATAAACTTATACATGTAAAAACTCTCATCTTATTTCATGGTGAGGACATGTGGCTTTTCCTTGCTGTAAGAAGTGACTTGAAATAACTGTCTGATTAATCTTTCAATTCGTTGTCCAGCTGCCATTTCAAGGGAAAAGTTTTCTGCTGCACCTTTTGTTCCCTGCAATTGCAAGCAGTCCTGCCTGCAGCACTAATTGCTTGTAAGCCCAGAGCAGGGGCGAAATTCCACCGCAGCTGGGTTAGAGCTGGATTGAACAGAGGCCCCATCCTTGGACAAATAATCCCCACAGAGAAATTACTGCCCAGTCATCAAGGGTGAAGAAATACAAAGGAGGTAGGAACACCAGGGGTTTTATCCTTTTACAGCGACAATGCCACCTTCATTCCTAAAAGCCACGGAACAGCAGACAGGGTGACCACTGTGCTACAGCTGGACTGGATTAAACATTTAAAATCAAAATTGTGATGGAAAGATAAACAAAGGTGACAGCCACAACTGCAGGCTTCTGTAAACTCTTCCATCACTTGGAGCAGATCTGAAATTGGCAGTTCTCTTTCATTTGCCTGAGTAATGGATTCATTTGGCCTGACAAATTACTGCCTGCTCAGAACACTTCCCTTCATCCCAGCACAAACTGGTGAAAGGAAGGAGGAGTGCCACTACCTGCATTTAGAGGCTGATGATACGAGTGAAGATGAGAGAGGCTGGTGACTGAAGCTGTGATTAGGATATGGCATAAGAATAAAGCTGGCAATGAAAGGGCACAGCCATGCAAATTCGCAGAGAAATACTGGGAGATTGGCGTGGGACTAAAACGAAACCATTTCCCAGTAAAGAAACTGGATGGTAAGCCGGGAGCAGAGAGGAACTGTGACTGGCTAGACATGGAGACTTGTTTTTAGAAGCAAACATTAAGGTAAAAAGTTAGAAAGGGGACACTCACTTCCTGCACCCCAAATGTTTGAGAACACAGTCTCACATTACCACCTGCCCAGCAGCAGAGGAAGTTATCACTCATCTCTTCCCACTTGTTTCCACACACATCACTCCTCTCTCAATCAGCTCTCTGCTCCTTAATCACATCAAAGCACCTTTTTAAGACCACAGCTTAAAATTGTCAAAGTAAAGATGCTCCCTAAACCTGATTCCTCTTCAATATGTAAATTTAGGCCTGAAGTCTTCAGAATGGATGAGAATAAAGGAGTAGTAAACTGGAAAATGCAGGTAGTGGGACTGAGAACAAGAAGTAGAGAATAAGGTGGGAATCTCAAGGTACATTTCAACTGGATGATTTATAATCTGGTGTTACATCCTAAAAGGATATACAAGGTCCAGTTTGAAGAATCCCTTGGAATTTATCAGACCTACTTTTTGAAACAAAAGGACATCCATTTCTTTAAACAAATCAGCCCCCTGCTGTATAGCCTGGGCCTTAAAATTAGAATTCTGATGCTAATCTCTGGGTTTGTTTTTTTTCTTCCTCTTTTGGTGAAGGTAACACCATTGTTTTGGGGAAGACAAATAAACTACCTATGAAATCTTTAATTTACCTATGAAATCATATAGCAAACTGATAAGTACCATAACAAATACTGGTTTGCAGACCAGCCTTAGAGTACTCAACAAGTAAAGCTTGGGTTTGCCTTGAGCGAGGAGGATGACTGGGATGATGTTCGAGCTGGAAGAACAGTGAAGTTGAACAGTTAGAGGCAATATCATATACATACACACATGCAGAGAGACTGTGAGCCTCCAGGCAACTCACATTTTGGCACTTCCTACCTTTAACTACTTGGATTTGCACCTTAATAACATTCTTTTAACATTGTGTGTGCATAATACGCTCACAGATCACTCAGCCGAGACATAAATGATTTAATCAACCACATCGTGAATTATTTGGGAAGCTTACCCCAGTTTGCTAAGTTGCAGCCCTGCCCAATAAAAATTAAAGCAGATGCCTATGTGAAGCCCAGAAAAACAAGCTGATAATGTAAAAGGAACAGACTGAACTGTAACAGAAGTGTGACAAAAAATATTTTGTTCTTTGCTACTGTATATGTAGCCAAAACTACAACACTACAGATCTGCCAGTCCAAATGGCAAAGCCATCATTTTGAATTTTAGAAAGAAAATTATCTTTAAAAGAAACTTGAATTATAAACCCTACACATTATGAAGTATTTACATAAGAACAAGGAAAAATATGTAAATTAGGTGACTTTGTAAAGAAGAAAACCCCAACTATTCTACACATAATCATAAGGCAGCACTTTTTGTAGGAGAATCATTGAAATTCTTCAGCTGTTGAAACAGGCTAGATTTGATTGATAATAAAATTAGATGCTTTATCAATCCAAAAGACTTTTTCAATCCTCAAATATTTTAATACATTTTGTTATTAATACTATCAAAATTAAAATTTGAAATAAACAGTGTTTCTCTAACTTAATGAAGAAAAGGACCAAGTAAGAACAGTGAATTCTGTGTATTTGGAATTATTAACAGTAGTAGACTCAAATACATTACATTTGTTCTATATACAGATTTTATCCCCTTAGTGTAGAACTGTTTATCTAGCAGTACTTATTTCCAGCTGGTAGTCCTGTCATTCCCTTAGAGAATTTGCTGTACCACCAATTAAGGTCTAATTGTCAGAAAGTTGCTCTCACTAGAGGATGTTTTCCCTTTCTCCAAACATCATCCTGTTTCTACCAATGACACTCATAACAAAAATTAAAATTCCTCTTCCTTCCAAATAGGAACCTGAATTCCTACCTGCAAAACTGATCTAGGTTTTTACATTCTTGCTTTGCCATCAGAGAGCTGATTTTCGCTCTTTTCTACATGGACCTTTTGCAAAACACACCGTTTCCTAGCCTCATTTTCCAGCTGGAAACTGGAGAAAACATTACTTTTCTGTTCACTAAGTAATTAGGTCTGTGGAGTATTTAGACTCTGTGATAATAATGCTCATAGAAACGAGGCTTACCATGTGTTTTCTTTCATATCAACTCCATTTTCTGCAGTTACTGGCCCTGGTCACTTCACATCTCAGGTTACTGTTTCCCCACTACATTTGCTTTTAAAAATAAAGTCTAAATTGTAGGTACAAAGTCATTCAGGCTAAACTTGAAGCCCTAGAAAGGGCAGGATGGTATTTATTTGTTTCCTTAAATCACAGGAGCTGCCTACCTTGTATTCTTCCATATGTCATTAGAATGAAAATTAGCAACTCGAAGCTGCATTGCCATCCAATACTATCAATTCAAAAAGATGAGCAACTGCCAAAACAGGCTTGTACATGCAGATCTTCCACTAATGTTTCCTAAAAAGCAGTTTAATGAATGGAAGAGTTTTAATCCTCCACTACCAATCACAATATTTCATTTTCTTTATTGTGCCACAAGTTCATCCCACTTCACACTGTCTGATACAGGGTCCTTAAAGCTGGAAGGAAGAAAAGCACACTGAAAACAAAGGACAGATCTTTCCAAGACTCAACTATCTCGCCATCTACTCTGCTGGAAATTTTCTTGGCTTTTGAAAAGCTGCGTGTTATCATCTGTAAGCGCTTTGCTTAGAAGAAAGAACTTGGGAAAAATGTGATCAGGAAAGGGCAACTCATAAATGAGTAGTGAAGCTCTGTGGAAAGAGCAGAAAATTTGAAATAGAAGGTGAGAGGTGAATGCAGACCTGATTTCATATTCCTTCATTCTGTGCAGCAAGAGGAGAGCTGTAAACTCTTTCTGTAATATCTGTCATTTCAATACTTGGGTTTTCCTTGGCTCTGTAGTTAAATCCTGGGTTTTATTCAAAATTGTCTTTGAAAATACAGTGACTAAGAAGTAATTGCTTTCATTAGAAACAGAAAGGAGAAACTATTGCAAATTCTTTTCATTACAGGAGGTGGGGAATTAAGGATGATGACAATCTCCAATCTCTGACCCTTGGGTCAGTACATCAGCAGACAGTAGTGCAGCGATCTTCTCCCTCCTTCTGGGAGGTGTGAGCGTTATCTAATGTCCATATTCTCATTTTATTGGACATGTCCACAATTTACAAGAATAACCAGCAAGAAATCAGCAAACAGCTGGTGTCATTTTTCTACGCCTTCATGCTCACACCTGTATACACATTTGATGTAGAAATTAATGAGCTTGGGGCTTAGAGATACTTTTAAGGAAAATTCTACTGATTAAGGACTTTGTTTTGTATTTAGGCATACCAGCATGAAAGCTTCAGTAAACGCGTTGATATTCAAAAGTGCCTCTATGTCTACAAGTGAAGTACCTCCATCACTCCTTTATTTCACTTCTATTTCTTTTAATACCCCCCTGTAAAACCAATTAAACCAATTTTAAATGTTTTAAATTGCATTTCGCATTTTCCTCCTATTGTAGCCTGGTCCTCCTACAGGACCTCCTTTCCTGGTTCTCCTCAGGACCAGAAAAACAGCTGTAGATCTCACCTCTGAATAACAGATTTAAAAACATCACCACCCACTGTTTGAGTCTAACAAATCATGTCTTTCCTGCCGTGTTCACTTCATTCTTACCTCAGCAAAAGGGACACCGTCGAGATTGTTCAGTGTGAAACTGAACAACTTTGACAGATGTGCCAATTTACAGATTTTTCTTAAAGGAAACCAACCAAATGCCTAATTTTAAAAACTATCTTTCTGTAGACTGGCACATATATATACTCTAATGTTCAACTCCATTCTCCCTGCAACACACAGCAATGTGCATCACTTCCTGCACTCCCAGCTTGTTTTCCCGTGGCAACTCTGCCCCTCATCTTCAGCTACAGGAGGAGAGCTTCAACAGAAGGTTCCTAAGATGACTGAGCAGCACCTTGTTAAATGAAAAAAATGTATTTTCTGCATACAAGACACACATGAGACATACATGTATTTGTCTGTATGGGGAAAAGTGTTTCTGTTTTTAGAGCATGTTGCACTGACATAACAGACTGTGAATTGCCTCATACAATGTGTGGTACCTGTCATTCAGGGAAGGTTTGTGATCTCTCTCCCAGATTAGCAGCTCTGTCCCCCAAGATGCAGGAAAAAGGAAAGAAATGCATTCCTTACATAACCACCTGCCTTTTCACCTTGGATTTTTATCAAGAGTGCCTCAAATTTTCTATGACCATGAACTAAAGGTCCCAGTCTAAGAAAATTAATGTCCTGTTTTTATGCATTTATTTATGTATACATATGCTAAATCTGACTCTCTGAAGATACTACAAGATCAAGTCAAAAACACATATAGTTACATGCATACATATATATGTATATATATATATATATATGAAAGTCATGTATAGAGAGCAGAAAGTGTGTATGTTCCTGCTTTACTTGTGAGTACATAACACTGTAATTACCTCATAATGAAATTAAACGAAAGGAGGAGAGTTAGTGCAATGGTCTATCTGAGACAGAAAGAGACCTCACAATTAAGGGGGAGTTCAGAGTGTTGTGGACTCAGCATCCAGTAACTGATGAGTGAAAAATAAAGCATCACTTCCTAATGCCCAACTAAGGCAACGCAGTGTCAATATTAAAAGGCTGAGGACAGCAGTGAGTATGACTGGATGGACTAAATCTTAGATTATTTTCATGAACGAAACAGACAGTCATGTTCCTGTATCACCAGCTGAACAGGAGCATCCCTTTGAAGAATCACAGGCTGAACATGTATTTAAAAAAAAAAAACAAATCAGAAAAATCCAAACTGATCGCATAGCTGTATCAGTTCCTGTAAATAGCAAAACACAATTTATTTATTTTTAACTAACTGCTCGGAAAGAGTAATTAGCAGGATACAATTAGGCAACAACTGAGAAATACTTAAAATCAATCCAGAGACTTCCTGTTTATGATTATTACCCGTAAGATTGTATAAAAAGACTGGAGAAAGGAAGCTGGCACCCTATTTAGCCAAAGAGCAAAATATATATCATATCTTAACAAAAACAAAAAAGAAACTAGAGTAGAGCGCAAATTTTAAATACTGCCACAGCAGTTTATGTTAAGGGTCCTTTGAAATAAACTTATTAAGTTAAATAAGCTTATTTATTTATAGAGCTTTCACCATTATATCTCTAGATGCACTGCAAAATGAGAAAATCCACTAATTTTCATTTAAAGCTGAACTAAAACTCCACTGCAATAACAGAGGGCAAAACCAAACACATACACACAGAAAGAAAGAAAGAAAGAAAGAAAGAAAGAAAGAAAGAAAGAAAGAAAGAAAGAAAGAAAGAAAAAAGAAAGGAAAGGAAAGGAAGAGAAAAATATTTCAAGAATAACTGACCTGTAAAGAAAGACTTTGCTTGCATAGGTAGTTTGAATAAATTCTATAAAATATAGAGAAATCTATTTGCTTTGATCTGATACAATAAAAAGCTCACGAATAACAAGATTTTGGGCTGAACCAAACACCTTGAAAGGGTTACAGTCTAGCCTGAGCTACTGGCCTACCAATGGAACTATTACAGCTGTGCAGAAAAAAATACATAAATATTAACATTTTAATTGGCTGATGCACTGTCACAGTGGGGAAACTTGTGGATACAGCCCTCTCAAACCCACTCTATTTACAGAGATGAAAAAGAACAGCATGCAAATAGTAAAATGAGATAAAACACTTTAACAACCCAACAGAATTGCAGCAGCAATCTTCTAGCAAAAAGGGATTAATTAGTAACAAAGGCAAATGGCCATTTGCCTTAAATTATCAGTTCTTCTCATGGTCATTATTCACTAGGAAAATCTTTGTGCCTTCATAGCCATTATCTACATACCTAGGCTATGACAATGCAGTGTACAAAGCAACTGCAAGCGTTTGAAGATAGTTGAAATCCCAGATGAAGCACATTTGTTCCATGGAGCCATTTGTTGTGAGCACACCCCAATCTGACAAATGCATTTGACATTATACAAGAACACGCCAAGAGACTGACACAAAAAAAGTACAAAATAATAACGCTTATTTTCTTGATGAAAGAATCCTGTCAGTGCTCCTTTCCCAAACTCTTTCTTCTCCCTCTCAGGGGATGCATTTCATGTTATGCGCACGTCATGCACAAATTTGAACTTTGGATTTAAACCCCTGCTTCACTTGCATTTAAATTATGTAAATATCAAACCCAAGCCCTGTGAAATCCAAAACAGAGTGCATCTAGTCCGGGTTTAGGATAAAACAGGCTTGTCTTCTTCCTGTTATGCATTTTGAATGGGCAAGTGCAGGGCAAGTCTGGTATTTAAATCTTCTGCTGTTATATATATCGCTACAGGGTGCTCTGCACCTTGTTTCATTCATGCCTCCAATTTTCTCTGGTACAACTTTCACTTCTTAGTGTCATTAATATTCACTCAGTAAATTGATGTCAAGTTACTATTAAGAAAGTGCAAAACCCCCTTTCTTTTTTTTTTCTTTTTCCTAGAGATGTAGTTCTCAGAAGATGGCTGGACATGGCAAGCAACATACCCAAGACACAGCCATGAGAATAAAAACTGGCTCAAGATATTTGTGTCAGCTGTTCCCTCCTGACACTACTGACTGGATAATCACTGGATTTTTTAGCTCATTAGCTCGCAATTAATTGACAAATAGACAGGGTGGCTGGCAAACAGCAGTTGACACTTTTGAAGGGACACAACTCCGGGATAAAAGTCAGTCTGTGGTAATTTCTTTCAGGAGAAAACACTTTTTTTTTTGTCACTATTATAACGTAACATAGATATAAAAGCAGCAAATCCCATGTTCAAAGTGGAGTCTATGCAATGAAGTACAGAGAAACCCAGCTCCCTGCTGTGACCATGAACACAAGTTCCCCATGCCATAAGAATTGCTTAAAACTGTGCCTACAAACTGTATCTTGGCAGGGTGGACAGGTAGGTCTGGTCTACATTTAAGACATGCTATAACACTTATGGCTATATGGGAATTAATTTTTTCCATGCTTGCAAAAGGCCTAGGAAAAAAACAGCTACACTGGCCAAAAAAAAAGAGCAAGATGGAGAGAAACAGAAAAGCAGACAGACCTTCTAGGGCAACCAACTTAGGGCAACCAACTTAAACTGAGTCCAAACGATGCTTCCAAGATGCAAATATAACTTGTCCTCTCTCTGAGTTTGTAAAGACAAAATTACAAGTTTCAAGAACAGAGCTGAAAAAAACTATGCTCGTAATAGGACACACTAAAAGGTGATGTCTCCTTCCCAAATTTAGCATAGGCAGCAAAATCTTATGGGGGTAAAAAAATCCAGAACTCAATATACCCTCAATTTAAGGTCAAAGAAATCAAGCCAATGCAGAAATCAGCATGCAGCAAGAACGTGGTTACAGTCAGCAAATCAAGTATAGGAAAAGTGAACCATGAGGAAAATAACTGAATACCAGGTGGGAACAGCAGGGCACAATACCCAAAAAACCCCCACAGACTACCCAAGGCTGTAAGGGAGGAAAAACCTCAGCTCTTGCTCACTTTTCTTGAGCAAAGCACATAAAATCACATGCTTTCACTCCCTGACACAAATGTAAAAGAGTGCAAAGAAAAAAGATTGCCATGCAAAACAGGGCGCTTTGATTTCCTAAGTCAAAATTTCATGACATATTTTTAAAAGAGCTTACTTTTTCTTAAAATACCAAATGTTTTTCTTCACTCCCTCCAAATGCAGGTAATTTTCTTAATAACTTTCACCTTTGCACTGTTGAACAGAACGGGACGAATAATACATGATGCACAAATAAGTCATAATGCTCCATGCAAGTTATTAGCAGTGAGATGCTGAATGTGTGATAAATCTAGACCTGAAAGTGAAATATGCCTCCTAATTAAAAATCAATTATTAAAAACAGTAAAGAATGAAAAAGAAAAAAGGCTCACTCACCAAACTCATAATGAAATCCTGGAAACTTCAGAGTTATTTGAAGAGCAGAAAGAAACCTTCAACATCTATATTTAACTAAAGACTCCATTGTGGGTTTCTTGATTTTATGATTAAACAGTTCTGTGAAAAATTGTTTCTGGTATCTTTTGTGCTTTTATCTCTCCATTCCAAATGGTCATGAAAATGAACAGACAGCATTTAAATGGGGACTGCAAGAACAAACCATTACTCTGGCTCTGGGAAACCAAAGCACAGGGATGCCCTGATGTGGCTCTGAGGTGATGAAGGGATGATAAGCAGCCACCCAAAACCCCCAGCCCCCGAACTTGCAAGCAAGTGCACGATGTTCACCCACAATGTTGCCCATTGAGTTTCTTAGCAGGTCTCTTCCTGAAAATGGTTTTAACACCCAGAGAAAATAATTTGCAAATGTTAGATCAGGATGTGCAAGTAACTATTTCCAATTAATTTGCGTTTAGTTCTGAAAAGACTTCAAACATAGAACAGCTCAAAAGCAGCTCAAAATCACAACACCTGTTGCATAAGCTTGGACAAGCAGAAATTTCCAGGTTTAATTTTCTGTGAAACAAAGACATGTATTCATACCTCCAGCAGAGACAGAGAGATTAAATTAATGAGCACTACTGAGGAGATCTGAATCCCATTATTGGAGAAACTACACTGGTATTATGCATTATCATAAATATTCAGCATCTGCAATCAAAAGAAGGCTTTGGTGTTTACGTATATAATGAAGTTTTAATAATTCACTATCAATATTTCACACAGAGGGCTACCATCACTTTCTTCCGGATAAAATTTAAAAATATACCCAGAATTTAAAATCCACAACCATTCCAGTGGGACTGAAAAAATTCCTTCTACAGAGAAATGCCCATGGAGAGCAGCAAGCTATTTTTCAAAAAGTCAGGGGCTTCAGGCTCCATCTGCCTGTGGCTGGCCAGGGCTGCCTGCATTTTGTGCACCCCTGAGCAGGCTCTGGCCTGCAGACCCCACACACTTTTCCCTTCTCCAAAACATGCACCCTGTGCCACCTGCCCAAAATCTAGAGTGCTTTGGCAATGAAATCCTCAGGATTTTCCTTCAGAAAGCTTGGAAACGCCAAGCGAGTGTGCTCTGAGGACCTACATGGGCAGCTGATGGCATCTCCACAAATGCAGCCCCTCAGCCATGAGCAGTCACCCTCTAAAGCCATAAAACTGTCAGATTTGGTATTTTACCTGTACCACAAGCAAGAGGGTACATTGTATCCTTCCACCAGAGATTAAAGGATGTATGACTGGGGTTCTGGCCATGAGGGCTGCAGCAGCCCGTGCCTGGAGGAAGCCACTGTGTGCCCAAACTCAACCTCTCACAGCAGCTTCCCCCCAGCCCTGAAGATGCTGATTTTTAAAATGGCAGTAAAAGCCCCAAAGGATGTCAGGGCAGGAAGAGGGAGGGAGGGAGGAGGAGAGGAGGCAGGAGAGGAGAAGAGGAGAAGCGCAGCAGCACATGGACTGCCATCACCTCACCTGCTTGAGATGAGAACAATAATTTTAAATTGCCATTTTAACACATTAAAATACAGGTAAAGTTCCCCAACTTGACCCACAGCACAGGCTCATCCCATCTGCTGCAGAGGGAGAGCCACATTATCAAGGGCCGCACTGAACAACTCAACTTCTGAAGTACAGTCCAGCTGAATAAATAACACAGAAAGTTAATAGCCAAATCCTTTCAGCAGCAGCAGTGCTCTGGGAACCTGATTGGAATTTGAACATTTGCATTGATTTCTATTTTTTTTCGATGTTACCAGCTGGGAACAAGTGCTGGAGAGGAGGTACAGGAACAGCTCTGCAGAAACAGGAACAGCTAGCGAAGGATTACCTCCTAAAGGATTATCTTTTAAACAAAGAAAAATTTGGTATACTGCAAACAACTAACTCAAATCAAAAGAAACAGATTAATCCAGCAGGATTAACAGGTAAGGCTGCCCTGTACTTCAATGTCCAGACACACAGCTGAGGAATGTGAATGGTTTTATTCAGATGATTTTATTTAGTTGTCAAGCACCTTTTCATAGTCCAAAATAAGAGCTGCTTGTTCAGTTAAAACAAAAGCTTTGACGACTTATCCTGCAGCCTCACAAGCAACAGAGATCTCCTGTCTTTTTACAGAGCCCTTTCCTTTACCCTTACATATGTAAGCTCTGATCATCGAGCTCTTTTAACTCCTGCCAGGAAGGAAGATTAGTCGCTGCCTGTACCGCTCCTGCGCTGTGAAATTTCCAGAACTGGGCTCTCTTACTTCCCTCCGGGTGGCAGGGGAAGTCACTGAAAACTGAGATCAAGCTCTTTATGAATTGTCTTTCCTGAATTGTTACCATTCATGTCGGTTTTATGGCCATGGTACCACAGTAATACTGAAAGTAAAATAGCATCAATCTACTAAAATAAAACAGAATCCATGTATTTGGCAGCAATACCATGAGACGTACTTGAGCATCCCTGTCTTACCAGTGCACACGTTAGTAGCAGCTCTGACCCACAGTAACACTTTGTATTGAAGTCTATTTGACTATTCTGGCAAACAGAGTAAGGTAAGCAACCAAGTTTAAACCATAAAATATTTTCTAAAAAAATACAAAGACAAAGCCCCACTCATTTACTAAAATTACATTTTACTGTATTTTAATGTTTCAGCATTTCTGTTAAAAATGTTTATTAATCATACATTTGAGATTCTCCTGATGTAAATTAAAAAGCCTAAATACTTCAAAACACAATACAGCACAAGGCAGCTCAGCAGTTTCTTTATGTTTTAGTCAGCCTCACATGTGTCAGCCCCTACTCTGACCCAGAGGTGAAGCCGAATTCAGCAGCAGGCACAAACCTTCCCTCTTGATGATAGGAAACATTATTGACTTTGGTAAATTTCCCCATCTCATAAATTTGTATATCCAACTTTTTGGATTTATGACATATTCTTTTATAACCAACTAACATTGCATTGGTCCAGCACATATTTCATGTTTATTTAAGAATGAATTAAGCATTAAGGAAAGACTCACCTCCTCCACCTCCAAGAAGGCTGGAATTAGCTGCAAGAAAAACAAAAAGGGCATTGTTAGCATTGAGATTCCTAAATATACATGGAACCAAAACAGAAGATGTTTCACAAGAGATTTTCCATTGTTTCAGTAACTTTGCTACTCTTCCCTTACCCAAAAACATTTAATGCAAAACCAATCACTTATTGCAAATTGGAATCACAATCTTTACCTTTGCAATATCTTTGAAAATGCAAGCTAATAAATAAAACAATAACACAATTACTAAAGCTAATGCATTGAATAGGTTATGAAACTACAATCTTGCATTTTTAATTCTATTAAACCATATTCCTCTGTGATTACCAAATTAATTTAAAATTTTCATTGTAGAGAAACTTAAATAGACTTTGATGTAAACTTCTGATTATCTCTCCTTGTTTTCTATGCCGTGGGACCTTTGGGGATGACAATGAGAAATCCTGGCCCCATCGATGTAAAAGGGTTTGTGCAGCTGAGCTGGGATTTCCCTCAGCAGGCCTAATTGACTCAGCACTGAAACCATCCAGCTACCCAGGCCAGAACTTGATAAATCACTTATGGAAAGCAATTTTCAGAGCATGGTGATACAAGATGGTCCTTCAAATTAAGGTAGCACATTTGGAGTGATGCCAAATATTTTCCTTTCACCGCCTAGCCAGAAACAGAAGGAATGCCTAAGCTTCTAAACCTGCCCTTTAGATGTGTGGGAAACAAAACCTTGTTGTAGCAGAATAAAGATAAAACGAAGTAAGAGCATAAAGGGGAGACATAGGTATTTCTTATTGTTTTCTGGTGAGTAAAGTACAGATACCTCAAACCATGCCCTGCTCCAGGACAAGGTTATATAGCAAGATACACAGAATAAATTAGGTATTTTCTACGTGTTATTGTTTATATGATTTTCCTCTGCTTCTTCAATAGAAGTCTGTAAACAGCAAATTCCCTGCTGCTGGGTTTTTTCATCACTTTCTTGAGGCTTTTACATAAAATTGACAATTATCTTTGTTTTCTTCTTTATCAGATATTCTACAAACACCTTTGACTTAATATCCATTTTCAGCTCAAACATTTGCAGCCAGCTTCCCCTGACACTGCAGCAAAACTGCCTTCATCAGAAATCCAGATTTTCCATCACAGCCATGATCCACGATTTTCAGAAGTACCTCTACATTACACAAAATGCAATGTTCTTAAAAGAAAATAATATGCAGCTTTATATCCAGCATAGCTGACCCTATCAAATCAAAGCAAACTAATCAACTAAGTTACTCATCCTAGGATTAGTTGTCCTAAGGATTGAGGAATCATTGAAACCAAGATCTAGAGAGATGTTCTCGTGCATTTTACTCATCTGAGTCTGATTTTAGTACCCTGGAACATTACATGAAGGAAACTGGGGCAAAAGAATCCTTGTTTCTGAAACAAAGTAAATTGGAGCCATTTTCAAAGAATTGCTTGTTTGGAGACACAGAAAGGTTGGAGAGACAGGCACAAAATGAAAAACTTTTAAAAACAACACAACAATTTTTTATAAGCGATGAACATCTCTTGGCTACCCTCTCTAAAGTGCTAGCAGGGAACAAATACTGCCATGCACATATTGCCTTTGACAAAGATATATTGATGGCAATAATAAATATGAGCAGACATGTTGCAAAGAATGTCAATCTTGCTATATTTACCTATTCTTGCCCTGACTGAAATTCACTATTAGACAAAGAAACAAATTAAAAGCAGCCTCACGTATTTTTACAGCTGCTTCCAAAGACCTCGTGTAACAGGTAACATCACTTTCCCTGCAGTAAAAAGTACTTACCTGCTATAGACATCAGCAGAGTTCTTATCAGAAGAAACTAAAAGGAACAAAGTGTCACCTACTGCCTGCTGTTCCAGCTTATTTTTTGGCACTGTAGAATACACCTACAATTAAACTATTCTAATCCTTACATGAGTCACGTTCTAGGCTTTCAGTTATTATGTTCCAGAGACTTGAGACACACAGCTAAAACCTGTTACCAAAGTTTCCACTGCTAAAAAAGTTTCTTCGGATACCCAGCCAACATCCCCATTGCAACCTTTCATTCAATGGCTTCTCAGAGAATTATGTTTCTCTCATTAAGTTTTCCTGACGATGTTCATCCTTCCAAGACTTTCCAAAGACTTCTTAATAACATATAATGTAAGTCAGTACCACACACTTCTCTATAGAAACAGTAAAAACAGTTCAAATGGATTTTTGGCTGCAATGCATCTACTACAGCTATTGAAAATGCAGAAATAATTCACAGGCACTCTTTTTTTTAAAATTTTGCTTGCATAATAGTAGGAAAATCAAACCATTTTCCTATGATTCCAGGAAAGGAAAAGACTGATTTATATTTCCAGATTTTTTTCTAGAAAGATAATGTGTCATAAAGCAAGAACTTTTCAGATTTTTCAGACTCTCCCTGAAAAGTTCAATAAAGCACACGTCTGTTTCCATATTTGGGAAAGTCTTACCACTACAGAAGTAACTTGTCACTTAGCACCTAATGAATCTTCTCCCACCCAGAGGTCAGCACAGCCCCATGGCTGCAATCACATCGTATTATGTTGAAGCAAAGTGTGGCCTCTCTTCTCAGTCCCTCTGCGTTTATCTGCAGCTGTATTTTGTCCATCAGGACTCCCAAACCATCAGATCTTGGAAAACACTTTGGAAGCTGCTCCTGCTGTAGAGGTTCAGCTATGGGGAGCTGTATGAGCAACCAGCAGAAGGTCTCAGGAAGTTTCCAACCTGCAAACCTGACAGAGTTTGAGCAGCCCCGCAGGTTACGCCGCTGCAGCTCCTCTCACTCAGGGCATGCCCAGCCCCAGGCACCATGCACCATGTGCCCAGAGAGGCTGTGCATGTCCCATCCTTGGCACTGCATGGGCTCTGAGCAACCTGATGTAGTGAAAGGTGTCCCTGCCCAGCTGGAATGGGAAGATCCTTAAGATCCCTCCCAAGCCAAACCACTTTATGAATCTGTGATTTTATGACTGCAGATTGTAAATCCATCTTTACTAACCCCTTGCCATTATTTCTCTTTTACAGAGCTGCTCAAGATTCTTAAGTCATAGGAGACTTGGGGTGGGAGGAAACACGAAGACTGAATTGCTACCAAGTTACCAAGGCAAAGGACAACAAAAGAAAGCAAACAAGAGTAAGAGGGACTCCAAAGAATTGTGAGTAAAGGCTTCTTGCACCTCATTTCATTCCCCGTATCACCTTTTCAAACTGACCTGCCCAACCTCCTTAAAACTGCCTCCTTCAAAACTACAGCCCACAATAGATTCCTGGGCATTAACTCTGAAAATCTACTCACAATACAAACTTGAAATATTATTTTAATATCTACACAGAGTGGTCAGGCAGCCAGCAGTCCATGGACTGAAATACAACACATATTGATAGAGACCCATCCAAAACTTTATTGGCAATGGCCCTCAAGAAGCAGCAAAGGTGATAGTTCATTTAATTTTAAACATTTTTGCCTACGCCAGTAATATAGGCTTCAATTTAAAAAAAAAAAAGGGCAAAAAGAAGGACCATACCTGGGGACCAGTTCCTGTGGTGTTGTTTAAATAATGGCTTCACAATGACACAAATTCCAGCACTAGAGATGCTGTGCATCACCACTGCTTTAAAAGGAGACTCGAATGCTGCATTTTGAGAGACAGATCTCATCTTCACAGTCTGTCTCAGTGCAGTGAACAGAAATACATCTAGAAGTGATAAGGTGGCTTTCAGCCCTTTAGTTCTGGGTTTCTTTTTAATAGGGACATTAGAACCTTTAGCAGAAAAAGTGTTTCTACAAAGTTCAGTCTCCTCTCTAAGAAAAAATCCCCTCTAAAAAAATCACTTCAATGACAAAACAGTATCTAATCAGTGAGAATAATGATTTATCCCTTAATGAGATGTTTATGGCCCCAGATTCAACCAGAAATTCCGTATTTCAAACGACTTAAAACCTCAATGGACTACTAAATATATATGCTTTGTAACAGCACCCGGACAGCTCTGCTAAAGAAACCCAGAGAACACTGGTCTGCTGTACCCCAAGATTTCAACTCTTGCTCTAAGAAACAAAATTCTTTCCAAAAAACCACCATGGGGAGAGAAGGGAAAAAAGCAAAGAAAAGAAAAATACCTGGAAGGAAAAAATTTAAAGGAAGCTTAGCTGCTCATTATGGAATACCCACAATGAAAGCTCAGGTTACTACAATGTACAAATTTTAATAATGAATATAGCAGCACATTTGAGAAATAAGAGCTGGACATGAATGTTTTAAATCACAGCCTTCTTAATGAGTTAGGTTGTATCACTTTCCAACACTTTTTTGACTGAATAAGCAGACCAGAAACTCTGGTGTGCTGTTAAGATTTTCCTCACTGTTCTCTTTACAACAACATTCTTGCCAAACAGTAAGGTTATTTGAAATTTTGAGGAAAGCAATTGAATGCTGAAGAAGTTCACCTCAAACGAAACTGAAAATCTTCTTGCACTGCTAGCCGGAACATACAAAAAGTGAAGAAGGATGTATGCATGGGTTGGTTAAACAGGCATTTGCAGGCACAGAATTATTTTTTCTGCTGTCAGTTCTGAGGAATTTAGAGAATAGCAGAGATGTGAATAGCAATTTTTGTCATGTCTCTGGAGATAACACACTTTTAGCTTTGTTAACAACATAGCTGAATAACTCTGGTTACTTTTTGTTGGCATATACTCATCTGACAACAATTTAAGAACATAAATTCTTCTGGGAGCATGTCTTTGTCAAGTATTAATGGCACTAGTAACTTAAATTGACATCTATGTCATGCAGCCATGCATGTGTCAGTCTAATAAAAATATACTTTTAAAAGATTAGTTGATATTGTCTGACTTTGGCAGCAGATGTTTGAGCTTATTTTGATGTAAAAAAGATTGAATATTTTTGTCAATACTTTCTAATTGTGAAATTTATTCAAGGAGACATCTTTATAACTGGCAGTATTGTAAGATTCAAGACGTTCTATTGCCTCAGACACCACTTTTATTCATCAATAAAACATCATAAGAGGCAGCTGGTGAGCAGAGGAACAGTAATTTATGGAATGGGAAGCTACATTTCTTCTATGTGTTTTGTGAGACATCCTTACCTGTCACTGCATTTTGTTTCATCTTCTCTCCAGAAACCAGAGAGAAAAGAGAGAGTGAGATAACAACTGCACCTTGTACATCCAAACATTTTTAAGGTTAGATGTGTTTGGGTGCCTAGAAGTAAAAAAGCTTTAAACTTAAAGATCATGAAGTCATTTTACAGCAGGTATAGTAAATAAAAAGGAGTCACCACTTTATTTAAAATGCATCCCTGCATACAAAGCCACAGCAATCAGGAGAGGTAAAATAACATTATAACAACAGACTGGGCCAGATTGGCAAAGTTGTGTCACTGGTTAATTATGCAAAGCAGAGACCACTGGAAATTAGAAAACCACTAGGCTGACAAAATAAGATTGACTTAAAACACTTACATAACCCCAGAAACATCTCCAGAATACGGGTGAAACAATTTACAGAAGAGTTCTGCAAACAAGTTGCTCCTCTCCAGGTTTGCTTACTTTTAACATGTGATCCAGAGCTCATCATACTCCCAATACACACTCAAAAGACTTCAGCTTCATCTACTAAAAAATCTCCTCTTCTGCCCATAAAACCCCTCTGTAAAGAGAAGCAAATGTCTACCCCATCTCATTTTATTCACAATTGAAAGTACCAACTTCAAGCTCTCTTTCTGAAAAGCCAAGATTCCTAGAAACATAACCAAGCAATTCAGCTCATGAAGTTTCCATTATCTCTGTTTTAGCAAAAGAGATGATGTGGGATACTACAGAAGGGACTGAGTTTTCCACGTCTTATCTTTTTTTCAGAAACTGAAACTGCACAGTTCAAGTTTTAGATTTTAAAAAACCAATGGAAGGCTTTGTGCAATTAGAAGCACAGGTTCTGTGTTTGGAACCAATAAAATGGCTTTGTGGCTCACTTGTCACAACCTGTCTTATTCTCTTCCTCACTCACAAATTCTGTACAGAGAACAGATTTTTTAAACTAAGTTTTGCTATCTTTGCAAATAAAGTAGTCATTGTCTCTAATTTCAAGGCTGTAAAGGGTATGTCAGAGGTAGATTAAGGGGGAAAAAAAATAATCAGCATACTGGTAAGTGCTCTGGAGTTGATCCTGTCAAGGAAATTGCCTTCACAACATTCTGAATTCAATAAGGAAACAATAACTGTCACAAGGTCTCAGTTATTTTTCTTCTTCTAATACATTACCAACTCAATACATGATGTGCATTTATGCAAGAAGGTTATTTTTAAAAGTTATATATTACATCCATTAAGCTTAATCAGTCATATGCAAAGCATCTCTGAAATCTGATATGAAGGGTAAAAAAAAAACCCACCAAATGCACCAAACCCAAGGCAGGCAAGGCAGCAATCAGCAGCATGGGACAGAAATGAGCACACAACTATCAGGATGACATTTTCAACTTGGCCTAATCAGAGGCATAACTTCAAAGCAGAGGGAGCAAACTGACAGGTTTTTTCACCATTCAGTGAAATACAGTAATTGCTTTAATGCAGAGTGCAAGAAAATTAACAGAAATTGAAGTTGACTAACACATCCTGAGAAAAATCCATGAGAGAAGGTGTTTGGCCCAGAGTAACTTCCTAAATGCTACTGTATAAACTTCCAGATGGACTGAAGTTTAGGCTGCAGCTTTAAAAGAAGCCTAAACTTTGCAGTAGCCTGAGGACTCCACCAAAATTGCTTCTTGGTGGGGAAATGAGACAACCACAACAAAAAAATGTAACTTAAAAGAATATCCCAAAACCCAAATGAACTTGTTTTTTAAGAATGGTCCTGAACACCAACTGCACAAAACATTTCCAGGTGAAACTTTTGCAAAATCAGCAGTTCACACTTTCCTACCAATGAAATTCATACTCTTCATACCCAACCAGTGATATTAATTTCAGCTAGACAGGACCGTCCATTCCAAATCCAAAGAAAGAAAGTGATGCAAAAGGAGTAGGTTTCCTGCCAGTGCCTCAAGAAGGACAGTTAGAAGAACCTGTTTGATGAGGCTGATGTCATCCTTGGGAGGGAAAAGACGACAGACTTGTTGAATCAGAACCTGCAGCTTGAAGGGAAGGAGTCAGAAAAGGCTAAAAAAGTGGCTGGGCAGCACAGAAAGATCCATAGCCATGTTTTGTGTGTGCGCCTCTGCAGAACCCATGCTCATTTTCCACATTCCTCTCATTTCAGGAAACATCAGAAAAGCACAAACCAGGAAAAATCTCATTCTAAATCACAGGGTGACAAATTGTCACACGCACTACCAGATGACAAAGGGAAAGAGATGAATTAAGATTTCATCCATTTTGTGCATCAGTTTGTGGTTTGCTCAGCCACTTAATAGTTGCCTTCTAGATCATGCAGGTATTTAACAATCTAGCTGAGTACTGAAATGTACTAAATTTCTTTACTGAAATGTAAAGCAACAGGAACTTCTTTCAGTGCAGAATAATGAGGACAAAAATATTCAGGTCTACTAGAGCCCATTCTTCATCACACAGTTTAGGCCATTTGTGTGGTTTGTAAATGGAACATTAAAGGGAATCAAAGTGCTGTAGTATATAATTAATCCATTTAAGTAGAATCATCATCAATATTTAAAAGCCTATGCAAAATAAAGTAAGACGTGGTCTAAGGTTCCACCAGCACAATTAGAAAAGCAGTTTTGGCAGTAATTACTCCAAAATAATTAGTGAAATTTATATAACTCATGCATCTTTCCAGTGTCCCAAAGGAACTACAATACATTTTCTGGAAAACAGGAAAAAAAACCAGTGAAGTTATTCAAGCTTTTGTTGCTTTTGTCTTTTCAAAACTATAGCCAGCTCTGAACCTCCCAAAGCCTACCTGTATCTTACGAGCTTTTTCTTCTATTTCTAATTTTTAAAACATTGGTCTGGTACTCATGGTACAGCTAATCACTAGGTTTCATTTCAATATTTTGCTACAAAATTACCGCCTAATATTTGATTTCTCCAAGGAAAATGTCAGATCACAAAAAGCTGTAATAAAGCAACAGTTACCTTCTGATAATGAAAACAAAGTTAAAAGGCGAGAAAAACGAACCTCTTTCAGTCCTGAAACATTGATACTCAACATTCAGGCTTCAAACAATAAAAAAAAACCCTAATTTGTTATGAAATCAAAGACCACTGGTGAATAGAAGCTACCTGGGGCCTTGTCCTGCCATTTTTCCATGGGGCAACCAGCAGGAAGAGTTTCCCTGTGGTGCAGGCACACCCCACACTGCTCCTGCTTCACTCACAGGCAAACCAAGCAGGGGCAGTCACGGCTCCAGCTGCAGGGCAACCTCAGTGGCTGCATTTTCAAGTCAAAATATTACATGTCCACACCACTGTTTTTTCTTAGTGTATTAACACTCACGAACAATTCAGTTTAAACAAAAAGAAGAAGAAAAAAGGCACACCTGATGTGCTACAAAACAAAAACAGCCCTGGTGTTTTGGTTTGGTATGGTTTGGGTTTTTTTTCAGCTGCACAGACAAGACTTCACTTGCAACTTTTGCCTCCAAGTTAGAGGAAGGCAAGGTGTTATTGCAGTGTTTTTGCAAGAGCAGCCTGGAAGGAAGATTTTGACAATGAATTACAAGCTCCTGCAAGCAACTAGCACAGACTTGTAGGAGCTGAAGAGCCTGCAAAGCACTGAAGTCGACTTTAAAATGTGTCCAACTGGGTGAGTGTTACATGCTCTGCACATGATGGTGTTGCATCACCTCTCTAATGATCCTTTCTTTATATAGCCTGGAATTAGAGGCAGTTCCCACTGTGGTCAGTGGGAGCCACATTAGAGAAGAAACAGAGAATCTGGTTATGTATTTTAAAGTCAGAGGGGTGTTGTTTTCAAACACAGGCCCAAACTGTTCCTATAGGGCTAAATATTTGTATAACAACAGTCATGTATTCCTTCATAAGGGAAAGTGGAATTTAATAACCTCAGTATTTCAGTCAAACCAGGAATAATGCATTATGGTAAAATAGGGACTGGACATCATACACTACCCCTGAGAATACTGTCCCAAATATTTCTGTATCCTGCTGTCAAATATACTAACCATACTTCATCTTAACTGTCTGTTTCAAAAAGTTACAGCCTAAAAAAAATCTGGAGAAGACCATAAAAGACAGTAAGAATAAAGTGTAGCCATCAACTTATTCTATCAGAGACATCAGAAATTGCCCCTTTTATGATAAAAGTAAGTCAGCTTAGTCAGATCGATCATCCTCTCCATTTTACTGCTCTGGGAACATACAGCCCGTGACACATCTTAAAATGGAGAAATATAAACTAAAGTTTGAAAAAAATACTGTAAAAGAATACTGTTAGCTTACCATTTTCACATTCCCTGAAAACTTTAAAAACTCTATTCAGGAACTTTAAAGAAAAGGAAGATCACAAATAATCAAAATGATGGGAAGGCCTGTAGATATTTTCAAAGGCATGACAGAGCCAAGAGCTCAGATGAAATCCCTGGCAATGACAGATTTTAGATTGTGTGGGACAATTCTTTGTTCCTGTCAGCTTGTGGAGGGTTTCTAATCTTTCCTAGCTGCAGATGCTCACGGTTTGTGATTTATGCCAACAACCATCAGATCCAGCCGTGCTGTGTGGTTCCTTCCCTACCAAACAGTGCCCTGCACCCCAATTCCCTGGCCATCACCTGCCTACCTGCTCCTTGGGCTCCCCATGGCTGCCTGGGAAATAAAGCAAGGAGTGCATTTGTTACACTCTTAAGATCCCTCTTTAACGCTAAGATTACAGACACTTCTTAATGATAAAGGAGATTAAAGCTATTATCCAAAAAATTCGCAGTAAACAGGCAATGTTGTTATAAGGTTGTGCATTCGAGCAGGTAATATCTGGCAGAAGCAGCATTAAGGCTTTGATGAAAAATTCACTGAGGTTATGCTGGACAAGGAGTTTTTATTTTCTGTGAAGCACAACAGGAGGGCAGGATGTCGCACTGGCAACGCTGATAATGCTGTGCAGACAGAAAAATAATCACCAAGTTGCAACACCTAATCAGTAACTTCATCATATGGGCGCCAGTGGGTCATCCTTAGAATTTCATGTCCTTGCTTCCTGCTAATTCCACTAGTCAATTTAGATATGGAAATGTTGCCTGTATCAAGCAGGACTCATGCTACCTTGTCATGTAGAGCTATTCCCAGCTAGGCAACGTATTTCCATAGTCTGGAGGAGACAAGGCTTTTGGATTCAGAACACGTGGGGAAGAGTGACTTCCCCACACAGCCCAGGATGACAGGCAGGCACTGTCCAGTGGCAATGGGGGACATCTGTGTTTTGTGAACCCAAGACAGATGATGGGAATTCACCCCCTGGTGGCAAAGATGCTTGTGGTTAATTTACCACCATCACCACAAGCACTTCCACCACAAATCCTTTCAGCCATAACCGCTACCCAAAACCGCAAGAACTGCTCGTGCTTGCTATTTTTGCTACTTTTTTTCACTGCTTTTAGTCACAGTTTGCCCACTGATTCAAGAGTAATATCAGCACATAAAACAAGTAATAGAACACATTTGCTCCTCTGCCTGGGCCATAACTCAATCACAAGCTATTTTGTATAGCTTACAAAGTATTCTCACTGAGAGCTTCAATAAAAAGGACTGTGGCTCCTGAATCAGAGCTTAGGACTGAGAACAAGAAAGAAAAATCCTACAAACATTTTCTACAGATAAATAAACTAAAGATAAATTGGGGAAAGCTGATTAATCACTTCAAAGTATTCTGCTCCTCTTTTGTGCTGTTACTGAGCATTTTTAAAGTGCTGCTTAAATAAGGACTTCTGTGCTTTTGGTTTACCAATCTTTCTGTAAAGCAAGAAGGGAGACAAACACATGTAGCTCAAAAACCCCACTGGGATGAACGCTGGTTCAGAAAAACCACACTGGTCCAAGTTGAATCATTTTTCGCCAAAATGCTGCAATTATATGCAGTCCATCTAGAGCAACTTTCTAACGCCTTGCTGTCAATGAGAGGATATTTTAATGAGTTATTTTTCCTTCTGTACTTTACCTCGAGGAAAAATAAAGATCTTAAGAAGCTCCAAGCTTTCACACAGACCTTTTGAATCCAGGATTAGTATGTAACTCCCAGTGGTCTATTCCACATCTAGGAAATACAAACAAGGACGCTATAATCTAATCTGTGCAGAGCAAACACTTCATTTCGCTATTCTAATACTGCCAGACTGATTTATGAGGCAGCTGAGTAATTCTGAAAAATGTACTAAGAAAACAAAGACAAAATTAGGCAAAGTACAAATGTTGTTTATATGAATACAGAGACCAGTAATGTCAAAGGATATTACAGGCATCTTATGCCATACATAAGCACATCTGTGAGGCAGGTAAAGTATGTTTTTATAGCTGTTCAGAAAAGAAAAAGATGAATCATCTTTTATAGCTCTATATAAATTACTTTTCTAGTGGCAATTAATAGAGAGAGGCCCCAGAACACCAGTCGCATGCTCTAATCATCAGGGAGAAATAAATTGTGACAATAAAACCCCCCAAACTTTAGTGAATATGGAAAATTGTGTTTTCTCTTGAAAAGTAGCCACATCAATCACACATTCTACATGCACATCAGCAAAGAGATGGCTTGGTGGAGCTCGAGAGGATCTGCTGTCCCCAAAGCATCAGGCAGGGAGGTTGCAGTCCCAATCCCACATGACTGAATACCCTGCACAGGTTTATGGTCATTATTTGCAGGAAAAGATGTCCTGTTAATTTATCTCACATAATGCTGATATCATGCCTACCAATATCTATAAAACCCACCAACAGTCCCAAAATGTTACCAGAACACGTTAGAGGCAGCAAAACCCACAATGATCTGGCTGGAATAAGGGACTGCACTGGAGCACGGCTCTTTTCTTCACCCAAAGTCTCAGGCAGTCTTTTCTTTATTCTTCAAACAAATTAAATCTACTGCAATTAATGATTATAGTTTTTCCTTCAATCAGCCCATACTCCTCTAGGAAATTAACTTAGCTATTAAAAGCCTAAAGGCTGGAAAGGAACCTAGTTAGATGAGTTTTACCTCCTCTGTATTGCCTGTGTAATCAAATGCAGTTTCCCCACCAGTTTAATTCTAATCAGTTTAATTACTGAAAATTACAACGAAAAAAACCCCTTACTTCTCACACCAGAACAAAGGAGAAAAGCCACACGTGGCAGCAGAAGAGAACTGGGTGAAAACACTTTGACACTGTACATGAGGGAGAGGAAATGACCAAAAATAAAGACAAATTCCAATATTCCTTTGACAACGGCTATCAGACTGAGGAAGTGGAAATAGCAAGCTACAAGCCAAGAATAAAACTCAGCACAGACTCCTTCCAGGGTGTGAAGTTAGGGGGAGAGGTTATTACTTCAATAGTGCAACACTTTGATTACACAGGACTTGTGTAGATCCACTGAGTCTTAATCTGTATTTCCTACTCAGTCTTTTGGCCCTATATAAAAGTCTTTTTGCTGCAATATAAAAATCGTGAGATGAAAGGTGTCTTAAGCAAGTCTTTTAGACACACGTGGTGCTATGCAGATATATTTAGAGAGAACGTACATTTCCTTCACTTGATTTCCACAGCAAAAGTATTTCTTACTGTTATGAAACTCACTGTTTAAAAAGAAATTGTTCCGTGGTATGTTCCTCTTACCTCTTGCCACAAGAAAACCTCCATGCTTATCAGAGCAATGAAAGGCAATGTAATGCCTTTATTTCTCTTGAAATACCCAAAACATAAACCAAATCCATTCTACATTGTATCTATTTTCCATTTCTCATTTCTCCTCTTTGTCCATAATGGCTTTGCTGTCTACTTCACAATTCTAAGGACCTCAATCAAGGCCACTTTAAATCTTCTCCATCCAGATGACTAATCCCAGTAATCTCATTTAAACTGCTAGTTTACATTCTCCTAATCCTGCACAGCCATCTGATCTCTGCAGGGAAGGGGTAGGAGCAGGCTGGTGACTCTTACTAGAAGACATTGCAATCCCTGCCCAAGGAGAACTGTCATAAGTCAAGGATTGGTGCTAGTAAGAGAGATAGTGGCATTTAAAAGTCTAAAAATATTGGAACAAGTTATTTTCTTTTTGCTGAATTCACTGATCAGCCAGCTCTGCATTTTGTCATGTGCACTGCAGAAAAGAGAAATTCTGTCTCACCACAAAAAATGCAATCCTTCTCCAAAAAGGAAACTTGTTAATCCAAGGCAAGTTTTTAACTAATTATGTGCAGGATCTTCTAATAATGGAGATTGGGGGAAGCTGGAGGGTGGAGAAAATATCACAGAAGTATTCATAAATGCACAGAAACACGGAAAGGTGAACCATACAGACCTTACCAACAGGCAAACCGTGCGTGTTCTTAGAGAAATATGTCGTGTCTCTTATAAAAAGGCCACTTTGATGCACAACACTCGTGCTTTTCACTAAGTCCCCTTCTGCAGCCATCAAGTCTTTAGAATGTCCCTTGGTTTGTAAAGAGCTGCAGAAAGCAGCAGTATCTCTCTGAGCAAACACACACCAAGCTTTTGTCTGGGTCTACAGGGCTCTCCTGGAGGGGCTATTTAACCAAGGTCGAGATAGGAACTCTAGGGTGGAGAAGCCTCATTCTTAAGTTAAATGGAAGTCACTCATTCACTACTTTTGTTCCAAAATGCCTGGCCTTGAAGATTTTAAAGGCTGTAATGGGATCAAGCATATCTAAAAGAACAATAAATCTCAATCAAAGTTCAAAACAAGTTCTAGACATAGATAAGATGTCTGCATATGCCATTATTGTTTTATCCCAACTGTTTTATCCCAATCAATTAAGAGATTATTTTATAAAACCCTTTCCCAAGTTTTTCCTAGACTTTCTTCTCTTAGAAGATGGGGAAAGCTGAAGAGAAGTTCCTTGAAATTCCTGAAGGTTCTGACTTTCGAAGCACTAATTAAACCTGCAGGGAATAAAACAGGGAAAGAACTTGAGTATTCCAGAAGCATGGATCTATTAGCAGTAACTCCTTACAAGCTGATGGTGCTGTTTTTTCTGCTCCATTCATGATAGAATTTGGTTTTCCTCTGCAAGATCAGCAGTTAGAAAACAGAGGAAGAAGAGAGGAACAGAGAAGAAATAAAAAGCAAAATCACAACCTGAAAAAACCAAAAAAACCCAAAGAAACAAACAAACAAACAAACTGAATCCACACAAAAAAACCAGCCAAGAAACAGCCACAAGACAGCACGTAAAGGCAACGCTGTAACATAAGATTTGCAAAAGCTCTGTCTCTTTTTTTCCCCCTCAGAAGAGACACCAATGTAGCTATACTTTAAATTCATATTATGCATTTTAAGCGCTCCTTTATGAAGCTTTTTAAAAGAACTCTCACTGCCATTTCATTGAAGCTGAGATTTGAAGTTTATAATGTCTCCTGCACAAAACAGCCTTTCATAAAGGCAAATTCACCTACTGGTGGGCCCAAAGGATCCTTGAGAAGAATGAATGCACTTAACCTGCATTTCCTAGAGGAAATGCATTTTAGGGGATGTCTTGTTGGAGGTTTGAGTCGCTTTCATGTAACCTACAAAGCTCCCACGGGATCCAGCCAAAGCTCGGAGCTGCATGGAAAGCTCTCATGCCACAACTACCACGAGGGTCACCACTGACTAAACAGCCAGGCTTAAAAAGATTAAATTCCCTAATCTGAGAAATACCGTTGAAGCAGAAGACCGGATAAGTCCTAAGCATAGTTTCAGAAAACAAATCTTGCAGCTCAGCAATTCCACTTTTTACGGTAAGGGATGTTATGACAGCTCCACAGTGAATTCACATTTAAATAGAACTAAGTCCCCCCTTGCATCCTCCAAAACATCCATCACTGTAACTTCAGCCTTTTCATAATTTAAATGAATAATCTTCAGCTCCTAAGTACGCCTTTAGTCTGTTTTGACAGGCAAAATTAATACCCCTTGCAGTTACTGTTGGAAAGTACCAGAAGCCCCAGTTATCAGATGCTTTGACCTTCCCCCTCCAGCCAGTTATTCACGCTGTCAGCCAACTTCCACGGGTCTCTGTCCCCAGCACCCTCACCACGGGCAGCCCCCACAGCACTTAGAGGATCCAGGCTTCCAGCTGCACTTCTGGCTCCTGAAAGCACAGGAGCTTTTATGCTTTTAGAAACAGCGTCTATCGTTAGAGCAAAGGAAGTGTTTGAACAAGCTTTCCACAGACAAATGTCCCAATGCCTGCAATGGGCTCAATTTAACCTGCTACAAAACAGAACTGCAGGACTATTATTGAGGGGAAAAAAGAAAAGGTTCCATGTATCTTTATGTCAAAGCTGGGTTATTTGGGTGTTTTGCTTATTCATTTTGGGGGAGTTTGTGTGATTCTTGCAGCTGCCCTGTGCAGGGCCAGCAGTTGGACTTTGATGATCCTTGTGGGTCCCTTCCAAGTCAGAATATTCTATGGTACTATGCATTCTATTTTTACTAGTTATCTTTAATCTACCCATAATTTCTGTCTGGGAACTTATGACCTATTCTCAGCCCTGAGATCTAGTGAAGGAGAAAAAAAAAAAAAAGACAACCCCAACAAGGCTGAATTCTCTGCTTCCCCAAGTCTCTCTGAGTCCCAGTCACAAACCGCTTTTCTAGACCAGTAAAAGAAAATGAGTGCAGGAAGAGTAGTAATGTTTTGATGCTGTTGCCATGGTGTAAAAGTATTATTCCATCCAGGAACTTTCACTACATTTGTCACCAAAATCATACTCAACAGGTAAAGGCGAAGCACAGGCATGGGAGGCATCAGACCCTGACAGCCAGCAGCCTTGAGCAGGGCTGATGAAGAGCCAGAAAGCTGGAACTGAATCATGCATTACTTCCCAAGGTAATTAATAAAATGGTAAAATTGGTAATATTGGTAACTGGTAATATTGATAAAAACAGGTTTTACCAATATTCATTAAGATGCTTGGCAAATGCATCAAGAATGCTTTATTAACATTGTCTATTTAATAATGGACTACAATCATTTATAAATGGTAATGAATTCACATGTGAAAGAATTTGGTTAAAAAATACAGAGAAAAAGGATGACATGTTCCACTTTAAAATGCCATTTAAAAAACTCACCGAAAGGAACAAAATCCATGAGAAAAGATGCAAGACATTGTTTATTCATGGAATATCTTGAAGTCTGAAAACTATAAGAAAACTTACTGCATCCCAAGGAAATCTTTTTAAAAAACTATCATCTTTCATTTTGTTACACAAGAAATACTCCGAGAATTCACTCAGCCACGGTTAAAAAGAGCTGTAACTATAAATTCTGTATAGTATCATCTACTTATTAAATTCATCAAACTGAAAAAATATTAATTTCTTTTGGCAAAAAAGAAAACTATTAAAACATACAGCAGCTTTAAAAACTTGCAGGAACATACATTTTTTTCCTCTGATATTCCTTTCTTCTTGCTCTCATTTTATTCTTTTCATAAATGGCTGTACAGATATCTCTAGAACATCAGGTTGAGATAGTTTTATTACTATTCAACCACCTAATGATTTTATTTTCCATGATATACACTGGGAAGAATGTAATAGCAAATACATGTAATGACAAAAAATGTTTGCTAAACCAGCCAACTGCAACTAATGCTGCTGAAACCACATGGGCAGAAAGCAAATTGGGAATTGGTAAATGACAGTGTTTGGAAGATTAGATTTCACAGGGTGTTCACAAATAATAATTTACCATAATGTGCTGCTCTCCTTGGTTCCCTAGGTAGCCATCAGTCCTTCTAGAAAGGAAGTTGGACGCAGCCACTGAACTTCCCATGCTGTGGAGCAAACTCCCTCTTTCCACTGACTGGATGAGGGATCCAGGTAGCTTTAGACCTTACAGGCTTTATAGCACTCTCACCATGCACATTCAGGGCTGGAAATCTGCACTCTGGAGAAGATTAAGAGACAGCTGGGAGCAATTTTCCAAATCTTGAAGCATAAGAGGCCCCAGAGGTTTGGGAGCAGATCAACATATTCAGTTTGGTACGATACAGTCAAACAACACGGTAGGGAAGCCCTGGCTTTCACCCACAGTCACACACGCACAAATCCAGTGTCAGAACTGCACCGAGTCCCTGGCAAAAGCACACAGCAGGAACAGTGGGAAGATTCCAGCACTCAGCAGATATTGTCACAAGTGGAAATGCATCAGAGACTGACTCCAACCAGGTTTGCACCCACAAACACACGTTAAAGTCAGCTTGTGTGAACATAAAGTCAGCAGCTGTACTTTCACACTGCTCACGACATCTGTCTGTCCTGACACTCCTGTGAGGGGTTGTGTTCTACATCCATTTCACCCTTCCATGACTGCAGCTATGTTTAAATAAAGACAGTTGCCAAAAACTCCATAACCTGTAGTATTTAATTGAAAGCAACCCTTTGGGAACTGCTACTTCTGAGCAAAGAAATTACCTTGAGCCCAAATGAGGCATTGTTATCAGGGGCAATAAGCACTATTTGTTCAAGATTTTCTACCAGAGACAAAGATGTTGTTGCCACGATTTTCTTTCATCTTGTCTCAGCTCTCATGCCTCTGGTATCCCACTCATGGTTTTCCTCCCCCTTGACCTAATCCCTACATTTCTCCCCTTCCCAATGCTGTACATATTGACATTTTCTCACAACCACATCATCTAAAGGTACTTCTCCTTTCTCTGGTTCCTCTCTCAACTGCTTTCTACCTCCCCAGGTTTGTGTTGCCAGACCAGTTTATTTTTCTACACCCCTCTACCCCCCCTGCTGCTCTCCTGAGCTGCCCTCTGCCCATTTGCAATCCAGCTTTCCACTCAGAGATGACATTTTGCCTTTCGGTTTCAGCACATGCAGTTTCCAGTAACCGGATTAAAGGGACTTAAATCAGAAAGAAGGCAAATATGTAAACACACAGCTATGAGATGTAAGTGCCCAATGCAGGTTTCATTCAAGCAGCATCCATGCTTGAGAAAACAACCCTTTTGTTAATTGCCCCAATAAACGTTGCCTGAAACTTCCATTTTTTTCTGTCTTTCAGGGTCATCCTTCAATAAAGACACCTCAACACTCTCCTGGGTAAGTCAAGAAAAAATTCAGATTCAAATTAATTCATCAGGGCTTTCTCTTGAGGGAATTCAGCTGCTAACTGGAAAACCTTATCTGATAGCCTGGGAGTTAAAAGGTCACAGGAGACTAGGAAGTAGCTGACTGAAGAATAGCCATTATCTTTTCCTATGCGTTATGGTAATTTTTTTCTATCAAAATCAAAGCTCTTAAGAATATTTTATTGGACACCATAGTGATCATTTAAAATTTGTCCCGTGGTGTCTTATAAATGTTGGCAATATAATTACGAAAGTGCAAACAGAGATGTGTTGTGGAATCATTCTATTTATTGAAAAACAAGTATGTAAGATATAAATGCATATATCCTCTCTTAAGATCAGATATTAAGGCATTTTTCAATGACAACTCAGATGTATAAGCCAAAAGTTTCACTTACCAAGAACTCATCACAAATATTGAATTATTAAACAAACTACCTAAATTGGATATTGAATACCAAGTATTACCACAACATGGAAAGAAACCTTGCTTCCCTTGAGACTGGACAATTTAATCAGCCTACAGGAAAGAAATACTGGGAAAGTTAAATTTAGTGCTCAGTAAGTACTATTTTAACTTCCCTGTTTCAGCAAGATTTAAGATTTGTCTCAGAAGAGTTATCTCTTCTCAAATTAACTTCACTCTCCCCATCCTTTCTTCTACCTGTTTATACAATTAACAACAAATAAAGCTGCAAAATCCCATATCGAAATTACATTTCCACTGCAGCAGGTAAACCACTCCTCCTGCCATTAACTGAAAACTAACTTTTAGATTAAAGCCCCAAGTTTTGGTTTTTTTTTTTACTTCTGACCATTTGTCTTGATTTTTATCCCGTATTTTCATGATGGAATGCTGATGGCAACTTCCAGGTTCTAGCCACAGAAGTAGACAGTGGAAACCAGAATTAACGATGGAATTGGAGGCTTTAGTACATAAATTAACCTGCCAGTGTCCTGCCACCTGCTCTGCAGGAACTCCTCGGGGTGAAGTTGGGCTCTGTAACTGTGTGCAGTTAAGATTTTAAGCGATGTTTAAACCAGAACTCTAATACCATAATACATCATCTGGAAAGCAGAGACCGAGAAGTTGTATTTGAAAAATAATTCCATCTAACAGTCCTTAAATAGGAAGGTAAAGAAAATACAGAGCACTTAACAGCACAGATCAAACCCTGCAGAAAATTGCATGTCCACAGTTTAGTTCCAGGAAGGAATTTGATCTCTCCAGCCACTCTAAACCACCTCCAAGTGCCACAGCAGATGTGGTGTGTGGATGTCAGTAGAGCTTGGATACTCACGGGCCCAAAAGCTCTTCTGAAGTAACACATGAACAGGTCTTACTAAGAGGAGCTTACAAATTGTGATTATGGGAGAAGCAGTCTGTCTTGAAAAGAAAATGCTCAGGAGGCTCAGTTCAAATGCACCAAAGTAGTTTTACTTCATGTGGATGGACATTAAATGGCTATTTTCTCCACTGTGGAGAGAATAAAGACATTTTCCCCTTATTCGTTCAGAAATAAAATGGTTGGGATACTCTCCACAAAATGGCACTTGTGAGAAAAACGAGACAGATTGGGAACAGCTTACACAAAGTGGAAAACCACGGCATGATGGACAGTACAGAGGTCATGTTTACACAGGGTTTGGCTTGTTTTCTCCATGCAGGATTTTGCAGGCCTGAGTTTTTAAACTTTTATAAAGTTTAGTCCTTCCTCAGCACTACTCTCTAATGGTAGTTATTCCCTCGTTATAATTTTTGTGCTGCCCATCAGGATGTGGAAAGGTGATCAGAGGATCTCAAAACTAAGAAGACAAAACATTGGCAAACTCTATTATTCGTCCTGTGTCCTCTCTCATTTTATTAATTTTACATAGAAAAACATGGCAATCCCAAGTACCCTGGCCTCTGAAATGCCAGCAATGCTGAGAGTCATGAAGAGCCATAATGAGGAACAAGCCGTGCATAAAAATGTTATCAGTAGAAGGTTCGCCCAGCCTTCAGCTCCACCTGCACCAAGAAACACCAGTTTTAGTCAAACCTACAGAACAAAGAACAGGGATCAGTTGTTTTCACCTGAGTGCCAGGACTGCTGGGAAAAAAAAAGAAAAAGCTTTAAAAGTTCAGCTGTAGTTATTTTTGTTGTTGTTGTTTCTGTTTTACACCACTAAAAGGGGAAACCCTCTGGAGTACTTGAAGCACACCATCATTGCCCGTTTAACAAACACAAAAAGATGCCACTTGCATCTGGCAACAGCAATGAAACATCCTCAGTCCTTTTAAACAAAGGTTAAATAACTGGGAAGAAATGGCAAAGCATTAACTAAACACAGTGCTTTAAGCATAAAACCACAGATAATAGAAAGCATTAGCTGGGTGAATTCCTGGCTGATATATTGACTCTCAAAAAGCATGACTCTAAAGGCTATGAATTTCTAAACCACTGCCTCTGAGAGGCTTCTTAGAAGGTCAAGGACCATTTCTCTCAATACTAACACAACAGCAGCCTCATCCTTGTGGTGGAAAACCTGCTGGTTGAGTAGACAGCCTAAAGAAGAGATGCTCAGGCCAGGCCCAGTTTTACAGAAAGAAAAAATATTGTGGGCCAAAACAGGGGTTTTGGTGGTTTTGTTGAGTTTTTTTATTTAGATGAAGATACAGTGAAGGTAAGTTTCTTCGGGTTGCTTAACCAAAAAACAATCCTATGCTAATATCCTCCCAGGTCATTCCAAAAGGAATATGATTTCTAAGAATTTGCAAGCACCTTTATCTTGGCAGCCATGTCAGCCTTCCTAGGAAATGCCATTGCATATGTTGGTTGGTTTGTTTTGTTCTTTTTCATTTGTCCTTCCTTTCTCCTTTGACAAGGAGAGAGAAAACTTCCTGCTCCAAGGCAGGTACTGCTCCCTTTCTCTACACCTGGGGTACTGGATTGCACTGAAGGATACATTCCAGATGTTATGTCCGTAACAGTGGTCAAAAGCCTGCTATTTAGAAGTATCTACAGTATTATTTAAGATAGATTCTCTTGCTATTAACATAACGTACATACATAAAATAAGACAGTGGAATCCAACTTGGGTACTTAAAGAATCAATTAACTTCAGTGACTCATTATTTAGGAGTTGCTATATGAGTTATCAGCTACGTCCCATCACAATCAGTGGAACTTTACTGAGGATACCTCAGGATTATCCAAAGTTCAGAAATTTGACAGAAATTAAGAGTACAACTTAAACACACAAATAGTTAAGAGTTTTCTACACTCCCACTCCAACATACAACATGGAAAATATGCCAGTCAATCTTAAATTCTAATTAAAAGGAGTAAATGTTGACTGCCACAGAATGAGCAACTTTCATAAACAGATATTCCCCCATACTTTCACAGCCACTGAGGAGGATTATTCACACAGACAATCCCAGGAAATCTATTTCAGCATCTTTTATTATGGAGTAAAACTGAATCCATTGCTCTGCAACAATGGAAAAATTGTTAACAACATTGCCTCTAGAGAAGGCTGGGTTTGGGTTTAAGACCCTAATTAGCTGGTTTTCCATCACACTGTTTTTTGCTCTTGGCTTCAGTGCTATCAGTTGTAATTAAAACCATGAAGTATTACAACCCGCCTCTACAAATCAATTCCTAAATCATTGCAATGCAAGTCACTGTTCAAGTATATATATCTTAAATATTACAAGTGTTATCTAGGCTTCATGGGCAATCATAATTCTCCTCTGATTTTTCTTTCTAAAGCAGCCTTGCCTTTCCAATCCTAAAAATGTAATATTTAATTGCCTGTGTCAGACTGAGTGTCGCTGCTGCTTCTGCCATTAACCAGAGGTCTAAACAACTCCATGGTCCTAACAGTGGAAAAAATCCACTCAAAAACTATTGCTTACAATTAAAAGAATCAGCGCCTTCTAAGTGCAACCATATTGCCTGCTCCTCCACCAGGAAGAAAGACCCCTGTGACAGCATCTAGGGACAAAGCAGATGACATTTTCATCCTTGCCAAGTGCTGCTGGACCACTGTGTGCTGCCCTCAGGTCGCAGTGGCCCAGAACAGAGGGTTTGTTCCCTGAATTCAGTATGGTGAGGACCCAAATGAATTCTGCAGCCTCCTCCCTGCCCTCTCTCCATGCTCCTTGTTCAGACACACATTTCTGCACAGTAAGGGCCAGGTCACATGGGTTTGCACTGTACCTGTACCTGCACTGTACCTGTACAAGCAAGCATGGATTCTACTCAGCTTCTTTAAAAGTTCTAACTTACTATCACCCAAAAAATTTGCAAAACTTTGCAAATTTTGCTGGGGTTTGATAGGATTTTTCATAGTCATGCTGTTTCAATGCTCCAATGGCTGGACAAATAGAAGTTAAAGACCTCCATGCTTCCCGTTCCATACAACACTACTCTGATTTACAGCCTCAGAAACTGAAAAATAAAAAGATCCAAAAGCCTATTCTTTCAAGAAGAGAGGAAAGGAAATCGATACCTATTCTGCCTCTACAAATTCAGGTCCTCCAAAGGCAGAGGGCCAGTATAATGAAGCAACTGACTGAAGTAAAAATGAGGCTCCGTGTGCCATTTATTCCCAGAGGATGATCCAGCATGCATACTTCGTACTTTTCAGCAAGGCTCGTTAGGCAGTAATATGGAGGCTCATGGAGAGTTTAAAGTCTATGTTGCTTTTTACACAACTTCTTACTGGATTGTGTCTTAACCTGCACCCTGCAACTGCCTTTTCCACATCCTGCTCCCAGAAAACGAGTGCTCCTGCTGACAAGCTCGTGCCCGCTAATCTCAGCAAAAAAAGACAGGCTGCCACTTCGTACAGAAGCAGCAAAACAAGATCTGAAAGGTCCTGCCCTCAGGAGAAGCACTTGTTCCTCCCCTTTCCATACACCAGCCTGGGAATGGAGCAGAGCAGCCCCAACCCCAGGGAAAGCGCTGACACTGGCACAGGGCAGGGAGAGCAGGAACACAGGGGCACGTAACTGGGAGCAGGGAATGCAAGTCCCTGAGTAAAACCAAACACTATTCTGAGATCTCCCACTTCCCTCCAGATGTTCCCACCTGTGCCCTTTGTTCTGGCCAGAGCACAGGATAAGAGGCTCTGTAATTCCTTTCAATCCTCCGTAAGAGCACAAACTCAGAAGCCCTGCCCTAATCTTCCTTCCAGCATTTCTTTGTCTTCTTGTTGAAACTCAGCCTTGTTCTGCAGAGAGGAAGAGACAACAGCCAGACATGATGGATATGTGACTGGTCTGCTGACTTCTTCCCATGTGCCACCAGGGGATTTTTCCAACAGACTGAATTTCCTGCCATTTGCTGGTTTGTTTTTGTGACTGACCTTTCGTACATGGCAGATGGTGTTCTGGAAGGGAAGACCATGAGAACTGCAGTACTCTTTCAAAGCAAAGACCCATCAGGTCCTACTTCTAACCGATGACCAAGAACAGCATAATCAAGCACAATATTCCCAAATACAGTTACTCTTGTCAATACCCCATATGCTTTCAAGCTGAGGGAATTCCTCAGTTGCCTTCAGTTTCTAAATAATCCTCAGTGACTTTCTCATCCATGAACTCATCAAGCCTCTGTTCAAACCATAAGCAACTGCAATACCCTTTGGCAACAAGTTTCATGTGCCTTGTACTCATTGCACAGCAAGTCTGGCTCCTGCACACTCCAAACCTGGCACTGGCTCTATTTATGCAGGTGTTAGAAGTTTTATTTTTTTATTACACTTTTTAATAACTTGTTCAGAACATAAATGCTTACAGTCCTCAGCTATCCCAAGCTGTGTTCAATATAATGACATTACATCTGTTACTTTGCACACCAAAACCATTTCAGCCAACCATTTACACCATTAGTAATTCACCTTTGTCATTCTTCACGAAGTGAAATACTTGTTTTATCTTCAGACAAAATCTTTGTCTCCAACAAGAAGGTTTGCTGTAGCATCAGTCTCTCCAGTTGAGAGAGGTGGGGAGCATTCACAGCATTTTGTATATCCCTACCCAAAATTCCACAGAAATGAGCTCGTCACTGACCCTCCCTCAGTAGACTTTTTTGCTCAAGCCTCACCTATAGCAATTATGCTACAGATATTTTCACATCTTTTCCATCTCCAATTTTGATGTAAGAGTTTGCTTTTTCTTTTCTAATTTGCAGACCATCAGTGGCACAGGCCTTATCCTGCAAGGCATCACATGCAAAGTGCGCAAACGGAAAAACTTCCAGAAATGCTCCACTTAAGGAAAGACAAGTGAGCCTGAGACACCTTCAGAAGAAAAAAGGCACTAAATGTAATCAGCTTAAATTCTTTTGGCACTTTTAAATTCATTAGTATTTCCAGGTAGTGCTACAAGTAATGCTGAAGGGCTCTTGGGGAACAGAGGATCTTGGGTAAAACAAGTATTTGCTATAATTTGATTCTGATGAGAACAAAATAGATGGAATTGTCTCGAACATATTTATAACAAAAAGACTTTATTAATCACAGCTTTTTGACCTGATCATCCTGGCATACAGGTATGCAACTTGTCTCTACAACCTGTTCTTTAACTAATGACAAAATGAGAACAAATGAATTTGAGTAAGAAAATGTTACTTAATTAAGAAAACTCCAGTTATTTTCCTATTGCAGGAAACAAATTTCATCTGACAAGTATGAGGTAAGACTTTCACGTATGTAGAATTTTAACATATTAAAGAACTTCACTTGAATATTTATGCTCAATTTTAGACATGAAACTTGCATAATAGCATATAAAGGCAGCTATATTTCAATAAAATATTAATTTTTATAAATATATTTTAATCTGTGCACCTCTTCTTCATGAATAGCTGATGCCATCAATATGCAATTTATTTTGAGTATATTAAATATTCTCTATATTCATCTATACAAAACCAAAATTCTTTGTTTAATCTTTTGAAAAAAGACCATGAGGATTTGTCTTTCACCCAAATTTCAGACCTATCAACCTCTCTGGCAAAGTCAATGTAATGAACACAGTTAGAAAATCCATTTCTATTCATGGCATCTACACCTTTATTCCAAGCAAAAACATTCCAATCACCAAATGAACTAATAAGGAACAGAAAGAAACATGTTAATAATTAAAATTAGTCAAACCAATACAAACAGTGTAATCAACTAGCAATGAGTAAATAAGAATTACAAAAGGAGTGTGCTAGCTTAAGATATGATTTTGGACTTTCACGTTAATGTTCTGTTCAGGAAAATGAGCAACTCAACCCAATGCTCAGAGCCCCATCCTCCAGTCTTTTGCACAACACTGAAACTCAGACAAACCCAAGATTCAGATTGCAAAGAGGGAGATTTCTCCTCTGCTGTCAACACTTCTATATTTGTGTTGGTTGGCTTGACTCCTTGATCTCCAAGGAATCGTCCCAAAGACTCCAGGCAGATACAGAACCAGAAGAGCAAAGAATATTTAAGCAGCAGAATTGCTCAGTGGGAATATGTAGGTGTTTGTCTGCAACATTAAGATTCTGATGTTGTTTTATTTTCAAGCTCCTTTCTAGCCCGAACAGGTTAGATTTTAAAACAGGCCTTAAAGCAGCATGCTATTTCAACTGAACAGATGATTCTAATCATTAAATGATTGACCAAAGTTGTTGAAGTTTTACTGTTGGCATTCACCTGAAAGTAAGCAAAGCCAACCAGATAATTTTATACTTTACTTTTTTCAATATATGTTTCTTGAAAGCAAGAGAGTCCAAGGCAATGTGCAGCCTGTATTGTGTCAAGCAGGCACTTCTCCCTGATGGACAGTCTAATCCATGTTGGAACATCTCTGGTACTGGAAATTAGGAAAGGAAAATTCTTTGCACTTCATGATTACCAGCATTTCAGTGCAAATCCCTTCTGGTATGTGTATTATACCACAGCAACGTCATTCCATACCTTCTACCCAAAGTCTTCATTATAAACTCCCAGATTTAAGAGGAGACAAGCTTTGGTGCCAGAATATTCACCTGAAAACTGATTTCTGACATCCAGTGCAATTTATATAACATACACTCCCACTGCAATGTTTGGGACTTAAACAGCAAAGAGGGAAAAATACTGTAATACTTCTGAAATGATCCTAGCTTGGTGCAAGGGTCTCTTATCACAGATTAAATACTGGTTTTTACAACATATCTGTTCTGATCCCACTGCATGTCCTTTCCTGTTGGCATAAAGGATAGCTGTGTCACACCAAATATTTCAGCCCATTTTCACCACCACAGAGTTGCAGATGACTCTCAGATGCAGATGACTATGCCAAGAAGGTGAAAGAGAGTTTTAAATGTTTACTCGTAGTAGACTTAGTGTCCAGTTAAGTGAAGGGTCATCTTCCAGCTGAAGTGGAAATCCTAGCAAGACCTGTATGAGCCTAATGAATGCCATTACACACCTACAACATTTGGGACAGATGTAATCAGCAATGTTTTTCTTCCTCCTTGAGTCATTTCCATCATTAAAAATAACTCTGAAAGACTGACTGTTTCCTAAATTAATTCTTCAATAGATTCATCACAACAGATGGCTTGTTCACTCCCAAACACCAGCTTCAAGCAAGGGAAAGACAAACAGCAACAATGCAGTAACCACAGATATAATGTCTTGGAGTAACTCCTAAACTGGAAACTCAGGACACAAGAAAGTACCACAAATATTAACAGTGCCAAACTAATATTGGTAGAATCCAGCAAACCTGTCACATCACCTTGGAAATATATTATTTTCCTTAGAATCCAAACCTTCTTTAAGTAACACAATTTATTGCCTCAAATCTTACTATAACACCCAACCAGCAAATGCTTCTATGATGCTTTGTAACAGTCACTTTACAAGGTCTGAACTTTAAAAACTTAAAATCAAAATTACAATCTCTTATCTGACTGCTTTGCAGAGACTAGAATTCAGCTAGAATTATATTTTCTGTTATGTCAAATATCCCACATCTAAATCCCTTCATATTCTGAAGTGGAAAAAAGCCAAAAGACAGTCACAAGCTTCTGCAACTCATTTCTGGAAAAAGAAAAAATGTTTTACTTTTTCGTTTCAGTGTAACATCTTGTTCTAGATATATATATATATATATATATTTTAATACAAGCCTATGATGGCAAAAATCAGGACCAGGAAGCCGTTTTAGATCCAAACATGTCATGCTAAGAGAGTTTTGGGGGTTTTCCCCTAGAAGCAAAAATTCCCCAACAGCTACAACTCTTTTCCTATCAGAACTTAGCATTCGATCGCTCAACTTGCTCCTAAAGGAAAAGCAGTCCTCCAGTCCTTTAAATTGCAAACAAGCTTCCAGGCCACTGGAAAACCTGTTGACATTACTGTTAAAGAAAAGAAACAAACACCTTTCCTGTCTAACACAACCTAATCTGTTGAATTTCTGTGCAAAGCATTCTGGAGTCCAGTAAACAAAGGCCAACATTGGAATGAGTATTTGTGGCTGGAAATTACACCTTCTATTATAGTTAGGATACACATTTGAAAGATCCTGCAGCCTGGTCCCAATAGGATCAGCCATTGTACTTGTGTAATTTCTTCCCATCTGTAATTCAGTGCATTAGGTAATGAGCTCTGGAAATTTGTAAAATGTTTTTTAAAAGTGCTTTAAATCACATTAGAGACAACAGACAACACTGAATAACCTGCTCACTATTTTACAAAGTATTTCCATCAAATTATGAGCCCAACAACCATTTCATAGTAATGAAATGGTAAAAATAAAAAATTATGCAGCCACAGAATAAAACCCAAGACCATAAAACTCTACTGCATTTTATTTGGCTTTTTTTTCACAGAGATTAACAAAAGCTACACCATTTACAGCTACTTAAACACAACTACCACTGCATAAATAGCCAACATCAGAGTTTCACACCGTTGACAATGATTTCTATCACAAAAGAGATATGATCCAATCTGCCAGTATTTGCTATTCAAAGGATCTGGCATACCACTACGTCTAAAATGATCCTGAAAATGAAGAAAAAAAAACCAAACTTAAACCTGTTTTCTTTTGTTACACAGCAGGGAAGAGTTCTGAGTTTACAAAGCATTTTCAAAGGAAGTCATCATACAATACTTCTTCCCACAAGGCCATCTGGAAAAATCCCTGTCCTACAGAAGAGAGTTCTCTCTTCTGCCCGTGTCAATTCTCAGAGCACGTGGATTTCCAAGCAGACACTTGTTATGATGCTGGGAAGGCACCAGCAGGGCACAGCTGGAGCCTCCTGAGGATTTGCTCGCTCCGTGCAGCCCCCAAGGATCCCGGGTGCTAAGCAGCAGCAGATCCACGGGAGCGAGCAGCTCGGGGAAGTTCTTTCTGCAACACCTCTGCCTGTGAAAGGGCCACGCACCCCACGTTCCACAGCCCTTCCACTTGCCATGGCTGCAGCTCTCAGAACAACTCCTTGAAACCAACCCCCTGCCTTGCATGTGGTTGCATTCAAGTAAAGCGAATGCTGCTGAGACACTCGAGAGTCGAAAACTGGAAAAATCTAGAGGTGGATGCAGCCTGAGCTCTGATCCTCAGCAGTGACACCTCCAAGCAACTGAAAGCCTTGCTGTTCCCTGAATTCTCCTTTTCTCCATCACTCCACCTTGGTTTTCTTTGCAATACACAACCCAGCGGCCTTCTAGGCAACAGACACGTTACCTGCAGGAATGAGGTCCGCAGCCTAAGCAGGGATTATATGGAATTTCTGTCTACATTTCTTTTTCTCTCACAGCACTCAGGATTTTTGGAGTCGCTGAAGTTGCCCTTTGTAGCCTAGTTTATTTCTGATCAACCTTTCTCCTGTGTTACGGGAATTTGTCCAACAGTGTTGTCACAGCATCTCGTCAGAATGAAGCTGAGCTGTCACTCTTGCTCCTAGTTTTAGATCTCAGTGAGACTCAACCAATGGGACACTCACTCACAGCACACATCAGAAATTTAACATTCATTTATGCTGGGGAATCACTTTTCAACAACCCCATAATATTTTGAAAACTCCCTTTGTGCCAGGATTGTTCACACAGAATGAGAGCTTCTTCCTGTATATGCAAGAGCCTTGGTTTGTGTTTGTACAGAAGCTGTGCCTGAATTTTAATGCTTTATAAGCCTCGTTATGAAATGTCTGTTCATTTGTACTGCATGTACCTTTTCTTCCCCTTCTTGGAAACCACACTCCAGATCATCTGCAGGAATTAAGACACCCACCTGAACTCCTCCCCCCCAGCCTCCTCATACAGCTTTACAAGTTTCCACCTCACATTTCCTCAATTCCCTGAAAAGGTGACAGTCTCTGCAAATAACAATTTGCAAGCTAAAACTCTGGATTTTGTGTAGCCTTCAACAAGTTCCTAAAACCTGTAACTGACACACATTTCTCTGACAAGTAAATATCAGTAGAAAACTAACTTTCAATGCCCTGACCATTATTTCTGATACAGTGATAACAGAGTGAAAGCCTTGAGGTACCTCACATTTTTCAGTGGTACTTGCCACTCCTTCAGACAGGCAGACCTTCAGAAAAAACAAGGAAAATGGGGAAAAGGGAACCCTAGTCTAGAGTTAACCTTCTTGCAACCAATCCTTTCAACGCAACTCACTTTCGTACGCAACACTTGGGGTAACAGTACTGGCCCTGTCAGACCAGGGCACAGAGACTTTCCATAACAAGATCCACAAAAAATATGAGCCTCCAAAAGCTCCTCCCTTTTCTCCCCTCTGTTCCCACCCAGGCCACGCCCATCCTTGCTTTATGAAGGTGATGATCACTCATCCCTCATCTTTTCCACTACAACTTTCCACTACTGAGCAAAGTTATCCAGTTCTGAAGGATGTCCCCCTTCTCATCCAAGGAAAGGGAAAAAAACCTTGATAGTTGGTGCATTCTGCATCCTTTTGAAACATCTTATTTTACAGAAATATGTTATTTCCAACCAACCCATTCTTATTGTTCATTTAGAATACATCCAGCTTTTTTATTGCAAAATAACACTTAGTGAGAAATAGTCCTTTAGCAGATTTCATTCTTTCGCTATTTTTCGCCCAGCTCGAATGCATACACACAATAAATAAGCTATAATTTTGGTTCTAAAACAGCTGTCATCTCATAAAAACTTGCTGCTCACAAGCAATGTTTGTTGCACATTCAATCCTATAAGGATATAATACACATAATTATGCTATTGTTATTAAGGCAATCATAACAGATACCATATGGACTTTAAAGTGGCTTTGAGAACCATTTTTTAATAAACGCAACATCACTGACACATTTTGGGAGAAAAATCCATTCCCTAAACTGCACACTATTGGTAACATACATGGCTGACTCTTTTTGGGGTGTTTTTACACTGTATGCACTGGGAGTAGCAATACAACTCATAGCTTCTATTGAGATCTCACTTTCAAAGGCTCTCCAGACTCACTGCACATCATGTTTTTAATACAACAGTGACTGCATGCCAGAATTCAATGCTCCTGCAAATATGCCAACTTGTAGCTACTTTCAAAATGAGCTACTCACTAGGAATTAGTGCCAGGGTAAATCAATGGCACATTCAGCTAGATGTCCCAGCTCTACGAAATGAATTATACGCTATATACAGTCCTTTTGTACGTGTCTGTCTTTTTTGCATCTTTATCAACAAAAGCTGAAAAGGCTAGAAACGAAGTTCCAGAAGGCTGTAAATTATCCAGCAAAGGATTAAGCAGAACAGGAAGCAATTTTGTCTACCTGCACGTTTAAATACTGGATTCATGTATTAGAATAAATTCTACACTGTCTAAACCATTTTACCCCTTCTCAAAAAGCGCCGCTTTCTTTGGATTGTTCCCGCCGTGACACACAGAGCAGCGGGATGCTGGGAGCTGCACCAGCAGCCTACTAATGGCTGAGTGCTGGGGTGCTGTTGACAAAAAAAAAAAAAAAAAAAAAAAAGTCACTTAGGTTGTAACAGTTAATGGGTGGCAGATAATTGGGAGCAGGAAAACTGAACTTTTGAATGCTCAAACACAAACCTGCTACTTTCCAGCTGCAGCTGGTATGGACACGAGACAGAAGCAAAAACTAAGAGGTGGATCACACGTGGGACAGTTGGACTGGGGAAAAATGGGAGGCCTGGGAAGCAGGAAGAAGGAAGGGAAGATGCTGGTTAGATCCTCGATCTCAGGCTCATGCATGGGGCAGATATCAGGAGGTACCTGTGAACGTGGTTTTCAGTCCCACCTCCTATGGCCAAGACCATCCTTGCAGGGAAGGGCACAGATCACCAAACGGGGTCAAGCCTCTCAACTCGTTGGTTGTTAAATAAACTGCAGTATCCAGACATACTACGTACTGTAGGGGTTTTGCCCCCATTTTTATTTGTAAGTAAGTTTCTCACTCATGACATAGAGTTCATCTCCATTTCTTTAAAAAACAAAATAAATAAATTCTGCCAAGCACCCACTTGTCCAATCTGCAGTGCTCTAATTGCAAAATCCAGTAAGCCTCAGGGCTGTCCGCTCTAATGAACAGCAGGTAAATTTTAGAAATAATTGAAGCTCATGGAGTTGTGTTTGTGAGGGAGAAGCCTTCTCCAGAAGGCTAAACAGCAATTTGCAGAAGTCTCAGCGGCCTGACTGTGTCCCATTTATAAAACCTTTTTATTCAGTACCTTTTCATTCCCTTCAGACATTCAATCAATTTTCCATCCACTTCTCAAAAGTACGACTGGCCTTACAAGTTCTGTGCACTTGTACCACGTGTTAATCATCTCCTCCTACAGAACCAGCTTCCTTTATCTACTACAACCTCAGAGGAACACATCTAATTCCACCTGACTTCATCATTCAGAGATAGTATACCGTATTTATTTTCGTATGGATTATGCACAGTGCCTTAGGTGCTTATACTACGGGCATTTTATAAGTGTAAACTTGATTGATTGGTCACAAGACTGCTTTGGATAGCTGTAAAATGGATTTGGCCCCCAGCCATGGTTTGCTCAGCACAGATATAGTGTAGGACTGAGATAACTTCAAGAATTCATAACACATATGCTAAGAAATATTACAAACCCGTATTTGTACGGCTGGCATTATACATCCATCGCTAAACATTTCTCAATAGCAATGCATACTACTACATATAAGAGAATTCTGGCTGGATATTTATCAGAAAAGAAGACTTATGAAAATGTGTTTTCAATAACTGGTGTGAAGTCAGCCCACTCTGTGCTGATTAGATGCAGTCACAGTTCAGAAACAGCCTTATTCAGCAGAGTACGAAGCAATCACCCACTGTATGCAGGCTTGAATTGGGAGCTTCATGCTTTATGCTGAGTGACTAAATGCAAAAAACTCAAGATGACTGCATTAATTGCCGTCTTCAACTTGAATGGCAAAAAGAAATCCAAAATCTAACGCCACCTCTCCATTTGGATTCTTTTTCTACTGTTTTTCAAGTGCTATTTCAAAGACTGCCTTCTGTAAGATTCACTCACTATAGTAATGCTATTTTATCAAAGTACAAAGGTACCGCAATTCTAGGAAGCCATCGATTTTATATAAACTATACAAGCTTGATATTAAGATTGTTTTTATATGCAGAATAGCATCTTCATATCATTTTATGCTTCTCTTACCTGTAAGTTGCAAAGGAGCCCTTGTGTAAGCTGGTATTTCTGTTCTTAAAATCTGGTCTTAAGAATCTCAGTTTTGGAAGAAGAACTGGAGTATTTTCAAAGCAGTTAAATCATCAGCATAAATATTTCACGTACAAGATAAAAACAAGGTTTTCCTAAATAGCCATAACTTCCTAGGGTTCTTCCCAGTATTGAACAGGTAACAACAAAGACTGTAGCCATTACAGATAACCTTGTGATGGATCATCCACTCTTCTATTTCTACACTACCTTCAAATAACAGTCAAACCAATACATTCCCCTTTAAACATGTAATTCTCTTGTTTTGGAGTATTTGCAAACTACCACCTGTAACAATGTGACAACATTTACAGCCATCTTGATATGTATGGTCCAGGTTCTTACAAACATTTGAGAAGGAATTTATTTTTAATCTTAATGCTTTGAATAATCCTTTCTGTATCAACTCACACATACAACTTTATTGCTAGTATAAAGCAAAATATTTAATTCAGATGAGGACTAGGTAAGCATTTTGGACAGTCTTACTTCTCTTTGCAGAAGCATGGCTCCAACCACAAACAGCAGGAAACTCTTTCATTAGCCTCTAAACTTTGGATGTAGTAATTTGACAGACCTCAACCAGGGAGAAAGCAGCATTTGTCCATGACAGATACAAGCACCTCTACCTAAATTTCATGACAAGTCTGATTTTCTTATCTACAACGAAAGAGGTCAGATTTTTTCTCCTGCAATAAAACCTAAAATAATTTTCAGGTGGTGTCTCCAAAATGCTCTGCTGGACAGCACTGAATCAGCACTACTAAGAAAAAAAACACCTTTTTCCTCTTTGAGACAGCCCTGATGTTAACTTAGGAATGTTCTTGAAGGCTGATTCACTACAGCACCAAAGCATATGTTCACCTTTAGGAGCACATAACTGACGTAAATGAAAAAGGCCCACGTTAATGGTTTGTTGGATCAGGTCCTAGTCCACAGTTGGTTGCCCACTTAATCTGTTGCTGATCCTCTGTGTGCTCACAGGGCCTTAGAAGATGGCATGGGAAAACAGGAATAAAAAGATATAGAGACAAGATGGACCATGATGACAGTTCACTGAATCTTCGAATGCGTGGCTTAACCACAGACAACAGTTAAATCAAATCGAAGTAGGGTTTGGGGATCAATGAAACCATATTGCTGGAATCACACTGTTAACTGGCACCTGAACATAAACTAACACAATCCAGCTACCACAGTTCAGGCTATGATTAACATTAAATTTCACTTCTTGGACTGCAAAGCTTTTTTGACTGTCGTCTTTTTACCTTCCTTAAGTTAAGTTGATTTTTAAGGCAATCCATTAAAGACAGAAAGCATATTTTTCTCCCCTCAACAAAGAACGTCCTTTAGTGGCATGGCAATGTCACTTTGCCAACAATTAAAAAGGCCTGATTTATACAGTCTTTAGTATCAGTGCATGGGACAACAAAATGCTTCCAGAAAATTGAAGGATTTTGCATTTTCTGTCTCCAGGGAAAGCCATAGAGACATGAGCCAACATAGTTATATGTCATTTACAAAATGAAACATGGCACTTGATAAAGAATATCTTCTAGGTAGGATGTTTGCTAAGTAGGTCCAAGCTGTCAAAGCATCAAAGACATCACCTCTTCCTCCTGTCACTCAGGGTACTGGCAACCCATGCACATTACCATGATACCAGAGACACTGCTGAAGTTAAAAGAAGAAAAAAAAAAACCCAGTAACACCAGAACGTTTTGGGTTTTGCACTACAAGAGAGTCCACTAGAGAGAGTTTGGTGGAGGCATGCCAAGGTTAACTTTTTAATTTTTTTACTTGTGAAAGTAGTAATAAGAAACATTTTTTAAAAATTCAAATCAGACATACGCAATCATAGAAGCTGGAAAATACCTGCAAGATCTTGCCACTGAATTCCCCAATTAATCTTCAATACCTTGCCAACTACCACATTTCATAGGATCTTGGAATGTTTTGGGCTGGAAGGTACCCTAAAGAACATCTTGTTCCAACCCCCCCTGACATGGGGCAGGACACCTTCCACTTGGCCAGGTTACTCAGGGCCCCATCCAGCCTGGCCTTGAACATTTCCAGGGATGGGGATGATTTCATAAAATTTTTAATGAGAGCAAGTTTTTCAGCTTGCGCTGTAGACCTGGAGAGGGAAAACGAAGACAGAAATGATGGGACAGAAAGGCAGGGGAAAGAGAAGGGAGTATTTTGAGGTCCTACACTCAGCACATGCTGGTGATACCTTTAAACTGCTATGGATTTAGAAGAGGTAGAGATTTAAAAATAATCTTTGGAAGCAGTAACAAGATGCTCAAGCCCTTCAGCCACCCAGCCAGCCGTTGAAGGCATCTGGTGTCTTCCCTGATGGGACAGCACTGTATCCTGTGCAGGGTAGCCTGCACCAGGCTGCCCCCAAGGACCACCACTGTGGTTTCAAACAGTTACATGAGGCCTTCTTAAAAAGTGTATGAGTATTAATGAAGTGGTATAATTCTCATACATATTTCTAAAACTGCACAAAAGTTAAGTAAACTAGAATTAGGGTGCGTAGTTTTCCTGGCCAGTTATTTTCACTTTGGGTTCCTCAGGTAACCCTAAATCCAGAGGAAGTGTCTGAGTGGGCCTGATGCACAGTCCTCTGGATAGGACACACCGGTTAGACAACTGATGGATGAATGCTGACAAAGTGTCCTCCCCTAAGATTTCACCTGATGGTGTTTCTGAGTTCTTTGCTGGAGACAAGTGTGGGGAGGCAAGGGAAAAAGGCAAGCCTTTAAAGAGAAACAACATGGCTTGGGCAGACCAGCAGTGCAGCAGCAGTTGGGTCACTCTCATCAGACACTTTGAAGAGCTGATGAAAGCTGCAGCATCCAGGGGAGATCTGAACATAAGCTTTTCAATAGTCATTCACTCAGGACACACACTAATAGCCTAAATATTCCCACTTCCCGCTTCCCTGTATGGCTGCTGACAAAGATGGACACTGAAGGGGATGTAACCCCGCACACTTCTCATCACAAGTTACCCACCTGGCAAAACCGAGTGCTGGGGGAAAGCTACAGGGTTTGAGAGTGAAGACCCACCTTCTGTCTGAAAGGTTTTAGAGGCAAAGAGGGAAAACATCCTCTTAAACCTGTCATCTCTTCTTCCCCAGACAAGCTACTCTCCTGCTCTAGCCACACAGCTCTTCTCTGTGCTCACAGCACATATCTTACAGGCCTCAAAATCCTCTTCCTCCTTTTGAGAATAAATCTTCTGTAGGTCTTAAAACACACTCTGATAGACCTAGGTGGTTAATGAAGTTAAATCCCATAGCCTGGAAGGAAGCAGCTGCCTTGGAGCAGAGGAACAGCCCTGCGGTCTCTCTTCATTTAACTCCTGGTTTCCCAAAGCTCCTACTTTTGTTTTGGCCCAACACCACCACCTTCGGTACAAGTACAAAGAGCCTGTATCACCAGACTGCCTGCTTTGGCTTGGGCTGCAGCTACAATTCAGATTTCTTTTTTAAACTTGGGCTAAAACCTGTCATCTTTTCAGGGAGCACAGCAGCAAATACATCAAAGTGTTCATGGTCTTCCGTTAACTTTCCTGCTATTTGCCCTCAAGGACATGCCTGCTCCAAAACTGTCACAATTAACTTGGACAAGGGGGAGAGTTGAAGGCTACAGAAGCATCTTAGGAGAAAGAAATCCATGGTATGTCCAAGGGAGCACAGACATAGTGTGCCAACAGTAACAGGGGTGTGTCTGTGCTCCCAACGCTGGCACATGGATGCTCAGCCCCAGGTTCCTCCACTCACAGCCTCAGCTCCTCCAGAGAATTACACTCACTTGGTACTTCAGGCAACCCCTGCAAGGCAAATCCCAGGCTGCCTCGACTGCAATACAGCCATGCTGCTGAACTCTGAGCTTAATTTAGGAACCAGTTTAAGATTTCAGTTCAGCTTTATTAGTGAAGTTGATGGACTGAGGAGAACTCGCACAAAGCCATGGTCTCCAAGCCATGGCTCCTGTAGCATGGAGGTAATTTTATTGACAAACTGTGGTTTAGGTGAGCATTGCTTACTGCTGCAGTTTTCTCCTCCAGGGTTATCAGGAAGCGAGTCATTCACCCCTGTGATAAGCATTTTAATGGCAGTCTCCTAATACTGCAGCCACTGTGATACACAGAGGAAACTCATTCCCAAAAAGCCATCACCTAAGACAAGAAAGACATTTATATGGAAGCTTGCTAGCTTATAAGAAAACACAAATATACTGACAAAAGTGTTTTCCGAATCAAGTTAATGAATACCAAAAATGCAAGCAAAATAGATGACCTGGCAAAGAAAATTTAAAAGGAGGGTGGGAACAGAAGGCATCAGGCTTTGAGTTGCAGGGATGGCATACAGGGATGTTTCTGCAGTTAAAGATTTTAAAAACAACTGGTGGGACAAACAGTAACCCAGCTAATCCTTGGTACTGGCACACTGCCTATTTTGAGAGAGCAGCAGCTGGTGAATCTGACGTAAGTCTCTGCATCCAAAGCAGGAACTTACTGTAATGAAACCACAGCCCACATTGGAAAAAAGACTGTAAACTCGACAAAAAAAAAAAAATTTAAAAAATCAGGATCTCAATACACTATGTGCTACATTTCCATCCAAGTAAAATTAATCACAATGTCACAATTAGGCTGATACAAAAAAAAAATAACAACCAAAAAACCAAACAGCAACCAAAAAAAATTCCCCAAAATCAAAGCCATCAGTTGGACTGAAGCTAGTATTAAAAAAAAAAAAAAGCCAAAAGAGGGTGAGGATGAAGAAATTACAAGCCTTGCATCTTCTTTGGTTTGAAAAGTACAAATCTAAGACCTTAAGTGGCATAAAAACACCATTCCAGAAGCCTGAGGCGCTAGGCAGAACTACGTGGACTGGAAAAAATAGGCACATTAGTGAACCACCTAATTCAGGATCCAGTTACTCTTCCACCCCCATCAGAGCATTGCAAAAACGTCAGTCCCTTTATCTGGGGCACCGTGAGAAAAGCACCTTCTGATAAAAACATCCACACCTCTCTCTCCCCCTCATTCCCTCCCTCTCCCTGTCCTCAGTGGAGGGCCAGGTTCACGTGAGGCTCTGAGCAGATACTCACTCTCTGCATTTCCCTGACTAACTGGTTTCCAGGATTATTTTTTCCTTCCTTTCTTTCAGAGAATATAATGGGGGGGGGGGGGGGGGAGGCTTTGAGGAACACAGTGCTTTTTAATCTCTCTCTTAGCTGTTTGATAATAATTAGCATGGGAAGAAATTACCATCAGCATAATGGCAGGAGAAGTCACACGACGCCCCTGAATGTCATTTCAGGAATTCCAGTTGCTGCACCTGGTAAGGGTAATGGAAGGTGCGGATTTCATGGACAAAAAAAAACCTTAGAAGATCTTTAAATGGGCTGAGAGGCACACGAAGGGGTGAAGAGGGTTATATTTCATTTAGGGATGATAGAAGAGGAAGTCATCAGGTCATTAAATCGTTTAATTTGCTCTATAAGCAAATGAGTGCATAAACACCAGAGTTCTGGTCACATTATCTCTGACTGACCTTCAGTGTCAAATATGCTCAGTTTAGAAAGAAAATGTTTTCTTTTGTCTTTAAGAGCCAGCCTTGCAAAAATAGCTCCGGAGCTGAAAGTCAAGCTGTGTTCTTTTTTGTTCATGCATCACCATAGAAATTGGTGATGGAAAACTTATTAGAAATTGTCACTGGAGTCAGCAGATACCGGCTTTCAATAATCTTTGGCAGCGCCGTCGAGTAAGAAAGGGGATGTTTTCCAGATCAGAACTCCTCTTGAAACAACCAGATTGTGCCTGCAGGGCTGTGCGTGAAGCAAGGGCACGGAGAGGGGCTGTGCAAGATAAGAGGGAGGGATGGGACTGAAATGACTCGCTTTTTTTCCCCCTGACTAGCAGATCTGTAATTCACTGCATGCCCCCGCCCCAGCCGCCGGCAGGGTTTGGTCACGTTGTGAAGCTGGGATGAGCTGTCGGCTTGCCAGGAGCTCCCTGCCTTCTCCTGCGCCAGCCTCGGCGCTGCAAATGTGGCTCTGAAAACACAAGAAGCGCTATGAAAATTTCAGCTGTTCTCATCAACCACTCCTGCTTCTGAACCCTTCGCTAATTCCCTCCCGCACCACAGCCTGTGCTGCACATTTCAGGGAGATGAGCCTCAATTTGCAGCAGGGAACTCTGCTGAAACCAGATCAGCCTCACTTGATTCTAGCTCCACTGTCTTGATGCCAAGCCCAATTCTGCTCTGTGTTAAAAATCTTCACAGATTTTTCTGTGCAGCCAGAAGAACCAAGTTCAACACAGAAACCAAATCTGTCCTACTTCAACATCTTTCATTTCTAGCATTTAATTCCTAGCTTCTATTGCATGAGAACCAGCACTTCTCTAAATAAGCTTCTTCACTGCTTTTATAGACTGTACAACATTGATCCAGGCTCTCCCAGTGCCATTTGCTTTGGGCTCACCATCATCCAAAGAGAACGTTTGCTGCAGAACAGCAGTGGCAGAAACAGCTCCAAAAGAGAGTTTTGGGAAGCATTACAGATCCAGCCCTGACCCTCCTCTTCTCCTCCCATGTAATGCAGGAACTTGCTCAGGTCTAAGGAAAATTCATGCAGCTCCCAAAGGAGACACTTCCTTCCCTGGAGAAAAGGCAGCTGAAGTCTCCATGTAATTTCTGAAGTGCTTTACATACCATGAGTGTTATGCATCTCACATTTTGACTTCAGCAAGTTATTATATCATCACGGAAAAACATTATAAATATTACATTGAAAACAAACATAGAAGTATCATTTATAACCACTGACTCAAAACTAGCTGCCTCGGAACTCCCAGGCCATGGGGCCACCACTTGCCTCTGCTTGTCATCCTCTTAAATTTGTCTCCCACAAGTGTCATCACAGGGAAAATGGTGACATACTTGAAATCTCACAGAAAGTTTATCATTAATAAAGTTGCTTAGCATGGCTGAAATTATTTCATATTATATTCATGACAGAAATCTTGCATAAAATGATTTCGTGCCTTAATATTCACAAAACTTCAGCATTCTTCACACAGGCTTTGCTTTAATTATCTGTAATGATTAACTCCACCATTTGAATGGTAAACTGAATCATTTCTGGCACTATGAGAAGGGAGGAAGCTTTACACTGATGTGATGCAGATGGGTCAATGAAACATAATAAATGTAACGTATTCGGCAAAAAGTTGTTATTTTACTATTCAAATATTGAAGTCTTTATAGATTGATAGGAAGATGCCCTGAAATAACATTGTGTGGTCCCTCATACAAGAGAGACTCACAGAGTTATCTGCCTGGTCTTATAACAAGAGCTGGAATATGCTCCGGATGCTGGACACACCAGGAACCTTGAAAGTATTCTGCATTTTGGACTTCTGTCCTCATAAGGGAGGAGCAGATTGCTAAATATTACTCTTGGTAATGGATGACCTCCTTCTGTTGCTCTTTTTCAGTCAAATTATTTTTCTTTCAAGACAGCTGCTGGGATGGTTTCCTGGAAGGTAGCAGAAGTGGTTTGGGATGTGATTTCTGCAGCAGTCACCCCTACCCATTTCCAGAAACCTGGAGACAAAACTTTCTTCATAATGAAAAATTTAGAGTGGGGAAAAGGGGGAGTGGGGTAGGGATTTTTTTAAGGTGCTAAGTGATCCTATTACTTTTAAAGATGTTTTACCTCATTCAGAAAAACAAGAGTGTGTCTCAGAGAATCCTTAGAAACAGAGTTGTTTAACATGACAAATGAAGTGTAGATGAACGAAAGCACAGTGAGGTGGATTTCTGGCAGATGCACCCTGCTCTTTCTCCCTTGCAGGCAGGGCTTTCCCACATCCCCATACTTGTGCACAGGCTTCCCATGGTGGTGGAATTTACCAGGATATCACCTCAGCTGCATTTCAGGCGCAGAAGAGCAGAGGCTCCACACACCACCACATCCTTCAGACTCATCCTTCCTCTGAGACGTGCCCCCCGTCTCTGCTGAGTCAGCCAGAGCCAAGCTGGACTGTCTGTGCTACACTGGCTTTGACTCAGCTCACACCAGCTGATGAGGGAGGGACTGGCCTGAGCACTAGAAGATAATTTGCCAAGGTGTTTTGCTGCTCCTGAAGCCAATCTGTAATTTTACAGCATTTTGATTTTTACAGGAAGGCTTCTATTAAAACAGAAAAACCTAAACTCCAGCCTGGAAGAAGCTCAGCTGCACATTCAGAGGAGGAGTATCTCAGACACATGCATGCCAGGCCAATATTTCTTTAATAGTTTATGAAATAATCCCTAAAATGTATACAGAAAGTAGTTTATAGCATTTCAAACCGTATTGTATTTCACCCCAATTTCACAGTTGTCCTCTTCCCACACCATAATGGCCTAAGTTCCCGATCCTGCCAAAGGGTTTTGTTTTGTTTCAAAAAGTAAGACCACGGATTTCTTCATAATAGGCCACTTAGGATCTGTATAGTGAGAGTATTTCCAAAAGATCTGACATCCCTTCATTAAAATAGGTTAAGTCCCTGGTAGACTAAACGTTAACTTGAGAAGTCTAAACAGATGCTGTACAAGAAATAAATTTTTCGAGGCACATGGTGAAATAGCAGCACTGCTGAAACCAATTGATCCAGTGACATTACAGCAAGAAGATGCTGTAGCTAAGAAAAACGTCAACTTCATTTCAGCCCCAAACAAGTTATAACAGCAGCAATGTTGGCTCAGGGCATTTTTTAGGAATTAATAACCAGCCAGGGTTAGTAGCCTGAGGCAAAGTCAAGGATTAAGCACTGTGAGGATAAACACATACAGCAGCTTCAAATAATATAGTTGACTTCAGTTTAATCATTTTGTTTCGCTTTCAAAAAAACTTATGATCTCCAGACAGAAAATATAATTCATATCAGCAAAAGAATATACACATACACACCCCCCCAGGCAAGAGCTGAAGAGATAAATGGAAATGCTGTAAAAAGTAAACATTTTCTTCTCAGCAGCAGCAGGAGAAAGCTTCCATTGGTTACAATTAAAACAAACAGCCACGAACTCCAGAAAACAGGCAAATATTCCCAAAGGAGGATACAACATAGCTGGAGAGGGACTTCTACAAGGGCATAGAGTGACAGCAGGAGGGGAAACGGCTTCAAAGTGACAGAGGGTAGGGTTAGACTGGCTGTTAAGAAGAAATTCCCTGTGACAGTGGTGAGGCCCTGGAATGGGTGGCCCAGAGAACTTACCGATACCACATCTCTAGAAATGTTCAAGGCCAGTCTGGATGGGGCTCTGAGAAACCTGGGCTAGTGAAAAGTGTGCCTGCCCATGGCAGAGGGTTAGAACTGGATGATCTCTAAGGGTCCCTTCCAACCCAAACCATTCCATGATTGTGAGAAAAAATAACCGAATGATGTTAATGACTGTACGGAAGAGGAAAGGTAACTCAGGGGATCCCAAAGCTCAACATTCCCCACCAAGATTAGTGGACCAACTTTCTACCATAGCCTTCACCAGCCAGAACTGCTCACAAAACTGAGCAAATATACCAATGTGTTCATGCTTTCTTCTTCTGCACAGCTAGCAAATCAAAAATCATCTTTGCTATTTCTTTTGTTTAAAATGACTACACGCTTCTTTTCACTAAAATAAATCAACTCAGTAAACTCCAGACTAATCTGGAAAAGGTGTAGTCAGAACAGGATTCATATTTTAGTAATCGAGAAATCAAAAGCATCTTGAAGGCACTGCCATGAGCCTTAAGTTTACAAATTCCAATAAAGAAGATAAACAACACAACTGACACTTGAATTTTTAATAAACGTATTTCCCTGAATCACTCAAAGTCAGGATGGAATAACTGTAAGACAGTATGTTTCAGCATCTTTTTATTTGAGAAGGTCTAACCAGTTGCTCCCCTAACTCAGAGAGCCGTCAGGTGGAAGGTTTACATTTATCTTTGCAGATCAAGAGGAGAAAGAAGCCTCTTCTACCTGGGTGACTTTTTAACACTTACATCTAAACACAGTACATGGCATTTGCTCTCTTGTAGAAGGTAATTTTATTTTTCTCTCTCTTTTTTTTTTAAGCAGGGAAAGGTCACTCTCTTACATCATTGAAGATGTTCAAAGGACATTGCAAAATTCTGATGCTCCTTAAAATTACCTCAGGACTCTTCTTTCAGTATTAAATGTAGTATAGAAAATTTATAGTTGGTAACTATGAAGATCTCAAGTTGAATCTTTCAGACAACACTTTTCATTTATTACATAGACAAAAATCTCTGGAATCAGTTAAATATTAACATACAATGGGAAAGTTATTCATCTTTCTAATCCCTAATTTATATTGATATGCTGATAGAAACACATTTATTATTGCAATTTACTTTTAAAAATACATAAAAAGGTAGGGATTTTTAGACAGGTTTTCAATACTCAAAATGTAATCTGACCTCAGTGAAGTCAAAAGGATGCTTTGTCATGGACTGAATTAAGACCTCACTGTAAGCTTTTGTTTGATCATTCTTTGTTCAGAAACATGACAGTTATATCCCTAGAGATTTGTTTGATTGGAGTTGTTTCCAGTCAAAACATCTCTCATGCGACCAGCACTTCCCAACTCACCCCAAAAAGCCTGTCAGTGCCTAGAACAGCATCATCCACCTCCCTGAGCACGAGCTTTACAGCAAGGGACTCCAGAGCTTTAGCCCAAGTTCTTACAATACCCTGCTGTAGCTCCAGGGGAATAACATCCCTGAAGACTGAGACAGTATTCACGCATGAATATCTCACAGGGATGTTGGAAAGGTTAACACTTTGAGAGCACAACACTTCCATCTTGATGAAAGAAAACATGCACGAGGGAAAGAACGACAAAACTTCCTGTAAGTTACTGAAGAGAGAATGGAAAACTCAAAAAAAAAAAAAAAAAAACCACATAAAACTTTTAGGGGCCTTACAATCTAATATGGGAAAAATCAAATGCTGGAGTATTTTACTAGAAGTTCCTTTCACAATAACTGGTGATGAAGAATGAATGAATGCCATTCCAAGTGCTGAGACATGTTTTCATTGCCTCTTATAGACAGCATATTTCTGAATATTGAGCTATATTCTTCCAATGCTTTTCTACCTATAAATTCTACACTTAGCACAGGGTTATCCATTTGGTGAATTGCAAGAGCACATAATAAAATGCATTTTATCATGTATATGTGACAGCCTCACTTGCTGTTAAAGTATCTTCCAAATACTATCATGCTCTTGAAGAGCTCTAAAATAAACATCAAATCCTAACCACAAGTAAGAAGCTCTTTCCTCCTGAACAACTGAGTGTTGCCACAACTTTACCCCAATCTCAAAGTACAAGTATTCAGTTCAAGTCCATCATTTGCAGGGAATTATCTCATAAATTCTAAGTGTCAGGTGTATCTTCTTTTTACCTCTCAGGAACAAGTGGTCATCTAATTTTTCATGTCTCAGACAAAACAGTTTCCATGTACTCAACCCACAAAGTTGATAGTACTATGAAAAAACCCACGCCAACAAAATTGTAATAGATTCAGGCTTCTACATTAAGTTTTATTTCTGCCTTTACTCCTAACTCAAAAATACTAGTCAGTCTCCGCGTTTCAAAGCAGGATTTTTCTGACAGCTCATGCCAACAGTTCAGATGGTTTAGCTGCCTGAAAAAAAAAAAAAAAAAGAGAGAGAGAAAGCAAAAACCACAAAGCACCAGCAAACAAAAAAATCCCACGTCTTCTCCTTGGAGGTCATCCGGTGTCTTACCAGACACTTGAGTGCTGGCCTCCAGGGGAAACAGCTTGGCTAAAACCAGTCTTATTACTATCCAGACCAAGTACAATACTTCACAAGTACTTATTTTTATATCTTGTCAACATTTGCATAGTCTTTGTGTCTGGAAATTCCAGAGAACCGTGCTCAAGCTGTCAGCTACCTTTATGCAATGCTGCATCCTTCTCAGAACTCATAAAATACTGATTTCCAGTTAGACAACATAGCTGTCACATCAAAATACATTCAAACATTTAAACTGTAACACATCGCTCACCCCAAAACCTCTTTCCAAAGCATATCGGGTGCTGAATTTGTGACATTAGACAGACAGAACGGCTGTCTGCTAAAAGCAGCATCCATAATTAAGCAAGCAGAACATATGAAGTGTGGTACAATAACAGGAAGGTGGGATTTCAGTCACCTCAGGTAAGGTTTTCACGGGTTAACGCAATTAGCTCACATTTAACTGTCAGAGTTTCCTACAGACAATGGAAAGGAATAAACGGCTTAAGACAGCAATTACTCTAACTAATCTTCAATTCCTAATTTAATCAAGCTGAATCTCGATCTGTGATTTATTTCTCACCGTTGATTGTAACCTGAGAGATGTGTAGCTCGCATTTAGGTGTTTAAGGGTTAGACATATAAGAGGAAGTAAGATGGATCTTACCTTACTAACATGTTTCATCCTAAAGCATGAGATTAAGAATGGAGGTTTCCTCCACAGCAAGCTCAGGGGATTTGAGAACTGTGGAAATGCACTTTCACAAAAACACACCGTGCACATTGCTAGCAAAAACCAAGATCTTGCTATAAACACATGCACAGAGATGGTCTGGGCTTAAAAAACAAGAGTGTGGAGAAGCAGCATTGACAGCAGGAACACAATCTGATCTGACAATTGATGGCTGTCACAGATAGTGCAGGCAGCAAAATCCCTTGGACTGATGATCAGTGGATCCTATCATTTAAACACCCAGATTTTTGCAGGCATTTGTTAAGGACCTGATGCAGGATTGCTGAGCCCTGATGCTCATGCCTTCAGGAATAAACAGGATATTATGTTTCTGGTCAGCTCAGCCGAAGTGCAACCAACCTCTCCCTACGCAACAAAGAAAGCAAAGGAGCAGACGCAGAACAGGGAATGTCGAAGCATTTACCTCATTGCTCTGACAAGAAATGTCACACACCACACAGAATAAACTGGACTACTAAGAAACACCCCAGTGCATGTTTATCTATCCTCCACACGATGTCCTGGCACCTGCCATCTTAGATTTCCATTAACTGGGAATTCCAATGAGACATAAGGCATCATTTGGGCACTTAAATCCTAGAAGGTGGCCCAGAGAGGCTGTATAATCTCCAGCCTGGGAGCCACTGGAATATGGGCTAGACTCTACCCTGAGCAAACTGATCTAACTGAACACAGGGTTGGACTGGAAGAGTCCAGAAATCCATTTCAAGCCTTTGTATCCTGTGCCCTTTGTTTCAGCACACAGCATCATGCACTGCAAAACCATCATCTACAGCCATGTACAGGAAAGCAGTCCCAGTTGTACATCATCCTGGTTTTGACAATTTTCACCCAGAGAGGGAAAAGCTCCCTTTACTCTCGAATAAACATGTTAGAAAAACTTGCAAAACTACCACACTTTTGGCCAAACTACCATTTTGATTACATTTTTGAAGGTGTGAACATCTTTTATTATTCAGTTTATAAACCTGAATTTAGCGCCTCTCCTCCTCTCCACCATCACACCACCCCCAGAAAGAAGAGTCATCACTACACATGGATCAACCACAAACAAAATCATTTAGAGGAACAGGGAAAATTCATCTTTTATCATCTGTGCCACCTAGCAACACACAGTACTGGATCCAAAACATTTGCAGATCTGACACAGAGGAGCACATGAGCATCAGAATAGGAGAAGAGATAAAATCTCTTTTCCCATTTCAAAGCTTCCCCAGGCACAAGAGCTTTCCATTAATTTTGAAATATTGCCACTCTTACAACAGAACTCAAACACTACTTTTAAATTGTGTACTTGAGTTTTGAGCAAATACAGCGTTTGGGGTTTTTTTTTGTGACTGATAATTTCATCTTCTATAAATCCAAACCAGGCCAAGTATTTCTGAGGTACAAAAAACTTTGCTGAACTTCACATTTAAATACAGGACAACTGCGCTTTGCCTGATCTTCTGTGTGCAGCAACAGAAAGAACAGTCTTTTTCCTTTAAATTATTACAGTGGGCAGACTTCAAATGGACAGACTTTAAGGTTTTAAGACCAGAACCCTTCAAGAACATGAGAATTTCATCCAGAATAGTGAACAAAGTATTACTAAAAAAAAATTAGCATAAACATAGGCACACATAATTACTTGCATGTTATTCATTTCTCACAATTGATCTGTACTTCAGTTCCTGCACTACTCACATGTTCCTGAGCCAGGGACACAAACACTGCAATAGATCACAAAACTGCAGCACATTTGAGGACAGGCTCGAGGCCTCCTGCCTTCAGTGTTCCAGTACTGGAGTAACCTTATTTCGGTTTTAAAATGTATTTAATATTTAAGCAGTGTTATCTATACAAACAATGCATTTGACTTTCAGTTCAATAAACAGCATGATGTATGTAATTTTATTTCTTTTTAAAAACTGCAAGGTTAGTCAACTGCAGTTCTTGAAGAGTCAGTCTAGAAGAAATGAAGTATTAAACATCTCTAATTTCAGTCAATAGTCTGGAAACTACCGTAGCTTTTCACTTTTTAGGCATACCTATTCATAATTCACCACTAGATACAACAAAAACAATACTTTATTTATAAGCTGGGGAGTAGGTTCTGTGTGTACAAAAAAAATTAATTTAGCATAAATTCTGGGAAACTTTCAAAGACATCCCTCTCCTGTTGGGTTTTTCTTTTCCTGTAGAAAAAAAATTCAGTGGAACTCAATTCAGGAGATGGTCAAAGCACATTTAAAAATTTGTTTGGACAGATACATACATATTCATTCTGACATTTTCATCTTGATTTTTGACCAGCCATTTCCCAACTGAGGTATCTTTTATATATGTATCTCCCTATCTTATCTCAGCCATTCTGGACAAAGGGAAGTTCGTTACTCATCTTTAGATTGCTTTTTAAGATTTTAGAATATAACATCTTTCCTGCAGATTCTGGTTTTGCTTGGTTTTTTTTTTTAATTAGAATTTAAAACCAGCAGCCTGCTTTAATCTTTGCACGTGGAGGGGACTCCAGGAAAGCAATGAAAGGTTTGCCACGCAAAAGGAAGAGGCAACACAGAGACCAGTGCGGAAATGAGCACAGGAGACGAAGCCAAAAAGAAAAAAAACTGAAAAGAAAATCAGAGATTAAGATGAATGAGGCAAAACAGAAGTTCAGAAGCAAAGATCAAGATTGACAGCTGTCAGGAACTGAGTCACCTATTCAATCAACTAAGCAGCTCATCATGGGCAGAAATAAGCTGCTCCAGAACACTTCATCAGCCTCAGTTGAATCCGACTGAATGCAGCATGGGGCTCTCACTCTTATGTGAAACCTCATCTTTGAATTGTTTTTTCTTAAAATTCTGTGCTGCAAAGCAACAATCAGCAGTGGCTGGTGATCCACTGTAATTCAAAAATCCATGAAAACCTGACAAATCGTGGCATCAATTCACAAAATGTCACACGGTAGCAATTACTGTCCTGAACTAGTACTCAAATTACATACACAGTACCTTGTCACCAAAATCAGAAGGAATATTTGTTTCTGCTTAAACAGGGGAAGAAAGTCAGCCAGATGCCTGTATAAAATTGCATTCTGCTACAAGTTCCGGGTACAATTTTAAAGACAAAACTGAAAATGGGTGCAGGACACACACTTTGCACTGGGTAAAAAGACTGGGGGGTCAGCCATGACCAGTGGGGCTTAAAGAATGACACAGAAAGCCCCTCCAAACTCAGCTCTAAAAGAAAGGGGGAAATATTATTCTGTTCTTAAAAGCTTCTTAAAAGTAGGACTAAATTTCTTAAGACTGTAATAGGAAATGTGCATAGATTAGTCAAAAAAATCAGTTCACTTCTGTTTAAACCGAGGAAACTTGGCCTATTAATTTTTGGTGCCTTGGGATTTGCAAATAATTTCACTTCAAGTCAGAAAAGGTTTGTGGACCAAGTAACTCCTGTTCAGGTTTTGCTTCCACATATACAGCCTCACGATCTGCTAAATGTCCTTACTCACGAGAAAAAGGAAACCAAAGAACCAGAAGCATTTTTTCACTTTAGCTTTTCTATTGCCATATTATGTACCTAATCAATATTTATTTTAGCATAGGAGAAAAAAAATGTCTGACCTTTGTTTAGAGAGCTGATTCTTAGATGTCAATTATCAACAGATCCATGCTGGTTAAAGAACTTTGAGAGGATTTTAAAAAAGTGAAGCAGTAATGCAAGTCATAAACCAGAAAACCAGCACTCTGCATTAGTTTGTTTCAAAGTAAACATAGAAATTAAATGATTTCTCTATAATGTCTCAGAGACTGCAAAAACAACGATAAAAGGGTAACTACCATACTGATGCAAATGTTTTTATAGGATCCAATTAAGACACTGCAGTGTTGTTTTGCCTTTCAAGTTCTGTTCAATACTTTATCCATCTTATATCCTTCACTCTCTCACTTCTAAGGAAAAATTCTTATTAGCTTGCTTTTAGTTCCTGACACAAGAACCATTTTCAGCTTGGTGCAAAAAGTGAAGAGCTGAAGCTTTTTAGGGGAGGGCTCAGTTAGCAATTTTCTACTCCCATCCAACCTTCAGACCATCTTGGAGAGCCAGGGGAAGAGACAACATGGCACAGCAGATCTTGGGACTGTGGTTGACTTTCCTGGGATTCTGGATATGAGAGATGGGATGCTACACAGGTTTGGGCTGGTTAGGCACAGTCAGTGAATGCTGCTTTGTATAATGAGTATCTGACTTTTATTTGCAACTAGAGGAAAACCCCAACTTTCAATTCTTCAGAGAATAACCAAGTTATGGCATTATACCCATAATTTTTATTATTCACTAAGTCCCTTCTAACCTAGCCACTTATTACTCTATTTTTTTATTTATCAGGTACCCTTTATTTCCCTGGATACACAAAACACTTTCCACAAAGGAAAATTATTCCCTTTTCCTTTCCTTAACTTAATTTTCTACATTTGCTTTTTCTGAACCCTTCAAACTAAGTATTATCTTCAAAGTACACAAGTTTACTTATCCATCATTTCAGCCTGATGCCCTAAAACAACATATATACTAATAAATCTTCATAAAATGCAAATGGCCAACCGATTCATCAACTGACTGCACAGCTTTGTTCATGATTCTTTAACCAGTTTTCAATACACTGCAGAGTGTCAAACAGTACTTAACAGTAATTTATTTTTCAGGACGCTTACTTCATGTGATGCATACAAAAGGCTGGGATTCGCTTAGACTACCCTATGTTCTTTGTGCAAAACTTTTAATAATCTCAAAAAGTTTTTTTTTCCAGTAATGCCTAATTATTTCAAGCTCATCACACTCACTGCTTACAGCTCCATTGTCTTCTGGCTTGTTTTTCCTTCCCAAAAGAGAAGGATTTAGTGGGATACTAAAGGCAGTTTTTACTCGATAAAAAAAATTAAGGCTATTTTCTTCACTGTTCACCAGACCTGAAATACGAATCCCCCATTGTTCCCTTTGCTTTCCTCCAACAGGATCAGCCTAAGATGTGATTCTGAAGGTAACTGCAGTAATTGCATGAAATGAACTAATTTCTTACCAAGTCGATGATATTTTGTCACCCAAACATGTCACTTACTACACAGAATAATTTTTCCACTGGGCAAAGCCTTCTATAGGTGTATCAACAGGCTCTTCATCACTTTCTAATTGCCTTTGCTTCTTTCTCACTGAAGACTGATCAAATCCAATTCCAATCTCAGCTTCATCCTAAGTCTATCTGTAGCACTGGCTAAAGCATTTTTACTTATTCAGCTGGGGAATGAGGATAAAACACCCCATGTTTACACACCCCATGTCTGGGTGTGCCTTACCAAACAACTGGTGCCTGTACCCTTGCCTGTGCCAGCCTCGTGCTCCTTTCCTGGCATTACTTGTTTATTTGTGTTCTGCTTCAAAAATCCTTCTCTTTTCTCCTTGGGTTTTTTTTCCCCCCTCCTTTGCATTAATTTGTTTTGCTTCTATAATGGAATGTAACAGCTGGTTAGTAGTTCATTGCTCATTTATAGTTTATTCACCTTTTGTTGCTCTACATTTTAGTTCTCCTTATTTAAATGAGCATTATGTGCTGGGATTTTAGCATTAAATAAATGCTTTTCTGCCCAGTTTCACCTCCTACGAGCTCCAAACCCATGAAATACATTATAAACAAAGACCTACAACAAAACATATAAAGCAGCTCTTAGAAATCCAGTTTGCCAGTGATGGATTAGGGATTTACATTCCCAAACTACCAAATACAGTGGTCTCCTTGACCACCCAGCTCCGGTGATTTATATGCTGTGACAGATTAAGCAGTCTTCCTGGTTACATATCATTAGTGGAAATCAAAGTCATGTCAGATATTGATGGCAATACCTTTCAAAGGTACATTACTGGCCAAGCTTTATGAGCAGCTTTCACATTAATTATTCAGTGAACAACAATGCTTAAAATATATGCATGTATATACTCTTGGATCCTTGGACTATATTCATCACTGATGATTTTGAAGGAATAGAAAATGAACTCAAACTTGAAGCTAATCTGTACATGGAAACAGCAAGTTCAGGCTTCTCAATTTATAGATTTACTGTTGCAAGTGCATTACATTAAAGTGCAGTAAGACATCTCAACTGGAAAAGCAAAAACTCCTAAATATCTAAATTCTAGCATTAAATAAACACAACTCTCTTTCTTTGGGTGTTGCAAACCTATTCAAATCACAGATTAAAAAACAAATTAAGTATTTAAACTTCCATTTAAAGGCATGCAGTCATTCTGGGTTATGTTATTGTACGTTATCAATACGCTATTGATTAAAACTAATCTATTATAGGCACAGAACAATCCAGTGTTGATGCTTATTTTAAAATCAAGAAGTGATGAAAGCAATTTTCATAGCCCATTTTAAACTTTCACTCACAACATGTAGGTTAATGGAAGTTAATATAAACAGCATGGAACAGAAGGACTAAAATCTGATGAGAAACAATCAGAATAATTTGGTCTGCCAGCTGAAAGGATACACATGTACAACTAAATTGAACTTTGTTTATGCCTTTTGATTTTCAAGCCTCCTCTAAGATGATTACCCTATCTCCAGTTCTATCAAGGGAAAACACATCCCTCTTTCTGAATCTGCTTTTAAATCAACTTTTTAAATATTGTTTTTACAATATTAGGTATGTCACACTATTTAGTTTCTGCTCTAAACATCTGCAAAGAAAATGTACCTCCCGCAAGTCCTCGCCTGCTCCTGAATTTCTCTACATCTGCTACCATTATTTTTATAGTCTCAGATTTGTTCTTGCCATTTTTTGATGTAAACAAGATTAGGGGAAGTCCCTTTTTGTTTCTCCTCTCTCATATACCTTTGAGAAATGGGATCATAATTACAGCGCCAAACCATTTGTGCAGCTGCAAGTAGTACTCCCAGGCACTTCAAAAGAGTTCTTGACCAAAAAGAAATCTCAGATGCTTTATAAAAATAAGAATGTTCACTATGAATGGAATTAAAACGAAACATTACCTAAGTAGGGGTGCACAGTAAACGATGAGATTTAATACAGGAAAATAGCAAGGCCTCCATGAGCAGCCTGCATTATGCTCGTGTTTATATTAAAAAAGCTGCGGTACTTTTTACCCTTAAGCGCTCGTTTCATTTTGTACACAAATTATACCCACTCTGCCAGACACCATTTATAATGGCAGACAATCAGATCAGACACGACACTCACGGGTTTCTATAAACTTCACATTAAAAAAGCAGCATGTCAGTAGATTTGGCTACTACAGGTTTCCCCCATCATTTAATTCCCATTTGTCTTAAGTTGGTAAATGGCTTCAAAGTCGCCGTGCACGGTCGCTCACGTAACCACACCACACATGCAAGAGTCCAAGCCTCTGGTTTTAGGAAATCACCTCGGAAAATCTGGTTTTGTGCCACTCTCAAGGTCCAGGGAATGTACTTTGCATTGGAAAGTTTTCATTACAAGCTTCCCAAGTAAATTTTTTGAGACACAAAAATGGTGAAAACTTTAGTTCAACAGGTTTATTTTGATGCAGTGGGGAGGACAGCAGTGGTTTGTTATACACTGTGTTGAAAAGAAAAAAAACACAGTAATTGATAGCACACAGGAATCAGAAGTTACTTAATTATCATATATGAAAATTGTTTTTCAGGAGTAGACTGCAATTCACTGCAAGCTGTGCTTGGGCACATTTTGCACAGTCAGATTAGTATAAAACAAATTATCCTGAAAAATAATTATATTATTCAGTAATTTTTTAACAGTTCCCTTTCTGAATCCTCATGATGAGCCTCCACTTATCCACGTTTTTTATTAAGAAAATGGATACCTAATCTAATAATACCGCAGACACGAGCAGCTTCATGAATTGTAAAAGTTAAAACTGGAAGAATTATATCTCTCATAAATCAGAGCTCCTCTATTAACATCAGGAAAGGATTGTGGAAATTTCCATCCCTATCAAGTACTGCCCTGAAAGAAACCAGACCTTTGACGTGACTAGCACAGGCTGCCCTCAAGACCATCAGGAAGAAGAATTAGTTTCAGATAGGGAAAGACGTGGGCCAGTAACAGTGCCTTGAGTTTCACCAGGAATGAAAGCTCAGACACAGGGACGAGTGGAGGGGCAGCGCTAGGCAGCACAAGGAAAATCCACGGAGCTCTCCTAAAAGTGGCTGCAAATGAAAGGAGTCTGACTGTTCAAAGCAGGGAATGTAAGCTCTGCTGTCAGCCATTCCAGGGGATGTCTGGAGCTAGACAAAGGGAGTCCCTTTCCGTGGAGGTTTTGCAAAGGTGCTCACCGCCACCTCTCATGCCGTGGCTGAAGCCAGTGAAGGATATTGGTGCTTAATGGACACAAAAAATCCATCAGAACATGTGGCTACAACATCTGTCAAAACATACGGATTAAAACCTAGCAAAACTCACTGTTAAATTGGCAAATTTCCTTGATTTTAGTGGGTTTTTAGGAAAGATGTGGCACGTAAATTTGACGCCAGAGATCCTAATACATTTTTTATTCTTCTAGCATTTGTTTTATCAGGTTTACAATTAGTTTATTAGATCCCAATGGTCTGCATCCAGTTGAAAAGCACTGTCGATCTGTTAAGCAGATGCAAGCCCCTTCAACATACTTCATGAGTAGGATATGGAAACTAAGGCTACCCTTAGTCTGCTGCAGCATTACAGAATAGTAATTCAATTTGAGATGCAGCTCCTAATGATTTGAACAGGCCAGCAAAGCACACACGACAAGGGTCTAGAAACCAAGGGATCTTAGGTTATGATGTGAATGTCTAAATCAACACATCTACAGAATGACAAACACATTTTCCCACATCACAAAGCACATTTTGAGAGCTGGCTAGCTCAAAGTTTGGGGTGGGGGGCTTTTTTTCATCTTTCTTAATTATGTGGTTCTGTCAATCACATAAAATTCCCTCAAAATAATGACCATAAAGAAATAGTGTCATTACTAATCACAGAATGATCACAGGCAAATCGAACCGCAGCAACAGTATCTGACAGCTCCCAGGGGATCCAAGTGCTGTCAGTCCAGAACCTGCCACATTAAGGAGTCCCTTAGCTGAGCTGTTCTACCGATAAAGAACTGAAAGGTGCACAGAGCTGTAAGGAAACAAGTGGAAGAATTTTCTGCAGAAAGTTTGCAGCAGCTGCTTTTTTACCTTGCACAGGTGTATCTTTGACTGAAAACAGCTCTCTCGGTCCTGGTATGGCACCTGAACAAGGACCAGCAGCGCCTCACTCTTAGTACCCAGTGTTTTATCCATGATTTACTCTGGATGTGAATTGTTGGTGCTCTGCCCCTGTCCTTGTGCAGTCAGAAGCCCTCTCCCACTTCAGTTGCATGCCACAGGCCCAGCTGCAGTATTCAGCACACCCAGGTATGCCACACACGTGGAACTCCTCAGTTTTCCCAAGGCCAAGACAAACTCAGTCACTCTTTTAGAGAAATATTCTTCAAAAATATCAGCTAACTTCTTAAACGCAGCTGACATATGAAAGTCTCCAAAACATTAATCAGCTTGAAAGAATTTATACAACAGAAGGCTTAGGGGTGACATTCCTAGTACCTGAAGGGAGTCTGCAAGAAAGATGGAGAGGAATTATTTACAAGAGCATGGAGTGATAGGACAAAGGGGAATGGATCCAAAATGATGGAGAGTAGGTTTAGATTAGATATTAGGAAAAAATCCTTTATTGTGAGGATGGCACTGAAACAGGCTGTCCAGAGACCTTGTGGATGACCCATCCCTGGAACTGTTCAAGGTCATGCTGGACAGGGTTCTGAGCAACCCGGTCTAGTGGAAAGTGTCCCTGTCCATGACAGGAAGTTGGAACTGGATGTTTGTTAAGGTCCCTTCCAACCCCAAACTTTCCACGATTCTATGCATTGATGGAATCAAAACTTACTTCAGGTGAAAAAGCAGGTGCAAAAGCAGCAACCTCTCACAGGGGAGGATGTGAGAGTGTCAGTGAAACAATTTGGGCTGGTGGAGAAGGGCACCTGTGAACACAAGAAACAGGGTCAGTGCTTAACTCTCAGGTACTACATTAGTGCTCTGAGGAAGGAAAAGGAACTTTGCACTTGGCCAGGGGAATGAGAGAGCTATAGAGAAAGAGTCTATAATATATCCTACAAGGCTGGAAAAGTAATACTGGAAAATAAGGAGCTTTTTCTTTCACCTCACAGCAACAATGAAAAAAATATTTAAACCGGATTAGAGTGGTCTATTCTTCATTAGTATTAGAATAGATACAACACTGCACTCCCAGAACTTCAGACTGAAGGAAACAGAATCTGTTAAATATCAAATGTAAAGATAAGAAAGGTTTATGAAAACAATCCAAAAAGCTAACAGTGCACCTTTCAGAGACGTAAGTAATATATTAGTGACTCTGAAAGAACATAAATATTTGTTTGTTATGCCCAATAGAGTAAGTCCTGACAGATCAGCATTTATTTTGCTGACCATCGGGTGTCCAAATTCTTCTGTTGCAATTAATTCCAGTGGATTGAAGAGGAAGTACTGCACAGTTCTGCCAGTCACAAGCAAAGGCTGTAATGCAACGCCAGGTAACCAAGTCCTTCCCTGGGCTGACAATATTCTTCCATCCAGCAGCATCAGGACACTCCACTGCGGAGAGGCTCTGACTCCCCTCTTCATCTAAATTAGTTTTACATCAACAGTTCCTACTTTCCTGCTGTCAGCTACCCAATGATGAATTGGTAATGCATTCTGATGAAGGACAGTGTACACATATAATAAAAAAATATTGATGTTGCTTACATACTTCATGATAAAGCTTTTATTCTTTTTATTCAGTTTGGGGACTTACACAAGCCATGAGTTGGATTTCCATTTCAAGAATAAATTCATGGTTCACACAGATGTTATTTCAAAATCAGAAGCTTGCTGAAGATACTGGGATATAGTGTATGTGAAAGTGCTTTGCTTGCGTTTGGGGGGTTTTTGTTGATTTTTTTTTAACTACCATAGCAATGATGTCAGGTAACCCACAGCTTCTCAGTTTTGTGCAACATGCATCATTCTCTGAAAAAAGTGCAATAGTGCAGGTGTGCAAGTAATAAGATCTTATAAAGGAAGAATATTCTTGCTCGTAAATTAAAATGATCAAACAGCTACTTAGTCTTGTTGAATTCTGATACAAACGGGCTTACGTGAGACCAAACACCAAAAGCCTATTCCACATGGAACCCATGTAAGTCATCAAGTGAGCCATATTTCCTTTTTTAATTTAGAAAGTTTCATTATCTAGAGGAAGGATGAAGATATGTTTTTAATATCTGTCTGACTATTACATGTATGAAGAAGGGCTTTTATTAATAACAACCAGGAAACAGGCACGCTAACCACAGATCTCTTGGCTTCACCTCACCACCGCAGAGGAAAGCGCACGTCTTTCATCGAGAGTGGCAACACATTCTTCCAGCTCACTATTTTACATCCTCTCTGAGGCTTTTAACCACTGGACTGAATCCTGGACAAAGGAATCGGATGCCCAGAACGAAAGGCGCAGGGGAGCAGCAGCTATTTATCCACCCTTTGCAATATTCTTCTGACAGTGTGAAGCGAAGCAGCCGCCGACGGTGCCCGCCGCCGCTCGATATTGAGCGCCAGCGCGCAGCGGAAAGGACCTTTCCATCAGAGACATCTCCAAAGATCCTCCTATTAGCAAGACTTAAGAAGGCCTTTGTCATCTCAAATATGCTCAGCTGCTCACCGCACGGCGAGGCGGTGTAAGAACCATTTAAAGATGTGTCTGACATCATTAATCTGTTTGCCCTCTGACCCGCGGGGCTGAACTGTAACTATGGCGACTAAAGCTTGACCTTACTACGCTGAGAAACTTTAAAGCTCGGTAGTATTTTGGGTCACATTGTTAGGATGAACAAAGGAATAAAGAAGAAATGTGACAGTTTCCTGGGAATTAAGGTCAGCAGGTCAATTGCCCTAAAGCTTTATTGTTATGTGATAAGCAAGACTAGCTGAAATAATTTTTCAGCAATTAGAATAAAAAAAAAACCAAAAAAAAAACCAACAACAACAAAATCTAGAGCTTTTGTTGTCTGAAGTAGAAAATTGGTCTCTGTAAAAGCAATATGCAGCCCATCATTGAGCAAAATTACTCAACAGCCTTCCCTGTACCATTTACAGCACAAACACTGGAAAAAATGGGCAGTAAGTATCAATTTCACATTCTCATATCAGGTTTGTTGTTAATTCAAGGTTTGGGGGGCGTGTGAAACGTATCTATTAATGAGTTTCTGGAATTGCATTTGCTAAAATTGTCAGTGTTTTCCATCCTCCCTTTTCAAATGATTCATGAAGGTAGGTGGGAATAAGCAGCCTGAATACACTGATTTAGAACATCTGTGTAAAAGCAGCATATGTCTTAGGCTGGGAATAAATACAGTAGAGGGGCTTGTCCTAACTAAATGCTATGACAAATACCAATCCAAATATTTACAGTCTATAAAATTAGGCTTACTAACACTGTTTATACAATTAGGTAGTGTGAAGCAGTGCTCACTTCATCATGCGTCAGCAAAATTCATAGCTGTCTCCTCCATTTTATTACAGTTTCTAATTTATTCGATAACATTAATTCCACATCAGAATTTACTAATTAAGAATGTACTTTTTAAGCCTAAAAGCTTTTAAAATTTTAGGAATTCCAACCCATACCATGCAGGACCTCAAATGTACCTTATAACAGCAGCTAAAAGGCAGATAGGTACAAAAGATCTAAGTTGTGTATTGATTTATCATGTTGAGTTTTTTTGATTTCTCACATCATTACTGAAGAAAAACTATTGTGATGCAAACGTGCAGCACAGACTGTGCATAAAATGCCACTTTAGCTTAGCATATCACCCACAAAAATATAAAGTATGTGAAGGAAAAAGCATGAAAAGGAAAGTTGGTGAAGCAGTGTCCTCTTTCACAGTGCGAAAATGAAACATATCTCAACATAGTGTTTTGGGGCTGTCCATGATCAGGATATTTTATTTAATTATCTAATAATGATGTAAGTAGATGCTAAACCAGTGGCACTTGTTCATTAATAAACATTAATGTAGTACAGGAGTACAGTGCAGGGCAGAAGTACCAGCTCAAGCTTCCTGTGCTTATGAAAGAATACAAAAGCAAAATTCCAGGCACCCTGCAAGATAGTCCTTTCCACTTTTGGCTTTTTTTTAATACTCTAGATGTGCCTGAGAAACAGAATTCTACAAAACTGGTTTTAAAAGGTCTGCGGACTGCCAAAAAAGCATAGCTAAAATGATGCCAAATTGTGAGTGCTATCAATAAAGAATTCAAATTTTGTTTAATTCCTTTTGATTCTGAACTCGCGCTGTTGGTTGAGCGCAATCTGAAGCAATCACTGCTGCAGCTGTATCCAGACTGGGGAAAAAATGTTAATGGCTCCAGAAAAGCACTAGAAAAGCTCTAAAGAAGGAATTCAAAACCTAGAAAATTTGTTTCAGTGTGGGCAAATGAAAGAATGTAATTAATATACGCATCCAACAGCAAGGTCGGAGTGATTTACCTGCAGCCGTCAAACCCCAGAATTTGTGACAATTCTTATCACATAGATTACTCGTCTTGCTGAGAATGTCCAATGCCACTGACACCAGGCAGATCACAAACTGGAACAGGTTTTAACAGCAAAGGCAGTTTGGAGGACAAGTATGCAACAGTTCATATTTAAGATATGCAGCAGACTCTTCACCTTGGAAGACAAGATGCCTTTTGAAGCTGTGCCTGTGACAGCTGTGATACTAAAAAATAGTGTCAAGAGGTTATTTGGACCCCATTATACACAAGGTTACTCCAAATGTCATAATGGCACACCAGGTTATTTTCATTTCTCTCAGCTCAATACAAAACATTTAAGAGTCAAAACGCATTTGCTCTTAATAAACTGTCCTTTTGAAACCACTGTGTTTTAGCATTGTTTTAAAACAGTCACCAACTTGCCAATTTAGTGTGTAAATCCACAGTGCTGAATCTTGGCACAGAAGGGGGGCATTCCCAGGTGCCACACTCCCATTACCCACTCACGAACGAATAATTACTCTGGAAGTCAAAAGAGACCCTGGAAAACTTCTAAAACCTCAACAGTTATTACCTTCTATACAAGAGAATCCCATCTGAAGCCATACATTGAAGTACTACTGAGTTGGCACAGAAATGGATTAAAGCCAGGAAATTCTAAGTTTAAGCTGACTCGCCATCCTTAGCACACTCTATTGTCCTTTATCCCTAAAATTTAATTAAACCTCAATCCTGACCAGTTGTAATAAGCAGTACAGAAAACTGATTATCGGAATTGCTTTCCTCCAACGGCCCATTGTGCTACACTTCCTCTCTGCAAAATACAAAAGACCCTATGTACATTTTTCTTTCTCTGTGAAAAGAGGGCTGGAAAAAAAAATCCAGTCTGAACTTTTATTTAGTTGCCAATTGTGCTGTGGAATGAAGCTAAGCATTTTCTTTTAAAAGCTGGTTCAAATTCAGTACTTAATCATGCCACAGCAGAGCAAGAGCAGCAACAAATTATGTTACAATTACATTAGAAATTCTTCTACAAGATTTTGTTTTCAGTCACCTCTAATCTTTCAATAGCTGCTGTTCCTAGGACTGATATTTTCCTAACAGTATTTGTGCCTGCAACTAGCTGCTCTGATCAGAAACATTCGGAATATAAGGAAAATATGGAGGTGCATTTGTGTGCAGAGCACAGACAGGGAGAAAAGCAGTCGCATTTGATAATAAAAAAAGTTCTAGAAGCCATAAAGTATTTCCTTTATTCTTCTACATTGTTTTTTTCCTTATTCTAGGAGATTATTTACTCCTGTACAAACCAATTTGTTTTCTCTGCTGCAGATCACTGCAATATACTGTTACAAAGTAATGGTTTTAAAATTTAAAATGCTATGAACTCCACTTCAAATAACAGACCCAAAACACAGGCCTCAAGTGCCTACATTAAAGCAGACTCACCACTAACTGGATGGATGACTAAGCCATCCAGAGAGAGGTAAAAGAGCAGGCAGGCAGCAGGACACACAAATTGAGAGCACAGGTTTTAAAATTCCTCTTTGTCTGCAGTGCTCTCCCTCTTACCCAGGAAAAGTCAGATGACTTGAAGATATCAAATAACATCTGTTTTCTAAACAACACACTAATGCCTGCAAAATTTATAACACCCACTTTTGAAACAATACAGAAGACAGCTCAGTCTGCAAATCCAAAAACTTTAAAGGAACCTTAATTAGCAATTTCAAAAAGATGTCTATAATCCAGGCAGCATATCACTGCCACGAGATGAAATAAAAAATACATATACAAAGCTATCTATGGTATTTACAAGGATATGCAACAGAATTCTAAAGTCTTTGGGTTAAAACTATTAAACTTGTAGAGCTTCAAAGTGGAAAGGTACAACCCTTCATAGGCCAGCAACAGGTCAGTGCCTGTTACAGCGATGCCTCATCGTTCCTCTGGTAAATGACTCCTGGTTTGGCTGCCACAGCTGCCTTCATTCCCATCTACCTCTGCTTTCTGCCACGAACACAACACAGCAATGTGCTTGCTCGCCAAAATGAAAATGCAAATCCCTGCCATGTCCTCCTGGCTCTCTGGTCCGGCTTATGTGAATATGTTTTCCCAGTACACAGCATTCTACAGATTGGGGTACCATAGCAAAGGACAAACTGCCATTCCCTGCCTTTCTGCACAGCATTCCTGGGTTTACAGAGGTAAATGTTTTCCCAGCAGTCACTCCAGCAGCAGCTAATGGTAAACGTCAATAACTTCTCTTCATCTCTAAGAAGGGAATGAAACTAAACCAACCTAGGATGAGAAGGCAGGTGGATTTCAGAGATGGCTACACAGGATTAATAATCACAGAATCACAGAAGATGCTGAGTTGGAAGGGACCCATGAGAATCATCGAGTCCAACTCCTGGCCTTGCACAGGACATCCCAAGAATCCCACCATGTGCCTAAGAGCATTGTGCAAATGCTTCTGGAGCTCTGTCAGGCTTGGTACTGTGGCCATCCCCCAGGGGAGCCTGTCCAGCGCACACCCACCCTGTGGGTAAAAAAACGCCTTCCTGATACTCAGCCTAAACCTCCCCTAACTCAGCTTTACTCCATTTCCTCGAGTCACTGGTCACAAGAGTGAAGAGATCCTGCCCTGTCTTTGTCAGCACCCACTGCTCAGGGACTCCCAGAATAAGCGCAGCACATTTCATCAATAGTTACAAGAGACTGTTTCTACTTGAAACCTTAAGTAATGCAAGCACCACATTGCGAGAGCAAAGGGTTGCTACAGTCACGACAAAATGAACAGCTGCCACACAATTTGATGAAAGTGCCAGTTTCCATGCCAATATCACAATCCTTTCAATGAGGCATTTGGCCAACATATTAAAATCCTTAGACCATCGGGAAAACAACAAAGTAATTCCACAGTAACAGCCCCGGCATGTTATGGCATCTATTGTTATTAAAAATACAGTGGATGTGGAATTCCAGGTTACAGAAAGAGATGAGTATTTTTTTTTTTGTTTCAAAAATTGAAAAGCAAGGAAGAAAAATGTTTTTGTAGTAATATGACAGGCGACATAAACCGTAAGAAATTTGACAGCTGCATATGCCAAACTCGTACGTTTACTAAGAACAAGTCTGTACGAGACCTCTAAGGCAGAAGTTCACAGATGCAGTGTTGAAGTCAGTTTTGAACGGCGATGGTGGGTGGAAAACCATAACTAGCAGGCAGCAGGGCTTTGCAGTTGTTTTGCAGGCAGCTCAGAATGGTGAAGTAAATAAACAAATAAGTGAAACTGAGCCAGCAGCAATTTGTGACGTGCAGTGTGACTGGCTGTCATTCAGAGCTGGCTCATCTGCTCTTCGAGCGGATGGATTTGACTTGAAACCGTTCCATGCACACATACACAGAAAGTTTCCACTAAAACCACGGAGACTAAATAGAGCACCTAATGAGGCTTAAAACTTGACTTTTCACCTCTCTGAAAAGCATACCTGCAGTACTCTTAAAGCTGACCACAAAAGCCAGCTTCGGCTCCACAGTGCAGCACGCCGGACCCAACAAGCAAAGTGCAGTGGAACAGGATGGGCCCACAGGCACCAGTACTTGTCTGGCTCCATCATGAGCTGCATGGAAAAACAGCACCAGCAAAACGCATTTGATTCTGGGAGGAAGTCTGCTTTTCTGGCAGCTGAGCTGACTAAAGGCCTGGCCAAACACAAGCTGATGCAAAAGTGGAGATGGGGCTGCCCTCTGCGGCAGCAGCCAGCCAGACGTATTGCGCAAACCCATTTTTAGATGCTCTTGCCTGGAGTATCGAGGACCTGAACTCAATAACCTGAATCCCTTCTGTTATGTGCTTCTAGGCTTCACTGTGTGCACAGAGCACAGAGAGCACAGAGCTGACCCGGCACAGGCTCAAAACGATTGTGGCTGAACAATCCATAGCAATCACGACTTGTTCGTGAAAGAATTTACAATTGCAATCAGAACCTCTCTACAACCCCTGGGAAAAATGATCAAGAAGAAATGAAACAGGCTTTGTTATATCCACGAACAATAATGTAAAATAACATCAACTAGAAATAAAGACAAATACTAGGCAGGCTAACAACAAATGGAGTTTTCATTTCTCACTGCGGCTATTTTAAGATGCATTCATATTTAAATATGAAGGTAATTTCCCAGTGCAGCTGTTAACAGCTCTTCCTGAGCTTCTCTTGGAGTTTGGGTGTTGCATCTGCTGGCATTTGCAAGGCAAACTTCTGGTTTCAGTGCATTAGAACTACAAGAGCAGATGTTTCAAGAATCACCTTCAAAAATCATACTTTGCATCTCAGGGAGTACTATGGTCAATTTATTTGTAAAAGGTTAGAGGTTTACGTACAAAACTATGTTGCTATTGTAACAAGCATCTTGTATGGTTTTTAATCTATCTGAAGACAAGCTGGGGTACATATCAGGTGAACAAAACCTATAAATGATGTGCTAGTTTAGGCTGCTGGTGGTTTGAGAAATGAATGATTTTAAAGAATCATTGCTAAGGTCAAGAACTACTCCAGTTTTAATGAGGGACTCTGTCTGCTTCTCTCATTCAAATGAAGATTTTATTTTTTTTTGTCAATAAGTGGTAATTAAATAGTTCTCACACATTCTACTGTATCTGAAAGCCTGCTTATGTGGAGAGAGATACAGTAATGCTTTAATTAGGACTACAGACATACCATATTTGATTCAGATCATGGGTCCAGCTAGCCCTGTCAATACCACCACCACACAGTTTTTCTTTCATAGCAATGTGCAAAACTGAGCTTTGCACCTCTGAGTTTTGTCAAAATACCTGAAGATTAGAAATTGATTTATATTCTGGGTTTAAAAAACCATCTAGAGAACCAAGCAAAGAAATGAAAAGCCAAACCACTCAAGAGTGTGTATCCCTGATCTCTCTATCCCTGGCATCACTTACACTGTAATGACTGTGCTACAGGCCTTGCGCTTAACCTGCTGTCCTGGCAGAGCCAGGCCTGCCTTTGACCTTTTTTACAACTCCTCTCCAAAGGGAATGGAGACGAAGCCTCTGCCATCAATGCCACAAATCTTCAGTGGAGAGCAGTGGGGCTTAGGGTAGAGAAGTAGGTGGAAGAGTGATGGTAAAGCAGCTTTGAAAATCTTTTTCCCCACCAATTAATTGGATACAAAGCTACTACAGTGTAGACCACTCTTAGGGGAAACAAAAACATACTCAGCTGTGCATGTGAAAGGCAAGAGTTTGGTTTTCTTACTTTTAAGGTGGGAGGAGAAACAAGAAACTCAAAAAAAGAGTCAGACTCTGTTCTTCACTAACAAAGCTGCTGTTGTCACTTCTCAGGCGAGTCAACTCTCTTACGTGCTGCACATCACACACAGCTACATCCATCCCGAGGTCAGCCAAAATGCCTTTGTTTTCCTGAGTCACAGAGCTGAAGGTCTCTTATGGGTTCCTACAGGTTACTTCTCTTAGGACTCCCAACACTTCCCCCAAGGCCTTGGGATTGGCAGCAGCAATTTGTGTGTGTTCACCAAAGGCCAAAGAACAAAACCTTTGAGGAAGGAGATTAAAGATGGATTAAGTAAGGGAAAAAAAAAAAAGGAAATGAGGAACACTGATCCAGATATGAAGCTTAAAATGAATTTCAGATTCTGATTCCCATGAAAATTCAGGCTTTTACCACTTCAATGAACTTCATACTCAGTAGCAGCAAGTCATACCCACTAAATAATGCATGTCCATCACCTGCTAAAAGTAATTCCCAGGTCTCAGGCCTTCTCCTCACTTCCCTGCTTTCCAGCAAGTTCTAGGCAGACACCTGGTGGGGGAGAATTCCTCTTACTCCTCAGTGTCCCTAGTTATTCTAGGTGTTGGAACTGGTGAAAAGTGAAGAGGGATGGCTCTAGGAATACCTGGGAAACCCTCCAACTTGAATGTGATTCTGAGAATCAAAGGAAATAGGATGCCTCTGCTGAGCATGCTAGTGTTTTAGGAATGAGATCTCCTTTGCATTTGAGGTAAATTCTAAACAAAATTCCACGGGTAAAAAGTAAAATCACCATTAATAATGTACTACTAGGAAAGGAAATGTGAAAGAACACACACATATGCCTTACAACTTTTTTTTCCCCTGTTTAGCTTCAAGGATCTTTCCACAGCACATTCAGCCAGCAGATGCTGAAAACACGCCAGCGCCCACACCAATTCCCACAGATGGTGCTGGTGGGGTTGAGTCTTGTACAAAACTTACTTGTCTTCTCAACTAAGATAAAGTTCCTGCATGTGTGTCCTTTTCCGAGTCAGAATTTCATCAAATGTAACTACATTTCTCGTGGCCAGGGAAATTCCAAAATTCCTGTTAATTCACTTTTAATGACCATATCAACCCATGACTTTTTGCCAACCCCCTCAGCTGCTGTTGTGCAAAGCCATTCCTGAAACAGCCTGTCTTGCTGAACAGAAGACAGAATAATAACCCCTGCTCACAACTAAATAAATCCGTTCAGACAATGTAAACTCAGTCCTTCCTGAGAATAAACACTTTTGAGTTATTCATATATTCAACACTGGCACAGCCTTTCGTAATTTCAAACCCAGGTATTACTCAAGCAAATCAGCAAATGTTCAGACTCTGGCTCATTGCTAGATGTTAACACAGACTAGACACAAACAACTAGGGTGGTGCAGTTGGCCGAAATAGTGCGCTAATGCTTTGATTTGATTTGCCTGCAAAGCAGGGGGTGTACATTTTTGCAGAGATTACAGATCACCAACTAATGCCTTCAGCAGCACTGTATCCCCATACACTTGCTTTGAGTTTACCAAGAATGCTAAATATTCAAATTGGGGAACTCATACATTATACAACTGCAGAAAACTTGGCCACTGTAATTTTACCAGATTAGACCTAAGTGAAACTGCTCAACGAATAGGAGGAGGAAAGAAAATAGGAAACTCTCTAACATGTAAAAGGGGCCAAAGAAGGACAATGAGGGAGAGAAAAAACTTCAGCAGAAGCAGCTTCTCCTGGCATAAGACCACTGCACAAAAAGCTGGAATGTGAATGTTCCCATGTGGGTTGATGTGTGGAGAAACAACTGTTGGGCACCGCGGGAGGAGGAGAGGAGGTGGGCAAGAGGCAGGGCATGTGCAGAAAGCCTGGCAGAGGGAGGCTGAGTACAGAGGAAAGACAAAGGCGGAAGGAAAATCCTCTGGGGCTATCAGGAAGTGAAAACAAAGAGAAAGGACCAGAAGAACTATTTTCATGGCCTGAAAATAGACTTGAGAGAAAGCATGTGACTTTCAACTTTCAGAATAGACCTATGAAGAACTGAGATTTTAAAAAAATGCATATGAAAATACAACAAGAAACATGAATTTTGATTGTCTGACCAGTGTCTAAACAGGCAACAGCAGGAGCAGCAATGACTTCCAACACTAACAGGCAAAACAGGAACGTGGACAGAAAAGAGTCATCCACCCCAAGCCCCTTCTTAGCAAGCCCTAAATCACCCCTGCCTTGCAAATCTCTCTATCCTCGAAGGCTGGCTCTGGGCAACTGTTGCATAAGCAGCAAATAAAGCTCTGAGAAAGAGCCTAAGACCAAAATTGCACCAGATTTTTTTTTTTTTTCTGCCATTTCAGAAGGTTTCAGGTTGGTTTTTTTGGGCTGTTTTTTAAATGTATTTCTGTACTACCAGAACCCTTTTTATAGAGGCAGGTGTAAAAATGCATTTACCACTTTGTTCAGCTCAGTATAGGCCTCATCCATAAAAACGTGAATTTGCAAATGCAGAACTACCCTGAGGGCAGAACAGCAGGTTTTTTCCTTCACAGGATTCTTCCTCACACACACTACACATTACTAACAATCTCAGTTAAGGTTTTCAAGGTTGTTTTGGAGGAACACTATTTTTCCTCCCTCTAACACACTTTCAAAGCCACATCAAGCAAAAGAAAAGTCTATTCTATTTTGACAGCATCGCTTACTTTGTCAAGTAAGCAAGAAAAAACTTCATGTTCTTCATAGCTGTGAAGGAGTTAGCACTGCTTCTCCTAAAATGTTGTCATGGTGGCTTCATGGCTTGACATCTAACAAATAGGGGAAATTGCCTTTTAAATGCAAATATCAATTTTAAGCATTAGGAGCAAACTTTGCTGGTATGGACTTTATGTAGTCAGCTTTCAATACCCATTGCAGTACATCCTGTAAATAATAAAAAATAAATACCTTACTCGAAGGCTTTGCAATTTCAAGTACCCTATTAAGTTACTTAATTTTGCTATCCATAGCACATGATCTCACAAGCAAAGTTGTTTATTTGCCTTAGGGAAAATACAGATGTGATTGCATCACAGGTGTTTCTGAGCTGACAGGGCTTTTCCCTGGGGCTGTTCAGGAGACCTGGAAAGAAGAATGGGGAGAAAGCATGGACAGAAGAGGGAGGAATGGCAGAAAATACAGGTGCAGTGGTCTAACCTCCTGGCCTTTACAGAGAGACAAAATAACCACAATTACAACTATTATCTCTCACATTCCTCTGGCAGGGGAAAAGAAAGAAGCACACTGGAGCCCACCTGATTTTAAACGAGCATTTCGTTTTAGACTCTTCATACCTTTCTAGCTCTGCTGTGGACTGTCTTGCATGATTATACTCCCATTTTTGTTGCATTTGATACAGAGCTGCTGCACCAACTTAGACAAGGTACTCTATGTACATACACAATGCTGAAAGCTGAATTTGACAGACATTTATATTTGGAAGGAATATATCCAAAACTGGATTTCAATTCTGAAATGGTTCCGATCATTTAAGGACTAAAGTCCAATACAAAATGCAACATGTATTTGCTGAGAAACTCTACTTAGTGAATATCAGGAACCCTTACAGAACATGCATCATACTGAAGTCCATATATCATAGTGTCCTCTTTCCTTACACATCTCAACAAATCAGCCTATGCCTAACTTGGATTTGGGACAGCTTGCTTTGGAAAATCAATATAACCTCATAAAAGCCTGAAGCTAAAACCCACTAACATTAATTTCAGCTTATTCCACTGAATATCAAACTATTACTCTCAGCTTTATCTGACAGAAATCTGTCCTTGAGACGCTCAACAAAGCAAGGGTTCACTTTTGATTCTTGAAGACAGCCAGCACTCTCCTTCTTCACTGAGGATGAGTGATCTCAGATTCAATTTCACTTCCCAGTCAAGGTGTTTGGTTTTTCAACATTTCATAAATGTCCTGCCTGGAAGCGTATTATGACTGGAACCTGATCTATAGCAGGACAAAGCATATCCAAGAAGATTGTCAAGTCACAGGGAGAGTCATTCAGGTCAGCCCTTGGCTGAGGGAGTTCCCAGAACTCCAATTCTTATCACGCCATCACAATGCTCAGGGAAAAAAAAAAAAAAGGGCATCATCATTACCACATTGACCTAATAGCACCTCACAAGAGAGCATCATAAACTTGCAGTAAAATTCTGTGAAACGCATAATGTAGTGTGAGTACTCTGAATTTCCCACCCGACACCTTTTAAACCCTCTCAGCCCATGAAGCGTTAACAAGATTTCCGTGTCTTCCGAAAGGTAATTTCCCTGTAGGTCTGACAAGAACTTTAATCTCAGTGTCATGAGCATTAATTAATTCTATAAACAAAATACAGGTAAAACAATATTTTAACTTAGAAATTCAATTAAAATCTCTCATTATATTCCTAGGCTTTGGCACGTCTGTGTTAAATATTCATATTTTTATTCCCAACATGTGAGTAACGCCATCCTTATTAACAGAACTTCTCCATTCTCCTGGTATTGGAGATACCTTGAATTCCTACATTTTAAGAAAAAGATGGAGAATGTGGTCAAGATCTCCATGTACAAGAGGTTTTTTCTGGAGAGTATTTTAAAGGCTACCCACGTTCTTAAGAAGTATATTTATGGAGTTTACATTAAAAAATACAGTCAAAAATCTGCTTGCAACAGCACATTAAGGACCTTTCAGTACTCCAGAGCAGCTGTGACCTGGTAAAATCTAATTATTTTTCACATGCCCTTTGGAATTCTCTAGGAATATGTACAGTAATTTTTAACCAGTGCCATAAGCACTGGGCCAGCATTGGAATTAAGCTGAGAGATAGCTGGATGAGTACTATATACATCTTTTATGAGCATCCCACAGATCTGTGTTGAGGCTTAGCAACATGGCACAGCAACATAACCCTGGAATCTGTTAGCTAACACAGCTAACTCAGGCATGAGAAATACCAAATACACAATTTTTCTGAAAAATACTACTATAATCTTAAAAGAATCTCAGTTTTTAAAAAAATCAACAGGAGAGCTGCAGCATTTCCAAACTCTTGGCATTTCCACAGCCCACTGTTCTGTCCCACATGATGAGACACAGGCATGCTGTAGTACCAGATGCATCACTGTTCGTGTAATACATGCACATATGTATCCATATGCCTATAATGTGCTGGATGTGCATTAAGATGTATATGCGATACAGTTGATTATTGTGAGCTGGTTAGGGCACAGCTCACTGCCAGGACTATCAATACAGACAACTACACCTCAACATGAAGTCAATTTATTATTAGTTTTCACTCTCCTCAGGGAACGATTAGAATTGAAGTGACAGTGAAAAAATCTTTTTCCCTCCTTATCAAGGAAAATCAATCCAGAATTTTTTAATTAGTAGAATAAATACAGCATGTATACAACATTCCATACATCTAAGTATCAAATCCATCAAGCAGCATTCAAAAATTTATCAAAGCTCCTCCTGAGAAAGGATGAGTTCGGACACTTCTAAGTTTATCTAGTTTTGTTTTTGACAAAAGATATCAACAGCGATTGAAGTACTCAAACTTTACATAGAAGGTGCTCCTATGTGGCAGTTTCCATAGGATATACAGAAGTCAAGCCCTCTTTGAAATCAATGCAGCTTGGCCTTGTAGTCTTCTGATACCAGTAAGAAGTGCAACTGGAGGATAACCAGGATCAGCAGAGACAGTTTTCGGGAGTCTGCCTTCCCCCAGACATAGGCTCTGTGCTGGAGAACACATTGGTCAAAACCCAGCATGAGGTGACCAAGATCACTTGTGCACAGTTAATGAAGAGAGCAGGATGCTCATGGAGGCAGCAGCTCTCTGCTGAGAAATAAACCCCGTTTGATGGAAAATTAAAAAAAAAAACCAAAACGACAACAGAAACATCAACCACATCTGCCAAAACCAACACTACTTGTGTGCTTGTAAACTATGGGTAAAGCAAACTGGGTTTTATGAAAAAACACCTGGGGAAGATGTTTTCTAGTTTGCCCTTCAACTACCATAAATTTTTGGTTGTGTTTGAAGGGCAGAAACTTTAGGAAAAATCCTTAAGGAGTGCAGCCTGGCCAGGCCACAATCCCCCTGAATGTCAGTCCCGGCGGGCACGATAAGCTATCTCGCGGCGAGCGCCGTGCCGGGTGGAGCAGGAGCCAGGCAGCTCGAATCCACTCCACGATTCCAAAAGGAATCAGCTCGGGAAAACCCCCCAACCCTCCAAAGCTGCCTTAGCCCGCAACACCTTTACACAAAGCGCCACAGACAGGGAGATGCCAGGGGAGTGACGGCGCTCACAGCCATGTGGCGACAGGGGAGGAGAAAATGTATTGATTTGTGTTTTAAATAGGGTTTTTTTAAAGCGCCTTCGTGAAACTCGAGGCCTGTCCTGGTCCTTGGACGCAAAACCGGGGAACCGGGATCACCTGCCCAACCCAAAACCGGGCAGTAGGGGATGAACTGGGGGACGAAGGGGAGCCACCACCGCTTCTCCGCCACGGCAAAAAAAAAGGGTACAGAATTTTAAATCCCCCCCGTGCGGGGCTGAGGCGCCACGTCCGCCCCCCTCACCCCCTCCGTGCCGGCGCCTGCCGCGCCCCCTAGCGGCGGCCCCGCGCCACGCCCCCGCCCCGGCCCCGCCCCCCGTGACGTCCGGCCCCGCCCCCGCGGCTCCGCCGCTGCCGCCGCGACTTGAGGGGCGCGCGCCGAGCTCCGTCCGCGGCCGCCCCGCGACAGCGCAGCGCCCGCTCCGCACCGCGCTCCGAGCCGCGCTCCGCTCCCGGCCCCGCCGGCAGCACCGCGCCTCCCCGCGCCTCTCCGCAGGTAAGCGCGGGATAAGCGCCTTTTCCTCCTCCGCGGGACTTGCGCGCGTCGCGGGGTGCAGAGGAGGAGGATGTGGAGGGAAGTTTGGGCGCGCTCCCCACGCCGCCACCGCTCCCCAGCGCCGGGGTGCGGGCACGGCGCTGCGGCGGGGAGAGCCCGCCCGCCCTCCCTCCCTACTGGCGGGGTGCGCAGAGGGCTTAGCCCGCACGTTTGGAGCGCACCCCGAGCTGGGCGTGCGGAGCCTGCGCTGCCCCGGCTCCGGGAGAAGGAGCCAGCGCCAAGCTGCGCTGCGCGGGGGCGGAGAGCAGCGCGGAGGGACCCGCACAACAGCGCCCGCGCCCCGCGGAGCTGGGACCCCCGGCCGCGCGTTTTAACGCGGATGGTGGGGAGTGCTCCTGCCCGCACCCCGCATCGCTCCCACGGTTGGGAAAGTTCCCCCTCCCTCCATCCCTTCTTGCTGCATCTATTTAAAAAAAAAAAAAAAAGATCCGAGGCGATGCGTTCGCGCCCCTGCGCAGCGCTGCCCCCCGCACCACAAAGTCTGCGGGCGAGAAGATGGGCAACAAAATGGTTGCACGGAAAGAATGCAACAGGCCCAAATTCCCGCCCCGACGCCCCACTTTCTTTGGGAAGAAGAGCTGGCTCATAATCCTCCTGCCGTTCCATAGGTGCTCGTCTAGTTCTAATCAACTTTTCAGCTGTTTTCAGTGTATTAAGTGATTGTCTACCCCCGTACAGGCACAGCTAATTCATTTATAGATGGCTTGCAAATAAATAGTTCACCACGTACTTCGTTGCACTGCTCATCTCTACGTGATTCTGACCCCGAAAATCGTTTCACGACTGTTGGATGTGCCAGAATCTTTTGTTTTAAGCCTTTTCCTCAGACGCAATTAGGAGCTGCAACTTAGTTGATCAGGCAAAGCCCGAGTATTCCTGCATTTCCCAAAGCAGCGGTCCTGCTTCCCAGCATCTGCCATAGCTCACAGCACCCAGCCACAGCTTTCTGATTTTGGGGTTGGTTGGCTGGTTCTTCTTTTTTTTTTTTTTTTTTTTTTTATTCCTGCTTAGTTTCCAAGCTCATCCCCTTGGTGAATAAAAGCTCAGCTCTTGCACAGACAGCTGCCTCTCTGGCTCAGTCCTGCTCTTTGAGGTCGCCTCAATTTTAATCTCTCTGACCGCAAAGGGGTTTGAGCTCAACCCTGGCACAACCAGGCAAAGTTGCAAGGAGTGTTGCAAACGCGAGGACGAATGTGTGTAATTAACTAATTCATGGAATGCTGTTACCAACGGGTTATTAATTTGGGCTGAAGGCAAGTTGCTTCCCTTCTCCAAGGGATCAATTCTGGTCAGTTAACAGAGTACAGTGGAGCATTTTCTAAACCAGATTCACACCAAAATGCAGAATAATTTTACAATTAAATCTTATTCCTGCATGTTAGCTGAATGCATTTTCTCTTTGCCTCTTCGAAACAAGCAGATTCACGTTTTGCGTTTCCATGTAAATCATTTACAGAGTATACAATGAGGCTGAAAATGTTCAGACTTTTAAAAAACAGTTCATTATCCTGACCCCAATTTCCTTGTCTAAAATATACTGCCCAAAAAGATAGAAGCATCAGTTATGCTCACTGTCTATTGCCTGGGGATATGGCATCTTAATGAACATTTCTTTGAATTAGACTGAAAAATGCATTTGTCAATTCAAGTGTAAAGAAAAGAATTATTTCCTATAAAACAGAAAGATCAGTCTGTGTTTTCCTTGTCAGTATATGGCATGTATTAGGTCATACTCAAGAGGTTTCAGTGCCCTTCCCTCCCTCAAAAGAAAACCCACCTTCAAGTTTCCTTTAATTTATTCCAAAACCATACAATACAGCCCTGTTTAAGATAGGGTTTCAGATATTTCATAAACAAAAGGTATACCTGGGTTTACAGAAAGCCAATTATCTTGAAATACACTGAGGCTATTCTAATCCTTCTACTTCATGCTGCTATCAAGCTTTTTTTATTTTTGCATCCACACTTAATCACTTCTAAAAGCTGTATTTTTTCCTGTCTTCTGTGCTCCTCCTGTATACCAGAAACAGCGACAGCCCTTGGAATATATTTAAAATGCTAATTCTCTTTCTTCTTTTTTTTTTTTTTTTTTTTTTTTTTTGGTACACCATTTTAACTGGAGAACAACCAGATAAATACTACAAGTAATCAGCATGGGAAATTCTGTAAACTCTCTAAAAAGAGTGATTTGTTTTATTTTTTTTAGCTCCCTCCTTTGCAGGCCACCTCTGTTTTTCTCAACAGGAGACTTTGTTGTAATTAAAGCAGAGAAAACTGGACAGCAGCAAAAAACATCTGACTTGTGGCTCCTAAAAGCACAGGTTTTGTAGCATGCACCACCCCCCAGTGGGCAAAAAACTCGGTAGTAAACTCACAGCGAGCTTTGATCTCCAGAAATAAAGTGGATACATTTTACAGCAAGAACAAAATAAAGATGATTTTCGGGGTTGGGGTTTTTAGTGTTTGTTTTGGTTTGGTTTTTTCCCCTCTGTCACCAGTAGCTAAAAGTTGTCAGATATTGTGTAAGGCAGTGGTGACTAATCCAAGCAATTGCTGGAGTTTGCGAACTTTGCAGTTGCAGTTATTTGAAGTGGCTTCAGTTGGGAGATGGCCATCTTTGTCTCCTTGCAGCAGGAAGCACGGATGCTAATGGCTAGTTAGCTCTCAAGTTTTTTCCTTAATCACTTCAAAGCACAGGAATGCACGGAAGAATTAATATGTGATTGCTTACATTTATTTTTAATAAGCAGCCAAATACCACTCAGGGCAGGAATCTTGAAAAGTGTTCAGTACGTATCTTATGGCATCACTAATTTTATTCTGCCTTTCATGAGCTGTAAAAATCCAAACATCGTTACAGCTTCACATTTTTTCTAATTTTTTGAGGAGCAAACTTAGGAGATGAGCAAACAACTTCTTTAAAAAGAAAAGAAACAAAACTACTGAAACTTTATCTAGTGTTTAAGTAATGTTTTTACATGTCTGGAGTTTTGTGCCAGAAACTCCCTATCAGGTATAATTCTACCTAAACTTGTCAAGAGGGGAAAAATAGATTTTTTTCCCTTAGAACAATGGCAGCATTTGTTCTCTATTTTTTTATTTAATGCCCAGACAAGTTACCTCAGCAGCAGCTCTCAAAAGAAAACCTAGAAGCCATAATTGGCTAAACTCAAAGAGCACTAAAACACAAAACAAAAATCCATTGCAAAAGACTCCCCCTCAAAGTGTTTTCTTAACGTGCAACCTTTCCTGCAGCAGAGTAGTCAAAATAAGAGAGCGAGAAGGAATAGAGTAATAGTCTGGGTCTTTTTAACCCAGCATCTTCAAAACTAGGAAATATTTTAGAAGTAAACTTCAGAAGAGAACCACTCGTAGTTCATTTCCATCCTCTGCAGCAAATACAGGTTTGGCTGATCTTAGGTGTGGAGTCAAGCTTTTACTCAGAATTCATTTCTGAGTCAGATTTACTTGCATTTGAGGGAAGATCACATAAAAATTTGCATTTTTTAAGACACTTGAGTTAGACTTAATAAGACACAAGCAGTATTATTCCTACTGCACAAGAAGTGGGAGCAAGTTTTCTGCAAGTCAATGAAACCTCCAACCAAAAATAACAAAAAAAATTCACCAGCATGCAGTGATACAGCCTGACTGAAGGGCTCACTCTCACTTTAACAAGCTCCTTTGCATTTTTTGCCCCTTGGAAAGACAGCTAGAGGACCTTCTGCTTGCCTAGCGCCAAACAAAAGACTGGGGCACCTTCCTGAAATATGATGATCGTGGAAATTGCAGCTCCTAGACAGGGTGCTTAGAAAGCATTTTGCTGTCACTATCAACTAACCCTGAGTAATACACTTAAAGAAAACAAAGTGTGGACATTGTTTTAAGTCTAGATTAGCACTGTGGAACTTCTTTAAAAAAAAAAAAAAAAAAAAAGTTGGTGAAGCTATTTAAGCTGCAGCATGACCTTTGTAAGCACAACTGACATTATAAGCAGTAGATGGACTTCACAAGTATTTTTAAAAATAAGCACATTTTGTGTTTCTGATATGTTTCAGATTCTAAACAAATACAAAGCTAATTCTGGAATAGAAATACACTGATTAAGCAAATTGGCTTATCAGGTATGTGTATTCTAGTGGTGGCTTTGAATAATAGTTTTGTCTTTTACAACCTAAAAATTCCTAGTAGTTTCCCTTTCCTCTGTTACTTTGATGGTAAGAAAGAAGCCACTGAGCTACCAGAGTTCCTGCTGGAGAACGCAGAGGTAGATTAGAAATTCAAATAAGCATTGTGTGACCTCAAGTAAGGCAGGTCTTGATTTTACTCACATTTCATCACAGCTTGGAAAGAAATCTTTGATACTGCTTTTATAAAAAATCCTGACTTTTCAAATATACCAAAACTATTTATTTTGTAAAGCCATTGCCTGCCCACAGTACAGTGAGTGCAGCTGGACTCCATACTTCAGAGTAAATACGATGTTCTTCTTAGGTAACTTTTTTGGGGGTTTTTATTATAGCTCAGTTTATGTTTAACATTTTAAAATGAGATGTCCCCTTAGCTGTAACACATGCAAGGCCCACACATTTCTGCTGTTTCTAGTAATTCACTTGCTTACACAGTCCCAGAAAAACTAATTTAACCATGTGGTTCAGCAAAGTTGAGGGAAACATTCAACTCGGAATAAAGAGCAAAAATGCAGCTGTTCAGTTTTTCCAATGTCACTTTTGTTACCAAAAAACAGGGAGTGATTTTTGTATTTAAAAATTAAGTTTAGCACAGAGTTCCTAAAATGTGGTCTGTTAAAAAATAATGGCTTCTTTCAAAACCATGTGTCCATGAAGCCTCCCAATCTGATGCTGCAGAAACCTGGACACAGTGTCTGTACCAGTGGGGGTCACTTTTCTTTTCATCCTGCCAGATCAGCTATAATGACTTGGTGTCAGGGAATATTTAGAGACAGCTCAAGAAGGGGAAAGTTGGAGCATGGCAGCAGGATTCCCTTCTTCTCTGTAGACAGATCACTGGAGCCTTTGATATGCAAAAACATTGTTTTCAGCTATAGCTTGAGATATAAAAGGGAAGTGCGAGATATCAAACAATCAAGACCTGAAGAAAACTATTCTAAGTTTAGAAAAGGGAGTGGGGGGTATAGTCTTAATCCACATTTTTGAAACAGTGTCGTCTTCTCCAAAGAGACCTTTTCTTTTTCTTGCTCTTGTTTTCATGTAATTTTGAGAGAAGGGATAAAAAAAATTCCAGGAACTTAATGAGCTTTAGTGCTTTCATTTTAATCCTACACATTACTGCTATTATAATAGTGGCAATAAATGAAGAGATGACTATCAAATGAAGCACAGAGGAAACAGTTTATGTGCTAGAAAGGTAAAACAAATGAACTTTCTGTGTGTGCACAGATCTATGTAATGTATGCATGCTAGAGCCAACGTTTGGCTTAATACTAACAAGTTTTTTACAGCTCAGAGTTCTAAAGAAAATTTATGATTTTAAGTACTTAAAAGTTATTGTAGCCTTCAAAGGCCTATTAAAGGAATTTATATTCCTATTTCACCATACCCTTCCAGAAAATACCCTCTATCATGACTTCACATTAGTTCCTAAGAGACACCATTTTTTTCTACAGCTGTTAAGTTGCTGTTCAGAGTTTTAGGAATAGGGCCTGGGCTTCTTTCCGTAAGCACTTGAGTAATACAGAGTAAGAAAACTAGACACTGGAAGAATACGGAGCTTTTTTGTTCCATTTCATAATGATTATATAATTTATCCAAATTACATAAGTTACCAATAAACATGCATTCCCTTCTATTCTAAAATGTGACCACACAGATCGAGTTTTTGCTTTAAATAAGGCATACATAAAGGTACTTATTTATGCCACAGTGGGGTCCCTCATTTTGAGTTCTTTTTTTCTTTGGACAGCTGCTGAAAACAAGGTGCTGAAAACAAAGCTCAGAGAAGCACGAAAGCAGCAGCAGGAGAGAAAAGCTCTCAAGTGGGGGGTTTTGAGGGGTTTTTTTTTTAATGGTTAACATTTTCCTATGAAAAAGAGCAGCATCATTTGTATCTATTTAAGTAACTTTATATCACTGCATATTCTGTGTCGCTGTAAGGAGTATGACGCGTCTTCTTCACAATAGACCTGCTACAAATTGCAAAAGAGAGTTTTAAAACACAGAGCGTTTGTGTTTAGGTCGAGTATTTTACAGAGGACCAGAAGCTGCTCTAGTTTTGCTCCCAGGAAGGCAGCTCAGCAAGCATTACTCAGCACGCTGTTCCTGCCAAGCATTTTGGTTCCAAGGATCGTGCTAGGTCCCTGGGACAAACGTGATGTCACAAAAGGGAAAAGCAAGTAAACGTTAAGGATTTGTTTAATTTCAGATTTAACCACTTCTATTTCAGACATGGTACCTACAAGTTCTCAGGGGGCATAGACTTGGTATCTCACAGGATACTTTATGCAGTAGTGATACGAAGTAGCCCAAGATAAGAATGCTGTTTTAAAAATAATTGGTGTTCTGTAAGAAATACAAATGAAAGAAATAATAGTTGTTGTTTTGAAATGTTACAGACTAAACCCACGTATATATTGCCAAAAGGCTGACACAGATGCCTGGCTAGTCCCTAGCTCAGAATCAGCATGCTGCAAATGGGAAATATTCGTACAATACTTTGGTAAAAACACTTTCCCTTTCACCCAGCAAACAGTAATTAGTTCCCTTTACACTTAAACCCTATCTCTGTTTACCAGGAACACAAAGCAAGCAACCATTTTGGCCTCCTCCAAGGAGGTAACACTGGCATTTGACATCGGGTGAAAAACATAATTTACAAGTATTTTGTTACTCTCTGTCTTTATTTTTCTACTGAAACAAGGGAAAATACAATTCCAGCAAAACTGTAGTAACATGAAACTATACAGCAAAACATTTTCTGAAAGAGTTCTGTGTATTTTGCCGAAATGCCAATGCTTTGGGGGAACAAGGTGTGCTACTCATGTACAGGGGATGCAACTCGTAAAACTAGCGTGCATCAGTTGTTATTAATTCCAATTTTTCTGTTTTTACTTTTGCAGGACATTAAGAGTTCGAGGAAAGCTTTCAAAGGGGAGTTTTCTGGGAAGGAAATAATATTTTTGTGGGGTTTTTTTATAATGAAGAAAACCATCTGAATTGCTTGATGTTTCTGTGGTAGAGTAACTTGCCTTCTCGCAGTACAGAAGGAATTCTTTCCTGCATTACAAATTTGGAAGAAATGTTAAAAAGTGAGAGTCGGAAGATGGTTCTCTGAAAGAGGTGTGGATGTATCAGGATGTAGCTACTGTACAAAGGTCATACTTGGATAATTCTGGATAGGAGAAAGCATCCTTTTCCTGACCTCCTGAAGAGGCTGCAGTCCTTGGAGCCTCAGCATAATGAATGGTTTCTATCACGCGGCGCTGAAGTTCCCTCCTCTGACTACTACGCTGCACAGAAGAGTTTGTAAGAGTTACAAAGAAAGTAATTCCTGCTAAAGGCATTAAACCAAACAAAAGAGGCTCTCATTCACAGACTTTACATGAGGACAAAAATAGAAGGAAGCTGAAGCTTTTCTACACTGGGGCCTGGTGTGCTTATGTACCATGATAAATCTTGGTTGGAATGCTCATTGAGTATCGTGCCAGGAGCCAGGAAACACACACCACCACCAAGGACCATCTGAGTAAACACCATCGAGAAAAAGCTGCTTCATGGAGTAAACCCTAAGAGTGACTGGGCAGAAAGACATTCCTTTACTGGATATCCTCAAGCACAAAATTTACTCATACCTTTAAATACGGTAGGATCAATATTAATTTCTTTTCCTTTTCAAGCCTCTGAGAATAAAGTTCAATTAGTATGTGAACCCATAAGAGAAAAGGTCATGACACCACTTAATGCATAGGTCATCTTGCAGGAGTTCTCACAACCCTAATTACAATGGTAATTGAATTATGTTGTCTTAAAAGCTATAAAAATGCTAATTACCTGAGCTCAGTGTACAAACACACTACCAATGCAAAGTACAATCTCAGTCTCAAGAGTTAATTTATACTATGCTACTAATAAGATGGGAAAATGTGGTTAAACCTGCCAAATAGACTCTTATGAGTGTGCTACTTAGTAAGACGACTTTTGAGAATGACAAATATTTAAACATGAAATTAAGCATGTAATGAAATATTTCATCCAGTGAAGTAGAAAGCCATAGCTCTACCAATTACCTGCCAGTTGTAGCATTCACCTTTCTGAACACTCACTTCAGCTTGAAAACCAAGCAAAATAGTCCACAGTGTTTCTAAGCTGCACACTGTGAAGTTGAGCACTTGGAAAGACTTGGGAAAAAGTCTTTACTGGCCCTCACTCTTTTTTCTGAATTTTATGCTTTGCCTTTAGGGCTTTTCTTGAACTTCTGAAATAGCTACCACTAGACTTGTGGGTTTGGTAAGGGTTTTATAGTTCACTTAAGGGCTCTTGGGGAAGTTAGCTGGCTTAGGAATTACTTCTTATCTTTCAGATATAGAATGATTTACTTGAACTCTGGTGTGACTTCAGTTCTGTACTTATCTGGTATCTGTGAACAAAGATTGTCAGTATGCATGAAATGTGAAGGAATCCTTAGAAAGAGTCTTGTTGCTTAAGCAAAACAATTCACAGATCAGACATACTTGATTATATTATTTTCAATCACTATGCAGAATAACCTATTAAGTTAATTGAATTAGTACAGGAAGTAGAATTATTGATGTAAGGAAAAAGAAGTAAAATGCATCTACGCACTTGAATTTTGGTTTAATGTGTGTTTCAGATGTCTTCTGTAATGTTGAAGTTGATTTTTTTTATTGCGGTTTCTTCACTGATGATCTGGATAATTTTGTTTGTTTGGTTTTTTTAGATTGTTGAAGATCAGAACTGTATAGAAATCTCATCATTCCTGACCATGATTAGTGTTACCTGGAGCATCTTCCTAGTTTGGACTAAAATAGGGCTGTTACTTGACATGGCACCTTATTCTGTTAGTGCCAAACCATGCCCTTCAGTATGTCGCTGTGATATGGGTTTCATATATTGTAATGATCGCGATTTGACGTCTATTCCTACAGGAATCCCAGAGGATGCAACCACCCTCTTCCTTCAGAACAATCAAATAAATAATGCTGGGATTCCTTCAGAACTGAAGAACTTGCTTAGGGTGGAAAGAATATATTTATACCGCAACAGCCTAGATGAATTTCCCACTAACCTCCCTAAGTACATTAAGGAACTGCATTTGCAGGAGAACAATATAAGGACCATTACTTATGATTCACTTTCAAAAATTCCTTATCTGGAAGAACTGCATTTGGATGATAATTCTGTTTCTGCTGTTAGCATCGAGGATGGAGCTTTCCGGGACAACATCTATCTCAGACTTCTTTTTCTCTCTCGAAATCACCTTAGCACCATTCCCTGGGGTTTGCCTAAAACCATAGAAGAGCTACGCTTGGATGATAATCGTATTTCCACAATTTCTGAGCTGTCCCTTCAAGACCTTACAAATCTAAAACGCCTTGTTTTAGATGGAAATCTTCTAAATAATCATGGATTAGGAGACAAAGTCTTCATGAATCTAGTCAACCTTACAGAATTGTCATTGGTCCGCAATTCACTCACAGCCGCACCGGTGAATTTGCCGGGAACAAACCTAAGAAAGCTTTATCTCCAAGAAAACCACATCAACCGTGTGCCACCCAATGCTTTCTCTTACTTACGGCAGTTGTATCGACTAGACATGTCCAATAACAATCTCAGCAATTTACCTCAGGGTATCTTTGATGATCTGGACAACATCACTCAACTTTTTCTTCGCAACAACCCTTGGCACTGCGGGTGCAAAATGAAATGGGTACGGGACTGGTTACAGTCATTGCCTTTAAAAGTGAATGTGCGTGGACTGATGTGTCAGGCACCAGAAAAAGTACGTGGGATGGCTATCAAAGACCTCAGCGCAGAACTGTTTGACTGTCAGGATGATAGCGTGATAAGCACCATCCAAATCACTACTGCAGTACCAAACACATTATACCCACCCCAGGGACACTGGCCCATTTCTGTGACCAAACAGCCAGACGTCAAGACTCCCAACCTAAATAAAAACTACAGAACCACAGCGAGCCCGGTACGCAAAATCATTACAATATTTGTGAAATCCGTCAGCACGGAGACTATTCACATCTCCTGGAAAGTTGCACTACCAATGACTGCTCTGAGACTGAGCTGGCTCAAGATGGGCCACAGCCCTGCCTTTGGATCTATAACTGAAACGATAGTCACAGGCGACAGGAATGACTATTTGCTCACGGCTCTCGAGCCAGAGTCACCATACCGTGTGTGCATGGTTCCCATGGAAACCAGCAACATCTATCTCTCCGACGAAACGCCCGAATGCATCGAGACTGAGACGGCGCCTCTTAAGATGTACAACCCTACCACCACCCTCAACCGGGAGCAGGAGAAAGAACCTTACAAAAACTCCAGCTTGCCCTTGGCTGCCATCATTGGCGGCGCAGTGGCGCTGGTGGCCATAGGGCTGCTGGCCCTGGTCTGTTGGTACGTCCACAGAAACGGGTCCCTGTTCTCCCGGAACTGCACCTACAGCAAGGGACGCCGGAGAAAAGACGACTATGCCGAAGCGGGAACCAAGAAGGATAACTCCATCCTGGAAATCAGGGAGACTTCTTTCCAGATGATACCAATAACCGGAGACCAAGTGTCCAAGGAGGAATTTGTAATACACACCATTTTCCCACCTAACGGCATGAACCTGTACAAGAACAGCCACAGTGAAAGCAGTAGTAACAGGAGCTACAGAGACAGTGGTATTCCAGATTCAGATCATTCACACTCATGATACTGAGGGACGTGAAAGACTGGTTTGGGTTTTGTTGGGTTTTTTGGGTTTGTTTTGTTTTTTAAAGAAAACAAGAAAAGACTGACTTAACAGTTGCTGTTCTACTGCAAAACACTGGATTAAAAGACTGACAAAGCAATGTACTGTACATTTGCCATATAATTTATATTTAAGAACTTTTTATTAAAAGTTTCAAAATTCAGGCTACTGCTGCGATTAATGTAGTGGGGATACCTGACCACAATTCTATATTTTAGTATTTTTTAGTAATTTGTACTGTATTTTCCTTGCTAATATTGAAGTTACAGACCATTTAACTTTTGTGTTCTACTGAGTAAGATGACTTGTTGACTGTGAAAGTGAATTTTCTTGCCGTGTTGAACAGTCAGAACATTCATCTGAGATCCTTGTAAGTGTAAGCACAGGCCATTTTTCACTTTGGTATCAATAAAATAATGTTGAACCTGGCAAATCAGGAAGATCAAAAAGTGGTTACAAAAACTCACAGAACTTCCAGTGTTGGGTCTATCAAATCTGTAAACCACAACAATATTCAATAAACAAAAATGTGTGTAGTAATGGGCAATATCAGCTGTCTGGATATATCCATTCAACAGTGATGAAATCCAATTTAAACGAGAATTATCAAATTGATGACATGCATGAGACTGAAGCTTTTGACAAGTGTTAAAAAAACCTAATCCCTAGAAGAAAGCATAACCAAATTCCTAACAAGGAATTAAAAAAAAAAAAAAAAAGCAGTAGGCTCTACAAACCAAGGGGGTAGATACAGTTTAGGAATAGACTTTTGGTTATCAGAACCAGTGGTCTGTATATTACAGAGAAAATAGTCGTGGATGCTCACAGGCATTTGGGAGATAAGGGCAGGAGGACAGAGACAACACTTTGAAACTGCTTTGAAAAGAAAAAGGGCTGAAAATGCAGTTTCACAAGAAAAGAGAGCAGGACAAAACCCAAGGCAATAAAAGCAAGGTCTCAAAAACTGTGGTCCCAAAGGTGAGCAGACAAATGGGGAATGCAGCCATTCTGAAGCATAACTGAGTCTGCGTTCAGTGTACTGCTGTTACAGTCAGGAATACTGCCCATTACTGTCACAGTTATCCAGAAATTCCTTGGTAAAGCTGTAAGGTAACATGTTTCTTTCTGCCTTCCTGCTGAACTACGAGCTATTTCATGTTTAAACCCCAAGCCAGTCTTTTTTGCAATAATCATTCTGTTTCTTCAACTAAAAACCAAAGTGCTTTGTACGCCCTTTGGCCAGTCTTGTGTGTGCCTTGATCCATCCAACGCTACATGTATCAAGCTTTTAAAAACTAAGAAAAAAGGAAATAATAAAATACCCACTTTTTCATATGTAACTTAACTATGAAAAATACTGGTCTTATTCATGAATGAAGTTGAAAAGTTACTTCAAAATAATACTGCACCTCTGCAGTGCACTGATAAGAAACCCACTCGGAAGCTACTACTTTTCAGGTCATGAGCTTCACCTCTCTCTGTGTTCAGGTTGACAGTATTACATTTGCAGGTTTTCTTCATTATTAACTACTTGGAAAAAAAAGTTTTCACAACAGGGAACCGTGTGAACAATGAAAGGGAGGGAAGGCATGGAGTTACAATCGTCTGAAATACAGTTATTTTTAAAGAAACAGCAAATGAAAAATATGTAGTATTTCAGACAATATCTCATACAAGAAGGAATGTATACCAAATGCAATTCAATTCTATGAGAATTTAGTGGTGCTTGGCCTGTCTGTTTCCCTAAGAGTAGTAAAGAATGGGAGATGAAAAGAAGAAAGAGTGACAAACACTGAGACTGATGGTTTCAGCAGTCAGCCTGCAAATGAATCTCCTATCAGGGATCCATCTAACTGCACAGACCCAAAATTTCCAGTAACGCACATTTTTTTCACCCTCATTTTCCAGATATGCCCAGGGAAGTTCCTCTCCAAACTCCCTGCACCATGGAATTGTTGACACCTCACTTTTAAAAACATCTCCTAAGCCAGAGGTGCCTGGTAATGGTATGTACCAACTCCAGTGATGCCATGCAAGGTCATAAGGGTATAAGGGAGTTCGCATTTGAAGAGATAATTTTATGACAGTCTTAAGTAAAATGACTTTTCATGTGACATTTTTGTCTGTGAGGCAGTAGGGTGCAAATCCAAAGCAACTTTAGTAAATTAGCCCAGTTGTTCTTACTTCACCTTCCACCAGCAAGAGTGAAAACCTGGACAAGGCTCTGTCCTCCTCAGGGAACCAGGTCAGGCTTGCAGGAGAGCCGGTGTCCTCTTACCACATGTGATGTCAATGCAAAAATACGGCACAATGGAGTGCACAAGACCTTCCTCGGGTTCTACAGCAACTTGTACTCCACTACATAATGTTAAAATTAATTTGGCAAGTGAAAGATTGCTTTCAAACTGAACTGTGTGTTTTTTCCTTTGGCTGTTTATACAAATTTCTGTTCCTCTCCGTGTCAGGCCCGTCTCTCCAAGACTGCTACTTATCATAGTGCTGCAGTTGCTGCATGCAATGCTCCCCAGCACCATCATAAATCCCTTCTGCTAGACAGGTATATATGCAGGTAAAGCAGATTACTACGGCAGGCAGTTTGCTCAACACGTTTATCAAAATAACATTCATTGACATTAAATTTACCTCAGTTTTTGAATTCCATGTTATTTCTGTGTACTGTTCAATATTTAATTGTGGAGCAAAGGGTGGGATTTTTTTCAGTGTTGCCTAAACCTATGTGCAGAGTTCACTTGATCAGTACTCTCCATATTCAAATACTATGCTAAGTATCTTTTACATTCTTTATCATTGTTCCTTTTTAAATTTATATTGCTATCCTAAATTGCCCACAATTCTGTTTTAACCTGAAAGCTGTGTCTGAAAACACCCTGGTACTTGGAAACTGTATTGATTTTGTCTCATCTTGGCACCTTCCAGAACTAGGGCCAGGAGCTGGACTCAGTGATCCTGAGGTCCTTTGAACTCATATATTCTATGATTCTGTGAGAAACTTGCTTCATTTATAAGCTTTTATTTCCCAGCTTTCTACCAGAGCCTGATGTGCAGCAACTGTTAGGGTTTTCTGTTTGTTTTTTTCTTCTGGCTTTAACAGTACCAAATTCAAAGTATTATGGTCTTGGAACAGAGTTTCCATCTCTCTGGCTAATGCACTAGTGAGCATGCAAGCTATCCTGTGCCAATGCTGTACATATTGAATGTAGAGCAGCAAATGCAATAAAGCAAGAGCAAAAGTAATAATGGCTTATTTGCTATTAAAATAATTTACTGATGACATAATGCACTAAAGCACATATATAGACTTCCCTGCCAAGAGGATGAGATTTTGCACATTCACCTGCAGCTGAAGTTGGATAAGATCTTCAGAAGTGAGGATTTATCCAAACCACATTTGTTTGAGAATAGTTTTGGGCAGAACCATAATTCACACAGGTACCCTCCACTTTCAAAATGCCTTAACCTTATTTCCAAGTCCATATATTGTTTTAGCATCACCTTGGGACTGATCTTTGTTTAATTAACTGTTTCTTTACTGATACCAGAACAGCCAGAGCTTCAAGCCACAAGCCAGCACTTAACCATCAGTGATTTTTTTTTCCCAAAGCATAAAGGTACTCCATACCTGAGGAGTTTCATCTTCCCAACTAGTCCAGAGTGGTTCCATCAGAAAGAAAAAGCTCATTGATTGAATTCTGGTATCATTATTTTACTTTTTTCTTTCTTTGCAAATGAATTGAATTTTTGGGTGGTGAATAAGAGTCCCACCCTTTTGATGGAATTACAGCAATTTAAAACACTCTGAAGGTACAGCCCTGACACAGGTATTAAATTCTGGACAGAACTGCTCTAGAAATTTTTTTCTTTTGGTAAACATGAATGTTTGATTTAATAGTTATTTCATCAAATCATTTCCTGCTCCTCTCAAAAAACCTAGATAAAAGCAGAATGTGGATCCCAGTAAAAGGATCCCAGTAAAAGGGTGGCAAAGCAGATGCTCAAAACAAGCACCACCTTATTTTCTCAGCACTGGACATCAAGGAAGATACAGCATGACTGTCTTTAAATGATGCCTGAGGCACATATCTCCCCTGGGGGGAAACTCCAGATGGACTCCTGGAGACACTTCAGATGGGTGTTAAATAAACATTCTCTGGATTTTTGATGGTCTAACGCAAAGGCATACAATACACATTTTGGCAACCAAGTAAATGTCCATCATGCATGGACATCATAAATGCCTATGCCTGAAACCTGCAGGTCAGGACTGCAGACATGAATTTCCCAACTTCAACTGCTTTTCAGAGCCCCTTTTTGTTTTCTTAGTATGCAGATATAATGGAGTCACGGTAAACAACTCCTCAAGATTAACAACATGAGCTGAAAACATCTTTTTGATATCTGAAGCCGGACCTTCTAAGCTTAGCAAGAACACTCAAAAATAAGTTATAAAAATAGAAGGGTCTTAATAGGGCTAATTAAATAATCTGACTTGTTCAAGCTGGTTGATAGTGTTCATACAGGCTGATACTCTGTCCTGAACAGCCCTCTTAAGTCATCAAAAACAGGGAGCAGATCATAGCCAAGTGCTAGCACACACTCCCATCCCCTCGCTGAGCTTAAGGAATATCTGTCTATAGACAGAGCTGTGGAAGGTCTAATTGTTCCAACTTGAGGGGCTGCACCATGTTCTTTAATCACTAACTGTAGCAACATCATTTACAAAAGGATGAAATTATGCACATTATGCATAATTTAATGTCCCTAATTTATGCAAAATATTTAAAAATTTATTTAGCTGAGAACTGCACATGCGATTTATGTAACACTGCTCTCCTCCAGTGGCCTTAGTCCCTGATAAATGCCTACTAGGAAACTGGCTTTCCCCATGAAAACAGATGTTTTTGCGGATGTGGGGATTTGTTTTGTTTGTTTTATTACTTTTTCATATCTTTTTTTTTAATTGTAATTAAGAACAATAAATAATTTTACTGCAAATCTTTCCGTTTTTAGTGGAATACAAAAATCAATTGCTTGATAATTTTAAATTAATGCCCTCAAACACGGCAGGTGCTGGTGGGATAAAAGATGTCCCCACAAACTCTGCTTTCCCATCTCACCTCACAATAATGCTTTCCAGGGTTTTAACTTGAAGCCTTGCTTTTATTGCAAGGATTGCAAAAAGGTAATGAAATCAGTTTTCACTACTGTAAGATGAAAACTGGAGACTTTTTAATTTTGAGATGCACATGAGCAGTTGTATTTACATAATGCAGGCATGGCTTAGAAGCAGAGTCTTTCAGGCTGGGTTACACACGGGAGGCCATGACAAATCCAAGCCTTTGTTCACCTCTGAGCCTGCTGTATTAACAAAATTTCCTAAATTACTAGACCAAGCATCAGCAGCTTGAACAGGCAGTAAGAGAAAGCCTCCTTACCTTACCCATCATCTTCAGCTACCGGTTTGTGTGTGCAAAGTGGAGTTAATTTGGCTTCCATAAGTGTTGTTTTTCCATGGATTCAACGAGGAAGTTCAGAAGGAACAGTTTTAAAAAAGGTAAACCCTTCTACCAAGGAATGCTGACAAAGTAGAAGATTTAAGAAATTATGTAATTATTCCAGAATTACATCCCAAATACAAGCCTGTGTAAACCCTACACACTTTCTGATTGTGTGTATAATATGCTCACCCCCCTGTTTAAGCTACATTTAATGGACACAGGTTATTTGCATTGCACTCCTCCTCAAATTATTTTAATTTTCTGCACAGTTTGAGCAACAACGCAAAAATGTGGCTAGGTACAGAATCTGGTATTTTGTTTGTTTACCTGGTTTCAATAATCTTCTCAAGAAACATTAAGACACTTATTTCCAAAGCCTGATGGAATAAATTACTGCCCACGAGGAACATGAGCTCATTAACAGAAAGAAAGCCATATACAGGGAAATGCTAACCCAGTGAGTAAATACAATTTTAGGGCATTAGCTGAGAACACAGAACCTCCTCCTAGTGTCTTTAAAGCAATTATTTTACCTTAGGAACTCCTTAATGGCATGTAACTTACTTCATCCACTAAAAACCTTTTCATTTCTTCTTGATACAGAAATTACATACAGCATAAAATAAAATTTGAGAATATAATAAAAATTGAGAAAAACGCCATCAGTACTTGCAGGTCTTGGAAGTTTTTCTGGCTGCTGAAATTCAGCACTTTGCAGCAAAATGAAGTAAGCAGTCAGGAGAATGTCACTGGGGGAGCTAAATTGCCAACTTCATGCAATTTCCTTGGATGAAGGAAAGAAAGGCAGTGATGGAACTGCATGTAGCACCTCACCAATTCAACCATGGCTGTCTCACGCCTTCACCTCTCCCAGTTATGCACTTTGGTGCTTTTAACTACAGGAAAATTTTTAAGTACCACTGAGGGTCAAAAAGGTTGAGCACCAGCAGGACAACCACCATCTCTAACTCTTCTTTCTATTATTTCTTTTTTTTTTCTCCTTTGTTAATTTACTAAAGCTCATTGGGAGAGTTAGTTTGGTACACGGGACTTTTATGCATGTAAAAACCTCTTCATTACTAATGCACTTGTTGATACATAGTGGAATAGTGCTGAACCCTCCTTAAAGAGTTTACACTTAAATCCAGGGCAGGCACATCACAAAATATTTTCCCTGGAAATCTCCATTATTCCCTGAACTTACAGAAATATAATATTAAGGGTGGGGGTAACAAGATAGTAATATATTCCTAAGAAATTGCTCTTACCACTGTTGCTTTCCCATGTTCCATATATGAATTTCAGTCCAAAAAAACAAGATCAATTAAAGAGAATTTTGGAGGAGAGGTGCAACACCACAAAATCACATTTCTACTACTGAGAATTGAATTATGCTGAAAAAAAAAGAACAACTACTTGGTTTGTCATAACTTATCTGTCTCAGGAAATGCTCAGCTCTTTCATTATCTGCTGGCCTAGGGACAGAGCTGCACTGATCAGAGCATTTCTTGAGTACAGACAGAGGCATTAAAAGGAGCCAAATACACCTGAACAGAACTAATAGGGACTGGTTTTGTAAAAGAAAATTGTCCTAAATTTCTGTGTTTTGTCCTAAACATTTTTTTCCCAAACTCTGAAATCTATTACTATCCTAGACTACTCTTAAAAAAAAACAAAACAAAAATTAAACCAAATGGCTTATCTTTCAAGCATGGAAGATTTGATGTAATGCCCAGCTTTACCTGTAAAATAAGTTTTAAAGGTTTTGTTTATATGAATTCATACCCAATGCTATGATGAGCACATGTTTAGTGAGGACCTCCCCAGTGTTTTTCAATACATGTTCTGCACAGGAGTAAATGGCCATTTGTGCAGTACAGTTCCCACCCATTTTCCCTGTGTTATCAACTGACTTCTTCAACACTTACATCATTTTAGTCATTAAATACTAGAAGTGCAAGAAGTGGTTTGTCAACATTTATTTAGGGTCTTAGAGATGGGAGAGGGAAAGGACAGAGACATTTTACTAGGATGCTAATTAGAGCAAAAAGTGCTATTGTATGGTGCAGGGAGATTTTCCTTGTTTTACTGAAAGGGAAAAAACCCCCCAAACTTTCACAAAAACTCAGCTTTTGGACAAAAGGACCTATGGAGCTGCTCATGCAAGAAACACACGTTCCCAAAGCAACCACACCACTTTTGGGAAGGGAGGGGAAGAGAGTGTCTCGCTTTGATATGGATTTGAAGGTGACATCCTGTGTCCCATGAAGGAGCACCCCACTGGTACAGTCAGTATAAGCTGGATTGTCTTAATATCCATTTTAAACTCAATGCTGGTGTTGCTGCAAAACTAGGGAGCAAAGCAACCCAGTCTCAGGGACTTCAAATAAACCCCCAAACAAATCAAAAAACAACCAACCCTGCAAAATCCTCAAAAAAGCACCTATCAAAGTGATTTCAACCCAGTGATCCGGTACACAGTCAAAGGATGTAAGCTCTTCTAATCCCACTCTTTGAGCTCCTCCAGGCTCCAGCCCCCGTTGCCATGGCCCGGCTGACACCTCCTGCAAAGGACAGGAGCCCCACAGCCTTGTCTGATGGGTCTGGCTGTGGGTTTACACACTGCAAAAACAGCTCGGGAGGCAAGGAGCATGAACAGCACTCGTTCCAGTCCGGGAGGTTTTATTACAATGAGTTCAGCTCTGGGCAGGCTGCCCTCATCAGCATATTTCTGACGGGTATTTTATTTTGCCTCCATAGAATACCTAACACTACTGAAACTGCTACATTAGATACTGCTGGTTTATTTAGATAAAATAAAATAAAATTAAAAATGAAAAATTACCTACTGCTCTCCTTTGTGCTAATAAAGACTAACTTTATCCTTCAGTATAATCCCGCCAAATCAATTAAAATGCATTCAGTGGGTTGAAAGGATACTAGTGAAGTATTAACAAAAGCTTGGTTTGGATTATGCAAAATTTTTGCAGCAATTGATTGATGCAAAGATTTCTATGGCAGTATTTCCAGGAAAAGAAAATAAATCTAGCTCTTCAAAATGTTTCTTACTCTGTTTTGCTCAGCAGCTCTAGGAAGTTACTAGGTCAAATCCCCACAAAAGTGACCTCTTTCTGGGGTTTTCAAGTCAATCTGTGAGTGACAAGTGAAGTCTCCCATAGTCATTCATGGAAATCTCTACAGTGCTGCTGCTTAAGGATATTAAATAGGAAAATGTCTTAAAATAGAAGCAGCTCATGTCTGGGTATGCTTGGGTGCATCACTGTCAGCTGAGGAACCCATCTAGGACATGCTTGAGCCTTCCCAGGAATGAAGCAGAATTCCTGAGGATAGGGAACTACACCCTGCTAGGTGTCAATGGGTGCTGGAGACCTGCCAAGGCATCTGTTCCCGTATCTCACAACCAGCTAAAATGCCACTATGGAGGGGAAAAAACAATTTTTCCCCTGCTGAGAAGGAGCTCTGGCAGGTGCTGTTACCTGTGCTTTGTCTGGTCAACGGACAGGCAATACTGCTCCCTTTGCAAAAAAACAAACATTGGGATAGACTTTCATCCGTCCAACAAGCCAGGGATCATGCTTTTCTAGTCTTTCACATTTGTAGGAAGCTGCCTCTGACATCTCCCCCCAGGGCTTGATCATACAACGAAGGAAAAGTAGAGAATTTTAAAGACACTGGCAAGCGTTTGGTCTTTCAAAATGTCATCGCTAATCTCCACATCATCCAGCCCGCTCGGTAATCAAGGCAGAGGAACTGTACAAGTGCAAATTAGTGTCACTTATGTCCTGGAAACAAGTAAGAAAGAGGATATGAAATAAGTGTGCCCAAAAGCAACATCTAATTTATTCTCCATGCTCAGATGAGAGATTTACTGAAGTTTACTTCACCTCACACGGGAAAAGGAAACCCAAACAAACATGAAGATATCTCTATGACATTTACCATGTGGCTGAGCAGGTTAGCACTGTATTAAAAGGATGCTGTACAGGCTCAATGGCTCAATATAAGAACAGGGAGGCAAGGAGTGGTCCTGAGCTCCCACAGCCATTTTCAAACACTTCCAAGATAGAAAACCCATCTTCTGCAAGACCTGATTTATTTTTTTCTTTTGGGTCCGTTAGCAGAAAAATTAACAGGAGTACCAGGGTTATTTTAGGACATTATGCAGCCAAACGACCTGATATGAATAAACAGAATAAATTTATAGGGAGCCACCTGTTCAGGTGCAGGACAGATATCTAAAGGCAGGTCTGTCATCAATCCCAAGATGCCACATGCCAGCCTGAAGCATCTCTCTCTTTCAAAGGAGGGCAGCAGCACTGTGAGCCCACGGATGAGCAATCTCAGCACAGGACTCCGAGAGCACATGAAAAACTGCCAATGTTTCCCTGAACCACTGAAGCACAACAGGGAAGCGGCCGATTCATACGTGGGCGCTAGGAAGTTGTCCAAGACCTTTAAACTCCTTTTCTTCTGGGAGCTGACCCAGATTTGACTATTTCTCTAATGGTAAAAAAAACACTCGCTACTTAATACCTGCGGTAAATGATTATATGCTGATGATGCAGGATCCTTGAAGACTGCAAAGGGCTGGAGGCATTTGTTGTTAAATCGACAGTTTTGCACAAGTAATCATTGTAACTGCCTAGGAAAAAATCCAGTATTTCCTCTATGGGGAAAGGCAACAGCGATAATTGCAGGTATTTCATATTAGAAGAAAACTAGCAGGAAAAGAAAAACAAACACCACTTCTGCCCACTCCTCCAACCACAGTGATCAACTTACACATTCCAGCTTTATTTTAATAAACTGGACATATTCTGTGTCCAGAACAGTCTTTTTTAAAAATGTGCTTTGTAAGGCCTTTTTTGTAATATGCTTCCTTTACTAATGATTTTTAAATGTTCTTCTAATCAGCTTGAAAGGGACCAGTAATTTTTGGCTCAGCTGTAGCAGCAATAGAAGGAATCAGCACAACATGCCAGAGGAATGTAAAATGTACTAACCAGATACAAAGTCAGCTATACAATACTGAAATCCACGCAAGTCCACATCAGATTGTCTGTTTAACACTGCAAAATTTGTGATATTTACTCTGCCATTCAAGAATACTCTTTCCATGACACTTACCCTGATCTCTCAAAACCACATATTATATGCATAGCCATAGTGCAAATGGGAACATTAGTGCTCTAAATCCATCTACTCTCCATTTTCTTTGAAAGCATAATGCATAATAAATTATTTTTCCTTTTAAATTACATTTCATTAATCTTTGTCCTTTAAAATAAAGATATAAGCATATGGCCAGATATTTTTCTGTATACTGCATCATCATTCTTACGATAAAATTAATAGGTCTTCCAAGCAATTTTTGCTAAGCAGCCAAAAGTAAAGAGTGAGCAAATTACAATACTAATAATAATTTATTAAGCTACTTTCAAATGCCTTCAGCTTCCCTTTTCTTTGTTTGCAGCATTATAGGACCATTTGATAAAGCAAAGCTGCAGATGTTCAGCCCTTTGTTTACTAAGGTAACTGCGGCTGAAAATGAAATGGAAGTGACAGCACCAGGGCTACCTCGCCTTGCCAGCAGCAACGCTGCGCTGGAGCGGCTGCTGCTGGAGGAAATTAAACTGTAGAAACTCTGAAGGATGACATTACTGGGGAGCTCTGCAATTCAGACTGGCAAGGAGCAGGAGTGGAAGCCTTGGAGAGCTGCCACCACCTCCCTTCCATGAACCACGGTGTCCCTTTCCCGCTATGCTGTTTTCTGGGCTGTGCAATATGTTTTCTTAGACCTGCCACCCATATGGAGACTTAGACACGTTACACCAAGTCAATCATATCGGCCACTCCTGGTGTAACACAAGCCTGCCACATTTATACCTCTGTCAGCACTAATTCTGCTTTTGGAGGAGGGGACAAAACTCTGCTGTGCTGCAAGCAGAGGTTCATCGCTGCCAAGCAAACATACTGTGGGTTCACAAGACAAATAAAAGCTCTCAACTTTTACTTGCACTTCACCCTGCAAAATTCTCTCGTTACAGACACATCTATTTCACAGCAAATTTTTTCTTTTTTAACTTCCCTAAAGCAGGTGCTTATGAAGGCAAGTGCTACAATGCTTGGTCCTTAGAATTGCATTTTAAATAATAAAGGCTAAAGGGCTCTCTGATTGATCAAAGTTGTTTTTTTTTTTTTTAATCAGAAGATCAACTGTTTCACACTGTTGAAAATAAGAGAACAAATCCAGGCAATATTTTCTATTCCCCACTCCTACTCTTAGAAACCCGTGTGACATTTATAACCACAATGTAAAAGCTCATTAATACTCCACGCTGACCTATTAAAAAGGGTTATTGGCTTAACACAATAGGACACATTCTCGTGGAAAACAGGCTAGGAAAGGAGAGAACAGCTCAAGATAAGCCACCTCTCAACAAACAGGCTCAAGGATGAGATCATTAAATGACAGTGTTAAAAGCGTCCAACATTTTTCACCTCCTCTCTGCTCATTTCAAAACTAGCTTAAAACCACAGAATAAGAGCCCAATGAACACCCCAGTACATTTTAAAAGGCAATTCTCTCTCAAAGGCCTGATAGCAGGCAGGGAGTGGGAGAAAGGTTTATTTTAGTTGAGCTAATCTGACAGACTGGCACCTACTCAGAGGTGTTGGAAGACGTCTGGCGCATCCACACACCCACCAAGAGAAGCACTAAATTCTTAAAGAAGACAGCTGCCTATGCATTAAGTTCCCTTTTTAAGTACTTCTCCCTAGAAGCTTTGTTCTTTCTTTTCAAAGAAGTCATTTAAAGCAAGCTCTCAATAAATGTGCTCTGGGGGGAGACACTTCCAACACTTGACCTTGGGGTTTGCCAAAACCATCAAATGCTCAAGGCACCATGCCCATGGAAGCACTAAAAGGGTGAGAAATCACCTGCCTGCCAGATGAAGTGGAGTCCATATTCACCCCCCATGCAGCCTTCTAAAGCCATCCTTTAGCTTAAATAATTGTGGTTTGCTTGGGGTTTTTTTCTACCATATACTTACGGAAAACAATCCTAGTTCCTCTCAGCTTATGTTTTTCTAGGCCAAAGCCAAGCTCTTCCAGGCTACTGGTAAAATGCTAGCTGATCCTTCCACCATTATCCTAATTACCCTTCCTTGACCTGTGGCTGTTTAAACTCATCTTCCTAAGTACAGAGAGGACACCTTCATTCTTTACTGCTCCCAAATGGTGATGTTGAGCTTATAGAAGAAATTAATTTTATCCGTCCTGAAGCACATGACATTCTCCTGAAACCAATTAATGGCAGAGGAAAGCAGTTCTTCTCACATAATAATCCAGTCCTCCTCCGCCTTGCCAGTGTCTCTCAGCTTTGGAGTTGGCAAATTTATTTAGCACGCTTTTAATTCTTCTGTAAAGGCTGCTAATGAAAATATTAAATAAAGCACGATTTGATCTTTGAGGAGCTCCAGCAGTACCTTCGCACAAACTTGCAGCGATAAAAAGGTTATCAAGAATGACAGCATTGAAAGACTCCAATCTTTAAAGGTATCTTACCACCTCAAAAGCCCTTCTTGCAGGAGAGAGGATTACCATGATGCAATCAAATTATGACCAATTATCTCAAGTATTTCAAGCATTTGTGCCAGCCACCCACCCCAAAGAGAAACAAAAACTGAAATAACACTGTTTGGCACGCACAGATGCAGCAAGCCCAGCGACCACTTTTACTCAAACTAACCCAGAAAGAAGGTCACTGTTATCATCTCCTGGTCCCCCAAGATATCCCTCTCATCCACATGAAGATGCTTTCTTAGCATCACGAAACAGCTTGCAAAGCACAGATCCCCTATGATACTGCAATTAGCTAATTTCCTATACTGATATCTCTTGTACAGCGAACAGCATTTTAATTAATTCTTTAAGTATATATTCCTCCAATAGGTTGAACCTTAATTAAAATTAGAAGTGCCTGATAGCATCTTCTTATCTGGTTACAAACACATTTTTTTTAAATTTGCAATGATGATATCGCAACCACATTAAAAGGAATACATATTGGATTTTATGTTCTTTCAGTTCAGCATAACACTAAGAAAATTAATTCAATCTGCATTTACACTCACAGAATCTGTCTCCTGCTTCAGTAATAAATATTTTTGCTTTGTTTCAAACAGAAGTTTTACAAAACTGTTTTAAACTTCGCCCTGGGTACGTCTCTGACCCCCAGAGATCTGCTGATGCTTAATCTTGTATTTCATTAGTTATTGCTTAATTAGAACCCCATTTGAAAGAAGTTGAATAAAAATGGACTCTTTAATTATTGTGAGACATGAAAGAGGCAGAAAGCTCTTTGTAATCCAAGCTGCTCCTCAGCAAGTTTTTATCATGTTTATCACAGACATCATACGTGACTTTGCCGTCTATCTCTCTCTCAGCTCTGCACCTCCTGATGCAGCTCTTCAGTCAGCACATCTGCCACTACTCCTACATCCATCTTCTCACAGCTCCCCTGGCACCGGGGAGCACCACAGCTCCTGGCTGGGAGACACGTTCTGGCAGCCCAGGAGCACCAAACGCTTCCCAGGCCCCACCCTGTGCTTTATCACACTTGAAACCAAAAGACCAGCACAGCAATCAGGGGGGAAACTCCAGCAGTATCTTTCAGTTGTGACAAGTGCATAACTAAACAGGATGCCTTTTCCAACCTAGCAGGATTTATTACAGCTCTAAAGCAAGCAGGCCTTCTTTGGTACTAGCACTATCCTTAAATATTGATTAAAAAACTAGAAAAGTTTATCCTGAGTCCATCTGAACTGCAGCCTTTTCTCTTTATAGCTGACAAATTAACAAAACCAGCAAGTTTACAACGCAAGTACAGAATGACCAAGTTAGTATCTATTACATGCACAACTAAACACCAAATTGTATCAGTATTTCCCCACTGCCCTTGTTCAGGAACCATTTACACACGAACGCCAAATTACATTCTGTTTTCAGGCTTGGGCATCCAAGTATAATTTCAGCTTCCCGATATAAACAAAATGTGCTCAAAACCTTCAATTTATTTGAGTAGCATTCACAAACTTCAGTCGTGTCTGAAACCACTATCTGAAAGGCTTATTTGTGAATTGTAAATTGAAGTGTTACTGCTCTGTATTATGCAAAGAGCCAAATTCTAGCATTGTAATAGAAGCAATCAGCTTGTTATCCTGCCAGTTCTGCAAGCAAACACCTTCTTGGAACATAATTTCCAAAACTGCTTGTATGCTCCCTTAACTGCACTGGTTTTGATACTAATGAAGGATTTACCACCAATTTAAATGAGATGAGAGTCACCCAACAACCCGCACTTCTGAAAAGCTGACCATTATCTTTAACTTGGAATGCAATACTGTCATCAAAAATTCCCATAAGAGCACTTATGTTAACAAACACAAGATATCCAGTGGAACTGAGAAACAGAAAAGTAAGATAGCAGATATCAGGACTCTCGTTTAAATAAGCATCACAGGATGCATTCCGTCAATGCAACAATTAGCTTTGCTTGGGTGTTCAACAACTAGTTTTAGTTAGATAAATTATACAGCTAAAGAGTTGTGTGTGAAAAATAAGAGTACGTGCAACTGTCTTACACTGAGATCATATATATCCTGACAGTCATCCTTTATGGAAAAATTATGCATATGGTGCGTGTGGGTGGACTGAAACCACAACAGGATGAGCGTTACCTCGCTGCATCTCCGTAAGGCAGGCCAGGGTGGAGGGCTCAGAAGAGACTGGGCGCTTGTCAGATCCATCAGCACATAAATCAGTGTATTGGTATCAGCAACTCGAGTCACGTGGAGCCCATTAAACCCTCACGTTACCTCATCCCTGCGGTGCTCAAGAAAGCCTCGTCAGACAGACGCTGCCTCCCACCCGCTCCCGCTCAGGTAACGCCTCGCAGGTGGCAGGTGACATGAGGACAGGCTGTGCCAGGGCACGCTGTCCAGCACACCAAACCACACTGACCAGCACGCTGGGACACAGGCCACCCACCTCCCACAGGCCTGAGAGCGCCCAACAGCCAGTCAGGGATTCGCTCCACGCAAGATGCAGCCCCAGAGACAGGGCAGATGTGCCTTCCACAACAGACAGTGTGATGACAGACATCCCACACCACCAGGGAAAAGGGCTCAGTCCTAATCACTGCTGCTGCAGCATGGAGCCTCCTGGCCTGGCTGGAGTGCAAGGCAGGAATCAATCCAGGAATAGTGCTGGAAGCAAACAGGATTCTGAAAGCAGGAACACACCTGAGCCCCCAGTCCATGCTATTTCATTCCAGAGCAGTTAGCATCATGTTTGCTTATATTGATTCCTTTTCTTTGCCTCATTTAAACTGACTTCATTTTTACAAAGAAAAGCTCAATTATAATGTATTTCTTTAATCCTTCCCACAGCATTATGCTACTTCCTTTACAACTTGTGTTAGAGAGCAGCTTCCCATATCTGTGCATTTTTTTGTTCAGAACAGAGGTTTCAAACACATCTGTCAAGCTGAATGAAAATAGGGAAGAGCTAAGCTCTAGTGTCTTGGGATAGTAAAACACTGACAGTGTTTGCATGCTGCAGCTGAAAACAATATCCTGATGAAGCATCAAGGGGTGTTTCCATCAGCAGACGGGAGCAGGGAGCAGAAATAAGGCTCAGACAGAAGGAAAGGAATTGATTTGGAACTTGAAGAGCCACCTCTGTTTCCTCTCATTTTTCACAGCTATAAATTAGATATTCATCTCTGTGGCTGATTCAGGGGGCTGTTTTAAAAGCTGCTAACAGGGTCTGCACAGCTTGCAGGCTTATGCATGTTATGCATGAACAAAGAATCGCCACCATCATTAAACCCACAGCATCATCAGAGGTACCATCAAAAATTATGTTGGGAAAAAAGGGTATTTGAATATATTTTTCTTTCTGAAATATCAACACATGCAGAGCTGGCCTGCAATCTAAATGAAACCAGGGGAATGCTTCCTCTTAAAATGCATTGATGCTGCTTGAGTGAAAAGTTTGCTGCTGATGGGTTTTATGTGCATCTAAGCTGAGCCAAGTGTGCTCAAGACAATCTAGCAATTCTACCATTTACCATGCTGCAGTAAAATAAGGCTTCTTCCTTCTTCCTAATTATATTCTTAGACTCCACCATAGACTTATCTAATCCCACTACCCTATAAATGGCAATGCTGTTGTAATATTTAGTAATGTATTTCCAAGGTTTTTTTTTTTAGAAAGCAAACAATGAAAAGGAACAGCAAACACAGAATAAAAGGCTAATGTCTGTGCTTCCACAAACACTTGAGCCAAGTGTACTTACACACCAGCATAAATCAAACAGGCACAATCCAATTTAAATACAAGTCCTGCAAGGGTTTTTCATTAATGCATGGTTTATGCTTTTGTCATCTTTTGACTAATTTTATTACATAATACTGAGAGATTTACTATATTACATTACAGCTCGTCTAGTCATAACAGAATTGAAAAAATTAATTTTGTTTCTCTGTTTCAGAAGCCAGAAAGTGTACTATGTCTTGCTGGTTTTCAATCAGTACATTTTTCTGAAATTCCTCTTTTATCCCCTCTTCCCATTTCACATTAAGAAATACACCTCCTATGTACTAATGCTGTTTTAAAAAGCATACCAAAGAATGTTTCCATCCTTGTATATGCTGCCTCTCAAAAAAATGAGATCTTTAATTTTTTTAGTTTCTTCTCTATTTTGCTCCATCCTATTTTTTCAGGGTCTCTGGTCAAGCAGTAATAGCTCAGCAGTGACCTCATGGAAGAAAAAAATATAGAGGCCACACTTCCTTCGTATTTCCCCTACTTGAAAGAGCACAAGAAATTCCACTTAAATTGGGGAGATACATTTACAGCCCATTTTTGAAGATGGGAACATAATTCTGGCGAGCTGTTACTAGCTTTTTGTCTTTTTTTTTATTGTCTTCCTTAAACAGCTGCTACTGAACACCACGAGAGGCAGGATGATGCTCTGAGATGGCTGCACTTGGGAATGAATCACCACAGACAGAGCAGCACCACACGGAATGAACCCACTGCTGAACATTATGTGAGCACTTATCTCCATTTCCCTGTTTAACTCGGTTTCTTCTTGGTTTTATTCTTAAGTATTTTATTCAAATTTCTTAGTTCCTCAGCACCAATACACAGGAGGACCCAGCCATAATACAGAAAATTGTCCACAGCAAAGGCTCCTGTGCCTACATCACCAAACCAGTACTGCTTAGAAATTCCAATCTAGTGTCCCAGATGTTCATGAAAAAAAGAGGTTTTGGCCCAGAAGACTGTGTAACGTACAGAAGAACAGAAAATAAATTTAACAATGGGAAGACAACCATTATTACAGTGTGCAGGTCAAAAACACATTTAAACAAATGGAAGCCATGTTATTGATAAAAACACCTTCCACAAAACACAGTGGATAATACACCTATTATTAGGGATTTTCAAGCCTTTTTATTTGCAACTCATTTTAAATGCACTGCTCAGGGAGTGCTGCTGGTTCCAGACTAATTACTTCCAGATTGTGTCGGATTTTCCCACACACAGAAACAAGTGGCTTGCTGAATTTGGTCATGTCAAGGCGTTTCCACCAGCTGCTTCATAACCACTTCAGGAAACTCATCTGGATGCAATTATGACTTGACTGCAAAGTTTTTGTTGTTTTGATTTTTTTCAGACACCGGACCACAAAAATCATGTTCCTCATTCAATTCCCATTGAAGTAAATAGGATGGTTTCCATAGACTTTGATGACTTCTCAATAAGGTCTCATAAAAAGATGAAAAGTAAGAACTCTTCATCTACCAGGGAGAGAGCTTAATCTCGTATTCTTAAAGTTTGCACATCAAAGAACTCCAGCGTTGCACAGGATTGCTGCACACTAAGTCCAATATATGGCTATATCATAGTCATAGCTGGAAATGAAGAATACTTACATAAAACACACCTCCAAAACTAAGGACTTGGATTAAAACAGACTAAGCTCGTCTCTGTGAAGTAGCATGTTATCAATCCAAAGAGATGAAATCTTTAAGTTAGGAAAAAAAACAAAGCCACTAATTTCACTCACAGATTTTCTTTTCATTTCCCTACAACTAACACATAGCAAACCTCACCTGAGTAGGGTGTACTTTTATACCTTCAATTTGTCACAGAGCATAGTAAGACATGATGCCTGAAGGATTTTTCTGCTTTTCTTCTGAATACTTCTTACACTGTTCCCTATATTCACAAATATCAGCATGCACACTTGTGATGCTTTAGGTGATAGTTTAGCCTGGTTTCATGGTGTTTAGCAGGCCGGTAGACTGAACACCCCTGAAACCATGTAGAGTTAGAGACCAAACACCCTGTTTTCGTGGGCCCTCAAGGTCTCCTAGTAGGACAGATTTTGTAAACTAGAAGTGAGCCCAGCCCAGCCCCTTCTTGGGCCCTCCTGGTAGATCTGCTAATGTGTAGAGTCTTTAATTGTACACTCGACTGGGGGGACGGGGCTTTTGCGGCGTGTTCTACCTGGACGGCAGAAGCCATCGAACGGGATCCTATTAAAATACTGAGGTAAACGACCCCCAACCCTTTCACCGTGTCTGAGCCTTTATTTCCTAAGACCAGAAAAAGGCATCAGTACACATATTTTATCTCCAGATGACATTGTTGAAGGCAAAAACTATTTAAACACCGCAAGGAATGGGGGAATACTTTAAACCCTTTCCCAAGATGAGAGTTACAGCCAACACACTGAAAGTTTTCAGCACAGTCCTCCTCAGGAGATACTACTCCCAAGAAGCACTTGGGAAGAAAGTACTTTGCCTGAAAGCCCTTTACAAAAACCCCAGTTCCAAACTCAGACTCAGGTTGTGCCACATGTGGTGCAGGTGTTTTTGCAGCCCCAGTACCCTCATGAACAGAAACCTCAGCACGAACAACGACAACAGGTGCATATTAAATAATAATTCCTTCTTTACTCAAATATCTACAACCAACAAAGTGAGAAAGTGGTGGGTCCCTAACTAAGGGTCTCAATAACCTACAGAATTCACAGCTTTGCTTTTGCCCTGAAACATTTGAAGCTGCTTCTGTTTTTCTGTATAGCCATGACTACAGGAAAGCAACTGCCTTAATGAACCGTAGAAAGTGTGCTGGAAAAAAGAGGCTGGGGATGAGACCTTGTTCTGCCTTCTAAGAAGTTTCTTGGCCACTATTTTTCCTCCTTGTCACATACTCAGTCTCTGAAGTAAACACACATTTCACCTATAATACAGTGAACCACTATAATACAGTGAAATATATAATGACACAGCATTCTACCTTTTGTTAGAACTGTGCTGGCAGTGTTGATTTTAACCTTACGTTAGAAGTAAAGACTAGAGTTCAAACAAATATTCTTAGCAAAGAAGTTTTTCTTTGAAGTTCCAAAAAACCAACCAAGTGTGAGAAGGTCCTTAGGAGCCTTTTATTAAAACTAGAATTCTGCCCACTTCTTTCATCAGCAATGGACCAATTCCCAGTGTATTCTCATGCTGAAATACAAACTGCTGGCATTCTTCTCTGGCATGCGAGCAATGATCCGGTTATTTCATTCCAGATATGACAGCTAATGTTTAGCATATACTGAATAATCCTATACATAATTGCTCACTATTACGTGGCATGTTGAAATCAGGCCATAGTTAGCAGTGATTGAAAGTTATCAGATTATGGAAAATTAGATAATGGTTTCATTCCTTGGTAATAATTATCTTTTTTTTTTCACTCTAAAAACTTTCTCCTCTCTACCTGTTCTTCCAACTCAGAGAAAAATTAAAAGCACTTTTGCATGCTGTAAACTCCAGCTAGAGCCTAAAAACAGACATGTAACAGCAGAAGAATGACCAGTTGGACTTGCACAAGACTGCACTGCAGGCTGGGAGGAGAGCAGGGAAGGAAGAGCTTTATTTATAAATTCATATAAGCTGCAGTAGAATTAACCTAGAGGAAAAGTCCACCCTTCACCACCAGCAATTATTCAGGCATCTTCAACCGTCATTTATTGGGTATGCTTTAATTTGTGGAACCCAAGACAATTGTTTATCGTGTCATAATTTGGAAATAATTGTAGAGATTACAATGTATTGAAATGGATTTTTTCTGATGGTTGGCAAGAATAATTATGTATTTACAGCATTAGGTAATTTTCTACATGTATTTCCTAAAACTGTTTCAGTTGTTGTGTGGGGTTTTTTCCAGTGGACAAAAGAGTCACACAAGTACAATAATGCTGGATGTGCAAACACCACAGGAAAATTTGGCATAAACCATATGTTTTAAGATGTATCAAGTCAATAACATGTCATTAAAACAATAGATTTTAAGATATGGAAATGAGAAAATGCAAACTTGTTCAATAACCAAGAAAAGCATCAGTGTAAGGAAAACCTTTAATATATGCAGCCACAATATGTTTTATTTGCTTGCTTCACTGCTGGCAGCATTGTAATAACATTGATGGTGTTCAATATGATGTAATTTTTTTCCCCACCTGTGCATTATATCTGAAAGAAAACACAAGGAACTGCAGAGGAGGAAAACACATTCCACCGAAACCAAGAGAAGTTTATGTCTGAATTAATGAAAACAGTATTTCACTCCAAGTTGAAGTGATTTGCCCCAAGTGAGAAGCAGAGCTGCTGGTTGTAACCCACTCCCTCGACTCCTCTTCTCCTAAGTCACTCCAGCAGATCTCTTTCTTCCCTGCCTGTCTCTGTACAGAACAAGACACATGTTACAGTACACACCAGCTCTGCTCCACTGTCAGTCATCTGTCCCCCTCTGGATTCAGTCCAATGCTCCATGTAACTAGGAAATTACCTCACATTTCGTATTTCAGGTGCAGAGCAGGAAATCAATACACACTGCAAAACATGCAGAAAATCCTTCAACCTATGTTTCTCAAACTGAGAATCCTTTCAGAGATTTCTGAAAAATTCAAGACTTTCATTTTCTCCCAAACACTGCCATAACCAACCAGAGCTTCACTACAGCTTCAACAGAGTAAGAATCAGCTCCCCGCAAATGCCACGTAGGAAATCTGTTGATAACACCATGCAAATATTGTCCTTTTCCCACCCAAATGTGCCCCCTACAGTTTCACTGCATTTGTCCACAGAGCACACACATTTTGCTATGACTCAGTTATTTAACTTTTTAGTGCTTATCCATAACAGACCAAATTCTGTTAGTGTTTCTCTCCAGATAAGCTGCTCCAGTAACCACGAGGAATTACTGATGGCAGAAAGCAAGCAGAACTTGCCCCAGTTTCCTTAAATGGCTAGATTGAAAATCTGTCCAATTAATCCTCTTAAAAAAAAAAAAAAAAAAGCCTACTAATGCACTTAAAGTTATAGCTCCAGCACTGAAAGCCTCTTGGCCAAATTCTGCCAAAGATCCCTTAAGAAACAGTACTGGAGGGCTGAGTTTTACCACTCAATTTTGGTCACTGTGGGGAGGCCATTTACTTATAGGTGTGGGGGGGTTTTGGTGTTTCTTTTTTCAAGAACACTTGTGAATATTAATAGCTATATACCTTCAAGATAAATAAAAACCTGTTGGGAAAACTCACACCAAAGGCTTAAACCTACTGCTAAAGAATGCAACTTACTGCTAAGCATCAATTTCTCTTTTAAGTTAACACCGGACAGAAATTGTGCAACACAGAAACGTGCAAAACCACAATAACCATCAGCGCAAACAATTCATTCCCTGCACGGGTTGGGGTTGGGTGTCCAAACATCCTCACTGACTTGTCTTACAGAGAGATTTTGTTTTCTGTCAGCAAGCAGAAGCTACATAACAATTATCTTCCGTTCCCTAAAGCATCTTTTATCCAAATTCTCTGATTTATCCAAATTCTTACAGGCTGCTTTACACTTGATTCCAAAAGTGTTTAGTCGTGGCCTTTGAAAAAAAGACAAAGTGGTAAATTAATACGAAAATCTTAAATAGAAAATGCAAGAAGTCCTGCACATTCATGTAGAACATCAACCGAGCTGACAAAAACCAACTAGAAGATACAGTCAGGGAAATAATAAAAGCTGGCAAGCTGCTCCTCGACTTCAGCTGCCCCTTGGTGACTTGAGAGTGTTTTCATCTTTTCTCAAGACAGCACCAGTCACACATGAATGCTTTTGAGTGCCAGCCTCATTAAAGGCTACGTTGGTACCAGCTCCTATAGCCAACGCAGAATTAATATTCAAACTTCAACTAAGGAGACTGTCACAGTTGCTCCACCAGAGTTTGCATACAAGGAAAACAAGTGTTACAGAACAGGAAAATCACATTAACTGTGTTCTCAAATTGCCGCTCTGAGCATTGCATACTAATGTATTAATATTTGTTTTTAAAATAAGCATCTGCTGCTGGAAGACTGGAAGGGAACAGAAAAGCAGATGTTACCCAAAGCACCACAACAGTTTAGGAAAAGGAAGGCTGCAGGTCACTGGCATCTGCCTGTCCACTGTCAGGGAACAAGGCTGTTAAAGCTGAACCTAGTTAAGGCAAAACCAAAGGAGGGACCGGACAGAAACAAAGCTTAGAAACCATTTCAGAGCCAAACTTTCATGCAAGTATTTAAAATACAGATTAAAGACAACACCAGATTTCATAGAGCCAGTTTATTCTGAGTGCACAGGGAGAAAAGAGAGATTTACCTTTTCACCACCAATAAAAAGATACTTGGCCACCTCAAGTCAAGAAGTCCCTGATACTGGATCTGAGACAACTGGAAGTTAACTGATATTTGAGGGGCCTCCCATTCTCCCTCCTCCCTCGCCTCCTTGGGCTTGCTTTTCCTCCAGCCCAGTAGGGAAAGCAGCAAATGTGCACAGAGGCTACATGACTGTAAGCTGGTAAAAAGCTGCTAAGCTAACTGATGGCAAATCTGCCCTTCCTAAAACGCTTGACAAGAATTTAAGAAGATAAATGTTATTATTTCAAGGAGCAGGATTCTCATGGATATCCCATTCAACTTCAGGAACAGCAAACCATGACAGGGTGCAGCCTGCACATGGCCAGCAGGAGAGGGATGTGCCTCTGGAAGATCAATGACAGAGTTATTCAGAGAGAATAGGTACATGCAAAACATAAACCAACTTCTTTATTTTTTAATAACATGCTGAATGTTCTCAAGTTCTCCAAGTAGAAAGCATTTAAAGATAATTGTAATTCATTCCTCCTAACGTTTCCCTTTACTGCATTATTACTTTTTGTGCCAAGACACATCTCAGCACCGCTTCCATACCTGACACCACCTCCATCATGAAACAAAGTTCAGAGATAAAAGCAATCCTATTTCCACTCGAGATGGTTCTGTTCCACATCATATTTATTTTAGAAACCTCATTTTTTAAATATGTGAAATTACATAAGCAATGCAATAGCTTGCACAGAGCAAGCTAAATTATTCTACACCACCTGCATTAACTTTGGGACAGGACTGTAAGTCAGTTGTGGTTCAAGTAAAAATGACCTGATTCAGTTCTACTACAATACAAAGACTTAAAATTTTTTTTATTTAATAAGTAATTTATGACTAAATGGAATAAGAGATGGCTAATTTGAATGATTCACATATACTAGTGTGCATTATTGAAAACAGTAATATTTTATCTTAAAATAGATTAAAAGTTACATTCCAGAATTCTAAGCTAAATACTAAAATTTGCTCAATTTCCCCTTTATAAGAAATACATATCAGTTGCTGTTTCAATTTTATTTAAAATATATAATTAATCTTTAGCAAACCCAAAGGCAATTTATCACTTCAAACACCAGGACTGAGAATTTACCTGTCACACCTAGAAAAAATTGCTCCAATGTAATAAATTCTATTATTGATAAAGTTTTTTTTAAACGACAAGCCACGAGGTCAGTAACCCACTACCACAGATTCCACTATTCTCCCCAAATGCCACTGCAGAGATGGAGAACAGCAATGGAAATTATAACTCCATGGCTGCAGTCCAAGGAATATATAGTAGCACAAGTAAGCTTCACCTTATTCTGGATCAATTCTATTTTTCTTAGGGACAATTTTGTATAAAAATCCAGCAACAGAAAAGCCAGACTCATAATTATGCTCTCCAAGGGAAGGAATGCTCTGTAACAGAGACAGATGGCTTCGGCTCGTATGCCGCACTCCCCCTTTTTCAAAAGTTCTGCTGCAATCTCACTGTAAGGGCTTTGTAACTCGCTTATTTGCATCTGTCGTCATATTTCGTGAGCTGTGTGCCTTCTGAATAGAAAAAAAAAGTTTTGTTTTTGAGATGGGAGCAGATTTTGCTCATTTATCGTAATAATTTCCTCAATTGGGATACAGCTATTTTCTCACTAAGAAAAATTCAAAGTGTAACATTATTCTACTCCTCTGCTGTCAACAAAAGCAAAATGGAGCATTTTTTTAAAATGGAATAATGCTTCTGGATCAATAAAGACCACAGCCACACTGGTTAACTACCTCCAAAATGTGTTAGACCTTTTGTCTCTGAATACGTTTGTCCATGTCCACAGCTAATTGGAATAACTTGGTCTTATCCAAATAGAACAACCTTTTACCACTGTATAAGAGCTGCAAGACCCAAGGCAAACATAAGGTTAGTATTTCTGTAATGATCCTGTCATGTACCTCACCTTTATTTGCTTTAAAACAACCACAGTTTATTTTGCACATGCACTCCATTTACGCAATTTGCCTCCCTGTGCCCATAAGCCAGTTTTAAATTGCATTAACAACTGAAGGACTGTCTCCTCCTTTTACCTAAATTTATGCGCTGCTTTTTATGATGCTAAAACACAGAGTATTTCTGAGTATGAAATATTTTGTTGGGGCAAGTCCAGAGGAGGTCACACGGGGCTGAAGCACCCGTCTTCAGGACAGGCTGAGACAGCTGGGTTGTTCAATCTGGAGAAGAGGAGGTACCACAGAGACTTCAGAGCACCATCCACTATCTTAAAGGGGCTACAAGAGAGCTGGAGAGGGACTTTTGACAAGGTTATGGAGTGTGATAGGACAAGAGGAAATGGCTTAAACTGCCAGAGGGAAGGATTAGATTAGACACAGGGAAGAAAATTTTTCCTATGAGGGTGATGAGGCACTGGCTGCCCAAAGAAGTTGTGGATGTCCCACCCCTGCAAGCGTTCAAGGTCAGGCTCATGGGCTCTGAGCACCCTGCTCTAGTGGGAGGTGTCCCTGCTCATGGCAGATGGCCTCTAAGGTTCCTTCCAATCCAAACCATTCCATGGTCCTGTGACTCTAAACACTATCACATCCCAGAGTGTCCATCTCCCATCGTGTCTCAAAATAAGCCCCTTTAATAGTTCCAGGTTTGACATAAACATTTTGTGGCCACAGGAGGTGTAGAAAACCCACCAGGCAAGAACCAGCATGGTGCAATAGGAGGGACTCACACAAGTTGCAGCAGGACCTCACCTCTCCAACCAAGCACAGCAAACAGGAGAGTGACAGTGGTGCAGTGCAGTTTGTAATGGGAATGATACTCAGATACATTAAAAATGTAAAAGACAGGATGATATGCAATGGAAATATATCCTTAAGAACTGTTCAAGTAAAAAACTTAATTTACTGCAAAGAAAGAGGAAAACTTTGATTTTAGGGCAAGTCCCACAACTCAGTATTAAGGTTACCCAGAGCACACAGCAATATTCATGTTTTGTGATCAGTATTTCAGCTAGCAGGACAAAAATCAACTGAAGGTTGCTAAATCACATGTGTGTCTTTCTCTCTCCACATATCTATCCATCTATATAAAAATTCAGTGCATCATATAAAGTTGCCAGTAATGCTGAAGTCCCACTTTGACAATTTTATTTTTAATCTCTTTCCACCTTACTCTCTCAAATTGAATAGAGGACATGTCAACTACCAGGCTTAATTTCTGTTCTCATTAGCTTCTACATTATGCAGATGTCAGGTCAGGAAGAACTGTATCAGATAACCAAAAATTAGTAATCATTAACCAATAGCAGTGCCGTTTGCCTGAAGAGACCTATTCTTTCCAAGTGGTAAATTATTTTCTAATTATCCCATTGAGATGGAGACTTCTAATTGCAAATACTCTAAGCAAGGAAAAAATATACACTGGGGAAATCCCAGATTATTAGCAACTGTGCAACTTTCTACATAGGTTTTGCAACAGACTTTTTCCAGTTAAAAAAAATTATTCCTAAAAGACTTCTTCATCGATGCAGATAAACCTGAAATTGAAGTACACGAGGATAATGGAATTGTTAATTCAATTTTTGACATCCAAACACCATTTTTTAAAGTCAAGAAAATAGGCTGAAGCCAGACCTATTTTGAATGTGCAGATATGAGAAAATGAAACGGGTTTTGAGCAGCAAATATCTTCTATTAGCTTAAAATTAGATGATGTCAATATATACCTATTTATTTGGCACTTGAGAGGCACTTCATTTGTTCCAATACAATTTTACAGATCCAGAATTACTCCTGAGCCCTCAACCCCATCTTTCCATTGCAGGGAGAAAAGGAGAGATGTTATTTAATACCTGCGAACTTCAGGATTTTTCCACTATCCATAACCACCAGACTGAACAGCTTCTCACACAACAAAAGAAAGGAACTAAAGAAAGCCTAAAATTACCACCAGATCTCCACCAGGACCAGAGTAACCAGGATTTTGGAAACCACTTGTTTGTGGCCACTGTTGAGCATGGCAGCTTTAAATATCCCCATTGTTCTGCATTCAGCGGTCAGCAGAGCACAGTTCGGCCACCTACTGCTGTCCCCAGCCCAAAGGGACAACACAGCGGGGAAGAAGAGCTCTGACTCTCTGTTTTTTCTGGTTCAACCACAGAACTGGTTCTCAGCATCCTCCTCCATGTCCTAACAATCCTTGAGCTTCACCTTGATCTTCCCCATTTTTGTCTCCTACATAAACCCAGCTGCTTTCTCAGGGATCAGGCCATAACCCCTCAAACTGAGCAAAATTAGAAGAATGTATCAATGTTCTGAGCATCTTTTTAAGATGCTACATGTAATTAGGTGATCTTTAATATTTTTCTTGCCCCCTTGGGACCAACATTCTCGGGTGGCCCAAGACAGCAGGAACATTAGACCCTTAGCACATTGATATCTGAGGCCCAAACACTCTGCAACAAGCATTTAATAAAAATGTTGGCTATAAAATCCTAATGGCTAATTTGTCACTTCCAGATTTCATAACAAGCATTATCATCCTCTCCCAGGATCGCAGCAAGCAAGGTTTGTACTAATGTGGTTCAGCCACAAACATTTCTATTAATATGGCTCGGGCACACATTTTCTACCTAATCAGCCATCTGTCACTCACTGAAGACTTCCCTCGAAGTTTGAAGGGTAGAGGAGAATATTATGCACAAAAGGTAGAAAAACACAAAATCCTCTTTGGTGGCTGCATTTTGGGTTTTTTAAACCGATGTCTTTGCTGCTGAAAGCTGGCAGCAGTACCTAGGTGCAGAAGGTGCACAGATTTCTGCTCTGTGGGTGCAAAATATAGTTTATAGGCCAAGTGAAATCCATAGTCAGCATCCAGTGAACTGCTGGCCTTGCAAACAGCCATACTGCAGGAAGGAAAAGTCAAGTATGTCTTCTGACAGAGAGTCTTTGGGTGAGGCAGGTTGTACAATAAATGTGTACAGGTTAACAGCCTTAATTTTGGTTTCCAGAGAGTTTGGGAGCACAAAAGTTTGTGAAGGAATGCCAGTAAGATGCAGAAAGCTTTTGAGCCTACATTCTTACCACCCTCATTTATGTTATTTTAAATTTTCCACACAAACCCAGGCTGAAATAGCTGTCAGTAAATCCCTTGTCTCAAAGAATTTGGGGTTCATCTCTAAATCTGTAGACAACAGTATCAAAGCTCAGCTACTTTTGAGGTTGCAAATAAGCAGGGCAGTACAAATTTGGCAACTCTTGCTCCCAAAAGCTATTTGTAACAAAAACAACTCAAAAAAGACAAAGTTTTCAGTGAGGGGAAATAATCAGCAATTGCCCTTTGCAGGCTTTCTTAAAAACCACTGCAATATGCAGATTTTTACTTGTCCTAATTGGCTCAGTGCTACCCTACCCTTGCTTTTCAAACCTTTGTGCAGAAGAGAAGCGAGGCCAGTGCAAAGAAGCCACCACAGAGCAAAACACCTCCCACACCAGGAGTTCCATGTTGGTCCAACACTGTGAGCATGAGGTTTGAATTCAGGTCACCTCACCAACTTACCCCTCTCTCCCTGGACTGCTTATTTTCCTCATTAGGTTACTAGAGAAGGGAAAAAAAAAATCTTTCAAGAGGCACATCTCTGATGTGACCTAAAACCACACAAGCTGAAACATCTGTAATTAATTGGCTGCTCAGTGTATTGTCCAACACAGGAGCAGAAGAGGACATGTTAATTGCCAAGGTCCTTTCAACTCCAATTTGTCCAGTTCCTGTGGTTCGAAAAGATCCCTGAAGTCAGAGACTTTTTTTTTTTTAATTGTCATTACAGTTACTTCAGTTCAAATGTTGCCCCCAGAAAGCCTATAAAATTAAAGGAAGATTTGATTTTATCTGCATCTGATTTCTGCTCTTTTATACAAGCTTTAATGCAGCTCATAATTAGGCACTGCTACCTAAGGGAAAATTAATGAAATAAGAACAGGCCTCCAGATGAAGATTTTAAAGCGTGTGTCAGTGACACAAAGTTTTTTTGCCATGTTAGCATATATAATTGAGAGAAGAGTGGCAGAAACTGGCTAGAAACACAGATGATCTCTTGTTCTGTGACAATGCACCTGTATCTTGTAATCAGACATTAAATATACTGAATATGTCGCTGTGCTTTTTTCCTCCCCTTTCCCAAATACAAATCAGAGAGGAAAAATTGCCTGTAGACTGGGGACTTGTTGCTGTTTTTTCTTTTAAAGGAAAACTAAGAAGCTACCTATTGTCCCTTCAAAACATATAATTTTCCTTGAAAACATAAACTCTTCTGTCCAGGTACACAGAAGTTTAAAACATGCAGTTGAAGTGCCAAAGTCATTAAGACCATTTCAGAATAGGAAAGGCTGTATTTGTATTTATAAAGATTATGATGTATTTGCCATATAAAAAACATGGCAATGTTTTTCTAAATTTTCAAGAAATAAAAAGAAATTTAATCAGAAAAAGACATTTCTTTTCCCTAGCATTTAAATATTCAAATATACACTAAAACCCTTTTGATAGAGTTTAAAATTATGTTAATTTAATGAACTCTTTAGTCAGCACTACAGTTATCCTTTGAATTCACCCATTCTATGATGAAGCACTTCTCTGACTGCTTTGGACAAAAAGACACATTACAGTATTGTTGCTCCAGTAAATGCAACAAAATAGATTATTTTTTCTGAACACATTCCCTACTGATCTGTAATTGCAAAGCTGCCTTTAAGGCTGCCACTTCACCAAAAAGAAAATGGCCAAACACACAATTATTTTAATAAGAATAAAATACTCCTATGCAAATACATGCAGCAGCCTGAATTTGACAGAGAAGGGATCAAGTCTCAGACAAGTTTTGTAATTTCCTATTAGATTTATGTCACTTTTATTGCTGCTGTGACACCAGATGCCTTTCCTGTTTGGAACTATAATTTGAAAGAGTTATTTACAAGAACAATTATAATTTCATCAATTGGTTTTCATATTTTCTAGTGCTGTCGCCCTACTTTGTTTTCTCAGTTTACTACTGAAATAGAAAGCTGAATCAAAGAAGACAAGAAATAGTTTCCATTCTCATTTCTTCCTGTCTCAATATATTTTCTCAATGTTCAGTCCTTTAACATGGTTGTGTTTCCCAATCAAGTCATGCTAACTGCACACTGGAAACAAACCACCTTTCAAAAGCTTAAGAGCTGAGCAAAGAAAGATTTCTCAGAAGAGAACAATACAACCCCCAAAGGAATACAGTTAGATACATCTAGTAACATTTGCTCTTTTCTCATGATAACAAAGTGACTGAAAGGATGGGCTGGAGACTGAACTACAGAGAACGTGGCCAGTTCCAAGGCCAAAGAAGCACCATTAGTGAAATCCCCACACTGTAAGACCATGGTGTCCATCCCTGTGACCTGGGGAGGAGATGAAACAGGGATGTGCTGAAGTTCCCTGACTCTTTCCAGCACACAGCACCACAGACCTTCCTACTGCAAAGGTCGGGGATGTGGAGTTGAGACCCTTGAGGTTAAGCCCCTATATTCAAGCAGTCTCTGACTCCATCAGAGGAGGCTGAAAGCACTCTAGGAAAATTTATTACTGCATGTTCACTGCTCAGATCCCACTGCAGCCAATCCTAGACAGGCCCAGAAAACCCCTCCCACATCCTTATTAAAAACTAGAACACTAAACTAGGGAAGCACCGTATCTCAAGGTAAGGACTTGGCACCGGGGTCAGCGGACAACTGAAATCAAGGATGGAAGAATGAATCCACTCGCCAGGACACAACGATCAAGGAACAACTTCTATGTGAACCTCTTAATTTCTTTTACACCTTCCCATATCATTTGACTTGTGTCTAAACAGTCAATTATTCTAGTTTATAGTATAATAAAACCTCCCCTTCCCCCCCCCCCCCCACACTGGTGTCATTGCAGACCTACCTTTAAGCTCTGCTTGGCAGCAGGACCCTAAAACCTGCTTCTAAAAATCACCACACCCACAGCTTGTTTAAAAAAACAGAACAAGAAACCAACAAAAAAATCTACAAAAAACAAAGATTGGACATTAATGTAAGTTCTAGATGCATGTCAACTTCCCTTTAACAGATTTTTCAGAAAAATAAAGGAATGTTAATATAGTTTCTGCCTCATGCAACCTCATCTGTCCTTCATACCAATGTCTCCAGAAATGAGTGGCTGATTTTCATGAATGAAACATTATGATGGAACACCAAAAGGTAAGTGAGAAAAACAACTTTAACATTTGATTACACAGTGATGAATACATAAAATTTACCTGTGTCTGTGTGTAATTTCTATCCTATCTTAGAACAAGGGATTAAAAAAAGTAGTAGGCTTCCTCTCCTCAAGATTTTGCTATACTTTTATGCAGATCATCTGGACACTATCTTCATGTCCCATTATGTAAAGTAAGTCTTTGTGGACAAGTGTATCACATTTTCCTATGCCAAGCATGTTTGGAGAAAGCTTCTCCGAAGACTAAGTGAGGTACAGGACAATGTTCTCTATTTGGGGCATAAGTGACACCTTCTTAAAAAGTCCACAGTTGCAGAAGTTCCAGGAGAGGCTGGATTCAGTTTCTGCTCTTCCCCACTTTTCCTGGGAAGAAACTGGAAAAAGATTGGCTTTCTATGTGAGTTCCTAACATAGCTCCTGAGTAAGACTGGAGGGAAGTGGAATGGAACAGCAGGGAACCAGAGCAAACAAGAGTATTTGGAACCAGAAAATCGAAAGCACTATCGATATACATGAGAGGATGTAAGTGCATCCAAGACTGGTGAACAGTGAAAGGAGCACAAGCCATGGAAAGAGGTTTAGCAAACACATATTCTGGGATAGTTGCAGAATGTGAAATATAAATTGCCAGATTATAAGGAAACAGAGATGAAAGTTTGATTAGAACAACCTAGAAGGCAGGAAAATTGAAGAAGTCACTGACTGAGAAAAAGACCGTGAAGGGGAAATAAGCACACAGCAAGACAAGAATGGAAGTAGAGACAAATAGAAGATGGTTTAAGATAGAAAAAGAGCACAAAAACAAGGGTTGGATACAAAATTTAGAAGTATGGTTGTTAATCTGCTTAGATAAAGCATTATTGTAAAAACTACTGTGCTACAACGGTAACTCCTGAAACCAGAGCCACGGCTCCAAAACAGTGCTAGAAGTTGCGAAGATGTGATTTGGGGGGGAAAAAAAGAAAAAAAAAAAAAGGGAGTCACCCTACAAGACAAGGACCAACCCAATGCAATTCTCAGAAAAACCTAGTTGTGAGATGGATGCAAACCTGTCCAAAAGGCAGGAATGTTTCACACTGAAACAGAACTAATCACTTCAACCGCAGTTGGGCAACTGGTGTGATCTGGTGTGATTCACAGACACACTCACATGGGTTGTCTGCCTTCAGCAGATGGTGGGAAAATGTCCATAAAAGCTTCCCAGCTTTTCCTGTGCACAGAGTAATCCAGTGGCCGATATCTGAGGAATGCAATGCTTGTGTGGCAATGTTGGGCTGCGGAAAACAAAAGAGATGCCGGATGGTTTAACTTGACATCAAACCCAACCATTTGCCTTAATTTTAGGGTTTGGTTTCTTCTTTTTCAAGAACTCTAGAGCCACAGGAGACTTTTTGGAGAATAACTCAAGAAACACAAACACACAGTGGCTTAGCCTCACTCTGGTATTATGTTTTCATCATCTGAAATCTCTTGAGAACTTTCATTAAAAGCATTTTTTAATTCGTTACAAATCCCTAAAGTACAGTTCTACAAGGACATTTATTCTCTTAGGTGGAAAGGTTTGGTCTGACTCCCGCTTATCTCCCAGCAAACCCTCACTGTAAATGCTGCTCAAGTACAGCACCTTACACAGCAAGCTACAATTTAAAAATACAGCAGAAAATATATATTCTTGCATTCTCATTAGCAGGAGACTGGGAAGGCTGGGACTCTCCAGACTGGAAAGGGAAAGGTAAAGGTAAAGGTGAGCAGAAATCCAGGTTTATAAAGCAGCACCCTCTACGGAGAGGCTGAAAAAACCACATGAAACTGAAAGGTATTTAAAACCCCGATAAAGTCCCTTTAAAACAGTTAAAATAATTTTTCACCCTGTGGGCAGAGGACCCTGCAAGCTTCCTGGCAGCAGAGACAGCCTGTGGCATCAGCTCAGAGATGGTCTCAGCCACCTTCGTGCAATCATCTCTCTTCACTTGCTAAAAAACAGAGAAACTGATGAATTCCAGGTAAGAAGCCCTCCCTGGGATGGTGTAGGGAAAGACAAAAGCCATCAGAGGTGAGGTCTGCATCCTACTCTGCCCATCCAGAGCTCATCACCTATCCCCAGCCCAGGCACACAGTCCTGCTAGAGCCATATGTCCCACCATATGTCCAGAGCAGCGCTGGCTTGAGAGACGAACGGACTCGCCTTCCTGCTGCTGCACTCGAGGCTTCTGGATCAATGCTCTTTCCCTGATCAATCAGGAATACCAGGATTTAAGCTTGAATTCCCTGAGCAGCAATAGAATTAGATTACTTTGGTTCGATGCAGACTTAGATCCTAGCAGCTTTCTGGCTTCTTGCATTTGTATTTCCTAGACGTAGCCTGGTGAAATAAGAAGCCAGGTTAACAGATGGGAAGGAATAAAACTGAAGATCTTGGATTCATTTCTGCTAAATTGACAAGCCCATTTCTATAAACTAGGTATTATATACATCACACAGAGCCAACAAATGAAGTGATTGGCTCCCTGAGATAGCTTCCCTAACGAAGCTACCCAGAGAAATTAGACATGTCTCCTTTGAATGCCCCAGAAGGGGAAATAAAGAGAGGTAAATTCATAAGCTTATTCATAACCACCAATCTTATTCATAACCATCTATTTCACAGCATTACAGACACAAAACCTAGGATTTTTACAGTCTTAGTCAGTACTTCTCATAGGTAATAAGTCAGCTTCAGCAGTTAGGTAAAGCAGTTAATTCATAAAGCCACAAGTTCCCCTAACACATGAACACATTGCAGCTGTTTTATATTCAGGGGTTTGTGTAATGCTATCAATTCTCTTCTACTTTGCTTTTTCTCCTTGCTCCCTCAGAAGAATAAAGTAACTCTGAAGTAAAAAAGAAAGAAATCATTCCTTAACTACCTTGAGAAATACGCTGGCGTGACTGAGAAAGCCAAGTAAGACTGAGGGATACAGGGTCTTGAGATATAAAAATTGCCACAGTTATTGAAAAAACCCAGAGATTTTTCTCAGAAGCATCCGAGGAGAGAAGATTCTGTGAAACTTCATGGTATCAGAGAAAACAATCTGCTACAGTAAGTATCAGAAATTTTCCTAAATGAAAACAGAAAACATCTGATAAACAAATGATGAACATTTGCAGGGAAATGAAAATTCATATGCATGAACAGGAATGTGACCCAGGGTAGCACCCCTTACTCCCTCAGGAATTACAGAACATTTGAGAGAAATGAGAAATTCTGATGAATGATAAAACGTATGAATGAAGGAGCCTGGAAACCAAGAGGACAGATTACGAACTTCACAGCATTAAGATTTTTTAAAATCTCATCTCCCTGCAAAACACACATACATAATCAATTATTCAGCAGATTTTTAATAATATTAATTTTGTTACACATTTGCAACCATGCTGATTTTTCTTCCAGAAATCATTTTCACAAGCAGTAATTATGTTCTCAAATGCACAATTAACAACTCCTAGCAATAACATCATTTTGCTTTTAAGAAGTACAGTATAAAATCCATGTTATTTTTGCATTTTCTAGAACTCAAGTTACTGGCAATCTTTGAGGCTTGTACTCCAGAGTTTCTCCAAGGTAAGAAAGGGAAGATAGTGGCCAAGGCAAATCAAGAGACAAAAACAGCTGGTTTTCATCATGGTCTTGAGAATGGTTGTATTAAGAGATTAGTCAGGCCTAAGAAACAACCTTCTTTATTTTACTCAGTTTGGAAGTAGATACACCTCACAAGAGCAGCAGAAATCAATATTAGCCCGAACCGCAATGAGCCTTCACATTCAGAAGTTCAGCTGCAAATGGGGTCAAAAAGAGCAGAAAAAGAATATTTGAATAGTACAGTGATCCATGAACTCAATTCAAGGCAGTAAATAACATCTGTGCCTGAGCGAGCAATAATACTTTATAAAACAATAACAAATGACTACACTTCTGACTGATAGGAAATTATTACACCGCAGGCAAAACTGTTGCCAATGGAATACTTCTTTCCTAGGGAAAGGGACTTTTGTGATCATTCCTTCCTGCATTAACTTTCAGCTTGCTAACTTCAGAGGCAGGGATTACAGGTATTGTACGTTTGTATTGTATTTAAATTGTATGTTTGGCAACAAATGGAGTTGGTGTGGATTACAGAGACCTGGTTAACACTTTGCCAGTCTTACAAAGCAGGAATCTGCCACGGCACAGAGACCTCTGTCCCAGCCAGCAGCCAGGTGGGAAAATAAAAAAACAAAAAAATTTTAAAACAGAAACAAACAAAAAGAAGGAAACATGTAAAGGTAGCATTTGAAGACACAGAAGGAAAGATGCACTCAGACATCTGGGTATAAGAACATATTTACATCAATGCACATCTGCACAGACACTCCAGAGAAAAATTCATGGACCTTTCAGACCATGAAGAATAAGAGAATTGTTTTCACTCTTGCAGCAATGCATGGACACGGTACTGAGTTCATATTGAAGATAAATGTTTGCTTTATTACTCTTGGTCAGTGCCCATTAAAGGGGATGAAAAGCAGTCAGTAAAAAAAAAAAAATCTGGTGACCCTCTTGTGCTATATAAAGCGCAAAATACCTCTTGTTTCCTCTTGTTTTGCGACACAATAAAACTGGAAAAAAATACTATTCTTCATGCTTGAGGGATCTTTCCCTCAAGTGAATAGCAGAACAAGTTCAAACAATTTAGCCAAGATCATTACTAAAAGTTTTGTCATCTAATCAAGATCCAGATTTTACAAAATTTTTACTAAGTTTTCATATAGAGTATCATGAGAATTAATCCATTTCAAGTCTGGCTATCTGAAGCTCAATCCCAGCTTAGTGATTATAAAAGCAAAAGGAAAACCGCCAAATAATCTCTACAATTTCTTCTCCTTCCTTCCTCTCAGAAAAAAAGCATTTTATATTACCCATCACATCTTGATTTTACCACTCTCTTGCATACCACAAACTGTTGACTGGCCTGTTTTATAGAACTGACTGTACATATACAAGCCCTGAAACATTTGAAAACTAAAAGCGTACACAAAACTAACATCCCTGTCATGTTTAAGAGTCCAGAATACATCAAATGAGAATAAACTCCAGGTGCTATTATGCAGGAAGGTGTAAGAGATAAAACAGTAATTCAGATAAAATTGCTGAGAAAGTTTCTCACTTGAGATTATCAGTCCATTGTCTCAGAGGGGCAATGAGCTGCTGGTGATCCTGGTACCCTAAAGACAGCACAAGCAACAGGTCTGACTGATCACTATTTACCTAATTAATAAACTCTAAAACAAACTTGTACCATCTCTCATTAAGAAGTCTAAGAAATGTTTCACATTTCTATCAGAGGAAATTATTCTCATTTATTTTACAAGATATTGTCACATTTGTAAAAAATGCTGATACACAACTACTGCTATTGATAATTAGACATGCAACTCAAGCTACGTGTGGTAGAAACAGTTACTCCTCTTCAAACGATCCAAACCCTTGTAGAAATAGTAATTAACAAGAAAACAGCAATTACAGATTTATGTGCTACCTTAAACATGAATACAGACATCACATAAACAATTCTGTGCACGTAGCTGTTTTAATTAGTCCTTGTGCACTTTGTGTGAAAATGAACATTCCAGTGACTTACTGTTTAAGCACTAAATTTAGAAATTTTTATTGTAGAAGCAATAAAAATCAAATAATTAACTGGGACTCATACTCAGCCTGATAATATTATCAGTACTGGGGTACATATTTTTTTATATACACATGCATATATATGAGTAATTAATTCTGAGATAAACATTCCATAAGCTGTCATTTGTGTCTTGCAGATTTACTTTTCCTCTAAGAGTTCGATTTCACTCTACTCATCTGTTTTGTGTAACTACTTCACACTAAACTTTTAAACTACTGTACTGCAAGTGTAACATCCCCTATTGCACAATGCAACCAAAATTTTTTTTCTGAAACCATTTCTTTCAGAAACCAACTTTGCCTCATGTATTTTTTCTTTCTAATGAGGTAATAATTCCATTCTTTTCAAAGCACTCATTATTGACTGATGCTTTATGTTAGGCTGCACTGGAACAGCTGCATCATGGCTGGTTTGGTAAGGCAGAAGAGTTACAACCTGATACCGCACGTCCCGGCTTGTTTGCTCCAGCCTTGTAATTTCTTTCCTTGTTTTGAAATCAAGTATCCTAAATTCCAATATACTTTTGAAGCAGCTTGTTGCTTTTAATGATCACAACCATTTTGAAGCCAAGCTGAATGGTGCCTTCAGGGCATTGTTATTAAGGGAGAAGAAATTCACTGATGCAGACACGAGCACACGCTGCCTCTCAGGCTCTATTTTTATAGACCATTAGAAATCTGCCACATTTTGTCACATTCCCACAATGTGGCACTTCAGGGCTTTGCCAGCACCTACCCTACGTGGGATTATTCTGTCAAATCTTACGAACACCTTGCCGAGTCTTGAGGGGTTTTGACAAAATTCAATTCCAACTGCAATACCTTCCCCACCCACCCCCAGAAAACACCCACTACCTTCAACCTTCCTTGTACCTGTCTGTAAAAACTCTAGAGAAACTTTGAGTCAAAGCAACATGTTTCTTCACAGAGAACAGCAAGTCATAGGTACCTGTAGTAAGTGTTGACATTGTGTCCATAAAGCTCAAGTAGTTTGGGCAAGGAATTTTTACCCCTACATAGTCTTATCCCCTTCAGAGAGCAATGCTGCGCCCACCTGCGCATGGGCACGGAATGAACTCCCTCAGAGTTCCCAGCAGAAGCTGAACACCATTAAGGTATTTCACCGAATCCCGTGGAATATCCCTGCCTCAATCAATTTTGGGGGAGTTGCCTTTCCTTTATCTTGGTATTGTAACTCTTCACTGCTATGACTCACCCTCCCTCTCCCCCACTGCTTTTGTTCCATAGGATTTGCTGGAACTTCTCCTTGGCACCAAACAGTACCAGCTGCTTTTATGCACAAACAATGACTACTTTTCTATTTCCATTAATGTACAAACCAAACATTTTCATAACAAATATGATCCAGTCACCAATACTTCTTCTTCATTCCCCCTTTTCCTTTAGAGAAATAAAAACACTCACTGGTATTCCTTAGACAAAATTTAAACATCAGATATCTGGGATGTTCCTCCTCCTTCATGTGAATTCTATTTGACAAAAGTTCAGCAAAGGGAACTATTACCACAATCCCCTGGCTGGTAGCAGCACCATCGAGGGCATAAAAATGTGCAAAAAAAGGGGGGTTTTGCAAAAAAAAAAAAATACACTATACTTGGACATTTTATAAGTGCCAAAATCACCACTGAAAGGCCCAGCAGCTCCTGTTTTCAGCTTCTGCCTGTGCCCACCCAGGGAAATCCTTTTCTAACTTTCACAGCATGACCAGATACATAAGAAGAGAACTTGGTTTCATTACATCTAAGAAACAAAATATGCCAACAAACTGGAGTTCATCCTGTGAAGATTACCACAACTAAGTGGAATGTCATTTAAAGTACCAAAATGCAAACTAAGAGGTTAACAAATCCCTATTTCACATCCAATACCAAATCCCATGTCAATTGGTGATGGGCACACACACGTGGCAAAGTGCTTCCAATTAACACTCAAGATCTAACTTCTTGTGTCTGAATTTTGTCTTTTGCTTTGTTACACTGGATTTGGCAGCTGTTGCAAACAAGCAAAAGTAGGTTAGAAAGAAGGAGCAGGGGAAAAAAAAAACTATTCAAATGTACTTTGAATAGTTAGAACAAATGCCTAATTGTGGATTAATTATTTAAAGACTGCACAAGGATTCTTTATCAGATTTTATTACAAGACCAAAAGCTTGGCCATGACAAGGTATGGGAAGGGTTTTACAATGTCAGGGCTGTTGATGCACATACACCACTGGCAGAAAAAATTCAATACCTGAAGTAAGGGGAAGCAGAGACAAGGACACCTGTCCACCTTCTCCATCATCCTGAATTTCTCAGCACCACCATCCCCACTCCGAACCCCTGAACAAGCAAAAGAGTGCAGCCATCCAGCACTGAAGAGCTGTGTTCAGAAAAAAGGTTATCTGGCAGAAGAAAAGTACTCTCTGAAACTTCTCATTCCTTTGGATAATTTTTTCCAGTTCCAGGATTTGAAGGTTTTCAGATCTTTAAACAAGCGTTGCTTACACTTAATGCAATATACAGAGAGCACGTGGTAAGAGAGAAAAGTAAAAATCACACCAAAAACCTCAGTTCTTTTGCAATATTGCAGGAAAATTTAAGTTACAAGGAGAATTTATTCATCTTATTTGAGTTTGTAAGCCCATACATTTGTTTAACAGAGGTAACTGAAAATTTAAGAGACTATTTGTTTTCCTGCCTTATAACTGGCAGCTGCAATTTAATCCTAACCATTGTAGTTGAGATTTACAGGTAGATTTTAGCTCTTAATAAACTGAAAATAGCAGTGAAGTCAGGGCTGTCAATTACCATCATAGACACATCTGGGTAAACCACTATATGCAGAGCAAGCAAACTCAATCGGTGCCAGCAGAAGGTGAAGGATGGAAGTAAATCTGTAGAAGAAAAACACAAGGTCCTATTTTCTCTATGTTGTAACCTTTCCAGAAAAAATATTTCCATTTTAACTGCATCAAAAACCATCTTAGTTTCTCATATAGAAAAAAAAGGCAAATATTCATTAAACTGCTGCAAGTGCTTCCCTGCTCTGAACATCTACTCACCCAAGTTTTGGGTTATAAAAGCAAAGATACGAGTTTTTTGTTGCCTTTCAAGAAGTCATTGCAATCCGATCTTTCACTCTCTAAACACATTAGAGACTCGCGCTACTGCTCTACTGCTTTTACCCCTTTTAAAAATTTACATGCAAAAAACTGTCTTGAATTATTTCATTTGCATGGTAGCACTAAGCATGAAGCATTTTAATGGAAAGAATTTTTACACAGCCATTCACAGCACCAATAGACATGAGCTAAGTTAAGTCAATGGCAAAAAGATGTATTAAAAGCACCCACCAGAAATTATTACTACAGAGGGTTTCTGAGTGAAACTACTGTCCATTGCAAAAGAGTGACTCAACAGCAACTTTCATTTAAGAGGGAAGATAAGTTAAAATATCAGAACATATTTCTAACCAGGCAAAAAGAAAGGGATATGCCTGATAAATTCAAGTTACTGGAAGCTAAATGAAAAAATAAAGTAATTTTAACTACCTCTATGTGGTGTTTATAACCCAAACTTTTAAAATGCAGTGTGTGACATTACATTACAGAAATAAAATTCACCGAAATGCAAATCTTGCAGAAGTGAAGTCAGTAATTTCTTTAAAAGTGTATAGCAGTAAAAATCCCAGCAGACAGCCCAGGTACTCTCCTGTCAGCACTGAGCACCCTCAGCTGCTGCTTTACAGCTTTAAGGAACTTCAAAAGCAAGAACTCTTGGAATGCAAGGATGACAAATTACAGGGAAGACTTGCCCATAAGCTAAATTAAAGGAGTTTTGACTACTCCCATTACCTGTGCATATGCATTGCTTTGTGTGTCTGCTGAACCTGACCCCAGGCACTGCTGGGTGGGGCTCTGAGCACCTGCTCCAGTGGAAGGTGTTCTTGTCCATGGCAAGGCATGGGAACAAAATTGTCTTTAAGGTCCCTCACAACCCAAACTATTCCATGATTCTATGATTTATCACTTTTGGATCAAAACAAACTCCTACGGTGGCCCCAGGGCAAAAACAACAGCACAGAAGCATCAATCATCCCCTTTCTTCACTACCTTTTCATCTGATCATAAAAAAAAAAAATAAAACCAAACCAACAAAAAAAGACAAATTCTGGTGTAAAAAAAAACTATCAACCTAAGTCTAAAAAGAGATTAAGTGTAGTTATCTTTTGAAGTGCTAGATAATGACTGGAATGATAATGAGTTTCCAAGTAAGGCCGCATGTCACAAATTCCACATTAATTCAAACACAGATTCTTAGGGGGAAAAAAAATCATACTAACTTGTTAGCACACATTGTTCAGCCAGAGTTCAAAGTGAGAGAATGGAATTCAGGTTTTGCTGTCACAGAGGTGTCGTTTATAATTCCATAGTTAATAGCTGAAAGTATTGTCACCCAGCAATAAACCCAGCATTTACTGCAGTCGTAAGATTGAGATTACAACATTTACTACCATTGTAGAATCGAAATTACAAACGGCTTTGGGTGGCTGCGGGAAGGAGGAGTTTCAACACTTGCGCAAGATGAGAAGGTCACCGTCTGCTCCCAGACATTGCCACACCCACTCCAGAGGCTCAGAACCAAGGAGCACACGAGAGAGCCACACACAATTACAGCAGATCCCAGCTCTGTGTGCATTCCCTCTAGCAAGGTAAGGGAAATCCACATGAGGCTGCAATTACAGCCAAGCACTCGGCGTAAGGTTTGAGTGCTGCAAATGCTGCTGTCCTCCTGACAGCAAACAAGCCGAAATTTTGACCTGCAACTTGACACAGCCACCAAAACCAAGCAGACAGCAGACTGTAAATTAACATCTGGAATTCAGTCCCAGGAAAACAGACGCATTGGAGGTATTTTTGTAACATTATGGCCACACCAGCATTAGTTCTAATGATGTGAAATACCAGGTACCTTCTTGAAGAGTGTCTGTCATTTATAGTCTGCTGACTGCAAGAAAGTGGGGGAGAAAAAAACCAAACAAATTATACTGTTGGTAAAAGCAAAGCAGCTATTAAAAAGACAAGTAAAATGGCCAACTTGCCCTATAGCTCAACAGTTTTACTTCGTTCAAGAAGTAATACAGTGAGCTGAAAAATTTAAACCTGAAACACTTTACACAAATTATGACAAAGGAAGCCATTTTTGGATTGTTTTACACTTCAGACTGGTACTAATTGGTCAACACTTCAAAGGAACCCACTGATGGTCAAGTCACGATTCTAAATCCACTAATTTGGAGGCCCTTCCTCCTCCATAATAGATTCTATGATACTTTAAACATAATTAGCTGCCCCATGAATTCTTTTATTTAAAAGGAAATCAAGAAAGATGTTATTTTACAACATATTTGGGGTTTTTTTTACTTCCTGCTTAAGGAAAGGTAACAGAAAATATGACAAAACCATTAAGCCTAATCCAAGCTACCAAATAAAAAAAGAGTTATGTCAATTTATGTGGCTGTGGCCTACTCTGACCCTTCCATATCTGCTTATGGAAGTCAAGTCCGCCTGGCTTACCTGGGAACACCACTGGCTACTTGGAGAACATGCTGGGAAGCACCTTGCTAAGGTGTCTCAGTTCAAAGGCTGCCCATGCTCCTGAACAAGAAGCCCCTTAGCTTGACACAAACAGGTAGAAACATCCACTAAAACCCAGTCCAACTAACTGGAAGTAGCAGTCTGAAACAGACAGCTATTGCAAGCAAAGAAGTGAAAGGTGCTACTTTTAATGTGTTATGACCAAGACAAAGTCTAAATTAGACATTTTTCTTGGGTTAAATACTTCCCATCTCTGTCTATAGGGAATGGAGACATATCAGTTACTCCAAAAGAACCTACCTGAGCTGTGGGGCACCTCTTTAGGAAAGGCTGGATTGCCTTCAGAGATGCGCTCTTGCTCCACTGCCTACGGAAGAAGCAGAGGGCCAAACTGGGCAGTGGAAAGGGAGGCAAATTCATCCACAGATGAGAAAGAAACACCACAGAATACATACATTATTGCAAAAACATCATGCCTTTGACTCACTTAAATAAAAAATTAAAATGTGAAATTGAGAAAGGTTTCTTTCCCACACACAGACAACTGAAATTCAGCTACTCTGTGTTTAAGATAACAAGGTTTTTCCTCACAAGTCAGAGTCAATCCCTGCTCAAGGATGAGGGGTGGGAACTAAATGATCTTCAGGGTCCCTTTCAACCCAAATCATTCTGTGATTCTCAAGGGCAGGCTTGTAAGTGTAGACAAAGTGGACAAGAAGCTTCAGGATTTCACGCTGTTACCAGCAATCCAAATATCTCCCGATGACTTGCTCAACTGCAACATTATGCAATTACATGGGTATATTAAATCTGAGAACTACAAGCCCAGAGCATCTTGTAGAATAAGAAATTCAATTTGGTTGTTACTTGGTTAGTTATGGCATGGTGTAATTAGCCCAGCTCATTAAACCTAAGACAGCGAATACAAAGCATCTTGTATAAACTTTTTTGACAATACTACATATATAATTTGCATCTTGCTGAAATGAGCAATAACTGCATCAATTTTGTTTTTGAAAGGATAAGCTTCATATTGCTTAACACTAAAAGAAATTAAGATTCCCACAGTAATTTAAGCTTCTAGTCACTATTTCCTGAAACAGAAGTCATACTAAAAATGGACTTTTACATCTTTTCCTGGAATAAAACTATCCTGAAAGAGGCAAATAAACATCACCAACTTCTTTTCTCCTCAAAACCTCCACACAAACATTCACACTTTATCTGCCCCCCTCAGTTCTGCTAATTTCCCCCTTAGCCATTTCAGCTCACCATACATCCACCACCACCCCAACACTGTCTGTGGAGGCTTCTCCCCCTCATTCACTTCCACCTTCTCAAAACCAGCTACTCCTTACAGAGAGAAAAAGTAGTAAAAAAGTACTCTCTGCTGTCATGACACTACTCCCCTACTACTTAAAATGTTTTTTACAGAGGTTCCTCCTCTTTGCTATTTAAAATATGCTTTTGAGAAAGGAGCTGCCTACTACTGCAGCTCTGTGAGGAGCAGATTTCTAAGCACCTCCCCCTCACCTACATTTTCCATTTTTAAACATATTCTTCCTCTGACACTGAAAAGAAATGAGCATAAAGAGAGTGGTAAGTAACTGCCTTAAGTCCCATGCCACTTAGGTGTAAGAGAGAAAGCCTGGTTTTACAATTGCTACCAAGATATTTTGGATGGAAGAAGCCTCCCTTTGCTGTAGATGATTTACTGAATAATGGCCATGAATATTTTTTTTCCAGAAATTGCAGCAAAGAAGATCCTGGTTATTGAGGGAGAACAACACTCTCAGATTTCCAGGGTGGGGAGTTCAACCAGTGATATAAAGTGTTCCCCAAAGAACGGTGAAGTAACTAATATGACTTCCAAAAAACAAATAAAACAAGCGGCCTTCAGAAAAGTGGTTAGAGTTGCAAATGGGAATTGTTAGTTTATTACAAATAAATTGCATCTTAGACATTAACAGTTTGTGTGTCCTATCAGGCATAAAATTTCAATCCTGCTTTATTTGTCTCCCAGTTATATGAATTGTTTACAATATTCACTGATTACAGTTATATTAGAGAATAATAAACAAGGAGTAGGAAAAACAAGTCCATTATTTAAATCTAATGTTTAATTTTGCTTTGCATCGATATTCAGCAATATCAATTGGGTGCAAATAGGTTTTCTGCATGCTATTTAAATAGCAAGAACAAAGAAGCTTGATCAACTACTGGAAAGGCACAGGAAACGAGAGAATGGGCTACATTAAAAGTCACAAAGCATTTTTAAAAGCTTCATTAGATTCAGAAATGTATCAAAAACCTACATCTTCTGGAAAAATCTATAAAACTACACAACTGAAATTACAAAGCATGAGATTTCCTGTAACGGGGAGAAGAATGGAATCTGAAACTTCCCTTTCCAGTTCAAACCCCAACCCTTATGGAAGCGCACAGCTGCGTCCAAGTGAAAGAGATAGGCAGCTCAACATCTTGTATCAGTAACATATGGCTTAAAGCAGGTACAAAGAGATTTACTTCCCATGTGATCCATTAAAATCTCCAGATACGTTTAAAGCTCACGCAGTGGAATTACAGTAATGGAACTGTCCTGGGACCTCAGAGCTCCGACCACAAGTGTCTTTTGTTAAGCAAGCTGCCAAGGCTTCAATTTCCATTTAATATCAGTTTTCTACAAAAATACAGATAGCCTATCTAAAACATATGGACTAACATGTGTTTTAACATAAAGCTTTTGGGGACTTTTTTTTTATTAACCCTTTAAACGTATCTCCAAGTGCTTCACTTGTCCCAACATTGGGACAGGACTCCAGGAAAGCATTTCCTACTACTCTTTGGGCACTACGATTCAGAAGTCCTTATACAGATCCTCCTAAAACATGAAACACTTGGAAATAAAATCACTTTGGCACACAAACTAAAGAAACAGCAGCTAGATCTTTTAAGACTGATAATACTGCTTTTTTAATAATACTGATTTTTTTAAAGTATTTGCATATGGATAAAATGCAGATGACTTGTCCTGTGATTCCTATAGTGCACTATAGAAGCAAAAGCTCGCTAAGATATTGAAAAGCAGTCTTTATCTCAATCTTTCCTCTGAACAGAGTCAACACAAGGATTGAAAAGTGGAACATGGGAGTGAGGTTAGCTGTATTTAGGCCAAGCTGACCGATCTGAAAGAGAGCGTGTGTGTGTGTGTGTGTGTGTGTGTGTGAGTGTATGTGTGTGTGTATACATATAAATGAAAAAATATGTAAAACCTCTCCAAATCTCAGGACTGCCTTGTGCTGACATGTCAGGTAACATCTAAGGGAATATTGTTTCACTTCCATGCAAGCTTGCCCTAAATGCTCTCCCCAGATGTTACCTTCCTCGAGTCTCTGAAGAGACTTTCATTAAAACTTAACATCTGGAAAAAATTAAATTGGAGACAAGCAGTTAAGATGCTACATTAATTAAACTATCGGTTGATTATAAACCTATCCCATAAATTCCTTCAGCACTGTCCTGTTTCAAGACTCATTTAAGAACCTGGTGACTCATGAGAAGCCTGGCAAGCTCCCTAGAAAGGGACACTGCTCCTGTTTACAATGCACAAAACTTCTCCTGCCGTTAAGCTTTATGAAGACCTGGCTCATGAGCATCTCATCTGCTGAACCCAGAAAGAGCTCAATTCTGCAACAGGTTATTTCATGAATGAATCTAAGTCTTGCACTTGAATTGCCTTCCTTCACAGCACTTCCTTGCAGATTTCATTCCATGAAGCAGTTTTGACTCCATTACTGTTACATGCTTCAAAATTATAAATGTGTGTTGAAAAAACTTGTATGCAAGGCAGAAAATGCAAATGCTCTCAGGCTTCCTGGCTGCTTTAGAGGCACAAGCTGTGCAAAGCCAGACCATCCCTCCTCTTGGAGCTGGTGCAGGCAGCGTGTTGCATTTGCTTTCACATTAGAGTTCAGCTGCTGTGACTGTTTTCCACAGAAGAAAGCTCCAAAGTCTTCCATATCATCCAAGTGAAATTTCTGCTCTCTCAAATTTATTCCAGTTTCCAAACCATAATTTCTCCTTGCAAGCACGCTCCTCAGAAATGAGTGGATGTGCACTCTGCCTTTGTTAACCCCCACAGAACACCTTCACCCTCCTCCTCTCACCCAGGGGATGCCTCTCCAGGCTGTCACCCAGACAACTGCATATTTTAGGAATATGAATACCACAACGATTTCCAAACACTTGGAAATCAAAACACAGGTATTTCTAAAGAATTTGGTCACTTGTATGACACAGTTAAGAACCAAAGAGGTAAATAGAACCTGACAGAGGGAAATTTGTCACTACCAAGGCAACAGGGAACCTCACCCCGAGGCTCACTACTGATGCAGCCCACCAGGCGCGCGTCTCAGCTTCCAGCTTGCTGACACACACCTGAATGCCACAGTTCTGCTGTTATCAGCTAAGCAAACGTTAGTTAACAAAAGCTTTCCAGGAGCCCAGCAGGAAATTTCAAGGAGAATAAAGGAGTGCCTTTAGCTTCGTTTTAATCAAACTAAAATGTTTAAGCACAAAGCAGCTACAAGAAAAATTAAAGTCATTAAAAAAGACCAAGCTCTACCTCTACTCCCATCTCTCTTCATTACGCTCCAATCTCAAACCTAAATTCAGTCTTAAAGGAATTTTATCCTTTGCATTTACATTCCAAAACAATGTTGGCCGGTTAAAAACTTATCATTTGTGCAGCAAGGAAAAGAGACCAAGAAAAAACTCCAGATATATGAATGAGAATAAACCTGGTCTGCCGCTACATCAAAGGATTTATGTTTGAAATGCCAACAGATACTTTTCTTAGTGCATTAGGATAAAATCATTGCCTGGATTTTAATATCTTTATAAAAATGGAAAAAATAAAAATGAAGGAAAAAGCAAGTGTTCCTGTTATCTGTAAGCTACAAGGCTTTTAAGGAGGCTCACAAAAGAAAAACAAAGATGCCCATATGGCCAAAAGCACAGAGAACACCAGAAGAACAGATTCGGCATAACTCAAATGCCACATGTCTGGATTCAGATAATGTACAAAGAGGCTGCAGATAAAAAAAAGTTACAGGGAATTAAAAGTAATTAAGAAGAGTCTGATATTAAGGTAAGATTTAATAAGTTTTCAATAATTCTTCAATTCAATAATGAGATTAATGAATAAAAATGCATGCAGTTTGTTTTCTTGCCTGTCAACTTCATTAGCAATCAAAGGGAAATTATTTATGAATATTCAAATTTCTTATTTCTACATATGGCATAACTGAATACACGCTTGAATTTGTTGATAATTTTTCCTTCTCAAGGAAAACAACATAGTCAAAATATCTGGCAATGATATTTCAATGACGAGCTGAGCATTCCTGTTGAGAGTCAAGAAGAAATAATAATTTGAACCAGAAAGAACAGGAAATACTTCTTTCAATCCCAATAGTGCCATAACTAACACAATACCCTGTGCTACCTTTCTGTTACCATACACTGTAGATGCATCTTGAGATCCTACTAAATTCCTGCATTACAGTTCTAAGGGAATGATCTTGCCCTGCCACAGAAATTTTGAAAATTGTCATAACATATTGCTTTAAAGATGGCTTTAAATTATTCAGACATTTCTGCTGTTTTCTTCCAAAAGCACCAAGAAGGCTGAATTTGAAAAGATATGACTAAGAGAAGCCCAAGCACATATACTCACAAATTTTGTCCTCATTTGGAAATATAAATTCCTAATTCAGTCACATGAAACTTTAAAGGAAACAAAAAGTCTTCAGTATTATCATTCCACCAAAATACCACGAAACTGCATCGGTTAGACAGAAAACAAATTTCAAGCAGTCCCTCTCCAGAGTAAGTAACCAAACTCAGCCCCCTGCTTTGCTAAAAAGAGACAGGAAGACAAGGGAAGCTGAGGTTTACATGGTACTTTTCTTTTGTTTTAGCACAGCAGTCTGCAGTGGAAGGGAAGCAGAAAGCTGCCCCAGCACAAGGAAAATTTTGAAGAACTTCAGTAGATGCTTTTGCAACTACATTTCTCCTTGTCTGTCTCATTAACTTCTTCCCCACAAAGGATTTCTGCTTCCACAGCCCTTGCTACCTGTCGTATTTCCAGAGAAATCCCATTAATTATGACATTCAACTACACGAAGGAATCATTCCAAGGAATTCTGCTGAGCTAAAGCTAGCACCACCAAAAGAAAGGTTATTAGGGACTTCATGAAAACCTGCAGTACCACTTGAGGTTTTTCTTTTTTTAATGAAGTGATTGAAAGAAAAAAAAGAAGGTTGAGAAAGTTAAAGCACACAAATGAATTAATACCTGGATAGATACAATCTTCTCCTTTACTCTTGCTCTTCTTTCCCCTCATGATGAAAGTTAGATATCTAAAAATGAGTGTGACATCTGTCCTGAAAACTGATCAAAAACACAATGCAGTCTGACACGGATACCCAAGAAGCCTGCAAGGCTGGAAAGACAAGGGACTTGAGGAGGCAGGGGGTACACTGAGCAAACCTGTTTCCTATGGGGTAAATTAAGCTGCAGAAGTAAGAAAGAAATAATGCTCCATCAAAACATATCTCTTAAAAAATTAGATTAGGCTTGCATTTTCTTTCAGGTGTCCTTATTACCATAACTATATGTATCCAGTTAATTGGCTCTAATACCATTCAGATGTTTATTTTATAGTTTAAACTGAAGAATTAGCAGCAAAGCCCATTTCTCCTACTGCAAGCATGCACATCCCAATTCTGTGTGCACGCCCATGGCCAGGGAGGCAGGGAGCAGTTGTGACCCCGTATGTGCTACCATGGCAAACCATTCATCCATCAGATACCATCTGACTGATCTTTACAAAAACAGAAATATGAAGGACATCCTTGAGCTGGCAGTGCTGTGTGCAAAGCCCAAAATCAAAATAAGCTCTAAAACAACACTTGCTAGCAGCTGAAACTAAATGAAGATTGGTCTAGATGATCTTAAAGGTCTTTTCCAACCTAGTTCATTCTGTTATTCTGGGAATCTCATGGCTTCTAATGGCAAAACCAGAAACACATCAGAACACAGGTACCATAACCAGATGGACGTAAAAGTAGAAAAGCCTCAGTCTAAACTCTCCTTAGAGCTCACTCTGCCAATCCCAAGTCCAAATTTCACCAGTTAACAGAAAGCAGATGATGGGAATGATATTAAATCAAAGTCCATCAAAAACCTGCAAGAACCACTTTCTCAGCTACACTCACTTCTAAGCTTCCTAAATAACACTTCCTCCTTTTGCAAAGCAACAAACATGATTTGAGCCTTGACCATATTTACTGAAGCTCATGTGGCAAACATACTTTCATTTTAATTTTTTAAATACCAGAAAGAGAGAGGTACTGACTCCATCCTTAAGTCCACGAGAGTTTGCAGAACACCAGCCTGAGCAACAAAATCCATGTGAATGGGGGACGGAGAATGAGATCAAACCTAAAACAAACCAAGTTTATTTTTGGTTTTTAAATGTAGTCTCTAAAACTGTGTTTCAGCTCTTACCATCATTAAAACAATGCTGGTAGGAACTGTAGTACAGCCTCCATGCCAGTACATTAGCTGCTAAGCTTATGCATTTAAAGAGTTATTGGTTTCATTCAACCACTTGTTCGCTATGTGCTTCTCACTGGTGGTTTATGTATTTTAATTACTTTGCAGACTTCCAAGACCTGTATTTTTTAATAACATTCTGTCACATTCTCAGTTATCAAAACACAGAAAACAGTACAGGTTTTGAGCAAATGTAACACAAAACACAGATAAAGGTAATGCAGGGGCTACTGTCCAGCACAAAGACACTACCAGCAATAGCCAAAAAAACATTGCTCAGGTGGTTGAAACCATTCATGTTTTCTCCTTTCCAATTATTTTTTTTCTTGAATCAGTAATAAAGATATTGCCATACTTCTGCCCTTATGTTCAGTTTTTTCCTGAAGCACCCAAGACTAGTTTCTTCAGACTTGTGCTTTCATAACCTGTTCTTAAAAATGACAAAAGCTTATATAATGAAAAGATTAAACCAAAAATAAAGTTACATAACTACAAAGATGCAGACAGAACAGCTGAAGGGCGTAATATTAATAGCCAAAATCAGAGACCTCAGCTTAGTGTTCCAGTAGTAACTGTACAGGTTATAAAAATATATTCTAACCTTTTAGAAAAACAAGCACTGATGTAGATTACTTCAAAATGTTATTGAAAATATGTTAGTTGTTGTGATAATGAGATTTCTGACATGGAATGGTAAAGTAAAATCCATGTACAACATCCATGGAAGTAAGCCCATGAATTTGCAAGAACACTGGTTTCCTACAGACAGCCCATATGGAAGAGCAGCTTTGGCATGTACCAGTTCAGGCAAGAGCAGGTATTTGTGAAACCCAGCTCAAGACAAATGGTGAGCCTAAGCTGCTTTCAATACTTCCCAACACTGTATTGGTGAAGTTTTATAAAGTAATCATTCATCATTTCATATATGAATAATAAAGAAGATTATTGAACTGTGGAGGAAAGCCACAAGCAGAAAGGTGGACACCAGGCTAGTCACTGTAAGAAGTATAGATTGCACACTCATACATAGCGTGACTATGCAAGATAAACTTTTTAAAAAGCACTTTGTCTCCAGCTTCATCCATAATGCATCCAAAGACCTTTTTCAAAAGAAGTAAGGGTTGCATACAGATCCTACTCAACTCTTAACACAAGGCAGAAATATAGAGGGACTTGCTGCAGGTTCCCCATAGTTAAACCAGTTTCATGCTTAAAAAACCAAATGCTACACTTACAATAAGCACACAAAATACAAAGATCATCAACCACAAAAGGAGGAATCAAGAATTCTATCAAGAATAACTGCAAATCAAGTCCTAAATTCCCAGAGATTATGGCGCACAATACATTCACAGATGCAGAGAGAGGGGAACCAGCTGGCAATTAGGAGAGCACAAACAAGACTTAAACCTAGCTTTAATTCCATGCTGCATCCAGGAATACTTCAAGTCTCAAAGAAATAATTCCCTGTATTTCCTATATACTTCCCAAAGCAACCCTCCTCCCTCCCCAGTGCTTCACTCAGGGAGGCTGTGACCCCATTCCGTGAGGAGCAGAGCCACAGTGGGAAAGCTGCGTGGGCACTTTGCAGAGCATTTTGCAAGCATGTGTGTGTGCCAGCTGATCCTCAGTCACAGGAGCAGCTTCCCGTCAGCATGGGAAAAGCACACCTGGCGAGGAAGATCTGAATGTCCCTTAAAAATTTAAAAACCGAAAGAGTATTCTACGCAGCATTTTTCCCAAGGTTAGGACTGGCACTCCTGTAAAATGTTTAAGTTATTACAGTAGCTTCACATATTATCAAAGAAAAAATTAGGGAGGTGACTTTTTCAGGCAGTGAAGTATTTTAATCATTAAACTCACTTTCCTGTAAGCACAGCCACAGGTAGGTACATGGAAGGCACTTCCAACACTGCATGAGAGAGTCCTTTGCAGCATCTTTTGCAGGTCACCAGATAAAGTTTCTCTCACACAACAGAACAGCTTAACTTTGGGAAAATCTTCACCCTGTTTTCTGAAGATACCCAACGCTGCAGCACGGAGTAACCAAGCAGCAAGTTCTCAGTGCTTTTATCTCTCAAGAGGCTCTGCAGCACACAGAGGAGAAGCACAAAGGTGGGGGTGTGATTACTGACCGTTCCTCATGGAAACAAGTAAAGGGGATCTGTGTTTAGCTCGGGCCACACAGCAAACATAACTCGAGGTAACTTTTGTTCCTGTAGGAGTCCAAAAGGTGGCACAGGCAGATCTCATCACCATCAGCAACTTGGACAATTGAGAAAGAGGAAGTTTCTGATGCACAACAAAAGCGTCTGCCCCTAACCTTCATTAAAAGTCAATGGGATTTCGGTTCCTGATTTTCATTACTGCTTTTGAAAGTCTCCCCTTTTGTCCTCCCACTGCAGACCAGAGATGAAAGCAAAAGCTTTTCTGTTCAAGACAGGCAGCAGCCCCTTCAGTTACAGCTGACCAGGAAAAGCAAGACTTTCACTCCTGCCTGGACTTGGGGTTTTCTATTTGCGCGGTATCAATCAGGCAATGGATAATAATCAAATCATAGCAGAGCCAGCAGGTCTGATCAATCTCTTCTCAGATACAAACATGACCTCTCTCACCAGCTGCAACCTGGAAGCTTTGGAGTCCTTTCATGGTAAAGCAGTAGATACTTATTTGTTCAAGCACTGGTATGAAACATGAAGAGTGTATTTACTTTTTACCAGCAGTAAGCAAAAAAAATGCCACAGTATTTCTCTGTGAAATACAGAATATCAGAAATACTCAATACTTACAGCAAAGGACTCTGTGATAAAAACCACTACAGATGTGAATATAGTATCACTCAAATTACCTTCTGATGTACAAGCACTGGAAGTTCATTAATTTTACTGATTAAACAAGACACGTAACTGAAATGCTACAGTTACTGTTCAGCAGTGTTTGAAGACCTGTCTCCTTTATAATCATAATTTAATCCTAAAATTCAAACAAAAAAATTACAAAACCATGCAGTTTCCACTTCAAAAGTCCTTTATTTCCTACCTGACACTGGTAGCCCTCAAAAAAACTTCAAATAAATCCAAAGCAAACAAGGAAAGTATTACAAGCTTTAGTGCCTTCATAAACAGATAGTTACATTAATTTTAATTGTTCCATGATAAACAATAAAGATCTGTTTTAGGAAAGGAGCTTTTTCCACCAAATTTCTGTGTTAAAACAGGATTAAATAACCAGTGGGCAGCAGAAAGCAATCCCCATAAGCACACTGAAAAACAAGTCATCCAGGACAGTGTAACAAGCTAATCCATGACTTCTTTGATTTGTTTGCTTGTTCAGGGGCTTGTGGATTTTAGTGATTAACATAAGGTTTCTAGGTATCATTAGCAACTCGAGCGACAAGTGAAGTTTCCCATGATGTAGTTTCAAAAGCAAATTCAAAAAAACCTGGAAATCCACTGTGAACTTCACAAGAAAATACTCCAGACTTCCATGTGCACAGAAACAGCAAAATACCTTCCTCTATGTATTCTGCACTTGATTCAAATGCTGTGGTAAGAAACACGTGTGCGTGTGTGTGTGTGTCTGTGTGTGTGTGTATACAGCTGCACATCTCCACTTTAGTGGTTATTGTTTATTAATGCACCCAACAGCAAACCCCAACAGGTATCACATTCCAGTCATTCAATTATAGCCACTTGACTATTCCTGTTTCTAGGAATACAGTGCACCACTCCATATCACTGCCTTGGTCAGCTTTAACTACTAAAGTGCATAAATATAAATATATGTGCCACTCCATGGCTTCCCAAATAGCTTTATGGTGCTGAAATAATTGAACTGCCACTCATTACAAGGCAAAAGAAAAGGTATTTAGAGAAGGTGGAGTTGGCTTACAGCACTTACTCCTATGAGAGAAAAATGACTCTAGATATCAGTGCTAATGGAAAAAATAAATGCAGAAGCATTTCCTCCATATTTTATGAAAATTTAAACTTATTCCTGCGGACACAGGCAGTTAGTGGAAATGAGCCTGAGAAACCTCAGCAGCTTGGTTTTTAAGACTGAGAAACACCTACTGCATGATACTGTTAAGACTAATAGTCTGTCTAACCAGGATTTTCTCTCTGATGGGAGCAACAGGGGACGATGTTCAGGGAGAACATGTCAGCCTGGCAACTGCACAGTCCCTTCCCCTTGCATTCCCCCTGCATCCACAACTGATCCCTTAGGGATGTTAGAGTATACATTAATGTCCAGTCTTTTTGCTGTCCATTTATGGCCTGTCGACTATGAATCTGCCTAATCACTTTTACTGTAAGAAGATTCAGAGGTTAGGAAGGGATGAGAAGTTTAACACTGAAGCTACGTGTATTCTGAAAGGCTACTCTCATGGGGAGTGAGATGACCAGAACAGAGGAGTTCAGTAAAGAAATTGGTCAAGGAAATTTACAGCAACAGCAGCAAACAACTTAAAATAAGTTCTGCCTTAAGAAAGGTGGCCTTTAGAGGTTGCTGCTCAATGTAGAGCCCAAGTTCCCTGCATCCATGAACACAGAACAGCAGAATATGATTGAACAGTGCCTTCCTCACCCAGCAGACATGGAGGAACTGCCATGGCCGAGTCGCTTAACACCTAAAGACAGCATCCAGTCTAACATGCTTATTATGTACCTTTTTTGTTGTTAATAGTTTCAAGATTCTTTCACCCAAAAATGAAGGTCAGCAATTGTGCTTCCTCAATTTTCTAAAAGCACTATAAGCACATGAGTCTATTTTTCCCTTTTTAATAGAAAGGGTTCATTAAATTTTCAATGTTACACATCGATCACTCAAGTCATCTCCATGGAAGTTTCATAAACTGACATTGTGGTCAGACAGGTTGCCTTCCTCACAGTTTGAGGCAACAAATTGCTAAAACCCAGCTTAGAGAGCCCCTGCTCCAAGTACGAGTTATCCCAGTCCCACAGGGTTCGTTAGCGTCACTTTAGATTGCCACTCCAGTCAGGTTAAATGAGCCTCCTCTGTGTAGGTGCTTTTGAGAGCTTGCTGTGAACAGCTACAGACAAAAGAATTTGCTGTAAGGGTAAAGTCTGCAACACCAAAAATCCACAGGAAAGGAAACAGTGTTATTTCATAATTGTGCTTAAACATGACTGCCGAAATTATACACAGACGCTAGAGACATAAAGACTCAAAGCAAGTCTTACACAACTGGTTTGATGTCACATGTTTACAATTTTCATATATGAAAAATCCCTTGGCAACATAGTTGCTATAAAAGCATCTCTTTGCGGCCTGCAACATCCACCAAGCTGTTTTACTTCCTAAGACTAATACTCTAGGGTCAATTTATCTCAACACCTTCAATGTAATATCAGGGTTGAGACACCCAAAACCAGAGGAAGTCAACAGACATCCAATCCCAACTCATACTTTCAAGCTCATCTCCTCAATTCTCCTAATTATACTCACACATAAAGGATATCAGTAGTAAAATACATATATATACACAGTATACCTAGAAGTACCACTTCAAAGCTGTTCAGTAAAATAAAACAAGAGAAATTTTTAAAAATTAAAATGAAAAAAAAATTTGCAAGGCCAAATTATTCATTATCCCAGTTGGAATGTAGCCAGTCAAGTCTGACATAAATTTCATGGTAAATCTACAGTAGAGCTTGGTGAAATTTTAGATAAAAGTTTATTTAGTAGTAGTAGTAGTAGTATATAAAAATGGCATCAGCCTTTTTACTAAATGTCTTCTCAGATCTTTTTTCTCCCAATGTACAAATTTAACTAAATTTAATAATAAAACTTTAAATGAGTTTTGAATGTTCTCAACATTTTGTTGTTGTTGTTTTTGGAGGGGAAACAGTTAGACTAATGAGCAATGCAAAGAAATTTATTTCTAGACAGGCAAAACCACCACGTCCACGCAGCAATCTGACCCAGCACCACTCCTGAGCCCTACTATGATAAAAAAAAAGGCAAACAGTGCCTAAGTTTTACAACACATCCATAAGAAAAGCATGAAGGAACGGGCTGCTTGGCTGTATGTTTTAACACGTGTGCTTGCACATATGCACAGGTGCCTAAGTGAAGCAGTTTCCAAATTTGTGTCAGGCAGCCAGAACTGAGTACATAAAATATCAAAACACATTTGCAAACTTTCCACCTACAAACTGCAAAATGCAGGATCGCAGAAATTCAGTTTTAACATGCCAAGATCAAACCTTGAGCAATACACCTAACACCACATCACGAAAACAAAAGAACAGCAATCTCCAGCTCCATTCTTTTAAATAATTTCTGATTTTTGGGAACATATGGATAATGTATCCTTGTTACATAGAGCGTTATTCCCTACACAGACTCCTACAAAAACCAACTACTGACTGGGAGTATAAACTCGCCTTTCTTCAAAATGGCATGAGAATATTTTGATTTGACTTGAATATTTTGATGTCAGTGTTTATTTGAAGCATTACTATCTTCATGATCAACACCTCCTCATTCAACAGAATTTGAGATCAATTGTATCTGGCACAAGACAGACAAAAAACTTAGAGTTACTGTGTCATAGAACGGTTTGCCTTTGAAAGGACCTTAACGGTACATTTTTTCCAACTCCTTGCTGTGGGCAGGGACATCTTCCACTAGACCACATTGCTCAGAGCCCCATCTGGCCTGGTCTTGAACATTTCCAGGGATGGCGCATCCACAACTTCTTCTGGGCACCCTCACAGCAAAGAACTTTCTCCTAATATCCGATCTAAGCCTACTCTCTTCCAGTTCAAATCCATTCTACCTTGTCCTGTCACTACATGTTCTTTAAGGTAGGCTTCCTGTGGGTACTGGAATATCTTAGGAAATCTAATATTCTGTCAGACTTTACATTCAAAAGAACCCATATTTGTTTTCGTGAGTCTTCTACACCTGTTTTAACTATACAGAATATACAGACACAAGGCAACTTTTCTGAATCAGAAAGAGTTAAAGCAGCTTCCTGAGGAAGTTTCTTCCATAAGAATTCTCCTCACAAGTGAAATTAAATCACAAAGGAAAAGCCAGCCAGACAAAAAGACTCAAAACTCCATATTGTGGCCAGGATATACTATTTGACATGCTAAAATAGACATGCACAAAGGGAAACATACACACAAGAACTAGAAGGTTCTTGGAGTTTTTTTGTTATGACACAGCTGCAAACACGTAGCTGTTAGCGTTACTAACTGAGGAAAAGATTCATTTATTTCAAGTAGCAGCTAAGCAACCTTTGACCACTGTAAGACCTGACAACTTTAATTAGTTTTAGCTTAAAACGGAACCAAACTTGGCTTTGGCGTCTCTCCAAATAATTTTATCCCAGACTGCTCTCTGTTCCTAGTGGAGCATTGCAGTATAATTACTTTAATCTCTTCATAGGCATGTTCCATTTGCTAGCTTTCCAAGGAAATTTACAGTCTTAACATATAGCTCAAAAATAATAAAAAAAAAATTTCTTGTATTAGTGAAACAAAAATTAACAAGAAACCTCCATCTCTCCCTGGCCTGTAAAGAGAATTTGTATTTTTCAGAAGTTGCTATGCCAAACCTGTGTTCATCACATTCAATTAAAGACACCGGACACAAAAGCTCTGTGCAGTGTATGCACAGTGAAGCTGCTAGACCTGTTTGTATGGCTGGGGTTTGGTTTTCTTCAGGTTTAGCTTGTATCATTCTAGACAAGAAAATGACCATCTGGCACAAATTCCAGACATATTAGCAGCCATAACTATTTCCAGATTAAATAATGTTATCATGTTGCTATAAAACACTAACAGCACTTAAAGATTCAGCTGCTCTGATCCGGCCACCTCACCCACATGCTCAACAGAGAAAATAGCTGGACAACCTATTTTTGCATAAAGTCAAAGTTATCAAAGAGAACAGGAAAGGGGGCCCTTCAGTAGAGTATTTTTCCCTAAATGTTCTAATCCACACCCATATTTCCCAGAGTTCTCTGTTGAATTGCACAAGATGATCTGCCCGCTTCATAGAACGAGTCATGAGATGAATCCTGGAGCATGGAACAGCACACAGAGCTGGGAGGGAAATGAAAGAAGGGGCTTTGGCAGGAGCCTGATGCTCATAACTTTGGGTAATCCTGCTGTGTATCGGGGTGCTCAGGTGGGCTCTGCACTTGCATTCATTTGCCTTCCAGCAGCGTTTTAAATAACAAATGCACAGGTATAGAAATGTACATATAATGGGGCTTTTTCTTAACAGGCTTTGGCTTTGGAAAAATCACAACTCGAAAAATACATATTTACATGGAACACAGGTTAATCTCATGCTTTAGATGGAAGGCAACTGTACCTTGCTTCTGTATGAAGCCTCACAACTTTAGCCCTGTCCCTATGAAAACTGCTCCCTGCATGGCTGAGCTTCTCTTCTCTCGTCAGAAACTCACTGTGCCCGCAGAGGAGAATTGTCAACCGTGATCTTCATCCAAGAAGAAGAGACGACATTATGGATTTCCCACTATAATTCAGAGCGCAATTTTCATCAGAGGATGAACTTAATTAAAATAAGACAGGACAGCAGAAGTAATAAAAAACCTTTTAATTACATTTCTACAGTTTTGGATTTGTCCTCAAGCTAGACATCCAGACTGCCTCAGCCTTCACCAAAAATATGAAAGGAATTCAACTGTACAAAGTTTTCCTGAGCAAGCAAAAAAGCACTGAATGTCAAAAAAAATTACTACTTTCAATTTGTGTCTCTCTATCAAAAAATAACTTACAGAAGCATAGAAAACAGATCACATTTATTCTAAAAAGACTGAATTAAAACCTTCTGGTAAATAAAACTAATACATTTCCAAACTCTGTATACACCATGTGCTTTCTTCCACACACAGCCCTGTGCAGGAGGTCTGCATTTTCTTCCCCACGTTCACCACTACAAAGCTCCAAAGCTGAGCTCCATAAACATTACCACACGGCACCTATAAATGGTTTAATTAAATGCTGTTGATACCAACTCTTTATAAGCCATCAGCGTGGCAACCTCTCCTGGGCTCCTCAGTCAGCAAAATAAAGGAGGCCATAGGGACAATGCAATGCTTAACAACAAGATGCTCTCCCTGGGCACACAGGTACCAAGCTAACGAGCCACCAAGTCATTCACTGCCAGGGAAGCAGGGTGCAACACAAAGAAAACAGCAGGGAAATTCACTTAAGTTGCCCAGGCGACAGCAAAGCAACACGATGAAAAATTCCCGGTCACCCAGTGGCAGGGAAAGCACTGGGGCGAGTTCACACCAGCCCAGGGCTGGGACTGCAGCACACTCTAGTGACCCGAAGTCTCCACAGCGAAAACTAAATAAATTCAATGCAGAGTTCCTCCAAAAAAGTTAAAGAGCAGTGATTTGAACTCTACCTCCATTTATAAAACATTTGATGCTTGTTAAGAGGCAAAGGATAGACCAGTGTCGGTCTGGAACCACCAACCTTTTTCCCCTCTCGCCTGGTGAAGGCAAATTAGGTTATTATGCAGTTTGCCATTTCTCTGGGGCAGATTTGAACATTGATAATTACCCATTGATGAGCCATGGCTTTGCACTTAGTCTTACTGGCTGAAAACCAACATGCAGCAGAGAAGAGCCTGGGATCTGTGTGCAGATGCCACAGCAGCACCCCAGCTCCAGCAGGACTGCAAGCAGGACACTCCTACCCACAAACCACCAGATTCCAGGGATCTTTGCACACCATGGCTGATTCTTGCAGTTTCTAGGCTGCACATACAGTCTGCACTGTAAAATGTAACTGAAAAACAGCAGCTTTTCAACAGGTGCTTCAGCTACTGCAACAAACAGTCCATTTGCAATATCAAAAATAACTACATATAAAATAAAAACATGGACTTGTCTCCCTCCCCACCCCCTGAAGCATTTTACAGTCACCTTGCACAACACTATCATGAAAAATTATTTCTATACAGTCCCAAAGCAAATTGCTTCACTAAGGCTGTAAAAGGGAAAGAAACCCAGAAAGAAATTATGGAAGAAATTCAGCACAGCTGACTTCCACATGTCCATGCACTTGCCCTGAACAGCCCAGGCTTGGCAGGTCCTAGAGGAAAAGTTCAAGCACACAGGCAGACTCCTGTCTTTCAGGGTAAAGTACTACTCATTTCGATTGCTGAGAAGCTTCCAAATTGCCATATAACTACAGTCCAAACTCACAACACCTCGGTCAAGTGGCCCTTTCCCATTCACACCTTCAGCCCATCATTCCTTCATCTTCTCAAATTAAAAGCACACTTTTTTTTTCCACATCCCACGGTTTTATTGACCAATCTTCACAAACTGAAGGTGCTATCTTAATGACTCCATGGACTCAATGACAAGATAAGCCTCAATAATTCAAACCCATCAAACCACTAAAACTTTTCCCCATGTGCCCTCCTGCATTTCAATGCCGACTTCCTTCTCCCACTCATTTGCAGCACTTCAGTTTTAATTCTCCCCTTTCTCTGTCTTTTCCCAGTGTTTCTGTGTTTCAGTGTGCCTTTGTTTCTTCTTCTCTTGCTTCAATTTGTCTAAAAGTGCTTAAATTAAAGAAGCTTTTCCAACCATTCTGCCATGTCTACAGTTGTTCTTGCTCTTAGTGCAAGCATGAATTATTGTTTAATCCAAAGCCACGTACAGATGCACACACCCACTGCACCAACACACAATGCCTGACATTCTTCTCATAATGATTTTACAGAACAATTACCATTACACAAGACACATTTGGTACCCATGGTAGCACCACTTCAGTCAGGAATATATATTCAAAAAAAGAATTTTGGAGAGTTTAAGTTTCAGACTGTTAAGAACATCATGACTATAGCAAGTACTTACAATGGATCATTGTACCTACTAATGAACAAAGCCTGTTGAAACACTAAACTACATGATTATTGCTTAATTTCTAGATGTGGATACACCTCATTGCCTCTCTGTACAGACTACACTTTGAAGCTGAAATAATGAACTACATGATTAGAGAGCAGCTTTTAAAGAGAACAAAACTTAGTGCCTTTTTATTAAATACCAGGGGAAAAAAAAAAAACTTCAATGAGAAATAGTCCTTTAACACATCATTTTTCAAGACTTTTATACGTCCTTAAATTATGTATGAACAATCCTTCCCAAGTGAACGTGACTACGCCTGCACTAAATTTAAGAACTCGTGCAGCCTTTTCCAGGTTCAACGCTTAAACTCAAATCTTTTGAGTGACACAAATGCCTTATTTAAAATCAGCGTTTTCATTAAACTTGCAAGCTATTATATGTGATGTAGGGATTATGCTTCAGAAGCATGATATGTTGGTACCAAAAAGAGCCATCCGTGCACTCTGAAAAGGAAATATTTTGGAGAAAGGAGGAAGAAAGATGCTTTGGAAGTACCAGATGCAGATTTCCCATCCTTAAGATGAAATAGTTGACATAAGCCGAGAATAGAAATCCTATATCCATTAATAAATAACGTCTAACACCTTATCTCAGCAAGGTGTTAAATGGAAAAAGTGAGCCACCAGGTGCACTGGTGTAAGAGAACAGTAATAACAATCCATAAACAATCTCTTCAAACAGCTTTCTTGCCATTCCCTTCTCCCATCAGCTACCTTCACACAAGCATGCATGTTACATGGCAGGCAATTCAATTATGGCACTCTACAGAAAAAGAAAAAAGCATTTAAAAGAAGATATAATTGAAAGAAACTTCGGGAATATAAAAACAGTCCCTTCACCTGTGCACCACTGAAGTTGCATTAATAGATTTACCTCAATATTGCTAAGAACCGTCCCTCTGGGTTAACCTGGACCAGTTCGTACCAAAGTTGAATTAAAAGCCTAGGGCTGTTCAGCAATTGATTTTATTTCCAGTTCATGTGCACATTTTCTTTCTCACCTAATTCACAGATTCATTATATGCACTGACAAGGGATCAAAATTCAGGATTGTAACTAAAAACTCTTCAGCCTCACTAATGATATAGGATTTATCTTCTCTATTTCCACAATGGCACGCAGACTGCTGATGGTTCAGACTATTTTCGTAGCTGGTCTGGAAGAAACACTTAAAACTGCAGCTAATTTTCTTTTTAAGCAAAATACAAGGAGTGTAAATACACACACATATTATATGCTGCAGTACAGATATTGAAAATTAAATACTATGCTTGAAATGTATAAACATCATCTAGACAGAGTCCATGTCTAAACAGCGTAACAACCCCAAGCAAAAAAGTTAAGCCAATTCATTAAGTGATTTCACCACAACCAGAAAGCACCCAAAATTCTACTTCTGACATTAAATCATTCTCTGTCTCACCAGACTAAGTCCACATTTGCAGCACTGTGTTCATGCCAGGACTGGAGAAAAATTAGACACAAGATAGAACAACTATAATTTCTAAATTATATATGTAGCAAGACTTGGAAGATAATGTTGATTAAGAGAGATAATAAAAAATTTTAAAAAATTTAAAAATCAAAGCAATATTTCTAGCAGGAGGAATGTTGCATTTGGCCAAGGAATTAAAAAAAAAAAATCCCTTGATTTAGGAGACACTGGGGAAGAGAGAGACTACTCAGTTTGCCCGGATCCAAAATGCCTGTGCAATTTTCCTGAAGCTCTGGATCATGAAACTAAGCTCTTTCCTCACTGCCACAAACAAGTCCAAGCCCACTGGACTTCCACGGGCCCCAGCTCACAGCTGCATCTTTACTTACTGAGGAGTGATGCTTTACCACCTTCAGCACCAAATATCAAGGCATGCCTGCCTTGAGTCTTCCTCTCATTAAACAAAAAGAAAAAAAAGAAAAAAAAAAAGAAAAAAAAAAAATAAATTCATGAGCAAGAAGTCCAGAGAGGACGACAACGCCACTGATAAATCAGATTCACATTCCAAGCCAGGGAGAGGTAACGATATACTTCAATTTTCAATTTAATCAAAGCAAAAGAGTGAGCTTTTCACTACATATTTTGGCTAAAAAAGAAACATGTCCTAGCTTAGCTCCATCATGCCTGCACCAGCAAATTGACTTAATTGTCAGCGAGGAATTATGAAATATGAAGTGACTCCAGCAGCGCTCCAGGGAGACTCCTGAGGCACGGTGTCTATAGCAGAGACACCAAAGTGCCATCCATCTCACTCTCACCCTCAGGCAAAGCAGAACAGCGTTGGCTCTCTAGAAGAGGCTGCCAAGAAGAACAAAACCTGGCTTTCCTGAATGATTAGCAGTGGCCCAAATAAGAAATTTTAAATACATCAGCACAGCTTCCCTGGCTGCTGAAAGCACAGGCAGGAAGTCGTGATTTGAGACACCAATTTGTAGTTACATGGCTACATCCAGTTACAGCTCCCAGGGGCCTTTCTGAAGAGAGAGGCAGTACCGTGCACGCTTCCCCTCTCACATCCTTCTCCCCAGCCATGAGGGTAGAAAGGGCAGAAAGGGAGGCTGCAGTCAACACAAGCTGCTCTGCTTGCACTGGAAGACAGAACAGGACTGGAAGACAGAACAGGACAGGAAGGCAGCAGAGATATTGCTAAGCTGTACTTTCTGACTCAAATCCTGGTTTCACTCTGACAATGCCAGCGTGACAGGAGAGGAGAAGCCACACATAACTCAGCCCCTGGGAAATGGACACTAAGAAAGAAGTAAGGAGCCAAAACCTTTGGCTGGATCTTTGATAAGAACTATAGAGATAAGTACTCCCACCTAAAAGCACCCCTTTGGCCTGCCTGTCAGAGGATTCACTTCAGATGTAAGAAACAGCTTCTGTTTTAATCTCATCTATTACTGGTGGTGGACTAGTCTGAACTAGAGTTGCAGCCTCTGAATCTGTAAACTCCTGACCTAAAGAGCCTTTGGGCTGTAAGCCCTGCCAAACCTCCAAGTCTGGGCCTCCTAAGCAGGTTCTTTAAATCAGAAGGGAGGGGGAAGATGGAAAAATCACTTTCTGTGGTGAAACAGCCCTAATACTGATCACTCAGCACCCTGAAGTGCTGCGTTTGTTATCTAGCGGGGAGGGGCTACAATTAAACCATGAATTGGTTTAATTGAACCATGGTCAAGGCTAGAACTGCTGGTTGGCAAACCTCTGCTAGGACATAGCAAAAATCATCTGGCCTCCAGCACTCAGAGATGCCTTCATCCAAGGAATCAAAGAAAACCAAGTATTTGCCCTGGTCTACCCTTTCCCCAAGGCTGTTTTATTTTTTAAGGTAATGGACAAGCTAAAATGAAAATTGTTTCAGAACCTTCGAAATAAGTTGTCATTAATCAATTCTCTCAGCTTTTCCTCTCAGCTTCCCTGGTTTGGTGAACTCTGCAGGTAAAATGCACCATTTGTCACTGCCTGACTATTCTGAAAATCATTCTGAAATTTGATTTTAATTTCAGAAAGAGTAATATCATTAGTCAGATTTGTAGAAATTCAGAACTAGCCAAGTGACCTGGACCACACTGCTCAACATAATCCCTTCAAAGTGGACTGAAACTGACAGGATGAGAAAAGAGCTCCTCTGAAATAGCCTGTACACCACAAATTCTTAGAAATGTGAAGGGAATGGGTTGCCAGTTACTATTATCTGGCATATCAAGTCACAGGGAAGACTTACATTCTTCTATAACCTGGTCTGATAGAGCTGAAAGCAATACCACCTCTTTCTTACATAAAAATTTATTTCACATGACACAAAAGTACAGTTCCCTTGAAAAAGCAATATGGTTCACACTTTAAATTTAAAAAGCATTTCTAACATGGATTTGCAATGCAAAACATTCTAAATACAAATCAAATATAGCTGACAGAACCATCTTTTTGAGGCAGCCCACAACTAGGCATGCCAGATATTAACTATTTCTATTTATTACTCGACAGAAACCAGCTTTCAAGCATAAAATGAAGGTGCTACAGAGACATATTTAAGTGATTCATGTTGCACACCAGATTAAAGTTACTCTGGCACAGATATGCAAGTGATAAAAGAGAGAAGGAGCAATAATCCTAAAAAGTTCTCCAAATCAGTGCTTTTCCCACAAGTTTCAACTCCTCAGACACAATACACAATGAAAGCCCCAGGCTCCAAGGCTTCACTGGTGAAACCGTCTGAGAACAAGGGCCATTACAACATCGCTCCTACAAGAACCAAGTCGCTGGCCCTTGGGCACAGCTCAGGCGAGAAGCTGCGGAGCTCTACACAGCTCCTCTGCAGCCAGGAGGAACAGGGTTAGGAACCGTGTTAGGGACAGGGTACCCCAAGGGCAGAAGGAACAGGACCACCCACATCCCCTCTTGGCCATTCGAACACATTGTGCAAGTGACAATCCAGACAGGAGACAGGAAGATGAACCTTGATGCTGCTGTCACCTCAGAGAGAAGGGAAGCAGTCTGGGAGCAGCAGCAGCTCATCACCCCGCTGCTGTGAGGTAAGCACAGGGCCCTGCAGCACCTTCAATACTGTAATTAAAACAATTCCCAAACACATCCAAGCAACTCTGAACAATGGTGTATTAACATGCAAGTGACTGCTCCTTGCACATCGTGCAAACACACTTGCCATTGTGCTTGGATTAACGAGCAAATACCGCTTTCACGAGCTTCCACAGACCTTTGATGTATATTTAGCTGCCGTTACTAATTTTTATGACTGTGACAGCAGGTCACACAAAGGAGTTTGGAGCCCAGATTTTTAAAGCCAAGTTGTACCCTTAATACTAATTTCTAAGTGAGAGGCATTCTGAATTCCTACAGAAAGCAACTTGTGGTTTTGCAAACAGAAATGTTTTTCTTTTCTCAGAGAATCAGTTGCTACCAGCCATAGGTCAAAACAAAACCTAAGCTGCATTTCACAGCCCATAATTATTTATTTAACAAGTCATGGAAACTGTATTTCAAGGGACTAACATTTCCAAGACCTGCAGCAAATGGCAAAGCACTAGGCAAACCCAGAATCCTAGCAAAGGGTGGAAGACTCAGCAGCTAAGAGAATTAAGCAAAAGCAATTCCTCCTGCTTGAGAAGGCAGGGGAGACAGGACAGGGTCAGCCAGCTCCACAACAGCAGTTTTGAACATCGACTCTGACGACTGCTATTTTGCCCCATTTCCTGCATCTAGCAAATTAGGTAAGATAAACCTAAAGCTTACTTGCTCCAATCAAAGTAGACCTTCCCCTATTCAATACTTAACTGCATATATTTAACAAGATTACGTTACACATAGAAATTCTAATTCCCATGCTGACCTTGCTGTACTACTTACAGTGACTGAGAGGATATCTGTGCAAACCCAGAACAACACAATGTGTTCATGGTTAGAAACAGAAAGGGAGGAAAGAGCAAACATACATCTGGTCAGAGGAGTGTGGGGGCAATATTAACACTACAGGGATAATCTCAGCCTACCAGCTGACCTCTCGCTGCCAATGTTTTGTAAGTAGAGAGAGGAGGCCTCAAAGAAGTCTTCTGTTTTGTGTCCCAACATTTGGAAATTACTTGACTGGTTTGGGTTTCTTAAAATGCAAAAGCTTGGAAAAAACCACAATGCTGCATGCCTATCTTGACTGAGAACACACTGTTGCAACTATCGGCTTAAAAAACCTACAATCCTTTAGATAATCCCCCACAAGTCCCGATTAAAAGTGGATTTAATATTATGAAACGAAGCATAATTGTTCAAGACGACCTTGAGTAGTTTCTTACACCCCTCTGCTCCATCAGCGCAGTCAAGATGACAGCTGCACTGTCAAATGTATGAGAAGACAGGCTGATAGCAAGGTCTCTCCAAAATATTTTCCTCTATGAAGTAAAACAGATGCTTACAGTTCTTCCAAACCACGCCTGTCTCCTGTTCTATTTCAAACACACACTGAATACACGCAATGAAATGGAGTCGGCATTTAACAAGCACGAGCTGTATCGATGGCCCATCCAACGAGCACGCCTCGAATACATGCATTTTGTTTCCTCTGCTTAAGTCATTACCGATTTTATGTCCAGGAAAATTAAGGTACGCAGGCCTAAAAGTGGTTTCACGATTACAGGGGCACTACTGCCACCTGCTGTCAGAAAGGATTCACGGCATCCCACACCACGCTTCCCAACTGAGGGAAGAAGTCACAGACTTTTGAAGAAATCGAATTTTGCAGGTGTTTTGCTTGTATACTGCTAGTTTTCTCTAGAAAGAGCACACACAAAAAAAGGTTCAGAGTAACCATGGCATGAGGGATCAATAACCACACTGGGGTCAGGGAAAATAAATGGGTTCAACAACTGATGCACAAAGAAATAAGGAGAACACATTGGTTTAGGTAAAAGAGATACCGTCCTGAAAGCATCAACAGTGAAAACAGACTTGTAAATAAAACCAGCTACCATAGACAATCAGGTTAGATAAGGCTACTAAAACATCCATCTTGCCCATTTTATATTAGATTTTCAGAAGACAAACAGACTATGCTGAATCCTATCAGAGGAGACAATTGGCCATTACCTTTGAGCCAGAGTTACTTCCTAGAATCACAGAACGGCCTGTTTTTGGCCTGTTTTCATCTAGTTCAACTCCTCCTCGCTATGGGCAGTGACATCTTTCACTAATCCAGGTTGCTCAACTTCCCTCCAACCTGACCGTGAACATTTCCAGGGATGGGGCAGCCACAACTTCTCCGGGCAAACCATTTTAGATAATTAGGTACCAGATACTTAAGGATCCTGCACACTCATCTCATTCCACTCAGACTTCTGTGGGAGCACAGAATAACATGAGAAGTCAAGAAACATCATTCTGAACATCAGCATCTGTGTCTGGTGCTTCAGCCCACAATCTGTTAGTTTAAGGGGCCTTTTGAGTGCGTCGTTCCAGTGGAAAGTACATTTCCTTCTCTGCAGTTTTTTTTATGGCTTCTCAGAAAGTCACTGAACACTCACATCCCACTGCTTGAAATCACTTGATTATCATTAACGTGCAGTGCCTTTCTGTTTGCAGTGCCTGGCCATTTGGCAGGTTGAGTGACAAAGCTCTCCTTGAAGCAAGCAAGGTTTAGGCCTCCATTCCACCACCCAAGACTCCTGGCTGGCTGGCAGCACACACAACGTGGCAGGATAATGTCCAGGTGTCTGAGGCATATTTCCACTCTGAAGCCATCTCCATTAGCTACATGAGATGGCTGTGAGCACACTGGTGGAACACTGGGATGAAAACTTTTCACCACAATTCATTTCCCCTTCCCACAGCACCCTGGAACAAGGAACAAAGTTCTTCCCTGACGTGTCAGCACTGCCAAACCTTTCTTTTTTTAACGCTTAAGTTTTGAGTTACACTAATTACACCTGAGATATTTTCAAACTGCATTGCAACCACCCTTTCTGCAGTGCAATTCTGAGTGAGCCTCCTCAGTCACAAGTCTTGGCCACACAGTTACAGCAAATGGAGTTTGACTGAGGCAGCAGCTACAGTTCTCCACCTAAATTAAACCACACCTCCAGCAGTACTTGCCTTCCATTTCATCCTCTTGAACACTGTCACTACACACAGACTTTTCATCCAAATGAGTATTACACTACAGGGAAGAACAGCACTGAAATGAAATTAGACCAAAAGCAGAGGGCAAGTTTAACCACATCTACTGCTCACCAGCCAGGCTTAAAGCATTTTCCACAGAAAGCAGTAATAAACTCACTCACAGATGTCACAATGGAGCATGACCGATTCCCTCAACTATTAACATTGACTTTCCTGATGAGTAAGTGAGGACTATATATAAATTAGTCTGGGGTTTTACACACAAGTGTAATTGTACCAACTGTAAATTAACTTGAGAAACCTTTGATTAACACCACAGTCTGCTCACAGTAAAAATGAAAACCAAATTAACAACAATTTGTTAGCAATATTGGTTCTATTCCTAGAGGAAATTACAACAGTGTAAGTTACATAGGCAGATGCCAGATGACTCCATGCAAGAGATTTCAATACAAGTTTTCCATTTCCCTATCTGTATACTGGAGAAAAAACACACAAAGTATGTTTACAGAACATTCTAATGGACAGTAAACTCACTAAGAAGCTCCCAGTATAATCAACCATTTATGTTTAGCTCAGCTGAAAAAAAAAGAATAAAAACCCCATGAAAATCTATACTAATAAATGTAAAAATCCCATGTCAAAATGCTATCAGCAACTTAAGGGCATATTTTACTTTTTGTTTCTTGTATATTCAATGGCAGGAGTTAAGGGACTTATTTTCATAGCAAATAACTGAAGAATAATTTCAAATGAGCTCCAGAGTAAGAATTACTGGTCACTGTAAAATAAAAAGGGGGAGAATAAGTATACACACAATACCAGATCAGGCTCGCTGACTGACTCAAATACCTTCATAATATTCAGACAGGCCACTTCTGAAGTGATTTCTACTTCAGAAGTTACAAGATGAAAATTCTGTGTGATAAATTAAGTTTCCAAATGAAACGGATTAGCAATCAGTGAAATTGCCTGATGTCAGATCTGTTCCAGATTAGAATCCATCCTTTTTCCCCACCTGTTCATTAAGCACCAAGTTCAAGGCAACTGAAGTGACTGATTGCACATTAACGAGCTGTTTGTGAGGAAAGGCAGAGTTCAGTCCCTGTCTATACTTACACTTGTATGAGCATAATTCACTGATAATATATGCAGTTCCCAATATCAATACACAGCTCTTCTACCTTGATGTGTAATTTTGAACTTGAGGGAAAAAAGGGACACCTCATTAAGTTAAACAGTCATATTCAAGGTCAAGGCCAGGAAATGATGAATCTGGAAGAAAATATGTTGCTATCTTCAGATAAAAAAAGCAGATAAAGCAGGATGTTGCTGTGACACACAAATACTGAAACATGGTTGTGAAGGCAGAAGCCTGAGGGAAGAAAGGCATTATTTCACTAGGGTAGGTGATATTCAATATGAAAATATCTATTTCATCCTATAATTCGAGTCATGCAGAGGCTCCAGTGAAAACCAGTCCCGCAACAAGCAAAGCAAACACAGTATTTAAAAGAGAGACCTAAAGAGTCATTTACTTGTGTTAGCCACCAATTCTATCCTTTCTTTATCAGAGGAAGATATTTAAATCACATTTGTTTTCTCATATGGAAAAGCTACTCATTTTAAAAACTGAGTTTCTTCCCCAAACCTGTGAGTACTAGAAATTATTCCAGCACTCAAATGCAGTTTAAAGGGAGACACCTAGTTGCTATAACTGTAGCAACTCTCTAATTGCAAACTTAGATGCAATAGTACAGACTTATTCCCAAAAATATCTAATTGAATAGACCTGAATATCTTCCCTTTTCCTGAAGATTAAAGATTTCTGTTCTCAGTATCATACTTTTGTACTAATACCACGAATATTTTTCAAAGATAAGAGGAAATATTATCTCTTCTGGTGTTCTGCAAGTCATCATCCTCCTCCCTATCAGATAAAAATAAGGAGAATCTTTTTTTCCCCTGACATAATGGTTTCCCCTTGATCTTCCTCCTGGTAAAACCTCCCTCACAAGCATATTAGTACATGCCTCCTTATCTTATAACTGGACAGTAAGATTTATTAACAGGTAGGAAGTGAATGAATACCTGAGGTCAGTAGTGATAAACTGCTGCCTAAGGTATATGAGGAACACGCCCACTCCCAAAATACACCACTCCTGTACCAACTTCAGGTAGTTACTGCAGATGACATAAACAGTGACAGTTTTCCTTATTAAAGATGCAGAGGAAATGTAGTCCTTACTGCTTAGTTGATACTATAAATACTGAAGAAATTATTTTTCAAACCTCCCTCAGGCTTTTACTGCTTATTTCTGTATTTGGGACTGCCAGAGGGACTAAATGACCCGTCTCTCCCTGCTCCTAGACACAGACACACCACAACCCCTCCGAGCTCCGTTGTGATGTTGGCTAATTGTGGTTATCTGGCTTCCAAGTGCTTGAAGCACTTCTGGCATCAGGATGAAGTGACATCCAGGAACATTTAATCTGTTAAAAAGGCCAGTCAGCACAGATTAATGCAGTAAGTACATGCCTCAAGGAGAGCCTGTTTACATTCTTGCAGTGGAATAACAAAGCACAGAGGAGGATATATGAGTAAAATTAAGATTTTCATACAAATCTTACCTGAATCCTTATAAAAATGTGTGAAGGAAACGGCCTAACAGGAGACCTTAAGCAAAATACCAAGTTAAACTAATACCTGTCTGCAATGCAATCAGTAGTAAGGAAGTTTTAGGAAACTATTGTGTAAAGAAAAGACATTTATAGAGGTAGATAATTGACATCAATTTTAGCAAAATCACTCATCAGCTCCTTTTTTCAGCCCCTTTCTCTCCCACAATGCATCTCAGATCCTCACTCTAGCCTTGAATGGTTTCAAAGATGCTGTTTTGATGTGGTTCTTTTGACAATGAGCAAAGACACAAAATATGTAAAGTATTTTTGGAAAGCAAGCAACATTCAGTTTGTCTGCTAAAAGTCTAGGACCAAAAAGGATCCTTTTGCAGCAGTGTTCATCAATGATATCCTGATATTTAGCTACATTTATATTACTTTATGACTCATTTCCTCCTTACATGTTTGAGAATACGCTTTTTTTGCCAATACATTTGCATCCAAATCTGGAGACAATTTGAACCACCTGGAACCCTTCCACAGAATTTGCCAGACCATTCCTTTTACTTCAAGCATGTTTAGTTCTTTGCATAAGTCAATTTAATCTTTCAACCTGTAAGTATCTTCCTGTGGCTTTAATTTGGATATGACTTTCTGTATTTTAAACTCTTTATGACAGGAGACAGTTAATGGAATTTCTAAATTCAGAGACAAAGTCTCCGGAGGGTCTCTTCCTTCTTTCCTAACCCAGGGCTTGCAACAGATAGGAAAGAGTCAATCATTGACATTTGGGGTAGTCAAAAGGCATTAAATATAAAAACTTGCACAGAAGTTCAAAAACCTACCTCCTAGTCCATATTCAACAGGCTGCATTTTATTCAACTTACACACAGAAACTGGTACTGTGGCTACTTACTGCCTTATGTCTTTGACACTTGGATAACTTGAGTTGCAGAAGGAAAAGCAATGGAGCTCTTTGCAAAAGCATCACATGGTGCAGAAACAGGGGTTTAGATAATGTCTAAGAGACAATACCATTTCACTGAAACTGATTTAAAAAGAATCCCACCACAGCAGATGTTATGCATAAATAATATGGATCTTGAAACAAAACACCTTCCTCACGTAGCTTTCCAGCTATCCTGCACAGTTAGAAAAGTTAACAGAAAAAAGTAACATTGAAACCATGAGCAAATCAAGGCTTAGACTTGATTACTGCACTGACATATAGAGAGCATATGGTTTTTCCAAGTAACTGTGGGTTAGTATTTTAGTCTAAACTTATTAGTATCTCATAATAGTTAACACATTATGCCCTTTAGGAACTACAGGAGGTTACAAATGAGTTAGGAAGAATCCTAATAACCCACCTGTACCAATGCCCTGGCCCTAGGACTGCTGTTTTGTGTCAGACTCATACACCAAAGTACCGCTGTAAAAACATGGTCCTTTCAATAAGTAGCTTTGCCAACATCTAATCTGAATCTCCCTTTAAGCCCAAATTCCATTTACAGAGGACAACAGTAGAAACAACTTTTTTACCAAAAGCTTTTTAGACACTTTCAGAGTGTTATGCCCCTCTTCACGTCTTTCAACCTCAGTCTGTTTCGAGACTTCTTTAAATCTTTTCTTAAAATTGTTTATTTGATTCTTTTTCTTTTTTTTTCTCCTTAGAGAGATGCATTTCTCACCAAGATGGCAGGCAGATAATAAGTCTATAGGCAGATAATATCATTTGCAGTCTGAGATATAGGTTTACTGGACCTTTCCAGAGAATTAAAGGGGGGTTTAAATCGAGAAATGCAAAGTATTTCTATTCTAAAGCTAATCTGTAACTAGCTCCAGCCTGTAATTTAAGGAAGGCCTATGAACAAAGAGAAGCTAAATATAAGTGGACAGAAGTATGCTAGTATTGACTTACTGGAAAGCAATAAAGTAAGGAAGTCAGCAAAAGCACTACTGGAAAAATCATCTTAAAACAAGAATGAGGAAAAAGAATTAAAATATTAAAACTTTAGAGGCCTTGTCAACACAGTGAGGAGAGGATTATATTACATGGATGCTACTGCATTGTTTGTTATTTGGGAAGGCTTTTGTGCATCAGTAAACTAGAAGATTAATTAAAATTTTTTGCATAGGAATACCAGCCTCAGTACTCAGAAATCAAAAATGTGTTTTGAAATGGCCAAGGATTCCACCTGTACTTCACAAAACCCATAAGCAGATGTCCACTGGTAAAGTGGGATGTCATACAATCCAACAGTCCAAGAGAATCTGTTCACTACCCTCTGCACTGTGTGAGCAAACATTCCTGTGCTCTTTGCAGACATGAACCAGGAGCATTTTCCTCTGATAAGCAAACACATCAATTCTGGCCATTACAACCCTGGGAACCTCTGAACTTCATTCCATCACAGAGAAGATAGTGAAGTATGTTTCCTTCCAAGAAAATTAGTTCTTGAAAATTAACCAATGCCACTCAAATACTAGGGGGGAAAAAATTCCAGTCTCAGGACACACAAATCACACACACTTTTTGGAGTGGAGAGTGCAGGCCAGATTTGGCTATGGGCATGTGCATAGGGGTAAACCTTCCCATCTTTTTGGCCAAAAAACTGAACTAGCTTAGTGTAACCTAATACACAAATGAATACATGGTCACTGAGCAAGAAGAGGTACTAAAAAACTTAAAACTCTGTAGAGCATGGCCAAAAACTTGAAAAACACAATCTCCCAACAAAAAGCAAATATGAAAACCACGTAAAACAAATCCTGTTTTCCTATCACCTTGTTGCTAAAGTTTCCACGTTACCTAGCCCACAAGCATCTTGATTTATAAAAGCAGACTGGAATGTACTGCATTACCTTAGTAACAAAAATGAGCCCTCTACAACACAAAGTGTGTAGTCTCAGCTAACCAAGTCAAAAGATGGACACAAGATCATTCGTTTTTTCATGGTGACCATGCTATAAAAGTTTCACAATAATCCTTGCCACAGTAAATGCTCACAGGATGACCAGATGCAGTATGAAGGAACTGAGGAAAAACCCGTATTTTCCAACAGATTTCCACAGGATGCACCAGTTTTAGGCAACTTTTCAGAGTTCACACTTTTACCGTGGAGCTATAAAGGATTTACAAGACATACCTACATAAAATATTTAACCACCTACCAGCATTAACGATGGCATCAACCTCAAGCAGCGTAATGTCACCTCTGTAGAGAGAAACTTTCTCACTCAGACTTTTCTTCCCTTGCAGATCTTCTTTAGCGTTCTCACCTACAAACCAAGAAAGCAGAAAAAGCAGGTTACAAGCGTGGGTCCGAGGTGGTTATTCACAAGCCCTGAACAGGCAGCAGTCCAGTGATACTGCTGCTGTCAGGCTGCAGCATCTTTCGGTTTCACCTCGAGAGGGCACCGGTAACCCACAGAGACACCACCACACTGCTTGCTTGTCACTTGTTCCAAATACAAGCTAGTAGGAAGCACTGAATCCTTACCCACATGACATTTGATCACAAAACTGTAGAAACATGCACATCTTTGGAGTGAGATCCATCAAGTGATTTTATTTGGTAACCACAGCGGTGTAAATTGCAAAAACAAATTGATGAATTAATTAAGATGACCCTCCTAACTAGAGTAATAATTTCTTCAATCCAGAATTATACCACGTGAGTACAAAAATACACAAGCACACCATTTGCAAACAGCACCAAAATTCAGAATGACTTCTGAAGACATGTAGCTAGAGAACAAGCCTGAAAAAAAATCCACTCAAACTTGGAGCTTTGTCACCTTAAATGGCTCAACTGGGAGGAGGCAGGCACTAGCTTACAACAGATTTGTTACTAAATAATGTTGCTGTTATGTCCCTTATTCCTGTAAACTCTTGAGATTTTGCATCACCAAATCACTTCATTTACATCCGATTCAGTCTATAGAACAGCTCAGTTACCTCAACCCTTGCACAAACACACTGTCCAAAGCTTCACCAAGTTAGACATGCGTATCACCAGAAATGAACTAAGGAGGGAAGATTATTAAGTTCACTTTTACTATTAACATTCTTTCCGACACAAGTCTCAAGAAGCTTGAGTTCATCTCTTAGTCAGAAATAGAACTCATTTGCTGAAGTAACAATTAGAGTGTGAATCAATTCCAAATCTTCAGAACAAGTGAAGTTTGTCGATATGCAAAAAGAACCCTCAATATTTAGTGAAAAAGCAGAAGCAGTCCAAACAAATTTGTCCCTCTAGCCTTGCCCTCCATTTCCATCAACTCAAGAATACCAACTCAGACATGTCAGCAGCTCCTTGCTGTGCACCATGGATCACACCCCCAAGTTCCTGAGGCCTGTCCCACAGTGGCAAGACAGAGCAGCAGACTGGGACAGCCACAGTCAGACTCTGTGGCCTGGCCTTGCCGTGACATTCCCAGCCTCTGGCTGCCAGGCAACAGCCTTGTGACACCACAGCTGATGCCACCACCTTGCCCGGAGCCCGCGGGCACCGCTCGGCTCAGCCCGGGCTGAGGGCCAGAGCTCGCAGCTCCTCAGGCAGCTCGGCCATGCCCCGCCCGGGGCTCTCCCTGCTCCTGGGGCTCTCCCTGCTCCTGGGGCTCTGCGTGGCCTCGGTGCTGCCCAGCAGCCTCCGAGCTCACGGCTGTCCCACCAGGAGCACGGCCCGGCTGCACGGGCCAGCCCAGGACAGGCAGCAGCCGCACCCTGGCGCGGGCAGTGCCAGCCCGTGGTCCGGGCAGCTGCGCTGCTGCTCCTTCTTAGCCCTGTCCCTGCTGCTCGCCGCGCTGTGCCTCGGCTGCAGCCTCCGCAGAAAAGCCAAGAGGCGGCGCAGAGAGGTGAGGGATGGGCACCAGGCAGCTGGGATGGTGCCAGGGGGCCCGCAGCTAAACCGAGCCCCCGTGGAGAGGAAAGCCTGGGCAGGTATCCAGGGTCCTCAGCCCCCTTCCTCCCGGGAGGAAACAAGGACAGGCTGAGCCACCAGAAGAAGACAGAACCTGCCCGAGGTGTTCCCCACACACCCCGCGGCCTGGGGCAGCCCAGCCAGGCCCCAGGAGAGCCCGAGGGGGCTCAGCCCCTCTGCCCCTTCCATCGTGCTCCCTGCCCTGTGTCTCCCAGGAGAAGGCCTGGACACGCTCAGCCTGGCCCAGCAGCTGCTGCCTGGCTGCCCGCTCCTCCCTCAGTGACGAGCTGATCGGCCGCCAGGAGGAAAACTCGGCCTCCATCGGGAGCTTCCTGCGGCACCTGCGCCAGCGCTGCCTGCGGGGGAACGCGCCCCAGACAGGGAGCAACAGCAACGCGGGGAAGGACTTAGACGAGGAGGCAGCACTGTTCTCGGATTGAGAAAACAACACCTGCTAGGCAAATGGAGCAATGTATGCAGGATTTATAACCCAGCTTTTTTATTATTATTAAAATGATTTATTAAATAAGTCAGCTTTTATTTCTGTTTTAACTTTAGTCTTGCAAACAAGTTGATTGTAACTCTTACAAGAAAGTTAAGTCAATGGCCACTGAATCATCTCTGCACGCACACTCACGGAGGATGGAGTTGATCTTGGTACATCCTTTTCAAAATTTGGGGGTTTAGGCTATTACTGAGGATACACAAAAGCAGAAACACTCCTGTAGGTCCTCCTCTTGTCTCCTCTGCCCCAGCCTCAGTAATACACTACAGATGAAAATCTTCACCAGAAACAGTTTAACATTCATATCCCACTCCCACTTTTCCCCCTCTAGATCCAGCCATCATCTTCTACCCGTCTGGTTATACAATCCAGTTTCATTTAGCTCTTCCTCCTACATCATCCTTTGGTCCTTCAGTCATGTTCAAAACATCTCAGAGTCCACAGAGCCACAGCCTGAAGTAGGATGAGGTTGATTAGCTGAGCTCTTCATACCAAATTAAGGAAATAGGCAGTCCAGTCCTCAACTTTGTTTACAACTCCTTCCATCTCACTCCAAAGGAAAAGGGCCTTTACAGCCTACACAAGGGTAGAAAAACGCATTAGATTGACTCAGCAAAAACTGCACTTGAAAAGGAAACTGGTAAAGTTCATCTGAACCAAGTGGACAAGAGACTGTCAGAACATCTCACTAGAGGGAGCCCCCACCCAGGACATAAATGTACTTAGCTGGTGCAATGGGCAAGGATGGCACAAACCTACAGCATTGGAAAATCAGCCCTGAAACTCAATCACTGCTCAAATAGTCAACAGTTTTAAAGTCTAATACACATTAAAGTATATTAATTTTTTAAACAAGTCTCATGCATCCAATTACAGAAATCCCTACAGCAATACCAAAAAGCTTACCACTAGAGGGAAGATAAAAACCCACAGCTGGAAGAGTTTTTGATAAAAAACCACTACATCTGCATTTTAAAACGACTATTAATGAAAGAGTAGAGCACACACAAAGTAGGTACCAAAGCCCCATAGTATCAAGCAACACCTATGGCAAAATAAAAGTCTCTTGGCACTCTATAAGCAAAAGCAGGTAAGAGAAGAAACCAAAGAGAAAATAAAAGTGAGAAGGATTGATGGCAGTGTTAGAAGGGAAGTTTGTTAAACAACTCACAGGACATATTTCTCCCCAAGTTCATAAAAACAAGTAGCAGACTGGATTGCAAGAAGAAAAAAACTGAAAATGGGAGAGTTTCATGATTTCTAGTCAGGCTTTACAATTCACAGCTGAAGGAAGTATATTAATTCCAAGTTCAACAGAACTAAGTCTGCCCACTACCTCATCCCTCCTACAATAGATACTAGCAGAGAAATGTATCCCCACAAGGAAGGCTTCTGTAAGAGGATCTGGAAAAAGAACCTGAGCAAGGGACAAGAATCACATTATCCCCACACAAGAGGCAGCCCTTCCACTCCTGAAAGAATCCTCAGCAAATACTTGACTGGGACACTAAACCACTTTTTCTGGGTTGCTGAAAATACAAAGGAGATGAGTGAGTTTTAGGAGTGCAGCTGACCCTGGCGGAATGTGCAGCAACAGTTCTGCTACACACTCTCTGCTTTTTCATTTCAGTGCCTATTCTTTAGTTAATGCTTTGTTTTCACAAGTTTCCTGTACAGACCAAAAATTATGAACTATTAGCAAATACTAATCTCACATCTAACACAACTTTCCATTCCATTTGTTTCTGCATAGACTTTTGGAGCGTTAGAAAAGACAGACCATAAGACCTGTAATATTATGTGTCTGCTTCTACTCCTACTAAGTACGGCTGATTGTAGAGGAAAGGCAATTGCTTATCTAAATCAAGATAAGCATTATTTCCATATGTTCCATCACCAGGGGAAAAGCATTCACAGATGCACTGTTAGTACTTCAGATTTGTAGTACAGATTTGCTCTATCACTTCTTGGACTTAAACGAGATCAGAACCTGAGCACAAGGAAGGAACATCTGTTGCAGACAAATCACTTTCTACCCAGCCAAAAATGCAGCACAACATGCAAGTCAAAAGCACTTGATGATGAACACCAACACCTTCTCCCTGGCTGCACACTCTGCCAATATGGTCTGTTTCAGCTAATTACTGTTTTAAATAAAAGTGGGAAATTCGTGCCAAATATGTAATATCGAAATAGATAGTTAAAAAAGGTTTAGTTGTAACCAGTTTTAGAACAATCAGAGCTTGCCCAAGAACAGAATTCTGGCCTCGCCCAGGGAACTGATTTACATCCCAAAGACAGCACTACAGAGAACGGTGGCACATTGAGAAAGCATTAAGCCGACCCCTGATATCCACATTTTCCAAGGAGAATTTCCAGGCAGAGCTGATGGCAGAACTGATCGACCATCTCCGAAAATCCCATCCCGGCTCAGGTGTTAACGACCAGATTGGACCAGGATAAGGAACATCATGAGCCATCAGATAACATCCCCTGGTGATGAGAAATCAATCAAGCACAGGATGCGTTTTGTCCACCTCAGTTTCATGAATAGCATGCTTCATGAATATGCTGAGTGGCAGAAACAATACCCCAAATCCGGACTTTATGGCCAAAACTGTATATAAACCAGCTGTTGGAAGCAGTTGTGGTGAACAGAGGGAGGTCTGATGCGATAGAGGTCAGACCTGCGTTCACCCAGTGCCAACTCCGGGCTTGGCACTGTCTCCCTTTTCGATTGTGGCATTGCGTGTTCGAACTCTCGGACATGAAATAAATTTTATACTTGTTTTACTATAAATTGGGCGTACTTATTTATTACATTTCCAAGCTGTATATCAGGTATTACAAAAGCCTGTAATACTCAACTAGAGAAGTCATTGCTCAGCAATGGTGTAGGGAATTAAAAAAGCAGAAAACATAGAATAAAAATTGTCAGAGTGCTTAATAAGTTAATGAATGAAAGTAATGAATTTGTGGTTCCCCACTATAAACTTATTTTAATCCTCCTTGATGCTGTATGTGCTCACCTGTTCAAATGGGTTCTCACATTTGGTAAGTAAAACAGGTGCTGCTACGGACTAAATACCTGGTTGGTCATGAAAAGTCATTTTTTTTCCAGCCAGTTTGTAAAGGTGAGTGGAGGAATGCTGCACTGCTGGTGGTTTTGGATGAAGGCTCATAGTTACTCCAAGTGGTGCTGGATCAATCTGAACATGCCAGGAGGAGTTGTATTAATGCTGTGATATTGCCAAGACACAGCTCTTGCAGTGAAGGGATCTGCTTTGTCTTGTCAGGAATCTAGTGAAGTGGAATCACCTGTAGTCCTCTAGTTTTATGGACAAGTATCAAAATACTCATGGGGCAGTGAACAGTGATTTAAAGCAGTGTCATATGTTCGTGTCTCCATTTTTGAACTTCCATTGTTAATGACGAACTCTCTGTAGCAGAGGGAGGTTATAAGGTAGGAATTGACTTTGAATTGAGGCAGTGCAGTGTAGTTCTGGCCTCCATGTGACCTTGGCTGACCATTTAATGTACTTCAGTGCAACTCAGGCTGCCATTCACTGAGAAGAATCTGTATTGAAATTCTTGGTATCACTTGGAGTGAGGTACTGATAATCAGGCTTGGGCAAGAACTTAGCAAAATACTGTATCCAACAGCATTTTTATTCCATTATAGCATTACAAAGTCTGGAATCCCTCTGAAGGGCCACATTATAAAGCCAAGCAAACAAGACAGTGATTGAATGGGTTTCTTCACACAGACAAAGCACAGCTCCTTCTGAGTCACAGCTGAACCAGCAGCCTTTTCGATGGACCCTAAATCATGAAATCTCCAGCAAGCATAGCAACCAGAGCAGCTGGATGCTGACTCTCCAAGTAAACACACAAATACCCAAGGGCCTCAACCTACTTATGTCGTGTCTTTGCTGTCAATGTGCATGCTGCTGAAGTGAGAAGAGTCTGATTTATGAATTGACAATTGCCTGTCCCTGCAGATAAGGGTGCATCACAAATTAGAATTGGGAATATATTCCTGTTCTTGTTCTTCTCATTTGTTGTTACTCCTTTCTCAAACTTTGTTCTTCGGTACTTTTGCATTCCATACCAAGTCTTCCCTCGGTTTACAAAAACTTTATAAAAAAGGCAGGCTGCTCCTTTCCTTCTACTTCTTTCTCTCCCAGACTTAAAGGGTTTTTTTGCCTCTCAGCTTTGTTATTTTGGGAATACAGAGATCTGTGTGGGATAGACTGAGAAAAAGGTTGTTTAAGGACTATGCAAGACCTTGTAACACAAGCAAATTGCATTTTGCATGAGTGCTGTGTGGGTTGTTCAGACCGACTGGCTGTTTTGATCAATTCTCATGGTACACCACTCTTTCTCTCTGTAATGTGCAAATGTCTTCAATGGTTCCCATTTGAACATGTGGCTGAAAAGTCAAGGCTCACACTTACAACCTTGTTTGAGGGCTGCTGGTAGCCACATCTCTGTGTTAAACTTGGCCTGAGTGAGCCAGCTTGGGGCTTTTGCAGTAGTTGTACAGGGGTGAGCTATAGCACTTCAGATGGGGGATATTTCATGCCTCCTGTAAAACTTTGAATAGGAGATACCATGACCTCCTGACCTGGAAGATGTGGCAAAGTGTGACCTCAGCTGGTTGGTCAGTGGTGCAGAAGTGGGAAGTGTAGTTCATGCACTATATGAGCCACAAAGATGATTAAAACATGACTGGGGGACTGGGGCATCTCCGGTGCCTGGAGAGACTGAGAGAGCTGAAGTTTAGCCTGAAGAAGAGATACCCTAGATGGGATCGGATCAGTGTTTATAAACATAGAGTGGAGGGGGTAAAAGAGATCTCTCCAGACTCATCTGTGTGGTACACAGTGACAGGACAGAGGTAGTAGGCACAAGTGGAAAGAGGAAGTGTTTTCTGAGCGTTTAAAAACAAAACTACACACATACAGTGAGGCTGGCTCAACACTGGGACAGGTTACTTGGAGAAGTTGTGGAATCTCTGTCTTTGGTGATACTTTAAATTCAACTAGGACAGGGTCCTGGACAACTTGCTCTGGGTGACTCGATGATCACTAGAGGTGCCATCCAACCACATCCATTCTGTGATTTGTGAGTCCCTTTGCCTCCGGAGTTTGGTACTTGGCTGTAGTCCTCAGCTTATCCAATTATGCAGCTTGGTAATGTAATAAATAAGTACGCCCAATTTATAGTAAAACAAGTATAAAATTTATTTCGTGTCCGAGAGTTCGAACACGCAATGCCACGATCGAAAGGGAGACAGTGCCAAGCCCGGGGTTGGCACTGGGTGAACGCAGGTCTGACCTCTATCGCATCAGACCTCCCTCTGTTCACCCCGACTGCTTCCAACAGCTGGTTTATATACAGTTTTGGCCATAAAGTCCGGATTTTGGGTATTGTTTCTGTCACTCAGCATATTCATGAAGCATGCTATTCATGAAACTGAGGTGGACAAAACGCATCCTGTGTTTGATTGATTTCTCATCACCAGGGGATGTTATCTGATGGCTCATGATGTTCCTTATCCTGGTCCGATCTGGTCGTTAACACCTGAGCTGGGATGGGATTTTCGGAGATGGTCGATCAGTTCTGCCATCAGCTCTGCCTGGAAATTCTCCTTGGAAAATGTGGATATCAGGGGTCGGCTTAATGCTTTCTCAATGTGCCACCGTTCTCTGTAGTGCCGTCTTTGGGATGTAAATCAGTTCCCTGGGCGAGGCCAGAATTCTTTTCTTGGGCAAGCTCTGCTTGTTCTAAAACTGGTTACAACTAAACCTTTTTTAACTATCTATTTCGATATTACATATTTGAGCACGAATTTCCCACTTTTATTTATAACAGAAATAAAATGTTACTACCAGAAAACTACGAAACTCGTGCAAAGCCATCAGCAAATATTTCACGGCATTGCCATTCAAAAACCTCTCTGCATGACATAGAGAGACAACAGCTTACCAGGTGGGAGAAGGAACTTGAGTTTTCTAGTATCAGGGGACAGGTAGGTAAGTGTTGGGGTTTAGGATTTTTAACTTTTGTTCTTTCTCTCAGGGAATTTTCTCCCATATGCTGCTAGGAGACAAAAATGGCCGGGTAGTTGAGAGAGACAAAAGAAGTTGCCAAGTTCAGGGGAAGGGTACAGCTGGCTACTCTCTCTCTTTACCTGGGGTTTCTCTGGAAAGGGCAGAGATACTTTAGGCTAGGGGAATGGGTTGGGACAGCTCCTAGCTTTCTCTTGTGCTCTTGGCATTCAGAGGGGAAACAAGCTGCGGTCACTGTGGGGAGAATTCACCACCACTGTGGGGGTCTGTCTTCTAATGCCTTCTCCTACTGTGAGTAGAGCTCTCTGCTCTTACAAGCAGCTGATGCTCTGGAACCTGACCTCACCAAACAAAGGACCCTCGCCATCTGCTCTGGTGCCTCAGGGGAAACCCCGGGATCCCCAGGCTCCTTCCTCCTCCGAGAGAGAGCCTGTCCCGGCCCTGTTCGGGAGCTAGCCAGCCACTGCCCAGCCCCCACTCTTCTTCTACCACTGCTCTGGGTTTTTTGCCTCTGTCTTTCCAGCCACTGCTTCTGAGTTTCCTGCTGCACCTCACTGCACTATCCGGAGGGGCACCAGGACCAGCTGCTCCTGGGGATTTGTAAAGGAAGCCCTTTCTCCATCCCTCCCATGCTGTGCCCGCCATTGCTGCGTGAGGGAGACGCGGCCGAGCCACAGCGCCTCCTGCAGGAGGGGAGGAATCATCACACCCGCCCTGCCCGGCCGGGAGCCAGCAGCGCCCCCTGCCGGCTGAGAGCGGAACTGCACCAAGGGGAGCGCGCCCGAGCCCAGAGAGGCCGGCACTGGGCTCTGCTCTGGTTCTTGTTGCTGCTGCCATTGTTGTTTTGTTTGCCTTGTCAGCCATAGATGCACTAGTAAAGAGCTGTTATTCCTCTTCCCATATCTTTGCCTGAAAGCCCCTTAATTTCAAAGATTATAATAATTTGGAGGAAAGGGGATCATATTCTCCATTCCAAGGGAGGCTCCCGCCTTCCTTGGCAGATACCTGTCTTTCAAATCAAGACCGTAAGTTCTTATGCAGGTGCAAAAGATGATGTTTTCTACATGAAGACGTTAGGCTTGGGGGTAGCTCTTACCCTGCAGCATTTCCCCTCCCCTATTCCCTGAGATACCACAGGTAATTTGCTACCCCAAAGAATACTGGAGGTTCAACCCAAACAGCAAGGGACAGAGGAAACTGAATATTTGAAGACAACTCTACCACTACTCAAATGCTTGCTCCATTCAAGGACTCAAAAATTGGAAATTAATACAAGCTCTCAAGCAGCTACAAACTCACTAGAAAGACCTAGCTCTATCTTCTTTCACAGATCTACCTAGAAATGAAAGACACACCAAATCTCAAAGCCTTTAAGTCAATATAAGAATGTCTGTTTACATCACCTATTCTCCTGGATTTACTTATTTGCAGTACACTTACAATCCTTCCCCTGTAAGAACACTGGTGGGAATGCAGAAAGAGGGGGAAAAACAGAATGGAACTCTACTTTTTCTTTAAATATGACTGACCCATACTCTCAGTGACAGCTACATGAAATCCAGGATTTGCTGTATAAATAAATTTATTAGCTACATCAGCACAAGGCTGAGAGGCTTCGTTTTCCAACATGTGTGTTCTATAGCATCCCATCCCAAAGAAACATCTGGAAAATTTGGTGAAGGCCCTTGTGACACATTTCTGCAAATATGCCAAGTCAACATGCAATAGCCTGCAAGTCTCAAGACAATCTCTGTGCACAAACTTTATGATTCTCCCTCACACCGCACATTGAAATAGAAAATATTTCTCAGTATCATTTCAATGGTTTTCAAAGCTGTGCAAAATCCAACTTCATCATCTTTCAGCTGGATTGTTAAGCCTTCTCTCCAGCACAGAAGAGCATTTTCTGGGCATCATAAAAACCAAGCAGCACTTCCTACAGGGCTGAGAATTTTCTCTCAACTGGATTTTCCAAATACACACCAGCTAGATGCCCTCACAAGGGGAAAGCCACGTATCACTTCACGAAGTAACTACTGCAATTTAATGGTTGGACTCAATGAACTTAGAGGTCTTTTGCAACCTTAACAATCCTACAACTTCACATGGCAATTATTCAGACCCTTGCTGGCTTGTTAAGAGACATTTCTACATGCTGAGCAGTTTGGGTCTACTGAATCAAAAAAGGGAAGCCAGGCTTATGTTATTTCCAGAGACTGGGATTTTAACACGTGTAATCAAGTGTTCAACTGTGCATGAAGCAAATCCAGCTGCATATGGAAGTCAGTTAACATGATCCAAACAGAGAGCTTGGTGAGCTTGAACTGCACCAGTGATCCCCCGACACCATCAAGGGAGTTAAAGCAGTATCATTACTTAGTTTGAGTGTCAGGTTAGTTTTCAAACTTGTTGCAAGACTCCCACACCAAGACAGAGGCAGTTGGGTGGGCAACCCTGTGCCATCACCAATTATAAAGAGCCAGGCAGCAAATCCTAGCTGAGGCAATAGTTCAGCACCTTCATAACACCTCTCGTATCTAAGCTACACCAAATTAAACCAAGCCATACCAGTCTCTGCCTGTCTAATCAAAAGAGGGTTCCATCTTCTGCAGAAGGACATCAGCTTTTTCCACCTGCATTTGAAAATATCTTGAAGTCACACAGCCAGGCAACAGACCTACATTAGCAAGCCACAACAAGGGTACAATTTAACAGCTTGGTTTTGGCCTCAACCTAATCACAAGCACATGGCTTCTAATCAGGCTGGCACACTGGCTCACATCTGTCTGCAAAAGACTGTGAGGACATATGCCACAATCCATCATAAATTATAGATTAGGGCATTAGCCAAGCTACCATACTGAGCAAAGCTAGATGACATACTGAAACTGTGTTTGTAGAGCAATACATTAATCTGGGGATTTGATCTTGCAATCCCACACACTCAAAAGAAGCTCACTCTTTATATATAGAAAGAAGAATGTAAAAAAATAATAATCAAAGAAAAGACAGAAGCCAAAATATACCTGTTACTTTTCCCCTGCATATATTAAACTATCTTACTCAAGTCAGCCACCAAAAAATTCCAAGCTGGAGCCTACAATTTTTCTCAGCAGTTTCTGAGGAACAGCACATCCCAACTCAAAGGATCACTGCTGTTAAAGCCGTCCTCCCTCACACCCTGAACAAGCCTGCCAGCTGACAGCACACTGCATCATCTTGACTTCCTAACTCTACTTAGAACTTCCTTAGGGACCTCTGTACAAAACTTCAGTGCAGTGACATTCAGCAGCTACAAAGATTGTTTCTCATATTGCACAGGACAGAAGCTTGAAAGTTATTCATCTGGTCAAGATTCATGTCACCAGTAATTAAACATTAAAATTATTCTTTCCGGCAAAGATGTACCTAACTTCCCTTTGCATCTCCACCTACTATCCCTCTCTAAAACCCATCAAGAGCTTGCAGGGCCTCAATAAGGACATCAATTTATCAATTTACTGTTGAGAGCAGCATCCTTTCCCAGGGTTAGCTCTTGCCCCTCAAGGTGCTGTCTGCCACTGTAGATAAGAGAGCTTTCTCAGCTGCATGCAGAAGAGCCACAAAATAGTAACTCTATCCAGGACCTGTATCAGCTTAATGCTGTATGGAAGTTACCTTGTTAAAAAAGTCACAGAGCAGCAGCTTATAGAGAAGTCATCATCTTAATTACATCAAACACAAGTGATTTAATTTCTTAGAGAGAGGATTAGCTACACTGGATTATGTGTTCTTAATCTACGTAAATAGATCTGAACTTTTTAATAATCATCATTTCATACTTGCTGAAAGCAAGAAACTGTTTTGTTATTCCCAAAAACTTTAATGCAAACTGTAACACAAGCGTCATCTCTTTGGCAGTTAATCCATCCTATAAAGGTTATTCACATGCAGTTCACCAGGGAATTACAAGGTCAACTGAATACATCTTCAGTCTTTTTGTTCACTGTAGTTTCCCTCCACCCCTTACACTAAACACAATAATTTATCTACTTATATCAGGGATATCACTAACTAGAGATGATTCACCTCCAGAAACAAACCAACACACACACACACAGAGATTATTGCTCAGTTTATGCTCAAGTAAACCTGTGCAAGTCTATCTTTGGAAATCAATAGCCAAGGTGTGCACTGGGAAAGTCAGAAAGGTGTGTGGGGTCACCAGATCCCATGGTCAGATTTGCACCACTCTGCAGCTTTGTATCTGTCCAGGACACATCCTGAAAGGGCAGCCAAGAGCTTGAGCAAAGCAGAGCACACAGGGCTCTGGTTACACCCTCTACCCTGGCAGCCTTGGATTTCTGCTTCAGCCAAACAAAACCAACTCAGCCTTAAAGTCACTCCACATTATGCCATGGGCACACAGACCCCTGGACACTTCAGCACAGACTACAAAGCTGCAAAAATGGTTTGCTCTTCTTACCCCTCTAATTCCTTTGCTGATTCCTTAATATGCACATAAACATGGACAGAGAGCAGAAATGAGCAAACACATTTTCAGCCACGTCCACAAAAAGCACTTTAATTTCACAAGTATTCAAAATACTTAATTACCACGATTCTCACACAATTCACAGAAACCACAGTTGTTAAGTCTCTTCATGGTGCTCCCCCAGCTATTATACACGATAAGCAATTGATAAGCAGTGCTCTCCATATGCATCTAGGAGACACAGTTTTCTAACCTTAAACACATCAGTCTTTAAGAGACCTTGTGATGTTTAGCATGAGTAACACTGAAACATGAAAAGTAAGGACAAAACCAAATACAGCACAAGTGCAAGTGAACCTGGAATTCACATTCAGGGCCACAGGTAACAGAGGAGACCCTGAACAGTGGCACACAAGTTATTGCTGTTTTCTGTGTGTACTCAGCAGGAAAACTGTTGCACTCTGAATTTCATCAAACCAAGAGTTTCAGTAGCAAAAGCAACCTTTTTTTGAGAGATAGCAAAAACTACACTAAGCTGTCTCAATTTACTTTCATCCTTGTCACTCAGCTAAAAATCTGTTATAAAGACAGTTGTTACAGTCATTGTAAGAAAAAAATCACAATGAAAGCTGATGGATTTATGGTAGGGGGATGGTATTGAAGCACACAGGTTTCACACAGCTCTTACAGACAGAGCTTGTGATTGTCAAACTTGTCTAACAATCTCAATGTTCTAGCTGAACATAATTTCTTTTCCTGTATAAATCACTGATAATATTGAGTGGTTTAGAGAGACACCATTTCTTACTTGTAGATGTGGCTGAATTTCACTGCAGCTTAGTAGTGGTGGTGCCACTTTCCAAAGTCCATTTAACACTCATCAGTTTGGCTCCTAGCTCCTGCAGGACAGACATTCACACCAAGCAGGGCTGCATGGAGATACTGGGTTCTTTGGAGAGTTATTTGTGTTAGTTACCCATCTCAAGAAATGCTGGTCAGAGCTCAGTGTTACCACGTTTTCTTTCCACCGTGAAGCATTTGGAGTGGCTCATCTACATGCTTCATCTCTGTAATCTTATGTCAACCCACTGTGAATATTTAGAAAGCTACAAATTCATAGTGCAACAATGCTTTTATTAAATCTAAACCTTACCTATTATACATAAAACCCTCAGTGTTAAAACAGATTAATTTGAATTGTTGGAGCCACATTATTTTCTTTAAAAATAGCAGATTAAAAAGATTCAGAGACTGCCAAAACATCTAAACATATTTCAAGACTTGTTCAAAAGGACTGCAGACCTTTTGTGTCATTTAACATTAAACAAAAATAAACTCAATTACCATGTCCTTCTATTTCATCCTATGAAAAGTAGTTCCTACCACTAGCAAAGATCTTGAAACCAACCACCTGAATTTGTTCTTTTCTTGGCATCACTGTCACACCAATGAGTTCCAGGGGCTGTGAGAGTCAGCAGGACTATCAGCTGCCTGGAGTTAAACAGTACCATTTATTCAATTTTCTGAATTACCCAATTAATACAACAAAATGTTTTTCTACCAGTGACAGACAAAACTCAGCCACAACAAAACTCCCAAGACACTAATTCTTAAAAACGCTTTCCAGAACAAGTTTTCTGAAGTCATCTCTCAGATTCACCACTGCAGAGTAAAGACATCTTTGGGAATTAGTGTGTACCCAACAAAAAGCTAATATATGTATTTAACTTCAAAATACACTCTTGTTTATTAGGCTACATAGTGGCATTTTATTCACAGAGCAACATTAGCTCCTGTTGCTGTACAAGTTGAGTCCCAACAAAGCAGTATGTAATAAATAGCATTGAAACAAAGGGATATAAATTCCAGAGCCTCATAAAACAAGTTCATTATTCACATGTTGTCAGGAAGACACTCTGTTTCAACGTACGTGAGAAAATGGATGAGATGTATGTGCTTTTGGTGTATCTGAAGGATAACAAGCAGGGAGAAGGATGCGTTACAGTATATTCACACTATCCAGCCCTCTAGGGAAAGCTCATTCTTTGTTTCCAAAGTCGGCAACTCCTCATTTCCTTAACAAATACAGTTAAACCAGAGAAAGCTTGTATTTACAGGACCACTTCAAGAACAGAAGTTTTCTCTTCCCACCATCCCCTCTTGATATTAAAGAGGGCTGCTTGTCTCTAACTGTCCCTTTTCCTTCCACTGCTGCAACACTTGATCTCTGAGATCCACTTGTGCAGCCTGGCACACCAAAAATCAGGGGTGTTGACAGCACAGCCCTTCTGAAAACAAACACACCTGCATCAGACTGTTTCCCTTAGCTCAGAGAAGTGGGCACCAGGCTTAGTCTTTGCACTCCACATTGCGCCACTCTCCTCCCAAGATCAAAACTCAAAGACATTGGCCAAATTCCATGCCGAAACACACACCATCCTAATTTCTTATGGCTAGTCATGTCCATATGAGGAGACCTGCAGAAACATGGGTTTTTTCTTAGTCATAGCAGAGTATTTTAAAAAAGATGCTGCCTCTTTGAACTTCGAAATGTTTTTTAATAGCTTTGCTGCAACAAAGAGATAAAGCCCTAGTCAGCTGCCACTCAGAATTCAGTAACTTTACTCCTCAGGAGCCTTTACGTAGATGCACAATCCCTCTGTTATGTTACTCTGTTACAAAGACTTCCATCCTCACTAAAACATCAAACTTACTCCAAGTTTTACTGGTTTTCTTCAGAATTGAGTTCTGAACACAACTTCCTATAAATGGGTGGAGGAGGGGTAAGGAAAAACTTTCTTCCACAAATTAAGGTATGTTCTTCCAATTTGCCAATAAAAAGCACCCATGAAGTACCCCAGCAGTGAGAGTGGCTCCTTCCCAAAATGGACCTCTTAGGTACTTTCAATCTGAATAATTCCATATACAGACTTTTCAATAATCTTCCATTAAATTTCCACATAACAAAAATGTATGCCTTACTGGAACCTCCCAACACCTTTCAGTGAGTCACTCACATTTAAAAGTGGGCACTGTGAAGGTTTTACATTGTACACGCAATTTTTCCTAATAGCCAGTACAAAAATTTGTGCAGTACTGAACACCCTTAATCTACAGTTGTGTGTTGAGTGTCTATGGGGACTGTTGCCAGCTCAGATGCTGTGCCCTTCTCCTACAGCTTCTTACTCCAGCAGCTGATTGATTGCGCCTGCTTCGCTTGATTTGTTCTTGGTTGCTTTCTTGATTTCTTCTCATCACTCTTCCTGAACAGCCACTCTATGCTTTACTAATCAATCTGTCATTTTTTTAGTGTATATGGTATTGGGAGTAAATGGTAAAGAATTTTGTTCCAATTCCCCATCAGTTGTTGCTTTGGCTTGACAAGTATACAGAAGATTCTATTTTCACCACCACCACCCTTCAGACCTCTTCTGTTTGTCAGGGCATGGAGCCACCTTTCAACTTGAAGAAAATATCAGACCTTGGGCATGGCATTGTCAGATCATCATCGATTCCATCACATCTGGGGCTTCACTTGTTCTCTCCAGAACCTCATTCAGGTTGTACCTGTTGCCCTCCATATGTCCCATCAAACAGAGCAAAATTTCTCATCAGCAGTAAGAATTAAATTCTAGTTTTTCTCCATTTCAGCTCAAAAAGACAGCTTTTAGACACGCTTGATACCTTCAAGAACGGGGTCAACATTTAAGAGAAATAAAGTTTGAAACAGATGTAGTAACAGTCACATAAATACACGTATTTCTTTTAATTGTACTAATCAGAGGGAACACGGAAATATTTCAGCAGCCCAACCCTCCAGAAGTTCGCTATTACACATGGCTTACTTACAACAAATACATCAAAGAAAAAGAGTGACTATGGATATTTTCTCCTGAATGTACAATATAACAAAACCTTGAAGTAGCAGAGAAGTGTTTCAGCACAACTTTTGCCTTCCAGCATTTTTTTTGCAGTTTACTGGGTACTAACAGAAAGAATGCAAGAGCAGTTACAAGGAAATAAATTCACCACTGCCATGATTCAATACCCACATATTAGACACTGACATTTCGCTTCTGTGAAGTGTAACAGCAATCACAACGTAAATCCACACCTTGTCACTTTTCAGCAGCCCAAGTAATACAGCCTCTGTGAATTTCAGTGCTTTATAGAGAATCTGAGAGTACTGGAATAAAAACATAGCCTGGGCTAGGAGGGATAAAGCGTCTCCCAGTTAAACCACATGACCTACTGTATATTCTCACATACCACAGGCCTCCAAAATCAACTTGCAAGAAGTCAGGTAATCTTTTTTATTTTTATGCAGTCTTTGTTTTCTAGATGGACAGGCTTTCTGATGTTGCAAGATATAAATCATGTACTCAAAAGGGAGAAAGAGGTCTATGGGTGCTGCTGTAATACAGCTACTCAGCAGGGCTGAAGAGCTCAGCAAACTCTTGACATATTTTCCCTTTGAAAGTTATTCCAGATGCTTTTAGGAGTAGACAATAGCAAGAGCTGTTTTTGACAAGGACATCTGAAAATCTGTGAGCTCCTCCAGATTGTGCTAAAGTAAGTGTTACAGCCTTTCCATTTTATTACAAACAGCCTGATTAGCTCTAGGCCTCATTTCACCTGGACTATCACCATGAAGACCATGTTCACTTGCAGCCACAAGGTTACTCTACACACCTCTTCACCCAGGCCAGTATTTGCCTTTAATTGTAACAAAAGGGTCAGAAAATTATAGGTTCTGTATTTGCAGAGGCAGGAAGCACTTTAGGTCTCATGGTCAGCTACTCCTTCAAAAAGAACCACAGGCTTCAGCCAAGTAGGATAGCAAGACACAGGGAAAAAAAGAGGAAACCAGCTCAGAAGTCATCCCTATTCCTCCACACTCTTGTGTGAATGAAAGGGAACTAGACAAAGAATAAGGCGCTGTTACAGAACTACTTGAAGAGCAGAGAAGTCTGTAAGCAAATAAGATTCACATTTTTGGTCAGTTCTCACTGCAAGTATTTAGACAACTTTACTGGTGATCACCACCATGATAAGGCTGCACATGCTAAGGAAATGGGAGTTAATCCAGGCCAGACTGATGATCCTCAGTCCAAGAAAGCAGGCAGGACCAAAAGTAAGGGAGGCTTCAAGCCCCGTCTTCTCCAGTTTCTGGATTCTTAGAAAAGAACACAATATGCACACTTCCCTTCTGCTTTTGGGTCACCTGCAATACTGTTTTGCTCAGATTCCCTGCATCATTATGCTCAGTAAGTTTAGGCATGGCTGACTGCTGGAGTATCTGGAAAGTCAGAGAAGAGCTATTTTACACATTTAAGGGTTAGTGAGTCCATCTGGGGATATCAGCAGAGTTCTGGGACACCAGTGAAGCTTTAAGAAATTTTGTTGGGGGTTTCCCCCTCCCCCATCCCAATTTTAGGCTATCATTGTTCATAACAACATGGGTTCTAAGTCTTGGCCTTCCCAGAAGGAACTTCAGACTGAGAAAACAGAGTGGTCTGTACTTTAGGACACCCCCACATCACTTACCATCACTTTCGCTCTTACTTTTTAAGTCTTCCATCCATGTTGGAATATTTTTCAATGCAACATAATCCCCCAAGTACTCTTTGCGTCTTTCTTCCAAGGTCATCTTCAGCAAACGCTCTGTTCAGGGGAAAGAGAAATAAGAAAAGTTTTGCAAGCTCTCACACAATGTTGCACATGAGCCACGTACTGACCAAGGCAGTGTCCTTGATGAATGAAATGCCTCGAGAGAACCAAGCATGAGTGATTCAGTGAATAGCAATTTTAGTAGGGAATGGTTCTTTTATAGGGAGTTTTCAGGTATGAAAGTCTGTTCTGCCGGTTCTGAATTTCTAAACCAGAACTAAAAAACCAAAAGTTCAAGTAAAGGCAGGGAGCATGGTGGGAAATTAACAAAATGCTACGACATAACAAAAGAGATCAGAGCTACAGCAAACGTTCTGTCAGTTGCTAAGTGTCTGGGGTGGTGAAAAAGACATGTTTAGCTTTAGAGACTTTCATTTGAACATTAATAGGGCACACCTGGTTACCACACTAAAATACATATAGACAGTTGTTTTTGTTTTCTGCTGAGAAAGTCACCACCTCTTTTTTCAGACATTTAGCAAAAAGTAAAGCCTCAAACATCGCGCAAGTATGACAGCTACTGCCAACTTCATTCTTCTTCAGACCCGGCTATAAATGGACTTTTACAGTAAAAAAAAAAAAAAAAAAAAAGCCATCCCAATGACCCAAAACTACAAGCAACCCCAGCACTCCAGCTCATTTTTGTAGTCACATCCTCTTCTCCCTCCGTGCCTCATCTAGGCTTAGTATTAGCTCAGCACAAGATGAAGAGCTTTTTTCCTCTCAAAAGAAGAGGGGGAAAGAAAAGGAACAGTAGAGAACATCACCCATACTCTACTCAAATTTCTGGGTCTGTTTTTACCAGTAGCACTGTGCTACTTTAACCACACTTACAGCTTTTCTTGACATATTAATCAGTAATAAATGCTATTCAATGACTGAAGAACTTTTAGGGGTGCAGAAAAAGGCTAGACCTATGTTATTTGCATTTTACATAAAGGACTAGGCAGAAATAAAAAGAACATTTTCATCTCAACTTGAAGAAGCAGCAAAAGATGAACACAGAAACTGCTTCCCAGATCAAACCTTAAAAAAAACAAGAAAGAAAATCACCGGGGTCTGGTTTGGGGTTCTTTTGTTTGTGGTTTTTTTCAAAATAAAGTTTCCTAATTACGTAGGTTGCAGTCAGCACAGTCTAATAAGGCAAGTTTTGAGCACAGCCTCCCTTAATAAAATAAGTTTATTTTGGTTTTCTTTGACAGTATTACCAATTTCTTCAGTTGACAGAAACGCTTCTCTCTCCTAATTCAGGCTTGGTATCTCAGTGGGATATTTACACCTGCAAGTAGAACTGACATAACGAGAACTGGCATCACCATTCTGCACAACAGCTACGTACCCACCTCCGTCACCTGAGCTCCAGGCATGCAGAACTCCAAGTATCTGGTGTGCACATTCGAAGTCCTACAGGCAGGCAGACCTGAGAGACTCGTGTGTCAGTTCTGAGGGACTGACAAGCACAGCAAGTCCAGGTGCCTTTTGCTGAAGAGGCAACAGAGCCACCCCTGTGCCTTCAAAACACAAGTTCTTCTCTACAGGAAGGTTTTACAGAAGTTTGCTCTTGTGAGTCAGCAGCAAGAACTTAAACTGAGTCTTAATTATACACAAACCTCCCGGAGGATGCTCCCAACAGCCTTCACCACAAGTACAGTTTTCTGCCTGTGGCAGAAACTCTGGAAGTTTGCAGGCAGCCCAGTCCTGTGCCTAAGCCTCTGAAATCACCTCCGCCCCTGCTCCGTTTCAGCTGTCCTCAAGGAAGATCTCCCCTGGGAGGACGTGGACCAGCCCTTAATTACCAAGAAAGTAATTAAGAAAAGCAAGCATATTGTCAGTGGGTTTGAACTTAATATTTAGCAATCAATGCTTTTTTCCTTTTAAAAAGTGCTTCAGAATATAAAAGGCTGAGAGCAGCTGCACTCAGAGCTTCATGGGAAGAACAGAGCCAGTGAGCTTTGCAGGAGTTCAGGGGTGCTGGTGAAAGGTGAAGGCAGACCTGACAAAAGATTTGATTTCCAGAGTACTAACTAGGTAAGAAGGAATTAAGTTTGCCTTCTGTAGTTCTCCTCTCTAGCAAAGAAGGCACTTGATAAGAACAGTCCCAGAGGGCTAAAAACTGAAGGGCAATGCCAGCAATGAAGAGAGAAGCTTTTTCTGCCCTCCTCACTCTTAAGTACTCGGGGCCAACACCATCAGCGTGGCGCTGCATCAGTTACTGGAGCAGAAGACTGGCAAATGCTCTTCATCTTCACTGGGCAAAAAGACAGGGAGTTGTGGCCAGCTAGCACTCAAAAATGCTTCCTGGATAGAAAAAACCTCAGCAGCACTGAGCAGCACTGGTTTGTATTCAGTAACATCACCATGCTGATGGAGACCACCACCCTCACAGCTGACTGAGACACCAAAAGTGTGTCAGCAGCTCCAGTTTCCAGACCCTCCACTCTGCCCTCCTTACCAAAGGTTCACCTGCCAGGCTATGAATTCACACAGACAGTAACAGAGCTGAAAGAGACAAGTGGGAGTAATAAGAACATTCACTAGAGCTTGCCAGAAACTTTTCCCCATCTGCCCCTAGCATTTTTTGAAGGTAAAACATACAGCATTAAGGGGAAAGTCAGTTATAACTGATCACACATAAACAATGCTTGAGACAATTAAACTGTAGCTTCTTCATTGAAAACAGAAACTTAGGTCAGGTAGAAATTTGTTGCCTCACCTTTACTAGAGAAACGTGGTTTGTAAGATGGTTTGAAAGAAAAAGACTCACATCATTTGAGAGGAGTTTCACAGGAGCAACTAACCTACAGAAAAATAAGTTCATTTGTGTTCTAACAATTTTTTGTTAGAAAGCTGCACTTGAATCCTATTCACTGAACTGGTCTTCTGCCTTCTTAGCTTGAAACATACAGAGTCACAAGGGTGATGGAAGGAAAGAAAGAGAACTTAAAATATGACCCTCCGATCTGTTTTTCTTCCTCTCCTCATCTATTGCTACATTATTTGGAACACACCGGGCAAGAAGCTTTCCTCCTCGCACATATAAATGTTCCACTTCCAGTCTGTGAATTTTTTTCGTAAAATCGAGATCGATGTAAAGTACCGTAAAAACAAAGTCTGCTTCAAATGCTTGGCCCACAGTTTTCATGCTCTGGAATTTAGCTTAGGGGTTTTATAAACTGTAATACACAGGTGGGGGGGGGGCTTAAAATACATTTAAAAATAAATAAATAGTTCAAAAGATGGGAAGTAGGGGTGCTCTGAGACTCCCATATCCCAAACATTTCACCCCGGCTGACCAACACCAGAATCTAAACTGATTTCACCAATGATCCCAATAAACCGTGTTTCCCCTCGGAAAACAAACGCATTGAAAGGAGAAAAAGCACGTTTTGAGGGCATGTGCCCAACTTTTCGGCCTGAAACACTCCCACAAGGTGACTTGGGGGCGGGCAGCCCTCAGGAGAGGGGTTGTTTACCGCCCTCCCTCCTTGCTTCCCTCCGCCCCGGGGCTCCTCTCCTCACGGATACGCCGAGGTGTGGGGGGAACATCCCCAAATCCCGCACGCCCGGGCTGCCATGAAGGCTGTTCCAGGCAGGAGAGCCCAGGACAGACGCAGGGAGCACGGAGTTCCCCCTTGCCCACCCCGTCCCCTCAGCCGCGGCCGGCGGGAAGCGCTGCCGGACACCCTGCGGTGAGGCGGCGGCTCTGAGGGCAGCGGGACCACCCCCCCTTCCCTCGCTCCCTCCCGGCTCAGCGAGGGGTTAAAGGCGGGAGAAGCGGGCCCAGCCACCGGGAAGGGCGATAATACCTTTCTCCTCCCGCCACAGCTTTTTCCGCTTGTTGCCGGGGTACATGGTGGTGTGGCTGGCGGCGGCTTTGAGCTGCAGGTTCCCCAGGCTCACGAGGGGGTGGAGGAGACGCCGCGCCAGAGCCAGAGCCGAGCGATACCGACGCCCCGCGCCGCCGCTGCCGTCGCTGGTGCCGCTGATCCCGCCGGGTCCGGGTCCGGCTCCGCGCCCGCCGCACGGTGCCCGTCAGCCGGGTCACGCCTCGCTCTACCCCGACACCCCCGCAGCGCCCGCCCCGCTCCGCGCCGCCCGTTGGCTCCGGCAGCCGCCGCTCAGCAGCCGCCGCCTCCTCCTCCCGCACCGACCAGGAGGAGCCTGAGCGCGGCGGCGCCGGGCCGGCAGGATCTGGGGAGTGTGTTGTGCGGGGACACGGCGTGGCGGGTGCTTGGGTGCGACACTGCGTGCTCGGCGCGGCGCTGGCGCTCGGAGCCCCCGCGGGGCGGGAGGGAGGGAGGGAGCGGGCGGGCACCCCTGTCCCGTCCCGCCCCGCCACCGCCCCCCGCCCGCCTCCTCCGCCCCTCTGCTTCCGGGTTGCGGCGGTACCGGGCTGTGCCCGGGACGGCGGGGCTGTTGCCGAGCGACAGCGCCGGGGCCCGGGGCCCGAGCCTGGCCGGGCTCGCCCGCCCGCCAGCGCCTCCCGTGCGGCCGCGGCGCCCGTGCGGCCCTGGAGCGCCCGGGACGCAGGAAGCTGCTCCGGCCGGTTTAAAAACAGGTGCTGGAGCTGCAGCTGCCGGGCTGAGATTTCCGGGAACGGGGCTCCGCTGGTGTGTCCAGAGAAGGGCAGGAGAGCTGGTGTAGGATCTGGGACGCAGGTCCTGTGAGGAGCGGCCGAGGGAGCTGGGGATGTTCAGCCTGGAGAGAAGAAAGCTCAGAGGTGGCCTCATCACTCTCTAGAACTCCCTGAAAGGAGCCCGCAGCCTTGTGGGGTCGGTCTCTTGTCCCATGCAGCCAGCGTCAGGACTAGAGGACATGGTCTTAAACTGGGCCAGGGAGGTTCACGTTAGACATAAGGAGAAATTTCTTCACAAGCAAGGGTGATCACACATTGGAGTGGGCTGCCCAGAGAGGTGGTGGAGTTACTGCGCCTGGAGGTGTTTAAGAAAAGACTGGACATGTCACTCAGTGCCATTTTGTAGCTGACAAGGTGGTGTTCAGTAAAAGGTTGAACTCAATGATCTCAAAAGTCGTTTCCAACCTAACTGATCCTGAGATTCTCTGACTCCTGGGATCCCTACACCACACCCCCACCCCCTACTTCCACCTATTGTGAAAATTCCCACTGTCTGCAGCAGACGCCAATGTCCACATGGGTCCAAAGGTCAGGGAAGCACCTTGGCCCCTGCGCCACTCAGCCTTCTCTGTACCAAGAGTAATTTTCTTCACACCAACTTGCATGGACTAAATAAATAAATAAATACAAAAGCTGCCCTGCAGCTGTAGAGATGCTCTTAGCTTCACTTGTGCCCCCATGGAGGGAAAGGCCCTTCCCCATGCAGGTGAATGGATTTATCCCTGGAGCACAGCAGGTGCAAACTTGGAGCTGGAGCAGTGAGGGGCTGGTATGACAAAGGACATGTCACAGCCTTCGGTGCCTCACTGTGCTTATGATCTGACATAGCGTCACCAAGACAGAACAGTTCACAGGGGTACAGAGATGTCTGATTGCAGTCAAACACAGGGTCTACACCTGCTCATATGGAGAATGGAATTCCAGCTAAATCATACAGAGCATGTCTTGTGTGCAGCCCCTGGTCAAGGACTGGCTTTTCTCTTCTGATACACTCTTGTGCTTCACCTGTATCAAAGAAAGGTGAGGCACAACTTTGCAACATTTCAGTAGCAACATTTCACTTATTTTCTCAGAGTTTCTGCTAAGCACAAACATAGCATCTCTACTATAACCATTAATCTTGGTACAGTTCCTTACAGTAAAATCATTAATCTTATCCCACTCATTAATGCAGGCCAGAACCCAGTTTACCTTTTAATAAATCAGACTGAGTCCTTTTTACAAAGCATATTTGAACATTGATATTAGACCACTTCCTAAAGAGATGTTACCTTTGCTTGATCTCTTCACTTTGCCCAGGTGATGTGCCTTGGTAGCCCAAGCACAATTTTCTCGTCTTAATAATAAAAATGAGAGAGAAACCAACAGGTAAATTTTTATTTTCTTCTTTTTACATTCATGATGTGGAGCAAATATTTGAATGCATATCCTAGATCATTGCATATTTACCAAGCTACTGAATATTCCAGTGTCCTGTGGGATCTGTTCCACATTTTATAAATCAGTGTTTATTGGACCAGAAGGGGAGAAAGAGAAAACTTAGCTCTGTTCCTGTAGAGGCCATCTGCGTGCATTCTCAGGTTTCATTTGTAAAAGCAGCTACAATATCCATAATTTTGAAAAATATCTAAAGCAAGTATGTACATGTATGAAATGGGAAAAAAATAAGCCTGATGTTTACACCAGCACCAAAATGAAAGACAGGATAAAAGACAGGAATAAAACTGGTCTTCAGCTTAAAAATAGAAGTGTCCAAATGTTACAATTCAGTAAGAAAATTCTTACTGCATTTTACATTTTTTTTTCTTCAGGTGCTGGTGATACAATTGATCCCACTGAAGAAGTAAGAAATCAGTGAACTAATAAGAGCACGACCTGTCTTCTTACACTTGTTGATTCTGGAGGCCTGAAGGCAGAGAAACAGCCAGCATTATCATACATGGTGGGAAAATTCACCTAAAAAATAGCATTTTAGTATTTGGATGAAAACCAATTATGCTGCAAACTGTGAGATTATTTCCTGAGAACGCTGTAGCGAGCTGTATACATTGAGGGCTAAAGATGCTCAGAAGGGCTTAAAAATGTTCTGTTGAAAAAATGAGCATGAAAATGGCACCAACAAAGAATTGGTATTGGTCCAATGACCCGTGTGTATTTAGTCCATCAAAGGCCTAGTGAACTAGGTTCAGAATGGTGACATTCTACAGAGGAAGACAGAAAAACTGGGCACTGTCCAAAATTAGTATTTAAGAGATATATAGCCTAGGCAGAATACTAATAGCTGCAAAATGAACATTTAACATATGGATAAAGTAATGAGTGGTTAGAGAGTTCCCATTAGAGATATAATAGGAAATGTAAATTAATATGAGGGTGAATACTATGCTATAGAAGTGAATAAATGTACCAAAGGAGAGCCAGAGCCTCAATCCAAACTGCTGGAGCATCCAACCGAACCAGCATTAAGGCCCCTGCGTGCAGCATTTCACTGCCATCAACCATCCTGACCAAAATAAAGGCGGTGGCACAGCAGATCCTGCACAGGGCAAAGCTGAGCAGCTCCAGGGCTCTGCAGGAGGCAGTTTGGGGCCACTGGGTGACCCCTGGCTCCCTGGGGCTCACCTGTGGTGTGGGAGCTGTGGCACGCCAGGAGACAGTCAGCTCGAGATGCAGATTTTGAAGAAAGGATCAAAATATCAGCTGCTGGAGAAACAGAGAGAATGGGAATGGAAGCTGGCTGCTCCAAGGCTTGATAGTGTTAAAAACATTTGAAAAATTCTCTGTCACAGAGGGAAGGGTAAACTGGGGCCACCTTCACAGCCACAACATGGTGCAGGGTCAGGGCCTGTGTTTGTGGACATTGAACTATGGGCAGCAAAACTGGGCAGCTTTGTGAGAAAAGGCATAAAGTTTAACAGGAAGAAAATTTCTATGAAAATGGCAATACACAGCTCTTTTCATTGCTCACAATGGAAACCAGTTCTTTATTTGTTTCTTACACTGTTTATTCCATTTTTTCTTGAATACAGTGAAAAAGGTAAATACGAAATTAAGATATCTTTAGAATTCTTAAATAATTTCAATTTTCATAATTTAAATATCAGTTTTATTGATTAAAATTTTAAATGCGGATCTATATTTAGATTATTTCCTCAATTTCAACCTCATTAAAAAAGAAAGCAACAGAACATTGTTTACAGTGTCACACATTAAGAAAAAAATTTCCTTTGTCATGCATGTGAAAGTACCTTTTAAAACGTACAATATCTGTAGCTATTAAACAAAATTGATATATTGCACCAATAACAGAGCAATATAATAATCTAAAATGTGTTTCTAAATTATTTATATTTAATAAAAATTTATTTCAGCCATCATTATTCTTCTCAAACCTTGCTTGTGTAGCAAACTGTGCACTGTACACGGTCCTGCTGATTTTGATAAACCTTGCACCATGCACATTTCCACTGCTGGAAATTCACATGCAAACTTACAGCCCCTGTACATTAACCATGAAGTCTCTCCTCCTGTCCATTCCTATCACATGCTGGAACTGTTCAGAGTCCTTGTCCCAAGGCTCCCACAATATCTCTGCTAAGATGTCACCTTTTATTAGCACATCCACCCTGAGATACACTAACATGCATTGAAAACATAAAATGCACATCATCCATCTTTCATGTGACAGCTGCATCCCACCTACTGAACTTTCACGCTCATGGCACACCTGGGTCAAGGTTCTGTTAGGAAAATGATGCTGAGTGACAGAAGAGAGGGAGTTAACTGCCTGCAAGCATTTGATAAACTGTTACCTGCAATTTCTTTGGTTTGTTGCCTTGGGCAAAGGGGCTAAAGAGGAAACAAGTAACTGCAAGCCTCATTTGTCCAAGTGGGTGAGTGGAGATGAAGATGAAAGGCAATATACTTGCGTTACTCACAGCTTTATGATTTTCATCCACTTTTTCAGGGAACTATCTTTTGGTCCACCAAATAATGTGATAGCTAAACTATTCAAAGACAGAGAAAACAAATATTTCTGTACTTTTGATACGTCTGCTGATATGATTGCATGATTCTATTGTTTCATAAGTAATCAAATGCACAGTGTTTCAGTTTAACCATTAAGGTTATCGTTGGATCCAGATATCATCATTTTTGATAGTAAATAAATATTAAACACATAAATAATATAAGGTTATTATTAAAATAATATATACACATTATTGACACTTACAACAATACTAGTTTTTTAATATTTTGATATACACTTGTCTCATTTTTGATTTGTTACAGCATTACAAACTTTTAGAAGAGAATTCTGTAGATCCTTTGAAGTCAGACCTATTTTAAATCAACTATTTTGGAAAACATTGTTCCAATCTAGTAGTATTTTAACACCATCCAGTCTGGTGATGTAAATGAGTGGAGCATTTTCCCAAGACTTAATTACAGTTCCGAAATACCAGGTGTGATTATGTACACTGTGTGGGACTGATGCACGTTATAAGTATATCTATATGAGTATATATATAAAGTATATAAGGACCTGAGTCCTGCAGTGAGTGCTGCTGTTCGCTACAGCCATGGGCAAAGGAGAAAAGCAAAGGAGAAAGAGCTTCTCAAAGTTTCCACAATAACCCCACAGACCTGATTTTTTATGTGCAGCAGAACACTCAGGAGAAAAAGGCAGGAATGTTCAACTTCGGCTCCTCTCCAGGATCAGTATCATATGGAAGAGATAAAAATACAAGCTGAAAAAGTCAGCAGTTGATCCAGACTGAAACTGTCTTCTGCTCCTGGAACTATTCCTGGCTCAGAGAGGAAAAGAGGAAGAAAAGAGAAGTGTCCCACCTTGGAGATGACTCAATGCAGCGTGGAGTGAAATGCCACACTGGCTCCCTGGGAGTTTGCCACAGTTCAGGTGTTTGTAAGTGTGATAGTGGTGCCTGCACAAATCTTTCCAGGCCTCTTCCAATGGTTCCTAGAAACAGAAGTACCTTTTAATCCCAGTCATTCTGTATCTGAATGAACTAAGATGTATTCCACAAAGTACTTGTTAGAGAAGAAAACTTTAAGTAGGAAATTATTCTTCTGTATGTCACTTGAAAAAGTGGAATTCCTGTTCAGCCTACAATGTCCTCAGTAAAAAATAGAGATTGAAAGCACAAACAGAATGAAAGTCAGTGTGACCTCAATGCAGAACAGAGTTAAAAAAAAAAAAAAAAAAAGAAAAAAGCAGGGTTTAACCATGTGCTCAAATGTAAAGTACATAAAAGCGATTCCGTTGACTTCACCGGCACCACTGACGTACTCTGTGACTGCTGGGAACTTGACCCCAGCAGGCTGTGTACAACCTTCTTATCATCAAGAGAGTCACATCATCAAGTGTCTCTGCAAGGACAGAACATAATTAAATGGGATCACATCTAGCAGAGGAAAGCACAATGCTAATCTGCAGTAGCAGTAAAAATATTCCCTGGATATAAAATTCCTTAAATGATAGCTTCTGTTCTTTCCAGAAAAACCACGTCCTGGCATTAGGAACATTCAAGCCAGGTGACCATAAGAAGAGGCAAACATGCATTTTCTTGTTTGGTTCTTCCCTCATCACTGCACACATCTACATCTATGCTTGGATTTTTATTTTAACACTGCAAAGGGCAGAAGGCGAGTGATTTATTCCAACATACTGTGCCAGTATAGAGCTGAACTGGGGCTAGTTGGGCTGCTAAGTAATTGGTTGCTAAAACCAATAAAAGATGGGAGTACCTTTAAAAGACATCTAATGTACTGATTGTTAAATTAGGCTGAAAATGCATTATTAAAGAAAGCTTTCATATGTTAGAAATGAAAGAATGTCATACATTCTCCAATGAGGAAATCTAGATCTCACAAATGGGGACATCCACTGTCATTATTCTGCTATTTTATCTGTTTTGTCTTTTATAAAAACTTTCTTGCTAGACAGAAAAAAAAAAGCCAACAGGTGGTTGAGAGTTGAAGAAATGAGCAGAGAGAACAGATAAATGATGTAAGAATTGGAAAAATAATTCAAAATTTTAAAACTACATACAGTATAAAGCTGGTACAAAACAGTTGATTAAAAGTGAGGCTATTTTGAATGTAGATGTTATACATCTTACTATTTTTGTTTCAATAGATAATGTGCATCATCAAAATCAGTGGAATTATACCACTAGAAATATGTTTATTTCATACGTAACAAGAAATAACTGAATTAATTTTTCATATCTGCTTTTCCATCTCATTCCTTTCCTTGTTGATTTTGTTTGGTTTAGCTTTTTTCCCTCCAAATGATGCCATCTATTCATGGCTTCCTATTCTCACCATTTCTGATTGATTTTGTTGTTCAATCCATCCATTCCTACACATCTTTTGATGCACAGACTGGAAGCAAATATCAAAGCACATTTCAATTATGAAAGTACAGGTGCTAATGAACATTAGTGAGATTCTGTGTGTGATACAAACAGAATCCCAGCATGTACAAAATGAAGGAATCATGGATGCACTATGGCTGGAAGGCCAAAGTAAGGTTGCCAAAGTAAGGATGCTCAGAGATTTGACTGGCTGGGTGCTGAACACCTCCTGGGGTAGTGGATTCACAGCCTCTCCAGGCAACCTGTCCCAGCCTGGATTTGCTGAAGTTCACCACCACCCTTTTCACAGTTTCATCTAGAATCCAGCTTTAAATGAATAGTCCAAGGAATTTCAATTCAATGGACTGATGTACCACAGTACCTAGGGCTGAGTGAGTGTATCCCCACACTCTGTACCTTCTTGCACTACGTTGATCCTGCTGTAGCCTCAGACCTCTGCTGGATAATGTGGCTTTTAGGCAAAGAACTGGGTCTTTATACTGAGTAGAGTCCAACACGAAACAAAGAGCTGAGGTGGAGGGTGTCTGCTGAAGCAATGGCATGGTTACTTTCCAGGTAATTTTTCTTTCTAATTTTACTTTACTCTTTTGTCTTCTCGTGCATTTTGTTTGCTTTGCCTAATATTTCATGTTGTTTATTGCTTAGCTTTCCATTAGTAGCACACTGTATTTTTATCCCCTGTAAATGCAACACATGCTTCTGATCCTTTTCTTGTAATGTTTCCAGCACTGCACAAGCATATCTACATTTTCCTTTTCTTTTTCTTTCATCTTAATGCAATATACACCATATCCACTTCACTATTTTCCTCTCAATTAAATTTTTCAAAATGATTTGTTTGGTGTGAAGGGAGAACAGAAATGTTGTAAAAATAACTGCTTTACCTTTAATCACCTGGGTATCATGACCATTTGTGTATCTTGTATTCAGTCTAACTATGTTATATCACTTGGCAAAAATTGGTTCAAAATTTGGGAGTTCAGGTTTTAGAGGAGATAAAATTAAAACTAATTCTATATGATATATAACAGTAGTGAGCCTGGATGGTGTTAATTAAAATGTCCTCCCCATAACTGGAATTTATTGCTTTGTAAATAGTGCTTACTGTATCAGTGACATACTATGTGATACACAAGGAAAGTAGGAAATTTACATCACAATTCTTACAATATATTTTAGTTCTGACTTTCATTTTTTTTTGTAGTCCTCATCACCATTAACTGTTTCTTGCCTTGTTACAGTAGTTTTTGTTGCTAGTGCGTTAATGTGCCCAAATCAGTGCAAATCTTTTTACTAGTAATCCATAATCCACAAGTATTTTTCGACCTGTAGGAGGCAGGTTTGTTTTTATTCCCCCTCAAGTTGGTCAAGAATTGTCTTATGAATTCTATTCTCTTCATATCGACCTCCCCATGAAACCAACCCTCCTTTTATTTTGACCAGGAGCGAATTGTTTACTGTGGATACAGAATGTCCTTTGCCACAGTGAATCCCAAATCCAGGTGCATTGTGTATCCTCTTCCCTGGGTTATCTACAAGCTTGACAAAGGCCCTGATATCCTCTGTGTTGTTAATCCATCCGTACTTATGCACAAGAAGTAGCACAGTTAAGGCTGATATATAGCGAATTCTCCAAATAATCCATTCCAGGGGAAATGGAGACTTCTGCCTGCTCATGCATAGCAGCCTAAGGGATAACTAGCTGGCTAAAACACCACTTAATTTATGGTTATTCATAGAGGTGGCTACAGTTTGGTGCTACTGTGCTGCCTTTTGTTATAAGCTGGAAAATTAATTTACTCTTTCTGTTTTTCTTTTAGCAATCCCTTCCTGAAAGCCCTTTAGGGAAGCGGTCTGTAGTGTTCTCATTAGAATTGAATCTCTTACAGTTTAATAACTATCCTACCGGGTTATTAAGGTGTTACAATTATCTTTAAAAAAAAAAACAAAAAAAGATTATATAATTAGTTAGCAAATTAAGACTATTTGTCTCAGATACATTCTGTTTGAATAGAAACAAAACGGCTTTATAACAAAATGAGCCCTCTTATCAATAACTTGCTCAATTTCAGAAGCAGAAAACATTTTTTTAAAACCACAGAGAAATAATGTTTCAAAATAAGTAAATGCATTTCAAAGCATAATTGTATCATTTATCAGGAAGAAGGTTTAGTCCCTCCAACAGTCACAAACTGTGTTGCGCATTACTTCTCTTAATAAATTTGAAAAATTGTCTGAAGTACCAGTATTTTTTACTAGCACCCAAACTGCATCCACTCAGTTGTTTGAAGGTAGCATGGACAGGCAGCAGTCCCACACATTCACTGCCAATGGAACCTTTGGAACTGGAGCATTTAGTTCCCACCTGGGAAGCAGCTTTCAGGTGGCTTTGGTGATATCTGGGGTGAGGCAAAGCAGTGCTCTGGAGGCCAGCAGGAGCTGAGAACCTGCTGGGTACCACAGTAAGGAGGCTGGCCAAGCTTAGTAAAAATCAGCAGGAACCATTCACATCACTGAGGGATAACAGCAAGGGAGGGTCAGTCACTGTGTGCATCCTGAGTTTCCAGGAGATGAGACCACAGCACTGTTAATATTTGTGTGAATGACTTGCAGAGCCTGCCAGGACTGGAAGATCACAAAGCAATGACAACAATTCCAGTGACCCCCAGGGAGCCACTGCAGGGACTTGTGCTTCTTGTCAAGCCCTCACTCAGAGGATTACTGTTCTGTCTGGACACTGAGATGACACTTGAGGACACAGCAGGCAGGAACAAGAGAGATCAGATGATGTCTCAGAGACACTCATAGCTCTTATGAATGGCTATAATGGAACACAATCTAAACAAGCCTCTGGAGGGCAGCTTCCTCAGGGAAGAAGCTGCTGAAAAATAACTCCATGCACTTCAGAGTGCAACTGCCTGCCTTTGCAATTTGACTGCCCAACCCTGGCCACCACAGATGTCGAGACCATGTGTTCCCAAATGACTTGTCACCAGAAGTTGCTGGAGGTCTCAGATCTGTGCTCACACAGCAGTAAAGTCCAGCAGCCATGTCCTGTGCTCGGGGTGGGGGGGCAGAATCATCAATGGGATACATTGCCTGGCATTTGTCCCCAGGACCCAGACATTAATTTGGTAAACAGCTGTCACCTCACAGAAATTGTTCTCCCTCCCCCAGCCACTCATCTTACTACAGATGGGCTTACTAGTAATTAGCTGAGCCACAAGCATCTCTCATTATCTGTCCCTCACTCTGGTAGCTGGTCACCACTACAGAAGTGGGCACTGAAATACATTTGAGCACAGAAATGGGTAGAGCTAATGAGAGCTCATTTTTAAGTCCCGAGTCTTAAAGACTGTTCCTTACAGTTAGTGTTCTCTCAAGTGATAGCTAAAAATTGCAATTTTCAATAAAGTCTCACAATATGCTATCATTACTGGGGTGAAATAGATTGTTATTATTGGAAAAATGAAATAGCATTAAGCTGCTGTTATATATGACAGAATGTACTATCAATGTTTTGTATCTTGCTGCTGATAAAGCAGGAACCTGAAAAGTCCCTCCAAGACTGATGAATCAGTCCAGGTTCTAAACTAGGAATCAAGTGGAAATGGAAATTCACCACATATAGCTGGAGTTGCCCCACAATATTTGAGTACAATCACATTTTGCAAAGTGGTCATCAATTTTGGTTCTGCTCATTTTTAGTATCCAAATCAATACCTCATAGATGTGATTTGTGAAGAGGGCACTTATTAAATGAGTTCAATTTCAAGTGCTAAGCTATAGATAAGATGTATGTAAGAAATGCTTATCAAATATTTGCTTCCAGATGCAATTATTTTAGTAGTAAATTTTTGAAATAAAATCTTATTTTATGCCTAAATCCAGTTGCATTTGAATGTTTTTATTGGAAATAAGCTATACCAGAGACATTCTTGTCTGTGAACAAGAGGATCATATGCTGCTCCCCGTCAGCTTTTTATTCTTAATTTTTAACTGCTGGAGACTCGCACATATTTTAGACTGAATTTATTTTGTGCTGATGCTTTGCATGTGGGGTAATAAACAGGTTTATCAATACACAATCCATCTGAAACCAGTGTATTTACTAAATAATTAAGTTAGTTCTTTAGGCCTTGCTTCAGTTGCATTTGAAAACAAGGTTAACTTCTCTGGATTGGTAAATACCACTGTAAACAATAAGAAAATTGCTATGTTCATCACGAAGGACTTCTGTGGTTCGTGAAATATTAACAGCTTTCTGTGTATGGAATATATATTGAGTTTTTAAAAATGTTATTATTATAGACTGCCTCTGTAAGGCAGCAAAACAGTTCTCATGATGATTTCTGGTTTTAACACTCATCTTACTTGCTGATAATTTTCCCTATTTAACATCACCCTAAAAATTAAGTAAGATGAAATGTTACCAAAAAATATTGTTTAATAGTAACAGATGTAAATCCACCAAAAAAAATCTAGAATATGACTTCTCAGACCTTAATAATAAATTGCCCCTTCTGGCAATCTAATTGCACAATTTAACAGGTTTCCTATACAAAGGAAATAAACTACTCCTTTGGAAAAAAAAAAAAAGATGATAAATTAGTATTTCATGTTATAGACTCAAGTCTGCAAAACTTCAGTCTCATCGTGTTGCTCTATTTGTACAAAATGGGGTAGAAATAGCCTCAGGGAAGAATCCAGAAGTAATGAGGTTGGTTCAAGTGGAGCTGACAGAACAACTCTCTATCAGTCCCCCAACACTAAGCCGTGGATCCAGATGCAGCAGGTAATATTCACCTTAAACTATTACAAGATCAGCAACAATTTTTCTGTGGTTTCTCCTTCTGTTTTTCTGGTTAAACACACAATTTCAGTGTTAGAAGGTACAGAGCACAACCTTTATGAGAAGTTAAAACACCAGATTAACAGTGTACGATCACATCTGCCTTAGCAAAGTTCTGCAGGAAGTTTGCACAATTTTCCCCTTTCTATAATAACAGTATCTGCTTAGCTTTAAAATAGTTTGTGTATGAAAGATGGAATAACAGAATGTGTTTTAGTTCACCCTGGCCATTTGATGGCAATATACGTGCCAGACCTACAGTGGCACAAGGATAATTAATTGAGACATTGCCAAAGGGACATAACACTTTTACTGATAAATTCTTTACATCTTTCCAAAGGCTCACAGTCAGTATTTAAGCTTTAGGCAGATTTATTGCCTAGAGAAAATTTGATTTTGATGGACTTACACAAGCTGTGGAAAAGGTGATCCAGAATGGTTACATGTTTCAAATGTGAAAAATATGCCAGGGAAAATAGAAAAGCTGCTGCACTTGAACTTCTTCATGCAAATAAACACTTACCTGAATATAAATGATGTGCATTTTTTAACAAGGCTGACAAGCTGAAAAAAAAAAAAAAACAAAGCATATTGGTATTATAATACCAAGATGAGATAGTTTGATCTTAGTTTGATAGAGATGATTTAAAACCTAGATTAAGAAGGTCATCACAGTTCAAAGCATGGATAGAGGGAAATGAAAAACCAGAAAACAGAAATCCTAGCAGTAGTTATTTAGTGAAAAATCAATTTAAATCCACTATAAAAAAAAGTTCTGAATTAGAAACACCAATGAATTTTATTGTTATTAACTCTCCACTGTCCCCCCAGCACAGACACAACAAGTCTGATATTCAAGTGCTTTTGTTAGCACAGCTGACTTTGCTTGATGAACCAATCCTTGCCAAAACACTCATTTACTGATATAACTCTGCCAGCAGACTTTTTTGTGTGTATTATCCAGCCTCATACAAGGTCTGCCTCTGCCTTCTTTTGATCCTTAATTGGCTATCACCCTCTTTAGGCAGTTTCACATCATGCTATCCAAATGAAATACTGCAGTGATTCAGCAATGACAGCTACAGGTTTAAAACATTTGCATTTGAACTTTTGTGTATGCTAGTTTAATATAAGTAAACTGTATAAAACCATCAAAATTGGTCTGATGTCAGTCCTGTTGGATTCTCCTGGTGTATTCCTGCATCTGAGCAGGATTAGAGAAGCCTGGAAAGGTTTTTAGCCCCAAAGGGCAGATGCTGCAGGCAAAAGTGCCCATTGCCTTCAGTGATGATTGAATACCATTTTTGGTCACAAATGCCATTTCAGAAGTGATGTCAAGTTCCAGTTGAAAAAGTAACACCCTGAAAGAGAAAACTAAAATGGGACCTACCTGAACAGTAGACACTGTGCTCCAGATTCTGAAGAAATATTAATGGAGATGCTAAAATTTTATTTCTTCAAAGACTTACAAGATTCTCCCCTTATAGAAAAGTTGATTATAAGAGACTTCTTCAGGAAGAAAAAGTAGGTCAAGGATAGCTCCAGACAGGAAGTAACAGTGAGGGGCATTAACTGAGAGGCATTAACAGGATTTATAGCAGTAGCCATGGACAGCATTTTCGTGTTTGGAGAAGGGTGGGAAATTGTGTATGTGTTTTGCTGGAGTTTGCTTGTTTTCTTAGGAAAAACAAGAATTTGGGTTCCTTGGCTTCAGAAACAGCTTTGGCAGGATAAAAATGGAAGCAAGGTTCCTTGTTATAGGTCAAATTCCAGCAATAATAAACCAAGGCTATGGCTACATTCACTGGATCTGTATATATCCCCAGGCTGTTTGTGGAGGCTGTGCTGACTTACAGGGAATGAAACCTGGCATGGCTCTTCACATGTGGCTAAATTAGGTCAGGCTAATGCAAAACACAATCAGGCAAACACTCAGAAAAAAAATATTCAAGTGATTGTGATGCCCATGGCACACTAAATGAAACAATCGTCTTTTGAGAATTTCAGTGAACTTTTATTTTCAGTGAACTTTTATCTCAGTTTTCTGTCAGATACTGTACTTGGAAAGAGTCTATCAGATTTACTTACTTATTGAGACACGTGTTTTGGTTCCAGGTTTGTAAATCCTAGAAATATGTTGACTTGGGTGAAATCTCCATGGTGATCATGTAAGCAAATGCATCATGTCTGGGAAAAGAGCAGCCTCCTTAAATGAGAACAATTTAAGAAAAAATAAACTAAAATAAAATAGAGAAGCACAGGTGCAAAATTATGAACCGTAACAAATGGAAGGTGTTTACTACACAACCATATCTTCTTTTACTTTTTGTTTGCTACAAAATCTGATAAATATTCAATATCACTAAATATGAGATTTCATTGAAAATACTGGAGTTCTGATATCTGTTATTACTGAATGCCTAGTGCTAACAAAGCAGAATCTTTAAATACTTACTAAGTGTCTTCTAAACAGTGAATGGGCCATTAATCATGTTTGTTAAAAGTCAATACATACAGACTATATTTGCTCAATGATCACGCTGTTTGCAGCTACCAGCTATAACCTGCTTTTCTTCAATCTAAGGAGCCCAGATTCCTTCAGCTCATACAATATGTGAGCATATTTGTGCCATCTCAAAAGGAGATAAGCTGAATTTTTAGATGTTTTATGTATGGGACGTCAGTCTTAACAAATGTTGCAAATACAGCTCAGCAGCATAACAAGACTGTTTAAACCCTATATATTAAGATTAAAAGTAGAGAACTGAGTGACATTTTACGTCAGTTATTGCTAATATGAATGATGAATGATATCTAGAAATACACATAAATGTGTGTGTATACCTCAAAAATAAAGATGGCTTTGAAAGAAATGGTGCATCATTTATTTTCTTCTCATATCCAGGACACACAGAATGAGTTTCAAAGATTAAGAATGGAAGACATCTCCTCATTGCAAGTTAACAGCCTTGGCTTTAAGTACCTGCTTTGCCCACATGCTGCTTGCCCTGTGTAAAGCATGCTGGCATTGTGAGACAATGGGATTACAAAGCTTTTCTAAAGCAAATGTGTCTCAAAAATTAAAAGAGCCATCTTTAACAAAAACTTCCACTTTCTTCTACTTTTACATCTTACATCATGTCCACTTCAGATGTTCCCCTGCTGTATTGTGGGGTCCCTCCCATAGGAGACAGTTCCCCATGAATTTCTCCACTGTGAGTCCATCTCATGAGCAGCAGCTCCCTGCAAACAGCTGCAATGTGAGTCCCTCCCACAGGTGACAGTCCTCCCCAAACCTCTGCACTGTGGGTCACTCTGCATGGGGTGCAGTCCTTCAAGGACAGGCTGCTCCAGCATGGGCTCCTCTCTCCACAGGCTCACAGCCTCCTCTCGGGCATCCACAGCCCCTCCACGGGCTGCAGGTGGATCTCTGCACCCCCTTGGGCTGCAGGGCACAGCTGCCTCACCATGGTCTAAACCATGGGCTGCAAGGAATCCCAGCTTTGGTGCCTGGAGCACTTCCTGCCCTGCCTTGCCTTCTCCACTGGCCTTGGTGTCTGCAGAGTGGTTCCTCCCACACATTCTCACTCCTCTCTTCTGTGGCCACAGTTACAACTGAACAAATTTTTTTCTTTTTCCTTAAATGTGTTATCACAGAGGCATTACCACCATTCTAGCTGGCACAACCTTGACCAGTGGCGTGTCCATCTTTGGAACCAACAGGGACTGGCTCTGCCAGACATGGTGGAAGCTTCTGGCAGCTCCTCACAGAAGCCACCCCCGTGGCCCCCTACTACCAAAATCAGGCCATGCCAACTCAATACATCCCCAATCTCATCTTCCTTAATATTGCCATAGAAGAGGACAATGAATGGGTCAGTAAATACAAGTGTCACAATTGATTTCTGGGAATTCACATGACCTTACTTCCCAGTTCAGCATTTTAATACCATATGGGGTTAATTTTAATTCACATTCAGAAGTGCTTCCATGGGGTAAAATGTTTGAGCATTTGCCTAAACTTTTAATTGAATGTGGGCCCAATTCATCACTGTTCACTTGATTTGCATTTGGGAGTAGATTATTATTTTTTGAAACCCCTTCTGTAAACTGCAGATTATAGATTGTTCGATGATCCAAGAAAGTGACTCAGTGGGGAAGTGTGCAGTGAGTACATCAAAATGAAGAAATAGTCACAGAGGAAAATCATGAAGATTTCTGAAATGTTTGGTGTATTTTAACTGTGCAATACACAGTCTTTAGGTCTATATTGTGGTCAATAGTGATTTTCAGTGCTGCACTAGATGTCTGAGGGATTTGTGAGGCAAAGAAATTTTCCAACCTAGACCTTTTGGAACGCTAAACCATCTAGACCAAATATTTTTCTACCATTACTCAGAAATCAATTAAATATTATTATCAAAATATATATTATATACAAGCTAATTCTAGTAAACTACCTGTTTTACATAAGCTTCAGCTAAACTGAGCAACAAAGACATTTTGTTTCCTCAGGAAAACAAGTAACAAGCAGCATCTGTAAAACTCAACCAGACTAAGTTTTAGAATTAGCTAAATCTATCTAAACTCATCTGTTACATTTAAACTGGAACCCATCTGCAGATGAATTATTGAAAAATGTGAGGTGCAAAAAGCTGGGTTTATACAAGTAGATCAGCAGCAAGAGGAAGTCTAGGGAAATTGTGGCACTAATCCTAAGTGGGACTGGGAACTGATGACAGAGGACACAGAAAAGAGCAAAGTACTTGATGCCTTCTTCACTTCAGTCTCACCTGCAGTAAAGGAAACTGCCACTCTCTTCTCAGTGGTGTCTAGACAGGACAAGAAGCATCTTAAATAGAGGAAACTCCAGCTAAATATAAGAAAATGCTTATTTATGTGAAGGTGATCACTACAATAGGTTGCCTAGGACCCCGTCCCATCAGGTTTTGAATATCTCCAAGGATGAAGCTTCCACAACCTCTCTGGACACCAAGCCTGATCATGGGCAGTAGACTGGATCTCTAGAAACCCCACCCAATCTCATACAGTCTGTAATTCTGTGATAAATTAAGTAAAGAAAGCAAATTTTCTTTACTACAAAAGACAAAAGGTGGAGTCATAGTATTTTTCCCTTAATGTAATCTAATCTATATTCAAGTCCTCAAAAATAGTAATTTCTTATTTAATTTGACTGCTGGATTTTTCCAAGTAGTGCATTGAGAGTATAATTCTTTTGATTATTATTGATGTTGTCTGATTGGAGATAGGACTACCTTACCTTCATTGGGACTAGCAGTCCTTTCTAAAAAGACACTGAGAAGTGTTTTTGATAACTATTTACTACTAAAGTGGCTTCAGTAAGATAATAGATAGGGGGAAAGAAAACTTAGCTATACTTGGTGCTGTAATTTATTTGGGTGCTTCTTTTTACCTGCAAAACAACCTGGCAGACCACAGCAAACCCCATCATGGCAAGGATTGCTACCTTGCAAGTAAAGCCTTGCTAGTGATGATAAAGGCATAACAAACATGAAATTAGACAGCTCCACCACCTATTAATCATGGAGCAAAGCAGAATGCTGCTCATTGTCCTACTCCATGGATGGTGTAATACCGAAGCAATAGTGTTTCCTGAAAGCCTTAAAAATGGTTTTGCTTTGGTTTTTTGTTAAACTTGTCCAAGACGTTTTTCTCTAATCTGAAAAAGGGATGACTAAAAAGTGTACGACAAAGATCTGCAAAATCATGAGTTGTATGGAGAAGTTGGATAGAGACAAGGTATTCATTGCCTCTTCCAAAACAAAACCCATGGGGGATCAGATTAAGCTATTAGGAGCCACACTGGAAACAAATGAAAGTTTTCTTCATGTAACAGAAAGGAGATCTAAGGAACTGTATGCCAAATGGTGTGGTGGGTGCCAAAAACTGCAGGAGCACCAGGGGACACTGAAGAACTTCACAGAAAATAAAACTACTGAGGGTTATTAAATACTCAAGCACTGTATCTAGATCAAGAAGTCTCTGTGCTTCTCAGCAGATGGAGGCTAGAAAGTATCCTGTGTACTTACCGCCTTCATAATCTTTCAGAAACATTCCCAGTCGGTCACTCTTCCTCTGAGTCTCCACTTCAGGACAGGCTGAAGTGTACTCCCTAAGCAATGCAGGAAGAAACAAATAATTACAGAAGACAGGAAACAGAAAAGGTGGAGGGGAACATCAAAATGAAGAAGAAAAAAAATTAAAAAGGAAGAGATCCAGACCACCCTTGACAGCACTTACTGCTATCTTCAAATAGACATGATCTGGTGAATGCTGGTCAGTGCCTGGGGCCGCACTGTGGTCTGAACTGTGTGACCACTGGCAAATGTCAAACACAGTATCAACTTCACAGTGAATGGGATAAGAAGATATATCATTTTACAATATTATTGCAGGAAGATAATGTTACTTTATGCAGTTATATTAATGTGATTAGCCAAATGATAAACACTTTGGTTAATTTGTCTCAGATCAATGTGTGACTACGAGAAGTTAAAAAACTCTATAAAGATATTATATATATATTAAAAAGTTATGCATTGACATAAAGCTTGTGAAAACCAGTGACATTCATTTAGAATTCAGCTTAGATAAAAACTACCACAGCTGTACCTGAATAAAACACATTAAGACTTAACAAATTTTGTAGGTACCAATCTTTCATATAACCTTCTCCTTCAGGCAGTTGTGGGTTGTAACATAACAAAACCAAAGGAAGAAATGTGCAAGATAATGTTAACATGTAATCCTTAAAAACACACACAAAAATAGGTGAAATCCTCATTTAGAGCTTGAGGATGAGGGAAGATAGATTGAGAAGAAGTGTGTTCTTTGTGAGGGAGCAGCAATTTGTACTTTTCTAGCAGCCACTCACAGCACAAAAGTCTACTAAAGAATTCAAGAAATAACTTGTGATGGCATTCCCTCACTCATCTTTATTACAGAAAAACAAGCATCCAGCATGCCCACTAAGGATGTAAGACAGGTGCACTGAAAGATTTTAGCACCTAAGGCACCTTCCTATAATGAGCTGCTGCTTGAAGCACAGGACTACAGCAGAGAGAGCACTCGTGGTTGCAGCACTCTACCTATCAAACAGTAACAACAGTGAGCTATTTTATTTTAGCCAGTGACAAATATTTGGAACCGCTACTTTCAGGATGTGTATTTTTCCTTTTGATGGAATTATTTCCCCATCTGTTCCCCAGAACAGCCCAACTACCAAGGTGCAGAGCAGTTGTGTAGCACACACAGATGCACACACACGTTACAAGCCCTGTCCCTCTTTTACTCAGAGGAAGACTCTATGGCTCTGGTAGAAACAAGGTTTCTGGAAGGGTACTTTGTTCCCAGAAATCAAGCTTCAGAATAATACATTTCCAACCAGAGGAATTACTAGTACTTTAGGTAGAATGGAAGAAAATGTCTTTCTCTTCCACTTAATCTTCAAGAATTTCCTTTACGCCGAAGACAACTATCTTATATTTTCACACAAAGTTTAAGTTGGAAATGCATTGGCACCAAAAGAAATAATCATTGGTTCCTTATTCTTACCTTGTGCCATCCTCCCCTTGCACTGGCACAAGTGTTGATCTGGGTGAGAAACTGATCTGGGCTATCAGTGACCTGACAGTGTTTTCCTGGCCCTCTGGTGGCTTCCTTTAGGTTTCTGCAGCTTTGGACGTAGATCCAGTCCTATCTTTAATAAATGCAAAGGGCTTTAGAAATCCTCTCTCTCTCTTACTAGAAGCTTTATGTGAGTCTGAACCAGACATTTCTCTGCAAGTTAACTTCCAGGTCATCTTTTTTATTCCTTTAATGTTAATAATCCTAACCTTAAGTTAATATTAATGCTACCAAGTAATAGTCACATTAAGTTGAAACTACTACTCTGGGAGCGTGGGAGGAGAAACAGAACTTGAAAGATCTTTGTTGCCAAAAAAATGTGTTGTAGTTAGCTGGCAGACAGTGGAATAGTGGCTATGGGTGTTCAGAACATTGCTCTGTAACTACTCTTAAAGGCCTTAGGACACATTCCAATGCAACTGGAACCCCTCAATTCTGAATTTGAGTCAATCAATGCCAGTAAAACAACAGCCACAGGAAATCTGAATGCAGTGGAAAGAGCAGCTCCTGGTTTACTCTTCAGACTTCATAAGCTTCTGCACACAATGCCTCTGCAGCTGTGTTGCTGTATGACATCTTAAGGAAAAGATACAAAGGAAAAGATTTTATAAAAGCCAGGCTAAAAGCACTATTTTAAATTTTCTTTGTAAGTGTACAAAGCTTTAATTAGCACTACTCAGCTGGAAAACTTATAAATATTTGAATAGCAGTAAGAAGCAGTTTACTTTACATATATGTTGGCATAAATTGGGGTCACATGTAATTATCCAATTGACAGCATCCTCTTTGAGACAGTTTTAACAGGATCATATTTCCTGATCAATGTTGGAAGTAACTAATATTAATGAGCGATACTGAACCTTTAATGTACATCCTTCTTATTCTTTAAAAGAATTACTTATGTTCAGAGCTTCATTCATATTGGAGTAAGCTGTTCCATGTCACTTCTTGTGACAATTACTAAAGTTCTGTTTTATTCTGTGGCTCCAAAGATAATTGGCAATGTTTAACTAAATATTAAATATGAATCCCCAAGTAGGTTTTAAACCTGAATTTTGAATGGGTGCATAATGTGAGAGATGTTTTGACTATTTTAATTCAGATATTCTTACACTACCACCAAAAAGTATATTTAGCTGACAAAGTTGTAGGTTCATCTTTAAAAGCTAACAAGGTCAAAATATTTTCCTGTGGAAAAACATTAACTATAATTCAAAAATAGAAAATACTTTAGCTTCTCACAGTGAAGACTTTCTCATTTTCTTAAGTCTCTTAAATACCAGATATAATTTTGAAGAATTTTAGTCTGAGTGAAACTCCTTTGTGACTACATATGCAGTAAGCACTTGGGTTAAAGGTCTTCCCTTGAAAATAATGTGTTTTTCCCAGTTGCTCTTTCCTGATGACTCATACCAGATTCACTTCCCATTACAACTCACTATCATTTAATGCACCTTCATTTCCACAGCCAGCCAGCATTATCACTGCCAGCTCCCCACTGGGGATTTCACTACAAGATCAGGTACTCCAGATTCTATTAATTTCATTCATAATTATCAGTGGATGAGATTCTCAACCATGTATATCTGTGAAGATGTTTCTCACTGTATTGTTTAGTACAGACTAATATTTAGTTCAGCATAAGCTAAAGTGCTTTAATGGATGCCTAATTTCAAGTCGGGGGGGGATCTCCAGATGTCAAATATTTACTTGTATAAACATATTTGTTTGGTGAAGTAAATGTGACATGAACCTGTCACTCAAGAGGGTATTTTAATTGATGTTCCTGTATTCCTGTTGTACCTTGGTATTGCTCTTGCCAAGGTTTTGCATTTTGGTTGTATGAATTTCCTTAGAAAGAACAGTTTTGTCATCTGTTTCAGACCCTATGGCAACAACAGGATGAACAAACAGAGTTTCCACTTTAAATTTAGCACCAAACACCATCTCAGATTTGATACCCACCTGGCAGGTAGACATTTGAAACAAATGCTTCATGTAGGGGAATTATATCCTGCATGGGACAACTTCTACTTATATTGAGGCAACACTTCTGTTCTTTAAAGTATTCTTTACAAAAATATTTAAGAAACAGCAGGCTGATCCAACAGAAATTCACTGCAGAAATGCTCAGATTTTTCCATCATTGATCTAAAGAATGCTCACTACAGACATTAATATCATTGTGTATCACAACAGATACCTTCCCCTCCTGCTTCCATAACACCCTCACACACCCAACACTGAATGGAAGCCAGTCCAGGTCAGTAATTTAAAACTTACTCCAAATACACAGAGCAGAATTGCTGTATTTTTAAGTAATGATAATTGTTTGAATAAACAGCTAGAAACTGCAAACAACTTGATACGTTAGAAACCCTTCAAAGCAGCAGGTAAATGCCAGACTACAGGACTTGTTCACATCTCTTAGATGAAGAGAGTTGAATGTAGAATTAAGTTAAAACCTAAGCACAAACACAATGCATTTACCAATTTTGACAGCTAGCACTTTGCTTTGACTCCAGCAGTGCCATAAGCTTTTAGTAAGCTCATTATGCATTGTCTATTTTTCCTTTTTTTCCCCTTTTGTTTGATTGCAGTGTATGTTTTCCTGTTGGGGAGAAAGGAAAGGATTGCAACAAGTGCTGCAACTTGTTGCATCCGGAGTTTAGGATGAAGGGTCTTGCCTTGAGGAAGCAGCTGTGCTGTGCTCCTTTCTCACCTGGATTTAAACAGCATTCTCCTCAGCGTTACCACTGGGTGCCATGCCCTGGCAGTTCAGGACAGACCCCAGTCTCATAATACTTTGCTGTAACTTCACATACAGATACTCCCATTGCATCCACACCAATATCAGCACTTCAGTTACAAACCTCTGCACCAGGAAGAGTTACCCATTTAACTCAGACAGTTTACATCAGTAGCTCCTATCTGGGCCCCCATTGCAAACCCACCACTTCCTACAATATGGAAAGTACTTTATGATAGACACTCCAAATCCCAGGACCAAACTCCTCCTCTGCCAGCAGGCATGGGTTATATTATTAGCCAAAGAGCTGTCACTCTTTATTGTGGGTCCCAATGCCTAAATGAGACTCTAGATTCCACTGGAATCTTATTCAGGATGGATTAATTTTTAAATTTTCCTGTTTGTTTAATTTCTTGTCACAGTAACCATGGTGATAAGCTGTTCAGGAATTAACAGAATATTTTAAAATATATTAATGTCATCCCATATCCATTTTAATGTGTGCCATCCTTCAGATGCTAGCTCAGAATACTGTTAGTGTGGAGGTCCAGTGGATTTCTGTAATACTATTAAAGTAATTGATCCAGCTCCCAGCCTTAGCAAGAGGCATTTGCTACCATTTAAAGTACACTATTTCACTTTTCTGGACCAGTTCCAAAGCACAGCATCACACATGGGCAAGTCCCAGAGCTTTCTATTTATTTATTTAAGAGGAGAATTAAACCACAGAACTAGAGCATTATCCATGGTCATTAGCAATGCACTTGTGCTGAAAAGGTTTTAAGGATTTATACAGCAGTATCAGGAGCAGTTCCAGGGGCTGCTTCTCCATTTTATGTTCTTTGCATTACTGTATAGTGTGGGTTTTCTCATAATACTATTGTGCTACTTGCATTCACTCAAGTAGGTGACTGTGGTGAATTTTAAAGATAAAGTGCTTCAAGGAATATATATATACCTTGCTATATTTGGAATGAAAATTGAGGAAAAGACTTTGCAAACAACAACAAAATATGTAAGTTAGATATATCACAGACTACAGGAAAAATCATTCTTTAATCACAGGCAGCAAAACATCATTATCTTGGAGTTAAGGTTGCTAAGCAACTTAGCTGGTACAAAACCTACAGAGCAGAAATCCTACTGTTAATAAACTGTAAGTGTGGTAATGTCCAAAGTAACATGGATTAAACTGATAACATTATATTTCATACACTCCATTATCTGTACAAACCAGGCAAATCATAGTCTTATTTCTATTTCTCATTTGAATAATTTTTCATTTTGTTGAACCCTTTATCACTGCATAACAATATGGTATAGAAAACATAGTCTAAAAGATAATGCACAATGGACAGTAGAATAAACATCCAGTGATAGCAGAATTTCCAAGACATTTTCACTTACTACTGCGAGTGTGTAAGGTGTCATACCTGAAGACCTCTTGTGTCTGCTCCTTACTTCATTCATAAAAATCCCATAGCTGTAGAACTTGAAGACTTTGTAGGAATTTTTGTCTTTAGGTCTAAATGCTATTTATCAGGCCAGGTTCATCACTTAACTTGTCTTAAAGATATAAAAATCACTCTGGAAACCATGAACAGACAGATAAACGAAGTAGATGACAGTAAATTCCCTTTTAAACACTCCATGAACAGAATGAATGTGTCATAGTAATTACAAATAGTCCTCCAGGTATTTCCTAAATAAGCATTTGATGTGAAAAGAAGCTGAACATGCCAAAATTATGACCAGAGTTCATCACGTAGCTCTTACATATGAGAAAATAAGTCAGGATTTGTGAATCACAGAACAGGACTGAAGGAGAAAGAAGACTACACTAAAATTTTACTTTTCCCAAGAGAAGTAAAAACTGAAATCTTCCTCATTCCTGTCCAAACAAAATCCTGCAACATCAGGAACGACCTCCCTGGCTTCCTTCAGCACTGCCCACATCCCTGTGCACTGAGTTTGTCTGGAGCTGACACTGGTGTCCCCAGAGCCTGAACGTGACCCCTCAGTCACTGAGCTCCTCTCCATCACCAGGATCATTGTCCTGGAGCAGAGCTGGGTGGGCTGTGGCTGGACACAGCCTTTCCTTGTACAAAATGCTCCTCCTGCTTCTGTTCCTTGCCTGGATTCCAGTTTATTATTATAAGTCTTTGTGGGAAAAGAATGCAAGTTCAAGGCAGTGTTATCTAATGAAGGTTATGTCTAAAGCTAAGAGTTCCAGAAGTTGAAACAACGGCATTTTCAACTTCAAAATTCAATTTCTCTACCTGATGAAATACAAAGATTTATCAGGTCAGTGTTCAGCTTATTGAGCACTCTATTCTACAGTTCAGATTAAGGGGATCAGTGTAATAAAAGTTAGAATAAATGCACTTGAATTTGATTTAGACCTTGAGTTAAACAACCTTATTTCCCATATACCTTTGAACCATCAAGGCTGCAACAGTCCTTACACTAACACTCTCTCTGTAGGGCTACAATTACTTTTAAAATATAAACTACGTGACCCTTCAGATTATTTTTGCTGGATCCCTCTTGCCTCAATACTCATCCTAATAGCTTTTAATCTCAAGCATTTTTCCTCAGCTGCTCCACTGACCATAAAGCATCACAGCAAGACAGGGAGGGGAAGACATTAAACACCCAGTGAAAGATTTCTGCTGACTTCAGTAAACATTAGATCAAGCAAATAACCATGCATCAAACTCTACTTCGATTAATGGGTCTCAGTGAGAACATATTTCATAAGCACAGCCCACAGAAAAAACACATTCATCCTTGTTTCTCTGAACTTTCAGTGGATGGAGCATGGAGTTAAAGCACCATGGCCGTGATCTTTTCTGTTGGTTACCAGCACATGACCACGAGCAAGAGAATTATTACACCGATTTCTCACATAGGAACCACAGAAGAAGTTGGATAACTAACTGTCCAGGGAGCATGGGCTGTCTTTATAAAACCTGAAATACAATCCAAGACTTCTGCATCCCAGCTAAATGTCTAAGCCAACAGAGCAGTTTTATCGACACAGGAGCAGCTCTCCCTGTAATGGGTCTCAGCTGTCTGGCCTCTATCACCTGTGCCTTTAACCATGCACTTTGAATAACATGTTTAGATTCTTGTGCCATGTAGTGCCCCAGGCAGTTTGAACTTCAGATTTCTTTGGCCTGAGTCTGCCTTTTTTCAGATGACACCAATTTGAATGCCCATTTTTCTCCTTTTACTCCTGTGTCAAAAGGGAAGTCTGTCAACCTCTTGGGACATTACTCTCTCCTAAGCAGGAAGTTCAGTTCATGTGGATTAAGAAACTTACTTAACCATAAGTGGAAATAATTTGTGTTAATAGCAGTAGACTGTCCTCTCTGGATTTTATTCTTCTTCTGTACCATTTATAAACACTACTTATAACCAAGCTCATTGTTACACTTTATTTAAGAGCTGTTTAATATAATGGCTTTCCTGTTTTGCTCTCTATATGCTCAGGGAAGACCAAGAAAATAAGGAAAAAAGAGGGTCATCATTTTGATAGCTCTGCAGTAATGAATAGTTATTGCTACCTCCAGACTCCTTAGGTAAATGACCCGTCTAGTGATTACCACATCATTACCTGTGATCCCATTGTGGTCTCCCCTCAAGGGCAGCCGTTTAACTTCCAGGCAGGAGCAGTTATCTTTGTCTGATCAGCCCCTGCTCCTTCACTTCCTCAGCAGGGTAGTGACCTGAAGCCTCCTTGTAAATCGTGGTGATCATTCTCCACTGTTCTGAGAGCAATTCAGCAGCGGCAGAAAATGCTCCCCTCAGAGAGTAACAGAAAAGCAGCTGATAACTGCCTTACCTGGCAGTGCAAAATAAGTTTAGGACAAAAGCACTAGGGAAAAAGCAGATAAATGACTGCATATGACTCCTATACAGGCTAATCAAACCAAGATTTGCATCAGCTTTACCAGTCCTGGACTGAGCAAGAATTTCTTTTCCCTCTCCACTTACTTTGCCTTTCTTCCTTCCTTCTTAAAATACAAAGAAGGCTAAACTGAATCCACCCGAGTACTCTGGCAGGACCTCTCTTTGCTCTTCCCCTTGAAGTATGAACTTCAAAGGAGCGAGATACCACACACGGCACGGTTTGGTGACTGCATCCCACTGCGCAGGAGTCGGTAAAACCTGCCATGGAAGGCACCAGCTGGAGAGAAGGAACAAGCTGGCCCAGCACCATTTACCCCTTCCCTTGTCCCTACAAACCAGATCTGCCCGTTCTGCTTCCTGTATGAAAGTTTTTTACCAGTAAAACAATTTCACTCACCTACATTTCATCTGATGCACCCCAGAGACAGACCCTTGGGGCAGCTGCCCCTCTGGGGTACATCCTGCAGAGCTCTGACATTTGGATGTCTTTTCCCACTTCTTTGTTACACTTTGTCACACATATTAGGGATTCACGTTATTTCATGGCTTCAGTTTCTGCAAGACACCTGTCTTGCTCAGCCAGGAAAGAGAAGGCTTATATAACAGTAATTCTCTGTTCCTCAGCTGCTCCATGCTCCCATACCATCTCAGACAGCAAGTCTGCTTTTGAAATTCCTGCCTGGCTGCCTGCTGTGGTCTCCTGCAGAGAACCTGAAAAATAACATTTATTTTTTCTATAATGTTCCTTTGCAATATTTCCTGTAGTTTTACAGTAGACAAGATTTAAAAGTACCATGACCAACCAAGTACCAAGAAGTTCTGTAGTGGTGACAATTTGAGGTGCAATTGTACAGTAAGAGATTGTCAGGATGGCAGTTTGGTACAGCTTTGCAAGAAACGGTGTGTGACAGTGCAGTTGTATTTAGAAATTGTCACTCTCAACTGTGAAACCTCCACTGCCTTGGTCAAAAGTCTCTCCAGTGCTTCAGCATGGTTTTCCTTTAGACTTAACTCACATTTCAGAGGAAATTGTGGAAGTTCTATTTCTTCCTTATTTAACATCACAGCAACTTCTTTCAAATTGTACATGTGATTGCCATTTTTTTCCTCTGAACTCTCCCTCTTGTGCGGAATGGTGGGCTGCAAGTGGTCCATGAATTATGCACTTATCTTCTCCCTTCATTCATTTTAAAGGCTCTGAAGAACTGCATATTCCTTACAAAAAATACATTAATACCTACAATGGACATAAATGCAATCAAAATAATAAAAATAATGTTTGATATAATAATTATGTCTTGAATGATCTCTAAGAATTATTATCTCTATTTTGAATATGCTGCAGTACTATTTCCTTGGGTACATGGAAGAAGCTTCACTGGAATATCTGCAAGATCTGCTGTAGATTTCTATCTTTCTAATCTCAATTATCATTGATGTTTTAAATTCCAGATTGTATCCACCAAAAATCTCAGAATACACTGCAAAAATGGCATATCTCAGACTTCCATCAGTTTCCATTGACTTTATTTGTGGGTTCACAGCCTTTATGATTTTGTGATTATTTGCATTTCTGAGCCACTGAGTTCACTGGACTATGTCCAGTTCTCAGTAGCCTACACTGGAAATATCAAAGATACTGTGATCAAGACCATTTTTATTCTAAATTCAATACAAAACTTAAGGGTTTGAGGTGGGTGTTTTAGGGTCTTTTTTGTTTTTGTGGTTTGTTTTGTTTTGTTGGGTTTTTTTGTTTTGTTTTGGGTTTTGTTGATTTTTTTTTAAATGAAAGCCACAAGCCAATGAAATCTCTTCCAATTCCTCATCAGAATTTCCAAAGTGTGCCTATGAAATCGTTACTAAATCAAATAGGTGTACCTATTCCTGAAAAACATTTCTAGTTTCAGTAGTTGGCATATTTCATAAAACAATCCCAAAACAAAACCAAACAAAACCAAATCAAACAAACCAACCAAAAACTCTCAAACCAAACCAAACAACCCACTATGCAGAGGTTCCATCATCCATAACTTGCTGCATTTTGTGCCACTGCAGCCTTACATCTCAAATTTCAACTGTGCACTAGTGCTTTAAGCCAACAAATGAACCTGCCTGCACAGCTTTGCAGCTTTAATGGCTGCATATTTGATTATATTTATATCCTTTTTAGTCTTGCAGAGCATGAGGGAACTACATTTAAGACTTCTTAGAAATGAAGCTGAGCCAGCAGAGCCACAGCTCACGAGACCCGTGCTGCTTCCCTGATGTGAGGAGCAAAACCAGCTCAGCCCTCTGAGTTCCGAGTTCCCCAAATACTCTATTCTTTCAAAATGACTGTACCCTACATTAACTGCAAGAGTAGGTGTTAAGTTTTGTCATACAACTTAAAACCATACTATTGTGATTTATTTAACAGAGCTGACTCAGCTTCCTGTGGGAAACGGTGCCGAGCTCCATTCTGCAGGTGGGGAGGGGTAGGAGCATTTCTGGCCCTGATACTGAAGCACCAATTAGAAATTTCCCTAATTCTCAAGATTATGCTGTACTTAAAAAAGGAAAAAAAAAAAAAGTAGCCACGTTGTACTTTAAGTCATAAATTTTTACTTTTAACTCTGTTTCTGAAGTGTCGTGAGCTTCATAAGAAATTCTATTTGTAATGGCTGAAACTATATTTTACCATTTGAAGTTAATACAATCGATTTGAGTTTTCTTATATTATTCTGTTTTTGCCAGAGATAATTTTGTCCTTAAAGCATCATCCAGTTTACATGAGTGATGGTAAAACGGAAGTTTCTTATTTTGCAAAGCAACAGTCTTGAAATAGCGTCCTTAGTGCAGCAATAGCAAATACAGAGCTAACAGAGACATACAGAGCTAGCAGAAACCCTACCTTTTGGTAAATAAGACCATTATTTCTCATTTCTGGTTGGCCTTATATCTGCAGGGTGAATTGTTAATAATTTCCAGTGTAAGCCCTGACATTGAATTTTTCCAACTACTGTTCTTCTTTTTACTGGACCATCCAGTAATTACTAAGAAGATAAATGAATATTGGAAATATTTCCTTGTGCATGTTTATTCTAGTTACCCAGCATGTTCATGCAGTTTCATTATGTTTAGTGTAAGCTGTCTGGTTTGATATCTCTGGGTCATCATAGATAGTGCAAGAGAAGTTTTTTCATCTCAGCTTTAGGTCCTACAGCTCATTAACAACTGCTGTTGGATTAAAAAGATTGAGATGGAAAAAGTCGAGCATTTAAGCACTAAACTGTGTTGGGTAATAGAAGGTGTGGGGGAAACTCTCAGATATTTTGTTAAAATCATCTGGGGGTCTGGGGTGAAACAGGAGCAAGACAAAAGGCAACAGTGGTTTGGGTGTTTATGGGGATGTGTTTCAGCCCTCTGCTCTTAACAGCATTTCTTGAGTTGTGCTCAAGGAAGGCACTGTCACACACAAAAACCCTGTGAGTATTGTGTGTGTGAGTCATTAAGGCCTGTGGTTTTTTAGGCACAGAAAATCATAGAAACCAAGCATTACCAGAAGACATGGAGCCACTGGTTTCAACTGGATCCATTTAGATTCCCTAGGCACTCAGCATGGGCATGTCTTGGACACCAACAGCAAGTTTTACACAAAAAAACCCCTGGGTTTGCTCATTGTGCTCAAGAATGTACTTTTCAAAGCAAATCTCACTGTCCCCATTTACCTGATTTGGTTCACACTGTGGACCAGTTTTGATGTGCTCTAACTCAGTTTAAGGTGAACCTAAATTGGAAGTGTGCATCAATCATTAATGGACATTTAGTTCACAGAATGAGATCTTAACTAGTCTGATGTAAAGCCACCCCTGACCCCTTCAAATCCCCCACAGTGGGTACCTGCAGCCTGTTTGTTCCTGCAGATCCATGTCCCCTGCTCCACACTATTTGCTAATGTAGCCTACAGAACTGAAAAGCTTGTGGAAGAGCAGATTGGATTTTAGGACTTCTCAGGGTGGAAGCTGGTTCTTGTACTTGTTTTCACTGTGCCCAGAATAATAAGACTTCAGTCTAGATGCTAAGATCCAATATTGCCATAGTTATAAAACCTAGAAATGTGAAAGAAAGGTAATAGGCTGGAAATACGGAATTAAAGTAGGTTCTGGGTTTCCAGCAAAAGGGGAACTGAGGCTGCCAGACAGCATCAAACTAGGAGAAAGTTCCCTCCTACTTCAGTGCTGTAGGAAAAACAACTGAATCAGAAGGCGAATCTCTTTCCTTTCTATCCCCACTGTCAGAAAAGAAGGGACAATTCTGACTTTTAGGTCAGCACAGTCTGCAAGGCTTTGCAAAAACACAAAGATGTAAGTACTTCCTTGTGCCTAAGGCTTGTCCTCTCAAAAGGCATATATATAACTCATACACACATAAATATATATATATATTCATTCATTTTATACTTTGCTGAGCACTTTCAGGGATGCCATCATCAGCTGGGCAGAGCAGGGAATCTATTTTCAGTGATACTACTCTGGAACACCATTTCATATTTTCACAAACAGTAACATCTTTCATATATACCAATGCACTGCAGCAAGCATTCCAGATTGCTGGTTTGTCTGGTTCTAGCAGAGTTAACCTGACCTTGTTCTTTAGACAGAATCCTTTCCTGCTGAAATATCAAACTCTTCACATATGACCTCAAATTCAGCCACCTTCCACCTCCCATGCTCAACTATGGCTATTTTGTCATGACAAATCTGCTGAGTGGGACTGCATGTGCAATAATCACTTTAAAAAAGAAATCAGATTAAAAAGCTAACCAGAGAAACACATTTTAGTGCATTTTAATATTTTTCAATTCATATGAAACAACATGAAAATGTGGAATATATCAAACTCGTTTCACCTTTTGGGGGTGAGTGGAAAGACTTTTATTTTAAAGAAAGCTTTTTACTATTTGATAAAGACAGTCAAAATTGGGCATGCTAATGGCATTGCCTTTGGAAAAAGGTATGTATTATCTGAAGGCTAATTTGATAAATTGCCATCATTAAGGACTTGATAATGGCTAAGTCTAATGCAGCTGCTCAGGTGCATAAGGGTAGTACGATGGCTGCTTTTTGTTCTTTTCCAGAAAATGCTGTAGCTTCACTTGAGCACTGGGGACAGAATGGGCTGATTGTCACTACATCCCAACCTGGGGAACAGAATTTAGCTCTTAGAAATCATGCAATTGGCGACTTAGTTTGAAATCAGATAAATTAGAATTAACAACAGGATTACCCAAAGAAATTGCTCTAGGATCCAGATTGAGAAAATCAATAACAAACACTTACTTTATGCTTAAACCATACCTGAACCAAACTCAAAGAAAAGCAGGAATGTAGAGCAGAATTCCAAAGACTCAGGACCAAGTTACTCTGAGCAGTTTGGCTACACTGAGCTCAGTGGGGACCACTGAGTTTATATTCTCCTAATTTTAGGCATCAATGGGGCATTTGGAGCAGGAGAGTGGCTGCCTTGCCTTATGGGCAGTAAAGGCAGAGGTGCTTTCAAGGGTGATGCAAGTCTGAGATGGGAATCAAATCTCTGGAAGAACAAATCCCTCTCTTTATTTCTATAGAGAAAATTGATGTTACTGATTGATGTTAAATAGCTTTTGATGTTAAATAGGTTGAATTTAGATTTGGGACCCTGCAAGTTCATATGAAGAAAGGTTTGGGTCCATAATGTTTGTCTTGATGAAACTTTAAAACATGCAGAATTTTTACAAATAATTTTCAAGGATTGGTTTGACTCTATGTAGCTGGTGGAAATATTATCAAATAAAGCCAATATTTACCAAATTAATATGCAAGCCCCTACTAGATTTACATTTTTTCTCTGTTCCCTGACTCTGCTAATATTTAGGTTTCCTGGTGTCCAGATAACCCATAGCCAACAAAAATCTTGGAAGGAAGTCATTATTACCTGAAGAATGAAAGGATTAAACTGGCAAAAAGAGAATTATCTTTGAATGTAATTTAAGTGGGAAAGAACAGAGCACATTTCATCTTGTCATTTTTGACTCTACAATCACATCAACAAGGACAAGATATATTTATTTTATTGACCAACATTTCTGGAAAAAACCAACAGAGTAGTTCTTTTGCCTTTAAAAATTTCATAATGGCTGTTGAAAAGGTATAATTTCTTATGTTTTCAATAGCATATTTAATCTGCACTTAATTATGAAAGGAAACCATGTAATCCACCTAATGAGATGGAGTTAAAAATAGCAAGAAGGGGTACTATAATATATAATGAATTTTGACAGCTGCTTATATTTAGGGAAATAATAAATTCTAAGAAGTTGAAGAATTGAAAGAAGAAGCAAATTCTCATTGTATGCCTGAAGTCTGAAGGGCTGTTCACCAGGGCACTAACAATCTTCAGAGCCAAAGCTCAAGATCCCATTAATGCATAGAATACTTTATGCATATTAAAACACTGAGGTCTGGCTCATTGCTTAGCTGTGCTGCAGAAGTGTAAAATCTCACTTAGTTCTACTGCTGCTTTTCTGTCCAGTTTTACCAAAGTGCTTTAGAACTGGAAATCTGCTCCAAGAACTTCTGTGCTGTGTATTTTCTTTTTCACTAGTGAAATCAATCCACATTTGGTCCTGAGAATGCAGTTACTCTGTCATCAAAGGATTTATTCTGTGATCAGTTCACAAAATAACATGTGCTATGAAGCTTTATGCATATTAAAAATTATGCACAGCAGGTTTTCACATCCTCAGGTTGTGCAACCATACCTCTCACTCACATAATCATCATACATAAATATTCTTTGAATCAAAAGTTATCTACTCTGTACCATATCTACAGTCAGTAAAATTGTAAAAGAAAAAAACACATCTTTAGCAAAATGAATCTCTTCTAGGAAAAAAGTCATCATGTTCCTTCAAAAAGTTGAAAGAAATTAAGCATAAAAATTGAGGGAAATGGGCAAAAATATCTTCCCTGTTAAGTATACAGTACTTTGTTCAATTAAATGCTATTTCAAGAATAAGCAGGCCTAAAGACATTTACTTTATTTTTCATCCAAGAGTGTTAAAATATAATTTGATCACCATCCCCTCTTGGGTGTGCTTTTACTCTGAAGGGCTACAGTCTTACATAGCAATCCATGATCAATGCAACAGCTGCAAGCTCCAGATTTTAGGCCAAAAGTAAGGTTCACCTTTTTAAAACAGTGAATAATTAACCATGGCAAATAAGGCCTGTGGTAGCTTCTCTGGCATTTGAGCTCTCAAGTCAAGATTAAATATCTTTGGGGTCCTTTACTGAAGTCACCAAGGCTTCTTCAGTATTCAGAAGGATACCTCTAAGAGGTGATGCCCCAAAGACAGATATTGAGCTCCTGATGACCCCAGGCACAAATAGTTTTACCAATCATCATGAAAAGTCTGAGAAACTTTCAAGCCAGCACGACTCTACTGGAGCCTTCAAAAACTAATGGACTGTATTGTATGAAGCTGCCAGCATAGAACAGACATCCTGAAATACTTCCTCACCTATATCCTTGAATCAATCCTCCTGACAAACTTAATTTTAGTATTGTACTGAGGAAAGGTTTTTATTCAGAAAACAGATACGTACCTCCTCATCTGTCCATTAAAAACAATCAGTATTGCTGATGCCTTCTCAAGGGATTTAATACCTGTCTGTGTCCTTATCTTTCTTTAACAATTTGAATGATGTCTTTCCCCATTTTTATGCACTATTATCAAAGCGAGCAATTACTGGGGGGGAGGGAGAGAAAAGATAAATAACCTTTTAGACCAGTGGGATGGAAAAAGAATAACATAAGAAAGCAAGAAGAGGCAGACTTGCTTGGTCTCAGAGCAGTTGCCATGGCACTGCATCTGACTTCTTGTCTACAACAGCTGCAGATTTACTCACTCTCTGGCAGGTAGCAGCAGCCACAGGAGTTGGTTTTCATCCTCTCTGGGGGAGGAAATTTATTTTCCCCTCACCTCTTAGGCACTAAAACTCAACCTTGTTCACACTGCCAAGAAATACTGAGCTGACCATGAATTTCACACAGAGTAGGTATCAGCCTACACCACTCCCCACAGTGTCTCCTCTCATTTTCAGCCTCTCACCTTGCTCACTGAACCTGTTCCAGTCAACCTCTCTCTAAAACTTTTTGTATAGCAAAGTAATTCCTGTTGCTCTACTACTTCTAATCTTTTTCAATCTACAACATACTTTTTGCTTTCCTTCACTGAAATTTGACATATCCGAGTGACCAGGATGACAAAGTCCAAATCTTATCTTCATAAAAACTTTTAAAATATTTTCAATGACTGCACCTATCAATCTATACAATGTCAAAGAAGAAAGGAGAAGCAATAACTACTTCTCCTCTTAAAACTTAACCCGATTGAATAAGCAGATAAAAAGACAGATTTCCTTCTCCTGCAGCCTCTTTTGGTGCACTTTGTCTCTTTCACCTAAATGACATCACCTAGTCTCAGAATTTCCAAAAGTAATTTCTGCCTTTGAATGATCTAAATATCTCCTGGCTGTACTCCAAGCTCCCATTTTTAGCACATGAATCGAAGATGTGCCTTGTCACCTCCACCTAACTAACAAAAAGGAAGTTTCAAGTTTGTCAGATCCCTTTCCTCTCATTCAAACTTGTCCTTCTCTTCCATTATCAGAACACTCAAACAAATTTCTCCTTTAGTGAAGTTGTAGCTAAATCCTATCTGCCTTCCTTTCATGTTGTTTGTTCTATAAACCTGTTTTCCTCTCTCTCTCTCTGATCCTAAAAGCATGGTAGATACTTTTGACAGCACCCCTTTTCCTGCTTGTCACTCTGAGTTCTTTGGTTTATTGGGAATCCAGCTGCTTTTACCATTCCTTTACCTTTGACACTTAGGCTTTTCATTTTCAGATTCAAAAGTCTCTGACTCTTACGTGAACTGATACCAGGCTTTAGCCGAGTCTGTGGTGCCCTCTGAGCTCACCTCTCCAAATGCCCTGTGTTTCCGAGTCCTTTCCATAGTGCTCTCTGTCAATACTCTGTGCAATCACACGGAAGCAATACAGCTTCCCTGGCATAGCTGCAAACATCATTGCTTAATAATGTTTTTTATTTTTCGTAACAAGAAGAGGAAGCAAAAATGCTTCTGGAGTCAGGCCCCAATCCAAGGGTTTTGCCCTCAGAAGTCCCTCTTCGTTCCAGCTAAACACAGAACTATAACAAATGTGCTGCTCTGAACTGCTTTTATTCCACTTGGGAAAAAAAAGTCTCAGAAACTTTCAAGCCACTTAGCAACCTTGGCACTTCAGGGCCTGAGCAAAAAGGAGCAAACAGAAAGTACAATTAAGATTCGTTCCTCAATTCTTTGTGCCTTCTGCCTTTCTTTTGCAGAGGCTCCCTCATCAGGAGCCTAAACTTCCATCCCTGCAACTGTCTCGGACTGCTTAGAATGACAACATCATTTATATGTTGGCCACAGTTTCACTGTTTGTAGCTATACCCTTTGCTTCCATTTCAGAGCAGCATAGGATAATAATCACCAGCTTTAAAAACCACTAACAAATGCCTGCAGCAAAGAAAAACACCAACTGCAGGAACTTGGCAATCTGGAGGTCAAAGGTCCAGACCTGTTCCAGCCAAACTGCTGTGTGAGCTCCTGGCAGATTACACAAGCAGCTAATTTCTGCATAAGCAATAAAAACACCTGAGCTCAAGCAGGCTACAAGGCTCATCTCCATGTCCAATCAAACTCCAGATCTGCAGCCACGTATCTTCACTTGGCACTTTTTTCCTTCTTGCATTTTTCAGTGAATTTGATTTAATGATATCAGGGCACTTCTTGCATTTACTTTCCAGGAGTGCTCAAACAACTGAATTTTCCTGATATAAATGGCTGTGGAGAAGGAATTAAAGTCAAGGTCTTAAGCCTGAGCATTTGTGGCAACCTAACATATGAATCAATGCTAAAATGATATGCACTGTATCATTCAGAAAATGGAAAGAAAGACACCATTGTAATATAAAATTGAGTAGCTCTAAGTAAAACAGGTTGGAAATGAAAAAGTAGCAGAGAACTGTCTACAGTATATAAAGGGGAAGGCAGGGCATGAAAAGGTGAAATGGAAAAACACACATGCAATCTAAATAATTAAAGAAGGTTAACGAAAAATATGATACTTTACTTTTTAAAATCTTGAGGTGGTAATAACCCATCTCTCTCATTAGTTTTGAGTGTTAATTTCAACATTTAGGTTATGCATGATCTTCCTCTCCTCAGTTTCCATCCCTTGCCTTCACTATTCCAGCTCTCAGTGAAAGAGGCAGGTCTTCATGGCTATCACACACATTCCTCTATTACAGCTGTACCTTTCCAAATTACATCTCCCTTCCAGCATATACTTCATTCTCCTGTGGTCAGTTTATATTGTGTTGCTCACTAAACTTCACCAGAACAGGGATTTTCATAATTTGTTTTAAAAATAATTATGCCTTTTAATAAAAAAGTTAATTATAGACAGCAACATACAGTTAGCCCAATTCCACAGAGCTGGACAAGTCCCAAAAAAGCTTAATACAAGCGACAATATCTGCAACTATAGACAAAAAAGAGTAATCACATTCAGCACTTATGCAAAGTACACGATAAAAAATAAAATGTGCATGTTTTACTAAAATACAAACCATACATGGTCCATTGAATGCTTAATTTAATGTCCTTATTACTGTTAAATGATTTGCTTCTTAGGGTACCATTTTACAAAAATAGCCAGTTAGTGGCACCATGTTAGAATTTAAATTACTATTATTTTTTTAAATGAAGTATGCTCAGAAATTCAGTTCTGCAAAAACACTGCTGAAAACATGATTACTAGGAGAACAGCAGAAGGAAAGGAGTCTTTCCTAAGCAGCATCCTCCTAACATCAGAATCCCATTTTCACTTAAAAGTTAAACCTCTGTGTACAATTTAGTAACTTTTCCCCGTTTTATTTCAATTTCTGTTACATAAGAGAAGGCAAGAGGAAGACAGCACTGACACAGCACAGACCTACTTCAACAGCTAATTATTCATTTCAGAGCACAAGTGCTCTGCTTCCAAGAGATGGCAAAAGCCTGTGCTGAAAAAAAAATTCACAGAAAAGAAAAATCAACACAATTATTTTTGCAAGCAATAACATCGCTCTACTTACCTGACCTTGCAGCCAACTTCCAAATTGACCCTTATGTCCATTTTTAACATCTGAAACTTCTTGGGAAACAGGGGTTTGCCTTGTGCTTACATCTGGTTCTATTCTGTCAATCACAAAGCATTTTATGGGAGAACTACATCATAATTTCCACTTTAGAAAGATCCCAGAATCATAGACTAGTTTGGGTTTAAAGGCCCTTTAAAGGCCACCTAGCCCCACGTCCCTGCAATGAGCCTTCAACCAGATCAGGTTGCTTAGAGTCCCATCCAGCTTGACCATATTTCCAGAGATGGGGACCTTTACTTTTTTTTTAAATATTGTTTTTTTGCCTGCAGAGGTGAGGGCAGCCCTGAAACACTACTGGGGCTCAGGAGAAGCTACCCCTGTGAGCACAGACACAAAAATCAGCCCCTTCTTGCACTGCCTGTGAATAACTTTATTCCCATAATCAGGATTAAGTGAGGCGGCTCTCACATTCCAAGTCAAACACCCCCAAATTCCTACACAGATCAACAAAATATTTTACTTCTTACTAGTTCTACTGTCAAAACACCCTTCTCATAGAATCAGAGCTTCAATCTTCAGCTACTAGTGAAGAGATGCACTGATTTACCAGGTAAGATATGAATACACTCTCCCAAGAGATTTATTTAAAACTTTGACCTATCTTTTCTGTGACTGTCTCTGAATAAAAGACCTAAGAACACTTCTCCTCCTTAAGAAGTTCTATTTTAGCAGAGTACAGCTCAGTTTGAGGGAGGCCAGCAAAGAACTCCTCCATGCTTTTCTCTTCTCACTGTGGGGCTCACATTGAGTTCAGGAACTTTAAAAAACCACTTTTTTTTAATACCTACTTTAAAATACTATTTCTTGAATAAACTGAAGTTAGAAATCCCATAAGATTAACATTCTTTGGGTTTAACCTGGACCAGAATTGTTAATTATGTGTTTATATATTTTAATAAACTGATTTACACTGCCCTGAGTTAAATCCTAGAAATGTAAAGATACATCTTTTAATGGCCCTACAACCAAGTAAATTGAACACACTGCCTGGATTTTTTGGCAGGTTGCTAGTCACAGGGTACACACAGTGGCCCACCAGCTCTCCAAAGCAGCCCAGGACCTGCAAACTGTTTCATTTGCTGAGTGATAAGGCAAAAGAGGAAGGCAGGCAAGTGCGCTAAATGAAAATATCAGACAGGGAAAAGTGTGGTAGGGCATAAATCCCTAAGAGAGTTGCTGCTCTAATGCACAAGAAATAACTTGCTATTTTCACAGTCACAGCTATAAGTTTATTCATTGTACTTAACAGAATAATGCAATAAAAGTACCTTTAAAATGGATGCACTCCTGAAGGAATTAAAGCATTTTCATGATTGGTAAGTTTGTTTTAGAGAAAACTCTTTTCCATTTATCTCTCTTTCCAGTAATGCCAACTTGCACTAGGGTGAAATCAGAAATCCATCATGAAAACCTACTTTGAAGAACTTGGTCCTAATCTTCAAGCCTCAGGGCTGTTTTTTTTTGTTTGTTTATTCACTCTCTAGGGAACAGACAAAGCAGAAGGAACTTCATGTTCTTCTAAGTATGTGTTCTCTCCCACAGCATTAATTTTCACCACTTTAGTCTCAGCAGGTCACAGCAACTTTGCTATGTCTGAGTTTACTGTACTAGATGAAAATACATTCACATAGAGAATTCCTCATCACAAACAAATCAGCTGTAGAAAGGAAAATTATCCTTTGGATTCCATCATCTAGAACTCCTGAAATGCCCCACAACTGGTTACATCCAACCAACTGCACAAGTGTTGGCACCAGCCTGAATCATGATTTGAGGACCTCTGCATCAGCTGTGGGACTCCACCACTTCCTTCCACTTTCAAGGGTATTAAATAGTGTTTTATTATCTTTATTATCAGCTATGTGTATATTCTGCATTTAGGACAGGTGATCCAACTATTCTTATGAGGCTACACACACAGAACTGACCAAATCCTCACATATACTACAAGTTTGAACTTAAAAGTCAGAACACCATCTTTAAAAAGTAAAAAAACTCTACTGCCAACCCAGTCAAAAAATTCTCTTATTAAAGGAACTTTCAAACCTATTGGCATGCCTGTTTGAACTAATACTTCTCTGAAAATTCCTTGTGCTGAACAGATTTGATTGGTATTTTACAGTAATGCCTTCTGTCAAGGAAGCATCCAATGGGAACAAGTTACTCTATGGACTCTAATATAGCTTGCCACATTTTTACTAGTGTTTTCAATGTCCACACAAGAAATTGCCCATTAAATTTATAGACCAATTTTATGCTAATTGTACTCATTGCACTCTGTGAGAAAACTAGGTAATTGGGTTGTTGTACTTCTATCTTTAGAAATAAATTAGAATTCCTGCTTAGTTAGAATAATGTAAAATGTCTGACTGTGCCTGTTCAAAGCATCCATTAACAAATGCTGGCTTCTACTCGACTTCCCACTGCATTAAACAGGCCATTTCTGCACACAAGACAAAGCAGCTAATCAACTGGAAGTTGAAAATAAATATGCAGGGAGCAGGCATACAAACCACAGCGCTAAAATGCATTTGCCTTATGCCAAGATTCATTTGTAAATTCATCAAGTGTTATACTTACTAAGTCATGTTGATGTCTTTTCAAGATGGTTAACTGCTCGAAAACAAATAATATTTACAGTACAGTTAAATGGAGTTATTCAGCAATACTCCAAAGCAGAGTGAAGAAGTAGGTGCACAGAAGCATTTGTACCGCTGCATCACTCAGGGCTGTGCTCTAGTGAAAGGTGCCCCTGCCCACAACAGGGGGTTGGAACTAAATGAGCTTTAAGGTCCCTTCCAACCCAAGCTATTCTGTGATCTGACTCTCGGATCCTTTTGACAGCTAAGGGGCTCTGGTTTCAATTCTCAAGACTTCTAAAATTATGCACAGTCTCTATGTGACTATTCAGAGATCTAGGAGAGCCAGTGTAACAAAGCCAAGCTGTCCAACAGAAAATGCCAGAAAGGAGTGCACGGACTGAGTAATTTTGTATTTGTGAAGATGTACTAACTCTCTGCAGGGAAACACTTCCCTGCACTTTGGAAGCCCGTGGGTTCATAAACCTGAATTCTTTCCCAAAGCAGAAAAACTAAGTTTGCTCCAAACAGGCTAATAAATAATCATACAATTATCTTAATACTGTATCTTTGGGATAGAATTTAATCTAAAAATCTGTGCTTAGCAATCTTCTAAGGGATAATAAACCTCTAGGTATCAGAAAATACCAGCCACCACACTGGTAAAACATCCTGAATAGAGATGCAATCACCCAATCCACTCAGTGCTCAAAGCTTCACTTTCCATACAATGAAGATTCAGTGAGTCAGTAGGGAAAAAGAACACAAGAATAAACAAAAGAAAATTGTACACTCCTACTTGGAAAGCTCACATATAAATAAAAGAACAGATGTTTTTGTTTGTTTTGTGAAAGGTGGTAATCGAAGATCAGTCATCCATGCATCAAACAAGTGCTCTGCATCTGTTGACTCAACAGTGCTGTGACAGCACCGCAGTTCCTCCTGAGAGCGCCTTCCAAGTTGAATCCTGCAGGCAAAATCATCTGAGGAATGCTTTGTTTGAGATGTGATTAACAAAACCTCTTGCCAGTAGCTCCAGCTCAGCTATTCTTTTAGAATTTCAGAAACAATTATAGGTAAAAAAAAAAAAACAAAGAACACAGACAAAAAGTCAGGCATGGGTAAGATGCTATGCAAATTTCTATTAAGGTGATAGTGAGTTATGACTTTGGCTTTTATTTTGAATTTAGCTACCTATGAAGTTCAGCATTGGTTAACCAAGTAAAGCTTAGTACAGCTGCTGCCTCAGAGCTGCAATATTACTGTAAGATTGGGCATAAATAAAATACCTTTTGAGTCAGAAAAGATATTGACTGGGAATATAATCACCAAATCTGAAGTGGCTCTTGATGGGAATTACATTTTTAATTACAGAAGTGAAAGCAACTGACATCAGGAAATAACATCAAGAGTTCTGTAACAAATGTAAGTCCTGCATCAAATTAAAGCAATCAATAGTTCTAGAACTGGAATAAAGTAACAGATCTTCACAAGACTAAAAATAGAATACACGGCAGAAAAATAAATGGGAGACTTCAAAACATTGCTTAAGTAGTTTTGGTAAGAACTGATGCCCCTGGCACCTGAATGCTACAGCAACACACTTTGTGAAGACAAGATGATGGAACAGCTAAAAAAGTAGCCATTACATACAACCATGAGTGGCTCAGTTTAGGGAGAAAACAATTGCAGGAGGAAAAAGATCCAGGGAGAAAAAAACCTCAGGGAGTATAACAATTCCACTACCAACAAAAACTTTAAGTTACCAGTTCTTAGACCTGTTACCCAGTAGATTCCCTTAGTAAATTGTTCATTTTGGCTAGTATTTCCACAGAATAAGTGATATTTTAATATTAGGGTGCTTTACTTTAGATGTAAAAAATTCAAGGTTGGAGATTCAAACCATTTAAACTAATGCATATACCATGTAAAATAATAACTTCTTTTATGTTGTTAATTTGGCTAAAAAAGATTCTTTTATACAAAGAATCATAGAATGGTTTGGCTTGAGAAAAATGTTAAGGCTTGCCTTGTTCCAACCCCCTGCCACTGGCTGGGAGACCCTCTGCTGGACCAGTTTAATGCAAGCCTTTAGTACTGGAAGGCTGCTGAAATATCCAATGTATTTCTGTACCTGCAGTTTTGTCATCTATGAAACCAGAAATTATACTTGATCAGAAGTGTGGAATTTTTCACGGTAAATTTGCAAGGGCAGTTTTATTCTTCGTTTGTACGCTTGTTTTCTTAGTGTACTCAAACAAACTGTGGGTGCAATATGAAAAGAATAAACCAATTATGAGAAGTCACATATTAATGTGCAGATCTCAACTTTAAGGTGCTCTTCAACTTGTACAAATTGTAAGGAATGCCTACGGAATGCAAAAAAAAAAAAGCATGAATTGGGATTTATTAGCATGATACTAAAACCTCCTTATTTTACATATTATTCTTAGAAAACTTGTAAGTTTTAATATATTCTGGCCTATCATGAACAGTTTGAGGCCAAATAAGATTCCTCAGTATTCATCCTTCATTGCTTCAAAATAAGGTTCCAAACAGGAACACTTTTTCTGAGGAATTTGTCTCTTCCTTTACCAACACACCTTGTATCCCAATAAACAGCTCCAAATAATGGGGGAAACCTCCACAGAGTACAATGTGGCAGAAAATCCTGGACATCAGCTGCTATGATAGAAACAAGTGAAATGTGTGTGAACAAAACATCCAGTGCTGAGAGGCTGTTTGCTCAAAAACTGCTGAGATTGTCTGAAAATGAAGATAACCATCAGCCACATGAAATATAAATCAGCCAGTTGCCACGAGACCTCAGGGGGGAGAGGAAAATCAGCTTAAAAATAAAATATAAAAAGCCCTAACTTTCCTAACAGAGACAAAAAAGCAGTGAGAACCTGGTCTGACACCAAGGGGTCCCTGGCACCTCAAGCTCTGTGGGGGCCTGAGGGAACACCCTCCCCTGACAGGATAACACTCTGAGAAGAGTGGGCTCCTACCACTGAAACCTCCTGTTAAAGGGACAGGAGTGAGCATTTATCTGCTAACCTGGGTGTGTGTGAGGGAGGGTTGCTATAGAAGCGTGTTTAGGTATGTGAAGGTGTTTACCAAGGTTTTGTAACGATCTAGTAGTCATTTATCTGTTCTATTGCTGCTATTAATCCTGCATGTATAGTTCATGGACTAACAGTTAATTACAAGCTATCAATAAATCAACAAGTCACTTCAATTCTAATTTGATTTAAGTAATGCATGAGTTGTAAGCAGCAAATGCACTCCCCTTCAGTGTTTTCTGCTTCACTCTGATATGTAGCCTTTAGCTAAACTTACCTATCTCAGGTTTTTATTTTTCTTTTTTAGCCTCTTCTTCCTTTTCCTTCATCTGAAGGCACCCAAGATATTCAGGAAACCAATCACTATCTACATAGGTCACACTTGCTTCAGTACTCAGACTGATTCCAATCAAAGCACGACAATAATTGCACTCCTCCAAAGTAATGGCTCCAAAACCTGGGCAAAAATGGACCACATCTTTGAAAAGTGCATATTAAGCTTTTGGGATAGGCAACTGAAAACTTCAGAGATTTAACATACATGCTAGCTTTCTAAAATGTAGCTTCTTAAACAAGATGTTCTAATGAACCTGAGATCAGGTTTTTGCTTCAGGGAACTCCAATTAGAACACCGTATGAAAGCTTGGTGTGTTTCTCCCCCTGCAACTGAAAGTTCAGTGTTAGCTCCTAGTTTTTCCACAAAATATTAAAAGAGTGTCATTCATATTTTTAAAACAGAGTAAAGAAATACAGTTAAATTTAATTTTGTATGCTTCACTTCTGTACTTCTGCTGATGACGTTTTTATAAATTAGAGGTAATGAAGAATCCTCTCTCATGTTTTAACTTCACAAATTCTCAGTCTTGAAAATATAGGATCTCATTCCTTTATCCTAAACAGACTTGAATTAAATTATACACTGACAGATCTTGTAACCAAAGACACAGACCAAGCACAGTCACTGATCTGTGACTCAAATGCTAAAATAAAAACACTCATGTTCATTAAGTGCAACCATGCTTCTTCTAAACTTATTTTTATTTATGGGCTCCTAGCTTTTGATTAATCAAAATAATTATCTCCTTGAATTCTTTTCTACTTTTGTAATCGGGAGAAAAACATTCCGTATTATGTATAAAGATTCTTTACATTAACTAAGCTTACAAGAGACATTATCTCACCTTTTTTTATCTCAACTATTTTTTAGAAATTACTTACTCTGCAAAACCTGACTCAGCATACACAAAGTACTAGGCTAGTAACTGGCAACCACATTGTTCTTCATTACAATTTTAGAAAGCCATAAAGACTTAAATCTGAAAAAGAATTAAAATGAAACAGAGCCTTGTGACAAAAACATCCGCTCATAGTAAACCAAGTGTTTTCAAAGTTACTTATTCAAGCAACTAGTAGAAACCAGGAGTAACCTAGAATTCCAAGTATTACAGAAAAAACCCCATAATTGCAGTTAAAAACCCCCACAAAAGGCAGTTATTCAAACACAGCCAGGGAAATGAACACCTTGCCTGCCTGGTGCATCTCCCCTAATTCCAACCCACACTGCTCCAATGCCATATTTACTACTCCCTACTTCTACTACTCCCCAGCCCTTATCCAAATTAGTGGAATATCTACACCTTTTTTTCCCCCCTCAAGTGCTAGGAGGAAAGCTACTCATCTTTTCTCCCTGTTCAGAAGGTTTATTTCCCCAGCACCAAAACACTTTACTATTTATGTATGCCATATGAAAAATGAAATCAAAGAACTGGAAATCCTTCCTTTTCTCCTTAACTTGAATACTTCAAAGCAGCACAGTAGGAGCACTTCTCCAATTAACATTTACCCAGCACATTCCACCTCCTCATTCCCTTAACAGGTCTGAGTCACAGCCACCAGTTCAAGTGACTGGAAATTAACCTACTAAAGGAATGATTTATAGTTACATTAGGTTGACACATAACTTCACAGAAATCTACATCTGGGAAATCAGAGATTCCTCCAGAAACCAGAGAATTTTATTTAAGTCAGAGAAGACCTGAAGAGAGATGCAGCATCTTGTATTGAGTCCACTGATGGAGTATTGAAAACAAAGAGGCTTTTACAGAAACAAGCTCTTGTTTTAGATTTAGTCTTTAGAGGGCTTTAAAGGTTATCAGACCATTTAGAGTCTCTCCCCCTTTTCCCAGCAGTATCACTGTTCTTTTCTAGGAAAACAAAAGATGAACTCATTTCCCTTGAATAATTACGGGTTAGGCTTGTAAGCCAAACCAGGACAGAATCTTCCTGCCCTTCTTCTCATGATTTGTACCTTCTCTGCCCATTTCTTATGCTCAAAGCCTGCTAGATAAAATAACCCCCCAAATCAGGACCTTAAAGATGGGAAGGCTTCTGCCTACCTGGCCTGCTGGGTTTGTGCCAGGCACAAATTCTGTGAAACTCCACCTAGTGGATAATGTTAAAAAGCCTAGGAAATAAACTTAAAAAGGCTTCAGTTCCACCAGGATTGATAAACCACTCAGATATTATGATAAAACTATTGAACTATACATTTGGTTATGTTTCTCCCCATCTCTGTAAGTGCTACAATCAAGCAAAATCTCCGGGCTGTTATTTTTTCTACACCTCTCATATTAACGGGTTATAGTTGCAATTAATATCAATTTCTGGTAATTCAGTTATAGACAGAAGTCATAGCTCCATGGCACAGCTAAAGAGAAAATTACTCTTGCTCTTCAGTCTCTGACATAAAAAAGTGGAAAGTAACGTGTAAATGTAATTTTCAACTAACATTTAGATAAAAGTATCACTTAATCATTCAAATCACAAACAATACTTACTGTAACTTTTTACCCATGCTTTCCATACTAATTTATATCTTGGTATTTGCTGGTAGTTTCTCTTACAGGATGTCTTATAAATACACCTGCTACCATTCTTTACTTTTATAATACGCTGTTATTTATTATGACCTACTATCCTTGAGAAATAATTTAAAAATACATTCAAGACATGTAAACCACACCTGGAGCAGCCTGTGATACTGAAATGCTGGAAGACGCATCATTTTTGATAATAGTAATTTAGTGAAAAGTTGAGAGTTGAGTTGCTCTCTCAAAGACTTGAGAGAGCAAACTTGCTCAAGTGTTTATCTAGAAACAAAAAATTAACACCATTTCACACAGATGATGCTGTGGCACAGTAGGAAAACTTCTACTGCATGTACTTTATTATCATTTCAGGATGTCATCACTAAAAAGCACAACTGAAGATTGTCTGCAATTAAAAGCTTTACAGAAGTTTCAAGACTATTACTATTTCTGATGGACAACTATTTCTTTTCTCTTTTAAGAAGTCCTTCTATTTTTGCCAGATCTCCAAATGAAACTGTTGCAGAACCTCGCTGGGCTGGTTTTGCCTGAGGGAAAAAAAAAAAAACAAGAAAAAATACACATAGAGCTAATTTTAAATGAAAATGTTTTGTAAAAAGCTTTTAAAGCATCACTTATTTAAACAGTACCTTCAAAGAGAAAATAACAGCTTCACACTACCTGTGATTCGTGGTATTTCCAGCCAATCATGTAGTAGATCTGAAAAGTGGCAGGTACTGAGCCATCGCTGTTTCCATACATTTCTGTTAGGGCAGGAAGGGACAGAGAAAAGGTACAGACAGTCAGTTCCAGGAAACACTCAGTTCTCAGAACATCAAAACTCAGTGTGACATATTCAGCATAATGTCTCCTGGTGAAAGATTTGGGACAATAAAAATATCTCATACTGCTGCATCAATATAGTTCAAGTCCTGGCATTATAATTGAGGTTAAAAATAGCTTATGGTAATAGCATTCTGTTCTGAAGTATTTGGGGTTTTTGGTTTTGCTTTGGGTTTGTTTTGGTTTTTGGGGTTTTTTTTACACAAAGGTCATAGACAAAGACACAGAAAAAATGTTGCTAAAAGTCATTTTAGATGAACTCATTGCCTCTCAAACACTGACCTTGGTATATTGCAGCAGCTGCCAGCATTGTCTCCCTGTGTAGCAGAGGTTTTCTATTCCAAGAGCAATTACTCTCCCCCATACCTAAAAATACGTTTTAGCTTTAAGAAAGAGAAGATACAGCACACGCCATGAGTTAAGTGTCATGCACTAAGGACACAGAACTTATTAAACCAGAGAAAGTACAGAATCCTCTGCACTTCACTGTAAGAGAGAACAGACCAGAAATCATTAGGTGAGATTCTTACGTGTGAGAATCCTAAATCTTTAATTCCTATACTTTGCAATTTACAGTTTGCATTGCTAGGAATCATTTCAAATTATTACTTCCTCAGCCTGAGTCTACAAACATTTAGGCTTTTAAGTACAACTAATTTTAAGAACGAGTACAAAGTATTTATTCAGACACATCACCGTACTGTTTTAACAATCATTAAAATTACTTGCCCAAGAGATTTAAAATACAAAATAAAATCACGATATTTCTAATCTTTTTAATCACTTACTGCATCTGAACGTTTCTGCTGAGAATAAAAGTTGCCTTTCCATTAAGGAGTTACTCCAAACAGCAGTGGATCCAGATAAGAAATGCCCTGAGTTGCTGTCAGTAACAACAGACTGCATGTGAATGGCTGCTTTACAATCCAGGACAAATGCAATCAGAATGCTAACAAAATCGTTACTCAATTGTTTGCTGATCCTCAGCAGACTCCAAATTAAGGATATATTTATTCTCATTCCAAAGCAGTTTGCTGCCTGCCCTGGTAATTAGAAAAGCTCACAGGAAAAATCAGTGTGTGGGATAGGGGCTTCTGTCTCCCTTTAAGGGCTTTTCTGCACCTTACACTGAACAGGCTCATTGAGAATGGGAACCCCAGGGAAGCAGAACATTCACAGCAGACCATGAAGTAGTAAATCTTTGACCTGTGCTTTCCAACACAAATCTCCTGACAGGCATAATCTCCTGACTCACTAGATAGCAGGAAAAAACCTAATGCTTCCCTTGTTGCAGTAAAATTTATTTCTATTTTTTTAAGGAAGAAATTTTGTGATGAAGATGGTGAAACACTGGCTCGGGTTGCTCAGAGAGCTGGTGGATGCCCCACATCTGGAAACATCCAAGACCAGGTCGGACAGAGCTCTAAGCAATCTGATCTAGTTCAAGATGTCCCTGGTCACTGCAGGGAGTTGGACTAGATGGCCTTTAAAGGTTTGCTCCAACCCACATGATTCTATGATTTGGAGTGAAAAAACACACAGTCAAACTCTTCTGTGTCTGCTCCACTGGTAGAGAAAATATTTACATTTCCACAAAGAATACACTTGCCTTGCAAGTCTTCCATAACCTCAAATAACCCCGGGTAGTTGACTTGGATTTCATCAGTATCCTGGAAGAATTGAGAAGTTCAATTAGAGCACAGCAATCTAAACCAACAGCATTACGTCAACTTTGTTGTACTAACAAACTATTCTCTGCCTGTGGCAGGAGGGTTGGAACTAGATTTTCAAGGTGCTTTCCAACCCAAACCATTCTACAATTCTATTCATCTGTCTCTTCTGCTCAAAGAATGGATTTCTAGGAAGCATGTACTATTTTAACATTTCTAAAAGTTTTGCTCAGTAGCCCAAATGCAATCAAATTTTAATTTAAATGCCATTATTTTCTTCTTGGTTCTAGAAGAAAGAGCAAGTGTCAGTAGTTTTTTCATGCAGGTCTAACATTCTCTGACATTTCCACAAGAAAACCATCCAAGTTCTACTGGGCCATGAGCCAAAGACACACTTCAGTTGGTTCCATTAATCACCACAAAGCCAAAACCAGTGGCAGACCAGGCAATTCCTGCAGCCTGTTCAGCGAGGCACATCACACGCAGAAGGGAGCACTATGTTATTATTACATAAGCAAACAGTGGTTTTTATATTCCAGCAGCTCTGGATTGCTCTGCCCGATTGTTCTCTTACTTATAATTACCACAGTGAGGGTGTTAAAGCCAGCCCTGGCCAGCAGATGTCCCAAATCGGCGACGGCGGTGAAAGGTGACACGTGGGGGGAGAAGCCGCCTTCCCTCTCGAGCTCGGCGAGCTGCAGGGAGCAGCGCAGCTCGAACAGAGTGTCCCCCCCGAACATGGCTCCGATGAACACCCCGTCAGGCCTCAGCACCTGGTGGATCTAAAACGCACAAATACTCAGGCTTTTCTGCAGCAAACCTACAGAACCAGGGGGTTCTTAGACATTTGTGCTTAATGAACTCAAAAGCAATCAGTTGCAACAGACTTTTAATATTGACTGGATTCTGCGGGGCAAGCTGTGCCACACCTTCTGGGCACACTGCAAATACTCTGGTTGAAGAGGGATTGTTTTCTACTTTCAACAGTAAATCCTCAGAAATTACACTTACAGTCAGGAAACATGGAACAAACTGTGGAAATAGAGGGTGAAACTATTTTCAGCAGAATACTCCTAAAACAATATTCTGAATTAGTTTACTTCTAAAAGGAGGGTAGATTAAGGTAAGCAAACTATTTACTTTTACTTTCTGAGAGCAGCAAAAGCACTTTTTAATGGCTTGATTTAAGAGAAATGGAGGCTTTCATTTCCAGTAGTGATCTCTGCACTTCTGAGGCAATAGAGTAATGCCACTTTTACTGTGTCTACCACAACTTATTATAAACTTGCCAGAACAGCAATACCATAACTCAAACACCACGGATGACAAGCTGCTCTGTGGTCCCCTAAGTCCTAGGCCCCTTCCTAGTGAGAAAGCCAATAAATGCATGTGCTCTTTTTTCTTCAAAAATTGCAAATTATCTCTGTTTTAGACATCCAGAAAAGCCTGATTACATGATCAGGCTAACAAGACAGCAAGCTTTTGAACACAAGCTTTTTCCAACACTTTTGAAACAAAACTATTTTCAGTAGTTTTTTTTATGAAGTATTAATCAAGCTATCTTTTCTGTGCTAGTAAAAAAAGCCTTTAATTGACAGATAAGAAAATTAGGCAGATAAAGGCAGCTTCCATTAGTTAAAGATACTGGTACCAACACAGGAGATCATGGAAGTTGGCCAAGAAGCCCAGTTCCCTGCTATTGTGAGGCAGTGACAGTTATATTTACTGGGAGAGAAAGTATTTGACACTCTATAGAATACTTAAATTCCAGTGAAAATTGGATATTTTTTTCCAACTGTTTTTTATAAGTACTGAATGCATTTCAACTGGTTTTTATTATTTCAGTAACAGTAGGGGAGTCCTATTCCTACCAACAGGTGATAGAACAGCACTGCAATGACAGCTCAATTTGAAATAAGAGAAAAAAACAGCAAACTGGTTAATGTGTTCCTTGTTCTTGCACCACGTTTTTGATTTGACTGAAGTTTACACCTACGGGAAAGAGCTGAACTAATCCAAAATTACCAAAATTGCTACTGAAAAAAAAAAAAATCTGTCCTCAACAAGTATTTGCTTAATGTCAAAATCAAAAAGCCTTGATCAAAGCTGTATTTCAAAATAAAAAGCTGAGAGTTACAAAAATAACTCAAGCTCCCTAAAGAAGTTCTGGAGAAGTGTAGTACTGTACTGCAAACAGTAAGAGCTAACAACAATAAAAATCAATAGGACTTCCTCAGGTGACATTAGTTACCATGATCTCAGCTGGGGAGAATCCAAAATATTACACAAATGTGTTGTTTCAGTTACTTATTCCAAACTGATTTGAGGGAGCAAATCAGTAGCAATATCAACTGATGCTCCGCAAACTGCCGAAAGTATTGCAAAAAATACTTGTGTGCAAGATGATTTATTTGTGTGCCTCTTATTTAAAGACCTGGAAATACAGAGTGCTCTCAATTCAAGTAATGGCAAGTGCTGACTTAGAGTAATAAAAAACAGTTTCTTACCTCTCTGAAAGCTTTAGGAAGGTCATTCACCCAATGTAAACTGAAATAACAGAAGTGTGCATTTTATAATTTCAGATTAAATCAAATTTAGGGCATGCAAGTAACTATTTAATTAGCTAAATAAGGCTCAGGAACCAAAGCCACAAACTGGTTTCTCAAGCTACAAACATGCTCCAACACCTGCTTGAAACTGATACTAAACAAGAACCAAAGTTCATCCACATAGTGCCTTTTGTTTTCTTTTTTTGGTGAGAAAATGCAAGTCCTGGAAACTAGTTTGTCAAAATGCAGGAAAGAGAGAAGCTCTTTTTCTTAAGGAGTTTTGAAGCAAAATAAACAAACAAAACAGGAAGCATCACCAGGACAACAGTTTTTCCTAATGCATGCTCATATTAACTATGCAAGTACATTTCTTACTGGTTTTTAATGGACTTGTGATCTTTGTTGGATTTATTGTCTTAAAGCTACTCTGGAAAGAACATCATTAACCACTTAAAATAAGTAAGTTCTTAATACATACCTTAAGCTGCTGACAACAAGATCAAATGTATCTTCTTTGAAAGGAAGGAACTCCTCATCAGCTACGACCCTGACTGTGGGGATTTCAGATTCTACAGCATTTTTCTGATGTTGGGTCAGAAGGAAAACAACTCATCAGAAACTCACTTCTGCTTTCCTGTATTACAGAACCGAAGCACTTTAGCATTCAAAAAGCTACTTACTAAAGCATTCTCTGCGATATCAACTTGAATAAGTTTTTCAACTGTATCCTGAAATAAAATTTTAAAAGTCTGTTAAATATTTAAATTGTTTAGTAAATGGACATAAGTAATTTTTTGACACTTACATCTATTTGTAATAAGTTAGAAAGAGTCTTTTCAAGTCTTGATAAAAGCTTTATATAAAGCAGGAAGCATTTTTCCCCACCCAACACAGCACCTAGTTGCAGAGAGAACAGCTGAGGAGGAATTGGTGACAGAAAACACATTTGTAATTTTAGGCATAAGCTTAGTTAAATATAAACCATGGATTAACAGCCAAGGAAGCACCTTTGCTTACAGTGTGGCTCATGAGGGGTAAACTGTAAATGGCTTCAAAGTCTCCATAATGACACTTCTCTTTAACAACTAACAGTGGCCAACAGATTCACCAAAAAAAATGCATATTCCTATGCAAAACTAATAATTAACTGCATTATAACAACTTCCTTTGTGTTACCATTTGTCAAGTTTTCAGTGGCAATAAATTAACAACAGCCTGCACAACACACAGCTTTGAACTATACAAGTATAGAGGTAAGGGAGGGAAGATTTACCTCATCAAGACTCAGGTGATTGTTGTAAGTTATAACAGAGCCCTCTTTGAAAGGGAGGGACACATATAAATTTCCTTTAAATACTTTAAAGCATGAAGAGACAGTACCTTGGTTAAGTGCTGAGCTATGTAACCTCTTCCAGAGCCAACATCCAAAGCGAGAGGAAACGTTCTAAAAGATAAGATTAGCAATACAGAACATAACCAAGTCTTAAAACATTTTTAATCTTAGACTCTATTAAGTTTCACCTGCTAACCTCTAAGGGCCTTATTGAGCTCAGCCCATCGAGCATCCCTCGGCGGTACCGGGGGGAAAGGCGCTCGGCATCCCGCGGTTCTCCCCGGGGATCCCGCTCCCCGGGGACGAGCGCAGGACGCGGGACACGGCGGGGCTCACCTGGTGATGTCGAACACCCGGTCCGCGATCCTGCCGCCGACCTGCGGGGAGAGCCGGCGGTCAGAGGCACAGGATCAGTGAGGCTGGAAAAGACCTCTGAGATCATCGAGTCCAACCTATGACTGAACACCACCTCGTCAACTAAACCATGGCACTGAGTGCCACGTCCAGCCTTTCCTCGAACACCTCCAGGACGGTGACTCCACCGTCTGCCTGGGCGGTCCACTTCACTGTCTGATCACTCTTCTCTATGAACAAATTCCTAACGTCCAGCCTAAACTTTCCCTGGCACAGCGTGAGACGATGTCCTCTTATCCTGTCGCTGGCTGCCAGGGAGAAGAGACATATCCCTGACCTGGCTACAGGCTCCATCCAGGGATTTCTAGAGAACGATAAGGTCAACCTTGAGCCTTTTTCTCTCCAGGCTGAACACCCCCAGCTCCCTCAGAGGACCTGCGCTCCAGCCCCGCTCCAGCTCCTCAGTATCGTCCCAGAGCTGCCCGCAGCCCTCGAGGGGACCCCGCCAGGCCCCGGCCCCGCACCTCCTCCCGCAGGTAATCGCACTTGGCGGGCTCGGCCTGCAGCGCCGCCCAGTTCTTCTGCTTCCGCTTCAGCCGGCGGTCGAACGGGCTCAGCGCGCCCGAGCTCGGCGAGGCGCCGGAGGGAGGAGAAGGAGCAGGAGGAGGAGGAGGAGGCGAAGCGGCGTGGGCCCGGGCCGGCAGCGCCCAGAGGCGGCGGCACCATCGCGCCCTCAGCGCCGGCCGCGCCAGGGCCCGCATCCGCCCGGCCTGGCACGCCGCTCTGCGCACGCGCCGCCAGGGGGGCGGGGGAGCCGTGTCCCTCCGCGGCCGCCGTAGCGCCGCCGGAAGTGGCGGGGTGGCGGTGGCGGCGTGAGGGCAGCGCCGTGAGGGAGCGCCGGGCACGGGGCACGGTCGGTGCGAGCGGGGCTCCCTTCGGGCCGCTCCCTGCGGCTGCGGGTCGGGGACGGAGCGGGTGCGGGGGCTGCAGCCGTCTCGGCGCAGCTGGTGGGCTGTAGCTGCGGTGGGCACCGGGCTAAGCTCGGCATGGGACCATGCGTGGGTCTGGTGGAGAGTCGCGGGGGGATGTGTCCGGTATCGCAGAGTCATGGAATGGCCTGGGTTGAAAGGGATCGCAAACACTATCTCGTTCCGCCTTCCAGCAGACCAGGTTGCTCAGAGCCCAATCCAACATGCTCATGAGCACTTCCAGGGATGGGGCAGCCACAGCTTCTGTGGGCAACCTGTGCCAGGGCCTCAGCACCCTCACAGTGAAGAATTTTTTCCTTCTGTCTAATCTAAACCAGACCTATCTTCTACTAGTTTGAAGCCATTCCCCTTTGTCCTGTCACTCCAGACCCTTGTAAATAGTCTTTCTCCATATTTCTTGTAGGCTCCCTTCAGGTACTGCAAGGCCACAATTAGATCTCCTGAAGCCTTCTCTTCTCCAGGCTGAACAATCTCAATTCTCTCAGTCTTCTCCTAGGAGAGGAACTCCATCCCCCTAATTATCTTAGTGCTCTCTGGACTTGCTCCAACAGCTCCATGTCCTTCCTGTGCTTGACCCCAGATCTGCACACAGCACTGCAGGTGGGGTTTCACCTGAGCACAGCAGAGGGGCAGAATCCCCTCCCTCACCTGCTGCCCATGGAGCTTTGGATGCAAACCCAGCTCAGGGGGTTTCTGGGCTGCCAGCACAGCAAAGATTTGTGGCTGAGGCTGTGGTTGATCCAGGATTATTTGTGACTTGTTTAAATGTGCTGCTGTAGCAAAGCCAGCAGGGTGCTGGGTCCCTTCAGCCAGACAGCAGCAGCAGAGGTAAAGTAGCCATTGTCCCACTTGGTGCTTGTCTGGTCACATCTGGAATTCTGTGCTCAGTTTTGGTTCCAAAAACAAACAAAAAAGATGTGGACAGGTTGGAGAGGGTTCAGAGAGGGGCCACAGGGATGACCAAATCACTGGGAAGCTGCCATGTGAGCAAAGGCAGAGAGAGCTGCGTTTGTTCAGCCTTGAGGAAAGAAGGCTCAGGGGAGGCCTTATCCCCACATTCCAGTATTTAAAAGGCAGCTACAGAGGAGATGGAGATTCTCTTTCTACAAGGAGTCACGAGCAAAAGACAAGGGTTAATAGGTACAAGTTATTCCTGGGAGATTCCTTTTAGATACAAGAGGAAAATTGTCCTCAATGAGAACATTCAACCGTTGGAATGATCTCCACAGGGAAGTGGCGGATTCCAACTTAAAAGATTTGGCTGGGCCATCTTGTATACACAGTGCTTTTGTTAAGAAATTTTGGGTCTGATGATCCTTGAGGTCCCTTCCAGCCAGGTGACACATGATGCTATGAAATTGCCACATGTGCTTTAGGAAAGAACTTTTTAGGTATTAAAAAATACCTAAAAAAGTATTCTAGGTATTAGAAAAATCCCTAAATTATTAGGTTAGAAATCCTACTTTGTTTAATCCTCATTTTTTTTTCAGTTACGTATCTAAATCTATGTTAATTGTTTGAGGTTTTTTTTTTTAAATAAGAAATGTTTGGGTTTTTTTTTTCCATGTTGTAGATGTCCAAGTCATCCAAAATGTCATCCCAGGAGGAAATCCTGAGCGATGGCCGGTTCAGCTGCGTTGCGAGGGATCCCAGATTTTGGGAGATGCCCGAAAAGGAGCGCAAAGTCAAGATTGACAAGCGGTTCCGAGCGATGTTCCACGACAAGAAGTTCAAGCTGAGGTACACGGTGGATAAAAGAGGTCGCCCTGTTAATTACACTTCTACAGAGAACCTCAGGAAGTTTTATGCCTTGTCGGAATCTGACTCTGATCTCTCAGACAGTGATAATAAAGATCTCACTGTAAAGAAAAAAAAGAAAAAGAAAGCTAAAGGTAAAGGAGAAGCAGATTCTGCAAAGGCTCCTGCTGGTGGCCTCCCAAAGGAGGAGAGCAAAAAAGCCAAACAAGGGGTGGACCAAACGTGTGAAGTGGTGGCTAAACTAAATGACCTTAAAAAAGAAGGACAAAAAAGTAAATCTAAGTTCAGCTTGAAAGAGGACTCACAGAAAACTGCAGTGGAAGTTGATTGCTCTCGGGGAAACAAGGACCTTCTACCCAAAGGGGAAAACAAGCAAGAAAGATCCATTTCAATTCAAAACAAGGAAAAGGCTTCACAAGCAAGTGGTACTAAGTCAGTCAAAGCTCCCAGGAGGGACCACCCACTAGGAGGGAAAATAAAAGAATCAGGTTAGTTGTTCAAATAACAAGGAGAATTCAGCTGTGTTTATTTGGATGTTGATGCTTTTGTTTTATCCATGGAAGATATTTTGCAAAATTAGTTACAAAAAATTGATTGACTCAGATTCAGCGGTGCTGAAGGATTGGAGTTGGTCAGCTCTGTGTAGAATCAGTTCTGATTCTGCAGTAAGATTGTGAACATCCCTGTCCTTTTAATTGTTGGCTAGTTAGGAAAGTAAAATTTATAACAGCATATACACTGCTGTATGTATCTAACTGAGCAGCAGATGTGTGAGCTGATATCATGGAGGCACCTCACAACTTGTGGACTGAAATTGTAAACGTGACAGCATTGAGCCTTTAATATTAGAGGGGATTAGAAAGAACTGGTGACTTGAATAAAAACTTCATTTATATTGCTTGTGCGTGTGTATAGCCTCCATTATTGAATTGATTTCTGCCTGTTGGTTCTGTAATACAAATAAAATAGCAGAATATTTTACTACAGTTGAGATTGATAATACAATTTAGGGCCTAAATTAAATTAGATTAGACCAGACCAGACTAAAAAAAGAGGCAACACTGATGTTTTCTGTTATTTGCTCCTGCATTGTTCAACTTTTCAGGGGTGCTGTAAATAGGTATGAAAAAGCCCTGAAGATTTCCTTTTTGTAAAGGATCATGTGTAATTCTAACATAAAAATAAGTATCTAATGTCTGTCTTTCTGTGCTCAGACATCAGTGACCAAAGTGTGAAATGTAAAAGCCAGTTAGAGGAAGAACCTTCTGCAAGTGAGGGTGCAGAATCAGAAGAAGAGGAATCAGAAGATGGTGGACAAACAGGTGAGGAAGAGGAGCCAGAAGATGATGAGGAAATGAGTGAAGATGACAGTGATTCAGAAGATGATGAAGACAGTGACAGTGGGCCTGATCTGGCCAGAGGCATAGGGAACATTGAAACGAGCTCAGAGGATGATGAGGATTTAAATGAGCTGTTTCCAAAGGAGCCGGAGATCGAGCACTCGTGGCGAGAGCTGGATAAAGATGCCCCTCGTGGAGATGAGGTAACAATATTTTGCTTGTGAAAAGCTGCTACATGACAAGCTCAGAAATGGTATGAGTTCATTATAGACCATCATCTATGGAACAGTTTGTGGAAGTGTTTTTCATAAAGGTTTTTCAGCCTTTTTGTGGCAGAATGGAGGTGATGATGAAATTGTGTGACAATGAGAGCCTTGCCGTTTTCACTGGTATCTCCTCTTCCCCCTAAGCACACTTTCCTATACCTATAGATAAGCTGTCTACAGGTGAAAGGACAAACAAAACTGAGCCTTTCAGAAATTCCAGAATTTAAATAGTACTGCTCTTGTTCCATATGATTTTTTTCACTTTTCAAAAATTTAGTTATTTAACTCACACTTTAAGAAATCAAGACATCATTAGGCAGTAAAATAGGACTTTACAACTAACACAGTGTGTAAGAAATCACAGTGCTCTACTGCTGTCACAACACAGGGATACTGGTTGCTCCTGAGACTAAAAATGTTTGATGATAACAAAATCCTAAGTGATTATGTTGTCACTGCAGTTCTAAATCTGTGATTGGTGCAGTCCATTCTGTGGTGCTGCATTATTTATGTCCTTTTTATGGGCTCTGGTAGTTGCTGCCTCTGATCTTTGCTAGCTTAAGTGGTAAAGTAATGAGGACAATGCTGCTTCTATTTTTTTCAGCAAAGTTTATTGCTGACTTCAGTTTTTACCACTGAGTTCTGCTGCAGAATTGTGTATTCCCCACAACAGTCAGGAATTAAACCTATGAATTTTATGGTCTTTTCTTTCAGATTACAAGCAGATTGGCAGTTTGTAATATGGATTGGGATAGGTTGAAGGCTAAGGATTTGCTGGCTCTATTTAATTCTTTCACACCCAAAGGAGGAACAGTGTTTTCTGTTAAGGTAAGGCCTGATTTCTAAAAGGAGTACTGACGTTTACTGTTAAAAAAATGGTCTACCAAATAAGAAGTAAGACAATGCTGTGGAGAATCAAAAGAAATATTAATGTGTTTAAAGAGAAATTCTGTTGCAATTTAACTTGCTGTAACAGGCATGTATTTGGCAGAGTTAGAGGCCAAAGCCATTGCCTTATCATGTTCATGAGGCCAGCTCTCAGTGCTGGTTTTCTGAGACTAATAGTGAAGTTCTCATTTCTAGTAGGAGGAGACTGCATTTCTTTTATTAGTTTAATTTTGTCTGTATGGCAGATAACCCAGCCTTAGATTTAAGACCCAACCTCAGACCTGACTAATAAATTGGTTGTATTCTGGCCAATTAAGTTACATTTTTCCATTATTAGTGTCTGCCTCAGCTCTCAGAATTTTAATCAGGTTTTTCTTTCTGAAAAGGGCCACAGTAGAATGAACAAAGTCAGGGTTCCTGTTGTTCTTCATCTGTCTCAAAATTCCTAGCAGGCAGTTCGGTTATTCTGCTGTCTTTTCCATACATTAAAATTAGGAAGGTATTAAAAGTTTATGAAATTGATCCCTTAACTGATCTTAAATAAAAACTGTAAAGTATAAAAGCCTGGAGAGGTATTTTTTCTGAGTTAGTGTACATTGCATCACAGTTAAAAATTTAGTATTGTGTTGTTGTGTTTGTAGATTTATCCTTCGGAGTTTGGAAAAGAGAGATTGAAAGAGGAAGAACAAAAAGGACCTGTGGAACTCTTTGATCTCCCAGAGAATACCACAGAGGATGATGGGTATTAATTTTCATTTTGTCTTCAAATGAGAAAACAATATGTTTAATTTTTAGTGAAAATCCCAATCAACTCCTGTTTCCAGGAGTTCATATGTGGAAATACCCTGTGGGTACCTTAATTTTCTCATTTTTTCAAGGGTTGTTTTACAACAGGCACTGGTTCGTTATCAGTCCATTTAATAAATGCATTATGATGTAACTTGAAAAGATTGGCTTGTTGATGTGAGTCCAAATTTTATGATGTAGCTCATCGGAATAATCAATGGAACAAATATGTGGGGAGCTTACAAAACAGCAATTCTCCACTACAAATTGCCATTTGTGCAGTAAACTCCCTTTAGTGCTCACTGTCAAAATTCTGACCTGTGAATCAACAGGGACCTTCGTCCAAGAATTCCCAGATTGAGGTTTCTTGAGTGCCACCAACAACAGCCCTGGCTTCCTAGGCTGAGCTGCTCAGTCCTGCCATTGTCCTGGCTTCTTCAGGCATGTCTTTTTTGCCTTTTTAAAATTTTTGTTCAAGGTTTTACTTTGATATTTTTCCAGAATTTCCAGATGTTTAGCAGCCAGACTGGGGACATGTTTGTACAATGCAGCCTGCTATAAGGCCCTGTATTTAGAAAATTTTGATGCTTCTAAAATAAGGGCAGATCCCTTTGAAGACCTTCTCTGGTGCACCAGGGGAGTGTAAGATGGACATAGAGCTTGTTCTGAGATTACCTGCACTGTGTGCATCAAAGTTCATCCTGAAGTGTCAGGTTTACTGCTCAGTGGGCTTGAGAGCATCTGGAATCCAACAAATAGAAATCCAAGTATCCCAGAGGTACCTCAGTGATGCCTGTGCCCTTCACATTCACAGAACCTCATCCCTGTGACCTTTCAACAATGTCACAAACAGATTTTACACTTAATAAAACTGTGTGAAATAGTCTTTTTACTTGAGCAAAACAGAATTCTGGTGGAACTTTGTGCTGTTTAACATTCTGTCGCATAAGGTTAGGGGAGTGGTTAATTGGTGTGTGTTTTTAATGAGATGAATTGAAAGATTTTACAAATAAAAAGGTGTTAAAGCCAGCTCACTTGACTGGTCTTTTCTCCACTTTTGCAGGATTTATAGGGAAAAACTGCGGGAATACCAGTTCAAGCGACTGAAATACTTCTATGCAGTTGTAGAATGTGATTCTCCTGAAACAGCCAATAAAATTTATGAGGAATGTGATGGACTGGAATTTGAAAGTAGCTGTTCCTTCATAGACCTGAGGTGACTCCACTGGTGATATTTTACATTTTGGGCCAGGGAGGGTGAATTAAAGGCAGTTTATAATAATTTGGAGTAAACTCTGTTGACTTCATTCTGTAACCAAAACGAGATACGAAGATAAATTGGGTGAGTTGTTAGGTTTCCCTTTGATTCTTCTTTCTTCTTTTTGACCATTTTTATTGTAATATGGGAAGTTCAAGAGGATCTCTGCATAGAGAGATTATTTTCAGAAAAGCCAGATAAAATGTTCTGATTGCATCTTCAAGCTTTTGGTACAATTAAGTAAAGTGACAGGATTCAGAGAATGAAACAACATACTGTTGTTTTTTTATTTTTCTCTCCCCAAGGTTCCAGAAGTGGCTCTTTGTTGTGATTCCTTACCACGGGGCAAGATCATTGCTGCTGTTGTCACAAAGCAGCAATAGATTTGTTAGCCCTTGTGAATGAGCTGGATGCTCTGAGATTTCAAAAGTCGCGTTTGGGGAAGAAAGGATTTTAAATTATGGTTTGCTTTATTGTTAGTATTTCCTTTTGTTGCAAAAAACCCCTTTCAGTCAGAGCAGAAAAGTTACTAAATCATAAAAAGTTGGGACAGAAGCCCCATTTGTCTGCTGGGACCCCTGTTATGGGCACTCTTGGAAGTCAGTGAAAGTTAAAGATTTTTTTGCTTTGAATCATCTTCTAATTTGCTGTGAACCATTTTGGAAAAGACATCTTTGCTAAGTGAACGTGTAACTTTTCATCATTTTAAACACTGATAATGTTTTACAACAAACACAGCTGTTTGAAATTCTCCAATGATTTTCCTAATCTTTTGCTTTTTTGTTAAATTTTAATGTTGAATGCTATTTATCAGATTGCATTTGCAACGATTGAAAAAAAAATCACAAGTAATTTCTCATGTAGTATACCAAGGTTTCTGTTTTTTTTAACTAAGTTCTTCAATTGTTACTCATGACTTTGGTATTTTTAACTTTTTTTTGTCCTTACTAATTATAATTTTCAAGATGTACCAGGCTTTCCTAAAAGGTTTGGAATTTCTTATTTATCTGTTTCCAAATCCTATTTTATTCACTTATTTTCTTTCTAACTTTTAATAATAAACTTTCTGAAAAAGATGGTTCTAAAAACAAAGAAAACCACCCAAAACTCCCCCCATGACCCTGTTTATACCAGAGTGAAAATTGAAATACTTCCCAAACGGGGTGTTGTTATACACTGAAAACCTGTGGAACAGATCTGCAGAAGCCAGGCAATGAATCTTACATGTGTGGAGTACTTGTCCATTTCTTTTGTTCCCTTTTCAGGCTTACTCCCTTTTTACTTTAGCTAATTCTTTCATGCTGATGTACCATACTCATGAAAGCTTAGACTGTTTATACTGTGCAATTTCCCAGTGTATTTGAAGAACAACATGTTTTATTTGCCTTTAAGATTTATTCCAGATAATGTTACATTTGATGATAAGCCAAAAGATGTAGCCTCAGAAGTGAACATAGCTGCTTATAAGCCAAAGTACTTCACATCTGCTGCTATGGGAACATCAAAGGTATCTTTACAGTGTTTTTAGAATGTTTTTCTTATTTGTTTAATTTTGCTGTCAGCTTATGAGTGATATATGTACTGGAGAAAAGATTCCTGATTGTCTCCACCATTTCAAAATACAGACATCAAACATATTAAAAGATTTAAGCGTGTTATGGACCCACAAGCTGCAACCCTGGTTTGGATTTTAAAAGGGATTGGGCTTCTCTGTTACAAATTAAATACTGAATTTTGACCTCATTATATCTCTGTGACAAGTTGCACATGAAATTACTTTATTATTTACAGTTAAATCTTTTCATTTGCCTAAAATGGATGCTGGTGTATAAATCAGTAAGAGCCTTTTTGGTGGTAATGCCAGGTTGATTCCCCTCTTTGTAGCAATTCAATCCTACTCTGTCCTACTGACAGCCAAAATTTCCATCTGGCCATGAAGTGAACCAGATTGGAGAAGTGATTAGTTGAGAAATAAGTTCTTTCTGCTGGATCATTTTTCAGTCAGATCTGTTTCATGTTCTGGTTGTTGCGCAAACACTTCCATTGTCCCCACTGCAATCCGTGTGTGATTCCAGCAGTGAATTGCTGCTGGAAGAGGAAAAGAGAGGGCTTGGTGGCTGCTTCAACACCAGTATCTGCTGCCACAAAGGAAATTTGGCTTACAGAGGTTTTGTGTTGTGGGACCTGCTGTTACAGAGCCATTCAGTGCACGAGGAGATTTCTTCAGTTCTTTTTGTAGCTCAAACTCATTGAAAATGACTGTAGAATAAATTCCAAAATGTTGTAATTAAATTCATATTACTGAATAGTTATAGTGAGTTATTGTAGAGAGCATCACTGACAGGTTTATATTGTGCCTTGAATGGAAGGTATAAAATAATTTTCCCTAAGAAGACAGTGTTACAGTGTTCAGTTTTAGTGTTCCAGCTTCTACAACTGGTGTTCTTATTTTTAAGGTAGATATCACATGGGATGAGACAGATCACGAGCGAGTAACATCACTCAGCAGAACTTTTAACAAAGAGGAGCTTCTTGACATGGATTTTCAAGCTTATTTGGCTTCATCAAGTGAAGAAGAGGAGGAACAGCAGCAAGGTACTTTGGTAATAAATGTTGTACACAAAGTCATCAGCTGCAGGGTTTTGAACACAAATTATTTCAATATTTAGATGTCATATCTACAGAAAACACTTTGAATATCTTTTTTTGCAAGGACAATATAATACTTGTATAATGATTGTGCCCCTGAGCAGAATCAGTAAATGGTTCAGACTGGATGGGACCTTAAAAACCATCTAGCTCCAACACCCTGTCATTGGCAGGGACACCTTCCACTGGACTACAGTAGCCGCTTTCTGAATAGGAGCTTGCACCTCTGAAAGTTAAATAATTTTCTTGCATTTTATTTCTCCTCCTACTCCCTTTTTTCTCTTTTTTTGGGATATCTTGATATCTCTTTGTCAGGTTTGCCAATATCTGCTTTTAATCTGTTCATTTCTGAGATAAATTATAGACCCATGGAACTTGAAGTGTTTCCTTTTCAGAGGAAAAGTCCTAGTTTGAAATGCAAGGTGGAAGGCCTAGTTTGAAATGCAAGGTGGTTAATGACTAAATGAACAGGAACATCTTTCAAATGCTTTTTGATTCACATACTTCTTAAGAATATAAAGAGAATTTAATCTGACTTTGTAAGGTACGTAAGCCTTCTGCATATGGTGCAGCAATGTTTAAATTCCTGATTTAAAGTGCTTGTTTTCATTCTAAAATTCATCCTGCTCTTAATAATATATACAGCCTAGATTACAAGGCAAATAAAATTTCATTAAGCCTTAATTAGGTCTTTCAAACAGACGTTAAAATTGATTTATACTGCATTAAAGCAGGTTGCTGCAATCAGAGATGAGCTTGGAGCATGTAAAAAAACATTACAGATTCTTCTGGTTACTGAGCTGGGAAATCTTGTGGCAGCAAACTCAACTTGGCATTATCTTGGCAGGGATAATGTCCATTTGTTTCTCATTTTACATAAAAACAAACTGCACTGTTATCAGCTTTAGTTTTTCTAGCAATGCCCAGTGAAGTCTGTAAAGGGAAGCAGGGGATGCAAACACAAGCATTTCCATCTTCTCTTATGTCCAAGGCTACCATGATGTTAGAGAAGAGCATCTGTGATAGGGTGGTGGTGAGAGCAAGTATCCCCGTGAACTACACTTCAGAAATTTTAAAGAGTAAAATTCTATTGCTGGGGAGGGAAAAAAATGACCTTAAATAATCTTATTGCACTAATAAATTTTAAATCTGGAAAAGTCTGGATTCAAATGATGTTTTGAAAAGTAAGTTACTAATAGAGGAATTATGTTGTCATGTCTTTAATGTGTTCCTGACATTTTATCCATTCAGTTATGTGATACAAAACAGGATTCCATCTGTCAGGGTTCCATCCAGCAGAATTACATGGTGTGCTATGCACAAATGGGAAAAATCAATGTCAGCTGCTTGAATGGAAATGTAGGAGTCTGATAAGGAAGGAAAAAATGTCCTGGACTTCTATCTGTACTTTTCAAACTTATTAAAATGTTTTATTTATAAACAGGTTTTTGTTGGCCTGCTCTAATACCTTTTTTTTCGTGGAATTTTTCAACTTAAAATATGTGCATCATGAATGTTAGTATTACTGCTAAACAACAGCTCTGTAACATCAAGGATTGCAGTGACCTGCAATGTTGTGGTTCATAGCACAAAATTTCTCCTTTACTTTGCTTCTGAATTTTCTGTTACTTGGGCACATTTATCCCAGTTAGGAAGTGTTTGTGGCATTCATCAAATCCAGCCCATAATTGCTATTTTGACAATGAGGACCAGGGACTTAGTGTATAGCATTTTAAATATACTTCAAATTAAGCATTATGGGGCTTATGTCTAAGTTTTTAATCTGTTTGGGGTTTTTTTATCTTCGCAAGAGCAACATCTTTTCTGCTGTTCTGCTTTGCACAGCACACAAATACTGAAACAGACTATATGATAAAATACTTATATAGAGTTTTTTTACTTAGCTGGTCTTGATAGACTCCTGGAATCACAGAATATCCTGAGTTGGAAGGGACCCATGAGGATCATTGGGTCCAAGTTGTGACTCTGCAAAGGGCAGCCTAAAAGTTAAACCTAAGAGTTGTCCAAACACTTACTGAAGAGCTCCAGGTTTGTAGGGAACTCTGTGTAGATCCCTCTGCTCTGCTCAGTAGGAATCTGAGCAGGAAGCCCAGTCCCCTCTGGTATTTGACTTCCAGTATAAGAATCCACAAATCCTGTGGGTCTTTTGTTTTGTGCTGCTGCCTCAATGCCAGAGGTGCACAAGTGCAGAGAAAGGAAATGTAGTGGTTGGGAGAGAGTTTTTGTTTAAATAATGCTGCTAAATCTTATTTTCAATAATTCAGGTTAAATAGAATCAGACCAGTTTTTAAGTCTTCTCACGATTCTGAAATCTATTTGGTGCGGTAACTCATGACTACATCTATCAATTTAAATGCATATATAGCATTTTATTAGATAACAGTATAGCCTTTTTCTCTTAAAAATGAACAATATCCACATGTGTTTAAATTTGCTAGAACTTTTACAGAAATGGAAGGTGACAGAAGTAGAACATGCAGTTATTTATTATTGTCTCTGGAAAGAAGAAGCAAGAGGATTTAGCAGTTTATGAGTTGGCCAAGTCTGGGTGGAATTTCATGGGAATTTCAGAATACAAATACCACAACCTGATTATTTTCTTTCTGTGAAGCATCAGAAACTGGATACAACTGATGCAGGTGTTGGATACTTTTCCAAAACACGTTTCCAGGAACTGTTGGGTTGGGTTTGTTCTGTAATTAAAGGTGCTTGGAAGGCCAAGAAGGGTCATGTCAGCCAGCGTTCCTTCTAGGAAGTTCATTTAAAATGTTGGAGGTGTCCAGTAACTTGGAGCTGAAGAACAGATCTTCCTGTGCTTTTGCAGGCCAGAGAGTCCTTCTCAGGAATGACTGATTGTCAGAGTGTTAAGCTTGGCTTAGGTCTGGCTGGCTCAGAGACCTGGTTCTAGTGATGCCCACTCACCTCTGCACAGACCAGTGCTTAAAGACTGCAGCTACAGCACTCACCTGCTTCGCAAGGGGAGGTTTAAAAACTGCACCCAGTGCACAACCCTCAATGGTTAGACTACACAGACCTCAAGGAAAATGCAAAAAAATCTAGAAAAAGCCATAATTTAATGTTTACCATTCATTTACTGTTATCTGTCTGTTTGCATTCTCTTCTTCCAGTCTCTTTTCTCCCTGAAAAATCTTACAGAAAGGGATCAACTCTGATAGGCTTTGAATAAACTTCTTTTTGTATTCTAAATTTTTTCCATTTTTTTATTAGCATTGGGATGAGCTAATGGGATTTGCACAACTCCTTGTTCAGGGAGTGCTTAGAATGTGGGGAAAATGGGGTTAAACCTCAAGTTTTCTTTGTCATTATTTTCTGGCTCAAGACTGAGGTCAACACATTTAATTTTTCATAGCATGCTGTAGTGCAGTGCGAAAACCTCTACCTCAGATTTGATTCTTGAGCACTGGTGTGTGATGCTTTTTAGTTTTAATTCTGTGGGTCAACATGTATTGTAGGTATTTCGGGGTTTATTTCTTTTCTATCTGAGTTTGAATAACTACCCTGGATAGAATTGAGACATTCAGGGCAATTTTTATGGTATGGCCATCAGCATCCAAGTCAGTAGCTGAGTTTTCTGCTTTGCCATTACATCATGGAAAGAAAATTCCCCCTCCTCTTTAAAAACATGCAGCTTTGCTGCAGGCCTCTTGTCAGATATCTGCTACAAGTTTTCTACTGTCTTTAGTTTCTAAGGCTGAGGGTTTTTTTAAAAAGGAATAATCAGCTATTGCAAGATAATCGTCTTAAACTAAGAACACGATCTCTTCACAACCCTGTGATTACAAGAACGTGATCTCGGCTAGCTCAGCTGCCAGTCACCAATTTAATATATTGAACCTCTGCATTTGGTTATATTTTGTATTAATGTGTATTAATGTCATCTTTTAAAAACAAATTGTTGTATTGGAATGTTTCTGACCAGCCTCATGATTTGAACTTTCTTCTTTTTAAATCTTTTAGCACTTTTATTACTACTTTCTTTTGAGAACAATAACAATATACTTGTATTTTATACTCTAAATTTCATCAGATTTTGCCTTTTTCTCTTTCCCAGGTTGATAGTAGTTCTCTTGCAGTGCAGTGGTTAATGCCCCAGAACTTTCTGGTTTGTGTGTTTTGTTCAAAAAGCCTTTGAACAAGCTGTTGGCAGAAAGCATTGCTGCCTTAATATCCATCAGAAAGTGGTTCCTGATGTTGTGCAATGCAGCGTGATACTTGAAAGCCACTGACAAGGTTATTTGAACTCTGAACAAACTTTGAGAACATACTCAGCTCACTTTCCTTTCTTGCAGCTGTTGTCAAATGTGCTTTATTTGCTTACAGAATTAAAAGCCCCTACAGTTCTTTCGAAGGTGATATTGAACTATTAGTTTTGACAGAAGAAATACAAGTTCTATCTAAATGAGAAGGAATGACAATATGCACTGCTACTTAAATTTCTCCTAGCAAAACGAGTGATAAATACAAACTGGTAGTGATAAATACAAACCTATCCAGGTTCTCTTTTAGCTTAAGGATTTCAGTTCCCATCCAGTACAGCTTCTTCTTTCTCAGGACACTAAGATGAAAAAACAACCAAATGTCTTCTTCTTCTACTTGTCTTCAAAACAGAGCTGCCTTTTGCTTTCTGGAAGAGCAGATGCTTCCCTCTTAGATCTCAGATGAGGAAAGTGGAAAAGCAGCTGCAGCTGACTTGTCCCCATGTGCCGTGTGAAAGATGAGCCGGCGGGGAACGAGCCCAGCCTGGCTGAACAGAGAGCTTTGGCTGGAACGTAGGAAAGAAAGGAGGGTTTATGAACTTTGGAAGAAGGGGCACGCAATTCAGGGGGACTGCTGAGGTTATTCAGGGAGAAAATTAGAAGGGTCACAGCCAAGCTAGAACTTAACCTGGTTACTGCCATGAAAGACAAAAATTGTTTCTATAAATCCATTTGCAATAAGAGGAGAGCTAAGGAGAATTTCCATCTGTTACTGGATGCAGAGGGAAGCACCGTGACAAAGGATGAGGGAAAGACTGCAGTACTTAATGCCTCCTTTGCCTCAGCATCTGAGGCAAAGTAACACCAGTTACACCAGTTCTCTGGGTACCTGAACTGGGAGACAGGAACAGGGAGCAGAAAGAAACCCCTTAATCCAAAGGGAAATGGTCAGTGACCTGCTGTGCACCACCTAGAGACACACAGGTCTGTGGGGCCAAATGGGATCCAGCCAAGGTGCTGAGGGAGCTGGCACTCCCTCACTTAGCCACTTTCCATCATTTTTCAGCAGTCCTGGATAATCAGGGAGGTGCCAGTTGACCCAAAGTTAGCAAATGTAATGCCATCTACACAAAGGGCTGGTTTTGGAGATTTGGGTGCTACTCTGCTGGAAGGGACTCTAAAACTAATAATTGTAAAATACAGTAAAGGATGCTGTGTCCAGTCAGTGATTTCCTTTACTCAATAAATTCTCTTCTGTCTTTTCAGGTACTATTTTTATTTAATCTAAATAAGGGAATTCTTAAACTAGTTACTCTGTGGGGTAATAATAGATGAAAATATTTTATATTATCTTTTAGAAATAATGTGTATGTCTTAGGTTTATTTCCTAAAGATTAACTTCAGTTGCTCACTTTCTTGAGGCTCTCTGTGATAACTTTGCTCTCTCCTCCTAGATGGTGATCTACCTAGTGAAATGGAAGATGACAAACCAAGGAAAAGTCAAAAAGATGATGAAGAGCAAATTGCCAAGTACAGAGAACTTTTGCAAAGTATCCAAGAAAAAGAGAAAAAACAGGAAGAAAAGGATATAGGAATGGAGATTAAATGGGTTCCAGGTAAGGTTCATTTTTTTTTTTTTCTTTTCCTGCCTTGGAGGATATGCAGTATTGGTCTGCTGACAGGGATATAATGTAAGGTGCTGAATTTATAGTAGGAGAAACAAACCCTTTTTTTCCCCATAAACAGAAATCCTATATTTTTTACAGTGAGGGAAACAGAAGAAAGAACATGACTGAACTCAGTTCCTCAGCTGTAAGGTTCTCTTTATAGGTTATTTTTTGCCAGGATTTTTTGTACTCGCTTTTTCAATTATCACTTTATAGACTTTTTTTTTTAAAGTAGAATTCATGTGTTTGCTATAGAGTCATAAAACATACTTACACTTTTAAAAATGAAAACCAGTAGGATTTGGAAACATAATGTATAATTAGAGGAGAGCGGTTTGGAAATGTTGCTTGCATAATGGTAAAGATTTGGGGGAGCAGAAGGGGGAGAAGTCTGACCTTCCAATGAAACTGCTCTGGGAGAAAGCAAGGTTCCAGGAAAGGTTGGGGAATAGTGACATCCAGATCGACATGTGGAAGTCAGTGAAAGGTAACTTCACCATGTAGCATCCCAGCAGAACTCATCCTGAGAGCCAAAAACCAGTGTCTAGTTCTTTTTTTTCTTTATGACAAAAAAACCCCTCAGACTGAATGCTTTCCCTGAGGTGTAATGAGCCAGTTAACAGCTCACTACATCCACCAAGGGAAAGGTTTGCACTGTGGCATCACCTTGATCCTGGCCCAGAGCTCATTCTGACTGCCTGTACTAGCCCTGGCACTTGGTAGGTCTCTTTACAAACCTCATTTTGTTTGCTAAAGTAACAGAACTACTCTGGAAAAGAAAAAATCTGGATGTTTTCCACTGAGCTAGCAGGTCAGATAGGCAGATGTTCAGAGGGTTAAATGGTGCAGCTGAAGGACTGGGGAAGTATAACATTCCCTTCCTGGGAGCAGCAAGGTGCAGCAGGTGTGGGACTGCAGCCCATGTCAGGACACAGCCCCAATCTGTTACTGCAAATAGCAAGACCAGACACGTACCAGACTCCAAGCCCTTCACTGCTGGTGGGTTAATCCCAGCTAGGAGTGCATATCTAATTATATGATTTACACAAATATTATTCTGAGTTCACTCAGGTCACTTCTGCTGAGTAGTTCTGCTTGGTTTGAAATATTCTGCTCTGTAGTGGTGGACTGAACTGAGCAGAACAATTTTATTCCTGTTTTTTCATAAGACCTGTATTCAAAAGGATACAAGGGCATTAAAAATAGTTGTATGCTTTCAGTTGTGCTTTTGTAATTCCAATAATTTCTGACATGAATTCTGTCAAAACCTTCCAAGTGCTCAGTGCCACAGCGTTGTACTCCCTCTGTCCACAGCGTGTCAGTACTTGCATTCATGATGTTGCTCACTCAGCAGTTAATTCATCCTGTCACTGAGCATTCAAGGCCAAGGAGTTTTCATACATAGGTAGCTTGATAAGATTTCTACAGAGATTTGTTGTTGCCCCCTTTCAGATTGAAGGTGGAAACCACAGGTGCTAGGAGTGTGCTTTGTATTTATATGTATTTGTATTTATGTGTTGTTTAAAGCATTTTTGTGTTGGTTTTGGAAAACACATTTGGAGGGGTTTTTTTTGTTTGTTCGGCATTTTGTTTTTCAAAGAATTTTGCAAATTGTATGAAAGAAGTCCTGTAAATTCAAAAAAAACTTGAGCAACTTAATGTGGTAACATAGTCAGGATTCTAGAGCAAACCATTCATTTTAGGAGGTGGAAAATTGTTTTAAGGGAGACCAAAGGAAACTCTTTAGCCTTGCTTGCCCTGAGAGAGCAAGAAGTTTTCTGAAAGGCTGTTCTTAGGACAGTAGCTTGCATGTTATGAGTAAATTACATTAACATTTAGTAGAAATGGAGTATTAACTGTAGTAGAGATATGGAATGCAGTTCCCTGATGCATGGACTCTGTGTTTCTTTGCAATGGAACTTGACTTCAGAAAACTGGATTTGTTACATACTTACTACACCTAGTCCAACCCCTTCCCCACTGCTCCTTCTTGGACTTTTGCTATGTCCTCATCTCTTTTGAGGGAGGGATGGTAAAAAAATCCAAACAACCAAACAAAAACCCTCTATCTTGATAAATTTGACTGCCTTTGTCTAAATTTATCTGGATATCCATGCACAGGGTCAGGTTTGTTCATATAATTTTGGGTTCAGTGTGCATGTGTGCACAATGGATTTTACATGGGTAGTTTACGGTATTTGATGTTAATTTAACAACTATGATGTTACAGTATATGTTAACATTTCCTCATTTCCTACCCTGAAAAAGTGAGAGGATTATTGAAGAGCAGAGGTTCTGGAAATCATAGAAGTGTTCACTTTGTTAGAGACTGTTCACCTCCACAAGGTCAGCAGTGCCACTTCTGCCTATTGACCCCCGCAGTATGGTTTTGTCCAAAACACAAGTCCTAAAAGTGAAAATGGGTGTCTTTAAGTTTGCTTTTCAGTCAAAAATTCAGCTGATTCCAGGCAGCATTTGGAGAAGAGGTCCTGCACACATGAAGGGGATACTCTTTTATATATGTTTTTTATATGGTAGCAGCACATGCTCAACAGTAGTTTATAGCTCTGGCAATTTATACACACTTGAGGCTGTGCTTCCTTATGGGAGGGTGGAACATTAGTTGTTATTTTTTCTTGAACAAATGTGCTTATTTAAATTTCAAAGCCATTCATGTTCAGTTGGAGCATTCAGGGCATTCAAAAATAGTTTTTGTTGTAATCTCTGAAGACTCCTTAATTTTTTTCAGAACTAGTTTATGTCTGTTGAAATATTTTTATTACCGAGTTCTGCCTTAATGTGCTTGACTTATTGCAAAATCTTTTTCCTGCCCAAATGTTTAATACATGGAAGAATTACAACAGTTAACTCTAGAAAGTTTTTCAATTGAAAGGCAGATATTTGAATTAATTTAAAATTTTGAGTTTTGGCACAGTTATTTATACATGGTTATAGAAAGCATACTTTGTCAATGATTCAGTTATTCTTGAATCATAATAGTTTTAAATAAACCACAGTGCCAGCGAAAATAAATCAGATGTAGTTCCAACTCTCTTTGGTCTGTTCTTCAAGGCACAAAATCAGTGTTATATTTAAGCATCCATCTGTTTTCTTAATCATATCTGATTTAAGCAACAATTACTATGAATCCTTATCCAGCTCCCAAAGCTCCCCTTAGAAAGTGAAGAGAGAGAAGACCACAACTGCATTTCTTGGTGATATTCAGCCAGGTTTTTGGGGGGGATTTTTGAACTTAAATTTTTTTTTTTTTTTTGGAAGAATGAGATGTAAATATTTAGCTAGGCTTAGAGGGAAATTTCAAATTTGTTTTGGTCAGAAGTAGAATAAAAGGCTGTGGTGTCTGTAAAGTGCATAGTAAATCCCAACTGTACAGTTAGAGATGTGAATTTGGGTTTGTTGTAGTATTTACCACATGTTTAATCCTTTAGCTGGAGCATGATTTCGTTGCATGCTAATATAGATGACCTTTTTCCTCTCTTTTCTTGCCCTCATTTGTGAAGATTAAATAAAACTACTGTGATTCATTTATTCTAAAAAAAAAAATTATATCAATAAGGTTATATGAGTTAGACCTTTCCATGGCCAGCTAATATTTCTACCTAAAGGAGACAATTCCTTTCCCCTTCTGCAATCAAAATCCTTTTGACCACTTAAATACACTCTTATTCTCGGGAAGTGGTCTGGACAGTAGTTTCTAAGCCATTCTAATCTGTGGAGAAACTCTAATGCCTTTCATGAGACTGCCAAATACCACAAGAAAGGGCTGGATTTTCCTCCAAGTTCTTCAGTGCCAGATGGATCAAATGATTCCATTTTCCAGGCAAATAAATCAGAAATATTGTAACTTCCTTTCAGATTTTGGGTCTCTCTTTTGCTGGAGATGTGACATATATTCTTTTTAATTCTGTATTTGCTATCTTCAAAGAGAATCTGCAAGGTTGTCACCTGACCAGTCATTTTTTCCATAAAAGTACTACAAAGTATCCAAAGTTATAGTGGTTCAGCTTCAAGGAAGCTGATGACTGGGCTTTCATGGACTTTGAAGATAATTAAATATTTGTTCTCATTTTATGAGAGTTTCTTAATGGCATGGTTTTAGTGAACCTATGCAAAATCTTTCCTTTATCGCGGCTCTGATTTGTTCGCTGGTAAAGATTCCAGTTTTTGTGGCTGTAACAGTTTGCCACTTCCTGTTCATTCTGGTACCTTTCCAGAGCAGTAAAAGGATTCTTTATCTTGTTTTTGCTCCACTCTTTTCCCCCTATGATTCTGTAGTTTAATATGATTTTAGATCTTGTCCACACTTTGTATTTCAGACAAGTTGTAACCAGCTCCCCAGCCGAGGAATTTTTCTTGGAGTGTCGACGAGCACAAAAACAGGGATTAGTGTTTGCAATTTTTCAGAAAAATGTTCTGTCTGCTCTTCTGGGGATGGGTAGAACTGTCCATGAAAGCTGCCCCATTTCTTCCATCATGATCACTGTTTTCAGTCCCTCCGTACTGAGGAGAGCTGGAGGGAGTGATGACGAATGGGGACTTGGCAACTGAGAAATCTGGGAGAAAGAATGGGATCTAGTCTAGGACATCTGGAAAGGTCTGAGTATGATTTCTAAGCAGTATAACTGGAATGAGGGGCGGGAGAGTAGGATGTGGTCAGGTCAGGGCTAGACTCAGGTGGCAGAAGAGAATGCTGAGGAGAAACCACTAGAAATAGGATTGGGGAAGAGACAATAAATATCAGGCTTGGAGGGCGAAGTAGAAACAGGATTCCTACAATCTCCCAAGATAATTCAGTCACTCTGTGGGAGATGATGTTACCTATAGGATATCTGACTGATTTGTTACAGAAGTTAAAATAAAAGCATAATGAATGAAGCAAGGAATTGCAGGTAGGAGAAAAATATTTCACTGCCCAGGCTGTTGCCTCCTACCAGGGAAGTGGGTTCTGTTTCTGTCACTGAACTGTGCTCCAGCGCATTGCAAGGCAAGTCACTTTATCTCCTTAGATCATGAAATTTTGTTTTTGCAAGTGCCCATCTTGTGAAAGTGTATCAGGTGCATCTGAAATCAGTTTTCATCCTCATAACCTCCAAGTGCTCTGATGTAATGAATTTTGGAAAAGTATTCCTGATGTGTATGGAATTTTTTATCAAAATTAGAAGACTGCTTGTAAATGAAGTGCTTATTCTGGATCTAAGTATTCTACATGTAAAATGGGAATGCTTCAGTTATTTAATGGATTTATTTTTAAGGTGATGTTCTTACATGATTGAACACTGTAATGGTGCATATTATAGATAACTTCATTCTGTTCTACTTACAAAAAGCTTAAAGGTTAGGACATACTTGTCTAGGCAGGTTCAAGTGCTGGGCATTGAAGCAGTCTGTGCTAAATTATGGAATTTAATGTAAACCTAATTAACACATCCAGACTTCACTGTCTGATCCTGTCAGGCCAGAATTATTAACAGCCAGACATGTTGCACTTCTATGGGGTTTACTTTTCTAGCATGAAAGATACAGTGGTCAGCAGAGATTGTGCAGCATTGTCAGACTATTGTCACAGAAGCAATCTTCTTTATAACGATGGTTTTTTAAGCAGTATTTATGTTGTTTCCACAGACTTGTTGAAGGAAAGCTAGATTGTTCTTTTACAAAGGAGAAAACAGGTGACTAAAAAAAAAATCAAATTCATCACATTTTTTAAATTTACTATGGCTTTTTTTTCTAGGCCTCAAAGAATCTGCTGAAGAAATGGTCAAAAACAGGTTGGAAGGAAAGGATAACCTGACTCCATGGCAAAAATACCTAGAGAAGAAGAAAGAAAAAAGAATTCTTAAGAAAAAGAGAAAGGTAATGTTTATGTTGGCCATTTGAGGGGAAGTTGTTGGTTTGTTTTCTTAATTTGCTGTTAATGTCTGTTTCAGATAAATGAAATAAATTGTCCAGCTGCCAGTGCTATTTTAAGGTTAGAATCTGCAGTGGTCACTCATGTGGAAGTACTGAGAGTATTCCATCAGATCTACAGAGCAAGAGGATATTCAGCGTACTGCTGACCATACAAATGCTTACATAAAATATCTTTTATCCGCTTGTGCTGCTGTAAAGAGAAATTAGTCATAATAATAATTGGCTTTAATTTGCATTTTTAATGCATTAGAAGTGATCTTTTTGCTACTATGTGCATATCAATTCAAAGTTGTTATGACAATGATAATTGTAGTTTTTGGAAATTTTGGGGCTGAAATAATAAAGACTTGTTTCCCAGAGCTGTAAGAGCAAAGAATTAATAGCTGCAAAGAACTCTTCAAATTTCAAATTGCAAGAGGAAAAAAAAAAGGCATGTGGCATGTAGAATCTAGGTTCTCTGAAGTCTTAACTCCCAAGAGAACTCACATTGCTGAATTACACTTCTAAGAGTAAACTCTACACCTTGAATTACTCTGTGCATGTCAGTTAGTTTTAACTGGCACTTGATGAGTAACTTCTTTAAGCTGCTGAGTGCTCAAAATGGAGTAAGCAACACTGTTTGGTAGCAGAGCAACTTTGTCTTGCATAACATTCTTGTCCAGCTTGATAAATTAAGTCAAGTAGCAAGGTGTATGATATACTACTACCAGTAAGAAAATTTGTTCTTTTAAATCCAAACTCCAACTTTTTGAAATTTGCACCACAAAATGAACTTTCTTACTCAAGTTTGTCCCCAAACAGTGGAATATTAAGTAAGGACATAACAGTGCTAATCCTGTGATTTGTTGGAAAGGTTGTGTGATGCATCACAGTTTGGGGATATGCCTAATAAAAATGTGTGAAAGAGGGTTGGAATTGTTGATCAATTTTTAGTGTACTCTGGTTTTATGATATTCTGTGTACAGTATTTCAGTTTTCATCTTCATAGCTACTAACAGAACATCTCATTCCAGTGAAACTTAAGTAGTACTTAAGTAGTAGTTACATATTGAAAGAAATGTTTGTGCTTTGTTACAGGCTGTTGCTGAGAGAGAAGAGAGTGAAGATGAGCTTCCACCTGATGTTGACCTCAATGACCCCTATTTTGCTGAAGAATTCAAGAAAGCAGGTAGGTCAAGAAAGGTGACTTCCAGAGTAAATCTGCCCTTTTGTTAAATACTGAGTTTTCAAAACAAAGTCAGGCTGGAGTAAATGCAGAGATAAAATGTTCAGAATTAAAGAAGTATGTGTCATTTGCCTAAAATTGCTGTTCTGTAAAATCATGCCTATTGCAATACATGGAATGGTAGGGAATATTCCCTTGGCTTTCACCAGAGACCATTAGTTACCCAGTTTCTGGGGATGGCTGTAAAAACAAGCTGCTCCCCTAAGTATTCCAGAGAAAAGAACTCCATTGCTTTTGAAGTGTTTTTCTTTTTATATACGAAGGGCCAGATATGTATGGGTCCCTTTGAAGCTTGGGTCATTACAAAAACGTCAGATGTTTTTGCATCATAAACAAAGTTGTCTTTCAGAAGAAATGACTTTTCTCTTAGTCTGACACACGTTTTTACTGGAGTACTCTTGGCTGCTTAGAAACCCAAATAGTGAAATGTAAAAATTTAGAAAACCACTTGCCCAGTTTAGATTTTTAGGATACCATTTTTATAAGCTTTTTATTCTGATGTTTAAATTAGCTTTAGCCATGGTAGCAGCAAATTCAGTTTAAGTGTGATTTTGCTGAGTAAAATCCATAAAGGTAAGTTTCTTATATCCCATGCTTTTGGGAGACAGATCCTAAGGGTGGCTCACAATATTGTATATTAAAAGAAGAAAAATTACATAAAAACAAAAGAAGAAAACAAACATAAAGAAGATAGCAACAGATTTACTAATATTACCAATCTGTTGTTTGGTTGGGGCTTTTTTGAGCATAGCAGTGCAGATCCAAGTTCCATTTAAAAAGGGTAAGTTACTTTTAATTTGGTACTTGCTAGCACAGTATCTTCTGTCCTGATTGTTAAAATCTATCCTAGGATAAAATAAATAACTGAACCCCAAAATCCTGGTGATTTTGTACTTAATAATCTGAAATACAAAACAGTAGAGTGATTCCTGTCCATGTTTTAGACAGAAACATCACAGTCCAAAGTATCAACAGTGCTGCTTTCTGCCATGATTTTTGGGTTGTGTATAGGTTGAAGTAGCTCATTGTACAGATAACAATTCCTTCCCCCAAATTGTTTAATTTTTCTTCAATAGTACCTAGGTACTCTCATATGATGTGTGGTATTCTCTGTGAAATCTCTGAAAAAATGTTTTCTTCTAGATTATGTGAGGAGTTCTTTGTGTCCTAGAGGGGCTCACCAGAGAATGAACTTACCTGCACATTTTTAAACCTTGTCCATAACATGGAGAATAGATTGGAATGTTTGTGGAGTCTTTGAGGATAGTAAAATACATAGAAAGGTTAAGAAAGTGAAGCTTTTGTCTTCAAGATTCCTGATAATTACTGAGATACAGGAGAAAACCAGACGTGGTTTGCCCTGGAGAAGTTCTAAAGGGACAGTACAGTGGCTGGCTGTGAGCCAGTTTACATTTTAATGGTAATTACACAGCACAACTTTGACTTTCACCAAGTTTACCCAGAACAGCCTCTGTCTCATAGTTGGGGTTGCTTTTAAGCACAGCTTATTCAGTTAGGGGAAATGGGTTACAGTCATCTTTGAACTTAGCTATAATTCTGCCAACTTTGTATTTAGGGTACAGGCAGCTTAAATGATCATCATTTTTCACAAGCCTTCCACAATTCCCCTGAAACATTGAAATTTCACCCTTAAATTGACTGTCAGATTATTTTAGATGATGCTGAAAAAGCATATGACAGGATTTATTTGCAGACTCATGTGGACCAGTGCAGAAGCTGAGGATGCAGCAGTGCTGGATTCACGTGTTGGCTGTGACATGCATGGCCCTTGTGTAGCTTGGTTTCTGTCAAGCTGAGGCAATTGAAGGGAAGCAAGAGTGTAAGGAGCTGTTAGGCCAAGGGCCTAAAACCTCTGAGTGCTGTGAAAGGAAAACTGGAATTTATGGGAAGTCTACTAAAGTACATGTTCCTCAGGTGTGTCTTTGTTCCTGACAAGTGTTTGTAAAGCAGGCAGTGATTCTTAGACTGGAAGTGCTTCACCCTGGGAGAGGCAAAGTAGAACGAAGTTTTTGTGCCTGCTGTGCCCAAAAGCTGTCTGTGCTGGGTTCAAGTAGTACTTGCTATGCACAGTTTTCATGTGACTTTTCAATAGTACCAGGGGCTGAAATGTCAGATGCTGCAGATACATGAGCCTTGATGATGCATTCTAGAAGCTTGACTCTAGTGTCATATTGTCAAGGGAAAAAAAAATAATTTGTTACTTTCATTTTACACTGATGCCCATACTGTTTCACAGAGCGTTGTAAAACTTGGGTTTGACTTGGCCAGTTTCACTGTTACTGCATCAGCTTCTGTGGGGCCTTAGAAAAGGGAGACAGAATGACTCTTGTAGCCTAAACTGTTGAAAAATTAATAGTTGAATAGTGTAATTGCTAATTAACATGAGAGCAAGGCCCTGCTTCTGGACATCACTGAACAGTTTCAGAACACATTAGACCATCAAACATAGCTTCTGTTGAGCCTTTGAGGAATTCTTCACACATTACTGTAACTCCTATTAGTTCCAAACCATTAGATGCCTTCTCATGATCTAATTTATGATGTGTGTAGGAACTGAAGGCTTTTTTAAAGCTGGAAGGGAGCAGTACAAGTGCAGGAACCTAAGAGCTTGACAACAAAATCAGAGTATAGTTGCAGAACCTGTACTTGGAAGATAAAGTAGACGAAAAGATTCATTTACTGTGTGTCTTTGCAGGGCTTTTTGAGACTGACTCAAGTTTCTGACTAAGGCAGAGGTCTTGTGAGAGGAGTTTTTGATTTGTGGTCTGAAGTCTCAAAGTTACAATCAGCTTTTACTGTCAGCACTGGAAATTGTTGATGCGCAAAGTTAATGTTACAAACAAAATTACTGAGCTGAGAAAGAGTCAAATGGCAGCTTGAGAGGGGATTACAGCAGAAACTGGACACTTTTTATACTGCCTGGTGGCTGAAGTATCTGCTGCTGTAGGTAGGACAAATCTCACTAAAAGGTGGCAGTGGGGATGAGGTGCTAGGAAAAATCTGAGGGTTTGCAATCAGTTTGCCATAAGCGTGCAACAAGTGTGTGTGTGGTGGGGCTACCAGAATGTATGTGGGAAGAGGGACTGTGGCAGGAGTGTGTTAAAAGTACAGAAAAATGATGCTTTTTTGGATTTTCAAATAGAAACATTTCCAGTGTGATACAAATTTTTGAGTCCCAAAGGTGATTTTAGGTCCCAAGCTGGTTTTATTAGCTGCATAGTGTCAAAGTAAGAAAAAGAGGTTTTATTAATTTATTTATTTTCATGGAGAAGGGCTCAGTTTGATACCAACTCCTGGTTCAGCCACAGAAAACTCTGAAGGCATAAGGATCACTTCTGTGATTCCCCATAGAGTGAAAGATGAGGGAAGGTGACTCAAAGGACTTTCCTTTGGGATATGTGTGGAAAGAAAAGAAATTTACTGATCTAACTTCTCATATAATCATCTCCAATTGTATCTATGTGCTCCTTTTCTCTAGTTTAGCCACTTCTGAAAGATAGAGAAGATTCCATAGTTGTTGCAGTCTTACAGAAGACACTTATTTCTCCCTTCTACACATGAAATGTGTAGTTTAGGTAACAATATTATATCTGAATCTGATTTTCCTGCACATTTTCTGGAACTACTAAATCAACAGTTTCGTTTTTGAGCTGATGACATTGTGCATCTGGATAGTTTATTTTTTGGTGGTGGTGGTTTGTTTCTTCTGGAAATCCGTTTCCAGTTTGGAATCCATGTAGTAATAGTCAAGGGAATAGTCAAGGCAGAAGAAAAACCTTCCTCAAGAAATATGTCCTGTTCCACAGTATCCTGAGTGATATAACTTGACATGTGTCTGGCATGTCTGTATTTCTAGTCTGAGTACAAACCTGTCTTAACAAAACAAAGCCAAATATCTTCCTTAAGAGTACCCCCAGAGGACTGCAGTAAAATGCCTGGGAATATCATTCCAAGCTCAAAGGTCAGAGTGTGTGGTTCAGGTCAGGAAACCTTCTGCTTTTCCTGCTTCTTCTTGATCAAGATCTACAGGCATTCCAAAGAGAATAATTTGATTTTGTTGGATTTATAAACAGGTCTATTTTCATTAGAAGTTATGTTTGACTGATGTCTCATGCTGTTATTGTTCATTATGTCTGTCTGATCAGCACTGTGTATCTGAATGCTAAGGGAGTAGGGGAGCTTCCTCAGAACAATATTCAGTCTGAGCAGAGTCAATCATATTTTAATTCCCACTGTAAAACACCCTGGGAGTGGTGTGATGTCATGGGTTTGCCTGCATTATTGTGATCCTTCTCTCTACTGCTCTATGAAAAATACAGGAAAACCAAAACCATGGTTTTGACTTATTTATACCATTTGAATGTTGCTGTCTCCTTAAACTGAACACTGGATTTTTATTTCTTTAAGTCTTCCTGGTTTTACTTAACTTTGCAGCCTTTTTCCACATCTGACATGCAAGAAAATGAGATGTACTTAGAAGTTCTAGCTATAGGTGAATTATGCACTCATGCATAAACTTGGATAAATGTGTTCATGCCCTGTATTTGCACTTAGGTTTAAAGAAGAAGCCAGAATCAGTAAAAAGTACCTCAGAAGATGAAGATGAAGTTGAAAAACAGAAGGTAAAGTGATGTAAAATGCTGCATTGCATGAATTCTGCAAGTATTTGGTATGTGCTTGTGAGTGGAACTGCAGAATTTCATAGGATGGCAGTAGAATGAAACGATACCATTTTAATAGTGAGAGATTTTGGAACAAAAACTATCAAGAATTTGTGTGTTGGGCAGTGCCAAGTTTTTATTTTTTTAACATCAGCATTGTATGAAACATTTGTGAGTTCAAACCTTGTCCTGTATATTTTTGTCTTTGAAGATTGAGTTGTTGGATATTTTGTGTTTTCTTTTCATTCTTTCTCAGAACAAGTTAACTAAAGAAATTACTTAAATCCAGATATGTTAGTATTTTACTTTGCTATATGAATATCAGTATTAAATTGTGTCCATTAGTTATTTCTAAACTGTGGTATACAGTTTTCAGATGAGATTATCACTGTGTTTGAAAACTGAATGTGGGTATTTGCGTTTATTTTATATCTAACAAGAAGGAAATTAACTTGTATTAATAGTGTAGCTCAAAATGTTAAAAGAATGATGTTAAGGATGAAATAACACTGTCCTGATGACCCTATTTCAACTAATTTATATACATGTGGACTCATACAGGCTTTATTAATGAGATGCTGAATTTTTTCATAGAAAACTTTCATTATGTACACGGACTTTCTTATTTTGTAACAGGCTGAAATGGCCCTGCTGATGATGGATGATGAGGATGACACCAGAAAACATTTTAATTATAAAAAGATTGTAGAACAACAGAATTTGAGCAAGAAGAAAAAGAAAATTCTTATGAAAAAGAAAGAATTACTGGAAGATGACTTCCAGGTAATTGTGTACTCCTTGACTTTGTGACTGGAGCAGTTCCAGGAATATCATGAGCTGTGACTTCTGAAGCAGCTCATGATTTATTGGGCTTAAAAGCTTCACAGTCATGGGAAAAGTTTACCTAAAATAAATGCTTCTTTTCTCCCTTCAGGTAAATGTTGCTGATACAAGATTCCAAGCCATGTTTACTTCTCCCCTGTTTAATTTGGATCCTTCAGATCCAAATTTTAAGAAGACAAAAGCAGTAGAAAAGATCCTGGAAGAGAAAGCTCGCCGAAGAGAGGAAAAGGAGCAAGATCTTAAGGAGGCAAACAAGGGCCTGGAGAACAAGATGGCAAAGAAAGGAGAGGTTGCCAAGAAAGCCATAGATCCTGCCCTGTCAATGCTAATAAAGTCTGTCAAAAATAAAACCCAAGAGTTTCAGGCAAGGAAAAAGCAGAAATTCAAATAACTGAACTTTGTTTTTACTCGGACTTTTCTTTAATCTCAGCCATCTGTTAAAATTACTGCAGCCTGCTCTGATTCCTGTCCACCTAAAATGTCCTGAAAAGTCATTTAACTATGCTGGTGAATTTTGAAGTGTTTAGAGGAATAATCACTCTTTTCTTCTGCCACAGCAAATACTGTTTTGCATATATGTAAGGAAAGGATGGTTTTGGGATGGGTTGTTTTGTATCATGTCATCTCTTAAAAATAACAGAAGTGCTGAAGATGGCTACAAAAATCGTAATTATGGCTTTATTTATACATAATAAAAACAGTTCTGCAGAGGTTTATTGCTGAGAATAAGTGGTCTTGAAGTTTTTCATTCCACAGAAGTCTGTAAAACATACCTGTCTTGATAAAGAAGGTAATAATATAACTACAAATGGAAGAAATTTTGTATACAAGTTTTTTGTAGATTTTTAAAAGATTGCATAAATGTTTTATTAATTTCTCCTTTAAATACTTGAAGGTAAAATAACTAATTAATGGAAATATTGCCATTCAGAAGTGTTTCATTAACATATTTTGGAAATAAATAGTTCAAATTGGCCTAAAAGAATATTGTATACTAGCTGTGTATTTTTCTTTCATGCCTGAATGAAATGACATCAAAATTAAACTTTTTGCTATTGTTATTACATTTCTGTGAATATGACACTTACACAAAGTCTTCCAACATTGCAAGTGTTTAAAAAAAAGGGGAGAGGGGGAATCAAAGGCAGATACAGTTAGGTGATACAGTTTTAGAGACGTTGTTGTTTGGCCATGTTAGTGTTGGTGATGAAGGTATCAAAGGTGCAGGGAGAATACAGTAAGTAGAAAATGATCACTCTTCCCTGGAGCGTGGCCACTGATTTGTCTTACGGTTTGGTGTGGGTTGGGGTGTTTGGAAATACAGCATTGCATTACAAGAAAGACTGAAAACTAGAAACAAGGAACTGACAGGTGATACTCCATTTTAAAGACATTATTTTTAATTTCTACAATGTTCGACTGATCTAAATACAGACTTCTATGAAAACAGAGGTTAAAACTATAGATAATCAAAGCTGGTGTTTATATCAAGTAACTTTATCTCCATGTGCAAAGGAGATAAGAGAGCTGCATTAGCACATGGGAGGCCAAAATGACCAAAGCTGTTAAGGAAAATAATATGCAAATACAGGTAGAGATGGATTTTACAAAAGTGCTTTGCAATGATGTGCCTGGGGAATGCTTGCAGACCTTGAGTGTTTTAAATGTAATTACTCTTCATAAACACTTGAACATCTTCAGAGTTACTTTGTTTTGATCCTGGGTCCATAGAGAGTCTCCCATAACTTTGGTTAGTAGTTTGTATGGAAAACAAAATTTGTTGGGAAATGAAAGGCAACAACAAACTGCACTGTCTCTTGAGTCCTCTAACCCTGCCAAGTTCTACCAAACACTTCTGTGTTATGGGGGCTTTTCTTTTCAGCTTGAAACTTTTATAGTGTCACTGGACATGGACATGTGGAATTCTGCTCCTCCAGAATGCCCCAATGTGTTGAGTGACTCACTGGTACAAGACTCTCCAACAGAACTTCTGTACTCCTGCAACGCCTCTGTTCTTGACACAAACTGTGCTGGAGGAGTAATTTGAAAAATCAGCTTGTGAGGATTTCATATTGAAATTAGATGGTATAAATGATGTTGTGTCTTCACATGTATGTATGCTGGCTGCTTCCTCCTGTTAGGAAGCCTTGCCTCTACTTGGATGTCGTAGCAAGACAAAATGCATGGAAAGATGAAGGCAGACTTCACTGTGATTTTAATTATTGGTTGAAATAATGATTTTGTTGTATGGTAATATGTATTGGGTATCCTCTAAATGTTTAAATGTATGATCACTTTATTTAATCAGATGTTTTTGTTGTCTGTTTTGTTCTCAAGTTACTGAGTGCTGAGGGGAATCTTAGTTGGGAAGAACTGGAGAACTTCAGAATCTCTCCTAGCATGCATCTTAGATGGGAATTTTTTTGTTTGTTTATGAATTATTAGCTCTAAAACCTCTTTTTCCCTTTAAAAAAAAGTTTTAATTGCTAATTAGTAATAATTCAAATCCCATCATCTAATCCCCACAATTCCAGATCAATGTGAGCAAAATCTGACATGCTTTCTGTCTCTCCAGCAGAAGCATATCCTGAAAATCCATTAAGAATCTAGAGTTCTCTGCAATCCGTATCCCTTGGTATAAACAAAACAAATTATGGTTTTGATCATCTCATTCTTTTAAACATGAAAACAGGATCTAGAAGTTCCAATCTCTAAACTTTAAAATATGATTTTACTTTCCACTTTCACTAGATGTCATGTAACCAGCAAAAGTGAAGGCAGTGAAGTAAAATAACACATTAAAAGCCAGGACTGCTAAAAGTGAGACAAATAATTCTTCTAGCAACTCACGGAGGTCTGTTATAAAGTAATTTGTCTCCAAGTTGGCAGCCAGCAGAGCTCATGCTGAATGTAAGCCAGGCCTTTAAAGCTCTAATATTACAAGGGGAAATCACAAGAGGGTTTGATTTATTTAAAAACTGACAAAGATCAGACAGCAAGAGATGAAGAGCCGTGTATGTTTTCAATCATTCCTTCTGTCTAAAAATTAAATATATTATTTCCAATTAATAGCAAGTTGGCTTTTTGTTCCTTTCATATTTTGATAGTATCCAAAAATAACAGTAAGTTGTGCCATCACGTACTTTTTTAGCAAACAAATCAAACAGCCAAAATACTGTGGGTTTTCTAAATAAGGTCTTAGAAACTTATGTTATATATGATCTATATTTAAAAGTACAAGAGTAGTTAGTTTGCTTTGCATTTGTCTTAAATCATGTTAAACGCCTTAGTCAGGTTTTATAACTGTGATAAGAAAAACAACACTGGTACTTCTGATGGCACAGTAATTTTCATCAATTCCTAGAATACTTTAAATAACTGTAGCTTTCTTAGTGTAAAAATGGACCTTTTCATGTAGAGAGCTATGTTACTGCGTTCCTGTAAGAAGCAAGGCAAAGTGGCAGTAAGGTTTATTCTGAAGTTTTCTGTCCTTAACATGCAGCACTGTAAATGGGAGTATTTTTGTCTGGGTTCTGGACCCAGTCTAGATGAATGTCACCTGAGGTCATTACTACTTTCTATCCCTCTCATCACCAATATATGAGTAATCCCCACTCAGGACTGTTCCAGCTCTGGATTTCAGCTGTGTAACACTGCTGAGTTTTAAACAACATTGCTTGTAGCCTCCAGTGAGCCCACTGGCAAACCTGGCTCCTCTCCCCTCCTCATGGACACCCAATCCAATGGCTGGTTGCCACATTTTCATGGGGAAATGCTCCTGGCCTGCATCCCATGGACTCCTTGGTACTGCACAAATCCCTTGGCTTTGCATTGAAATCCTGCCCAGTGCACTCAGACCTTTCTCCTTTTGCATTTCTCGGGCAAGGAAGGAGGGAAAGGACAGCAGAGGCAGATGGGGTTTTCAGTGACTTCTGACAGTGGGATCAACGATGGGCATTGTAAGTGTGAACAGAAAAACTGCCCAGTGCAGTCAGCAACGTGTGTGGCTGAACTGCCGCTCAAAGGGGCTGGCAGGTTCTCCATGAAAAATGCAAGTTAAGAGAAGTGGTTACCAAAAGGACTGGGAATAGCAAAGGGACTGGTTTTGGGTGGCTGTGACTGCTACAGGTGATTAAGAGTTGAAATCAGTTTTGTGGAATGCAAAACCCTCAAGCATAAGCTGCTTCCCCTCCTCATTGCCCTGCTGCTTTTCCCCTTAGGTTAATGCCTGGGCACTCCAACAAGGAGCAGGCACATGAGCTGGCCCAAGGGTGGATGCCTTGAGCTTTGGAGGACTTGGGGACAGGCTGGTCCTTTTCCTCAGCAGAAGTAAGGACTGAGCAGCATCAGCAGGGAAACAGCCTGAGAAGATGTGCAGTGATGAGCAATGCCTCTGGTGTTGGCCAAGAGTTTCAGGGTGTCCTTGCAGTTGGTGGGGGAGAGGTCTGTAGTTCCTGAACCAAGCAGAAGTTAAGACATTTTTTTCACATATTTCTTGTTTGGTGAAATTTAGAGCTCCCTATGAGGAAAATGAATACAAGTGCCTAGGAACTAAAACCACGTCAGAGAGAAAATCAAGCACAGGACTTGTGAAATCAGCTCTGGCATTTGTTACAGTTACCTGAACAGACACTTTTCTTCAAGCTCTAATCTGACATGAAAATACCATGTTAAGTGAAGCAATCTTCATTCTTCCATATTTTTACCTTTGATAGCAAAGCAAGTTGCCTTGGTAAACAAAGATGATTTTGTCACAGAATAACTGCCTTGTTTTTCTGTGAGTTACATTTTTTGAAAGACAGAAGGTACAAAATACAGAAAAAGGGTAACAGTACTGAATTTAGTTGTGTATTAAGATGTAGTTTAAAAATGCAAATTCTGTTCTCAGATAAACCTGCAATGATTTTTGTACTGATCTCAACTTCACCAAAATGTGAATTTGCTGATAGAGCTTATGAGCTTGTCTGAGGGATGAGAATGGATTTGTTTCCCCCTCATTTTGTATCATGAAGATCAGAACTTCCCCAGTAAGAGAATGATTCTACTAATTATTCTTAAATTATAGTAAACTTAGGAATTCTGAAGTCTCTGTGTTGCAATGGCATTGGTATCACAGAATCTGAAGAGCAGGATGCTGTGAAGACTGAAATTGTATCATACCCTGAGTGCAATACACCACTTCTGGTTTGGACTAAATCATCAGCCATGGAGAGCTGCAGAGAGCAACCACGCAGGTCAAAATAACAATAATGAGATGATCTAACCTGTGGAGAAAGCCCTGTTCAGGAGTTACTCAGTTGCCAACTTGATCTATTTTGCCAAAATACGCGTTTTTAAATTGTCGTATTTAAACCTTCACCATACTTCATGGGCATGAAGAAAAATGTTCTCTGATTCTGAAAACCACTTTTCTGTGAGTCTTGGCTTCCTGATTTCCTGTCACTGGGAGATGACTGTCCTACCTACTGCCATGGCCAGTACGTACCCAGTACCCACTCAACTCCCTTTTCAAGGAGCAAAGACAAAACCTTGCAGGGATTTACTACTTGTGGTTATTTTGGCAACAAGTGACGAGCGCATTTTTGGAGCTGCATTTCTCAGAAGTCCCGTGTCTTGTGATTTGGCCCCCCTGAAAAGCTGGCTGACAGATCGCAGTCACACCGAGTTAGAGCTTTCTGAGCTGCAGTGGAATGAGCGTTGGAAATAATCGCGTGTGGGCGTTGAGCAGCGGGGAGTATGTGGAATGCTAAATAGACAGGTCCAGGATGCTGGAGTATTTTCCTCATCTGAAGTAGCTCATTATCTGGAAAAAACATTATTTTACTGGCTGGAAGTCAAAGAAGGGGCCTCTTCATATGGAGAGGAAGCAACAAGCATGCCTGGAGAAGACTGCAGGCTTATTTATGCTACCTGCAAGGATCAGCCAGTCTTTCAGGGGGATTGATGGTGTGGTGTTTAAGTGGATTGATCCCAGCCTTCAGTTGTTATTCTCCTCTTGCATGCCATCATCCAGATAGCAGTTCCTGTTTGTATTTACTGCTGCATTCAGCTTCTTTTTCTGTTGACTGTAGAAGTGATTTGCAAAGATCCCAACTGAAGCTGGAATGGTTGATACAGGATTGTGTATTTATTTTTTCTTTTCCTCGTGGCCATTTCCCAGACAAATCCTTCATTAAAGCACTAAAGTTGTCTTGAATTGATTGTTTAAGGGTGTCCTCTCACCTGGGTTAAAATGGATAGAAAAGGGATGTGAGCCATCTCCTCTTCTACTGCTCTTTCCCAGCATCTTTGTCCTCACCAGGTGTCTGAAAGCACTGAAACCTCCCAAACCAAAGGTTCAGGTATTTCTTGCCTGGAACATCTTTTGTAAATCCTCACTGAAGTCTAAGGACTTCAACAGCCACTTTTACCCAGAATAAATTAAAGGAGCAGATAGGCTTTTTATCATATTAGGAAATAAAATCAGTAGAGTGTTCTTCAAAAGACAGAGCACAAGAAGAAATCTAAAATACTCAACTGGAAATAGAACAAAAAAACCCACAGGCTTTAAAACACAGCTGGAATTATTTGTAAAAGGAATAAAGAAAACCTTTCACTTCAAACCTGGATGCTGAGGCATGATTTACAGAATGAGATCACCTTTTTATTGGAGTAGCAACACAAATCTACAGAAAAGTAAGGACCAGAAAATAGGAAAAAAACTCCAAGAAATATTTGGCCAATTTGAAAACTGTCACCGGCAGCAGAGGACAAGTTAAGTAAAGGCATCAAAAACAAGTGAAAGCAGACATCTGGATTTGAAATCCAGTTCTGGAAAATTGTATAGGACCAAACACTGACAAGGCTTTAGCTTCCCCCCTAAAGAATGAAGATCTCTGTGATATTGTCTCTCCATCAGTATGGCAGCCCTACCTTCACAATTTGAACTTATTGCCAATTTTAAGGAGATCAGGCAGCCAGGTCAAGTCAAAATATCTGTAGCTGAGAGTCAGACACATGTGCTGCCTCTTTCTTAGCCACAGATGGAACAGCTGGACACAGCAAAGGATGGTAGGAGGCAGGAGTTGAACAGGACCTTCCACAGGACAGAGAGGTGAAGGCACAAGGTCAAACCAAAGCTGCCCTGGTGGTGGCCAATGGTGCTCACTGGAGAAGAGCTGCAGCCAGAAGGCAAATGCACTGCAACACTTTCACAACACCCTCCTCTTCCCCCAAATCACTCTGCCCTAGCTCAAATGTACCTATTGCCATCTGAGAAGCAAAAAAAAGTGCTTTGAGGAATCTCCTTGGTTCACTTCAGCACTATCAAGAATAACAAGAGCATGGAAAAAAAATCAAAAAAATATGGAAGCAAAGCAACTCACAACTGGGATTTGGACCTCAGGTTAAAATCTGTGAAAGAAGGCCAAAGATTTTCTGAGGGTTTGTGGACTGCGTGTTATTTCCTTGTAGTTTTGTCCAACAGAATAGGAAGCACCTGGTAATGTGAAAGACAAAAGCTGCTCTCCAAAAGCCACATAGTTTTGTGTGCCAAAAACTTTTGTTGAAAAAGACTTGCATTTGTTCCTGACATATTTTGCATTGTTAAAAAAATGTAAGGTGGTCTTTGAAAAAAGAAGTCAATAATACAAAAGTGGAAGCACATTTTGATCGGGGAAAAAAGCCATAGAACAGGTTTCTGTGACTATTAGGCAGGCCAGGAAGGAGCCTTCTCAATTCCTTGGGAAGATCCCACATAGGATGATTAGGATGCGGTGGAGATGGAATAAAATCTGGGGGTGAAAAAGTTATTTTCCAGATGTCCCTATCCACAGCACGGGGTTTTGGACTAGATGTTCTTTAAGGCCTCGTCCAACCCAAACCACTCTGTGGTTCTATGATTTTTTGTTCGGTTCTCGCCTGTTCAGTGCAAGCTCCTGCTAATGTTTAATGTACAATATAACCTGTGTTCACCACAAACATGAAAGCAAGTGGCGCTTCCCTTGACGACGGCAAGAAGCGCCAGCAATCCGTTACCAGTTGTTACTCGCTATGAAACGTATTTTAGCTAGTGAATGAAACTGGTGCTATAGGAAGTCCTGTAGTAAGCGCTGCAGAAACATAATTTACCAACATTCCCTTTAAGAACGCAGGTTCGGCGGGCGAGCTCCCGCCGGCTGTGGGCCGGGAGCGCCGGGCGCTGCGCAGGGCCGGCTCCGGCTCCTGAGGGCAGCGCCATCAGGCGCCCGCGCGCGGCCTCTCCGCGTGACGTCACGGGCGGCACCACGTGACGTCACGGGCCAGGCGGCGGGAGGAGGAGGCGGCGCCCCCGGGGCCGCTCGGTCCGCCCGGGTCGGGCCTCGCTGTAAAACCCGAACCCGCTGGAAACGAACTAAACAAACTGCGCCGTGCTGCCGGTGCTGACAGCCACACGGACACCGGAGCGTCGGGCACTGCCCGCCCCTGCGCTGCGCTCGCTCCACGGCCGCTCCTCGTGGGGGCTCAGCTGCGAGCGGCTGAGCGGCTCTTGCTGCCCCGGCGTGACCCTCGCGGGTGTTTGTCCTTCTCCCGGCGCCTGCTTAGGTTTCAAAGTTACTTTTGCAGCGCAGTTAGGGCTTTGGGCACCTTCCACCACACCAAGTTTTTCAGAGCTCCATCCAACCTGGCCTTAAACACTCCAGGGATGGGGCATCACTGTGGGTAACCTGTGCCAGGGCCTCAGCACCCTCACAGCTAAGAACTTCCTCCTGATATCCAATCTGAACCTAAATTCTATGAGTTTGAAGCCATTCCCCCTTGTCCTGTTACTCCATGCTCTATGAACAGTCCCTCTGCCTCTTTCCTGCAGGCTCCCCTCAGGTACTGGAAGGTCACAGTTTGGTCACCCTTCTCTTTTCCAGGCTGAACAGCCCCAACTCTCAGCCTTTCCTCAAGGAGAGCTGCTCCATCCCTCTGATCATTTTGGTGGCTTTCTCTGGCCTCACTCCAACAGCTCCACGTCCTTCCTGTGCTTGGACCCCAGATCTGGACACAGCACTGCAGGTGGGGTCTCACCTGAGCACAGCAGAATCCCCTCCCTGCCCTGCTGCCCACAGGGCTTTGGATGCAGCCCAGAACAGGGTTAGTTTCTGAGCTGCCAGAGCACACTGCCACATCACGTCCAGCCTCTCATCCACCAGCACCCCCAAGTCCTTAAATAATTTTTGTTCATGTTCTTCAGGAGTCACACTACTGTGTATTCCTCCACTGTTTCTGTAGCTCTACAGATGTAGAGCAGGAAACTGTAACAAGGGAGGGTCAAGATCAGGACTGATGGAAGTATGACAGCCAGGAAGGAGAGCTGATAAATACTGGGAGAAGCTTGAAAGTGAAAGGATGGGTCCAATGTGATCTTACAAAGTGGAAGCAGCAGTTTCCTAAATGAAATGTAAGTGGACATGAAGAATATTTTGAGATGGAAGTGGTTTGACCAAACTGACTTGATGTGGAGGAAGTGTTATGAAATTATTGAGATAAGTCAACCATATGTAAAAATACATACATCTGGAGATCCAAATATATGCAAAGGCCTAATTAAGATTCCCAGTCTGGAGTTATGCTCCTAGTTAGTGTTTAAGTGGCATCTCTATCTTCATTTTCAAATGCATTGGCAGAGTGAGATAGAGCAGCAGACTGGGACAGCCACACAGTCAGACCCTGTGGCCTGGCCTCGCCGTGACATTCCCAGCCTCTGGCTGCCAGGCAACAGCCTTGTGACACCACAGCTGATGCCACCACCTTGCCCGGAGCCCGCGGGCACCGCTCGGCTCAGCCCGGGCTGAGGGCCAGAGCTCGCAGCTCCTCAGGCAGCTCGGCCATGCCCCGCCCGGGGCTCTCCCTGCTCCTGGGGCTCTCCCTGCTCCTGGGGCTCTGCGTGGCCTCGGTGCTGCCCAGCAGCCTCCGAGCTCACGGCTGTCCCACCAGGAGCACGGCCCGGCTGCACGGGCCAGCCCAGGACAGGCAGCAGCCGCACCCTGGCGCGGGCAGTGCCAGCCCGTGGTCCGGGCAGCTGCGCTGCTGCTCCTTCTTAGCCCTGTCCCTGCTGCTCGCCGCGCTGTGCCTCGGCTGCAGCCTCCGCAGAAAAGCCAAGAGGCGGCGCAGAGAGGTGAGGGATGGGCACCAGGCAGCTGGGATGGTGCCAGGGGGCCCGCAGCTAAACCGAGCCCCCGTGGAGAGGAAAGCCTGGGCAGGTATCCAGGGTCCTCAGCCCCCTTCCTCCCGGGAGGAAACAAGGACAGGCTGAGGCACCAGAAGAAGGCAGAACCTGCCCGAGGTGTTCCCCACACACCCCGCGGCCTGGGGCAGCCCAGCCAGGCCCCAGGAGAGCCCGAGGGGGCTCAGCCCCTCTGCCCCTTCCATCGTGCTCCCTGCCCTGTGTCTCCCAGGAGAAGGCCTGGACACGCTCAGCCTGGCCCAGCAGCTGCTGCCTGGCTGCCCGCTCCTCCCTCAGTGACGAGCTGATCGGCCGCCAGGAGGAAAACTCGGCCTCCATCGGGAGCTTCCTGCGGCACCTGCGCCAGCGCTGCCTGCGGGGGAACGCGCCCCAGAGAGGGAGCAACAGCAACGCGGGGAAGGACTTAGACGAGGAGGCAGCACTGTTCTCCGATTGAGAAAACAACACCTGCTAGGCAAATGGAGCAATATATGCAGGATTTATAACCCAGCTTTTTTATTATTATTATTATTAAAATGATTTATTTAGAAAGACGGCTTTTGTTAGTAGTGAATGACTTCATTGCCAGAGAGGTACCATAGAAATTTTGTTTGCAATAATTGTAGTTTGGCTGATGCAGGTGACTTTCTGGCAGCTTGTTTGCAGAGAATGAATGATACTGTCCACTGTTGCAAGAAGCAGTGTAACAGCTACATGCTGGGCTTACTGCTAGGAAAACAAAACTGAGGAGTTAAAATCTGCTTCATCTTCATCAGAGGGGTCAGGACAATCTTTTATATATAAAAGTACATCCTTTCACTTCTCGTGGTGGAGCTTGAGCAAGAATTCAAGTAAATTCTTCAAACAGAACAACCTTGTCTTGATCTTATAAAAGCTTTAGAGCTTCAACTTTAAAAGGCTGAGCTTTGCAAATGGGAATCTGAGGTGTCAGCTAAAATTAATTTACAATATAAGTAAATCCATAAGGACATCTGGACTCATTTCATGGTTCTACAAAGAAGAGGAGCAGGGGGTGGAAGTGTGGAGGCACTTTGGTGGACAGTGTCGACTGGGATAATGAAGTGTCTCACACATGCACAGCTGGTTCCCAAGACTGATGACAGTGACAAACAGAGAAGGTATCAGGGAAACGGGATTCATATACAGCTGCCTTTGATCCTGGGAAGGCAGCTTCACAAAACAATGTGTCACCTCTACAAGGAAGTGGACAGAAATTAATAAAAACTTAGTATCTTTAGCAGAACACAATAGTCAAATGCTCATTGGAGCAGAAAGATGTAAAATATCTGATTGTTGCAAGAATTTCCTAGCAAGTCTATTATGACATCTATGTATTTTTCATCAACAAATTTAGTTTTGAGCAGCTATCAGAAGTCACATGTGTAGATGTATATGTATCCTGCATATCGATATATGTGCATATTGTGCATCGTATTATATAGTGCATACTGTGTTATATGTATGTATAGCGATATGATACACGTGTATTGCATATTAATGTATGTATATTGCATATTGCATGCTATACCTTGATGATATGTATCTACATTGTATGCTGATATATAGATGTAGAATATATCTGGATATTGATAAAAAATATGTGTATTGATATGACATATAGATATGTAGCGTATTTATATCTATGTACATTGCATATTGCATGATATACACATGATACGTATGTATGAGATATACATGATTTATATGTATATGGCATAGATATATATGTACATTACATACTGTATGATGTGTATATTGATTATAGGCCGATATGATATATACATTGCATAGATATATGCACATTACACGTTGTATGATGTGTATATTGATTATAGGCCGATATGATACATACATTGCATAGGTATATGCACATTACACGTTGTATGATGTGTATATTGATTACATACCGATATGAGATATACGTACATTGGCGTGCGGCGCACGGTAACAACACCGGAGGCCGGTATCCACCCCGCTGGGACACAGTTGGTGCCCGGGGGCTGTGCTGCTGTACAGGAGGCCGAGGCCGAGGCCGAGGCCGAGCCCGGCGGTGCCCACCGCAGCGGAGCGGAGCGGAGCGGAGCGGGGAGGCGCTGCCGGGCCCGGCCCCGCCATTCCCGCGCGGCCCCGCCATTGGCGCCGCGCGCCGCCAATCCACAGCGCCGCCACTTCCGGCCGCGGGGCGGGCCGGGCCAATGGGCGCGGGGCGGGGGCGGGCCGCCTCATGCTCACCGGGGCAACGAGCGGGCGGGCCCGGATGGCGGCGGTGCAGGGTGAGTGCGGCGCCGCCGCGGGGCTGCCCTGACCCGACCCGCCGCTGCCGCCTGCCCCGGCACGGCCTCGTGCAGCCCGCGGGCCGGGGACGGGCCGCGCTGCGAGGCGGCAGCGCGCGGGCTGCCCCGCGTGACGTCACGGGCCGCGGCCCCGCGTGACGTCACGGGGCTCCGCGCCGGCGGGATCGGGATCGGGATGGGGATGGGGATGGGGATGGAGCCGTGGGAGTCCCGGCCCTGCGCGCTCCCGGCGGGGCTCGGGGCTGCCTCGGCCTGACCCTCGCGTGTGTTTGTGCTCGTGTTCCTCCCAGCGCCTGGCCAGGAGTCACAGTGACTCTTGCGGTGCAGTCAGGGCTGTGGCTGCTGCGGTCAAATCGCTTTGGTTCCTGTTCTCCAGCTGCCACGCTGCTGTGTGCTCTCGCACCGCTTCTGTCGCTGTGCGGATGGACACCGGGGAATGCATGTGTAGCAAGGAGGAATGAAGTCAGGAATGGTGGGACTGATAAATCCTAGACGAGGCTTGAAAGGGAAAAGTTGAGTGCAGTGCGAGCTTAACAAGAGGAAGCGGCAGGTTTGTGAATGAAATGTGAAAGGACTTGAAGAGCAGTTTGAGGTGGGAGGGGTTTGACAGAGTTGAGTCGGTGTGGAGGAAGTGTTACGAACTCGAGCAAACGACAGAGATAGGTTGCCTGTGTGTTCTCTGGTAGAAATAAACACATCCTTAGACCCAGCTGATGCAAAGGCCTAATTAGGATTTTCTGCCTGCAGTTACGCTATTTGTAAGTCTTTAAGTGACATCTCCATCTTAATACTCAAAAGCCATTTAATAATCGTTATTGCTTTCCCTACCACCACACTATTTTTTCCGTTCCTGTTAAAGTTCCTTACTTGCTCCTCTGTCACTTTACTGATGTCTGTGCTGTGCCCTTGTTGCAGGAGTGCCTTTCTGTAGGCTCTAACAAGAGGACCAAGGGTTGCTGGAGCCTTCTTCGCTATTGTTAGTGATGAATACTTGAAATTTAGCATTGAAGTTTATTACAAGTGACCATTACACTTGGATATAATCCAGAAATACTCGTTCTCTCTGTAGAGCCTGTGTATTGTAGTGACCTTTCACTTTGTATCAAGACATATATAATGATAACAATAAATCCGTATTCAATTTTGAAAAGTAAATTTATATATGTATGAAGACTACTAGGTATGTTTAGCATTTAAGAAGAAATGATGGTAACTAATGAACTTCCTCCAGAGCTGTTCTGATTCCTCTTATCAAGAGAAGAGTTATGGCAAACTATCTGGTTTGTTCTGTGGCAGATCTTGCTAAACATCATTTCCATGGTTCAGGCCATTTAAATGGCGTGGTATTTAATTGCTGGACTAAGCCATGTAGCATTTGCAAAGTCAGTGGTTTAAGTTTTATGCATTAAACATCTCATTTTTCCACTTCTGTTCACCTTCCTGTGATCTTGGGTTGGTTTTTGAGATGGTAGGAGTGATAGACATTACACAAGGGAATAGAGGTGTAGCGTCTGAGAATGGTTTGGATTGGAAGGGACCTTAAAATTCATCTAGCTCTTAATATATAACCTATCTTAATATATTACAGAGGTTTTCTCCCTTTCTGCATTAACACTGTGTGCTTTTCACTTCTTTAGGTAATTCAACATGTGGGATGTCTCTGTTTCTATTTTACCTGCTGAGCTAGACAGATGTTTTTGAGTCAGGATTAATGTGTGGTAATAATATGTGGATAATAGCAGCAGTAAATACAGTTTGCTTGGTGACTCCTGATAAATACATCATTCTGTATAGTTACTTTTTTGTTTCATGTACTAGACCTTACTGACATTATTTCCATTAGCTTTCTCTAAACATTCATTTCCTTAACATTCTAAGGGTAACCATCAAAAGCAATAGAGTTACTAAATCATTTGAGCTTGACTTAGGCATGTTGTGGTTCCCTAGTAATCGTGGTAGCTCTGCTTACCCAGACAAACATTATATGACTGTTTTAGGCTTATTTGGTTTTGTTTTAGAAATACTTTTCATTAAAGAAAAGTTAATTTATTTTTTTCTTTTCCTACTGCAAATTAGTGGGGAATTATAAGGAGATGGGATGAAACAGTGTAGAAGAATAGGAGTTCATTATAGGATCTTAAACAGCTATTCCCTGCAAAAGAAAGGAAAAGGTATGGTGTTTTAAAGGGTTACTCATGTGCTAGTTAGGTGTGATGGGTGGAGAAATGAATTGTGTTGTTGTAAAACAGGACACCGTGGAAACCAAAACTTACATTAGCAATTCCTTTCAGTGGCTGGCAAGATCAGTAGGTTCAAGATGTGTTGTAGTAAAAAGGCTGCTTTCAGTTTGCAACTTCGATTATTTGAAGTCTCATTAGTGCTGTTGGCGAGGGAAGAGGTAGAACTTAGAAGCCCTCATTTGGAGAGGTCTGTTCCCCATGGTTCCAACCTCTCCCCCCAGAAGTTCTTTCTGAGGTTATTTGTGTGAAATTCATCTCTTGAAATCAGTGTCTAACGTACACATCTGATCTGGTTTTAGGATGATTTCTCTCCAGAGTTTATTTTTGAGTGGAAGAGTGCTCCTTCCCAGTAGAAGATGGTGATCCTAATGTACAGTCATGGAGAAGGGGCTAAGTTCAGTAGAAGTGTTACCTTCCAAATCATCTCAGGTTACAGCTGTAAAAGTGGTGGTCAAAGAGCCCGAAGCAAAGCAGACCCAAAGAGGGAAACGAGTGGGATTTGTGCTTGTCCATGCAGGTAAGATGGGGAAGCAGAACAGCTGGAATGGAAATAATGCATGTTTTGATACCAAACAAGATATCAACAAAATTTTTATAGTGGATTTGGACTACTAGTGTGCTAATAAAGGGACATTAACTCTGTGCAAATCCGGGAATGGGGAGTTTGATTGCAAGTTGCACTGGAAACTCTTATTTAAAATGTAGCTATTTGGGTGTTCTGGGTGGTATTTTTGTTGTCCTCGACAAAGAAAACCCCTACATTTAAATGATGATAAAATGTCATATTCTGCAGTTGTCTGCTGGGCTTGGCAAACCCACAAAATGGGGGAGATATTTCAGTCTGTTTCTTTATCTATGGAAGGATCAAAGAGAGTAATTTCATTAGTGATAGTTTCTTGTCTAGCTTGTCCATGAGGACAGTCCAGCTAAGGCCTTCTGAAACCTCCTTGGGCTGTGTGTTGCAGAACTCTTTTTACCCTTTTGAGATTTTTCTTCCAAGTCTATTTTTTTGACCTTGTTCATGTTTGACTTACTGTTTACTCTTTCCACATGTAATGAAGGGCTCCTCTACTCAAATCTGATACAAAAATTATGTATTATGTGTGGCTTGCTCATAAATTCTTCTCTCAGGTTCTTTACTAAATACTATGAACCATGAAGTTAACAGTGCTTATATCTGGGTGTGTGTTTGTTTTGAGCATCTGTGTGAGAACATGAGGTGAAACAGACAAAAGTGGCCTGGTGATGCCTAAAATATTTGAAAAGCCAGCATGTTATTTGCTTTATAAAATCATTAGGGTTAAAAAAACAACCCCAAACCTCAAATAATTTATTTTGGGTTGATGTTTGATGACCCTGGTATTCTATTTTAAGGGTAAATGGAATTGCTCAATATAGTGTCCTTTACTGGGTCACTTTGCTAGTGTTAAAAACTTATTTTATTAGAGTTTTTCAAAACTAATCCAGCAAAGGGAAGTTGAGATAAATTACAAGCACGGTTTTAAGTGCAAAACCCGGTAACACAGAAGTAGATTTTAAATTTAAGTGTGCCACTCTTGTTTTTCTGATGCTGTATTTAGTTGAATGGTGACATTGATACATTTTTCAGGTACGGAAGTAGTGGCAGTGGCTTCAAAATAGGGCAGAATGGTTCAATACAGCAGGATAGATATAAAAGTGAAATATCTATATGATCTTCATGTCAAGGAACTCCTTATTCTAAATCGGGAGTAGCAAGCTCTAAAGATGTAACATAAACATGAGAAAATGAGCAGAATGGTAATTGTGGTAAAAAGAATATCAGAGTTTGACTTAAAACTGAGAGTTGTTTCTGATAATGGGCAGTAAAGAAAAAAGCTTTGCTGGAAATCCTCCAAGAATGAGTGAAACTGAAATCTCTTGGAACGTGTTTATGGGAAGAGATTGATGCTGATATTTTTACCTGCATGCTTTTGGATATATGATCTGTATCCTGTATTTTACTGAGTGTGTTTGATTCTGTGTTGGAATGCTTAAAGCTGTTGATCATTGATACAAAAAGGAAATGCCAGCGTAATCCAGAATAAGGAATGCTACATCTGCCTGTCTTAAATCTCTGTGTGAGCTACAGGTTGTAGTTTGCCAGGTGCTAAAATATATTTTCCTTTTGCTTCAATTGCAGGTGCAGGTTATCATTCTGAATCCAAAGCTAAAGAGTACAAGCATGTGTGCAAAAGAGCCTGTCAGAAGGTACGTGTGACCAGCTCCACAATCCTGGCCTGGGTACACAAGAAATACCTTTGGTAGCATTGTCCTTTCGGTAGGAATGGACACATCTGGACTTAGCTGCTCAGGCTGTGTGTGTTTATACAGGGAAATGAGGGAAAACAGGGCAGAAACATTTAACATCACACAGAGACAGGACAGCAGCAACGTTCTCATCAGTGCTGGAAAACAGCAGATACCAAAGAAACAGTGGGAGAACAAGAGAAGGTCACACTGGTGCCTACAAGGAGTATTCCTACAGCTTCCTGCACTTCTCAGGAGTTTCTGGAGCTAAATATGGTGTCTGTATTTTGATTTCATCCATGTCCACTCTTTGGAGTTTATTTAAACTCTAGCATCCAGGTTGCTCTGTGAACACAGGGGTTTCTAGAATTATTTTCTTCTTTATAGCTCTTACCCTCTTAATAGGAAGGGAGGTAGAAACAGGAAAAACAAAACAAAAAAATCAAAGCTGGAAAGGGAGTAGTGGCAAGACTTTCATTGCCATTACAATTAATATGTTTTCATCTCTTCCAAGAACTTTGCTTTGGAGCTGGCAAGTCCTGTCTTTTAAGTGTTGAATGAGTAGCTGGAAGACCTCTCTCTAAAATTTTTGATGTCTTTTGCGTTCTCCAGGGAGAAGGAGCTTGGGGGCTTGGCAGGATTTTTAGAAGAGTCTCAGAGTTGGTCTCTGATAATTACCACTTTGTGTTATAGTTTGTTGCTCAATCTTAATACCAATCTAATTTTGTAATGAGAGGCCTCACAAATCAACCAAAGTTAACACTGGCTTTATTAGCCCTGCTGAAAGTAATTTTCCAGCTAGTTATGTGAGATCTGCTGTTGAATTCAAGTCCAATTTGACATTTCTGTGTAGCTACTCTTGAGCTGAGTAGCCAACATCAATAACTTCTGTGAAGAATAAGCAATTTCAGGTTTGTGTTGCAGCCAGAGTTGTTTCCTGGTGTTCCCTGAGAGAGCTTGACTGCAAGGCCTTGTTCAGTATGGATCTAATAAATACTATTAGGCTCTAGAAGTTCATTGCTGTATGTGCATATAATTTGAAGGTAACATTATCTTACTTGATTTGTGTTGGCTTTTAGGTGAGGTTATGAAATTCTCTTCAGTTGTATGGTAATTGCTGTGTGTGGTACTAGAAATTTTTGTTGAATCTTGGAAAGAGATTGAAACTTGACTGAAACATTTGGTGTTTGAGGACAGCAAGTATGAGAAGTTATTTTGATATAAATTTGACCATGCAGAAATCTGCTACTAAATGCAGTGTCACAATGTCACACTAGTGAAATCATACCTTCAGATCTGCCCTCACATGGTTCACACTGACTTTTTCCAGTGCTCTTTGTTCTTATGCTCTCTTATATTTTAAACTAATTTGGTGAAGATTTTATTTTATACAGGACTAGGAAAGTGTAGTGCTCAGTCACAGAATAATAGAATTTCCTAATCATCAGCTAAAACTTCTGTTTTACAGGCAATTGAAAAGCTACAGGCTGGTGCTCTTGCAACAGATGCAGTGACTGCAGCACTTATAGAATTAGAGGTATGAATTTCTGACTAGTAGTAAATATGTCTCTCGGGTAAATCTTGCCAGACTTTTCTGTATGGGAGTATTAAATGGGAAATCTCAGTGGATTTTTGGTTTTGAGCTACACTGATTTTACCTTTTGCTTCTCCACTATATTTTGGTGTAAGTTTTCGTAAAGTAAGTACTTTATAAAAATGCAAACTGAATAAAAGTTTTCTAGCTGGTGCAATTTGGTTGTCATCTTAGGTATGCCTTATCAGATAGTCTTCACCCTTTAAGAATAAATGCAGTGATTAAAGACTCTTTGAACACTTTGTAAGGAAATTATTTCTGACTTACTGAGCTACAGACAGATTGTTCTGGGTCTGCTTCTTAGAGAGAGGAAAAATACCCTACTGCTTCTGATTATTATGACAAAATATGTGCACAGGAATAGGGCAAGTAATGCTTTTATTTCAAAACAGTACTTGTTAATTAAGATAGAGCATCTTGATGAGCAGCTGCTGGTGAGGTTTTTGGAAAAGTATGAGTGATGAGATTTTTATAGCATCTACCTTCAGTGAAGGTCCCCATAAAAGAATGTAGAAGTGAGTAAAGCCAAACATTTCTGGGAGGTAAATGAGGCAGTTTGGTCACTGTCCCAGATCCACTAATCCCTCATGACAGTAATGATGGAAACAGGTATTCCTCTTCTCCTTAGGCAGTAATTGCTTCTTCCTCTCCAACTTTATTAGCTAAATAAAAAGGAAGGCAAGGTAAGTGTTGTGCTGTAAAAATAATTTCCTGAGTTTGGAATTGATGGTAGTATTCCAAGAGGATTAGCAGTGGATTTGCTTACCCAGATGTTGGGAAAGTGTGCATTAATGTGCTTGATGGGGTTAGCGTAAGGCAGACAGTGAGTGCATACTTCAGTATGTGTTAGACTTGCTGACTGGGAGCCAGGGCTTCAGTCACACTGCTAACTTGGCAAGTGCCTTGGCTTTTAGCACTCCTGTGGGTCTCACTGAGCTGCTCAAAAATGCTTTCATGTGTTATCTTACACATTAGAGCATAGCTTGCAGAAAGCAGCGGCTATCTCTCTAATGGAATTATTTACGATCCACTTCCCTAGGCTCACTGAGGCTGCTCTCACTCCATGAGGCTGGTTTGTGTGGCAGCCCCCTCCTCAGTGGAAAACAAAAATAAAGATCTACTTTGGGTTGTGATTTTTATCGTATTCCTGGGCTACAGAGGAAAACATAATTTGAGAAGCTTAACCGAGCAGTTATAGATCTCTTTGCAGCTGTGTCTGGGGTAAATATTTTATATGTTTTTGTTATCCCCAAGGGACTTTTCTTTTATTTTAGTAGGTTTAAATACTCTGAAATAGCTTCTGTAGAACAAGTTATGGCTTTAAGATGAAATTAATAAGTTTTTCCAATTATTCCAATCAGAAACCTTTCTCTTCTTATCTGTCTTGGTACTACTGTGCTGATGCCTGCCATCATTCCACTTTCTGGTTCTGCAGTTGTCTTAGGTAGTATTTTTATGTGTTCTGTTGCACAAAACCTTTTTCTTTCCCTTTTTCCTGCTTTTAAGGTGAAATGTTATTTTGTTCAGGTTGTACTGCAGTCGTTAATGTAATTATTTGCTTTCATTTATTCACTAAGTGACTTACATAATCTCTTAATTGAGGGTTCTGTCTGTAACTGGAATAGGGAATGCTGGGTTTGGGATTTGAGCTTCTTGTTGATTAAAGTAGTCAGTTATGCAGTTACATTGAGGAAAAGTCAAATTCATACTCAAAACAGAAAATGGTGTAGTTTGCAGAGGCAGTTTTTTGGCTCTGGTAAGAGAAACTCCCAAGTGTTGGAATGTCAGCTTCCAAAATATGGAAAGGTTTGTATCTACTCAGACCTCGTTCTGAGCACCACCTCCAGACATCTCTGTCATTTCTGGAGCTGCATCTTCTGGTGTAGTAATGGTGGTTTTTCTGTTGCTCTGTGGAAAACAAACTGCTCGTGGCAAGTCAACAAAACAATCAGAATAGTTTTTCTCACTAATTGCAAGATTTTATGAGTAAAAATACAGGTTGATGTTGACGGTCTCTCTAGTGAGGTGTCACTCCCTTTTGTTTATACTTTATGCTAAAGATAAAGTGTTCTAGCATTTGAAGTTGGCAAATACATAACAAAAATCTGTGTGAAACTATGTTTGTTTTCTTGTCTCCCTGTTACACAAATGAAGATGTAGAACAACAAAAGATTGTATTCAGTGATAACAGATTTCATTGTGAAGTATACTGACTGATATTTTGGTTTCTGTAGGACACATTGCTATGAGTTTATCTGAAATATTTAATCCCTTTTACAGTTCTCTCAGACTTTTAATGCTGCATTCCAAACATTTGTAGTCTCTGCAAGGGACAAACATCTTTTCGTGGAAATCTCACAAAAGATGAATTTTTCTCCTCAGTTCCGCTCAATTACAAAACTCCTGTTACACAGGATTTCAGCTCATCCAAAAGGCATCACTTCAAAGACTTGTTGAGGCACAAGAGTTGCTCTTGATCTTTTATGAGCAAGCTGACAGTTTGCTTGTGGTATGCTGTCTGTGTTTTATTTTTTCAGCTCTTAAGTGCAGAAAGAACAGCCTTTCTTTGTTGGACTGTGCGACTCTCAGTGAAATGGCGTTCTGTGAATACAATAATAATTAACTATTAAGTTAACTAGAGGAAAAGGTGGATTTCTTTTGCAAAGGAGCAAGACTTGACACAGAATATTGTTAAAACAATTGCGCTGGTCTTCATAAGCATCAGCTGTATTTGATAAGGTCATTAAGGCAGGTACGTTTTCTGATCTGAGAGCTCTGGCATTGCAGAGAAATAAATGCACGTGTTACCTCTGTCAGCTTTTGGTAATAAAATGGTCTGGATAAGGTATTTAATAAGAGTCATGATTTACTCTGTTTACTTCTACAAAGACATAATTGCAGTACTGTTAGTTTTTGCACTCTTGATGTCAGCCACCATATGATGCCTGGATTTTTCTTGAAACACAAAAGAGTTATTAAACAGGTTTTTTTTTTTGTGGGGGGAAGAGTCCATACAGCTCACTTAAAACATGCTGTTTTCAGCAAAACCACATGTTGATTTGCATTTGTGTCTGGCTGTGAGAAAATTATGCAATTTCAAGTTTTTCTTTGACTATTGAGCACTTAAAGAGGTCTCCTGATCAGGTACTAGAGACAGGAAGATAAAGTGGTTGTAAAGAATGATGAAGATATCAAATAGTTTCTAAGCTCAGTGTAATCCTTCATTAATATGTGTGTAGATTACTTGTTTCTCTATCTGACTTCAGTAGAATGTTCTTTATGAACACCATTTAAATTGTAAGTTAATATGATTGATGGGGAAGCAAATGTCACATTTTGAGTTCCAGTCTCCTTGCTACTGAAATTGCTCAGTTTATTTTGCATGATGTTGTAGATAAATGCAAAGAATGTTTTATACCTGTTGTTATGCTCAAGCAGTGTGTTTCCATGGTTGTCAGCGAAATCTTGCCGTGAAAGAACGTTTTTCTTGAATTGTTTTTTTCTGTTTTTTGGGTTTTTTTTTTATTATTTTCCTAGTAATTAAGACTTTTGAATGTGCAATCTTAGTCCCAAGGACTTCTCTTTCAAGCAGAAGCAGCCTTGTTGTATTGAGGCAGTCACCATAGATAAACTTTTAATGGGTAATGGAATGGAAGTTGCTAATTCTAGTTAAAAGCAGTACCATGATGTTTTGCTGCAGAGTGACTGTCAGTAGTTTGTGACAAAAGTGTTGTCTACAAACATTTTTGCTGGTGTAATTGAAAGGGATGTGACTCATCCTTGCAGACTATTGATTGTTGTCATGAAATTCCCACAGAAAAATAAATTTTAAAATTACAATATGTGAAAAGAAGCGCCTGTAGACTTTGAATTTATTTTAGAAGTTACAAATAAGCCATGGCAAACACTGTATCAAAGATGGATGGAATGTTCTTTCCTGTTCATTGAAAACCGAGCATTTTAACTATTTGCCTAGATGTGTTACAGAGTTGAGTAACATCTTCAAGCATTCCAATTTTGACCACAGCTAGAAGCTTCAGGATGCCTATATTTGCTGTCAGAACATTTATAAATTTTGAGGTAAAAAGGATTCTAAAAACGATACCTTCACAAGCTTGAGAGTTTTTGCAAGAGGGGGTACCCTGGGAAAACAAAATCCTTATTTCACATCTTAAAGCTTTCTCTTGCCTCGTTTGCTACAGGTTTACATGGTAAATTAGAGATGCTTTTGTGGAGCAATGGCTGGGAAGTCTGGTACTTTTCATGTAATGGAAGACTTACATTTTGTTAAAATGCTTTGTACAGCCATTTGTTTGTCTTGTCCTACTTAACTCTTCTATGGTAACAAGGCTTGCTGTTAACATCTAATGCTCAGGCTTGGTTTGCTTAGAAACATAAAGGCTGATCACTGCTTGTGGTTTTAAATAAAAGTATATTCCTGAAGATACTTTTTCTCTTTTCCTATCTTCCCTTTTCCTGGACACATGCTCTGGCTGGGTTCTTCCCCATTTTACGGTAGTCAGGTCTTGCAGTGCTGCATTTTTCTGTCTGAGGGTATGAAGAGACTTTCACTTAGGTCAGTTTGTTTCTTCCCTCTTTGAAGGCATTCATGCTTCTGTTTTAATGTTTCTGCATTCCTTGACAGTTTTGAATTTTCATTTCAAAATACACCTTAATGCTCATACATTATGTTCCTCCAGTGGTGTATCAGACTCTTGAAATCTTTTGGTCAGACTTCTCAGAGGTTCATGTTTTCAAAAAGAGATTGTGTTTGTGTGATGTATTTCATGTCTTTGCCTATTCATAGAAGTAGGTGTGAATGCCTTGTTTCCATTTTTCTGTAAAGGTTTTCCCCTACCTTATTTCAAAGGCTTTTATCTCACCTCAGAGACACTCAGATATCAAAAATTCCATGGGTTCACACCCATTTCTCTAAAGCTGTTTTCAGATTGCCTTTCAGATGTGTGAAGTTAAACCATCTTCCTCTTAGGAATTCTGAGTCTGTTTTCTTAATTGTATGCAATCTGATTCTAAAGCTAAATGAAACTCCACAGAAATTCTGAATAGGTGCTTGGAATTTGGTCTTTATTTATTTTTAGTAGAGAAGTTACTCATGTTGTGACTGATTGTACTGGTAAGGTTCCTTCTGTGTCCTAATATAAGAGTTACCCCACCAAAGAGACATCTGCAATTTGGAGTTCAGTTCTTATTTATCAAAAATTCTGTAGTATTCTGATAAATATTCTTTAGGGAGAAAAAAGTGATGTTCCCTTTGTCTTTAGATCCTCTGAGTAAATTATCTCTTGGTGCATGCTTGAGGTTGTGCCAGTGAAGGTGCTATGCCAAAGCATGTAGCACATCTAGATCCTTAGAAATAAGGTGAACTCTGTATCCTGTAATTTTTCCCTACCCTCTTTTGATTATTACCTTTACCAGATGGTAGAGACCTTTGTGTTTTAAGTGCAGAGGGATTCTGGACAATGTTAGCAGGACTTCTTCTCTGGTGGGTCCTTCTTACTCCCTTTATTTGGCCTTGACATCTACTCTTAAGATAACAGCTGTCTCTGCTTTGTGGCAGTGACAAATCTGTGGAGCACATAATTTTTCCTCTTTGCTAATTCTTTTGAATATATTGCAGTGAGTGAATGTTTTTGGAACAGAACATCAGAGATTTGTCTCCAGACTCTCAGGTCTTTACACTCTGACTACCCAGGAGCAAAGAGCTTGGACAACACAAGGAGCAAGCGTTGTTCATCCTAAACATTCCTGGTTTTACTGTGTCTTCCAAGTACCTTTCACCATTTGCTTTCAATTCCTTCCACCACTTCTCTGCTCCCTTTTTTTCTAAACTTCGCTGACTTCATTTTCTTCATTTTTGTAGAGCCTGGGGAGCAATGAAGCCGGTTAAGCCAGGGACTACTCTGAGTCTTCTGCCTTTTCAAGGCCATCATCTGTTTTTAAGCATAATTTCCCCCATCCATCCCCTCTCTGTAGAAAATTACTTGTGCACTCTAAACTGTGAATGTTTGATTATCCTAAAATCTTTTCAAATGTACTCATTCGCTCTGAGGTGTTGCTGTCAAAATGAACAACAAAATGAATATACACAGTGAATTGGAAGAAGTGTTGTGGTGTACAGTGAAATAGCATGGGATAAAATAGGATAAAATCTTGTGCTGCTTCAGAAGGAAAAAGCAGAAAATGAAGGCCGGTTTCATGATTATGTATTAGTCAGGGATCTTGTATTAATGATTCTTCAGGAAGGCAGTGTTTTGGTGACTCAGACACTGAGAACTCCTTACATGTCTCTGTAAATTAGAATCAACATCTTGCTGAAAAGATTTTGAATTTACTCACTACTTGCTCATTTGGAAGTTAATAAATGCTAACTGACATCAGATTGATTTTTTCATTTCTGTGTGCTCATCTATCTTTTGTTTCTTTAAATTCATTGCAAATTAGCAAGTACAAAACCCAACCAGTTCATTTTAAATGTAAGAGAACTTTGAGTAGTTTCCAGTAATTAGTTTCCTGATTCAGCTTTTATTACTCACGGGTGAAATGAGATGTCATACCTCTGCAGTACATGTTCACACCTGGTCTAGACAAACATTGTTCTTGTGTAACTGCTGTTACACTGCTGTAATTTAAACAGAGGAAACTCTGAAAGTGTGCTGAAACTGGATTTAGCTATTATCTCTCTTTGTCCTGTATTCCTTTTATGCTTGCATCTGGAAGAGAGGATTGCATTGAGCTGGCAGTAAGACTGCTGAACTGTGCTACTTTGAAATTTTGTGGTTTTAAAGTCACAGGGATGCTCTGATGAAGTGGAAGTGTAAAAATGGGGTTTAGTTCTAGCACGCAGTACTTACTCTTTGAGAACCTTGGGTTTGTTAAAAGCCACAGAAGGTGTTAACAAAAAAGGAGTTAGGTTTCTGATGTTGTTAAAACGCTGTTCCATTGTTTCTATGAAATAAGTATTAGTTAGTAATAGAAATAAGTATTAGTTTTTTAGTCAAGGAGCTTCCAGACCACAGTCCTTATGCTAAAGGTCAGATAGAAATTCTACAAAGTGAATTGTTGGTGATGCCAGTTCTTCATTTCTACATGTGGAGCTGCAGTTGAGGGCTTAGAATGTTCAGAAAAAGGACCGTTCTGTTTTGCAACAGAGGAGTTTCAAAGGCAGGCTGGTCTGTGCAGTGATAATAAGATATTACTTAAATGTTACTTGATGGGTTAAGGACCAAGTGAAGTGTGTACTTTGGGGGAGGGAGAGATTTTCACTCGTATTGTAAGGCTTTTGTTTGCGTAGAAATGATCATCTTAAATTGTTGGGTGTCTGGTTTTGTAATATTAGTGCATTATTACATTTGAGATATATCACACCCTACAGAGGTGAAAGCTGTCCACTGTAGAAATTTCAGATGCTCTGTTCAAATTGCCCTTGTTTTTGTTGTGGAAGATTAAACTACTAAAATAAGAAAATGCACTGCAGCAAGGTCAGTGCCATCAAATCAGCTATACAGAGATTTTGATCTAGTTTGTTATGGATGTGGCCTTACAGTGTCTCATTCTTATTTTTAGGATTCTCCTTTTACAAATGCAGGATTGGGATCTAACCTAAACCTTCTGGGTGAGATAGAGTGTGATGCCAGTATAATGGATGGAAAGTCGTTGAATTTTGGAGCAGTTGGAGCACTGAGTGGTATGTTAACCATGTATTATAAAGCTAACTACTGATGTAAGTGCAAAGATCAATTTGGGGTTTTTTTTGTTGCTGTTTCGAAGGGGGACACATTGTAAATTCTGCCGTGTTTAAATTCTGCTCCTTTAAAAAAGGGGGAGGCATTCCTGCTCCCTGAAATGCTGGTTTGTGTTAATTTCTTTGTGTAACATGTTGTCTTATTAGTTCACTGATAATCCTCTGATGTAGCACAGTTGTGTGATACCACACAGTATTCACAGTGGGACTCAGTTTGCTCAGATGAATTTGTAGAATGATACTTTCATAATAAAATTCAGTTGTTATAAAATATTACAAGCATTTAAATTAGGCTTTTTATTTGTTTCTGTGCTCAGGCATTTATTTGCATATGGGACTTATTTAATATGAGAATTAATGTGTTTTTCTCTTTTGTCTAGTTTTAGCTTTCAGTATAAAACAAATATAAAGTCCCAAACAGGGATTGTTGAGGTTTTATTCTAAATACATGAACAGCCTTAGCTGTTACTATTGAATAGCTTTTCTGACAAGATTTCAAGCTTTGTTCTTTATCCTAGAATAGTTCTAAACTCTGGTAATAGCTTCCTCATGTAGATATAAATCTAAAATAAATAGTAAAATTAAGTGTTTCAAGCCTTGTTTGTTACAAAATGTGTCCTCCCAACCATGGGGAAGGAGGAAATTGAGAGTGAGAGACAGCTAAGCCTGAATTCTGTAACTTCTGTTCTGGCCAGATAGAGCCAAATGAAAATTCCACCTGGAAAAACTAATGCTTATAAACATCTTTGACCCTTAGATACCGTAGATTTTACATGAGATTTCTGTAGTAGGAGATCAGTCCTCCTATTTCAATATGATTTTTTCTTTCTTTAAAAAAAATGTGGGGGAGGTGTTGACTAAAAGGCTTTGTCACTACTAAAAGCATGTGAAGGGAAAACTGGAAAAGTTGTTGCTACATTGAAACATAAGGTGTCTCATAATGACTTGACAAATCCTTGGAAATGAAGGGAAGCTGAATTCCACTCCAAGAATGAACATTGTTGTGCTATGTGGAAAAATATTTTAATGTTTTGTTCCCATTTTTCTTGCTAATTTTTCTTTTTTAGGAATCAAGAATCCAGTTTCGGTTGCAAATAGATTGTTGTGTGAAGGGCAGAAGGGGAAACTCTCTGCTGGCAGAATTCCACCTTGGTAATTGCTTTGTTCTGCTTGACTTTTCTTCAGTCTTTGGTCTCTGCTGCATGGATGCAATATTTGAAGGTTTTATCTCACCTAGGAAGGCTGGTGCTGTTTTACACACCAGCCTTTAAAAAGAAGATAAGCTTTGTTCTCTGATCCTGAGACTTCTTATGCACTCAGTGGAAGGAGGTTTTAGATATAGATGGCAACATTATTTTGTGGTAGTTTGTCTGTCTGATTATTTCCAGTTGTCATACGTAATTCTTAGGTTTGTTAGTGTAGCCTTTTGAAAAATCCCAAAAAACTTGAAGATTAAAGGGAAATTCTGCTGCCTTTGCCTCTCTCTACCATTAACAAAAAGCATTTTTAATAAGTACAGAAAAAAATCCTATTTTACTGCCTTTGTGGCTTTGTGGAAATGTGCAGTGTTTAGTAACTTCCTCTTATTTTAAAGATAAATTTAACAATATTTACAACAAAAATGAAAACAAGCACTCCCTCATTGAGATGGGTATAAAACTTAGATGGAAGAGGTAAGTATTAATGCACAATAACTTCAGTTGTTATTGCCTCACTTTGGAAAGAATCCAAGAAACGTGTCAGAGTTGATTGCTCTTAAAACCATCTTATTTTCATTAGCAGTTTAAATTGACAGGTAAAGAACTTGAATAATTTGATCACATTAATCAACTGCTATCATCAGTTAGCATACCTGTGGCAGAATTTGCTGCCCTTTCCCAACTATGGTCAGTATTTGCAGAAGTATTAAACCTGCATTTTTGTAGTTTAAAAAAATTTAATCATTAGATTCACAAATTTTACTTTCCTTCCTGTAGTGTTCTGTAAAATTAGCCAAGTAGTCTGTGGCTGGATGGTAAAGTATTCCAATTTAAACAGTGAGGATTTCAGTGTTCTGTCATGTGCAAAATAAGTGCATAGATCAAAAAAAGCTATCTTGGAATCAAACCATCAACAGACAAATTTTGCATTTTAAACTCTTTAATGAGTAAAGAACAGAGTAACTGTGGAAAGGTTTGCTAAAGAATAGGAGCTTTAATTTCAGTAACTGTTAGCTGCTCATTTCTTTAGCTGTCAGAAGAGAATGAGGCTTTGCTGAGAGACATTAGAGTGTGAAATGAGGTGATTTTTGGTGTTCCAGAAGTAATACTGAAGTCAGCTACAGGAGCAAGCACTTGGGATTGTTTTACTTGTATCATCAGTGTTCTAGAATTACTGTAAGGAAGAGCACTTGGGCATTTTGCTGCGACCTGGTTTATGCCGCTATTATTTTAAAAATACTGATTGGAAAAGGAACTATATTCTCTTGCCCTCCAAGGGCAAGATTAAATCTTTTGAGGACTGTGCAAGGCTAGCAGATGCTTTTAAGGACAGGTATCTCAAATCTCGAGGTGAGAGATGAGCTGTCTTTGGAGCCAGCACACGCAGTTTATTGTGCAAATGTTGTGCACTTGGGTTACCCAATAAATATTTTCATTTCCTTTTTTCCCCACTTCTGGATTTTGAATGCACATCTTATTAAGGCACATTTTTTATCCTGGAAACAGTCTGAACTAGTGGGAAGTGGTGGGTTGGATGCTTCTATACAGAGAGGGTATGCCAAGGTCAGAATGATCAAGCTCATGTACATCAAAGGTGATGGTATGGAGGATTTCATGCCTTGCCTTTCTGGCTGGGGTTGGCATGACACACTGTTTTGGGACTGAAATATAGTCCTGCCCAAGCTGGGAATACTTAGAGTCCAATGATAAGAGACTAGCCATATTTTGGCATTCCCAGGAAGTGTCAGGATTCTAGGAGGGGTTTTTTTATTGTGAAGATAGGCAATTTTCATCTTGTTTCTCATTGACACATGGTGTATTGGGGAATCTTCTAGATACTGCTTAGCCTAAGAACCTGCTTGTTAAAGAAACCTATGGCAAAGACTGTTACTGTAGCATGATCTAAGCTAACTTAATGTTTTCTGCCAAAAATGTTTGGCACATGACCAAACAGGACAAATTCAGGAGCTGTGAGGTTAGTAAAAGTGGCATTAGGGGGTTTTTTCGCTATAAGAGAACACGTGGAGGCAGTTTGCTTGGCCTGTTTACCCCTGTGCAGCATACGTTTCCATAGTGGCAGTTCAAAACCAATTCAAAGTGGTATATTTCTGATTTTCAGTAGAAGAAATTCAGAGAGCGTGAGTTAAGTTATTCAGAGATGGTAAGCTTATTGGGAAGAAGGGGTCAAGTGTCTGAACTGATGTATCTAATGTGCTGTAAACTGCTCTATAGAGTGTGTCCTTCTGGATCAATGTCTTGTTGGTGTTCTTTAAAACACAGAACTCCACTATCCAAAGCAGAATTTAACAAGTTTAGAGAAACCCTGCATGCATGGTGCATTTATTGAAACCTCTAAGGTCCTGACATCTTTCTGTCACACTTTATTCAGCTTGGTGTTGTCAGGATTTTCTCTGATGCAGGAACAGAAAACACTTAACTTGTAAATATTACATAATCTCACATAAGATATTCCTGTTCTTGGATAACTTCTACAAAATAAAGTACTTCTGTAATTGCATGGTTGCAAACTGAAGGAACCTTTGAAAGTTGTCTTTGATCACAGATAAATGGATTAGATGTTTTGTAATAATAAGCTTAATGATTTATTGTTTCCTACTCTGAAACCTTGACCTAAGGAAAAAGGCTTTATTTACATCTGTTTACTCTTAAATGGATGTTGGTAAAATTTACAGGACAACACAAATACACCTAAATATCTCCTTCCTTTAAACTCCTTGGTAGTACTGACATCAAGTCCATGTCCATATCCCTTTTTTATATCCCTTTTATTAACAATAGCCTATATGGGAAATAATTCCTTCTTAGGTTTTTCCCCCCCCTTTGGATATACAGGGATTTGTAATTGCTTCCCAGCTTTACAATATTGTGTGCAGGGTACAAGCATTGTGTAACCTGTAGGGCAGTGCATAATCAAGGAAGTTCCCAGAGTGAGTGAAGACTTGTACCACCTTTTATCCCTGTTCTGTATTTCTTCAGAACAATTTCTTCTTTGCAACACTGATTTCAGAGTGATTGCTACATTTTATGGTAAAATGTTGAAAAGTGTATTTGCTACAGGCAGGATCGCCTTGAGCATGAAGCAAACCTTCTGACACTCCTGTTTAGCTTGGAGCAGCCTGTTTCCCATATTAAATGGCCCTGTTTGGAGTATGCAGCACCAGCATAATCATGTTCTTGGAGAAAATTGCCTAAAAGACCATTTTAGAGGCCTTTACTTACATTTTCTATTAATATGGCCTAGTGTGCCTGGGACTGGAAAGCACATCCAAGCGTCACCTCCTTGCTGGGAGGGTGTTTTCATCTTCTGTGTTCTGAGCCTGCAAGAACTGCAGAGTACTCTCTCTCATACATTTGCAAGAAAGGTCTTTATGCCCTGTTTGTGCAGACCCAGCTTTTCAGAGTAGCAGAGAATAAACTCATTCATCCTTTGTTTATGTATTTGTTATTCTCCTCCCTTTGGAAAATTGTATTTTGAATTAGCCTAAAGGCTTTTGAAACTTGGGGTGGTTTTGACTGCTTTCTATAGTGCACTGGCTTTATTCCTTCTTCCCTCTCCCCTAATAAATCAAGCTTGGTGGTAGTTCTGTTTTTATGTGCAGACAACAAAGCACTGAGATCCTGATGTTATTTGTCTTGTAAACAGTTTATTTTCACTTTGCTGTGATTATGGTGTCCTTTAAAGATCCAAACTGAACAGTTTAAAAAAGGTGCATGATCTCTGTGGTGATATGGAGCCTCAAGGAGTTTTCTGCTCTGATGTAATGACTCTTTGGGACTAAAACTGTGTCAGTGTTTTAGGAGGGAAAGGAATCTAGGAATTAAGGACAGAAATGTGAATGAGCTAAAAGTCACATCATGTAAGGTAGGAGACACCCTTGAGTGCTTTTTTGCACTCTTCATAAATACTAGTGACACTTTCTGTTTTGAAATACTAAAAAGGCAGTTGTGAAACTACTTGTAAAATACAGTGTTTCTGACTGACCTGTGCTGGAGTTACTGTATATCAAACTCCCAATGTTGAGTTTGATGCTTTTCCCACCTAACCTTTCTCTCTGTGTAAATTGTTTTATTGAAAAGGAAGTGCTTGTTTACTTCCTAAAAATGTATTGTTTGATAAAGACCAACCCCACCTTCTTTTAGACAGTGAAGAATACTACTAAATACTACTACTAAAGGCTACAGTCTGCATACCTTTTTTTTATGTTAATATTGAAAGTTTTTTATGTTATATGTCAGTGCCAGGTTGTTTCTTGAGCACTAACTTACCTAACAGTAGATGTTTGAGTTCTCCCAAAGTACACAATAACTTATCCTACAGTATCTTGCAACATGAACAATTCTTACCTGGAGCTGCACTAACAATGGTAAGAGAAACACATTTAACAATTCAAATTCTCATTTAGATCTACCTTTTTTTGAGACTTTTGTAAAGGAAGACTGGGCACACCTCTTGGAATGGTTAAATCATATAGAAGATAGGAAATACCACCACAAAATGCTACATAATGAAAGCTGCAGGTGTTGGATATAGCACTGTCAAGAAAACTTCCAGCAGCATTAATGCCAACAAATTTGCTATATCAATAGTGTTCTCAGAAACTGAGAAGAACTGCGTGGCCCCAGGGACCACTTTGTAGCTGGAATAACTTCTTTAGACTCGTGTTCATAGCTCTGGTATTTCTGTAAATCTTTTTCCAATTGGCTGAAAATCCTTAATCTTTGCTTCTTGTGTTCATTAGGCAGTTATGTTATTCTTAACTTCATTGTCCATTTTTGAAATAAGATTGGAAGTAGTTGTCTTTTACTGTGTTGCACAGCAGCTCTGAAAGTGTCTCATTTCCAGCTACTGCATTCCCTTTTTTTAGGCAATAAGATTAATTTCTATAAGAGGAAACAACATATATAATTGAGGTTTGCTTTTTCTTCTATCCCTAGAAGTTCCATGTGTGTATATATTTTTTGCTCTTGCTCATTGGCACAGCAGTGTGTCCTGTCTCACGATGGTAAAGTGCTCAGTACTGACTAGGAAACAGCTTCTCAGATGGCTGGAGGTTTTTTACAAGTGTATTTAAAATTTAGTGGGCTAGTCTCATTTGCAAATTCTTGATAAAACTCCATGAAATCGACCCTGATCCTTCTAGATAAGGTTAGTTTTTAGCTTGTGTTGTACATCTCAAAATACTTCCTGGTATTCCTTTGGCACTGGCTGACTTTACTGGAAATAGCTTACCATTCTCACCTTACTCATCCCATATTTTTGGTCTCCAGGGTCTTGCTAAGTTGTTATAGAGAGCAAGACTCAAGGCAGCTCTGTCTTGTTTTAGCTGCAGTTGAAAGCTGATGCTATTTGGTAATGAATTTCAAATTTAACAGCATTTGGTTTTGTCCAGTAATAAATTTAATGCCAGAGCTGCACAATCTTTTAATGAAACTACATAAGGTTGCCAAATGTAATGATAGCAGACAGTCCTGTGAAATATAGACAGCTTATGCTTTGAAAATGACCAAACCAAATAGAAAAAGTAATTGCAAGCAAAGGGGGATTTGTTATTTGGTTTTGTTTAAACTCCCTCTTCTGTGTCTCCTAGCTTTTTAGTTGGTGAAGGAGCTTTCAGATGGGCAGTTGATCACGGGATACCAGCATGTCCTCCAGGTATCATGGCTACAAGTGAGTAAACTGGTGGTGTCAGTAGGAAGAACAGGGCAGACTAACTTTAAATGGTGCCTCACCTTTTGAGGTGTACATCGCTTCATTGTTCTTAACATTCAGCTAGCTTATGGTATTGTCTATAAGGGTTTTTTTAAGTTTACTAATTTTCTTGTAAGTATCTAAATAGAAAAAATTGTAAGCTATTGCTTTAGCTGCATTTTAGCAACATCTAATTTAAGTGATTCTATGATTCCAGGAGTAAATCCAATTATGGACTTTTTAAAACCAAAATGTAGGCTCCTCAAAAACTCAGTCCTACAAGTCTCCAGTTGTGATCCCTCTTGGATCCTAGCAGCACCAGCTAGCCATGTATCAAAATTCAACAGGTGCCAGTTTGTCTCTGAGTTTGTGTAGTTACATCCATCTCTGGGTCTTTGTCCAGCACTGCTCTTGTCTGAACAGGCTGTCAAATTATCTTGCTTTTTTTTTTTTTTTTTTCTTTAAAAAAGTAAGGCTTCACTTTACCTAATCTGATAGAATAACCCAATCTGGAAAACAGGCTTGGATTATACTGTATGCTAATCCTAGTTTCTTAGAAAAGCTTGTTCTCTTAAAATGAAATAAGTGATTGTGTTATATTGATACATCATCTATAAACTAGGCTAAAAGTGAGTGCACTTACCCATGGAAAGGAGGATGTGGCTCCCTTCCTTCCCTTCTTCAGCCCCCCTCCCTTTTGGAAAGTGCCATTGCTACCAGTGTGTAGTTTGTTGTAGGTCAGAACATGCCCTGTGCTGCCTCTTGAGGTTATGCAGGAAAGAAATCAGAGCTTACCCAAAGAAGGAGAATGCAGAAGATTGGGAATGTTTATTTTACAGTAAACAGTGTTAGTACTTCGAATACCTGACTCGTCCCTAGATTAGAGGTGGAAACCTAGGGCTCCCATTAAGCCTTTTATTGGATCTAATTTTAAATGTAGATAAATATCTAGAAACTGCAGTTCAGAATTGTTCATACTCAGTGCTGAAGTGTAACCCCTGAAACAGTGGCACTGTTTTATTCGATTGTGCCATTTTTCATACATATTCACAACACATTTCATTTTGAACGGAAAGTTTTAATCTGTAGCTCCACATGACTTGAAACCTTTGCTCTATCCATCTGCTGTCCAAAACAGCATTTGCTGAACAACTGTTGTGCTGAGTTGAGCAGAACACCTTTATTTCTGTGTCTGTAGAAAGAGTGAAAACACTTCAAGCTTTGAAGTTTTTTTTGGGGGGAAGGGGGAGTGCCTTTTTTATTCCACCTTTTCTTTTTAGGAAAGTAGTTGCTACTTACATGCAGGAGATAATTCAGGGAGAAGGTGCCTTGGCTAATTCTGTTTGCACGCTCAGGTTTCAGCTGTTTCTTAGTGTCAGTGTGTTTCTATTGTGACAGAGATGATTAGATTGTGACATTAATTGCCAGATGATACATTTGCTAACTACAGTGTGCCCAGTCAGAGCAAATCTCCGTATTACAGTTTAAAAATAGGGATGAGCATTGCTAGTTTGGTTTGCCTAATCCATACTGTGAATTTACATTGGAGAAACATCAGAAGAACAATCCCAGCCAATGTATTTTCACAATCCTGCTCCGAAAGACCCCTGATTGCTTTTTGTCTCTGCACTACATTCAGCATACTTCAATTTAGCAAAACAATTTGCATTAAAACTCTTGAAACAACCAGGAGTGACAAGTTAATTCTGCAGTATAATCATTTATGGTAGTATATCTGGTTTTTTTCTTTGAAAAAAAACAATGCACGAGTAAACAAAAATCTGAAAAATCAGTTCCAGAAAATGTTACACTCATTTCTGTCCCAGTCCTTAGAAAAGTAAATCTTGTACTTCATTGACCTCTGGTCAGTGGGATTGCAAAACAACCATTAACATCATGTGTGACAACATGGGATTGTTAGAACTGAAAAGAAATTGGAAGCTCTCTCACAGGTAACATGTAAGAAGCCAAAACAAATTTACCCAATGCTACCATGGAAAGGAAGGGTAGATACACTTAAAAGCAATCAAAGAAAATGTTGTTTCCATGCAACCACGAAGAGATCTCATCTGAAGTGAGCTGTCTGCTAAACAATGTACCAATATTCAAAAAAAGGGAGACTTTTTTTATTGTGCTTGCTACGGTTGCTGTGATAAAGTTTACATGGAGAACTGGGGGTAAATTAACTAGAAATTGGGTAGCTTTTGAATAGCTCTGTAAAATGAAGAACCGAACTAATTGCCAAACATCAGGAAAATATGTTTAGTAACTTACTTACCAAAAAACCAAACCAAAATTCCCCCCAAAAACCTCTAGCCCAAATTTAGACAAGTACTTGCAGTAAGTATTGGCAGGGAGAACTGTGTGCATGTTCTGGCTTCGCTGTGCTGCACATGGAAAATATATTCTTGAAGTTGTCTTGTTCTGTCTCCCTTTTCTTGGACCTGAGATGAGAAGAGTGATGTTATAGCTGCTGTAAGTAAGGCTGGTGGTTGGTGTGCACGGATGGAGCTTCCCTGTGATCAGTATCAAAGGAAGGGTCACGATCAGCTTTGTGGCCACGCTCCATAATTCTCTCAGAACCATCAGAGTATCTAAGCACCAAACTGGAAGCATGTTTTAAACCATGTTGCTTTGTTGAATTACATCAAGATTTTGTCAAGGCTCACGTGCTTTGTCTTCTTTGGTTTGCCAAGTATGTGAGGAAATGGGATTTCTATAGTTTGTGGAAACCTGGTGACTTCCAGTGTACGGAGTGGGTGGTTTTGAAAAAAACCCAAACACCTGAAATGTGATCTGTGTTGCCCACAGTCTGCAAGGAAGCTGAATTTATTAATCCCTGCCCAAACTAGAGCCTGCCAGTACAGAGTACTGAGCTTATCCCAGCACTTTGTTGCCCTGTGCTAGAGAGGCTTTGAAAGTGTAATCCTAGTGTTAAGAGTGTAATTCCAATTCAGAAATGCTTCAGAGTTACGGTACAATGCAGTCTCTTACAAATGTTAAAAGTACACTTTAAATATGCAACATAAATTTGAGGTACATCCTCGACTGCCAATATTGGTGCCTACACTAATAATAACCAAAACATTTCTGTCTGAAATTATCAGCTCAGCCTATAATAGATGGAAATTATCTTTGACAAAGATAACATCATCTTGCATTTGCTTACAAGGTTTAATCTTCAGAGGGAAAGAGAAGGCAGGTACCTACTCACGCAGCAAACTTGGGGCTCTGACAATGTGGAAGTGATTGTAAGCACCTCAGTGAATGATGTTATATAAGAACAAAAATAGCTGCAGTGGATCCACATAACTTGTTAACTGCAGTTCAAGAGTACCCACAACTAAAATGCTTAAGGAAGAATGTAAGAACAGAGTAAATATTTGCTTCCCTTCCCCTATCCCTTATTTTATTCAAGACTCTAAATTCCTGACTTGTGACTCCTGCATCCATGGAAAGTAAACAGTGGTATTTTCTGACATGAAATTTTTCTTTCCTTTTGAACCCATATTAGTTTCCAGCATCTGCAGAAACCTTTACAACTCTGAGTTACCTCATTGTCATTATTTTGAGACTTGCTGAATAAAAGCTGCTACTTCATGGTCAGGTCTCTACTCAGAATCCTTCCTCAGTCACATTCTCTTATTACCCTGAATAACATAGTGTCATCAGTAAAATCACATCTTGTTCAACAGACTCAGGGCTGCTATGGATTGGTTTGAAATTCTACTTGTAACAGACTATTTCTTTACTTTATTACTGTCTTTTAATTGTGTGTGTGCAAGGAAATTCCTGTTTATCTTACGGATTCTTTAATGAGGGAGAGTCTTTTCTGGATGAGTGCTATGCAGACAGAGCTATTTCTACTGACACTGTATGTCTCCCTGACCACCCTTGCCTTCCTCTCCTCCAAAACCCCAAATCTCACCTCACTCCGTGTTCTCTCATTACTTCATTGTTATTGTATTAAGAAAAACATTTGCCATATTGCTGGGACTCCGCTGTGAATTTCAGGCAGTTGCTCGGGGCAGACCATGTTTTCTCTGTTTTTAAGGGGAGAATGAAAGATTTGGAGAGAAACTCAAGGGTTTGGGGATTTGATTAGGAAGGTTGGTTAATCTGAATACATGATGTAAATCCTCCCTGGATTTGGAGATAGTATTGTAGGGTATCTTGCTGTTCTGAAATCAGAGCAGCTGAGTGCAGCCAAGAGAACGGCTCTAAGTTACCCAGGAAAAAGGTTGGGCCAAAGTGCCCACAAAATGCTTTGAGTGAAAATCTTCCAGGCTCAGGAAAGGCTGCTTGATGAAAAAAGAGATTTCTTACGGGAAGTAGTAAGAAATGCTATGTCCAGCAGCAGTTTACCCTGAGTTTGTGTTATAAAGAACAGATCTATAGAGTAGTACTCTGAGAGATAGGTTATTTTTTAAATATGTTTTTGCCAAGTGCCTTTTTCCCCCCATTCATATTGCTGTTTCTGTCAAAGTATGGCAACATGGAAACCATCTCTAGGAGCCTTTTAGTCCCGACACAAGCCTAAATGGTGTTAATTTGTCCTTTAAAATAGCTTTGTTAAAAAGAAATTTATTTTCATCTGTCTGTTTTCATTTGTGTCATGTATTTTAGCAACTGCTCAACAGAATTCTTCACAAGATCATTTGAATTCCTGTGGGTTAACTAATTTGCTAGTATATTCCTTTTTTAATTCTCTTCTCCAATAGTTGCATTTTCTTTTAATATGGAAGAGAAAGAGAAAATGCAGAAAGCTTCTGCCAGCTGACTCTAAGCACTGTCTGCCAGGGGGTGCTATATGATTGGTCAGAGCTCTATCTCTACTTCAAAGATTTAAAAATACTCTTGGAGTTTTCTTAGTATTTCAATTCACAGTTTGATTTTAAACAAGGATTGCTGAACTGCTACTGGTTGCATAATGTTTAGTTGCATAGTAATTTGTAATGTGTGTGATAGAAAGTTTGCATTTGGTGTTTGTGTTCCCAGCTTGCTGTCCCACCACTGTAACCAGGGAAGTTTGAATACTGTCCTGAACTTAATTTGTCATTTAGTGGCACTAAAAATTTGAATTTCCTACCTCTGTTTGAAAACACAGTTGCTCACATAGCCATTTTCTAAATTTTCAACCTTGCTGAAAATAAATAAGGGAATAGATGTGGCTTATAAAAGCATGGGGATTTTAAGGAAACATGAACTTCATAGTAAAAACGTTTTGCATTAACTGTGAGCAAGAAATTAACAGTGTGTTCTAATAAACAGCCTGTCATCTGCAGGCCTGTTTAAAGTACACAGGGCTAGAATTCACAAGTAGATATGTATAAATTGTACCATTATTTAGAACATGAAAAGGTGTCATGGTGTTGTATTTAGGTCTGGATGTACAATTCAGTAGTTTGAAGGACTCCACGTATAGGACAAATCTGCTTTTCATTTGCCTCTGCTCTCTGAATCATTTCTAATGGGCTATGAAAGGTGACTAAGGAAGAGTTCTGAAGAGCTATGTAGAATGGGGAATACAGTTGTCTTTCATTTACTTAGTCATTGTATCATTATCTAATAGAACTGTCAAGGTTTTCTGATTGAATTTCTCCTTGTACATAATTAAAGGAGTTAAGGGAATGATCAGAGTACAGGAGATGAGTAAATGATGTGGAAGTTTTATGGCAAACAAGTGGCACACAGATGAACCTCTGAACTGACTCAGACTAATGATCTCTTCCACTGACCTGCTTGCTGGAAATTACCTTCTCATCTCTTTGTTAGGTGGTGATAATGATGAAAAAAGCTTTTAAAAAAGGTGTATTTATTGTCTAACAGTAATAGTTTAGGAGATGAATCTTGTGCTAATTAATTATGTAATGAAGGTCCTGTGGCCCTATCTCATCAGGGTATCCAGGAACATCAAAACTTTTTGAACATCTACAGCAGTCTTAGCTTTGAACAAGATGAGCCTGTGATAAATACAGTAGATGAGGTTGGGTCTATTTATAATACTTTAGTTCTGATGTGCTGCCGTTGTCAGTCATTAAGTCTTTGGTCTGGATGAGTTCTGAGAATGGCATTTAAACATGAGCAGTCATTTTGTAAAGCTGTAGGGCTTTTTTCTTTTTTTTTCCTTCCTCTCCCAGCAGCTCTGAGGCAGTTTTATTTATGCCAGTAACTGCATAAATGAGGGAGCAGAACAGATGGGCTGGCTGCACTCTGTGGCTCCCAAGACTCAATTCTCAATTCTTCTAAGTGTGATGTGGAGTGTACATGCAGTTACTGGGTATGGTAATAATTGCCAGGGATTTTATCTGAAAGCACTTGTTTGAATTACATCTAAACTTTTAAATGCGTGAACAAAATCAAAGGATGTTTTACTAAATACCTTTCCATAGATTTCAGCAACAATACCTCTGGGCTGTGATCCAAAACTTTTTCAGACTAAAATTCCATCAGCTCCCTTACCTCTCTTTCTAGCTTTGTCCCCAGTCAGTAAGCTCTGCCTCTCTTACTTGCCTTTCTCCTTGACCCAGGCACCATCAGGCTGATGTAGCTATATTGCATTTGTTTTAGGAAAACATGCCTGTCTTCATCACTGTGTTGTGACCCTTTCCTTTTCTCAAGCTTGGAATGCACTGTCTGGTTGGAGAAGGTGAGAGTGGTTTTTATACTGTCATTAAGGACAAATGAAATTTCTTTGTGTCCTTGCACCACAAAGTTGAGGTTTTGTTTTAGTTTAAATGTGATCTATGAACTCAGATTGTGTATAGGTGTTTTCTTTCTGTCTGTAGTGCTTATTTTCAAAATAAATTTTCTGTGGGTTGTTTGTCCATGTTGTGTGTGTGTTGTTAACCAAGCACATTTGAATCCTGGATCGTATTTTAGTTCATGAAATGTTCTTATTTACTGTTTTAATATGTTCTTTGTCAAGGACCAAACTTAGAGGATATTTTCAGAAAACTCTAATTTCATCTTTCATGTGTGTAGTTTGAAGCTCACTTGTGTTTTTCAATTTCTTTTGTCACTAGTAGACCAAGACAAAGCAATGAGAGTTCATTTTAATGGCATTTATAGTGGTTTTACATAGACAGAACATCACAAAGGCAGGAATAAACTGAAGGCAGGCAGCCTGTCACTTGCTTCAGTCTTTATTCCCATATTCTGGGGAGAAAAAAAATCAAATTTAAGATTCAGGACACTTTTTTTAACTCAAGTTGGGCATAAAACTATCAGAGGAAAAAATTGCCAGGTTTTGAGTTGTAACCTGGTCCTTTATTTCATAGTTATTTGGTCACTTCGGAGGTATTAGCTGAATTATCCTGCTAAGAGGAATTGATAATTACTGCTAGTAATTATTTTCCTTAAATAATGAAAGGCTGTTACTCATCAGTCCTTGCTAAAACAAAATCTTCACCTTTCAGATGAAAGTTAATCCTAATAACTATTCTGAAGTGGAATATAGCCCGTGCACAAGAATTTCCCTTCTAGGGGATGTCTGACTAGACTGATGTTCCCCCACAGTATGGAATAGTATGTTGTTTCATGGGAAACTGAACAAAACCAAAGAGTATACATTAATACCTTATTTATTTAAACCTGAGCTTGATCAAATGTTGAAGCAGAGTCCCAGAGGAGTTGTGAAATCTCCATTGTTGAAAATACTCAGAACCTGACAAGTCCTTTTAAGTTGGATTTGTTTTTTTTAGGAGGTTGGACTACACAACATCCTAATATCCCTTCCAACCTACATCATTAAATGTTACTAGAAAACTGCCTTCATCTGTCTGTCTGACATGGCCCAAGAGATGTGTACTTTGTTAATAATGACAAGTTTTCTGCCCTGTATTTTGCAGCTTAGTGATACCACTTTGAATTAACAATGCAGATAAGTTACTTCTAACAGATCCTTCAGAGTAAGTCTTCAGGTTTTCTTGTTTTGAAAAGGCAGTCAATCTTAAAGCACAGGGTAACCTCTGAAAATTAATTGCTTAGCTAGGGACAGTGATCTTAAGTGAACTGAAACATCTCTCAAGCTTGGAGAATTTTGTGTGTCGTGGAAAAATGGCAGGATAAACATGGTGCCAAGGTACAGGTGGAGTGGAGATGCTGAGAGGCCATAGAGCAGCACTCTGTGCAGCTGTCAGGGCAGCTTGGAACTAGTCCATGTGTTCTTTGTATTTGATGTGATCTTTGTGCATATATGTGGGCCGGTGAACATGCAAATACTGCAGAAGGTTTCAGGACACTGCTGACACTCAATTCTGAAATATGAGGAGCCTGTTCAGGTTTGCATGGATGGGTTCCTGTGTCCTCTTGCCTCTCTAGGTCCTCTTTTTTTTTTTTTTTTTTTTTTCAATTTGGCAGGAGGCAGTGGCAGCAGCCACAGTGTATTTATCCCTGTGTAATGCCTGCTTTTGAAGAATACCAAGGCCACACACTGTTCTCACTCACTCCCTGTGGCTCTGCCCATAGGTATTTGCTGTGCTTGGTGAACTCGTGTCAACTTACAAGTTCTCCTGTTTAAAAATTCTCTTAAAAACAACATGCTGGCTTAGTTTATTTTGGGGCACTTCTGTTTACCAAGTTCTTGGATCTGTGAGAGGTTTTTGGTTTGTTTCTGCCCACTGCCAATTAGTACTTGACTAAAATGATTCTTTGCCTGCTCCCCCTTGTCAAGTATTCAGGTTTTACCTCTTCATCCTCATTTCAAACACAGAAATGTGTTGTCCTAAGTAGCTGCATGAATCAGCTCAGTATACTAGAATGAATTCCTTTTTTGGTGATGGCAGGTTAGTATGTGTTTGCATTTTTAAAAAACTGGTATTCATTAGGTTTTTGGAGAGAAATGCCAGCTTTCTCATTACTTTTGGAGTTATATACTTTAATAACTAACTGTATATAGTTTAAGGTACAGTTTTATATACTTAAAAACATGATTAAAAGACATTTCATTAGGTGAATTTGACACCTGCATGGAGAAGTTTCAAAGTAAAATGCTCACTGTGTACTTTGTGAGAATTGTAAAGGAAAGCTCTGGGTTCCATTGGCTCTGCAATATTGAGTTTATTACTACGCTTCATGCAGCTGTTACAGTCTTCACAATAATCGTGATGTAGCTGTATTCAGAATTCCATTTAAAATGGCATTTTTAAAAGTTTATAGAAAAACCTGTGCTGTTCAGTTTCCGTTGAATTTGTGACTTATTTGTGTAAGTAAAAAATTCAAATTGCTCTGTTCTCCCAATAGCTGGATTTGGTGTGGTTAAACAAGTGACAAAAGACATTTTCTCCCGACCTCTGTACATTTTATAGAGGATGTTAAAATGGCCTGGGGATAATATTGAGTCAAAACTAATTTAAACTAAATATATCAATATCTGCAATTTGTTCATGAACTGAAACTTCTAAAATGGGAACATGTCATTTAGGTCTCTTAAGCATAACAATTTTATTTTTTAGTCCACTTTAGAGAGCACTTCCTTTCTGAATGTGCGGCTTAGATGTGGAAAGTAGATGTTTGTCTTCTTGAGACCTAGGTGGTCTTTAGACTGTGTTGGATTATGGAGCATAAACTACTGCTAGACTTGTGTGTGGCTCTAAATATATGGGTAAACATGCAGATCTGTGATTAGGGTAATAAAATAGTAGCTTAGTTTTATGGCTATCAGAATGAGCTCACATGGTATCTATTTACTTGTCAGCAGTCAAAAACAATTTTAACATAAACCTCTTATTCTGTTCTCTTCTGTGCAGTTTGCTGCTTCTTTGCCAAAGATATTTAGACCAGCTTCCATGTGTTCACAACGTGTTTCTACCAGATATTTTACTGATCAACACTGCTGAACAAAAGTAGAACTTCTTAATCTAGGAAAAGATGTGAACATCTTGTACTGAAACTTGAATACTTAGTTTTTGGCTTTTTATTGATGCTTTTTGCATCAGTAAAGAAGTGGGGGATGTGTCCTTCAAAATGTCGACTTATCAATATTTGCTTAAATTAAGTAAATTTTACTTAGTTACATGCTTTTGAACTATTTTTATAGGGTTTAGTTTAGCAGCTTTTAAGAGGAACAAGAGGAAGCTGGAGTTGGCCGAAAAGGTGGAAACAGATCTCATTCAACTAAAGAAAAGAAGACAATCAAATGAAAAGGTTAGCTCTTGTTTCAAATTCTTGTGTCATCCTAAACTAACAGCTGGTTGCTAATAAATTTCATGTCTTATATGATAAGACTGATGTAGCCTCAGAAGCCTGTTCTCCTTGTCATCTTAATGTTTAGATGATATAACGATAACTTAGTGCAGTTAAAACTTTCTGCCTTGCTATTTGAAAACCAAACCATCACTTTGTCTTGTTTATGCTAAGAAAAATATTTTGCTCATTTTGAACTGGAAATATGACAAATGTAAACACAAACAGATAATTACTTACCAAAACATTTTCTTTAGCTTGGGATCTCTGTCACTGTTTCCCACTTTTTAATGTTTCCTGAGCACACTGCATTATGGAACTGGAATTGGTGAAATTTGAAATGTCAGGTAGGTAAACATGTGCATCTGTGCATGCATCTGGCATTGACCTGGCCCATATTACTTGTGCTACAAAACTACCAGGATTCCCTCTGTTCCCCTCACTCTTAGTTTGAATGTAGAGCTTTGGTTACTTACGAGAATTCACATTATTTGTGTTTCTCATTGAATATCAAAGTATAGCTCATTAAATGTGCTTTATATGGGGCCTGTGGGCCTTTGGATTGGCTATTTCTCTTTGCTTTGCTGAGCTGTCTGACCACTGTGTAGTTACATATGTTGATATAAATAGGGTATAAATCCCAGAGAATTGTTCACAGAAGTGTATTCTCTGTAGTCTGCAAATGCAAACAGTGATAAATTAGGCAGTTTCCTTTTGTGTTCCTAGATAAGATGTTTTCTCTAGCAGGGTGCTAATTTTTCTTTTTTCAACGAGCTAAGACCTGTGAAGAAGTTAAGGATGGGGGAGCTGTGGGAGTTAGTTGTTCATTTTAGAACTTTTCCTGTTCACAAGACTTGAGTTACCTCCTTGTGAAACTGAGAGTGTGAAAGTGCACCTGAGGCAGGAGGGGTCCCTGTGCAGTGTTGCTGTTCATGTAATGAGGGGCAAGTCAATGCTTGAAACAAATGCCAATGCATGAGCTTACCCACCTGCAATTCGAAATTTCAAGGGCTCCAGAGTCCTGTACAGCACTTGTGGGAGATTCCCAAAGGCCAGAGGTGTGGTAGGTGAAGGAGGTGATCACATGGAGCTGTTCTCCCTGGTGAGTAATCCAGTGACACCACACTGGTTTTGTCAGCTGTCTGGGCACATCCTGCCTGTGAAGCAGGGATGAAAACCAGCCCATGCTCTCAATATGCAATTCTCGTGCTATCCACAGAGTGTGGGCTAATTGCAGCCTTAAGGTTTTCAAAGTAGATGTTTTAAATTAAATAGAAATGAAAAATCAAATTCTAAAAGAAAAAAATAGTAGTATATTTCTCCCCAAACTAGTAGAAAAGGATCATTTGGCAGGGATGAGGCGTGTGATTTGTTGCCCTAAAACTCACACTGACAAAGCTGTGCTCTCACAAAAGGTTTCAAAATGGCTTAAAGCCATTTAAATACTTGAGTAATTAGAAAATAATCATCTTGTCAAAGTTATTTTAATTGACAAATACTCATGTAACTGTATCAGCTGTGCTTCTCAGGAGCTGCAGACCATTCCTTTCAGCAGGACTTCGGGGCTGTTTTATTGTCTGGTTTGACTCACCCACTTCAACCCCGTGCTGCAGCTGAGCTTATTTGCCTCTGTTGTCAGTGGGGAGAGCAAGGTAGAAAGGATGTTAACAAAGGTGAAGTTGAGTGGGATCAAAACTGATAGGCCAGTCTGAAGAGATAATATTGCAGACCAAAGCAGACTGAAATTACTTGGGAGTTTGACCTACTGACAAATGTCGCCAGCTAAAAAGAGAAACACAGGCTTAAAAATTAGTTTTCAATAAAAATATGATTATACCAACCTCAAAAAAATGAGGCTGTTTAAATTTGTCGAAGTCTGTATGGAAAAACTTGGCAGTGTAACTTACTAAGGGGATTTTATTTCCTGAGTAAATGGAGTTTTCACTTTGCTGTATTTTTCACTTTTCACCCAATGTAGGATTTGCAGAGGGCGATGCATTTGCACACAGGAAGATTCCTTAAGAACTTCACCAAATTTTTAAGGTGTAAAAATTTAGTCTTTTTTAGGTTGTAGAGTCTTACTGATTTACATAGCTAAGAAATAATTCACACACAAACAAAAATTAACTAAACATTCTCATGGAGGGGTGACTGTGGTGTGCTCATTCAGCCAGATGCTATTCTCAAATTCTCCCCTCAAGCACCAGTAAATATCAGAAGTAAACATTTGTCTGCTTACTGTTAGTCTGTCTTTTACCAGAGGAAATCGTCATTGAAAATAGCTTAGCAGAGTTTGGCTAGAAGCCCTAACTTTAATTTGTCTTCTCCTATTACAAACTTTTCCAAGTGACCTCAGCATATCTGTAAAAAGTTGCCCTCTTCTTGATTTGAGTAAGTGACACTAAGAACCCCCAGTACACATGATTTTTTTTGGAATAGATTAGTGTTTATAAGTGAGTATTTTATAGTCTAGTTATTTAACTCCATAAGTAACATTATTTAGTTTGAATTTTATTAAAACTGGCTTGGTTTTTATCTAGTTTAACACAGGTACTCACATTTGTGTGCACCAGTTGGAATTATATGTGTGGAATCAACAGTTCCATGTTCTTCAGTTACTATATTAAGATTGAACATATTTAGAAAATATTTTTGTCTATGTGCAGGTAAATGTAAGTGTAGCAGTCAACTATGGCAATTATTATTTAGTCTTGCAGTTTGGAAATTTCCTTAAAAAAGAAATAAATTTTCCATCCCACATTTGTGTGGAAATGATCTTTGATAATTATACCTTAGAGGTTTCAGAAGTATGCTTCAAAATCCATTTAATATGTGAAAAGAAAACCTAAATAATTTTCATCCATTCTAGTTAAAGCCAAAACAAAACAACAAAACTGATCTGTGGAAATACATATGGAATAATTTCCTCATTTTGCACATGAAGATAAAAAAAAAGTGTTCTTTTTTTTACACACCAAACAGTTGTTAAACTGGGAAGGCTGGGATTGTTCATCGAGCTATGTATAATTGGATAGTTGGGTAATAGCATGTAAATTTTAATTGCTTCAATCTGATCAATGTTGTGTTTTGTCAGTTATACTCAGAGATGAGATTTAGTGGTAGTTACTTCTCATGGCATTTCAAAACCATCTCAGCAGGAGAGGGGGAAGGCCCTGTGTGTAGAAGCTTTCAATGGGCACTGGGTGAAGCTCTCCTAAACTGCTAATTACTTCCTTAGGGCCTTGTAGGGAAGAATATTTACAATTTCTTTATAGGAAGGAGGGGTTTTTTAAAATGCTCGATAGAAGTTTGCATTTGTGCAGATGAGCATCTTCCTGTTTTGTGTGCATGTTCTTGGCAAAATCTGAGTATTTTGACCATAGTTTAGTAAATTAATTTCCTTTCCTGTTGCAAGGTGGAAATGAAGTAATGTGAGGTCTGACTTACGGCACTGACTTTCAGTTGTTTCCATGCAAAATATTAACTACATAAGAGATTATGTTTAGGTTAAAAGCCCCCAAACTGCTTTTGCAGTGGACAAGTATAAATTACTAGCTGAAGTCAGATACAGAATTTGGTAATGGGTATCACCAAGTTTCCTTTGGAACCTGCAAAATTTTCAAATTTAAGTAGCTAAATCAATTAATCAATAGATAGATAAGGACAAGCAAGCTGGATCTTGTTTAGTCCCTGTTAGACCTGTATAAAGTTTGGGCTTATTTTAGACTTTGTGAACTATAGTGTTTAACATACTTGTTTTTATTGTTCTGACACTGGCTTGACAGGATCCTGTACTTTTCAACTCTCATGTGATTTGAAGAGATGAAATGTGTGACACTGAAAGTCTCCTCAGCAGCTGCAGTCTTGCAGTGACTCCTCAGGCACATGATGCTTTTCTGTGGGGAGATGTACAGGAAGTTCCATTGTCAGATTGTGATGAGCTCTTTATTTGCTGGTCCAGAAATCACCGGGTTGTCAGTACAGTTCACATGCATAGAAGATACTGGGAATGTATTTTTCCCATTGGATACAGAATAGAACTGGTCATATCTGATTTTCAGTTTGCTGAGTGAGGATAAATAGAGCATCACCTGTATATCAGTGACTTTTTCTGATCACAAACCAATCCCCAGACACCAAACTTATATTGAGAAGAAAAATAGAGAATTCCTTTGCTTCAGTGATTCAGATTTTTCCCTTAGCAATGCTTCCCTTAGAAAAGATTTCCAGCCTCGAAGTTGCCCCATTTAGAAATAAAGTAATTCAAAGCAAACAAAGCACCCCTGAATTAACAACAAATACTGATAGGAAATAGATCTTCTTTGGAGTGAAATAATGATGCAGAAAGTTTTGCATACAACATATGCTTGTAAATGCTGGTGCATTTGGATTAAAATATCTTTTTATCAGAAAGAACTTACGGATTTAGCTACTGGAGGCAAATATTTATGCATGTGAGCTACGTGGAAAGGGATGGCAGATCAAGCAGAGAGTTCCACAGATGCTGCAGAGAAGGCTGCAAACATTTTTTTCTAGGCTGTTAGATGATATGAAAAACTTACCCATACTGAATGTTGTCCCTCTAAGATGTATTTTTGTTCATTTTAGAAGCCCTAAATGTTTGATTTATTATGAATTAAGATTGTACAGGTGGCCTTAATTCTGGTATTTCCTAACTTTGACAGGCTTGATTTTTCTATCAGTAGTTGTCTATTAATTGGGTTTTTTGTTGTGGGTATAATTTCCTTTGATTAAAGGGGGCAGAGGGTAGACAGTAGCACCTGTATCATATCAGTAGTTCTTCTCTACATAGAAATCTTAAGGGAATTCATGTAGGGAAAAGCTTTGTCCAGTCTGGCCTTGGAAACCTCCAAGGATGGGAATCTGCACCTCCCGTGAGCAGCCTGCTCTGCTGCTTAAGGTCTTTTCAGTCCACTGAATAGTATTGTTTGAACTGGATTAGTGTTAGCTCAGGGTGTGTCTGGGAGTCCTGGGAGCTGGAAAATACATTTGCACATGAGATGTTAGAAAAGGGTTCCTTGATTTTCTTTCATCTTTACAACTTGGAAAGGAGCTGGCTCTTTGCTCCCATCATCAAAACTCCTTTTGTTTCTACTTTTCCTACCTTCCCTGATGCCTAATCCTTCCTTCCTCTGTTTTTCAACTTACTCTTCTTCCCAGTGCCAGTTGAAACCGTGGATCTCTAACTTTTCACCCCTCTTTGTGTTTAAGCAGTTGCTCTGCTTTATTGTTGGGACATCCATCCTTTTGTTTTTATCCTGAGTATGGTCAGTGCCAGCTTCTGAGTGTAAAACTAGGTGTAGGTGCAGAGAGGAAACTTCCTGTTTCACTGGGTGAAAGCCAAGGATGAATCTCCTGCCTAGGAGTTCCAGTTGCTTGGAAATTACTGTAGAACATGGTAGTGCTGCACATTGTTCCTTTTGAGACTGATACTGAACTAATCCAAGTGTTTTCTCTTAAATTAAATGTGACCAGAGTATCCTCAGCATTGCAGTATTAGAAATCCTGCTTGATAAGGGACACAGCATGCCCAAGGAAATCTTAATTGATGATGGGAACTTGGTAATTTGAAGTTTAATAGTTAGGTTTTTTTTTTTAATTCCTCCCTCTGAATTCTAGTCCAGAAAATTCATATTTATATGAAAAACTTCATAACCTTTGGCATTATTTCACTGGGTAAGTCTTTGTAAGAGGCTCGAGGCTTGTACAGCAGCAGTTTGCATCTCTGAAGTACATGATGGATGATGGATCAGTTTTATTTGTTTTATTTTCTGTACCATGCATGCTGTGTGTGTGGTGGAGCATGAAGTCTGAGTGCCTTGCCCTGGGTTCTGCAGGGAGGGGAACTTAGGCCAAGCCTAGACAGAGGAGAAAACTGCTCCTTCTCTAAGAGGGACTTAGAGTGGGGTATTAAGGAAGGGAGGAAGGACATAAGGAAAGACTGCTGCTCTTGGGGGTGTAAATCTACCTCAGAAGTCATGGAAGTAAGGATACTTTTCTAGTTACCCTCTAGTTACAGGGGGCAGAGGGTAAATTGCTTCACTCACTAAAGATTCCTGAACTGGGAACAAGTCAGAAAGAATGGCAGAAAAAATCTGTCCTAGAGGAGATTTTGTCTTGAGGCTTCTATTTATTGTTTTGCTCAGAATATCAGTATTTTCTCTTTACAAGGTAAACAGCTGCTTGATTTTTTTGTTGGTGAGGTTGTTGGGTTTTCTTTGGGTTTTTTCCGTGGTTTTTTGTTGTTTTGAGTTTTTTTAAAATTTCATTTTTTAAAAAATCACACATCTTTAAAGATCAGAGCCTCTGAAAATACCATCTTGAGGCTTTTAGGAAAGGCCTTTTGATGTGGCATCAGTTCCTGAGTAATTTCTTAGTGGACAAGTGGCAACCACTAAGAAAGCATGACTTCTGGCACTTCTCTGAGTAAAAGCAGGTGATCTAAGCATTGGATGAGTTCTGAGGTGTTTATTACCTTCTTATTACTGCAGAAGTTTTATTAAGGTCCTGTCTGAGGCAAAAAAGCATTTTGGGAAGATTTATGGCAGTGGATACAAGTGCATGATAACAAATTCATTTTTGTTGTTAGGCCTTTCACTTACACACTCCTAAGAAGTATGGTCTGAGTTTAATACACTATTTTTACTAGGTTTTTGTTTCTTTTTGTGTCCTGCAGGAGAATGACTCAGGAACATTGGATACAGTTGGTGCAGTTGTTGTTGACCAAGAAGGAAATGTTGCTGCTGCTGTCTCCAGTGGAGGTTTAGCACTGAAGCATCCTGGAAGAGTTGGTCAGGTGATTATTGTACTTTTTTTTTTTAGTTAGGAATGACTGTTCAGTGTCTTAAAATAAGATGTCTCTCAATATTTAGGGAAGCTGGCCTAATTAATTTTTAAATGATCTTGTGAATTGGAGGAAGTGACAACAGTATTGAAAGAACACATCAGGTATTTATGATGTGTTATTTATAATTACGATTATGTTTATAAATTATGTATAGTTTGATTTATTATTAATGTTAATAATAATAAGATATTGATGATGTGTCACCTTATTTTTGTTAGAGAATTTTGAGGTGCATCAGAAATTTTACACTCCATTGCTGTGCAGCTGTATTTGTGGTTGACATTTTCCACTATCCAAAAAGCAGTTCTCTTTGAAATGTATTTTAAGATTTTTTTTGTTTGTTTTTTGAATAGCAGAGTGAAAGAGACTTTATATGAACAGGGTTATCTTTACCCTCATTTTCTGTTAAGCTAGACTAGAATACAAACACTCAGATCTCAAGAATAGTACAAGGATGTAGCAGAATGGAGTGGAATTACAATATGGTTATGATATTCTCATTTATCTTTTGTATTAGTACTTGGATTTTTCTTGGGTTTCTTTTTTTGTTATTAGTATTGGTTGGAGGTTGTTTTCATATTTTCTTTTTTTTTTTAAGGAAAGGGAATAAATCAAAAATCTCATGCACTTATACTTTATGAACAATGTGTTTCTTTCTTAGGCAGCTCTTTATGGTTGTGGCTGCTGGGCTGAAAATACAGGAGCTCATAACCCTTATTCCACTGCTGTGAGTACTTCAGGTATTTACTACTTTTATAAATATTTAATGAAGTTGCTATCTTTCTCTGTAATTAATTTGCAAATTTAAAATACCAACATAATTTCCAGACGACATTCTAAATTTTTATTTGCAAAATATGTGTGTCTGTGTATGCCAGTATTGTCTTCAAATCCATGAATTGATCTCTTGTTGGTTCCTTATATTGCCCTTTTTACTTAATTAGCAACCTTGGGAATCTTTATTGTGTTTTGTATTGCACTGAAAGGATGTGATGTATTTGTTAAGTATTTAGGAACCTGTCCTCCTGTGAAAAAGTGCTGTTATCAGCCCAGTATTGTATTAAATGCAGAATACCTCTGGGAATGGAAGCCTTGTGTAAAGGACTAAGATAATCAGAGGGTCCTTTGGATACAAAAATCCTACATGCAGCATATTTTCCTCCATAACATTTAATTACTATTTCAAATGAGTATAAGTGAATTTCTTCTTCATCTCTCTTTTCCTTCTGAAAAAAGGGAAAAAGGCAAAACCAAAATACTGGAAGAAGTGTATCAGAAAATATTTATTCAGCAATTGTGAAAGTAATGTAAGAATTAGGAGAGCTTCTGTTCTCTTTGGAAGGCTCAGGGTCCTGGACACACAAAAGTATTGTGTTCATTTGATGCCTTGCAAAACACAAAAGTCTTAAGGTGCAATTATGTAGGAGTTGCTTTTACTTTTTTATTTTTTCTTCCCCTAGTTGTATGAACAGCCTCAATCACAAAAACTACTTGTAACACTTTTCATAAGTGCTCATGTCAGGTTACAAAATTTATGGTCTTGCCCACTGCTCAGTGGTCAGAGTTACCAGCATTCAGTACAGGGAGAGGTGAAAACCTGCAGAGTTCAGATTTAGGCAGTGTCAGCTATATCCCGTGGGCAATGCAGAGTTAGGGTGCTGACACAGAAATAGTGAGGGGAGCAAGGGAACAGTTGCAGAGTTAAAATTTGGTAGAGGCTGAAAAGCATCAGGAATGTCCTGTGTTGCTTTTATTTCCCCTGTGTTCATATTTGTCTTATGCAGCTGAAATTTCATGTAGATGTTCACCCTTCAGTTTAATGTCACTAAAAGCAAATGTCCTTTCTGGTACTTAGGGGATGGTTCTGCTGGATGCAGGAGTATCAAAAGCCTTTTTTCCTCAAGGGACACTGTATTGATTTCAGTTTAATAAATGCTTACCTGTGTAACCAAATATATTTAAATACTGGGGACCATATTAATCAGTGAGCATAAGTCCAATATTAAAGACTGTTTGTGGAAATGCTGAGAAGGACAACTTCAATAACAGAGTTCTTTAAAGCTGTTCTTTGCCAAGTCAGCTGGATTTGAAATCCGTGTGAGTACTGACAAACCTCCTGGTGCACTCACAGGAGATGACTGCATTTAATGATGGCCTGAAATAGAAGCCTCCCCTCTTCTTGCTGGTACCACTTCTATACAGTGCTAAATACTTCAATGTTATACTTTTTATAACTGTCACAAGCACACATATATGGATATTTGTTTGGTTCAGAACTTCTAGCTTCCATGACATTGCCCTGGTCCCAGTCCCAGTTAATTGGAGTGGCCTGCTGGCAGGCTGTGAAGTGTGGACATCTGTTCATTCACTGGTTTGAAATTCAGACTAGTGGTGTTTAATTAAACTCTTGTTTCTGGTTTTCCTTTAAAGTAAGTGTGTGTATGTCTGTGAGGGAGAGGGAGATAGAAATGTTTACAGGAAGTGAGAACTCTTCTGTAATCAATACCATTCTTTTTTCCATTTCAGAAGCTCATAATGTTTTATTTTATAATGTACTTTATGTTTAGTGCAGTTCTAAAATATATTGATGTCTGACTCGTTTAAAATATGAACATCCAATGATGTGAACCATGAATTTAATTAAGGAGTAAAGGGATGGAAAAATTAAATTGTAGGAAAACTTGAAAGAACGAAACCTACAGCTTGGCTGGATCACAACAGGAGATGGGAATGGGGACATAAACATTGCAGATATTCAGGTAAAACTGCCATGGGCAAGCAAGATAATAATGCATTAAGATATATCATTGTTAAATTTTTAGAAAATGAATGTGCTGTCTAAACTCTAGAAGATGCCTTGATTTGGAAAGCTCCAAGATGGACAGTACTTTTTAATACAGTATCACCACTGTCCCTTGATGCAACTAAAACCCAACTAGACTATATTTGAAATAGTGATTATACCCCCCTCTTGCAGGTTTCCAAATGGGTTTTGTGTGGACATACATTTAAAAAAAAACCAGCAACAAGTGAAACTTGAATGCTATGAATAAATAAAAACTGTGTACATGCACATTCATTTCATGTTTCATTTTACATTCATTTGCACCTGTATGTAAACATATCTAAAAGATGTACATAAAAAAAGTCTACAATTGCTTTAAATTTCTGTGGTTTTCACGATATAACATTTTATTGTTTTAACTTCACATGTCTATTTATTTTAATTTGCCTTTGAGTCATAAATTTGGCGCAAATCTCATAGTTTCTACAGGAAATTTTTTTCCGTTGTGTGGGGAGAAGAAAAAAAAGAATAAAATTAGACTGTGGTTGCTGTGGGTATTGAGTAATGTTTAATGTTTATTGTTAAATTACTTCAGAGAATAGCTGACTCATCAAATCACATTTGGAATAAAAAAAGTTGAATAAAAAGTTCAACTCTAATTCCATTAAGGCTTTATCAGAAGTATCCTCAAAATTATTCGGTATTAATATGTGTTGAACCAAATAATTGTAGCTGCACAATTCTTTCAAAAATAAAAGGTTTCACTTTTGTGCTGGTTTACTCTTTTAAGCTTTTTCTTTAGTGATAGCTGAGAATAGAAATTCAAGCCTTGAGAGTTTGTTATATCAGGCTCTATATTCAATCATGAAAAAGGATATTCTTTGGCATTAGTTTCATGCAAGCAATTTTGAAGGGTCAGGTTTTGTAAACTCTTTAAACTCCATACTTTAGAAATTGTTCATGTCTTTGGGTCTTGGAAGTGATGATCAGCTAGAGATTGAACAGGTTGGGGAAAACTGTGACATGGGGAAAGGAGAGTTTGGAATAGTAATTCAAAGTAGACAGAGTACAAACTCTTGCACTTTGAAATCCACATGGAATGGACACATTGGGTTGAACCAGAGCTCCAGACAGTTTGGTGGCCTGTTTCAGATACAGGGTGTTTGCAGTTACACGGCTGAGAAAAACACCTCCACTGCATTATCCAGGCTTCTGGCAATTTGTGATATTGGGACTTTAGAAACTGGAGATACATTTTTGTTCTAATAGGTCAGGGTGACTGCTGAAGAGCTCTTTTTTGGTTGTTTTTTTTTTTTTCTTAGAAGACCAGATATTTAAATTTTGCTGGGAACGGTTTTATTCTGTGGTTAATTTGTAGAAACTTTCTTGGAAAAATTTTAGTTTAAATGCCACAGTTACTAACACAGTAGGCTTTATTCTTGAATTTTTATTAATTTTTCTTCTAAAATCCTCCAAGTAAAGCTTCAATGTCTTTCAGTACCTGCCTCATTAAAAAAAAAGAAAAAGCAGGATGGGGGGAGATGTTACCACACAAGTACTTAAAAGTAATTCCAAGTTCCTGTAGCTTTCTTTCAATGGTTGTGTGTTATTTGAAAACATTTTGGATCTTCTGTTGGCCCTGTGGCTGCTGGGAGGCTTCCTGCTTTTGCCTGTTCAGGAAGGATTTGGTGTTAGTTCTTATGCCTTTTAGCAAGTTGTTTCTTAAATATTTTGGCTATTTTTATCATGTTTTTATATTGAATGTGCCAAAGGTAGTGGTTCTGAACTTGTTTGGGCATGACTTCAACTTCTTGCACGGTAATTTCATACCTCTAACAGTCACTTGGCCTTGTTGTTTAACCACAATGTCTTTGGGGTTTTTTTTGGATTTTTTTTTTCTTGGCTTTTCAAAAGTTACTTCAAGGTTTACAAAATGCAGGGTATTGTAAAACTCATATTTTATGGTTGTAGTTTAACAAGGCTTGGGACAACTGAAATCAAAAGATGGAGACTTTCTAAAAGCACAGTGGGGGAAATGGTGGAACTTAGGAATAACTGTGAATTTAAGGGGCCTTAAATCCAAGGTTTACTCTGTAACTCTCAGTCTAAAATTCAGTTTCTTTGCAAATAAATAAAGCCTTTCTGATTTTTTTTCCCATCAATTTTTTTGAGACATTTTCATGTATAAACTCTGAATTATATTAAAATTAATATTTTGATTGGGAAGAAATGATTGTGGGGCTTTATTGGCAGCTGAGGGGTAAACATTACAGGAATTTAAGTATCTCAAAACCAGTATTAAAGTTCAAGAAATTCAGAGAATGTTGCAGTTGCAGGCACAGCCAAGACACCTGGGCAGCCTTAACTGTGACATCTAATAACAGTGCAAGGGCCATTCCATGGAGGAATGGTGGTAGAAATGGAATGAAACCTTGTGAAACCAGATGAGCATGACCAGTGGCCTTTATTTAGTATGAATGCAACTAAAGCTTCAGTGGGTTTTGGATCAACGTAGTAGAAGCCAAATCTGTGATGTTCAAAAGCTTTTCCATGCATGTGTGCACACAGACACAAACAAGGCTCCCCTTTAAGCACCCCCACCACCTCCCCCCAAAAAGAAGCCACAACCACACTCCAAAGGCTGCTTGGAACTCTTCAGTGGGTGGTTTTTTGTTGGTATATGAATGTAAACACAGGAAGATGGGTATTATTTGGAGGGAAAACATTTGTGAACAAAACCCAACCACAGGAGAAACAATGGTCCATTTTTTGGCTGTACTTTAAGAAAACATTTCCTATTTTTTCCTGAGCATAATAAGAATCAAAGACTTTGTGCATATTCTTCTCATTCAAAATAATATCAAGTGTGACACTGAATCTCCTCCCCAGTTGGAATATCCATGATGGTTGTGAATATTCATTCACTAACTGTGCCAAAAGTAATACTGCTGGGGTAAGAGACAGGCTATGTCTTTCCTGGGAGATAAATTGAAAAATACTAATTCTCTTTGGTTATACAGAACCTTAACAATAAATATAAAGATAAATATAAAATTACAGTAACAGCTAATGAAGGACGCTTTGAAAATGCAACCCTAAGTGAAATTTTTGAGTGGAAGTGTAGAGACTGAAAATGCTGTCTTGCATTTCTTTCATCTTTACAACAGCAGGAAATAGAAAGCATACAAAGTGTGGGTGTGTTTTGTGTCTAGGTGCCAGCCATTGAAGCCAGCAAACCTTTAATATTGCACTTCTGAAGACAGAAGGTCCTGCATTATTTACAAAGCACAGAAATTCTTTGACACAAAGCTGCAAAATCTCCAGCTTTTACTAAAATGTATTTGAGGAGACTATTTGATACAAAAAAAAAAAGCACATAGGATATCCTAGGGAGATTTTAAAATACGACCTAGTTTATAATTCCAAAGAAGAAGGAGTAGAAGCTTGAAATACATTGAGCTCATTCAGAAAAATTAAGGATGCTAACAAACATAATTTGCTTTCAGGGCTGAGCCAGAGTTGTGTTGTGTAGAGAAGGTAGCAGGGATATCAGATTTCTGGAGATAACAGATTTATTTATGTAGCTGAGGGTTCTGTCTGGGAAAAGTCTTTTGGTGATGTCTTGCTCTTCTCCCCTGCACAGAATCTTTTCTTGAATTGAATGACAATCAGATAGAGAAAACAGCAGCGTTTTAGGAATACGTGTACAAACTGTATTTATTCGGCATAAACTTCTTTGACAATTTCTTGTGTTGGTGATTTCACCAAGATTCTAAAAGACTGTTAAGGTCTCTTGACAAAAGCAGTGGCCTCTGTTCTCATAAAGGCATTTTAGAGATTAGATCATAATGCTTTAAAACCTGTGTTGGATATACATTTGTATATATAATGCATCATTCCAGGAAGGAAAAATAGCTCACTTTGTGGTGTGAGGAATCACAGAATTGTTTTGTTCGAAAGGAACCTCTGGAGGTCTAGTCCAGCCCTGTGCTCAAGGAGGTTTCTCTTGTTTTTGAAGTCCACATCAATGAGGGAAAAAATATATTCACTCTTCCTTGCCCCGTGTTTTCCTGCTCAAATTTTGTGTGCACATCTCTCTCTTTCCAGTCCATTCTGTGTCTTATGGGTACTTTTGCAGGCAGTATGGAATGGGTAATGTGGAATAGGATGGAATAGGAATGACACCAGTGCATAGATGGGCTGTGGTTGTTAAATTGCAGCATTTTGGTCTCCTTACGGAAGCCACTGATCTGTAGATGGCTACTTGAAAACTCCTTTTGCAAAAAGACCACAGTGTCGCAGTGTCTTGTATTCTGTACAGATTGTTTGAGCCACACTATGTGAGGTTAATCTCTTTGTAGACATATGTATTATCTCTCAAAATCAGTCTGGTCCTGTAATATTTGGGGAATAAGAAGTAATTTAATGCATCACAGATGAAGCAGCTGCATGTGGAAAAGAGTTATGTCATTGTTACTGTGAACCAGAGGGTAGGTGGAGGAAGAAGAGGTCTATCTCCAGACAGATCAGTATTTACTGATGAAGTTGATGTTCCTGTCAAGAGTTCATTCAGCCTTTGTGTCCAGATGCAGTTGGGAGGCTTCAGTGCTGTAGCACGTGGTGTGAGAACTAACTCACTACCATCACCACGAGGCTGGGAGAAGGAAGCCCCAGGCAGAGATGACTTGTGTGAATGGTAGCATTGAGGAGCAGTCAGTTGAACACAGTACTGCAGTGTTCCAAACTGAGGGGTTTGTACTCAGGATGACCAGAATGGTTGTTTGAATTGCCTTTGGAAGGTTTGTTGGGAAGCAGAACTGGATGGGTGCAGTAATCAGAGTACTTATTGCTTCTTGAACTTTTAATTGGGCTTAATGTTATAATGTCTATTAAGCTTGAGGATGCACAGGCTTGTGGAAGTTGCAGCCTCCTGCAGAAGGCCCAGTGCTTGCAGAACAGAACTTTTGTAACCTGGGCCAGCAGCTGTGCATCACCAGCCCCTGCTTTGGACACTTAGTCCTGTCCCTGTTGCTCTGCCTTGCCCAAGTTGAAGGATTGAAATAGGTGCAAGGATACAAAGTGAATTGGAAATGGTGGCAGACTCAACTCCCTTTCTATGTCTTAAACACTTTTCTGGGATTGGGAGTAAGTGGTTTTATATCTTTTTATACCAAACACATAAGCTACTGTCTAACTTCCTTCCCTCTAAGTTTTACATGACAAAAGTGATGTAGTTTGGAGAGATGTAGTGTTTTACAGAGTAGCAGCAAAGCTTCTTCCAGGCAGAAGAGCTGGCTTCTTTCTTTACAGCTTAACTGAAATTAATCATTCAAAATGTATTAAGTGTAATGAAGAATGTAAGAAGTACATCCTCTTTAAGGGACCTACATTTTTTCTTCATTCTAACCTCTCTTGGAGGTACATCTGAAATTATTTTTGTTCATAATAACTCAAACAAAAAGCTTTTAAAATAAATTATCTGCCATTTACCACTATTTAGAACTTAAGGATTCATTCATTTGGCATTGTCTCTCTCTTATCTTTTTTTTTCTTATCTGTAAAATTGTAGAAAAGCTGAATGAGTTGTTCTTTAGAGTGATTCTAGTTTATTTTTCCCATATTAAAAACTTAGTGAAATAAGTGTTTTCCTACCTTTCCTTAGAGAAGATACTTTAGACACAAGTTTGTCTGCATGTTGAATTTGTCTTTGAAACCTGCCCAAATTTACTAAAGTTTCAACCTTTTGGAAAATTTCCATTGCATTTTTTTAGTAGGTAAATCATCTAAGAATATTCTGTCTGCAGCAGGAATGTGCTCCATTGAGCCCTCTTGGATCAGTGCTTTAGGAATTGGACAGGACTTTGTTTGCAGGTGTTTTTTCTGGCAGTAGGACAGTAATTTAAAAATTTCCCCTGGTAGTATGAGGACAAGATACAGCAGCTGATAGAAATAAAAAAAGCTAAAAGTTATGTAACTTTAATTTAACACTGCAATGCATTCTGCTAGACTGCAGCATTTTGTCTTTTCTGAATTATACATTAAATTTTTATTTCAATATATAACTACCTGCATTGGTGTCTTGCCAACTAAATTTTTTTTTTTACTGTATTTTGGTTTTTAATATCACTGGCTTGCAAATTTTTACTCAGCTCTTTCTAGAGATGCTGGGAATGATGAGCAGAGTAAGAATGATTTCCTTACTGAAATACAGGTTTCACTGTGTTTCCATTAGGCATAACTGGAAGTTCTCCAGAAAATAAAGCAGAAATGGTAGTTCTTTAACTTGTTAACTGTCACTTTAGGGACTGCTGTTGAACTGATAATAACATCAAAGCTTAACAGGACAGAAACAACAGGGCCAGGTTCAGACTCAGATGATAAAATACAGATAGCCTGTAACTTTTGTCTTTAGCTTCTGAAGAGTGAAGAGTGACACTTTGGCAGTGGAGTTCACTAGATTAATTTTTCCTCTCTTGACTGCATGTGAATAATGCAAGTTTCCATTCTGTACTCCTTTAAAAGGAGTTGCAGCACTTTGTGTGGAGGTACTGTGTGTTTCATAGCTGGGCAGGCTCCTGCAGCCTGTCAAAGCTCCCCAAGCTCTCTGCTTGTGGCTCGCAGAAAGCAGAACTCGATTTTCATTTCTCCTTCCATTCAACAGGAGCCTCTTTCATGTCTGAAAATTGAAAACGCGTGTTTTTCAGTGTGGTGCATGGATGTGTGTGTGTGTGCCCTCTGGCACACCTGTTTCTAATTTCCTGACTTGAAAGCATGTGCCATCAAAAGAAGCAGAAAAACAATTTCTCTCTGACTTGCTTTGCACAGGGCCTTCCTTTCCTTTGCCATCTTGGTTCCATCGGAGGAGCGTTATAGGATGCAGAGCACGCATTGTATGGGATGTTCAGCTTATATTGTGCTGGGTTCTTTCTCCTCTTGTTGTGGTTATTTCAAGCAATAGAAATCTTCTTGAGAAGTTACTGTGCTGAGGAAAAAACCTCAGTTAATCCTTAGTTTCTTGTGTGGAGCTCGAATGAAAGATCCAAGTCTGTAGCGAGTTAAGGTTTGTATAACCTATGAATTGAGTATTAGTTACTGTTTGGTACAGAAGGATTAACACTTAAAAATTATAGCTCAGATTTCTTACCTTGTTTCAGACTTGTACCCAGTGGAAAATAGTATCTAGTAGAACAGCCAGAAATTGAAGATGTTAACAATATTAAAAAATAAAAACAGAAGCATCACTAAAAAAACAAAACCCTAGTGACTTGGTTGTAGTGGAAGTTGTGCATAGGCTAACTAGCAAATTAATATTGCTGAAATAGTAACTTTAGGGGACTACTGATACATCCATAACAGCTAAATGATAGTAGGATAACAGAAGAAAAAGAGACTATGAAAAAAAAAGTTGTAGATTCCCAGACTGTTCTGGTGCAAATCTTGTAGTAATCAATGAGGAGTATTTGAATAGGAGGTAAAATTGTTTTATTCTCAGAAATTATGCATTTCAATGCCCACAGAAAAGGGAAGTTCTGTTTCACTGTTGGTCTGCCTGGCACTTTGAAAGAAATACAGCATTAAAAACTCTTTTGTGGCATGATCCAAGATAATGTGTCTGAAAATCAGTGTGGATGTTTCTGTGTGATCTTCAGGGGATTTTGTATATGATCTTCTAGTAATTTTCAGGCTGGAATAGAAGCTTCTGGTTGAAGCTTCTATTGGGATCTTCTTCTGGGATCTTTTAAAGTTTTGTTTGGGTTTGTAGTTTGTTTACAAAATAAAGGTGTTGTAGCTATTAAGCCTCATTCTTCTTTCCTTCCCTTGTCACAGGAATCTGTTGCCATATACCCCTGGAGCCTTTAGGAATCTCTATATTCTTTCCCCTTAATCTAGGAGGCTAGAAACTTGCATCAAAATATCTGTATGTTTCTATTTGTTTTTGTAGGATCTTAAAGTGGTTTGGGTTGGGAGGGACCTTAAAGATCATCCAGTGGGAGCACCTTCCACTAGTACAGGTTGCTCAAAGCCCCATCCAGTTTGGCCTTGAGCACTTCCAGGGATGGCACATTCAGAACTTCCCTGGGCAACCAGTTCCAGCGTCTCACCACGCTCACAATAAAGAGTTTCTTCCTAATATCTAATTTAAATCTACTCTCCTTCATTGTGAAGACATTCTCCCTTGTGCTATTAGTGTATGCTCTTGTCAGAAGTCCCTCTCTGTCCTCCTTGCAGCCCATTGAAGTTCTGGAAGGTCTCTTACCCTCCAGTGCTGTAACCCCATCGTAGAAGGTCACCAGCTTTGTCAGGCATGATTTATCAAAATAGTCTCTATAAATCTATTTGTTTTCTGTAGGAGCATTTTTCCCTTTGCCAGTACCAATCCTGGAAGAAGGCAAAACATGGACAAACAGCAGTTCCAACAGTAGTATTTTTGTCAGCAGAGGAGTTACAAGTAGGAAACCAAAGTATTACTGTGTTAGGGAAATAATTTGTTTACTATATGGAACAGTTATTTCAGTGTGAAGCACTAATTTAACCCAGTAAATTTTTCCAGCTAGTCATCTCCATTTGAGTCACTCATGTGTGAAGTCTTAGGGAAGCGTTTGTCTGTCATTGCAAAATATTCATCTCTGAAATATAATGAGCCTCAGGTTATTGAAGAAAGTCATCATCATAACTGGAAAAGGATAATAAAATTATTTAAACTCTGTTTACAGGAAAGTTACTGAAATGAATGTATTTGAGACTTTAATGCAGAATTGAAAAATTCTTAGTGGGAGTCCCTCTTGGTTTGGTTTTACTATTATTCAGTGAAAGAAATGCCAAATGTATTAACACATGCAGTTAAATGCAGTATAATATGAGATAGTTAAGCAAATGAGCCAGATTTACATTTTCATCAACTTGTATGCATGATTTGGAAATGTCTTTAAGTAGCTTTCACTGTAGTTGCTGTCTTAAGTCATGTAATACAACTTTTTTGGAAGTTAGCTAATGCTGGTGGTTAGACTAAAGTGACAGGAACTATAAATTTGAACCCACAACTTTATATTGTAACTTATAAATCAGTTTTGATCACTGTTCTAATGTATACATTCATTTTGTGCCTAGTCCTAGTGTTATCTACAGTGTCCCCAGTTAGAGGCTTTAGAGACTTAGATCTGCTAAACCTGCGAGAAGTTTGGTTCTGACTTGAGATAATAGAATGTGTAATTCTTTTTCTCAGCCTTTATCTGGTCAAAGTATGTGAAACACTGCTTAGGTTTTTTTCTTCTTCAAAAATAGATGTTCGACATCAAAAACTACAGTAACAAATTTTTCTTTTCCAAATGGGGGAATGGTTTCCCTTAGTTATCTGTCCCTGCAGACTGCCAGCAAGTCATGTGTTGAAAGATTTTTGCATACACTGCCAACAGCAGTCTAAGTTTGCTGCCTTATAGGTTGACATAAATATGACAAAAAGAAATGACTTTGTCTGTGGGGATGTAGAGATGTGTGATGTGTTAGTAGAATTGCAAAGCTGCTTTCCTTGTGGTTGATCCTGGCTCACATCAGTGGGCTGCAGCTGTTCTTAACCCATATTGAGTTTTCTCCCTCTGAATTTTTTTTTGGAGCAGACTTGATGTTATGGGAACTCTTCAATAAAGTCATTCTCTTGGGGGGAAAATAACATTATACGTCATACTAAAAAATGGCTATTGTTTTTTTGATGCCAATTTAGGAAATACTTGAAAATTGTGAAGTAGTAACATCTGGTTTTATTACTTGATGCACTGGAGATGCATAGGCTCAGTCAGATTTCTGTGTCTCGTTTGTTTGATTCCTATTCTGAATCCCATGCTTCTTACTCATATAGTTATATTTAAAGGTATTACATGTTATATTTAAATGTACTAGCAGATTTTTTTCAAGAAAAAAACCAGCTTTCTCAGTTTTTGCTGGAGCATTTGCCTGTTTAGTTTTCTTCTTTACAGCAAAACTTCATAGTGATTGAAGTTTTTAGTTTAAAAAGAGCGATGTCCATGTTGTGTTCGATGGGTAAAATGCATCTTGTGGGGTTTTTTCACGTTCTTCATCCATCACTTTGGAATAAGTAGTAGATAACTCACAGTTCTGTTGTGGTCAAAAGCTTCTGAGTGTGGGTGTGATGAGGCAAATGAATGGACAGACCCTCCTGTAAGCAGCTGCTGAGGTTGCTCCATTGCACGAGCCTCTTCAAGATTATCTCCTAACCAGGACACTTCTCTCAATAACTTGGGATCTTGACAGTCTTTGTGAAAGCACTTTCTCCCTTGTGCTCTCAAGAACGACCTCCCTTGGCTGTGTAATTGTTGTAGTATTTTGGCTCTTTCATTTTCCTCTAAATTTGTAACTGCTTTTTACTCAATCTGTTTGCTATACAAAGAATTTTTTGTCCTTCTGTTGTGCCAGTTGTATGTAGATTCAATGCCAAAGTGTCCCACTTCAAACAACTCAGTTTAGCTGAATTGTATTAATCAGGAGACACTGCCCATTAGCAGGGACACATAACTGAAGACCAAGGTATTTTTTTGATGACTGAACATAGTAGGATTTTGGGACATGTGTGCACAGTCTTTTAGCAGTCTGGTCCCTGGGCTGATTCTCTGACATCTAATGCAGCCATAGTGCTCCAGAGGGTGGATTTTTTTTATTTGTTGGTTTTTTGCTTTTATTTTACTTTTTTAAAATTTTAAAATCTTGGACATAAGGGAGTAATTTTTTTTTTTCCTTCTGTATTAGCAGGAAGACTCACTGTGCATTTAAGGGGTAGGGTATATTTGTGTGACAAGTAGCCGGAAAGATTCTTCAACTAGGTTGCCATGTAAATTAGGGTTTAAAAATGATGAGCAAAACAAGAAACCAGTCTGTGAGTAGCTCCAATACACAGTGCCAGACCTGCTAACGTGTTTGTGCCATGTTGTACCCAAACCAGCCACTGCTCTGAACTCAGGATGTGCACAGCAATGAGAGACTCAGCAGGCAGTGCTGGAGCTGCTTTGGATTGGGTTTAATTATTCAATGTTTCTTTATGCCACATCTAGGCTGGCTTCAGCCAGTGTCTCTGTTCTGGGCTCATTAGTGCTTCCAGTAAAGTAAGAGTTGCCCATGGAGACTGAGCTGCCTTTGTCTGAAGCCAGCCTAGGTCTGATGTCTTACCAGCTCCAGCTCCCTGCCATTTGGAAGCAACTAGATTGTTTCCAGCCATAAATTTGTTTCTGGAGGCTGTGTGGGTGTATTTATGTAGTCCTGTACCTGAGCTAATATGTCCAACTGGATTACAGCAGATATTTTTAACGGTTCCAGTGCTTGCATCATCTTGTCATGTTTAATGAGAAATATGCTAGCAATATTTATATATAATTGTGAACTGACTGTATCTGACTTACCTCTCTATATTCTGGTGTCTAATGCAGTTTTATGCTCTCATAAGTTACAAATCTCTTCAAAGTGTAGTCACTTACATTTAGATAATTTGAGATCATTGTTATGTTACAATTCTACATTAGTTGTTTCTCTTTCTTTCCTAACTGGATAACACAGTTCACCTGGCACTTGGTTAAACCTCTTGTTTAACCAGGCTTTGTCTGCTTCCCTGCCATTGAGGAAAAATGTTAACAAAGGGGAGCCTAAGAAGTGCAATGCCCTTGCTGTGTATATGGGCAAGGTATCAGCAGTGGGTTTTCCTGTCCAAAAAACCCCAGTTGATCCAGTAAACATGCACGGTGCCATTGGCTGCAGCTGTGTGTCCCAAAGCACAGTACAGGAAGGGAAAAGGGTGTAGGAGAAAAAATAGCAGGTATGAAAGTGTTCCTGCAGAACAGGAGTAGCAGTAATGACCTGCTTGTCTTCACCAAAAATAGGTTTCAGGGGATAGGTCCAGAAAGCACTGAGGCAGTAAGTGGTTGTTTGCAAAAGCTTTTTAGTTTCTTAAGGACAAACCTTTAAAAATTACAGGAATTTGTATTAGGAGTCCGATGACCAGCCACTTTGGCAAAAAAGCATGGGTGAATTCATGTATTCCTTTGTTGCAAAAAGGCTGAATCAGATGGACTAAGTAGAAGAGTCTGTCATGCAAGAGGAGTTGTTACTGTGTCACTGAAGTTGTTCTCAGTTTGAAGAGTTGCATGCAAGGATCATTCCTGAGAGAAGGATTAGTAAGAGGATTCTATCTGGGGAGAGATGCCAAGTCAGAGACAGTGTCGCTGTTTCTTTTATCTGTACTTAACTTTTGTTTGGTTTATGACTTCATGCAGTCAAAATTTCAGGAGAGTTGTGAGAAAACCACCAACTTAGCTGAATTTTTGAGTGATTCAGTGTCAACCGTTTTAAAAAATAAAAATTTATAGCAGGAACTTGTCATATGAAGAAGCCGTTACTATTTTGTATCATCACAGTCAAATTAAGGTGATTATGTAAATTAAGGACAGGGTTTCTTCACAGTGATATCCATATTTTGGCTATTCCCAATTTTAATGTTTCTTTAGGTTGTGGAGAGCACCTTGTCCGGACCATACTGGCCAGAGAATGTTCATGTGCTTTGCAAACAGAGGATGCCCACCAAGCTCTCCTAGAGACTATGCAAAACAAGTTTATTGGTAAGTAAATGGCCCTAATTGCCTAAATGTCACCCAGCATTGTTGAAAATGCAAGTAACTCTGTTAAATGAAGATACTTATTCTTGCGATTTCAGTTGAAACCTCGTGTTGCAGTTGGCTTCAGTTTTAGTGTTGTGTTACATCTGAAAAATGTTAAACTACAGAAGAATATATTAGGAAATTTAAAGGAAAACCCTTGGAAATACCTCAATTGTTATGTGAGTCATAGAATACCCGGAGAGGTTTGAAGAAAGGATTTCCTGTCTGAATCATGGGCTGTGGTGTACAATTGCATATTTTAGAATTGATGGGTTAGGAGCATTAGTAAAAATTATTCATCATGTTAACCCTTTTAAAAATAGTAGACCTCAAAACCATTTCTTTTTCTAATTAAATGCTTTGAACAGACAGATTCTGGTTTGCTAATTACATCATAAAATTAATTTCTTGAAAAAGTGAAAAAGACTTTATTCATAAACCAGTTTTTTCTTTGATATAAGAGAATTGCACAATATGTCTTCAATTTCTTGTAAATATAGATCTCGTTTTCTTTCCTCAAGTTATAAGCAAAATATGAATGTGGAATTTTAAGCTAACCATAAAATCTCGCCCTTTCAAAAATTCCAGTGAAGCTTCTGGCATATATGTTGACTTGCAGTGTCTTCATAACTCTTAGAACTTTTCAAGCTTTAGAATCCACAGATAATTTTCATCTTCAAAACTTCTTGTGGACACCATAATAATTGTATACTGTGTTGCAAAGCTCATTTTATGACACTTCACTTAGAAGTGAAAGAGGGACATATACACACCTTTTGGGGTCCCAGGGGCTGATGCTCTTGGTCTTGGCAAGCAATGTATTGCAACTTTTTAATTTCTTTTTATGGTATTGAATCCATGTTAGATTCTGCTTCTGACCTTTGACTGTTTGAGGGGAAGTCACCTTCACACTGGAAGATTGCACTTGATAATCTGCTGCTGTATTGCAGTCACTTCTTGGTGTTGCAACAATGCAGAACACTCTGTGTGTTCCCCAAAAAAGGTTCTAATCCAAGCAACAAAAATGTAACTTTTTATATTTAATCACTCGTTCCAGTGCACGGTGGCACAAAATTAGGAATTTGTGTACCGAAAAGAAGCCTTTAGGAAGGATGCTTGTGATAGCTTTGCTAATTTGTAGTCCTCCTTTGCAGGTGTTGTATGGAAGAGGCCTAACTTTAGGAAAGTCAGATCATTAGTCCACACTCTCAAAATTTGTGCCAGCTCAGTGTTTTTGAGCTGGCAGAAATTGTATGTAGCCTTCTGCAATTTTATATTAGTGCATGCACACACACAAGATGGAAAGCTACTGATGAAGTAATTCATAGAGACTGGCTGATAAAAACCCCCAAATTAAATTTTTTTAGTTAAAGGTGCCTTCTTTAAGTTGCTTTGAGTTCTTTGAGTCTTCTATGTTCTGTTTGGTAATGGTTAGCAAAAATTGCAATTCTCCTTTTGCTGTTTAATGCAAACATATTTTGCCACCACTTTGCATAGCAGATGTTTTAATTTAAAATGTTAACTGGCTCTTATGTGGTACATACATTGCGTTCTTTGGTGGAAATGTGAAAATGTTTCTGTTGGAGATAAGAGTCTATTAAATGTTGCTGAAGTGTTTATTACACCTGAGCTATCAATTGCAGAGAAAGAGGAGCTGCAGAGACACAGGTACCAGGCTAACAGTGTGATGTGTTATTGCCTTGGGAAAACACGCTAAACCCAGCTAAACTGCAGAAAGTGAAAAGAGTGAGAGACAGGATCTAATTAATGCTTTTCATGGAAAAAAAAACTTGGAAAAAAAATTGATATAACATTTATATAAATGCTTTGTAATTCCTTTTTAAAGTTTCATGTTTTAATTCAGGACAGATATTACTTGTATTTTCAGAAACTTACCACTGCAAGCTTTTGACAGCTGGAATATGTAGTATCTGCTTAGTTATACTCTGGGCAGTGCTGATGTGGGAAAAAAAGAACTTTGTTTTTTGTGTAGGTGAAGTGCTTGGATTAGAAAACATAAAATCTAGTTTGTGCTCAGCTGTCCTGTGAATGAGGACTGATGGAGAAAAACATCAAAGTCCAGCAACATCTTGCTGGTTACAAGTGGCATAGTAATTTTGGAAATCTTTGCAATTCTGCAGATGGAATGCAAAGTTAAATATGGCAAATACAGTGCAATACTTAAAAACGTGCATTGCACTTAAAACAGTAGATTTTACTAAATAAGTTTGTTTGTTTTTTTTTGCTGTGACTTTTCCTAGGTGATGTGCTAGTTGATAGCATAGGATGTGTGGTGTGGTGCAGGATTTCTTGCAGTGAAACAACAGGATAAAATGCTGATGGACTCCTTGGTGATGGCATGGATGCTTCCCTTGCCCTCCTTAGAGCCCTGCTTTGTGGTCTTGTCAAACTGTCACCAGAATTATAATGGACCAAGGCATTGGAAAAAAACCCAGCCTTTAACAAAGCTGAGCTGGAATGCTTTATCAGAAGTCAAAATGTGCGTTACTCATATCAGGGGAATGAACAGCTGATTTTGGCAGTTGCCATCAGATTGGTGCTTCCTGTTTACAGGAGTCTCCAAGTCTCATCAGAGCCCTGGGAATGCTTCCAGCTAGGGAATGCCTGGCTTAGAGATTGAGTGCTGTTTAAACAGCAGGTGATGAGCAAACTCATGTCAGATGTGCTCCTCTCATCCTTTCTCAGAGCCAGCTTACTGTGGAGAAGGCACAACTGATGGTTGAATCAGAGGTGGGAGAAATTAAATTTAGACTTTTTGTAAACGGAATGGGCTCCGTATCTTCAGTCCAAGAGCACGAAAGGCTTGGTTCACAGTTGAAGAATGGTGTTCTGTAAACACAAATACCTTCCAAACAGAAGAACAGAGGATTTTGTTACTCATCATTCCTTTCAAATGCAGCCAAGTTTGTGGAATGTAGACTTAGAGTAAATATTTGTGTCATCTCATTGGCGGGAAATCTGGGCTTTTAACAATGGCAGCATTACCAATGGTACTATAAAGCTTCTTATGAAGTATTAGAAAATAATGAGCTGAAAGACATAGTTGGAATCTGATATTTGTTCTTTCCTTAGTGGAAATATGTTTCTCTATTCTTGTATTTTTAAACTGTGCTTCAGCTGAGCAAAGTCTGCAGAAAGGTAATAGCAGAAGGATAAGGCTGACACTTTGTCTTGTAGAAATTTAGTGTCAAAATACTCTCTTCTGAGCAGGACTTTGGACAGCTAGGAATCATAGAATATGAATTTCCTGATTATTACTTATGCTTGTTGGGGAGGAAAAAACCTCATACTTTAACAGTAACAAGACTGTGACTGGCATTGCACAGTGTTATAGTTACTTTATAGTACCTTGTAGTTTCCTTTGGCACTGCATCACTCTAAGGTTTGTAGTATTCTTTGTGGTATTCTAGCAGAGGAAGCAAACTATGGAAGCTTTATTGTCCTTCTCCATGATACAGAGGAAAAGATTTCAGAAGAGAATGAAGTGATCCTGAGGTTTCATAAACACAGCGTGGTGATGTTCCACAAGGATTTGTCTAGGGCCTGCCTGTGCTTCTTCATGTCAAAAGCATTTGGATTTTATTGGTCTGTGGTATCCTCAGCTTAAAATCTTCCCTGTGAAGTTTTAAAGTGCAGGTGTTTTCCCTTGCAGCTTCTTTAAAAATTCAATATAGACGTTGTAACTTAATGTATCATGAAATATAAAGACCTCTGATTTGAGACAGCGTGTGCTTAAACATTCAGCAAATAATGATGCATGAAATTAAAAGCAGGCTTCCTTGAGTGCTTATTTTATTCCTCTAATGTTTATTTCAGTTGTTACTTTGGAGTTTAGTGGGATACATAGCAGAAATAGAGTGGCAAACAGCTTCACTTTCACCACGTTCTCTACACAAGCTGAGAGTCCAGTGGCCGAGGTGATCTATAGACTGTTGACCCAAAAAAGTCAGAATTTCACTCAAACACTGCACAAGAAGCTTTAGAACTGTTTAACTGCCCTCTGTTAAAACTGGGGGATGCTGAAGCACTTAATTGGTTACACCACACCACAGTCAGTGTTTAGACCCAAGTTTTAAGCCTTTGAAAGCTGATGTAAACAATAAAGCTGGTAATGGTTTCTCTGCTGTGGAAGAGTATGAATGTAAAACATCTGATGAGCAGCTGGTTCATCCTTCAGCTGGGTAAGTGTAAACAAAGCACTTCATTTACAGCTTGGTGTTGAATCTGTGCTAGAATGGTTCTATGTAGTAACTAACAGGGAAAAAAGGCACAGGATCAGAAATGAACAGCTCACATCGATCCCATGATCTGGAGGAAGCAATCTTCATGATGGGAGAGCTTTAATTCATAAGAGACGCTGAAGAAAAAGTCTTCTTCACTTGTAGCTGTAGCTCCTCTGGAGCAGGGCTCAATGTTGAGACCATTATTTGCTTTAACACTTGTGAAATCTCTCAGTTCTGTCCCTGAGCAGCAGCTGAACCTGGGTCATGGTGTTCAGCTGGATTCTTGCAGAACTCCATGGGATCAGTGGATGTGGAGTTGCTGTGAGGACCTGTTTGCTTGTTTTTGAGAGACCATTGCTACAGATTAATAACATACAAAATGCATAAATAAAAATGTCATGATGCTTTCTTCATGTCACATAGCAATAACAGAATATTTGAGCTTTGAAGGAGGGAAATGTGTTTTGCAAAATGTAGTTTTGTGACTGGGGAAGGTGAGGATTTGACCAAAACTAATGAAATACGGAGTTTGTTTGGTTTTGTCCTACCCCTTTCTCTCTGGTGTGGCCAGTCAGTGCTAACATTATTAATTAATGCTGCAGTTGGAGTATTACTTTGGATTATTCATGCCACATTCCTCAGTGGTATGCTAGTGTAACTGGGAAAGGAGCACTGAGCTTCATGAGACTTATATTTAAAGTTATATTTAAAGCCCCAGATTTTTGCAATCTTATCATTAGCAAGTTATTAGATCAAAGATTTATCTGCAATTCTATTTTATTGCAGTGGAAAACAATATTTTTGGCTAGTAGGCATATTTTGGTTTTATTTTAACTAACCTTTGAATTTGTACAGGAAAATCTATCTGAAGAGTACAGAGAGAGCAAAAATGGTGTAGGAGGTGGGAGCCAGATCATTTTTTCCTTCAATTGAGAAGCCATTCTGCCTCTAATGTACGTGGCAGTATTTCAGTTCCACCTTTTCTCCTCCTCTTGAAATACTAAATAAATGTATATATAAAAAAGTCATTACTTATATTGTTATTTTTTACAAAAGTCTGCTCTGTTATTTCTTTTTCTCAGTGGGTTGGCTGTAACAAAATGAGTTTTAGAACTAAATTAATGAAATATGTTCCTAACCTTTGAATTCACAGTGTTTTGAGAACACTCAGATTAATTACTGTGTATGGTCCATGGATTCTCTTTAGAAATAAAGTATAATACTGCTTTTGTACCATTATTTTTACAGATTAAATGGTGGATGCAGAGCATTCAGCTGTCTGGAATTTTCCTTACCATACACCTACTCATTTGCACTGTCTGGTTTGTTAAAATACACTCTTTAGCATAATTGTAATCATCAGCAGTAAATCTGCATATGTTGAAAGATCTTTGTTTAAAAAAGGCATTATATTTGAATCCCTCTTTTAACATTTTTGAAAAATTGCTTTAATTGGACAATAAGTAACTTTTAAATAATATGCTGTTCAGCATGTATTTAATTTGGCTTAAAGTCTGATTTTTAAGAGCAGAGGAACAGCCTGAATTTACTGTAACATAGAATACTATGATATTATAATTGTAGGCAGCTGGTTTTTACTGACACTTTTTAAAGGTTGATTCCCCGCAACTTGGGCAGTGAATTGGAGACACACACTGTATTGTTGCTGATTTTGCACTTAGATGATTTAGCTGAACTTGCTGCTGAAGGCATTTGGGATGGGTGAGGGTGTAGTCCCACAATTTGCTTCTGATCTCTCTGGGAATGGCCTTCAACAGAAATGGGGAAGCAGGGTGGCCCTTGGAAGGGGCGTGGGTGGGAAGATCCTGAACTTCTGCGGGGTGGTGCAAGTGACTGTGTTTGTGTCTTCATTTGCTGCTTGTGTTTGGAGATGAAAACAAGGGGTGTGTTCTTTTTTCAGATTTTTCCCACCATTCCAGAATAATGCTCATTCTGCAGGTGATGATGAAATGGTGTAGGGGATCAAAAGGGCAAGCAAGGCTATGTTTTTGTCTGTAGGAGAGATAATGTCTCCCATCACTTTGGCTTTGTTTGCATAACACAAACTTTTAAGACATTTGGTTCAACACTCCATTCAAATTACCTTTGCTACAAGTCACTTAAAGTCATTTTATTCATCTGTCTCACACCAACAGTACTGTTACAGTGTTAGTGCAGTGTGACTTGGATTCATGTGACATAGCCAACATTTCTTCTTACTCTAAGGGCCCAACTTGTGTCATTCTTAAAGAAGTCAATGTCTTGCCCATCTCTTGTGTTTTATGAGTGCTGAAGTTAAGGTTTTTACCACAGTTTTATCAGGTGCAGTGCTATTAAGTTAATCCTCTTCTGGAGTATTCCAGTTGCAGTAGGGTGGCTGTGTACTTGAGCAAAGGCTGAATTAATACTTCTCCAACTTTTGAGTGGTCTTCAAACCCTTTGAGTTTTGTGGACTGGTAATAAAGCTTCCATGGTGCATAATTGTTGAAGGAAGTAATTTGTTCAGAGAACAATTGTGTGCATATTTAGGGCAATATAATGGACACTGTATTTAATGTCAATAAATAAATGCCATTTATGCTGGCAGAACTGGGGCTCTCAGTTGTTCATGTAGAGGTCGAGCATCTTTTTGGATGAAGTTGTAAGCTGAAGATTTCGTCTTACGTGCTTGAAGCTCAAGTTTTAAATTATTTATTTAAACCCTCTTTCAAAATAGGTCTCACAAAACACTTGCTTTGAGTGGTTGCTTTTTTCATTCTGTCCTTCACTGAAGATGAGTATTTTATTCTTGCAAAGAAATCCCTGTAAAAATGGAAGAATTTTGATGGAAATGCAGTGTTATGTGTTTTGCTGCACAGTCTCTACATGAAAAGAAATATACTGCTAAGCCTTGTCAGATTTTAAGAGACCATATACACGTTGTTCAGATTAGTGAAAATTTGATCAGTCATGATGGCACAGTTGACAAAAATATTGGGAAAATGAAGAAATATGTAATTAGCTTATTTACAGACTTCTCTTTCATCTATTTCTTTCAGAGTGTGGGAGAAACAAAATCCCTAAAAAGACTGACTAAACTAATGGAAGCATTTCTAGAACAAGAGTTCAGTGGCACCAATTCTGTAATCAGTAGTTGCTGTCTGGTATTGTGTGCATTCATACAGTCCTGGTGTTTTAATGTGGCCTCGAATATACTGTCTGCTGTGAATACTGTTAGCTGGCTGTGTTCTGCTGAAGTAGAACCTTTTTAACCATTCTAATTAAGAGTTAATATTTTTCACTAGAATCTTGGAAGAATCTTTCACAGCCCTTGAAAGGGAAGGAGAAACTACTTATTAAAAAACAAACCAGAACTACTTCTGTCTCTCTGCAATGACTTTTTGCCCCAGCATGGCTTAGAGCCTAAATTGTTAGTGCAGTTTAGTGCAAGATTAGGTCTGCAGACCAAGTTCAGGTGAAGACATGGTCTTTGATGTGCCTGATTTTGACTTGGGTGGTAAAACTTCACAACTTTCCAAGCCTTGTGTTTCTATTTTAACCAAACATATTTTCCCTGTTTTGTTATGTAGTACCTTATCATGGGCTGGATTCTTGTTTCAGAGGCATTTGGTCACAGTTAGTAATACAGGAGGTGTAACTGTAACTAGTAATAGTTCTTTTCCAAAGCAAGTGGCACTTTAAAGATAAAATCTGTTTGCATTAGATCAAGTTAGATATTACTATTTATTAAGCATACTGCATTTATTATTTTCCTGCAACACGGGCTTCTCTTGCAGTGACCACCTTGTATCACTTTCAAAGGTGGCTGCTCTAATGTTTAGAGAAAACACAGCAAAGCTTTTAGTTTTCCTTATGGTAAAGCTTGAAGTTGGATTTTATTGGGCTGTTTTGTTGTTGTTATTTGCATTAAAGGAGTAATTTTAATCATACAAATAGCTGTGGGCAAGTTAAAGCAGTCCGATGAATAGATCTGCTCTAAGTTCTTGTGGCTGGCAAATTGCTGTGTCTGTATGCTAATTTATTTAAAAGAAAGAATTGAAAAGAATTACATGAAATGGCTGTTGCAATTGTATGTTCAATTTTAAATGACAGTATAATGCAGATGTGTAACTAGGATGTCTATGGGCTTAAGTGCAAGAACTTGATTAATTTTGTGGCTCAAGGCATTTTAAATTGTATGTAAATTATACTGTTGTTTCCACATTTAAAGCTACAGGAATTTTATTTCAAATTGCAAACCAGAGGAAGAATACTTAGGCTTGGTTCAGCTAACTTTAAAGCTTTTCCAGCTTCTGATAGAAGACTTTAATATCCTATGTCTTAAATTAACAACAGAAAAGCCACTGTAAAAAGTAGGATATGCTTAGGCTTTTCTGCTGGTATTCATCAAACAGCAGGGCAGATTGTGTAGCAGTTTGATGATGTCTCTGTACATAGGGCTTAAAATTGGCAAAAATGAACAAACTGTAAAAATGACCTAAATTTACTTGATTTTTTTAGATGTTTCTTTATATTAATTATAGAACAGAAAGAACTAAATATTGAGTCACAATTTTTTCTCAGCTTGACACTCCATTTTTCATTATTATATTTTCCTTGATCCATGAACAAATAGGTTTGCACTCACAAATGTAATTTTAATGTTTCTTTTATTCCGTGTAGCTCTTCATTTTTTTGATTGCTGGTGGATTAGGAGATAAACATTCTAGAAAATTATTCTTTTGAAACTTCAGGAAAAAGAGAACTGATGCTTTTGTAAAAGCACTGATTGACCTGTCAGTCTTTCCAACCATTAGTGACAAGACTAAAAGGGGAAGGCAGAAAGTCAAATAAAAAAAGAAATGCCCAAGAAACTATTCCTCTTGCAAGTAATTCTCCCCAATGATTTTGCCCAGGTTCACCTTTTCTAGCCAATGAAGATGGTGTGCTTGGAGGTGTGATAGTTCTCCGCTCTTGCAGGTGTTCAGCAGAGCCTGAATCCTCACAGGAAAAACCAACTTTACTAGGTAAGAAATTCTTATTCATTTTTACTTCAACTGAGTGCTAACTTGAAGGTGGAAATAAAATCTCTGTGCATGTTTGAAAGCCACAGAAAAAAACAAACCAAAAAGGAATTGAAGTTGAAATAATAAAAATCTAGAAGGCGAAATAGGGAGCAAACGAGAGTAATATCAATAAAACTCTGGAAAAGAGCATTCTTTCTGACTCATTATTTCTAAGCAGAATTATCATTCAGAGGGTGGTGTGGGATCCTTCTAAATCTATGGCATAGGTGTAATAGTTGCTTGTGGCAAGGCAGGATGTTCCTCGTAGGAAAAAATTGCATTTTTAGCTGGGGGTAATGCACGTAGCTGTTTACTGATTCTCAGTACCTTATTTGTGAAAAATACTTCCTAAAAAGATTTTATTCTTCCATTTTGCAGAAGAAAATGTGTGAATTTGGAGGATACACTTAAAATTTGTAAGGGAAGTTGTTTATGGTTGTTTATTCTTGCTAATGGCCAGGAAAATCAGCTTAGATAAGTCACAGGAGCTCTTTGCATTCGCACCAAACAGGAATTTCTGCTGCTCATACTGAAATCACCTGGACTTTGCCTCCACCAGTAGCTGGCTGGTTCCAAAAGGGTTTCACATCCCTGTTTCTGTCCTGGAAACACAATCCCTGTCTTGGTGCTTTATAGCAGAAAAGTGTATTATGGAAAACTGTCTGATGTTTGTGTGGGAGAAACAGATGGGAACTGAAGGCTGTAGACTGTGAGCAGAACAGGGTGGAAATACAACCTTGAGACATTAAAGCCTCTTTAAGGGAAGGAATTTGGGACTGGGGGCATGTGAATTACTTCAGGATGACACTTGTGCCATCTCCTTTCCTGTGGTGCTCCTCAGATGTGGAGCTATGTGCTTATTTATTGGGTCACATTGACCTGTGTGATACAGACTGGGGTTGTGTTACTGGAATTAAAGTGTTTTTCCTTTGTATAATACTCTGCTTTATTATTATTTACCCAATTGTGACACTGTCTAGTGCAACAGCATCCTGCAGCATAAATTCTGTCCTTAAAAAAAGAGTTAAGAAAATGAAAATACAAGCCTGGTTAAGTAAGAACAAAAAAGATCAACTTAACCTTCAGTTCGTGAGGTTTGGAAGCGAGGGAATTTTTTCTGTTCATTTGATGTTTGTCATTCATGTAAGAGAACATATTCTGTTAATGAAGATTTGGCATTTTTTCCTCAAAAATTAGTTTATAAAATCCCTATCTATCATCCATCATAAGTAAAGACTATTTGTCCATTGATTTTTGGTTTTCTTTCCACGGAAATAACATTGAGATTAATGAGTACCTTTCCTATACCACAGAAATCTGCTTTATGATATATGCTGAGATAATAGATAATTAAACATATGTAGTATTTGTGTTGTTTGGATGGAAAATAAGTTGGTTAATACTGAAAAACTTCATGTATAGAATAAGGAACTCTCATGTCTGTGTTACAGGGATCATCTTTATTTATTTCTTTTTAATATTAAAACAAATGGCAGGGAAGAGACTTGTTAAATGGTTGAAAATGTACTTATCTGAAGGTGTTTCACATGTAATTTAGAATTTTCATTGTAGTTCCACTACTTGTAATGGCTAACAATAAGCAAGGTTTGTGCTGGTACAGGCTACTTTTGGTAGTTATCAAAGGCAAAGATACAATATTTTGAGGGTATTTGGCCTGAACTGTTTCCCAGCTTCTCAAAATTAAAAGATGGGATTAAATTTGTCTTAATAAAAATAATTTCCACTGACAGTGGAGCCTTTGGGGTGCCAGGGTGAGGTTGGCCCCACATTGATTGTGCTGGATGTGTTTTCACTCTCTGAAAGCTTTTGGCTCACCTTTGGTGGTATCAGCCATGAATCTGTTATGGGGGAGCAGAGCACACACCTCCATGAAGTTCATTTTTCTTTCATGGTGATATCTGCATATCTGTCAGAATCTTCAGTCTTGCCTGGATCATCTAGCCTTTGATCTCCTGCTCTGGTTTAATTGCTATGCAAGGAGAAGTGGTTCAAAGGATCAGTGTGCTCAGCATGCTGTGACCTTCATCAGCCACCTTAAAGGAACGTGAGGAATAGGAATGAGCATAACTTTTAAACCCATCTAGTGATGCTTTTTTTGCAGTGTGTGAAAGTCACTCTCAAAAGAAGTATGTGAAAATATCTTTTCAAAGCATCTTGTGTAATTCATGTAAGACACCTCCCATAATCCAGAGGAAGAATTTGTGCCTCAGTGCATTTTTTTCAAACCTTTTACAGAACTCTGTGAAGGGCCTTGAATTCTGATCAGCTGGTTTTTTTTTCTTTCCTCCCTTCCAAATGATGGACTTTATGGACACAGTAAAAACTATCCATGATGGACAGCAGGAAGAAAACAGTGTGGCAGTCTATAAAGCTCCACTGACAGAGAGCTGAACATATGAATAATGTGCTCTTTGTCTGAATTTTGTGTTGCAGCTGAGTAGGAGTGTGTTTGTGTGCATAAAGATACCTGCATATGTATCAGGCAATTAAAGATCACTGGAACAGGCTGTTAAACAATTGATAAATGAGGACACTTTCAGACTTCAGGACAGCACCTGACTAGATTAACAGGCATTTACAATGCATGTGAGCAGTGATTAGTTTCCCTAATAATTGTCATTGCAAGCACAAGAGTTGGTCTCTGACAGTGATATCCTGAATTAGCTGTGAGTGCAGTACCAGAGAGCTGATGTTGTGTGCCTGGTGCTGGAAGTCCAAGTAATCAGACCAGAGAGTGCTTTGATAGGGCTTTCTTCTCCATCTTTCTTTCCTCCCTTACCTTTGGTGCTCCTTACACTCTCCACAAAGAAAGGGGGTGTTTGCCTCTGCTGTTGTAATTCACAATACTTTTGAATCTGGACTTGCTCTAATTTTGTCAGAAATCTATCTTTCTTATTGTGCATGTTACTCTGACTCCATGAGACACCTCTCCTGCTTTTTCTGCAGGATAATTTTGCTTTTACCAGATGTCTTTCCTGCCTGCTCTGTATCTTCAATTCCCATATTGCAGACTTGACTATTTCTGCATGTTTTCCTGTATCCTGCTTAGGCAACTAAGCCACAAATCCCCCTTTTTACCTATTGATAGTTACATACTATTTATATATTTCTGCTCAGTTCTGTGGAGGGGAGGGAAGCTTGTTCTTGGTTATTCTGTTGATAGTGTCTGAATTGTGCAGATTCCTTGTAGGCTGTCTGGCTTTATGCTGTTCCAGGGTGCTTTTGTCTGGGTTCAAGGCAGGCAAATCCAAGTTCTGTCAGCTTTTACTTCATGGGTGGAACAGGCCACTACTTTAGAAGTTGGTCCAGTCTTTAAACTGCAGTTGCAGTGGATGTTATTTCCCGTCTTGGAGGCTCCATATCATCGAAGTAACATTCTCATTCTGGGTAATAGCTCTGCAGTGTGTGACTGCAAATAGTGAGGAAAACCTTGTTTGTTTGATAACTGCTTCTTTTGAGATTTAATTACTTTGATAAGTAGTTTTTGTTCTTTTTATTTGATCCTTGCTGTATTTATTCCTCAAGATACCAGTCTCGTTAAATTACGTCTCGTATTTTAAACCAAGGCCTTTTTGTAACTTGTTGCATTTTCCTTTCTAGTGGAATTTCTGTGGAGCCATACAACAGAGAGCATGTGTGTGGGATATATGTCTGCACAGGATGGCAAAGCTAAGGTAAGCCATGAGGAATAGGCTGCAACACAGCGGAATGAGTGCAGAAGCTAAGGAGAATTTGAATTAATGATAATGAAATTTCTGGCTTTAAGAGAACAGAAAAAGTAATGGGTGCATAAGCAGTTAAACGTACCAGTTGATTAGGCATTTCTTACTTCTTTTTTTAATTGCAGCAGTTGACAACCCTACACTAACATGTGTATCATGTCAGGCTAAGGTGCCACAAACACATGTCCATTCCCTCTGCTGACAGTAATGGTATTTGAATAACTTTATCCGTCTTGATTCACTTATGCTGATACCATATTTTTCTGTGGGCATGTCTTCCTTCAGATAAAGCAATTGCACCATCAAGAAAGATAAAAAACAAACTTCAAACAAGCTCCTAGAATAGCCTCTGTGATAAATAATTCCAATAGTACCATCCATATTTTCAGTTTCTTGGGGCCTTGTAATTTATTTTTAATGAGAGAAATATTATGTTAAAATTGAATTTAGCAATGAAAACTGGAAAATTCTGTCACATCATGATCAAGGAGTAGGGATTAGCCGAGTGGATGAGCCATCCATTCTTAGGAAAAGAGCATGGAAGGGAGAAAAAGGAGAATTTGGAGAACAGGGAGAAGCTGCAAGCAGAGACATAGTCATAATTTCTGTAGGCATTAATGCAAAGGGGGATGTGACAAAGGTAATAAAAAAATACAAAAGAGGAAAACCAACATCAGAGATTTTATGTGGCAAAACTGGTGTAACATTCTGTTTCAAGCACTGGGAGAGGATGAGTTCATCTCAAGGCATAAAATGTGCAGGGAAAAAAAGACAAGAATGTCCCAGAAAGACAAGGAAGATAACAAGCAGCTGATGAAGGAAGTGCTGGTAAAAGTGTAAGTGAAGTATTTGCTTCACTTTTGCATAATTTAGGTACAATTCTTTTCAGATAACTATCCATGGAAGAGAGTGTGATTTTACTTCTTTCTTAATATTTATTTCAGATTTAGTTGAAAAAAGTCCAAACTGAAGTTAAAAGCTCAGATTGCAGTGAGTGAAACTAAAGCAAGTTCAGCTACAGATGTTCTGGTATTTTCTAGTTAGCTTTAAAATTATTAGCTTGTGTTTGCAGTGGAAGATAATTGAGAATAAAGGATGTTAAATGTTTCCAGTGTGCACACCTGCCTCTGACTTACACTGCAAAGCTCAAAACATTACTGTTTCTCCCTGGTAGTGTCTAATTAATAAATAAATGTAAAATATGAAATCTGTCTGGTAATGAGTATTAACATGACAGGGGCATGCCGAGTTGCTTTCTACTCACAGTTGCAACATTTGACATCTGGTGTGCATTGTTTTCATACTGCTGGTAAATTCTCCAGCTGGTAATCCTGATTGTGCTGACAGACACAGCTGCTCTTCTTGGTTCACTTTTAAATTATGCTTTTGACCTTCACTGAAGAGTTAATCCCCCTCCCTTTCTTCCTTCTTTGAGTCTGTGGCCACAAATGCTTTCCAGAGAAAAACCACAAACGCTTTTGCTGCTGACTTCCATTGATCAAAAAAAGTCTTCTGTCATAAAAGCTGGAATTTTGTTCTGCTACAACTAGGACTAAGTTATAGATGGAAAACTGGGCTTGAAATAGAACACAGTATATTGCGAGTGAAAAAAAGTCTCTGTTCTTTACTAGAGTGACTGTTTTGCTACAGTTAATTTTGAGTGCTTGCCATGAAAGAATAATGGGATAAGAGTTCATAAAAATATAAAATATCACTTGTTTATGAGGACCATAGCAAAATGATTAGGCAGCAGCTTGTAAGGAAACATTTGCTTTCCTGTTTTTCTAGGGTGGTAAAGACCTTCAGATTTTATTTCTTTCATCAGTCTAGGACTTGAGTTTTGTTCTTCAGCTGGGGGGTTGTCACAGTGGCTTATTTTGGACTGGTTCAATTTAATCAACAGTTTAATGAACATGATACAAAAGCAAGACTTAAGAAGCAAGGAGGTTTTGCACCTGCAAGAGCTGTGCCCTAATAGTGGTTTGAGTTGAAGCATACTTTCTGGAAAGATGTCCAGGGGCTGGTTGTCCTTCCCTTCCCTTCCCTTCCCTTCCCTTCCCTTCCCTTCCCTTCCCTTCCCTTCCCTTCCCTTCCCTTCCCTTCCCTTCCCTTCCCTTCCCTTCCCTCCCTTTTGGATTAAAATACTTGGTTGAATGTTGCTTTAAAAACCCTGCATAGCCTTACCAGATGAACTGAGTTCACAGCTTACTGCTGACACAGTCAGCTGTGGTTGTGTGTCCTATCTGCTCTTTCTTGATGCTGGAGCTATTTCAGCTCCTGCACCACTCATAGCTCTGGCAGTGTCATCTCCAGCACCTGCATGGTGGATGTCCCAGTGGCTTTTCTCAGATTCCTATGCCACAAACAGCTAATCAAGGCATATTTTAGCTGGTCCAACTGTGCTTTTCTTTTTTCCTTGTCATCCTTCTTGACACAAGCAGCTTCATAATCACTTGGTGCCAGCGTTTGTCACAAATTTGATGTGGAAGGACACAAGCTTTTCTTCTGAACATTTTGGCTCTTTCCTGTTCTTCTTGAACTAACCCAGGCTGGTGCTTGGGAGCCTCAGTTACCATGATCTTAAGGGGCAGATACACTCTGATTTAGGAGTTGCGGGAGCCAAACTTCCTTCCTGAAGCAATAGTGTGACAGATTGTTTCAACGCCAGCCCTGTTCTTCGGGAAGGTGTATGGGCTTCCCAAGATCTCTTGAAGCAAGGTCTTACCTTTGTGATGGTAGAATTGTCACAGTAGCTGATACTCAACTCTTTCTATCCATTAATGAGGCTGTTGGAATATTCTGGGCTGCAGTGGAAGTTTCTGGCTGCAGCCGTGAGAATACTTAGAAACAGATAGAAAATACTAGTTTGTGGATTCCCTCTGCACTCACACAGCTCCTTTTGTAGCAGTAGCTGCTGCATCAGCAAAGGTTATGACTGCTAGATTGAAGGACTGGGGGATTAAATAACTGCATGAACTGAGGAGATTTTCTTTTGTTACTGTGTTGTTGACTCACTAATTACTTGATATGAATTTAAGATCTCTGATAAGCAATTATTTCTTTTTCCAGTCCAAATTTTTTTCTCTATCTGAGATACTGGTTAGTCTTCAGAATAACCTTCTAGATGTTTGGGGCTTTTTATGGATCCATAATACATCTAAGAACTGATCGTAGCATCAGCTAAAAAGGTCACCCTGACTTCTTTAAACTTACTCTGGCAGGGTTCAGTTATCATTTCCTGTTTTCCTGAACTGATTAGATTATGTTCTGAGAGCTTGAGCATTTTTGTTGTCACCCCTTGGGAAGTAGCTCTGCTCTAAGGTGTTGCAGCTCTGTCCATACTGCTATGGATGATGTGCAATACTTTAGGTCTTAACAGTTTATGTAGCATTTGGTAGAGCAATTTCAGTGCCAATTTGCACAAAGGATTTGCAGATGCTCCGCCATGTAATTTGGGATGGGAAGAAATAATTCCTTAAGTTCACCCATGATGTGATTCCAAAAGAGGAATGGGAAGGAAGGGGCGTTAGGGGTTAGGTTGCACAAGTTAATTGACTTTTCTTAGTTACAAAGACTTCATATCTTCTTGTTCCTTGTCTGCTTGCCCAGTGGAGGATGCTTCAACGGACAATACATTCTTCAATCTCAAATGAGAGTGCATTATATGCCTCTGTGAGTTCACATACCAGCGGCATCTCTTGAAGGTTCTGGCTATGGGAAGGCAGCCTTTCTTTGATTTAATGTTGTGTATCTGTGCAAAATCAGCCAGGAGCCCTTCTACCTCACACAGGGTCTGCAGAGTATTTGTTTACTCAAGTCCTGCAGTATTCTGTATGCAGAAAGTGGAAGTGGCTGGGATACTTTTTCCTGAATCTGACGAGATTCAGGATTGTGGTGATTGAGAGTAGTTGATGGTGGCTGATGTTTCTGCTTGAAGATAGGTAACTCCTCACTTTGTTTTCAGTAGTATTTGAAGTCAGAGTGCTTTTTTTCCAGTGCAAGATCCAGTCTCAATACCAGCAAAATGCATTTTTGGTAATTTATTTTGTGTAAGTAAGTATTTGAAATAATTTATCAGTTCACTATATTTCTTAGTAGTTATAAATCTGCTATATGATCTCTATAAATGTTGCAAACTTTGGCAATTATTGTAAACGTTGCAATACTTCTGAGATATCCTTGTAGTTCAGCCTCATAGGTTTTAGTTTTTCTAACAGCTGGGTGACTTAAGACATCAAATTTAAAAAGCCCAGTTGCAATATTGAATATAATCCAATTCAGTTGCCAGCTTAAATCTCTTTTTGGCAGCTATTCAGTTCTTATAACATGAACTGCTAAGCTTTATGTTATGGCAGGTTTTAATAACGCAAAGCTGCATAAGCCATTCTTTCCATTCTCAAAAGAACCAAATTCACATTGCTCTGCAAGACGTGCTGCAGCAGCAGTGGAGAGTGTTGCAAATTGCTGTGTTTGAAAACATCCATCAGCAGCAACTGCTGTCCACACCAAATGTTGTGGTTGCAATGTGCAAACAGAAACTTTTATCTTTGACAGTTAATTTCGTTTGCCAGTATGAGCAAACATGGTGGACAGGGAGGCCATCTCCAGTTCACTTTTCCTGTGGAGATGTAAGCTGTCATCATCAGATTTATTTGCCTTTACTGGCACTGTAAAATTCAGCCAAAGTCCTTCCTTCTGTGTTTGAAGTGATACATGTGACAAACACTGGTTGTGGTGATTGTTGTTGGTTTTCTGAGGATGAGCTTCTGTATTTGACTTTGTGAGTGAAAGGTCTGTGAAAGCCCTTTGTCAGGAGAAGGGCAGTTTTCCAGAACTCGTTGGGTGAAGAAACACATCTTGGAAGAATCCTAATTCTAATTTGAAAATTAGTGGAAAAATTTACTGAGCCTGTTTAGTAAGCAGAAATACCAAGTCAAATAATTCAGTCATTCATTTCAGACTACAGAGACAGTCTTTTAACTTCATGAGACAGGAAAAGTATATGTCACTGTTCTACTTATTTTCTTTAATCTTCACTCTTGCCTGGAGACTGGGGAATCAGTCAGAAATTTTCATTTGAAAAGTACTCTGTGCATACAGTGGACCATCCAGTTCTCTCATAAAAATAGGGTTTTCCTGTTTGCTGGAAATAACCTTCAGTGCTAAGGTACCAGTTAAAATGTTTGGCTCACAGACCTTCATGGAAATTAATGGGCTCTGAGATGAGAAGATAAGTTAACTTTTTGGGTTGGGTTCTTGCATAAAGCCAGTAGTTCTGGAACTCTCTTTGTATTTGGAGTGGAGTAGGGAAGGTGGAATTGTGTGTCCAGCTATGCAAATATAAATGCAATAACCTGACTTAGTGCTTGCAATTCACAATGATACAAATCACATTTGAAGATTCATGACAGGGTTTTTAGAATACCTCTAAAGAACCCTGGGATGCTGAGCTGAAGAGATGATTGGTTGGTATGTGTCTTTAGGCTGTCTTGATCCAGGTATGAGTGATTTAGTTAGATACATAAATAGTTTATAGTAGTATACTTAGCCCACAGAATGAATTTGAGCTTGGAAAACTGTTAACTTCCTAAGCAACCTGTATGTAAAATCATTATTTTCAGTGCAGTGAGACCAGAAGCACGCTGTCAGTATGTCCTTCTGTTGTTTCCCAACAAGCACAATATTCTGGAGCCTCTCTTTCTTTCTATCTTTTCCTCATTATTTTTCTTTATTAAGGTTTCAGCAAACAAGATGCACGTAGCATTTCTGGTAGCAGCAGTTGCCAGCATTTCGTGGACACTTTCTCCTGCCACACTACAGGTGTACATACAAGCCATGGTGGAGGAGAGATTACCAGGAGACAGAGCAGCAGAGCTGCTGCCAAAATGGGCTTTTACTGCTTAGAAAATAAATTCAGAATGTGTGGTCAGATGGTTCTGATGGTGGAATTGTGTACCCAGCCAGAAGGCTCCAAATTTCTGAGGAATATATGGGTTGGGTGGTACTCTTTTTTTGCAAGGAGCAAAGTTTTAGAAAGCAATTTCCTTAAGGATATGGTGTCCTTGGTCTTTCATTATATTTCATCTCTTTAGTGTAATGAATGGAAAAAGTTTGTTTTATAAATTATTCTGTCTAAAGCACATCCTGAGTGTGTAATAAGAGTGCTAAACACATGAAGTACTCCCTAGATTTGCTTAAGAACTCAATGTGCTGCCATCTGGTAGTTGTACTCTGTCCTCTTGGCAGCCTTTGATTGATTTCAGCTTTCTCATGCAGCACTGCTGTCTCCTGGCTTAAATTTTATACATTCATTTTTCATTGTATTTCATTCATTATTTTCCTTTTATTGAAAGGAAAACACCCTAAGTTGTTGTGACAAACCGATACTTTTATGTGAGTAAAAGCAGGAGACTGGCTCTTGTAAAAGAAAACCTTTTTCATATTCCTTGATCTCAAGGTTGTTTCAGAATCCTTGTCTATGAGACATGAAATAATGTGAGTCAAAAAGATGAAATCACACATTACTCCTGTAGTACTTAACATGTATTCCAGAGCAGAAAGACCTGTTAGTTTGTAAGCAGTGGGAAACTTTGCAGCGTGCATCAAAAAGCACTGGGAGAGAGCAGCATTCCAGTGTCTGCAGCACTGGGGTTGGGGGATCAGTAATTCCATTATGTTGGTTTGGTTAGGAGGGAAAGAGGGAAGCATTGTGTGTTTGGATGTCAAGAACATGAAGCAAGAATCAGTTTCTGAAGGTTGGTTACCTCATTTGGGCTTTATGGAGGGGTTGGAAGCAAGAAATCAATTTTTTCTTCCAGCATTTACCTTTTTTCCTGTGAAATTGTGGGCACGAGGTTCCTCCTTTAAGCTGCAGCAGAAATCTGTGGTGGGTGACTGGTGTCCCAGCTGTTGGTACCTCATCTCCTACCCGACCCTCATCAATCTCCCTTTTCTCTAGGAAAGCAAAGCAAATCAGAATATTCTTGGGACTGTAAAATGTCTGTATATGAAGCTGAAGATATGGATAATCCCGTCATTCCTAATCTGCGATTCTTTGACATACGCTTTCCTCAAAGAGAGGCTTCTGTGGAGCTGAGTTGAGCATTAATCCAGGAAAAATATTTATTTTCCTTTTTTTTTCCCTGGTCCCAGGCACAATTTCTTCCAGGTGTGGTTTCATTCAGCTTCTAAAGCTGACAGACTAATAGAGTTCAATTAAAACCTTTCCAGGGTCATTCTTTTTTGTTTGCTTTTTTATTTTCAAGTTTTTAGCATCTAAACCTAATTGACTATACAATCTGGACTTAATGTAAAATATGATGTTGGGATATAAAAATGTAGCAAACTTCACAAATAAGTTCTGTGGTTCATTTAAAAATATTAAGTGTTCTTTGATGTTTCTTTTTATTTACTGGAGTTTGTTCTTACGGTTAAGAACAAGGGAGATACAATTGTAAGAATTCACTTGGGAGCTTTCTGAAGTTGTCTTGACATGGCAATGTTATCCTTTCTAATTATTTATTAACTAACATCTTAAACACTATCATCTTACATCTGTCTCATTGTTGTTCTACATAAGGCAGCCATTGGTGAAAGTAATAAAAAGTAGTCAGTGTAAACCAGATCTGTATTTACTCCCTCACAGAAAGTATGCAAATAAACAGGATGCAAGTAAAGGCTTTAAGAAATGTTTTGTTCTATGTGGTTTCAGTGTTTCTGTAAATGGAAGTCTTCAGATGCTGGTGTATAGTGGTTTGGGGTCTTGTGTATGGGAGATGTGTTCCTCCTGACACAGGAAATGAGATTTTCTATAGGAAATGTGTTTTGGGCAGCTATTCAAGCATAGCTTCATGCTAATGTATTAATAGACAGTGACTACCTGCTTGTCCCCCCTTGTACATTTTCCTTCCCTTGCTCAGAAATGTATTAACTGATTGGTTTGCCCTGATTGCAGTGCCTCACTAAACAACCAGTGGCATTCTTCCTCTGAGGAAACTTGCTACCATGCCCATCAAACAGCACTGCTTTTATACTGTCATCCTTTTCATTTAGAAATTTTCACAGGCCTGGAAAAACATAATGGATCTGTCAGTCATAGAATAAAAAATCCCTTTCTTTCACTCAATTTTCTTCCTTTTAATTTTTTTTTTAATTTATGAAATGAGAAACATTGTCAGTTACATTTTGAGGGAAACCATAACAGATTTGAAGAGAGTCTTTTCTTCTTGGAGTGGTTGTAACTGAAATGGTTCTGAAAGTAGGAACATGTTCATCTATCAAGCAAGAAAGCCAAAGATCAAAGTTTTAGCAATAAAATCAAAACATTGAAATGTTTTTAATTTAATCTTCTTCTGTGATTTAACCAAAAACAAGACCACCTAAGTGCAGGCACCAGGATAGCCTTATCAAGAAAGGAATTAAAAGAAGCTGCCTGAGACACAGAATGTCTCTTCAATGTAATGAACTGAGTTTAGAGTCTCAAATCACTTTCTGCTCAATTGATGCAAATTCTTCTTACTGCACTTTCACATTTGTACTTTCTGTGACAGCTCATTGCAAATTACACATTTTGCAACAATTAAATATTTTAAGTGGGATAATGTATGTACAAATACATGGTGGGCTACACTTACAGGAAGCTGTACTTTCTAAATGGCAGCAACTTTTATGTTGTGAGCTTTACACCATAATAGGAATCACTTCTAGCTCCTAATTTAATATAACAAGAGGAGTTTTCACAGTGTAAAAACATGTGCAAAGGGGATAGAAAGAGTCAAAGTATCTCTTCATAAGCAGATGCTTTTGCCCATCAGTGTATAAAGGATCATTAACAGATTTTTAGAGTCACTGAGTTGCAGTTCAGGTAGAAACTGAAGTTTTGTGTACACAGGCACATGTGCCTACTTCCTGGCTGAAATATTCCAGTGCCTTCTCAAAGGCTTCTAAAACCTTCTGTGGAAAAGGTGCCTATTGACAGAAACACAATTGTTCTTTGGGTTGATTTATCTGGTAGTTGGCAACAGGAAGTTTGGAGTTTTTTAGGTGGATGAGGAGGTATTTTATGCAGAGAAATTTCTTCCTTGCATCCTGATCATTGCAGTTGCCTTATGCTCTGAACTGTTAGTTTGTATCTGTCAAATAGTTATTTCTGTCTGAAGTTTCTGTAAGGTGAAGTTCTGTATGCAATGGTAAATGTTTCTGAGCTTCCCTAAAAAATAGACCTATAAACCATGAAATGCCAGAATTATTTTCTTTTGTCTTCACTCTGGATATTTCTTTCTACTTTCAGTGCACTGATTCCTCCAGTTTACCTTTTCTATGCGTCTGTCATGGTCTTTGTCTTCATGTGTTAAACATTAATGCAAACAAAATAAAAAAAGAATCTCAGTTGCTTTTCAAGTTGCTTTGTAGTTTGTCCTCAGACTTCAGTGAGGGAACAGCTTAATTGTTCAATGCTTACAAGCTTACTTTGTCCTGCATAGTTTTGCCTTTTCTCAGTCCATAATATTCTCTTGACTTTTCACAGACTCACATTTCAAGACTTCCTCCTGGAGCTGTGGCAGGACAGTCTGTGGCAATAGAAGGAGGAGTTTGCAGGCTGGAGAGTCCAGAGAGCAGCTGATTCTTCACTTCATTGCAAAGAATGTGAATGACTTTTTTGTACAATAAGGTTTCTTTTTTTGTGTTTTAACAGATGTTGGAAGTTCTGCTTTTGTTTTATACTCCGTATTGCAACCATGTGCACCATAACTTGAGACAAGTGCTGCTGTAGTTTATGTTCTCACTCTGTGAACGGGGGTTGTGTGCATGTTAATTTTGTCCCACGAATAAAATAGGAACTCTCCCCAGTTGTGCAAATATCATGTATGATTAAGGATTGCATTTTCAGTTTTTTGTGTTGAAAAATAACCAAAAGTTGAGAAAAAATAATTTAAAGATACGGTCACAATTGTCATTCATGTTCTAAATTTAAAAGTATTAGGCCTTTGAAGTGGCTTTATAATTATGCAAAAAATGATTATGGTTTCTAAGTTTCTCAGTGGTTTAAGAAAATCCAGAGGTGGTTTAAACATGAGTTGTTCTTTTCCTCTCCAGTAAGGAGGATTTTTTTTTTTGTTTTTGTTCAAAGAATGGTTTCAGTGAAACAAACTAGAGCAAAATTAAGGCTCAAATTGTTTTTAACTAGTCTTATAGGTCATATCTCTGTTCCCAAACCAAGATGTTAATAGCTCCAAGCTGTATGTATTGCAAAAAGCTATATGAAGATAATGTATCGTAACGCAGTCTTTATGTATAATGGAATATTACAGTGTAAATAAGAAAACAAAGTTTATGGAAAGATTCGATATTATTCTTCACTTCTGCTTTAAATCTATTTTTAAGAGAGGTACAGAAATGAACATATTACTGGATGAGAAGTGCAATGTGTATTAAGTGGCTGGTGGGAGGTCTGATACTGAGCTTTCATGTTGGTAAAGCAGCTTCCTGAGTCCTGCCACAGCATGGGTATTTATATAACTGTGTGTAATATGTATGTACTGTGCATAAATTTACTGTAACTCTTTTGATACCTTCAACAAACCTGCAGTGTAAAACAATGTAATCCTTGTCTGCCTCGTGAAGCATTGGCAGCTGAACTGTCATTGCCACCAGTTTGAATGCGTGAGCCACGTTGCCCAAGTCCTAAAAAAAGCGAGTTCTGACGTACAACCTTCCACTCAGTCCTTTTTTCCTTCACAGCACTGGCAGCAATAGAAGACTTTTGTAATTAACTCATTGTCCTGATAAGTATGCCAAAGAGAAACTAAAATAGTTCATCTTTTTCCCTGGTGGATATTTGATAATTCTGTTTTCAGAAATAGTGGATGAATAGATATTCCGATTGTATTCGCTTAATCGGGCATTGTACTTGCCTGTTTTGTAATGTTGTGCCTGCCTATAACAGACATACTTGACTGATGAAATGGTTATATTGATTGTAGTACCAATCTTTCTTGGAAAAGAATAAAAATTTTTTAACAGCCTGAGTTCATTTTCACTACTACACTACAGCATACATTGAGATTGTCATCTCTCTGTGTTTTTTTTAACTGTGACTTCAGTGTAGCCTTATAGTTGAAGATATTTCAATACAGTTCTGTAAATAATAATATAAACCAGCAGCTTTCCAGGTTGCACAACAACAACATGGAATGTACCTGTCTTGAAATAGTTTGTGCTGAAATACCAGGTTGGATCCTCAATGGTACACTCATAGTCTGAGGAAATAAATTAAGGACTGCAGCACTCCAGAAATGGTGCAGCAGCAGCTGTGTTGTCACAGCCCTTAGAACTGCTCTGACATGCTTAATGATTAAATGATTGTGTGGACTCCTCACTGTGTAGTGAACGAAAAATTGAAGGTGGTGTATATGGGTTTGTACACCCCCACATTTGCATATGGCCTTGTTATTAGAAAAGTTAGAGGAGCAGTGTTGGGCTGCTTTTATTCTGAAAGTGCTTTTCTGCATTGACATCATAGAAATTTTGGCATAAATTCACTCTTCTCATGCCATAAGCATGGCAGAATGCCTTGTAAAATGTAAATTGATAAATTGTTTCTTCCCCTTACTTGCGTAATCTCTCTTTTTGAAGGTTTGGATTCCAGCATAGGATTTTTGTGGTTTGTTTTTACCTTTGTGTCTATACAATACCCCAGTCAATTTTTTTCCTTTTTTTTTTTTTTTTTGGTGCAGAGTTTTTTACCTAAGGTACATATGAGAAGAAAACTGTCTTAGCACGTCTGAATTCTGGTATCAGTCATTGTGAAGACTGAGAGGAGCAGAATTTCCTATCAAACTCCCGCTTGAACCAATGAAATATCTCTCACTACTTTAATTATGGGTCTAATTGTGCTGCTAGTTCTATTTTGAGCTTAAAAGAGGCTTTTGAAATATAAATGGTGAGGAGGTCTTGTGTGTGATGAGTAACCATTGCCACTGGCATGAGCAGATACAGCCTAAGAGGAAATGACACAGCTGACAGCAATAGCTGCTGAAATTACAAAGGAAGGGTGAGCAAGTGAAATACATAGAAATAAAATTTGGATTTTATACTCAAACACACAATTACATGTGCTGGAGGATTTTGTAGCAGACAGGTCGGTGCCAGAGTAATCCTATTCAGTCCTTGGCCATAATGAATTTTCTTGCTTAAAGTTTGTAATAGGCTAAACCAAACCTGACACATAACCCGTTTTTTGTCTTCCTTTGCTCCTCTGCCTTAACATGACCATGCAATGAGTGATTGTAAAGGGCTCCAACTGAGGAAGTTATGGAAGAGATGCTTGTTACACTGAAAAAACTTAAGAGGTGGTTTGACTTCCAGTTGTGGGGTTTTTTTGTTTGGTTTGGGGTTTTTTTAAGAAAAACTCTTTACTGTTCTTACATTCTGTAAATAATGAAGTCTGGGCTTTTCTGCTTATTAATTAACTTCTGGAAATGCTGTGGCATATGAGAGATTTGACTGAGGTGGAGGAGGAGAGAACCTGATTTAGGGAAACTGCAGCTGTTCACCTGTAAAAGACAATACAGAAGGTGCTGTGAAAAGAAGGAAGCCTAAAAGAAAAAAAACTGGTAATAAATCTAGGGTTGCTAGCAAGGTTGGGGTAACTGCTATTGTTACTTAAAATGTGAATTAAAAGCAGAATATAGAAAAAGTAGCCAAAGGAATTGGTAGTTATGGCATTACAGGTACAATATTTCACAGTGTCTCGTGGTAATTGTGCAACTGGACAGTCTTTGTAACCCAGGTTTGAGCAGAATGATGCAGGATTAGATGGGAAGCTGTCAAGTGTGTATTTACGTGCTTGTAAAAATGAAATCTTGCAATTTTGTGATTTCTTTTTCTTCCAGTTGTTATGTGAGTCATTTACTTTGAGTCAGTGAGATATATGAAGAGTTCTGTCCTTCAGTGGTAGCAGGATTTCTCTCTTGTAAGACTGAACTGCACGACCAGTTTTTACAGTGTTGTGTGTGCAAGTAACCAAACACCATCTCCTCATTCTCAAAAGGTTTGCCACCCTAACAGAATTGGGACCAGTGTAATTCTGGGTGGCTGACATCCCATTCCTCTTATGACTTAGGAAAAGAACTTGGTTTTCAGGTCAGCTTGGTTGATAGGAGAAGGTTTAGGAGAGAATTGAAGAGTTGAAGGGAGAGTTTATACTGTGGTTGGGTAGGGAATTAAAGGCTCTTTTAGCAGAGTATACAAAATAAGTTCACCAACAGGAGAGAGCAGAAATCAATGGAAAGTGGGTAGAAGGAAAACAAAATTATTTTGAAGGAGAAAAAGAGTAAGAGAAAGTAACCAAGAAAACTGGGTAAGAACTGAAATATCCTTCACATGCTATTGGGGCTCCTCTTCCACGGGATATTTAGAGATAAAGTATGAACTGCTCCCTTACACTTGGTTTTCACGTGCAAGACTTGTTTCGGTTTACAGCAAAGTGAGGACAAACACTTTCTGTGGCTTTAACCTCCAAGAAGTATCAGCAGAGGTTTTGTAGATTCCTTGCAGGAGGGTTGGGAAAGGGCCACTGGCCAGATCTGCCAAGAAACGAGAACCTGTAACTTGCAGGAAATTGTGTTGAGATTTTATATGGAAGCTTGTGGCAAAGGACTCCTGTAGTGGGTCTAAAGACAGCATTACTGATTAATAAAATTTTCCTCTTCTCTTTTTGCTCATTTTTCACAGGAAAGCTTGTGGGAGGTTGTGCTGCTCTAAGAGCCCCCTGGTTGATTATTCACTCCATTAGGAGATAACAGAGATAAGGAGGACTCGACTTTCATTGTTTTAGAGTCTACAGCATTTATCTTCCACATCACCTGGGGCTTAAATCCCCCTAAAGACCATTAGCATCACTTGATAGTGATTTAAACACAACAAACGTGTCTTGTTACCCACTGCTATCTGCCTAATGAAGCAAATTAAGTGTGTCAGCATGAGCAGCAGGTAGGGTGAGACCTGCTTTCCTTGTGCCTTAACCACTGTACCCTCCCTTACCTCAGAGGTCTTAGTGATAATGTATTGCTGCAAATATCCACCAAGGCATACAGAGAGAGGCCAGCTAAGCTCATCTTTCTGAAACAAAAGGCCTTTCAAAGTGAAATGCCATTTTCAGGAAGCATCACACGAAGGCAAGTGTCTGAGTTGAGATCTGTCCCCATTGAGGTCACCTGGAGCTCAGCCATCAGCTTCAGTGGAGCCAGGATGTCACCCCTGGAACTATTTATCTTAGACGATTCAAACTTTATGAGTCCCTTAATGCCAGTGCTGGAGGCTTCAGAAATGAGGTGGTGTGAGATGTTTTGATGACTCATATTTATTTTCTGGATTATCTGGGAATATCTTCTGGGTGTGTAGGGCTCCAGCTAGCCAAGTGGAAGAACCAAACCACAGACTCCTCCAGGCAAATCATCTGCTGTAGCCATGCAATGACTGTGCTAAAAGGAGCTAAAGGGCTCTCAGCATTGTTTTATAATTTACAAGTTTTCCTAAAGATGGTAATTTCTGCAGGCCTGGTATCACTTCAGGTACATGTGTGTGAATGGTAACAGCTCACCACCAGAGTACAACCTTGGGCAAGGATTCCTGTGGTACAACTCAGCTGTGGCAAACCTCTGTGTCCCAGGTAAGTGCCAAAAAGCCATGATACCAACCTGGATTGTAACATCTTCTGTACGTACTGTACCTGTGATAGAAATCCTATTGAACACAGTTTTTAGAATTTTTTCCTCAAAATGTGAGTTGTGACCAATAACAGCCACACAATGCAATTCTGTGCTGGAGATCTCCCGCTCCTGCTCCCTGTCAGCTTGAGATTTGGTTTAAAGTTGAGATCAAAGTGTCCGTACTTGAAACTACTGCTGCTTTTTGCAGGTAAGAATAAACTCTTTTGTCTCTGGTGTTGTACTGTGGACAGGTGTCAAGGCACTGGCTGTGAGGAGCAGGATGGGCAGCAAGGAGTGAGAAAAAAACGTGAGAAACAGCCTCATAAGTCCTTCTTGCAGGAGAGGGTGCATGATGTATGGATGAGGGAGCAACAATGAGCCTGGGAATGAGAATATGGATTTGTCTGTCACTATCTAAGCCTATTTTAACTAGCCAGACATTAAATTAATTTTCCCCTAGTTGAGTTTGTCTTACCCATGATGGCACCAGTATCAATTATGTTTGCAGCCACGATTCTCTTCAGGACTATATCCAAAGAGTAAAATTTTGCAGGAGATATTCTTCTGCTAGGTTAATTTTCTCTCTTGGGCTAGGGGACTGATGTTTTTGAGCCCTGCATCTACATGATTGTGTAAAGGAAACATGGGACTGCATGGCTGGAAGAGGGATGGGGAGGACATAAAGACTTGCTTTTAGCTGGTGTTAAATTGGGTATAAAAGGAAACTGTTCCCATCATCCCACTCGCTGTGATTCTTCTTCGTGTTGGATGTTGCCCCTACTGCTTCCAGTCCATCCCTGGAAGTAACTGCTGCAAAGCACCATGGGTCTTGTAGGGAAAATATTGCCATGTTTATAAAATTGAATTTGTGGCTGATTTTACGGGAATCGATCCCAGTGAAGTGCAGTTCTTGATCCGATGAAGAAACAGTTTCTAAAGTTTGAAGGCAGTGAACTTCTCTGGGGAGATAGGAACAGGCTGAGGCTTGAGGTAATTAATGGTCAGTGTAGTGCCATGATGGCCCTTGGAACTAATTGTGTGTCTGTGGAGGGGAGGGACATTGTTTCAAGCCCTGTTTTATTGTGTCAATGTGTCACGTAATGTCCATGAAAGAAAATTTATCCAACCAAAAGACAGTGCCATGGCACAGCAGAGAATGCTGTATGACAGATGATTTGCAAACTGTGTGATTAGATGACTGCAATTCCATTAATTTTTCAGGGAAAAGGATTAGTGTATAGAAAAAACATTGAGTATCTTCTCTGCACAAAGAATAGTTATTCCCAGATAAGTTTCAAGAATCGACCAACATAAAGGAGGTACCTGAATTAGGAAAGAATTCAAAAATAAGGAAACACCCACCTAAAAATGATGAACAGAAACCCAGCAAAATGTTCACCATTAATACACAAGGGGCAGAAGGCAACTGAATTATCCTGTTCTACAAAGTGTGATGACTTGGACAGAGTTTTAAGTTCAGGTATGAGCTAATGCTGTTTTCTTCTTTCAGTACTTTTCTATTTTACTTGTTTTCAATTTTGAAACTAAGATGCCTTTACTTTTGCCTTGCTAAATAATTTTCACTTTAGGTATTTCTAAAATCACGCAAATTAATTTAAAACAAAGATGCTTTTCCTTCTGTGGGGATGCCAAGCCCAGGTCAGACAGTCAATAGGAACTAACCCTGCAGAGAATGGCACCCAAATGCATTCAGGTGTCTGAAGAACTGGGTAGGCTTTCAACACTCCCCTGTGCTTTGTTTTCAGACTAGTTCAAAATCCAAAATTTCACTGCAATAGAATGAGCCCTTGTTAGGTGGTCCCACAAATGGCACACACAAAATGGTCAAAGTCTTCCTGTCACCCTTCCTGGAGAGGTAATGGAGAAAACAGGAGCTGCTGATTTTGTTTTCCTCCCAAACTGAACTGGACCACTCACCTTGCCCAAGCCCTGCCCTGAGGACATGTCACAATGTCTTCAGGATGCTTTCTGAGTGCCACGGTTTGCTCATTTGCTCTCAGGGCACTGGCAGCACTAAAGCCTGTTTCCATCACTCTGATGCTGTTGTCCCTTCTGAATCACTGCCAAGAGTCAGCAGAATGTTTTTGCCTGAGAAAACACTTGAGGTCTCCACTTTGAAAAGGTCAGAGACTCAAAAAACTACATTTTAATGGGTTTTTTAGTGATAATGGTGGCCAGGCTGGTTGGTCAGCGTGATTAACTACTCATTTGGAAATGTAGGCTCAGGTTCTTTCAGGCCAGTGTGGTCCTGCATTGTATGTGCATGTGTTGTCTTTATTCATGTCCACTTCATGTCCTGTTCTCTCCACTCCTTTCTTTTCCTCTTTATTTTCTCCTTCTCCAGCACCATCACTTGTTTCACTTCAGTATTATTAACAGAGGGTCAATAATTAAATTTCCCCTGTGAAATGAATGTGTGTGGCCAGAAAGAACAAGGAAATACATCAAGTTCCTGAACTGGAAGGAGACTGATGAGTCCCTTGAGGATCCATGCCCAAAAAAGCCTTTGTACAGGATTTTTTTCCCAGTTAGGGCTAAAATGTAGGTTGCTGTGAGCTCTGTTGGCACAAATGTGAAAGAAACCAGGCATTGTTTGATCCAGTGATTACAGAACAGCTTCATTCACAAATGAGAACCTTTTAGGCTGGTGCTAAAGTTTTGAATTTTTATTTCTATTTATTTTCACCAGTATTTTGCCTATTTAATTTCTCAGGTTTTTCACTTCTCAGATTTTTCACAACTGGCAAAAATCACCAGCACAGTAACGTAGAGCTGGTCTTACACTGAGTATCACCTGAAGAAGGCAGAGCATCCCTGCTGGCAACAGGGGTGCTGGTGAAGGGGCAAGGGATACTTTCTGGTCAGTTTATTTTTTCTGCCCTGCAAATTCTCCATCAAAGATGTTGCTCCATGCAGTCCTTTTGCAAAGACCAATATAATGTTTAGGTAATTTTGCTATGAAAAAATCCTCCATTCATGAGTAGATACAATGACTTTTTTGAACTGGGCTTGCAAGAGAAAGACCTCATGAGCTTTTGCTTCTTCTTTGCTGAAATCTTTCATGTGGCTGGAAAGAAGACAGAAGCCCTTTTCCCTTCCTGGTAACTAATTCTCCTTACCTGAAAATAACAAAAAGGAAAGATTCTTTTAAATGAGAGCTGACATCTCCTCCTCATCTTAAATATTCTAATTATTTCTATCTCCCATGCCAATAGGCTGCAAGACCTTGTTCTTGTTAGTCATGTGCCAGTGAAGATACCAAGCACATTGTGTTTCAGTCCATCTTGTCAGGAAAGAAAACACCCTAACTCTTGACAGTGGACTTCTCCTCGCAGGTTATTCCCTGGTGAAACAATGCAGCTCTCAAATTCACTGTCTGTGCATACAAATTCAAAAAGGGTCACCTGCTGCTGACTCTTTCCTCTTTCTGTCCTTCTGATCACCTGCTGCTCCTGCATCCCTGCTTTCCTGGTTGCTGGTGAGCTGTGGAGTCTTCACAGTGTGCTTGTGGCCTGGGGTTAGGGAAGAGGATTGAGAACTTTGATGCATCTCCAAGGAGATGATGGGTGGAAGCTCTGTGACATGCTTTTGTGTCCTGGCTTTGAAGTCTGGGATTAGGCTGGGGGAAGGAAGAAGTTCTGGACAATACATCCTTTTGATGTGAAGCTCTGGTGAGTGATGATGTGAGTCCAGCTCAGGACTTTGAGGGTCCAGCCTGTGCTGAAGGGCTGTGATGAGCCCTTCCTCTCTCCTGGGACAGAACATCCTCACATGCAGGGATGGAGAAATCCTGGGATTCCCCCATTCTGGCTATAGCTTTGTTGACAGACTTATTTTTCACTCGAGCATAATAAATAGAGTTTGTCTCCTGCTTGGAGATGATTCATCTCTCATTATGCTTAATAATTCGAATTCCGTGCTCGGCTGCTGCTTCCCCCGTGCTCTGCCAAAGCGAGCGGTCTCTGCTCTGCACAGCTCCATCTGTTGGCATTGCTTTGCCATATCGGAAAAAGGCTAAAAACGTAACAATCCTTCCTCTCTCTCCCCTCCAGCAAGAACAGCCTTTTTGCTTGGAATGTGAAGGAGATGATGGACATGGGGCACGGGGCACCGTCTGCTGGGATCTGAAACCAGTGGGGAAAGTTCCTGCATCCCTGGGCTCTCCTGCATCTTCAGCATCCTTCAAAATCAGGAGTGCCCAGTACCTACTGATCCTGCTGCAGGTCTGGGCAGTGATGAGGAGCCGGTGCCTTTCCATTCCTTTGGTTTTTCAGCCCAAACTTGCCGCACCGGGCGCAGCAGCAGCCGCCTGCCAAGGGCTGAGCCGGCCGTGCTTGCTGCAAGCAGAGAAGGTGGCGGTAGCTGACGATGCGGGATGGCTGCGGGAGCTCTGAGCGCTGCCCACGCACACGGGCAGCTGGGAGGGAGCTGCAGGAGCAGCTGGATCATAGGAGAAAAGAGGCAGGAGCCATCCCCACACAGTGCCCGGCTGGGAGCGATGGAAAGGACGGCTCCACTCCTCTGGGCAGCCCCCAGTGAGCAGCAGAGCCAGGAGCTCCTGAGCTCACAGAGGGCTGCGCTTCAAAAGCAGGGCCCAAGGACCACGGGGGGCGTGGGGATTGCTGGGGACGGGGCAGTGCTGTGGAGGCTTGGAGGATGCTCTGCACGGACACAAGAGATGGTGATCTCTGCGGGTGAGGTACTGCAGGGCAGGGCAGGGCAGCACACGGGCGAAGGTTTGTGCTGGAACACTGGCACGGGTGGTGGATTCCCCATCCCTGGGAGCATTCGCTGTGAGGCTGGATGGGGCTCCGAGCAACCTAGTCTGGTTGAAGGGGGATTGGATCTTATCGCAGGGGGATTGGAGCAGATGATCCGTAAAGGTCCCTTCCAACCCGAGCCATTCCACGATTTTGCTCTTGGGAGCGCACGGCGAAGGAGCGTGGCAGGCGATTGCTATGTCAGACCTGGCCACAGGAGGGTACCACAGACGGGGACACGATCTCAGCAGTGGAACTCGCACCCTTGCTAAGCAGCAGCGCATCCTGCGGCTCCATCCCCTCTCCTGCCCCGCCGCTGCGAGTCTGGGAGCGAAGGTGTGAGCAGGGCTCGTGTCCGAGCTGGGCAGAGCATCAACCCTGATGTGTCTCCGCGCACGAATCCCTCGCACACTTTTCTCCCCCGGGCTGTCGGGAATCTGCTGTTTTTGAGGTGTCAGCCGGGAGCCGGGGCTGCCTGGCACTTCCCACCCTGCCCTGGGGAAGGGCTGGGAGTGAAGCGCCCTGTGTAAAACCCGTGCTGCCCGGGGAGGCTGAAATTCAGCACACGCTCCTCTCTGTTTTCAAGGACCTAGAGCCCAATGCTGAGTGCCAGCACATTCTGTCACCTCCCTGGTGGCTCCAAACACGCCGGGCTCGGCTCTGGGGCTGGGCTTGAGCAGCTGCACGGATTGCAGCAGGCAGGGATGAGACTGGCTGGCATCAACCAGGGAGGCTTCGGTTGCCTGGAATTGTCCAAAAGCTGGATAAATTTAAAAAAAATGAAGTTTACAAACATGCTTACAAGCAAATAGTTTCCCTGTGTATGGTTTATAAGAGTCTCTGCTTAAAAAAAAAAAATATTATCTGCCTTCTGGGAAGTGTTGTCTTCTTCCAGCTGCTTGTGGTGTAGGTATGAGCTTGCTTGACATCAAATACTGAATGTTTTCAATATTGATACCTCATCTATGGCTGGTCATAAAGCAAGAATCGGACTTTTTTCATTTTATTATTTATATTTCATATATGTAACATATATATAATCTATATATTATCTCTCTATTTTATCTAAATATTCATTTATCATTTAATCATGCTTATTATTTGATTTGATAAGGATCCTCTTCTTTAAGGCCCGTCAGATGCTCAGAATATCAGAAATCCATATTCTTTATGATGAGAATAAATACTCTGATTTTTTGATCGAGGCTTTTTTCCCCTCCATAAAAGGAGAAAGCAATCTGCCAGCTAAATAAATGCAAACATTTTGTTTCTCATGCTATCAAAAGCAGCATGCAATATGATCCAGCCTCATTTGTGAAGGAGCAGTTCTAGTTACACAGATGAAAAATTATACTTAAAAGGCAAAATCAAACAGAACTGTGCAGCTTGTTTGTTTATCTTCTGCTGTGATTGTCCTTTGGAGACTGAAGCCTGGCCTGAAGCTGACATAACACAAGATAGATTGCTTCCATGGGCTTCAGTGGGAGTTTGGACTGGATGATGTGAGGTTGCAAAACTGTAAATGCCTCTCAGAAGGACATGAGCACAACTTATTCACGATGGAAAAAGTAGGATACGAACACCGCTGCGATTGCTTTGGTTTCCCAGATTTCTCTGCCTTGGGAAGGTGTTCTGCAGACCCATTGAAGATGGCCACTCCCAGGGGAGGGCGTGCAAGCAGGATTTGGGATTTCCTCACCAGGGAGAACACCCCTGGGTGCTCCATCATCACAGTCATGGAATGGTTTGGGTTGGAAGGGACCTTTAAAGGCTAACTAGTCCAACCCCTCTGCAGTGAGTGGGGACATCTTCCACTTGATCAGGCTGCTCAAAACCCCATCCAGCCTGACCTTACATGTTCCCAGGGATGGAGCATCCACAGCTTCCCTGGGCAACTTATGCTCATGTTTCACTGTCCTCATTGTAGAAAATTTCTTCCTGACCCCTAATCTTAATCAACCCTCCCAAGAACAACCTCCTGCATTTCTTGTACGCCTTGTCACAGAACTGGAACAGAGAAAACCACAAACAGCCCCAAATTCTGCTTGTTTGCTGAGCTGTCTCTACCAATTTGCAGCAGCCTTCAAATGTCTTAGAGTTTGAAGCAAAGCTGCTACCGGGGTTTGGGAAATGTGAGTGAGCCTGACTTCAGTTATGGAAAACCTACCAGGCAAAAGTATGAAAAGCTTGCTGGTAAATCATTTACAAGAAAATATCTTGCTCAGCATGGGGTTTGCAGTGAGGGGGATCATACTTAATGACCTGCTTCAAATGTTAATATAAATCATTACTTCCTCACCAGCTAAATCACGGCTGCCTCATGCTCTGTGTGCTCTCCCCTGGAAATGTCACTGACTGGTGAACATGCTGCAGTTTGGAGCCACGTGGCACTGAGGGATGGAGAGAAAGAAGCACAGGAAACACGAGGGGCTGTCAGGGGTCCCAGGGGGTGATGCCCATTTGTCCTGGGTTTGCCTTAATTCAATTTTCTGGTAAGGAAGGAAAAGGTCAGCAAACCCAGGACACCATCCCTGGCTCGGCTGTGCAGCTCCTGGGTTTCCACAGCACCTCCTCTGCAAAATGCAGGACCTTTGGGAACTTTTTGTCAGGCTGCAAAACTCGAGCAGCCTAAATGAACCCGTGTCCCTGGTGCAGAAGCAGGGACAGTGTTTATGAGGATATAGAAGGCAAGTGTTTGGCCTTGGTTGAATGCTGCCTGTGAGTTATGCAGGGAAACTTCTTTCAAACTTCATGATAGACCTCAGGCCCCCCTGGGTCAGTCAGCAGAGCTTCCCAATGGAGCCACCTCAGGCAGGATCTCCTTGGGTCAGGCACAATCTGCATCACTCAGAGGTGCAGGGGTGGCAGCCTGTGAGTGCACGGCCAAAGGAATGAGTGTGTGCATGGGGGAGAGCTCCCTCCCCTTGGAAAACAAACATTGCACCTCTGGAAGGCAGCAGCCAGTGCAAACATGAGGGAAACGTGAGTCCCATTTCTGTTTCTTGGCAGTGGATACACTTGGTGCTGGAAGGAGGCTGTGGGCTGCTTTCACCTGTTTATTTTACACAGGGCAGTGAGGGAGAGAAACCTCAAGATGCCAGCTGACAATTGGTAGCTCATTGGGGTTTTTCTACCTTTAGATCATAACTTAAAACTTAAAAATCAAAAAAACACGGCATACTCTTTGTTCTTGTTGCCTGTGTGTGATTTTCAGTTCTGTAAGTCATTCAGAGGGGTTTTATGGTAACAGGATGCAAGTGAAAGCAGTTATTGCTTTTGATGGATATTTTTTTACACAATGATACTTCCACACTTTAAAAATTGAGAAGAAAACTTGAATCTCTTCAGTCCATAGCAAGTACAAAAAGCAAAGTCAAAGCATGTTTAAGGTGTTACCCTTCCTTAACAGAACTATCTTAGCCAAGGAGAGGAAGCAGGAGCTGAGAAAGTAAGGCTTCAAAGTAAATGGACAATTTTGGATTCATGGCGAAGATGGAGTAAGGAGGTGTGGAATATTGTGTGAATGGGAAAATAAAATCTGCAGCAGAATCACAACTACCATAAATATAGCTGTGAGATTGCCAAGAGAGGGACTTACCCTGGCTGGGCCATCCTAATCCCCACGCAGAAACCAAGACTGCAGTTTGCCAAGTCTGTGTACATCGTGTTTTCCTCAGTCTCCTTTCTTTTCCTCCTTTATGCATGAGTAAGATTTTAATTTTAGCAGAAATTCTGGTAGGCTTCTGTGGGTAGGTTGGAGAAAGGAACTGAAGGATGCTATTTTTATATGAATGCAGGGAGGTTTGTCTGAGCTCAGCTGGCAAGGCCACCACCAGAGAGGTGTCACAAGCCTGGTTCACATTTGATTTCCCAGGGAAGTTACTGAGAAGATTCGGGAATGTTTGAAGTCACCGTGCATGGGCAGGCACAGAGCTCAAACCATGCACACAGGGTGGTCTGCATGTCGACTTTACACTGGTAGGATTTACCCAGGTTCATCTGACCATGCTCCTGGTTGCACAGGAGGGCTCCCAGGCCCAGCTCCTGCTCTGATGGGGCTCCATGCAAGCAACACGTGTTAAGGAGTATAAAACTGTGCTCATACATTTTGCAGCTCTGATGGGCTGGCATCTGCCTGGCTTGCAAAGGAATCTCACTGACCAGATTAATTCACCCAGAGGCTGAATTTCCTTCATGTCATGCTTCTTCAATAGTCCTGCAAGGGGCTCCTCTATGAGTGGAATGATGTTTGGATGGGTTCAGCCACAGGGAAGCAGGAAACTGAGCTGACCTCACCAGTCCAGACAGGCACCCGTATCAGAGTCTGGTGTGAGAGCAGAGAGAAAATACCTCAGGGTTTCTCTTCACTCCCACACCACTGACCTATGCTGGAGTCCAAAAAGCCACCCCTGCCTGCTCTGTTTATTTGTTTGTTCAGCCCTCGTACACCCCTGTTCACTCACCAGCACAAGGGACACTGGCTCATTTGGCAGCCTCTAATGACAGCCTAAGGCTCACCACCCTGTACTAATTCTGTGTTGTTAAAAATACACTTTTTTCCAAATGAGAAATGGCAGCAAGCAAACACAGGGAATGGCTCTTCTCTAGTTCACAGTGTGTTTGCTTTGTCCCACACCTTTGTTTTGGGAAGTGCTGTTTTTATAGAAAATGAGTCTAGAGCTGTGTGAGTCTAACTCAGCTCTAAGTATGTTTTCTGGGGATTATCATGCTGGCTGAAAAACCAGCTACTTCTCACAGCCAAAAACATGAACTGAAAATGAGCTTAAGATCCATTGATTATGAGATGAGCAGAAGCCTTTAAACTGAGATTGGCCACAGTGCTGTAGGATGATTATTACTGCTCGGACACTTCCTGAAATGCAGTGGTGTCAGGAGCTAAAATTACCAACATTTCTGTGGGGTTATGAAAGTAATTCTTACTCTGTTCCATCAGCCACTGCATCAGTGCTGACCAATATTTTTCCCTACATTGGTACAAGGGGAAATAACCAGAAGAATAGTCAACGAGCTATTTATAAAGATGTAAAGCAATTCACACTCATCTGCTTCTGATGAGTGGGTCTGGCCATCAGCAAAACCATGAGGGTTTAGAGGAGAAAATGGTTTTGTGTTTCTTCCTGTACTTTTTACTTTTAACCTACAGCATTTGATCTGATACTGTTCCAACATTTGAGCCTCAAATTGTTTGTGTAGGTGAGCCTCTCCTTGAGTGCTCTCACCTGGCTGCTGAGGTGGGATGAATGGATGGAGAGGTCCTGCATGACGCATTGAATAATCACATTTGCCATGTCCATTCACAAGCAAAATATCTCTTCTTTAACAAAGGATTTTGAGTGCCATTCCCTTTAACACCCCTGCAACTGAACAGTATGCATTATTCACTTCTTGTGGGCTGCAGAAGGTGGGATCGTTAATCATTAATATTACATTTTCAGTTGATGACTGCTCTATTGGTTTGGTGGTCTTGTGAAACTTTGGAAAAACTTGGGAATATTTAGCAAGTTGGTTTTTTTAAAATGGAAATAGGTATTGTCTTCAGCCCTTTGGCTGCCTGAAGTTGATAACCCTTTTCTTTGCTAAACTGTTGTATTTGAACTCTTCTCTCTCATTTATCTAAGACAGTAATTTCATGTTGTATCCATGTTGGATAGCTCAATTTGCATCCATCTTTAACTCTTTTATCCATTCAGGTAGGAATTAGTTAAACCAGGTAGAGGTTGCCATTGTGGTGAAAAGAAGCAGTGGGGATTTGCCTAGTGAGGGCCCTGCTGTGCACAGATTTATCAAAGAACAAATGAAAGTGCCTTTTGGCCTTCAGGTTGTAGTGTCTTCTCACGTTGGGTTGGAGAGGCTTGGATGGTTGCTGGGATTTGCCTTGTGCCCGTAATTATCACTGTACACAGCACAAAGTGTCATCTTGTGTCTATAACCAGGGCCATAATCAGGACTGCCTGTTATCTCTGCTCTGCAGGATCAGCCAAAGCAGCTGAGACCAAAACCCCAAACAGGTCCCTCTGTCTCACTCGCTCTTTTTCAGCTGGGACATGAGCAGGGTGAGCAGAAACTGCTGTTCTGTGAGGCCACTAAGCATGTGTGCACACATGTCAGCTCTAGGGTGATCCAGATGCCCTCCTCCAGACAGCTTTCTGAAAAAAAATGACTTCATATAGGAAAGATGTGTTTTTCACGTCTGGCTCTTGGACATTGTTGTTCGGTTACATGGTATTTTCTGTAATTAGCAACAAAAATTCAGGCACAGGAATATAGTGTGTGTTTGTTCCATGAGGAGCTGGGACCATTTTGATATTTTGCAAAAAAAAAAAAAAAAAAAAAGAAAAGCTCATTTAATACCAGCCTAGCTATTTATACCTCTTGCACAAACTTAAACATAACAAAAAGTGCAACATAACTCATGAAGCAAAGGAACGCCTCTGCCAAGTGTAATATTTGTATTTGGAAACATGGTCTATATTGTATGAAGCAGTAGCCTTCTAACTGCCTCCAAGGTTTCTTTTGGCTGATGTTTATCCAAACAGTCTTGCTCTTCATTCATTTTAATGGCTGAAAGGGAGCTGAGTGTTTTCACTCGGTGGGACTGGCACGGCTCAGCCTCTGCTCCTTCAGCTGGCGCCGGATGCTGCGAGCCCACGGCTGCGATGGCGCGGCCCCTGTGCTGCCTCTCCTCCTCTGCATCCCAACACTTTGCTCATCAGCAAAGTCTCTTCTTCTGCCTTGGATTTTGCCCTGTTTCCTGCAGATCTGTCACCATGGGAATGACACACTGTCCTTTGCTGTAACGGTCATGGGTGACTTGAGCAAACCCGCTGGATGTGGGAGAAGCGCTTGCACCGGTGCCATCAGGGAATCTGGAATTGGGAAACATCTGTGGGCTCCTGCTCTGAAGATGACAGTGCTCAGGTAGAAAGTGAGAATTGTGCTCTCCTTGTGTTTTAAATACCCGGTTTTGTAAAATGTGGGTGCTGCCTTGTGTGTGAGGCTGATGTCCTTGTCATCCTTTCCCATTTAGAAGAGGTTCATGGATTCACAAAATATCCTGAGTTGGAAGGGACCCACAAGGATCATTGAGTCCCACCCTTAAGTGGGATTGAACTCACAACCCTCATGTTATGAGCACCATGCTCCAATCAACTGAGCTAATCTTGGTTTAGGAAATATTCCCTAGCTCTTTAGTCCTGCTTTTGAGTTCTCTTTTAAAAATTACAGTAACAATAGCAATAACAATAAAAGTAATAATAACAACAACAATAGCAATAATAATTCATCATCATCATCATTATCATCATCAATACAGTAGAGTATTGGACTACCAGGCTGCACTTAAGCCATACCCCTCGGGTAAACTGAATTAATTTAGGGACATACAGATTAAGTTAAGTTTATACCTAAATAATAGAAGCACAAGCTTTCCAAATCCATGCCCTGAAGAGCCCAAGACACCAGGATTTATTTCAAGAAGATTCTTAAGCACAAAGTACCAAACTTCTGAGAATGGTGACGCTGGGAATGAGGGACAGCTGCTACACAAAGCAGCAGGAGCAGGGAGCGGGGAAGATGCAAATCATTCAAATGTGAGTCAAAGGGGCATATTAATAATGGGATCTTAGGAATAAACAAAGACCAAGCCTTGTTTTTCCTTCTACTTCTTCCATCTGTCAGTTATGTAGCACATTACCATTGCCTCACTGTTCAGGACACTATCACAGCAGCCATTTTTTCATGTGGATGAGTTGTTCCTGAAAAATGCAGTTGGCACAGACCACTCTTATTTTTCACACAAGGAATGTAGGTCTTCCTGTTCCACATATTTTTCTTCAATGAGCGTAGTTATTGTTGTCACTGGGAGGAAAATCCTCCGTCTGCCTGCTAAAACACTTGAGAGGGGGAGATAAAGCATGAAATCTTTTTGTTGTGGCTGAGGATTTCCTCTGCAAGGCTCCACTTCAGTGATTCACGGCTCTTCTCCAAAAGAAATGCAAAGCTGGGATGGGTATTAAATGCAATTTGCAGTCCAGGGCCAAATCCATGACTGGTGTAACTCAAATATCCACTGGCACCTTTGGAGGAGATGTAGGCGGGATTGGTGATCAGAGCTCCAGTAAGTGCCACCTCCTCATTCTGCTCCAGGCTCAGGGATGTGCCCTCATGCTGCCTTGGGAGCCCTCGTTGGTGCTGAGGCACATTTCCAGGTATGGGGAATAATTCAGACCTTCCCCTTCAGTGTTTCCAGGGCAAAGCTCAAGCCATTACCTGGAAAACTCTTCAAAAGTCACCTACCAGAGCATACCACAGCATGGAGTGAACCTCTGTGTTTTAGTGCAAGAAAAGATGCATGGATGGAATAATAATGAATTTTTGTGGTGTTGAAACAAAAAACTAGGGGCAAGTGTCCTGATTCTTCTCTAAAGTTAGAGCTATTGTTCATCTGGGCAATTTTTGTGTATGAAATGAAGGCAGAGATCTGTGTTTTGGGGGAGAGCCACACTGTGGATAAGTGCAAAGGAATTCTGCCACAGCTTTGCCATGAATTATATGTTGTCTGAGGGATTTAACAATATCACAAAGTCTGTCGAGAACAGGAACACTCATTTTCCTATCTTTTCCTGCCAGCAAAATGAACAAGCGATCGAGCTTCCTTAAAGAAATTCCACCCAGTAGCTGTGCCAGCTCTGTCTTCCTCATGTTCGTGTGCGTTTGCTTTGTTCCTGAGTCCCAGATGGATTTCTGAAAATGGCACAGGGTTGCCAAAACGCATCTGAAGACACAGATCATCAGTATGCACAAATTGTAAAGAATGCAGCCCCTGGAGCGATGGGTGATTTCATCAAAAGTGTCTTTCCAGCTACGCTGAAACCTTTCATGTCTCTTGTGCAATCTGCAGTGCTAAAGCAAACAATTCCAGTGCCAGATTGTCATAAGGATATGAATACTTCAGCTTATTAAAGGGCCACAATCTTATCAAATCAGAGAAGAAATGAAATCTCAAAGAAGATTAAGCTGCTATAAATACAACCAGGTAGATGTAATTGATTTCTCTCCCTACAGATAAAATCCCCAAACACCCAAACACTTTTAAACATCTTAAGGATTTTTAGTCAAAGCGCCAAGATGTACTCGCCAAACATTTGGTTTTCTGGAGCCCTTGAGCCACATTTTTGGTGCAGTGCTGTGCTTCTGGTGGTGTCAGGGGAGTTTTTCAGTGTCTCACCTGGGAAAGAGTGGGGAGATTTAGGATTTTTGAGGGAGCTGTATTGTGTTTGATTTTTTTGTTTTGGATATGGCAGTCTATATAGTCTTAGGTTATGAAAATAATAACGGAGGCAAATGGATTCTGAGTGAGTTGTGGAGAGTATCCCAAAGGGTGGGTTGGCGGTGTGAGGGCATGCTCTGAATCTGAAACAAGTGCAGGAGTGTGCTGGAGATGTAGTGCATTGGGACAAAAGTATGTCTACAAAAGTGTACCCTGGCAGAGACAGCCCCGTGGGCTTGGGCTCCATGTTTTGTGGAAAGCGAATAAAAAGGGGGAAGTGAGAAGAGAGCAAGACAGAAAGTTCAAGGAGTTACAGGATTAAGGGCTTGGAATAGTGACAGCCTCCAGCTCCATCAGTGGTGGCTGCAAGGAGAGAGGGAAGGTGTTGCTCACTGTGTCTGTCACCTGGAGGAAAAGGTGCCTTGGAAGCAGAAGGGAGGAGGCTTCTGCAAAAACTTAGTGGTGAGGGAGATGGCTTGCTCAGGTGTGGAGTAAAACCTCCATCAGTGGGAACTTCTCAAGATACATGGAACACATCTCTGCTAGAAACAGGATCTGATTGCTTTAAGGCAGGACAATAACTGGACCTCTTTGTGAGGGTCACTGGGGCCCAGTTTTCCTCTCACAAGCGGCGCTGCTGCAGTCACTGACTCCTGCAGTGTCTGAAAGAAGGCAGCAGCTCAACACAGGGGGTTGGATATGGTGCCTGCATTTCCACCCCTTCTCTCCCTTTCCAGGCTTTGGGAACAAATCTTAAATGCTCATCAGGTTTCAAGACAACAAATTAAGTAGGTCACATCACAACTTTGCCAGCTGATTAATTTCAAAAGAGTAAAGCAGTGATGAATTCCATACAGCCTCTTTTGGTAAAGGCATCATCTCCTCTAGAACTCAATTTACGGTGTTAGAAGGTTGGTATTTTTATGGCACTTCTCTTCAACTTAAAAGGAAATTTTTATGAAGACACTTCAATCACTTCCTTCTATTTTTTTTAAAACATTAGGAAAGTTTTTTGTGTATGTGTTCAAAGACAGTGCTTATATTCTGTTTGGAAACTTCTTTTTTTTCCTTGCTGAGGATTTCAGCTGGATCAGCTTCCTGAATTGAATTGCTGAATGAACACCAGGGTGAACGCAAAGGCTGGCAGGAGAGAGGCAATGAACACATCTGGCTGGAGGCAGGGGGTAAGGAAAAGAGACAGTCTGAGTGAGCAGAACAAAGGGGATCCAACCCCTGGCTGCTTTTCTGAGGGTCTACCTACACCCCCAAAGGCGGTCACAGCCATGGGATGGAAACTTGTGAGCGATGATGATGTAAAGGAACAGCTGGCCTGGAGCTGATTTTAAGTTGTAGGTTTTGTTTTCCTTCCCAACCCTGTGGGGATACAGCAGGTTCCTCTCTGAGGTCAAGACATCTCTGCCACAGCAGCAGCAGCAGCACCCACAGGTGTTTGCTCCCCCTTTCCTCTCCCCTGGTGCTGATCCAGGGGCATCCTTGTTTTTCCCAAGCATGAGCCAGCTCAGTGCAGAAGAGAGGCAGGAACCTGTCCTGGCAAGCAGCCCCCTGTCCCACTGTGGCCCCCGTGGTCAGGCAGGTGTTTAATCCCAGAGAAGGCTTTGCAGTCTGCTGAGCAGAGGGTCAGGAAAACACTGCCCAGCTGGAGCCAGGACGTGCTGCAGCCCTTGCTTCCCTGGGCTCTGCATCCCACTGTCAGCCCTGCAAAGGTGTCCTGTGCCTGCAGCTTCTTTTGGGGGAGCTTTAGAAGCCCTCATCCCTCTTCCTCTCCCTTTCCCATTTCCTAATTTATATTCTAAAAGAGGCTGGAGGACAGACTGTCTGCCTGAGTGCTGTCTGGCAGCAGGTGGGAGGTGATGGCTGGGGTGATGTCCCAACCTGTGCCCATCCGAAGGGCTTTGCCAGACCCAGGCAATCCTCTGGATGTGTGCTTCCATCACATATGTGCTTACACAACTGGCTTGGTGACTCACCCTTTCAGCTTCTGCAATGGCATTGAGTAAACTAAAGACTGAGGTTTCACCCCAGCGAGAACAAAGCCCTCCTGGACGCAGGACAATGTGTCATCTGTGAGTGGCACATTGCAGAGAGCTGCTGAGAGCACATCCTGCACTGTGTGCACTGTCTGCACCCATTCCTGGCTCTGTGAAGGGTTTGTCTGTGTGCTGCTCTGAAGTGTGGACTGTGTTTAACATGGGCACACACTTGTTTTTGCCTCGCACACCCTGGTGGCTGCTCAGTGTCTGTCTAAACCACTGGTGGATATGAGACACAATTACTGGAATCTTCAGAAATATCAGCATTAACACCACTTGTGTTTCAGTGATCTTTCATAGTAGTGCTTATGCTTTTAGGAGTAAGATGGAGCTCTATGGGAACAGGGATTTGCAATCAGGTCCCAGTTTTGCCAGAGCCCTTCCTCTCTGACTTCTACCAGGTTCATTCTCTTGACACCATGGAGTTTCCTAATATTACTATCATGCTTTAAAAGCTATGGGGAAATTAGGTAATGAATATTTGTTGAGCTGAGATCCCCAAGAGGGACTTAGAGATGCTTTGTAATGTGGCATAGAAATGTTCTGAGTATAGAGAACCACACCAAGGTATGGTTGAGATCCTGCTGCCTAAGCCTGTCCTGTCCCACTGTGTAGGGGCTGACTATGACTCATAAGAACCCTTGGTAGGCCACTGATTTTGGTTTTAACATGATGAGAAAGTCTCTGTTAGTAGAAAGGCCCCAGCTCCACCCCCATTTTGACTGGAAATCCTGCCCATGCTGGGGGATATGGTTTAGTGGACATGGAGGTATTTGGCTGAAGATTGGACTTGATGATCTTGGAGGTCCTTTCCAACCTTAATGATTCCAGGATTCTGTGAATGCTCTCAGGAAGGGCTCTGCTCTAGGCGTAGAGTGAAGCTGACAGCTTAACCCTGAAACCATTTGCTTATTAATTAATTACGTAAGGAATTTGAGTTACCATGGCCTCCACATGGAAGTACAAAAAACCTCACCCATATGTGTGTGGGATCCCCAAAAACCAGCACAGCCTCCTGTCTGCTGGGGCTTTGAGCCCTTTGTCTGCAGTGCTGGTTTCAGCTGGCTCTTGCAGTGGGGCTGCTTGTCCACGGGAGTTGAGCTGGGACCCTCAAATGGTCCCAGTTAGCTCTGGTCTGTTCAGCAGTGGTGCCAAGACAGCTGACACTGTTTTCTTCCCAGGAAGAATCTGGAATACTGCAGAATGTGCAGTGTTTCACTTCCTACGTTTTCCCCCCTCAATGAACCCATCTCACCTTTCCTTCTGCATTTGTTTCATTGCCAAGGTGGAGAGCTCCAGCTCCAGGTGAAGAGGTCTGGTGGGCTGTGAGCAGACATCTGCCCAAGGAGGGCACGGGACCAGGGAGCTCAGATATTGGGAGGCTGCTTCAGTTTTGTTATAGGCTCCTCTGTGACCACCAACAGCTCTGGAAACTGCCCTCCATTTCCAGTTCATTGCTTCCTAAACCATTGGCTTTGCAAAACTATTGCAGAGCTTGATTCACCAAAGTTCTCCGAGGCCTTGGGTGTGAAACATTGTGACAAAAGAAGGCATTCCAGCTCTTTATGGCATTGCACATTTTAAATCATGGAAAATTGGACTAAAATACAGTAAATTTAGCATAAAAAGGGCTGCTTTCCAATTGCCTGTCAGGATCCCTTCAGCCTCATAACTGTTTTCGTGTGAAGCAATGAGTGTAATGCCTGTTGATAGTTGTTTGTTCCCTTGTTGTCTCGAAGTTGCTGGAAGCAATTTACAAGTTACTCTTGCTTAATGTCTAGGAAGAGAAGAGGATGGAAAATGTTTACTTGTTTCTTCTTGGTAAAGAGCTGATTTCTGAAACAACAGATTGGGCTATGGATGGTTAGAGCCCTGCTGTTGGTTTTGGGGGTGGAAGGCTCTGACTCTTTGTATCCCCACTGCTTGCCATGAGCAGAAATATGGGTGCCGGGCTCAAGATCCCTTTGCTGTGCCTGTGTGTTTCAATGCCATTTGTGCCACTCTCATTACAGAAAAGGTAAATGTGACAAGAAACATCACCTGAAGGACAGGATCATTTACTCTTTGATGCCATATGTTGGTCCAGAGTGTTTGCTTCAGCCCCACTCACTGGATCTGCTCCCCTGCTGGTTGTGCCACTGTCCCTTTACTGCCACACGCAGCGTTTTAGCGTTTTGCTCACCTTATGCAAGTTTGAAGACAGTGTTCAAACGCTTTTTGATGAGTCAGAGTTTGTTTTCACACCTAGTTTTCCTGCATGCATGTCTCTTCATTGACTGGCCAGGGTGGATGGGGGCCTGAGCAACCTGTTCTGGGGATGGCATCCCTGCCCATGGCAGGGGGGTGGAACTGGATCATCTCTGAAGTCCCTTCCTATCCAAACCACTCTGTGACTCCGTGACTGAGGAATGGCATTTGGAACTGCAATGCTATGAAAGAGTTTCTGAGGGTTTTCTGAACCACAGTCTCCCTTCACAACCTGTTCAGGGATGGCAACTAATGCTGTGGGGAAGATGTGATCATCTCCCAGGGGCTGCACAGCTCCCACAGCACTGAAAGCATCACAGTTTGTTCTGTTTGACTTCCGGCAGACGGTCTAATTATATGAAAGAGCATTGCTCTCCATTTGGTCAGAAGATGTACTCTGAGCGAAGTTTACCTAATGCTTTCCTGATTTGTGTGGTTTTTGCTCTTTTTTCTCCCTCCCTTGAGCTGGACAGCAATGTGGTCTTAGTCCAGCAATCAAACATGAAAGAGAGCCCATATGTATAAAGTACCCTCCTCATGTTGGAACTTATTCAGAAGAGACAAATTGTCTTCATACAGGAGGTCTGGATTTGTCTCTTTTCCCACTAAAATAAGAAAAATCTGGCATGAGAAGTGTCTTAGGGATAGGGGCAATGCAGTGGCCATTGCCAGGAGTGCTGAGCTGTGCTGCCAGATCGAGTGCTCAAGGATTTTGCAAAGCCAACACAGGGCAAGTTCGTGGTAGGAGAGGGGCTGTCATTTGTCCCCCGTGCCCCAAGGTGAACAGCAAACATGTTGGATTAGTGTCTCCTAGAGAAGGATGTCAAGCCTTTTCACTGAAGTCCACACCTGGCCTGACCTGAAAAACGCAACCAGCTGGTAGGAAATTCGGGAGTGCTGCTCCAAAAAGGCCCTGGCAGCTCTTGGTGTTTTTTAGGGTGCAATGACATGGTGGTGACTGAGCTATGGGGAGGTCATATCACTGCTGCTTCCCTTCTGGGTTTTGCTGCCAATGAACCTCTCAAGGCCAGGTTGGATGGAGCTCTGAGCAACTTGGTGCAGTGGAAGTTGTCCCTGCCCACAGCAGGGTGAGTGGAACTAGATGAGCTTTGAGCACCCTTCAAACCCAAACCATGATTCTCTCTGGATGGCTCTGGATTTGAAGATGTTGGAGAGCAGCTCTACACCTGCTGAAAGCAGTGGGAAGTTTTGCAGAGGGCAGTCTGTGGGAGAAATAGGTGGATATTCTCAGGAAGAAAAAAAATCTCACCATTTCTATAAAATTTGCTCTACCCTATGCAAGTTCTGCTCAAAAAGACTTCTGCAACTTGTGGTAGAATTGCCAGCCTGGAGGTGTCAGATGGAGCAGACTGTCCTGTGGGATTCCCTGGCCTTGCAGATCTCCTCTTCTAAAGCTGGCCTCACTTCCTTCCAAATGCAGACCAAACACACCCTGACAGTGACTTAGACATCAAAGCCAGGCTCTCCTTCCAAGTGTTCCTCTGGCCCTGGCTTCCTGTATGGCTGCCTGGGAGCTGCTTCCATCCCAGGACTGAGGCTCAGACTGACAGGGCTGGCTCTTGTGTGTAGCTGGATCCAAAAGCACACAGCTCTTGGGGCTTCCCACCTTCCTCCTCGCCATCAGTGCAGAGCAGTCAGACACGGAGCACGCCGCTGCCTTCCCTCTGGCTCACAGACCGAGCCCGCCGGCTGCACAAACAACCCAGCCCTCCCACCCAGGCACCCAACCCAGCAATGATGGATGCGGCTGTGTTTGAGGTTGAGTCAGCTTCCTCCCCCACCTCCAGCCTGTGCCGCTCCGGTGGCTCTGTGCCTCCTGTCTGTGTGCTGGGTTCAGGAGGCCAGGTCCCCCTCTCCCTGTGGGAAAAGAGACCCAAGCCAGCACTCCGTTGAGCTGGTGGTGCTGGGAGGGGGGCACACCCTCTGTCCTGGGTGGCTGATTTGGGGGTGAGAGGAAGGGGGTTGACCTTTTGGGCAAAAGCCGCACTAAATTACAGGAGCAGTGGCGGCTGTGCCGCTATGGGCAGGGGCAGCAGCAGTTATTTGTCAAGGTTAACCACTGCCATGGAGCTGGGAGCTGTGGTGTGGCCACCACCGCGCCACAGCCTCCCCGAGCACGTGGCCATGGGTGCTGCTCTTCAGGAACATGGCTCAGGAATGTTTCCCCCCTTACACCTGCCAGCTGCACCTTTTAATTTGGCTTTTCTGGGATTGTGTACCTAGTGGTGATTTAACACGCAGTGAAATATTTGGGGAATGGCTCTGTGAGTGCACAGCCGGGCAAGGGAAGCCCTTAGCCTGCTTTGGATGTAGACACTGTGTTTTCTTTGCTCAGCTCCTTTCAGGATTTGTTTTGTTCCTTCTGACTTGCTCCTCTCTGAGACCACCCTCCTTCAGGATATCATTAGCCACATGCTGATTTAAATTGGGATGACCCTCAATGAGGCCACATTGTAATCCAGTGCACTGTTCTTTCCTCCCCACATTGGGCAGAAGTTCTTTCCATCCCTGTCACTGCATCCTCTCAACCCAAAGAGACTCCTCCTCTTTCCACACTCTTTCTTGGTGTTTCCCAGGCAGGCTGTAAGATGAGGGATGTGTAGGAGAACTGATGCACCGAATTCAGGGTGTTCAGATGTGGTTACTGCTGCAAAGCGGTAGTGGCAGACCTTGCTGTTTCTCGAAGCTGTCACTTGCTGGATGTACTGGAATAGCCAGGATGTTTGCACATGAGAAGGAGCTGTGCTTCTGCTTCCTGGTGGGAGCTGGCTCCTGGATGGAGATGCCATGCCAGGCTGGATCCCTGGTCCTTTTTAGGATAACAGGAACTGCAGCTGTGCTGGAACACTGCTTAAGATTTGCCCTCATGATTTTTGGCAGGCAGGAGGTGCATAAAGCTGGGCTGCACTGTGGTTAGAAGGTGCTCCCCACTGACTGCCTGATGGTAAGCACTGCCAGGGACAGTGGGACACAGGAGTCCCTGTGTCTGCATGGTCCAGTACATTTGAACATTTTTCCATTTCCTTACCCGGCTCAGGGAGCCCTGCTCAGGCAGATGGGGCTTTTCCAAGGCCAGCTGTGTCCCAGTTCTGTGTTTCATGGCTGAGCAACATCCCCTCAGGAGCTGCCCCTGGGAAGTGAGGAAAGGGGAATGGCTGCAGCTTGGATTTGGGGACAAAGGAATGGGCTAAGCACAGTAAATGGGTTAAGCACAGCTGTGCAGAGGCAGGACCCAACCTGGAATATGGTGCCTGGAGTGGAAACTGGTTCCCAAGCTTTCTCTGCTCCCCAAGCTTTCTCTGCTCCCTAAACTTTCTGACTCACATCCTGTATCCACCACCATGGTGTGCACATGCTGTCCCTTGCTCCAGGCATGTTTCAGAGTCTTACCAGAGTCCTCCTGAAATCCATAAGTGAAGCACTGTTCCTCTTTAAGCGAAGCGTTGGTCAGGCCCGTAATAAACAGCGAGCTCTGACATTTAACACATGTAACACTGTTTGCCCAGTTCTAAAAAGGAAATATTATCTAAGTGTTCCTCTGAAGACTAGAGCCACCCACACTTAGCTGTGTTAGGTTTGGCCAGTTTGACCTGTGCAATATTGCTATCACTTCCAGAATATAACATTCTGAGCCCCTTATAAATTGTGCAATGTACTGAATGAAAAGTTTCTCTGTATGTTTAAAAATCCCTCCCCTCCTCCCAGATCCTTCTTGTGATATAGAGTAAATAAGGAAAAACTCTATAACTCCCTGAACTGATAGAAAATTAGCGCAGTCATAAAAGGTGTCTGTGGCTTTAGCAGTGCAGCTGAAAAGGAAAAATGAATAAATCTGCCACTCAGAAAGTAAGAGGTAGAGCTGAAGAATGACTGCTGCCATTTTAGCCTCCTGGCCCTTCTCCCCTCTGTGCAAGTGCAAAAATAGCCTCATGCCCTGTGCAGGAGGCAAGGAAGTGCTCTGCCGTGGGACCCTTCCTGCAGGCTGCTGTACAGCACATGACTAGAGGATATCCTAAATTAATTTACATAGACATATAAATATGTGCATGTGTGTGTTTTCTGTATGAAATATGAAACCAGTTATTTCTTAGCCAACCCCTTAATTTGTCTGAAACAGCACAGGCATAATGGAAACTGCCCACACATTTTTCCATTAAAAGTTACAAAGGGAAAGAAGCGGGGAATTGGTGATAGAAAAACACATGCTCTCTCAGCTGGCACAGGAATGCCACGGAGCCAGGCAGCAACACAGAGTCACTCCACTTTGCTGGGAAAAGAGTGATCTTTATTCTGGTTGTCTTCCTGCTGATGTTCTCCCTCCTCAGTGCATTGTGTGTTTGGAGGGGAGGGATGTGGCTGTGCCGGTGCCTGTGCAGGTGGATGCAGTGAACATGAAGAAATCTGAGTCTGTCCGTATCTGTTTTGCAGGTTTCCTCCTCTGGGTGAGAAAGAGCCTTGCGTTGGTGAGAGTGGGGCTGCAGACTAGCTGAGCCTGGGTGGGTTATGGACAGGCTCCCTGCCCTGGCAGCTCCCTGCCCCTGCTAGGAACACACGTGCCAGGTTTCTGCCTGGTCCATCCAGCCTGAGCGTGACTTTCTCCAGGGGTGGACGAGTGTGTGACTCTGCTGCTGAGCATAAGCCAAACCCAAATTGCTGTGAGCCATGTTGGCTGCTGGGCAGTTCCAGGGGTGTCCTGATGGAGGGGAGAAAGGGAAGGCCTGGGGGAGCACTGGTAGCTCCCTGGGCCATCACTCAGCTCTCCCTCACTGCCTTCCTGCTGCAAACCAGGGAGACACCACAAGTAAGACACCGTGGCATTCAGGCAGGACAGATTCTTCAACAGGAAAAGGTAACTGTCCCCCTTTTCCTGCCTTCAGCTGGCCTGGCCCCACCCAGATCTAAGTGTCAGGTGCATCAGCAACTCACTGCAATCAGCCCTACAACCTCACCGTGGATGCTGTATCTGGAACAGCCCCACGAGCTCCCCAGCATTTTTCCTAAGAATGCCTTGTGTTGACAGTGCTAACCAGCCTGCACAGCAGGAGGGGGGAAGAGCAGCTGGTAACTAATGCAGGGCTGTGTGGATCCGTGGATGTGTGCATGGTTCTGGTTTTCTCTATATTGTCCTATAACCCATATGCATCACTGTGGGTTATGCCAGTGGAATTTTGCTGCTCAGCAGCTGTCCGGGCCATGTGAAGCCAGGCCCACTCATCCTTTTAACCATCAAAGGTACAATTCAATCCATTTATGGCTGCCTCGGGGCACTGCTCCACACATCTTTCACAGCAGCTGTGCCAGCTTAATGCATTCCCACCAACTTGACTCAGAAGCTGTGCTGCAATCTGTATCTGCTGATTGATCGGGGGTTAAAAATAAGTTGGATGTCTTGACTGGTTCCTTGCTTCAGCTTCCCTGTTTGGTTATGCTTGTTTCAATCTCCCCCTATATTTGGTTGAGTGTTCCAATATGCCTGTTCTGTGGTATTGTATGAAACATAAAAACAGCTTCTCCTAACCACCAACCTGTGCCTGGGAATGTGAGCCACCAACCCTTCCTCGGGTCTTGTTCTAATATGAAGAGTTCTGTCTTTAAAAGACAGAGCCAAATTTGGCCATGGTAAACTCCAGCACCTTGCTAAAGTCTGCTACACAAAGTCATTCCATTTGCAATTTTGGTCATTGGAAAGGAGATAAAGAAAACAAAAAATAAAGTAAGCAGCCCAGCTCTGAGTGGATCATAGTTTATTATGATGTAGGACAGACTTTGTTTTTAATAAAGACTGTTACTTAGCACAGCAGACTGTCTCAATCTGAGCTCCAGGACTCATCCTATGAAACACCTGGCGGGTCCTATCAGAAGCTGCTTGCCTCCTTCAGAGTTTCCAACCCTGGCAAATTGCGAGTGGTAAGACTTGAAACTTTGTGCGTCATTTCATTTATTAGAATAATTCTTCCTCTCCCCTGACACTTTATGTGTTATGTTCTGTATTAATGGTGTAGTAGCATTTCTCAATAGCACCATAATTTACTAATCCATAAAGGGCAGGGATGTGTTTTATATTTCAAGAATTGTGACCAACTGCCCTCCCATCTCTCTCCCAGAGAAACCTGAGAATGTTGTTCCCCCCACACTGTTAAGTAAGAAGCAGAGCTTTCTCCCTGAAAATACCTGTCTTCCCTGTGAAGTGACTGATCCTGGAGTTCCTTGTGCCTTTCATCCATCTGCTGTCAATTTAACTGGCTCCACGAGCTAGTGGCGCCTTCGTATGACCTTGCAAGAATTCACAAAATCTGGTTTCCATAAAAAATAAGGGGTGATCCCCATGTTTACCCTCTTGCTCAACTAACCATGTTTTGTTACTACCAGCTTGTGCTAGAACACATCCATGTCTTCCCCAGCAACTCAAGTCTGGATCCGGGATGCTCCGATGGCTCGGCCAAGTTTCCCAGCTGCCGAGGTTACCTCAGCGGAGCGGTCGCTGTCGCAGACGTGTGGTGGCTTTGCCCGGTTTCTGGAGACCTGGAGCACTGTGCTGAGGCTCTGCAGTCCAGCAGATCTGGCAGAGCCTCCACCCTGGGTCAGTCTGGGTGTTCACCCCCTGGTTTGCACCACCTGGGCAGACCAACACAAGCCTGGCCCTGCCCAGGCCACAGGCGTTGTTGTGCCTGTGTTAATGCCGTGAGCTCGTTATCAACCAGAGCCGAGAGGCCAACAGAGAAAAGATTTACAGGATGCCACAGAAGGGTTTGGGTTGGAGGGGACCTTAAATATCATCTGTGTGTGTCTGTATATAGCAGAGGGAATTGTCTTTTGTGTCTGTCTTGAATCTTTGAGCTCAGACTGCGATGCTGGTCGGCTTCACCGCTGTGTGAGGTTCCACACGTGTGTGTCAGACCACATCACCCCAAAACAGGCATTTCCCTAGTGACATTTAGCCTTAGTTATCCAAATGAACACACTGACTTGCAGCAAGGCACTCTTTCACAGGATGGAACTGTAAGTATTTATTTGCCCAGGGTGTAACTTTTATCTTCCATCAGAATGCAGGTATGAGCTGCTCAATGACAGGACTATGGATGTAAACTTGCACTTTATAAAAATTTGGAAATAAAACCTTTGCCCAACAACAGTCGTGTTCTTGGAAATCAAGTTCCATCTACAGAAACCTTTCATGTTAGAGACATATCCCACACATGAGTCATTGTTACAATTCAATAAATACTTTACAAAAATAATGCTAGCTTTTTAAAAAATTAAGACATTTTAAGACACCAGTAGCTCCTCCCAGAAAGCTTCCCTTAAAGAATAGCTACTTCTGTAGGACACTGTGCATTCAGCATGACAAAAATGAGGGGAAAGGGCTGGTTGCATCTTTTATCCCAGGGAACTTGTGGATTCCACTTTTACTGTTCTCTAAAATAATAAACTTCTTTATTTTCTTAAAAGAAAGAAACAAGCAGATCCAAATATTCTTCATATTAAAAACTGGGAAGGAACTGTAATTTTTTTTTTTTTTTTGTCCTTTGACATGGATTCCTTCTCTGCCCTCACTCCTCCAAAGACTTACAGCATGCTCACTTTAAAGGTAGCTGCTCTGGAGATGTAAGCCCCAACAGCTGCAGCTCCGTATCCGAGACATCTCCAGGAGGGAGCTGTTTGTAACTTTTGCAGAACCACTGCATCAGGACATCTTCTGGCCCATAGGAAAACCACAGCTTCATCTTCCTGCAAGCTAACCACAGGTGGACTGCAAAGACCTGAGCTAGAAGGTAACAGGAAGAATTCCAAGAGAAAAAATTGCTAGGGATTTTCTATATTCACTTTTGACTATTACCCTTCAAAAAAAATCTCCCCTCCTTAGATATGACTAGTCATGAAACCAATTACAGAGAAAACTGATGCTGTAGGTGCATTAATCTTGTAAACCATTCCCATATGGAAGAGTACATTCTTCAATCCTATTGTTTATAGCAACTTTTAAATATGTGCCTCCTCAGCTGGGGCCTTGGGGCCTGATGGTGATGGCAGCCACCCCCCACCCCCTCCATTATGTTACAGATGGGAAATAAAATGAAATGCACATTATTACATGAATGTTATTGCGGTATAAAATCCTATCAGGACAAGACGTATGTATGTCTGTATGCAAAAATAGGTGTGTGTGAGACAAGAGAGATACGTGTTTATAAATTACACACACTATGAAAAATACTTATGTATTATATTACAACTATATACATTCATTAGAAAGGAACTGATCAGCCCCTGTCGAGGAGCCGACGCAGCAGCCATCACCAGTTCTTTGGCATCCAGGAAACGAATGCTATTTTGCATCTGAAGAAGAGGAAAACCTTCTCAGTACTCCCTTGCTTCTTGAAACTGCTTGTAGTAGTCTTCGTCTGACGGGTTTTCCGTGCACTTCTGCCCGTTGTTGGGAGGCCGGGCTTCGTTGTAGCGGCTCCAGTCCCCTTTGCAAATGATCCAAGGCAGAATGTCCACTTTGTAATGGAGCTCTGCTGAGAACTCGATGCTGATCAGGTTGGGTGTCCCTGCCCCTTTGCCCCTGGTGATCAGCTGCATGCTGTCATCGTAGCAGCAGTGCTGCGCGGCGAGCGTCGTGCTTTCCAAGGACAGCATGGAGCGGATGCAGTACCGCGCCGTGGGCTTGTAGATCTCCAGCTTTTCCTTGGGGCCACTTGCATCCTTCCAGCGGAAGTTCTTCCTCTTAAGCCGGTCGTAGATCTCAGCGGTGCTGTAGGCAACTTCTCTGGGGTAGGAGCAGGGGCAGCTGGGCAGGTCGTTGACCACTTTGTGCATGTACTTCTTCAGGAACTCGCTCTTGCAGCTCATCCACCTCTCGCAGCTGTCAGTATCTGTTTCAGGGCAGGAAAGGGAAACTTCAGATACATTAAGCAGCATCCCAGTTGGTGTGATCAGTGATAACAAATGAGTAAAGTGTGGCTGTTCAGCACCGTTGCTCTGCTTTAGAAAGACAGGGCAGCCACAGCTTGCTGCCCTGCCCCCAGTGTATTATGGTGCTGTCTTGTCAGATAGAGCAATCACCTGTGACTGACTTCAGTGCCTCAGGCAGTGCTAGTCTGAGTTACAGTGCAGAACCAGGCCCACAGGAATCTGTGACAACTCTTCTACCTGGCAAATTCTAATTGAGCTACTGATACCCCCATGCAGCACAAGAGACGCTACATGGGTTGGCAAACAACAGAAATAGGGAAATCACAGTGATTTGGTGCCAGTCTCCTGCTGGAACCCTCAGTCAGAACACACTCAACAGGAAAAACGGCAGTCAGATGTCGAAGGATTAAGTTTCAGATGATGCTAGAGATTCCAAGGTGGCAAGCAAGGCCTGGATTACTCTTTCTGAAGTTCATTTTAGGCCCTAATTCAGTCTTTCTTTTAAAAAAACAAGTATTTTTTCTATTAGGGCTCCAGTTTCCAAAGGGGTATTTCAAGCATCTGTATTTCAAACATGGAGACTGACATCTTAGGTGGCAAATGCAGCTGAAAGTGATTCAGGTTCTAAAAGGGCATATGTGACATAACATCAGAGTAGCTGTACATCAGGAGGAGGTAAAGGCACCAGAGCCATGATGTGCAGCTGAGATTAAAGAGATTTGTAGACCAGTAGCATCTTTAACACCAGCACTTTATTATTTTGCAAGACTCTTGGGAGAATCCAGGTAAATACCTCCCACCTAAAACACTGTTTAAGGCACCTATATCATTCCATGGGCTGTCAAAAAACCCCTGCGTATCTTGCTCCACATTTATTTAAGAGGACTCTGCAGCAGAGAAACTAACCGGGACCCAAAACTCTTACAGCACACATTCTTGCAAAATATTTACTTAGTGATCTGTGTCCTGTTTTTCTATCTCCTTAAAGAGTCCCATCCTGGCTGTCATTAACTATTGTGCTCTGCCACCATAGGAGGGAGGTGCTGGGTTACACTATTTATTCAACTAATCCAGTGTCTCACTATGGTTTCGTTGAAGGGACGAAATCAGAACATTGCAGATGTTGGATTGAGTTTTAGATAGTTCAGAATCAAGCCATGCCCTATAAAATTGCTTTGGCTACCCCCACTGCAGCACACAGAGCCATAAAAGCAATGCATGCTCATAAAAGTCATTGCCCCTTTTAATTTTGTTTTTTATGTGACAGCTGTATTTAAAATGCTTTTATAGGGTCTTCCATTTGAGGCTATTTCAGCAAAATAATAAAGAGTATTTGATTTTCCCCCCTCCATTAGTATAGAGTCTTACAGCTCTTTTCTGAATTAGGACAACAAACTTTATGATGAAACAAGCACAGGACTTAAGGGGAGAAAGATTCTATGACCAAAGCAAATGTTCAGATCACAAACGTAAGCAAGATAACAAACAGCTGTTATTATTGACATTTTTAATACTAAACTCAGTATCTTGATCCCTCAGGACTGAGAAAACCCTAAGGACGTCTCTTATCTGCTACTGAAGGATTGACTAGGCTGCTTACCAACTTCAAACAGCTTGGTTGCGTTGAAGTCCTCACTCCCTGCAAGCAAACTCACTTCTGTGGCAGCTGTCCGGAAGGTGTCTTCGATCCCTAGGACGAACACGAGTGTGTGGTAAGCTGCTGTTTCCCCACCAAAACACAATGGAATCAGCTGCCTCCCTGCCACCCCTCCTTCCCCAGGCTCTGAAAGGTGCTTTGTTTTGGCAGGGAAGCATCCTGAAGCTGCTGCTGGACTGTTCATTTAAAAGCATAATGACCAAGGAATCTGTGCTGTTGGGAAGGTGAAAGAGTGACAGGCCTGGAGACAGGTGAGCAAGTTCATCTCCGTATGTGGGCAACCATTTCTCAAGGAAGAATGATGCTGTTACAAGAAGACTGGTGCTTGTTGGTCTCTCCCAGTGCCAGGGAGTTAAAAGGTGTGAGTAGGCAAGAGATAACCAACCTCTCCAAGCAATTCCATCCCCACCACTTACAGACATCAAATAAAATACCAGGGTCTCCACACATCAGGATCTACCAGCAACCTCCAGTTAATTGTTTGCTATCAGTAGAGAGGCACAGAGATTGCCAGGAAAATGATCTTGCCAAAGTAATGATCTTGCCTTTTGTTGCTGTTTAAGTTCAGCCTATTGACCAGCCTAATGTTTCTGTGCCATGTAGGCTTAACACAAATATCTCCTAAAAATACTCAAAAAGGTTTAATTTTTTTTCTTTCCCCTCCATTGAATTAAAGACCTCTAAAGGAGCAGAAAGATCTTTAATATGTGATGCCTATATGGTTAATAATGAAGTCTATCCACCATCAACTTCTTGCCAATGAACTTTCTCCTGATCTCCTGAACTGGGGCATAACAGTGGCTTGCAAAGCTTCAAAACAGCCTCAGGCCAATTTTCAATAAAATTATCATAGGGTTATGCCTTAACTCCAGCACGAGTTGTAGAATAATAGATACCCAAAAACCCATTACAAGGCAGTAATTCACTGCTGGAAATATAAACAGCAGAAGCTGAGCTTTGACCTTGTAATTTTAAAAATGTCAGAACGGCCTTGAAGAGTGAACGTATTTTGCTTGCTGATCATTGGAGGTCTGTTACATGACATAATATATTCTTTCAAGTTTGCCACTGTTTGGTGCTAGCTGGTAATAAATACTAGAGAATATAACTGGGGGTTACTTGCTTTCTTCTGGAATTAACCCCTTTTTATTGAGGTTTTAGGATGTATGACAGCATGCAGAAATATTTTTGCCCTGAACTGCCTAGCAGTTGTTGCTTTGCAATGGAGACACGAATCTATCTGTGAGTCAGAAACTTCTCTCCAACTCTCTCACCAAGTCTTCTAAGTCTCCTCTCCAGCACTGCTGACATTTCACTTCCCATTAAAAGAAGCCTGACCTCCAGTTTAAGAATTTCTGCCTTTCTGAGTCATTAAGTAAACTGAGAGTAATGCATACCACCACGACTTGTGTTTTCACTTCTCTCTGTTCTTGGGAAGCAATGAACTTGCACCTATCCCCTGCATTGTGGCAGCTACTGCATGACAAATTGGTCTAAATTCAAACACACAGCAACATTTACAAAACAGTTTTCCATAGAAGCTTCAAACTTTCATAATGTAGGCTTGAGTGCTCAGCCCTGATTTTGCCAAAGTGAGGACTGTGTGATGGTAAGGACACTTCAAATGTCAAATCCTGTGAAGGAGTAGGAGCTAAGGCAAGGCTCCTTGGCTGTATTTTCTGAATGTATTTGAGCCAAAATGATACATGACTTCATCCCTGTTCACCACGCAGGCAATGCCATTCATTGCACAGCAAAACAGGAGCACACTGAGGTAACAGCACAGCTGGTTTGAAATCCTCCAAACAGCTCCAAATTTGTTTCAAGAGAGTAGATGACACCCTTTGGAATACAAAACACCTGTGCACAAAAATGACTGCCACGACCTAAAGAAAGTCTTTAAAGTCCCAGGGGATGGTTGTCTGCACCTAGAAGTGTATCATTACCATGAATAAATGGCGTTGAAAATCAGCATGTCTTTCCCCACCGGAACCCTTACCTTGGCATGGAACACACAGCTCTGTGTACAGGAGGGCCCTCCCTGCCCCTGCCCACCTCTCCCTGCTCCCCCTGGCAGCCCTTCCCAGGAGCAGCTCCCATTCCCACCTGGGCAGTTGGGCCTGTCGCAGGTGCGGGACTCGGTGGCCGTGCAGGCATAGCCGCAGGACCGCGTGCGCTTCTGGCTGCCGCTGCCGCAGGTGACGCTGCACAGGGACCAGGGGCTCCAGTCGCCCTCGCCATCAATGTAATCTGTGTGAGCACAAGCACGAGGAAGGAAATGAGGAAACACAAACTCCTACTGCCCAAAACTACCGTGTGGTGTTTTTTATTAAGGAGGCAAAACAAGAATGGGATCCAGATGTCTCTACCTGAAGCTTGGGCGGAATGCCAGGCGCAAGCCTGCTGTTTAAATGGTTTTCACACTTGATGCTCCTCAGGGAAATGCATGCAACATTATTTGAAAAAATATTTCCTTTCTCTTTTGACCTTTTGGCAGCTGTGAATCCTCAGCTGCAAAGCTGGGTCATGAACTAACAGTGTTCATCTATTCACGTCATTTCCCCGCATATAGGAATACGTTTGTGGGCCACAGACTAATGAGGCACAGGACAAATCGAGTTTTCTTTGTCATCTTTTCAAAACACACAACAATAGGACAACAATACTCAATTTTTAGGGCAGGACGCATGTTCTTGGGCTATGGGAAGCTAAGGGTCATGAGTGAAAATCACAATTTTGTTTTTCAGTCCTTTGGACAGGGAAGAGATATTTCAGGAATACTGCTATGAGAACAGGGAACTGCATGCTCCTCTTGCACCAAGAACAACATGCAATTTATGGTGTTTCAGGTGAATTATTAAATAACATCAAATCTGACTATTTACTAGGAGGAACCTTCTAAAAAAGAAACATGATTTTATTCTCTTCTGGTAGACAGCCAAGGGTACTGGACACCAGGTCTGCACCACAGAAGCCGATGCTGCTGTGAGTCCCTAAACTCTTCGGAGCCAGCCTCCTTTGTGTGCTGCGGAAACTGCTGCACATCCCACCATGGGAAGGCCACCAAACCAAGCCCAAGAACCCGTCCCAGCTTTCTTGCCTTCCCACTGAAGGAACACTTGGCCTAATGGTTTTCCCTGCAACCTACAGGAGATACTTTACTGACCCTATGATCATGACTTGCAGCCGTAGCTCCTTTGGGTTACACCACCACTGGCGGCAAAGCAAAATCTGGTTTAGCAGCTTGGAGACAGCCCTGCTCTACAGCTCTAGGTAAGAGTCCCTAAGCTACAGCAGGACCCAGGGAGGATCCCTGCCTCCCCTGGCCTCTGTGCTACACACAATTCTTGCTCCGTGCTGTCTGTGGGCTTCCTGAGCTGGTTAGCAGAACACGTAACTTGATTTGTACCATATGTAATGACTGACGACAACTCTGCGGGGTGCTATTAAACATTTATTGCCAGGAGTATGGAAGGTTATATATCTCACTCGGGGCAAGCTGCCTAGACCTGAGCTCCTCGTGGCAAGGACCTTATGTGTTTTTCTTCCTTTTCTGACACAGCTGATGGTGGGGGAGCCACCAGACTGGAATCAGGTGTCCGTGGTGGGATGTGGGTGTGAACATGGCCAGTGTTGGTGTGCAAGACCCTTGGTTCTGGGATTTGCCAGCAGGCAGGCACCACGACAGTCCAAAAAGGCATCAGATGTCTCAGGAAAGTGTGATCTGTCCTCTGTGCCTGGCCCTGCTCTTCTTCCCAGCTCTTTTCCAACTCTTTTATCTCCACGTGGCTGGAGAGGAGGAGGGCAGGTGAGCAGGCACCATGCCTGTCAAACAGCCCAGCCCAGGAGGCCCAGGAAGGGCAGGGAGAGCCCTTGGCAGTGGCAGGAGGAGACAGAGACACGCACAGGAAAGGTGTGAACACGTCAGAGGGTGGAATATCTAAGCACCACATGGGCAGCATCTGCTGCTACATCCTCCTGGACAAGGCCAGTGGCACACAGCATTTTAGGCTAGACAGAAGGCCAGGAGTTGTTTCCAGCTAGCTGGATGCTCTGCAGAGAGCTCTAGGATAATTTTGAGACCTACCTACCTAGAATTCACACTGCTCTATGAATATACTATGTTTCACTATTGAATACACCAGGTTAGATTTTCAGCTGCAGCTCAACCTGTTCTTCCTATTTTCATATTTGTAATTCTTACTATGATTTTCTATCACAATTATTTGTGAAAGCAATTTTATTTAACTTGGATTAATAACTACTTAAGATATGAATTCTTGGCAATAAACCCTGCCCACAAATAAACGTAGGTGCAAAAAGAAGGGATAGACTTTAACCTTCTGGCCACAAAATTTAATACATGTGTATGTGTTTAAACACACCATTCCACAAAACTCTCTCTTGATTTTTAAGACTCTAGTACTTCAAGTTAGCCAAATCATGGGAAAACAAAGTTAGTTTTACCCAGGCACTCTGCAGCATCTGGGGACTAACAACAGAAATACCAGGGTAAAAGTACTGAGGCTTTGACACCTTGTTCTGACTAAAAGTTGCCCGTATTTACACACAATGTAAATTCAAGGGGCTCTGAGCTTCCTGTGAGCACAGTTTAGCTCACCTCCCTTGGGTCATTCCATGTGGATGGTCACAGCATGTCAGGGCAGTGAATAGCTGTAGCTCCTCTCTGTTTCTAGTTTCTGCAACTGTTTCAATACAACAAGCTGAAAACAATTGTTTTCCCCGTGACACATCTGGAAGAATATTACACACGCAAATACACAATGTTCCTGCTGCACATGCCACTCCCCACACATGCACCAACATAACTCATCTTATTTGTGTCTCCACCAAATACTACCACGTTTCAGATCTTGCTTATTTATCCAATAGTCATATTCTGGTTCCCCAAATCACCACATGATTCTAAATTTGTACTTACCCTTACTCTAAAAATAAATACGAAACCTTGTTTCCTCTACTTTTAAAAAAAGCACACGTTGGGCTAAAAAAAGGCCCTCTTCTGGGATAACTGGTATGATTTTCAAGATTATAGACTCACCAGTGGAATGCAGCTACCACAGTACAGCTTGTGCATCTGCACAGATTTGTATTTGAAAGCTGATGAACAAAAGCCACATGTTGAAAAAGCCTATTTTGCTTGGCCTGCTCTCAGCGCTGCCTCGCCGTTCTCATTTCCCCCCACGGGTGTTTTTTACGATCCCAGGATGCCCATAAGGGCCTGGAATTCAAACTCACCATACTCTGGCTGCTCCTTGGGCTGCAATGCCCGGTGACTGGGGGCATGGCCATCCCACCCAGCGAGAGGGTTGAGGAAGTTGCTGTCCTCAGTGGTGCTGTCATACTTGTAGTCCTGGTCGCCGCTGCTCATGCGAGTCAAGGTGGAGGATCTCTGCCACCAGCTCCTCCAGTCTGGAGACGGGGCCGGCCAGCTGGGCTTGCTGCTCTCCCTCTGCAGCTCCTTGTCTGTCTCCGTGTCAGGGCCATCCACCACCTCAATGGTGACCTGTGGGGTTCAGAACAGACCAGCCTGGCTGTGGGGGCCTCCTCGTTGCCGGTGGGGAACTTTCCACGCAGCAAAGGCGAGGTGCTGCCTGGCAAAGGGGCTGTGCAATGCCACGGGGTGCGCGTGTTGTGGACCATATGTGGATTACTGAGCCCAGAGATATGCAGAGCCTGAGTGATTCCTTCTGCTACCTCTGCTGAATCAGACCTTGGAACAAAGGCTAGGAAAAATCCTGCACAAAATAATAACCCATGCTGTGCTTTTGCAGCAGAATTTTCTGCCTTATGGGGAAAATGTGTTTAGACCTGAACATTTATGGCCAGGAAAAAGAAAAACAAACCTGTACTCTGTGTTGAGGCTGAATTTGAGGCAAGCATGGAGCACACCAGTGTGCAGGGCCCATTCCAAGGACTGGGGCTGACTCATGATGGGCCTAAGCAGGGCCATGTGTGTGTAGGTGAAGATGCAGAGCCAGGTATCTCTGGATTTGCATCTGTCCTGCCCTCTGGCAGCAGCCCAGCTGTTACTGCTGCATGAAACCACACTTTGTGGCAGTGATGGGAGCCAGCAGCTCCTCTGACCATTGCTGAGTAAGTCACTCACTGCAAAGCCCTCTAAAGTAGGTCCTTTTGCCATGCTGGAAGAGTATAATGACCTGTTATGGTCAACCTGTTTATGGTTTCTACAGAAGCCCAGAACCAAAATTTGAAGTTTGCTGCCCAATTTCCTCACAGACATCACAAATATCAGTATCATTCTGCACAGGAGCAACCCTTGATTATTGCTTTCTGTGCTGAACAATGTGTAGTTGTAAAACCCTTGGATAAATACTGTGTGTGCATATAGGTGGCTATTTAGGTAGAAGCAGAGACTAGCCATCAGAAACCTTGGCTCTGTGGGTCACACAAGCATTGCCTGGCCACAGATAGATCATGAAATGCTCTGAGGTTTCATGCTAATGTGATTCAGTGATTACACAGGACTGGCTAAACCACTAGAATTGATTGTCAGATGTATCTACAATGTTTGATAGATACAGAGGCATTCTCAGCCTTTCAAGATGGTTCACAACGAAAAGCAGGTTGTATAAAACAAAAATAATGTGCTATTATGCTAAAAACCCTTTACACAGCTCTGTGGATGTGCATTGTGCATAAAAAATTAGCTTTATACTATTTGTTGTTAGTAAAATCACAAGACACACACAAGAAAAAGAAAAGGTCACAGCTACGTGTGATCCACAGTGTGACATAGGAAGCAAAGCAGAACTGTCACATCTTCAGAGCTGCCGACACAAACAATTCCCACACATCCTTTCTTTGGAGAAAGGGGGTTTTGAACCTATTTCATGCTTTGCATTTTACCATAGACCAGGACACTGAAATGAAAAAACTTGCAGGCTACTATGAAGCTCCACTGGGAGAAAGAGCAAGAGCAAGGGAAAGTGCAGCTGTCAGCCCAATAGCATCTTTACACAAGGGGTATTTTACTCCCAGCCTAAATATAGAATTGGAAAGCTCAGTTTCTACAGTCCAAGAATTAAAATGGATTTCATAAGCTTGAAAACATCAGGGTCAGCTCAGGGATTCAAAATTGCTACGTGTATCCAAGCAAACCAGAATTTTCACAGTAAATGAAAGGAAATGGCCTTACTGAGCAGCAAACACTGCCAGTGGTGGGGCTTTAGTACTCCCCACCTGGAAATTAGTACAGTTCTAGTACTTTAGTAGCAAGTATTTTTAGGACCACACTAACTCTCTGAGCAATGAGTCAGCAAAGTGAAAAAAATGGTAATTATTTATCTGATAAAAAATAATGATAATTGCTTCATTTGCTTTGATAATCTGCAGCCGTGTGACAGTCAATGAACTTGCATAATCTCAGCCAGGGACAATTAAAAGAACCACAGGAAGTTGGTTTTAAATAACGATTGATGATGCCAAGTCAGTTTAAGGAAAAGAGGGTTTGCAGGGACAGAGAAACGTCTGCTGAGCTTGGTGCCACACTGGTGAGGAAAGGCAGGAGGAACACACACACACTTCCAGTGTCATCAGACCCTGCCAGACCTCAGCAGCACTGCTGCTAACTTACACATCTGTGCAATCAGCCACTCCAGTCTGCTTTTACCACTGAGAAAGATTATTAGAAAGGCCTCTAAAATGAGTTTTCCAACAACAGCCAATTTAAAAACCAAAATCCAGTGTGTGGTAGTCTGACATATATCTGTGTTCCTCTCTCCACTGCTTTAAGTTTTGATTATCAAGGTGTTTATTGTGGCATAAAAGTCATACAGTGAAAGAAATTCTGTGAAAAATCCAGGGATTGTCTGAACTGCCACTCTCAGAAATTAAAAGCCAGCTTCAATCGACTCTGGTGTTTTCAGGGGCTTGGCTGTGCTCTGCCCAGCTCCATTTGACTTAATGGACCTTCCAGAGGCAGGGAGGAAATCCGTGCATAATCCCAGTAATCCCTCCTCCACTCTACATCCCAAAAGTTAGGGCAGAATAGTGAGAAGAGGCTGCTGTTTCAGGTGAGCAATTGCTCCCTTATCCCAGTCTAAAATTTTGAAAAATGAGCTTTCACTGAATTCTGTGCAGTACTTAAAGATAGACTTACAGTGTTAGTCCATGACTGTACATACATAAATACCTGTACACATATATGGCACTGAAACATGTAATTTGTTTGATCAGTTTCTATACTGGGGGCTGTTTATAAACAGGAATAAAGAAATCAAGAGCTAGGGAATAAAGATCAAGAACTAGAGTCATAAAAAACAGGGGTTTAGAGAAGCTCTGGAAAAGCTTTCATGCTATATAAGTATTCCAACAAAAACATGTTCTCTTAAAAATTAAAAAATAGGTCTGGTTTAGCAATTCCATCTTGGCGACCATTTTAGAGCCTGATTTCTTCTTCTAGTCATTATCAAAACTGTAAAGATTCTTTCTTTTCTTCAAGCTTCCCAAAATATCTGTGGTAACACAGTTCTTGTATAAATCCACAGTCATCCCCAGAAGTATTCAAACCTAAAATAAAGCCACTACTTTTATGGTTGCATGAGCTAGGAATAAGGACATTCCTCTGAAAACTGTTAAAAGCAATTGGCGTAGGCACATTAAAACAACAGAATTGCAGTCAATTTCTAATGAAACAAGTGTATCGAGCACAGATGTCTCCAGACACCAACATCCAATTTTCTCCTGGCCAAAAATATACAGAAGATAAATATTATCCCAGCCTGCTGGAGTGCACAAAAAGTTCTGTGTTCTTCGTCCTGTTTACTGAGACAATGTTTCTGAATTCGCTTTAGTGGTGTAAACATTGCCCTAAGCAACTGGAAGATTATGTTTCAGGAAGGACTATGTTTGTGATATTGTGCAAGCAGCAGATCCTACAACACTTCTGTCCTGTTTCTTTCATGCAATCGAAGCAAATTTTCAATGCAGAACTTGCCATTCTGGTGAGATAGACACGTGCAGTTCAGCAATGAGGTAAGTATAACAGGAGAACAGGAAAAAGTTCAGTGTAAGAGACTGAAATGGTAAATCTGGCTTTACACCACATAATTTTAATTAAATGCCACCAGCAGTGATACTACTTTACTTCTGGTTGTGTCATGTAACTTAGAACTGCTTTCTGGACGTGGAAAGTGAAGGACCCTCAAACTTTGTTGGGAGGAAAGGCAATGTGACTTGAGACTCAAATTTCTGTTTAATGCTGTCGATCCAATCTGCGATCTCTGATGAGCCCAGCTGAACCCCAGAAGTGGAAATGTGTTCTAGCTGTGAATTCTGCACTCTGCAGTGAGCACTTGTTAGAGCATGACATAAAGAAACCTGCACAGCTCTGGTACTGACAGTGCTTGAATCGTGGCCCCTGGCTCTGCCTACAGGAGTCTCTCCAGCTGGCCAGAGGAACAACCAGCTCCTGCAAGGCTCCACTGTGCTTCCACCTGGCAACAGCTGCTCTGCTACTACCTCAAGGTATTCAACCTCACAAGCCTTACACGAAACAAGCACTATAGGAGCCCTCCAGCTCTTCCTAAATTAGGGATGAGACCAGTAGGACTGGCCAGACACTGCTGAGTCTTCTGTGACAATAAAAGAGGGTGCTGCTTTCCAAGGCAGTGAAACCAGCAGCTTCAAATGACAAATATAAATGACAGCTAAAAAGCACATGTAATAAAACATGTGAAAAGTGACATCATGACGCAGGTGGAGGCGAGGGAAATGGCCACAGGTGAAGAGCTGAGGTCTGCAGTTCTTTTTCAAAAGCAGATCACCCAGCCTTGTTTGTCTGCAGTTGTGTATGTTCCTAGGGTGGGTGGTTTTGTGTAGATGTTTTCCTAAGGGAAGGTAGTAACCCAGCAGGTATCAAAGAGAGAAGACGGGTAACAAGCAGATAACAAAGCTAACAGCAGCCCTGGAGTGGTGTGACTGGTGGATATGGCCACAGGCCTCATGGCAAATGACACAGACCGAGCAGGCACTCTGGTTTAAAACCACTCCTACCAATTAACATGGTTATCAACATGGTTTCAAACAGGAATCCTACCTGTTTCTGTGCAGTTTTCACCCAGAACATGTCACCTCATCAAAATGTTTAACACATCCATTACAACCGGAGCTCACCCAGCTGTATTTCAGCTCTATTGGTCACAAAGTTTGACCAAGGTTTAAGTTCAGCGAGGAGCATTAATATCAACAAAATGCCCTTATTGCCCTAAGAGGTTGTGAACTCCCTGTTCCTGGAGGTGTGACCAGGCTGGATAGGGCTCTGAATAACCTGATCTAGTGGAAGGTGTCTCTGCCCATGGCAGGAGGCCTTGAACTCGATGATCTTGAAGGTCTTTTCCAACCCTGACCACTCTATGGTTCAATGAGTTGTCCCTTTTCTCCTCATCTGTCATGGTGTCAGGCACTGCTGGGGAAGCAGCAAAGCAGTGCAACAACAGAGCAGCACACTCCCTGTCCCTGTTACACTACACAGACCTGGAAACCAGGAGTAAAAAGAAAAGGAGAGGGAGGAGAGGGACAAGAGCAAGAGTTCAGTTGCAGGTGGAAACATCTGGCTTCAAACAGAGGGTTGGCTGCAAAGAATGGAGAGATTGTAGGAGGCTGTTTGGATCAGACAGGAAAAACCCATTAGAAATGGAAAATAGGCAGGTTCCTGTACACCTCCCATGTGACTTCATTCTGGTGCTCAGGGGTAAGAACAATTCTGACTTACTCTGAATAATAACCCTGACCAATTACAGGGTCTGCATAGGCATCCCTTGGCTGGTCTGTTGAAGAAGTGCAAACCTAGACAACAGGGATTTTTCACTTGTGAAAGGAAATCCAAAAAATATGTTACCAGTTTTTGTAATCACTTTCTCATCTAGAAGTCTTCCAGGCATTGACAGAATTGTTAAAACAACAGAAAAGAAAACCAAATACCCCAAACCAAGCATCCAGTCTTTGCTCAACAGCAGCTTCTCTGGTTACTCTCAACAGCCAGTGTGGAAGCACAGCTGAAGCATAAAATGCCACTTGAAATGATGGCAGATTTTACAAGGCTAGAGCACCACAGGAAGGCCAGTAAGTGTTGTCCTGGTCTTGTATGCAAAGAGTCATCTTCATTTGGGTTACTGTAGCTCTGACTGTTGCTTCTGAGGGTTTTCTAGACACAGTCTGCTGTACTTAGATTATCATCTGATAAATGTGGTGGTACCTGGGGTAATCTGAATTCCTCTGCTGGTGTTTTGATATTCACCAGTTCATCACTGAAAGAGCACACACCAGGGCATGATACAGAAGCGTCATCTCACAGGAACCAGAGAAGGAATGACCCTAAAGAGAAATCACTGGAGTATCTTTCCCACCAGCTTTTTTGGAAGAATTTTATGCCTCTTTCTTAGATTTTTGATTTCCCATGCATAATTAAAAAACGTTATTTTTGGTCTATGCAGTAGAAGTAAAAAGAGGCTTTGAGTCTTTAAGAAGAAAATGTGGCCATTGTGCTATCTTAAAACAGAGGCTGTTTTCTCCTTTCCAACCTCTCAGTCCTAGGAGGACTCTTTAAATCAACACTCCCAGGACTGCAGCTTACAGAACTGGGAGCCATTGCGCAAAAAGAAAAATAAGCATCAATTCTGTTTTCACTCGCCAAATAGCTGATGAGAAATTTTCAAGTCAACAAGTGTCACTATTTCTGTTCAGGTCAGTATAGTACTGTTTAACAAGCAAGAATTCACTGTAATCCTGGTTTTTCCTAAAAGAGTAGGCCAATTTTTACAACCTTTAGGCAAGGAAATAAATTATCTCTGATGCTGTAAGGAATTAATGGGAGTTTTATCTCCATGAGGCTTGACCAGCTGCTGAACTGTCAACCAAGAACCTAAAGAAGCTTTGTATATCAGTATTTACACACCTAAGTAAGCAGAGTAAATGCAGAGTAAATAAAAGGCAGAACTTAGGGAGCCTAAGGGCTCATCCTTGTGCACAAGAGCTCTGGGATCAACGTTGCCCAATGCTTTCCAGTTTACAGGACCAGTCTTCCCAGTCCTCAGAGTCCAGCAAAACTGCTGAGATAGCTGCTGACACATTTCCAAGATCAGGTGGTAGAAAAAGAGGTCACAGCAGCAGCAGTTACTGTGAAGACAAGCCAGGGGACTGTTTCCATCTCTTTTATCCCTGTGTCTAAACATTGTATGCTGTTACCACTCAGCAGGTTTGTGTTTCCTCCTGTCCTCCTCTGCGGTTCACACACTGCTCAAACACTGATGTTACACATTTGCCTCGTGCCACAATCTGGGGCCCTACAGCTTCCCAGTCTTCCCCTCCTGAAGCTTTCTGGGATGGTTCTTCTAGCATGAGAGATGTGTTCTGTCACCACATGCTGAACATGTTTACTACCTGCCCTTGACCCAAACCTGTGAGACTTCTTAATGTTCCAACTCATCTACGGTGAGCACGAGGGAGCAATGCCATGGAGGCAGCCTGTTCTCCCCCAGTCATGGAATCATGCATGGAATCATGGTTTGGGTTGGAAGGGGTCTTAAGGATCACCCCATTCCGTCCTCCTGCCATGGGCAGGGACACCTGCCACCAGACCAGGTTGCTCAGAGCTCCTTCCAGCCTGGCCTGGAACACTTTCAGGGATGGGGCAGACACAGCTGCTCTGGGCCACCTGTGCCTCAACATCCTGAGAGTTAAGAATTTCTATATAAAACTACTCTAAACTTATCCTCTGTCAGTTTAAGCCATTCTCTCTTGTCCTAGTACTCCATAACCTTGTAAAAAGTCCTTCTCCAGCTCTCTTGGAGCCCCTTTAGCACTGGAAGGTGCTCTGAGGTCTCCCCTGAGCCTTCTTCTTCTCCTCCAGGCTGAACGGAACAGCCCCAGCCCTTTCAGCCTGTCTCCAGAGCAGAGGTGCTCCAGCCCTCTTGAGCACGTTGGCCTCTCACCAGCAGATCTATTACATCTTTACATACTTACTTCTTAGACATCAAAAGGATGGTAATTTTGTGGGCTGGGGCACTATAAGAAGCCAGGAATTAATTTAACCAGAAAACCAGATCTATTAGTGCATTGTTTTTATAAGCACATCTTAGGCAGAACAACATTTGAATTTATTGTTTTGGTTAAAAAAGACTGCTTATTAATGCCAATTTTGCTTTAAGGCTCTGAATTAAAAACAAATCACTCATTTTTTCCTCTTTCCGATCCTTGAAGTTTCAAGATGCAAGTGGCTTGTAAGAGGCTGTTCCAAACCCAAGAACAGTTTGAGGAATAACATATAACAAAGTTTCTTGCAGACAACCTTTTTTTTACTCCAAGCAGCTGCTGCAGAAATTAACTCTAAGTGTCACTTCCATACAGAGGAATGCATTTGGAGCTGAATCTGGAAGACTTGTTCTCTGTCAGCCTTTGGGGATGGTTGCATTCTATAATAGCATACCAAAAGCAAATCTGTTCACAAACAAATATTACAACAGTCAATTGAAGACAGAAATTAAAATAGCCATTTATTATCAGTGAAGGTAATGCACTCCAAAATGGCAATCACAAAGATGGGTTTAATACCACAAAGAGGTCCACACTTATGCAATCAACACTACCCAAGGAGAAATTCAGAAAAAATTTGCAATACGTGCATTAACTTAGAAATAAAAAGTATGCATTATATGTATTTTGTATACAATACAATGTTACTAGACACATTCTCTGTTGGTAGAGATGGAGGGTTCTGGCTGCGTGTCACGGCTCAGTAAAATAACCTTGTGTAAGTCATAAAAAAGTCAGATGTTAACATAAATTTGTACCTGAATGTTGGGATTCTGCCCATTGATATCTGCTTTTGACAGGTCAGGGAAGTTTGGGAGATCCAGGAGGAAAGACCTGGGTCCATCTCTTTGCAAGGACGTGTGCCCGTTCTCCTGCCTGAACTGCTCCTTGGGGAACGGCCGGTGGGCAGCCTGGAGATCGGGGTATTCCCGCCGCTCCTCGGGCTTCAGGGTGAAACTGTCTCCAGGAGAATGGTCCTCTGCAGTCAGGGTGTTCTGGGGAGGAAAAACAAGGCACAAGAATGACAACTGAGAGTGTGCAGCACTGGCAGTGCCCCCGTCCCTCCAATGGCTGCAGCCTTACAGCACCCAGGCCCATGGCTCATGGCTGAAACACAGATGTGTAACCAGCTGACACAAGGTAAAACTGAGTCAGGCTTGGGGACGCAGCTCTGCCAGGCTCCTGAACCATTCCAGCCTTGTGGTGAGCACCTACGCACGGACACAAGCATCAGACTTAAAACAAACCTAGAAACATGAGGCTCTGAAGTAACCCCTGGGAAATCAAATTGTACCACATTAAACGTGTCCCTAAAAATGCTGAAAGGCATCCTCCTTATAAATCATTTTAGTTTGCTTTGTTCCAAAGCAAAGCAAAAACACTGACTGCTAAGGCCATGTTGAAATTTATGGTATTAAAAGATCCTACCGCTGAGCTGGCAACCTCCCCTTCTCTCCCCTCAGCCTGCAACAACTTCCATCTCGTCTCTGTGTTCCTCACCCAGCTTCTCTGGTCTTGAACATCTGAACCTTCCTTCCTCTGGGATCTCATTTTCATGTTTGCCTAATGGTGGGATTGAATTTCACCGAGCTGTGGGTCAGCGGTTAATGCCTTTGTTATTGTTGAGCGTACTTTTGGGTTTTGTAGTATATTACAGCAGGCTGCCTCTGAACCAGTAGCTCTTCTGCCACTGCCTTTGACCTCACCAAGGAGACACATTTAGTATCAAAACACTGGCTCCTTGGGTTAGGACTGGCCTGGGGACTTGGGGAAAAAACAGCAGAGAAGTCCAATCTTCTTATGGCAACCAAAAAAAAAAAAAAAAAAAAAAAAGGCATGGGGCAGATTCAGCACAGGTTTTGGGTTTGACTCAGCTGAAAAATTTTAGCTTGAGGTCTCAGTATGACTGCCTGGGGAGTTTTTATTTTCAGTTCATAAAGAGACAGCAAGCATGGAGAGGGTAAATGTTAAAGACCTATCTTTTAAAACAAGCACAATTAAAGTGGAATGGCCACATGTGGTTCTGGCTCTGCTGAAGCATGTTTTTGCCAGCATTTCTGGTTAAATGCAATCTCCATCCAGCTCCCCTGGTTCAAATTAAGCCACAGCATACCTTTAGCTAAGCTCTCAGATAGATAACAGCTTCAATGCCTTTTCTTTTATTTTGTGTTTATTTGCTTAGAAGGTTCTAAATTGACCTTTAAAGAGATGTTACTATATAACCTGTGCACATTACAGAAAAATATCAGTGAGTTAAAATAAACTAAGCTTGAAAATTTAATCTCAGACTAAGTGAAATTGTCTTGACTAAAAATGAAGGTGGTTCTCCTCTGTCCTCCTCACTGCACTCTGTAAAGAGCAAAATCAATTTACCAGAATTAATACTGTCCTTGTATTGTCATGCCCAGAAAGGTTACACTCTGAAAGCACCAAAAGGGCAATTTTATACATTTATCTACGGCACAAATTCTGAATTAGTCTATGTGTGCAGTGCTAGAAATGTGTGTGCTCCTGACAGTCTGCTTTGCTTGAAGGCTAAAACACCTCTTTGCTGGAGACCAGGAAGGACTTCCAGATCCCTTTGGTGGCCCACCTGTTACTCAGTATGAAGCAGAAGGCAGATCACACAGCAGCAAGCTCTGGGGAATGAAACAGGGCCACTTAGCTAACTTTAGGTTTCTTACTCATATGCTAGTGCTTTAACTCAACACTTTTCAGATAGAATTTAATATGCTTGGTGCATGAGGATTAAATGGCTTTTCAGTTATGTCTGACTAACAACAGGGTGTAATAGTGCTATGATTAAATTACTTCAGTCAGGAACAAAAAAAAAAAAAAAAAAAAAGTGGTACTTAACTGTTTTTACTGGGGTATCATGCCCATAATCTTACCTTTATTAAAAGTAAAGTAAGATTTTATTAAAAACTAATAAAATTCTCACATACAACTCCATACTTTCCCTATCTGCCGGCCCCTTCAGGAGCATCCTGATTCTCCACATTAACCCACCATGCAGCTAGAACTGTCCAAAGCCTTTGGAGACCCACATTTAACTCTCTGACAAGACTTGGTGTGTGATCCTGACAGGTCATGGTCTGCTGGTGCCTCGGTGGGGATAGCAGCACTTCCCTTCCTCACTGCGATGTTTGCGGGGAGCTCAGCTCAACTACAATAATAAGGGCTATATAAAAAGTTTTTAATAGTGTCAAACAGATGGAATATCACATGGAGTTAGTTAGGAAATTGTCATGGTGAAGTAATGACATCAGGCTGATCGGGCCCACTACCAAGCTGCTTGGGGCAAGGACTGCCATTAATTACAGACCCAGCGAGACGGCGCTGCCTGACACTGCAGAGAAAAGCAGAGGCAGGACAAGATAAAACTGCATCCCAAAGGCTGCTGCAGGCAAGGCAGGATGGACCACTCTGCCTGCTCAGGGGGGACACGACCCAGACACCCCAGGGACACATCAGGTGCACATTGCTGATGGCAGCCACTGCCAAGCCCCAGAGCAGGCACTGAGTGGGACACGGAGCTTGACTCCAAGAGCAGGGTTGGCTAATGCCTGGCAGGAATGGCCCAGGTTAAACACTGCTCTGTGCTCTGCCTAGAGGCAGCACTGTCTCTCACAGTCCCTTTTCCACTAGTAAAGCCCAAGTCAGAAGTCCTTGGGCCTCTGTGTTGTACTGCATCACAGGCAAGTGCAAGCGCTCAGCATGTGTGATCACTCCAGTTATCTGCTCAGGGACATTAGTTTCCAGCTAATAAAATGAAGAGAATGTCCATTTTTCAGGAAGATACTTCTTGGTGTCATGTCAAAGCTGTTCTGCAGCATTATTAGAAATGTGTGTAAAAAGATTAAAGAGGCTGCCACAAATAAAAGTGAGCTTGAACTGCATGTGAAGAGAACTATGCTCACCCTGTGCTACTGCATGAGCTCTGCAAAGGCTCTTCCAACACCCATCTAGCAGGAAAAAGTCTGTCCTTATTGCAATGCCAGCATCCTTTCTGAAGAAAACAGGGTTTGTGTTCCAAAGCTAATAGATGAAATTTAATTTTTTTTTTTTTTTTTTTTTTTTTGCAGGGGATATTCTCTTCTTATTTTTACGTTATTTCCCATGTTTATATTTCACACTATTTATTTTTAGGTGTACACAGTTTTATCCCTGATGCTTTCGGGAAAGCAGTGCTGCTTGCCTTCCTTTAAAAGCTATGTCACTTCATTCAGAATTACTGACTCAGTTTCTTTGAAGTTATGACATTTCTAATTCAGGCACACTGGTTTCTTACTCAAATGATGCATCTGCTCTAAATATTTTAAGATAAAACACTTTTTTCCCCTTCACTTAACAGAATTATTCACAATGTTTAAACTTTCCATTAAGGTGATTTTAAGAGGTTACTCATACTGGCTGTAGGCTGCAGTTCCCCACGGGATCAGATAATTATAGAAGTCCCTAATACAAGAACAGCTTAGGATTTTTGAGTGTTCCAAGGGCGGACAATGTATAAGGGCAGGAACATACAACCCACAGTTGTGTGACAAGGCAAGGAAATATACCCCAGAGAGAGAGAATCTGACACGTTGTTTGCATTGCAGAATATTTATGTTTGCATAACACACCTTGCAACACCCAGCTCTGAAAAAGGGAGAGGTCAGTATATATCAATATCTTTGTGTCCATCTGCGAACCCCAAAAGAAGAACAGTCCACAGGGATTTTGTGAGGATAATTTTCAGTGCTGGTGATCCAGGCAGGACTTGCACTATGGCAGGGTTTAAGGCCCCAGGAGAGAATCCTGCCTGCAGGAAAAATGTTCTGCCTGATACTTCAGCTTAACTCTCCAATAATTGGTGTTTTAACGCCCTCCTTGGCCTTCCCATGATGTTTCTCCCTCTGTCACAACAGACTTGAGCTGCAGGGAAATGTACCGTGTCTCTTCCCCACAGAGAACTTAAACAGAAATGGGAACTTGTAAAAATATCAAACCGGGCTAAAAGGGAATTTCTCTGCAATTTTGGCAAGCAAGGAGTCCATCTCCCTCCTCTCTTCCTTATTTTAATACCATTTCCAGTTCTGGAAAAACAACCAAGACAGAGAATAAGTGAGGAATGACTGTAGCTACAGAAAATATTCTGAAGCAGTTGCTCTTTCTCTGCCCTTCACATTTATTACTTTCCCTCATTCAGTCCCCCACTGGCCAAAGTAAGGGTGCATTTGCAAGCACTGCTGATTATGGAGCTGAGAGGATTTTGGAAAACTGATACAACTTATATTCCAATAGCTCCCAGGCAGCAAGGGAATCTACTACTAAATCCCTGCTGCAGCTATATTGCTTTATTATTTCTTGTATACTCCTTTGAAATATCTTGTAAAATGATCTTGACAAGAGGTCTTGAATTGAAAACTGAGGGTCTGTCACTGCACTTTCATGATGCACCTGTACAGCATCTTCAACCACCAGCAACAAGGAACTTTTATTTATTAGGAAACTTCACAGACGCTATAAAAGATTATATTGCTATCAGAGACAAAATGAGGCCCGGGGCCTTCACAAGAAAACCATTCTAGCCATTAGGACTGGTTTCATTTCCCACCTGCCCAAACAGATTGTTTTCATTTTGAAGGTTGTTGTGGGTTTTCAGGTTAGTGCTAAACGATCACTTTTAAATGAACCAGTCTGGGGAGGCCGAGTAACACACCAGGACACTACAGGAGACCCTCACCTCCACAGATCCAAGACATGCAATGAACCTGGGTGATCTAATTCCTGGAGTTTATTTATGTTTTTCATCTATCATGAGCATAAGCAGCATGGGACCTATCAGGGCAAGGTATGGGGACAGTGTTAAAGAAGCAGGCAGTGAGGGTAACAGCTGAGAAACATTATCAGAGACACACAGAGAAAGATTTCTTTTATGATTAATGCCACATACAGTACAGGCAGTCAGACAGAAAGACCAGAGGGGTGTCACATCAACCACTCCCCTACTAAGATATTCTCATTTTTTCTTAAAATGAGATTGCCCCTTACTCACATATAGCAGTGAAGTGAAAGACCTTACTTATCTTTAGAAAACTGCACAAAACTAATTGTTTCAATAAGAAAGAGTGCATTTTAGATAATCACTGCTAATAAATAATTTCGAACAGATGGCATTGGCTTGCATCTACACAGTTGTTTTCACTAAGCAGGTCCAAAATAGAGCATCTGCTTTAAACATAGTGCAAATAAAAGATGAATCACTGATAACTATTGGTAATTAATAATAATAATAATAAAGTTCTGTTAATCATTGTCTATGTTTTAATAATTTTCTATTACTCTCTTATTCTCCAGCAAAATTGGTAAAATGACAGTGTATGTAGCTCTAACTTGCAGTACATATGCCTGTGTGACTAAATGGCCATGGATAGACCAAATCTTGCCATGCCACAGCATACTGCCCTGGGACACACCAGCTTCAGGGACTGTATGGCTCTTGAAGAGATTTTGTCTCTGTGGAGAACAGGATGGAGCCACAAATTCTGCTGCAAGTAAGAAGTTCAGGGCAGACATTAATCCACAGTCACTGCTGGAGCAGTGGTCTCTGTAGATGTTGGGTGCCAGTGGCACACAGAGTGGCTTGGGGTGCCCCAGTACACACCCAGTCCAGCACAGCTGGTTTTCTGCCTTGTGCTGAAATAGCTCTTAGGAGCTGCAAACAGCAGGATCAGGATCTCAAAGCATCTGGGCACACTTATCACAGAGTCACAGCTTTTGAATTTTAGGGTTTCTACATTAAAAAACATCTTTGTTTAGCCTTCATGGCTACACAGAAAATCCTGAGGACTGAATGTGAGGCCAGGACATGTGTTATGACTGCAGAGATCCTCAGGCTGTGGGGTTGAGGGCCCCTTCACATCTAGGAAGTCCCAGACAGCTCTTTCGAGGCACATGGCCAACACTGCATCAGGACCCTCCACGGCGGGGAAAAGGCTGCTGAACCTTGTGAACTGATACATCCCGAGTGCCAGAGCAGCTCTAACACCATTCTCCCCACCCTGAGCCAGGCAATCCACTTGCAGCCATCAAGCTTTGGTCCATCCTTCCTTCAGATTCTGCTTGGCAGTTTTGCTCACGAGCTTCCTGCCTCCTCCACACCACTGGCAAACAGTGGGTCCACATCTGAATGGTTCTGGCTGACAGTATTTTTAACTCTGAGCTTAAGGAGAAACCCAACCATATTAGACTCAGATCTGGCAACCTTTTGCTACATGTTGTGGACACACATTTCACATCGCAGCTATTTTTTATGCTCTGTTGTTTGCTTGTGTTTCATGTTTTCATTCAGCTGGAAAATACAAACAGCATGGTTCAGCTTGGAGGTGAAGAACTGCCAGTTTGTATAAACACTTTGATAATAGAAACTTGGTGGTGATTACGGCTCAGTGTCTGCTGGAAAAAAAAAGAGGCCCTTTAGCAAATTTTCTAACGTAGTACAACACTGGTGCTTTGTTCTTCAGCAGATACTCAGCCATCCAGGGGACGGCCAAGCACACAGAATTAAATTGTGTAGGGCTTTGACAGATGCTTAGTGCCAAGTTTTGCTTGTAGTTAACAGATACTTTCAGTTGCCTAAGCTGCTGGTAAACATTTAGTTATTCTTCATGAGTCTAAAGGTCTTCTCTGTAATCACTGCCTGGCTGGAGCCCTCCACACAGGACTAGTGATTTAGTGGCTGAACAGGGCAAAGGCACAGCTGAAGAGTAGCCCAAGCACTCTACTCCAATAACCTGTGATGCCAAAATGCAAATTCTTTAAAAGTTCTAATTCTTTTTAGGCTCTGTTAAAGACTTGCATAAAATCAGCAGTAAATTAACCTTTAAATAGAATTCACTTATACGCTGGCTAAATTTAATTAAATTACTTTAATCTCACCCATCATCTGAAATCTGCATCATAATTTACACATTAGGTTCCAACAGAATGGGAAAAGCTGCCTTAAGCTGCAATCAAAACTGCAAAGGAAATCCAGAATATTAATACTTTTTGTACACAACCCTTGGGTCAGGTTTTGCAGGTCAGCACACACAACATCAGTGTAAATGAAAGAGAACAAACATACATCTTCAGTTATTTTCCTGGGTTTTAAATGACGTCCTTTTGCAAGTTTATTCCACTAAATCACTACGGCTAGGATTTCACTAGGTGAACCAGCTTTAATAAGTGAAGTTTTCATCTCTCCCTAGCTAAAAGAGTAACCTTACTTGAAGCCTTTTCAATTTCCAGAGTTGCCTTCAGCCGCTAGTTTCCAAGAAACAGCTATTCCCAGCCTCCGTGTCTCCCTCTCATATGCCACTGAATATCCACCCTATGCTTGCAAAAGTGTCTCTGACTCTGGCTGTGTTAACTGGCAGATGTTTTTAGAGACTAGAAAGTGTTTAGTCCCTGTGGACTAAAAGTTACATGATGACTTCATCACACAAGCAAAAGCTAATAACGGGAAAGCAAGAAAGCAGACAAGTGTTATATTCCAAAAACATGATGTTTCCTGTGCTTCTGGCAAAGCGACTTCTGTGCCTGAAAAAAGGCAAACCACTTGAGTCTTGGTGCTCTAAATACACACACACCACTGAATCACTGCAAGATAATTTATGTGCCTCTCCCTCAGCTGCCTTCCCCACCAATACTCTGCTCTGGATGGGAGGCAGAGGGTGAAGGCAGAGGAAAGGCAGTGTTTGTTTACCTTCAGTATCTGTGCACCAACCCTGTGCCTCGCAGCACTCGCTGGAAGGGGTTACTGCACCCAGGAGGTTACAGCAAAACAGCAGCAGAAATCTGAGCAGCTGCCTCAGGACCACGCACCTCAGCTCCTGCAGGGAAATGCTCTTTCAAGTGCAAGGCTTTACCCTCTCCCTTCAGAGAACTTTGGAGACTGATACAGGAGCAACTGGAAATAATTAGCAAAAATGGCATCTGCACTCGCAGAGGCAATACTTGCTGTGGTTTCATATCAAGCCATCAGCAGTGGATATCATGCCCTCTCTCTGCACCCCCTGGGCTGCCCGAGTGACACATCCAGGAACCAGAGGACGTGGATACACAGGAGAAAGGCCTCCCTCCAGTGACATGATGGGGAAGAAGAGCAAGTGAGTAGACAGGCAGCACACAGTGGCAAGACACTCTGAAGACCCTTCTCTGTCTAAGAAGGGAGAAAGGATCCGCCCTGGAGAGAAGCGTGGGCTCTTTATATTATGAATTCTATGCATGTATATATAAATTTTCTTAGAGCAGTAAGGGAGGGGGCTATTTCCTAGAGCTGATTAAAGAAGCATGACTCGATTTTCAATTTCAAACGACTCGGGGGGCATTCCAATCGACTGCAGACAGGAAATGAATACCATACATGCACTGAACAAGGCAGATGCTTTTGAATCTGACACTTACGTGAAATGAAAATATCTTCATTTCTGTCTCCTCTCCACCCCATGATCACTAGTTAGTTTGGAGCTATTTTTAGGATAAACGGTTTTATTTTTCAAACTTGTTATAATCTTAGCTTGTGCCTGAAGCCACCCAGACGCCACTGACAATAAAGTGTATGGAAGCAGGCAAAAAAGCATCTTTAGATTAGTCCCAGCAGCCCAACACAGCAGCAAGGTAAGAGAGAAAGGACAAGAAGCTCAGTTTTTTGTACCCTCACCTCCTTTTGGTGAGATGGGACCCTTGTGGATAAGCCAGATCCAAGGAGGGAGAACAGCTCTATACAAAGAGATCCCAAAGCAGACACAGCAGAGACACTGAAGGCTATGGCTCAGAACTCACTACCAGCTACTTAACTCTGCTCAAGAGATAAATATATGTATTTTCTCTCATACAGCTCTTACAAGCAAACTGCAGTAATTGTCATGGTAGTATTACGGGGTTTATAACCCAATATAACAATGTAATTGTGGCTCCTTTTATCAATGGCAGCAGTGTGTTTCAGGGAATTGGCACATGCAGATCTTTTTCCCTACTTAGCCCATATGTGTGCAAACACATGATTTCAGCTGCATACTCCTCTTGTGTTTTACTGTAGGAATAGGATAAAGGAAGAAAAAAACATCAGAGAAGTGGTATTAATCTGGCCCTTACTCTGATGTTATGCAAATAATGAGTTCATTTTATCTTGATGTTAAGACAGCCAAAGCTGTATTCCTAAGAACATGAAAAAAGGATCTTGGGAGACAGAAGAAGAAAGAGGGATGGGTAGGTGAGAAAGGCAGCTTTGATATACACTATTCAAAATGCCATGAATGCCAGATCAAAGAAGAGCAGGAATCAAATTCACATCCACTGAATGATTTCAGCAGCTTTTTCAGAGCTATTGATCTCTCAAGGGCAAACCCTTTTAAACACTAGGTGATGCCTCTAACTAGCCAGAACACTCACCTTACACTGGCTGAGCCTCATGTAGTTTGCTTTCATCAGCTGAGGGAAGCAGAAACAGCCAAGACAACACTGTATCTGGGTTTGATGAAGGACACACACAATGGAACTGTGCATTTTCTGCACCAGATGTTGCCTCTCTAATGGCCATCATGGCAGATGTTAACTAAAAAGCAGATTCCCCACTGATGAGCCTTTGGTGAACATGGAGTGCTTGGTCTGAGGACAGAGTGCTGTCACCCTGGTGAGAGCTCTGGGCACGGTTTGTTTGCTCAGTGCTGCCTTACTAATAAATATAAAATCAGTTTGTATTTTCTGTGGGATGAAGGTGGAACAAGCCATCCAAGCAGCTACTGCAGCTCAGCTGGCAAGCAGTGACTTGTTCACGAGTTTGGATTCACTGGTCTAATCTGAACACCTAGAAGGCACAGGATCCCACCCTAGATCAAGTGCTGAACTGTCAAATGCACCACGGATTGGCCTCTTCCCCCCACCCCTTCCCTCCCTTGGGACAGGTGTCTTTGGAGTCTGCTAGACAAGCTTCCAGGTGTTTTGCCTTGCCAGGATACTTCAGGATCATGCCTTAAGTAAGAGCCACTGGAATTGGGTGCAGTAAAGCAATTTAACCGGCTGCAGTCCCAGATGGTTTCCTAAGAGCTGCCTTCGGGCTTCTGGTGTGGATCCCCTTGCAGCAGGCTCATTGCTGCTGCCATCACTGCATCCCTGGAACACTCCCTTCGTGCTGCCTTCCACATTTGCTATTCTGCACACAGGGCTGCAACAACACATGATGGATTATTTGTCTCTTTCCAAGCTCTGCTCACATTTTAAAGCCTACCTGCTCCCACCAGCACTCAGCACATCTTGGCACCTTGAACATCTTCAGGAGATGGATGACCCTTTTCCTCCTGCATGTTTGGATTGAGAGCTAGTGCTGCTACACATCAAAACCTCCAGGACTCTGCCAGGCTAAACAGCTGATTTGAAACCTCTGGCACTGTTGTTCCAATATGCACTCAGAGGAGTGTGGCTGCCCCAGGTCCCGTTTGAGATATACATTCACAAATGTTAGACATACACGTATCAAGCCCCTGTTCTTTCCCAATAAAAGCCTGGACTCTGAAGCACAAGGTGAGGAATAGATGCTCCATTGGCCAGCTGCAGTGAGCTGCATAAATAACACAATGATCAACCCCCATAATGGAAGACGATAGTCCAGAAGCTCTGTCCTGACAAACATCTGTTTTCCTATTGTAGAAAGGAATAACGAGATAGGAAAAGTTAAATGCTGAATGCCTAAACCAACTGAATTAAGAAGAGACTGCAGGAGCAATGATGGGGAATTGTAAACCACCTGCAAACGTTAAAGTTGCCGTAGTCTTCTGCAGAACATTAAGTCCATACTGCAAACCTCCAACAGACAGGGACTGTGCTCTATAAAAATCATGATGAATGCAGGCTTGTTTTTATATTATGGAGGTCCTAATCCTCCTCCTCCTCTGCCTTTGCTCTATTGTTACAACATCAAAGACCAACTGCTGGCCAAGATACAGTCAATATGAAAAGGGCGACCAGCAAATTTACTGCTTGACTTCATTCCCTTTAAATGGAATAGGCACCATGGCCCTTTTTCAAAGTCCAATCACAGACATATATCTTTTTTATTGGACATCATGTACAATAAAGTGAAGCTGTAACTTGGAAAAAAAATAGAACACCTTAAAAAAATCCCATGAGGTGAACATTCCTTTATATAAATATCACTGTGGTTACATGTTTTGAAAAACTCTGGGCACTTCACAGGGCAAAAGGCACGGACTGGCTAGGTTATAGTTTAGCTAAGATGCATATCCATGCCTAATATTGAGTTGGTTTCAAAAAAAACCAACCCAACCAACTAATAAAAAGTGATATATTTAAGCCAGAATGCCAGTGTCATTCAAATAAACTGAAATGGCAGCATTCATGTCACAAGAATCATTAACTGCTTTGTTACAGGCTGCTCTGTGCAGTGAGACTTTACAGTCTTCAAATCAGGAGCACAAAATGCCAATATACAGACTGCATCCTAAACAACTCCAGTCTGATCACTGAGGTAACTTCCAGAGGCATTTTCAGATGAGAGTTGTATCTGCAGACATTAAAGACAAGGGCAGTTTTATTGCTCTCATGTTGCTAAATAGAAGTTAAATGATTTCTGGCTATGAAATTAAATAGCACATAAACAATTTACAAGATGTAGGAGGCAAGTATAGTGGGGGGTTACAGAATCTACACTAGACAGCTTTGGTTTTCATTTTCTGTTTTAAACTATTAATCTTTTTGTTTCTTTGGGCAGACATTAGTAAATATCTGGTTACTACTGTTATATTGAGACCAATCCCATACTGATTTTAAAATCCTGCACCGATGCATATGGCAGGTGAAACCAAGCAAATCTATGTTTTATCTTTATTATAAACTTTGGCAGCTGCTTCCAGTGATGGTTTCTTCGGGCAAAAAAACTGCTGCTGCTGGGTTACTTCTAAGGCATAAAGATACCAAAGCTGTGCAACTAATTTTTGAGGCTGTAAAAATAGCTGCCTTATCACTAGGTCCTCTTCCCTGTTATTTCTGTTACAATTTCTCTGCCATCAGTCACCTCCTTTCATCACAGCTTGCAGCACAGCTCTTCCAGTGCAAGGACCTCACCTCTGCTCAGCATTCCTGGGCATTCCTCTACTAGAGGAAGTGTTTCAACTGAGTGCCCAACTCAATAAGAATGCAAAGGGAAGATACCTGAAAGGAGCATTTGGGAAGTTAAACCTGCCCCATGGAGAACATGGACTCAATACGCCTTAGAAGAGGAGGAATCCACTTTTCTTAGATTGGCCCCAGTGGCAGAAACAGATGGGGCATTATTTGGTTTTTAGAGATGCTTACACAGAACTCAGTGGTTTTGTCATGAGAACTGATCTCAACAGCCATGCTGGCAAAGAGGAAATGTTCATCTTCCCAAGGAAGGAGAACTACTGTGGAATAAACAGTCCTGGGTTTGTCAGTGCAATGAGATGTAACAGATGGAAATTAATTCATGCAGCATGAAGAAAGCCACACGCCAGGGCCCAGCTTGTCTTTATGGATGGAGGTCCCAATGACACGAGCTACGTGCTTATCAGCTCTGTGGAAAAACTGAGCTGTGAAAGATTCATGTTCAAGAGGTTCTTGGCTCTGCAGCTGACACAAATCATTGACTTGTCTTGCCTTGTGGAAGTCAGTGAAACAAGGTCAATTTAAACACTGAGAACTCAGGTCTAGCATGGAAGCATAAAAGCCAAGGGATATTTGAACTCCTCCTGCCTTTCAATGTGCACTGACTCCACCAAGAGTGTGAGAGAAAGATTTCACCTCTGGTTTTCCTCTCTCATCTTCAGGAGCACCTCCATACATTAAAGGCTTGGAGGTGAGCAATTCCAGGCTTGCTTTCGTCCTGCTAGACTGCTAGAAGAGAGGAATAAAAAAGATATGACCCATGGCTAAGAGTTCTCCAAGCACTTGAAAAACAAGGACAAAAGGATAAAGGAACTGCTTACCAGTACCGCCCACACCAGCTCCTCTAACCAAGCATTATGGTGCCACAGAAGTGACCACTGTGGCAAGCCATCCCTTATTACAATAATAAGTTACATTTCACTTTGTTTTCTTTCTTTTTCTGGTATTTCAAATCGAAAGTACATGGAAATACCAACACTGGAAACATCCTGCTCTTGCTGATGTACCAATGAGCTCAGTGCGCTATTTCTTGGAAATGTTACTCATCTCTGTGCTTTGGACTATGAATTTAGCCTGCATTTACTGTCTTTAAAACTTGTAAAATAGGCACAATGGTCTTAAAGTGCAACAGTAACCACTGCATCACTGAGTGCTTCCTTCTGCCTTTTACTAAAGCACTTTGTATTTTTTACTTTAAAGTTACACTTCATTATTCCCTTGTGACAGTGCCTCCATTCAGGCTGGAGACCCATTGCACTGCACATCACTCACAAGCTGCACCACAGTACTGGAACCTCGACCTCCATGAGCTTGGGTTGAGATTTGGAAAGTAAAATAAGGGGGAAAAAATGATACCACTGAAAAATAACACTTTTGAAAAGTCATCTTTCTGATAACTGAAAATTATTCCATCAATTCAAAGGGCTTTTATGTACTGTAGTCTTAAAGCAGAAAGCAAGGTAAGAGTGGTAACAAAAAGACCAAATAAGCACTAACCAACAACTGAGTACCACCACATCTGCTTGCAAGGAAGACTGGCAAAACTCACAGAAGAGCATAAAGCAACCAACCCTGACTTTTAAACCTGTCGAAGCTGCTAAATCAGGACATAAGCACAAAGCAAAACTACATTGCTTCAGCTTTGTAGGTTTATGCTTGTGGAAGGAAGCATCTCATTGTCTGTCTATATATTTGAAATATGAGTGTATTTCAAGACTTTAAAGTGGTGCAGAAGAATGTAAGCGTAAGAGAAGTATGGCAAAATAATTTCCTAGCATTACTTGCACTCTGTGCACTTTCACATAATAAAGGAAAACAAAGGAGAAATTCTTAAGCATGGATCTTCACAAATCTGTGCATCTTAGGAAACATAAGAGATTTTAAAACTGGTTTTTTCTTCCCACTGGAATACATACCAATGCCTGGGTTTCCAGAAGCCATCTCTGTCACATATGATTTCAGAAAGCTTTCCAAACACACACATTACATTGGCAGGCCAAGCCTGCATTGTCTGCATCATTATCAATGGTGCCTTCTGCACTTCACTTTCTATGAAGTTTTCAGATGCTGTGACATAACACAGCTGGAGTTTCCACCTTACTGACAATCCTTTCATTGTTTTCTTGGACAGTGTTTCCCACCATTTTGGAACAATTCAGCACTGATTACTGATATAGAGATGTAGTAGATATGAGTAGAGACAAAAGAACAATTCAAACCACAGTTCCCAACTTATATCCAACATAACCTGGATTGGTTAAACAGATGTCTCCTCAGCAAAGGAGCTCCACAGCAGAGCAAGGTGTCAAACAGCTCAGAATGCTGAATCTCTAAATGCTGGGGCTCAGTTTCCTACCTGCAGGTGATAGCAGGGATGTTACAAACCAGGGGAATATGCACTGACCAGCACTGCACAGCACAAAGATGATGAGATTGTTGAGGTCACCAGCAGAGCTGCAGCTCTAGGCCTCCTGTTACACGGACAGCTGGCATTAGGAAAGGACAGAACAGGGATGTGACTGAACCTCCTGCTGGCAACCACAGCAGGAGAGGGGAAGGAGAGAGTTTTGTGCCAATCAGGTGAGAGCAAGGGGTCAGTAGCAGTGTGGTTTTATCACTGTAACTGCTGCTGTGAACATCTGTGTTCTTCCTGTGTAGAACAAACTTCTCTACACGATCAACAAAGAGTTAAAAATAAGAGCTACTCCAGAACTAGTGCTGGCTGTCCAAGTTAGAAGGACCAAAGTGGAAAGCACCAATGGAGCTCCATCCAGGATCTCTGTACCTACCCCTGGCCTCTCTACTCTCACCAAGGGCAATCACTGCAGCTCTAGACTGGCCCAGGAGCCAGTCCCAAACCTACCACGAATTGCCACGAATCATCCATCCAGCCATAGGGCTCAAGCCCCTGAGAGCAGGTTTCCCTTTAACCCCTCTGCCCTCACACACAGCCCCAGAGCACAGGTAAGGACCAGCTGAGAGAAGAGGAAGGCAAAAGGAGGAATGTCACCAGAACTCTCCCCATAGCAGCCACTGTGTTTTGTGTTTGGCTCCAGGACCGTGGGAATGGACACAAGGACACTGTGATGGCCCAGAATGAATTCAGAACAACACACACACTGGTTTTTTTTCTTACAAACAGCCCAATATAACAAAGCACTGGAAAACAATCCTAGATCTTGCTCAAAGCAGAAATAAATAACTCAAAGAGACTCTTCAGTATGAAGCACTAGGAAAAAACTGCTCTGATTTATAGCTTCAGAGATAAAATAGAGAGGTATCTTGTGATTTAATCCCAGGTATTTACCAGTGATGATCCATGATAAGCAGGACAGCAACTGTTAGCTGTTGAGCTGAAGAGATGTTTAGCAAAATATGCCTCATCCAAACATCTTGGTAAAATTCAACTCAGGAAGTTACATTCATACCTGCCTAACATTGCTCCTTGCAGCCGTAAGTAAACAAAATATTCTTGGATACCTGTTCTGAATTATTGCAGTAGTCTAAGACACTAAAAATCTTGCCACATGCTACCCTGAAGGTGTAGCAGCTCTTTTCCACCAAGGATACTTAAGTTTGCTAGGAAATTAAACAAAGTGACAGGTATGAAGGGAAGTTTAATTAACACTTTCTGGAGATTTCTGGGAGCCAGCTTTGAAAGGTAAAGAATATCTCCTGGGAGCAATGGATGCCAGAAAATGGTCCTCTGCTTAGTGCAGCAGTCTCAGTCCTTCACCCTTGTTTCCCTTCTTATCCTTTGCTTCCATGCATGCAGCAGCAGTGCACATAAAGCTAATCACCCTTCCTTCCCCCTGGATCCTGGAGAAAGCCACAGCCCAACAGCAAAACCACTAAAGAGCACACATAATTCCCTCCCTTGGGAGATGAGAGAATGAACTGCACATGGTCTAAGCCATTGCTAAATCTTAGTGCATCACTGGAGGAACACATGCCAAAGGGTGAGACTTAGTGAGGAACCTACACAGAAAAGCTGAGAGCAGGCAGGTTTCACTGTCACTGCCAAAAATCACGAAACAACAACGAGGAACCCCCTCACCAAAAAAGACTTTGTGTTGCAGAGAATCAGCCTGCCCAATTCACAAGCCACCTGCTCTGAAAGCCATTAATGTAAAGTATAAACTTCTCTTGAGGCAGAGAAGAATTTAGTGTTCATAGTAAATCCATGACATGCATCCACTTACTGGCACCTTACACGGGATCAGGGCAGGCTGGAGAACAAGAAGGCAGAACGTGCAATCGACAGGTTTTCAAAGATGACTTAGACCATTGGTTCCTATTAGAGCAAACCAAATGTAAAGCTCCAGAGCTCAAATAAGCTTTAAAAAAAAAACCAGTCTAAAACACTCCCAAAGTAAACAGCTCAAGTCCTGCTTAGCTGAGGAAGCCAGAAAGCTGAAATATGCCACCGTATCCGACTGGAGATCATTTTGCAAATTGCCTGAATGCAGTACAAGAGTCAGCAAGAGCACACAAGCCCTGAGAAGACTGAAATGCACACCAGCAAAGGTACAAGACAGCACACCTTTGCTAAACTTGGTGTTTAACTGGGGATCTTGGGAGAAAATGACGGGCTCAGCCCTGTAAAGGGCTCCTCACACAGCTTGGAGAGCGACTCTTGTGCAACCATTTATAAGCAGCAGAATATGCTTCTTCTGGTAGGGTTCAGAGAGCGTTTCTGACACGCTGTAATTGCTTGCACGCTCATTGGAGAGGGGGGCAAGGGCAGGAGCAGGGCGATTAAAAGGAGAAAAAAATCTGTTTACAGCATTGTGCTGCTTTTCAAATTATGTTTTCCAGTTTTAAGCACAACTACCGAGTTTCAGTCTAATGTAATACTGCTGCAAGCACCGCAGTGGAGAATCTGACTTCATGTGCTATGGCATATATTGTTGGTGGCTCTGTTACTGCATTTTACAAGGTCATTTTTCTTGGTGTGGGAACACTGTTTTTCTTGGTGTGCGAGGCCTGCTATGGAAAAATTACAAGTGATGGGGGATAAACTTCACGATGAAATATTTTCTCTCAGAATGAAAGCACAGATTTTAGAGCATCGTAAAGTATTAAAAGTGTCTTCCAAAATTTATGTTCAAGCCTTCTCTTGGTTTTAGAACTATGTAAAAAGATAAAAAACATACCCAAGCTGCTTTTTCCCATCTCTTAATATAGCTTCATTTGCTCTTCTTCAGGGAAGAAAGTTTGTACTTCTTTATTTCATAAATACGCTCCAGAACAGCTTCTGGATGATCATTAAATTAGACCCAGTAGAATTCTCAGCAGAAAAAAATCTCCACACTGCTTTCCACCCCCCCTCCCCCCGCATTGGGAGAGATGGAAGGAGGGGAATAAAATCTGATTGAGAAACACAAGGCTGATTCCCTTTCATAACTGAAGGCTGCGAGCTGTTTTACAGCTCCAGTGTGGATTTCCCATTTTGTGTTGTCTTGCCCTGCCACAGCCCAGTTCTGACAGCGGCATGAAACCGCAGCCGCGCGGAGGTCCAGCAACCATGGCTGCAGCAGGGAGCCCAGGGAGCCTCTGCTTGCACCTCACCCATCCCAAAGAGCACCACAGGACTGCACCAGGGTTTTCTCCTCACCACTGCTCCTCTGCAGCCAGTCACAGCAGCACAAGACAGTCCCAGACATCTGGAATCTCTGGAGATACATGCAGGGTGGGGAAGGGCAACAAAAGGGAAAAAAAACTAGAGAGAGGAAAAAGTAACTTGTTTAATTTTAGGATGGAAGGGTTTTTTTTTGTATTTCTTTCATCTCTCAGTCTATTTAATTGCAGGGGTTAACCCAACTGAAAGACCAAAAGAAATCAAAACGTATCCTACAAAATCCTTCCTTCATTTGAAGGACCTAGGGATGGGAGAAAGAGAAGCTCTTCCTCTCTTAATGAATCAGACTTCAAATGCTTACAAGTGTTTTAGACTACTTAAACCTCCAACAATATTTTAAGATTACTAAGGATTCTGCCTGAATCCGTTTTATGTAAAAAGGATCCAATTCTGACCATCTCATTTGTGCAAACAGACTGCCCAAGTCCTAAGGTACCATATCCTCTGTTTGGGAATTGCCAGGGGCTTTTGATACAAATTTGCCGTGTCAAAGGACATCTATAAACAGTTGTTGCAAAGATTTGCCACACTTCTTCGAATGAAATGTCATCAAATGCAACACCCATCTACTTGCTCCTCACAATCACTCCTCTCCACAGACCCACCAAGACAGCAAAACCCTGAGAGATGTGTAAGTGCTCATATCAACAAGTCTGAGTTTGTGCAGTTTCGTTTCCCACGCTGATTCTCTCCCTGGGAGTGCAGTGCACTAGGATTTTGCATTTCACTTCAGCACGTGCCGTGATACAGCCCAAACCCTGCCAAAATCAGAAGGTTCCAGTGAAACTTCCCATTGAGATCTATATTGTGGTGCTCTGAATGGAAGCATCTGCCTGCTTAAGTGCAACTTTCTAAAGCGATAGAATCCAGCTAGCAATAGAATCCCTGGAAGTTATAAAACCAAAAAAATTGATAGACTTCCATCTGTTTCACCAATTGCTCTAATCAATATCCTTTCCCCCCCATAATGTTTTGTACAGACACAGACTCTCAAATACGTAACTGCAGAATCAATTCAGTTGGGAAGTATATAAAAATTTCAATTCTACAAATAGCTGAACATTATGAAAATATGAACTGCTAAAGCTATCACGGTGCTTAAAGGCACGGAGTTTATTAAGGTAACCTGTAAAAAATCACCAGGCAGAAAAAATTCTTGAAGTCAACAATCTACAGGTTTTCACGAGACAACCAACTACAATGATAATAATCCAGGATAATTATCTGAAGATGATTTTCCCTTGTTTCACCCTAACCTTACAACAGTGCTCTAAAAGGAGCTCCTCAGGGAAATGGCATCACCCAGAGTTCCCACTTGCCCAGATGTTTCTCTCATTATGTTACAAGCCTGTCAAGAAAAGGCAAATTCAGGGTTATTCTAATGATAGCAAACACCTCATAAAAAACCTCTCCAAATTTACTTTTCCAAGGAACATCATTTTAAAAGGCATTCCTTGTGCCCATGAGGAAAGAAAGCATCATTTATAAAACATTATTACTAGAAATCTTGCAGATATTAAAAAAAAACATCCTGGAATGTCAAGCCAGTGGTAAAACTCCAGCTCAAAACAGAGACAGCGCACGGCTCAGCACTCCCAGGCAGGACTCCCACCAAGTTCAGCAGGAGGTTTTCTGACTTAGGGGGACCTGACTCCAGACTGTGGCTGGGATGTTGAGCCTGCAGCTCTGTGTTCCCTCCTGTGGCTACTTGGGTTCATTTTGTGGACCACCAGCTGGGGATCCCATGCATACAATCATCAGTACAGCCTGCACTCTCCTTACTTTTCCTTGTGCTTTTGTACTCTGCTATGATTCTCACCCAAACGATGGAGGGTTTACATAAATTTATGGTGATAATAATTAGACATTTTTCTGTCAGTTCATCGCATGCCTTGGTAGTTGATTTTTCTTTTACCACTTGGATACAGGGGACGAGAGTTGGTCATGGCACAAGCAGCTGACCAGAGATTTACAAGCTTTGTCTGGGGATGTTGCTGATTCTGCAGCTTTGATCACTGCCTCCAACCGTTATAAATGAATGGCAATATGTGATACTGAATAAAAAGAACCACCTGCAAAAATACTGAAACAGAACAAAAAGAAGTCCTTCACCTCTGTCGGACATAATAAACGGTTTGGTTTCATGGGAGAAACCTTTCAAAAGACTGGAATGGGCTGGCTGGGGCACAAGCGCTGTCCTTCACATCACAAACACGCATCACCCTAAGTTTCTTGCCGATTTCAGGAGACCATACACCTATCTGTTCCCTTCTCACTCCAGGGAATGCTGTGCCCTCACGAAGGGGTGCCCTGGGTGGGACATGCCGTGCCTGACACGGCTGCTTCCATCCCTCGCCTGTCCCACGGGCTCACCAGGTGCGCCGGCCTCGGTCCGCTGAAGGAACACGCGTGGAGCCGCCCCGACGCCTCCCGCACGGCATCGAACCGCGGCGCCGGAGCAGCTCTGCCTTTGCCACCGCTGTCCCCGACAGCCAAAAGCCAAGGGGGGCGGGGGAAAGCCCATCGGGGTCGGGACGAGAGCGGGCGGCGTGAGAAGGAGGAGGAGGCGGCGGTCGGGGCAGGTGCACGGCGCCGGCTCCCGCCAGCCCGGCAGCCCCGCGCTGCCCGGCCGGCCCCGACGGCCCCGGGGGACGCGGGAGGGTGCTGGGGGAGGCGGGGCGGCACTCACCTGCCGCTGGCTGTGGTTGCCGGCGCCCGTGGGGGCGTGGGGCTCGCCGCCGCCGCCGCGCAGCACGGTGATGTGCAGGGTGAGCAGGAGCAGCCCCAGCAGCAGCAGCAGCTCGGCCGCCAGCCGCACCATCCTCTTGAGCCGGGCGGCTTTAGGGCCCCGCGGCGGCGGCCGCGGAGGAGGCGGAGGAGGAGGAGGAGCCGCGGCGGCCGCCGCCGCCGCAGCCGGGGCCGCCGGCGGAGCGGCCCCGGCCCCGGCCCCAGGAGCCGCAGGACGGGCGGCGGGGACCGCTCCGCTTTCGGCGTCGGCGGGGCGGGCGGCGGGCGCGGGGCAGCGGCGGCAGCAGCAGCAGCAGCAGCAGCGGGGGCCGCCGCACCACGGCGGAGCCACGTCGGGGCGGGATGCCGCCGCGGCGGCCAGAGTCCCGGCGCTGCCCGGCGGCGGGCGGCAGGTACCCGCGGCCGGCGGCGTCTCTGTGGGCAGCCCTGCAAGCCAGAGGCACCGCGGGCCGTCGGAGGGAGGGAGCGGGCGGCCGAACCCCCGCCGCCTCGGGGAGCCGCGGCCGGCGCAGAGCAGCGGGGCTCGGCGGCCGGCGGGGAGACGCTGCGAGGAGGACGGGGGGAGCCGGGAGCGTGTGTGCGAGGGAGAGGGAGGAGGGAGGGAGAGCGAGGCGGGGGGGCCGGGGACGAGTCTCACATGGCGGGGAAGCCGGGACGCTCCGAGGGGAGGAGAGAGCTCGGGGCTATCGCCTCCCTCCGCGCGCGGGGATGGGGGTGGCCCCTGGACCAGCTTCCCCCGCTGCCGCCGCCGTGTCCTCGCCCGCCCCGCCGCTCCCCCCTCCCCTCCCGACGGCCGTCGAGGCGTCGCCCTGCCCTGCCCGCCCCGCCGGGCCCGCGCTGCCCCGGCCCCTCGCCGTGCGGCACGGACGGAGCGGGGCGCGCCGCCACCTCCGCCGGCTCCCAGCCCTCGACGGGGCGGCTGCGAGCTCCCCGGGGAAAAAGAGGGGCAGATCGCTGCTTCCCTCTCCCGACCCCCTTCCTCTTCCTCCTCCTCTCGACCCCCTGGCGCAGCCGTGGGAAGCGGGATAGGGGGCAGAGGACGAGGGGCTGCAAAATGCTTCAGCTGCCCGCTGCCCTCCCGGGGAGCTGGATACCTGGCTCCATCTCTCCTCTCTCTTCCCTCCAGTGCCCTAGGGCTGGCAGGGGCAGCGCCGCACTCTCTCCTGCCACCGTGCGTGCGTGTTTGCAAGTGGCTGCCGCTCCTCCTGGCTGCTGCTGCTGCTGTTGCTGCTTTTTCCAGACCCACTTTCTCGCCCCCTCGTTCTGTGTCGGCAGAGGTACGTGTCGGATGCTTTTATACTGCCCTGCCTCCCTCCCCTGCTGTCCTCCCTCCCTGCTCCCCCCCTTTTCCTTCCAGCCCAGCGTGTCCCCCCCCACCCTGCTCCTCTCCTCCCTGTGCCGACCTGCTCCTCTGCATGCCCTGCTTTGCCGGGACACCCCACTGCTCTCCCCGCACCCCATCCCGCTCACGGCTGCACCTTGCGTCCCCGCTGCCACCTCTGCTCGACTGGGATGGCTCTGCCCTGGAGTGGCACGTCCCTTTCGGCTGGTCTGTGAGTCCCTGGGGGGACTCCACTGGGGTTTGAGACTACTTGATCTTCCTCTTGGTGGCTGACCTGTGTCAGTACTGTGGAAAAAGCTTTCTCTCTCAGACGGGAAGCCCTCAAATTTAAAAGTAATGTGGACTTGAAAATACGTGAAAATGAGGGTTGGATTATCACTTGCTGTAAGTCAATATCTCAGTGTCCTGTCTGAGGGAGCTGGACCTCTTCATGAGTGCTCGAGGTGCAGCTCAGTGTTACAAGAACAAACACAGCTCAAATCAACTTGAAGCATAAATAAAGCCACCTAACCAAAAAAAAAAAAAAAAAGAGTTTTGGAAACTTTGTTGTCATTCTTACACAGCTGGGAATGTTATGTGTAAAGATGAGGATATGAACAATCTGTGAGTGTGTGACAGCTGGGACGCTGAACTGGTCTAAAATGTCTAAACTGGGGAAAAAGTATCCCCCAATCTGAAACATTTTCATCTGGAGACCTGTGTCCTCCACAGGGTTCCTGCAAGGTAAGGGTGAGATGTTCTTCCAGCGTGCAGTGCCAGCTGGGGCTGAGGCACGTCATGGGAGCCTTTGCCCGCAGTGTGTGCCTGACCTGCAAAACTGGCTCATTTGGGGCACGAGGAGAACCAGAGCTCTTGGGAGGTTTCTTGCAGGTCTTGGAGCATCTGAAGGCTGTGGTCATGAGAGAGTCAGAATGACGTCTCGTGCCCTTCCAGTGATAACCACTGTCAGTGATTGCGCAGGAATCAGGCAAGAATATGGTTAAAATAATTGCACTGGGGTATCATTAACGATGTGACCAAAAGCCACAAACCCCAAACCTTCAGATTTAAGGATTTTTAAATCCACAAACATGTTCCATGTTAGCGCTGCAGCAGGAATGATCAGCACAGATGATTGTGCAGGGTAGGGACTCTCCTCGGTCTGCCCTGAGTGCGTCAGAGGTACAGTGGTACAGCTCCCATCTCGTGAATCACTTGTTGAAAAATACCTGGTATGGCACCGGTGCTCTGGGATCACACAGAGCTATTCCATACTGCATAAAGCCATAACAGCCTGTGGCACTGTCACGTGGCTTTTAAAAAATGTGGTGCTTTTTTTTTTTTTTTTTAAACCCAAACATTCCTTGGGCTAATCAAAATATTGAGAAGATAAAAACACTGATGTACTTCAGCTGTCATCGCTCGGCCTCGGCTGTGCTCCTGCCACCATTGCTGTGATCCTGGTGGCAGCGAGCAGAAGCAGGGCAGCTGCAGGAGGCAGGCTTGGCAGCCAAGAGGCACAAGTGTCCTCCAGGTTTGCAAAAGTCTGACCATACCTTGTGGCTGTCAGTGGATCCCGGCTGTTGAAGAAAAGTGGAAACTTGGCACAGGAATTCTGTATTTCAGAGCTTAAACAGTACAAATCGACAGCCAGAGCAAGGCTGAGGGCTCGTAATGCGAAACAGCCTGAGTGACAGTCTGGTGAAAAACACACACATGGATGTGCCGCCGAGCTCTGGGTAATGCAAGTTCTCCCCTGCCTTATGAAACTGAACCAAAAGACATCTTTAATCCAGATGAGATGGGCCTGTTCTGGTGCGCGTCTCCTCGTGGCACATGAATGCATTGAGCTGTTGTGCAAAGCTAGGGAGGGACAGGGCAGTGCTGCTCTCAGCTGTGAGTGGATGGCAGCGAGGAACCAAAGCCTCTTCCCACTGGAAAAAGTTGGTGTAAAAGTGGCACTTGGGAATGACACTGCTGCCTGTGTGGCTGTCTGGGGCAGCCAGGCAGGAGTGTGCACACACGTGCTCTGGAGATGCCCTTTTAAATTCACAAACACTGTTCAATCAGCAGGTGACTTCATCCATGAATCCAGATGGCTGAATCAAGACCTGTAGGAGAGGTGGATTTAAAAGCAAAGGGGGAAGTTCTCTTTTCCCAGCTGGGTGGACACTTGCTCAAGCAGCCACCATTTAGTCCCTGCAAATTGAAGTCAGGGTTCACCAGGAGAAGATCCATAGCCAGCCTGAGGGGGATGCTGCTCCTGGGATGTGGTTACGGGCACTCAGCATGGAGGTGGATCAGCAAGTGGGTCTGACTGGTGCTGGACTAAGAGAGGTGTGTTCCTGTGATAGTTCCTTCCCTGTGAAGGCCCACAGCTCACACCTCACCCCTCCACCTCCAGCTTTTACCTTCCATTTCCCTCCCCTTCAGTGACAAAGGCAGACTCAGCCCCTGTGCACTCTCAGCTCCTCGCCAGTGTCAGGGAAAAGCCCTGAGCCCAAGCTCTTTGATGACCACCTGAGACACAGCACATTGCAGAGGCTGTGAGGTCCTGGTGGCTGAAATGAACATTTCAGTTCATCTCACTGATTGTACCTGGTCAGGTGTGAAAAATCCTCACTTTGGATGAGTGCCACCAGGTGACAGCCTTCAAGGCCAACATGAAAAAGGCTGGATAAGGAGGGGAGAGAAAAAAAAATCAGTATGATATAATATAAACCAGCATAAGTGACTTTATATGCTTTATCTCAGAAGTGAGAAGGACCACTGGGTTTTATGTCACAAGACTCACTGTGGTCCTATACTGAAGTAGTCCCAGCAGTTAAAAATTACTGGTGTTTACCTGATTGCCCACTTTCCCCCTTTACTGTCCATCCTGGTACTGCTCCAGGAGTGAGGAGGCATCCTGTCTGTAAGATCTGACAGCTTTTCAGAGAAGCATTGCTGTTCCTCAGCCTGCACCCACTCCCAGGATGCCGTCGTTTCATCTTTAAGCCTGGGGGTTGCTTTAAATTTATCAGGGATGAAAACCTGGCTCCACTGAAGTCGTTGGCAAAGCTCCCATTGACTTCAGAGGAGCCAGGATTTCACCCTAAGACGCTTTGTAGATTATTGGTGAATGGAAAGCATACGTCTGGCTTCTCCAGGGTTATTATTGTTGGTGGTGACCTCTGCTCTGGCAAGCATTGAGCAAGGCTGGGTTGAGACAGATGGTTAAAGCTTTCTGTACCTCTTCCCCTGCTTCCTCACAGGGGCTTTGCTTTACAGCTCATCATCTTGGATGCTGCTTATCAAGGAATACCTTCCCGTCGCCTGCCGGTGGAATTTAATGCCTGTTTGCCCACATTCCCCTTCCCCCAACGCCAGCAGATCAGCAGATAGGAGACAGAATGGCTGATTAGCTTCTAGCTCCAACCTCTTAGCTATAAGCTGCAAATGCACACACAAGGGTCTTCTCTTAAAAAAAAAAAAAGGAAAGAAAAAAGAATAACATTCCCCTGCAGGCAACCTAAGTCTTTCTGTGACTCATGGTTCCTTTATCTCAATAAATTACTACTTCAATAGTAACCACCCTCTTTTTAAAAGAACTGATTAGCCTAGAGTTCTCCATTTTCCTGCTTCTCCTAGACCTGTGCCTTTTCTTTCCATCTACATATTCGGCCACCAGCTGGGGTCAAGATTTCTGAATTCTGCAGTGCCTGTGTGACAGGCTGGAAATTCAGCAGCCGCTTCATTAAAACTTGAAGCCAAACTGGAAATGTATAACAAGTCTGAATTATAGAATATGGAAATGGAGAAAACAGAGAAAACAGTCCAGCCCAGTTTCCCAACTGCTAGGTTGGGGGTTTTTTTCTAACACTCAATTCTCTTTATTTTACACTCTGCCACATTTTCACTTTTCAATATGCTGCACATTTTTGTACTGATGACGTGCAACTGCGCTGGAGCATTTGCCAAGCTGTGGCAGCGTGGGGCTGTGGGAACCAGCGTGCCAGGCAAGGTTTTTCAGAAGTGCCCAAAGACTCTAAATTCTGCTGACTTTCACAAGAGCTTTGCCACAAGGCAGTTTTTGCCTCTTTGGAGAAATACAGTGAAACCAGCAAACACCTTTCCCCTGAGGAGAGTTTCAGCGCTGGGTTGGTGTGGTGGAGCTGAGTGTTACAAACACAGTGAAGGCTCCAGCTCCTGATGGAGTTACCTTGGCTCCCAGTGGTTTTCTGGCAGCAGAGCAGGGAGGCAGCCCCCTGTTCTGGCAGCAGTAGGCCATTAGATTGGCTCATCCACTAACCTGACACAGCTAAATTTAAGGCTAAATTCAAATTATTACCTGAAATAACAAATAACTCGGCAGCTCACCCTGTCTGTACACAGGCTGGCTGCGGGTGCATGGCAGTACCCAAACAAGCCTGGCGGGAGCTGAGTACAGAGGAAGGAGGTGATCCTGGCACAGCTGATGGCTGAAAAAGCTGTAAATTACCTTAAGGTGTTGTTTGTCTGAGGCTTGAATTTCCTGATTGCTTCTGACCCGTCTTGTCCCATGTCCAGCAGTGAAGCAGCCAGCGTTTTTGAGAGTCAAAAAAAAAAAAAAGAAAGAATAAACAGAGCAATTCACACCTTCTGCACCTATGGTTTTCAACCCTTCCTTTCTGCAGGGAAAACATCACTTTATTGGCTTGCAATTGGCTTTTTTTCAAGACTGCTTTTGTGACTGTGGAGATCCTAAATTAATAATAATAATAATAACAATAATAATAATAATAATATTAATAATAATAATAATAATGATAACAATAATAATAGAACCAGAAGGCCAGTTGAAGCTGAAGGACAGCTCTGCAGTAGAAAAGGAGGATTTCACAGTGTGATGGGGGGGTGAAATGAAGGCCTGTCTCCTAAAAGAAGAGTTCACCCGTCTCCATTGCAGGAAGGCTTTCATTCCCACAGGTGAAGAAAATAAAGCTCATTTCTTGATGGCTTCAGATTTTACGTGTCACCTGGCTTCACCTGTGTGATTTAACACAGCCTGTGCAAGGTGACTTGAGCTCCTGTTAATGAGTTGCTGCACTGGCACAGGTAAGGATCTGCCTAATCTAGTTATACCTCCTGGAAAGGGGATTAAGGGGCTTTATTTTATTGGTTTTGCTCAGTCAGTTCCTCTGCTTGGTAGCCAACACTTGGTATTTCCTAATACCTTTGTGCAGTGCTTTGTCAAGTCAAAATTATGCCACATCAGTGAAATATTTGGTTTTGAAACCTGCATATTCTAATACCCCAGTAATTGAATACTGAAGTGTTGAATTTACACTGAAGTTTCTCAGTTTAGTTTTGAGCCAGTGCTTTAGGAACCAAGTAGCCCTAATCATAAGCATTCTCTTCTATAAAGCAAATGTTTCCAGATAAAAACTGCACACCACAAGGTGACATAGGAGGAAAATGCCATGATCCTGTCACTAGAGAAGGACTTTGTTCAACAAAGGTGGCAGAAACATGGAGAGTGAGGGCAGGCTCTTTCTCTGCCATTTGCCTCTTTCTCTGAGTGCCATGGGTACCCCAAATCTGAGCCTGATGGCAAATGCTGTACTCCCTGCAGAGACATCTGAGTGACCTGTAACAGGTCTTTAAAAACACACATTTTTCTGAAATGCAGGGGAAAAGCTCTTATGGGAAATAAATCTTTGTTCTGTGGGGATTGTGACAGCGTGCTTGGCAAAGGCATTTGTCTGTAAGGAAACGGCAAGAACAGGCTCAGAGTTACTACAGCAGGTGAAGAAATCATTTGAACCAGCAAATGTGTTTAATGCTTTTTATTAAGTTGCTGAGGTGTCAAATTAATTTCTCCTGGACTAAGGATGGGCAGTTGATTAGATGCTCCCTGCAGCAGTGTTGAAGTGCAGGCTGGTTTTGTGTCCTCCCTTAGTGCAGTGTTTCCCAGTACCTACAACAATAACCACGACACCAAATAGTGAGGGACTCCCTGGGGACTGTTCCAGCTAGGGGAGGACAGGAATAACTGGAAATGTGCCTTTCAAGGAGGATGACTTTATGTCAAATAAGGCAACAGAGAAAGAAAACAGGATCTGGGACCTCTCATCTAAAGCATTTAATTCTAAGAAAACCATTCTCTGCTACCCAGCTTCCAGCGTGCTGTCTGGCAAACAAATATGCACTTGGCTGGTGCTCTCAGGCACAGTTTGGATGGCAACAGCTTCACCCACTGCCCAGGGTGGAATGGTGGAAGGCTGAGTGGGTCTGGATGAGATGGTCAGAGCACAGAGAGAAGCTGCAGGAAGGTGCCCGGAGAGAGCCTTTGCAGAAATGTGACTGGTGCATGTCAGTCAATAACAGGCAGGGAGCACAGGCACTCACAGGCTCTGGGGACATCACACAAACATCTCTCCTGGTCCTGCCAGAAGCAGAAGTTTTGGGCAAGGTGCTGTGGTTGGCTGGAGGCTGCTCTCTGTGATGGCCCTGCAGCCGTGCTCAGCACTTGGAGAGAGGGAGAGACGGAGGGAGAATGGTTTGAATGTGCAGCACTTTGGTACCTGCAGCTGAGGAGATCACTGCAGATCAAAGTATGCGTTTATTCAAGGCAGCTGGCCTGTCTGCAGAAGATTTTCACTCCTCTAGTACCCTGAAGACAAGTGTGAAACAAAACAGCACGGAAAAAGCAGTACCTGGAGCTCCACCTTGCTGCCCGAGACAGTTACTTGCTGCTGAAGAGCAGGTAAGGTTTTTGTTCTCTGTTTATTTGTAACGTCCTTGTGCAGTTGGAATTGGCTTCAGGAGGTGGTGCAGTCCCACACAAATCCTCATGGGAGGGTTTAGAAAGACTGGTACAAAAAAGGGACACACGTCACTGTAAACAGCACAGCCCTCTCTCATCAAGCCTGTATAAAGTTGGTCATTTTATGCAGTTGTATCACATAACACTTTATACATTTCCAGTGCATTTTCTTATGCCTAATGCTATTCCTTCAAAATGTGGATCTGTGGGCTTATTGCTGCTGTTGGTGGTTTTTTTCCTGGATAGCCAACCAGTCTGACCAGCTGGCAGGGCAGCTTCTTGCAGTTTTAGTTCCAGAGTCACCTTTTCACAAGATTAAAAACTCTGAGGCAGTTTCTAGCCCTAGATCCACAAAGCAGGTTGTTGATAAGGTTGTTGGCTCAAGAAAATAGGAAATTTGTGGCTGGGCCCACTATAAAAGGAAATTCTTTCCCATGATTTACAAATAAATGAACTTCAGTGCAGGCAGGATCAGACCCCATGTGTGAAGAATCTTTTTATTGCATATGGAGACATATACAGTATGAGACATATAAGTAGAGAGATCTTTTTTAAACAAGAAACCACTTGAAACAGAATGAGAAAGGGAGAGAAGGAGGCCGGGAAACCAAATTAACCCTTTTTTTGACTTCTGGTTCTTAAACTCAAGTAGCTTTTTAGTAGAACCCTGGGGGAGTTCTTCTTTAAAATACTACAATTTACAAGTGGGTTTAACTACAACATGTTGCTTTTCAACCACAGACAGACAGGAAAAGATCCAATTGACACCTGCTTCAGAGAACAAATGGGACACAAAAGATGAAACTCATTTCAAAGGGTCTATTTGTTTGTCTCTTGTCATGGATTAAACCAGGGGGGCTAATATTTCAGGATGGATTCTGCCCCCATTCCAGTCAGTGGGGAAAAAAAAAGCCCTATTTGAGTGAATAATTTAGAACCAGCCCCTTGGGAAAGAAAAGAGTTGGTCTTTGCTGAAGTTTTACTGACAATTCTATACTAAGGGTACTTCTGAAATGCTCGATTTTGAAGCCAGATGTTTGAAATTTGAATATTCACACTTGCAGAACTTTAAACAGACCGATGAAAGTTTACTGAAAAACAATTGGGAATACAAGAATTTTTTTTTAAGAATGCAAAGTACCACAGTGCTTTTCAAAAATAGGTTTTCAATTATTTGATTCAAGTCTAACTCAATTTAGAAAATTCTTCCTGTCTAAAGCAATTTCTTCCTGTCGAAAGCAATTTGTGTGTGTGTGTAAGAACAGAGAAAAATTGCTGAAATTATGCTTTTTAGAAATTCAAACCAAAGGGAAAAAAAAGACTACCTCATTGCCAATAGTTTCATTAAAGGACATTATGAGATGCCAAAGCAAAAACTCCAAATCCTGAATATGCTTAACAGTTTGTGTGCAGGGGTTGTGTTTACAGAGCTCCCCTCAACACGTGCCCATCTTTGCACGTTCTGTTTTGGTGCCTGGGAGTGGGTGAAGTCTTGAGCTGCTCAGCTGCAACCCAGCTCTGCCTGCCCAAAGCAAGAGAAAAAAAAAAACCCTGACATGAACATTTTGGCAGCTCTTTGTTCCAAAGAGAACAGAACTTTGTCTCCTGCTTGCTGGCCTTTGATTTTTATGGATGTGGCGGTGGCCTGGATTTACAAATCCCTGTCCCTGCCAAGCAGCAAGTCAGAATTTGTCCTCACATCCCTACCTGCCTCTAATCCATCCCCTGGAGTCTGGTCCACACTTAAGCTTTTGGCTGTGGATTTAATCACTGGGGGGGCTGTGGTGGTTAGAGCCTGGACTGTTATCTGCTGTTCTGCTCTCACCATGAATCTCACAATTGCTTTCTTTTTTTTTCCCTTAAAGCCTTCAAACTTCAAGCTACTTAAGTGTGCTGAATTAGTGGGATATTTCTTAAACTGGCACTGCAAATGATGACATGCATAGAGGAAATAAACCCCACACGTGTCACAGAGCAGTAGTTCCAGCACACTGAAGGTGATGGTGCACAGGTGCTAACTCTGAATTTCCTGCCTTTTGTGGTAAGTGTTGAGCCCCTTCCAACCACATTAAAATGCCATTAAGAAATAATTTCATGTTAAATGCTGGGTTTTAGCAAGCATTTTCTTACATGCTTGAAATCTGATTTCTGCCTTTTTAACTCCCAGTTGCTCCTTGAGGCTAAAAGACTCAGGGGTTTTACATCAGTTCAATCCTTCTAGTTTGAAACTGGTATAACTTGGGTGTAGCTGCCTCCTCCCTGCAGGTAGGGATGATGCAAACAAAGTCTGTTCCAATCTGCAGGAATAATCATTTCCAGTATAAAGCACCTTCTGCTGTTAACATCACTTTCGTTAGGGCTTTCACCAATTTATCAGTTTCAGCTAAAAAGCCCCATAGCCCCACCCAGACTGAAATAAATAATTTATGTGTAAACCAGATACAGGATATAAAAGGACTGGAAGGTATGGTCATTCCTGCCTAGTAATGCAATTAGAGACATTAGGTCTGAAGAGATCAATTAGATGTGTGTGAAATTCAAGCTGCTGATTGTAGGTTCATGAGATAACAGAAATAGCAATGGTTAAAGGTGCTGAGCCTGAAGCCTGCCCCAAGAATCCCAAGCAAACTCACTTATGTTATATGACTGCCTGATAAACTGATTATAACTGGACACTATTTGGGGGAAAAATGAATCTGTAAATGTTTAAATTGCTCTGGTTTGTCTCCTTCTTGTGGTTATCAAACCTACAGTATCCTTACAAATGAGTTAAGCATGGCAGCTTTAATTCTGCCTCTAGTAAACATGTGGCAATCCTCTGGGAAGCAGTAGGACAACAAAAACTTCAGGTTTGAGTAGAGCAGTGGTTGCACTGTAATGGCATCAACTTACTGTAGAAACCAGTATCAAGTCAAATAATTGATACAATCCTTAAAGAAACAGAGGACTTGCAAGAATAACATGAGAAGAGATTTGATACCTCTCCAGTCCACAGAGTCCTTGATTGTTTCAGCAAAACACCAGACAAAGCTTACTTGGCCTTGCAGAAAGACTTCTGCTAGAGCTGATGACATGAACTGAACAATCTGGGCTGAAAGGGCAGAATTCTGCCACTGACTGAAAATGATTTAATCAGTAAATATTAAAAAAAAGTAGACTAATTAGTAGAAAAATTCACACACACACACACACACACACACACACACACACACACACACACACATATATATATGTAGATATAAACCTAAGAAGTGATTGCTAAATTTAGCAGGTAACCCCAAACTGATCAAGTTAAACAGAGCTGAAGGAAAGCAGGAACTTGCCCATGTGAGGAGGGACCTAGACCAAAAGGAAGGAAGGGATCAGACATACAAGTGGATAGAAAAAGGTCTAGTAAAACAGCAATTGGTTTGCACAAAGGGAAATGACCTCTTCCATCCTACTGGACAGAGAGAATGCAGCATCATTAATTGACAGGACTTCTGGAAGCAAAAAGGACCATGCTTTTAAATAAATAATGCCTGTCTGTAGAAATGAGCAGTGGGATTCAGACAGAAAAGTGTTGAAACCAGAAGAACAAACAATTTCTCTGCAAATCCAAGCATTCTTATGTGACCAAAATCTCTCCCCTGTATAGCATAATATTAGCAAAATCAGTGGCCTTCCATCTGGTTTTTGATGTGGAATGCTGCATTTGTTTCACGTGGATCCCTGTACAGTTCCTCAGCCTACTGATATTACTTTTGCTGTCCTCAGCTGCCTGTTGCTGCCCCACAAATTCATAAACTGCAGGCTGAAAATCTCCTTTTTAAAGGGTTTCAACCCTTGGAGCTCAGGACACGGCCATCTCAAGACCAATTAAAAAAAACCAACTAGTGATGGGAATGGAAAGATTCTGCATTGGACTTAATTATCTAGGGCAAGGAGAAAACATCCCTTTCATCCAGGAATTGCATAATTGTCTATTATGGGCTACAGTCTCTGCTTTAAAATGAGTGACAAAACTCACACTGAAATAAACAGAAGAAGGATTTGACCCATGAGGGTTCAGACTTTTTGAAGCATCTGATTTGCTGACAAAAAAGAACATGGGAAAAGCAATCCAGTGCTCAGATAGTGTATTTGCAACTATTGATAAGCTGCTCTCTCTCCCAAAAAACCCAAACCAAGCAAGAAACCTGAGCTGATGCTGCCTGTCTCCACAGTGCACACGTATTTGTGAGAGTAACTTTGCTTTTTGCCCAAGTGGAAGTCCAGGCCTTACAGAAAAAATAAATTTTGTATGTAATTTGGGGGTTTCCTTGAGCTCAGGAATGTGTTTATTTATATATTATTAAACAGAGGAACAGTATAGGAAATCCGGAAATAATCAGCACTCGGAAGACTGGTCAAGGCTATCACTACAAATAAAGAAACCAGGCTAAAAGACCAATGTGTTAGGCTGACAAACTGGATTTTAAATTAAGTTTTAGCTGGAATGAGTTTCTAAAGCTATTTTTAGCCTCAACCATGTGAGAAGCACATGGCTCCATAAATACATTCCCCTCAAGAATAAGTTAATGGGGGTGGGGTGTGTGGAAGGAAACAACCTAAACAATTCATTTAAAGTTAATAACTGAGTCAAGAATTTTATAGCTTTGTTTTTGAAGCATTTGTCATTAAAGTGTGATTCACTTTTGCAATTACACTCATTCCCAGACCAAGAGTGCATGGGACAGTGGACAGATGGGAGGGTTTGATGGGCCTCTCTCAGCCTCCCTGGGCCCCCTGGAGCTCAGCAAGGGGGGAATTGCTCAGCATTTTGGTGCAGTTGTGGTGGGCTCTGGCTCTGAAATACCCCACAAAGGAACCTGCCTCTTCCTCTGCTCTTACAGAGAGGGCCTGGGGAGAATCAGCCTGCATGAAACCCTCCAGGCGTTGGTTTGGAAAACTGCACAAAGAAAAGAAAAGGAAAAGAAAAGAAAAAGAAAAGAAAAGAGAAAAGAAAAAGAAAAGAAAAGAAGAGAAAAGCAAAGAGAAAAGAAAAAAGAAAAGAAAAGAAAAAGAAAAGAAAAGGAAAAGAAAAAAGAAAAGAAAAGAAAAGAACAGTCACAAAGTAATGCCCAGACATTTTCACCAAATATACAGGGAGGGACCCACTGAATGCCCTAAACACATTTGGTCTTCCACCAGAAGGGAGCACTTCCAAGTGAAAGGATTTGTGCAACAGAGCCTGTTTTCCCAGCTACCTCAGCAGACCCCACATAAAGGCCATAGCTCCTCTACAAACCTCCTCTCCTCTGGGTAGAGATAAAGATGACAAAGGACTCGTGCAATTAAAGAGTATCATTATGGCCTCAGCCTTCAAGCATTTCAGTCAGGGGATGCTCCTTAGCTTTAGAAAACAAAATAAAGAGGCAAAAAAACCCAAAAAACAAAAGAGAGAGATAAATGGGACTAGGGGGCTTGTTTATTCTGGTTCATCCCCTGACCCAAGAGGTCACAGGCCAGTTGCTTTGGTGCTGCAGCTCCCTGGGTCTGAAGGTTGATGAGCAGATCCAGTCCTGGTATGAGGGCAGACACAGAGGACTTGGCTGCTTCTTCAAGAAAGAGGCATTTTGGTTGTTTTGTTAAGTCACCATAGACACCAAATTGCTGTTGTCATGGTGAATTTGGCTCCTGATCTGGAGGTGACCCTCTGAGGGGTCTCCAAGACCATCTGTGGCCAACAGGGTCAGGAGAAAGAGCAGCTGGACCTCTGTGCTGATGAAGGGTCTGGAGGACTTGGCTGTTTCTTCCAGTTCTGCAGATTTATCATTTATTTTTGTCACACTGGATGGGAGGTGCAAAAGTTCCTCCCTCAATTTTTCATGACAGCTTTGTTACATTGGATTTTCTCTGGTACATGATCCACATAAAGGTTAAAGCAAATGCAGAAATCCAGAAAAGAGACTCCATCAGCTGAAATGGCAATGAACTGTAGCTCTTGGCATGCTGAAGGCTGGGTTTCACCTCCCTGCTCTATATGTTCCTGTGTGTATCTCTGACTATGGACTTCATTTTCTTAAACTGCACAGAGAAGTTTATCTTTGGTTCCTTCTACTGTGGACTACTGGCTTTGCCTCTTTTCAACCTACAGATCAAAGGCATTGTGTAAAAACAGTGCAATTATGGCTAAAATAAACACTTGAAACTCTGTTACTGTGATTTCATCCAGATTTTTTCCCCCCTAGGTTTGTACTAACACTCATGTGACTCAATCAGCATTGGTAGCAATAAAATACACATGATAATCCCCTGCTGATCCATCATTTGTACCCAGAAGACTTAACTGGTGCAACTTGTATTTTATTTCCTTTTTCCAGCCTCTGTCAAAAGTACATGCCCTTATGAAATGTACATGTGATACTCAGAAATCAAAAGAACAGCTAATTAATTACATCCCACCTCCTCATATGGAAAATGGATCTCAACTAGCATCTAAAACACAATGTGTTTGCTTTAAATAGCCAAATGCTGAGGGACCAGAGAGATCTGTGGGGAATTTTTGGCACCATATGAAGATTCTTTCAGCCCTCGAATCCCCCACCCTTGAATTCTGTGGTGGGTTAGTAGGGAAAGGATATAAAAATGTGGAATTTTTTTTTAAAGGCTTTTCTCTTTGTTTTCTATTCTCCTTGGCTGCGCTCTTATATTTTAATACCGTATAATAGAAAGGAACAAGGAGGGTCATTCGAAAATATTTTTTAATCTTTATTAGAAACAGAGCTGCCTTTTGATGCCGCTGGACCACATTTACCTACAAAGCCTTGAGATGGCTGGAAGAACTGCAACCATAGCTTCTAGTTAGGGGTTTTGAGGGGTGCCCACACAAGTCTGAATGGCTGCTGGCAGTGGGGAATACCAGGCTCTCACTGGGTCTGTACGTGGTGCTGACCACTTCAGTATCGAGGCATTTCCCTGGGGTCCAAAATTAGATACCAGCGCTGCTCTTTTGCTTCTGAAACAAAAAAAAAAGATGCTTTGCTTAGGCCTGACTTTTTCCACTTAACCCTCCCTGTCATTAAGGCATATTTGACTTTAATTTACCATGATGGGACAGTGTGATTAACTTAAGGGTTTTGGTGAATGAGGAGGGGATTGCTTGTGTATTAATGAGTATGAAGTGGAACAACAGCAAGAAATGGAGTGAACTTTGGTCTCGGCTGTGAGGGGAGGTAGTTCTCTTCCTTCCAAGAGTGCATGTACATTTGGGCTTCTTTATGGCTCTGTACCTTGCACTTTCAGACTTCATTCTACAGCCTGCACCAGCAAAAGGAATGTAAAAGTCTGAAAAAAGCTTCTGGAAGGAGTAAGAAGGATACAGGGAATATGGAGGGTTAGAATAGAGGTTTCATAATTCAAAAGTATGAAGGCTGCCTCATCCTAGTCCAGTAGTGAGGGTGGATGCCTGTTTGCTTTTCCTTCCTCCCACAAGCTGTACAATTCCAGAATCTATTGCCATTTGCACAAATGAACAACAGAACCTCCTATCACTGGAATTCATGGATTTCTTCCACCTGTGGTCATTTCTATTTCTTGCCCAGTTTGTAAAGGATAACCCAACTCCTCAGTGTCCATGCCATGGACAAGATCTCACACTTCCATAAAAAAAGAAGTCAAACTTGCTGCTAACACTCATTCAGACTGATCAGGTGATCCCAGTGCCTCATTCAGGCACACAGGCACAGCTCCTGGGAACTGAATTGCTGCCATCGCCTCATATCCCATATGGGATGTAACATCAGAGCATTAGGAACATTAATATAAACTAGCAGTCATATTTAAAAACAAGTAAACAAGAATTAAAGAAAACCATAAAAATTAGAAATGTGCAATTTTAAAGGGAGGAGAATGTGAATGTTGACGTGCAAAAAAAAAAAGCAGTATGAAAAGAATGGCAATTTGCCTTGTAGAATGCATGAAAATGTCTGGGCTTCTCTGTTCTTATTTTTGATCTTGAAAAAAACATTCTCAGATGATTAGAGAAAAAAAACCTCAGTAATATAGAGTAAAAATGCCATTTGAAAATCCCATGAAGCATTCTCATTAGACCATATGCATGCTACCTCATGCTCTTTGATGAAGTTACAATGGAATTTTTTTTCTCTGAAAGAATGGGGAAAATGCAGCTCCAGTAAATACTATGTTCCTACCAAAATAAATGGATCAACAGCATGTCACCCTGAATTATCTTGAGAAATATATCCAGCAGAAGTTACAGCAACATCACAGATATGCAGACCAAGTATCTTAAACCAGTCAAAGTATCTATTATTGCTTGTTTTTATCTTTCTCTAAAGGGAAGCTATGTTTGACCTCTAAGGAAGGTCAACAACTTAATTATTGTACTCGAGACAAAGCTACTCTGTGCACAGGAAATGAAAGCTAAAGAGAAGCACTTTGAGAAGAAAGACGTTTTACCCTCTTAAATAAATGAGACCTGAAAAATTCAATATTGTTTTCATCCTGACCAAGCCTTCTGGCTGGATGCTAAGTGATGTTCACTGGGTAAAGACAGGAAATCCAGGAGCCTTCCTGCCTTTGCAAGACAAGAGTCAGAGCAGGGCAAATCTGCTTGGAAGACGGTAAAAGAAAAAAGTCCCTACAGGGAGGGCTCTCACAATCACAATTTTTTGTTAGAAAGTCAAATCCACTTGCTTGAGAAATGAACATATTGAGGCATTTTGATTAAAAAACCCCATTCACTTCTAATTCTTGGACTTGGCTTAGAAGAGGATAGCTTGTCTCTCCTAGAAGGTTGCAACTGGAAGAACAAGGAACAGGCAGGAGGAGCCAGGCTCTGTGCCATGTCCCCTCCTGACAGAGCCCCTAACATTAGCCCCAGACACACCAAAACAGAAACAAAAACAACCAACCAAGCAGAAAGGGATGTGTGACCATCACACATGATGAGCTCTGTGCTCTGGTGCTGAGCTGTCTCACCAGTGCTGCTCTGCCAGCTCGTGCCTCTGTCCCTGCTTTGCTGCCACACACAGGAGCTACCAGGGGTTTGGTTGAACTTGGAGGTCCCTTCAGTAAAAATGCTGTGCTTTGATTCAGGTCTGAGCTGACTTGTGCTGATCAGGCCAGAAGGAAGGACAGGCTGTAGCTCACAGAAAGCAAGGAAGGGTACAGCAGGAGCATTAGGACTGCAGAGGGAACCCAGCTTCACCAAAAAGCTCAGAAAAGGGATGCTACTCACCAGTGCTGCAAAGACACGAATCTTTTAACAAGGATGGGCTGGCAAAGGCTGTAAATTACCAGCCACAAGCCTTTTGCAGAGAGGGAAACATGGCACTTCCAGTGATAAATGCAAAGACTGCAGCCCTGCTCTAGGTAGGAGGGGTGGGTGTTTGTTTTACCGTCAGTCACAGGAGCATTCAGATAAAAACAATCTTGGAGAGCTCCTAATGACAGGAACATGGGCAAGTGTGTAAATAAGTGTGCACTACCTCCTTCTAGACCTTAACAACACATCTTTCCAGTATTTGTACCAACCAGCAAGAGCCTCCATAGAACTGGCTGGATTGTCACCAGTGCAGGCTTGCAGCTTCTCCTGTGGTTAATGTGCTTCTGGAGAAGTCCAAGGGGTAAGGAAATCCCTCTGACTCCCTGCCTGGCATATATCCCCACCTGTGGGGCTGGCTGATGTTAATTTTTGGCAGTTTACCTGCTCAGTGATGACTCAGTGGGATGTTTTCCAAGAGCACCCCAGTGATTTACAGCTTGTGTTGCATTTTCAGATGCCACACAGAACTTGGAAGCTTGTATTAATTAGTAATGCAAATGGAAAATCATTAGGGTAGGGGACCTGTGGAAAAAGCAAGAACAGTCCTGTGATGAGAAACTATCCTAATCCCCATTCACAAGGAAAATTACTTTAATTTGCACAGATAACTTAATCCTGGCATTCCTTGCCAGGATTTGAATACCTGACAAATACTTTCTTACCTAAAAGGAAGAACAATGTGAACTGCTCAGTCTTGAAGGGTTTATGAGCTTCAAGAATGCAAGAGCGACCCTTTCCAATTAAACATCAGCATTTATCCAGCAGATCTTTAACAATGTTGTGACTCTGATTTCCACAGGGCCTTGTTTCTTCTCTTAAAATTGGCAGAGCTGCCCTAAAACTTGGCCTCTTGTCAGGTGATTGGTGTGATAACTGGCAACCTTCAGGATATTCACTACGGATGATAAAGCATTTCAAAAGGAGAATAAACAACTAAGTTTCAAGTTCAAAACCAGATACTTCTGCCTTTTCCCAACTCGTGGGAAAATAGGGGGAAATTGTTCTAAGCAGGCAAATTTTCACTGAAGTCTACACAGTGGCTGAGAACAGAGTGGTCTGGCTAATGAGAACAACTGATTATTAAGATTTAACACAAGCAGATTTTAGGAGGTCTGACATTGGATTTAATCTGTTCCTGTGCATGCACTGACAAAGCCCACAGGCTGTATCTGGGCCAAGGCTTTCACAGTCACTGCTTCCAGGATGTAAACTGTCATCTGCACTCTTTGTTCTCAGATGTATGACCTTGCATTTTGCTGGTTTCAAACACATGTTCAGAGGAGTGCACTTTGCCAAGTGTTGCAGTTTTGCCTCACAGACCTGACCCCTCTTGTTTATTTACCACTGTGGCATATCTGCAACTTTTCCAGCAGCTGATTTATTTATTTTTTTCTTCCAAATCCTTGATAACAGTAAGGAATAGCCTGGGGGGCAAGCACAAATCATTGCAGGACCTTGATAAAAATACCCTCCTGATACCTTTCTGTTATGACAATTTACTCACTTAGTATGTGCTGCATCTTGGGTAGTGACATGTAAAAATTGTTTTGTACCACCATTTTGTGATCTAAACGATGCTGACTGGTGTCATTTATGTCACCATCTCTTGAACTTAATGAGAGCTCCTTCGTGCACATGATTTTCTTGCCGTTGTCTCAGAACTGACATCAGGTTCACTGGCCTGTATTTCCTTGGGGAGGCTGGGAGAAAGGGGTCACCTCCTTCACCCTTCTAAAATAATGAAACATTTGCTCAGTTCTAGTTCTCTAGAATTTCCCTAGTACCTTATGAGGTAAGAGGGTCTCCAAGAGATGCTCAGATAAAGTGGAGAGTGCTATGAACAAGAGATAAAAATCTCATCCTTGAGGCTTGGACACAATGTTGTAACACTTGGCTTCAACCAGATCATGATGGAAATGGATAATATTTGTTTCTGTGGATTAGTAATCTGTCCTGGTTTTGACTCTGATGTACTCAGTTTCCTTGAAGACACACTCAATTTCTGCAATTTAAGTCCATCTAAAATCTCCAGTGGCAAATTCCTGAGTGGTGCTGACTTCAGCAGCAGCTTGATGTGGCTGGATTTCCAAGCACTGCCTGGTTTCCACCTGTTCCAGTGAATTTCCTGCATTTCCACTGAACTGTGCCCCAGCTTGCAAACAGCACCACAACTGACCTGACCTGCAGGATTTTATGAGACCTCCTAAAGCAGGCAGTTTTGCCTGGTTTTGAGTTTCATTAGGAAAGCTTTGCTCCAGCTTCAACCATTTTTAAGAGCACCTGGGCATTGCCTGTTAAAACTGGAGACAGTGATCCATCCTTCAGGAGAACACCACTGCGTGGAGACATCACTAGGAGACAGTCCTTGACAGCAGATATGTTTTTCTGACTTTTTGTCAACCTAATTTTAAAGGCTCAGCAGAGTCTTTTCCCTCCCACAGGAAAGGAATCGTCTCCTGTTTTGCACTTGTGTGTTTTTAAGGCTGTGCATACATGGAACCATTTCAATGGGACAGTAGAGTGGCACTGAAGTCACAGAGTGCCCCTGAAGGCCTGACAGATAAACAGATGGCCAAAAAGTGAGTTCCTAGACAGTGAGGAGCAGCAGTCAGTAGACAGAGCTCTGAGGAGCAGCATGAAGCACGCCCTGCAGTACATGCAGCTATGTCCAGTGACATTTCTCCCATAAACACCAGAGAGAAATTTATGCTGCTGAAAATTGAGCCTGTGTTTGACATTAAAATCATCTGAAATCAAATCCTAAACTCTGAAGGAAAAAGGGTACTTAAACATTAATATCAAATTAGGACAAATCCAGCAAGAGAGAGCTTTTTGGCTCATGATCCATCTCTAAGAGACTCCCCACAGACTTTTAGAAAACACATAGATTCAGCTGCTATGGCTCATTCTTGTGGTGGTGGGGAAGAAAACAAAAAATGCTTCACTAGGAGTTAGAGATCCCTCTTGACTTTTTTTTTTGTTTTGTTTTGTTTTCTTTTTGTTAGGGTACCTCCCATCTGTTTGCTCAGGATGTTATTTTCCTTTCATCAAGAAGTGTGGATTCACAGATACGCTGTTTACACGGGCACAGGGTCAATCTCTGTGCATTTTCTTCCACCACGACTCACATCAGAAAGAAAAGAAAATTGCCTAATCACAGAAGAGCTTTCACCACTACTTTTAGGGCTGGTCCAATATCAGCAATCCTCTTTCAAGAATAACTCCCACTCTCAACACCACTGATGTAGAACTGGTCTTGATTCTTCATTAAACATTCAGAAGGCCAGATACCCTGCAGGAATGTGTTAGGATAGAGGAAGCTGAGCTGAAAGAGCTCCTTTTGATCCATAACTCCTTGCAGTTCTTGTGGACTCTGAAGGTTGGTTGCCCCAGATGAAGCCTCAAATGCACCTACAGAGAGAGACTCCTAAGTTTGAGAGGCAGTGCCAGCTCCATGTGCTTCATTTTCACACCTATTTCTTTAAAGATTTATTCAGGAGGTCAAGGTCTTTGATGCATCTCTGTAAGTCAGGAGCACTGCTGTTCAGTGATTATCCTTTGCAGTATCAAATTGACCAAAAGGCTTGGTGAACAAGAGTTTGTGAGGCTTCACAGTGGTGTAGAGAATGATGGAGAGCTCCAGCTGTTAAGGTTTGCTATAAATAAATTTATGCCCTGCAAAGTTTCTTCTAATCCTTACATGGCACTTCAGGATATATCCTGTATCTGCTTAAACATTTTCATTGATGTTTCTCAGAACTGGACTGAACAGTGATGCAGTAATTCAGCCAGACCACTCCAATTCTTGCCATTTCAGCAAAGGCTTCCCACAGCACAGATTTGGGAGCCCCAGGTATGACACACAGCAAGTGCAACCCAGCAGCAGCCAGGCAGGGATAGCCAGCCTCTCTCTCCAAAATGACAGCAGTGGAGTCCCAACTGCACTTTCCCATAGATCAGGAGTAGGAACCACCTGGAACAATGCCTGGTTCAGCTAATTTTACAATAATCACACCCCACATCTTCTCTGACCTAACTGGGTGCAAGCTGTCAGCAAAAATACACTGGCTCTCTCCCACAGAATTAATTCTGTAAGCCATACAGATGTTATTTCAAAAAGATGGAAACCTGTTAAAAAGAACATGTCTTTTGTCTCCATTAATAACAAAGGGTGGAATTTAATGTTATCTTGACGCATTTGCTGCCAGGAGAGTTTCTTCTAAAGTACAAAAAGCCACTGAAAATCAATGTGTTTCATTGACACAGGCCAGGGAACTTTAAGAGGCTTTGCCATGTCTGTACAGACATGGGCAAATGCATCAATTTCTCTCCTTAGCACATGTCTTGGGCTGCAGCAAACAAGCACTGCAATTTATACCAGACATTGGAGAATATGAATATTTTCTTTACTACTCAGCTCCAGGAAAGGATAATTATTATAAGCAAAACCAGATGAAAATCTGAGAATATTTTATGGTCCACTTTCATTAAAAAAAAACCCAAAAAATAAAAATCTCTATTAGCCTTAGAACAATGGGGCCAAATTCACACTTGGGGTAACATGACTGACATCAGTAGAGCAGTAGAATTAATTTGGCCCATGGGATTTACTTGAAAATATAACATACTGTCACAAGGATGACAGCCAGATTCTGGGGAGAAAATCTTTCTATACCGACTCATTTGGCTTTAAAAAGACAGCACAGCTGTACAAGCAGTAATCCAGCGGGCTGGATCTTCAAGTGCAAGTCTGCTCACATCTGTACAATAAAGTTCAGTTATAACCACCTGAGAATTTGGCCGAGTGCCTTTTCCAGATCACAGTATAAGTGTTATTAGGCACCAAAATGATGCCTGTGTAACATTCATAAAAACAAAGAGAAAGATACTGGGAGGTAGAATTCAAGAGTGACCAGGTAGCTAAAGATCTAAGTGAAATGCTGATATCCCCTGCTAATCCTTTCTTATCCTGTCTCCTCTCTCTCCCACCAAGTAGTCTCCTGAAGCATGTTAAGCTGCAGGGAGGATCAGAAAAGAAGCAGAAGGTTCTTTTGCTGTTTCTGTCGTCATTTATTTATTTTTAAACAGAAAATTCTTATCCCTAGCAGTGATGACGTTTTAATGAATCCATCAATCACTGCAAACTCCAAGCTAGAATCCTACATAAAAGAGACCTATTTGTAATACGTGACCTAAGCCCATACCTAGAGAAATTAGTTCTCGCAGACAATGCAGGTCTTTCATTGCTGTCTCCATGGAATCGTAGATGATTAAGCTGGACAGGGCCCTGTGGGTCCTCAAATCCAGCCCTGTACACCTAGCATCACTTTATCCCTGCCTCGTTCCCCTGAGTGCCTTATCTAATCCTCTGCTGACTGATTGTGACCCACCCTACAGCTTCTCTTCCATGGGCAAATTTCCATTGTGCACTGCCTAAGCAAGCCCTTGATTGCTCCTCTAGGTCTCCAGTCCCCTTGTATCAATGAGTTTTAGGGTGTTTGGGTCCAGGCTATCTCCCCTCCCCTCAATTATTTTAAGTCTTTCCAAAATTGCCTTTTACTTTTCCTGGTTTCTCACCTGTTTGCTGTGTACTCTCAGTGCTGCAGCTTCTGTTTCATCACACCTCTGCCACCATGCTGGGCTCCTCAGGGCACATTCATAGTCAAATCTCTGACTTTATTTTGTTGCTGCCATATGCAGTGAACTTCACTAAACCATGATTCAGTTTTTTGCTTCCCTTTTTTTACATCTTGCAGACCCATTACAATTTGCTTTCATTTTATGTGCACCCTTTCTCTCAGGTAGATGTTTTGGAGTTCTCACTTGGTGCTTTCTTACCACAGCATTGCTTTTCCTTGCCTCTTGTCCTGTTCCTACAAGATCTGAGCTTACTTCTTATCCCAGACTGAGAGGACTGTGCAAGCTGGGAGGTCAAGAAGATTCTCCCTGCCCACTCCTCTTCCCCAGGACTCCCCCCAGTGACATCACTGAGATGCAAATCCGTAAGATGGTCACGGAAATAAAATCTGACCTAAAGAAGACACTGACTCCACATTCAAAACTTCTGAGCTCTCCACTCTTTCTTCAGTAACTGCTGTTTTGGCTGCTGGTGATTTAATATTAGGCAGATGAGAAGCACACTCAGTGTGCTGCATCCATGGGCAACTCCATGGACAAATATTCCTGATGGCTTCGGAAGTATCAAAGAAAGCAGTTGCTGCTCCCTCGTGGTCATCAGCATCATCCTTGCTTTGAAAGTGACCACCACCGAAACTTTGCAGCAATTTATGATCTTCTATCTTCTGCCTGCCTGCAGAGGTGCTTCTATCTATAGCTTGCTTAAGTCAAAGCAAACCAGGTAAAGGAGACTCATTATTCAATGGCTCAAGCCAAGCCATGTCTGCAGCCTCACGGGATGACTTTACAAGACTCAGACCAGGAGACTGTCACAAACAGCAGTTTCTAAAGCAGCTGGGCAATCCTGAACTCAATGATTCCCCTTCATCCTTTTGTACTTTCCTTTTTACCCCTTGGTAAAGTGTTTTCACTGACTACACCTCCTGCCAGTACTGTCTGGCATGACTGTGCAGCCATTTCAAAACTTAGGTGGCCTCTTAATTTTTAAAGAACAAACAGAGACCAGAACACTTACATTGTATACAAAGCTTAGATGTTATCACACAGCAGAACTCCTTCTGTGCTCACCATGGATGGCATCACACAGCAAATCTGCAATTATAAAGTGAATGGCCATTCCAAAACCTTTAGAAAAAAAACAAACATCTTTATCTACTGGGACCTACACAGAATGAATACTTTGTTGTCAGTACTCCTTTCTTCTTTTGGGGTCCATTTTCCCTTGCTATATTCACCACCAGGATACTTCTTTTAAAATCCAGCATGAACATCATACAGGGTTCTTGCACCCATGTCTCACTGTTTTACACTTGAAAGCTGGTTTTACTCACTGCAGTTTTCAGTCCTGGAAGGCAAGTATCACAAGTGGCCAAATGGAGCCCGCCTTCAGAGGAATCTGCTTTAGCTGCTTGCCTCTCAGCAGCTTCCTTCACAGGGCTAGTTCTGAGGAAATATAACATTTTTATTAGCTTATCATTTTCCACTGGGACTGGAAGAGTTTTGTGGAAAAAACCACAGCACATCTGTAAGTCAAAGCATTGTCCTCTCTCTGTTGGGGTTGTTCTTCACCTGTTTCCACAGTATCACTTGCCCTGAATAGAAGACAATCCTTAATTCCACCAGTTTTCCTTAATTTCTTTGCCCTTGGTTCACATCTAACATTCCTACTCATGGAAGAACAGGGCATCTCTCTGCTTTTTGGCTCCACATTGTTCCTCCCTTGTTCCAAACCATCAAGGAACCTGTCTGCTGCCACGGACAGCACTGTCCATGGACACCACTGGTGTGGTGGGTTCTCCTCTCCCTCTTGTGTGAAAATCAGTCTGTCTTTGATTTCCCCCTCCATTCTCCCCCGTGGAGTCTCAATCCTGGCTGTCTCCACTGTCTTGTCATTTGGTCTTTGGGGTGTAGTTTCCCTTCCTTTCTTCTTTGCCTCTGAATTGTCTTCCTTCTCCAGTTCAATAAATTTGTTGCTCAGCTTCATCTGTCCCACACCAGCTAATTTCATCCTCTCTGCTGCCCTTGGCTAGGGCTGTCCCATGGATATCCCTTTCCATCTTTTTGTTCTCAAGGCCACCTTCCTATTGAGGAGTAGTGCACTAGTGTTGCTTCTGCTGTCTCCTCAGGGTATTCCTCGATCACATCTTTGAATTCCTGCCTGAATTTCAAGTTATGTCCACTTGTCTTTTTAGCACGGGCATCGTTTTGTCCATGGGTGTGGTCAAATTATGTTCCATATTTATGTACCTTCCATCTTGTGCCACACCACCCTGATGGGAGATTCTGCAACCATCCCTCATCCTGTGAACCCTTTCCTCTTTTGTTCATTTCAAACTGTTCTTCAGAAGAGCCTAACTGAATTAGGAACTAAAATTCCATGGATCCTTGCTAGGTGCATTGGTTTATAATACATGTCAGAGAAACAGAAGACTATCACAAGCTGTTAGGCAATAAAAATCCCTGCAACATAATCTGTTGTGGTTGGACATTTTATTGAAATCCTGGATAGTCATTTGCAAAAAAAGCTGACATGCAGGGTTTGGATTTAATCTTCACATTTCCACTCAAACTGTGGCATTGTTTGAACACAACAGTTTTGGGATCCTGGCAAAAGAGTAAAACTGTCCGAGCTGTTCCACTCTGGTTTGAATTATCTCTCTTTTTATTTATTTATTTCTAGCTTTGAAGTCTGTGTACTTTAAAAATCAATGAACGTTATATTAACAAGCAGACACTAATTACATTTTAACAAACTGGAAAGGCTTGGCTACAAATCTTTGAAAAGATAGATTCACATTTTAAAACGCTTTCTAATCCAACTGGCATCATTGTCGTAAGACACTGACAAAGCCTGCACAGAATGGAAATGTTAAAGGAATCTGTTTTCCAGAATTTTTTTTCTATGATTTATAATTAGTCTTCATCCTTGTACTGTTTCATACACTAGGTCTGGTAAACAGGGCACTTGTGCCTGTGCAGGATTAATGGAGACATTCTGAGATGCAGAAATTAAAAGATCACTCAGATAATAGCAACGCTTCACTCCTGTAGCTCTTCTCATCAGTTCAACTTATTGTTTTACAAACAAATTAGGATTGCTATCAGAGTTCTATAGAGGGATAAAATGAGGCAAGGAACTCTAATGTGTCTCATCTGCAATTGCTTAGCAGAACAGAGGCAGATCAGAACTGGGTGTCTTGTATCCAGTTTAGAGCTCTAATTCTTAGGTCCCAGTGGTTCACTGAGCAGTTTTTAAAATATGGGTACTGGAGTGTGCAGTGGGAGTCAGAGGGTTTGCATCAGGATGTTCAGCACATCAGGAAATGCCAGAAGTGTAAATAGATGGTCCCTGGAATTATAAAAAATGTCATGCCTCTTCTGGCCACTCTGAGAGTAGCTGTGTCCTTGGTGTGAGGGTTGCTGGAAAAGCAGCTCCCACATGAAAGTTGGAACCCCAGCAATGCACGGAACAGTTTCTGCTCAGAGCAGGGAGCCAAGGCATCACGAGGTTTGTGTGGTAACAAGGGGAGAGCAGGACACAAGAGGACACAATCCTTGTGTCAGAGCAGGCTCCAGGAAACACTAAGGAGAAGCCACGCTTTTGAAACTGATTTCATCACTGCCGTGCATTCCAGAACAGCTGCCTGAGAGGTAAACAGGCAGGGAACCCACTTCAGACAAAGCCATCTCAGCACACCAAAGCCAGCCTGTGCCCAGGAACACTGACTCACTGCTGTGCCACAAACCATGTGGGGTCATGTCAGACCCCAACAGGCTCAGCTCCATGCTGTGCTCTGAACTGGTGACACACAGACACCAAAGATCAGGGCAGCAAACTCGATGTCCCCTCATGGCATGAGAGATCAATTCTGTGCTTCAGGAACTGGAAGATACAAATACTCTGACCCACCCACAGGACACCAGAGTCAGCTCATGTCCATAGCAAATTCCTTGAGGCAATTTCAATGGAAGTGACAGCAAAGCACCATTGTTCCATCACACACATCAGCATTTCCCTGTTACTACAAGTACTTGACCCGAGACAATTGATTTTCTAGACTTCCTACGGAGTCCTGCTTTCCTGGCTACATCTGGTTGAGCTGATTTGCCAGAAAGAAGCTGGAGTGACCTACAACCCAAATCCTGCATCTGCAGACAAGGACAGACTGTCACAGCTGTCCTGGAGCCACATCAGGAATGCCTGGCAGAGCAGTACAGGCAGTTGTCACCTCAGCACAGGTAGTCCCAGCAGTGATGCCCAACAAGGCCATCCCAACCATCAGTGATTTTGTGCACTCTTGTCACTAAAACAATCTCCAAGTAACTTCCAGCATCAGCACAGCTTGTTCAAGCAACCCTGACTACCCCTGCAGTACAAGCTATGGAATTTGGGTACATTGATAACAACAGTTTTGGGCCTTAGCACAGCATCTGGCAGAAGTGACTCTCCCAAAAGGTTCTATGAATAGAGCACCAAGAACCAGGGTCACCTGTTATGGCACCCTATCTACCCTTCCTTCTCTTCACAAACAAACAGGTGGTGGGATATCTCTGTTTGCCTCTTTCAAAGTCACCATTTTGATATTAAAGAGCACGTTTTCCACTTTTCCACCTAGCTGGCTAAAAAGGTTTAACAACTCTTGTAATGCTGGCACAAAAAGTCTCTGTACACAACTGGATCTGGTCCAAGTCTCCAGGTCTACCACATCTCTGCAGATCCTGTGCCACTACACTTACGCTTTTCATTTGGTTAGCACGTGATATAAATGGATTTATCTTTGCTTCCTTTAGCCACTTGCCAGTGACATGCTACACGTGGAAACACACTCCCCTCTTCAGTAAGTGCTGAGCAACCAGCCCAACTCACACCCCAAGCTCCTGCTCTGATGGTGCTGAACTATTATTTTGTGTGGTCAGATGGGTGGAGTTTTTGGGACCAACTTGACAAGTCTGAAGCTCTGCCTCCCAAATGGGTAAAGCGAGGCCTCATTATCCTGTGACTGATCTACAGGGAGCACAACCCACCCTGGGTGTGTGTGTGAATGAGGGAAACACCTAGATGCTGTTTTTGAAGGCATCTGGAGGCTCGAATGTTCAGCTGCCAATAATGGCATGACATCTGCCATTTCTCAGCTGGTGGAGAGGATTCTTTAAAATTTGGTACTGATCTGTGTTTTAAATTGAAGAACACTTACACTTCATGCACAAATAAAAAGCAGATAATGTATTAGAGAATCTCTACTGGATTTCAGAGCAGGCTAGAAAGTACATAAATACCTCTAGTACAGACTGCTTTTCTTATATCATTACTTCATTCCCTGTCTCAGCAGGACAGGGAAATAAGCAACACACCCTCAACCAAACACATTTTGAAAAAAAAAAAAAAAAGAAAAGAAAACCCAGCTGAAATCTTACCTTAAATAGATGCACTCCATATCTTGGTCCCCTGTGAGGAGCAGTGGCTGTGAAACAGTCCAGAGACAGCAGCATTCAAACCCCTCTGAAACAAATGCAGGCAGCTCACCTCACACTGACAGGTTTCTCTCACAATTGTTCTGGTTTTAAACCAACAGTATTGACTTCAAAGCAAGACTTAACCCGATCTACACTTGCATAAATGACAGAACAAGCCCATTCTTGGTTCAACAGCTCGGGCAGTTCAGATTTGGTCCAGCGCAGAAATTCAGCACCATCTGCAGAAAACCTTTTACTTGAAAAGGGAAGATTAAAGTCTGCAAGAGCTACTGAGAATACCAGGAAAAGCAGGCAGTGAGGCAATGCCCAAAAAGCCAACTGCTGCTCTCAGGACCACTGCAGCTGCCTGTGTGCTTTCCCCCAGCAGAAAACAGCAGAACAGAGAGAACAGTTAGAAAAAGACAGGAGAAATGAAGGGGGGAACCAGCTTGACAAGTTTGATAAGCTTAGGAGATGAAGATTTACTAAAAGGTGAAGTAGGATAAAGGTGCAGGAAAGGGCAAACAATTCAGTTTCTCTATCAAACAAACTCTTGAGTCTCATAAAGGTCAATCAAGATTTTACATAAGACAACAGGATGCAGCCTGCCCACAAAATGTTAGTGTAGTTATACTTACGTTTCCACTGGATTAAAATAAGACGACTTGAGCATTTTTTAAATTTACTGAAGGCAACTCTTCAAAACCTTCTAAAGCTATTACACAGAGCTACATTTTCCAAGAACATGTGTGCCTGAAGAGGGAGCACATTCTAGGAAATACAGGATCCTGTGCTAGAGGTGCAGATTCCCTGATGGGCACTCTATCAGATTTTTTCAGACATGAGCTAAAATAGAGTCTTCAAATGCTGATCGGCTCTAAATCTATTCAAATTGAAGTAAACCAGGAAAAACTCCACCCTGCTAGAAAAGCAAGTGCCAGACTATAAGCCTCATGGGGAAAAACTAAAAGACTGAAGTTCCTGGGAGTTTCATTATGGCATGAGTGGAGCAGAGATTTCTCCCCAACTGCTCCCCAGGCTCGGGGTAGTCAGTCTGTACTTTCTCTAGTGTGCAAGGGATGGAAGAAATCAGAAGAGAGCACATAATAAATCAACTGACAGTCTCTAAAAAATAGCTGTCCTGTCTCCTTAATATGAGTGAGAGTAATGTTCTGAGGGCAGGAAGAATTCTGCTTCAGACTGAAAACATTCCCCTGTTGGGGAACAGAAAGTGATCACTCTGTAGTTTAATCAGTCTCAGGCCTCTCTTTGAGGGAAATAGTGTGCTGCCTGCAACAGCACGTGTAATAATGTTTGCTGAAATATAAACTATGGCTGTATGCCCCAAGATGGAAGGTCAGAAGTCAACTGAGGATCTGGCCACAGATGTTCAGCAATAGAGATCAAAAAGCAATATATCAAACCCAGTACTTTTCCTCAAGGAACAGGTTGCAGAAATTCCTCAACCCACCTCTTTTCACATTAAGGGCACTCACCCTGAGTGTAACAAAGCTGTGCACCACAAACTGCCAGGTTACTCAAAGATGAAGTTCATGTTTCCTCATTTCTCCTCGTCCTGTGCTGGAGTATTTAAATATTTATACAGTGAGTTTGCTCTTATCCACAAACACAGCTCCCCTGAACCTCTGCAGTGCTTTTCAAGTCCATCTACCACAGTGAAGAATCACAGGACACACCACTTAGTCCTCCCCCAGCCCTCGAGAAACGTTTCCTAAAGCCGACATTTGATATGATGGAATGTGTTGTAATCAATTCTTAAAGTTATAGCACCACTGGATTTTTATTAACTCGCACAACAACAACAACAAAAATCCAACAAAAAATGGGCCCTCATAATCAGTCAGCCTTGTTATATCCTGAAAGCTGCTTTAACAAGCAGGGAGTAATATAGTGTAATTGGTACTCGCAATTTAATTGTTCTGTTCTTAAATCTAATATTGCAGCTGTGGGTTAAGTTTACACCACAGCTTTCAAGAGAACATGAAAGTGTGGTACATCTGTGCAACAGAAAGCTAAACATCTCTCATCTGATGTGTTTACAATGACATTTGATAGCGTGGAATTGTTTGGAGTTCATTCTTAAAGCTGCAGAACTGCTTTTCAATGCTGAAAAAAGAAAAAAAATAAAAAAGGAAAAAGCCTCCAATCTCCTTCCAGCAACTCAGCCCACACAAGCCTGATGAAAACGCTGCTGGCATTGCAGGAAACTGCTGGCTGGAACAATTCCTTCAGGTAGCTTTGAGCATTTGTCACTCGGGCAGCGGACAAGGGCATCTTCCTCATCAGGAGAGACAATAATTATTTGAAAAACAAACAACTGAAAAAACCCCTGGACAGAACAACCCCTGACATGCATAAAACAGACAAAAATATTTAAAGAAATGTTATTTCATGGATGACTGTAGCATGTATGGAAATGGTGGAGTTTTCTATTCAACAGGTGGCAGAACTGCTTATGGTACCTTGAACTTCACATTCTGCGTAACTAACAGCTTCAGCATTATGGACTTGTTAGGGTATTTATGATGCCCATAAGTAGTTCAAGAAACTTAGGAATGGACCCATAAATGTCATCTGCAGTTTGTGAACTGCAAGTATCTGACTGTTTTGATCAACGTTTTTATGGGAGAGTTAAATGGTTACTAAAATTATTTACCACTGCTCCACAAAAAGGGAGCAAGCCTGCTGAAGAACTTAGCTAGTGGTAAGGTGGGACAGGTTGTAGGCCAAACACGTTGGCAGAAAAGCATTTCTGTTCATGTCTAAGCCCAAATTTTTGTACAATTCAAAGTTCAAAATTCAAAGAGTGCATTTAAGTGGCTGAGAAAAGGTCTGTGGAGGGCAGGAGGAATTTTCCCTTTCCCATAACCCGCTGTCAGAAATACATGATCTCATCAGGATACTTTTCTTGTTCTCAGCATTAGCCTTTTCTAACACGTTCTGTCCTTGGAGAAATGCATGATAGTGCAACTTAGTTAAAGAGGTCACTTTCTGCTCATTCCTTTGCAGCAGTCCACACCAGCGTCTTGATTTATGCTCCTTAGCAGATCAAAGTCAGTCTCACTGATGAAGCTCAGCTATTATTACACTGGAATCTATTAACTTTTTACACTTTATTATTTCAGTCACAATTAAGACTATGTGAAGCCTCTTCATAAAAAGGGGCCATGTCAAAAGCTGTACGTTAGCAACTGGATCAATGGATGCATTCATTCTGCATCAAAAATACCATAAGAAGGACAGATCTCCTGGGGAGGCAAATCTGTATCAATATTTCAGTCTCTTGAATACAGAAATTTGATACAACATGATGCAACACCCGAGCTTCCCCTCCTTTCAATTAACTGAGGAATAAAAATTGTCCTTAGAAGGGAAGAAATGCATTTGTACTGTTTAGTTTTCAGGTTTTCCGCCCTTTCATAGCATCATAATGTTCTCTTCATGGGTGGAAAACTTAATCTTCAAGTTCAAGCCTAGATTCTTCATACAGTTCAGGATGAGCTGACTTGGAATACCGGGAATATTTCAGATGTAGAAAATCACCCAATTCATCCAGAGCGTTCAAAACCTGTAAGACCACAATACTTTGTCAATTCTGTTGCAAAAGAAATGAAGTTCTGGTAACTTCTACTTTACTGCACAACAAGAAAATTATAAAAACATCAAATAAAGGAAGTTTAAAGGACAAATGGGCAAATTTTGCATTAATTCTACAACAGTGAACATCAATGCAGTTGCAGATGCACAATAGCATCTATGAGAAAGGAATTTACTTGTTCAATAGGTTATAGTTTATTATTAAGTGCATTAATTGAGCACAGATGAAAAAACTATTTTTCCCAAAGGAACAGGTAGGTAACAGCCCAGATAAAAAGTTATCTTTTCTTGTGCAGAAGAAATGTGTGAATCTATGCTTCAGTATTCCTCCATAGCTCCCAAAGACTGGAGTTGCCAATGCATTTTCTTTGGTAGGACTCAGCTCACAGTGCTTCAGCATAAATACTCTGAATAGTTCAAGATAATTTTAGTGAATGCCATTATCTTATATATCACAGGGACAAATAATTTTTGTTCATAAATACTGTAATGCAATTTTCTGAGCTGTGTCCCCAGCTCTCAGTGGATTCAAAAAGTAGCCAAGAAACTTTGTACCATAGTGAAGCAGCTCAGTGTTTTGCAGCATCTGACCCACATGCAAGAGCAGCCAACTTTTTGGCATCAAAGAAGGAAACAGCAATTTTGATTTTGAGCTTGTTTCTGTTAAGCCACTACAACAAGCTCATGAACAAAAAGAAGTAATTTAGAACAAAAAGAAGTAATTTAGTAATGGTTTATGCAGAGAGAGAGCTTCCAGGTCATTAAGGAAGTTATTCTTGGGAGCTTGCCCTTTCATGGATCTTTACTCTTTAGTTCCAGGCAGAGATACAAAACAAATTTTGCCAAAGGGAAATGTTTTCATTGTGCTTGTTACCTGTTGTTACCCTGGGCTTAGGCACAGTCACAAAGTGTTTTGTCCTAAAAGCTTTCTTTCTGCAAGTAATTAAACTCAGGGCATTTCCACTCCCCCATGCTGTAAGAGTGCCACAAGTCCCGTGGCAAAAGCACAGCATGTTCAGTGATGACAGGAGAGCATCAGACCTTCCCTGGAAGCAGCAAGGTGCAGGTAGCAGGAAGTGAATGTACAATGATGGCCCAAAAGTGAAGTGGGCTTGACATTTGGGGGTGAGGGGAAAGGAAGAAAGGCAAAGCAGCAACCTCAAGAGATGAATCTTCAGATCGACTTCACTGCCTGTTACCAGTTACATAAGCCTAAATCCTCACAGTCAAACAGCAAAAGCTCGTAAGGACCAACACAAGAACACAGTGAGACCTTAAGATTTTACCCTTTCTATTTTCCAAATCCTGTACTGCATTAGTGCATGACTCTAAACTCCATATAAAGTGTTAGCTACTGTCTGCACATTTCGGTCAGACAAAGCAATTCCTCTAGGCCTGAAACTCAAGGACATCTCACAGCCTCAGGCCCCAGAAAGTATAAACAAAAGTGAATTGGGGGGCAGTAAACTGGGGGAATATGACTTCATTACCTTAAGCTGTAATTGCAGAATTAATCCCTGATATGTAAATGGACCAAATTTATATCTGTCTGAGAAACTCGTGACCATTGTCCATCTTGGGTGTAGCCCCTTGTGGAGGCTTTGTCTGCCCTTAACGTACCTGAAGACCCTTCAGTACATTAAATATATCCCCTTTTATTCTTTTATTCTGTTTCTAGGTAAGCCAGAAAAAGGCATCACAGCTATGCTCTGTAATACAAAATACTACCTTTATGGTACTGTACCTTGTTAACAACCACTGCACCTTTAAAAGCAGCAGGAATTTTACACTGCACACACGCAAGGCAGGTTTTGGATGTTGTTTCAAAGCTCTCTGTACTGGTATGGGAGCTGGTCAGAAGGACAAGGCTCTGGCCTCCACATCCATGTACATTTCAGGATGTAAAAGGAGAGCCAGGAGCCTTCTGCAGGCCCAAGTGCTCGTCTGCATGAACCAGTGGCATTTTTAACTCAAAAGCCTTTCACTTCTGTCTTCAAGGATTTTTTGCTTTGACCATCACACTCATGCAAAGAGGAAAAACAAAGCCTGAAATTTATTGTTAAGCCTCTGTGTTTCATGCCTCCAAGCTGGCTTGTTCTGAGAATGAAAGAACGTATCTCAAGGCAGGCCAAAAACACCTTCGGCAAGAAAGGGAGATGGAAAATTTCAAAGAGTTTATTTTAAACACATTTCTGACTGCGTTGGAGCGGAGGTTTACGATGGAAGTCTCAACATACCCTTAATGGTATTTCTGATATCAGAGAAAGATACAGAACTGAGACTGGCCAGACAGCACCAATTAAACTTAATTAGGTTCAAACAGTTCCAAATACTGTTTGTAATTTCCACCTGTGCCCCCAAGGCTGTCCCATATACTTCTGCAATTCAAGAAACACGTGGAAATATGGAATGGAAATATGGGTATGGAAAACTTGATTTTCAATTATTTCCATATCGTTTCAGGTTTCCTATTCTGATAGTTTTGACGCAGCATTTAACTTTTGTCTTGCTGTGCTCTTCATGTAGGTTTTTATCAGTGATGACAGATTTGGTCTCTATTAGAAATAGAAGAACGTAAGAAGTTAACTGTCCCATAATTTATTTTAGAAAATAGAGTGTATAAGGCTCAAATACCTTTAAAGATCAAGCGACAAGGCCAGAAAAAACAAATGTAAAAATGAATTACTGAGATTCAAAGTAACAGAGGCACAGCTCCTATGGGCCTCCTTTGCACCTGAAGGTAATTTGGGCAGGACATCTGCTGTGCTTACCGTGTCTAACATCTCCCGTGTATGTGCAGCTGACACACAGAACCGAGCCCTGGATTCTGTGATGGGAGTAGCCGGAAACCCAACCACCACCACCCCGATGTTTTTTTCTAACATGCGTCTTGCAAAAGCCCTGAGGAGAGAAAAAGTAGGAGAAAAAAATCAAAAATAAATTATCCCCAACAAACTGAACACAGAGAGAAAACATTCACGTGTAATGCAACAAAAGGTAAAATCCTGTTTCCAATGGACTAGATTTTTCCACTGATTTCTATAAAAGTCAGAATTTTACCAGTAGGACTGAGATTCTTTGCTGCTTAGCAAAGAATCATGAAGCCAAGGGGGTGTCAAATACTAGAAATGTGATGGCAGGGAGGGCACTGCAGGGTAGACATGATTCATTTATGTCAATGAAAGTCTCCGAGTACAAGTCAAACCATGTGGCCATTCACAGTCCCTACGGAAAGGAGAGGCTGGGCTTGTGGAATGTATGAATGCTTGGTTCCTGAACATCAAAGGGAATAAACCAATCTGTGTGATGGTTTATTTGCTCTCACAATTACTCTGCCAGTTAGGAAGGTTTGTGTGGCATGTATGAGACCTAGAGCACACATCCATCCTAAGCTATCTGCAAATACTCCCTACATCTCTACCCTTACATTATGCTACTACTGACTTCTGGTCTCTGTGTCCAAGTCAATGCACAAGTGCTGTTTGAGAAGAGCTGAATGGTGAAACATGCAAAGATCATTCAAAGATCAGGTGGGGAAAAAAAGCATCCATCCAAACTAAGTCATACATCAAAGGCAATGTGTCTCTTTTAATGATTACAAATTAAAAACAAAAAAATTCAAATTCAACATGTTATCAGAAGTGTTATTCCAGACCACCTTAAAAAAGAAAAAGAGAAAAATTTAAAAATTCTGAAATCTGGAACAACTCAAAATTAAAGCTAGGGGCAAGTTTAAAAGAAAACAGAATTAAATGATGAATTCAACTGAACATCGTCTTCTGCAGTGTGTACAAAATAACCCACGAGCTTGAATAGTGCTTGTTCAGCCAGCAAGTTTTTTTCAGTACTTACCCTATCTTACCAGGCATATAAAGGAGCAAGGGAACAACAGGAGAGTCATCATTGCCATAAATGATGAAGCCCATTTCATGCAGTTTTCGTCTGAAGTACCTTGTGTTTTTCTCCAGCTGACGCACTCTTTGGAGCCCTGAAAAGGAGCCAGTCAGGAGAGCAGTCAGTGCAAAGATCATAACTGGGTCTAGTCACAGGCAACAATCAGGACTGGGGGAAACAGTTTGGCTGAAATGGAAATGTTTCTATTTGATTGAGAGGAAATCATGGAGTGAGCGAAATGCAACCACATTGATTATTTTGGCATTGCAGGATGGACAGCTGACACTCCTGTACTTGTGAGGTGCCTCTCCATGGGCAGAAACAGTCCCTGCCTGGGGACAGACATGTGGACAATTCCCTGGATGTTGTTGTGCTAAATAAAGACTCCTGGATGACCCACACCTACAGAGAAGTAGTGCAGACAAGACATGTAAATCAAGTGTGTTCTTTCTCAGTATAATTGACTATTATCTCTGCATTGTCCCTGGCCTCATTTAGTCATGGGACCCCCAGCAAAACTGACAGGAGAGTTGCAAACAATTGTTTTTAATGAAGGAAAAATACAAAAAAAGGGCAGATAAAAAAATGTACTTGAAAAGACATTTCAGCCATTTCTTCTGCAGTGCCATGCAGGAGGTGGTTTCTGACAAGTGCAATCACTTCCCAACCCATTGCATAAAGAGGCAAGAGACACGCTCTACATTACTGTAGCAGGAGATAGAACATGTCCTTTCACCACTCCACCTGCATGATATCTAATCAGTGAGCTGATCTATGTGCTGCTTTTCCAGTGCTGTGAGGTGCTCACAGGGATGGTGCCACCTCCTCCATTCCCACGTGCCTGCCCAGTGCCAGTCCAAGTCCACACGGGCACACAGCAAATGGAGCCAGGTCTGTCACCTGCCTGACCTTGCCAGAAACAAAACTGCCAAGCCATCATTAAACAGATTGAGTCTCTAAACCCAACCACTGTTCAGCAGTTTGTGTCTGCCCAGCAGAGGTGGTGAGAACGTGTGGTAAGACTGGGATTTAGCAGGACACAGTTACACTCCTAACTTTCATTTTCCTGCTGTTCATCAGCCCATACTTTCAATATCACTCACATTATGTCACCAGACATGAACACTGAAACCTCCAGCACAACTCATTTCCTCTTTTCCCTTTGCTTCTCCCTTTGCCTTTGCACAGATGTGTCATGTTTTCACTCCCCGTTTACGTTTTCATTTTACTTTACATTTTGTTCGCTTCATTCTTCATTTACCACTTTCTGCCGTCACCATTCTCTGACTGGATGCCTGTTCCCTAATTCCTCATCTTGCTCTGTGTAACCACAGTGGCCAGCAAGGCATTTGTAGCAGCTACATGCCACCTTTGGCAGATTTGTCCTCAGACCACATTCTGCCCCACCATCTGCTCTGGCTTTCCTTCCTTTTCCCTCTTGGCTGAAGTGGGGATCACCACACCTACACGACCCTCTTTTCCATTAATACTTCTGAATATGGGTAGGTTTGAACAAGATCTGCTACTTCATCTGTTCTGTATCCTCCCGAGTCAAGGTTCTGTCAGTGTTCTGGCTGGGAAATTTATAGGGAAACCGGGACTTGCTTCGCGGTGATCGGTGTTCTGCTTGAACAAATTAAAAGATCTCATAAAACCAGTGCATTTGTTGCTTTATGCACAAAGCTGCCCACGCAGACAACCTGTTACTTACAGTCTCAGTCATTCAGTTTAAAGCATTCAGTGGAAGAGATCTGCTGGGTTAGAAAAGGCCACGAATAGTTTAACCATCTCTCTAATGCTGCTAAAGCAAAAACAGCTGTGCCAGAGCAAGGAAAACAAATGAAACACAAAAGCATCCTACTACAAAGCTTTCCAGTCACTAATAAAAACAATAGTCTGTGGTATTTCCAAAAATATTTTTGGTGTAGTAGATCTCAAAGAAACAGGAGGGAACACTGAGGAGGAGGAGGGGAGGGGAGATGATGGTAAGGACAGGGAGTTAGAGAACTACAGAATAATGTGGCTGACGTCTAAAGAGACTTCTTCCCTTGTTAGAATTTGTAAAGATGTTATTAGCACCTCCTCAATGTCCAAGTTCCAAGGAGGAGGGTGGGGGAATTACCTGAACGGGGAGGGGCTCAAAGCCACTGCTGTTTCTTGCTATCTTAGCAGCCCCTGAGCTAGTTTCCAAACTCTCAGTTGGAAAGCATTTGAAACTACTAGATTTTCAATTAGGGAAAGTTTTTCATAGATGCAGATGTTCTTGGCAAGTGCAGTTTAAGACTTGCTGCCTTCTCCTTTCTATTCATGTGTTTACCACAGAGCTGGAAACACAGTGTGAGCCTTGCAGGATTCCAGGCCGTGCTGGTCGCTATTTATCAAACCACATGCGCCGGGCCCAGGGTTGATCACTTTGCCTCTGCTTATTTTTGAGGCTGGAAATTTAGACTCCAGCTAAGGAAACTTCAGAGCTGAAAGAGGAGGTTCAGGCAACCCCCCCAAAATCAAACACCTCTTCCTTTTCTAATCTTCCTTTCCTGATTCTACATCCTCAACCAGTTTGTGATGTGACATCCCCCCTTTCAAGACTCCCTATGGAGCTGGTTTCAAGCCAGCCAGTGCCGATGCAAACGAGCCACTTGGATGTCTTAGCAACATCCCAGAATACTAATTTCATTTGCAGGGATGCATTAAAGAGCCAAATAAAAGATCAGAGCACTCACATATATCTGGAGGGGAAAAAAAGCACATTAGGAGACGATTGCTACACACACTGTATTTGTGGGTGGGTGGCTGGGAGGAACCTATTTCTTTACCAAATGTCAACACTTTCCTTTCTCATGTTAAGTTTTGTGGTCAAAGACCACAGACACACATCATATACACAGGCTTCTTATATGCTGTCCCAATAAGAGCAATAAAACCATTGAAATTTGTAGCTGTATTTCAACACTCCTTTTCATTCCTTTATGGGACCTTCCAATGCCAGATAAGGAGGCAGATCTGAGCAAAATGTTTATTTTGGTCTCATTGGCCTGATTTTCCCCCTACACTGCAGATTAAGAGAGATTAATTCAGTGTAGAATCAGGTCTTAGTCCAAATTCACTGTGGTATGCTTAACTAAAAAAGCCACATTTAGAAAGCATTTTCTTTGATTCCTGAGGCTGGGACCTTGCATCCTTTAATATTTACTGAGTGAAAATCCTCAGAGCAGACCCTTGAGCTAAAAGAATATGGCTGCATCTATGTAAGTGTAAGAATTTACCTGTATGGGACTAATTAGAGGATCAGGTCCCAAGACAGTAAATATATGTGTTACAACATTCTTACTTTGCAAAATCCTTGAGGATTTACAGTCTGTGCAAAGAGCTTATAGCACAGCACGCAGCATATCCAGAGAGTTATATTCCATGAAATATGTGAACCACAACACAGCATACGTTTGGAAAAACCAGCCTGGACAGGGAAAACCAACCCTCCTCTATTTAAAACTGAGTCCACTAATGCTCCAGAGCATTGAGCTAAGGCTGAGAATGACTTTATTAAGTGCTCTACATCTTCTTATTGGCTGAATTAAGAAGGGACAGAAAGAAAGAAAAGTGAACAATAAACAATTCTCAAATTTCACAAGTTATCTTCATGCTGCTGGGAACACACACAGCTGGTTTATGGGGATTTTTCTGAAATAAAGGATTAATTGCTTGGATGGTACTAGAAAAGCAGATTTACTGCATCAGCAATCCACCTTCTGCTGGCAAATTTAGAGTTTTCATTTGGTTGCACCACTTTAAAAATATTTGGTTTATTGCCATGTTCTAAGGTGTTGGCAATTCTGGGAAAAATGCTGATTATATTTTTATGTGACATGCATCATTGCATACTGCTGGCATTAATTTATGCCATTAATTTATGCAGGCTTTTAGAAAGCTTTATAGCTCAAAATTAGTACGATTTAGTTGAAAGAAAAATACAAAAAGAAGGCAAGAGAGAGAGAAATTATAAAATGTAGCAGCTTGCTCATAATTTCTTTGAAGCATCAAGCTTTTTAAGAGAGCCACTTGGAGTGACAGGCTTGGCAGAAGCTTTGTCACACACTTTTAGGGCACCTGACACCAGGAAGGCATCCTGACTACATGTGCAGGGCCTGATCTCAGGCTGGCTTTACCTGGCCCAGCTCTGTGCACTTCAACAGAACTTTGCTGTTCATGTCAGCTGAGGCAGTGAAACTACCAGCTCTCAGAAACAAAACTTTGTTTTCCTGTTCCAGAGATGCCTGCTTTTGACTCCTGCAAAATGCTCATAAAGCAGAGAAGCTGCCTGCCTTCAATTCCTGCACAGGCATTCTACTTCTGAACTCTTCCTATAGGCTCCTACCCTTGGAAACTGTGCCTCAGTCTGCTGAAAACAGGAATAAGCAACCTGCAGCCTTTCATATCAAGATCTCAGGTGTAGGAGGTGAAGGACAGCTATTTTTCCTGAACCCATGCCAGGAAAGATAACTCCACGCTGTACTGGTATTTGGCATGGGTGGACTCTTCAAGACACAAATCCACCTGCTTTAATCTTCTCCAGCTGTTGTTTCATAGGGTCTTTCTAAATAATTAGTTACACAATTGAGCTTTTACATGCCAGCGTCAGCGTTCCTTGGATGGAGAGCTCAACTCTCTGCCTTCCTCTACTAACAACTGGATAAGAAAAAGCAATCTTCCATAGGCTGAAAAAAAAACCTGGAAAACAATAGCTCTTTCCCACTAAACTATTGCAGATGGACAGATTTTCATTTTTTCCCTCTGGTTCCATTATAAGAGTTACACACATGTACCTCCATGTGCATTAAATCACAAATAGAATGCTATAAAACCGGGGTGCCTAAAGGAAATATGTTCTCAGATAAAAGAATCTTCATAAAAAATAACTTTGCTAAGAACTGGGGGAGAAGTGAAGACATTTACTTCTACAGTCTAATGCTAACTAGAAACCTAGCAATTTCAACTTAATTCAGCTGCTAAATAAGCCCTTAAGGACTTAGCTTAACTGCGAACTGCTGCAAAACACTTTCCAGAGATTAAGGTAAGAAAAACGGCAATTTCAGTTGAAGCAGAAAGGAGACAAATTGTAAGGACTCGGTGATTTTTACTTTATTTCTCGAACGAGTCCGATCTGCCTACCCAGCACCTTATCTATATTCAGCTATCCAAGGCGGGGACAGAGCAGCCAGCCTTGGCTGAGCCCCATTTACTCGCTGCACAGGTGATTAATGACAGAGCGGGTCCGTCCCGCTGCTGAAAACCATCCAGCACACAGCGCTCTCCATCTGCGCCCCATTAGGAGTTTCGGAGGTGCCAGGGATCCAAGTGCCGCTGGAACAGCACTTTCCTGCTTTGAGCTCGGCAGGATGAACAGCGCTGGATTCCTCGGGCGGCTCCGGCAGCATCCGCGGCAGAGGAGGATCCTCACTCCCTCCCGGCAGCAAAGCCGCCCTGGAAAGGGGGCTGTGACATGGAGCTGCCTGCTGCTATCCCTGGGGAAAGCGGGTTTTTCACCGCTGGGGGACAGGCTGCAGGTCACAGCCGAGTCTGACATCCCTGCTCTGCCTGCAGTTGGTGCTTCTGTCAGGATACAGGGAGCATCCATCCACGGGCAGGGTCTGCTGGAGGGCTACAGCACCGGTTTAACTTTGAATACGGAAAAAGTGACTGCAAACGAGGTAGAACTTGATTAATCCTCAGAGATCTTGCTAATCACACTATTAGTCCAAAGCCCCTGCTTGTTCAGATCAACTGTCCCTCCATGGATACATGTGGTGTCCTGTGGCAGGTGGATCCCATGGCAGGTGTTTCCACAGGAACAGCATGTCTCACTCATTTTGAGCAAAGATGTCAGAATTTAGCTCTGTTTCCTCATCCACTGCTGGGAGAACATCTGTGATGTTCAGCTGAGACAAATAATAATTGTGGCAGCATATTATCATCGCTAATATCTTCACTTGTCGTGACTGGGAGCCCTGATCATGCTGTGCAAACAGGGAATAAATGTGCTTAAGGGCTTGAAACGTAACCACATCCTTACTGGGAATACTAACTTAAAATCAGGCCAGAGTTCAAACATTCTGCTTGCTAAGGACCTAAGAGAAGCAATCCCCTCAGAATGAAGCAGCACAGTGAGAATTTGAAAAACATAGGCTTTAGCATGACTTGAGCAGGTCCAAAGGCTCCATTGCTAAGTCACTTGCAGATTTAAAGCTTACAGCGACAGTTTCATGATCAGTCCAGTCTGGCACAGATTTATTTTGCTGCAAAATGGATTGTTCCTCTCAGCCTCAGCTGCTCAAGTCCTGGCACTGGGACTCATGGAGCCATATGGCAGATTGGCTCTGGGAACCAGCTTGGGTGTAGGCCGACCATTTTTGGGAGGGTTGGTTAATTTTCAGCTGCATCAGTGCTCTGATTCAGCTCATTGCATGGCTGCACGAACACTCATGCTGGTGTAGGGAGAAGGGGCACAGGAGAGGGGACAGGCAGGGGGAGGAGAAACTGAGGACAAGACTGCATTTCCTTGCAGCAGAGTTGACTTATGCCAGGTTGCAGTGATGTGGAACTAAGGTTTCTGAATTTACAGAGGATCCTGACAAAGCAAAACTAATGTTTTCAAAACACTGTTGAGGACAGATGGCAGAGGAAAATGTTGGAAATGGATTTTAAGGAGCTGGTCCTCCAGCTGTACAAAAAAATCTGAGGTCGATGGAAATATCTTAAAAATGAACCTTTTAAAAACAGTATCTTTAATACCAAGCCAAAACGTAAAGCAGCGTTCTGCCACTTCTCACAATCTGAGCGGGCTCAAATGCAAGAACTCAAGAGTTCGCTAAAAACACGAATGAGAACTAGCAGTTGCAAAAAGATAAAACAATCAGCACAAATGGCAAAGTAACTGAACATTTTAAAGAAACACAATCTAAAGAACTTGAGGAATTATCTTTTAACAAAACATCTTTTACCAGTAGATTCCAGAGGACAGGCTTTTAAATGTTTCAGCATCCCATAAAAACATGAGAAATGCCCACTGCTGTTGGTGAATTATTGTTTGCCATGCATTAAACAGAAAAAATGTTTCCTTTACAAATGCTGCAATTTGCTTTTTACACCAGTATAACCTATTATTAGTCTTCAAAAAAATTGCTTTGGATTTCCCAGCAGTCTTAACTCCACCTGCCTAGTGGTTCTATTTTATACCTATCAAATTTAAGTGTAAAAATATGCTTTTGGTATTCTCATGCAGAAAGGGGGGAGGAAGAAAAGGTCTGAGGTCACAGCTGGAGGGGCTGTGTTGCTTGCAAGTTAAGTGTACTTGCAAATTTGTGCGGGGTCCAAACACTCTGAGTCAACCCCAGTCTCATCATGGGATAAAACCACTAAGGCAGCTGCTGAGTTTCCTGAGGTATCTCCAGTGGTGTAATGAGAAGCCACGAGGAGAACACATAAAGAATATCTATATTATGAATTATAAAGAGTAAATGCCATAGGGACTTCTGCTTCCCATATTTCCTAATAAATGAGCAAGAAACACATTCGAGATGAAAAGGCCACAAAGGCTTAAGAGGGATAAAATTATTTCTTTTTTTTTTTTAATAGACTATATGAGCTGAACTGTGGAACTTGCTGCCTTATGACATTACTAGAGGAAATACAGCTGCCAGAAGTTCATACACTTTTGAACAACTCTATTACAGGAACTGTGAAAGTATCTATGATGTTATGATACTAAGAACAAATGTGTTTTGTTCTACAAGACATTGATTTTCAGAGTTCTGTAAAACATGGCACCGAGAAAAACAGGACTTTTACTCCACTAAAAATTTGATTTCACATTTGCATCTTTTGTAGTCAGCTTCTGATTCTTTGGATATAGTTGCTCAAGAAACACTGGTAATATTGACCTCAACCTATTCCTCTTTCCCAGGCAGGAACAATGCTGTGTATCAGTTTTGAGGGAGCTACAACCTTCTCCTAATTTAGCATTTCTTGCCCTTCATTCTCAAGTCACTACAGAAAACATGGCAAAATAAATGAAACTGTAATAGCTGGCTGTGGGCTCTGCAGTATCCTCCCAGCCACATTATCATGACATTAATATCTCACAACTATCCCAAATATTGATGTGGGACACAGCCACATGTTTACACCTTTCAGTGTGGAACAGACACTGGCTGTGGGTAATTTCCAGCTGAACAGTTTGGGTTTCACAGAATTACTCTGAAGGTGCTAACCTGTTCCTTCCTCATGATGAAGCGGTACCCCCTGGGCCCACAAACATCTGTTCATACCCTGCATCCACTCTACTGATCCTATCCTTGAAATGCACATCCCAAACCATATTCTTTATAACTGAAAATAAAGGAAGAAAATATGGAAGATCAATGAATTGGATACCCATCAGGATACACAAGCAGTGCTGCTGCACTTGTGAGCTCTAGCATTACCCACTATATAATTGCATCTGTGCTACTCTTTTCTAGATCAGCTGCTTGACAAATTAGTGGAGAATAAGTAGCAAGAAATTCAAGGGACTGTAATAGTCTTAGACCTGGGAAAATAAAAAAGACTAAAAAATATGGATTTTTCTGAGAGGCAACTTAAATGACCAAATCAGTCTTCCTTCTGAGGAGTCAGTCACGAAGTTCAGATGTAAGAACATGCTGGGTTAACACATTTTTTGTCCCCTTATTTCATCCTCTTTCCAACAAGCACCCTCTAATTCACACGGAACTTTTTAGCAAACTCTAATTTCATCATTTTCTAAGACATTTTTGCAAGGCTCACTCCCCTAGAGAAATGACCTCTGGAGGAGAAGCCATTGGTGGACACCTCCTTAAAAAGGATTCCCCCAAATCATCCAGTGGGAAGAGAAGGCCATTTGAAATAAATTGAAAAATAAACTCCTTCCATGGATCCGAGAGGCTTCCAGAGAACACACGGTCGGTACTACCCTGTGGAGCCTTTGGTTTGCTTGAAACTTCTCTACTCCACAGCTCATGCTCTTACAAGAATGTCTTGCATTCACCATTTTCTATGACAGTGGACCAAAGGAACTCTGCCAAGGTCATTGTCCTTGGAATCAAAAATATCTAAGGAGAGACAGTGCTTTCTCCCTTCTGTTCCTTGCTTCTTTCTAGGCCACCACCTTCCTCTCTCTCTGATGCCAAAGCAGCACATTGTAGTGTGGTCCAGCATAGCATTTTTTCCCTGTATTTTGGGTTGTAGGGTTTTTTTGTAGTCCACAAGACAGCCTAATGAAGGGAGGCCCACATGAAAGAAAACCCCAAAAGACTAAAATAATGAGTCTGGCTCAGAAGGACAAGAAACAGTTTTACACATCATAGCCAGCTTGCTAGCCTTTGTGCAATGGTCTAAGTTGTGATATATGATTTATTCATTTGTTTTTCTACTCATTTGCATTTCATATTACAAGACTGACAAAACACTAATTTATTTCATAACGGATTTGCAGAAGACTTAATAAGCTCTTATTTTGTGCAGAAATCCAAACACTGTGTCATTAAACAACACTGCTTGTGGAAGAGAAAACGCCTCAAACTCTTAGCCCTAAGAGAGACACGCACATCTAAAAGGCTCCATCTTGAACCCAGCTCTCCTCTTATCCTGCACTGAACTGCGTGCAGAATCACGCTAGCCGAGGAGCATTTTTAGCAGCCTTTGAAGGCCTGGAAATGCTCTGCGTGTTTCGTGTTTTACACGCGGCATCTGCGAGCGCCGGAGTCAGCGAGCGCCGGGCAGGCTCAGTGTCAGACCGCCCTCTCACGGCAAGCGCCAGGGCAGCCCGCACCCGCGGCCCCGGGGCACCAGAAAGATGCCAGGCAAGGTCTCTCAGCCCGAACACATGTAGGCATCAGCACATGCGACCGGGACCTTCCAAATTTCACGCTGGAAGCGGTTTTTGTGCTCTGGCTTCTCTGCTGAAATGACAAAAGCATCGCTTTCTCATCATCCGTGCATCGCGCCGGAGTTTTGCTGCCTTTTGTGCTTGCACTCAGCAGAATTTGGCACTGGGAATGGATTCTCCATCCCTCCTTCTGCGCTCTGGGTCTTGTAAATCCTGGTCTCACTGAAGCGCTGTGATCAATGTCTTAATAGCCTTGTATCTATCGTGGTTGGAAACAGCCCTCTAGGGCACTGCAACAGAATGGTGCAGAGCAGTATCTTACCTGCTCTCATCTACCCTTTATCTCTTCCATTCCCGCCTTAGCCCAGTCCTATCTACCAGGGAGGACTAATACAGAATGAATTCTGTTAGTCTCAGACAAAGTAAGAGAAAATAGCACTGCTGGACCAGTATAAAAGAGATTGCAACTCAGCGCAGCATCTTGATCTTCAGCTGCACGTTAAGGAATATCATGATTTTCAGGGATTCCTGAAAAAAACTGCACAAATTCAATCAGTTTTTCTCCATTTTGGGATTTAAGTCCTAGAACACCGAATACACATCAGCATTTCTCTGAAACAGTAACAGCTAGATTTGTCACAGTTGTTTTGTTGCTTGTTGTGTAGAAAGCATATTACACGGAGGATAAAGCGTGTCACACAGAGGATAAAACATGTCACATAGGGGATAAAACATGTCACACAGAAGACTGGACAGTAGCTGCACCTACAACTTCAAGAGATGAATAGAAATACACCTAATTTTTCATAAGGACACCAAATAGTCAATTCTTTGGGACAAAATGTAGTACAAAACTAGGCTCAGGACATCATAATTGATGCCTGAGTGAGGCAGGAATTATTATAATCACCTGCTCATACTATTATTTAACATACAGTACCTGTTCTGAAATGCACCATGCTTGAGCTGCTTGCCATTTTGAAGGTTCACACTTGAAGCTAAACTGACAGCACCTAGCCCATAAATCAAGGCATGTCCTTATGAACCCTACTACAGAGTCAGACAATATACTCCAGGGGAAATCCATATATTTCTATTTGTTGCTGCAAAGCAGGATGGGCTGGCAACTACACAGCCAGAATTCCAAAACATTCCCATCCCTGCTGTATGTGGTTAAGCATGGAAAAAAAACCCCAGGGTCGACAGCACTTAGAAGTATGATGATTTGGGTGTTAATTTTACAATTAGAAGGATTTCTTTTGCACTGCCATTGCCATCCTCTTTGCTGCTGGATGATGTTTTGCTTGTGTGTGTACCCAGAGAGATGTTCTGGGAGCAGCTGGGAGGGAGGGGGGGAGGGAGGAAGGGAAGGAAGGGAGGGAGGAAGGGGAGGGAGGAGGGAGGGAGGGAGGGAGGAAGGAAGGAAGGAAGGAAGGAAGGAAGGAAGGAAGGAAGGAAGGAAGGAAGGAAGGAAGGAAGGAAGGAAGCTTACCTTGTGTTGTCCCGTCCAGTCCCATGAGACATTTCATGGCCCTGATGATTTGCTCTGCTACAGGGGGACACATGGATGTGGCGTACACAGCACTGTGAGAATGAGTCCGTAAAAAGTCCACAAGGCCCTTACACAAGCAAAACAAAGCATGGATGAGCTTTGAGCTGGCCAAACAGAAGATCTCCCTCTTAACTTCAGCAGGAGTGGGAACGTGCAAAAGGAAGAGGACGTTTCACCAGCTACTGGACTGCATTCTTGCCTGCCACTGTTAGTACATGGCCTGAAGAAACATCAGGCAAGTGCAAATACTTTACCAGATAAGTGGGGCAATTACAGCTGAAACAAAAGTTTGGAATAGAATAATGTTTACTTCTGTGCTAAGACTTAGTATAAAGGAGCCAAAAGAATTTCAAGACCAATGAACAGCTGTGCTTAAAATCATGCTGCTCAGTTCCTCTCTGGTAATGAAACAAAGGCAATATGACAACAGTATAGGTCCTCTGCCACATGACCTAGCCCAGGAAAATCAACCTTACTGGGATCTATCTTTGTCTATAAGCACATAGATTTTCAATCAAAACTTTCAATCCGTGTGGCAGGGACAGTCATGCCAGAGTTGGTATAACTGCTTTAACATTTCCTGGTGTAACTAACTGTGCTCTTAGAAAAACTATTGATATACTGTAGGCATATCTAAGGCACCAGTAACTCTCCTGAATCCAGGCATGCAGTAGGAATTCAGATCTTATTAAGATCATCATTGTCAAAACAACTCCTATCTCCTAGTGTAAAATATCAGAGTAAGAGTTACCACACTAAAAGCTGAGTTAGTGAGAAAGGGATGAGGCCTACTTGAAAATTGACTTCGATAAAAAATATCTACAGAAAAAAAATCCAGTGAGAGTAACACAAATCACTACCAAAATACTGAATTAGTCTATGCAGTCAGTCCAGTGCTGAGGATAAAGATGTACCCAACCTTACACAGGTTATGCATGGCCATGCTGCAATTGTATTCCTAAGGGTTTGGTCAAAAGCTAAGAAGGCTTCTGGGCTACAGCTGATGCAGAATAAACAGTCCCACTGTGAGTTTTTGGCTGCAGAAAGGAATGTAAGTGGGTGAATGGGTGAGCAGCCTTCCAAGGCTGAGGAGCCTGAGGCAAAGCTCAGTGATACACACTGGTGAGAAAATAGTGACCTGTTTTCACTTAAAAAAACTTCCAAGGATTAGAGGATAAATTACATTGACTCCTTATCACAGGTCTAATCTTTCTATACTTTCTAGCTACATTAGCCACATTGTCTTTGGTAAGAAATAAATGTACAGATAAAAATTCACTAAGCCAAGGAAAGAAGGAAAATTGATTCTTGATGTATGATGACACTCAGTTTTAAGACCTCCAGGGGCAAACCCAAAAAAGACAGTAAGAAATACACAGTTTATACTTTCTTACAGCCCTTTTATTCTACTGTAAGGCTACCCTTATTAATGTTATCCTGACAACAACCATATGGGCTGTCTAAATAGGCTTCCCACTCATTCAGCAGGCTGCTTAAAAAATACATTCAGCTGGGTATGAAAAGAGAAAATAATCAGCAACCATTTGATCTCTCTGTCAAGCAACAAACCCAATGACATTTCACAATGGTGCTGATTATGCTTTCTCTTCTACAACCCCAGTTAAAGCAAGCTCAGCTCTACTTTTTGTTGACATCTGTTATTGGCAAGGGATTGTTTTGTTAATGTATGTGGAGCAACTGAGGACACAGAATTTACTATTGCAAAAGGCCCCCAGTAACCTCTTTCTCCATTCTCCTTAAAAATGCAACTATGTCAATCCACAACTCTTTAGGAATTTTACTATCAGTGGATGAAACTGTGGTTTTAATCTCTCAATATTGCTCCACACACTGTTTACAAATGCGAAACAAAGTAACGAGCAATCTGCATGCAAATTAATGTAGGGAAGTCTATTAGCCAACCACAACATGTCCAAACATTTCCAAGACAAACAACAATCATCAGGGTGGCACAGAATAACCCAACTCAAGCAAATCACATAATATGAACATGAGACAAAAGTAAAAAAGTCTGACTGTTTGATGTGCATTTGGGATCCAGGCAAAAATGATGCTAACTTTAGAACAGCGCTCGTGTTAAGCAGTCTGTTCAAAAAGATACTGAAATACATCACACATCACACGAAAGCAGTTCCCACACCCTTGATGTGAAATGGTTTATGATTTCCTTTTACCTTTTTGCCAGCTATGTATCCTCCAGCTGCGCCAAAGCTCTTTGTGAATGTTCCCATTAACACATCAACGTCATCGGGACTCATTCCGAAGTATTCCACAACTCCTCGGCCCGTTGCTCCCACGGCACCGATGCTGTGAGCTTCGTCCAAGTAGAGGTAGGCTTTGTATTTGTTCTTCAAGGAGACTATCTCTGGCAGGCGCACGATGGACCCTTCCATGCTGCACGTGGAGAGAACCATGGGTGAGCAACAAACCCTCTGCTCTTTCTGGCACAAAATACAGTCATTAATTGCCTTATTCCACCAAAGTTCTCCTGGAATCTCAGTTTTCACTTGCAAGCCAAAGAAAACTCACAATCCTTTCCTGCTTGCAGGTGAGTATAAAACAGTTGAACAGTTTTAGAGTTCAAACTTTCAAAACCACTCAAAAAGTCTTTGAATGTTTGTAAATTGTCAACGTGTCAGAGGAGAGAAGGAAAGGTGTAAAGCAAGGGGGACATGCTTACCCAAAGCAGCACATTACAGCTCACGTTTACAAAGCAAATATTATAAATAACTGCTATAATTCAGTCTGGTCCTTGCTTACTTCATCGTCAGCTACTGTGGCAATATTTGGGCATAATAGCTTAGAGCAAATTCATCTGGTGCAGAGGAGTTGGGTCCAACATACACTGGAGATGGGCCATGTGAAACCCACAGCTGGTGCCATAAACGCTAAGCAATCCCAGTCTTCACAGAATCAGGGATTAAAACAGGCAGCTGAAATCCAGCCTTGCCAATTCTTGCTCTCAATATGCACTTTTTAGACGTAGCCTGCTACCTAGTAATCAAAAGGAGAAAAACTTTCCATTCCTTTTCTTTCTACTTTCTTACAGCCGTGCAGAAAAATGAAGTATTTTGAACTGGCACAGGTTGCCCAGAGAAGCTGTGGATGCCCCACACCTGGCAGTGTTCAAGGCCAGGTTGGATGGGGCTCTGAGCAACCTGGTTTAGTGGAAGATGTCCCTGTCCATGGCAGGGGGGGTTGGAACAAGATGAACTTTCAGGTCCCTTCCAACCTAAACCATTCCATGATTCTGTGATTAATGGCATATTGAGATTTATAGATATGAGAAGAGATGATAAATCTTTTGCATTGTTGGCAGTCATGTCTGTAAATGAGAAGGCACAGAGGAGATGTCCAGCAAAATCAAAGCCCAGGGAGATAAATAAAAAATGCTCTCTGATCCCATAAAGATGAGATATCCACAGTATGCTGTGAAGACCTGTGTGTTGAAAACCTTTGTGAGATGACTACAGCTATTCCTGGATATGTTCAGATGCACTCAGTATTCATTTCATAATGAGTTAAACATGTTCTCTTCCACTGGCTCCAGTAAGCAGGTCTTTCAAAGCTAAAAACTTCCTATCAAACACAAAGTCAGTGTGCTGTGTGACAGGAAAACCAGGTCTCTGTGGCTAAGGCCCAGAGCTAAGGTGCATCCACTTGCAAAGGCAACGAGCTTCAGATGAGCAGAAGCATGGACCTTGGTCCCAAACAGCAAGTACAAAAGATCAGTGCAATCAATAGCATCTTGGAAATTTTTAGATCCTGGACCAACAGCTTTCACAGGCTGCTTTGTTGCCACTCTGCTTGTACTCTGCAGCTGCAAGTTTGGCACCACAAAAGGAGCACGATGTGCTTTTAGCACTCGGGAAATTTCTGACAATTTTAGTCCTTCTTCATCCTTTGGTCTCCTGAGTAAGCTTGGAAACTGGTCTCCAGTTTTGAAGGAGACCTGCCCACAGGCAAGTCTCCATTAGTGTAACAGCATGGGGGAGTAGCCAGGGACAAGGGTTGCCTGTGCTGTTCACACTGGGAGGTTCAGAGAGCCTGGCTGTGTGTGCCTGGAGGCGTATTTTTGGCTGTTGGCGACTGCTGGCAAATCTTGCCCAGCCATAAAAGAGGCAGCTGTGGGACTGTATGCTGGCACCACGGTCCCTTGCAGCAAAGAAGGGTGGGCTTGTACTGCAGGCTCCTGAGGGCTGGGCTTTCTCACTTTTCCCAAACTTGGCAGCTGTGGGAGAAGCAACTTAAACCACCACAGCTATTTTCCTAGTGAATACAAGGGCAGAGCCCACAGTCTTCACATAGCCCAGAGTCAAAGCATTAGTCAGCTAAAATCACACTGAGCCACTGGGTGTGCTTGGACATGCACCATCATCCATGCTGGGCTTGGCAGCTTTCAGCTGTGTCTGGTGGGTCTGCAGGAAGAGCCAAGGAGCACCTCTGCAAACTGCCATCCCACCCTCCACCTTCCAGGCACACCAGCTAGGCAGAGAAGGACAAAAACAGTTTTTCCACATTTATATGGTCATCATTAGGCTTAGCGGCTCAGGGAGATTCAGGCAGGAGAGACAGCATATAACATCAAAAAGAGTAAAAAATGGTAAATTAAAAATTCTGTGTATTTGTGTAATGGAAGGAAAGCTGTGCTGAATCCCAGAATACACAGAGCTGGTACATGGCTGATGCAAGACTGAACCATTTAGAAGATTTAATGAAAATTTTTCTTACTCATTCGAGTAGGAGATTTCTCTTGGAACTTTAAGCTGCTTAGCAAAACAAGGAACTTGTATTCAGTTTCAGTTTTGATCTACTGCTCTTGAGAGGTGTTGGCTGACGTAAATGTAATAGTTGACAGAGGTCCTAATGTGGCCTTGAGGTGTCCAGGGAACAGACAGAGTGCTGCTGGAGTCGTGTGCTGCCATTCAAACACGTGTCAGTCCTGCTGATGGCAGAGAACTGTTTTGCTGCCTGCTCTGGTCTTGGTCTCTCTTTCGACCCTGGGAGATGGTTAGTGATATGCACACCACTCTGTCTGGAAGTGCTTCAAGATAAAGCTCACTTCACATAACCCCTTGGGTAGCCCAACATGGAAAGTCTACTGAATCCTTCAGTAAATGTTGATGCCAAGTGAGCTTAAACCAAAGAGCCAGAAGTGAACTGTACCAGTTCTGTCTCACTCTGGGGGTCCCACTTAGCTTTGTGTATAAATGTATTGATCTGTTTCCAGATCTGCTCAAGCACATAGGGCATATGAAAAATCCCAAGATACAGATGAACTAAAGCTGGCTCTGCCCAGGCCAGGTGTTCTCATTACATGGTATGATATGCTGTCATGCAGCACAAATCCTTAGCTTGGTGGCAGGGAGGGAAAGCTTCTAGACTGCAACTGACCCTCATCTTCCTTGTCAGGTGGGCAGGCACATAACTTGGGTTAGTACATACTCAGTTTAGAACATACTTCCAGATGTGAGGAAATAATTCCAAATTTTGAGAACAGTCTGGTTTGAAACCTGGTTCAATCCCCATCAAACCACTGATGTTCTTCCCAATGCAGCAGATGAATCGTGGACCCAGGTGCTCTGAGAGGCAGGAGGTGTGTGCTTGTGATGGTCACTTCACTTGGAACACAGGCTCACCCTGGACACAATACTGGTTTTTTTTGCCCAGTTTATTTTGAAACTTCTTGGGACAAGAGGTTTCTACATTCTGCTATGATACCACAGTTTCCATTTTTTTTTTTCTGTCAGGAAAACTAATTTACAAATATTCCACCTCTTGTCTACTTCATCTCTAAACATGGCCCAGAGTAACACTGTCCTTTCAACATTTGAAGAGTTTATCTGTTCCCCTTTCAGACTAGTTTGTAATTGGGAAAATCCCTCCTTTCCTGACCTGCTACTCACAAGACATATATATTCCACTTTAACAGTTACTTTAGGTACTGTTTTCTTACATAAACCTTGTACATTCATACAACAATCTCTGCTTTGTAGTTTAGAGCAATAATTTTAAAGAAATCTTTCAACTCTGCCCTCAAATACAACTCCATTTCAACAGTGAAATGATAGAAATGTTAACCTTTAATGCTGGTCCTTGGCCAAAGACATTAAATGTTACCTCATTCTTTTCTGGAAGTCCAGTCACTTAATCCCAGGAAATAAAAAATAACCCTGATAAATTTCCTACACTATTGGCATTGAATCCCAAGGAACTTCTAATGCACACGAAATGGCATTGGACAGTATCTAACTGATCAGAGCTATTTCTTAGCTGGGAGGGGAAACACACAAATTAAATTAAAAGTAAGGAAAAAACGAATGAAAACCAATCTGTTTCGATCAGTTTCTGATGCCCCACAACTCCTGCCCTGGGCCTTGGCCTATCTGACTCCTAAGTAAATATGCATGGAAGAGAGCAGAAGCCTACCACAAACCATGTAAGAACACAGTAACTGATTAATCCTCAACTGGAAATGGTAGAAGCCAAGGAAAACATTAGCTGGAATTCAAATAATAAAAATATGATTTAGCAAGTCAGTTTAACTTGTGCCCTGGTCACTGCCAAAACTTGTTCATGCTTTTTGGACTCAAGATTGATGGCTAGATGGTCTCCCTCAGTTTGGAACACAAATGGAATATATTTGCTCCTAGGCTGGTCCAAGTTAAGAACCAGCTTTCACTAGCAGTTACATGTACTTTTGATGATTCTTTTTTTCTTTTTAAGATAATAGAGACATTAAAAAGCAAACAAACATATACTTAATGCTATTTATTTGACATGTAGCTTGAGTGCTTCTCAAGTCGAGGGGCCAATTCTGCTTTCAGTTGTAACCAAGCAAAATCTGTGGTTTATGGTTTCAAACACAAGTCTGACTTCCAGAAATGCTCGTGTTGGCTAACAATGACCCTTTTCAGATTTTGCCAGCTGGTAAGTCTAGGCTTATGCACAATGTAAACACTTTAAGATACTCCTAATGGAAACAGAAGGCAAATTTCTTTCCATACCATAAACTTCACCATACTAAGACTGTGATGTCCCATATAACAGTATTTTTTTAAAGAAGGAAAGCTTAGTGTTTTCTTTTACATCTCTGGAAAAAGCATTTCTGTAAAAATTTGCCAAGCCAAACTTGCAAATCAAGATGTTTTAACTTGGAGAATGGCTCTGACCAAATTACTTAAATTCTGTATTTGCTGTCCCTAAAGCATAACTTAAGGGAAAAAAAAAAAACAAACCAGTATTAACTATTGCAAGAAGAATACATTAACTACACTCTAACTCCTCTTAAACCCTCTTGATGAATGCTAATTTGCCATTTGGCAAAACTTCAAGAAAACTTAACATTAGCCAACGTGGAGCTGGAAAATTTTAGTCTTTCAAAAACCCTGGGCCAAGAAAGGAAAGAACATACACATGAAAAGAGTAAGAGTATTTCTACTCTGTCCTCCAGCTTATTTTTTTTTTTTCTTTTTTTATTTTTTTTTTTTTTTTGCTTTTTGTTTTTGCATATGAAATGTTCTTAGCTACCAACTGGCTCAGACTGTTTCCAGCCTGGCTGTGTGTGCCCCGGGCTGGCAGCGGTGGCACGTGGTGGCATTTGCCCTCAAGTCACAGCAGATTTGCTTTACAACCAAATCACACTCTACAATTTCTGATCTGTTTACACTGTGAAAATAACTAACCAACCTAGCTACTGCTAGGGATGGTTTCCAATGAGGTACTATTAGAGAGCTGAGCTTTGTTTTTCTTTTACTTTATGCCTTTCAGAAGCATAGACACTCAGGGCATGAGTGGTCTTAACATTATTCAGCCTTTATGGAGCTGGAGGAACTTTATGGTTCCTTTCAGTAGGTACTCTGAGGTTTAACGGGTTTTATTTTGCGTTCCAACAGAAGGTTCTTTGAACTTTGGAAAATTAAATCTTGTTTGAGAATGAACTGCGAAACTACAGGAAAAGAAAACTCTGCACCAAACATAAATCTGGAAATACAGTTATAAGTTAATAGAGTTAAATAGCTGATAGTGGGTTTGTCCCACTGCTTGGACTGGTCTATGCTTCTGTGTTACCAGTCTACCTTCTTGTTCCCTAGTGGTCAATATTCAGAGTAAAGGATTTAAAAGTGAACAAAGCCCAGCAGCTGGAGCCTTTTCTGCCAGCCATGTGACCAATGGGAACATTTGTCAGGAAAATGTTGGTGGTCCACTTAATTTCTGCATGATCAAAGTCTTTAAACCCAAGCTTTCTTTTAGTAGTGCCAAGCGATGTTTATTTGTAGTTTTGCTCTATTTATTCTGGTTGAAAGGACACGTTCAGCCTGCTTTGGATCAGCTGATCTGCTGCCGACCTGTTTCACCTCTGAGTGGCAGGTGTTTAGATAAGGACTGATTTGGTCTCTTTGCAGATGGAAAATGTTAGGCAAAAAGAAAGCACTGACAGCTATGAAGTTGTGATGACATGAGATCATAAAAGATTTCTTACAAAAAAAAGTTAATTGGCTAAGCTGTGCCAGCATTTTGCAGTAAAATGGCACAAGTGACTGCCCATCCAGACTGGCTGTATTTCAGCAACACATGACATGACCCCTACACATAAAGTCTTAATTCCACTTTTATAAACCTTGTCATGTCCTGTGAATGAGTGGTTCTGATTCCCTTCTCCCTGGGGTAGGTGTTGCTACTCCCCACACCACCCTTGTCCAGCTCCCCCATCTCCTGTCACCACTGCAGTAGCCTTGCCTCCAAACCTCTTACTGTCCAAACCCCTGCTTCTTCAGCCCTTCCTGCCTTCCCTTTCTCCAGCTCCCCCTCCACGAGCCCCCTGGCTGCCTTCCCAATGACCTTCTCCAGCCTGGAGCAGTTACCAGGATGAAGCCCAGGATGGTGAGCCTGGCTGGTGCCACTGCTTTGCTGCTCAACTCTGGTGACTCTTTGCCTTTCTGGTTGCGTGTAAGCTGCACCACACGAGTGAACTGGAGCTATCTGACTGAGGTGCTCTATAATTACGTTGTATTATTGATGCTGATATTATCAGATGGATTCTCAAAGGTACTTCTCTCATCTGAATTCCTCCAGGGAATAGGGCTATGTTAAATACCACTATACAATTCTTTGAAAGCCAGTCTTTCCATTATTCTCCTGTTAAAGTGTGAGTCTATTAGATCCAGCACTAGTTAGTAAAGAGGTGCTGATACCACTTAGACTAAGTTTAGCTTGAGATTTAAGATTCCAACAGCTGGGCAATAACTGGGCTTAATTAATTCTGCATAGTTGTCTTTTGATCTGCCCATGTGTAACAAACAACTCTAGAAATCTCAGCTTACTCACTCAGCAGAACTCCTCACCAACTATAGCTCCATGAACTTTATCACATCACCTTACCTGTCTTGCTCTCAGTACATCTCCCACTCAACTGTGATTTGCTAAATCAACATTCATAACCATGTACAGGATCTAACTGGAGCTACAAGATCCAAGGTTCAGGCCAACGTAATGGAAATCAACATATTTATGAGATCACAGAACACTACTGGAACTTCCACTCGCATTAAGATTTCCCTCAGATACCTCGAGTCAAAGTTTGCTCCACTCAATTCAATATTCTGTCCTCAGAAACGACAGAATACTCATCTTTCTGCAACACAAACATACCTGTAAATGCCCTCCACGAGGATGATAATTTTCCTCCATGCTCTGTGGGTGCGAGGCTGTCCATATACTATTGCATCTCTCAGCAACTTCTCAAGGCTCTGCATATCTTTATTTCAAAATAAGGAAAAGGAGGAAAGAAAAACATTAACAAAGATTTTTCTCAAAAGCTTTCAATTTTCTCTTGGGTGCTATTTTTTCTATACAGAAAAAGACAACATTAAGAAAAGAAGTGTCCTAAAGATAAACTTCCTGTATTAGTAGGCAAGACCCAGTTAATTCCTTTAACTGGTGTGAATGCAATCTACTGACAAGAAGAGTTATAAAAAGCTACAAGTTATGCACCTGATCTGGGAAACTTCTAGAAATACTTGGCATACATTTGTATTTAAAGGCAAAAGGGAATTACTTTGCTTCAGTACCGAGGCTCACTGCCAGCAGTTCTGTGTAGGGGCTGCTGATACTCATAATTTATCAAGGGTTCAAGAGTGAGTTTTGGTTGCTTTCCAATCACAGGCTCAGGAACAAAAGCATTTCTTCAGCAAAGGTTTTGACAAAGGTGCATGAAGCACATCAGGATGGCAGCAAGAGAAGTCCTGTCCTTCTCAAGAAGGAAGGCAGATGGAAGGCTGCTGATGAGAGAGGAAGAGACAGCTGGATACAAGCACATGGCATGGATACACTAATTTGGTGCCTAAATGCTTGGCACTGGTGGGACTTCAATATAAGGAGGCCTGGAACAAAGTTAAGATCCTTAGCTGCTTTCTTAAGGGTTAAATGTGGGTCATCTAAAATAATTCTTGAAGGAAAGCCTTTGAAATTTTGAAAAACATGGAAGAAGAAAGAAAAAATACCACAGAAATCAGGGTCAGACCAAACGTGACTCTCAAAGAACCAGCATTTTGGTGTCTCCAATGAATGGACACTCTTCAAAATGAATTATTCTGATACTTTTCAGGAATCTGGACTGGCAATTCAAAATGTTTTCCAAGAACATCCAACAGAGTCTCATAATACCCCAAGAAACACTACAGATCAGCTCAAACCGTGGGCTGAGAAAACCAATGGCATTTTTTCCCAATATAACCCCATTTGCTTCAGCAACACATCTTGCCACAGTTGATACAACCTTCTACAACAGCACAAAGTTAATGTGTAAAATGAGCTGTCCCAAGCAAAAAAACCCAAAACCCAAAAAACAAAAAGAAAAAAAAACAAAACAAGAAAAAAAACCACCTTAGAAATATTAATATTGACCTGCAGTTTGGTTTCTGCCTGTGGGGAATGGGGCCATTTGCACATGAACTGCCCATTGTGAGTAACCTGTGCCCTGAGAGATGGCCAGATATGACCCAAACCCTTCCACATCCTGATTCTCACCTCTTCCCAGCAACGTTCAGTGATGCTGGTGAAAGTTGAAGCTCTCAGCAACAAACCTGCCACTCTGCACCTGAGCTAGCAAGTCCTTGCTGTACCCCACAAAGCACAAAACAGGCATGAACAGTATCAGCTGCCCCTTGTTTCAGTGGTGCAATCACCTGCACAGCTTAATGAGCTCTGAGATGGAAATGCTGCTAGGAATGATGCAGATAGCACACATTCCACTAGATGGCAATCAAGGAAATAAAAGTTCTTTGGTGCTTTAGAAGGGAAAGTTATAACCAAGCTGAGCATTTGCAGCAGCTCACGTTCTCTTTTGTTTCGGGTCGGTAATATTGAGAACTCCTCTTAAAGGGCTCCCTCAGGATGACAGAGAGCTCACAGTAAAATTTGGACACCCCCTTTTTCCCACCAAATTATCCTCTACTGATGGCACTATAATCTAAACCCTTTTGGGACCTTTGAAACCCTCTTCTGAATCACACAGGAATTTTCAATTCAGTGTTCTGTCTATGTGCCAGTCCAGACTGGCTCTTGACTTCAGGGAAGTCATTCTGCCTCTGAGCTAAAAGCATGGCTTGAAGATTCAATTGTTGTAGCACACATTCACATAAAAAAAAAAAAAAAAAGGAAAGAGGAGATGAAGCAAAATGTATATAATGTTGTTTTAAAAAAATACATGTGGAACATGAGACCACAGACTGGGGAGAACCTCCCTGAGGGATGAGTTTCCCTGATTTTACACATAATATAGCCCTGCTGGAATACAGGCTAAGAACATGTCTGGGTGCAGGAAAAGGGCTATCTCACTTTCTTTTTGATGTCTCATTCTGAAAAACATACATGTGTGACCCTTTCTGAAGCCTGTAATAGTCAACACATAATTTGTTCAGGTGCAAATGTCCTTTACTGACCTATTAACTCTGTGCCTCATTTGGAAAAGGGAAATAGGCAGGAAGAAAAGATCTGTAACCTTTAGTATTCCCCACAAAAGGCTGCTTCTGTTCTTCAGAGTGAAAACTAAATGCTCTATGTGCTTGTGCTTAGATTTTTCAGAAAGTGGCATATACTGAACAGCAGGAAAAACAACAGTGCAACCCCAGGTGATTTTGAGATATGAAATTATTTACCCATTAAATATAGTTAGATTGAGGAACATTAGGACATCAAGATGATGAGCTGCATGAGTCCATCTTCAATAACCAGTTATAGAGAAAATAACAGTCCTTCCTTGTTTGACCATCACCAGCCCAGGGTTTTCAGCAGCAGTGGCCACCAACCGCTCACCAGTCCAGGAGGTGGTGAGAGTCAAATTAAGAATTTGACTTGATTAATCAGTCAAAGCACAACCAAATCTATCCATGTTTCACTTTCTACCTTCTCCTTAAAAGCACAACCAAATCTATCCATGTTTCATTTCCCACCTTCTCCTTATAGCACATTGCCCAGATTTGGAAGATAAAGTTTCCCGAGAGGGGACAGTGGCTCTAGCAGTGGGTTGGTGGACTTGCACAATCCTTGTTCGCGATCTCTCAGTTACTCCAGGAGAAATACCAAGAACACAAAGTGCCAGTGGGCTGGAGCGAGTCTGGACGTGGGCAGGCAGCGTGTCATGCTGCCTCCAGTGCAGGTGGGACAGCAGGCTCCTGGAGGGAGGAGGGCATGCTCGGGGAGACACGGTGTCTCCACCCCTCATCCTCACACTGCACTGCTGGGGATGTCATCACCATTCCTCTGTGTGGGCTGGGAACCTCCTGTGTGATGTCAGCTGAATCCTGGTTAATTAAAATAAGCAGGCTGCTACTGCTCTTGTCACGTTCTTCTCACTTCATGCTCATAACTCTGATTTTCAGTTTCTCCCCTGCTGCACTCTCATGAATATCTTGCTTTGGAATTGTTTTTGTGGTAGTGGTGATCATTGCAGCCACAGCAACAGTCTGAGACTCCCCTCCCTGACCCTCAATAAATACCAAACTCTCTGAAAGTAAAGGGCACTGGCTCAAGAAAGCTCCCTGCTCACACCTGGCAAGTCAGACGTGGCTTTCTGCAAGCAGAGAGGGCAGATGCAGACAGAGCGTGCAGGAAGCAGGACAGACCAGTCTCCTGGCCCTGGTGGCGTCTGTATGTGTCACAGAAATACACACCCAACTGGAATAGGCTGCAGTTCACCTATCTGGGCAACAATCTTGTCTCTGATAGTGGCCAGAGGCTCCAAGGAGCACAAAACCTTAGTAGGTAATGTGCCTTTTATCCTGCTCTCTAATAGTTATAACACAGCCCTCCCTTCTGAAATTCAAGGGCTCCTTACACACCTGGAAAAAAATTAAAAATTAAGGAAGCATCCTGTCCTAAGCCACCACAAACTCCTTGGGTTTTGCAACCCTTTCTTTCTAATATCTTTCTAATTTTTACCTGTTTATTTATCTCTTTCATTTCCCCCCTATTTTATTTGCTTGCTTAATTAGTTGTACTTCACTTTCCACCTTTTTTCCCCCCTTTTCTTTCCTTCTTTTTAGCTAGAGAATATATTTGCACTGAAAGGTGAAGGCCTTCTGCCACCTAGAAGCTCCTTCAGTATTAACTACAACTCCTCCAGGTAGCTGTGCTTTCTCTTTAAGGTGTCCTCATAGCACTTGTAGCTGAACTCCAAAGCAGTAATTTGACTGAGTAGACCAAGAAAAGCCAGAGTTGGATTAACATAAATTCACAATTGTTGTCCAAGCTGGAAACTGTATTTTGTATGGAAACCTGGACAGCTCACACCCGCATCACACACTTGAACCTGTGAGAAACTAAAACATCCCTTACTACTTTCACAGCATTGAAAAGGTGCATAAGGAGGAGCTAGGAATGCATTGCCCTGATTCCCATTTCAGACACCAGATTAGGGGCTGGATTTTCACCTAACCAACGTGCTTGGTTATGCTTTGCAATTCCCTGCCTTCCCCATAGGATGGCTTGTTCTGATTGCTCTGTGAAATGCCCTTTCAGCGAAGAGAACTGGAAATATTTTTTCCCCCATGACCTGATTTCTGTGCCTTGTCTCAACATTCCCACAGACTGTTCATGCAACTGCAAATCTGAGCCTGAAAATGGAGTCAACTGCAGTTGAGATGCTTGATGCTACATGGGAAAAACACAGTAGAATTAGGAAGAACAAACAAATCCTAAGCCTTGTATGGTGCCTTCTTTTACAGGCCGATAAGAGAGAAATCACTTGGATATAGTTAGTCCATAACACCCTCATCTGTTCACTGAAGGAACACCTGATACCAGTTTGAAACCCAGAACTGCTGTGAGAGAAACTCCTTGATAAAATCACAGGCTGATTAATGGGTAAATATTTGGTTTTGCTTTTCAGGTTTTATTGGAAGGGTCAAGGATTTTGGCTAATACTTAACCAGATAAAGGTCAGAGGTCGTGAAAAAGGGCTTTTAAACGTATGGTGTTCTTAAAAGATTGCCTTAGAAATTAAAAAAAAAAAAAAAAGCTAGAAGTAAACAGAAGTAAACAGGTGATAAGTCAATCTCTTCCTGTTAAAAAAATGAAAATCCCCTAGATCTGTTTTTCAGAGCAGGGGCTCCATGGAGCTGAATTTTGCTGCTTGCACCCACAAAACCTCACAAATTGCCTGCCACAGAAAAACTCCCTTAAAGACCAGAACCCCTGTGCCAACACTGCTGTGCCCTAGGCAGGGTGAAAACTAGAGACAGTACTAATGAAAGCCCCCAGGAAGGGAAGGCCCTGTTCAGTAGTTTTTATTTATGGGGTTAAGATGGAATATCCTCTTACATTTCTCTCACACAGGTGATCTGTAGGTGTGTGTGCCTCTGCATTTCTCTCAGCCCAGACCTGTAAATTCCTGTCTGTTTACAAGGAAGGGATTGTTCACTGGCAGGCAGGATGCAGGGCACATTCCTATGTCCAAGTCAAAACAGACTTATAGGTCCACAGCATATTTTTGTTCTATTATTCACCTTAAGGCTTGAAAACCTTCTCATACACCTGTGCAATGTTGTTGTAAAAAAGGAAAGAGATCCAGATGCCTTTTATTTCACCCAGGAAAAGCATAGAGGCCCAAGGACTTCATCCTAGAAAAACCATTCAGATATTTTATGGAAAGTGTAATGTCTAAGAGAGCTACTCACTTATTGAAATAGAATTTTTGTAAGAATAAGACATTATACATAATTAAAGTAATAGCTAGAGATCCTTTCTTGTCTTACAAATGAAATAATTCTCTATTAATAATAAAAGAATACTTGTTTGCATTTGAAAGATGACAAATCAACCCAATATTACAGATTTCATGCTTTGAAATAAAGTAACAGTTTTGCAGAATCAGCTATAGTGTGGCCTTTGAAAGATGAAGGCACTTCATAGCAAGTTTAAAATTGTAGATTTTACTCTCTTCCCTGTGAAATATTTTTATCATAGAACAAAGTTTTGTATCATTTTTCTTTGACAAAGTTTTTCCATAACAGAGCAGGAAAAGGAAAGAGGAGAGAGAGATTTTATACGCTTGTTAGAACCTGATAGTGAAATGAATGCTTATCAAAGATCTCAAAGCAGTAGCTTAAAGTGCAAGGGTTTCTATTCATGCACAAGGAACCTTGCATTCACATCAAGCAGTGTGACACTGAGCATGGCTCAATTCCCCTGTTCCTGAGCATGGCAAGGACAGCAGAGCACACTCTGACAGTTTGGGCATGCCTGTGTATGTCACATCCCCACACATCAGCAAGAATGAACCTGGGAGCGTAAGCAGCACAGCTCTGGTCTAACAAAGCCAACATCTGTCTAACTGAAAAGAACCCGCCCAGCCCGAGCTGGAAGTTTTGGTTACTTAATTAATACACTTTTGGTCCTTATTTATTTTTTTTTTTCTGTACTGACTTGTGTTACACCCTGGCAGATCCAGAGAGAACAAGCCTGTCTGCTTAATTTTAGACAATCCTGCTGGGTTGTGCTTTCCACTGCCATCTCCCCCAGTACACATCCTATGTCCCCTGAAGCAAAAGGCACACATATACATCTCTGTTTGTGTGATTTTAGCTGTTAGTGATGTGTATGATAAAGGAAATATTAAAAGACACAACTTTTTAACCATAGAACTAACAAGCTGAGACACTCACAATGGGCTGAAGGAAAGCATGAGCATGTGAATCTTCTTCACATGAAATGCTCTCTAAATGCAGCTTACATCAAGACTACAAAATTGTGACAACAAAAGCTTTCACTCAATTCCAAACAGTATTTGCAAAGGTTTCCACAGTTTCATTTTGGAAATAAGTTAAGGTGATGTCTCAGCAATGGCATACAAGACTGGCTTTGGCAAATAAGAATCTCTAATCTAGAAACCTATGAGTTTTTCCAAAGCAACTTGGATGGGCCTCCACAAGATCCTTAAAGGAACTGTCTGCATTTTGCAGTGCTGGATTAGTGCTCTTTGGGTGGCTCACTGTTATTTTTAGGTTCACCCATTACTGAGAAGAGCATCAGCTTTAATTCACTGCCAGAGCAACAGCAGCTGGTTAGGTATCAGGTTCTGGGGAGGGGAATGAAATATTGAGGGATGGTTAGAGACTGAATTCCTTAAAGCAAGCACGACAGCTCCAGGTGGTATCTTCACAGCTGAGAGTAACACACTCCTCAAACTGGAATGTTTTCTGAAATGATGTGGGAAGCGACACAAGGATTGCACACAGCACAAGTGGGTGGAGAGGCTGAAAACATTTGGATTTGGGTAGTAAGAGGTCAACCTGCAAGATGTGATGTCAACCTAATTGAATGGGATAAGGCTTTGAGAAAAGACTGGTGTGGCAACCATGCTTAGTTTATCCAGATTTGTGGAAGTGAACCAAGTTGGGGAATGCTACAGGTTAATCTATGAATAATTAATTCTGTAAAAATATTCATGTTCAGATGGTCTTTAATTCTTGAATGATCTTCAGAAATTGCTTCTTGACCAAATTATGAATAGATATTAATTATAACAACATCTTATATTATAATTACAGTGTGATTTTCATTCCAACTCATCCTCAGGCCTTTTACAGCATATGCATAATTCATTTTTGCTCCCTTTGGGGCTGAACACAACACTTAATAAAGAGAAGGGATTGTATTAGCTATTAAGAAAGGTAATCAGACCTCTCTTCTGATTTCTCACCACTTCTCTAGCACCTAAACCTTTCCTGCAATCACTGCTGGTGGCAGCAGTGAGGATGGAAAATGGAATTGCAATGGGGAATAAGGGAAAAGAACAGTCTTGTCATCAAAGGCAGTCCCAATGTCTCTGACAGTAACCACAGCAGCATTAACTAAATAAAAGTTAAAGAGCATGAGCATTTTAGAAGATAACTGTACAACTGCAAAGTTAAAGTGTGATTTCTATACCAATATTCTGTTTCAAAGAATATGTGGGATGATGCCCTTGATATAACCATCTGCATCTTTGCTATTAGATCTCTGGGAATTCAGAGCAATCACTTCAAAGGAATGCCATGTTAAGGTAATTCTGGTTTCACTGAACCTGCTGGAAATAGAGGCATGTTTTTCTAAGGGTGTTTCTACTGTTTGGGCTACAATGACAATAACAATAGAACTTCTATGGCAGCACACAGTCATTCAGCAAGTCAAAAAGACACCATAGCAATTATAGTATTGCACTATTAATTTTTCCCCATCAGAAACCACTCATAATATTAAACAGTTGATCCTCCTGCCTGGACAAAAGCATCATCTGGGAACTGACAGCAAAGTAAGCATTGAAGGAAAGCATTCTTGCCTTGGAGGCGTAAACAGCTCTGTCTCTAAATTTCTCCAACTTCAATACTCACTATTATGCTTGAAGATTCTAATAGTGGCACCTGAAAGCCTCGCACCAAGAACGAGAGAAGTGTGGTTCAACTCATCACTTAAAATGAGGCAGCCCTGTGGAGAAGGAGCACAATGAGCAACTGCATGAACTAGGAGGCCACTGACCCACGTGTGCCAGCACACACACGTGTCTTTGACAGAGCATTGCACCGATTAAGCTGTGAGGATTAAACATGAATTGAATTTTCTGCCACTTTCCTGAAGGGTGCACTGCAAAGGCAGGCTGAAACAGTGGGATCAGATTCTCAGGCATTCCCAGGTGGTGCACAGGGGTCAAATATTTCCTGTAACTGGAAAGCAGCAAATAACCCAATTAAAGACTGACAGCTTTGCAGTAAAATCAGGTGGTGTTGCTTCCTCTGTCACCTGTCTACAGCCCACTTTGAGCTGTAAGGAAAATGCAGCCACCACCCCACATATAAAAGCAGTATGACAGCAGTGTAAGGAGGAGCAATACTGAGGCTGGGCTGACATCAGCACTTTGGACTGCAGAAATGAGATCAGGAGAGACTGATGCCTTCTAAGCCCCACCTCCATTAAGGTGTGAGTGAAGTTTATGATCCGGAGTCTTCCTCTGGTAAACGCATATAGAGCTGACCTGTTGTATACTTTTTATTAATTCACTCAGTTGAAAATTCATTTTGTTTTCAGAAACAAAAATAGAAATGTGGGAGAAGTAAATTTGTCTATTCTATTAACATGGGGCCGGACTCACAGCTGAAATTCAAGCTTGAACCCTTGTTTAGCTCTGCTTTCTATTAAACATGTTTTGCTGTGTTTCATTATCCAAAGGGCAACATATAATTAAGTAAAAACTTATTCTGGAATCATGGATTAGGCCTAGGTTGAGAGATACTCACACAGTCTCTCTGGAGACTGTTATGCAGAATTAACAGTAAGTGTAGATGCATCTTGACAAGAAAATGTAGCTGCTAGGCTTAATTACAGAGGAAAACACAGGAGTAAATCTCTCAAAAAAGGGTAGTTTTAAAATATTTTTAATCTATGTATTTGTAATACCTATATAAAAATATCAAATACATACAGCGATATCTTGATTTGTACCACTTATATCTAAATCTCCCAACCCTGACAGAGGCTTGAATCTCTACACGAAGCCAGGGAAGGGAGGGAAAATTACTATACAGCCAAGCAAGGGACAAATATCTCACATTGTACATCTGCAATTTCATAAATTTACCTTCACTAATTCTCTGTATCTGTTCCCTTTGAAACTGCTGGACGAGTTCTCCAGCACTGCTGCAGAGTGAAGTTCATGTTCTGGACAAATGCAGCAACCCTCCCTGCCCGACACTCATGTACATGTATTTGAGAGATCTTTTGCAAAAGCTGCAGTCATCTCCAACAGGGAGTGAAGAAGTGACTTCACCTCTGTGCTGGTGTTTCAGAAGTCTCAGTCATACACCACAAACTGAATTCAACCCATCTTCACCAAGAAGGAAATCATGTTTTGTACTTGCAAGGCACACTCCATACTGCTCCACACCTGGAGGAGCTAAGGAGGAGTTACCCACTTTCCAGCTATCAGCACAGTGATGTTTGCAGTTATCAGGGACAGGATCATGGATATCCACGCTTTGAGTGAGGTACTCCAAACTGGAGAGGAGGTCCCTTCAGCACCAAATAACCCAACTTTTGTAGCATGATCACCCCTTCAGACTTGCATTTGCTGCCAGCTTTCTTTGCAAGGCTGGCTGGAGCTCTGTTCACCAGGAACGTCAAGCACTGTGCTTTTCCTTATCTCAAAGTGTTTTAAAACCTATCCTAATCATCATCTTTCATCACAAGCAGCTGGGCAAAATCTCAGCAAGTAGCCCAAACACTGAATCCCATAACACCTGCTCACGAGATTCAACATTTGGCTGCTTTTTAGGGAGAAGCAACTTCATTAAGAGGAGCTGGAGAGCCGTGACCCTTAAGCAGATGTTAGGTATGCGTGATAGCTACACTCAGCACTAGCACAGATGATGAAGGAGCATATTTGAAGTCACAAGGTCATCAGCTTTATGACTCACACATTCCTGATACCCAGCTCTGTTCCTCGATCAAGCCTTTCCACTCACTGAAAGCCCAGAACACTGCAGCAGCAGTTAAAACGATCAATAAAGGATTGCTCCACGTGCTCCTGAAGGAAGAACTCACCTTTCCAACAAGGGCTGGAATATTCATCGAGTTTGTTGCAAAGCCCATGCCAAACACCATGGCATCTTCCACACCAAGGAACGTGGCCACAAGTTTCTCTAGTTCTACATGTTTGTCTAGGGTGCCTGCAGAAATAAGCACAGGGAATATTAAATGCCATTAAACTGTGAGAAAGTTATTAAGACAAAAAACATACAAAAGAACAGGCTAGAAGTGTGTCATTAAGCTATGTCACATTAAGTTCTAATGAAGGTTTTCCATTTGTATCCTGTGCACGTGGGCTCATGCAAGAGGTGCAAACCAGCTGTGACTAATGCTAATGAATACTGCTGCTGTTAGGGCAGCAAAGCAGTTGCAATGGGAAAAAGCTTCCTTTTCCCATAATAACTTTTGACACAGTTTATTCTGAAGACCAGTTTTTTGTCTTTTTCTCTCCCCTGCAATGAGGACAAAAATATCTCCTTTTTGCAGGAAATGTGGGACAAACATTTTAGGTGTTCTTGAATTCTCTCCAGATGTGAAAACAAAAATGGGTGACAACAAAGTTCTTCCTTTTTTATTGCCTGCCTACATATGTGTACAAAATTCTTAATTAGGATTTTATATGGCCAGACAAACAAAAGCACTCTCTATATTTTCCTGCTGTGGAAAGTAAAAACTATTCCACTCCCCATAACTGATGATAGCTCTGCTCTTTCCTTCCTCTCAACAGCAAACAGAAATGATAACACAACACTAGAGATCCTCCTTTATTGCATGTTAATTATCTAATATTAGTGCTTGAAGTCTCCAAACAAGTAAGGTGCTCCAACTATCCAACAAAAGCAGCATCCTTCCTGCCCAACTCACAGCAGAGGAAGACAAAATACAAAAGGCAAACAAAGAAAAGAGTGGTGTTAAGAGACTGAGATAACAGATAGCTTTGAACAGTAAGGAATCATCTCAACTTGCCAGCTCTCTAGTCCTTGGTTGCCTGGCTGTGCATTGCAGGGACCAAGGCAGAAGGAACTCTTACAGGGTGATCTGTGGGGAAGAAAAGAGAGTGGCCTGTGGATTCTGACAGAGCATTTCCTTTATGAATAAGGCTGTAATCAGAGAAAAGAAGAAAAAAAAGTTAGGCAAGTGAATATGTTACCTCACTTGCACTGCACAAGCTGATAATATATATTGTATATATATAATATATATATATAATGTGCACAAGCACAATAATATAAAGTGAATTACAATGGATGGAACAAGAAAGCTGTGCTCACTGTGATGGACAAAGGGAAGATGAATGGAGGAATGCAGAAGCTTGGCTCGAGTGTCTCAACAAGAATGATGAGTCAGAAGATGACCTTACCTTCATCATGGAGCAGAGCTCATTAAAAAATCAAATACAAATGGCAGGAGAACAGTTTCAGCAACAGCACTAAGTCAGCTGGTTACAGTGAAGTAGTGTTTTCACTATTTTTTCTCATTAAATATCTAAAGTAAGAATGACATCCATTTGGAAACAGAATGTGACAAACACCTATCACGCAGGCAGGTAACTCTCCAACAATCAGGGAGATAAGGAGCAAGAATCATGGGGCTTCTTGAAAAACCTGGATTACATGGACAGTAAAGAACAGCAGCGCTGCTGAGATTTTGCCAGAGCCTTCCTGGGTTGTGCTAGACCTGAGCCTACTCCTGCAGAGCTCAAGAGTGTCTCTGCACACCCTGTATCATGCTGCATGTACCTGGAGCTGGGCTGCCTCTGTGCTCTGAGAATTAGGTAAATGTGACACAGAAGATGTGGCTCTGCAGAAACTCCACAGTGTGTGATGCTCTTTGAGGACAGCTATTTTTTTTTAATTTGTACATCCCAAGACAAATTCAAACACAAGGATATGAGCCATGTATTTCTGTGCTTAGTTCTGTATTTTTCACAAATTGGCCCAGCTATTCTTCAACCTGGTCCAGCACTCATTGACAACTAAGAGTTCCAGCAGGATCAGCTGCCTCAGTGCTCCCTGCAGATGTTGTTTTGTCACTCAAGGGCTATCAGCACACAAAAAGAAGATGAAATCTGAACTGGAAGCTCGAAGCCAAGCACACCATGGTCACAGCTTGAATTAGAAGGTTTGTGCAAGCATGAGAAACAAGCACTGTGTGCTTTGCAAGGCAGGCATTTTAAGGCATGACACAATTGTCCCTGACTCTTCCAGGGGTAAGTCTGACACTGCTGGGGTGGAGTTAAATTGCTTTTTGGGGTTGCATCACATGTTTTCTGTTTTTACAAACAGGAAAAGCCTGACTCAATAGGCTGTTCTGTTAAAGCTCCTATTAGATGACCCACAAAGGAACAGACCATTTTGGACCTATTTTTATTGATTTTGTCATGGTGAAGAATGAGTCATTCTGAAAGTGACTGATTCCTACTTAATATTTACTAATCCTAAGAGCGAATGCAGATGATATTGTACATCACTATTGTCTACAAATCCTGGAATATAAACTGAAATTGGTTTGCAAAACAAAATCCTGAATGACAAGGATTTGCAAAACGAGCCCTGGTTTTGAATCATGTTAATTATTGTGGCACTATTGTTGGTGGTGCTGCAGAAGCAATACAACACATGCCAGTGCTGTCAGTGGGAGGTTCATGACAGCTGCATACATTGAACAGAGTTGAAAAAGCACATAATTATGCAATTATTTAATCCTATCAGGAGATATCTCTACACAGGATCTCCTCGGACACTGCATAAATGGCATCAATTCTATCACCTCTCTCCACTGGAAGAAACAAGGGGTCAGACATTTGCTGCTGGGATGAGGTTTGTCCACCAGCACTCCCAGCTGGTCACAGCCACCACCACGACAAGCAAAAGCAGCACCACCAGACAGATGCAAATTTGATCCAAAGGAACTGGCACAAGCTGAACCATCTCAGCATCTCAAGCTACATAACAAAGGCAGTAATTACACAGCTCTTCATTAAATACAACCTTAGAGATGTCAAGTGAGGTTATCCTGGCCCTTAAAATGTTTTGTGTTGCGTTAGATTCAAGACCAGTATCATGATCTGATGAATGAAAGGTGATATTCTAGATATGCAGATGCTTTCTACACTTGCCCTATAAACAGACATCAGAATTTTCCCACTGACAGACTACAGCTTGGGTGGACCCAGCAAATGAGAATACAACTAAACAACGTACACCAAATCACCAGGAAAGATGTAAGACAAAAAAATAGAAAGGTACCTGCGTCTTTAAGAGACAAAATTAAATCCTTTTGAAAGTTATTCCTCCCTGCTGAACAGATGTATGTAACACAGTACAGCAGGTGTTACTGTGATCCCAGACTATATAGGTATCAAGATCAAAGATCATATCAAAAGTGGACTTTCACAATGGGAACCACCTCCACAGATTCCCACACTTTTCAAAGCAAATCCCCTCCTTTTCAAAATCTGATGACCCAGTTCCCTCCATTAACTTGCCACTGCATTCTGGTGACAAGGAGATGAAGTACACTGTGCTTTGATGGGCTTTTTCACAGATTTACCCATGCAGTTGGGCTGAAAGCCACTGCCAGACTACCAAGCCAGATAGAGCTGGGAAACAGACTTCCCACGATCCATACAGCTATTACTTAGTTTGACATTTTCAGCTTGGACAAAGTGATTTATGCCACTGGTTTGTCTGCCCAATACAGTCTTTCAGGTTCTTTACACACTAATGACACAGACTGGTTGAGCTGCTAACACTGGCAACAGTATCCTGTAATAGAATTTTATGTTTGGAATTCCAAGACCCAAAGAAGACAGGGAAATACCTGCTAGCCTCAAGTTAAACAAAAGCTGGAAGAGTAAATTGATATAAGCAAGGAGCCCTTGAAAGAAAAAAGAGCAGCTGGGAACCCTTTGCATCCCTGATGTGACTCACCAAGGTGACTGAGAACCATTACACTATGAAAATGAGGGTTTGTCAGCAGCACCCTTGGGAGGGTGGGGAGCAGAACAAAACATCTGAACTTCCCGGTCACATTTGGAACTTCAGGTCACAAACTCACCCTGGTAAGATGTTTGTCAGAGATGAAAAAATCTGTACTACTGAAACACGTACACACCTTTACCAAAGCAAGACTGGATGAGTTATTAATAGAAGGATGAAGAAACAGAAGCTGTAGAAATATTATTTCTTTCCACTGCTTTACCAGAGCAGATGATGTAGATGATACCACTGTCCTACAGAGCCACTAGCAGGGGAAAGCCTCAAGCTGTAGAGTGAGACATGTTGGAAAGAGAGGGAGAGAAGTAATGCCATGTACTTGCCTCATTTAACACTGTATGTGCAGAAAAGAGTCCCAAAATAAGGGGGTTTTGATGAATCATTTGATGGAAAGGAAATGCTCAAGTTTTCTTAACATTGCCACCAACTGACAGGGCTTTCACACCACAAAGATGCCATGGGTGTCACAAATCTAATAATGTGCCTGTGTAATTTACTGATTCTCAGAAAAAAAAGTAGACTGGTTTTAACAAAACCTCAATTAAATTTAGATATTCTGGTTTTGTTTCCTTTTTTTTTTTTCTTTAGAAAAACAAAGGATTAAAATTTCCAGTTTAAATCCAGCCTCCTCATGCCAAAGCCTGTACGGCAGTATCTCAAATATCTCAGTATTTGCATGCAGATAGCATCATATATCTGAGATATTTTAGGTATTAAACAAGTCACACAAACCTTAATTCCTACAGATGCCTCCAATTCCACCTGCTAGAAGATGGACTATCCAGATTATTAATCTTGCTTTGTTAAGCCTACTTTTGCAATGGTGAAATACAAGGAACAAACCCGACCCAATGATCATAAATTGATTGTAAGCTGGATTAGTTATCCATGAAAGCATAGGCACAAGAAGGAACAGGATGTTAGCAGATGACAAAAGAGAATTCTTTGCATAAACTGCTTCCTCATTTATGCCATAACCTATCAGAAAACAGCTAAGATTAAAAAATATATGTGTATATATATATACAAGCACACAAATTCTTGGTTTTGTGGCTTCATTTCTCCTTAATATCCCACTTGGAAACTGCAAATTATGGGAAATTCAGCTCTTTAGCTCTTCCTCCTAACAGAAAAATGAAACATTTATTCATGTTTGTACAGTACTATGTTTAAAATAAGCCCTGGCCCTAATTAAAGCTTTGAAGTAGTATAAAAGAAAGAATGACCAAATAACTATTTTTCTCTTCTTGAAATGCTGCTAGAAATTCCCATTAGGCCTTAAAACCCAGCGGAAGGAAGTGAATGGGAAAAGGTGAACCTACTTGTGTAGGTTAAATGCTGGCACAGTTTTTCAAATCTGCTTTTTAGAAATGAGATCACAATCAAATGTAAAAAAAATCCCCAAACAAAGACAAAGCCCTAAAACCGAGTGCAAGTCGGGTGTTAAAGGGTAATCTGCTAATTTGCCCTCCAGAGTGAATCACCCTGCAAGTGTTCTGTGCAGGCTCCATCTTGTCTTTTGGTCCAAGGCATAATCACAGGAGGAGGATTTCAAAAGGCAGGAATCCTGCCTGGCTGCTTAAGCAGCACTAATGACACGTTTGCTCTGGTTACTCATGTCTGGCATCTCCATGAGGAGCACTGGTGAGGTAGATAAACAGAGCACTGGCTGGCCGTGTGACAGTCCTGTCACCAGCCTGGCCCTCAGCCTAGGAGTGCTCAGAGCATGATAATCTGCTTTATCTTAAAAAAAAAAAAAATGTAACTTTGCTGATTTTCCTATCATCTGCCAGCAGCAAGCGGGAAGCTGATTTGCACGTTTCTCAATAATTCCCAGTCACACAGCTTGGAAAAGGCTGACTGTAAACACTGAACTACAGGATGGGCTCAGACAAAAGGATTTTGAGTCTGTCTTTAACAGTAGCCATGCCCACTCCAGCCATTAAAATACTGATCTGCATGGGAAAAAGGGCTTTATGTTCAAGTTGTCATTCTTTCATATTTTTCATTATAAGGAGGGAATACTCGCTATTTCTTATTTATTTAGGTTCCTATTTGCTGGCAGTTTTATTAAGCTAAAAAGCAACACTTCTGAGAGAAAAATTAAAATACATGGAACAGCAGAGACATTTTTTGGGGGCAGTTTACATAAAATGCCCTAACGCTCCCAACACTCCAGTTAGTTGAACAGTTGGTGTCCAGTTACTTATGGAACCACAGAATGAATCACAGAATTGCTTGTGCTGGAAGGGACCTTGAAGATCATCTCATTCCAATGCCCCCACCTTGGACAGGGACACAGACCTTTCACTGGATCAAGTTGCTCCAAGCACCATCCAGCCTGTCCTTGAACACTTCCAGTAATGGGAATCCACTGCTTCTCTGGACAACCTGTTCCAGTGCCTCACAGGGAAGAATCTCTTCCTGACCCTGCCCTCTGTCAGTTTGAAGCCATTCCCTCTTATCCTGTCACTCCATGCCCTTGTAGAACATCCCTCTCCAGCTCTCTTGTAGCCACCTTGAGGTACTGGATAGCTACTTAAATCCTTCAAACATTCAAGAATTATTTTCTCAGACCTAACATTTATTCCTAAAAACCAGAACTTCCTACTTATTTTTATGTCTCAGCTGATTTCTTGATGTATAATGAACAAGCCAAAGAAATAAAAAAAAACCTTTTCCTACACCTACAGGAGAGATTGCTGCTGACAAAAGCTGTTTTAATTTAAATAACACCCATGGTCAATTTTGCCAGATATGATGGATGCAGATCTCTCTGTATCCTCCCTTGGCATCTGCCACAGTCAGTGAGGACACCCTGAAACAGGGACAGTTTGGGTATTTCTCTCAGTAACTATCAGTGAGCTCTCCTCTGCACGCATGGCCAATGTCCCTCAGAATGCAAGGGACTGTGAAGTTCTGGCATCTGCAGCAAGGAGCTCCTGGGGTCTGACAGCCTCCAGCATTTAGGGGAAAACCTTCTACCAGCTTCATACAGTGCCCTGTAGATCTGGCAGAGGAAGAGGCAATGGACAGGGAACCCCCACCACTCTTCCACATCACGCATGATGTTGAAGATTTCTGTAATTTCTCCCTTTAGGCTGTTTTTTGAGACAGATCACAGGCATTCGTGACAGCTGAAGACAGCAAGCTCAGTAGTTCATCACCCAGAAGCCGTCTGAGGCCTCTGATGATCCCTGCAGCCCTTCTCTTACACTTCCCAGTTTTCCTGAATATTTTTGATCAGACCTGCACGGAGCACTCAAGACAACAGCAAACAGCAGCTTTATGCAGTAGCACACTGAGGCTCTGTGGCTTTCTGTGCACTTTCTAGTAATTTCCAGTGTTTGAACTGCTTTCTGACCATGAAACAGGAAGTTAATTCTTCCATAGATGTGCCACTTATAACTTCAAGATCTTGTTCCTAAGGGATAATAGCTAGCTTGGCCTTAAAAAAAGGAAAGTATTTTTCTTTCACATTGAAAGTCCCACAAAACCCTCGGAAATGTATCTTACATGACACCATTCTACTAAGGAACTAATTTATTATTATTGTAATTAAAAAGAGCATGGAATTGAAAATGGAGTGAAAAGCCTTAAATCTTTTTATGGCGGATAAGTCTAGGAAGGTCAGCCACTGTTCTCATCAGTTTTAACCCTGCTCTAAGAGGAAACCACCTGCAACAACATTCCGATACAACAGCATTGTACACCCTCTCCACAGCCTGCACAGTTGTAAGAAGAGGAGTGTTGGCAGATGACCATAAAGGACAGTTTTACCATCCTGTATTCTTTCAAACATCACTCACATTACTTTTATTTGTGTCTTCTTTGTTTTACCCTCTCTCTGAAATCTTCTCGAAGTCGTGGGATGATCCTCCTCAAAAAGAGCTAGCACTGCTTAGAGAGAAATCTTAGTAAAACTCAAACATGCCAGACACTTAAATGCACACAAGCAGAACAGCACTTTCAAAGTCAATTGGCTTGAAAATATAAATATGTTCAAGTGCTCTCTTGGATTAGAACCCCACAGGCAATTTACAGCCTTGGCTCTTGCATCTCACTGCACTTTTACTTCAAAACACTTCAGCTCTGCACACAACAACAACAGAAATTTTGAAATGTGATCTGCCCAGAAACAAACTCATCCTGTTCTTTTTATCTAAGATGAAGATGAGAAATGATAATTTTAAAAAGTTAAGACCTTTCATTGAGACCCTTTCCTGTCTCTCTCTTTGATATATTTAACTCAGAATTTTTCTGCTCAACTGTGATGAGAATGGAGCACAAGAACATAAAGGAACAAGGAAAGAGGGAATCCACTATGAGAAAGAAGCTGTTTTCCTTAGGTTGTTTATGTGTTGCCCACTCTTGCATTGTGAATAGTCTTGATGCAGTTCATGGGACTGTTTTGTTTGTTGTGAAGGCAATTACAATGAATCTAAAACTTTTCTCAACCAGTCAAGACAACTTTGAGGACAGCACAGGAGTTCAGATGAAGAGAAAATCCTAGAAATCTCTACACATCAGCTCTCAAATAGACCAGATGAAGTTACCTAGAAAGATTTTTAATATTTGAACACGGAATCAATCTTGTAATAATTTGGGTTGGTTTTTTTTTCCCCCTTTAGAGTAAGTCTTCCATTGAAAAAAATTCAGCAAAAGCTACAGAATAAGGAACACCAGCCATAATCTTAGATGTACCAAAACCAACTTGAAATGTTCTTAAACAAAATAGAATCCAGGAGAAAAAGAAACCTCAATTCAACACCTTAAAGGACTAGCAATGGTGATCACTTTCAAGCAAGCAATTCAGGTCAAATAATATCCTGCAGTCACCAGATGGGTCACCCACAAAAGGGAAGAAGGGTCAATCTGTAAACCCTCTCTGAGTGGTGTCACTGACATCATTATCATTGGCAAATTTAACCACAATGATAAGATAAGAAGCAGGTGACAAGGTTTGCATTACTTTTTCATCTGAAATGGAGACTTTAAATAAAAAGCTAAATCAAATACAGTGTTTTTTCTGTAAGTTTTGTGGAAGAAGAGAGTTTACTCTGAAGATAAAAAAATGTATTTTTTTCAGATTGCTGGGTTAGAAAAAAGAAGCCTATAAAAGAATTCTCCATTCTGAGAAGCCTACTTATTTTTTCTTCTTCTTTTTTTTATTTTTCTTCATAACTCCCTGAAGAGAAATCTCCCCTTGCATTTCTATGGTTTGAAACTGGATGTTTTCCCCTGAAATGTAAGACGATTGCACCATAAGGAATGCAAGGCTTCGTGTAAAAACAGAAAGTTGAAGGTAACACTGCATGCAGCCTACAAACTAACAAAGCAGACAAATCATAAAGGACATATAAACCAAAAAAGACAGATGAAGCCTTCCTAAATTTATTCCCTAAAGACATACTAGAAATTTCTGTTTTGTGTAAATAATATCGTTCCAATACATTCTTAGAACATGGGACTAAAAAAAAAAAACCTATGTAAAAGATCATTTTAGTAATATGAAACCTCTGTGTGTGGTAACTGATACAAATCTGTGATGCAGTTGAATTTGCCCTAGAAAAATTGTTGAAATCTCAATGTGTCTCTTAAAAAATAAGCCTGTTACTTCCATCATTAAAAATCCCAGGCCAGTACCTGACACACTTGGTTTTGCTTTTCCAAAAATCAGTATTATCTTTCCTTTTGAAACAAAAGCCCTTATGTGAGAACCAATAAAACAGAGCACTGCTTTTAATTGTGAAACAAGTAATCGCTGGTGTGATTAAAGTTCTCTAAGAATCCAGCTCTTTCAAGGTACCTGTGAGAAAAAGAGTGCAGTTACAGAGCCTGTGGTGGCCATCTCGCTGTTTACTCACCCATTTCTTGCCTGGTGCTGCAGACTCCTGTCCCGTATTTTTCCAACTCTATGGTCACAGTTTTCAAAGCATTAACATCTGTTTCTGCAAAGCCGAGGTAGTTATAAGAACCCATATTGATTACATTCTTGATAGTCCTTCCTGTAAACCTACAATTAAAGCAAATTTTGAATGACAGCGCAATTTTCCCTCCAATCCCAAATGAAAAGGAAAAAAAAATCCCCAAATTTTCCCACCAAATTTTGTTCCAGTGTCGAATTCCAACTTGGCAATTTACAATCCTCACACTCTAACAGCCCAAAAGTTTTTCTAGTCTTTCTCTTTTCCTAACTAAAGTACTGCTTCATGGTCAGAGTGCTTTCTAGAAGCCACGCTGTAGAGGGCAATCCACTGGTATGGGGTGAATGGCTGCTTTTATGGATTTAAATAAACAAACAAACAAACCTATGACTTTATTTAAGGAACTACTTACAGACGTTAATTTTTCAAGCAAATTGTCAATGGCTTCTCACACAGAGAACTTAAACTTGATGAAAACATGGGAAGCACTGTGATACATTCTCTAAAAGGTCAAATACAGTCAACCTCCACATTGTCTATGCTCTGAATTCCCACATCTGCAATTCACCCAACCCTTCAAGCTGTAATCTGCTTAAAACCCACTGCCAAAGACTTATTACGAAGGCAAGAAGCCACATTCATGCAAAGCAAGAAATTGTGATTTAAAACCTAACCAAGGGATAAAACAAATTTTCTCGCAATATTCTGAGATAAGGTCTGCTGTTATAAATGGAATGTGAGCAGTCTCGTGCCGACACAGCCAAACTGGATCTGCAATAAGAGCTGGAAATCTCCACTGCATTTCCAAACAATATTAAAATATCAGATGAAAAGGGTCAGGTTGTCAGCATGGTGCTGATTGCAGAAAGGAACGTGCTGATGGATATTAGACAAGGATCTAGACATGATTTTTATTTTTTGCTTTGCAGAGGTGTCAGGACTATGCTGATGAAGCTGAGAGTGGCAGAGTGAAGGTGACTCACCTGAATGTCCAGTTGTAATCATCTGTAACACGCTCCATGAGGTCAAACTGTGGCCCAGGGACACTGCAAATTGGCCGATTCCAGTTATCCCGTATTCTCAAATAGAGGTTTCTGGTGTAAAAGTTCTCAAAGTCTTGATAAAGTGGCACAAAATCCTGGTTTGAAAACATGCACAGGGTTATGTTGCTGGGTAAAATATCTGCTTCTGTACCCAAGACATTCCTATTAACAAGGAAAAACTGATTTATCAGTAAACAGAGAGCCATAGCAGCCACACGTTCCTGTGTCACATACAACTCCAAACAGCAAATATCTTACTATAATTATTTTAAAACACAGTATTGGATTTCTTACAGGGTAGAGTATTTTGTTTGTTTCTGTTTTAAGACTGGGGCTGTTTTTGGTTCCTTTTTTGGTTGGTTGGGGGTTTTTTTTGTTGTTTTTTTAAATGGTCAACAAGGTGATCCAACTTTCCCTATACATCCTGAAAGTTGGAAATAGAAAAAAATCAATATTCTTTCACTTGAAGAAACCAATTGCTTCAAATTGAGCATTTTTCTATGTGTGGAGAAGATTGCAGAAAAGTAGGATAAACATCTCACTACATTTCATGAAATGCTGGATACATTGGACAAAAGGAAGTCCAAGATGTGTGATTTGGGCTTTACTGGCCTAACATGGAGATGCAAACGTCCAGCTAAGACAGTATTTTTGGTTTAGAATTGATGTCTATCTATGGATTTTACTTGGAAATTAAATTTAAATGAAATTTTATATGAAACAGCAATATATCCGTGTTGGGCACTGCATACAATAGATGGATAAAATATCATGGCATGCAGTTATCATATGTGGGAGAATTAAACAAACATGTAATCCATAGTGAAAGACAAAAAATATTTAACTGGCACTGCTGGAATCAATGAATGGTCAAATCATGAAGAGAACTGAAAATGATATTCATTATGTAACGCATGCATCTTTAAAAATCTTAAACAGGAAACAATTTCAGGAATTTAATGTACAAGGGAAACAGTAACACTGTCCATTTTTTCCTTCATTATGACAGGGGTTACCATAAAAATGATGACTCAAACTGAACTGTGAAGGAGGAGCAACCAAAAATTCTAACAATTCTAGCAATTATAACAAAGTTAGAACTGCCTCACTGTGAAAGAGAACATGAGACAGCCAGACGGGACAAAGGAAAGTTTGGGTTCAAGAGATTTGGAAAAATGATATATTTAACCAGAAGGTATTTCTGAGTTTTCTTTTTATGTGGATTGATGTAATATGCTGAGGTTCTGTTTTGCTGAGAGTACTAGGACACTCCTAGAGCAAGGTGAGCATGTCCCTGGGTAAAAAAATCATGATTTTACATAAATGTAGGTACATTATCACACACATGCATGTGACTCCACTGCAGGGTGTGCCACTCCTTTCACCCCTGTGCAGCGTTCTGTAAAATGAAAGCTGTCTCCCACAAGCTGCTGTAAATCACTTGCAAGCAAGGGAAAACTCAGCTATGGATACATAATGACTTTTTCATACATACTTTTTGTTGCTCTCTCTCCGCAGCAATGTTACGTTTTTCTAGTCCCCAGGCTCTCATGAAATCTCGCAGGTAGCCAAATATTGTTCCCACTGCAAACCCCACGAAAGTAAAAACTGCAACATACATTGGTGCCTGCTCAAAGTGCTCAATAAATGTTTTTTTGTAGAGAGTTCCGTTGGACACTCCATTCTTCTGAAAAAACAGAACAGAAACTTGTGATTAATACATTTCATCTCATCACAGCTTAGACCCTTAGACCTCGGGGCAAATCTTTCTCTCTAATTAGGAGAGACATTTAGACTTCACTGTGTCAGCTGGAGACGAGGACCTTTAGCACTGCAGTTGCTATTGACCACTACCAGTATATTCCATTTTCTCTCATGTCCTCAGCTGCAGGTGTCTGCAACACCACTCCCTTGTCTATTTTGAAACACGTGAAACTTAAGAAAGGTTGGCAACGTATTATTGTGCAATTGGACAATTATTTCAGAGGCGATTAAATGGAAACCACAATACTCTGTCTCGCAAGACAGAGCTATAAAAAGGGAAGGGCAGCATTAAAAACTCACCTACACTGTGCCTGACTGCTGCTGGAAGTCTTGTGTAAGCCATTGCAGCAACTAACCTATATAAAATAACAAATCCTGCCTAAAACAGGGCAGCTTTACCACCATGCTCTCCAGACCTGAGGAAGTCTCCAAAACAATTATGATCCCTGCCTTCTATTTCTGCTCTGATTTCGCAAATGTTTTAAATCACATTTTCAGTGACCTCTCCCATAATTCTAAAGGTACTTAAAAACAAATTAGAGAAAGCAAAAGAAAAGCAAAAAAAAAAAAAAAAAAAATAGAAAGAAGACACACAGACAGCCTTGCTTGTTGGAATTAGTGACCCCATTGTGAGCAAATTCTAGAAATTTACATCAGTGTGTGAAAAAAATATTTTGTCATTAAACTATATTAAGCTTTCCATTTTCAAATTACAGAAGCTAAGTTTTTCAATTGCAATATTCACTAGGCTCATCAGATTATTCCTTGGAAGCGTGGCAACTTCTTCTTTCTGCAAAACATGATGCCTTTACAGTCACAGTCTAGTAACAGCCAATCTACTAATTCAAAATTAACAAACTGCAATTCAGAAAAAAATAGTGCCCTGTTTAAAAAAAATCACCAAAACTACCAGCATATGAAGAAATACCATCAATACATTTCTGCCTGTGGGAAGGATGAACTAAAAATGTAGACTACCTAGCTATGTAATGCAGCAAGCTGAAATAGAACATTCATATGAAGAACAATTGCCAATTCACTGTACTTGTAAGGACAGAGTATTATTGATCTTCACATTGCATTCAAATGTCTTTATCCTCACAGGATTTAGATTTCTGTTGTAACTTTCTGGTCCAATCCTGGATTCCCCAAGGGTTTTTGGGGAGAAAAATAAATAAATAAATAAATAAATTAATTAATTAATTAAAAAAAGTATTGTTGGGCACAAGAGAAAATAGAAAAGATGCTAAGGAAACCCAAAAAAGAAAAAAAAAGCTGGTTGGGCTGAACAGAAACACATTTAGACTTTGGAAACATTTATTGCTCTGCAAGGGAGTAGGAATGCAGGGCTGGCTCTCACCATGTGAGGGGACACCTTTGAAGAAATGCTACTCATGCACTCCTACCTCAAGCTAATTGCTCTTTTAGGGCAACCTATTTACCATGAAAAACATTTTATGAGGATGAGTTAAATACATGGTCAAGTCAAATTTCACATGAGTCACAACAGCTGTGTGCACACAGTGATGAGATGAAGTAAATATTTCAGAAAGGATTAAGCTCAGTCCTATCACATTACATTTGCCACGGGCTAAGAGCATATTTATGGTTATCTATGGAACTTCAAGTGGCATTGTAGCTTGATGCTCTTGAATCAATTGTCATCAAGCTATGATGAAGTGATAATGTACCTGAGCTCAGAGGAGAGAGTTAGGATGCTCCTGTTCATCGATTTTATTAAGAAACACTTTATTGCTATAAACCTTATTGGTGAAGCAACAGGAGAGCTCCTATCAGACTTGTGCATTGTGACACCCTTCTTCCACAATAAAGCTCTGCTGTTGTGGAACTGTGATTTCAGCAGGTGCCATTTGATGCAGTCAGTGTGACAGGTGCATTTGAACAGGTAACCACTGCCCCTGTCCTTAATACAAGCAGCTGGCAGTAAAGAGCCCAGGTAGGAGTGAATTACAAAGGATGTGGAGACAGATGTGACCCACATTCTCCAGACTGTGAGGGACACAAGAGTCTTCAAACAGTTAGTACAGGGCTGGGAGAACAAATTCAAAAAACACAGTGACATCCTGTCTGAAAAATAAAGTGAGGAAAACAAAGAGCAATTAATCCATCTCTAGAGTCTCACAAAAAAAGTAAAGAGAGAGTCTCAAGAAAGAATATGCAAACCAAGTGGATTTGCTGCTTCTTGAGAGCGGGAGAGTGGTTGTGGGGATGTTTTTGTGCAGCATTTCTGATCCAAGCATGGGGAATAGGAGTGACTGACTGAGCATCATGAGGATGTGCAGTTTCAGCCAGTCTAAATTGGCTGAATTGGTCAGTGAATGAATGGTTATTTGTCATTTTGCACTACATTGCTGTTGACTTTTTCTATGTCATCATAAAGTTTTATCTCAGAAGAAAGAGGTGGATTTGGAGACCCTGCATTTCGAACAGCAGCCATACAGTGAAGGGAGATGCAATTCAACTGTTGCTGGCCCTGAAATCAAACACAGCAGATTTCCTACAAATGCCTGAAACGATTCAGAGACCATTAGTTACACCATTACACAGCAGGTGCTCTGCTGAACTGGGCACTCACACTGTCCTGTTACCTGTAGTAACACCTGCAGTAGGCACCACATTTTCTACTCCATACCTTCAACTGTGGCAATGAGTTGGGCAAAGATTCTAAAAAATATATGTATTCTCCCAACTTCAGCAATTGGTGGCTTTGAGATTTTATGACTCTAAGACTGTGTTATCACCTTTAATAGTCACCAGGGGATAACTATGAATGTGTTCATCATTTCTGAACCTAAAAATGCTGGGGAAATGAATTGTGACTTTTGATAATTCATTTCATCTGTAAACATGTGTTTCCTTTTTTATAATAAAATTACCTCACAGTGTCATGACAGTTTACTTTGTTTCTGTCTGCTCTGCTTTCCTACACAACCAATTACACAACTCATAATTTTCTACACTTAAATAAATTCTGCCTCTCCATTTGTCTCTTCCCAACCTGGAAGAATCTTAATCTATATAATTCTAGTCCAGTCTCCTTGTCCTTGCATGGATTTAAACCCCAAAAAATAAATGTAAAAATTCTGTATTTTCATGCTCAACTTTCCCTTCACTCTGCAAAGTTCAATAAAACCTTTTTGAGATGTAGAGGATCCAAATTAAAATTGCATACCCCACCTGAGGGCACAATATGGATTTACACATCTGCAAACGATGCTTTGTCTTCTTTTCTGTTGCTTTTTAAAGACTGTTAACATTCTGTTTGCCTTCTTGCCACAGTTCACAGTTTCACCTCTTATGAGTACACATATCCTTCCTCAGTTGCAAAAACAATGAATTTCAAGCACATTGCTATTTGTGCATTCTTGGGACCATTTTCCCTTACAATTAATTCTTAGGTTTTTATTTAGTGACCTGCAATTTCCCCAGCTCTTTTTTCACATTATACACACTGCCAACGAGAAGCTTCTGCAGTGTTTCTTGTTCAAACCTAATTTTGCAGCAACCTGAAGAACTCTGTACTGCCAACACATACTGCCACCTATTTCTCCTCATTCCTTTTTCCACACCACTGATGAAAATATGAGAGAGCACAAGTCCAAAGAGTGATCCCTGGTGGACTCCATTCCCTGCATTTCCCTCATTTCCTTCTCAAAAACTGTTTCCTGGTACCCCTCCTTTCTCTGGCAAAAAGGCCAACACAAGCAGCAGCCCAGAGTTACTCAGCAGCTTTATCTTTGGCTTCCTTTAAAAATCTTGAGTAAATACCCCTTGTGATAGGTTAATCCACAGTTTACTGGCTAGTTTTAAAAATTCTGCCGGCATTTGAAATCAAAATAATTTCTCAGTGGCCTCCCACACAGTAAGTTTACCTTCCAGGCAGCAATGCAGGGAATCTGCTGGTCCAACATAAAGACATGCAACACAGGAAGGCTACAGGTGAAATTCAGAGTATGGATGTTTTACCAAGAAGTTTTACAAGTCTAGGATTTCATCAGCTTCTTGGAAACCAAAAGCACAATCAGGATATGCAACTTTTGTGTGTCGATCCTCTGCTTAGCTGGTTTCCAGCAAGATACTGCAGCAAGAGAATTCCTTGCAGCAAGATTTTGATACCAAGGAAGTCAACAGCGACAGAAATGCAGGAAAGTAGCTTTAAGGACAATACCTCTTAGATTCCCAATTTCTATAACTAGCCACAGTATTTCAAAACTCTCTCCCAATGAAGAACCCCTTCTAAAATGCCTCCAGTTTTTCAAATGGAGAAATCAACTCTGACAACAAATCTCAGAGTGCTGTTAGAATGGACATCAGTATAAAATACTGAATATAAGGGACACAAAATGTTCATCGAAATAGCTTGCTTTAATAATAATGTAAACTCATCTTGAAGTCTATTAAACACACTTCTGGCACCACCTCTACAAGGAAAAGTTACAAAATATATTTGCATTAGCAAAGAAAAAAAAAGGATAGCTATGCAATAGCATGAATAATACTTAAATATTTGTTCACACTACCGTTAAAATTAGGAGATAATTTTTCATTGCATTTAGGTCCTGCAGCCCTTGGAATTGTGCTAATTGGAATGAGCCAGATTTGTCATCAAGGGGAGAGTGAAGAATTGAACAGCACAGAGTGTCACAGTACCAAACCTGTGTGCTGGCCCTGAGTAACTCCCCAGCAAAGAGGTACCCACGTATGCTGGCACAAACTATGAGTAAGAAATGATGAGTAAACCTGTGTGAGTGGAGTGGTATCAAGGAAACCAAGCCCCAAGAACCCACGTTTTCATGCAAGTCTGTTCTACTGAGACAACAAGCTCTAATTAAACATTCTACTGCTATTATGGCCATTTACAATATAGCAGCAGTAGGTACAGAAATAAAACTACTGGGAGAACAATAAAGCCTCTATCTTTAAATATAAGTTCCCTGCTAGGAATAAAATCTGATCCAGAGGTAGACGAAACTTTATGTATGTTTCTGGATCAGATTGTATCAAGTTGTTGCATACAACTTATTAAAAAACAACGCAAGCTGACTGATCTCCATAATGCTTCCCATACAGATATGTATATGAAGAGAGACGTGTTGAAAACTGTGAACCAAGTGTCAGCCACGTTTGCTCAACATCTGACAGACCTACAAGATGACAGGGAAATCTTAAGAGAATTAGGACAGTGTGTTCCTACAGCAAAAAAACGATGGGAGAATAGACATAATGGCTAATGCAACACTCAATTGCTTGCAGACAGTTTGGTCCCAAACAGATGTTTCCTCCCCAGCATTTGAAGAGCACCTGGGACAGGACCCTTGATGTGGATGATTTTAGATGTCCTAAGATGTGTGAGACAGCCACACGGGGAAAGAATTTAAATATCTACATAAATAATGACATAAATGAGTGACAGGATCTAGGGATGCCTGTAATCTTCTGGAGCAGAAGCTGAAGATGGGGCACTACAGGATTCCATTTCAGCCAAGGGAAGGGTATGGCCCAGCTGAATCCCACTCTGAGCTTTCCACTGGATAGTCACAACTTGAAGTGTCTCTGTCTCCTATAGATCATTGCCACCAGAGGGCTGGGTCCCAAAGAATAAAACTGTCAGGTTCTGTGCAAACCCACCAGGCTGACTGTCACAATTAGTATATTTTACTAAAATCACTTAGGAATCCATTAGATACTGGAAGAATCTGGGTGACTGTATGCAGTTCCCAGGAGAAAAATAGAAAGGAAATTAAAATTATGAAATCAGAAGTTCTTTGTAATGAATATACTATTGACACAAATTTAGATTACTTCACAAATCTCCCCACTTACTGGCAATTATATCCTTCATGTTAAATATGTCATTTCTTTTCTACAACAACACATTTCAGATCTTATAGGCTCAAGTTTCTAAACCATAAGGCAAAAATGGCTACATGGGGAATTCATAGATTACTGAGCTATAAAGACAAGACTTAATTAAAAATAGTTGTGAAACTTACAACTCTAGAAGGTGCTAAAATGAAGGTCAGTGCCTCTTGCAATGTGACAAAGCCACAAGAAAGGGGCTGCAACACAAATTGCAAGTAGCAACCAAGCCAAAAAAACTTTAGTTCTTATTAGTGTGCCTGCAGAATCCTGCAGAGACTGATTATTGATTTCTACTGAAATTTCAAGAAAAAAATGTACACCTGGTAGTAATAAAATCAATAAAGACTGAGAGGAAAATCTCCAGAGGGTTTAGGAAACATGAAACACTCTCAAAATTAAGTTAGGAAAACATGGAGTCTTGAACTTGCAGAGATTTAGGATTTAACAATTCAGAAACTCTAAAAACTGTTTACTCCCTGTAACCAGTATTAAATGCTGCTTGTTCTGTTGCTTGAGGTTTGTTTGAGGATTGGTTCTTCACCACACTTCTCACAAGCACCAGGAAATGGCTTTTCATTTGTTAATGAACTGTCATCTAATTGCTGACTAAAAACTTGCAGCTGCTCTTCAAGACAGCACACTACAGGCAAACACCACAAAGGTATGAAAAGACAGGATCTTCACCTTCCAGACTTGCATAACCTTCTCAGCTGAACACAAGTTAAACCCCAACATATTCATCTTGCAGCAATTCTGCCAGCATCAAATAAACAAGTCCTGCAATGCTGACTATGACACTAATACTGTGAAAATACAGATGTGAATGACAAACACATTAGAAACACACTGTGAAATACTGTTATGTAATGAGGAAAAACACTGCCCACACTGTATAATTTTCAGACTAACACTTTACTCTGGGGCTAAAATGATACTTTTGAGTGCAACATAGGAAATTGGGAGGATACAGAAGACTTAGTCATAAATAAAATTCAGGAAGAACATTCAACAGTGGCAAGAGTTCCAAACAAGAAGAAATATGAACTCAGAAAGTACACATTTTATCTTAGTTTTCTAAGTTTTTATTAAGATATAGATATTAATTTAAGAATTGTCTTATCTATCAGAAATTCTAGCCCTGCACACACTACAAGCAACATGCACTCCAGCATCAACAAATGTTTAATTTCAACTGTTAAGAAACGGCTTAAGAAATTGCTGTGTGCAATTTTTGCAAAGCCTACAGGAAACATCAGCATGTGTTTTTATCTTGCATGAATTTAGTCCAGCAGGCAGAACTCCATTGCAGAATGGTCACATCACAGTGTTTGTCAAAAGAAAAGCCATATATAGCTCTTTATAGAAGCTCAAACTACTGCACACAGACTCAGGACAAATCCCAGTAGCAAACCAAGAAAATGCCATCTGATGAAGGGGAGAAAAATAGCAGAAATTACTATTCTGAACTTCAAGGTTCATAAATTACAATATAAACCATAACAGCTACTACCCAATATCAAATAACTAAGGCACTTACATCACACAGTACACGGGAGATTAAAAAAATTGCATGGCAAACTCTTTTCCCAATGGCTTTACGTTTGTGCATTTCAAGCAATAGTAAGAAACACTAGGAAGGAAAAAGAAACATGATTCTCTTATACAGCTGCTGTTCTGCTATTACCCCCAGAAACTTCCAAGTGGCTCAACGTAAATAGGAAGGCACAAGGGCAAAGATGGACATTAATAATTTTAAATTATTAGTGACAAAACAATGAAGTTCACTACCCAAAGAGATACTTACAAACACCAGCAGGTATTTCCTAACCCGACAGCAATTACAGAGCAGGAAGCCAGGCATGTGGGATCAGAGAGAGGTGGATGAAACACCTGGGTTACAGCAATCCCCACACAGTTTGTGGCATCAAGCTACAGCAAGTGTATGCTACGATTTCCAAAGCTTAGGGTAAGTTACAGGATTCACACTGCTTGGCCACATCAGAGTACCTCCTGATCATCCAAATCCTGTGGCTTTGGCTTTAAAAATAAACAAACAAGGTAATGATGAACAGGTATCACTTCAAAGGCTGCCAGCTTTTGCACACCACTGCTGATGGTCTGCTAATAAGGGAAGCTACTTCCAGAAATGACCATTCCATTTAGGAATTAATCCTATGGATCTCACAGACATTTTTTATATGAAACTGTTTGTTGGGATGAGGACTGTAGCTGAATGTAAAGGTTCTCAAGATGTGCTAGCCAGATTGCTAGTGATTTTGGCCAGTGTGGATTCTGACTCAATATCCACATGAAGCAATCCACCAACTCCTACATATTCCCTACACAGTGACTTTGCACCAGAAAATGTTTTAATTAGCCATCAAATTCCTCTCCATGCAAAATTTCCTTGTGAAGAAAATGCTTCATCTTCTGCACTACCTAGCAGAGTGAATCCTCACTGGATCCCAGACCTTTCCCCATTATGTGGCACAACAGCTTCAAACAGGGCCAGGATTTTGCATAGATTTATTAACAAGTTTAATTATGACACACACATTCCCTATCAGAATGGATGTGGCCATGGATGCTGGATCATGCCAAATAAATTGCAAGCTTAAATCTTAAGGTGTTAAACTTCCAGAAGCAGTTTCAGACCATCCTTGGCTCCTGAGATTACAGCACCAGTTTGGATAAAGACTTCTGGAAGTCACAGTACATCCCTTGTTAAAGGAGGGCAAAGGTATTCACACTTCCTATCTGAAAGCTGCATATCATCAGGAAAATTTGCACATTATTTTACTGATTCTGAGAGTTATGCAGATGTTAAGTTGAAACTGTGTGCCTTCCAATACATTCCTATTATTGCAAGGAGTTATCATATTTCAAAAAGGTGATGAAAGAGGAGGTCGCTGCCAATTTTGTTAATGCAATCAGTTCAGCTGGATTTATGCTACCTCCTCCAAGGTAATTAACTACTTTAAAATGATATTTAAATACAAATATCTTGATATACCACAGATGGAGAGGAGAGAGAGATAAGAAACTCCATAACAAAAAACCCCAGCGGGGTAAGCAAAATTTCTCATGAACAGCTGAGAAAGAGGCAATCAAATTTGTGCTGCTAGCTTGAGAGACAGGGGGATTAAAAACTCAGTAGGAAGATGAACATCTGGGCAGACAAGGTCCACCTCCGACCTAGGAGAAGAATTCTGCATCAAAAGAGAGCCTTAGGGTGAAAAAAATCAGAATAAATTAAGGCATAGCACACAGATTTGTAGGACAAGATTTTGAGCAAAATGAAGAAGTGCCCATCCTATGAACATGACAAGAAAATGAAAAGCTTGACACCTTCAAACACAACTGAAGCTGTTTTAAGCAAGAAGACAAATGCTCATTTAGCCAATCACTGGGCAACCAGGCAGCAGTGACCACAGCTAATTAAAGTCAGTTGCCCTATACCAAAGGCAGCATCACAACTGCATGTGCATGTGACCAAATCACTGCACCATTTAATTTAACAGCATCATGAGGGCTGCCAGCCCACCTATCATCAAAGTGTACTCAGGGAACCCCAGTCCAGAGTCACCCAGACTCCCCAGCTCGTGCCATAGTGCAGAAAACCTACATAGTTTAACCAGTGACAGCCAATTGATTTTGTCTTTTTCACCTAAAAATCTACAGAAGCAGTAACATCCTTCTCTAGCTATTTTTTTTTAAATTTGAAAATGATCAAGAAAAGGCAGTTTCAATCTGTTATGGTTAAGTAGTGCCCACACCTATACCTATGAGAAACTCACAGCTGGATGCCTCCAGGTACAATAGTTCTGCAAGAGGCTGTTTCCTCTTCCCACCAATTTCAATTTCTGCCTTGTACAGCTGGAAGAGATGATCTTGGCCTATACAGCTTCTTAATGGCTATTTAATTGCTATGACGTTAATTAACTATCATTAAATTGACTAATTCAATCAGAGCTCAAAAATTTTTAATTTTACTTCAATTGCTTTAAGATCAATAGAAAGGAATCTAGAAATAAATTGATGCTTTTAAAAAAAAAACTCCATTATACATTGAAATGGTCTTTACAAGTTGTTCCAGTAATTATCTAAGTCATAACACTGAATATGAGAACTGCTGGCTTTCTCTCATTTGAACCTTCTGTAACTCTCCAGGTTTGCAGAAACACCCTTAAAAATAAATGCTCTCCTCAGATTTTTTAGCAGTCTAGACTGCTAGCCAAAAAGGGAAGTCCTCACCCCACCATGCACTGATTTGCACCAGTGGATCAATGCCTAGAGGTAAACACCCAGAGCCTGTGGTTCTTGGCTGAAAAGGCAAGGGTTAGGAAAAAGAAGCATACAAGAAATTCAAGAGACAAAAATCAGGTGCAAGAATACTGAGGGAAAGGGGTGGCTGAAGTGTTTTGTTTTTTCAGCAGAGAAAGACACCTTTTCAAATGCATAGCAAAAAGGAAAAAGTCAATTGAATTAGCCTTTGCATTTGAACGAGCTTAACCTTTTTTTTTTTTTTTTTAAGAAAGCAATGGCCTACTCCCTCATGTAACCCCTCTGTCTGCCAGTACCCTTCTACTAAAGCTTTTGAGCTCACTGAGCAATTTCAATCAAATCTGACAAGGCCTTCAGGATATCAACTTTTCTAAAAGCTTCAGGAAAATGTGACCTTAATAGCACAAGGGGATGCAAATCCCTGAACTGAAGGACAGGCAGCAATAACTTGGATCTTCAGCCATTTTTGGAGTGAATTACAGGAGCACAATTGTAATAACCATGAACCAGTATTTGCTTATGTCTGAACAAGGTTCAGCCCTTTCTGCCTCTTGCCCCTCTGGAAAGAAAGGATGTGGTAGGCAAGCTGGGATGTTCCAGGGTGGTAGAAGATGTTGGATATGTAACAACATGAAATCACTGCTGGTGGAAAAAAAAAAAAAGATTTACAGGTATTTCACAAGTCTTCCCCTTACCTCCATTATTATTTCTTCCCACATTGCCATGGGGCAAATTGGAAGACAATACTCAAAATATTGCTGCACTTTGGAAGTAATTTCAGGAGACATTACGGTGCATTAACTCAGAGTTTTCATTTATACTGATCATAAAATGGTAGAAATCAAGGGACTTAGGAAAGGCAGGAAATGGAAGAGCAGAATCACAGATTTCAGGAGAGCTTGGCTGTACTCAGAAGCAGCAGATATTGCTAAGGAAGCAATATTAAAAGTCAAAGGAGTTAGAGAAAAAAACAGCCCTCTCTGAAGAAGCTCACGTTAAGGGCAAAAGGACAAACCATTGCAGAGCTGCTAAGCAGTATTAATGCAGGTCTCAGCTGAAGTGTCCATCCAGCTTCAGACACTGCTTTTTGAGAAAGAAGTGGTGAACCAGATGGAGAGAACTGGGAAAAGAAGCATAAAGTCTGGTCAAGTAAGTTATGAGGAAAGAATGGGCAAATTTGAATTGTCCAGTTTAAAGAGAAGAGAAAACCCTAATGACTGGCAGCCTGAGAGTCTTCAAACATGTAAAAAATAACTGCAGAAGAAAGAGAGTACTCTGTGTTCTGTTAAGCATCAATATGCTTAAATTACAGCCAAAGTGACCTAAATCAGGCGTTAGGAAGACCTTTGTACTGATAAAATCAGTTAAATGTGAATCTAGAGCAATGGAGATGTTTAAGATGGACATAAACCTCTGGTTGGGACATTTTATGTAAAAGCAAAGCTAATATTGTCTAGTAGAAGACAACAGAAACAGTGCTGTCAGTCTTAACAAAACCCCAAAAGAGTGGCACATCTTATGAGCTAAGAGGCTCCAGAACAGCCTTCAAGATATTCCAGCAGAAAGCCAGCCCTGGATAGAACTTACTTGCAGAAATGGACTAGATGACATCTCAAAGTACTTTAAAGCCTCACATTCTATTTTCCTACTTACCTGACATTCATAAACCTCACTGTGACATGAAATGTGGAACAGAAATGACGGAGAACTGCAAGAACAGCTGATACATATTTTCAGAGGGTGAAACATAAGCAGATAGAGGGAACCTCTGACTCACAGAACTGGAAGACAGAAACAGGTATACAGACTTTCTGCTTAAAATTAAAATAAAATTAATATTACTCTGACTCTAGGAAACTGTTGATGTTTGGAAAACTTAAATCTGTTCAGCACACTTCACAAATCTGTGTAACAAAAAGTCCATACAGATATTTTTTCCCTCTTTTGTGGATGAACAAAACCCCTCTTATCTTCACCTCATTAACAGCTTTACAAATCACCATTCTAGTAGATCAGTCTTCTGAAAGAGATGATAATGTTTGACTTTCCATTAGGATACCACTTTGGTACACACATTTGTGCCTGTGCTCCTAAATTTAGGAAGTAGAGAGATAGAGCAAGAGAAGTTGGCAAAGCAAAGACCAGGCAGGGTCATCTAGAAGGATGTGCTGGAGCTCTGATCACAAACACACTCTCCTGAGCTACCTGATATGTTTCAAGAGCAACAGAAGATGCCTGCACACCAATCTGATTTCTTGTCAGCACAACCCAAAAGGAAGGCTCACGTAAAAGGAATGTAGTTTTAAAGCCCATTAAAATGTAAAGATTTTAAAATACCAGTAAAGTGGTCTCCTTCTGAAAAAAAGAAGTTACTGTTTAAACTTATACACTATAAGCAAGTAACAGTAAAACTTCACTCAGAAAGTAAATAAACCTTTTTCAGAAGACCTCATGTTTTACCTCTACCCTTCCATGTCTGCAGAAAACATCCCCAAAAAAATACAAACCTGACCACAAGAGAAATGTTGAGCCCTTCTATAACTGCTGCTACAAATGTATTTCTGCAATGAGGCAAATAATGAGCAATGACAAAAAGTGTCAGTGTCTCTCTCAGCTGCAGTGGGGAGAAGTCTGAAATTTGTTCTGACACCTTTAGTTTGTCCAGGAACTCCCCTGAGAGGATGAACTACATCCTAACAGCCTACCATCCAGCAGAGAAAAATATAATTTACTTGTAAAACACGTCAACATGTCCAAAACTATCCCTGTAGCATGTTCCATGGTAGAAATCAGTTAATAAAGAATGAATAAAGTTCAGCTATAATGGGGAAAAAAAACCCCAACAAACTACCTGAGGTTCCACAACAGAAACTCCTAGCAAAATTTGTCTAAGGAGACACTCCTGCAGGTAATATTTAGAGGTTTCAGACATAATGCTTCATAGTAAATTCTGAAATAATATTAGTATACTCTGATAACTCCTTCTTTTACATTCTTTCCCAGTCCACAGGGAAAGCTGGGCACTCCTCTCATACTCAGTATGAAATTAATCATAATTAAGACATTTTATGTGCCCATCCTGATAGCTCCCTTGGGGACTAATGGAACAACATCAGCCTGTGTAAAAAATGTCAGTTGATACAAAATCAAGAATGGCAAGAGGGACATGCAGAACAACTACCGTAATTCAAGAATATCCCCCTCTGAAGACCAAGTTCATGCTAGATAGTATTGTTGTCTCTTTTCTCACCCTTCTTTTTTCTTGATTTTCATGGATCAAAGCTAATCTCTTAAAGCTGCTGGAAGATAGCAAGTATAGCATGAGCAGTTTACATAAAGGTCTGCCTTCACCAATGCATTTCTGCTTTATTCTCACAGAATCACTGCAAGGCAAAGCACGAGGTAAAATCCAGTATCCCCTGTTATTTGTTTATGAACAAAACAGATTAGAATTTCATTTAAAAATGAACCAATGGAGGAGTATCCAAATTGGGATTCTATCAGCCAAGGACTAAGGTTGCTTCCTACACAGAGAGAACTGAAAATGCAACAGAAGATCTACAGGAAGATACAGAAAGGAAATATAATTATGCTTAAGGTTCAGATTAACACATAGGTCTTGACTGGAATGGAATGTAAAATCTTTAAAGTATCTTCACTCAGGTGCATCACACCACATAGATTATTTACATTAAAACAGAACATAACCCCTGGGGGAATAAATCCATGCCAGGAATGGAAAATATTTGACACAGGCATTCCTGCAGTGTCAGGAGAAAAGATCACAGACCACAGAATTTTGAAATATTTCTATTTTCTGTGGGAGCCATTCCAAAAATCTGACCACTTAGTTTGCAAAGCCTAGTGGAATTACTTTGAAATTCCATATATGCCCCTTTGACTCTGCAGTGAACTAGAGTTAAGTGCTAACAACTTCTTCCTGTGTTACAAATCTCAGTAGAATAATGTGGAAGTCACATTCCTACACAAACACCTACAATTCTGTCCTCATTTCCTAAGATCCATCTCAGTGCCACACTGCCCTCAAATCTGCTTTTGGTATCTTTTGAGATGTGCTGCACAGGACACCACATTTCCCCAGAAACCACTACAAGTTTGGAGCTAGTAAGAAAATTTTTTAAAAGTTAAATGTATCTTTGAAGAATGTACGGCAAAATGGGTTGAAGCACTCTTACAGACTCAAACAAACTGAGAAAGGTGTTGCAAGCAGTTACCAAAGAGGTTGTCCTAGAGTTTTCCTAACGGGAGGATGGAATAGAGCTGGAGGCAGCAGCCACTGCTGCTTCTGTTTTAAATGTTCATCCAACATTTAAATACTAAAGTATTTAACTTCTGAGTATCCCACTCTAGTCAATACACATGCTGGCTGCGAAATTATTGGTGATTCTGCAGCTACCCACTTTCCAGTCTTACTTCTTCGCTATTTATGAAAAAAAGAATAAAAAAAGCAAATCGACTCCCTTCAAGACCGCAGCTGCTTACAGAACTCCATGCTCCCTTCTACCCTTGGTTCCTGGCCGTCGTCGTGGCTGAGATCACCTGCCCCAGCCTCAACCCATCCACCTTTCACCTGCTGCTGCCTGCCGTGGCCTCCGTGGCCGCGGGCTATGCGCGCACCCCCAGCGCAGCCGGCACGCCCCTGACCCAGTTCTCAGAGCGCATTTCGCTCCCTGGGGCAGCTCCGCCTCCCTGAGCCCAGCATCACCGCTCTGCTGAGCTCTGCTCAGCTCTGCTGACTGCAGCTCGGCACAGCCCAGCCGGCCTGACCCGCCGGTCCGACCGCTGCTTTATCTCACTCCCTCGTTTGCAGGCCCTCTGTCACTTGGGAGGGAGCTCTTTGTCCCTCCACTGCCTCCGACTGCACTGACCTGGGCTGGAAAGTGAGAACGAGTTACAGCAGGCCAGCTGTGATTCCTCGTCCCTGATACTGACACCCGAATAATTACAGATTGCTGCAGGTATGAGTGTCTCATGTCCAAGTGTGTCTTTCCCAGGTGTGAAAGTGGCACCTAAACCGGAGTGTTTGTTTGTAGTTGTAACCTGCATGGCTTATGACACAAGCAGCTTTGTATCCAGCTGATGATCACCCTTAACACAGAATTAACCAGTATTAGGTAAATCAGATATCAGGTAGCTTGAGAATTGATTTTCCTAATGCAAAAGTGACCAGTATCCATGCAAAAAGACCTGTCCTATTTCTGGCAGCTTCTGAGACATCCTTGCCTTTCAAAGCCTTGCATGTGCATGCATTTTTTTTTATTCCTTCCATCTCCCCCACCCGAATGAGTTCTCTTTTCAAAACTCAGAATGCTTCAATGCACTGCTAATGTTCTTACCTACTCAACTCTTAAAACACTCTTGCTTATGAGCTCTGCTAAACCTTACATGCTGAACAATATGGACTGAAGAAACCCTCCAAAATCACCAATTCCTACTCAGTTTTGCAATGATCTGTCGGAAAATGTGACTAGATAAAGCACAGGTGTGTCAGCTTGTTTTAACCATGGCTAAATGAGACTAATAAAGAAACAAGACTCCAGCATCTGCTTCAAGTTAAGAAAAATATTCCTTTATCCAATAGCATAGAAAGTAACACTGGCTCATTTGCCTCTACCACAAGTTTCAAGAAATTGTGTCAGAAGATTTATCATTAGGCTTGGTAAATCCTTTTATCACCATAATCTCATAGATAAAGCAGTTTCCTATTCCAAGAAGATACAGCTGGCAAATGTGATTTGTTACCCATGATCGATGCCCATCTCTGTTACCTCTGCTGAAATACTGCATTGCAAACCCTGCATGAATCCTGTGGAAAATATCTCTTTTTTTTTTAATTTTTATTTTTGGCTACACATCTAAGTGGGGATGTAGCACAGCCAAGAATGCCACACACTGTGCAGCAGTGATTGGATGCAGCCTTGAAATGTAGCCATAAACCAGGAAGATGAAGAGGGCTGGAAAAAAGAAATATAGGAGTAAGCAGCAAACAGTGGAGTCTGTGAACAAATTATTGTCAGTCAACCATGGTGGTTACTTATTGAGAAGTGTCAGAGTGCAGAGATGTTTTGATTAGCTTCTCCAGCAAAAAATCACTCAATAAAAACAGAAAACTAAAGAACCCTCAAACCATCCTCTGTCAGTCTTTTCCTGCTATATTTTAAAGGCACAAGCCTTCTTGGATATTTGGTTAAAAGCTGTTTAAAGTCTTTCCATACTATTCAAGTCATTCTGTGTGTAGTCCTGAAAAATGAAATATTCTCATCGAGTTCATGTTCATTTCAAGGTGGAAGTATTCAAAGCCCTCTAAAATGCCTGTCCATCAACCTCCAGCCTGAGCTTACTCAAATTGCCTGTCACAGAGTGAGAGGTTTGCATTTCTGTCTTTAAGCTGCTGTCCTGAAATACAGCTCCAGCGAGAATGCTGTTGCTGAGCAGGTGAGATACCTGATCAACAGGAGGTGAACTGAAATCACACAGCCCTTGTGAGCAGCAGAAACACCAGCCAGGCCACAATGATGAGTTTGGAACTGCCCCTCTCTGGATCAGACTGCTCTAAAGATGAAGAACTGATGCCTGACTGGTTAGAACTGAATTACAGAAAACCAATAAGGTTTTACATGAACTCAAGTTTCATCTGTAGATAGACTGGTGGGACAGAAATGTCCCATGAGAAATGACACCAAGACACATTTCTCCATCCTGACTTAGTAGCATCAACTAGAACACGAGACAGGGCAGCTGCTTTACACAATACTGATGACAAATCACTGATATTTGAAAAGTGGGAGACTGATAAAAACCCCTGTCCTTAATGGACACTGATCCCATGTGTACCAAATAGTTTACAAGAAGAGAACAAAATAAAATGTCTTTATCTCAGAAAGTTTATGGACTAAAAATATTCTGGAGAAATGCAATGGTAAGATACACAGCATGCAGAGGTAAACAGAGCACTGTGAGCTCTGGGAATAATAAATTCTGGGGTTTTTTATGTGTGTCTGGTGCTGGCTGACTTTGATGTCAAACAAAGGAACACACTGACAGAAGCTTCTTTCTTATTTGGAGCAGTTCAAATCTCCTTTCTGCTGCCGACTGCCCAGGTCACTGGAGGAATGAGTTCACACTGCAGCTTCTGTTATTTCAGCAGGGAAGGTGCCAGGCCTTTGTCCTGTGTCCAAAAGCCTACTTAAAGCAAAGAGTGGATGATAGGAAAATGGCTCACGAGTTCACAAGCTTTTAAGGAGTTGACAGATAGACAGCATCACTAAATAAGTTTTGTTTCTTTAGGAAACCAGCCAAGATTTTTTAATGCTACCATGCTGAAAGCTCAAAGTATGTAGGTGGGTTTTTTCCCCTCATATAACACTCCTCTTCCCCAATCACATATATTTCAGACACCTATAAAGTGTTCATTGGGGAATAAAACCAAATATGCCTACCTGATGTTTTAAGAATCTGCATAACTTGCCACTGATTGATTTTTTTTTCCTGTAGATGTTAACATCTTTATAACAAAATCACAAGGTTACAACACTGTTTCTCAGCAGGTACACATTGAAACAGTCAAAAAAGCCCAAGTCTCTGATAATGATACCAAAAAACCACATTGAAATCATGCTTCAATTTACTGAAATAAACCCAGGTGATTCTCAGCCCACATGCAAGAACTCTAAAGGTCTTTGATTATACTGAATCACAGATATAAAAACCTGCTAGTGTCACCTTATCTCTGCAAATTTTAAAATGATTTCTACCTATTGGTAGGTAAAGCTAACTTTTACCTTCTGACTTGATTGATTTAATTATGCTGTGGTGCAAGCATAAGGAAGTTAATACAAGATTTTCAAGAGTGTAAATGAATGGATACTTTGGGTTGGGGATGAGATGGAAGCTGCCAGAGCTCCATTTTTGATCTGTCATGCTTGGTAATGCTGTCTTGTTTATTACTAGCAGAGTGTCTGCTGAGTTCCATTCTTGCATAACCTCCAGAGATGGATCTCTGATGCAAAACCCAGAGTGATTTCTTTACCAAATCAAAGAGGTGATGACAGGGCTTCATTTGGAGAGAAAGACAGTGAAGAGAAGAGATTTCTCTCATCTCAACAGAAATGTAGTAAGAGCCAAGATGCTGATGAAGTGCAGAGAACAGCTTGCTGGAAAGGGACAGGTGACCTTGTGTGCTTGGGAAGACACCACGCATGGAGGGAGGTGGAATGATCTTGCAGACATTACTTTATGCTGAAAACTGCTGCTGTAACAACACATCCTCTGCTGGAGGACCAAGGGGCCAGCCTGATCAGCTCCCCATTCCTACAATAGACATGTGGAGAAAAAAAAGCCTCCCTCAAGTCCTTCTTGATCCTGAATGTCTTTGGCTCAAGACACTCATCGCATGCACAATTTTATTTCTTTACCTTTCACTGGTGAGCAAGAGATGCAAGGAGGTAAATTAATTCCTCTTCAGGGAGGTAATAAATTACACATCTTCTTGGACAAAAGGTTCAACCCAAGGTGAAACCAGATTTTATTAAAGCTGCTCTTCAGTTCCCAAAGCACAAGTCTCCTGTCTCAGGACACAGCCTCACAATTATTTTGCCAAGCCTTGCTAGTGCTCATAGCACATCCAATAGTTCACACTATGCACATAAACATATCAGTTCCATTAGTATGCATCTGAAAATAGACACAAATTATGCAATTGATACATTTTCTATCCCTTGAAAACAGATTTTAAGAGAAAGCAATTGGACTTGGCATGTATCAACAGTATACTTGCCACAGAATGAAAAACAGAAATACTAACTTTTTTCTTTAAAAGTTGCAGATTTTGGCAGACATTTTTGTTTTGGAATCTCTACTTCCTGCTTGGTTGTGGGTAAGAAATAGATTTAAGAAGCAAAGGTTGTAAGTTCAACTTGAAAAGGCACTATTAAAATATGTATTGAGAGCCAAAAAGTAACAATAGACAAGTTTTGCCCACCTGGGATTCTTCAAAGATCATTTGATAAAGTAATTTCTTATTTGCTAACTTGGGATAAAACTGGATAAAAATGAGAATCTGCTTTGTAACACCCCTTACCCCTTATTTACCCACAGATGCACCAATCCAATACTTAAAGGCTTATTTCCCCAGGAGTTTTTTTTGTAACCTAAAGCAAGCAGAAAGAAACCAAGGATGAGGCCCACAGGGGAAGGTGATTGTGATTAGAAGAGAGGAAAAGGGGTGGAGATTGCATCAAAACTATATGAACAGAGTTTTGTTTCCTTTCTGATCAAAATAGAACAATCAAAAGCCAAGAAGATTTCCCCCTTCAAGATTAACACACCCTTATATCTGCTAGAATCTCCCAGACACTTTTACCACCCACATATGCAAACAAAAAAGCTGTTTATTTAACAGTGATGCAGGTAAAATATTGAAATTTATGTAGGAGTAAATTATAAAGACCCTTACAAATTTAGGAGTAATTTATAAAGACCCTTCTATACAGAAGAGATTACTTCAAGAGAGTTGCAGACACACATTTTGTGCCAGAGACAAAGTAAAATGTTCCCTCTGAGCATGACTGGTGTCAAGAGATTACTGGAAATTCAAAAGCTCAGACTTGGAAACTTGCATGAACATGATCTCAAAAAGCAGGGAAAACATGATTTTTCAAATGCTTTCTTGGACCATGAAATGCCTCCAAAAAATCCTGTTCACTTTGAATGGTTTTGTAGTTTGGTGTGGGGATCTGTGTAGCACCTGAAGTTTTGAGGTTGGTCAGCAGGAGATGCATTCAATCCCATCACAGGGCTGGGATTCTTTCAGGGAATGGCTGACAATGAGGTACAATGTGACAGCCACAGGTGGTCTGAAATTTATTTCTCAAGTCTTAAATTTATTTCCCTGCTTCCAAGGTCTCATGTAAATCCCTACAGACACGTGGCTGCTAGGACTGGGTGGAAATATCTGTGTCCTGCCCTCTCCAGGCAGAGCTGTGTCTGGTCTCTACAGATCTCCCCCACTGCAATGGGCATAAGAACCTGACTGCAGCTTACCTTTACCTGCAGAAGTGCAGCGTGGTGACAACAGGGCAAGAAATGTTCCTTTCAGAAGATAACAAAGTATTGTGGAAACAAAAGGAATGGGCAGGAAATGGAAATTCCAAGCCAGATTGAGGCATTCTCCTGAAGAACAGCCCCAGGAAGCTCAAGAACATACAAATTGGCTGCTGTGACTCCAGGTGCAGGTTGAGAGCTCTGGACTGTGAGATTAGGCAGGCTGAAGTCTCAGATAGCTACATGTGAGTCACAGGGAGAGATGCATGGCAGCTCTTTGGGCCGTATGAATCAGCAGCAGCAAGAGGGAAGCAGAAACTCAAATGGAAATTCCTGGAGGAAGCAGAGTGCAGCATCACGTCAGCTGAAATGGATACGAGTCTCAGCTCTGCATCTCAAGTTTGGCTTTCTGTGTTTCTTTTTTAGGCAAATAAATCCTCATGTCTTGGTAGGCTGAGGGAGAAGACCGAATTTTTTGGAAGAGGGGGAAATGACAGAGCACGTACCTGTGCTTGATCAAATAAATGAAGGCAAGGATACAGGTGACTGACTTCCAAAAAAAACCCCTGAGATGATCAGTAGAACAGATAAGGCATTGCTGTGTTACATCTACACTGAGTGTTCTAGAAATTCAAAATACTTTAGGTGGGAGAAAGACACCTGGCCAGAAGAGGTTACTACAAATGTTACTTTGTTCTGAAGATGTGGGTGTACACAGATGGCATCTACCCTGGAAATCCAGCTCTTCACCTCGCAGTTTTATACTAAAGGTATCTCACAGAATGTTCTGGTCACCTGTCTGAATTCATCTCTCTTCAAGTGCAGAACACTCCAGTTCCTCTTCAGTCTGGCACTCAGCACTGCTGGTCCTGCTGCCTGCTCTTCTCCTAAAGTGACGTTTTTCTTCCCAATTCAATCTCCATGCCACAATGACAGCTCTCTCAGACAATAGCCTCACAAAATTCCTGGCTGGGTTGCCTTCTCAAAGCATTTTCTGTGGAAAAATTAGCTGCCCAGGAATGGCAGGAATTCTCTGGCTGAGCCATTGGTCATTGTAGGGAAATTTAATTTCCTGCTTTGCTGCTTAATGCCACAGTCCTAGCCACAACAAACGTTACTTTTCTTTAAAAAGAAAGTAAAAAGCCAATAATCCACAAGAGAGTTCATATGTCTGTTGGCAGAAGAAACAGACCTGCATATCATGATGAATTAGGATCTTTATGGTTGGCTTGTACCCTATAAACCAGGGTTTGAGACACCACTGCACACATGCAAAGAGCGAGCTGTGAGAGAGGCAGCACGATGCTAAACATTTTTTTTGGTGAAAATTGGAGATTTTATAGAAACTGTGGGAACATAACAGAAGGTTGTTGAGGAGAATTATAAACATGCTGAAGTGATCTGCAGTTGAGGTGTAGAAAAACACATATATTACACAAATTCTTGCTTAGCTTTATGTGTTGGGTAAGTTCAGTGTCTGTGTTTCAGTAACAAAGGCCTGAGATGGACTTACAGGCATTCAGTTGAACATGCCTGAGATTCCTCCCCTGCTGTGGGAAAGATTGAAGCAGGGAGGTAATCTACACCTGTGAGAATTCCTGAAACACAGGTGGAAACAGCAGGTTCAGAGATCCTCTGGCGCAGAGCAAGCAAGACCTGAGCTCTCTGGTGTCCCTGCTTGCTCATGTAGCTCCACCCGGGTGCTGCTTGGGGGATCCCTAGTTTGACAAGGCAATGGAAATAAATTCACTCTCTTCATTTCATTCAGTGGTCATCCCTGGCTCCTGTATATGCCAGCTCACACAGAGACCCAAACAGGCCCTAAGCAGCCATTATCTTATCATTCTGCTCATTATAATTCATGAACTTGCTTCTGCAGTGGAACACATCCAGCCACATCCCTCGCTGGCAGTGCAGGCGGAAGACGCATTTCACCTTTCTCAATTCTGAAAGCCAGACCGCCACTTAAAGCTTGCAAAGGTAATTAATTCTCATGCTGAAGGGATGTTAATAGGCAGGCAATGGCACTGGCCACGCCATGGCTTTCTATTACTAATTACCTCTATTGAGCACGAATAAGCTGCTTGCCAGGTAACTATTCATAGAAGCCCAGCTGGGCTTCTGCATCCATTCCATCCATTTCTGGATCGCTGCTGCTGACTCACCACAGAAATGCTGCCTCCTTGCACCAAAAGGTCACAGACTCACTTCAACTGGATGGTCTCTGTTTCATCTTCACATTCAAAGGCAGGTCAACACCGAATTCCCAGCAGGATGCTCAGGGTTTTGCCCAGCTGAGCTCTGAAAGGCTCCATGTGTCCCATTGCTGTTACCTTTATCTTGATTCCCACTCCCCCTCCACACACATGAAACCCCTCCAGCCTGCAGGCAGAGCAAGAACCATTAACCACCACCCTCTGAGCCTGATGACCCAGCCAGTTATTACCCACAGTCTGCCCATTGAGACCATAATGTCCCAAGCAGCACCAATGTGTGGCCAATGTCAAGGTAGTGACATCTATCACTCACCTCTCATACACAAATCTAGTCACCTCAGCACAGGAGACAGTCAGCCAAACATTCTTTATCTCTGGTACATCTATGCCTGCTGTCCCAAATCACCTTTCCCTCTATGCTCCCAGAAGCAATCTTTGCTAGAAATGCTCTGCTTTTTGAAGACAAGGTGGGACATTTGTCTTAAGTTATCAGGGATCTTTGTCACCTGGGAGCTTTCAAAGCTGACAGTGTGTGATATCAGTGTGGTATCACCTTCCACGTGTGAGCGCTTCCCTCCTCATCCCACACCCTTGCATGGGTTGCGATTTCTCAAGAGATCCATGACTCAACCTTCTTTCACTGCTGGTAGTTTGACAGCACAGAGGCTTGGAAGACTTTGACGGTGAAAAGTGAGGCAAAGAAAGCACAGAGCACACCTTACCTGCACCTGTGGTCACTAAGTCATCCCCCCCCTTTGTTGATGGGACACGTTTTCCTTGTTTATTCATCTACTGCTAACGTAGCAGTGAGAGCTGTTCTTGCTTCCCTTGATATTCCCTGCAAATGTTGACTCCGGGAGATCTCTGGCTTTCCTAATGCCACCCCTACATGCCCCCAGAATGTTTCAAAATTCCATTTTCAAAGGCCATTCCTCTTTATACCTCTTGCATACTACTTAACTTTTGCACTGGAGCTCAAGTCATGGACTGTGTGTGTAGCTAAGCCAGTCTCCCAACACATTTGCTTGCTTTCATGAGTAGAAGGATGAGCTGTTACTGTGCTAAGAGGAGGCTGACCTTAAAGACCTGACACGCTGAATCTTTCAAGCCAAAGTAAATTACTATCTGCTATTTCTGTCAGGGCTTTACCTTCCAAAAGTTAATTACCTGAATACAGAGATTTCCAGGTGGTAAGAGGGTAATGACTTTAGACCAACCTTATATATTGAGCTATGTGAAAAATCTCAGCCTTGCATGTGAAGTCTCATGCTCAAAGCATTGCTACAAGAGTCAGAGACTGTTACATTGCCCACACAGTGGTGACACCTCGGCTGCAGAGAGATGTCCTCAGTGTTTCCTGCTTCCAATGCATTGAGCTCATCACATAGCAGGGCAGATGACAGAAACAAGGGCGTGGACCCGAGACCTGTGATTATTATCTGAGAGTGCAGGTGCAAAGCAATGCATTTCTCAGGCTTGAAACCAAGGAGAAAAGGAGGCAGGACCTGAGGATGAGGAGGTTGTATCTGTCGTGCAGCTGAAGCAACAGGTACAGTAATTGGCAGAGAGTTTGACTGGAAACCAAATTTCATATTTTTTCCTGTTGTCACTGTAGCTACGAAACTCAAAGGGCAAATTGGAACTGCACTTTCCATGAACACATGCACAATGGAAATGTCCAAAATCCTGAGCTGCTGCAAGTGAAACAGGCCGGGCCCAATGAAGTTCCCTTTCAATTTGTTTTTACCCAAACCAATATCAAAATATGAACATAATTTCAGACAAAAACCTATTACGTTGGTAGATCGTGGCTGCACAACTGGTGCTGCAAACAACTGGAAAGGCCTGATCAGCCTAAACCCTCTCTCCTTGCTCTTCCCTTATTAATAACCCTTATTGCTTGACTCTGATTGTGGGAATTAGTTTATTTTTTTTCCTACCATACTCTTTTGCATTTATGTTGAGTATGCATCTAAAGTATCTCATTACACCAGGTTTGCAAAAACACTTGAAGTGCTGTCTGTATTTGTGAGGACAGAGCAAAGAAATCACAGGAGGCCTTTAAAACATACAAGAAAGTTACTCCCATGAGAACGGTTGCATGGCATATTCCTTTCATGACTCTCTTTCTGATCAATCTGCATTTTCTTTAAGATTCTAATTAGGGAATAAATGACATTGTAGAGCAGAAAAGAGAGGAAGAAAACTGAGGAGCCACAAGAAAGGAAGGGACTGAGACTGGATGCTGGAATATTGAACCAAAGAGGTAAGTACAACAGCTAGGAGGAGGTCCAGATGTCACAGGACAGACGTTAAACATAAACAGTTTCTCAATTTTAGAGCCCCCAAATGTTGGAGACTATCACATTTTTGGGCCATCAGATAAGTGGGGCAGATGTTACTGGGTCATCCCAGGCTCTTTTTTGCTTTCACACAGGAGCTTGAAATCCCTGGAAAAGCCTATAGTCTTGTTGACTACACGTTTCTTCCAAGCCACTGCCATTCTCAGTGCAGAACATCAAAATAATGAGTTTACAAATAACTGTATAATGTCTTGGAGGCTACTGCATCCAAGGAAATAATCTATTGAAGAAATGGAACTGTAGCATGTGTTTTATAGGGAAAAAAGTTTCCACTAGACAAACACATTTATTGTTTTAAAAATCCAATGTCCCCTATTACTGGTACCCAATCAACAGCAATATAACAGCAAAGAAACCATCACAAGAAAATACCAACTCCTGGCCAATACAGCTACATAAATAAATAGGTTAGCTACTGAATTGTGCTTTGGGTAAAGGCAAGACCAGACTGGGTTCTGGAAGAACATGAAGCATCTGTCTCTGTTAGAAGCACTAACAAAGTGGAAGGCATGGTCTGCAACCCACCTCCCAAAGTTCAGGTCTTACTGTGGCCCAGCTTCCACAGAATATCTGGAGGCAGCATGGCTGTGGGGACACGGTTAAGCCTGATGTCCATTAGTTCATGGAGAGTCTGTGCTATCAGTTAGAATTGAGTGAATCAGACTTAAAACAATCACAGGAGTTATTGGAACAAGTAGTCCCACCCCAAAGCACTCCAGCACTTCCCCAAAAAGCAGCAGCTTCTCTTCTGGTAGGATGCTTCACTGCTTCTTTATCACTCAGCTCCCTCCTTTCTGACCTTGGTATGCCACAGATTGCTAGAAGCAAAGACAGCCTCCCTGCTCCCCCACATTTGATCACCTCTAATTACCTTTCCCAACCCATTAAACAAAATCCTTTCTTTAGAAACCCGGGGGGTTCTGTGGTATCAGAATTGCTTCTCTATTTCTGTCAAGCACACACAGACACAAAATGTTGTTACATCATTAAGATGCAAAACACATTGTTCTTGAGCAAGTGTTTTCAAAAGCAATGTTTCCAAAGCCAGCATTTCCAGAAGCCAATGCTTCCTGGGGGCTCCCTTGGAAGAGAAGGGTTTATAGAGCTGATTTCTGCAAAGCCTGATGTGCCAGTCAGTCAGTTGTGCAAAACTATTGCTATAGGCTTGGAAGCCTTCACTGTGCCATTCTCTCACTGCAGTCTCTGCACCAGGTGCCTCTCTCAGAGCACAGCATCTCTCCCTCCTCCCCTCCTTGCAAAGTGGCACAGCTGTAACTAAGCCCAAGAGTTTTGGAGCTACCACAAGTCTAAGGTTCTAGAACCAGCACCACCAGTCATATCCCCGGAATATACTAGCACTACATTTCTGCTATACAAGGTGTTTAATGGTCAATTAATTCACTGCATGGGCAGTAAAGTACATAAATGTGTGTGTCAGAGTGCTGGGGGAAATAGGGGTAAGGTAGCTAAAGAGCAAAAGACGAAGAAAGGAGAATGACTGGAACTAAGAGAAACCTGGGTCTGGTTCTTGTACAGGCTTCCTCGGGCACCCAGCTGGAATATTCCCTGCTTCTCAGAGCTCAGATTGTGAAGTGGGAAGCACACCCCAGCGAGGAGCTGCAAATCCAGGCGCACGGAGGACGGCGTGGAGCCACGCACCTCCAGCAGCGCGCTCGTAAACAGCGCGGGGAGGAAGGAGCAGTATCTGTTCCTGTAAAATAGCATCAGGCATAAGCACTGAACAGGGTGAGGCCGCTGGGGCGGGGAAACAGACCAGACAGGAATGGGGAGATTCCTGCCAGGAATGAGATTCCTGGTTCATTCAGGACTCTTGTCTGTTATTGTTTCCTCCTTTCCCAATCTGTGTTTGGAGCAGGAAGAAAGGGGAAATGGTATGTAACTCGGAGCACAGTGCTCGACCCGGACTTACCAAATCTGCCTTTGATAAGCCTCCTGAACTTTCTAAGTCTTCACTTCCTCAGCCATGGGTGGTATTTACAAATGGCTCAGTGCTACTGTCAGGTGTCACACAGCAGGGCAAAACACCTCCTCCAAACATGTGGTGCTTGTAAGACTTCACTAATCTTGAAGGTACATCTGCTAGCATCTCCTTCATTTCTTTGCCACCCCTTTCAGGCCAACATTTATTTATTTTTTTGGCTCATCCTCAGTAACATTATTCATTACTTCTCTAGCTGTTTACTTTACTTCTCTATTTTATTAAGAAGGAAATCCGAATTAATGCCCTCATGGGATTTCAAAATCACTCATTTGCAGCAGGTTAACAGTAACTGAATGGCAAAGCTTAGTCCTTGAAATCTGTCACAAGTGGAAAGCGAAGGTTTAGAACACCGCAGTGGCAAACAGCTAATGTATAAAATAACAAGGAGGTGCATGTGATGTATAAAAGGATACTGAATTAGGTTTCTGGAAGCGAATCCAAGAAAGGCTTTTTTCAATCATTGCGCAAGGTTTTTTGCTTTTCTCATCCAACACAAGCCAGCGATTGGGAAACACTCATACCAGGGGAGACACCTAAAGCCAGACAACCATTAAGCATGACACTGGGCGTGCCTTCATTAGAGTGCTGAGGTGTGTGAGCGCCCCATTTAGAGAAAGATAAAAGATAGCAGATTATTTGTAAAACAGCGGAGCCCTTGCCACAGCCCTTGTCTAAAGCTTCCAGCAGGGGTGGTCAGGTGAGTGCTCAGGCTCCACAAGCAACCTTCTCCATCCCCCTGCCACCACCACAGCGTGCTGTGAAGCCAGCCTTCTCACAGTCACTACCAGACTTTCTCCTAATGATCATATCAAGATCCAGAATTAGGACACTGCAAGACAGGCAGTGAGCTCCCAGTCAGAACAGGTAGCACAGGGAGACAACCTTTAAGATTTGGGCTCTTTTGGTAAATAAAAGTATTTAAAAGTTTTAGATTTGTCGTTCATTCTTCAGGATGTTACATGCCAGCAGTTCGACAAAATATTTACGCACGAGAAAAGTGCTGCTTCAAAGAGAACAGCCTGAGAAAACAGAAAGTAAACTGACTTTAAGCAGTACAAGGCTGGAGAGGAGGCATCAGTAAAGTGTGGGGATCAGCTAAACCAAGCCTGCAGAAATGTAAACATCCAGAAAAGGCAGCTTTCCCTGCCTACGTGTTTTTGTTGTTATACTTGTACAGCAACAAATCACACTCTAAAACTTCCTCCACACACACTTGAAGCTGACAAAACAGCGTTCCACTAGCGATTAATACATTGCAAAGTCAACTCCACCACCGGTTAAGCTTTAGAAGGAAGCGACTACATGTGTTTGTTGTGCTTGATATGAACTGGAGGCGAAGTGAGTCCATGGGACCAACAGCATTTGCATGAGCATTCCCAACTCTCTCTGAAGTTTAGGAGAGACAAAAGCAGCGTTAGGTCCCATGATTACAAAACTTAACACACAAGCCTAATCCATACACGCTGTTCAATGGACACTAAGACAGCCATAAAACTAGCCTAATAAGTAATGTTGCAACTACTTATTTGTTTTCAATATTGAGGCAATTAAAGAATGAAACCTTACCTTCATTCCTTTAGTGATTCCATTTTTCTTAGATATTCCACTTTTTAAGAGGTTATTCTGTTTCTGGTGATGATGATGATGTAGATGTCCATTGCAGACAGCACTGGGATTAGCCATCTGTTTAAATTAGTCAGATTCTCAGTTCTTAAGGGTGTCTCAGGTCTTTCTACTGTAAAAAAGACAGTGGGATGAGAAGATAAAGTTCTTGGTTAAGGCCTGAAAGGTATCCAACTGGTCTGTCAGGATTTTCCAGGATGAGAGGAGGAACTATCTTTTGCAATATCTTCGAAACGTAAAACTTTCTTCCATACAGCTTCAGCCCCAGCAAGCTAGAATGCGGAATACATAGCAGGACGTGTGCTCTTAAAATCTCTGAAAAATACTGCTCATCGCTGGCTCTTGCATGGACACGGCTCCTGTGAGTCAACAAGACTGCTGCAGCTATCAAGAAGTGGGTGGATTCAGAGGCGGAGACACTTAAAGATATATTACCTCTTAAATACCTCCCAGGGAGAAACCTTGTTTCTTTTCTCCGAATTACACTCGGTGCAGAGTGATGTCACTCCTTATAAACTGCCAAAATGTTCTGAAAATGTTAACAGAGTAATCTGCGAAATTACAAGGTTCATCTCGCTGAGAGTGTATTAGCTGAAAACAAGCAGCATTGCAGAGTAAAGCAGAAACACTTTTTAAAATTGCTTTTACTCTCTCCTTATATGAGTGGCATGACAGACACAACATCAACCCTGCAAGGAAGTGGAAAGCATTTTAGTACTAAAATGAAAATTTATCTAGAGCTAGGTCCTACAGACATGTGCACAAGTATGCAGTGGAGTGCACTGTCCCTTTAAACGCAGTGTGGCCTGGAGTGGCAGAAATGGCATGCTATTACAATGAATGAGAAATGGAGTTTTATAAAGATAATTACTTGAGTTTTGAAACAAGTCAGCCTTTAATCACATGTGAAACTAAGGAGGACTAAACATACATCCTTTCTTCTAAGAAAAAGGGTATTTAATTGTGAAAATGCATGTATGGACTTTGCTGAATCAAATTCTCATGCTTCAGATTTTAGTGACAAAAAGAAAAAGTAGAAGCATCTCTGGTAGCATTTAATAGAATCCCTTCCTCCCAAAATAATTAAAATTAGTGTGGAGACAGATTCAAGGAAGGTTGTGTTACAATATCAATTTTGAAAAACAGTTAGGATGAAAGGCTGGGAGAATAAAAATACTTGAAGTTCTTTAATTAGAAAAAAATGGTGTGCCATCCTGACAATGAAATGAAAGTTCAGAGCAGCCTAGAACTTGAGTATGTGGAATGCAGGAGATGAAATGCTAAATAAACCACTGTAAAAATACACAGGGGAACACACTGTGTTGGTTTTGAAAATTTATCTTAGACACATTAAATTGCTAAAATATGGTTTCTTCTTTGAAGTAATTTGCAAAGTGAGATATCTTCAAAGTACTAGCAAACTTTTGGGTCCTGCTTAAGAGTGATCTAAACTTATAAGACTGTAGTATTTTGGGTGAAGAAAATAACCCTTCAACTGACTAAAATGACACAGAAGCAGTAGAACACAAAAACGTTTTGCTTCACAGTTTCACAAGATTCACCATCAGAAATCAGATTTTTAAAGTTTTATCTTTTTGGTGCTTTTCCTAGGCAAGGATACCTCATTGCTGTATAAATCAGTCTTGTGTAGGTTTCATCAAGGCACCTGTAAGTATAGCTCAGTTCCAAATGAACTGTGAATATAATAATGTCAATTATAGCGGCAAAATAAACTGTTGGTCTTAAGTAGCTAAGAGTTCATATTTGCAAAGAAAAAAAGGAGTCTGAGATGAGGATAAGCCTGCAGGAAGAATGGTTGGCAATACCTCCTGCATCCCTATCCCCTGTGGGCTGCTGCTAAATGGAACAAGGCAATGCAAGGCATTCCCTCTGCATCTGGTAGCCCCCTCCCATTGAGAAGCTTTCTCAGTTTGGGAATGGTGTCCTTGACACCAGTAAAACATGCCAAATGCTCAGCCAGTTACTGATCATGTCCCCCCATGGTGATAAAGACAAGGACACTCACCAGAGCGGTGCTGTTCCCCTTGGCAGCTCCTGTGTCCCAGCCAGCACCTCTGCCAGCTGCTCTTCCCAACAGGCTCAGCACCTTCCAGGGCACGAAGCAATGACATTAACATATCATATCTGTCCTTTTTTTTTTTTTCCACCCAATTAAGTTCACGAGGGAAGTGGATTCTCCAGTTAAGATAACAGTTCAGATGATGCAAACTGTGTTGCTGGTTCCAGGCTCTAGGTCTACACTTGTTGTGTGTTTCAAGACCCGTGAAATACCAGTGTCCGTACATAAATAAAATATCAAATTAAATATGTGATAGTAATTTTAGTTTTCAATGTCTATAATATTTATGATAACAACAACAAAAAAAAAGAATAAAAAAAAATACCGCATTTAAATATGAGTTTAAATGAGCAATTAAAAAAAGCTCAGAGAAGATCTGTCCATTTGGATATCTGTTAACCATGATCTAAAAGCCAATGCTCACAAAACAAATACCACTAGAGGCTGACTAAAATTCCTGCCCTGATCCTATTGAGAGCAAAAGATTTATAGAAGGGATGAGTCTGGCCAAATATACAAAAATTAACTGTAAACAGAATGTGGTATTTCTCCTGCAGTAAAAAACCCAAAAAACCCAAAAAAACCCAACAACAACACCGCTCCCCAAAACCCCCCCAAACTCCAAACAAACAGACAAATTCACAAAAAATCAAAACAAAAGAAAACAAAACAAAAAAAAACCAAAACCAAAAACAAAAACAAACAAAAAAAAACCAAAAAAAAAAAAAAAAAGAAAAGGAAAGAGAGGGGGGGAAAAGCCAAAAAACCAACGAAACACAAAACCAAAACCAAACCTGAAAAAAAAAAAAAGCCCCCAAAAATAATTGTGTCCTTCAGAACTCTATCTTACTCAAAGCCATCTCACCTATTACTCAGGCTTCTGTATACATATCTATCATGTTGCCTGCACCTGAATCTACTGCTGAAAGGTGTGAGGATCTGTGCTGCCTGGACACTGGAGGAAGCACTCAATAATTGTTTACTTTGCAACACCAAAACCGCCACTAGCAATACCCTATTTTTATCATTCTGGGAAATGGGGAAAAAAATCTGCTGCGCTGACTCTACAAGAACTGCGTGTATTTAACTGCAGGGGACACCAATCCTACTAAGATTATATGTGTACTTCTCTTTAGTGGCTTGGGTACTGGTCACCCTTCATATTTTGGCAAGAAGATGGTGATTTTCTAACATTACCAGCAGGCCACACACCATGTTCTACTAAAACACTAGTAAAGTTTGCAAGACATGACTACAATTACTATAAATCTGCAGGAAAACCATCAGTGAATTCCCAGGTTTTAGGTTATGAATTCCCAGGTTTTAGGTTTTATTCCTTGCTTTGTCATCATCCTGTTAACGCCACTGGATTTTTGCTAACTCTCACTGAAACTAGGATAAAATTGGATAAATCCTTTGTAAATGCTCTGAGACAAATTGCTGAGGAGTGTGGTGCAAAAGTGAAGTGAAATATGCACAGTTAATGAGCCAAGGTTTAACAGCAGAGCAGAGAGAACAGAGAGGGGTAAGGCTCTAAGTATTAGTCTCTCAGCGTTTGAGGAAAATCCCTTTTCTGGTCTGCACTCCCACTGTTACACGGACAGGTTAAAAGGCTGAACTCTGCTGGTGCACTCAAGAAATGGGGACAAGAACATCTAACCTTCCATTAGACTCCTGGCCCAGTCAGACATGTGGTGTCATTGGAGTGGTCACAATGTCCCCATTTAAAATAACAATACTGCTTTGACAGTGTCCCCATTTATAATAGCAGAACTGGATCACCTACCAATAAAAAAAATAAATGTTGCAAGAAAGCATGAGAGCTCATCCCAGAAAATTGTCATGTCATAAGCCAGAGGGATTTCGTAGGATTCCTGCTCATGCCAGAGTACAGTTACTTACAGCACAGTTGTGAAATGGTCTTGCAATCCAATTGCAAGACCTTGATAATTTCAGTTCATGACAGATTCGCATTTACATGCCACATGAAACAATAGGGATCTAAACAAAGACTTGTTCTGAGTGGTATAACACCAATGGCAAACAGGAGCTGAAAAAAACTGGGATCCCAAGTCTATTCCTCTGTTAAAATCCGAGATTCCAATAGTGTTTAAATTGGCAGCAGAGCATGTTGGTAGTGGAGTACGCAGTAAAAAATCCTTTTTTGTTCTCACAATCATTTCTCTTACAACAGAAATCCATCTCATAAATTCTGCGTACCATTGATGACTTATATTTGGTGTATGTGGACACATGGATGTTGGAGGCAATTCCTGCCTTGGATGTGTAGGTGACTTCATGAACAGGTAGGGAGACACCACAGCAACAAAGCAAGTACCAGCCATCAGCTGGTCAGTCACCCCCGGGGTGTCTTTTGAGTCATCCCCATTTCACCAGCACTAGCTGTAGACTAAATTTCCTAAATGCTCACATGGAAAAACCCCATATCTGTGTTTGCTTCTTTACAACCTATCTAGCAATACATACATGGGAATGAGTAGGAATATGCCACTACACCTGGGCATAAAACTGCATGCCAATGCTGAAAGATCCCCTCAACTGCCCTTGCACAACTGCAAGCATACACAGAATGGTTTGATATTGGTCAGGGAACAATCTAGAGCAACTCAAACAGTGGCACAGGTGGACTCATGCAACCAGTGTTGCAACAGGGCAGGGCATGGCACAACAGGCAGGGCTCCTCCAGGTCTGGCAGGTCCACACAGCCCCTGCAGAGCCCTGGGGTGGCACAGCTGCCTCTTGACACCTCTGCACCTTCACGGGGCACAGGGACATGACAAGACAATGCTTGAAAGCCTTAAGCATATAAAGATGCCGTCTGCCTGATTTCTTAGGCAATATTACCAGGACCAGTTTTCTGACTGCATTTGGATGTCAATAGCATTAGGAAATTGTCAGGATTTTCTGTCTGATACAAATATCTGATTGATAGGCGATACACAAATCCAGTTAGGAATCCGTACCTGACCTGAGGTAGCACCTGCGACTTTTATCGCCTTGCAAGGATTAAGGCTTCATCAATTGCACAAGTGATAACGTTCTGTCCTTATCTTCTGATACAAAAACAAAATAAACCTGACCAGAATGTCATGATCAGACAAACCCAATATTAATGCAAAGAAATCACACCAAGACAAAAAGAATAATCATACAGCAATAAGAAAAATGCAGCAGCAATCACAAGTGAGCCCAGTGTGCCTTCTGCTCTGTCTTCTTCCAATTACAAGCCTGATGCCATTACTACACTCCTATCTAGAAATTTCTCATCAAGTTCAATCTGCAATTCTTACTCCTTAAATAAAAAACTTGACTCAGATAACTAGACCCAGTGAAGCCAATACAACTACCAAGCCAAAGGCTGAAAAAAAATCACTTTACAAGCCCCAGGTAGAGGCAAAATCTCTTTCCTGGGACATTTCTCTGCTGACCTTTTTCAGCAGTGATGTGATCCAATCCACAGCCATGTAACCTCTAGAGCCATGCAAGGCAGCTTTCAGTTTACTTTTCCAAGCCAGGCTGATTTGTTTGCTTGAGCTCTGCAGTTTGCCAAGAGCCAGTGTGGTATTGCCATTGTTTCCAGTGGACACGATGAATGGAGCAGGGGCAGCTCTGTGCCATTTGTTCATCCTCTGTGTCATCACCACATCGATTCAGACAAGTCATTCTCCACTACAAACATCTGGAACATTAAGACAACTGATACTTAACCAGGTGGACAAATCTCATTATTATTATGATTACTAATACAACTGAACAAAACAGACATGGCTTTAACCTGTGTTTAATGAAGAAATGTCAGTCTCTGAACAGGAAATTATGAAATGATTTCACATAAAAGTTAAAAGTTATTGCTTATTGTCCTTTTAATGTAGTTTTTCAGTGCTTACAGAAACATGAGATTTATGCAGGCCCAGGTGAAAACTTGTAATGCTACTCAATGGGGGAAAAAAAAAGAGGCATTGCAAAATACCTCATTTCTTAATCTAACAAGTGGCTCTCTTTTGCAATTCTTACTCATTCAATGAACCACTTCATTGAATTAGACCCAGTGAGGTCAATAGCCGTACTCATGCAAGTAGTAGTTATGCTTCAAAACCTTTTTATTAGCATTACTAAACTTAGTGACATGATACAGTAGATTATTTGCCTTCCCCATTGCCAGTGAACAAATAATTTCAAGACATGCCACAGAATTAGATTTTTGTGTTAAATGTGACTCCATACATGGGCTCTCTGGAGACTTATGTCCTCTTGTCCCTGCCTACAGTTTTGTTATTCACCATTTCAGTTTTGTTCATGCTATCTCTTAGGGAAGTACAGACTGAGAGAGAAAAAAACTCAAACAAAACTCTAAAACCTGTGTTTGCCAGTTATGGTAAGGGAGTGGTAACTGGGTTGCCTTATAAAAACTTCGTATTTTTCATTCAGTTGCCTCATAATACTTTACTGTGGTTGACATCAGTTATTTTTACCCTATACTGTCAAACAGATTGAAGAAACAAAAATATTGTTCACTTTACCTACATCCTGTAAACTTTCAAAAGCTTCGTCAGATCAATTATTTTTCTATTTTCACTTGTGCAGAATTTCTTTTGGCTATTTGAGAGTTTTGGTCTCCCAATGGCTTGGCACAAATAGTTGCAATTCTGTTTTAAGCAGACTTAATTGCAATTCTTTCTCAGTTTCATGCCTCACTGAAGTCAATGGAGCTCTGAAGAGGCACCAAATGTCAGATGGGAGACTGAAAGGGGGAATGAGAATTGAGAAATTCATTCTAGAAATTGCTGCCAAATGCAGGAAGGGCAACATTAAAAATTATCCTGTGAGTTTTTTTAAATCCGTGAGTTCTGCGACAGGTGGATCTTGAAGTTGGTTTAAGACTTATATTTATTTTTATCATTTTGACAACAAAATAATAAAATCGTATTCCTTACTTGCAGTTATTCATATTAAAGGCTCAGTACAGAAGTCTGAAACACCCTGCATTTGTTACAGAAGCTTTAGGAACACAGTCTGGTATTCCAGAAACAGTGCCACGGTTCAGGAGCTGCAGCTCCAGGAGTGCAGCTCCAAGCTGGTACATAAACCAGAAAATACAATCCATTGAAGGCTTCCCAGAGCAGCAGGTCCTATTCAACACAGTCACAAAAGATTTTCATTAAACACCTTCAAGTTTAGGATTGGAGACTTTTAACTCTCCTGCCAAGACACCAGAAAACTAAAGGTTCTTTCCTGTGCTATTTGTTTGTTTTTATATTCCATGTAAACTCCAACTTTAACATGATACACAGTATCATATTAAAACCTGTCAGACCTCAGTAAAGAATTGGAATCAAATGTTACCATTTTCCAGCCTCTACAGCCTCTTGAAACAAATCCCTATTTGAACAAAGCATATTTCATATCACTGCAGAAGAGTTGGGCAAGTTGTGCCTTAGGGTACTTTAAGACAGGTGTCATTCTACTCTCCAGCTGTTCATCCCTTAGCTGGGGAGGCACCTGTTGCAACTATTGCACCTGCATTTAGCAGCCTATTGCTTGAATGCATTTCAAAGCAACCTTTTCTCCACGGGACAGAGGTCCTGTGCTGCTTTTTCCACACTGCTAAAATTTCAAGCCATTAAGTGATCAGCTGCAGCTTCCTCTGAGGGTGGTGCATGTCCTTTAGCTCCAGCACTCTCACTGAAGCTAACAGGCATCTGAAACAGTCTCTTACCTGGAGTAGCTCCTCTCCTCACCTGCTGTGCACTATGCTGGCAAACAGCAGCTGATGCCATGGAGTTACTGCATCATTACAGTTTCTTTGCATGAGGTTTCCTTCTCTCCCTTTTATCTGCTAAAAATAGAACAGAGGTGACTCATGGCTGAGATAGGCAAAAACGAAATACTCAGCAGTAAAGCCTCTGCTGAGGTTTCCACTGCCTGAGCTGGTTCCCTGTTTATTCATATCCATGGGACAGACACATCCCTGGTACCACCTCAGCCCCTTGGACCATATGCCACAAGCCTGGGGGGCCTGGCTGGATCCCCCAGCCCAGCCCAGCCTCTCCCCAGTGCCATGAATTCACCGTGGCAGCAGCAGGGCTGGTGCAAGGTCTTCACCTGGCTGGTGGTCTAGAGCTTCAGCTCATCCCCTTTGCCATGGGGCCTGGTTCTCCTGCCAGCCTGTGCAGCACAGATGAGCAGCACCCCCAGCAGGGTGGGGGAAGGTTTAATAGGCTGTTTTCACTGAAAACTGGTGTATAGAGGAAAGGAGTAGAGCAGAGTTTGAGAACTGTCAGGAGAAATTCTCAAGACCAAGGTGACCTATTGTACTTCTGTGAAAGAAATACCAGGAAAAGTCCTTACTCCTCCCTTCCTTCCCACAGTGACTGCCATGCTTCAAACTGCAACCTTTGCCAGTCCTAGCAGCCAATTTAGCTCCTAAGGTTTCTGGTCCTGGTCACTCAGCTGAGCCCTTTGACTGCTCCAGCTGCCCTGGGTGACTGTCTCTTTTGTCTGACGTGTAAAGCAGTGGTGGAACAGATCTGGCAGAAGCACATGTTCACAGGGCCCAGTTTCTACAGCCCTGGGAGCTAGCTGACATCAACACATGAGTACAGGATGTGCTACTCCCTGTCACGGAAGAATTTCAGGATTATGTGTCAGAACTACTGTTTTTAGCCTTTTAAAAATCAGTGTGATTATTACCTCTTTATCACTGGATTTCTGAGACCAGAAGACACCACCAATCATTAGATTCAAGATTAGAATAATTAAATTCAAGATTAGTATAATTTTAGACAGTGTAGCACCCTCCTAGACCAAAAGTGGTGTTCTATTAGTGATCTGAGTTGGACTAAAGGATCTCTCAGGAAAATTCTCTGGTGTAACTAGAATTGCTCAACAGTGGAAAGTGTAATACCTTTGCAACATGTTCAGAATGACCCAGGACCAGATTTTGGCATTTAAGACAAAGGAACAAACATACACACACAGACATAGACACACACACAAAATCATCAGTTCTGTATAAAAACAAAATCTAGAGAGGAAACCAAAAAGTCCTGTGATCACTCTGCAGTGAGTCATGGCTTTCTCCTTAAGAAGACACACGTGCCTCTACAGAGCTTTGCTGACTTCAGGCACTTTGTCCATATTAAGATTTATAGCTGGGTCTATCTAGGCCTAGTTTATATTTGCTTATATTCTTACTATTTAATTCACTATCTTACTGAAACTTTATGAGAAGCTTAGATACCCCCCTGACACCAAGCACAAGAAGTCTCAGACCAAGCCCACCCTTCACATGATGCTTAGAGAAATACTTTAATTAACTTCAGGAAGCAGCACAAATCAAGATAAATCCCAGATTTCATGTAGTATAGAACAGCAAGAAAGTCATCCACACATTTGCTCCTCCCCACATAAGCCTAATTAGAACTGTCAGGGGACTTCACAAGAATTCACACCACTGTTCACTATCATGACCTTTTTTGATAACACAGAACACCTTTAAGTCTTTTTAACAAACTCCCAGAACACCAAAGCTTTTCCTGCAGACATCCCTGCCCTCCTGCTGTTCCATACATACTTTGGACTTTTCCAATCAAATCAATACAGTTGTTCACAGTGTAAAGTTAAAGCTGAAAGTAATTCTTTATAAAATACACCAAAATTCCTGACCCTTCTTGTAACACTTCTGAGATCATGATTATTAAATGTGGTTACAGTTTGGACTCTGAGGAGTTTTCTTTCCAGGGCTGTCATGACCTTCCTAAGACCTCATGTTGTACCTCTGTTGCTCAGCATCACCATCAGTAAAATACAGGTTATTTTGCAATCTCCTAAAGGTAAGAGACAGGTAATTATTACTGAGCAAACACCAGTAAAAAGCAAAGACTTTTGGCTTAACAGCAGCTGATGTGGCAACAAAAGTCAGAATACTGCCTTGTTTAGTCTCTATTCAGACCTCAGAGCACATATGATCATGTTTGATCTGTATTTTATCAGATACGGTATGTCCCAAATCATTCACCAGGGCTGTGAAGGCTTTCTAGTCTGTTCAAAGCTGGTTCTCTTAACATGTATTTACTGGACTCACATTTGAGCTAGACACTGGGAGAAAATTCTCTTCCCATGCTCAGCATTCCAGCTGGCACAGTTTTATCAATAGTCTATCAGCATCTAACTCCTGGAGCAATGGGACTTTGTGAGATTGACTTTATTTTCCTTCTTTTCTGTTTGTCTTTTAAATGACAGTAGAAGAACACTTCAGTTCAGTACTTCTTCTACTTTTACGGGGTCCTCCACAGGCACAAAGACAAAATCATGGTATCTTAATAAAAGCTGAGATGATAAATAGCTGTGGGAACCAGGCTTCAAGATAAACAACCAATATAGTGAGACCCATGTTGAACCTGAAGCCTTGGTAATTCTGGCTGTGCAGCATTTTGTAATTTTTATTATCCTCTGGGACCAAGTTTCAGTGTTTCTTCCAATAAAATCAAGTTTAAAAACTGCATTTTTAATTTTCAACTGACCTTCTATACTTGAATTTTATTTTCAGAGCTTAGTTACAGATAAGAAGCACTTCACATTATTATTTCTGCTGCCCAGGGAATGAATTATCATATTTCACAGATTTTTTTTCCTATGTTTCAATATTTCTTTTGGGTCAAACCCAAATTTGTTTAGCAAGTTTTTCCTAAACAGTTAAACACATTCCAGTTGCCTTTTTTTTTTACCTTTTCAGTTTGTCTCTAGAGGGCAAAGATCCCATAACTGATAGAACATTTTCATAGTGAGAGACAGAAGTTCAAATTTATTTTTTTCCAGATTGGTAACAGAGATTTTCAGCCCTTTTCTGCACCAGGGACTTAAATGACCAAATTCACTGCTTACTTTCACTCTCCCACCCTGTTGCCAAATAAAATTTTATTCATGTTCCTTTAGGGAAAATTTTTCAGTGGAACAGATGTAGAAGGGTACAGAAATAAGTACTAGTTTGGGAAAATAAATTCAGAACTTCCTGAATCTTTTTTTTACCTCAGAGTTTTCCAATTTTTAGCAGTTCAGAGCATGGACTTTTTTTTTTTTTTTTTTAAATAAGTATATTTTAAATTCACTAATTAGTCCACAGAATGTGGCCTTCAAACATTTATGCTCTTTAGCTGAAGACTATTTAGGTATTTTTTTCAAAGTGCACTTCACTGTGGTCCATTAATACTGGACTCAAATGAAATAAAACCTTGCAAGGTGTGGGCTCTTTGCTGTAGCTGTCCTGGGGCTCACTCTTGGCACCTTGAGCTTCATAACCAGCAGGATTAATGTCAAACAGAGCTCAGTGAGGCACGAGCATTAACCAAAACCTGGGAGAGCACTGGGTGTAGCTGTTCCACCCATCCCAGTCCTTTGTCAGCTGTTGAGTTAGACCTCCAAAAGCAGAACAAACATTGAGTGGTGCTTTTCCTGGGACACTGCATGGAGCCAAGACATTTGCCTAAGCACGCTTTTTGTGTTCATTAGCTTCTCACTGTTCCCAAGAACCACCTGGTAAGGTGTGTAAAGGGTCTTTTTCATGATTAGCAAAGAGCTGCTTTGTAAAACTGGAGGGATAAAGGACCTTAAAGCTGCTTGGATGAACGAACTTGTACTGACCTCCAATGGCTGGGAATGTGTATGAAACATGGTCCTGCAATTACTTGTGCTTCCTCAGGAGCTCCAGTGCTCTAATTAAAGTAATGTTGACAAGAAGGAAGCATTTTTGAGGTGGAAGCCGAATTATTTATAAGGGAATCCTGGGATTATTTTTGCTTTGCATCACCATTCTCTTTTGAAAGCTTGGTGAAAATGTATTACCAAGTGTTTGCAAAAAAAAAAAAAAAGTTGTTTTCAATGGGAAGTCAGTTTTTCTGTCCCTCAGCTGTTTGGAAATTTCAAAAGAAGGTTTTCCTAAGACAATTGTCCGCCTTATCTTTTCTTTATAAATGATTTTATAAGGCAGAAAACAAAACCACATGAACATGAAAAAAACTACAGCCCCACTTTCCATGGCTGCTGAGCTCACGATACTCCAGAGAAGCTCCAGTTGCTAGGGCTGCTAATTCAGGAGAAACACTAGTACTAAAATCTCTGCCAGAGTGGTAGAAAGTACCTTGTGATCTTTGGAGTGGGCCCACCTGGGCCACCAAAAAGGGTAGGGGGCTAGGCAGAAACCTACTTCATTCTGACAAGATTTTGCCCCTGTGTTTGTCCATGAGGCAAACTCTGAGAATTTCTAGAGCTTTCCCCTGTGCCCCTTCTTTTAAAGAATCTTTTAAGAATCTTATCTTTATCTTCTAAAGGGCAGCAGCTTTCAAGAGTGAGACTATGTGCTAGAAAGTATCTAAAATAACCCAGTATAATTTTAAGAGTATGGTCAGGAAATTCCAGATGCAGTGGGAATGAAGAAAATAACTTCTTTTTTTTTTTTTTTTTTACATTGATATACAGCTTTTTTTCCTTTGTACCATGAAATGAAGAAGCTGAGTGGCTCAGGAAGAGGGTCAAAATCCTCACCTATTAATTCATGGAAGAGAGACAATTAAATAAGAATCATGGGAAATGGAGTTTGTCTATTTGAGTGCAGGAAACCAGCAAATCTCAGGCTGCCACTGTGATGTGCTGTGCAGAGATATCAAATACAGGTCCTAAGTTAATGACATGTACTTCAGTGGAGAGCAGGTGGCAGTGACACTGGAAGCTCCCAGCTGGATAAGCACTTTAAAAGTGACTAAATCTGAGCAGGTACATCTGGGAAGGAGAACAGCATAATGCCAGGTGAGTGAATCAAATTGAAATATGCAAGTGAGTAACAGCCAGGAAATGGAGAAACATTGCTTGCCTATAGGAGATAAATTACTTCCAAGACAAAAATTCTGCTGTCAGCATTGGGACTTCCAAACCAGCATAAATCAGGAATTCTGCAGATAAAATAATGCATTCATGGCTCAAGATGCCGTGTTCAGCTGGGGTAATTAGCACACACAAGGCTGTAGTTTTGTTTTTTTTAAACAAAACAACCAAACAAAAAAGCAGCAATGTCAGAATTCTTCAGTTTCACTGTGAGATGTGTCAGCTTTAGGCAGATGCATAGCATTGATCTTATAAACTGAAGTGTCTTGCTTTCACTGTGCTTTACCACGGGAAAACAAAGGTGTATTAGTTACCCTGAGGTAAAAGAAAGGAAGAAAGAAGAAAAGAAAGCTGCTTCAGCCCTAGTGACAAGTAGTCAGTTTAATTTATTGTAAGAGGAGCAGAAAGGCTGTGTCTAGATGGGAATCCAGCACTGGCCTCACAGCCCTAGCCAGAGGCAAGCACCCTGAAGTGTCACCTTCCTCTTCTCTATTTGTAGTGACACAATCCACACTTGTTAGCTTGCTCTAACAAGTTCATCTGTCTTGAGCAACGAAGGTAAAATCTTCTTCTTATCTTGGTTTTGGGGGTCAAGGGCAAAGCTTGGAGAAAGTTATTAACAGACTCAGACATACTCAGAATTCCTGGGAAACCATTCTATTCTATTAAAGAAAGTGGTTTGGTGTTCCTCTTGAATTTCTAAGGGTTTTTCTTTAGCTCTCAGTAAACATAAAGCACCTGTCACCAAGGGAAAGTTTTACCTTTCCCTTGCCTTCAACACAAACCAATAAATCAATTCCCATATCCTGCTCCAGACTGCTCTGAGAGTGAAGTTATTTATGCAGGATAGAAGTTGTACCTTCCTCTGGCATTAAGGATCAGTCCTTCTTCCCCAGAAGCTTCTGGAAATGAATATCCCCAGAGAACAGCAGTCAGCAATTTCAAAACCAGGTCATTTAAATTAAAGGGAAAAATCCAGACTTTATAGATTAAAATGGAGGCAAAGTCATGAAATTCATATTAGATATAACAAAATCAGAACCAGTCTAGACCTTTTTTTGTCACAATTTGCTGATGAAACAAGAGTAATACCTTACCTAGCAGAAAGGCCAGCTTCTCAAATCCAGCACACAATCTGTCAGGCATCTCCCCTGAAACTGTATAACCTTTTTCTTTGATTCTTTCAGGGGCCTTGTGCTCAGGTAAGAGGACTCTATTAGCAAGTGGGATGTGAGGAATGTTCCTATTCTAATAGTTGCATACACAGAGACTGGAATGCTTTTCCAACCGAATTGTCCATTGAGTTTGGACTGAGACCACAAGATTTACCTCCTGTACATATTGAGAACATTTTTGTGCATTAAGGGTATGTTGTCACATCAAGAAATAATTTTAAACCTCTGCTAGGGACTGTAGAATTCACAATTAAAAAATTTTCCCTATCCAGCTTTAAACTCTCAGAGAGTTAAAGCCTGAGTGGCAACACTCAGATCACTGTAAGATCTGTAGGGATGTTTACAAGTCCAGCTCCATCAGTTCAGCATGAGCTGAACCTCATTTAAAACAGGATATTGACCTCCTCATGAAAACATGGGATAAATGCATCCCAACCAGAAGCTGCCACAATCTGAGCCAAATTATTGAAGGGGGGCATGAGAGGTGGGGAAGAGCACAGGGATCCACAATACGAGCCATGATCCTCACACGGAATGCCGTGGTCAAATCCTCGGTGTTTGCAAGCAATTTGCAAATCTCCAGCAAAACAATCACGGGTGTCAAATGTTCCCAAAGGATGTGTGCCACAAAATACAGCAAACAGATCATTACTGCAGCTCAACCAGTACAGCCTTCTGCACTATTATTTAGCATAATCAGTTATTTGGGTACCTTTCTTATGGCTCAGACACCCTTGCTCCTTGGCCTTTAATTTTTACAACCTGTGGTTGTGTCCCCTTCTTGTGTTTTCACTGATCTAAAAAAGGATATGTGAAGAACTTAGAGAAAAAACCCCAAACTTCATTTACATCCATTTAAAATGATATTGGAATTAACAAGTGACCATTTATTTCACTCTAATTCTTCTTGAAATTCAATCTGGCTGTGCTCAGAAATGTATAGGGTGTCATTTTCAACAATGGCTCAATTTTTTCTAGCTTTAAGTGTCCCTCAGCAGGGACAAAAAAAAAAAGAAAAAAAGAAAAAAAGCAAGCCAGGGACCTCTAGAAAATTGCAGATAAGAACACTGATAAAATTTCCATTGAAATTGCTGTGGTTTGGAGCTTAATCCTGAGTACCAGCATGCAGCTGTATTGGTTAGTGGCTGCAGCAATAGGTGAGAGGCTCACAAAATCCCTGCCCAAACACACAGCACCATATCAAGAGCTCTCTTTCGTGTTATTGTCACTTGAAAGAGAGGTAACCTGCTCAATCATTACACTGTGGTGAGAGGGAGAGCCAGTATATCCACTGTTTTGCCTCTATCTAATAAAAAAATCTGGAGACAGAAAACAGAGTGAAGTTACCTCTATTTTATTGGGAATTGAACCTACCTAAATGGCCCCAGACCCAGGAAAAGTGCAAAAGTGTTCAAAATAGAAGCCTGGGAGAGTATCTTAGATGGGAAAGAAGATGTGCTGGTCAGACCCTCAGCACAAATGGCAATGATTTGTGACTGGTCTTGTTTATCAAATCATAAATCTGTGTCAGCAGATCTGGGACAATAAAAAGCCCAGTTATTGACAGCTTCATTTAATGATCTGCATGATGGAAAAGGTTTTTAATAAAAGCCAATAGCCTACAAAGCATAAAGATCAAAGACATCTAATTCAAACTTTACCCTAACCCCAAGTATTTGAAGATAAATTATTGTCTTCACTTGAGTGTTCTTTACAACGTAGACCTGAAGGTGTCACACGAGCCCAGGGACGAGCAAGTCTCCTGTACTACAATGCCACACATTTAGAGATCAGCTGTGCATTTGCTGTCCCCAGGCAGTGCCTCACTGCTGAATCCATTGCCTTTGATAGCACCTGGCCACTCAGTCCCGCAGCACAGAATTTTTACTTGGGAAAAGATGCAGAAATGCTCTGTCCAGCCAGCAGTGTGCTGATGGCAGAGCCCTGCCTGTGTCCCAGCTGCCTGCAGCACTCCCAGGACCCATTTTCACAGGCATCCATTTCCTTCTTGGTGGGCTGCTGCTCAGTCTGAATTCAAACTGCCCACAAACACCATCTGCCCTCTCAGTGAGCGCTGTGCTCGCTCCTGCCTGGGCTGCAGGCAGCCTGCCCTGGGACTGGGAACCAAACAGGTTTCTGCACAAGCCAACAGATGGCTGTCTTGCTTTTCTTTCCATTAACAGCCACATTTGCTACTGAGAAACAACTGTCACTGCTCTCTGGAATCTATTTCCCATCAGGATTCTACACAGTTTTGCAAAAAGAAGGAATAAGAAAATCTCTAAACCAATTTACCTTGGAGTGGAGAAAATTTTAACTATGACTTGAGTGCTACACTGTTTAAATGTGACTGCTATACTAAGCATTCCTTTTTTCTTATTAGGCCCCATCAATTATTGTGACAGATTTAAAAAAAAAAATTATTTAAACTTAAACCTTTCCAGTCTATCTATATTCAGCAGAATTAAAAAATAAAAGCACATGGATATAATCATTATCCACCAGAACTAGGGAAGAGTACCTGATCAATACTACCTGGGAAATCAGAAAAATGACCCAGTAGTTCTGCCTTGCCTTCAGAATCTCTAAGTCAGCAGTTATTTATAAAGCCTAGGCAGACTTGGCTGAATACCACAAAAAATAGTGAATAATTTTGTCATAAGCACTGTCAGCTCTTTCAGCTATTATTTGTGGCTTGTTATTAACAACTGCATATGCGTATCTGCATGACAAATGTTTTTTTGCCCTGAAGATGTTTGTGAATCCTAAATACTTCACAAATAGTCAGTGGATAATTATTCATGTTGAAAAGTAATATTGCAAGTCATTATGGGTTAGATCTTTTTGGTGATTTTCTCATTTTAAGGCTAAATTATCTAATCGTAGTGTAGAAACATAAGACTTGAGTAAGCAGACAAATCAAATGCCTGAAAAAAATGACCAGATTCTTAAAGAGCTAGTAGAAGGGGATTCATAAAAAGCCCTTGTAACAATCACTTATTTTTCTTAAGTGGAAAAATTTAGAATTTTTGAATAATTAACATATTCACAGAAAACCTGATCAGCTCAGGAACAGAAGAAAATTTTAAAAAATTAATTCAGTAGTTCACCAAGAATAACCTTGAACACTTCTAGTCTGTAATGGACTTAAAGATTTACAATAAGTCACTATTTTCAGAGTGAAATTCCCAATCTACATAGCAAAATAGTTTCAAATTCACTATTCTAGGATAAAATCTAGAATCCTGATAAAAATGTTTCTCATTTTTATGAGCAATTAAGAGAACAGAAATGCTATCATACAACTAACACATCAAATAAATTATTAACTCCTCTGAACAGATGTTGAAAGGAATTTATAGCTCAAGGTAGCCCAGGTAATCATTCTAGACAAATACATTTGGAAAAACACCACTGCTAATGTCAAAAGAGAAAGGAAAAGTTAAACCTATCAAACACAATTTCTGCTGTTCCTTACTTCCCTTAGCACACCATTTCTTAGTATGCAGTTGCTGGGCTTCCAGAGGAAAGAGAACAATGATGGTTAAGCAAAAGGTTTATTTTCTGTCTTAACAGAAAAAAAAAAAAATCTACAGTAACTTACTCTGGGGAAAGTTCACATGGTATCAAAGCCCCATCTTGCCTTTTCCCTCAGTCTTGGGAAGGGTTCTTTTTTGACTTGGTAGAGGTCAAACACGAACATGAGGCCAGAATCAGAGGGACAGACAGATGATGATTTTGTAGAATGTCTTTGTGTGGAGCTTTTCACCAGAGCCCAACCTCCCAAAGCTGCCAAAGATTGTGAGGATGGTGATCAGAACATTCACATGCTGGTGAACAAGAAGAGGCAGGACACCATGAATGTGACACCAATTACAGTCACAATGCTCCTGGGGTCTTTTTTGGTTCCATCCACCCTGACACTTCCAACAACGCTTGGACACAGGAGAGTGAATAAGAAACTCACATTTCTTCTGCAAATGAACATAATCTTGTCTTCACTGTGGTGTGTTTTTTGAAAGCATATACTGCACAGCGCGCTTGTAATCAAAGGGCAAGTATTTTTGTGTAGCATTAAAAGGAAAACAATAGCCGGGGTTTTTTCTTCTGGGAAAATATGTAGCCCACATTTATAAGACAGCAGAATGCATTAAAGAGCAGTATATCTGAAGTGAACAACCACAGGTAAATTGTTCCTGGCGAAGTAGTTGGCACAGCTCGCAGTCTAAGGGAAAATTTTGTGGTTTACACAGTGAGGACTCACCAAGCAAACACCAACACCATCTCTGCTGAGAAGCAATTTCTTTTAAGACTCTCAGCAAATCTTAAAACCCATGGTCTCATTATCTTGCATACAGCCAATAGATTGCATACAACATCCTCTTTCTTGTAGGACATTAATTATTTAAAAAGAAGAGAGTTTTCCATAGCCAGGATGCTGTGGATTGTCCAGATTGCTGGGTTCTGCTGAAGCTGCACTATTTCTTCACAGACACCCATCTCCACGTGTGGCTGATACAGAGATTGGCAGTGTCTCCTCAGAAACTGAATTATCACCCACAGAGGGACAACCACAGCTAGGTCTCCTTAACAAACTCCAAGGTTCCCTTGGCATCTAGATGAGACTTAAAATCCCTGGCAGCCAAAAATAACTTGTGGCATTGGCAGGAGAGAAAAGTAACATCCTGCAAGTCTTCCCTGTAAGTGCATTGGAGAGGGCACTGTGGAATAATACCAATATTAACACCTTTTCATTCCAGTCTTGATGGACATTATCAACAGCTTCTGCTAAGCTGGCTGCATTTCATATTTACAGCTAATGCATTCATAATGGAGCCATCAAACCTTTTCTTGTTACTTTAATTTGCTTTCCCATCACTTTAACTAAAACTGGCGATTCTTCCCCGGAGTCTCCATCCCTTCTATTAACAAATTCCCTTCTGCTTCAGGATATTGTAACTTTTTATGTTTCTGAGTTGCAGCTAGTGAGATGTGCTGCCCTGCAAGTGAGCAGACTAGCACTGCCTTTCTAGACACGGACAGAACATCTCATCCAATGGCAAAGTCTTTAAGACAGTGCTCCTGCAGTCACTCACAGCCCTGCCCAGGAATCAGCTTTCCTATTAGGCAATTTTTCACAGTTTCTGATGTAGGGGATGCACAGACTGCCTTCCTTGACCTCCTCATCATGATTCTGCTGCTTTGATAGCCCTGTGTCACTGGAGCTGCCCCAAAAGACACAAAAGGGGCAACTGTGCTTTGACTTCATGTCTGCACCCTTATCCCCATGCTCATTTTAGGAGTGTTGATAAGATTAGGTTGCTATGAATAGATTTTTCTCTACATGTACTTATGCTTGGCTATTTCAGATTAAGTGGCAAACCACAGCAATCTCATTCCTAGATAAAAAATGGTCTTGGAGGATTCTCATGGTGCCCACAATCCAGTAGGTCTTTGGCAATACCTAAATGGATGAAGATTGCGTAAGTTATTACAGAAACTGTGTAGCAGAGGGTCTGTGTGAGAGAGATAATAACAGTCATCACAGGAAAGAGGTAATTTAGGGGTGCAGGAAGATCATGCAGATCTACACCCAGTTAGGTTAATCTCATAAAACATTTATCCTTCCTTAAACAGGAGAACCATTCTGGATTTCTGCTTTTATACTCTTCAGGAGAGGAAAATATTTATCCTGGAGGAACCACTTATAGAAGTAACAACACAGCTGGAGAAAACATCCTGTTTTTCTCAGTGGAGTATGTTCATAAAAATATCTTTAAGCAAGTCATACTTTGTGGAATGATACTGATATAAAAAAACCCCAAACCTTTCATATATTTAAAAATAAGAGTGAGAAAAATGTATGGAAGGGAAAAAAATCATATACATGACAGAAAAAAATCCAGTATTATCTTAATAATTATTAATAACCATAATTTCCTTATTTTCCATTAATATTTCTCCTTTTTAACTATAATGTGCTTACTAATAGCATGTCTTTAAAAATGATTATGAATACCTGTCTCCATCCAGCCACTTACTGGAAAAGTTTATGAATGAACATTCTCTGTTTCCTGACTGAGACAGCAAACTGACAAGGAAACACACTTAAATCTAACAGGTGCTGGTGCACATTCAGCCTAAGAATGGTAAGAGTCAAAATTATCCCCACAGAAGTAAAACAAAAATGTTTCCAGCAGACAGAAGTTCCATGGCCCCCACCACAACCAGCACACTTTAATCCCTTTTAGAAGAGATCTGATTAAAATTAAATCCAGAGATATCCCCAGCTAGAAACTGAGACACACTGCTGGAGAAGCTTATTCACTCCATCAATAAAAAATCAGCAGTTTCTTGTCTTGTTAGGATTGACTGTGTACTCTGCTTGCTCTCAAGTCAGTGATAAAGCACATATTGACCACAGTGGAGCAGAGCTGATCAGACTGTGGCACTGCCCTTTAGGAAATACCACTCATATGTAATCAAACAACAAAGAATCAAGACAAAGAAGGTCTAGATTCACCTAGTTCCTGTGTGAGTGAAAAAACCCCAAAAGGCATGCCATCCCTCTGTATCAGAGTTCTCAGATCAAAACCAGAGCAAAGAAACTTTCCATTCCTTCACATCTTGTCTTAGTCTAAGAGGAATAAGAAAGATTTATCTCCATCTCTTACTTTCCTGAGCACCATATTTGTAGAAACATAGGATCACAGAATGCTTTAGGTTGGAAGGGACCTTAAAGGTCATCTAGTTCCTTGCCATGAGCAGGGACACTTTCTAGTGGACCAGGTGGCTCAGAGCTCCATCCAACCTAGCATTCAAGACTGAAAACCTGTTCCAGTAAAGACTTTCTCCTGTATATCTAACCTGTATCTCCTCTTTTAGTTTGAACTCATTACTCCTTGTCCCATCACTACAGTTCCTGTGGAGTCCCTCTCTGGCTTATTTAGAGACCCCCTTCAGACACTTAAAGGCTACTCTGAGGTCTCCACACAACTTTCCTTTCTTCAGGCTGAAGAGCCCCAACTTTCTCAGCCTGTCCACAGCAATGAAGTGCTCTTGGGTGCAATGAACCCCATGGGCACAAGCCTGAAACTGCTGAGGCTGACACCAAGCCAGGGGTTGTTTGAGCTCCTGGGCACAGGGCAGCTGTGGGACACGTTGCTCTGGGAGTCACCTCACCCTGTCCATTTGTACAGACACCCCCAGTTTAAACACCTGTGAATCAGAAGCAGCTGACCTGCAACAGCAGAGAACTTTGAACAGGCTGCTGCAGTTTTCCACTAAACCAGCTCCTGTGTCTCTGCTCTGTGCTGTGGCACTGATGTTTCCTTTGTTACAAGGCAGGACATCGCTCATCTCTCTCTCTCTCCCCAAGTGCAAACGTCTTACAAGTCAATTCTGTGCTTAATGCAGGCTGACAAAAGGAGGTTTATGTACTGCCAACAAAACCACTGCCACTCACTCCAACAGAAGATACTTCAAGGGCAGCCTGCTCCTGTGTGACACAACCACTGCTCTGCCAAACAGAACAGATGAGTTGCAGTGCTAACGCTGTTTTTTGCTTTAAGTCCCTCAGCTAGACTGTTAACTTCTCTCTTGTGGCAGATGTGCAGATTAATCGCTGTCTCAACCTGCAGTGGTCCAGCTAATTTAAACACAGATGCACTGTAGAGAGTACAGAGCCTGGAGGAAGAGGGAGGGGAAAGCTGGTGTGCTTTGAAGGAAGCACAGCCTGCTAATATCTACAAAAACTGAGCAAGAAATAGCTAAAACTAAATTAGCGATCTATTAAGTATAAATTAATGACATCTGCAAATGAAACTAAATCTAAAATAATCACTCTAATAGCAGGGTCTCTGGTGAGCGTTCGTGCTTAATTTTTTCTTATATTTGACGAAGGCATCTATTAATTAAAAATATTTATACAAGGTAGAGGCTTGACAGGAATACTCTGTGCAGCTGTTCTTAAGGGAGCTTCTTCTGTTAATCAGCTATTTTAGAAGAAAATGCCTCTAGTCTGTGCAACGAAGGCAAGATTGTACTTCAATAAATCATATTTAAAGCCTGTGCTTTCTAAATATTCTCTGCAGCTAGAACTGGATGAAGTAGGCTGCTCTCTACAGATGATATAATACACTTTCCTTTCCATTGTTTAGTTAGCTTGAACTGAAAAGAAACCTTCATCTTATCCTCCTCCTTTTTTACCCTCCTTTTATTGCTAACATTTTATTGAATTGTTGAACACCCAAGAACAAAAGAAGATGATCTGATATGTGTGAATGCATTGTACAAATGAGGAGGACAAAGCTAAACACACATTCAACAGCAGGTATGAAAACATTATCAGACATTGAGGCAGGGACAAACCAAGACTGTGTGTCATTAATGAGGCTATTCAAAGTAATTTTGATGAAGTTATGATTCTATTGTCATCCAGGACTGAGAAGGAATCACTTACCATTTGAAAAAAGAATCATTAATCATTATGCAGCTCTCTGGGGCACTAACTCTTTCAGGATTTTCTTCTTTGTCTCCCGTCCCCCTCTTTTTTTATTCTTTTTTTCCCCTCTCATCTTTTCACTGCTATAAAAACAGAGAGGATTAGAAGTTGTCCCTGACAACGTTTCACTGTAAGGTTGTTAGTTTTGTCTTTCAGCATTTATTAGTTTGAACTCTGTATGAGGCACCTGTTGGCTGATGAGAATAAATCAACAGCAAGGTCACACATGGGTTGGCATTGTACTGTTGCCTTTTTAAGCCTGTTGGGAACTCACTGCTTTGATTCACAGGAATAAATGCTGGAAAGAGGGCAAACCAGGCTGTTCACATTATGTGAATTGTGTGTGAATTGTGTAGGCTCCTTGAAGAAAAGTTAGGATGAAAGTCCTGTTGCTAATGTTGTCATAATTAACTCAGGCTGGTGAGGGCAGGAGTCTCAGGTCATGACCCTGGTTAAGCCACGCACAGCTCAGCTCACCTAGCGCAGCTTTGTGATGCTGCACAGAGAGAAACGAGCACTGCGAAAGGGCACTCAGAGAAATAAACAGGGCAGCTGATGCATGGATGCAGCTTTCCAGAGCTCTGATAAAAAGGCCTGGCTGTGCAGTCCATCATGCTTGCTAAGTCAAGGATGGGTGGCATAAAAGCAAGTGATGAATGTGTTAAATTGCTAAACATGGATCAGGGGGCAGCCTAGGACTTGGATTTAATGATTTCTTTTGCTTATGCTACTGCTATGATAAAACACTGTGGACAGCCAAGTGGGAACAACAGAGCCCTCTCACCCTTTTAATCCAGGGGACAGAGCTGAAGTGGACTCTGGAGTAAAGAACATTTCTTTTAGAGAAGGGAAATAAAATAAAATGCATTTTATTTTAGAACACAACATGATATACATCATGGCTCATGAGAATATCCTGTTCCCCATGCCCTTTACAAACCTCAGCTGGGCTTTACAAGGAAATCTGTTTCTCAGCAACTCTGCCCATTTCTTTAACACTGCAGTATATCCATAAAACCGGCTCCTGGGGGATGGAACTCTAAATCAATTCCCAGTTTGGGATGGGGAGAGAAAGGGATGCAACCCTCCCAAATCTAAAAGCCTTTCTCACCTGGCAGTCAGCTCCACAGGCACCCACTGCCCTATCCCAAGAAGGTGCATGAAAGGAGAATTCAGAACTGAGGAGGCCATAAAGAGGGCGCAAAGGCTGTTGTGCTCCAGTCTCTGTCCTAAGTCTTGCTCATACATTTTGATTAAACATAGATAAGTATCTAGAACAACTTTTCTGATTTTTTCAAATGCCCAGACAAAATATTTCTCCTTCCTTTCTTCTGTATGACTCCCATAATCTTGGTATTTTTTTAAATTATATTTTTTCTATTATTAACGATATGAGTTATTGAGACACTCACAACATTTTGCATCTGTGGCCAGTTATATCCCCTTTTCCCTTCATTAGTAAAAGATACATTTAGACATTTATCTCTGTTTTTTGTTTTTTATCAAATTGGGTGTTTGATTAGTATTTCTTTTATACTATTTTTTTCACCCATCCCTGCTACTTGGAACTCCAGCCAATTCCAAAGTCAAAGCACAGCCAGAACATCTTTTCATGTGTTAAGTGAAACCATTAAGAGTTGGAAGTTAAATTCATTCTTTTCAAAGCTCATGACAAAGCTTCTACTGATTTCAGTGAATATAACAGTTTTCCAGGTTATTTCAATATATGAAGAGACAAATGTTACAGTGCAATTTACTGTAATTTTATTTAACTTTAAGGAACATTCAAATTACAGGTAGTGATAAAAGTCAGGGAAAATGCCCTGCACTTCTAACCCAGGAGGATAGTTTCAAATGTTGGTAAATCAGATTCATTTTTCCATAAACTCACCAATATTCCAATTCCAGTTTTACAGATGCTGTATGTACTGGCATGGTAGAAATACATCTTTTTTTCTCTTCAAGAGATTATTCCAGTAACAACCAATTAAGAACTCCCAAGCTTTTAGCATTTGCCCATTGTTAAGATGTAGCACAAATTGGCCTATTCCCCAGACCCTTCATTCAACAATGAGTTCTGATGATCCTGGCACATTAAGCAGCAAAGAAAAAAAGATAATAGGAAAAACATGAATCATCATTCTGTCTCTAAGTGTTGGTGAACTGGCGCAATTAATGTTTTTTTCAGTTCCACTGATGCCTGCCATGCTGCATGCAACATGCAGTGCCAGCTCAGCAGCTCATGTAATTTGTCATTTTTCTGACAAAGTTAATGGATCTGTGCACATTTCCCCCCAGGTGAGAACGAGACCCAACATTTAAACATGACATTGCTTTGATAAACTTGCAGCACAAAGAGGATGGTGGCATGACAGGGAAAAACCTCATTGTGAAGGCAGAAACAAGGACAACTGTAGTCTGTCAGCACAGGTGAAAGAAGAGGGGCCGAGGAACAGAATAATAGTGATAAGTAGCAGAATTTTATTTCACTACCTAGAGAAGATCTGAGGGGTTTTGCTGGCCATTTTACAATTCTTTCCCTTGACTTGTTTACTGATGGAAACGTTTGCCAAGGGACTTTGGAAAAATAGTGACATATGAACAATCTGTTGTGGCATATTGTAGTGGTGGTGTTTGTGCTGCTATAGTTACTAAGATTCTAGCAATTTTGTAATTTGTCTTGAAAAAACTGGAATTTGGCATGAAGTTTTTGGGTACCTCCATGTCCAAGTCAGATGGTTTTCATATTTTTTGTTACATTTCTCTATGTGAAGAAAAGCCTGAAGATGTGCTGTGTCAAGGAAAAGGAAAAAGCATGCTCAGATGAGGAAAGAAGCAGAAGGTGGGAAAAAGCCCAAATGCATTGCAAGATGAGGAAGAACAGGTGCAATCTTCTTTTCAAGGTGACAAGAGTATTTATAGGGTACTCACAGGTCTTATGTAACTGCAAAATTAATCAGGTAATGCCAAAAATGCTTTGGGTTTTTTTTTAATTTCTGATCTGACACTAACATTGTAAAGTTGGTTTTCACTGCATGATAAGCCTAGAGCAGAAGCTCATGTTCAAGTACTTGAAGTTCCACGTGGCTCTGTGGTGCAGGGACACAGAACCACCCACCCAAAATGTGGTGGCACAAGCAAACATCTGCTAGAAAGAAGCCTAGAGAGGAACTGAAGAACAGGGAAAGAGCAAAAAGGGAACAAAACCCAACAAAATTGTTGATGACTAATCAAACAACAAGAGGAGAAAATGTCATATAAAAGTCAGTCATGAGGGAAGCTGGGAAGTGATAAGTGTGGCCAAAATATTGGTGTACATTATTCCATTTGGGAACCCCTCCCATCACATCCCAGGGCTCTCTATACAGGTACTTCCCATCACAGCTGAGTGCATATGAAATACTAATTTTCTGTCAGAAGTGGAATACTCTGCCTCCCTCTCCCCAACCACAGCTCACACACAGAAGATCCCACACTCCTAAACACACAGAAAATCTTACCTGGCACGTGTTAGATTAATAAGGCATTTAGCCACTGTTGTGGAAGTCTTCACTGCTCGAATGTCATGTCTTATCGCAGGTCTGCAACAATTTTCTTGACACTTTGAACTTTGCAGAGGTCTTTCTGAGGGAGAAGAAGGCTGAAAGAATAGTATTACAAAGCTGTTAATGAACCTATTAACTATCATGCTTGTTCTGTACATCTTGGGGAAGACAACAGATAGATAATTCTGTTTGCTTTCAGCATTTTGCCTTTCACAGTAGTTTAGCAGGTGGATGAATAGAAAAGTTGACTATAGCAGCATCAAAAACAACAGAAAAATAATACAGTAGATGTTTAACCAGCAGAATTGATTAACTAAGGAAAATATAGCAAGAGGTTTGATCAAGTGGGATCAGACATGCACATGTCTCCTGAGATATAACCTATCAACATTTGTGTAGAAAGACTAATATCCTCTTTTACATTACCTGAAATACATATTCACATCCATATATGGATTACACAGGATATCAATGCATGCATTGGAAACAACTATGAGCCAAAAGAACAATGGCTAGCCCAGAGCTCACTGAAGGTTACTGGAAAGAAAATTCCCCTCTGGGAAGTTTATTCCACAATTCATCTTCTAATTTACTCTTTAGGAGCTCACAGCAGCCACAGTTGTATACTGGACACCTACTTATGGCCCTCCAGTACTATCTTGCCACATGACACCCATGTTCTGATGCTCTTCCCATCAGTCCCTGTCCCTCTGTCTCATACCAGGAAACACAAATTACCCATAAAAATGATAATTCTCTTATTAGTTTTAAAGGTCAAATCAAATGATGTGGAAAATACGCGGTGGTGTGACATATAATTTGCATAATTGCCACAAAAACACTGCACTAAAGCTGTGTGAAAAAATAATAAATAAAATAAATCAAGCTCCACTCTGAGGAAAAGAGAATCAGCCAGAGAATCAGTGGTGAGAATAAATGGGGGCTGCACCACCAATATGCAAACGCCAGCAACACAAAAATCCTCACCACATTCAGGTCTGAATTTACTCCCCTCTTCTCCTTATCCCTTTCCCCCAAATATACATGCACATACACTTTGAAAAAAGGGAAAATCAGATCTTTCCCACCAGTCCTGGATTTTAAACTGATTTGTTTCTACGTGTGCAATATCATTTCCAAAGTCTTAATGTAGCACACTACACTTGAGTGGGGGGACGACACAAAGATGACAATGCCAGCCCCACCTGATGTCCCAGACAGGGTCACACACACAGGAGCTGATGGGGTGTGAGCAGAGTCAGTGCTGGGCCCTTTGCAGAATTTGCTTTTCCCTTGCCCAGGGAAATCAAGCAGGTAAAGGATTTCCTGGCTTTTGGATGAAGGTGCTGTCAGCACTGCCCTTCTCCCAAGACTCACCATAGTTTGTGGATCCTGCTTCTCCTCAGGACACAATTCATGGGGATCCCATTCATGTGGGAATAAGCAGGAGCTTCAAATGCTTGGGGTGCAAGACCTCTGATCCCCATGGATTGATTTCACAAAAGCCAAAGCAGCAGCCAATGTGCCTGCATAGGGAGGAATGGGACTCAGCTTGTAGCTTAATTAATGATTTCCTCAGAGTGCTCACTCATAGGAAACAGACCCTGGATAAATGGAGCTTGAATCCATTAAAGAAGAACTGAGACCCAAACATCACACTTAAAACAAAACCTGGGCTGATTAAAAGCAAGCTTGGGATTTTTTCTAATGCCCTGATGCTGCCTGACTACTTGAACTGATTACATGGTGGCTGGGCTTGGCTTATGATTTTAGAGGTACTTTACACAGGAATTAGACAACTCAAAAAATTAGCAATAAGCTTGACATCTGCCCATTTTTCTGAAAGCTTAGGATGCATCCCTCTCCTCTGCCTCCCTAGCTCACCAGTCATTACATCAGCTTTCTGCTTGGTGTATCTGGCAGCTGACACAATGATATTTATTCCTGAGATGAAGACAGCAAGTTATCCCTCTTTGTGCCAATGAAGCATTAACCCCAACTACACACTTGGTTACTCTGACTCAGTTTATCAGTATATGCTCTTGTGTTCTTATATCTGAATTTATGTGTACTGTATTAACTATAGATACATCTATTCCCCTTCTTTTTAAAAATTAACTATTACAGTCTTACTCTCCTTTGATTAATTAAGGTTGATCTTACCTTACAATAATTAAGCTGACAATAGGTGTCTACACATTGGAAAAATGGAGTATGATGTTGAAGAAAAGGTGGGTTTATTACATTATGTCTACATTTTGGATTTATAGCTCATTTCATTTCATATCATATATATTTATCATCTATGTTCTTAATAGAACTTTTTAATCAGCAGAAGTAAGAGAGATCACTTATTCATTTGACATATTACAAATTAATAAAAATGCAATGAGTGAGCACCAGAACCCTTGCTGCTTCTGAAGTGCAAACCTCTGTTATGAAAGAGAAGAGCTAAAATTCTTTTAGCTATCAACGGGCATTCATCTAATTCACTACATATATTAAAGGAATCCCCACGAGGTATCTATTCAAGGTCAAGTTATTTTACATTTCCATAATATTAAAAAGAGGAAAAAAAGTAATACAATGACACACTGAAAGAGGGCATTGGGTAATTAGATATGGAACATTTGTGATCCGGGCATTCAGAAAGCTTTAAATTAATTTTAGAAGTGAGCAACACTGCTCACTTTTTTTTTTCTTTTTTTTTTTTTTTTTTAGATCAGATTAACAGCAGCCTCAAAATATGGCTGAGCTGAATTATACAAAAGTCATCATAAAAATCATTTGGCAAATGGCTATCAGAGACAGCAGAGGTGGAAAAAATTCAGGCAAGACTGATCAATCACTACAAAATCCTTACAGTTCTGAAACGTTACCAGACCTTCACAGATCTAATGGAGGAGTGAATTTCCTTGCTTTCCTATGCCTTCATAGCATTATATTTATGTTGATGTGTATTAAACTATTAAAGCTTAGCAAATAAAGAGCCAAGTACTGCATAGTCAAACACCTGATTTTCACTACTTCATCCCACCTCAACCCAGGCTTTTGTTTTTCCTGCCTGTATGCTCTACCTTGTCTCTGACAGCAGATTAGAAGGGTGAGAGCCACCACCCTTGTTACTACAGCTCCCAGCACAGCCAGGCCTACAGATGTCACAGTAATAATAATAATAATAATAATAATAATAATAATAATAATAATAATAATAATAATAATCAACCATGGTCTAAAGGAACACCTCAAGCACAGGGAATATTCTTTGGCACAATGCAGTTGGATGTCAGATGATATCTGGGCAAATTTTCCTGCACTGACCATGAACACACTCCAATGCCTTTTTGAAGGGCCCATGCTGGGAATGAGGAACTGCTTTCCTTGGCTGAGACCACTCAGGGTGCCTGGATTGTGCTAAAACTATCCTGTTAGACCAGCTATTATTTAGCAAGTACTAGATTTAAGTATGTCCATTTTCTTGAATTTGAGAAGAATAATATTTGTAATTACTTTCTCTTAACAGGAGGCTTCTCAGACACTCACAGGCTTCTACCCACAGATAGTAGGTTTAAATATGTTTTCATGCTGAAGTGGCACAAAGCAACCTTAGTTTGAGTCTTGATCACTGTCTGCTTCATTAATTGTGGTAATTACTGCAGCTGATACAGTTCCAGCCCAGCCAAGGAGTGGGAGGTGTGGGCAACAGGTCCTGGGGGACAGAGCTGTATCCAAGAATTGCCAAGACTGATCCTGTCACTTTACAGTCAGTCTTGGGTAAGTGTCACACTATTAAGAAACTGTTCCTAGGTTCCATAACCTGATTTCTGCCACTATTGTCAGATGACAAAAATCAGTATACAGCACATTATAAGGTAGATCATTGGCCTTTGATCTCTACTGTGATTATGGATGAGGAGACACCTATAATTTTGTATTCACATTGACTGCTTTTGTTGTCTGGTAAATGCTGTTCATTATCCTGGACTGTAGGATTTCAGGGAAAGACATTGCCTCCGTGTGCTGTGCCAAACAACACAGCCCTAATCCCTGCTAGGGATTATTAAATACTACTGCAAAAATAAAAACAACATGCACTTCTGGACGACAGAAGAAGAGAATGAAAGCTGCAAGGTCCAACTTGAGGTTTGTGAATGCAACATGATACGGGTGCAGAGCATCACAGCAGCAAATTCCTGGGGGCTCCAGCTGGGAGTTCTCATCCCCAGCCCTGCAGTGCAGGTAGCTGCACCACTCCACTTGAATGCCACACAAATTTCATGCTTATCATCACTTTCTTCCTTGTGTTTTTGACACAAATAGTGTGGGAAGGTACAAACTGGGTACAGAAGACATTTAAAAGAAGTTGTGACTTAAGACAGTTAGGAATAGTTACATTTCCACCAAGTCTCAAGATCAGGCGAGATTTATTTTTCATTTGTAGCTTGGTTCAGTAAGGGAGCACACGAACACTGTAATCTGTCTATCATGTAATAGCTCTAGACTGGATTTAGATGAGAGAAAGCAACATTTCTAAGAAATATCAGATGAGAAAACAAACTGAAAATGCTGCAAAATGGAAAGATTACGTACACAGCAGTTTATGCATCATTACTGATTGCTGTCCTGAGATCAGAGCAGGATTTTACCTGAAAGGCTAATATCGAGCAAAGAGAAAGAAAAAAAGTAAAAAAGTTGTAGACTTCTTTTGCAATTTGCTCAAATGCCAAGGATTAGTTTTCCACTGTGAACTAAATACCATTGGCTGATCACAACATCAGTGTTTTCTCAGTAAGAGAACAAAACACAGTAGTGATATAAACCTGACAATTTCATAGTAAGTAAAATTATTAGGAGAGTAATGTGGATGCATAATCTGTCTTAAGGCAGTAATTCAAAGTTGTTTTTTCCATTGCTTTACCTCTTGCTTTATGCATTAAAGAAGCTACCAAGAGGAGAACCTTGTTGTCTCCTGCCAAGGCTGATGGGCCAGAGGAGCTGCAGTTCTCACTGCCCCTCTGGAAGTTCAATTGTTTATATCAAACTAAACCATCACCTTTTCCCACTGAAACCCCCTTTCCTGCATGATAGCAGGCAATTAGTTTCCAACATGACGAGCTTGGGTCCGTGCCACAAGCTCTCACAGTGGGAATGACTGGGATATCTGGAATAATGGTCTGTTATATCCATAGGGTAACTCTTCCCACCCTGAGACAGTGGGAGTAAGGAGGTTACACTGGGGTTTGAGGTTGTGACAGGTGTGGATTGCCTTTAGCTCTAGATTTGATTTGGATGAGTGAAAAAGATTTTTTATGAGAAATGTCAGATGAGAGAACGCACCAGAAACATGGAAGAGAAACCCAGCTGCTGTTACCTGACCATTGAAATGTTCCTAAAAGAACATTTCAATGTGAACATACTGAATTTAGGTTTCAGGAAGAGCCTGGGTCTGTATAGCAATGGACTCTCCTGAAAAGCAGCAACCAAATGCTCCTAAATGCAAATTCCCTCCTGAGCCACTCTCCCTGCTGACACTCAGTATCATCATTTGGAGGCTGTGGGTGTAATAGTGGTGTTACTTGAAATGGTTTCAATGGCACAACAGCAGTGATTTGTCTACCTAAGGCTGGTCTTGACAGTAGCTGCTGAGACACCAGAGTCAGGCCAAGAAAAACATAATTACGGATTATTCTGACAGCCCGTCTGTCAGCAAATTATTGCCTAACCTACAACTACTCATGGCCCATTCCCAAAAATGAGTAAGGCTCGAAAGAGATCATAACCAAATGTATTCCAGTGCAAGAAGAGCCAATTTACTGACCCCCCACCCCCTGCAGAGGACACATGATGCAACATTACTTATGCTTGATCAGACTGACAGCAGGGAGGAGGGGCTTCAGATCTGGCAAAACCAGCAGCTCATCTCATAGGTTTCATCTGCTTGTCTAGAAGATGTCAAGGTAATGAGCCCTGAAGTCAGCTCAGTGAGGTGTTTATCTTCTGACAGTAATGTTGTATTTTTTTTTGTGTGACTAAACCTTGCGGTGGTTTGGAAACATTATTTCTTTTTCTTTTTTAATCAGAAGGGAACCAAACAACAAGATCACAGACTAAGGCAGTGGATGGAATGGAGCCCTGTGAAGTACTTTCACAGCCATATTCCAAGAGCTGCTGTCTAGATTTTTGTAAGAGGTTTGGAAGCGTTTCCCTCAAATAAGCTCTGTGTGAACCAAGGTACAAATGAATAGAGAGTGCAGAACAAATGACATCATGCTGATTTGGTGGGCTTTCATCACGTGCTCACCAGGGTTAACGTGGAAGGCTGTTCTGAGCCTTCTGTCACTATGTTTTACGAGCAAGCTGCAGCAGGACTCCTGTCAGCAGAAGTTAAGAGTACCAATTGAGGGCAGTATATCATCTGCACAAGAACTCGATCAGAAATGGAGAGTGTGTTTGTTCAGTAACATTTTTTTCAGCCAAATAACTTTTCTTCCTCATCAGATTTTTTTTTTTTTCCCAGCAGATTTTTCCAGCCTATTACAGAATGGATATTATGACACACGGACAAAAAATCCAGTCTGTTCTTGTCTGTACAGAACAGAATATTGTTCTCTGGCTTAGCCTTTCAGTGATCACCAAACAGTGCAGCAAATTATTGCTGTAGGAGGTCTGAAGCAATTTATGCAATATTTTTTTTTTTTCTGTGAAGACCTACTGTTATTTCTCAGCAATCATAATAGAAAAATATATTTTGAATACCCTATTGCTTTTTAACATTCATAGAGTTTGTGACAAACATGTTAGGAGTTGTCAAACGCAGTAGCCAGATACAGGCAAGGCTGCTGCTCTCCGTGTTCCCAGGTTCCATGAGCAGTGAGGCTGAGTATCTATCCCAAACAGGTGCTCATAAAACACAGGTACCAATAGATGTGTAGACACATGGCCAGCAGTATTTCTGCAGACAGAAACAGCAAGCACTCACATAAACAGCAACAGCCTCCTCTTGTTTTCCTCTCTGACTGAACAGGATAAAAGCCTGTTGACGTGATACACAGGGCAAACTGCAGTGACCAACAGACCAGTAACTTTTGCCCCCTTTCTATTTCCCCAGGCTTGTTCCTTCCCAAAGCACCTTTCTCCCTCTCCTTTCCTCTGTCTCCTCCCTTAAGTCAATAATCTCAACAGCAGATTCAAGACTAACTACCCAGTGCTCCATTTTTCCTGTAGAACGAGGCATCCCTCAGAGGCAGAGTGAATTAAGAAGTTATATTGTACTGCAGAAACACAAATAGATGTAGAGCTCAGCAATACATTTGCTATGCAACCAATTTAATCTACAACTTAACACAAAATGTTTCTGTTCTGCATTCTGATTTTGCTGTTACATGCTAGTGCTTTCTGGCTGTAAGCTTCACACAGAACCACAAAGATATGTGAAATCAGTATATTTCTATATGTCCTGTATGTGTTTTTTAAAAAGAAACAATCATTTTGCCACACTCTAACTTATGCATAAAGTATAGAACACATACATTTCTGCATTTATGAAAACTAAAATACACACAAATACGATGGAAACTCAAAGATCTTTGGATCACTTGAAGCTAACAATGAGGTGCTAAAGCTGAGGTATTAAGAGCGTGGCAGTTTTGGGGCTGATTGTACAGAAAAGGTTAATTTCAAACCCAGATCCTGTAGTTTCCATGCAGATCTGTTCTGTCCCAACCACTTTCTAATGATTTACTGCAAATGAACAAACTGGCATAAAAATGGCTCACTCAAGATGGGAGGCAACAGCTCAACAGCTGAAACACGTCAAAGCAACATCCTGGCTGCTTAAATGGCAGATTTAAGAGATCTTGCTATCGATGTGGTAACAAAATCAACAGGGCAGTTTGATATGGAGCCTCTGTCCCTGACTGATGGGAACAGAAACTCTCTGATGACCCCTAAAGGGGATCTCGCTGTCTGCAGCATTGGAGTGAAGGAAATCTTCAGCAGCTGAAAAGCTCAGAAGGAAGGGAAAAAAAAAACCCAACAAAACAAAACCCACAACAGCCTAGAAATCCATGTACTTCCTAGCCCTGGGGCAGAAAGAGACTGTCTTATTTAAAAGGGCCAAGTGTCCTGCACAGACCAGACAGTCCCACACTGTGGGCTATCACATGACAGGAATTAACAGATCTTTCTTATTTCTATGGGTTTTTAAAAGACACAAGCCAGCCTGCATGTGTATGCCACACCTTCATTTCTGGGGATTTCTGAGTCAGTCCTCTAACTTTGTTAGTTGGGATCTGGGTACTGTTTTGGAACTAATCTCCCAATTGTCCTTACATGTTTTAATTCACTGCCCCCCACACAGGATTTTCTCAAAGGGCACAGATTGGATCCCTTTGGGATGTACTGGACTGGAAGACAGTGCCTAAGAAAGTGTCCAATACATTCCAGGTAAGAGCAGTGGCCAGTTCAGGGTTCTGCTACCACCAGAAAAAACAATTCTCAACTCCAGTGCAACACATCCTTTGAGAGAGCAACCTCAGCAGCAGCTGTTTCACACTGCACAGGCCAACCCAGCTTGGATCCCTCACTGCTTACCATGAATTTAGTACACAGAACACAAAAGCAAACACCAAGGAAGTAGATAATATCTACTGTGGTTCAGACAAGGCTGGCTAAATTAGAAGGGACGTTTAGGACAGAGAAGGAATCCACAGCATTTTTGGAAAAGAGCAGTGTGTAAAATTAAGATGACATAGGATCAGGAAGAAGATGAAAACCTTCTGCCCCTGAAAGCTAAGACAAAGAGTCAAAGTTACCCTGCAACAGAAACTAAACACCTCTTAGAGTTTCTCAACAGAGCCATATGAAAAGAGACCCACCATCAGCTGCTCTTTTCCAGAATCAGAGAGATGTCAGATGCCCCAGGCTGTGTCCTGGTGAAGGCTGGGGTGGTGACCCATGTGAGCCCATCCCCTGAGAGCCAGTCCATGACACACCTTTGAGAAGGGCACAGAGCTTGTGGGAAAGAGCAGCAGCTCCAAAGCAGAGAAAAGCACCTGCAAGAAGTGACAGTGAAAGGAAGGGGTAAGAGTTACACACCTTCTGTGATGTGCAATAGTGTTGACACAGGAAGGTGACACAAGTAAAGACTGAAAACCAAAATAACATTTTAAAAGGTCTGACCAGGTACTATCGACAATGAATTAAAGAAGTGGTGATTCATCCTGTTTCAAAGTGCAGACATGGACCCTAAACTTGGCATTAAAAGTGCATTAGCATTGTTCTGATATTTTTGCCTAGCCAATGTCTGAGAGTACAGGTGAGACAGGGGCAGCTGGTACACTAAATACCAAATGGGAAATTGAAAAGGTGGTAGAAAGGCAGGATTAGAAAGGCAGTGCACTGCAGACCAGGCTGCAAACACCTTTATCCTCCTCAAAGGAAAGGAACTTCTTCTGGGTCCAGTGGAACAGCCAGCTGTTCCCCAATGCAAGACAAAGATTTACCATACAGCACACAGAGTATCATTCAGCCAGGCTGTGATGCAGTTCTGGCTGTAATTTGGGCATCTGTTGAAATGTTCTTTTGCATTGTAGCATGCAATTCACATGCTCTACCCTTGGACAAATTGTGATTGTGATGGACTTGTCGCCCAGTACGGACACCAAGAGTCATGGAGAAGCACGGAAATGACTGGGTGGTTTTTCACAACTACAGAGCACCCAGTATTCTAAGAGCTCAGGGGATTAAGTGTTAAAGTTTTGGTTCAGTCTGTTGTAAAGGAAACAGATGCATATTTGTATTCAGCTGAACATCTCAAAAGTTTGAGATGGCTTAGTACGATTATAATTTGCACCCATATCATCTTTGAAGACGAGAGATGAATCATCTGCAAAATTAGCTGCAGATGGAGGCTCAGGTCTTGGGAGGCTTGAAAGATTCCAGGCTGTTTGGAAAGGTTTCAATTTGTATCCACAGCCAGTTCAAAATGAAAGATGAACCCAACCAGCTAATACACATTGCAATAGACTGAGAATCTCTTTTGTCTGTTCCCTCGAGGAAACTTCTGGCTTAATAAAAGGCTGCTAAAAAGAAAAATAATATTTCTTTTCATATATTTTACCCACATTGTAAAAATCTCTTTATTGTTTTCCTGTACTGCTGTTGTGTGCCTGCTATAATTGAACAGCCTAATGCAAAAAGAAATATTATACAATCTGAACACAAATATAATGGGTATTGAAAAAAAATCCCTGGCAACAGGCAGAAGTTAAACAAACAAACACAAAAATTATCATGCTGAGACACAGCATTTCTACTAAAGAAGGCAAAGAGATGAAATGCCTTGGTGTTTGAAAGCAAGACATTTCTCTATATACCCATATATATTCAACTCTACCTGGTTGTACAGTTTTGTTACAAAAACTTTTGTGGTTTTGGAGCATGGACATCTACCTCTGCTCTCTCCTGTGATAGATACCTTTGCTACTCAAACCTGTCACAAGGTTTGGGGAGGAAAAAATGGAGTGAACCAAACTGGGAGTTGGGGTTTCTGCTGACCAACATGATCACTCAAGAATCTTGCAAGAAATATTTTAATATTTTTTCAGGTTAATAGTTCAGGTTGCACAAGGAAATTAAGACTACATGGTACAGTGCATAGAAAAAGGAATAACCAAGGGGTTTGAGATGTAGAGTCATCAAAAGCAGAGGGACGATACCGCCAGTGTTCATAGATTTGGTACTGTTGTTTTTGTTTTAAAATCTGTTCACATCAAACAAGATTAAGAAAGCTTTATGTCTGTTAGTCTTCCCTTTTAGTTATTTAGACAGAACAACAAATTAACTGGTTTTGACAACAGTTTGGAGGACAAGCTGATGAGGAATAAGCTGTAAATCATGCAGGGATTTAATTAAAAAAACAGATGTTGAAAAACCGAGAAAAACGATCACTGATTGGAATTGCCAAACTATTAAAGAATGACAAAGATAAAAGTGCAATTAGCATACAAACCTATTTCTTCCAACAATTCAGACGGGAACAATAGCATTAAATCTGGAATTTTCCACATTCTGCTAAGATATCTGCACCCATTGTTGAAACTCTAACCTCTGGCAAAAAATATTAGTACCTTTTAATCTCACCACACCACACTGAGGGTGGCTGTCAGCTTCCTATTGCTCCTGCTAGGGATTTTATGTATTTCTACCATATTATAATATAATATAAAAATATATACATATATATACACATACACACATCTATATATTAAATGTATGTGTATATATGTATCTACACATACACACATATATGAAATAGATACATTTTTTCTCTCCACCCCACAACCACAGCAGACATGTGCTTAGCTGGCTTTATAAGCATGACATCCCTCAATGATAACTTGAAATGAAAGAGATTAAATTGTGAGTGTAATATCAGTTCTAAACATGTCAGGGCTCTAGGCACTGAACTGTATGAATCTTTTGGAATATTCAGATATGCCCTTTTCAAAAAATACTGGAGAATAATGCTAATTAAAAACATTTTTCTTTAGGCAGTATAGCATTCCACCAATTCTTAATTGGCACACATGTTTCTCACAACAGTCCACTTGACACAGCACAAGTTTTGTGAGTGAAAGATTCTCCTTATCTCCATTTTTCAGCACTTCTGTTATTTTGGGATGCTTTAGCTGATACTGTGAAATTTATTTCCAGAATGAGAGATGGCAGATAGCATGGAAACTAATTAATCAAGCCCCATGCATGTCTATCAACACATACACCTCTTAACTACTTCTCTACACTAAAAGGACTTTTCCTACTATGGCTGGGCTACTGTGTCCAACATAGGTCATGTGGAAACAAGCTCCCTTGCTGGGTCAGCTGATTAGAACTGAAAATCCACACTAAGATATCTTCTGCTAAACTGGAAAGTTCATTCATGCCAGTCCCATTTATTCAAATTCCTAAAACACGGAAAAGTTCTGTAATGCTGTCACTGCCCACAAGAAAGCTGTACAAGAGTGAATGCATATCCAAGAGAACTATTCAAGCAAGAGTAGATAAAGCTAATAAACCTCAAACACAGGGAGAGTTGTGCTGGAATGCTAATGCCAGTTTGGGGGAATCCCTTTTTTAACAGTACCAGCACGAGTATCTCTGCTCACGCATTGCTCACCAGCTGAATGGGAACTGGAGCAATCCTGAATCCTGCTGTGACACTGCAGGACAGAAGTTCTTGTGCCTCTTTAGGAACCTCCACACCAGTGAGTGTCCCTCCCCTTTCTCAAAGGCACAGCTCTCATTCCCATCAGGAGCACCCCTGATTTTCTCCTACACAGGATGGCCACTATCTGAGAGAACTATTAACATAAATATTTACTAAAACTCCACAACATGCATCTGAGGACTCTGGTCCATGCAGCAGCCCTTCCATAGGAAAATTTTATGGTCCAGGTAAGGAAAGAAATCAAGAAGTGTCTCAAAGTCTTGCTGATGGTTTTACAAATAAATGGCTCCAGTATAAGATCTCTAATTCTGATCAACACACTAATAAATAACAGCTGCCATGAAACCACCTCAGAACAGACAGTCCCTTAAGGTAAGAAGGGCCCAAGCCACATTTTGTGCTTAGTCAGGCTTCTGTTTGGCTCTGAATTTCTGTCTGTGCACTCTTAATACATCAAAATGAAAGTCATGCCTTATAAAAATCAATATGTAAGTGCATTATCCTGTCTATCAGACAATAATTGATGCTGCCTTCTGGAAGCACAGTGCTGACTATTATGGAAAGCAACAGAGCTCCAGCGCGACAAGTCACCTTCAATGGGTTTTGCTAATTAGTCCTTGATTAGTGTCTACTCCAAATCCACGTCCAGGGTGATCACAGATTGAGATCCAAAGAACAGGAATGCAAATTTTGGAAATGCTGGTTAGGTGACTGCAACAGCAAAGACTTATTAGCTGTAGCCTCCATCCATTTTGGGCTGTTTTGTGTTTTTTCTGGCAGTTTGGATTGTTCCCTTCCTTTCCAGAACATAGGATTTTCAGTGGGGTTTTTAGAGAGGAAATCTTCACAGCATCATACTCAGGGTAAAAAAGCAGCACTCAAGACTGATCTAGTGCAAAAGCATAAGCAACCTACATTGTACAGTGTCATTCCAGCCTCACAGAATGGATGGAGGTGGCAGAGTTTACCTTACCCTGGGTAAACTGAATGTAATGTGAGTGAACAGCAACTGATGGTGCCAAATGCAAAGCACATTCAAAGAGGAAGCCAGAATGGGAAGATGTCACAGAATTGGTGATTCTCTTCAGGCTCTCCAAATGTATTTGCTATCATGGTAACTGAGGATTTATCCTGCTCTTGCCATTTACACCCCATTCATGTCACCCAAAAGCTGTTGCAGGGCCATGTTGGCACAGGACAGCAAGGAACATTTCCAATGTTGCTATACAGACAAAAGTATGAGGTTTGTTGAGCAATATATGACGACTTCCCTTTAGCATGGGACCTTCAGATGCCTCTAGGAAATATTCAAGTATGTGTCAAGATTTGGAACAGCAGGAATCAGGTCTTATTTAAGACTGCTTCATCTAAGTCCAAGCAATCACAAAGAAGCAGCCAAAAGAGTATTCCAGTCAGAAACCCGCTGCTGTCTGTGGCCAGCTGTTACAAGGGCTTATCACATCTATTGAAAACAGTCAGAACCAGACAAATGGATCCTTGAGGACAGCAGTGGGTCCACTGGCAGAAGGAATGAAGGTTGATGAAGGATGGATGGAGGGAAAACAGTCATGAAAACAGTCTATTCATGAAATTTTACTGGAAGCACATTGGCATTTGTATCCCTGGAGAGCTGAATCCATACTGGTGTCTATCTGTCTAGATGTTAACTTTATGCATGGATTATTTGAACAGTGAGTGATCACTGTGTCCCATGAGAAGAACTAGGAATAAAGTGAAGGAAAAGCGTCACTTCCAAGGTGATAGCTCAATGAACAGGAGCCATTTGTAGTACCCTGGCATCCCTCTTGCTCAAGCAATGACACACCATGAATTTAATTTATTTAACTCTGCACAGGTAGATACCTTGTGATAGCTCTGACCCAAGAGCCTGGCTATTGATCCCAAAGATGTAGGGGGAATGGACAAAGACAGGGCTGAGTGGAGGGCCAGAATGAATGTGTTTCCCCTCTTCCTGACCACCCATGACTTGCCCACTGCTCCCCACAAAACAAGGTGTTTTCTTCTTCCCTCTGCAGAAGCAGATGATGTGGTGGAGGAAGTGTCAGGAATAACAAGCAATACTGCAGGATGAGTAGTGAACCCCTACAGAATATATAATCCTTTATGAACAACTCTTTCAGAAATACTGTAAAAATATCTATTTATTGGCAAGGGGTTCACAGATCATAAGCTTCCTATCAGTCAAAAACAGTCAGCATGGACAAGCTTTAATTTGCTCTGAGACTTGGGACAAAAAAAAATTACCTTTCATTCAGGGCATTAACACATCACTTATGCACAGAAATTTCTTTTGCTTATGAAGTATTAATGTTAATATGATTTCACTCCTGAGTAAATAGGATAATAGGTCTATTTCTATACATGTGCTCTTAAGAACCAGTTTGTGGGAGCTAGTTTTAGTCCATCCATTGAATAATAAAGTAAACCCTAAATGAGGAGGGGAAAAAATATCAAGAGCTTGAATTCAGGGTTAATTCTTTCAAGCTTCATAAATCTTCAGTGTCTGTCAAGGTGCATGCAAGACATACCTGTATCTGAGCTGCAAAGTTTAAGATCAATAGCTTCAATCAAAATGTGTTTCTTTTCTTTTTCCCTGTTTCTCAAATGGTAGCTAAGAAGACCTGGAAAGAATTGAGAATATGTCTGCAAAAAGCAAATAAACTTCAGAGATACAATCTGTTCAAGCAGAGACTGGTTAAACGTGTTGTTGTTTGGTAGCAAGCACTGGAACATTTCCAGTTCTCTGCAACTTGTGGAAAAAAATAAGAATAATCAAGAAGCTGATACTAGGATTCTCTATGTACAAATGCACAAGGACAACAATACAGAGCCTGATCCAGAACTCACTGCAGACACAGGGTTATAGTGATTTAGGTCCAGAAAGCAAAGAGCTTCTATTACAATTTTTCTCCTATGTTTAACCCCAACTGCACCAGGAGTACCATAATCTTCTGCCAGAAAGGCATAAAATTTTTGTGCCTTTCAGGGATAATTCCATCCAAGGTAGATAGAACGAGAGAGAAGCAATTTATCACACAGAAAGTGACAAGTTTGCACATGCAGGTCCATGGGAATAACACAGCAGCTCCCTGTCTACGCTGCCAACCTTTGGAGTCCAACACACACCTCCAGAGAGCACTGTGGCAGTGCCAGGCGGTGAGCAGCTCAGTATGCTCCACTTGAGCAAAGCTTTCCAAGAGTGCAGCTCAGTACCTAAACAGGTGCCAAGTTTTTGGGCTCTGATGCATGAAAAAGACCTGGTGTCTGTTAAAGTTAAGAACTTGTTAGAGAGTGCCATGAAGAGCTCGATGGAAGTAAAGGGACTGGGCTGTGACAGCAATGAACAGAGATGAAATCACATTTCCCCAATAGAATAAGCATTAGCAGATTAATGGCCACATGATAGTCGAAGTATGGTTCTTATCTATTAGGTTCAGCAATATTTGCTGGTGAACAATGCTCCAAGAACCAGTATCTAATAAAGAGGAAGAAGAGTTAATTAAATAATAGCTTGGAAATGGACAGGTTACCTGTGCCACGTCTTGCAACTTTCCAAGTTTGAAGAGTGCAATTAGCTGCTTAAAGCACAAGAATGCCTAGAGCAGCTGTGATCTAACATTAAACAAACATGCATGTTGCTTTAAAAAATAACGTTTTCCACATTTGCAAAGCCGTGTTTTCAAGGTAAACCTATTAATTTATCCTTCATCTCGTCTAGCGGAAAATCTGACATTAAGTAACCCGACACGCATGAAGCAGCCTGTACTTTTGTGGGTGGCAAATCTGTTCCCTGACAAACTTCTAGAAAACCTGTCACACAGCAGGCTCTGGAGGTCCCCAAAAGCAGCAGGACAATCTGCTACAGACCTTCCTGGGCCTCAGCTCTAGGTGGGTAACACACATGACCATATTGCGGGGCGTCGTTCTCTCTTGGCAAGCAGTGGCCAAGCATCTTTGGCAAATGGCAAGAGAGCAGGGAAGAAAATTAGAGGTCGTGAGGAGCACCATCAAAACGGATTTGTTGGCAAATGCCTGTTGCAAGACAAATAACTACAGAGAGGCAGGAGCCCGAGAAACACCTGTGTTCACCAACTGCCTTGCCAATCACTACAAACTGTCCATTTCCATGCCTGCAGCTCTGCAGCAGAACACGCAAAGCTTATTCTTTGATTTACACAGCATTTAGTGCTCCTGTGTTATAGCTGACATGAGCTACAAGGTATAAAGTCAAATTGTATAACTTGATTATGTGAAAGTAGGCCTGTTTTAGTTTGAAAACCAATTGGAGTACAAACAGGCTTAGTTTTCCTATCAAAGCTCCCTTTTTTTCCTGTGCAAATCGATTTTGGGTAGAAACTGCTTAAAACCTATGTCTGGATTACAAGCAGTTGATCAAATTTATAAAACCCGAGGTTAGTACTGATAAAATATGGCAGCAGTAAAATTGCACTAAATTATCAAATCCATGTATTTATGAGTCTACACAAAAACTATTGAAGTTCTCATAGTCTAAGGAAGAATCAAAAGGCATCACCACCAGGAAAAGAAAGAAATAATCTATATTTCTGAAGGTGTCTGCACAATTTTGATTTAGTAGTGCAGGTCAGTCCATCCTAAACTACTATCAAAGAGTAATAACACCATTCATCATTCTTTTAACTGGAAGCATTGACAAGATCTCTGGTGCTGTGTAGGGAAAGAGGAATTTTTGTTTCTCAAAAGGTACAGAATTTGGATGCTCCAAACTGAAGAGGAAAATGCAAAAATTATACCAGAGTATATAGCAGGGACATTTAAAAAAGTTGGTTTAGTCCTTTAGATATTCAGGTTATTTTGATTTTTATTTCTTTTACTATGTAAAAAAGTTGAAATTAATCTAAACCACAAAAACCCCAAATTATGCCAATTGGAACTGCCAACAATAAATCATTTAGTCTTTCATTATTCCAAGCTTATACAGGAGAAAATTTATCTCCTCCCTTCCTCCCCAGAGAGGCTTATTTGTTCATCAGGCATTTATTTAAAAAATACTCTGCTAATTTCCATGCCCATTGCAGAGAAAAATAGATGCTTTTTATAGATTTATTTAATTCACAGATGCTATTTTAATTGGTCTCCCATACAATTGTCTCTCACTGGGAATCTGGATGGCTCTGGGGAATTGGCAGCAACTTTCAGAGCTTTTCCAGGTCAGCGATTCAGATGTAACCAGCCTCACTGGTGGCTGAGAATTAATGTGGAGAAAACTATTTCATGGCCTACATGAAATAAAGTAATGATTTCAGTCCAGTTGTGGTTTGACAGATTCCCAGCAAAACTAATCGGTGCTTTTATGGGCCTTTTTGGAAATAGAACCAGAAAATTAGTTTCTGCAAATTATCTTTGCCATTAGGGCTGAAGGCAGCCTTCAGAGTCACAAGCATGGAGCCTTTATTATCAGTTCACCTTTTCCATGATTATTTATGATCTATGATTTATGATTGTTATTTTATTATTATTTTTTTTTTTCAAATTCTGTCACTTTAATATTCTGGGAACTGTTTGCCATGCTCTGCTTTAGGCTAAGAAGGTTAATCTCTTTAAGCTTCATCTTTTGTCCCAGGGCAGGTGGAAGGGAGAGAGAAGAGAGGGAAGGAGGTGCTGGTCCTGCATTATTCTGTCCAGAACCTTACAGAGAAAATTTGGAGCATCTCTCTGCAGTGATGGAGAGACTGCCCTGGGCACGTAACCTTTAGAAGGATAAAATTTGCTTTTGTAACCTTCTCCCCCATGTCCCTGCAAACATACTGCAAGTGTTAGGCTAGGTTGTCAGAAAATGCGTCAGACCACAAACTGGGATACAGACACATTAGCACAGCCACAAGGACATCCCTCATCAAATATTTGAGTACCTGGATGTTTTGCTTATGATTTCTGGTAAAAATAGGCAGTTATCCACCTCACGCTTCTGTTTGATTAGCACATGCTTGTTTTCTAAACTCTCATTCATCCCACCAACAAGGCTTCCTCAAGGACTGGCTTTTAAAACAGCAGCACTGTTAAAAGACATAGCTCAGGCCTTTGCTTCATTATTTTTTCCTCACAGAAAGAAGTTACAAAGCAAACTTGCATCTGTAGTGAAATACTGTTCTCACAGACTACATGATGCTGCAGTCTTCAAGGAATGGGTGCACTGATTCAGCTAAAATTAACATATAGAAATAGGATGCACAGAAGATGCATATGTTCTTCAAATTCTTATATAAACTCTTCCATTATCTCACTAATTCCTTCTTAAAAAAAAAACAAAACCCAACCAAACCCAAAAACCAAGGAGATAAGATTCTTCCCATTTACTTTGGCTCTCAGTGGTGCACCAACACAGGGATATTTGGGCTGCTTTTCTTGTGAGGTTTGTAATGAATTGCCTTTGCTAAGCAAACTAATGAGGTTGTCAGAAGCTGTAACAAAACAGTTTTGCAGTTTATATGAGCAGGGTAGGGTCTATTCAAAATATATAAAAAGGTACACAAAATCCATCTCTGCTCAGTGCTATACAGAGAAGAAAAGCCACAAACATCTTTGTTTAGTAAAAAATCATGTAAGTAAAAAGGGTAAAAAGGCAGAATGAGAAATGAAAAATTTCCCAGGAGAAAGAAGAAAAAAATGCAGAAAGAAACCTAATGACCTGTTTTGTCCATGGCAATGGAATTGGGGAGAAATATGCAGCTAAAGCTCAGATAGTAAGTACTTGTCTGGTTTTAAAAGCAAATTTTTTCTGCTTCTTTATCATAACTTATTCAATAGTGCTTTGTGACAGGAAAGAGAGATTGTCTATGCCTAAAGATTTCTCTGCTTCACATACTTTGAAGATCTAGAGTTAAGAAGTTCAAAGTCAATTTACAATTTATGACACCCATGAGAAGTTTAGAAATTCAAACTCACTAGAAAGAGGGAGGGAACCAAACTTCTGTTACTTCACACTTAAGGGCAGAGGGTGCTGGGCTTCCTTCTGTGCAACAGTGACAGCTGATTTTCTACCTTTTTTCCCTCCTGCTATTCAATGGTCAATTTACAGCCAGCTTTATTATCTTCTGGAAGTGTCAATGGTTGGGAACAGCTGTTTGAAATCCACAACAGTACCCAATCCCACAGAAGAATTTAAATAGGTAAACTGCTGTGCAGTAATCCAGGAATTAGTAGGTGTAATACATCATCTTTTACTGTGGCTGTCAGTTCTGGAAGGTCTTGGTTCAGTGCCAGCTTGCAGTCAGGCTGCACAGGAGGCTGCACTCCACAGAGCTCCTGACAGCACAGCTCTGGAAACCTGGATGACAGTCCCCAGGCTTCCAGGATCTGCCTGAGCACAGAAAAAAAGCAGCAGAAGAAGAGCATTTGCTCTGACAAGGGGTCATTCTAATTACCAGGAACAAAGTAGTGTAGAGGTAGATAATTCCCAGTCACAGGAACTGGTGTTGTATTGGTATCCAGGATGCAGTAAGACATGAGCTGGTAAAAATTTCCATGGATCAGTTAAAGGTACAGTTACTAAAGTGAACAGAGTACCCAGGCTTATTTTGTTAACCTAGTGAACAACATACATGCCTTGTCACTGTCATGGAAGCATATGTGATAGCAGAGTAACTCTGTGCCAAAATATACATGCACACACTTCTCAATCCACACTTACCCTGAAGTGTGGAAGAACTTCTGGTCAAATGCATGTCAGTTCTGCCTTACTGAAGCTGTCTGCTTACTTCTGGGGAGACTGGATAAAAGGCATGCAGGTGACAGAGGGTACAGAGTTATCCACAGAGTACCTAGGGGCCCCTAGAGTAGTGTACGGCAAAATATTCCAAGGCCAAAGGGATCAGGTCAACTGAGTTCTGAAAGCAGGCTGGAAGCAGCCCAAGAAAGAGATGGAGGACTATGACAGCACTTGGCCTAGACACCTCAGCAGGGTCATTTGCAAGCGGGGACTTCTTATCTTAAGCCTGAGGTACTCATTCCTGCCCCTCCCTTCTCCAAGCTCCCCGATGCTGCCGAGCTCCCTTCCCAAGGGAATGGACACTGCCTTTCTCTCTCTCTCCCTGTACCAGGTGACGATGCAAAGCAGCTCAGCAGTTGCCACACAAGACACTGAGTCAACCCAGCAAGGCAGACAGCTGGGGGGTTAGGAGTCCTTTCTTGCAGATAGGATGTGCTGGATACACTGCAGTTGGTGGGGGACCAGAAGCTCACACTGACAAAGGGGAGGAATCCATAGGCTGCAAATATAGGGGGACGAGTAGTTCTTATTCCACAATTGAGGCATCCCTTGAAGCTGAGTTAGGGCCTGAGAATTCAGCTGAGATCCCAAAAGGCCTGGGGGTTTACCAGCACCACACCTCAGCCAGAATGAGCTTTGAGGAAAAGCAACTGCTGGCACTGCTTGATTGGGTCACTCTAAGAAGCAGCCCAGGTCACCCAGAATTTAGCTGGGAAGACGCACTGGACCTGGGGATCTGTTGCTGCCCCTCACACAGCAACAGTCTTCACAGCCATCAAATTCCACTTCCATAAAACCAGCAGTGCCACAGTTAACCAGCACAGAAAAGCAGGTTGTGGAAAGGATAACTTATTTCTAGTTCTGTGAATTTCCAGTGTGCTGTGTAGCCGAACATGAGCTTTGTAGAATAAATGCTACCCTTAAGGAGAGGCAGAGCTTCATGTTCCCACCCACTGAAAGAAAAAGCCCACAGTAATGACAGGATTTGGAGCTATTTGCTAATTTAAATAATTATGCAATTGCCAGACTGCTTTTCTGCAATCTCTGCCAAACACTGGTTTTCTGGCTAGAAAAAGCATTAGGCTGAATTTTGTAGGGAGTGCAGAGCACAGGGAAGATGGAATAAAATATAAAAGAAATTAAGAGTTATCAGCACATGAGACTAAAGAAATTACATAATCACCTGTTGCTTTTCAGAGTGTACAAGTGCACAAATTCTGATTGCTGTCTCCTGGAAGCAAAGTGTGTGCTAAGGGATGCATCAGCCTATCTGTGCACCTATAAAATTTGAATATTTAGGTCTGCCTCACATCCATGTGCTCATGCACCTCTTTCAGAGCACTAAGATATACAGAATATGTGTCACCTGCTGCATGACACCTGCTTTACCACGTGTGACTTTGGGGACTCACTGCTCTTGTCAAGCAGAAGCATTTAAACAGTGGAGAGCAACATTTAGTCAGCAGCAATTTCATCGGTAATTGAGCTATTCAGATAATTTGATTTCTGTTTTTTAATGCTATAAAGTATTAGCCTATGCCTTAAAGAACCTGTCTGTGCTGTGTCTTTCTGGAAAGAGCAAATCTGTGCTCTTTCCAGGAACTGGGAAACAGGTTGTTGCTGAAATTTCTTGGCCATCACCATGGAGAGTATCATGTTCACAGAAGAAACTTTCAGGTGGCAGCTGGAAAAGTTCAATGCCTGACAGGGTTATGTCCCAGCAGTGGTGACTTCTTAAGCCACAGTTTGAAACAGCTTCCAGGAATACAGTTCTTACATACTGATTATAAACTCTGCTGCTACTCAAGTCTTTACCCTGAAGCTAACAAAGCCCCTTTTGGTGAAATGTTTTTCTGTGCTTCTATTGGTTTCTTGTATTATTTTGCAAAGTATTGAATCATTCATTGTAAAAATAAGGAGTGCTATATAAGTCAGATTTTGAGACTCCAGGTACTTCAAGTGTTCATTTTTATGCTTACATGCATGACAAGATCTTGACTCTTTTCTTGGCAAGAGGGTAGAAGTTGACTTTAACTTGAGAGTGGGGCCAAAGCCAACTTCTAGCTGGCTGCTCTAATTGCTGTGCAGACAATCAGTGTGTATTTAACTTGCAATAAAAAAAAACCTGGCCAAAACCTCTGTTTCCTCTAATGATTGTGACAGCAGCAAGGTGAAGAAACTCAATTTTAACCCTTGACTTGAAGGCTTGTTATGAGTGTCAGGGGAAAAAAGGATTCAGCTTTACTGTATTTGATTACGCTCATGGTCAAGCACAACCTGATCTTCTAAGGACCCTTTTCCCTACGTTTACAGAAGTGAGCACTTCCAGAAGGGATTTTATCCTCTAGCAGGGTGGAGGGCATCATGTTCTGGGAGTGTTTACATCTCTGTGTAAATCAGTTTAATCTAGCTCCTGACTTTAGGCTTGCAAAAACAAAGTAAGATTAGTATCACAGTGTGTTTTCATACTCCTCATACAGACCTTACTTTGTTGGAAAACTAACAGCTAAAATCACTTCATGTGGTGAAGACCTCAGATCATGGTCATGACTGCTAAATATCTCAGTCCTAAAATGCATGTTAAGGGAAATTTATTTGGGTGAGCAGATTAGGAGAATTTCAGCTAAACAGTCAGTGAGGTATTGATTCTTGTAGGTATAAATTAAAAACCATGTAAATCATCCTTGTAAAATGCTTGGGGGTTTTTGGTTGGCTTTGTTTGTTTTTGTTTGGTTGGTTTGGGTTTTTTTGTTGTTGGTTGGTTGGTTTGGTTTTTTTAATGGTTCATCCAATCCTCTGTAAGCTGCTTAAAATTTCTCCTAATTTAAAGTGCATGCAAGTTCCAGTTGATTATCCTTGTTGCTCTTCATTTAAAGGAAATATTACACAAAGTGTGAATATTTTCAGTGTAACTAAAACAATTTGGGGTAGCGACACTGGCCAGCAAAGAGTTTACAGTTAATTCTTTGGGAAAAAATTCATTTAACACCACTAAAGGCATTGCCCAGATGAAGCCTGCACACATTCCAGGGACAGATGTTCCCTGTACTCCAGAGTATCCTGGAGGGCTGTTGTTAGCTAAGGAGAACAGGCATCATTTTTACTGTTTCAGGAGAAAGCAATGAATACTTTACATGTAGGCACTTTGGAAAAGTGCCTGAGTGACACACAAGAAGACCAACTCAAGTCCCAGCAGAAAGGGAAAATTAAATGTGAACAGATGGGCTAATTCAGCATTTTCAAGGAGTGAAATTCAAACGTGAAAGAAACCTAGCCAGCTACAGATGACAAGGCCTGTCTCAGTTCAATCTTCAAGCTATAATAGCAGACTCTTGATTTTTTTTTTCCCTCCCTCCATCAAATTAATCTTCTTGAGGAAGCTGGCATTTCAGGGGGTTTGAAGCAGTCAAATAACCTTCCCACTCCTGGGGATTCAGTTCCAAATCAAAATTCAAGGTACTGCTCACTAGACTTGTTGCTCTCAGTCTATTCAAGAACAACCAAGCCCATCTGCACAGTTTGCTATTTGTGTGTGCCAACATCATCTGTTTGGGAAAGGTCAGGGTAGAAGAAAAAGTTTTCATAGGTCAGCCTGTGAGTGCCCTACCAGAGGTACACACAGATGCTGAAACAACCCATTTCAACATTACCAGCTTCCAGCACAAGCTGATGATCCACTGCTTTTCTGAGCATTACACTTAGATAAATGATTAAAGATGCTTAACTGAACACAAAGAAAAGGAGAAGGAACACCCACCAAGGTCAGTCTCATCTGCCAAAGTTCCCAATTGCACAAACCTCAGTTACTTGTAACCTACCAAGTAGCACAGTGAACCATCTAAGGTGGGTTGTGGCACTGGATAACAGTAAGAATGTGGAAAAAAGTGTGATTTTTTTTTTTAATGGGAATAATGGTTTGGGGTTTTTTTTAATATGGAGGTGAAAAAGTTTTGGGGAATCTGAAGCACCTTGCTATTTCTACTTGACGTCAGTAAGAAAGTAAAAGAAAAAACAGTAATAAATCCTCCTTTTTCAGTGTTATGACTTGTAATATTTTGAAATATATAATTTAGATTCTTATAATTTAAAATTCCGGTAGCTGTTTTTTAGATAAATTGGCTTAGTCACCCTGTTATGATCTAATTATTAAAGTTCTTTAGAGATACCTCTGCCCGAATTAAGGTACAAGCGAGACCATATGCCAATCAATAGTATGAGTTTTATTTGACAGTAAATATGAGAGAGAGAGAGTGAAGAAAAGAGAGAAAAGAGGAAGTAGGGAGAAATAAGAAAGAGAGAGAGAGAGAAGAAAAGAGAGAAAAGAGAGAGTAGGGAGAAAGATGGGGGGGACAGAGAGGGACAGGGACAAAGAAGTATCACCACTCCATGGGTCCCGCTGGTGTCCTGATGTCCTCTTCAGCTGGTCTCAGTGGTGGAAGTCCCCCCCAAAAGCACAGAGTGCCATGGGTTGATATACACTCAGGCCAGGTGGAAATGTCCAGGTTTGTCCCCCTGGGGGAGGGGGCAGCCTCTAGCAGCAGACTCTGCTTGCATCACGTGCAGTCCTGTGGTGCAAGGTGTCTGGGGAGCACTTTGGGGGGTCTGTGATGGATTGTGACTCCCCCTCAGCTGCCTCTCATGAGAGAGTCCTGTGGATGTGGCTTGTGGGGTTGGGGAGGCTTCACAGCTGGGCCAGTTTGTGTACTGGAGGATGCGTGTGTATTGCCTCTGATCAGAGGTTACGCCATCCTCCTCCCCCCTTCAGCTGGGGGCTAAGACTGTGCAAACTTGGCTTCTGTGAGCTGTGATTTGCCCCCCACCCCAAACTCAGCCAGAAATGATTCTCAGTACAGCTGGTGGCTTCAGCCTCTGTGGACGCATTCCCTTCCCTGAGACTGAGATGATTGAACAATAGGCTTTTCCCTTTATCTAATCTCAGCAGTTTGACTCAGTTCAAAGTCCCAGTCAGGTATCTTCAGGGAGGCTTCTCTGATATATCAATGTTTGAGGCATGAACTATTTTCAGTCTCTGACACACCCTCAAATAGATAGCAATTCTCCCATTAAATTTTTGGTTCTCTTAAAAATGTGAAGAACACTGTGAATTTTGAGACAACAATTTTTTTTTCTTCCTTCTTTCAGCACTGTGAGTAAACTAAAACTTACAGGTATTTCTAAAAAATGTTTTTCTGAAGAAAACCAGGTGGGCAATGCAGGAAAGGAAGAATGTGAAGTAGAGGTAGCAACATTTTAAGGCTGTGACAGAACTCAAACTTCTATCATCAGAATTCCATCAAGCATCTTGAAGGTTACTATCTTTTCAGAAAGAAAAATTAATTCTTAATGTCATGTCATTATATTTCATCTGTAGTTTATGATCTATTCATATGGGCTCTGCTGCCATTATGGATTATTAACACAAACCTAAAAAGGAAAAAGATCCTTAATTGTTTGCCCATAATGTAATTGTTCATTATTTATATCTCTTTACAAGGATGCACTTGATTCTGTGCTTCTTCATTGGTTTGGATTGTTCATGGAACCCACACAGATTGCTCCCCTCAAAACTGCTGAAGCACTGCTGGAATAATACAGAGATCAGCAAGGGATCAGTGGGATCTAGAGAGAAAATTTTTCAAGAACCTTCTTCTACAGCCTCTAGTCTGCAATGACCACTGTCAGAGACAATTGAGGATCCCGTTTATTTTCCTCATTCTAGCTCTGTGTTTATCTAGTGGCCATTAGAAGAATTTTTTAATCGACCTGAAACAGGAATCTGTGATAAATGACAGTGGGAGACTGATCAGTGCCCTAGATTCCATCATTCAGCAGCATGTGTATGCAAGCTGATCGTATTTAAGGAAAAAAGCGAACTGGTTTTGAAGCTGAAGGGAGCAGAGGAGCTGGTGAGCTGCTCTGCTGAATTCTTGCTATCCTACTTGGTTTGTATAGACTGGATGAGTTTCACTAGAATGTCATTCTTTTACAGTGATTTTCCATGATATACCAAGGAGTGAAGCGGAACGCTTTCCAGGAAAGTAAGTACACTGTTATGTCAAGGGATAAAAAAAAGTAAAACTGGGCACCACTGGCAACACTACAGTTATATAACTAAATTGTTGAGCATAAGAAATACATGAAATAAAAAAATACAAGGCAGAACAATAATAAAATAGAAGATGCTGATAGGAGTCAAAACATACCTTTACTAGGAAAGGCAAAATATGTAAGAGAATCAGAACTATACTGTAAAAGAATGTAATTAACTTTATTGTGAAGTGCATCCCAATCTAGCAACTGCATTGTTATTCTTGCCAATAAAATTTAGATTGAGTCACTGAAAATGAGTGTCCTGGTTTAGGCCAGAGGGGTCAAAATCTAGGAAGTGATCTGTGCTGCAGGAAGGCATACAACTTCCTTCCTGCGAGAGAGAGCCAATAATCAGGTAGTTTTAAGGGTTGATAGGTAGGTAAACCAATTAAAAAGTTGATCCGCCTTCGAGGAAAAAACCATATATAAGCAGAGACTTTCTGACGCTCTTCCTCTTTGGACCTGCTGCTGCTGTGTAGAGAGGAGCAGCTCCTGCTTCTCTCACTGGTAAGGCCCCCCCCCCCACCTCCTTCCGAAGGAGGGATGGGGGGGGGAAGGGAGGTTTTTACGGCAGCCGTGCCGCTGCAGCCGGGCAGGCATGGGGGAGGAAACGATTGGAATTTTCAGCAAATCCAGCTCAGCCAGTGTGTCAGCTACACAAGAGGGAGAGCCGGGCCAGGCAAGGACCGGGCCGGACTTCATCCAGCTCGGGCCAGGCCCTGCCCTGTCACCCCGGGCCCAGATGGCCCTACCAGGCCGAGCCAGCTTGGCCGAGCCAAGCAGAGACTCTGAGAGCGTCTGGCATTCAGCTCGGACCTGTTCAAGCAGCCCGGCAAAGAGCACGTGATCCTCACACTACCAGAGAGAGAGACAGAGATTAACTCTCTCCATGCCTGGACTAAACTCACAGACATCCATCCTTCCTCGCAGAGAGAGGAACGAGTGAGGACATCTACATAGTGCAGCGCAGAGACTTTACAGTCAGTGAGGAAAGCAGAACTGATACCTAGAGGGAGGTGCATGAGAAGTTGCTTCAAAAATGAAGCTGAAAACTCTTTTGGAGAACCATGGTTGGTGACTGAGCTAATAAATTCTCTGTAATATATGAAGATATAGTCCAAAGGGGGATGTGAGGTTCTTATTGCAGCCAATGAACTGAAATACCTAAGTACAGACAAGTAAGTGTTGAAAAAGTACAGCCTGATGAGAAACTAGAACCAAAAGAGAGGAGAGGCTGTGACTCAGAGCCCTGGTCCCGGGGAGAATGCTAGAGAACCTGAGTTGTCAGGAGAACCTGTGCTGCTAAGCACAGAAGAAAGGATTTTTCTTTGTTGCTGCAATTGAACTAGGCATCCTTAAAACAGGTACCCTGTAGACTGTTCATAACCCACCATAGTAGCTGTAGGAAGGCTACTGGTGTGGGAGAGATCCACCATTAAGTTGGACTTTACTCCGGGCGGCGGTTAATGGTGAGGCAGAAGACCCATAAAAACTGTATTTTTTCTTACAGAAGATCCATGGTGTAAGCAAAAGAAACTTCTCTCCCTAAATGAACTAGAACAAGAGCTGTTTCTGAAGTGGTAAACTGACTGGAGGTCGAAGTGTTATCTTTTGTATGTTGTCAGGGAGAATGAAATAGAGAGGTGGGGAAGGAGGGGTGGTCTGGGGAGTTTGTTCTGGTTTTTTTTTCTTGAGTTTTTTTTTCTTTTTTTTCCTTTGTCTTAGATATATTAATAAAACTTCTTTGTACTTTATAAAGTTTGAGCCTGCTTTGCCTACTCCTAATCCTTATCTCACAACAAGCAATCAAGTAAATTTAAGTAAGTGTGCTAGCATTTAGCCACAAACCTGAATAGGCGAACTGAAACCACTACAATGAGACATTAGTTAATGGCTGAATCAAAGTATTATAAATGGGGAAAACGCAACAGTAATGTCTCATAAATTTGGTCAAATGTCTTCAGTCAAAGAGCTCTGTAGGATCACACTGTGGCTCTACCCAGCTCAAGTTCTCAGTTCCAGAGTAACAGAATCAGTCTTAGAGAATTGCCAGTTCAGCTGCATGAATAAAACCATCATCCAGAAGTGTGCAGCACCTTGAAAACCTGGAAATACGCGAAAAAGTAAAATGCCTCAGAACTTAAAAACAAGACAAGAAAACCCCAAACAAATAAAAAACCAACCCAAAACTTTATACATCTTTACAGTTAGACTGGTTTTCAAGCAAGCAATGTAAAGGGAATCAAAGCACAAGATTTTGCTGTTTCTATGAGCAATCTTCAAAGTCCTCTCACTCTGGTTTTCCCATTGCAAACTCTCCTGCATTACTGGAGTCTGTGATGCACCACTTATCCAACAGGGGCAAGCTCCTTCCTCTGCCAGCCTTTACAGCACAGAAGGTTTCACTAGAGCAGGGAGGGAATTCTTCTCCAGAGAAAGCTTCAAATTGGCTTCAGTCAGGTTATTACAACTTAGCAATAATAATACAGACTTTTGGACTTTCTGTTCTGTGTGAGCCAGGGAGGGGATGAGCCCTGCAAAAGTATTCTCTGGCTTTGCTTCTTTCCTTGCCAAAGTACTGTTTCCTCAGCTCTTGATCACTCCACCACAGTTTGATCATTCTCCCCCACATCTGCCCTCAGCTGTTCAGTTTCCTATAAGGAACGTGGCTGAGTAGAATAAAAGAGCATAGGGCAGTGAAGTGACTCACTTTAGTATTAATCTCCAAAGAAAGGAGACACCAAGTGAGATGGACTGGCTAAAGTAAATGTGGACTTAGCTTTCAAAACCAGGAGCACTTATGCTTTCAGTAATCTTTCAGCTCTATTGATTCAGGTCTGCTTATCTTGGATCCCTCTTTTTTCCTAATCACATAAGAAAACTGCTTCTGCTGACAAGAGTTCTGTTTATCTTTAATAAAATATTAGTAAGTGAAAAATTAAAAAGTGGAAAAGGGGGAAGAGTATGCCCTTCCTTTGTTGGAGCCTGCAGTAATTGTATTTGCTTTCATTAATTTTGATTATGTAGCAATGAGCAGCTGCAAGATAAATTCACTTTGCAGGCAAACCAGTAAATACAGCATTGAGGTCTATAGTAAGGGCAGGACCAAATCTGTCCACAGGTGAAATGGGCTCAGGTATTCTATCCAGACAGGTGGCCTTAGCTTTCACTTAACTCTGTTTCTGCAAATAAAAATCACATCACTTATGACGGGTCATTACTGGGCAGATTTAATTGAAAGATGGTGCATTTTTGTTGTATCTGCGTGTTTGTTTAGAAGCAGCAGTAAGAGGGAAAAAACCCAAGTAAGAAAATGATGCCTACACAGAAATTACTCTTCCACGAATTGAAAAGGAAGTGGTTGCCTGTTTTTCTGATAGTGTTCATTAGTCTGCTGTCCCATACATTATGAATTAAAGACCCCCTGAAGATTAAGAAGGGAGACAGAAGATCGAGTCTGTGCGTGTGCACAGAGATAACTTACACTGGAGCTGTCACTGACTAAGGCTCAGGCAAGCCTTTAGCACAGCTGATGTGTAAATAGAAAGACAATTAGGCTAAACTCAAAGGCCTTCAACATGAGTGTAAAAGATATTTAGCTGGACAAAGGAAAGCTGAGTTGTAGCTCTGGATCAGGCTGGGGAGTGTCATGAATGTGTTTGTCACCTCCATGGTGCAGTGATTACAGAATTAATCACAGTTAATTGTTAATCCTGAATGGTTTTGCAGAACTGATCAATAAGCCTACCTGACAATGTCTGGGCTTTGATGAGCAGGTGGGTAGAGTTTTGTAATGAGGAATTATTTGATTTGTCCAAAAATACTTCAGCTTATTGAGCACAGAAGGACAGAAGAAATCCGATTTACCTAACAAAGGAAAAACTGTTACAGAGATAAGCAAAAGTGAAATCTGAAAAATTAGATATAAATAAATATTAGCTCAAAATAGGGCACTTAATTACAATTCTAAACTCCTTGCTTTGTTAAAGAAAGCCTTTGAAAAAGCTAGTTCAGCTAAAAGAAACTCAAGCATTATTTTGAAAAAAATAAAGCACAGGCTATTCAGACTATTTATGTACTCTTCTTTCCCTGCTTCCTTCCCTAAAATAGACCAGTTCAATAACGATTACATTTGCCAAAAGCACTGCTGCCACCAGATTAGGCCTTTTAAGAAGTTCTGATCAAAAGTATCCCTAATCACTAATTTGCTTTGTTCCAGTCACTGCCACCTTTCACCAGGCTCAGAAGCTCCTGCTGCCTGGAACGTGCCAGCCACATTCACTCAGCTATTTATGCTTTCATTAGGAACATATCACCACAGATACATTTTCAACTGTACTACCAGCAAAGTAGTTAAAGATAAATCAGTCGAGCTATAAAGCCCAAGGGAGTTAAAATTGCTAAGCTCACAAATAGTAGATTACATCCCCCAAAATCACAATCAAACATCTCTGTGCTCCTGATTTCAAACAGTCCTGTTCCAGCTGTGCTCATTACTCACTATTCAGCACTTCCTTTTTTTTTTTTGAAGATTTTAGGGCCTGAAATTCTTTCACTGGTATTTATAACACCCCTAAGGAATACTAAGAACAGTCCCCTAACACTGGGTCCTAAGTATTGTTAGGCCAAAACTCACAAAGCATTTCCTCTCAGACATTATTCTGTTAATCCATTATTGAAGATAACACGAAATAATTTTCAAAGCTCCAGTGCTTCCAATCACTAAGCATCACTTCCTAATACCCTAGATCATGATCAATAATTTTCCATATTGCTTTGAAAGTAAACCTGCACCACACCTACCCACAGCTGAACTGCCAGAACTACTGCATAAGTCCTTTGGCTCAGGCTCACGATGGACATCCAGGAAAACTCACGAATCAAGCTAGGTGTCTAATAACCCTGTAAAAAGCACAGTAAGACTTTAACACCTAAAAATGCATTAATAAGTCAGCACAGTGGAGGAGGAAGGGCTTGTTGGTAGCTGCCTAAGCCATCTACTAACCTGAAAAAGAAGCGAGTGTTTACAATTCAATGACATTGTTCTCCCTACACCCCAAGCCTGCTATATTTAGATGTAGCCTGAAGAAGACACGTGTTGGACAGGGGCTTACAGAACCTTTTTGCACTTAACTGCTCCTGCCATCTCTTTCTCTCTTTTAAGCAGCATTTACTGCACTGCATTCAGATTTTGGGAGAGCAATGCTGTATTTCCTCCTAGCCCTTCCATCTCCACATCTGTCTCTGATCACCTGGTGATGACCTGAAGTGGCGCATACCCTTGGGAACCAAGAAATGTAAGTCTGAGTCTCCTTCAACTGAAGGGATTATTGATCCAGGACTCTCAATTCATGGTCACCAGGCACACTGATCTGATATTACTTGCAAGGTGGGTGACCTGTCCTTTACTCCACCAGCCTTTCCCCTCCTCAGGAAATCAGCATTCCAGCATTCAGGGCAGAGGGACAACTAATTTGGAGACTGTCAAGCTAGTTAGAATGCAATATGTTTAACCCAGCCATGCTGCCTGTGCATTTTTACAGGCTTCAATGTTAGGTACAACCACAGCAAGAAATAATATTTCTATCTAAACTACACTATCATGACCAATGCACTTATTTTTTTATCACCTTAATCCTTTAAAACAATCAAAAAAACCAAAACCAAATTGCAGGCCTACAAAATCTTATTTCTGACTGTCAGCTGGACTTAAAATTATCTTATAGAAAATTAGGCTAATGGATACTAGCCATTAGTCCTTCTCATCACAGAAAGTACTTTTCTCATACTGTCATGAAAAATTAACTATATTCTTTGAAAGAGGGAAGGACTTGCATAACGATCTACTGCCAATCAGTCATGGGCATTAAGGAACAGCAGCAACTACTCCTTCTTGTGGTTGAACTCTGTTCATTGGACATTTTTCCCCATTCCTGCACTGACAGATCTTCACTGGATAATTTATTAGCAGAGACTGATGACTGTATTAGCAGCCCTTCGCTTCTGTTTTTGGATTGTCTGATTCAGGACACTCTTACTTATGACAAAGTAAATAGTCGGCTATACAAAAAAAAAAAAAATTCAACTCATTACAAAAAAAGTGGATGTGGTAGAATGAGGAACAGAGATGTGATAAATGTGATGTAGTTGGTCAGGGATCAGCTCTTGAAGCATCTTCAAATGCAGCCATCACATGCAGTAAAGAGCAGAGGAACCAACCTGACACCAAACAAGAGCTTGTTCCTCAATGTTTCGTCTTGTTCTGAAGATGAATTCTGTTGAGTGCTTTCAGGTGGATGTCATAACCAGTCACAGACTAGAAGATGAAAGATTGTGTCAGCAGAATCTTCACAAAATATAAGCATCACTGTCTAATTAGGATCATCCAGTTGCAGTTCAGACTTCTGTGAAAGGATTTCCGAAGGAATCTGGTAACTCATTCACCAGGACTCCTGTGAGCCTGGGTATTGCACATAGATCGTGCAATACGAGTGAAGAAGCCATGATTCACCACAAAACAGGCAATTTTGCCCTTGGAGAAATTTTAAAAGTAACAGGATGATCAAGCCTCTGCCAGGAATGAGAGACTTGTTTAATCTTCTCTCTGGGCAGAGGATGCAACAAATGACCTTCTGTGGTCCTAATAATCATATTTCTTAAGGAAAAAGTGACCATTTCTGACCTGGCCAGTAGACAAAGAAAGTTCATGCTGTCCCTTCTCAGTCCTCTTTCAGGCAGAGCAGACTGCTGTTTAGATAAATATTCTTGGAAAAACTGACCCTGTATGAGATTGCCATCTAGAGAGAGCTGAGGTTAGGAAGTATTACTTTCTCCATTTTGTAGACTGCCTGTTAGATGGGAAGAAGAGAAGCCTCAGGGAGGAAAAAGTTTAAGCTCTTATTCACAGCAGAAGCCTTGATACCCTCTTGACCCTACCTGCCTGAAGGTAGGCACTGGCTCAAATGCATTCTTAAATCAGGAACTGACAGAACAAATGACTCATTTAACTCAAGGGAATCTATGGTACAGCCAGAACTGGAAACCACATACACAAGTTGTTGCACTGTGAATCAGTGACAAATTTATCCTTTGCCTCTCTGTAGTACTGCAAGGGGGAAACACTTGATGTTTATCTGATTTAACACAAGCCACGCTAAATACTGTACCTAAAATGGAACAGATAAATGGTGGATGGGGAAGAGAAGGCAGGGAAATAGGCTGGGAGGGAGAAGAATTAGGGATGACATTTTATGTCTTTTAAAAGTCTGACCTTTTGGAAATATCACTGTGTACGTTTTAAATATTAATAAAGGCAGTAGTTGTTAGGAGGCACAGGGCTGTTGTCAGGGGGTGACCTTTTATTGAAGTAAAAGAAAATTGACAGTTTTATTAGCCATAGACTACTGCAAATAGAAGCTACAGGAAAAAAGCAAGCTAGAAAGCTGTCACTGTAATTAGCTACATTCTGTAAATTAATCTGAGGATGTGTCTGTGTCTAAACATTGCTGCAGGTCCCTCTGTATCTTAGCCCAGACTTACCAAACAGCCTGAGAGTTTCAAAGAGTAGTATATCCCATTTCAGTTCTTTAAACAGATATTGTTCCTAGAGAAAACAACCCTGACACTGGGATTCTCATGGCTCTATGATCAACACTTGTGTGTGCCACTCTGTGCACCCCCCTCAGCCCTGAGAAAAGTGAGAACCCTTTTCAAGCGTCACCAACAGACTCTAGATCAAGGATCAAACAGCATTTACCTCAGACCTATTCTTGCTTTCCAGGACTAATTTATGAAAAGATGCTTCTTCAAATTACCTAGACTCAGTCAGAGTAGGATTTTGATGCTACATGACTAGGAAAGAAACAATCACTCTGCTGCTTCATCCCGAACTGTTTGGGGTTTTTACTAGAAGTAAGCTGAATTAACTGCTTGTCTTCATTTTGCTAGCAGCAATCTCAAGGGTTCAGCCGTGTGTGATTCCAAGGCCAGCTGACACAGCATAGCTGTGTAACCTTGACTCCAACTTCTGAGAAAATTGCTAAGTTGTGAGAATGATCTGTGAAAAACAAACCCAGTAGACCCATCCAAGGTAAGAAAAGTAAAATTGTAGGCAAAGGTAAGATTATTGAGATAGGGGAATTACAAGATCAAGGACTTGAGAGAAAAAAAAAAAATCCCACCAACATGAAAGTGTTTAAAGCTCTGCAGGGAAAAAAAAACACACCCAAAAGAGACTTGGAAGTTGATGGTACATCATCAAGGATCTCTGTTCCAAAGAGGAACAGAGGTCATTCCTTCCCCACCTGACTGCCTAGCCACTTCCTTTTCTCCAGGCAAGGACAACAGGTTTAGGAAGAGTTAATTCAGACTCTTCAACTCCTAGTGGGAATGAGGGACCAGAGGAGGAATGAAAAACAAAGGAGAGCCGTGTCTTGTCCTTCAGATATCCTTTAGTGACAAACAAGGTGCTACATAACATTTTTGCACTTCACTACCAATTGCTTAATGTGATAAGATAAGGTCGTTCATATGTTTCAGCTCCATTCAGTGTTTTTGTGTTGTTACTTATAGTTCACACCACAGAAAAAGCTGGTTCATAAACTATGTCTAGTGTCATCACAGAGGGCAAAATCTGCCCTCTTTCATGTCCCATTCTGCAGCAGATATTTCAATTAGAGTTGATGTGGAACCCATAAAGCCAGCTGAATCTGTTCTTGCACAAGGGGACATCACTAAGGCGAGCGGGAATGAGGAGGACTTAGAAATAGTGAGCAGCATGGGATTCACTCCAGAGGGAAACAAGTAATCTAGTCAGCAAGTTTCAGCACAGAAAGGACATGGATCTGCTTTAGTGAGTCCAAAGGAGGCCACCAAGCTGATCAGAGGGATGGAGCACCCCTGCTGTTGGGATTGTTCAGCCTGGAGAAGAGAAGGTTCAGGGGTGACCCAGCTATGGCCTCTCAGTACTGGGAGGGGGATATGAGAAAGATGGGGTAGGACAATTTACAAGGCTCTGCAGTGACAGGACAAGGGGTGGTGGCTTTAAACTGGCAGAGGGCAGGTTTAGGTAGGATATTAGGAAAAAATTCTTCCCTATGAGGATGATGAGGCACTGGGTGCCTGGAGATGTGGCTGTCCCATCTCTGGAAGTGTTCAAGTCCAGGCTGAATGACGGTCTGAGCAACCTGGTCTAGTGGAAGGTGTCACTGCCTCAGGCAGAGGGCCTGGAGTTAGATGATCTTCAGGGTCCCTTCCAATCCAAATCATTCTATGGTGATTCATCTCTTTGTTACTCCCAAGACAGCCAAGGACAAGCACACTTATCACAAACCAGCCTTGCTGGTGTAAGCAATGGGTACTGGCTGATCTGTTGATCCTGGGTTTCCCAACTGCTCAAACACACTGCAAATATGCACACAAAAGGATTACCAGAACTTCAGAAAGTACATTTTTGGGTTTTTTTAGTGGAAGTATAATTTTTTCCTTTTTTTTTTCTTTTGGAGTTATGTTCTTTAGCTGACAAAATGCAGTCTTCATTTGTTTGTAAAAACGGGCAGGATGGGAAAAGGTAAGCCTAAACCAAATATTTATTCTGAATGACAGAATTTAATCAGTTAAATTCACATAAAGACAGCAGTGTGAGCTCGAGAACAAGCTAAAAATATTGTCAGGAAGTCACGGGTAAATAAAACAGGAGAGAAAAGACAGTGAAGTAATTGTAAGGAGATTTACAAGTCTGTTGCCTGGAAAAAATATTCCAGGTGCTGCTATTCTTTAAAGTACAGAAAGGTACTTTAAACATAAGGAATGACAAGAGTAACACAGCAACACTGTGAAAATATCTACATCTCTTACTGTTTAGTTCTATTTAGAGGAGCTAAATTTCTCCTTCCTCTTTTCTCTTAGTATTGACGAAGTTTAGGATGCCTTGAGGGCATTTTCATATTGCAATGATATGGAACACCCAGGAAAGAGAGCCAAGTCACTCCATGAAAACTGAGGGCACAACCAGTCCCTCCCAAGGAAGGCAGACCTGGCACCTAGCACTGGAACGCAGCTGTTTAGGAGCACACAGAAGGTCAGACACCCTTCTGGGACAAAAGCTTCAACTGAAAGCAGAGTTAATGAAAGTAATGCCATCTGACATTAATGGAAGCCATTCCCTTTGAGTTTACCACCCCTTCCACACCCAAATTATTCAAAACCTGAAGGTTATGTCAGCATTTACACATCTTTTATAAGAGAAAAGAAATATGTAATACAAAATCAACTAATTGCCAGCTAGAAGTATTTATGTCATTTTGTGGTGGTATCACCAAACTTGTGCTGAATGAAATTTGTGTCCTCTCTCAAGGCAGAACAGTAAATACTCTAAAAGTTACCAAGTTTTCAAAGCTCCAATGTGAATGACAGAGTTATTTAGGGATGTAAGGGAAAAACAGACTGAAGAGGAAACTGCTACAGTACATTTTGCAACAAGAGGAATGAAAACCTTCCCAAAAACAAGTTGTTGGAGCAAGTTCCCTTAATTAATTTATGGGACCTAGAAAAGAAGGATGCACATCCTTAGAGGTCTTGAAGACACTGGGGAGGCTGGGAAACAGCCTTTTACAGAAGGGATTAAACTTCTTTGAAATGATAGAAATGTATCTGTTCTGAATCAACAAAATGCAGTCTGTCAGTAATAAGGAAGACTCTTTACCCTTAGCTATGGACAAGGAATCTTATAAGCACCTTCCATCCCAATCTACACATCTACACTAAAGTAAAAATAGCAAAACACAAAATAAAGCTCTGCAATATTGTGTTTTCCCTTGGTATCAGGAAAATCAGTTTTGTGGTTTGCAGTCAGAGAGATTCAGGCAATGACCAGAGGACAGAAGTGTAATGGGTAAATCAATTTTTCTCCTTTGCTTTCCAGAAATATTTTGCTTCTCCCCAGTCCCTGGCATTTATAGCTGTCTTGAAGTTGAAAAGCAGATTTCTGCCGAACCACAGCCTAAGGAAACTCCTCGGTGTACATGAAAAGCGAGTTACTCTCCAGGGAAATGGCAAGAGATTTCAGCTTTTTGTTCAGAGATATGAAGAGATGAAACATCAAAAAGATATGAAACATTCAGATACAGCAAAGGGTAAGAAACCCTTACACCCAGTCTATGAATAGTACCTTTTTAATGCACTCTTGTCTGTAAAATCACTTCCTGGATATCTATTCATGCCTGTGCAGAGACCCTGCATTAGTCTTACAAACCACTAAACCCTCCACATTACTGAGATGACCCACAAGTCAGAAAATTTTACTTCTGTGATGCTCAGTTACTGGTATAAGTTTCAGAATTACAGTTTCAATCAAAGGGGAAGTCTAGACCAAAACACATCCTCCATCAAAACTATACTTGGGATACCTAAGGAGTGTGACAGGAAAATATGCACATGCCTAATGATACACAACAGAGGACCACAATTGTCTGCTGAATCAAGATGTTCCTTGGGAAAAAGAATGACTAGTACATATTCACACATCTATTTGTGTTTGCAGCTCAGCACACCAAAAGGCAAACTAGGGCAAAGGTCTGGGTGGGCTTTTTTCCTCCCCCTGGTTCTGAGGTATTCCTCACAGTAGAAAAAGAAAGCTTATTTTCTTTAAAAACTAGTCTTAAAATAGATTTACACCATAAAGATAATTTCTTCACGCTGCTATTTCAGCTAAAATATTATCTGGTTTCAGCAGAAGTGTTAATATTTGGATTGTCAATTTTTTTCCTTCTGAACTGCAAGGAAGTTACTTGATACCAAGCAACTGTGGCAGGGGACAGAAGAAAGCAGTCCAGATAAACAGGAAGAGAGTAGAAAGCCTGAAGATGTGAGAAAGGGAAGGATAAATCTTTTTAGTTATTTTTAAAGAAATCACACAGTTAATATTTACAGAGCACGTTGCATCTGGAGGGATGCACAGGTGTCTTGGCATGTTCTGGAGATACCAGAAATATCCAGGCCAACATTTTGGAGTCAACACTGGTGTTTTAATCAACAATCTGTTCTGTCTTTGCACACACATTTCCTGAGGGTGTTTCCTACCTCTACCAGAGCATGGCGCAAGCAGCTTGTGCTTGCACCAGGGAGATGAGTGGGGAAAATGGCTTTTTAAAGCATGTGGTAAGCTGGGCTGGCTCCATGACAAATAAATTGTAGGTTACCCACTAAAGGCAAGGATGAAGGAGAAACAGAAAAGATGCTCAGGGTCTGTTGGCTCAAAAAGTTATGGCCAGCTGTTACCAGCCAAAGTTTGTTTATTTGTTTACTTAACATTAAATTTGCTGCAATTCTGTGTCCAGTGGACAAAAGCCTTAAATCCCCAATGCTTTCAGTATAGCACCTTTCATGATAATGAAAATTCCCAGTTCTAGCCAGAGAGCATGCTAACAGTTTCCTCTCCCCTAAAACACTGGTCTCCACTGAGGTCAACAGGCCCTGCAATACCCACCAGGAGTACCACACATTTTCTTTCTGCAGTAGACTAGATTCCGTCCATTTTCTACAGTTTTTTTATGCAGCACCACTATGTAGTGGTGCTTATATCACTGTTCACTTTGGTTTAGTGGAAGAGAGAAAGTCTGGTGACTTGGACTGAAGATTTTCTCTATGATTGAGGCAATTAGAGTCTGAGGCCCCCACTTTTCTTGATTTTTCAATTAGATAACAACAGGCATACCTCAGCTAGGTCTGTAATTTTCAAGGCTCCTTGTATGGAATAGAGAGGAGACTAAACTGTCTTAAGGTAGTGGTCCCTTTCCTTGATAATTCTGGACACTGACTGGTATCTTTAAAGTCAAATGAGCAGCTGATGCTTTAGCTCCCAGGGTATAACAGTACTTTCCTACTCCTGAGAATATTAATTTAGAGACCACAACACATCCATACCCCATGGTCTTACAGGAATGTTGATAATTTTGAAACAAGCCTTATAAAGACCATTCACAGTCATTAAGACGAACATGAAAGTCTGTGCTTAATTGCAGGTATGCTAGTCTGAAAATCTTTCTGAGTAGGACCAGCCTGGAAAAATGTAGCTCCTTCTGACTGAAAGCTGTTAGACAAATGCATCAGTTTTACCCCTGCAGTGATTTAAACCTCTACAGAGATAGAATTCTAATTTAAAGATTTTTTTGTAACTAGTCTCTTGAGGCATCTTAGCAACTTCAAATTCAAATATCCCAGTTGTGGGTTTGTTTATGTGTAGATGCCTATAGCTCAACTGGATGGAGTGCAGAGGAAAGTCAGGAAAACAATCAGAGACCTAGAAAACATGAGCTACAGAACTGGACTTGATGACCCTCAAGAAAAAAAATGGTAGTACTTCTAAAACATTCATAGGACAGGAGTCCAGACTGGTGGATCAGAGAAGGAGGAGATTTGAATTATAACAGAGAAGATTCCTGTCCGAAATCTAAGAGCACATTCCTCCTATCAACTCATCCAGAAACACATTCTTCTTCTTCCTCATTCTTCCACTATGAAAGGGCATAGATCCTTCATTATTTTAGCTTCTGTACTTTACTGAAACTATTTTTATTGTGGCATGGATGTGATTTCAAAGAGATAGTTACAAACTCAAACCTTCGTGTCCAGTAAGAATACTGAGAAATCAAATTTTCCTAGAGAGCATGAAGCAATTTCAAACCAAGTTTAGAGAAGTGAGCTATGATGGGAGGCCTTTACAAAGGTAGTTTGGAGGTTCTCATCAATTTTCTTAGTTCAAGAAAAGATTAAACAAGACTGAAAAAGTAAAATCACCTCTAAAGTATTTTTCAAATATTTGAAGGATATTGACAGTGTTTCCTGCCTAGACACTTCTTTGTGGTATACCCAGACTTTGCCCAATGCTGCAAATTCCAGCAGCCATTCAGATATAAAATTAATCTGTTTGCTAAAACGCCAAAGGAATAGAGAGTAGGAAAAAGTAGACACCTATAAGGCTTTTTACTTGCTCTCCAGAGCTCTTTGATAGTTTTTTCTCAAAGCAGTATTTCCAGAAACTGATTAAAGACAAACTGCAAGTTTATGGAGAGTCATTTGTATAAAGATGCGTCAAGGGGAAAATCAGAATTAAGCAAGTTCATTTTTTCCTGCTGGATAAAGAGGCTGGAGAGCAGCTCTCAGCCATTCTGTGCAATCCCAGAGGCACCAAACTTCAAACCAGCAAACTCCTGTTTATGATGGTCACCTCATGAATTAAGAACTGTCTAGAGGCCTCATGTATAAACCTGAACTCTGCTGTTATAAGAAACACTATTTCCCTTTGGTATAAACAAAGCCTACATCTGGATTTCTGAATTCTTTGTTCACACTCCTACGTTATGATTGCTCCTGAGCAGTTTTCTCTTTGCCCAGGAGGTGCAAGAAAGTAGCTTAGCTAAGCTAAACAACAGAGTTTATTGCATAAAAAGATTGGCTGGCTGTCTCTCTGGACAAATACTTTATATTTGGTTTACTAGCACAGAGGGAATAAGCACACATCAGAGAACTCTTGAGGACAGGACTGCATCTATGGAAAGCTGATGTACTGACAAAGCCCAGGCAGAGGGAATGGATGTTTGGTTCCCAATTCAATAACAGAGTTGTTAATTTGTTCATGTGTGGTGATGGTAGATTCCAGGCAAAGGAGTGGGTGCAGAACAAACTGAAACCTGGGCGAGTGCAGAGCTGCTCCCCTGCAGGCAACACCTACTGAAAGGTATGGGAACATGCATTTGGGTTTGGCTTTTGGGTCAGTGGATAAAGCATGCATCTGCCACTCTGTGATACATGGGTATTTCCTCCCCTCCCCAAGCCCTTTGTCACCCTCTACAAAACAATGAAAATGCTTTTGCCCATTTTTTGGGCCTCTTTGGGCAGTAAACATCACAAATACGTTCTACAATTAGTCACAATCTAATTACAGCTATACATTAGGTTCCAGTTTTAGTTGCACCACCACAGACAGTAACATAATTATTAACACTTCTGACAAAACAGGTTTCTGGAGCCTTTATTTACATGAGTGCTGTAGCTCCCAAAATTCGCTATGCCTGCTCTCTGACAGAGTACTGCATTTGGAAATCATGAGTGGGAGTTTAAAATAGGTTCAGTATGCAGCTCACACTGTTCCCATCTCTGACACCCATATGTGGTTTGGACAATCTGGAGCTTTCTTTGAAAGGCCTCACTCTCTTTTGCAAAATAAAGTTCTACATTTGCTGCTATTAGGCTTTGCAAGTTGCAGAGCTTTAAGATGTCACTAACACAATAAACAATGATGTTTATAAACAGTCTGATGGCTAAATAGACACATACAGGATCAAATATTTTGCCACACAAGCAATCAAACAAATTGATAAACACGAAGAAAATTATTATAGAACTATAAATGTTCTATTATTAACCAGCAATCTGCATATCTTCCTCCAATTAATGCCTAGAAAGGAGATGCGAGTCAGTTGAAACTTAATTACTGGCACAACACTTTGTTGATTAGAAATGCAGCAACAGTCACTGCTTCTACTCCATTTATACAAGGCCCATAATAATAAGCCAGGGGATGTCAGTCACTGCTTTCCTGCCAGTAGTAATAGCTCCTGGTGTAAATGCACTCCTCCACCCATGTCACTCAGCTCAGTAATTGCCTTGCCACTCACATAAAGAAAACAATTTCCGGCTTTGATGGGATTTTGTCGGCGACGTGAAACTGCTCCTGCAATCTCTGCAGCGAGGTATAAGGTGGGTTACTTTGGTGGATCAGAACATGAAACTAATCTTTAGGGAAGCAGGTGGAAAGCGAGAGAGGCTTATATGCTGGTAGGTGCTAGGAAAATGGTGCTTTCCACGTGATTAACAAAAGGGAACTGGATCTGAGGTGGAACTGAGACAAGAAGAAGGCAGAAGCAAAGGGAAGAAAGTTGCATTGCCATTTTCATACCATCAAGAACATGTCTCAGTTCAGCACATCTTTCAGAAGCTCTTATAAAAGCATACATACTCATTTCATATGGCATAGGTTGCTGACCAGCAGTCTAATTTCAGCTTGCTTTGTATTTGCTCCTCCCCACAAACTGCACCCTTATCACCATCATTTCATCAGTCCCAGCCTGAAGCTGCAGATGCAGAGTTTTCCTCTCAGTACATCACATGTAGCATTCTTCTCACTTCACCATCTCATTCCCAGAATGGGGCCACCCAGTACACAACATTTCATTCTGCTTCTCACCCGAAGTGAGCCCAGAGTGCAGCTCCAGGTTTCCCCATGACACCTGAGGCCCTTCCCAAGCTCTTCATGCCTCTGCATGACCCTGGTTTGGCATAGGAGAAGGACATGTGCAAGGAAAAGCTCTAGGACTGTAAGCAACAACTAACCTTGTCTGCTTGCTATCACAGCCAGCACTTGCAGCAACAGAGACAAGGCTTTCTCTCCCCCTGGCCCTTGCCTCCCAGGTGGATTTATATTGAGATTTTCATGGACAGGTATAAGAAACATTCAATTTATGTCCCTCTTTTATGATGATTCAAAACTTTATCAGAAATACAATTTGTGAGTAGCAAGTTGAGGATAGAGCAAATGGAAAGATCTACAGAAAAGTGCATTTCAAGACTCCTTTTGGATAGAAAGCCATATCAAGAATAGGATAAGTAGGCTTAAAATTAAAGGAAACATGTAACCATCCCACAGTATCAGCCAGAGAACATCTCTAGTGCTATAATTCAAATTTTCCCTTGCAGGCATAAGGGACAGACTGAAACAGCCAAGCTGTCCATGAATACACACAATAGCTTTGCCTCTACATTTGCAAAAGAGCCAGAGTGAAGTATTATGTACAATTCATGCAGATTATTATAATTTACACATTTTTCCACCAGAAAAAAAAAAAAGCACAACTTACTGAAGTCCCAGAACTTGAGGACACCAGAAAAACCAGGGAGTAGCCGAGGGGCTGACCCACAGACACGCACGTTCCAACAGGGAACTTGTTCTGATATCTGATAGGAAAAACATAATGAGCAAATCCATCTATTTCAGTTGCTCCTGGTGAAGTTTTGGGTTTATTTCATATCTGCTGCTTTAATATTTGATATTGCTATCACAAGATCCTGTGACAGGACTGGAATTAACTGTCTTCAGCAAGCTTTCTATTTCTGAGCACTCTCCTGAGAGAGATGAATCATGAGGATCTTAAATGCACCAGGCTCCTCATCCCTTCATAGTATTGTCTATATCTCAACCACAGCACATACCTTTAGCAAGTAAAATCATATTAAGTTAATGGAAAAAAGCCCTTTCATTCTTAGCCCAAATGGTTTTGCTTCAATTGCAGGATATTTCATCAGAGCAATATTAAGATACTTCCAAAACTGCTCTTGCAGTTCAAGGAGGTAAAAAGGCCTATTTGCTGCAGGGGGACATCAAATATAATCTGTTGATTGATTACAGCACTTTTTCATAGAGGAAAGCTTGGATACACACAAACTGTGGATTTAAGGAAACTAAAACTCACTGGTTCTCCTTCTACCCCAAAAGAAAGCATGGTAGCTATTCTTACCTTCAGAAAAGGCACAACAGCTTTTGATGCACATCTTCAGAGGTATCCAAAATGTCCAAAGCTGTAAGGATTTACACCCCTGTGAATTATAAAATAGCACAAAAAGGTAATATTTAAGGAATTTTTTTTTCAAACAACACAGAATAAAGTTCTTAAGGGTATATTCTTTCATGTTTTTATGTTTATAATATTTGGGAAAAAAACCCAACCCAAACCCAAACAAACAAAACCAAATTAAGAAAAAAACCCACAAAACTCTCCTTGCCTAGGTTTCCTGACTTTGTATTGATGACTTCTTGTTCCTCACATATGGTGAAATGTTATTTTTAATGCTGACTACAAACTAAATAGAGATACACACAGGGTATATCCAAAATAACTCAATGTTGGACTTTCCTGTAAATGAGAGTGCCAGCAGTACCCCAGGGTGGATTTGTAACCTATTTTTGGTACTTCATATTTCCTTGGGATAGCATTCCTGAAAACCAAAAAACAAACATAAAATCTATAAGCTTAAAATACGATCCAGGCAAAACCAATTCACAAACTACAAGGAACTGTTGAGGCAGAATTTAAAGTGTAATCACAAATTTAGGATAGTTTCCCACACATGCTCCTCTCTTCAGAGTTTTCAATAAATCTCTCACACTCCATTCCCATTCTCTCCAGCTTTCTATTATTTTCCTCATATTTATTTTTCCTTCCAATCAAAAGCCACTTTCCTGTTTTCTTATTTGAAAATTGAAAAAGAAATAAATTCCGTAGAATCACTATGCAGACAGATAAGAAACTACTGCATATTTCAAAGAGAAAGTTTCACACTCAGCACATTGAAAAATGGAATCAAATGCACACACCACTTCTGGAAAAAGCAGAAAAGGCTTCCAAGCATATTTTTCAAGCTGTAGGGATTTGTCCAGTACCTATTTGCTCTAATGAGCTTATAAAGCAAAAACAGACCAAAAACCAAACCACAAAATAACAACCACCATAGCTGAAAAGCAACATCAGTGTGATATTCTGCAAGACCTTCTTTGCACCACTTTTGATTTCACTCTGCATAAGCTTTATTGTGCTTGTGCCTTTCCAGTGCACAAAACAGAGCAAGGTCTACTCAAGAAAGTAACATATTTGGAACAAAATTACAAAACCCACATCCTAAACCCCTCGCACTTCTATCAGAAAAAGCAAGTCTTAGGGTCAGGCCAGGAAGAAAACAAGGGCATTTACAAAAAACAGAAAGGAAAGAAAAAACTCTACCATCAGCATAGCAAAAAAGAGGCAGCAGTAAGTAAAGACAATGATTACTGTGGGGACTTCAGTCTGCACCTAACTGTTTAAACCCTGCTCCCTCTTCCAAACACAGCTAATCTCCTCCTCTGTGCTTTTTCCTGTTCCTGGGGTCCCTCTTTGTTAATCACCTGTCTCCAGAGCAGGTTGGCTAATGTAGCTCTGACAGCTCTTAGTCGCTGGGCAACACCTGGCACCCGCTTTTACAAAGTGTCTGCACTTACTCATTTATCCTCTCACTTCTTTGGGGGAAGATTATAAAGTCAGCATGCTGCAGACATGAAGAGAAGGAAGAACCTCAGATAACAGAAGAGAGCACATCTCTCACACTTAATTAATATCAAATTTATGAATATTCATATGAGGAACACCTAGGCCAAGCTGGAGAACAGTGTTTTGGAGAGAAGAAACAAATGCAGCTGCTGATTAGCTTTGTAAAGGCACACATGAAAGCTGTCACAGCTGTGACTGATTGCAAGAAAAGGTGTTTCATGTGTCCCAAAAGCCATTCTTAAAGCAATGTAATACAAGCCTTGGGATATCTCTGTTTGGCAGAACAAACTCTGAAATGACTAGTGTGTAGCAACATGGTCACTTGCTTGGTCACTGTGAAAGTGTCATGAAGCCAAAGGAAATAAACATTGTACAAGCAGACTCGTGGCAATAATAAAACAGCATATAAATGCTTCTAAATGCAGTTCATCTCACCTTCTAAAGAGAACAGGAAAAGCTCAGCCCTTCAGCAACCTTCTTCACAAAGCAGACCTGTCATGCTTCGTGTTAAAGATATCCCATTAGCTTCTGTGAACGTGCAACACCCACGCCAAGGCTGCAGGGGAGCAGGAGACCCTAAAGCAAAGAAACAGAGATCCTTCAAGCTTTGTTTGCATTCAACAGCAACAAGAAAGCCCTTGAGTATTAAAGTTAATGGAAACACCAGGCTGACAACCTACACAGAAAGCCAGCCCCGTGGAGGGGGAGTTTGGCTGAATTGGCCCCTTGACTTTGATAGCTGAGAGGAAAAACCCTAAGTGACAGCTAGAACAAGAGGTTGTTGTTAGAGTCACTGTAGGTTTCCTAAATGTTTGGGGATTTTTTGCTGTGCCTTTAAGTGCCTCCAAGGTTGTAATCAAGAGCTCAGTCCTTTGTTGCTACACAATCAATTTGCTTTCTTGAGTTTACATTCCTGTTTGAACTTGCCTGCTGCTGTGTGACCCTGGGGTAGCTCTGGCAAGCTGAGGTGCATAATTTCTCCAGAGGACAATAACAGAAGAAATACAAGAAGATCCCACAGATAATCTGCAGAATGTCCCATCAAGAAAATGGAGTGCTCTGAAGACTGGTGTTATCAAGATACAGGACACTGGGGAAAAAAGCATATTCTGACAGAGACTTTTCAGTGACCTGCAAGTAGGGGAAGACATGGTTTATGACATGAGGAAATCCCACAGTGTCACATCGTGACGTAACTAGAACCCAGGACCAGCAATCTGTCAGCTTAGAAGAAAACATGACTTTGATCCAGTAACCTGAATTTCAGTGAATATTTACGTATTCACCATCTCTTCAGGCTGCATTGGCAGTACTCTGTGTGTCAGTTTTAAGAGCTGCCTGATTATTAGCAGCTGTACCTGATTAAGTGCCAATTAATACAGGAGCTCCCACAGTGTTAATATGAAGGGTTTCCTTTCCTCTGCTGCTCATTTTTATCTACGACTTCAAGAAAAATCCACTGATCACCCCACGCTAATACACTCATTTATTATGGTTATTAGGCTGTTACAAATCCCGGGGAACTTTGACAGATCTTACTATTTTAGATAGTGAATTTACAAGAAATATTTGGCAAGTCATTTGGAGGAACTAAATGTCCTGTCTAAACCATAACAGAAGCACCAGCTACTTGTGTTTTATTCTCCAGTGTGCTACACAAAATGCCCCTCAGTCTCTCTGTTTTCCTACATGTCCATCCTAATAACCACAGGGGTGTGTGACTGTACTGACTGGGAACCAAACCCAGAGACAGGTGGAAAAGCCACAGGGAGGGAAGGTCTGGGGCTGCCTCCAGGTCACACAAGGGGACCAGAAACTGCAGCCCTTGGCAGGGCAGGATACCCTGTTTCCAAAACCAGGCAGCCACTGTGGTCATCTCTGAGATTCACTCCAACAACGTTTCAGGAGACACCTTCTGCACACCCCAGCAGGTTCCTGTTCCTGCCTGCACTCGGAGCAAAACAAAACCAAACCCTTTGGCTGTGATTTTTCAAAAGCTCCTTAAAAGGCTTGTGACTGGGAGGTAGCTTAGGTCAGTCTGCTGCTTTTGAAAACTCTTCTTCTTCTCTGTAGTATATTTTGTGTAAAACATTAATATATAATTATTCTGAGAATTAAGGTTTTCTGCCTCGTAGTGACTGCATGATACAAAGAGAAATATCACCTAGAAATTACCACTGATTTACAACTCCAAACTATTTATTCTCAGCCAGCTGGCTTGTGATATGAGCTGCTCTGTATTTAAAAGCATAGCTTTCTCCCTTGCTTGTCTCAGTTTGGGTGACTTTTATGGTGTCTCTTTGCAAAGCTCTTTTACCAGGGCAGTGATTTGCAGCTCACATAAGCCACCAGGCTCCTGCATTATGACCTTATGTTATAGATAATACAATTTAGGATGCTGGTTAGAGAATGGTTCTGTGAAATAGGATGGAAACTGGTCTGTGAGGCTATTTTGCTTCTCTTGAAGCAAAAATGAGTTTATTTTGTCCTCTCCTAAAGATCAGCCATATCCTCTGCAGCACACACACACACACAATGTATTTTCTGCTAATCCTTCAGTTATTAATCTGTCTTGTAGTAGCAGCCACAGCTCAGAACCCAAGCAGAGAAAAACAAGGGTTGAACTTAAAAGAGTCATGAAAGGTGTTTGTTTTTACAGGTGACACGCCCATGGCTGGCTGTTTCCAAATGTGGCATTATTCAATGAAATGTAGAAGACAGCCAGGCTAAACGATTCAAAAATAATAGCCTTCTTGCAATATGCACTGTCTCTACAAGTGAATATATTAGTGCTATTAATAATAGCCTCACATTAATGCAAAGCTGTGCTGTCACCTGCCACAGAACAGTGGCTGTGTGTATGACTCCATTGGTTATTACATTACAAGGATGCCTGGAGCCTTATGCTGACATTAAGTGAAGCAAGCATGGAATTTAATGCATTTAACTATGTAAAAAGAAATCTAAAATCATACCTGTAATTTAATGTATGCATGTTCTTCACCATGGCAATTACCCACAAGTCCACAAAGAACAGGCTGGGCTTGAGGCTATCAGAGAGTTTATTCAGGATTATTCTTACGGATGATAGCACTTCACGGTTTCCAAAACAAGCTTGTTCATTACATTGCTTTCTGCTAACTGTATTTCTGCAAGATACCCCTTTCAAGTATTTCTGGGGAGGTCTCTGAACCATGAAAAGTACCAGAAAACTGACACAAGAGTGATTTAAGCATCATAAATAAAGTAAATATGCAAAAAGTGCATTTTGTTCTGATGCTGTGTGCAGTTCTTTAATCAAGTAAAACATTTGCTCAGCCAGGAATGAATGAAAGGGAGATGAAGGGGGAAGAAAAAGTAGTTCAGAATTATTAACCTGATTTTACAGCTTAATTTTTAGCACAATGTAAAAAAAAAAAATAATCATCACCTCCTATTAATCTGTGGACTCAGTTATTCTCACTTAGGTAGGGTTGCAGAAGTTTATGCCACCAGAATTTTATGCCTGTTGCATTTATCTGAATCTGTAGCCTTCCAGAAGTCTGTTCCAGATTTGTGAATAGACTGTGCACCTCGGTATGCTGAGGGCATCCAAATGCTCCAGTTGGATCATCCTTAGCAATTAGCAAATAGATCCTTTGTCAGCACAGGCCAATCCCAGTTTCAGGTCACTGTGTTTTGGGTGTTTCGGACACATGAGACATCTGAAATGCTGAAGTTTACAAATGTAGGATTCCAATGGCCCTTTTTTGTTTGTTTATGTCTCAAAACCTTAAGCACCTTACTCAGTCATTCTCAGGCCCCTTACTCTGTCATTCTCAGGTAGGTTCTGAGTTTCTTCAGGTCAAGACAGCTGCCTTCCAGGGGCCATGCCAGCAGTTTGTCTTCCTTTAGTGCTCAGTATGCTGAGGAAATAAGAGAACGGGTCATGAACATCATCAGAAACACTACATTTGTTAAGCATATTTGCCACCACAATCTCGTTGCCATTGGCTTTTCCTAGGCAGCTGCGTAGAATTCATAAAACTGCTCTTAGATATTGACCCATTTTATTTGCCTAGTTATCGGCTTGGTTCATTTTATTCTAAAATAATCAATAACGTGTTTACCTGGCAAAACATTTCCTCAAACATTTTCTAACCAGCCAGTATAAAATCAATGTTGAAAAGTTTGTTTTCTTCATTACAGCTCTAAACTACGGTTTGTTTATTCAGAAAAAAACACACAGAAAAGTATAGTCTTATCTAGCAAGTGAGACTGTAAAGGATTGTGCTTTTTGAAATTGTAGCTGGAAGTTGTAATGGCTCAGGATCGTTCCACTGAAGTACACTTATGCTGAAAAAGAAATTCTTGGAATGAAGAGCTCTGCTCTTTCAAAAACATTTGGATTTCATTTAGGAAGTGAGATCAAAATATTTTGCCCCAGGATAAGTAAACTGGTATTGCAATATTTGGTTTGTGAGACGGAGTCAAAATACTAGCATCGTTATAGTGATAACATGAGACTCTGTGACAAAACCCGTCAGCCTGCAGAGGAATTTCCCACAGGTCACTGCAAGGATTCAGTAGCATACACCAGGATTAAGTGTCTCAGTGTGGCTCTGCAAACAGAAATTAATTTTTATGTGGAAAAGTTTAAATTACTTCACTTCAGCTTAAAGTCCTGAAAGACTGTATTTCGACACTCTCACTTGAAGAGTTTCTTTGAGCTTTGGTTCTGGATTTAACTTTTGTTATGTTTTATGTGGATTTATTGTCAATATTATTGTTTATTTTATGATCTTCCACAGTAAAATAAATTCTAAAGTTTTAGGATTTTTAGTATCTGAATATGTTTATCATAATCCAATAAACTAAACTACCTTAAACATAAAGTAAGCAAATTTGTCTGTCCCAGATACATATTCATGTGGCTTTAACAAGACTCAAGGGATGGAGGGTAATGTTTCGTTGTTAGAGGGGGAAAAAAAAGTCTGCCCATTGTTTCACCTGGCCAGAGTCTTCCAGTTTCTAAATAACACTGTATTCTTCAAAAGCTCCCTAGCTTAGTATTTATTTCCATTTCTTGAAAGATACGTGACCAGGAAGATGAACGTGTTGCTCTCCCTGCTGTGCCCCCACTGAGGTGAGAGGGATTGTTCCATCAGTGCTTTGAACTTCCTTTTTGGCAGATAATGGACTTTGCAAATAAAAATAACATATTCAAAGGCACGGTCAAGGCCTGTGCTCAGGCTGTGTGAGAAGTTTTTATTGAGCACCTCAGCGCTATGAACACCCAGGGAAAGCAGGGAGAGGGAATAACAGCGGTCACTCCAAACTGCCACACCAAACACCTCAATAAAGCTGGCGCCGTCGCCTGGGATTCCTCGTTATTGAACTCTAGAAAAAGCTACAGCACACGATAATGGAAAAACCTGCTGTTTTAGCATGTGAGGATACGACCCAAATGGGTGGTGAAGGCTCTGGAGAGGGCAAGGCACCATGAGGCCTCATGAGGGGAGGCGGCGGCCATTTTGTGGCGGCCTCCCAGGGCATGGTGGCTCCCCCATGCCTCCCTCTGCTGTCCCTGCTCCATGCCCACTGCCAGCTCCGATAGCCCAGGGGCAATAGCAGAGGGAAAATACCTCAAAGAACCAGCAAAGCCCTCCTCCCAGGCTGGCATGAAGGCAGCCATGCTGAAGAGAGGCAGCCACGGGAGCTGGCTGCCGTCACCTCAGGCTGAGGTGGGAACGCCAGGGCTGCAAAAGAGGGTGAGGAGATTTGGTTGACTGACCCTGAAAGTGCAGTGCAGCCATGCCCTGAAGAAATGGCTTTATAAACACCCTCTCGGATCAGGGCCTCTGAAATTTAGGCAATCACAGGGAAAAAATGTGAACAGGAACAGCTGCTGAGGCCCAAGAAATATCTCATGTTCCCCCATGGGTGGCTTATCCAGTCCAAGAGTACCCCAGAATACTGTGCTGGGCCTGCCCACAAAAGGAAATCTATGGGATTTAATCCAAAAGAGAAATTGTTTTGATTTTAGGGAGGTCAGTTGGGTTTCATTTCAATAATTTTCTAGATGTTCTGATCTAGAATGGAAGCTGCCATTATTTATTTTACTTCATTCCACTCTGATTCATTTTCCAAGGTACAGCCATTGAAATGCAGAATAGAAGTATGGCAAACTGTAATTGATAACATCTAACAATAGAGCAGGGGTAGATACATTCTACAGATTTCTTCTATAAATTTTGAGGGTTTATTTTTTTTTCTTGTTAAATTTTATTTCAAACACCAGCAGTTCAACATTTCATTTCCATGTTTCCCAATGCATCTTTCCCTATTACTCAACTGATAAGCTTTGCCACTCTGGTTTTGCCTCCCCCACCTGCCTGGCATGATCAATGCTCCAAAAGGCTTTTTACCTGTCTCACACTAGTATTGCTGGTACCACAAACAGCCTCATCATTTACCCTGCACTGAAAGGTGGGAAAAGTTCAGCCCCTGGGTAAGTTTTCTGGCTCCTCACTCTAATAACTAGTGCCACTGAAACAATAAAATTTTATATCATTTTTATTGTATCCCTCCTAGAGAATTATAGGCAGAACAGTGGCTTGCAGAGCAGATGTGTGAAGCTGCAGACAGAGCTGCATCTGTTTCCTTTTGCCACAAATTGTTTTGTATAGATCCCTGTTGAGTAGGAAATTTAACATACTGTCGCTGTACATCACATTTGTAATAAAATCATTGTTAAACAAACACGTTATCCCCTTCTACTCTCCTCCCCTTTTCTTTTTCTAATAACAAACTGACTTTATTTTCTCTCCATCTCCTTCCTTCTCACTCCTCAAAATAGATTTTTCTTTTGGCCTCAGTTTTCCTTGGACTTGGGCCAGCTCTAGAAGTTTGATGTCAGCTTTTACAGCAGTCCTGAGAGTACAGGGAAGGTGGGGAAATGTCAGTAAGAATCTGCTGCTTCCCACTAAATCAAAACATATTTGTCACTGTATTTCTTGATGGGGCCTTTTTTTTTAAAAAAAAAAAAACCCAAACCCTGCTTTCTATGAGCAGGAGAGAATTAAGTCACCATCCAGATCCACATATGGAATTGAAAGGAAAAGCTGGCTCTGAGCTGCAGAAAGTTGCCTGCAGCATTTAATCTCCAGGCTGGGGTGATGCCCTGCTTTTACTGCAGCTGTGAGTGCTTTGCAACCTCATCCCTCTCTGGGTCACTGCAGCTACTCCAGCTTTCAGGCTGTGGAATAAACCAGCTCCTGATTGCTGATAAACACAGAAAGCAGAGGCCTCTGAGAGTGCATTGCCATTTACGAGCAAAAACAGCCTAATATTTCTTGTATTCCTACAAGAAGGAGAGTGGTATGTTAACGCAACACAAATCTCCCAAGGTAACACAGATCTTTGGAAACACACGTTTTCTGCAGGATGGGGCCACACCAGCTGCAGCTCCTCAGCTTCTTGGGGTGTGGTTGCACAGCAGGGTCTGTGTCTCAGGAAGCAGGGAAGCCAGACTCTGCCTGCACCACCTCACACAGACGTGGTGCAGAACCATACAGACTGCTCGGAGACAAGGCTGTACATCATTCCCCAAACCAGCCATTCTCACAGAGAGGCGCTGCCATCCCAAATATCTGGGTACAGTGCCAAGTTGGGAACACCCCTGATGCAGACAATAATGAGGGGAAGCTGATGGGATAATGACTGAAAATCACAACAGTTATAAAAATGACAGAAGGAGTCACAAGCCCTTTAAGGGATTCTGCCTTATTTGCATTTTCTGATGTTGCTTGGAAAACTTAATAAAGTTTATCTTCTGTCATTAAGATAAACCAGCTCTGTGGTGGTGCTGTCAGAGCTTCACTAATTAAAAGTCAGCCTCCAAGTGCTTAAAGCTTGTCTACACTTGAAAATTAATTCAGTTTGAGGTAGCGTATACATATAATTTGCAGCAGCTATATTACCTAAATTAGGGTATCTATTTTGTAGGAAGGGTTCCTCTGAACTTGGCTCAAATTGAAACTGAGCACTTGCTTCTTTGCCTTATCCTGAACCAAGAGATCTGTGTATAAGGAAGGATTCAGGGACACTTCTTGCTAAGTATCCCCATGCACAGACTAGACTTGGGGTGGCTGATCCACAGCACTTTCCAAATGCTTCTCCCTGCCTTGTGCCCCTTCAGCTGAGGTAAGGCTGCAAGCAAGAGATGATGCATGGCTGCAAACAATGTGCTGAGCTAAACCGATATAGGTTATAGTTATCAAATTTGTACAGACCTGTAGTGCTGATGCAAGGCTGCTATTACAGCACAAAGCCTAAAAAAGGGAACTTATACCTGGACTAAAACATTTCTAAAAACCAAGAATATTTTCTTAATATTTTTATGAACAAGAGACTCTAGAATAGAGAAAAAATACTATGAACGTTTGGGATCCCTTTTCTTTGTGTGCATGTGTATGAGTACAGTTATCAACTAATTTAAGAAATTAATAGAAAATGAACACTGTAATATAAAAAAATTCTGCTACCATCATGGGTGTTTTGCCAATTAAATTCCAAGAGTTCACAACATCCAAGACATTTGGAAATTTCAGAGTACCTGAAAAGCGCAAAGCAAACTTCTTAGTCCTCCTTCCTTTCAAATCCTGCTCTCCCAGGTACGCATCCAAGTCTGAAATGAACACAAGTGAGGGAAAGTAAATGCTGTTTCAGGTGTGCTTTTCCAGATCTCTTTGTAGAGCTCACAGAGCATAACACAGCTCCAGGCTGGTCTTTAGGCTTTTGGCAACTCCAGGCAGGAACACCAGTCAAATTGGGAGTTTTATTCAGGACCTTAAATGAAGACTCATTCATCACCTCTGTGAGGAAAATGATCACAGTGCTTCCCTCATCCATTTTAAGCAGAGATTTTGGAGAATGTTGACGGAAAATGGTAGCTGGAGAGCCATGTCTAGCAAAAAGTGTTTGTCATATGAAAAGAAACAATTTGGCAGTCCTTGCAAGGGTGTCTGACCCTTCTGCTTCACCTGTCCGAACAGGTGACAACAACATCATTTTCCCTCTTCTACATGGAAGGGAATGGAAAGGGACTTTCCTTGCTGTTAAATACAGCCCTTTAATCATCATCCACTCTCTACAATATTTTAGCCCATTTCCTACTTGGCTGCCATCTGTATTTGGTGGGAGCCCTCCAGCATTTTTTGGTAGATGCCTGCAATGGATTCTCCCTGAGCAATTGACTGATGGTTCCAACAATGTCACCTTCCTATGACACAACTGGGAACCTCTGCTCTGGGGGGACACTGGTAAAACAAGAGCTGCCCTCCGCTCATTTGTTATTTACTCCCAAATAATACAAAACGGCCTCAAGTTGTTCCAAAGGATGTTTAGATTGGCTGTTAGGAAAAATATCTTCATTGCAAGGGTTGTCAAGTACTGGAACAGGTCACCCAGGGAAGAGGCTGTCACTATCTTGGAGGTATTTAACAGACATGTAGATGTGGCACTGACATGTTGGTTTTATGGTAAATTTGGCAGTGCTGGCTTTATGGTTGGACATAATGGTCTTAGAGGTATTTTCCAACCTAAATGATTCTGTAATTATGGTGCAATATTCCTAAAGAGAGCTATTGAACTCTAATAAACAAAGTCCTAGAAATACCACAATAACACAATTTCCATGTATCCCATTATTTCCTTTTGTTCTCTCCCTCCCTTCATTTTCTAACATTTTTCTCATATAAGATGTTTATTACCCTGGATGGTCTGGGATGGACAGTCCCTGAGGTCACTGTGGTACTGGCACTGCAGGACTGCTGGGCCTCTGATGAGTTGCTGGACCCCCGGGAGAGGATATCATCCTTCTATGAAGCTAAGAAATCTCAAGTTTGCCCTTCCTCAAAATACAGCCACAAAAGTTTCCCATATTGTGAAATTAATTATGGGGAGCGGGGGGAGGAGCACCAAAATCTGGTGCTCAGAGGAAAATATTCAGGAGGACTCCTAAATTTGCCAGTACATGTGTGTGAACACAGGTATGTGGATACCTGTGTGAATACTCAGAATAGGACTACACTTTGGTTTCCTACATAACCTGAAGGGTAATAAAGGATGCAATTGGCAGTGGTCATCCAGCTGGGACGAGGAATTCCTCCTGCTGGTATCCAACCGCTTGCTTGAAAATGAAACTCTTGGCAGTGGAAACTCACCACAGCTGGAAAACATGAACGAGTCAAAGCAAATAAACAATCCCAAAATTAGTTTTAAACCAGAGAATAAAAATCAAACGTCATTTGAAAGCGTACTAAAATTGGCTGGTGTCTGAGAGAGCATTTAGTGGCTCAGCACTTCTCTGCTGCACTTCAGAAATTAAAAAGAGAAACAGAGAAACAGTCTTAGATGAAGCAATAAATAATGGACACTTTCAACACATAATTTGCATTTGAATTAACTAGGCTGGCTAAATTAATTCATCCATTATGAAAGGAGAATTTTACTGTCTATATTTTCAGGCTCCCTAGTGTGCTAAGTTAAATGGGCATTGAGGCAGGGGCTACGGGCTTCCTAGAAATTGCTACAAATTACTTTCCTCCCAATTATTATCCAGTTCACACAATTTGGAAGCCTAATGCTGATAAAAACAATTGTTCAGGGCCTTGTCTTTTCTCCACTGTTTGGACTGTGAACGTAAACAGCTACAGAAGTACTTTGGGGTAATCCAAGCCTCACTTAGGTTTTTGTCTGAAACATTTTTCAGGCCTCCCACACCGGAAGGGTTAAATCACATAACCAAGGTTGTTTTGAATTCAATATAAATTTAAAATTTTTGGGGCAGAAAGATGATTTCTTTGCAACATTGCTTCCCTGAGAAAATTTCAGATAACCTCAAAATGGATAGTTGCTGCAATATATGACAATAGGTTATGAATTATATAGCTTAGAGCATCAAGAACTAACTGAAGGAAGACATAAGCTTGAAGAATGGAATAATCAATTTATTACATTGTTCTTAATAATGCATTAACGTTATGTTTGCAACTACAAACACAAGTTACATTTTCATGAACTACGCCATCAGGATTTACAAAACCATGCTCAAGAATTCCAAAAGTATTTGATGAAAGTGGAAAGAGAAACTGTCATCTCCCCATTACAAACAAACGGCAGCAGAGGAGGAAATCAGCTTGTAATTCAAACCATGTTCAGGGTAGGGTGACATCCCTCTGCCCACTCCATGTCAGGAGAGATACACCACAGTAACCTCCAAATGCACCCCAGGCTTCCCAGGGGACACACTCTGGGCTAAGGGAGGGGATCTGAGCAGCAGGGCTTTGAAGGGAGCATGGTTCACCAGCAAAACCTATTCAAATTACTGACACGTCTGCCAGCATCTGGAGAAAACTTGTTCTGCTTGGGAAACAGGAACAAGCAAGTGATGGACGGGCACCTGGCAGCACTGCCCTTTGCTAGCAAAGCTTTTAACACCTACTCTGGAGTCAGAGAGGAGAGAGAAGCTTTACCGTGTAGCTCAATTCACACAGACAGGTCAGGACAGGATGGATTTTGGCAGAATAGCGGTCCTCTCCCAAAACAGCTGTGTTGCAAAGCAGAAGATGTGCCTGTAGCTCACTTTTCCAAGCTCTGTGTCCCACATCCTTGTCTACCTTTCCCCAGAGAAACATAGCACATTCCAGCATCACTATTTTTTTCCTCAGTTTTTTTGTGATGGAGGAAAGATGATTGCAGTCCTTGCTGCGCCAGAGTGTTACTCCATCAGCCCATAGAGTTTCCTCACTCCACATGGACCATAGCAGTGGTGTGAGGAGAAGGAAGAAAGAAAACAGGAAGGCAATAAATCAGTGCTACTCTCCTTGCAATGGCACTATGATCCCCTGTCTGGAGAGAGTTAGAAATATTTACAGTCTTTCTTTGGACTGCCATGATGAAATAAGCTGAATGAATTGTTGCCTGCTAAATGTGCCCAAATATTTTCCACTCTCCTTCCTATTGATTTCTTCTATGCAGAAAGCAAACCACATTGCAGCAGAAAGCTGCATTGTTACAGAGAGTTCAAAGGGGCTGTCTTCTTCCCTCTCTGCTTACACACTGGGAAGATGGGAGCAGGCTTTGTCTCAGTCTGTCTTTGCTGCCTTTGTCACTTCAATTCCAATGATTGTGTATACATTTCTTCAGCATTAAGCCTAAGAGGCAAGATACGTTGTCCTATAAGTCACGTCCTTCAAGATACAAATCCATTTACAGAATTGCTAAGGTTTCTTCCTTCGCTCTTAGTTCCAGAGAAGATTAAAAAATTTACGTCTAAACAGAGTGAATTTGAAGACCGTAACAGGATGGGACTTTAAATATTGATTTTGTTATTAGTGGAATGTTACGGCACAAAGCATCTACCACGTTCAGAGTGAGGCTAGACAGACATCCTCTAGAGCAGCCAACACCCTGGAACCTTGCAGGATAACTTTTAAAAGCACTCACTAAACCAGGAGCATAGAAATTATCTGGGTGAATACATTTAAGCTACCTGAAATGATTGGCAAACCATCGACTCTTGCAAGGGCCATCTTTAAACCAAGAGCAAACTCTGCCTGCACTTGGGCGAAAAATGAACAGAGCAGATTGTCACTAAAGGCAGTGTTGCCTTCCCAGCCAGAGGCTGAGGGTGATAAAAGGGATGTTTAGACACATCAGAGCGACAAGTCTGCATTTTTAAATTTTTGTAAGTTGATACAAATCAAGGAGCCTTGAGGGAAGCGTTCAAGTACTGAGCAATTCAATATCAGAGATAAGAACAAATAAAAGTATCTCACAAATCACAATTATGAGGACAGGCTTTCTCCAAGATTCATTCTAATTTTCAAAGATTCAGTATATAGTCTATATTAAATATTATTTATGCATTCCTTGAGCCTTCAAATCGAGGGAAGAAATCCTGCATTTCCTAACCTAATGTGAAAAAGGTAGTTTCCTTCCATATCAGAAGCATTTCAGAAAATTAATTCTGTATCTCTGAAAAGGTCATTTATTCAAGGGTGAGTGACAGGTGCCATAAACTTACTTGTATGTCTGTTCAGCTCAAGTGAACACAAAGCAAATCAATTCAGCGTGGTCAAGTGTAATTACCTGCTGGAGCAGGATCCATCGCTTGTGTTTATTATTAACAATGCCACAGATGCACCAAATTCAACAGCAATTTTGATTAGTGTGAGGTCATACACTGCTCTTCCTTCCCAAGTGCTTCCTTCTCCTGGAGGTTATAACATGATTATTACAGTAGGATAATTTTATTAGTATTTGTACTGTGATAGCAATTAACTTCCAGTTAGGGATGAACAAATTATGAGGTCCAGTGCTAGATTAGCAGGATTAAGTTTTAGCTGGAGGGGGAAAAGGCTGTGTATTTCGAAGATGTGCATGTGTTTCCAGGAGCTGGAAGTGGTCACAGGACTTTGGGGCCTTTGCTCCTCTTTCTTTCCACTGCCTCAAAATATATTTTTAAATATATGTAAAAAATACACAATTGTGGGTGAACTCTTTCACTAAAGTGATCACCTGTGGTTATAAAATACTTCAGCACTTACTGCTATGCTCTGTCATTTCAAGGACCTGAAAGTTGCACCACAACAATTTATGGATGGATAAATTGATGGATGAATAAATCTTTATTTTAAAAATAAGTTTTTGTTTGTCATTCTTTCATGAAACAAATTAATAGAAAATGATGTGTACTTCCCAATAAGCTCTGTGCTATACTAGGAGCTCATTAACATTTTTCTGGATTGAGTTTTCTCCCCACTTTCTGGTATGATACAGTTTGGGGAATCCTGGATATTTTAACCCAGAATATTTTTAATCTCTTCAATAAAATGAGAACAATGAATGCTTGTAAATGGGGTATGCATTCAATATAAAAGCCAATTCAATGTATATTTATGTTCCTGTATGATGTTTATAAAACTCTGAGAAAAAAGAGAAAGGTTATAGATCATAAAGTGATTGATGAAAACCAGCCAAAAACTTCAGCCAAATTAGGCAAATATTTACAATATACACACAATAGTCAGTCACAAAGTTAGGAAGGAACTGATTATTGCAGGAGAACTCAGAGCATCATTGTGCAGATGAATTGCCTCCTAGCCTTCAGCACAAGTGTGTGGTTAAACAGTGATGCTTATGTCAGTTTTATTTTTGTATGTGATGGCAAAAGTGTTCTGGTACAGTCAAATGAAAATTAAATTATGAGTTAATAAGAAGAAAACCAATTAGAAATAAAGATAACTCACAAAGACAGAAACATTACGCAACACAGTTAACAAATTAAGGAGGGTGACCTCGTTGGAGTCATTGCTAAACCTCCCCAGCAGGCAAATTTAACTGTGTGCATCAGACTACAGTTTCCCTGAAGCCCTTCCAGAGCATCAGAAACTACCACGATTCCCAAGGAGTTCTCTACTCATGTAACTTGCCTGGGTGGTATTCAGCATAAGAGCTGTTTAAAGAACAAAGGATATAATTCTTCACAATGCAGAATGCCATTTGTCTTATTTTGTAAGGTTCCTGCTGAAGTCCTGGCTCTCGAGGTAGTGCAGTCAAAATCAATTCTCACCTCCATTCATCGTGCCTCGGGGATGAATGGATGCAGTCTGTGTGTCACATCCATAAGAGCTGCTTCCATTATTCTCCAATCCCCCCAAAACAAGTATAATTCAATTGATTTTCTCCATGCTCCCGAGAAGGTTACAAAGGACAAAGCTGTGCAAAATGAGAGAGAGCAGCACCCTCCTGGTAGAGCTCCAAAAGCAGCAGGAATGGGGACAAGCTTGAGTTTACAGAGGATGCTCATACACAGGGGTCTCTGGAGCATGGGGGCTGCAAAGAACTGTCTTCCTAAAATCCTGGAAACTGCAATGCCAAAGGAAGATCCTTTTAGTTTTGCAGCCTTTGTCCTTCCTTTACATACGTGTTTTTGTAATTCGACACAATGCATAGTGGACTTCTTCAGGAATCACTTTCTTATTTTGCTCAGCATGAGATGCTCCTAAGGTACAAGGAGTTCTTGCAAGACCCCGGGATCCTCCTATTTTTACCATCTGACTGGAAATAATGAACATTTTCTGTAATATAATTTTGCCATCAGATCTAACGGATCCACCAGAAAATATCAAGCTATGGGGGAAACACTATGATTATTTTTCTTATTTTTGATTATTTTTATTTTTCTATTGAGAGTACCCAAATGAAGTGCTTTACTTCAAAGCCTGGATTTGAAAATGTTTTGTTCTTTATTTAAAATGTAATACTACTGCTCTTTGGGGGACAAATCCCCAAACCAAATACAACTTGCTGTTCTGAATCAGGTTTTCTCTTTAGATTTCAGCATTTACCACATATGGGACAAAGCACCATTTTTGTCCTGATCTACATGACAGGCTGTCATCAGAATATGATACATCCTCATGGACCTAATCGACTGCATGTGGAAGGACTACATGTTCCCAAAAATTCTGCTTATTCAGTCACAATATAAAAATAGAAAAGAAAGAGTCATTGCCTGCCTTTCACAGGATTTTTTGTAAGCTGTTTTAAAGCTTCTGATGCTTTTCAGATAATTAAGGCATTTCGTACATACAGTGAGCAACAGGAGGGACCTGGGAATGTATAAACTGAACAATTTCAGCAGAACAACAGTATGCACTTCATGGACCATTTCTGTGATGGATCCTTTTAGCTCTTCAGTGCCAGGATCTACAAGGTTTAAGGGATTTCACCTGCAACATCTATAGATAGTCTTATTCTTGTATGCCTTGAACTCAGTTTAAAAAAAACACAAAAAACTTAGCTTACATCATTTTAGGTCTTATCACATCAGCTGAAGACAACATTGGCCTCCTTTTTAGCTTCTTAGGTTGGACTTGATGATCTCCAAGGTCTTTTCCAACTGAGCTGATTCAGTGATTCTGATTCTTCCTTTAAAAGCAGCTTTATGCTGTGGCCAATGTTTTGATCTGGTAAGCACCTATGGATTTAATCTTTTCAAGTTTTGTGACCTAAGTTAGAAGTCACAGTATTGCTCAGTATACAATGCTGAGCTTCTGAAAGCGTAATTCATGCAGGAATGAAATGCCTTGGAATTGGTAAAAAAAAAACCCCACCAATAGCTCATCAGGCACATAGGCTGATATCCCTCTGACATTTAATTCCTGACTCCCTGTTCCCCCTTTATGAACTCAGCACTCTCTCAAATTAAATTAGGCCTGAAAATCTCCTAGTCTGATAAATGAAGAGAGCACAAGTGCTCCAGGCTCAGGATGTCCCTCTCCTGCTGTGGAAAAGACCCAAAGAAGCATATGGAGGGTGCACTGGTGTTGGAAGCCAAAACTCAGCCTCCTCATTTTCCATATTTGTTTCAAAGCTTTTCCCAATCTATATTTCTGAAAATATTTTTTTCCAACTGAAATTCCAGCTTGGGGGCGTGTGTGAAAAGATGATATAACATTTCACAGGTGTTAACAAAATAATCTTACAGATGACACTGATGAGAAACCAAACGATTCTTTGATGCTTTGATGAGCTCCTATCTCCATATTTTTCCAGCAGAGGTAGGACTCTCATTATTTCTACATCACCCATCTGGATTTTAAAAACACGGAGTTAAACATTTTTTAACCTTTCAAAGAAAGAAAAAGAAAAGAGGAGCTGCAGAAAGAAAAGAGAGCCTGAGCTCTCCCATGAAAGAGCTCTAGTAACAAGTCAGGGGCACAGGCATCCAAACCATGGAGAGGGGAGGAGAGAGGTGCTACCTCAGGGGCCCTTCCTAAAGGCTTCCCAAAACAACCTCAGCTCTTCAGACAAACAACATGCAGTGAGACAAGGGCTGAGTTCACAAATACTTACATATTGTATATTGAGTCATAATTAGCTGCAATATATATATACTTCACTTTAAACCTAAAGCTATGAATAGATGAGCAAGTGCCAGGGACTGCCATCTGCTCCCTAAGCCATAATTAGCTGCCTGATTACGAAATACATATATATTTATCTAATTAGTTTTAATAGCCCTGCTTTAGCTGGCTCTGCTCCAAAAATAAGGTGAACAAGCATGTCCTACTGCTCAGTGGGAGGAGGCTGGAGACACGAACAGTTCTCACAGGGGGCTCCTCCAGAGGCCAGCATGGCTTCAAACACTGATTGTTTGAGCCCATGTAATTCTATTGGTAACACGGTCCAAAAAGACTTTCTGTGGAGATTGGGATACTTTGCTAATTAATTCAAGAAGAAAAAAATAATTCTCTTAATATGTATTTTTTCCCAGTTCTCTCTGCAGTGTAACCAGTGGTGCATCCACTGTCAGTTTCTGGGTGAGCAGCATTAAGGCTTTGCCACAGGTCAGATTTTATCATAAATTCCACATTTTGATTGCGACTCCAACACTTCCTGCAACATAAATACATTAAGGGCCTGATTTTAAAAGCATTTCAGATGCCAAAGGGTACATTTGCCATCGATTTCCAGGGCAGCCAGGAACCCAAATGCATCAAAATCCAACCATTCAGGCCAGCCCCAGTGAATCACTCTGTTTCCAAGGGCTGCAGACCAGCTCCATTTTGACTTCAGATTAGGAAGCCCTATCATTATAGTAACTGTGGGACTTCTCACAACAATACACCATGGAAAGCCTCCACAGAAGGAATAAAAAAGATGGCCTGCAGCTTCTCCATCCCTCTTTACACATTTCGTGAATTTGCAGGACCTATCTGTCAGGTTCTCTCCTGCACACCAGCAGCTCACATCATTTACATCTCCTCTGGGTATCTATTTTAAAGCCTGTGCTTCCTTCCTGGAAGCAGAGAGATCGATCCATGAGTTAGGATAATAATGGGAACCCCTCACAAGATGCAGTAGTAGGGCTCAGGGCTCCCCTGTGCATACATTGAACCAGACCTTTGGTAATTGAAGTTTATTCCCACAGGGGAATAAACTTGGCCCATCCATTGGGCCAAGCAGCTGTAGCAGCTTGCAGACTTTCACAGCCCTCCCTTTCCACAGCTGGGATTCCTGCTCAGCTCTGCTCCTCCCCCACATTACAGCTGCCTTTGCACCACCACGCTGATGCCATCAGACCCATCAAGTGCTCCTGTGACATTTATACAAGAGAAAAGTCCATCATCCCAGACAACGATTTCACCAAATCCATCATCAAAGCCTGGAAAATGAAGTGTGACAGACTCATTCTCACTTAATGCCCGCGGTGGTGCCAGGTGACAGCGGTGACGTCCCACAGCAGAGCAGGAACATTAATTTAGTGACACATACTCCTGTCTCTATTCCTCAGCTTTCTCCACTGCCCCCATGGGGTAACTAGCTGTGGATGCCACTTCTTCCAGCCTGCAGGGTTAAAAAATATATCCTCAGAAGTCCCTTTATTTCAGCAGATGGGCTGAGATCCCCTGGGCCCCAGACAGCCGTGTCTTTGCATGTTGGTGAGAAGGCAGAAAAACTCTGCCTGCAGCTCCCTTGTGTTTCTGGGGAGCTGCAGGCCCCTTGCAGGTCTGGAAGAACTCTTATTGCTCCAGCACTGTGATTACAAGCTGCACAAAGCTGCGATATTGCAAGTGATGAGTGGGAGGAGGAGGAGATCACAGCTCTTTTTTGGAGGAGATGAAGGGATGTAATTTTTCAAATGGGACCAATAAACTGAGACATCTCCCCTTAGAGCCTGTTTCTTGAGCACTGCTCACAGCCTCTCTCAGCCTCACAACAAGACAACAACTGATTGAATAGGAGAATACAAATTCCTGTTGTTCAAGTAAATAACCTGAAACGGGCTTAATTCTTACCTCTCTCACAGAACCCACTGGCAGTCAGCTAAGCAAGACAGTTTTATTCTCCAAGATTAAGACATTTAGCAAGTTAAAAAATTAGTTACAGAAAATCCACACCATCACCCTGGGCCTGTGTCTCTGCTGAGAAACAGGCAGAGCCCCTTTCCTTCAGCTGCAAGCATCCTGTTCCCCATTCCTATTGTTATTCATGAAATTAGAATCCCTTTCTGTAAGAACATTACCCAAAGCAACTTTACTGCTCTATTAGAGCTTTGCTTCTGCCAGTCCCTACACCTGACTCCGGATGGCCTCTCTGCAGAAAAGCATTTCTGTATATCCTTCTGCAGCCAAGGGAACAGCTTCTTTGTGGCTTCCTGGGAATGTCTCACACTGGGATTCACCAATGCACTGTCAAATCAGGGCCTACCACTTGTCTGTCCAATTAACAGCATTGGGCTCCTTAATTACAAGCAAACCCAGGCAGATATTTTATGCCATTTGTTGGAGAAATTCTGTATGTTCTGTGACAACAGTTATTAACACTTTCTTAAAAATGTATACATATATATATATATAAATATATACATACATACATGCATCAATTATAAAATTGCCTTCCATTTTCAGACACCATTTTCTGGCCTCAAAATACCAGAGGTTACAGTTTATAGGATCAAGGATACAGGGGTCTCACTCTGAACTTGTGACGGGTCCACTCTTCACAGTCATCTTGAATAAAATGGAAGCAAATTCCTTAGGATGGCACAGGATGGACCCCCTGTTAATTTACATTTTATCAGAGATTTCAATTATGCTGGCCACTGAAGCATGCAGGATTCACATGCTCCTTGCTGCTGCTGCCTTTACAAATGGGCAGAGCCAAAGCTGCGTGTCCCCACGATCCCAACAGCCAAAGCTGCGTGTCCCCACGATCCCAACAGCCAAAGCTGCGTGTCCCCACCATCCCAACAGCCAAAGCTGTGTGCCCCACCATCCCAACAGCCAAAGCTGTGTGTCCCCACCATCCCAACAGCCAAGCTTTTGGGATGTGCAAAATGCCTGTGCTCCCTCTGCATGCCCTGGGATTGAGTTGATTTGCTTTCTCTGCCAGAGTGGATGGAATTCTCTCCCTTCCACCACTCATTTTGCCATGTGACCTGTGAACAGCCACCTGCTGTACAAAGCCACGCTACCTTTAGAAAGGCCAGAAATTCCTCCGAGTGCTGACCAAAGCGAAGCATTCCTATTTGCCTCTTTTGAAACAGATCTAAGCATGCGTTTGCTTAGGGAGAAAACCTAACTCTCCTCTACATGTACCTCAAATACCCAAATACAAGACTTCCTCTCCAATGAGGCTTTTCACTGAAAATAATCTCTGAATTTAATTTTCACTTCTCTATATTGAAAAGACCAGAGAGGGTAGAAGCACCGACATTTACATAAGTAGAGTAACAACAAGCTAACAATACATTCATTACAACAATCTCTGAGCTTTGCTGTGCTTGGAAAGAGGTCATTGTGACGGCAAGAGCAGACACCATTTCCCTTCTCACTTGCTGAAACAGCTCTGCATGAGCAAGCATCCAACACCCCCACCACAGGCCAGCCCTGGGGTGATTTTCAGTCAGCTTTTGTCACCTTCTTAATCCAGAACCTGGCTTTTTGACAGTGGGCAATGAGAACCAAAGTGCTCTTAGAGAGCTCTCCTAGCAAGAGTCTTTCCTTAGTCAAAAATCTGATGACCGTGTAATGCCTTTACCTGTCAACATCCTTGACACCAACCACTTTTCTCAGTGATGGAGCACTTCTCTGGCAAGGCTGAACCAGGGGCAAGCAGCTCTGATCTGTGTACAGTGATCACTGCAGTAGGGCTTAGTAAAAAGCAGGAGATGTTAAATAAGTTTGGTGCAATATTTTGTTCCCCGAACCTATTAATGAGCCCCAGTTAAAGCTCGAGACCTTCTCTGGAGCAAAACTGATGAACCAAGGCAGGTTCAGCTGCTTGAAGTGGTGTGGACACAAGGGCATCACACAATGTGCTACAGACAGCAGACTCTTGCTGGGAAGCTCTGGTTATTCCTAAAACTCTGAGGTAGAGGCTAAAACTAGGAATGACTGATGCAAATTAACTGCCATAAACAGCTCTCACTTGCTCAAGGGAAAGACCAGGTGAGTACAGTAGCCCTGGTGCTGCTAAAGCTCAGCACCAAACAGATTCCTTTTAGACCCTTTGAAAGTGGCTCGAGGCCCAGCAGGAGGAAGGGAAAAGTACATTTGATGGCTGGGGCAGAGGAGATGGTGGGAAGCCACATGCCCTTCTGCTGAGCAATTCCATCAGTGCTAGCACGGCAATAAAACTGGGAGCACAGCAGTAAGAATTACCTGAGATTTGTGTCTGCAGCAAGAGAAAAGCTTTGCCTGTAGAAGAAGATTGGCTCCAATGTAAAGGGAGACCCTATTTTGTAGAATTGCAGGTCTTAGCTTTTCTCCCCACTTCAACTGGCCTCCCTCTGTGCTGCTCTGAGCACATGCCTCCATGCTTGCCTGTTGTTAATCCTGTAAAGCTGTTAGGAACCCATTCACATGGGAAATGGTGAAAGCACATCATCATTCTCACCTCAATTTAGAACCTTCAGATAAAACCAAACCAAAACCCAAATACACATCCAAATAAGAGCATTAGGGGGGGGGGAGGGAAATCCAGCCAAATCTACAGAGCAAAGTTCTCACTGTAACCAGATCCACACAGATCAAATTAAGAGCTGTTTTACTGAAAGCTTAAATTTTGTATTTTAATCATCCCATAGAAGAAGAGGTGAAAAGCTGACTGTGGAGCCTCAGCACTGAGTGACAGCCTGGGAGAAGTCACCTTCCCTCACAAGACCAGTTACCTTCTTTCTCCAAGGAGAGGGAAAGGCTTGACATCTCTTGAAGGACAGATACAACCTTTCTATTCTCAGTAAAAAGCAGGCCAAAACAGACACATACACCTTTGGTCCCCTGAGGTTTTGCTGCATAATAATGGAAATGAAGGATTTTTACTCAAAAAAAGATTTATTTAAGGTTTCATCTGTAGACAGCCAAAGGATTTTACTTATTCAGTCAAAAAGCATCATTCACCCAGGCTAGCTTGTACACTGAATTTCTATCAAATTACACACACTCCTTTCAGAAATAAAGTTATTTCAGCTATCCTCCCCAAAAAAATATGATATCAGCCCTCAAAAAACCTCTATTTGATATTTATGCTTGGACCACTGCAACTTGCTTATTCTAAATCCTAGTTTAATGAAAACTGCCAGTAAGTCCCAAGATACAGCTGACAAAGTGATGAGCAACACTTCCCTCCACAACAGCAACAAAGACTTTTGCTGAGTTGGGAACTTCAAGGGAGGGCTTTAAATATGAGTATTTGAGCAGGATTAAAGGCCAAGGTCTTTCTCACACACCTTCAGGTCAGGAGGCACAGGATTCGTGCTCAAAGAGGGTGTCTATGTGTCACATGGGCAGGTTGTATATTTTAAAAGCCAGGGTCCCTTTTGTTCTTCGATAATGAAATTTGTTTCTTTAGACTGGTTATTATTAAAACAAGTTCTCCATAGAATTTGTACAGGGCTGGAGACAATTTCAGGAAAAAGCACAGCATTCATGTTGGGTGTAGAAAGGGCTGTAAAGCAGCCTTCTGCACTATGTTATCTTCTCATCAAATCTATAAACCAAGGGGCTGTATTTTAGAGAAGAATTGTTTGAGAAAGGGTTACACCTCAGGAAACTCAGCTGTGTTACTCAGAAAGTTCCGTGTTGGTTTCAGAGTAATCCTGCTGTTCTGCACAAAAAAGGTCACATTAGGAAAAACATACAAAAGTCTCCTAACAATACCAAGCATTTAGTCTTTTACTATTTCAAAGGGGAGAGATTCCTTGTTCCTGCTGATCACTTGTCCTCCCTGTCCCAAAGCTCAGCTGGTCCCAGCTCATGGCTATGTAGGAATGCTGTGGGCATGGCTGTAAGGGCAGCCACGGGTATTGACACACTGCAAGACACTGCTGGGGCTTCACTGTCCTTCCCTGCATAGAAAACCTGCTGGCCTCTAGATCTACTGGGAAGTTTCCCAGTCCCCTCTGAAAAATTGCACTCAACAGAAATAACCTCTGGGAAATAATTGTGGAATTTATTTAATTGGAGTCACTTTCATCTTAACATCAAAACAATGTGGTGGAGTAAAAGAGCTACAATAAATCGAAAACACTGTGAGTTTTGCCTTTGCAAAAATCTCTTCATTTTCATCTTTCTTTGGCTTCCTCCAGGGCAAAAGAGAAGGTCAACATCTATGAATTTCTTCAAGGAGAGAAACTCTTCTCAGCCCTCTCTTAATGCAATCATGTTGCCAAAGCTACAGGTTAAATGAGTTCAGTGACCTGCCTAATCACAAGGTATAACTTACAGATGATGTGACTGCTCACACTGCATCCACAAATGCAGAACCTGATTCTTCTCTGCCACCAAGTCAGAAAATGCTGTTTTGTTGTCTCTTCCTGCCCATGAAACAGCCACATTCTCTGAGCCCTACAGGGGAAGCAGCCAGTACTCCTCCCAAACCCTGTGCAAAGGTGGAGGCACTGTCCTTTGTGTCTGGGGGAAGTAGAACCCCAAAATGCCCCTCACCAGCCTGCACCAGCTCTGTCACTGTAGCCCAAAATTCCTGGCTTAGTAGCCCTAATAACTTGTCCAAGGTGACCACACAAGCCACTTTCTCACAGTGTAAAAAAGGCGTCCCATGATCAATGTAGGAAGTGAAAACACAAGACAGGTGAGACTTGAACATGATGCAGCTTCCAGTCCAGAAAGCCCTGGCTGGCCAAGAACATGGAGAGAGCACACCAGTACACACACCTTGCTTCTCCCACCACTTCTGCACAGCGTCAGGCATGGAAGAAAGGTAGAGAAAAAGAACAGAGGTGGGGAAAAGCAGATATTCTGGGAAGCACAGCTTGCATTTCACCTATGGTCATTGAGCAGCACATGCTGTTCACTGGGAACAGCTTTGCCAGGAGACAGCTGAGCCAGCTCCTAAACACTGCCTTTAATTTCTGAAGTGGCCCTCATGAGCCAGGACAGCTGTACAGTTAATTCTTCTACATAAACCATTCCCACATCCATGCCCATGACCTGCCCTGCAGTTGGAGCTGAGTAGCTGCCTGTGATTTATTACTGTCCCTCAGGGGGCACACCCAGTGCAGGCAGAGAGAGCACCCAGCACATCCAGTGTGAGCAGGGGACACCCAGCCCAGCCTGCAAACAGCTCCCAAACACCCCAAGGCTGGGCTGCTTGAAACTGCAGTTGTGGAAGAGGATCCCTTAAACTGCTTCCAAAAGGAATGTCCCCTCTCAGCACTGAAATCCAGCACAGAGCATCTCTGGGCTTCACCCAGAGGAGTCCATGCAGGGCATGCATTTCTGTGTGTGCTCACAGCTGGGACTGAATCCTTATCCATGAAAGGCATTTTTGGGTTCTTTCTGTCCTTTGAGAAAGGACCATCTCACAGTGTCTCTGCAGTCAGGGAGGCAGGCATGTCCTTCTGCTCTTCTCTGGCTCACAGCAAGGCAGATTGAGGGACTCAAAACCTCAGACAGAGGTTTTGTAGTCTGTGGCTGGCAGAACTGGAGTCAAAGGCCACCTTTCACTTGTCAAATTAGATCTTCCTGTGATTATGCCTTCTGAAGCAAGAATGGAGGTGTGGTGACCTGCACAGACTTGATCAGTCGGCTTTCACATAGAAATGGCAAAGACAAGACAGATTTCTTAATTCCCATTCTTTTAAATAATTTTGAAGACCAGAATAAAGCTCTACCCCTCTTTTAGAGGACACCACCTCCATAATTTCTCTCTCCAAGGTGCAGCCCTCTGCTGCTGTACACCTTGCTTGGGAATTGCCCTGCTGGGGTGGATGTCCTGTTGTGGTTTCTTCTATCAGCAAACAACACCACCCACAAACAATACCCCTTTAAACAGACCTAAGGCTAGCAAAACAAAGTCTACAAAACAAATGCAACAACAGAATTAGGACTGGCCCAGATGGGTTTAACCTACTCAAAAGCATTTGTCTGTAATTTTATCACTCCTCAGTAATTACACCCCAGTAAGGACATGCCACCACCTCCATCCTCTGCCCTGGCTTTCCCCCACTCACCTTCCCAGGTGCAGCAGGATTAGGAAATGCCACACAGCTCCTGCTCTCCTCATGTCCAGCCACCCTGGTACTGGGCCATCCCATGTTTTCATTGCCTGTGTTCACCCTCAGCCTGATTCCCTTCCTCACCCATGCAGGATGAAAGTAAATACCTCTTAAAATCAGTTTACTACAAAGACACAGGGTGTTCTCTCATCCTTATCTTGATCTTTGGAGATGCATCTGTCTGCCTTCTCCAAAGAGCTCTCCAAAGAGCAAAGTCATCTCCAAAGAGCTCAGCCTCAGGCAGATTTTGGGCATGGAAAATGCCAGGTCAGACATGGAGAGCTACAAAGAGCAGTGAAGTCCAGGGCAGAGACAGGTAACTCCCATGTAACTCAGGCAATATCAAGCTTACCCATTCCTTATATGAAATAATAAATACTGGAAGGAAGTGTGCTTGTTTGACCAAATGTCATTTTGCAGTTGATTTAAGAGCACCAAATTGCATTTGAAAATGCTATTATGAGAAAGGTTAAAAAAATAAATAAATTTGAGTAGATATAGCCTTAGGGGCTATTTTAATTTTCTCTGGGCCAGCTTGCTCACTCCTCAGAGTCAATGTAGATCAAAAGAATAATTTATAAGCTTTAATGAGAATATTGATTTGTAAGGTTCCTTCTATTCATGTGAGCAGGGACGGGGGGTGACGGGGGAAGGAGCCCTGCAGGCTGTGGCCAGAGCCCTGTAGGAGGCTGTAAACCTTCCTGGGACACAGAGAGCCCTTGCTGGGATGGGGAAGGTGCTCGATGCAGCACAAACCCTGCTCCCAGCAAGGACAGACATCAGTGTTTCCAAACAACTCACCGTCTAATTTGTACTTACGCGAAAGAGCCGTCCCACAACACAAATCATCGAGCAATTAACATGCAACACTTCAGCACAACTCTCCGTGGCGTGTTGCTGAACTATCTTCAATGCCATTAATGAGAGCTAATTAAATCAATCAAGCCAGCGCCGCACTCCAACACGACTGCAGCTACCGGGGCGCTATCAGATCGGGAGCGTTTTCTCAGGCACTGTAAGTATCAAGATGCACATTTATCATGCTGTCCTTCCAGCACGCATCTGCTCTCACTGCTGCCTGTTCCATTTATCATATGTTGTCACCGTCCCTACCCCCAGTACATCTAGGTGTCAATTAATTCTTCCCCGTGTGGCAAGGAATAATCTCTGTCTTAATATCCATCCACGAGCTGTCCTTACCCGGGAGCAGCAGCGCTCAGCCACGTCCCCCAGATTATGTGGCTGTGACCTCTCTGTTTCTTTACTGCAAGTTATTAAAGCCCCAAACCACCTCCACACACTTAGGTAATTTTCAGGGGAAGCAGTGGAGGTTTGGGCTTCTTCCTCCCTCTCTTCCCCCAGGCTTGACAGGGTATTTGCAATGTGATTCACCAAAAATAAACTTTTCTGAGAAGGGTTTCCAGGAAAACCCCTCGAGTGGATAATTGCTGTGGACCTTCAAAATGCTTTTTATAATTGATGAACATTCAAATAACAGATTTATCTCCACATTTCCAGTACTAGGCAATGGCATTTCTGCAACAGCAGCAGCCCATGTGCCTCCTGCTCTGTTACCATGAGCATGCAGGAGAAGGAAAATCTTTTTCTAAACAGGAGCATCGTCTCTCATTATATTATAACATTTGGTCTCTATTTATGTTTCTGCTCTGTCTGGCTAACTCCCCTTTTTATTTACAAATCAGCTATATTAATGTGCTTTAATTTCAACACTGGTTGTTTATTTTAGAGATGAATCAGTTGGCAAAGGGAAGAAACCCTGCCTGAATAGAAAGCAGCACCAGCTCCAACACCATATACACACTTGTCCTTATTCAATAGCAGACTTAAAATTAGCAGGCTTTTGACTTCACAGACATACCTTGTGGCATTTTTAATGTTTTAATTGTAAAAATACAGACTTGCAGGTCAGAGAAGGAGCAGATAACTAATGCAGTGTTCATTTCTTGCCAGCCTTTGGCCATTGAAGTGCATCTCCTGCTGTGTCACCACGGAGAAGAGAGGTGGGGCAAAGTCCCTGCACGTTTCCCAGACAGAAGGACATGGAGGGAGCACATGCATGGAAGCAGAGCTCCTGGGAAGAGCCACACTGAGAATCAGTGGAATCCCCCTCCAAAACAAAACCAGTTACAAAAACAACACCTCATTAGAGGTAACAGTGGTGAGTCCCAAGCCAGAAATTTCCACAAAGGGTGTGAATGCCCAGATGAATTTACAGGTGTCTTTGTCCCAATTCTGCATCCACACAAGGAGTAAAGGGCATATGAATAACCCTTATGGTTTGATTTCTCCAAATCTGGGAACAAAAGCAAAGGGATGCTCCAAAAAAGCTGCCTTACACTGGCATGAGACACTCAGGCTGAACAGACGATCATGTCTCATGCACCCTCTGTGCAAAAGGCTTTCAGAGCCTCATCTGAACACAGCCAGGAATAATAATTTGGGTCATTATTATTAATTATTATAACTGTATGCAAGTTCCCAGCAGAGACTAATGCCTGGGGATCCCTTTTCACCCATCATCCATCTGCAGAAGGACCCAAGAGATAAAATCAAGGCTCTTTATGGCAGAAGGGATGACAGCAAATCATTAGGCATCACTGTAGAGAAAAGCAAGTAGTGTTTTCAGTCTCTGTGACCTCTCTGGGTACAAAGAATGACAGGGTTTTTTCTTTCCTTCCACCACTGAGCACACAGAGTTAAAGGTGCTGGAGAAGAGACAAGCAGAGCACTTCCCTGCTTTAGCATTGCTGCTCAAGAGCAGCAGCCAAGCCTGCCCAAGGAAAACACTCAGGAGAGCTGATCATGAAGCAGAAAATATCCAAAAAATGGTGGAAACCCCAATACATTTGCAATATTTGCTTATTCTGGTTTTTGCATGTTGGCACTCTCCTTCCTGCATCTGAAAAAATCAACTTTTTGCCTATCTCACATTTTCTCTTACAAAAGTCACACGGGGAACAAAGCCTCACTTCTTGTGGTGATGATCACAGAGACCTGACATCCAAAAGCCAAGTTCCACAGAGCGTTACATCCCACAGAGGAACTTCAGTCCTGATCCCATCACATCAGTTTGCTCATCTAATACATCCCTGCATCTCCGTGTTCTGCTGCAGCAATTTTAAGGCCATGGCAGACTTGTTCATCAAATAAATACATTTGACTGCACTAGTCCCTCCAACTTCAGGGAGGATCAATGAAACTCTTTCCTTAGAGGAAGGAGTTTGATGAAATTCTTCGTTTAATCCCCCTAATATCATTTAGTCGAGTAAATTTATGTGACTAAAAGGTTTCTGTCAGTTGAAGGCATTTCATCAGGCGCATACACATAATTCTAGTGACAAAGTGATTTTTTTGTCAACAAAATACTGCCTGGCACACGTACAGAAGTTTGTTTAGCAGTGAGCGAGTACACAGTAAAGGCAGGAATCAGATCATGAAGATTATGCTGTTACAAAGAGACAAGAAGGAGAGAGAAATTATCTGTTTGGTGCCAGACTGGGGGAAGTAGTTTACATGAAAGGAAAAGGAGTTTACAAGGCAGCATCAGCTTCCTACGGGCCTCTACCACTGGCATAAATCAAATCACCAACACAAAGCCACGGTCACATTGCATGGGGGGGTTTCTGCTTTTGATCCTGCAGTCAGTAGATCTGTTTAATGTGTTAATTGCAAACTCCTCTGGTCTTTATCCAACATTTCTTCTGTTTATTGGCGTGTCTGGCATCAGAAGAACGCGAATAAGGTGATGGAATTCTTTCGCCTTTTGTGTAGCATCACGCCTTCATCTTTGATACAGCACCAGCAGGTGAACCTTAGCCCCAAGTCTGAAAACCTGTGGATATTGCAAGTAAAATCCCCCTGGGCTGAGTGTCTGGGGCCCAGCAGCCATTGCATCATAGAATGGTTTGGATTGGAAGGGACCTTCAAAGGCCCTTCCAATAAACAGGGATACCTTCCACTAGATCAGGTTGTTCAGAGCCCTGTGCAGCCTGGCCTTGAATGCTTCCAGGGATAGGACATCTGACAGGAAACAGGCTGAGGTCTATGGCCAGGACAGGGCAGGGAACTGGGTGCTGTATCAAGTAATCCAGAAGTACAGGCAAAAGAAGAAACAGCAGGGAGGGAGGACACAGGTGCTGAGTTCTAAGGAGGTGGAGATGCAAGGGGCAACATGGAAGGAGCAAGGAAAGAAGTTTCCCACAGTCTGTAAAGTTCTTCACTGCTACAGTAATTCTGAAGCCTTTGAGCTGTACTCTGGAGTTTGCAAGGAGAGCTGAAGCCTTCTGATAGGAGGAGCTTAACCAAAACGCCCTGGTCTTCACATGTGGCAAGCAGGGTTTACATATCTGGGTAAGCATCGTCTAGGAGAGAAATTAAATTAGCTGCATCCTTCTGCCTCCACAGCAGCACTTCAGCTAAAGCAGTAATGAAGAAAAATCTCACAAACTAGCCACTGGCAACCAGAATAATTTGTCTGCTATCGATCCACAGTGTGATTTAATGGGCTGGAAAAGCAGGCACAGGTCCCTCTCTAGATTAGAGAAATCTCACCTCATCCTCATGGGTTCTGCTGGCCCTATCCTGCTTCCATGCTACCCCTGTGCATGCCCAGCTCAAGCCCTGCACGTGCATTTCACCTCCAGGTGCTCTGAGAGGGTGGCTGTACCCTGAGACAGGGAAGTCCTCAGGACTTGTTGGAAGGGAAGATTGCTCTGTTCTGTGCTCAGTTGCTGAACCCAAGAGCCTGCAGGGTTTAATTTCAGTCTGCCACAAAATGGCAAGGGATTCAGAACACATCAGGCAATTTTTGCAGACTCTCACATCCAAACATTTGCCTTGGAAAAGGAGTTGCTCTCGCTCTGCTTGCTGACATTCGCATCTCTACACCAATAATTGAAAACTGCAGCCTCACCGCAAAACACCTTGAAATTTATGACCATTGTCATCAACAGGAACTACAAAATTAAAACCCAAGACCCTCCCTCCCATCAGTTTTTCCATCCACAAGCCCAGTTCTGCTTAAATCATGCAAAAGCCATAAAAAGGAGCTGCGTGCACCAGCCCATAAATCCCAGCTGTCCCATCTCCTCAGCTTAATGCCAAGTGATAAAGATGCCCCAGAGTTTATGTGGCTGCCACTGCCCCCCTCCTCCCCCCCTTTGTTGATTGTATACATAAATAAAACCACAATGATCTCATTTGAGTCCCTTAACCAGCAAAAGCAGGAGCTGGGAGCCCCAGCCAGCCTAGCTGGAGTGACTCACAGTGATTTTTGATTGAAGCTGACTATTAGCGGATACAATTAAGATGCCGCTTCAGTTTAAAGATGAATTGGCCATGCAGCGACAAATTGTGAATGCTTATTGCTGCCATGCTGAGGCAGGTAATCAGGGAATGAAGTTGTAATTGTGGCACCTCTTGTTTTGCTCCTGCTGGAGCACAGAATGAGAGATTCAATTTAACAAACAATTTGCCACACGGCTCATCCCTGCTGAGTGGGAAAGCAAGGCTTGCTGGCGAGGCTTCCTCTGAGTTCTGCTCCTTTTTAAACCTGTTATAAGCAAAACTGGCCCTTGCTTTAACCTTTGCACTGAAGCAGAAAGGAAGAGGAGGAGCCCAGGTGTATTTGAGAGTGTATCTTGGACTCCATCCAGAGATGATAAAAAAAAGAAACCCCACATACTGGAAAGGATCACCACTCTTTTGATACTTTTTGGGTCTTTCTGAGCTTCTCTGGAGAAACCAGAGGGCAGCTGGGCAAGTGTGTTGGAGCAGCAACTGCAAATGTGGGCAGGTGGGGAGGGATTTATACACACCCAGAGTTGCTCTGCTGCTGCAGGAGGTTCAAGTTACAGCCCTTGGATGATCTTTAAGCCAATTATCATCTTTTTTCTCCCCCAAGGGAGGGAAAGACCAGTTGAAGCAGCAGCTTCTCAGCAGCTGGCTTTCATCCTGCTGCAAGGGAAGGAGTGCAGAGATGCTCTGCAGGGCTCAAGGGGCTGGCATTTAAGGGACTCCAAAAAGACACTAGAACCAGAGATCTCCTGGACCAGGCTCACAGAGCAGAGCTTCCTTAGCTTGGCTGATCTCTCTTTGGGATCCATCCTCACATACAACCATTGTCTCCAAGTTTCTGGTTCAAACTTCACTTCTCCAATCAGGCCAATTCCATGGAGGAGTTACAGCCAGCCCTTGCAAACCCTTCCTGCTTCACTGTTGTTAGTGATTCATAACCAAGAAAGCAACTTATTCAAACCCCCAAATCTCAGGGATTTTATTGTGTTTCTTTAAGGCTAAACACATATTTACATGTTTGGAAATCTCAGAGTCAACCAGGACCAGCTGCTCTTGTTACTATGGGATGTAGACATTGGCATCACCTTTTTCATCAAAGGGAGGACAAATAAAGTTGTTCTCTAATTGCTAGTCTGACCTAGAAGATGAGGGCATCAGCTGTCCCAGAGAGGTCCCTCTGTTTATCAGTTTGTAAGTGGCTCAGTTTTTCCTCCTCACAAACATACACAAGTCATAGAAAGCAGGGAGAACGTGGGAATGTTCAGTGCTTGGTAACTGCAGAGCCTCTGATGGAAACCTTATAGAAAAAAAAAAAATTAAAAGAGCATATTCTGTTTTTCTTCTGGTTTTTTCTCTAAGTACTGCTGGTCATGGTCTGAAGAGAAGACATTTTCTTGTCTGCATGCTTTATATGGGACCCAGCATCAGCTGGATCCAGCTCTTCATCCCTTATCAGCCTTGGAGAAGCCCCAAGGCAGTCAACAGCACAATTTGATGGTACTTCAGGCAGGTGCAAATCAAAGGAGTGAAAAACCCATCTAATTAAAGTTCAGTGTTTGGACAGAGGCAAGAGCTGTGTGCTCTGACAAAGCAGGAACCACAACTGTTTTGACATTTGTATATGAGTAGTGCTGGGTACTTGGAGGAGGGTGATTTTCTTTTAAGGGAATGATCTGCACTTTGGGAATGCTCCTTTCCAACATCTCCCAGGCAGCAGCCAGCCTGGCCTTATTGCAGAGCTTTCCCTTGCCCAAATGCCTTGCAAGACACCAAGCACTGGCCCAGATGTGGAATCTATTAGAGGTTTCATTTGTTGCTCTGTTGTTACAAAAAAACGAGACTAAACTTACTCTTAAGCAGCTATCTCGCCTCTCCCAGCTGATAATTAACACATCTGATCCTTTTAGAAAAATTATCCACAGGTTTCCATTTCAAGGAGCAGAGAATGAACAGCGAGGCAGTGTTTGGACCCATCCCAGTGCATATTGGAGTGCAAAGCTTTTGGGCTGCACAAATGAGTGTTTCAGGTGTGCTGATTTTGGTGTGAAGGCTGCACCTTGAGGCGGCCTCACAGCTCAAGCTCTGAGCACACAGGGTACTGCAGGAAAGGTTTCTGGAGTTATTTAGCAGCTGGACAAGGAAAGGAAAGGAGCAGCAGGTGCTTGGTTTTTAAGCCCTGCCTGCCCCTTGGCAGCAGGACCTGCTCCCTGGGCAAAGCTTGGGAGCTTGAGTTTAGGTCAGAAGGAAGGGGACAGACACAGCAATTCATAATGCATCCTTCAGGCTGCCCCAGGCACCTCATTCAAGTGCAGACTACAAGAAAAAGAGGCCTCTGTGTCCCAAAAGGCACCCATCTTTGATACCCTGAGCTGGCTGGAGACAGACACTGCAAATATCCTTCCTTTCTGACACAGCTAGGTCATGTTCAGAGCTCGGCTGTACAGCCGGGCAGGGAAATCAGGCAGAGCAAGGTCGAATGGCTCACCTTGCAAATGCTTGCATGAATACTTAATCTCTCCTGTGAGCAGCCTCACCAGCTTCAGTACAGCTGTAGATATTTAATCAAGAAGAGAAAAGATCTTTAACCCACTGCCTGCCTCTGAGGGGACTTGGGGGTGGGAGGCACAGAGCACAGTCCCTCACCTGAGCCACCTCCTCCTGCAGCCCAACTCCAGCACCACCCTGAACATCACCACCACAATGTTTTTAGTTACACAAAGCCCTGGCAGAGCTGAGTCTTTCTGCTTTTATCACACAGAAGGTTGCAATCACATTTCCTGGCACAGCACTCCTATTATCCCAAGCCCCAGACACAGCAGTTAATGTTCTCCAATTCAATAAACCATCAATTCTACCACCACAAAGGGGAAAACGCTAAAAAAATAACTCCTCAAAACAACCTCACACAATAAAAAAAACAACCAAAACCAAAACCAGTTACCCCTGGCTTCCTGCAACATGGGTGAGTTTCCAGGCTCTGCAGAGATGCCAGACTTCTCCCACCCAGGGAATAACCCACAGGCACTCCAACCTGAGGCCACTACAGATTGGGCAGCCTTAAATCCATCCCCACCTCCAGTTCCCCCCAGCCTGGGCCAGCTGCTGAGCGATTTAGGAACCCTTCCTCTTCTTCCTCCTCCTCATCATCAGTGAGTGGGAGCAGACACTCATGCAGCCTCGAGAGGTACTGCCCCAGACCAGCCATTGCTTCTGAAAGCAGCAGGTGACCCCTCTAAGGACACCCACCTGTGCTGCCCCTGCAAGACACGGAGGGGGCCCCAGGGCTGAGCTTCCAGAAGGCTGTGGAGAGCCACCAAAAACGGAATTAGTGCCATCATTAGAGCTGAGGAAAAGCAATTCCTAAGTCAAGCTGCTCAGGTTCTTCATATCGTGGAAACACAAGCCCTGCTGAATCATAACCCACTGGTTTTATCTTCTCGGGGCAGGAGACAAAGTTATACAGAAAATGTTGTCTACAGACATCTCTGTTTGGAAACAAATGCATATGTTACTGCACTGAATTGTCTCAGCTAAAGGAGATGGAAATTAGATCATTTAAAAGCAGAGAGCTGTCCCATATTGTTTCAGCAGAATCATCTCTTTTACATAGCCAGGCAAGGGGCTCATTTTTTGGGGAAAACAAACACATCTTTTATGGTTATGGACATCAAAAGCTGTTTCTTGCTCTCTAAATTGTCACACATGAAGGATCAATGGCGCTCTCAGATGATGATTTAATTAAAAACTCCTCCTTTCTTCAAGTTGAGATCTGCAAAACCTCTCTGAATGGCTGATGGATGATTTGCTATTACCTTGCCTGCTTTCTTTTTAATATTTTTTTTCAGAATTTTAATTGCTGCCATTTGAGGATTATTGATTACCTGTAATTGCTCCTTTTCTCAGGCATCTCCCTAGTTATCTCCAGCTAAGTGAGCTCTGCAAAAGAGAAAAGCAGAGTGCATCAGAACCTAATGGTTTTCCTTGGCTGTTAATGAACACTGATAGTTTGATACCCTGGACACTGCAGTGGCCTGAACTTTGAAAGTGGATCAGCCTGAAAATTCCTTTTCCTTAAGAAAACACAATAAAGCACAAAAAAAAAACCCTTTTTATACACCAGTCACATCAAACAAAAACTAGACCAATGAAGTCTTTGCAGCACAGAACACTCCTGAGTGCAAGACAAAATCCCCCTCTGCCTTCCAGAGCAGGCACCCACTTCCCACTGATGCCATTCCCACAGCTCACTGGCATCGCAGGATCCAAGGGACAGCCACCAGATCCAGAGGAACTGGATCAAAGGGGATTTGATTTTTTAAGATTTTTTTAAAGCTCCTAATTCCATCTGCACTGAACAGCCCATTACACAAAGAGGTTTGCTCATCTCACAAACTGCTGAGAGCTTGGACTTGGTTCTGGATTCTGCAGGAGCTGGAGGCAGACAGTTGTGCCCTTGTTCCCCTTGTCTTATTTACAATCCAAATTTCATGGAAATCTTAAAAACACACAGCAGAATCACCCAGTGCAAAGCTATTTTTCCTCCTTAGGTCTTATTCTTTGCATTTCAGGTACATTCAAAAGCTCACATGTTTCAAAACACAGGGTCAAAAATGCTGTGACACAGGGAGCATCAAGTGCAACAAGAATGAAGCTGCCCTTTGCTGCAGGTTTAAGGTAATGCTTTCAGTTTAGTCTAAGAATTATGATCTCAGACTACAGCAAATGATCCTGTTAGAGTTGATCTGATAATTCTGGTGTACCCTGGTATAAAGATAGTGTGATTAAACAAAAACACCATCCTGCATCATTAATTTCAGAGCAATTATTTTTAGAAACTGATCATCAGCTAAGTGGGAGTTCATTACCAGATTTTGTCTAGAAATAAGTTCAAGATAGTGAATGCCTGCCCACGAGATTTAAGTAACAAAAACTATGAAACGTGGTGGTACCAATTTGAGAAATTATTTCCTTTAATTTTTTCCCAGTGTGCCCTGACACTGATCTGCAGCCCAGTGGGGAAGAGAGCACCACACTCAGCTCTGCCCTGGCCCCACCACTGCAGCCAGGTACCACTGTGCCATGGGAAATCCCTCTCATCCACAGACTGCATGAGCATCCCTCTGCCCTGGGAAAACTGGAGACAGGAAGCTGGAGCAGTTGGAGGCTGCAGAAGCTTTGGCCCCTTGTCGTGGTTTGACACTGGCCCAATGCCAGGCACCCACAAAAGCCACTTGCTCACCCTCCCCTGCCACAGCTGGGCAGAGGAGAGGAAAAGAAAATTAACAAAGGGTTCATGAGTTAAAGCCTGGGAGAAATACTTAAGGGAAAAACAGGCTCAACTAAAGTTGCAAAGTGGTTTTATTACTGCCAGAATGAGAGGAGGATAATGAGAAGTAAAATAAGCCCTTAAAAACACATTTTTCCCCCAGCCCCTCCCTCCTTCCCTCTGACAGCTCAGGGAGACAGGGCAAGGGGGTTTTGGTCAGTTCATCACTGAGGTTTTCTTCCACTGCTCTGGGAGAGGAGTCCTTCCCCTGCTATGCCATGGACCCTCCCACGGGAGACAGTTCTCTGGGAACTTCCCCAGCATGGATCCACTCTCAAGAGCAGCAGTCCTGCCAAAACTGCTGCGGCGTGGGTCACTCTTCCATGGGGTGCAGCCCTCCAAGGACAGGCTGCTCCAGCCTGGAAGCCGGGCCCTCTCTCCTCTGGGTCTCCCACTGGAGCACAGCCTCCTCCAGGCATCCACCTGCTCCAGCATGGGCACCTCCCCCACGGGCTGTGAGTGGATCTCTGCATCCCCAGGGATCCCCATGGGCTGTGGGTGGATCTCTGCATCCCCATGGATCCCCAGGGGCTGTGGGTGGATCTCTGCATCCCCATGGATCCCCATGGGCTCTGGGTGGATCCCCACGGGCTGTGAGTGGATCTCTGCATCCCCAGGGATCCCCATGGGCTGTGGGTGGATCTCTGCATCCCCAGGGATCCCCATGGGCTGTGGGTGGATCTCTGCATCCCCCTGGATCCCCATGGGCTGTGGGTGGATCTCTGCATCCCCTGGATCCCCATGGGCTGTGGGTGGATCTCTGCATTCCCATGGATCCCCATGGGCTGTGGGTGGATCTCTGCATCCCCATGGATCCCCATGGGCTGTGGGTGGATCTCTGCATGCTCTGTGGATCCCATGGGCATCTCTGCTCCCCTGGTCCCCATGGCTGTGGTGATCTTGCATCCTCGTGGATCCCATGGGCTGTGGGTGGATCTCTGCATGCCCATGGATCCCCATGGGCTGTGGGTGGATCTCTGCATCCCCAGGGATCCCCAGGGGCTGTGGGTGGATCTCTGCATCCCCCATGGATCCCCATGGGCTGTGGGTGGATCCCCATGGGCTGTGAGGGGATCTCTGCATCCCTGTGGATCCCCATGGGCTGTGGGTGGATCTCTGCATCCCCAGGGATCCCCATGGGCTGTGGGTGGATCTCTGCATCCCCTGTGGATCCCCATGGGCTGCAGGGGCACAGCTGCCTCACCATGCTCTGCACCACAGCCTGCAGAGGAATCTCAGCTCTGGCACCTGGAGCAGCTCCTCCCCCTCCTTCTGCACTGACCTTGGTGTCTCCACGTTGTTTCCCTCACATGTTCTCACCTCCTCCTCTTCTCTGGCTAGAAAAAAACTGTGTGAGCCCACTTTGGTTTGATTTTCTCCTTAAATCTGTTATCACAGAGGTTTCACCACCCTCTCTCCCTGGCCCAGCCCTGGCCAGCAGCATGTCCATCTTCAGAGCCACCAGGGATTGACTCTGCTGGACATGCTGGGAGCTTCAAGCAGCTCCTCACAGGAGCCACCTCTGTGGCCCCCCAATACCAAAAACCAAGCTGTGCAAATCCAACACAGCCTTGCAGCCTGCAGTGGGCTCGCAGATCCAGCAAACCTTCCCGTGGCAGACCACTTGTAAAGGATCCTGCTGGAAATGCACATGGAAGTGCAGCAAGCAGCAGGGAGACATATGAAGGGAATCTTGGATATCTAATAGGGTTGGAAAAGGCAGCTTGGATGGGCAGCTAATTGGGAGCCATGGGAAAAGCCTCCCGGGCTGCAGGCAGCAAGCAGCTCAGGGAGAAAGGAGCTACAGGTTCTCTGCAAAAAAAAGCTGACTGTTAAATTGAGTGTAGCACTGGTGGTAAATGCATTTCATCACCAAATTATGTATCTATAAAAAACGTACAACGGAGGAAAAGAAAGTATGTGTCACGCTTTCTGGGCCTTTTTTCACTTTTCTGGGGAAAATTTTCTGCCAGTACACCAGCAGATACAGCACAGGTGGAAATGTTTTCACCTAAATAACTGCCAGTGGCAGAAGCAATTCATTTTCTTACTTCTTTTTTTCCCAACACAAAAGAAATTAAATACTGAGACTTATTTAGTAAAAATGATGGCCAGGACAATGGTTTTGTTTTGTAACAACATGATTTTTTTTTAATACACATGACAAAAATTCTTACAGTTCTACATCCTGAAAAAGAGTTGTTTATTCTGTAGGAAAAGATAAAGATTAACCATTAAATTTCTGGGGTGACCTTCATTATTAAATCTTTGCTCTGCAGTGAGAAGCAGACAGGCATGTGCTGGCAACTTCTACTGCCTTTGCTCTTGAGTGCTTTAGTCCCACAAAGCAAGACTGACATCAAAATGAGGGAAAAAGATCATGAAAGGAATGAAGAGGTTCTTCTGGGTACAGAAGTCAAGTTAAAAAGCTGGACCATCCAGTCAGTGTGAGTGATGCATTTAACAAGTGTAGGGACTTAAAGAATTAAGCGGGGACAGATCCCACTTATTTCCACAATAAAGTAACACTTGGAAAGTTAGAGCAAAATGTGCCATAGAAATAGAGGGGCAAAGAGCAGGGTTGGAAGGAAGCAACAGAGGATTTCACAGTGGACACCTTGAAGGCTTACTGTAAATATTATCCCTGTTCAGCTGGGGGAAGTTGCTTGCTGTGCTTTGGCAAATCATCTCTTTTTTTCTTCTTGTAATCAAAATATGCTTCAAAGGATTTTTTTCCACGTGACTACAACTCAAAAGTTTGGCTTGAACCCTGCTTCTTTGGAAGGCAATCAATTTTTTAAAATTTTTTTTGCCTTCAGTCAGGCCAGTGTTGGGCTGATGGGGAAGTGGGTGGACAGTGAGTAGGGGCATTGTGCACACAATGCATATGTATTGACAGCAGAGAAGATAAAAGTCACCCCTGTGACTGCCATTAGGGACTTAGGAAAACCTGAGGGGGTCCCACAAGCAGGGACAGGGAGAGCCTTCTTCACATTATCTCATGTGCCCAAATTAAGAGGCAGACACAGAGTGGTTGTCGGTGTCTTCTCCCAAGTAACACGTGCTAGGACAAGAGGAAATGGCTTCAAGTTGAACCAGGGGAGCTTTAGATCGGATATTAGGAGAAGTTTCTTCACTGAAATGACTGTTAAGCATTGGAAGAAGGCTGCCCAGAGAAGGGGTGGAGTCACCAGCCCTGAAGGCATTTAAAGGCCATGTAGATGTGGAGCCTGGGGACATGAGTTAATGGGGAGCCTGGCAGTGCTGGGCAGTGGTTGAACTCGGAAGATTTTAGGTTTCCAACCTAAATAATACTTGTGTAAGTAAGAGAGTGATGAAGTGCACCCACTCTGGAAAGCTGCCTGTACTGGACAGGCATCTACACTTGATGCACAGATTCAGGTGATGTGGATGTGAAACCTGTCCCTGGTGTAATGCAGCTAAGGCAAGGGCACGCCTTTGACCACCTAAGCCATGTGGAAGCACATTCACTGCTCACTGAGGTAACACATCAAGCCTTGGCTTGCTTCACCAATATCCTGGAAAAAAAATCACCTTGTGGGATGGGAGAGCAGCCACTAGGTGGGATAACAGCCTAGCAGGCAACGTGCCTGGGAGATGCCTGTACCCAGCCTTGGGCCAACACCGCTCACAGGGCTCCCACAAATAAAGCCCTGTGCTCAGTGTCAAACCTGCCCTGGCCAGGGAGCAGGTTTAGGAGACCACAACACGTCTTGAAATATTCATACACGTCCCCTGTAATTGCTCTGCTCACATTCAAGTGTTTTTATAGCTGTACTATTGCATAGTTCCATAACTGAGCTTGCCACATTTTCGAACATCCCAGCAGGGCTGTTTCAGAGCTTGAGCAGAAACTGTAGTACCATGGTAAAAGAAATGGACAAAACACTTGAAATCAAAGAACCTGGCTTAATTTGCATCAGAAGGAATTTGACCTGTAGATTTTTCTCCTATGCTTTATGGAGTAAGGCAAAAAAAAGTGATAGTCCCGCTTTAATATTTACAACACGTCTTACATGCATCTTTAATGGCATTGTTTATAAAAAATGCATTAACTGTTCTGTTTTGCTTCAGGCAGGGGGGATCCTTTACAGGATAGGCAGCTTAATTTGGATCTTAACAATGACAACGCTCCACGAATTAATGTATCTGGGAGATGAACTCCAGAGCAAAGATGTAAGAGCAGGAGTGTGGCCTTTGCACATGAATATTCTTCAGGAGAAAGGAAGAGGTTTTTTTCCCTTTACAGTTGAAAGTAGATCAGAAAGCTCCCCAAAAGAGCAGGAGGGAAGCCAACTGCTAAGAAGGGCTTGTAGTGACAGGACAAGGGGGAATGGCTTCTACTGTCAGAGGGCAGGGTCAGATTAAATATTGGGAAGGAATTCTTCCCTGTGAGGATGGTGAGGCCCTGGCACAGACTGCCCAGAGAAGCTGTGGCTGCCCCATCCCTGGAAGTGTTCCAGGCCAGGCTGGATGGGGCTCTGAGCACCTTGGTCCATTAAAATGTGTCCCTGCTCATGGCAGGGGGTTGGAACGGGATAGTCCTTAAGGTCCATTCCAAACCATTCTATGATTCTGTAACATAGATAAAATAAGCCTTAATAAATAACACCATCTTACACAAACACACACACAAGGTTTTTGTATGTTCTGAGTTTTCCTTTCTCAGCTTTTTATACATGGAACTGTTGAATTTGCTTTATTTCTCTTTGCACACGAAGGTTTTGTACAAGAGGGTAGGGACTGGGTTGTCCCAAACCCACTTGCAGGCGAAATGATTGGTTACCCTCACATCTGCTCCTTCCCAGGAGCCTCTGTGACACTGTAAACCTTGCTTCCATTGACAGGTTGCCATAAAAAAAATCCATATAGGCAATTAGAATCCATATAAGAAAAGGCTTTACACAAGGCTTCCACTTGACTTTGCCAGGTGACAGAAAGTGATTTCTGCAGGTTAACAATTTAGTGATAAGTTGGGCTTATATGTCTGTAATACATGGTTATGTATCCATAGGACTTTGGTAACAGTGAAGATGTTCATTTGGCAGCAGGAGGCTGAAAATGCCTCTTACATGAGTTAAGGATCAAGAATCTGCAATCCTAAGGAAAATGCAGGAGTGAAATGTTAATAAATCCCAGGCAAATCCCAAACAAGCAGCACAATACCAAGGCAAGCACATTTCTTTCCACCATAATCCTGCTCTGCAAAAAAGCAGTCTGAGGATACAGGGGTTGTTTAAGACGTCAGGAGGGTGTGAATAGATCACTCTGACAACTAAATCAAGGATGAAAAATATTTTTGGGCATCATAGCATTGACTTCCCTTCCAATGAGAGCCTTACCTGCTTCTGAATCTCTCATAGTAAAGATTATGGATCAGCATGGAAAGAATATTCCAGGTGATCCAATGCACCTTTCAGTGTGCAGAAGAATGAATTTGATTTTGTAGCATTTTCAAAAGGATTTAGAATCACAAAACTAAATCAGAATTATTTTTGTGTATGAGGCAATAAAAATGAGAGATACCCCACTGAGCCTGGATTGCCAAAGTCCTCACGAAGAAACAACCATGTATTAACAATTTTCAAATACAGAGCCACAACAAGATAAGTGTAGCAGGAAGGAATCATCACAACATTTCAGAAGCTGCTGCTGGCACCGGCTGCTGCAATTTCTCACTTGTAACAATCAGGCATTATAAGGGAACTCGTACTTTGGAAAGAACCAGCTCTGTCTCTTACACTGTGACAAGCCAGGCTCAGCTAAAAATAGCAACCAGCAAGGAGAAGAAAATAAAGGCATCCCATGCCACCTTTTAAAAAGTCCTTTGCTCCCCACTGATTTCAGCAAATCCCCACAGAGCCTGCACACTGCTGGCCACCATGAAGGGCCTCTGTGTCTCCAGACTCACATGGGCTTGTCATGGAAAGAATTGCTGCAGTTGTTGAGCAACGGACACAACTCAGCCTCTCTGTGCCCCCTCCTCAGCTCCACTCCTGCTCCTCCTTCCCCCTTGCACCTCATTTTCTTACAGGACGGATTTGGGGTGCGCAGGTTAGGAGCTGAGGATTTAGGAGATGTAAGAGCAAAGCAAGACCCTCTGACAGGCTGAGAAGTGATGTGCAGGTCTCACAGGAAATCTGCCTCTGCCATGAGCCCTGAGTGCATTTTTTATTCTTCCCCAGCACCGAGGGAGATGTCAGTCACACAGCTAAAGGGCACAGGAGAGCCACGGGAACGAGAACCCTCCACGGTGGCAAGGTTTCATGCTGTTTCTTTAATTTTTTGTCTGGCAAGTGAAATACATTTCACCAGAAGGTGGGAAAGGACTTGGAACAAAATTGATCTTGGCTGAGCAAACATTTGACAATGTTCTGTGGGAAACAACCATCTGTCTTGGGAGATATCAACTCCAGGAGATATTGATGGCACTAAAAATATCTGCCTTAGTCCACAGTCCCAAGGCACTCAGTTTTCAAGCGTGGAAAGCTTCAATCCTTCAACAGTAAACCTTTCTATTTATTTTTATTTTTGGAGTGTTGACTTACCAGGTGGGGAGTGAAAGGCTCTGGTTTGTTCAAGATGCAGCCACGCAAGGTTTTGGTGCCTGGGATGAGTGGAGGCTAGAGAGGAGCTGCAGAGAGATAATTAATATGGATTAAATGGAAAAAGGGCTTTGTGTTCTGCTTCACAAGTACAGACCGTACACAGAGATGGATGTCTCTATCTCAGAAGAGCTTCCTGGAGCAGTTTGGCAGGCTGGTTTCTTCTGAGAAACATGAGAGGAGAGAAAAAAAAAAGCACTCTTCGAAAGAAACTTTAAAAACATACCATGAATTCAAAACAGCTCTTCCCTCCTCACTGACAAAGAGGCTAACAGATTTATTGAGGCTGACAAACAGTCCCCATGCCATGAATCATTAAGATTTAGACCATTTCACCTTCCAGGTGTCACTAAAAATCAAGGTAACCCAAAGATTTGCAAAGGAAAAGTGAGGATGGGGCAGGTTAACTTCACCAATGGATGTTGTGCACAGAAGCTGGCACATCCATTTTTGTGTCTGTGGTTTGCTGATCTCCTGCTGCCCAGGCAGGTGCTTTTCCATGGGCCTGTGAAGCAAGCAATGGTTATTTTTACCACCAACTGGAGATCTTACTCTAGGACATATTCCTTTTTGAAGAAGGCAGTCTCTTGGCCATCAGGGGTCTCTGTGGGAAATATCAGAGATGAGAGGATTACAGGTAAAAGCCTTGAGTTGTTCTTCCACGCCCTCTCCAGTGTCTCTCGCTCATTTCATTTGTGATTTGTGCAACCTCCCCACCACAGCCACACCAACATCCGCACCTCACAAAGAGCTCCAGCTGCAGCAAGAACAAGATACTCATTCCACAAGAACAACCTGCATTTTGCTCCTTAAATCCCTACCCCACACATATCCTGGGATAATTTTTAGGGTTGTTTTGTTTTTTCCTAATTTTCTGGTGGTTTTCCCCTTCTGGGGAGGCTTTCTGAGCTGTGTCTGAGTTGGGTTTATGGTTGTTGGCCAGGAGAGGCAATAACAAGTGCCATGCACTCGTGCCAAGAGCAAGGACAAATGATCCTTCCTGCTGACACCCCCTGCCTCCAGCGACTGCCCACCTGAACCCCCCAGATCTGCCTTCTCCACCTTCAGTGTCTGCCAAAGAGGATCTCTGTTCTGTGGCCAATCCCATGGGAATCTGTGCAGGATGCCTTGCAGAAGGATGACTGTTCAGCACACTCACATGATCAAAAGAAATAATACTAAACTCAGTCACATCCTGCAGGGATGGAGGTGGGAAATGCAATGACTGCTTGGTCCACACACACTCAGGTGGGGAAAGGAAAGGGGGGCCCCAGTACAGGGACAGGATTTACAGAAAAGGAGAATTCCCACTTCTGGAGTAGTTTAGGAAAAAATCCCAGAATAAAACACTTCAGGAAACAGTAGCTCCATGGACTAGTGAATACTACACGTTGGGGAAAAAGGAGTCAGGGTTTGTTTCCTGGGCAACTGGGGAACCATAAAAATACACGATCACAGTTAGGAAAGAAGTGGAAACACCTGAAAGAGGAAGGCAAGCAGGAGAAGGGATTTCTCCCTGCAGACACAGCAAGAGAAGGAGACAGAAGGCTGATAGGATGTACGCTTTTTAGTGATTTTTTTTTTTAAAGTTGGGTTTATTTGCATGACAGCTCTGAAATAGGACAAAGTACAGAGAAGGGCAATGCTGCATAATGTGAACGAGGAAAGGGAACTGTTTGGCTTTTTCATTTAAATGCATGAAAATCTCTGTGAGGTCTGTGTGTGTTGAGAGGAAGGGTATGAATTTAAAGAAATTATGCTGAAATAAACGATGACTCCAGTGGGAGAACAAACTCAAGCTGAAGGCTCATAAGCACAGCTGAAGTTAGGAACTGTGCTAGTAGTCCCAAGGTTGATGCTGAGTGGGGCACTGACTCAACAAACCCACCAGCAAGACAGCATTTAACACCAGAAAACCCTCTGTAGCTCTTTGGAAATGAAATGTGAGGCTGTGGCCACAGGGACCCGGCTGCAGGGATGGGATGATGCAATTCCTGTGGAATGCACCTACCCATGCACAGGGCTCTCCTGACCCCACTGAGGTGGGTGTCCATGAGTGGTGAGAGGCCAAACTGCCTCTAAGAGCCACATCCTGCTGATGCTCTCTGCCTCCCCCATCCCACTCTTTTCCCTGGCACCAGCACTGCCCTGCAAGGGGAGGTGCAAACTGGCAAAGTGACCTGTTGGGGAAAGGGCAGAGGAATGGAAAACCAATAGATTGAGGCCCAGACATACCCATGTAGGGGACAGGCAGCCCAGAGTGAAGGGACTTGGAGGTTTGATGATGGGAGAGAAGAGCACATGCTCGGCTTCCTGCTTAGTGGTGACACAGAGCCCTCAGTCTGTCCCCCACCCCCAGGGCTGGCTGCCACCTGAGCTCTGGCTGCTTCCTCCATCCTTCACTGCGCTGGGGCCATCTGTGTGCTAAGGCAGCCTTTGAGGGTGACACGCAGGGAGAAAACACTTGAGAGACTCTGGACTGCTGCTCAAGAGCAGAAGGTATCGGTGGTGCCTTACCAACAGGAGATCTTGCTGGCTTTGTATCACCTTCCCCAGATGCCCAAACACAAACAGGCTTCCTTTCAGCACCTGAGGGAAGATCATCAAAACTCACAAAGCACAGGCTGCTCTGAAAACAAAGGAAATGAAAATCATGGAATCATAGAATGGCCTGTCTTAGAAGGGATCTTAAAGATCATCTCATTCCAGCCCTCTGCCATGGACAAGGACACCTTCCACTAGACCAGGATGCTCAGAGCTCCATCCAGCCTTGAACACTTCCACAGGTGGGGCATTCACAACTTCTCTGGGCAACCTGTTTCAGTGCCTCACCACCCTCACAGTGAATTTCTTCCTAATATCTAATCCTTAGATCACTCCTTATTCCCAAATCTCCAAAAGCCAAATCCAGAATGAAGCCAATTAATGCAAAGAACCACATATGGTCACTGATAATACTTGGGTTTCAGTTGTGCTGGTCAAACCAAAGCATTTTTGCCACATCATCAAATACATCCTCTCTGTGCATTCTTTATCCAGTAATGATTTGTTTAGACATGGCTGTGGTGCACCCTGAAACATGCAGATTACTAAATTAACTCACGGCCACCTGGGATGGCAATTAGCACAACAAAACCTGGAGCAAATCATGATCATGGGATGTACATGCATGAATCACTGCAAACAGGGAGCCTCCATGGTTTTAACCCACATTAAGGGGAAAAGATGCATTTCAAGTGGAGTGCAGGGATGCTGTCCAGGGCTCACACATGTGAGAAATCAGGCTCTGGTTGAGCTGCAGGCTCAAGGTCCCTGGCCTCCAAGTTGGTTCAGTGGCAGCACAAGGACCTGCCTTTCAAAATCACATCAAAGAGCTGGAACTCTTTTACCCCATGGAAGAATGGCTGCCCAGTGCTGTCCCTCAAAGTTATCCTGCCAAAAGACCATGGTCTGGAGGTTTTGTGATGGAGAGCTACAGATCTGCCTGGGACCACTGAACCAAAGCAAAGACAAGCTCAAGCTGGGTGAAGGACTTCACACTCTGTGCACATGCAGAAGGGCTGCTAAGTTGATACAAAGCTTTCTGATATTTGTACCTACTGGGTTTGAGGGCATTGGGAGTTTAATGCCTTCCTTCCTTTGCTTCCATGAGAAATTGCAGTGTCTGGGCACTCCTCGTGCAGCTCCACACTGTGCATTTGCTGCTGATGGGTGAATTTAGTCCTGCTGGGAATGCAGAGGTGGGCTGCAAAGGATGAACTGTTTCCTGTCAGGATTTAAGCTCCTTCGTGCCTGCTCAGGGGCTTTGCCTAAAATCAGTGACAATCTGCCCACTTCCATACCTAATTGTCATAAACATGTGAAAACAGAGCACAGCACAGTTAGCAGCTCTGCCTTCATTATGCCAGAGTCTGCTTCTTGTAGCATAATCATGATCAGCAGACACGCCATTCTCCTCTCACCATTTTCATTTTGCAAGTCTAGCTTCTTCTTCCACTAGTAAGGATTAAAAAAAAGAAGAGAAAGAAACAGCATAAACCACCACCTTCTGAAGGCTGAGCCTGTCCATGCAGCAGTTGGTGACAAATGGCCCCTGGCCTGCAGAATCAGACCCTGCTGTAGCCAACACCAGCACAAAAAAAAAGCACGTGGTTTGGAAGAAAACTTGGTGCCCATCCCAGGCAGCTCAGAGTTTGCACTTCATCAAGGGCCAATTTTCACTAGGATTAGTTAACCAGCCATTTCCTTCCTCACTGGCTTTTAACCATTTATTGTTTATTGCACAGCCTGGAAAGCTCTGCAATAGACACTACAGCATTTAGGAGAAGCAGCAGGAGTCACTCTACAGGAGAAAATTAAAGCTCAGCATGTGCCCTTCAGCTGGAAATCATAAAGCATCCCTGGGAACATTTAGCCAAGCCCTGAGCTGGAAGACAGAAAACAAGAGGGCACCTTTCCTGCTCCCCATGGAGGGGGCTGCCAGCTGCCAACCACGACCTGTTCATTCCAGGTGATGTAAATGCAGATATTTTTGCTAATCTTATGCTAAGTTGGGTTTCAAATTTTGCTTTTGCCTGCACAGCCTTTTATTCACTCCTCTCTCTCCTCCCTGTCTTTGAGGACTGCCTGCCCTTGGGAGTCTCTTCCTCCCTTCTCTAACCAAAAACATTCACATTCTTCCTCAGAATGGTGCTGATACAGTCTCCTGCCTCATCACCCCCAGCTCGCCAGTCATTGCACGCTTTTTGAGAAATAAAAAAAAATAAAAAATTCAAGATGTTAATAAAACCTATGATCCAGAGAAAATACTTGCTTTGGATATTGTACAGAGAAATTAAGAAGCTGCGATCTCCCATTTTTAGGAACTACAGCACTGTTTTACCAAGTACACTGCCTTTTTTGTAGAGCTGGTCTGAAAATGCTGGTCTGAAGTCTGGACTATTTATTCCAGGACTAGTGAGTACTGGCAGCTGTGCATGAGGTTTTGAAAAGGACAAAGGATGTTTGTAATTTGTGTCCAGTTTATTTTGTAAAGCTGCTTAGGATTTAGGAATGAGTCCAAATAAGTTTTTGCACTCTGCCATTGGACAGGACAGCAAAGCCAGTGGCTGACTGGCACCTCTGGGGGCTGGAGCAGTTACTCCTGAGCCAGAGAACAGTGATGCTGCTGGTGGAGGTGAGAACAGCCAGGCTTCCAGGGCTTCCCAGGCTTCCCATTGCCAGTGGCTGCAGGCCTGGCCACCTCTCATGGAGAGCAAAGGCAAAAACCCAACAGTGGTTTAACATCAACTATCAGAACTCCTCTGTCCTCTGGCAAATTGAGTCGATTTTCAGGACAATTTAACTATTTGTGCCTCCATGTTTGATGCTGTTAAATTCCAGCTCAAAATGAGTCTGTTTTGGAACAGCAGCACTGGTAATGGATAGCACAGCTCCTGTGAGGAGATGCTCTCATCTCACTTGTGAGTTAACAGTGAGTCATCACCACAGTGAGCAGTGCAGATGAAGTCCAGCTCCTGAGACCTGAGCCAGCAGAGCCTGAGCCTGGATTTCCAGGCTCCCTCAAAGCTGAAGTCCTTCCTGCACAAGAACCAGCAGCCTCAGAATAGCATTGTATTTGCCACCTCTCAGCCAGAAAAATCTCACTTTGGACAACCTGTGAAGAAGTGTGAATCCAAGCCCAAAGCTCTGCCACTGCAGTTTCCAGAATTGACCCTTCTGCTCATCCCCTGCCGTGGCCAGGGGTGCTCCTGTGTTCTGAGGGCAGTCCCTGACTCGTGGCTGGACTCCAGCCTGCTGCCACTCCACTTCCTCAGATCCAGAAATGAGCACACCTGCCCTTTGCTCCCAGGGAAGTCCAGCTCTGCTTCTCTCCCACACCAAAAAATCCCAGTGTGATCAGCAGTTCCCCCAGCTTAGTCTGAGGAGGGTGAGCAGCACCCACCCACGCTTCACAAACATTTCTGCTGCCACTCCAGGAGCTCCGTGCCTTTCTTCTGCCTTGCCTTTTCCCACTGGAATTCAGAAGAATGCATCTTGCTTTAAAAACTCAAACCAATCTCACATATAGAGAAACCTGACCAAAACTGGCCATGCCACTGCACTTGCCTTTTCCCCAGAGGGGAGGGTGCAAAACAGCAAACAAAACACGGCAGATGTTGGTCATGGTGTTCAGTGTGCTGCTGGAAGGGGTTCAGGTCCTGTTGTGGTGAGCTCAGAAAGCTACAGTGCAGAAGCCAAACACTTCAAGATGAGCTTTTTGTGCTGCTCTGTCTTGAAATACTTCCAGGTAATTCGTCACAGAACTAATTCAGGCAAGAACAGATTTCCCTAAGCAAGACAATGATAGGACATTACACTTTGTGATTATGCTGAAATCACACTACCTGAAAAAGCAATTCCTCACTGGAAACAGAGTATCAAAATAATTTCATTTTTTTTCATCAAAGTGTGGAGAACATGAAGAACATTACAGCAAAATGCCTTCAGGTGGAGATACAGACTGTCCATCATATACAGATCTTTGGAAATTAAAATGGTCTTCATATTTAAAAAAAAAATTGAGTTAACTACTTATCTATGTACCTCAGCTTGTTTTTGAATTGCAGTGACACACATGGTTAAATTCTCAGCTGTATTAAAAATACCCTGAGTGAATGAAAAGGAAAAAACCCCAGCTCACAGTTTGTGCATGTTGCATTATATCATCATTTGACTTTAGGATGCTGGAATTTGTTTTATCACAATTTGACACTATCTACTTGACTCAAACACACAAAAAAATGTAATGAAACCACCAGGAATGTCATGCCTGTGAGCTTCAAAGCAGCACAAAGCTTGACTATTTTAACACCTTTTTTAATCTTAAAGGAACTGCTTACCCATTGATTCAGCCTGTTCACCCTGGATCATTCTGTCACTGTTGCTCAGTTTTAATGCATTTCTCTCCATGCAGTAGCTGGATAAAAAAAAAATAGATATAACACAGAATTTCACAGCCTCTGGAAATTCTCTCCCAAGGAAGGCAGGGATAGAAATTGCTTTGTACCTCTGGACTCAGGGTTTTGGTTCAAGCACGATGGCACAACTGAGGTACATCCAAGTGCTCCTCCCAGCTGGGGCTGTTGTGTCCCCAGGGAGGGAATTCTCACCCTGGGAGATGGGCAGTGCTTGCCTGGTGCCTCTGGCACAGTGCCCCACTAGAAAAAACACAACAAACTCCTTGGCAAACGTGGAGCCACATCCAACCTGTGATGGGAATATCCTGGAACGGTGCCTGGGACAGCAGGGACATGAATGAAGTGAGCAGCCCTACAATTCCCTACAATAATGACATGAGGTGTGGGAACATTTTCCCAAAGGAGAGGGCCTGCATCACCCTGAGATCCCATTCCTGATGTAGCAACATTCCCCACAGCAAAGTGCAATTCCAGAATGGAAACCATTCCCTGCCAAAACAACAAAACTCAACACATTGTGAAACAGCTCGCCAAAGCCCAGGATGTCACTTAGCTACAATAATTTTAAAATTTTGCTCATTATGTACCTTCTCTTACTGATGCCTTTAGATTTTGAATGTTCCAGCTTTCCTCTGGGAGCAGGGAGGCAGGGAAACCTGCCCTTTCTTCCTTTTTCTTTCATGGAAGGAAATGTGCCTTCTCTCCAGGTGACATATTGCATAAGATACTTTGGAAATTGCATAAGAGATTTTGGAAATCAGCAAGCAGATGTGCAGTAGCATTCAGGTTCCTTCTTAATATTGAATTTAGGATTACAGGGATCCAGGTACAATATCATGAAAAAAAATTAAAGGGAGTAAAGATAAGCAGTCAAAATTAGCATGCAAAGTAGAAGCTGTATTTTTTTTTCTGAACAAATATTAATTTTACAGAAAAGAAGTTGAAGCAGTATTCTTAATGAAATAGTTTTTCCTTTTAAGCAAAGACTATTAAAACAAAAAGCTCTTTGAAAAAAACATCCTAACCAAGTATATCTGAAAAAATATCCAAGTCTTTCTTCTTTCCTTGTTTCTCCCCCTTCCTCCACCCCATTATCTCCCCTTTAAGGGAGTTGTTTTATTTTCTGTTCTTTTGTTCTCACATCTGGGAGGCCATTTGTGTTGTTTCCTTCAATGTGTTTTAGGTAACCCATCACCAGATATATTGCAAAGCAAATTAAAATCCAGGAAGGCAACATGAAGGGCTAAAACAAGTTACTGCAAACCCAGGAAAATTTGGGACAGAAGCTGGAGTCAGAGCTGGGGCAGCTCTGTGGGTGCAGGGTCAGATCTTTGCTGGTCCCCTACCTCACCTGGGGGCAGGTTCACCATCGCCCTGTGCCATCAGCAGCTCTGCCCACCTGCCCTGTCACCCACCCAGGGCCTCCAGGCTCTGCCTGCAGCAAGAAGCAGCACATATCTCTGTGCCCACTCAGTAGGAGCAGCTCCTCAACGTGAGAGTTGTTAAAACCAGCACTTCTGTATCTGTTCTCTCCTTCTGACACCAAACACAGCTGAGGAATGCACAGGGAGGACAGGATACCTGCAGGTGGGTGGAAGTGTGTGCATCAGCTTCTTGCTCAGCAGTGCCCAAAGGTGGCTGACAGCCTGAGCTGCTCAGCAGGCTGCAGAGGATTAACGCATCCAGGGCAAAATGTAGCAATAGAGCTTTTTTCCCCCTCCTGTCCACGCTGCCTTCCTAAGGACCAGGAGGGTGGGAACACGTTAAAGAGACTGCATTGTACCAGGTGTCACATGGCATCGTTGGATTGCAGATGTGCCAGCAGATAATTGAGATAAAGACCAAGAGGCACACAAGAGTTATCAGCCATGACTCCAAGGGTGACAGGCTCTCACCACAATTTCCTAAGAGGCTGCATCTGTGAACTCCAAACACCCTTTTCACTCCTTGCCCTCCCACTCTGCCAACCTTCAGAAACTGGAGTTTAAGTCTCTTTTAAGTTGATGTGCTACAAAGGAACCAAAAGAAAGCCTCAAGGGGAAGATATTGGCTTTAGCTATTTGATCCAGGTTTTTAGATTGCTATTCTATGCCCAATTCTGAGAAAAATAAATCCCTTTATCCTCCGATTCCCTACCTAATCAAAACAAGGCCATTTTACCCAAATAGCCAAGCCATGTTGCTTAACACCCACACTGATTTCCGCCCCCTGGGAGTCAGATCTGAGAGATTTTCCTTTGAAGGACTAGTCAGAAAGGAGAGTAATTTGGCTGTTGCTGCTGTTACGAAGCTCTTAGTCACAAAATGTTATTTTTGCCCTGTTAGGAGGGATGGGGCAGAGGTGCAGATGTGGGAGAGGTGCAGGCAGCAGCCCTGCTCTGCCCTGGGCTGTGCCACAGCATCTCCCAGCACAGCACAGGACCACAAAAGGGAGCTGGATTCCCTTCCAGCGGGGCTGGGAACTCCCCCTGAGGGTCTGGACTCTCGTGGTGTGGGGAAGCATAAGCTGCAGCCACCCCTGGGGAGCCAGGGGACCTGGCCCTGACCCCAACCCTCACCCTAACCCACCCTGGCCTCATGGATGGAGGGACTGGGCAGAGGACAAGCAGAGCTTTCCAAGGCTCACACAAAGAGAAAATGAGTAAAAAGGTTTCAGGGTTCTTCCACCTCTGCAGGGTAGATATTGAAAAAGGCAGGGAGAAGGGAGGGAGGGTTATCAGCAGAAAATATGTCATTAAAGAGGCCTCTCTTGAGGAAACTAGGGTTTACAAAATGCTGCAGGAAACTCCACAACATCTATTTAGCATCTCTGTTTTGCTAGAGATTTGCAGCAGGACCATGAACATGTGGGAACCTCTCACTTCTTACAATTTCCCTTTAAAATATAACCTGTTGGACAGGCAGGAAGGTCCAAACACTGCATCCCTTCAGGTATCACTGTGACACAGAGAAAACAATGATTAAATGAATGGATAAAGCAAAACCTCCAACTTGGTTTTGTTTTACAGGTGGCACCTCCAGAGCAGATCTCAGCTGGGGAAGCTGATTCTGGAACACAAATCAAGGGCACTTTCTCTAGACTTCCTACCAGTAATAAGCCATGGACAAAACAATCCCTCTGACCCAAAATCATGCAGATGAAACCCAGCCATCATTACCCAGCTGGGTCCCTTGCAGCAGCAGAGAGGAAAAGAGTGGGTTTCAGAACAGTTTCAACTAGAAGTTGTTCACACAGCAACTGATTCAGAGAATTCACAGTGCAAATGAAATATTGTGGCTGGGTTTTGTTTCTTTGCTTTCTAATACCGTTTTTAAAAATATATTTCTAACATTTCCTCGCATGCTGCTCTGTCTTGCCCTTTACTAAAAGGAAAACGTGTTGCAGGAGCTCAAACCAACCCAAATTCCAAAATTGTTCTTAACCTCATCCTCAAAAACTCTTAACATCAAGTGTAATTCAATCTATTCTACCAGCACAGGTCCTGCTACACCAATAAGCACTTCCAGGAGAGGCCTTAACCAAGAGCACTGGTCTGCATGAATTCCAGGTTAAAGTCAGGCTGATCTCTTATCCTGAGCCCTTCCCTTTTACCCAATACTTGGAAAATGAAATGTATCACTGCCAATCCAGGGAAGAAGACTCTCCACTAAGCAAAGCTCACCTGCTCCTGCCTTCCCCTCAGTCTCCATTTAATCTTCCCCTGATCTTTGCTTCACTACATCAGTTAACTGAGATGTGCTCCTGCTGGGAAACCAACTCCTGCCAAACACTTTTGTTCTCTTGGGTGCATTTAGTCTGAGTTCTTAGTGATTATTAAAATCAATTTGATTTGATTATTAAAAGGCCATACAGTCCTGACTCTTGTTTTCTTATCTGCAATTTCATTTAAAGGAATTATCTCCTTTTTTGCCCTTAGTTAACCCCAAAGGAGTGAGATGACTCTAAAAATATAAAACTTTGTCCAGTTTAAACACTAACTATTGGTCAAATTTTAAGCAAAGATGCATCAGGCCTGTTTTGACAATCATGTTTTATAAGCTGGGTTTTCTCAGTTTCAGCTGCCTATCCATAATTCTAGATCTCTGTCCAGAGCTCTGAGTCTCTCGGTAGCTGAGCTTTTGGGTCTGGCAGGCTTTGCTCCAAAAGACTGCTGCAAACGCATTCCCACAGCTGCTAACCTGCCCCAGGTGCTGCACCTGCCTACAGCCTTGAGAGAAGCTCAGAAGCCTGCCAGGAAAAGAGATAAGCACATTTTGGGGTAACCTGCACACAGAATTGGTGAAGCAACCCCAGCTGACCTTCAAGGGAGCATGATCAGACCTGAGGATGGCTGCAGGAAGTGATGTGCAATTCCCTGCCTTGCTGCATCTTCTTTATTTCTATAGCAGCCCCCTCTACTTTATCAGTTCCAAGCTGACTATTTAATTGTGAGGCTGGAAAATTGCTCAGGGCTCTCCACTTTCCTCCCTGTGCTTGCAGAGAGGGCTCAGCTCCCACTGCTCAGCAGATCCAGTGTTGGAGTTTGGATTTAGTTTTTTTTCTCCTCAGGAATTTTTTTCCCTTGGGTTGCTAAGAGACTAATGACTGAGCTAATGGCTGAGTACTTAAGAGAACAAAGCACAGGGTTAGGGCCTTTCTCCTTGGCAGGGTGGGGCAGAATGGCTCCCATGGAAGCAGGGCCTGACAACACGAGATTTTGGAGACTGAAAAGGCAAGGGCGGGGGGAGGTCGCGCTCTTGCTCAGGACCCTCGGAGCGGGACGGTCGGAGCTGCTGTCTGCGGAACCCACGGCCCCTGAGAAGCCAGCGCGGAGCTGCCGGTCTGTCTGCTGTGAGTCTCTGTCCTCTGCCCCATCCGGAGCCGACCTGCCTGCCACCAGCCTGTCTCTCCCCTGCTCCTCCTCGCTGCTCCGAGTTTCTTGCTACACTGTAACTGGGCTCTCCCTGCACGTGGAGACCCCTTACCGTCCCAGCTCCCTGTGTCCGGGGATCCTGCTGTGGCACCGACACCAGCTGCCCCTCCCGAGGGTCTGTGGAGCAAGGGCTCTCCTCCATCCCTCCGTGCTTCGGGCAGTCGCCATTCGCCGTGTGCTACCTGAGCTCACACCGGAGCGCCCCCTGCAGGCACCGGGGAATCACCGCACCCAGAGCGCCCCCTGCAGGCACTGGGGAATGATCACACCCAGAGCGCCCCCTGCAGGGATTGGGGAATCATCACACCCAGAGCGCCCCCTGCAGGGATTGGGGAATCATCACACCCAGAGCGCCCCCTGCAGGGATTGGGGAATCATCACACCCAGAGCGCCCCCTGCAGGCACCAAGGAATCATCACACCCAGAGCGCCCCCTGCAGGCACCAAGGAATCATCACACCCAGGGCACCCCCTGCAGGACTCATCACACCCAGAGCGCCCCCTGCAGGCACCAGGGAATCATCACACCCACAGCGCCCCCTGCAGGCACCGGGGAATCATCACACCCAGGGCGCCCCCTGCAGGCACCGGGGAATCATCGCACCCAGAGCGCCCCCTGCAGGCACCGGGGAATCATCACACCCAGAGCGCCCCCTGCAGGAACTGGGGAATCATCACACCCAGAGCGCCCCCTGCAGGAATTGGGGAATCATCACACCCAGAGCGCCCCCTGCAGGCAGCAGGGAATCATCACACCCAGAGTGCTCCTGCAGGAATTTGGGAATCATCACACCCAGAGCGCCCCCTGCAGGCACCGGGGCAGACGCCCCTGCAGGGATGGGAATCATCACACCCAGAGCGCCCCCTGCAGGCTGTGACTGGAACCAAAAGGAAAAGGTGCTGAAGCCGAGCAGGCTGCCATTGGTTTTGGTTCTGTTTGTGGGCTAATGCCATAGCTGTTGTTATTTGTTAGCTTTGTTTTAGATAGTAGTAAAGAACTGTTATTCCTATTCCCATATCTTTGCCTGAGAGCCTCTTGATTTCAAAATTTATAATAATTCGGAGGGAGAGGGGTTACAGTTTCCCATTCCAGGGGAGGCTCCTGCCTTCCTTAACAGACACCTGTCTTTCAAACCAAGACATCCAGCCACAAGAGCTGGACACCTGCAGGAGGAAGGTCTGATTTCTCTGGGTCAGTAAATCATCCCAGAACATGGATCAGCAGCCAGGCCAACTCCCAGCCAGGACAACATGTTTGGGATCTGCCAGGGAAGCAGAGGTTGCTCTCAGCCCATCCCTGTGCCCTACACAAAGCAGTGACCTACTGTGACTTCTGCAATGGCAGCAATGTTTCCGTGAAACACCAAAAAGAGGTCAGCCAAAAGATGGGGGCTTCCTGCCTGCCCCCAAACACACTCAGCTGCAGAAGGAAACTGTCACTGGCTACAAACTCTGCAGCCAGCCCAGACAGGCATCCAGCAGCCTTCAGGTCTGCAGCAGCCTCCCTTAAAGGAAACACGGATCCACTCTCAGCTTTGGTTGTTTTTGGCAGTCTCTGTCAAACATAAGGCTAAAAATATCTTTCAGCACCTGCAACTGTATTCTTCTATTTCTCAAGGTTTTTTTTTTTTCCCTAAATGCACGCATAGACATAGAAAAGCAAAACCAACAGATGAAACAAGAGCATTACTGAAGATGATTACACAGGAATCTTGGTTAATGAGCTTGTACCATACCTTACTTTCTTGGCTTAGCATCTCATTAATACACCAGATCTCTTTTGCTTTAAAACACCAAAAATTTCCAAAATTCACGTGTGCCTGAGCAGCAGAGCTACCACTGTTGTTGCTGTGGCAAACAAGCTGTTCCATCAGCCAGGAAAGGAAAGCACTGTATAAACACTGAGTCGTTCCTCAGAGGACTAACAATGCTAGAGCAAGGTGAAAACCTGAAGTAGCTTTACCCAGTGTAATGCAGCCAAACCCCTTTTCTACAGTTAATGGAGATCTGTGACTGCAGCACATTTAAATTTACTGGTTTTTCCAGGAGCTACTCTTATAGGTTAAAATGCAAATTGCACTTTCACTCACATGGGAGTGCAGGTCAAGAGAGGGGATTCTGCCCCTCTGCTGAGATCCCACCTGCAGTGCTGTGTCCAGACCTGGGGTCCAAGCACAGGAAGGACATGGAGCTGTTGGAGTGAAGGCAGAGAAATCACCAAAATGATCAGAGGGATGGAGAAGCTCTCCTTGAGGAAAGGCTGAGAGTTGGGATTGTTCAGCCTGGAGTGGAGAAGGCTCAGGGTGACCAAACTGTGACCTTGCAGTACCTGAGGGGAGCCTGCAGGAAAGATGGAGAGGGATAATTTACAAGGGCCTGCAGTGACAGGACAGGGGGCAATGGCTTCACACTGACAGAGAGTAGGTTTATATTAGATTTTAGGAATGAATTCTTTCCTATGAGAGTGGTGAGACACTGGCACAGGTTGCCCAGAGAAGTTGGATGCCCCTGGATCCCTGGAAGTGTCCAAGGCCAGGTTGGATGGGGCTCTGAGCAACCTGGGATAGGGGAAGGTGTCCCTGCCCACAGCAGGGGGATTAGAACCAGATGAGCTTTATTGTCCCTCCCAATCCAAGCCATTCTGTCATTCTATGAAATACAAACCCACTGGAGTGAGCTCAGTGATGTTATCCTGGCTGCCTCAACCTGGACTGGAACCATTCTCTTCACTTCACCCACCCCAGCACAGCTGCATCTCACACAGCCCCACTGGAAGTTACCACACCCACACATGCACCTTACAGTTTTTAAAAGGTCTTTGACCAAATAATCTTTTTACCCCACTGCAATAAAGCCACTCCAGAATTTTCAAGACATTCAACTTTCCAGCCTGCCTCTTAGATGCCCTTTCTGAAATTTTTACTGGAATAGGTGACTCCTAACAGCATGGCATGTATGAGAATATTGGGCAGAATCAGTTTTCTGCTCATTGTTTGGGAGGGTTTTCCTTCATCACACCTTTTCTGACCTCAGTAACTGTGTGTCATGCTAATGTGGGTTCACAGGGCAGAACCAAATCACTGTGCTACATTTCACAGCCAAAATAACTAAAGGTGACTGGTGAAATCCTATTTCTGACAGGTCTCTGAGGGCTGCATATTGGGCCTATGCTGCTCAGTATCACTGCCCACAATTTAGGGAGGAAAAAGAACAGATCCAAGTAAGCACATCACACATCACACATGATCTATGACACACACACATGCAGTGACACAGGAATTAGTAGGACAATAAATAACAACAATGCCCAGCCAAGTAAGAGGATAGAAGAGACACCTTTTAAGTTGCTATATTGAATTTGTGGTTAAAGGGAGCCACTGAGGATTTCCAGCCATGTGGCTGAGAAGAGACCCTGCTGCTTCTCCTTATCAAAGAGGGGCTCAGCTGCCCACTGCTGTGCTGTGCCTAACTCCCACCCCATGGCCTGGAGGCACCAAAACCAAGGGAGAACTTCAGAGCAGCCAGCCAGGCAAAGGAGATCAAGTGAGGAGACTGGTGGGTGGTAGATAAAAGAGGAGAAATCCCAGGAAGAGAGGAGAGGCTTTTCATAGCTCCATCAGAAGGTCAGAGGGGTGGCTAAGGACACTGAAGCAAATGGTGTTACCAAATTAGGGTTTTTTAAATTTAGTATTCATAAACAAAACAAAACAGATTTTTTTTCCCCATCATTAAATTAAAAGCATGATTACTTCAAAATTTTTCTATTGCTGAGAAAATGTTTGCAGTTAATTTCATTAGCCCATTCCTGGCTGTCAGAGGTTCCTTCTGATGGCTGTGCCTGTTTGAAGGCTGCATTCAACCATTACAATACGTAGTTTATTCCATGTGATCTTCCATATAAACCTCCCAGTCTGCTGTGGGCTATTGGACATGCAAAAACAAACGCTCAGCCTTCATTAACTGACAGGCACATCCTCACTAAAACTACATGAAAAGTTAATTTTTGTCTTCCTAGTGGCTGTCATTTCTCACTGCAGAATAAATGATGCCTCAGCCTCTTAAAAACCCAGATCTGTTTCTGATACTGTTCCCATAAACTTTAACCATTAACATCAGAAAGAATTTAATAAACCAAAGTTTCACAGTCTTGTTACCTCAGCACCACAGAGCCACTAAGGCATTTCTCATCACTCCATAATTTTCAGGTTACTTCTCCCAATTTCACAGACGACAAAGCAGAAGGATGCACAGCTCCTGTAAATCACTGTACACCTAATGTCCCACCAAAAGTCTGCAGCTGAATCACAAATCAAACACCAGCCCTGCCAAGCCTCACTTTCTCCCAGCCTAATGCGTGGTGGGAAAACACAGAACCACAGAATCATCAGGGCTGGGAAGGACCTCTGGACATCATCCAGTCCAACCTCCTGCCAAGGCAGGGTCACCTGGAGCAGGTGACACAGGAACACATCCAGGTGGGTTTGGGATGTCCCCAGAGAGGGAGAACTCCATGACCTTCCTGGGCAGCTGCTCCAGTGCTCTGCCACCCTCAACATAAAGAAGTTCTCCCTCATGTTGAGTGAAACTTCTTGTGGCTTAGTTCATGGCCATAAACTAACCATAACATGAAGGTATGGCCATCTGTCTGATCAGAGACATTCATCCTCTTTCCCTTTCCTGAGCACACCGAACAGCCTCAAATCAAAGGTCCTTTGTGACCCATTTCTGGAGTCAGAAATGCAAAGTTCAGACCTTTCATAATTCAAAAGAGAGAGAGAGAGAGAGCACACACATGTACACATGTCCAGAGAGGATTTTCCATAATGCACAGACTCCCAGAACCAGACTGTAACTTCAGTATTTTCTAGACACAGCTTCCAATTCTGCTCATCCTATTGCTTCCGACTTCCAATTCTGTTCATCCTACTCTTGTTGTTTGTTCAGGGAAACAGAAGCTGTTTTATGGAAGAGAGAACAGCTGAAAACCTCCAGGATGCCCTGAATGGTCTTTCCATAGCTGGCGAGAAGTGGGCAAAGCATCAGAGTTGTGGCAACTCTTACGGCGTGGCTTAGCAATGTCACTTGTGTGGCACAAGAAGGGGCTGAGCCTGCACTCCCAAAGAGGCCTTGGGTCCATCTCCTTGCCCTAGCTATTCCAGGGAGCACCATTCCCTGGAGACCTCTGCCCTGCACAGCACAAGGCCCCATCTGGCCTTACCAAAGGCCAAATGCCAATCAAATTCACTCTGGCCGAATTAAAATGTCTTTGTTTTCTCTTTGTCCAAGCACACTTTGAGCTTTCCACCCCATTTTCCACGTACTCCCCTCTCCAGCTCTTTAAACTGTACAGCTACAAGAACAAAACTTCCCAAACATTTCCTTGCATGCCTTTCCACTGGTCTTAAATGCTAATGTATTGTGTAACTCTGCCGTGTGCCCAGGGACCCTTTACATTATTTAAAGGCTGTCAGTCAGGTGTGAACCTTTCCATTGATTTACCATTCACTTCCCATCCTCTCCTGGATGCATTAGGCAGCAGCAGCCTGCCACTGGTATTGGAGAATAACAATTCCATTTGTTTGAGCCTGACTTAGAGCCGCTCACTTTTGCAGCCCATATAATTCTCCTTACTGTGGTTTGTGTGACATTAATGACAAAATAAATAATTCAGCATGGTTTTCACCCAAATGTAGCCTTGTCAGAGACTAATATACAATCTTTGCTAGCTTATTTAACAAAACAAGGCCCTGAATGATGCTTTTAAAGGCTGAAACTCTCATTTTAATGGAATTTGGTGGCAAAACTCCCCCGAGACCCAGCGGTAACCAACAGGCACAACCTTCCCACTCTTGTTCCTGCCAACCCACCTTCTCATTTAGCCCTGGTATTTATGCTCTGCACCCACCCAGCAAGTCTGTGCCTTCTTGCCCTGCAACATCTTAGGCTGGCATTTATGGAGCTGCACTTAACTTGAAGGGGCCACAAACTGAAGCTGAAGAGCACCAGGGATGCCTGCCCAGGGTGAGCAGGAGAAAAGAGAACACTCAGCTCCCTAGTGAGACCTGACAGTGAGGCTTCAGGAGTGACACCACTCCTGTCCTGGCTCTCAGGGTGGTGGGTTTAGTGACACACCAAGCCCCTCCAAGCATTTCAGGAGGGCTGCTTGGCTACAGGAGCTCTATAACTGGATCACTGTTAATAAAATAAAATAAATAAAAAAAAAAAAAAAGAAAAAAGAAAAAAATCACTAATTTTTTGGACATTCATGACAAAGTTTCCAGTACCTTCACTGAAGCCAGGATATGCCTCTCAATGCCCACTCCCTCAGTCCCTCTACAGCATGCTTTGTCTCCATTTCTCATGCACTCATTCCTACTTCTCCTGTGTTCATGAATGCTGTCCCTGAGCTGCTGTGCTAAAACCGGCGTCAAGATCTATGGAATTTATGCATAAAGGAACACTCTTACCAAGAAAAAACTTGTCTCTTTCCCTTAAAGCAGTGCTGCTTTCCCTTAGAAGTGTATTGGCTCCAAAATGATCTCGGGGATGACCTGGGATTAAGACCCTTATTTCCTCATGATTTTATGTTCACCTCCTTTTCTTCCTTTTCCAGGAAAACCACTTAGTTTTTCTGTAAGAAACACATTCAGAGACAGCACATACATCATGCCAAATTATTCTCCCCTGGAGCAAGGTCAATTTGATATTCAGATTGGCTTTTCATTCGTCTTGGGGATGCAAAGTGATTTGGTTTTCTTTCAGCTTCAATTTGCCTAAACTATCGGTATCTGATTTTTGATTTTGCAGACTAGACTGCTGTCCAGGGTGTTTTTTTCCTCCTGTCCATGGAGTCTGTTTTTCCTGTTATGCAACTGCAGCTGCTGTTTGCAAAGACCACAGTGTGCATTGAGTAGTTGATGAAATAAAGCCTAATGAATTCTCATGGAGAGAGGAATCATTAAAGTTTGTGGTTTCAAAACAATGAATTGCCCGTTTCCTTCAAAACGGGATAGTAATGAATAGATGACACATTTTGAAGTATATGGAAAATGGCTGGTGGTTTCCTTGGAGCTGGAAATGATGCTCCAGGAAAGGGATGCATCTTGCCCCAAAAGCAACTGTGATTGTGAAGGAGTGAGAGACAAGCAATGCATCCTTTTGGGTTTTCTTCCCCAGCTGTAACACACTGACCACAAAGTCTCTGACAAGTCAGGTCCCTTGGCAGCCCACACTTCCCTTGGGAATCCCTTCACAGCCCCACTCCACCATGCCTTAGCCCCTTCCTTGTTCTCCCAGCAGGAATTCTAACCTTAGAAATAACCATAACTCGACCACAACCATACAGTAACTGCTGTATCATCTTGCAAAGAGACTTGCCCAAAAACCACTTGCTCCTTAACAGAAATAGCCTGGTTTAAAGTCCTAATTGGCTAAACAATGGTTTTAGTTCAGAGGCTATTGAGTTACTAAGCCAAAAGCTAGAGTTTAACATGAAGAGTCTCAGTTCTGAGTGACATTAAGGTTACCTGCACAGTATTGATTTTATTCACATCAGCAACATCAGCACAACCAGGAATGAGCAGACAGAGGGGCCCAGAGAATTTCCTTAAGACTGAGGAAGCTGACACGGTGGGGACATCAGCACTGCTCTCATAATGTGTCTGATATGGAAACAAAAATCAAAGCTGCCTGTTTGTATAAATGATCCAAGAAAAACACTGCATCCAGCAGAGAACACCTGATGGCACAGTGGAGCTCTTGCAAAGGGTTTTATTCTATCCTGCCCATGCACACAGTTTGCAGCCTGATTTGCTCAGTACCAGCTTTAGTTTGGCTGTTCATCCAGCCTGAATTGCACGCAATGCTTACGGAGGCATACGTGGGATTGACACAAATACAAATGAATTACTCAGATCTGGAGTTATGACAATGACACCAGGAAATGAACTCTCAGGAGGTTTAAAAGAGAAGAAAGAGAAATCTTTAAAAAAAAAAAAAAAGAAAAAAAGAAATCACTGTTGCCTTTTATTTGAGCTCCTGATATTTTCAGCTTCTAAAAACATTACCTCAGCTAACTCTGCACTAAACTTTTTTATGGTAGGAATAAAGTCCTTTATATTTTTACAAATACAAAAGCATTCTCCCCAGCATAGCAGCTCTGCTATCACATTAAAGGCACCTCCCAGGGTAGAGCTATTCCAGATTAGAGAGAATTTTCACTGGAACCAGAGGCTGGGTTGCACTTTTCATTTCTGTGTGCCACGGCAGGCAGGAGCAGCTGGCTGGGATCCTCCAGGAGCAGTGCTGTGCTGTAAGTGGATTGACTGCACTCAGCAATGCAGCAATTCCCAGGGATGCCATGAACTGCAGCCCAGCAAACACTGGCCAGTGCCTGGTCTCGTTCAGCACACACTGTGGGTGCTGGAGGCTTCCCCTGGCACCTCACTCCCCCCAGGAAAGGGCCATGGCAAAGGCAGGAGAGGTGGAGCTCACTGCAGGCTCACAGCAATGACTATTTTGCTGCTCTAAACTCACTGGGGGCTCTGAAGGCTGAAATCTGCTGTGATCTAAGCCTGACAATGAGAAATGTTTTGTTGCTTTGCTCCCAGCTCTTCCACCCAGCTGGGCCATCAGCACTCCACGTTTTCCTCTTCATGCCTCACCTTCCCTTGCCCATCAGCTTTGGGGCTGGGGAGGATGGTGATGACTCCTCTCAAGCCCTTGTTCCAGCTTGATCACAAAGATCAGGGTGACTCAGTGACGGCATGGAAAGGTTTGGCTCCTTTTGGAAGATGCTCTTTAAACCCAGCACCCCTGGCACCAGCTGAGCAATGAAATGCTCACAATGAAATGCTCATGTCCCCCAGTGCTGCTGTGGCAAGCAGGGCACAGCCCCCACGCTCTCCAGCAGAGCCAGGAGTCATTCCTGCTGCCAAACCCACGCTCAGCCTCCTCCCACACCTCGGGGACACTCGGGGTGGCTTTGTCAGCACAGCACAACAGTAGCAGTACACAGATACTGTCAAGGACAGCAGAGAGCAACCAGCACAGCCAGCCCTGCTCCAAATGCTGCCAGAATATTTATAACCTGAGTGTTCTGCCCAAGGAGCTGCAGACTAATTTAGGCTCCTTTTCCCTGCTTGCTTTCCTCTCCTCACACACATGATAGTTTTCTATCATTAACCTCCAGACTGCCATACTTCAGTGTCCTGAACTTGTATTTCTCCTTACAGGCACAAGCTGTCCTCCTCCTGCATGGAGCAGCTGACCTGGTCACCCTTCCTGACAACACTCACAGCTCCACAGGATCAGGCCCATGACAAGGAATAAACCATTCCCAGGTGTCTGTGCACACATTGAGCAAGGTTCCTAGAAGTGGTTTCACACAAGAGGCTGCTCAGTCCCAGCTGTATCCTCACGTCTTGGTTTCAGAGTGATTTCCAGAATTATTCCTACTCTGCCAGTCATTTTCACCAGACCAGAAGCTGGTTCTGCTCTGCACAAGTGATTGTGCTGCTCTTTTCATCCTCCCCAAGCTCAGCCAGTGCAAGTTCTGTGCCCTGGCACAGATATTCAGTGCAAGAGGATTTTAGGAAATTAGCTGGCAGTAGTGAGGCTATGGGAACGGATTTTTCAGCAAAATCAGCATCAGATTTGAAGAAACATTAAAGCCCTGACAGGAACAGGCACACTAAACAGAGGTAAGAGGAATGCTGCAGGATGGCATTTTGTAAATAAAAAAAAGAAAAACAAGGCAGAGTTTACTGACTGAAACCACTGACCCTCACTGGTACCGGAATGGGAAAAATTATCAGAATGTTTTCATTTTGTATTTCAAATTCTAACTCAAGCCTAAGTAAAAGGTATTAAAAAAATAGGTATTGAAAAGCCCTCAACACTGCTAACAGAAATCAAGGACTTTTAGTTTTGCTAGCTAACAAATAATTCAATTACTCACCCAGCACTAACGTGAGGGCAGAGAAGGGGAGCATTCCCTGCCATTGGCGCGGGGGAGATTTAGGTGGGTAATTCCATTAGCACTCTGGAAGTCCCTTCACATAAATCTTTGTGGCATTAATGAGGAAATGAAGCATCAGTAATATAAGAAATTTTGCTCCCTAGCTCCACGTGAGGATCTTGAGCAAGGACATCTCAGGTTTCCCACCTCTGCCAGGCACAGCTTGTGCATCCCCAAATATTCACACAGGCTCAGGGCCTGGGCTGCACTGCAGTGGTTTGTGGGTCTCACAGTGAGATGAAGAAAGGGAAATGTAAACTCCTGCAAGTAACAAGAAACACAAGTGCCATATCCTCAGCATTCACAGGTTTGGATGCTCTTAGAAGCTGTGAATTACACAGTAAAAAGGAAGGGAAGGAGTTCAGCATTCAGGAGTGAGCAGATCTGCTCCCAGCAGGGAAGACACAGAGCTCCTGACTCTGTAACACCCTCACCAAGCAACTGTGTTCAGTCCCAAATCTGTACCATCCTCACCAAGCCATTGTGTGCAGTCCTGACTCTGTACCATCCTCACCAAGCAATTGTGTGCAGTCCTGACTCTGTACCATCCTCACCAAGCCATTGTGTGCAGTCCTGACTCTGTACCATCCTCACCAAGCCATTGTGTGCAGTCCTGACTCTGTAACATCCTCACCAAGCAATTGTGTGCAGTCCTGGCTCTGTAACACCCTCACCAAGCAATTGTGTGCAGTTCCAACTCTGTAACATCCTCACCAAGCCATTGTGTGCAATCTCAACTCTGTAACATCCTCACCAAGCAATTGTGTGCAGTCCTGACTCTGTACCATCCTCACCAAGCAATTGTGTGCAGTCCTGACTCTGTACCATCCTCACCAAGCCATTGTGTGCAATCTCAACTCTGTAACACCCTCACCAAGCAATTGTGTGCAATCTCAACTCTGTACCATCCTCACCAAGCAATTGTGTGCAGTCCTGGCTCTGTAACATCCTCACCAAGCCATTGTGTGCAGTTCCAACTCTGTAACATCCTCACCAAGCCATTGTGTGCAGGCTCTGGCCATTGTTTCATCTCCTTATCAGCCCCACACACTGCCGCAGGCTCTTCCCAGAGAGGGCTCCCCTGGGATGCTCGGGATGCTCACACACACACAGCCCCAGCAGGATGAAAGGGCTCCCAGCCTCTGCCCATCTTCCTGCATGCTCTCTCTCTGCAGGCCTGCACAATGAGAAGCAAAGGAATGGGTTTTGCTTTTAAGTTAGAAAAGTAGCACGGGTGCTGGGGGGAAAAAATGGGAAAAAAAGGAAAAAGGAAAAAAGCTGGCTGGTGTTCCAGTGGTCAGTCTCCCCAGGAAAGCTCAGTCTCCTGGCCTGCTAGACCTACAAAGAGATAGGACCTGCCAGATAAAATACTTCATGTTTCCCAGCATCTGCTGCTACATAATCACACTGAGCTTGTTTACAATTTAAGTCACAAATTATTCCAAATACTAGTCTTATTTGAAAAAGACAACCTCCCTCCAGTGCCTCAAAGGGTGAACAAAATAGCAGCTACCTGAATGGCAAACACCTACTTTCCTGAAATTTCTGTGTGCAAGGGAGCAAGGACCACCTCCCTTGGGAAGACAGGAGCTCAGCAGACTGCAGCTGCAGGAAAGGACAGCAGACAGCCAGGGCTAATGGGAGGGGACCACAGAACCCTGCACATATTCTCCCCTTCAATACCTGGAAGGATTTTTTTTTCATAATTGTGATGGGAGAGGAATGTTGTGGTGCCTAGATGAGTTTTTGGTTCTACAATACACTCTCTTTTTTTTCTAAGGTGCTGGGGGAAAAAACAGACCAAAATAGCAAGTTTGGTTCTTGATGCCTCTTCCTTCTGACCTACCAATGCTCCTCACTTATGGCTTTTACAATTTCAAATGAAGTTCTGATTGTGCTCCAAGCCTCCAGGAGCACATTAAGGGAAGTACACCTGAACACATGGATCTCAGATCCAGCATTGTTCTGAGCTGCTTGTTTGAACTTTGATCCTCTTCTCACTGTGAGATGCAGAAGCAGCTAACACAGGGGAATCTCTCTCCCCTCCCAACCAAATCCTCAGCTCTTTCCTGCTGCTTGGATATGAGTCCACATCCCAATCTGGCAGGAGCAACTTCCCCATGCTATGCTACCATCACTGCACCAAGCCAAGCAACTGGAAGAAAAGCTGGCATGGTGCACTCCTTTTCCACTCACCTGAGTTTGGAGGGTGGGAGACACATTCTTAGTGTTTATTTTTGCCTTCCCAATGCTATTACAGCTTGGGAAGAAAAGCTTTGCAGTAAGCTCAACCTTTGCAGGAGTCCCAGAAGATGTGACTGGAGCTTTTGTGGTCCATCCTTCCATCTCCTAGCCAGGCCTTTACAGACATGGATCTGGTTTGGGCAGTGCTGTGCCTCTCACCAAACATCCAGAGCTCTGCTGGAGTGGGAGCTGGAGCAGCTCACGCCACCCCAGAACCTCCTCTCCCAACATATTCATCCCTTGATGCTTTACAAACCATTTTTGCAACTGTGTTGGCAGCTGGAGAATTTAATTGCCTTGCTCATGATATTGGGTGGTGGTTCTAATGAAACCTGCAGCTCCTGGGGAATGAAGCACTCCCAGGGTTCATAGAAAGCCAATTAAGTCTTCTAATTGCAGATGCGACCTGAGAACACCCAGCAAGAAAATCCTCAAGGATGGAAATCCGAAGGTAACTAAAAAGACCTTCTTCCTTTCCCTGTGCAATTTTTGTGTAAGAAAATGCTCTCAGGGTTTTCAAACTAATGGCATGGGAGGCCTGAGTCACACGTACAAAGCTTCAGTTTAGAAATACTAATATTAATATAGAACAGGCTGGCAGGGAGAGAAGATAACAATGGCTTTAAGCATTAATAATGTCTTATTTTTATACTAATAATAAGATTAAAGCACTTGGAAGCAGGTAAAACACATACCTTGACAGCAGCCATTGGAAACAGGGTGACATGAGGCAGTTTAACAGCCAGGCAGAATTACCAGTTGCTTCCCCTTGACATTGATCTATCACCAGGGTGTGAATTCAGTAGGATTCAGGGATTACAGGGCAGCTCTGGAGTATCTGGAATGAAAGAAAAACACACCTGAAGTTTAAATGAAAACTAGAGCACTGTGACTTATGCCGAGTTTAGCTCTAGAAATTAATATCATAGCCTTTCCTAAATCTTGGAGCCTGGGAGTCAGTAAGGAATAAAACCTGCAGTATTTATGATTTAATGGGAAAGGTTTGTCTGTTTTCACAAATCCAGCTGGCTTGCAGAGGAAGGGAATAAGGATGGCCAGAGTCTCATATTCTAACTGTAAATGATGATTCCTTCCCCCCATTGTTTTCTGGTTATTAAATTCAAGTTGAAAAGGCATTTTTCCTTATGTTTACACACCCACACAGTTAATTGGAAGTAAAAATGTGTCTGTCTAAGGCCAGCAATGCTATCCCTGTTTGGGAGAAACAGGTTATTGTGCAAAATTCATGTAATTGCTTTCCATAGCCCAAAGCAAATCAGGAATAATTTCTTATAGCAGAAGAGCAGATTTCTACTGAAGTGTCCCTTGAAAATTCTCATTCAAAGGCTGATGGCTCTAATGACTGCCTTCAAACTGCTATCAGTAAAAGACTATGCAAAAATGAAATTCAGCATGCAATTTGGCAAACAGCTGTACACTCCCAGCCTTCAGCCCTTAATCTAATCTGGGCTCTAATTTCTCTTTGTGTGGATTTGCAGTGTTCAGAGGCTTGATCTTAATAAAGCCATTAGCACAAGGGGATTTGCTCAGCGCCCGCAGAAGGAGATCCTGGGTGCAGTCAGCTGGCACTGGGCCAGCCCCATCCCTCACTGCTGTCGTTCAGGAATGGATTTGGGATTGTCCCCTTTCCCAGCAGGTCTCTGGCTGGCCCCAGCACAGCCCCAAACCTCAGCCCCAGCTCGTCCTGTGTCTGGATGGGCTCACTGAGCCAGAACGGGGAGCTGCTCCCAAGGCTTGGCAGAGCCTCCCTCTCCCCACAAAATCAGCATTTTTTCTGCATTCCCTGCTGACCCAGAGCCACCAGGACAGCGGTGCAGGAGTCAGTGAACTCCCTGCTCTGCCATTCCCCCTTCCCTTGCTGCATTCCACACAAGGAGCTGCCTCTGATTAAATTGAATCAAATGTCTGTGTTTACGAGACGTTTTGACCGACAAATCGCTCTCCCTGTCAGGCTGGGATGCGACAATGATTTTAACTCAAATTCCCCCAGTCAAATGGCTTTGGAAAGCTTTCCTGCCATCACAGCCCGTGAATGTCAACGGGTTTGGCTAAGTGCAGGCAAAGACTGATGGCAGCACTTTCTGCATCTCCTTTTCCCACCAGAGAGCTCTCTGTAATGCTGGTTGGCAGGTCTGCCCCAGGAAAGGAGGAAGGAAGACACTGGACATTATTCTCATGATTTGCACTATATTGAATTTATCTCTGCTTTGCCCATTAAAAGCAGGCTGCAGAAGACACCCCTATGAGTTTAAACACTGAATTAATTTCCTTCTGAAAAGAGAGATCTCCCTGGAATACTGAGGTGTCTGAACAATTGAAATATACTTCCAGAGTAAGTAATGACACTACTATTAAAAGAAAATTCAAAACAACATCATTGAAAAACATAAAACCCTGCAAGAGAATTAAAACTCATTGAGGTAAATGAGTGAATGCAAATCCTGTCTTTGAGTCTTGTTTATCTGCTAGCTGTTTCTGGTACAGGAGCCCCAAAATTCCTCTGGCACCCTTGTGGGAAAGCCCAGGAGCTTGCCACTGCTGCCACATTTACCCTGCACCATCCAGAGACAGCTTTGAGGCACATTCTGAAGCCTTGCTTTGCAAACATAAAATATCAAACTGGCTGTTTTTGCTGTTTGAACCCTTTCATCTGTCTTTAAAATCGAGAGAGTGTGGCAGTTCTGCTCAGCATAAAGCAACAAAACAGGTGAGGGAAGCTCAGACACTATGTTGGACCACCATCCATCACTCCATACCTTTGCCTTCCTGTTTTTGTAAGTAAAATGGGCTGTACTGCCCATCCCGTGGCTCTTTCCCTGCTTATTTTCTTTCCAGGGAGATATCATGAGGAAATGAGGAAAGCAGAAAGGGAGAATGAAAAAAGGCACAGCACAGAAGACTCCTCTGCGTGGAAGGAGGAGAAGGAGGAAGAAAAGCTGGGAAATAGCACAGGGCTGAATAATGCACTGGGAAAAAAATACAGCAGCTGGATTTGCTGGGTGAGAAAAGAATAGAAGAGCAGACTGAAAACTAGCCCCAAAAGACCAGGCCCTGGAGGAATTTAATGGAAATGTGAACAAACTAAATATTGGTTAGAAAACAGTGTAAGTAACGCAACAGGGTAAACAGGCAGAGCTACAGTGAAAGAACACAGATAATTCTCCTTATTAAAAAAGACAACATTTTTCCTGGAGGAAAGTAGCAAAGAATATTGACAAAAGAAGTCACTGAAACCACTGGAAGCTTTTGCAGTGCGTTAAACAGACTCTGCACCAGACCCTCAGCCCTTCTTGAGCAAATAATCTGTGGGATGAACCAGGTGTGCAAACAGCCATGGGCTGCTCTTATGTTGTCTTTAACAATGCAAAAATAATCCACGAAGTAGAATTTAAGATGCCTCATTCATTTAGAAGAATCTTCTCTGCTGTAATATTTCACAGACAACAAATGCACTTATGATGATACAGTATGAAAACTCCCCAAGTGCTTCCAGAGCCAGAGAGATTGATAGACTTTGCCATGGTCTGTGGGAACTTAGCCTTCATTAAGGTCAAGCTGAATTACCTTACAAATAATTTAGCCTCTACCCACAGCTCCTTGGTTCTGAACTGATAGATTATGCAGCCATTAATCAGCTCCAGGTCTGGCTTTTGCTTTTGACTTTCAGAAGGTAAACTTACTCCATGCTACTCCTCTTACTGAGTTTCTCAGATACAAAAATACTCATTAAAAAAAGTAAAAAAGAAAAAGCAAATCTCATTCCCTTCTAAGCACTGATGATTCCTCATGCTTCATGAAAGATTGAACGCAGCTTTTAATAAATTTGTTTGTAATGCACCAATTTCATTTTGCCTCCTCCCAAGGAAGCAGATTTCAATTTGATGGGCTGGAAGACACGAGAGATTATTTATGGCTCTGTGTCTGGGTCTGTAGTCAGCTGCAGAGCCATACATTCAGAAGACAGCACAGTAACTAATCTTCAGTTAATTTCCTGGAAAGTCTGAAAACTTTGTTCAGGGTGATTGCTGACAAAGATATAATAACAATAAAGTGACCCGAGATGGCCAAACCCAATTTAATAAAGATCCATAAAGATCATTTTTATCAGAGCTCTGTAGGACTTCATTCACTGATCCAATACCACTCCCTGCATATAACCAGTGAAAATTCACTCTCATACCCTGATCAGATTTGTTTGGCCTGTAAACAAATGAATAAAGCTACTCCTGTAGCTGTTTCTAGCTCTCAAATGCATGTCTTTAATAAGAAATACCTTCATATCCAAGGGCTGAATTTCACCCAGAGAGGTTGTTCAATGAGGTTTCCTTTTGAGATATGTTCAAATGCCATGGCATTATCACTCAGCTCTGCTCCAGCTCCCCACAGATGGTGGGTACACACTTGAAATAAAGTTCTGACTTTCCATTACTGTCATAAAGCGAGTTGTAGAACCACCCTTTCTTCATTTGTCTTAATTAAAAATATATCTTCTGGCTCATGGGAAAGAAAAAAGAAAACTCCTATCCATGGGTGATTAATGAACCTGCAGATACAGTCAATAATCTTCCAGGGGCCTTTCTACCCAAAGTCTTGCTTCATTTGCTGCCCCTTGTATTAACAAATTTTGTGATTTCTACATTAAGCCTAAAGTATCTGGCACAAATACAGAAAGAGAATGGAGGTATTTTCTAAAGGACTAGCTTTGTGCAGGACATATGGAAAAACATTCTATGGGTATTTCCTGTAATGGATTAAAGAGTTTTGAATGAAAACCTCGAAAAATAGTATTGCAATTTCTCATTTCTTAGCAAATGTGTCTTGTTCTGTTTGACTTCAAAAAATCAAAATGCAAGTGAGACAATATTAATTCCAGCTGTTTCCTCTTCCTATTCATGGGTAATTTTCATAATAATAAGTGAAACATTATCATTTGGTTCTTGCCCTACCCCAATTAGTCTTTTCTTTATTAGACCCAGCTTCAGCCTCATGAGATCCTTATTGTTTTCTAAAAATACATCTCACCCAATTCACAGTGGGGGAAACCTCAAGCTTTTAAAGCTGAAACCAGAAGACAAAGAACAACACCAAAAACAGGAGCGAGAAGGAAAAAGCTTGCTATTCTGTTTTTTTCCCTGTTTGTTTGGGTTTGTTGTGGGGTTCTTTTGTTTGTTTTTAAATGTCACCCCTGTCATTCCTGGGGAGAGCTAGAGGATGGTGCTTGTTTTATGGCTGGGGACTGTTGTACAGCACTGACTGCTTTCACCCAATCTTGCATCACTTGAGTGCTCCAGCAGCCCTAGAGCTGTGGGTGTGCATTCTAGATCTGGATCTCTCTGCCTGCACATATCTCCAAGTGTCTCCTACCTGTGTGCAAAGTAGAAGGAGATTTTCAAGACCTTAGCAGGCAGTGTGAGGGACTGGTTTCCAGAGGACTTCCACTCCAGTTGGAGAAACTCCATAACCAAGAGATTTTTTTTAAATTTTTTAATTTTTTTTAGCACTCAGCAGCACTTTCTGGGATGTCTCTGGCCAGACTGTCAAAGCTGTTTAGCACCCAAAAGAGTCAGCTGGCCTAGAAGCTCCAAGGCTAATTTTAGTGGCTAAATGAGAGCCGACCTCAATCATGCCAGCGAGCTCTTTGGGAAAGCCTGGCCACAAAGCTTTCATCTCCACTGACTGCTCCTCAAGCAAGCGGTAAATGTCTTCTGACATTGTCCTCCTACTTGTGTGCCCTAACATATGCACTCTGCTTATTTATAGAACGTGTGAGCTTCACACACATCAGGCTCAGTCCCTGGGGACCGAAGTCGCGCTCGGTTTTGCGCAGTGCGGCCGATGGGAGCAAGGGCTTGCTCTGCCCTCCTGCTGCACAGGAAAGGGCAACAGCTCACACTTAACCCGGATTCAGGAGTATTTCTGGAAACTGAAACAACTAACAAGAGTAGGAGGGAAGAAGCTGATGAGCTGGTGAGCTCCAGGCCCACCACGCTGGAAGGAGAGCGAGGGAAGATCCCGCCGTGTTTGCAGCAGAAACCTCCTGCAGCCACCTGTGTGATATGGGAAGGTCTGCAATGCATTCCTGCCCTGCCCGAGGACCGGGAGATGCCAGGGCAGAACAGCAGAGCCTGTCTCCAAAATACAGGAAATTTAGTGTTGGAAACACAGCCTCAAGTCCTACGTCAAATAAAATTCCACCTGTGCTCACATAGTAAAAATGCAGCAACCACCAAACAAAAACCACACCCACATCACGAAACAATTTTGCCCAGTTGGTTTAGTGGAACTAACCAATAATTCAGCAGAAATTTGAGTTTGCTATTTACCCACCAACCTATGTTTACTACATTTATTATAAACTTAAGTTTACTATTAGAGATTAGTGAAAAAAAAAAGTTTCTTCTTTTTGAGCTACTTGTAATTTCTTTTTGTATTCCACCTGCAGTAACATTAATTAGTGTAGACAATGCACCAGCCTCCATGAAAAGATGGACACACTACTTATTGCAGGTGGAAACAATTGAGCTGAGGTGTTCAACTACAGAGAAGAGAAGCCATCGTCATGCAAGTATCCCTCTTCATCAGGTGGAGGCAGGCAAGAAAATTCCCTTTGTCCAAGGCCACAGTGCATTCTGGTGGGCACCGAGCTCTCAGGCAGCTCAATCATCACATAAATAAGCCCTAATTGGCATTCCCTGATGTTTTGAAATTGTTTTGCCTGCTGCTGGCAGTCCAAAAGTTACGCCTCTGGAGGTATCAGGGAAAAAAATCATCAAAGATCATTTGCAATTAGACGCAACAACCCCGTGCCCAACTGGTGTGTGTCGGGGGTAAAAACAGCATCAGCCCAAATGGCAAGTGCCTTTTGGTTTGTCAGGGATAGAAGGAGCAGCACGGAGCGAGCGGTTATTGCAGGCTCTGATCAGCAAAGCAGACAATCATTTGCCTTGTTATCGTGCTGCTGCCCATGTGAACAGCATCAAACAACCATTAAAGGACACCCTGCTCGCCCCCGAAGGGAACACGGGCGGCGAGGCTCTGAAAACCTCCTCGTTAGCAAGCTAACCTTTGAGTCTGGTGAGAAGGCAAGGAAGCATTTACCAGCCACTCTATCAATAATTATGGAGAGGAAAATCGTAGCTCATTGTCTGTCCCGGTGTGGGGAGATAAACAAGGCAGGCCTGGGGCGAGCAGCCCTTCCACGGCAGCTCCCAGCATAGGCAACAGCTGCCAAAAAGGCAATTATCCACGGAGCTGCTCCCCTGGGGCTGCTCAATACACGGATTATGTATGTTTGGAAACTACCCCAGAGCCCTTCTGCTGGTAATAGGAGTCTCTGTGGCACACACCCTGCCAGGGACCCTGAAACACCCTGGCAAACAGCAACCTGAAAGGCCCCACGCATGGGTGGGCTGTGGTGGTGTATGCCAGGGCTGAAGTCTCAAACACATGATTTTAGCTCCCTGGAGCTCTGATGTTTCCCCAAGGTCCTTTGAAAATGTAGGGATGGGGACCTGTTTTTAAGCAGAAAGCAGTAACTCAATTTCCCATTTTTCATATTCTTCCCTCCTGTGTCACCCAAGAGGACTTATAAAACTAATTACGCTTCAGCATGCAGCCACCCACCTTTGTTACAAGCCTAAATCCTGCTCCCATTTATAGCCAACTCCATTTTGTCTCCAGCCTCACTGCAAGGAAGGAGGGAGGACCCACCTGAGCCTGCACCAGCCTCCCTGGGGGCTGCTACCCTACTCCAGCTCAGCCTTTGCATCAAACCACCAGTTATCTTTTCAATTAATTGTGGGTATCATAGTGGTTGACAGGACAACCTTACTACTGAGGGATAATTTAATATGACTAGACCGTAATCAAAGTGTTAATAGCCTCAAAATTTAATCAGTGCAGAAGTAGGATTTATAAAAGGGAAAGGATAACCAGGGCCCAGATGAATAATGTTAGTTATAGCATTACAGCTAGTTGTAATGGAGTAATTAGTTGTGATATCCAGAAATAAAAATTACACTGCTTTGAGTTCCAGGACGGGTGCCAAAAAGGGGCTGTTAGTCACAGTGTGGAGGAGCAGTTACACAGTCCATTATCTCATGAACTGCAAGGCCCAGAAATGAATCCTGCACGTCACAGGAAAATTGAGACTCTGCATTTTTAGCAATAGACAGCTTTTCATTTTAGCCCTCAAACCAGATCTTTTCTCACTGTTGGAATGATGTGCCTTCCCCTTTGGAGAAAGGTATCCTCAGAGGCTCTCCTGGCTGAGCTTCGCTTTTCCTTTGGGCACGGTCCCAACTTTGCTCTCCTGTGGCAGATGAAGCTCACCCCTGGCATCCCCACCTGCTCCCTTCCTCCATCCTCACCAGTCTTGTGGAGAAGAAAAAAAAAAAAAAAAAGAAAGAAAAGCTCAAACTACATTAAATGCCAGCCTTTTTCTGTTTTTCCCTTATAGGGCAAGGATGCTGGGTGATGGTTTGGCTGCCTCCATCAACAGGTGCTGTGTCCTCGTGGGGTTGGGCAGCCCCTGCTGCTCCCTGGCTCAGTGCTCAGGGCCAAATGCTTCAATCATAGGATGATAGAATTTGTTTGGTTGGATGGGAGCTTAAAGCTCATCTTGTTCCAACCCCCCTGCCAGGGGTGGGACACCTTCCACCACACCAGGTTGCTCAGAGCCCTGGCCAATCCAGTCCCCTCTAGTCCAAACCAAGAGGGCAGGAGGCAGCAAAGAAGCTGCTGTTCAGCATCACAGTGAGAGAGCAAGAAGCTGTACAAAAGCAAAGAGTGATGTGACCAAAATTATTATTTGTTTTTTTAAATTAGGACAGCAGCCAGTTTTTACCATCTCATTGTTACTCCTTTACTTGCATGACAGACACAGAAGCAATTGCTTAACTTTGTAGGCATTTAAAAAAAATATTACTTTTAATGACTTCTATATTATGAAAGTTACTTTAAAACCATTTTCTGCTTCTTAGGTAGTGATAAAGAAATTAAATGCTTTTCCAGGTTGTGCTTATCCATTTCTCCTTCGTTTCCTCCGGCACCCTTTCTTTTCTTCCTCTTCTTGCAATGCCAAAAAGAAAAATAAAAGTGGGCCTGTGAAAGAGGAAAACTGGTAAAGAAAAGATAACTCTCTCTAGGGAAAACAGGCAGGAAAGAGAGAACAGAAGTTGTGATTTTTGAATTTTTTTTTTTTTTTAAAGAGAAATCACCAGGGATTGAAACAACTGAAACCTTTGCCTCCTTCTCACACACCCACACATCCCCTCAGCCCTTTTTCTTCCTGATCCTGGCTGACTTGCACCTCCTGGCAGGCACGTAGGTGCTTGTTTTGCTGCTGCTGCACAGGATGGAGTCGCCAGGAACGCTGTTCCCAGGGGATGTTTTGCGTAGGGATAACACGAGAAAAGCAAAGCCGTGCTCTGCCGGCCCTTTCCTTGCACACACAGTCATGCTCCTGCCACATCCTCCCTGTGTTTTATATCGGGAAAGACACCGCTTAACACACCTGGGGAAGTGCCTCCCCGCACGGCCCTGGCTCAGAGGCAGTGAAACTCCAGGCTGCACAGGCTCTCACACCTGTCTTTGGTGGCTGGCACTGAGCAAATGCTGCACCCAGCCAACAAATATTACAATGCCTTATTTTTCTAGCAATGATGCCTCTGGCGTGGCCCACAGAGGAAAAAGGTTAACTTTTTCTGGAATTCCCTGAACCTGCTTATCTGCTCCTTCTCCCCAGCCATCTGCCACTTTCAGACACCTGTTATAATATATCAGTTTGTCTTGTGGTGGTTCCTGGAGTCTATCAGCAACCCGAGCAATTAGTATTGTCAGCAAATCATTCATTAACTGAACTGTTCAGTTTCAGCTAACTTAAGACTAATTGTGTATTTAATTCCTATCTAGCGAGATCAAATCAATCAAAAAAAAGGACCATGGGTAAATATCAAAGATCAATAGGTAACAAATGAAAACCTTAATTAAAGTCTTATCTGAAGGCTAAAAAAAACCACCAACCAAATAAAGCAGAGGAGGTTATTTCATATCAGGTCATTCTGATTATCCTCCTGCTGTCTCCACAGTTAAACTCCAGCTACTCAAATACTTGGTGGAAAGGCTGGAGTACATTTTTGGCATCATGAGAGAGCTTCTCTCCGTCCCCACCTAGCAGAGACCCCATGCAGGCAGTTCAATGCCACTTCCAGGGTGAAGAGTGACCTCACAAAAATGGTATTTTCCTGCATGTTTTCCCCTGTGAATGGGGAGCTGCAGCTGCTCCCCTTACTGCCAAGGAGACAATTTTACTGCTGGTTGCTGTTGCTTGTGCAGAGGCATTGAGCTACTAAAGAGGGAGCAGGAGATTGTTCCCTCCTGTGTGTCATCAGCAGAGGTAAATAACATCTCTGCATCTCTGCTGTGCAAGACAGAGAGTAATTAGGGGGATTTGCAGAGGCCTTTGTGTTGATGAGCTGATGATCTGTCCCTGCCCTTGGAGGGAGGTTCAGGTCCTGTGTTGTCCCCAGTCCCTGCCATGGCTTTGGGCACTGTCAGGCCAACAAGAATGTGAGACAAGGAAAGCAAAAACACTACAGCTGATTTTAAACTGTGCTCAGGTACACAACCTTCAGCAAAACCAAGGCCAAAATAGATACATCAATAAGTTAAACTCTACTGAGGTCAAGAAAGAAAAAGAAAAAAAACCAGCAAACCAATAAATCAGTCTTATCAGATTGATGCACCTGATCTTGGTGAGATCCACAGGGCACGTTTTGCTGGCAGGGAAGATCACAGGGAGAAGGTCTGCAGTCACTACCAACTTCAGAATGCTGCCAAGAAACCTGAAACAGCAGAAGTGCCTCCCCAAGGCATGGCAGCCAGGCACTGCTGCCCTGCTCCAGGCTCTGAGCTAACACACCTGGAACAAGGAGGAGACCTCGGTGGGGAGCATAGACAGGAATGGGATGGACAGCAGAGATTCCTGTCAACTTTCCTACCCTCCTGCTCCCTTATTTCCTACCCTGTTTATGCCATCACCTGCCAGTCACTTCCCTCTGGCCGTTCCTCCCACCCAAGGGCTCCTTTCCCCACCTGGATTCTGGTTTCTGCATTAGCTCCTTCCTACATCAGTCACCACAAAAGTGCCTTGGTGCAGTGCTGGGTCTGCACAGAGGAGGTGTCACCCCTAAATGCAAGTGTCTCTAAACTGAAAAAGCACCTTTACATCCAAATCCTGAGCTGGACCCCTCACAACACACACATATTGATGGGATCTGCTGCCCTGTGCTCTTCAATCAGTGCAAATAAGCATCAGATTGGTTCCAGCAGCTGGGCTTCTCCAAAAAACAAACCCACCCAAGGCAATTTACTGTAATAGCTTCTAGTTTAGTACAAAGCTCTAAGTCAGCAGTTTATTTCTGGAAAAAATAAAAAATCAGTGACCTACCTACAAGTATGGTACAGTGAGAGCTTTCACCATGATGGAGTGTGCGTTCTTGAAGTGTGCTTTCCTGTTGATGCCATTTTTCTCCCAGAGCCAGGGAGGACACACCAGAATCTCTCTGATCAGAGCTGGTGGTGAGGCCAGCAGCGGGTGGCACCTCCAGAGGAGGTTGCAGAGCCTTTGAACCTTCCCCACCAAGCACAGTGTGCAAGTACCATGGCTTGGCTCAGGCTGAGACTGTCGGGCAGCAGCTTTGGCTCCAGGCACCCACCTGTTTCTCTGCTTGGCAATTGCTACAAAGCTGCCTTTTACACCGAGCTGTGCAGGACGTGGGAGCTGCTGGAGGAACTGCTGCAGCCTCTGCATTGGGAAGTGTCACATGGGTTACCCATAAGACAAGCAATTTCATTTCCTGCACATCCATGAGATATCCCAGCCCTTTGAGCATCCCCTGCCTTTCCCCCTCCAGATCCTGGATCTGATGCTCCTCACTGAGCCAGCCTGCAGCCCTATGCAGGTCTCCCTTTTTTTATGCTGCTTCCCACTGCACTGGGCTGGAAACTGCCAGCAGAGCAAAGGAGGGAGGGCAGAGGCATCAGCATCTTCTGCACATCTGTCCCACTGCCCAGCTCTCACCCAGCAGGTGAGGCTGAGGCCAAAAGACCTAATGAAGCAGAGAAGAACAGCCACACTCCTGACATAGAAGGCATGCCAAGCTTTCATCTTCTGAGAGGTTAAAAATAAACAGTTTAGCTTTCAGCAAAGTGGTCTGATTAGAGGCAAAGAAAACTACACTGATTTCCATGGAAATGGAATATTTTGTTACTGCTGCTTGATCTTGTTGAAACGTATTAAGAACACAAAAGAGTGCAATTTCAATATCTGGAGAGTGGTAGTATACTTTAAAAATTTAAATTAAATTGATTTCTTTTAAAAGAAAGCCGGCTGATTTTAGTTTCTTAATTAGTTCATTACCACTGCAAATGGAGCATGTTCTTATAAGCTTATAGAAGGATATTACAGAAACAGCTGCAACCCACAGCAGAAGAGATACAGATATAGGCAATATCTGTACATAAAAATCAGAGAGTTAAAGATCCTCTGAGGTTCTCTATCTCTTCTCTAAAACCAGCAAAGAATTGTTCATTAACTCCCAAGTCCTTCCAAATTTAAGCACAAATTTAAACATTACGAAACAGTTTCTATGGAAGAAGGATCCATCCCTAAATTCTGTTTGCTTTTTTTAGCTCGTGTAGGAATACTTCCTAAGAATGAGACCTGCCCACACATGCTCTGGAAGCAAAATAACACAATTAGAGTTCTCATCTCATTAGTGTAGCAGGTATCTCCGTGGGGAGGTTCCCTTGGAACGAGCTGTGTCCTATTTCAGTTTAACCCAGATAGTAACAAAACAATCACTCAAAATGGGGCAGCACTGCCATGACCTTCACAGTGATAAATACTAAACACAGGTGTGAAGGAAAGGCTGCTTCACTGGCACAGTTGCTCTCTTTGTAGACGTGCCCCAGGGTAGGACCACCTCCAACATTTCCTCACCCACTGCTGGGACTTTGTCACAGCACGGCCCAACTGAAATTTTCTATCAAACAAACGTTAAAAATATCCAAAATCTTTGTTCTTAGCTAAAATAACACCCTGTGACGGTAACAAGGAAAAAAATAATTCCTTTTCTTCTTCCATTTCCTCAAAGTGAACTTTCAACAGAAACAATAAACCCTTTAGGTTTTCATTTTGACAGTGTGACATTTTTTTGACATAAATTTTATATTATTGTAATTTTAGGTGACAGAGCGACTTGAGCTTCTAACCAAAAGGCTGCTGTGTTTTTATCTGTGTATTATGTTTTCCCACATGCTTGCAGCTGGCATGTGCTCCCCCTCCAGTAGTGATGACCCAGGAAAGAAAGCAGAGCCAGGAAAGATTTGCCCACAAACCACCACAGCCTTGACTGAGGACAGATTTCCAGTGCTGACAAGTCACATTAGATACTGGTCAGTATAAATATCATTGATACTGTTGCTCAAGGGGACCTTGCCTTTCCTTTTCTTTTTCCTTTTCCTCATGAAATCAGTCCTGCAGTTTCCCTTGCATTAGGCTGAAGACTCTGTTTGGCCAAGGCTTCCTATACATTTAATATGAAATATTGTCCATGGATACATTCAGGAGTGGATCCACAAGAGAGGCAGCTGCTGAAATACCTAATTTCCAGTGCCTGCTAATTTTCATAGCCCTGATGAAGGTGTTGGAGCTTTTTATTTGAATGTACAGGGGAAACCACAGAAGGCAGCTGCAACTGAGTAAGAAACACTGATGAGAAGAGTGGGATGTAAGTCCCATTCCTGGATGTAATTAGGTGTCTGTGGCTCATGAGAAATCAGAGCCTATTAACAGAGGAGCCTGGTGAGTGCAGGTGATGGGGGAATTGTTGGCAAACAACGACCTGGGTAAGAGTGTAGGTGCCCCATTATGGCCATTACACAATTCTTCCTTTTTTTGCTATTTTTCTTCTGCTTACAGACACCTTTCTTTTTGCCATTTCCTGATTCTCTCTTCTCAAATAGGTGAATATTACAGTTTTATAGGCTGGGTCAGCTAAAAGCTCCTCAGTGTTTGGTGCTTGCAGCCACACAGATTCGCTGTGCAGACTTAATTGCAGTAAGGACTGGCTTAAGAGCAGCAGATCAATGCCCTGGAGAGTTGTTAGGGTGAAATACAGAGATCTCTTCCACAGATAAAAGGAAGAACACCACCAATAATGACAGAAAAGGCACTCATCAGCTATATTTTCACTCATTGTGCTGCACCTAGTAAAAAAAAAAACCAAAAAAAAAGGTGTATTCAGTTCATCACTTTAGTAATTTTGCTTTTAACCATATCTGGTTTTGTATTCAATCAGCAGACCCTATTACATGAAGGATTTTTTTGGACACCCGGTGTTTTCCCTGCACACACAGCCTTCTGTTCCTGGCCAAATACATTTCTGCTTCACTGCCTGCAGGCAGATCACCCGAGGAGAGCAGAGCAGAGCAGAGCCTGCCAGCCCCACACCTCCCCAAACAAAGCATTAGCTATGCATCAGCAACTCTTACACACAGACCTTCTTCAGAGATCACTTTCCCCTGTGTGTCACCTGTACAGGCATGCTGGATTTACCTGCCTGCTCTGGCACTGCCCACTTCGTGCAGCTCAGTGTGTTGGTGGCTCCTGTGCAGCTTTTGCATTTCACAGCTCCTGTCCAGCTGAAGGGCACTGCCATTTGGATGGTGTTTAATAGGATCCTTCTTGCAGATTTGAACAGCTAGTGGGGAAAATTGTAATGAGGCTCTTAGGCATAACCCCCAGCACACACACACAGATTACCCAGCAAACCTCTTCTTTGCTATGTTGGTTTTCTTAAAAAGCTCAAACCCGTTTGAAATAAGCCTGTGCTTACTTCTTCTAAAGTAATGATAATTGATTCAGACCTTCTTGAAATGAAATTGTGCTCAATAAAAGTCGTGGCCTAGGGGAGAGCTGCACCTTCACTGTGCAGAGGAATCCAGCTTGCTTAGGAGCCTGTGAAAGCCACGGCTCTGCAGGTGGGAGGTTAATTTCCAGCAGCCTGATTCAGCAACAAAGCATTAAATATAAAATCCTCCTCAGACCTTTCACACACCAGCACCTGAGGAGCACTGAGAACAGATAAGCACCCTTATTTTAACAGAAATCTCAAATCCCACTGGTTTGCCCAAATCAGTCTCAGGTTTTCACTACAGCTATGTGCAGCACAGAGCTATTTATATATTTATTTAGAGGCAGGAGGAAAAGGGCTTCTCTAAACTGGAGAACAATGGGTGTGCCTTTTAGCTGACTCTCTCAAAAGCAGGAGCAAACTTGGCTTCCTATTTCTAACCATTCTCATAAGAAGGCAAGCTACAAATAAGTAGTATTTAGGTCAGCAGAATCGCATTTATGAGCCATAAATCAAATCCAGCAGGCCTTGAACACTTACTTGTAGTTCATAGAGCACAACTTTGAACATCCCGTGGATCCTGATGCCGAGCTGCTGGATTTTGTTTCCACGGCATTTAGGAGGCAAATCAACAAACCCCAGCAGCCCCAGAGGGGTCTGTCATCTGCCATGGTGATGTGCAAGGTGACACCTTCAACAGCAAGGATCACATGCAGCATTTTGTTCACAAAATCCCAGCTTTTTGTCAAATTAAATTTTGTTAAGCAGATGATAGCACTGAGTTGCTGCTGTATCCCCCCGTGTGCAGGACTCCTGGTCTTCTGCATGAAAGGCTGGCTTTGTGTCTTACATCCCAAAGTTCTGTCCTCATTACACACAGGCATTTTGCTGTCTGTATTGCCCTTCCCTTTGAATCCCTCAGTTCTCGTGCGTGATGCTTTGTGCCACTCGTGGAGTCTGATGAGCATCTTTTCAGTTAGGGCAAAGAATTCCCCTTCCTGCACCTCGTCTAGCTCTCAAAATAGAAAGAAAATTAGTTTCTACACGACTACAGAGTAGTGCCCATGTGTGGGAAATAGCAATTCCCATGAAAAAAAGAATGAGAAACCGGTCATGTTCCCTTTAAAGGGGGTGAAATGTTGGTCCTTTGGTTAACAGAGTACATGTGTTTGAAACTCATTACTGGTGTAGCCACTAAAATCAGCTTTCCAAAGGAGTCCACCAATATACAAATGCTCTCATTCAGCAGCAAATATTGCTCAAAAATGGGTCTGTGCTGACATCCATCACATTTGGCACAGTCAGCAGGCACTAGAGCTGCTCCCATCTGAAGGCAAACGTGCCCTGTAGATCTTTCCCTTTCACGCTGTTTCCCCCTCTGCACAGCACTGTTTGTGCCTGGGTTCCTCTCAGTGCAGGCTCTTGGCACTTTCAAGAGAACAGTAATTGCTACTTCAGTGATAGAGGGGGAAATAAAGGGGCACCCTGCCTCTTGTTTGCACAATTCTCTCCCTTTTAATGGAATGACGAGAGTGGATGCATTTCTGCCTTTGAAGGACAGGAGCTGCGAGCCTCTTCTGATGCAGTGAAGCTGTGTTGATGTGCCCAGCCCTCCTTCCCTGCTGGCTTTACATGGATCATGTCACTGCTGGCTGCTCCATGTGGGGAAGCAGCACAGCTCTGGGTGCAGGCAGGAAGGGCTGGGATTCCCTCCATCCCTGCAGCAGCAGTTCCTTGCTTTTCCAGCTGTTTGTTTACTGTTACAGGGGAAGGACAGGGCTGACTCTCAAACCATCTCACAGGAGAGCTTTCCTGTGTCTGCCTGACAATCAAAAGAGGGATTTGTAGCTGCCTGGGGTTGATGAGGATCCTGGGCTGTGGTGACAAGCAGCCTGGCTGAGATACAGATAAGAGAAACGTGCTTGTTTAGCCACCTGCGACTTGAAAGCTCCCAGCCTGTTGAGAAAGGGCAAGAGCACATCCAGCACTCTTCCAGCAGGGGCAAGATCCGCTTCAGAAGCACATGGGAAAGAGAGAAGTTTTGTTCTTGGGAGGTACCTGGAAATTTTACAAAGCTTCCCTGCTCTACACTGCCTAAAATATTCATGAGACACGTGAAGATCAAGTAACAGAGACACCGTGTGATGGAGAGACACAGAGATCACAGGTGATACCCCAATGTCAGGCAGGGCAGGCAGAGGAAAAACCACTCAGAAATCCAAATGAAAACATGTGGAAAATGGGCAGTCCTTGCAGCCATTTCTGTGCTGAAATGCACCAGTGGGGTCAGAAAGTATGAGCCTGTCCAGGAACCCTTTCCCCCCCACCATCTCACCAGCATCTTTAAAATAATGGAGAAAAAGGTAACAGACAAGCAAAAAAATTTAAAAGCCCTGCTATGCTCTGTGGGATAACGTCCAGGAAAACAGCAAAATGGGCCAACTGCAGATGGTAATTACAAAAAAGGACAATATCCTCCCCTTTTTCCTGTAAGCCTGCTCGTGGCTCACCAGCTGGAGCTGCAGAGGTTTGGGAGGGCAGAAAGTGATCCCCCATGAAGTCACTGCACCTGCCTTCTTGGAAGAGGAGAGTGGATTTCATCACACAGAGATAGAGGCAATTTTCTCTTCCCTCCATGCGGAATGTAGGCTCTTGCCTTAATAAATTACTGCCCTTCCTGATAACAGATCCAATAGAAGTTACACTGGATTTCTCACTGACAGTTTCAGGTCAAAGTTGTCTCACTAAGTTTCTGCTCTGGAAAATCTGTTATCAGCAAAGAAGACACCAGCCTCTCAGAGGAAGGTTCCTGGGATTCCTGCATCCCTCACAAGGCAGCTGCAAAATTGGGCTTGGCAAAGCTCTGTTTTCAGGCATTGCAGATAATCCTGCCGAGCCCTGGGTGAGGCTGCGTTTACGGGGGGGAGCTGGTGAAATGTGGGGAGCACACTGAAATATCCACTCTGCTGTCTGTAATTGCATGAGCAGCTTCTCAAAAGCTTGGGGAGACATATCCCAGGAAACCGGCTGTCTGAGGTTATGGAGATTGTAGGTATTTTCAGAAATCAGCACCACTGCCTGAAAACAGGGTGGAAAAACTCCCCCATGGAAACTAGAGGAGGCAAAGTCAGGAATGCTGGGACAGAGAGAAAATAGAGTGATGAGAAAGATGGATAAATGGTAGGGGAAGACTCCTTTCATAAAGCAATCTGTTGGGGAGAACATGAAAATTAAGTTGGCTCTTAGAAATGAGGAATCCCACCCAAAGCTGCTTTTCTGGGGAATGGGATTAGCTTGGCTTTGGTTCCCTATGCTTTTAAACACACAGGCAAAATAATTAAGCTATTTTCCTAATTGTTGAGGCTTTTCTCAGAGGCTCCCAAGACTTTCCAGGCTCTGCAGTGCTGGTCTGCTGTAGGGATTGCTCAATTAGCAGCAAGATATGGCAAGCAGTGAGATCTGGGACTCAGTGCCCTGGCCAAATAGAAATTCTGTCAGTTTATGGAACACTGACATAATTCTGCTGAGATGGAGCCAGACAAGGGATTTATTTTGCCTGTTCTGTACCTGCAGACTCACTTGGATTTTTCCAGAGGATAGGAACACAGTCTTTGCTTGCTCTGTACCACAAGCCCTCCTGCAGTGCTGCTCTGTGCTCTGCTCTGCAGGGACCATATTTCATGGGTCCCTATGTGAAATTACATCTCAACCTGGAGATAGGAGGGCACACTCAGCCAGCTCATGGGTCAACAACTTCCAGCTCCTCTGATGGAATAACAAAAACTAGCCTGGCCCCATCTGTAGGTTTACAGTCTGTTCAGAATCCCAAAAACTTGTGTTTGGGGCACCACCAGTCTCTTCCTGGCACTTACAGTTGTACATCTCAGTACACAAAAGGCATCTGATTTTTCACTGGTGTGACCTCAAACTGTAAAAAACGGCTGAGAGTGAGCTCTCAGAGCTTCCAGGGCTTGTTCAAACATTCCAGCCTTGAAATTACATAAAGAAGGGGAAACAAAAAACAATTAAACCCTCTTTAGCTTCATTGTAAGCTTTTGCATTTTCCTACTCAGAAGTTCAGTCAAGCGAGCAGCGCAAAACAACCACAGATCTGATAGAGCAAATAATGCCATATTCCTGTGGCAAGATGCAAACCTCCCCCTCCCTCCCCTGCTCCCAGCTTTGACTGCCCTCTGACTCCCAGACATTTAATTTTTCAACAGCACACTCAACTTCTGGACTCCAGAAATATTCAATGCACCCTCACTAGCGGGGATCTTTATTTTTGTGAGGCACCAGACCATCCCTGCTGAGCCCTGCTCCCCCTCCTTACTCCTCCGAAATGGCACGACGACCTGAAGCAAGCATTTGGAATTGAAATTTCTGCTGGAACAGTAGACTTGCTACAAGATAAATACTGAGGGATGGAGGGTGTTAGACAGCTACAGGCATCGCTGCAAGCCCTTCTGATAACAACAGATTCAGACCAGTGTATGGTGTCTTGCACACGTGTCTGTATTAATAGCTTGGATCTCTTCTGGGAGTTGGCAGAGATCTAAAGTTGTATTAATGTCTTTTTCTTGCCTCCTCGATAAAAAAAACCCACCCAACTACCTTTAAAGTGAGGTCCTAAGCTGTCATGAATTCTCACTAGACATGCTGTAATTGCTATTCCAAAAAGAGCAAAGTGCAGAGACAACAACTGCAGAAATAGAAAAGTGAAGCAGTTCTGAAGATTTAAAGCAGCCAATACCTGTATTTTATTCTTTCCCTTCCAGATGGTTCGTGTCTGAATGGCTTTCTGCTACTATTTTAAAAAGAAATTTTTTTTGGATCCGAGTAAATTAATGATTTTTTTATGGCATGATGTGATGAAATCTGAACTGACGTTACATTCCACTAATGTACAGCTCCCTTGAGCCAGTATCAATTTTGTCTCTGATGGCTTTGCAAGGGCAGAGGTCAGCTGAGGGGCTCTGCCCTTAGCTCTGTCACAGCCTCTTGAGTTTCCAGGACACTTATAAATAAATCAGACATTCACATTTCAAGCAGGGAGTCGGATTCTGAAGAGTAGCTCCTGACCCATGAAAAGCAATTTTTACTTGAATGATACTTCAATCAAAACTGATCAAGGGTGACCTGACCTGGTCCTTGAATATGAGTAGCTATAAAATCTGTCGAGGGTGCAGTGGGTGTTTCTCAGAGTCTGAAGGCACTGCAGACTGTGCAACTCCTAGCCCAGGGCTCGTTCAGCCCTTGCTCCTGCCACCTTGGGGCCTTTTGGGACTGTGTGCCATGGGCCAGAGGGACACCTCTTCCAGCACAGTGCCCTGCCATAAGGACACTGTTTAGGGGACCCCACATCCCACAGGGCTCATCTCAGCTGCTGACCCTCTCTCCCTGCTCTTGGGGTGACATTGCCAACCTGCAGAATTAGGGTCTCCCTTCCCTGCTGGACTCCTTCTCCCATTTTGGGGCTACAACTTGGGACCTCCTGGAATAGAGTTTGCAGCTGTGCCAAACCCTCCCGGGCCCCAAGAGGGAGGATGTGCTTCCCTGAGCCCTCCCAGGGACACTTTTAGCACATTATTGTTACCACAGGACCAGGCTAAAGCAGCTTCCCTGGAAGGATGTCAGCCCAGGACCAAAACCCATAAATGGATTTCTGTGAGTTGTTTGGATGAATGCAATTGGTTGTTGTCTTCAGCAATGTGGATTTAGAATTGTTGGATTGTTGTACTAGGTAGGAAAACCTCCTGTTTTACAAACACGGGACAGATTAATCTGTAAAAATCTGTAATTATTATTATTATTATTATTATGCTTTACTGAGTCTGTTTGGGCTCCCACACTTCCCCATACCCTTAGCTGAACCCACCCAAATTCTATTATCTGATGTGGTTTTCCCACAGAGCACATTGTAGTCCATCCCTAATAATGCCCAGGCTCCACAGGCATTTCCCCTTTTCATTTTTCCCGGCTGAAGCCTCCTTACTTCTGCCTGTGATGAAGCAAAAATCATCCTCAGGAGGCAGGGTTCAGAAAGGGCAGGGGAAAATGCAGATTTGCTCTTTAGCTTGGCTGTCACCAGTGCCACCAGCCCCCCAAATCCCCCCCTTCCTGTGCAGCTGACAGTTCCTTCCCACATCGCTCTGTGTTTGTGTAGGGTTAAATCAGCGTGTGCACGAAGCTCATCAAGGGCTTGCCAGCAGTTACAGGTGCAAAATAGTGCATTTCACACCCAGAGTGACCCCAGCAGGGTCACTGGAGTTACATTTGCACAGGAGCAGGCTGGGGAGCCATCCCATCCTGCTTCCTGCCCCAAAACAACGAGGCTGGAACCTGCTGCTAATCAACACATGGTTCACCAGAACCACGAGGTCCAGGAGGGGCTGCTGGCCCTGGAGAGTAGGGAGAAAAATCCAGCAATAAAGTCTGCATTTTCCTAGTTTCTTCTCCCCTCCTCTGTAATTACTCAGCTCTAAAATGTCATGGAAACAACTTTTTATCCCTTTTTTTTCCTCCTTTTTCCACAGCCATACTTACTAGGTAATACTTCAGCTTCAAATGTCTTATCTCACAAAGAAGAATGGAGCAGTGGGGCTGACCTTGACCTTAAGCTTAAACAATCCTAAATTTAAATGCCAGATCTCTAAGAGGCCCCAGCCACATCACTCAGACTCTGGGAAGTTAAAAGGAAAAACCAGCAACTTTCTACTTCTCTTGCAAACTGTGGGGATTAAGATACTATGGATTATGAGTTTCTCAGCTCTTCAGTAATGTCTTCCTTCATCAGCAAGATCTGGCAAGATTAGGTGATTAATTTAGTTGCTGATGTGAGAAATGTTTGAGTTCAGAGGATTTTTCTTGTCCTTACCTGAACTCTCCCTGAAGAGGAATTTTTCAACTGAGTAACGATTCACTCCATTCCAAGTTATAGGTCTCAAGGGAAGGATATTTAGAGTTTTAATTCTCAACAGTCACATCTAATTCCTCAGTGAAAGATGCTATGACACCAAAAGAATGAAACTGGTTACTTAGATGGAAAACAAGCTTAAAATCTGCCATAAAGAACAGCTAAAAAAAGGTGGTTAAAGCGCCAACATAAAAGAAAAATATAGTAGACACATAAAGCAGAAACAAACCCAGCAGCTGAGAAAAGGGAAGGAAAAAAAAAAAAACCCATAAAGTCACAGATCTGTGGGATTCATTTCTCTGATAGATTTTCCATTTAATTTTGGGTCAGATGGCTTGCATCAGGCTTGTTTCTCTTGGTCCCTGAGAGCCTTGAGTTACAAGGCTGGGTAATGATCTCCAGCCCTCGAGGGGCATCAGCAGAGCCATGAGAGCCCTCCTTGGGGAAGCACCATGGTTTCCATCACCAGCTTGACTGCTTCCAATCTGCAGAGCTCACTCAAAACCAGAGACCTGGAAGCTCTCGGGGGGTACTTGGCAGCCTCTTCCAAACTCTAGCCTTGTTCAACTCGAGGACACTTCCTTTATGGGATTTTTTTAATGGAATTTCCCGTGGAAACTCTAACTGCAGGTAACAGCCTGAAAGCCACGGAGGAAGTTTGAAACCACATAAAATATCTTTCTCCCATGCCATGATTGAGCATCTGCACTGAGCAGGAAACTAACGATCCTTCTCGAGGAATAGCTTCTCTGGAGGGGAAGTAATTAGTCATACTCTCTAATATTGCAAATGTAATGACTTTGATAAGAAACTGAATATAGAAATACTGCTCCAGAGCAGTTCCCTGTAATATCCCAAGATACTGAACTGGCCCTGGGTGTTTCTTGGCTTTTTAGCCTGTGTGTAAAGGATGAACCACCTGGAAATGCCACCAAGCAGGCAGCAGGTATTTTCCTGTATGGCCAGCAGTGCTCTGTGGGATGCAGAGGGACCTGGCAGAGGTGGCCACTTCCCATGTGCTGCTGCTCCCTCCTCCAGCACTGTCCACAACGTCTTTTCCAAGCACACTCCTGGAAAGCACCCACAAATCAATTTTACCCAATGCTGGTGAAATTTATGGAATCACCTCTGTGATGTTGGGAGGCCAGCACTGTTTCAAAGCAGATTTGGGCATCCAAGGGCTTGTTTGGGTGCCAAGCACCCATTTGGTGGAAGGATCTCGGTGCCTGTAGCTGTGAGCACAACGACGGCCCCAGGTGATCCCAAGGCTCCAGAGGATCCCAGACGTGGGCACAGTGTCACTGGGGAGTTCTCAGCGAGCAGGGGCACAGCTGGGTGGGTGAGCTGCTCTCATAAGAAACCCTGGGCCCTTTTTGCATTGCTCCTCTCTGAGTAAGACTGCACTCGATCCCAGACTCGCTCTGCAAAGGTGAACCACGCTCCCATTCCTGCTCTATTGTTGCCAGAGCTCATTTTCCCTATTGTTCTCCTCTAGATCAGGGTAATTCATTCAGAAATGAAATCCAGCCCTATACAATGGCCTTGGCAAAACTAAATGCAGTTGAAGAGAGCATGGGGGATGACAATCCTTCTAAAAAGAGGGAATTTCACTCTAACTTCTTTTGGCCGTGTTTCATAATTCATCTTCAAGGGAGCTCTTTAGAAACACAGTCTCTGTGCTTTACTCCACCTTAATTATAAAAAAAATATGCAAACCTTTTTATTTATTGCTTCCTTTTCCTTGCTTATTTTTCTCCAATTGTTAATAATTTTAATTAACACCAGAATTTCTCAGCAGCATGTCATCTCCTTTTTCATTACAAGTGTTAATTGCGGACTCCAATAAAAGGTGAAGAAGAAATTGAGGTAAACATCAAAAGAAGCTCAGCACTGCTGGATGTGCAGAAGAACAATTACTTGCACAGTTGTTTTATTAGGGCTTTGGTTGATTAATAGGAAAGCTTTAAACCTACTTTTGTGTATTCTTCTACCTCTGTATATTTTTAACACCATATATACACATCAAGCTCTTTTTTTCTTTCCCAAAGAAATACTTGTTTATTTAGATGCATCTCGTTCAGGACAGCTCACAGATCTGAAGCACGCTCAGAGCCTAAGATCTGATCTATATTTTTATTTCCAGTTCTTATTTTGAGAGAGTCTATCAGTAACTGGAATTACTCACACCAAATATTGAGGGCTTCTGAAGTCTTGACCTAACGAGGGTCAGAGTACATCTCCATGTGCAGCAACACTTTCCACCTAAACAAAGGGCACCTTGGATGAGGAAAGGAGTCAGGTGGTGCCTCTAAAGGCCAGTCCTATCCTATTTCCCATCAATTTAGAATCAGAGGGTGGTATGTGTTGGGAGAAACCTCCAGGATAACAGGTTCAGCCCCTCTGCCATGGGCAGGGACACCTCCTGCTAGATCAGGTTGCTCAGAGCCCTGTCCAGCCTGGCCTTCCATAGCACTGAGTCAGAGGCCAATAGAAGCAGGCAAAACAGAAATCCCTGAGGCTTCCCAGGACACAGGAAGGTTGTGGGTAGGTGCTCACAGCAAAGAGAGGCATCTGAGCACTCGGTGCAGGGGCAAGGTGTTCCCCAGGGCTGAGGAGAGGGCAGGGGCAGCTCCAGTGCTGTGTTCTGCCCAGGAATTGAACAGCTGCACTCCCTGAAAGCTTCACCAGCAAGGGGGAGAAGGAGGCTGCCCCTTGTTGCAGCTGCAGCTGAACCCTCAGGTGGGTGTGGAGGCACGTGTGAGCCCTCCTGGCTCCGTCCTGTGCACGGGCACAGAGATGTCAGCATGGCAGGAAAGTGGAGCTGACAGCTGGAGATGCAGATCTCTAATTCTCCCAGCTTCACCTGCCAGAGCTTGTGAGTCAGAACATCCCATCCTCGTCCTCGAGTCACGCCAGAAACACCACCACAGCAAAGCTTGGCTGCTGGTCTGACCTGCCTTCGGGGTGCAGACTGTTCCTGATGCCCCCCTTCCCTGCTCTCCCCCAGAGCTCAAAGCTCTCTGGCTGCATTCCAGGCAGGAGAGGCACTCCTGGACAAGCAGCTCTCCTGGACAAGCAGCTCTCCACCCCACCAGTGCTGCTCAGGATCCATTTGACATGTGCTGCCTGAGCCCTTGGTGCCCTGTTGGATTCAGATGGGATTTTCCCAGCCCTGGGGATACGCATCCTTTAACACCTGGAATTTTCCTGTGTTGCAGATTCAGACTTAGGCTACAGGGAAGGGACTTGTCACTCTAGGTGCCTTTTCATCACTGAATCTCCCCTAAAAATTCATCCCTTCCCATCTTCCAGGTTAAGTCTCTTAATAATTTGTATATATTCTCTGTTCCTTCTGTGGTTGTTTCTGGTACATCCTGATTTGTGTTATTCAACGTCAATATCAACTTGGTTTTTGTTAAGTTTTTGCCTCATTAATGAAGGTTTTTAATTAAAGAAAGAAAAAGTGAACTAAAGGCTACTTTTATCCAGCCTCACTTCCCAGCCCAGCACAACTCTCCATCCCAAAAAGAAACAGTGCAATCCTCTGCTGGGGAATCCCTCAGGAAAGGCTCACTTGATTTAACCACGACATTTCCCAAGCCTTTCCAATTTAAGCCCTCAGAAGGAGCCTCAGGAGGGACACTGCAGCCTCAATGCTTCATTTTCCTGGAGTCCTCCCTGCCCATTAGAGTTCACTTCATGTTGGCTTGGTCCCTGATTCCCCCTTCACGGTCACACCCACTCCTTTTTGCAGAACAAAATCAGATTTTTGGGTTTTTTCTCTGGATGGGCACAGAGGGTCTGTACAGGATCAGGTGCCACTCAGAGCATGACGATGAAATTCCCTGTTTTGCTTGCCCTTCTTTCACCTTGCACTTTGACTTCTCAAGTTTTCCCTTTTGTTGCTTCCCCAATTTCCCTGCCAGCCTTCCCCAGCTCCCAGCACTTGCTCTGTCTTTCAGCTCTTGTGTACTCCCCTGTGAAATGCTGCTCTCCTCTCTTGTGGGTTTTCTTCTTCTGCAGGGTTTCTTTTCTTTTTTTTTTCTCTTTCTAATTTCCATTTTTCCAAAAGGAAAGAGGACCTGTTCTACTTTAATTACTGCTGCAGTTAGCATCCTCCAGCCTTCTACTAAGCCCTTTCATTTTCACTGCTTCCTCCCAGTGGACCTGGCCCACTCAATTTCATAATTCCCTAAAATTTACTTTCCTAAATGTAGCTCTCTGTGCATAATTCATCCATAAATTGGATTTGTTTCCTACTGGGATAATCAAACCATCTTCATAGCATTTTATTTTTCCCACTTGTTGTTATTCTTTCCTTCCAGGTAATTATACACAAAAAGTTCCATATTTGGGGCAGGAAAGCAGGAGAAAGCAGATCATGCTTCAAAATCCACATTGCCCTCTCCCTACTGAGACTTCCCCCTCTTCCCATAACCAAATACATTCATTTAATTCAACAGGGCTGACATTTCTAAGCAGAAAAAAGTGGACATTGCTTCATGGTAAAATGTGAGTTAGGCAGAGCCAGATCTTGAACTGATGTAAATCAGAACAGACCTATTGTCTTCAGAGAAAGTGCATCATTTTCTAAGGAAAAAAAACCAAATTTTTGGAGCTGTACAGACACAGCACAGCTGAGAATCAGGACTACCTTTAAATCAGTTGGGGGTTTTTTCTTGTTTTTCTTTCTCTTAAAATTGCGAGCTGACTGACTTAGCACATTATTTTTTGAGCCATTAATAGCGTGGAGTCTAATTTGGAAGCAAAGCTAACGCCCAGGAAAACCAAGCAGCACAGATGACAAAATTATCACACCTTCCCTGGTACTGGCAAGGAGAAGGAGGGCTGAAGGCTTGCACATGTGGCTTATTCTCATTAGTGTGAAAACTAGTGTGCTTTGGGGGGGGAAAAATGTGTTTTATTATTCAAATAGGATTCCTTTTCCGTATCAATTTGTGACATGACATCCATTTTTGTGAGTCTCTTCTGTCAGGAGGGAAACGTGCTCACACGTATCTTCAATATGGGTTTATTTGTCAAATTATCACAGGACAAACAGTGATGAATAACATCCATACAAATGTGGTGCCTTTATATGTGCTTACTTCACAGCCAGTGAGAAAAGAGGGAAAACCAACCCAAACAGACAGAAAACACACAGAGCATGACTGTTTGTAACATAAATGCAAAGAGCCTGATGCAGCAGAGACATATCCCCGGGCTCCTTGCTGCTCCTATAACACAAATAAGAAATATATAAAACACCTCATAAACCAGCTTGTTGGATTTTATTGCGAGAAATCCATCAGCCGTCACATTACCATGCAAATCCTCTTATTGCATTGTCTGACAACAGCAATTCAAATAAGAAAAAAAAAATATATATATATAAAAAACCTTAACAACCTGGGAATAAATTCTCTCTTTCATGCTTGCCAGCAGCTCCCATTAACAGTAGTAGGAGTTTCTCTGCAGGGGCTTGTCAAGGTGAGAATAGACTGCCCACCCTTCTCCCCTGTTCAGAGGCTGAGTGCTGAATTGCTGCATATATGGCTTTTTTTTTTCATGGAGAGATCAAAGAAGAAAGCCAGGAATAAAACATATTAAAAAAAAACCCCAAACAACCCAAGAACCAAGACAGTTCCAAAGGGGAAAGGTAGAGTGTTACATATCCTTTTACTCTTTGACATCCTCAAGGATTAGTGAGACAAAACCCTCCCACGCTTCTCTGCAGCTCTCAGGAAGTGCCCATCTGCCCACATCTGGGCAGAGCTGCAGCTTGAGAGAGGAATATGCCAGAAAATATGACAAAACTCTGTTCATTCTTCTCCACAGAAAATGTAATTTCCTCAAAAATGTAATTTCTGGATGAAAAATTGCAAATCCTTTCCTCCAGTACAAACTTGCATGAAACAGATTTCTTCCAAGTTCTGTACTTAAATCAGAATCAGTCAACACCAAGAGGCAAAGGTTGGCTGTGGTCTTTCCTCCCTGTTTTATCCAGAAGTCTTCATGGGAGCAAAGAATCCATGGCAACTTTAAACCCCATCACTTAAATATTAGATGAAACACCAACTCTAGAGGTCCTCTGCCTTCTTTTTAAAAAAGGTTATATTCTTTTTCATGTTTTAGAGTTTTCCTCTGCTCTGCCACTACTTGAGGGACATGAAAGGAGATGGACAAATTTCAGCCTTAGGGAAGCAGCTTTTAATTTCACTTAATCTCATTTTCCAAGGTGATGGGAAGAGTCAATCCTACACTGCTTCCCCCTTTCCATGCCATAAAAGCAGCTAAAAGGTGGGGTTTGTTTCCAGAAATACAGCTTCTGGTGCTAACTAAAGGGAAATAGTGGAGGGAAAACACCTTGCTGTGCCCCTGGACAGCAGAGACAGTGCAGGGAGGCTTGGCTGTCAGGTGCTCTGCAAGGTCGAGCTGCATTTGGAATTTATCCTTCCAGCAGAGCTGAGAAGATAAAAGACAAAGTTAAAGTGTGGCACAAGAGATAAGAAAGTTAAATGGTGCATAAACAAATCTGATGCTGTGTTTGACCTGTGGGGGAAGGGAAGAGCTGGGCACACTGTAGGCTGTGCATCTTCCAGGAGACAAATGGATGGATGATTGGAACCTTGTTCATAGACTTCACAGGCTTCTGCCATTCACTAAATGTGAGGTAATAAACCTTATTGGATCTCATATTTTGTGGGAAATGACTCTTTCATAACTTTGTCCCCTTAATGGGTACTCATTTAGGAAAGCACTATATAAGTTTTATTGCATCAAAAGGAATAAAGGGTTTTAAATGAATTCTAATGCTCTCTCAAAGTGCTGGAGTTGGGAACTTCAAGCTAAATTCACAGTCAGAAGCAGGATCTTCCATAAGCTTTTTAATGTACAGAAGGAAAAGTGTGGGGATCCAAGTATTTTATTCTACAAGCCTTAAGTCTCGTTTCTCTTTTGATTTTTACAGGTAGCCTCTTTCACCTCTCCTCAGTTTTCCTCATCTTTCAAGTGTCTCTTCAGTCTCCTTACTCTTCTCCTTTTCCCCCACTCCTCTTCCCTTCTGGACAGCACACCTGTTCCCTCAACAAACACGGAGTTTTCTTCTCTGCCTAGTTCAGAGTTGCCTCCTGGAGCTTTCTGTGTCTGTATTTTTAAGCACTGTCCCCCCCTCCCCCAAGCCTTTTATTGACACATCTGGGAATCATAAAATAAGACAGCCTCATTTTCTGGCATTATTGTTCCTGAACAGTAGAAATGCCATAAAGGCAAGGAAAACCTTCTTGCTCCCCTGCTTTCTGAGGCTCACAGCCCTGGAGCAAGTCAATCTCACAAAGACTTCCCACAGTTCTGAAGGCATGAGCTGCTCTAATGCTGCTGACTGCAAGGGCACTCCTGGCACCCAGCATTTATTTGCTTGTTTGTTACAACCTCACTTTTTGTGTTTATTTCACACAGAGAGCTGCTTTCTACACATCCATCCCCACCACGCCTGGGACATCAGGAAAACCCAGGTACCAGCATGACTGCACCTGCTCCTGACAGTGCATGCTCCTCTTGACTGTCCCCTTTCCTGTTTCTAACCTGGTGCTATTTGGAATTTATTCCACATTTCTTCTGCAAGTTTTCCTGCAGAAAATTCAGTCATGGTGACAACAGCCCCAGCTCCCTGGTATGCACACCCCTAACCTCTGGGAGCAGACCATGGGAGATGAATCAGCCAGTACTTCTGGGAAGCACTGTCTAGGATGATGCACAGTTGTGGAAAGAACAGTCTTTCCACTAATTTCAATTTCTCAGGCCTGGAGTGTAATGTGTGACATGAATTAATCAGATGTGAGCATGCCCAGCTCCTTGTAGGAGTGAGACTGGCTGTAGTAAAATCTCTGAACATGCACAGCATCCCTGGGATTTAATCACACAAATGGCATTTTTCTGTTTTCAGTCAGGGGAAGGCACCCAGAGCAGCTGAGCTGGTAAGGTGCAGGCAGTCACCGTGGGTTAGACCAGCCCTGTCTGCCAGCTGAGCTGCTCTCAGTTCACTCCGTGGTGGAATAAAACAACTTGGCTTAAGCCACTGTCAAACACAAGTTCTCAGCACACACCTCTCCCTGCATTTATAAACTTCCCAGCTGAGCTGGTTTAAGTGGCTCACACAGGCAGTGAGAAATCAGCCTCCAGCTCATGATGGAACCGCTGATTTCTGTTCTTATTCAAACCTTTTAATTCCAATTCTGTAATAAACTTCCCTTTCAATGACTCCAGGAATGATTTGCTTTGTCTCACATATCTCAGCATCTAAAGTAGCTTTGACAGGAGCATACCTAGAGCTTCTGAGATAAATATATAATAAATCTAATGTTGTCAAGCATGGTGGCATTTTTTATTTTATTTTCAAAGAGAATTTAATCTAACTTCCCAGGGGATTCTTCTCTTGTGTCATAACAAAGTCTGGCTTGTAATGGATTTCCCATTTTTCTTTCTATCTTGTATAATGACAAAATTGCTGCACAGAGAAGCAGTGTTCTATAATATGTCACAGAACACAAGCAGGAGGTGACAGTCATCTTCTAAAGGCTAGGCTCAGCCCAGGCCCTGATTTCTGGAATCACAGGCACTAAACTATTTAATGTGGCCTCACAATCAGTTTCCAGCCAGGCTTGAAGTACAGAGAAAGTCCATGTGTAACGTGAATCACCCCCAAACTAAACAGAGAATGCGGGGGGAGTGATAAAAAACCCCAAATCAATAAATAGCACTTAAAGGGCAAACTTTCAACTGATGCAATATTGATATAAAACAATATAACTATAAATAACACTAAAATAACATAAATTTAATAATAACCAGTCAAGAATCTGGTTCATACATATCCATCTCTACATGTCATCCTAAGTAAAAACCTTTCAATATTAAATTTATGGCAAGTAATGGGATGTAATGGCATTCATATATCCTTTGGGGAAAAATGCCTCTATTACATTGCATTATAAACCCTTATGTATCAAAGGACTAAAAGCCACTACTCTTTTCAAGGCCACAATTTTCTTCAACAAATTTTAGAATCCTTTCATTGTTACTGAGCATCCTCATAAAAGACTAATATTTTCAACTGTGCTTTGGATGATTCTGTTTTGCTTGCTTGAAAATTGCATTGCTGGCAGAAAGCAGAGCCGGTGCTCTGTGTGCACAGTCACATTTGCCACTCAAAAAGAGAATTAAAGGCATTTTTTCAGGGATGTTTTACATTGCAGACCTCGGGCAAGAAGTTGAGAGCACAGTAATTAGCTGGTGAGCAGCCTTGAGCTTACAGGTAAGTTGTGTTCTGTAACATTTATTGTAGTGCAAAGGCGTCGTGGGAGCCCGGGGGGAATTGTGCTGCTCACATTTCCCTGTGCAATTACACAAATGCTGATTCAGACTTTCTGTTTAGGGGAGGTCATTCCCTGTCAAGCCTGGTCAAGACCTGGGGTCCCTCACCTGTCACACCCAGAGGCTGCTGTCCTTTCTCCCCTCTTCACGTTGATGTTACCTGCTGGTCTTTCCGCAGCTGATCCCAAAGCAGGAGGCTGGCACCATTGTTTCCTTCCAACACGAGGAGAGGCTGAGCCAGAAGCAGTCGAGTGCCCAAACTCTGCCTCGTGCTGATGACTGAAGGACAGGCAGAGCTCAAGTCCCTCAAAGACTCAGACATCTGTGCCAATAGCAACAGAGACTTTCTCCGTAGGCTTTGGCAGCCATGCCCCAAACATCGTGCTCTAGAAATTTCTAGCTCATGGATCCCATTAATCACATCTTATTCCTTCCTTAGCTTGGCTGTGGCACAGCTTCCCTCTCCTCTGCAGGCTTCAGTCCTTCCAAGCCAGCACAGAAACTCAGGGATGCCTCGGGGGTGCCCCAGCTTTGCAGCTCTCCCCAGAATTCCACCATGAGGTGGATGGTGCCGAGGCCCATCAGCTTCACAGCTGAGCTGCTCTTGAGCTGTGGCAGGGAGGGCAGGAGAGGGAGTTGTGTAATTGTCCTGAAAGCCTGCCAAGCAGCTCGTTTGCAGAATTAAACAGTCTGTAGTATAATTAACACAGGGAAAACTGTGTGGCCTTTTATTACAGGCCACACAAAGTAGCTCATTTCCTCATCCTGACATGACTGGAGGAATGGGATCGTGTGTATGGGTCACTGACCAAATGCCCCTGGACGCTGCTCCATGGCTCCTGCAGTTCAGGAGTGTTTGTGTTGCTTATAGAGGTGCCCAAAGCCTGGGCAGGTGACTCATGGGGCTCTGAAATGAAAAGGAGGATCTAGGATTTCAAAGCTGGCCACTGCAAGACCCAACTCCAACATAACTCGGTGCCATCAACCTGATTTAAAAGCCCAGCCTCCCTTTTAACTGTACCTTCCAAGATCTTCCCCATTTCACCACTTGAGCAATCAATGACAACAGCCCTGGGCCAGGTTCAGAAGATTTTGGTTTTCAGTGTCCCCTTCAGGGATGTTTGATTTTTGTTCTGTACCAAGGCACACTGAGTCCTGTTGGGAATCCAACCATCCCAATGGTTTCTCATTCCCAGCTGCTAGAAGATCTGATATAAAAGGTAAGGGGGAAGTTTCCACAGCCCCCAGTGAGTGCTGGGCCACTGTCTGAGCTCCTCCACACCCACCACTCCTCCTCAGAGAAGATCCATCTGCTGGAAGGAGGAGGAGGGGAAGCTGGTGTTGTGGAAAAGACCTCCCACCAACGTGACCGTGCTCCACAACAGTGCTGTAAACACAACTGTTTCTCTCTGTGCAGCCTCAATTTCACCATTACTTTTTCCTTTCCTTTACTTTTACCTTTTACCCTTTACTTTTTCCTGCTGCTCCTCTTGTGTGTCCTTGCTAGTTGCTCACCTCCCTTTGCTGGGCAGCCAGCAGGGAAGAAGCTCCTCTTGCCAGGGGCTGCTGGACGATGCTGCATGAGGAGTTTCAAGCCCCCCTCCTCCCACCTCTCCCCACCCCCACACACCACTTTCTCTTTTTATTTTGGAGAGGATGGAATATCACAGGATAAAGAGACTGCAGCTGTGTTGGGGAAAAAAACCCCACAGTCACGCCTCAGCAATTTATGGACAATTTCCCATTAATAAGAGATAATGGAGTGCAGTTCAATGGATTTGCGATTGTACACTCGCTCTTGGAGCATATGGAGGGGGATCTGACAGCAGTTTGCTCCTCTCAGCAGTGGCATTACCATGGTTCTGTACATCCCATTGTACTCAGGGAGATTTGGAGAGTTTGAAATGCTTTAACAGCCTCTCAGGAAAAGCATGGGTGTACCGAGTTATTGAAATGACCTCAAATGCTGTCACTGCAAGGGAAGCATCTGACACAAATTAACCATAGAAGCATGGGTGTGCAGAGCCCCCAGCTCATCGGTTTGCATGGGGGCTTTGTCCTGTGCCTCGTCACCGGGTGCCTGAGTCCCTGTTTGCAGTCCTGTAGAACCAGGGACCAAAGCTGCCAGATAAATCTGCTCACCTGGGGAAGAGGTTACTCCTCTTCAGAGTTTCTCTGCACTTGCATATGCAGTCCTGGAGAGTCACATTGGTTAATGGTGCAGACAGTTCCTCTCAATTTCAATTTGTTGTCCTCCAGTATAATTGACTCCCTCTTAATACCTTATGAGCAAGGGCAGCCAGAAGTGCACCTTCCCCATTACTCACATTCCACAGCTCCAGCTTAAAAGTGACTTTTCCATCACTAAGGCTAAAGACAAGCAGAAAATTTTCCGTTTAAAATTCACGTCTCCAGATCTCCTCTCATTCTGCAGCACTGTGCTGTTTTGGAGATAATAGAGCTTGAGTTCCCAATGAAGACGTATCATCAGTTATTTTGCAAGGGTGTGATTATACCTGGTGTTTTCTTCTAGTCTCTCACTGTACTAACATTTTGTTTGCTGCAGCTACATGATTGCTAAAGCATTTTGAGCATCGCTCTGAAGTGACAGCACTGAAGACCTACGTACAGTTTTTTTTTTGCTACATACTGATAAAGCACTTGCTCACAGAGACAAGGGTGCATCACAGAGAATGCTGCTATCCAAAAGAAATGGGCTCCTGCTTTCCCCCCAGCCTGGACTAATTGCATTGACAGATTCCAGCTCACCCATTACATTTTTAATGAACTGTAAGAAATGAGTTTCAAGTCACAAGCTTCCATAGTGAATCTACATTTTGCCAAAGTTTCCAGGCTGGAGTCTTTGCCAAATTCTTTAGAGTCAGTTACTAATTTCTAGCTCTACATATATGTATAAATAGATATATGGGGGGAAAGAAAGCATGGGTACACCAGCACTGGGGAAATGCAGCAGCTCCCTAAAGGATTTCATTAAGAAACAAATCACAGACAGCCAAAGCAGCACCTTTCCAGATCCAGGTGTAAGAGGAGGCCCACGAATTCAGCACACATTGATGCAAACCTTTAATCTGAAATCTTTTCTCAAAGCTCAGGACAGATTCTCTTTACAACTTCCCAAGATGATCCAAGTTCACAGCAGAGGCTAAATTAGTCAGGCTTGGTGTGGTTTCCAGTTTTAGTGCAGGTCTCTCACAGTGACAGGCTTTTCCCAAGGATGCAGATTCTGGGTGATGCCACAAACACCCACGTGCTCCTCCTGTGATGCCTTATCCTTACAAGGGAAAACCCAACACTTCCCTAGGCAGAAACGTTACTTTTCACTGGAGAAGTTATGTCCATCAATATGTCCATTTTCTCCAAATGGAGAAGTGTCCCTCCTTCTTACTCCTGCCTCCAGAGACCATGGCAGCACTGCTCAGCCAGAGTGGGAAACAGATTGAATCTCCCAAAGTTCTTATTTTCAAAGGAGACAGACAAAGGACAACAGTGTCATGGATTAAACAGAGCAGTTTAGTGATCCAGCCCAGGGTTCCTCCTTCACTTTGGAGAACTGACCCCTGCCTTAGCCTTTCTCCCAGTCCATCCTTTTCTCATGGATAAGGGACATTTAGGAGTAGATTGGGACATTAAGCCTCCCCAGTAATACAGATGCAGCAGTGTTGCTTCCTTCCAATCTGAAATTACCTGGCATGCACCAGAGCACAAAATGAAACCCAGACAGGCTGAAGCTCACTGGGGGAAACGATGTGTTTTGCATTCCATACCATATCCAATAACATCTCATCTACCTTAAAAATAACCAGAATTTCAGCAGGCATCTTCTTGTGTTTTAAAATAGCTCGTCTGAAAACCAATTCTCCTAATGAAAAACAATAGCAAATTACTTAGTTATTATTAATCTCATGCACAGAAGCAATTATTTCCCAATTGAGACTTTTGCCTAAAAAAATAGTCTTATAGATTATTTTGGAAAGATGACAAGTCTCCTTCTCAGCTGTTGTGTTTTAATTTGCATAGACACGACATTAAAACCTGAAAAGAATCGCTTTAAAAAACAATTACTCCATCAGCAAAACCTGACAGTGCAGAACTCAATGGCACCACAGAGATCATCTCGGTAAGAAAAGATAATCTTTCCCTTTTACTGACACTAAAACACCTCCTGCTTTAACAGGACTGCAGTTCAGATTTAGGCTTTAGAACCCTTTAATAATTGAACATGTGTAAATATCATTATTTTTAGATGCACTGCGGCAGGGAGAGAAGGAATAAAAACCCCACACTGAGCACCTTGACAGGGCTGTTCAGCCCAAGGGAGGAAGGGTTATACAAGATCTTGCCATGTTGGGAAGACAAAAAGGGGACACCTTCCTATTATCATGCCGTGCCTGTCTTTGGGAGCTTTTGTTCCATTAAAAACTTGTTAATTGCTGCCTTAGTAACAAAGGAGCAACACGCTGTGGTGGGACTGTTGGGAGTCTACAGGGCTGGCTCACCCTTAGGAAGGCAGAGGGGTTTAATTGGCTCTGTGTTCTTAGAAGACGCAATAAGGAGGGATAATCAATTGGTGTCAACATGTAATAATGGATATGCTTTACAAAATGGAAGAGAAAATCCAAACCCTACTTAATTGAAAGCTATGGCATCTGGGGCTGCACAAAATGAGCTGGATGTAAAATTTATGAAGTATTTGTGCACAGCCAAGAAAAAAAAAACTGCTGAGAATTTTAAGAGGCCGTCATCACTTCATCCTTCTGATGGAGCTATGCCTTCAGCTCTCCAGAGAGCAGGCCTGCAAACTCCCATGCAAACCAGCACACTCTAAGTCAGGACACCCAGTGATCTATTGCATCATCTGGCTAATAAATAATTCCCTTACTACAGCAGTGCAAGGACAGAAACTCTTCTTCACAACTTCTTGGCAAAGCAGAACTTTCCTGTAGAACTCCTTTACCTCATGCAATATGTTCATGCAAATTCTCCAGAACTGCTGCTTGGTTCTCCCTTTGATCTCCTTAAGGATACAACCTACTCCAGAATCTTCAGACCCAATGATTAGTTTTATAAAGTGGTTTTATGAAAAGAAATGAAATGGATGCATAGTATGGCCAGTGTGCATAAGGACTGACGTCTCCAGAGGTTTCCTCATGAAAATTCAACTCTGATATCCCAACGGGATCAACTCCAAACAGTGCACCCCAAGAGTGGTTTCCTGTTTTTCATGAAAATAGAGTGGGGGCTATAATGGGAGGAATAAACTCATGTACATGAGACTAAGAATAATTAGTTTCAGTGTTTTTCTAAAAAATATTTTGCTTCAAAAGCAGCCAGTAAGCTTTTCTCCAGGAGACAGCAGACAACAGGTCTCACGGCCTTTCCCCCACCCTCACAGTAAGCATCCTCAGAGAGCTGTCAGAACTCAGAATTAATCCTCATCTTAAATAAACATCCTTTGTTTGCTGACAAGTGGGCTCTCTTTTGTCTGTGTGTACTCTCCAGTGCTTGGCATGAGGCAGAGAAGCAGAAAGGGATAAAGATGACCACAAGGACCATTCTCCTCTTTTCCCACAACACACAGACCCTTTGAGCAGAGTAAATGCCAGCTGTAAGAGCAGATGTGATCACAGAACCCCCTTCTTCACCCCTCAAACCCCTCAGGGTCCAAAGCCAGGCTGCAATAGGAGCAGTTTCAGCTGGTGTTACCCAGAGGGACTCCAGCAGGACCAAAGGCACTTGCTGTGGAAAGGAGTTCATGTCTTTGGCTGGAAGACAAGGGCAGGCTGCAGATTCACCCTGTGGACCTCAGGCCTGGCACTTCCCATGCATTACTGAAAGGAAAGAACATCCTCTGTTTGTGTCCTCATATTAATTCAAATCAGTAATGAAGTTGGGAGCATCAAAAGGTTTTAGCGGTGTACGGGATTAGACCAGGCTTAGATAACTGAATAAATGAACTGACTTAATTAGCTCTCCTGAAACAAATTATTATACAGTGCTCATTTCCAACTCTCATATGAACCCCAAAGAGTCCTAGAAATGCATTAATTCCTTGAATAATAAATCTTATGTTTTTGCATACCTACTGCAATTATGATGGATAATGAGATTTTAATTAATCAGACCCAGATTTTTTAATGCTTTTGAAGAATGTAGATACATTAGGGACCTATTTATTGAGTAAATCTTGGAGGGGAAAAAAAATCAAAGCAGCAGAAGTCAACAGGAATAGGAACAAAAAAATTTCTGTGTTAAACAAACTCATATCTAGCAGGTTTCTTAAGAACATCCATCCCACAAACATCCCTGTCTTGGGTATGAACTCTGCAAACTGTCAAATCCTGGTCAAAGTGTTGACTTCAGCACCTCTCTAGAGGCAAAGTACAGTTATTGGATATTATGCCACACAGAATACATTCTTGGTTTTACTCAAATAAGGTTTTTTCTACTGTAATTTAAATGCTCAATGTATAAAGATTATTTTCTTGCTCATGTATTCTATGCTTCCAGGCACTTCTGAGTGAGAGAACTTACTATTAACACAGCAAAACAGCCATTAAACCTTTCTCTCATATTTTTCTTTTTTTTTTCCAACCCCTTCTGAGGAGGTAGCTAAAGATCTCTCTCATGAAAAGGTGGTGGCATTGCAGTTGTCATTAATTATAAATCAGTTTCTAATATGGCTGAGAGCACAAAGATTGTAGGGGGTCTTGTTAACATGAGATTAAAATTCTCTTGAAGTGTAATTATTTTACAAGAGAGTCTTGGCCTGGATTTATGACAACCTATTGCATCTCTGCACTTACTGCAGTGACAAAGAGGTTTTGTTCATCACATGGAGAGTATCAATGCACACCACTTCCCTTGGAGAAACCCCAGCACTTGCAAGGAAAAAACCTGAAGGAGAGGGGACTTTAAATCCTAATTACAGATTTCTAGCAAGTCCCCTTTATTCTCAGCTCCCTTTTTTGATAAAAAGTGAAGTTGTCACTGGAGAGCACTGAGAAAGTCAAGAGCTCAGCACCCTGGCAGGGCAAGGTCAGCTCTTGCACGTGTTTGGAATGGGGGAAAAGGCAGTGCTTCCAGTTTAAAAAAAAACAAATTTTAAGTCTTGTTGGGAAACTTTCACATTTTTTTGCCCTTCTTCAATAAACCTCTCTGGATTTGACATGGTAAATAGGTTTGGCTTTCCCTTCCTTTCCTCTGCCTTAAGAGAACTCAGCCATTTCCTCTGGAAAAGCCACTTTTTCTGGAAAAAATGTGGTGAAAGAATTTTTTTTTTTTTTATTAAACCAAGCAATTGGCAGTAGCATATTCAGGCTTCTTTTCCCTCTGTTTGAATTGCTAATCTTTGCACTAAAAAAATGTAATCCTTAGTGAGCCACAGAGCAGGGAAGGGGGGGTAGCAGAGCCCTCCACAGCTGCAGTAATCTGGTCTTAAAGCCAGAATTTACAGGAGCAGTTAGGTGCAGGAGTCCCTGTGGCTCGAGGAATTAAGAAACCTGGTACTTCAGCCTTGAGAGGATTTTCCAATCTGGTTTTTTGGGCTTGTGCATGGCTTTGCAAATCTGGGCCCTGCGAGTGCCTCTGAGAAGAGGCCAGATGTGTCCTCCTTGGCACTTCTCTGGGGAGAGCTTAGAGAGCAGATTTTCTCCTGCTCTTCATGTGCACAGAACTGCTCATGAATGAGCACCAAGTGGCTCCTGGTTTCAGGAGCAGCCCCCAAGCCCTGGGTTGCTGCCAGCTCCCCCAGGCTGACCCTCTGTGCTGCTCCTCCTCCTCAGCAGCTATTGCACCCCAAAACCCAGAGCCTGCTTTAGCAGGGGTACAGAGGATGCTAAATTCCATCTGACTCAGAGGAACTGAGGCCAAAGTGGTCAAATATTGCCAGGAAATTTTCATCTGTATTTGCAGAAATAGGAAACTTACTACAAAAGGCAGCTGGCCCAAGATAAAGTGTGTGTTTGTCCTCTGTGGGAGGACACTCACCATTTATTATCAGCATCAGTGCTGCTGCAATCCACCTTGGTAATGCAAAGAGTGATTTAGAAGCTGCTTTGATATGTTGCACTCAGCTCTTGGAGCAATGAAATGCTTTTTTGTGCAGTTTTCCCCACCCTCTGAGTTTGGTTGCCCTCCCCACCACCAATCTAAATTCGCTTTTATGTGCTAGGAAAACAAAAAAAAAAGTGTGAATTTACCACTTCTGAACATCTTGTCCTCTTAATTTGTTCGGAGCTGGTTTGTTCAGCACAGAAACAGTACCAGAAGCAGAATAAATTTAGCTGGGAGGCAGGGTGGAGGCAGGGAGGGGATGGCAGAGCCAGCGGGGGAGCACAGAGGGGCTCTGCAAGGGTGCTGCTCTTTTTGTGGTGCTCTGTGAGCAGGGGTCCTCACCGCCCTGCCCTCCTGCAACCTTGCTTCTGCCAGCTGCAGTCAGGTTGGAAATGCCACATCCATTCAAAGCCTCTCCATCATTTTATCTTCCTCCTTTCCTCATAAATTTGCCTTTCTTCATATTGGCTGTTTTAGTTTCAGGGCTTCACTTCTTAATTTTTCCTCTCCTCCTCCCAGCTCTCAGTTCCCTGGATTCCCCCCATGCCCTCTCAGGTTCTCTCCCTCTCCTTTGGCACCCTGTGTCCTCTTCCCAGCCCATCCTCTCCCTTCCCTTGCCCTGCTCCTCCTTGGGCACAGCTCCTTTGCTCCCCCACTTGCTGCCAGACTCTTCCCTCCCCAGTCCTACCAGCTCTATCCCAGTTGCTTCCCCCATTCCTCCCTTGCTACAATACATATACAAGGACACAGGCAAGGATGCCACTGAGCCTTAAGACCAGAATTATTGAGGATAGGCAGTGAAAAGGCATGTCAGAGACACTCAGAAAAAAAGCTGGGGACTGAGCTGGAATGGAAAATTAACTAAAAGCAGAGAGCAAACATCTTTGTGCATCTGGGCCTAAAATCTACATGGGGGAGCCTTGGCAAGCTGAGCTATAAAAATAGCCAGCTTGGAGAAAATCCATAGCAGCAAATCCTCAAGTTAACCCAGGCTCTTCTTGAACCTCTTGACCATTCAATTTGAACCAATATTTTGGTTGGAATAAATAGCAGGCTTTCCTCTTTTGAAATAAAAAGGGCAAGTGGAAATCAGATTTTGTTATCTCAGAATATCGAGTCTTAACATTTTCTTCAGTAACGTAATGAGCTGATGACCTTTGCAAAGAAGAGAGGGAATGGCCAACTTCATCTTTACAGCATTTATTTTATGTAACAGCTTCCTCAGCTGAGCTGAAGACAGAAATGGACAGAGCATTATTAGCCCAAGAGAGTCGAGTCTCCTTATATTTCTGGAAGAGAAATGGGCATGTAAACCATGGTAAGTGGTTATTTTCAGCCAGCAATTTAGCACCAGCTACAGAGAGAAAGCAGGCCAGAGTCTGCACTGATAAAAGGCACCTTGTGCTATTTGGTGTCCAGCACCACAATTTAGGGCATTTTAATCTTTTCTGTTGTTCTTTGGGGCCTGAGGAAAGGTAAGGATTGTCACACTGGTACAGCAATTAATGTGTTAACTTGGTACCAGAGGTTCCAGAGGGCAGATCTTCACCCCAACAACATGAGGAATGTGTGCCTACCATGGGCAGATGATGGTAAATCCCCCTCCAGTGCTCCCAGAGGAGCAGGTTTGGCAATCATTTGGGGTTGCAGTAATTTGTGCCTCCCCCAGGAAGCCCCAGGATGGGGTAGGTCATGCCTGGAGGCCTCAGAGCCAGCCCAGGAGGGGATGGATGTGTGATCTGTGGCTGGGGCTCTCTCCAGGAGGTTTCCCCTCAGCTTTAGAGGACAGGTGAGGGCTGGCAAAGGGAGAATGCAGGCGAACAAAGGAAAAGCTGCTTTCAATAGCATGGCTGATGGCTGTCCAGAGCAACCCCAAAAAGGCCTATCCACAAACCCTAGTGCAGTTGTGGCCTAATAAATCAGAGCAATTACCAGGCACACACTATTAGAAGAATTGTTGTAGCTGTCCAAAAACACACACATTTTCTCAAGTCTGCGCCTGCAGAAACCAGAGCTGTGAGAGAACAGATGTGTCATCAGGCTTCTCTCCTGGCAGTGAACAGGCTTGAGACAATTACATTTTACCTTGATGCTTCCATCATCTCCAGCACCTCTGTGAGTAACAGAGCTCCTGGCTGTAATGTCACCACAACCACTCCTTGCTGCAGCCATTCCTGCAAGAGCTGAAGGGTCCCTCCCTGACACAAGTTCGGCCTGTGGGCAACGGGGTTTGAGTGCCAAGTAGCACAAATATGTTCTGCTCAGATACTGGCAAAATGTCTGTGCAGAGAGCTCTGTCACAGCTTGGAGAGAGCTTGGCTGTTCCACTTGGCTTGGAAAGCAAAGCCACCTTTTGGTCAGTCTCTCTTTTCCCTCTGAGAGATGCATCGATGTCTCCTGGCCCCGTCTGTCACACGGAACCTGCTCCAGAGATTTCCATGGTCCCTGTCAAGCAGTGTTCCCTCCTGCTCCTCTTGAGGATGGCACCTTCTCAACCACAAGGAAACAGTGGTGGAACAAAACAGATACTGAATAAACCCAGGTACAGGACTTCTGGTTGACAGCAGATTGATGGCATGATTGCATTTATTTAATTTCATCAATACAGAGAAATAAACATATGCACAGACCATGTTTATTTCACTCTATCAAATATAATTTTAACAAACATGACACAATTTTTACTGTGAAACAGAATGTCTCAAGTATTATAAGTTTCAGTGCTTTGTAATTGTATTTCAATAGGCACAAGAAGTATTTTACTGCATAGTGAATGCATTTCATTAAATAGTATAAATTTACACTGTTGTAATGAATGTTCATTTTACACTGTAAGTTTTTTTACTGCAAATGTTGCCATTTTAGTATTCACTGTAATCACTCCACTGTGTTGCAAGCAAATGTCATTTATATGATACATAAAAAATTCAGAGAATTCAATTTAAGAGATCTCAATCTGAAGTATAAATACATGCAAGCCACGTAACACAAATAAACTTACTCCAGATGGTTGCAGATAAAATCAAATCCCGCCATCATCAGAAATAAAATTCCCAGTACAAATACAGGCAATTCAGTACAACTTCTGCTGACCAAACTGGCCAGAAAAATTAGCACCAATCCAAACATAATAAATTTAATGAAGCTTTTGCCACTAATAAGAGAGCAAGCATTACGTTGTCTAGGTGGTTAAACAGTTTTCCCTCTGGATGCTTCTGAGAATCTACATGGATTCCCCAGCTTTCTGCCCCAGGAAATACCTCACAGGTAAATATCTAGAAACAGAAAACTATTGATACAATAAAATAAGCGATTCTAAAAGCAACAATGGTTTATTTGCCTCTCCACATTACAGCTGCCTGGAGTACTTACAGTGCAGCCCAAGAGCATTAACAAACAGCCAAGCTATTTCTCCTCTGTTGATAGCCACCTTATTGCTTTCAGCAGCTAGCAAATTAAACCTTCAAAATAATTCTCATGTGCACTGACTGTAAAGTGAATTTAAATTAAACTAATATATTACAAGAAAAGTGAGTACCTAGCCAGAGTTCTCAGCAGCCTCTCTCCTCTCCCCAAACCAGGCTGGAGGCACACAGATATAGTTACACAGTTCACACCTGCCACCGTGCATCTGCCCGTGCCATATGCTGCAGGACACACCTCATCCCAGCCCTCACACACAGATGTATTTGCAAACACCTCCTGCCACTGGGAGACGGGGGGGACTCCAGCCAAGTGCCACTAAAACCAAACAACAAAAGCAGCCTTGCTGCCCATTTCTCCTCTGCCAGTCCCCCTCACGTCCTACCCGAGCTCTGAAATGGGATATGAAGTCACAGGCTCAACACCACTACACCAGGACAAGGAAACCTTGCACAGCCCTGCTGGTATCCTTCTCATTGGATTTATCTGTCATTCCCAAGCTCCAAGTTCAGTCCTGGGAGCAGCCTGCAAGGCTGTCTCACACCTTGCACTTGCTGGCCCCAGTGCAGAGCTAAGCACTATGCTGAGAAGGTTTTAATTGCTCTGTATTCCTGAGGTGGCATAAAAATAGTGGAAGTGAGCAGATAGATTTGAGGTGCTCTAAACCAGCCTCAAACACAGCTTCTTTGCTCTTAGACTGCTGGACCAAGCCCTAAAAATCTGAAAATCCTGATGTGATGGAGATTCATTATATTTCTGAGAGGTAGTTATTCTTGGTTGTTGATAAAAGTCAGTTAGATGAAAATTTGGGAACCCACTTGTTCATTAAATAATAATTTATGAATAAACTAATTTAAATCCTGTTCTTTTTGTTTCTGGGCACATATCAGTTTTGTCTTCTGCACCTCTAGCTTGAAGATTTTAGATTACACTCAAGACCATTCTTAAAAATCTCTGCTCTTACTCTAGGTCAGATTCAAGTTAGCCTCCTGCAAGTAACCCCCTGCAAGTGTCTCAACAGGATATCATAGCAGAAATAGCTCTTTAACTCTGGCACTAGGCCCAGTCAGGTTGGAAAATGGATATAATCAGATTTGAGGGCAGAAAACCTGACTGCATCAGCACAGTGAAAGCCAGCAAGTATTCAGCACAGGTAGCACAGAGTAGGAGAGAAAGCAGAGAAACGAGAGCAGCCCTTCTCATGGTAGGTATTGCTCGTCCACAGGAATCATGGAGTGGTTTGGGTTGGAAGGGACCTTAAAGATCATCTCATTCCAGCTCCCTGCCATGGGCAGGGACACCTTCCACCAGACCAGGATGCTCCAAGCCCTGCCCAAGGTGGTCTTGGACACTTCCAGGGATGAGGCATCCATGACTTCCTCTGGGCAACCTCTGCCAGCGGTTCATCTCCCTCTGAGTGAAGAATTTCTTCCTAATATCTAATCTGACCCTGCCCTCTGTCTGCTTAAAGCCATTGTTCCTTGTCCTGACACTATCTGCCCTTGCCAGAAGTCCCTCTCCCTCCTTTTTAGAGCTCCTTACTCTGTGCAGTGCAGCTTTGATTACCAAAATCTGTTCTGCACATTCTTGAGACGTGCTCAGTTACTGCTGGAACTAGCACACAGTTCCTCCTGGATTATTCCTCAGAATTTTAAAGCTGCCCATGCTGTTGCCTGGTACAAGGTTGGATTTACCAGCATTTCATTTCCTGACTCAGCCTTCCTGCTTGGAAGTTTCCAGCTGCAGTCCCTTGGAAGCCTGTAAGTTATGCATGGGTCTGGCACCAGAGCAGTATAGGTGCCCTTTCAGAGCAAGGGGCCAACTTTGCTGGACAGGAACTGTGTTATCTGCTCTGCAGGTCACAGAGTACTCTGTGTTTCCTGCTAATTAAATTCACTGTTGGAAGCTCCTTACATCTCCACGTAATGTGTAACTGCAGAGCTGGATGTTGCCCCTAATTGCTTTTTATAACAAGGTTATAAAAGTCACGCTGTTATGTCCAGCTATGTCAGGCCATGACAACTGTACATGACCAAAAGTGACATTCATACCACACTGCATTGTACCAAAATTGGATATTAATGAGGAAATTTCAGTCTTCTTTCGGTAGGGTCTTATTGCGATCAGTTAAGAGCTGTATTTACACAGGAGCGTTAAGGAGCACTAAAATAAAACTCAAAGTAAAAATCTGGATACATATGTAACCTAAATGATGTGTTAAGACATGAGATAGTCTCGTTGAGCAATACTGTTAGCTGCCAGGTTGCAAAATTTCTCTAATAGCATATTACAGGTTGTTTTCTCCAGCCCACCAGTGAAGCAAACTGGGGGAGTGAGTACGTGCCAGTGCAGACTTCTTGTGATGATTGATTACAATCCTTGGCAAGGAGGTGTGAGATCTCTGGATGACCAGATGCTTTTCCCCTCCTAAAAAAGAACAGCTCAACATTTGAGCTAAATGGATAAGGGGGACAAAGCTGAAACTACCCAAACCCATCCCAGATAACATGATTTCTGGACTCAACAATGAATGAACTGGGGGAAAAAGCAAGTTAGTGCAGCCTGAAACAAACCTCTTGGCATCAGCATCATCACTTTTTCCACCTAAAGCCCACACTCCTTGGGAACCCCACTCCTGTGGAGCCTTCTCTGGGCACAATCTGCTGTGCTACTGGGCAAAAGATTAGTGCAATTAAAATTAAATCTCAGATTATTCACCCAGGCCAAGCAGGAGAGAAGGGATCCTGATGTTCATTTACCGGTGGGTTCATCCTGCCCCTACTTGTGCTCCTGCACCCTCACCACATGCCAGAGGCAGAATTCATCCACACAGGTTTGAGGTCTGGGATGGCATTGCGGAGGGATAGGTGCCACTAGATCATGGATATTTTTTCTACAGTAATTGCCAGTGAGGAAGGAAGGAAAACTGTTCCTTAGAAATGTTTATTGCCCAGCAATAAACTGGTTCAGATGGAGGTACCTCTGTGCAGTGGGCAGAAGCACCTCTTTAAACCACCCCTGCAAACCAAACCCACGTGGCACATGCTTGCCCAAGACCAATAGCAATCGATTATTAGCTAATGAATCAGTTAATCACACTCTGATATGTGTTTGGCCTAGAAAATGTTCACTAGTCCTACATATGCAACATGTTTACATTAACATTTTAGAAGGCTTAGCAGCTTCCAAGTTCCTTTATGTTTGCACACAGCAGAGATCTCCAGGAACATCTGATAGGGAGGCACAGTGTAACTGAATTGTTATAACAAATACCTGAATGAAAACAGTTTTAAGGCAAGACAGTTCCAGTTGCTTTACACACAACTTGCTGCTTTCTCATTATGTTCTTTATCTGTTGCTGAGTCAAGAAAAAAAATCCAATTTTGTCAAACACTTTGGGCTAGGGAAGAGTTCTTTCAAGGGACTTTCTATTTAGACATGCCCTTGTCTGAGACCAGAGTAACAAAACATTTTAGCCCTTTCCACCGGCCAGATGTCAACAGAATCAAAACCATCATCAGCACATCTCTAACTAAAAAGCACCACTGAACAAAGCTTGCCTTGCTCAGGAGTTCACACAATGTTCCATCAAGTTTTTCAGACAGCAGACAGAAGGAAAAGCTTGGGTTATCCTGCCCCTTTGCAACTCTCCCAGTCCTTTCATTTCCACCAGGAATCCAGGTAGGACTTCAATGGCTTTGGTTTCTCTGGGGCATATTTTCCAAGCAGGCTTTTGGTCTCAGTCTGTTCCTGAGGGCCAGGCAAAGGGGGGAACATTCACACAACTCCCTGCGAGCTCCTGTTCCAAATACACGGTGGAAACGTGTAAAACATTTTCTCAGATGGCAAAGAGAAAACCCTGGGGGATCAAGGCGTTTTTTGTTGCTCTGTGCCTGGAACACCCGAGAATTCCCTGCAATGGAAGAGGAGACCACGGGGAGCTGCAGATGTTGCCAGCAGCTCCCAGATGTTGCCAGCAGCATCTCTCTGCAGCAGCACAGGCAGTCCCTTCTGGCAGCTGTGGCACAGAGGCCTCGATGACTCTAAAGCACTGAGATCCCAATGGAGCTGCACTGGTGTTTGCAGGAGATGAAATACTCACATTCCTACAAGACAGTTGTAAAATCACGAAGCACTTGACTACACCAGCAGCTCGGCACCATTTCTCTGATCACTACTCATTTCTTCACATAATAGGAAAGATAATAACTGTTTGTGCTCAGGTACAGTAGAAGTGCTCTGTTAGGGTGCTGCTGTCAGTGGCCTGTCACCCTGGCTCCCACATGATGAGCTCTATGCTGACAGGAACGTGGAGTGGCTCTGTTTCAAGAGGCTCTACAAGCCTAAAAGCACCTTACTGGCAGTATAAAAAGCCCCCAAAAACTAAAACAGTGAGAAAGAACTCAGCGTGCACATTATGTAAAGAGTCATAGGAGAATGACATGAGGAGGTTGCAGAAAGCTCAGCAGACCAGCACAGAGGTTTGTGAGCTCTGTGATTCTTATGTTGCTGATTCTTATTTGCAATTCAAGAGGACTGTGATTGATCAGACCATTGTTTCTCCTCCTCTAACTACAGGCCTTTCCACCCTCGGGGAAATACCAAAGAACAAGGAGTGAATAATGCACTTAAGGTACAAACCTGTGGCATTTGGTGGATATTTTAACTAATGCTGGCATTTCATTACTGATATCAAATAAAGAATTATACAGCCTCATTCAGCCTGATTTCCCTCACGCTATTCCAATCAGCAGCAATTGCAGCCTAAGTCTCAGGTTGGAGATTATATTTGCAAATTAGATTTTGGGGAGTGGGGGAGATAAATCTGTTAGTCTGTAGTTTGATCAAAAGTTTGAAAGCTAATCTTAAAATGAAAGGGTGAAATCTTGGCTGCAAAGTCAACACGAGCCTCATCCAAAATTTCTCACAGCCCTTTTAATAGCATAAATGTTTCAAGCTAGTACATCTGGGTCTCTGAAACAGTGGCAGCAGTATTTCAAATATTCTCAAAGCCAGATACTTGGATGGGCTTGAATTGGTGACAATAATTGTGAAGATCAGCTTCTCAGGCCAAATAGAAACACGCCAGGACCACGCAGGCAGGCTCAGTTGTCTCACAGGAAACACTTGAGAGAAGCAGGATGCCAGGGCTTCAAAGAGGAGAAGCTGGAGGGCACAGCAGCACACGTGCTGAGTGGCAGAAAATTAACAATTTTGATACTGCAGCGACTCCAAACCACATCTCACCGAATTCACCGAGGCAAAGAATAGAACGGAAGAATTCAGTGAGAAATTAGAAAATACTTGGTGTGCTGGGGGCATCAAATAATCAATGTTTGTTCCCCAGATTGTAACTGATGAACCAAAACTTCCTTCAGGGCACAGAAGGCACCACAGGAGATGCATCAAGCAGCATTCAGCAAAGCATCACATGCCAGAGCTTTCCCATCAACAGGATTCTCCACACAGAACATTTAAGGCAGGTCACAAAACAGCAAGACACCAGCTGCTTGCATTTACTCTTTGGTTTTTTGGTTTTTTTTAACATTTCTAAAACAAACTTTTCTTAAGAGAACTCTGACCAAGTTATATATGATATTTTCTCTCTCTCCAACCATTTAAATCAATTTGATAAGCGAGCCAGATTGCACGCCAGTGCTTCCAACAATTCACTTGCAAGAAATCCTGTGATGAACCTTAGTCTCTTTTCACACTGACTTTATTATGCTCACAAAACTTTACACTTGTTCATATACAATGTGAAAATAAAACACTGCCAGGCTAGCAGACAAATCAGTGACCTAAATGTTCCAGAAAATGAAATGATATATGCCTTGGCTGTCCTGCAGGGCTTGCAGGAGCAGGAAGAAGTATCACCAAATGACTTGAATTCAGTAATTCCCCAGAAGCACCAGTTCCCATAACTTTAGGAAATTCTGATGCAGTCGGTAGGAGAAAATACATCTCTCTGGCAGCTAACTACAAAAAGAGAAAGTGGGATGCTCAGGAAAAAGAAAACACTAGAAAGAGATTAATACACTGGAAGATATATAGGAAGAGAAGCAGCAGATGATTTCTTCTCTGTCAAGCAGAGGGTTACAGATCCATCCTGTGTTAACACTGCCTTTCCAATTTGATCACAACCACCTTTATTTTTTTATTTATTTTAAAGCCTGGCTTTGAAGTGGTGGGTTATGGGAATGAAATGAAAGGATGCACTACAAAACTTCTCTTGATCAGCTATTTGGTCTGACCAGCTGAGCTTCTTTTAAAGTTATGCAAAAAGAAGCTGAACAGACCCTGAAGCAGAGGATGCTCCTGGCCTTAAGTGGAGCCTAATCAAATCATTGTCTTCCTATTAGAGGGTGCAGTCTTGCAGCCCTGCTGCTGAAATGGTGCTTTGATCATTCCTCGTGGAAAACTGGCAAGAGCAACCATTTAATGTCACATTTCTGCTTTTACTCTACAGCTCTTATTACTTTATATGCATAAAAAATGCATGGCTACTTATAAATCTTTGATTACCTTCCCGACTAGACCTGTTACATTTTTCACCTCCCCTACAGGATAAAGCCTGGAAAATGCACACCTGCCATACAGGGCATGGGATACTCTGCAAATTTGGACACAGGCATTCATTCAGTGGAGAGCAGCAGCTGTTCCCAGGAATGGTACCAGAACCAGGAGAGCAGAATGTGTCCTTTTATGCTGTAATTGTGAGAGGCAGCCTCAGTGTTACAGTGCTGGGAGACTGAGATGCTCTTCTCTTATCATTGTCCCTCCTTTCATGTTCCTGCTGCCAGACAGAGCATGACCCTAAAAGCTCCTATCAGGTGAGCTGGTAATAATCATTGTTTTACAGCTCCACACAAGAAAACTACCCTGGGACAGGAACATACCTGGCAGGACAGCCTAGATCCCTGGAAAAGTGAAACAGTAGCCTACAAACCTACCTAGTAGTAGGAACGACTCACTCATTAAAAATTCACAGTGGCTGTTGAGTACATTCACTGACCCAAACTCCTACCAAAAGCTACTCTTGACAAAGACACCAATGCATTGCCCTGTTTGCAAAAATTCTCCACATCACTCACCCTGCAGCCCTACTCCTCCCATCTCCTGCTGCCTCAATTCCCAGAGGCCCTGGCAGCCCATATTAAACTCGCTGCAGTGACAAGAACATCCCTGGAGGAACCACTCCTAGCTGGGAAATGGCCCATGAAGCTGTGCCTGCATCCTAAAATGCTCTGAAAAACCAAAGGAACGAGGCACTCACCAAGGGGAATGCTAAGAAGATGAAGAAGAAAAACAAAGACGAACATGCAAAGCAAAGATTTTGGATGTACACATCACACTGCCTGAAAGAGATCCCACTGTAATTCTTGCTGTGCCACCTCTGACCTTGAGACTCACCATAATGAAGTAGTTGTGCAGTCTTTCAGCTTAAAACTGATTTTTGAAGAACAGGTATTTCTCTGCTCATTCTTTTTTTTTTTTTTTTTTCCCCCTTCCACAGAGATATTTTGACTGGATTTAGGAGTATGAAATCACAAGACAAAAAGCCACCATGAGTTAAGGAAGGGGTAGGGAAGGCTCCTTTAATCACACAGGGAGATTTGCACCTGGGCCAATTACCCATTAATCTGCAGCAGCTCCTGGTAGAAATGCCCCACTTTGCTCTTAATCCTTTTGTAGCACCAGCCCAGCTTGGTGCCACCTCTCCTCTCCTTGCTGACCACTTCCCTCCCAACATGCACATGCTGCTGCATTTTACCTCTTGAAACAAACTCCTGGTGCTCAGGTATTGTGCAGATTACAGCCAGTAGGCTCTCCTGTTTTCCAGCCTCCCTTTATTTCCCTGACTGTTCTGTGTATCAGATTAGGGAGAAAATGTGTTATTTCCACAAAGGCTGACACAGCCTTTTTCTCCATTTATACCTACTGATTTTTTCCCCCTTATGCATTATGTGAGCTCCTCTCTGAGTTCCATTTTTTTTGACAGCAGTGTTTTAACATCCTTTAGGAAATGCATGTGCTGTTTAGCATAGTATGGGGTGAGGATAGGCCAGGTGTGGATCATTTTGCTTTGCAGGGAAATGAGTCCTCTTTTCTCCGTAATCATCAAATCTGCTTCTGCAGAGAACCCTTCTCTACTGCTGGGCTACAGCCCTCAGTTACCTTGTGCCACTTGGTAAATATTCAAAGGTCACTGCACCAGGATTTCCTCTGGAAGGCAGAGTTCCTAGAAATACAGGGCTAGGGTAAGGAAAATAGTGCTGTGTGAAGCTTGGCTCCCTAACAGAAAATGAGAATTTCTCAATAGTTAGAGCTGAATATTGAGAAAAGAAAAAGCTTTGCTTCTAGTTCCAACATTACCTGAGGAATATCAGTTATCAAAGAGGGAGAATACACAATTTCACCAGGAGTGATAATATGTTTAAAAGTGCCATATACTTTTTTTTTTTTTTATTTGGTGGAGCATAGCAGACGTAAAAACCATTTGAAAGGTGAAGGTGCTATGCAATGTTACCATGCAGGCACAGTGCCTGTGTCAAATTCACCTTAGATGACATTTCTTTTTCATGAAGGCATTGAAGCTTTCACCTAAAACCCTTTTTTACATGTTTTCCTTTCATTTTCTCCCCAATTAGCTTTTTCAGTAGAGTTAAACTGGAGGTTAATCCTTTTAACTTTGGGGTTGTCTACATGAGAGTACTTGAGACAAATCAGTTCTAACTAATGAAGGGTTTAAATTCAGGGCAGAGGAGTCAAACTGCATGAGTCCATCTCATGGATACCTGTCCAAGGCAGCCTGGCCACAATCAAGCAGAGCTTGTTTCCACAGTGGGCAGTGTACAAGAGCATGTAGTGACAGAACAAGGAGGGAGGGCTTCAAACTGACAGAGAGTAGGCTTAGATTGGATATTAGAAAAAAGTTCTTTACTCTGAGGGTGCTGAGGCACTGGCACAGCTTGCCCAGAGAAGCTGTGGCTGCCCCATCCCTGGATCAGGTTCAGTGGAGCTCTGAGCAGCCCAGTCTAGTGGAAGATGTCTCTGCCCATGGCAGGGGATTGGAATTAGATTATCTTTAAGGTCCCTTCCAACCCAAACCTTCTGTGATCCTATGTAGGCTGTGCACAATTTGTCTGTCTACCTTTCAAACCCTCACAAAACCTGCAATCCCAGGTTTGCTCAGGACAGCGATGCCGGATGATTTTTGCCTTCTTTCTTTTATATGTTCTCTATATTCTTTACACATATATTTGCAGCTTTGTAGCCTATTATTGCATTCATAGCTAGTTTCCCCAGTGGTTTTCCCTGCCCTGATAGACAGAAAGACAAAACACATTCCAAAGCCTCTACCCTATCTTGGTTCTTTTTGGGAACCAAGCTCTTTGAGACACATTTTCATCAGCAAGTTCTGTTTCCATCTGAGGGGGGAGGATTTAGAGAGGGGACAATTACCTCACCTCTTATGTCTCTAATTGATGATTTTTGTCAAATATGCTAATTTGCTAAACTTATAAAAACTGTATAAAAACCCTAGTTCTGCTTGGAAAGAACACTGACCACTAGGATATTTTTAGCTGGGAAGCACTGCCTCCTCCTCCTCCTTCAGCAGACAATAATACAGCTACATGGAATAATTTAGTATTGTAATAGGGAATAATAAAAATGCCAACAACTGTTCATGCAGGACCCCCTCAAAGGAACCTTTGTGCTTTTAAAAATCAACAATCTGAAAATGAAATGGGAGGTTAATGTGACCCCCTTGGTGCAGCTGAGTCTGCTGCACGTGGAACTGCTTTGTGTCAGGTTTTTGTGCCGGCACAGGCACATGGGATCAGACACAGAGGAGGAGCTCTGAACTTTCCTGCAGACAGATGAATGAATTCAAACTGAAGTAGCAGCACAGATCTTGCACTAGCCAGTCCAAAAATAGTCGAGAAATCCCTTTTCTACATTTAGCGCTGTGTGGATGGGTTTCTGTGTTCACTGATGAGCTCCTAGGCCAGCTCAAGTTTTACAAGGGCTGTAGCTCTTTATTTCTACAGTCAAAAGAATGCAGGAGTTTTGAATATTAGCATGATATGAATCTCCCTTTTTGCTCTCACTGCATTCAGCATGGCTGGCTCCACTCAATAACACATAAATCTTAACTGTCTCTTATGGAAAGATTATTTTGAAAAAGGGTTTCTTGCCAGACTGTTACCCATTTTGTACCACTTTTTCTTTCCTTGTTCTGTCTTTTTTATTCTTCTACGAGAAAGAAAGATTTTTCCTCTCCTTTTCCTTTCTTTTTACCCTGATCTAATTCTTGTGGCTGATATAGAAGAGCACCGACACAACGCAGTTTTTCATTTTGGCAGCTTTTTTTAAACAAATTCCATGGCATGATCCGACCAGTGACAAATGACCCAGCACTTCCACTTGGAATACTAACGCTGAATTATCCGGCTTCCAGGGGTCTGATGGAGATGCAGGGGAGAATTAAAAAAAATTACTGCACAGGAGCAGTGGTGACTGATGTGGGGCCTGCACGCTGAGCTTTTGACCTCCACCGTTTCTACAGTAACTGTGCAAGGCATTGTGCTTTCTATTCTCAGGCTCGCCTTGGAAGCCAATTAAATTAAAAGGCTATTCATTTCATTCTGTTTGTCTCCAGGACGCTCACATAGAAATGCAAACGATCCCTGTTCAGAGCTCCCCCGCATCAGAGAAACTGATATTGTACTGCTAATTTGTGATAACACTATAAAGCAATGTGCAATCTGCCCTGGTTTAAAAGATGTGCGCAGGATGTACACTGAACTTACAAAACACTGATTAGGGGGATCATGAAATTAAATCTTCTGAAGGGCACGTCTTTCAAAGCCTCAAGGCAGCTCTTTTTCTTGGTTTAATCAGATAGTTAATCATTGCAACTCAGGCTTTCCAAGAGCCAGGTTCATCGATACTAGGAAGCATGGATTTGTAATATTGAACATTTACAGTCTCAGGAAAGCGTGGTGAAAAGCAAAGCTGTAAAGGTGGTTGGTAAGCACTTTGCTGCTTTAAAAAAAGCAATGGAGGAAATGAAAGAATATTTCCCAGGAAAACTAAAGAATCATTTGAGGACTGATCCAGCAATCTGAACAACAGAGAAACATAGTCCCAAGTACACTGCTCTCTTAGGGACTAGTCTTGCCTCCAGCTCAGTCAGAAATTAACATTTTTGTTAAACCACAGAAAACAAATTGACACGAAACATTGTTATCCCATGTTTTAATCCTAAATTAAGCTCGTGGAGCAGTTCTCCATGCCACTTTGAGCAAGTGTAATTTCAGATCTGGAGGAATGACCTTCACATTGAAGTGGAGCAGGAGGACTTCAACACCATCCTGCAGGACACGAAATTACATCCTGCAACCTGCCATTTGTAGATCATTTTTGCAGGCCAGCAACCACAAATTGGAACGTGCCTATCATCAGTGGCAGATCAAATGTTAGGGCTTTCCTAATGGCCATGGTACTGCAGGTTTGTTGATAGAGAAGATGTGGGTTTGTAACAGAGGCAGCAGCCTCCATTGCACTTTATCTGGACATGGCTGGCAGGGTGTAATAAGCTAAACGAGGCTGAAATGACAAAAATGTCTCCAGGCTCATGAAAACCTGGTACACAATTCCTGGGAAAACCTGGCAGTTTAGACAAAATTGTCAAACACTTAACTACCTTTGTCAGAGAGATGAAAGCATTCTGGCCCAGAATCACTCACCTGCAGTGCTAAAACCCATGGACCTTCCACCAGGGGTGAGCTTGAAGACATTTCTCCAGGTTGAGAAAATGAACTTGCTTCCCCCTGCTATGATTAAATTAGTTTTGTTTTCTTTCCTCCCTGACTCAATAAAATTTCAATCAGTTACTGAAATATTAGAAGACTGAAAAAGTGAGGAACTGGTGAGAACAGGCTTTTTAACATGGCTTGGAAAAAGAAGCAAATATGAAAATTTCAAGAAGGTCGCTTCAGCCTGTCTAGTCATCCTCTCTTTTGTTGACTGGAGAAAAAATGGAGGGTGAATGATTTAGATAGGACTGAAGGAAAAGCCCTTTTCAGCCTGAGGATTTTATGCCACAAAATATCAACCAGGTCAGCTGTTCAGCTGGCTTCCAGAAAGTGTGTAATAAATGTAGTGTACTGCAAACCAAAGCACCTGGAGGGGTTTGTGCATATTTGTATTCAACAGCACAGGGGGAACAGCAAGATCTGCACAGTAAGGGCCAGGAACTCTGGGCTGGCACATTTTTCTATAAATTGTCCTGCTGTGAAGTTACTTGATCCATCTCCTGACCTGGCTGGAATGGGCCCTGCTAAAAGAGAAGATGCTACATTATAAAATCCATAGGTCTGTGGAGCTTCAGGTCTTTCTGTGTCCTTTGCTGCCCAGCTTACCTTGCTTTGAGATAGTTTTCTTTGTTATTGTAATTTCCTCTGCAGAACATTAATCTTGACTTCAATGTAACAGTGACGGGCCAAAACTTCTCCCTGCCTCAGTTTTGCAGCTTAGATGATGGGGTCTCCAACAAGCAAGCTCTGTCTTTGATAATTTATTTTTGTTCGGTTCTCTAAGTGTAGCAATCAGTTTCTAACAAAAACTCCAAAAGATTTTCAAAGCTTTAATTTTTTTCTCTGGCAATTTCCTAACTAAGGCTTTTCCTGAATGGGATTTTATTTGAAAAAGAGAGGACAGAAAGAGTCCAACATGGATTTTTCAATTAATTTTTCCTAAAAGAGCTGTTTTAAAAGACTGCTTTTTCTTTTTAAAAAGAAAGGTAATTTTGGTCTTCAGAAAAACCTGGAGGGAGAAACTGTAAATGGAACTCCATGCTGCAATGTAATTATGACCAAAGACTCAGCAAGTTTTGAAGGAGAACTTGATTTTGTAGAAGAAACAACATTTAATTACAATAACTAATGATAAAAAGAATTGTAATTGAAGGGAAAGAAAACTTGTTTCATGTAAGGACTTACCAGTGCGTTCTGGACAAGACCTGATGAGGACAAGAAAATTGAGCACTACTTTGCATGAAAAAAAGGGGAAAAAACGCCCTAAAATAGCTTTGATTTTTCCCTGTAAACGAGCATTTTTTAAATGTAGCTCCTTCCATAAATAAAAAGTGTTATCAAGGAAGAAAAACATTTGGTGAAGAATAAATCAATGGGAGTTTTTAACGGCACACTCCTGTTATTTACTGAAACACGGAACCTCATTTTGGGCACACATGCAACATGCACAAGGTGGTGCTTATAGGGAACACCAATTTCTCACTAAGAGTGAATTCAGGCAGGTTGTGCTGCCCAAAGTGACATAGAAGTAGGACATCTCTAAAAATAAGCCTTTCTCAAGGAAGATGAATAAAAAAAGAGTCACATCATCAATAAAGGATTATTAAAGAAAAAAAAAATCCCCTGAGACTTAAAAAAACAAGCTTATAACTAGACCCCTCTCAGTTGAAGTTGTTGTTTTCCAAGGAAAGCTGTTGAGGTAAAAGGAGTATCACTATAGAAGAGATAATTTTATTAGTTCACTTGTCTAATTAGAGGTTTCAGTTATGAGGACCAGCCACGTTCTGGCTTGAAAGGTCAAATGTGAAGCTCATGAGTAATTAGATTTGAGAAATTAGGCCAAAAGAAGTTTCAAAATTAGGGAGTGTTTTCATCAAAACTTATAAGAATCTCTCAAGTAAACCAAAGTTAATTAAATGAAATGTTTCATGACTGATTAGAGTGTACATTTGACCATCAGTTGCATCTCACATTCTGCTACTCACCAGCTGGAACGCTGAAGAGACTTTTTTATAACTTCATTAGAGCTACCTTGTGGAACAATTTAATCATATAAAACCTTATAATGCAGATGCACAAGTACAGCAACACCAGCTGCTGGCTTCTCGTGCTGTCGTGCTGCTCTCTCCCTTTCCCTCTCTCACTCCCCCGCACCCTGGGGACTGCCTTTGCAGGAGGCTTAGCTGCAAGAGCAGGTGGATTTTCCCTGCCTAACATCCAAAATGAAGAGTTCCTGAAGGAGCAGGGGAGACACAGGGCTCCCCAGGCCCAGATCCTACCGAGGGAATCTCCTGAGCAAAGTGCTTGTCTGATAATGCAGAGACTATTTTGGGGGGTGGGGAATAGGTAAGTTAATACTGAGAGGACAATACCTACCTATCTAAATGCTTGAAATTATTCTTTTGATTCTCTTTCTCTAAGAACTGCAAGGCTCTGGCACAGCACTTCCCTCTCTAGCCAAAGAGAGGAGAAAGCCTTGGCTAAATCAAGCATTTGGATTTTCAGGGTGAAATGGTTTAGTGTCATCTTTGTGATCGGTTCCACAGCAAAGCAATGGAAGAATGAGAAGCATTGCAGACAAGTGAGGTGACACAGCTCATCAACATGCAGCACTTCATGCCATGCAGCAAACTTGCAAGTCCATCACATTTGAATGCTACCATTTATCTTTATAATCTTTTGTTTTTTTTGCTAGACTGTATTTCATTTCATTCATTGCCTGACCTCCAACTCCTCTGTCGGAGGTGGTACAGAGAATATGCAGCAAGAGCAGAGGCAGAGAGAAGTACCAATTTATATCTCAGTCTTTGTGATTAATCACTGAGCAGCATCTCTTCAGAACCAACAATCTCTGAAAAGTTCCCATATGTTCGAGGCTGACTCTGTGCACGTTTGCTAATCAGCTTCAAATTATAATCAGGATATCAGAACACAACTCTGCAAAGCAAGTGGCTGGGAAGATCAGCAAATACTCACCAGTGAGAAGAGAACAGAGCTTTGGAGGGGAGAATCTGACTCCCATCAGCTTCTGGCTGATCGGTCCCAAAGCCTGGGAAGGGACAGAGCCCTTGCAGAGGGACCACACTGACGGGATCTCTCCCTCATGACTGAGAACAGGAGCTGTGTCTCTCCTGTTTCCCTCCAAAAATAACCCTAAAATAATTGCCTGCAGTGCAGAATGGATGTTGTCCAGACAAAGTCCCCTTGCCATGACTGGTGAAAGGAATATTTTTTTCCTTCTGTGAGTAGCCTCACAGGGCAGCAGGGTGCTGAGTGATTCAGCTTTTCTGCACAGCAACAGCAGGAAAATGTGCTTCAGTCCTGCCAGGCTGGCATCAAGCTGCCTTCTCTGCCTGTAGGCCCAAGGACTTCTCTGCCACAGGACTCTCCCAGCAATCCCAGAAATGCAGCCCATGGTATTCCTAACAGAGCTGATGCTGATGCTTTAAGCCTCTCATTTCCTCCTGCTCTCAACTTGGTCCCTTGGTTTTGGTGCACCATGGAGGCCCCTGCACAGGGAAAAACACGTGTAGAAGTAGCTAACTCGTTAACACCAGGTTTTCATAGAGATGACAAGCCAAATCACTCCCAAACTTCTGCTTCTCAGCATTCAGCTTTAAGGATCACTTGATTTACAGCCAGAAAAATTACCTGCAGTGATATTTCTGGGGAATGAGAGCCTCCAGTCATATTTAGTTTCCATTTCAGCTACTCTGCATTGAATATTCCCCTTGGAAATTCAGAGAGCAGCTACACTGTCTGTTACATGTGTTATATAAAGACAATCAGAATGAGGTATTTGTGCACTGACCTGCTTGATTTTATTTTCAGCATTTTCTCCTTCCCCCCCCCCCCCCCCCAAATACATTTGTGAAGCATGAAATAAATTCACCCCTCCTGACTCAGTTCTATTCTTTTTCAATGACAGAACACTTGAGGTTGGTAAGTGAACTATGCTAGGCTGGGTCATGTTTTCAAATGAAGAAAAAAAACGCCCCACAACCCTGAAGCAGATTGATATAATTTTGGTTTCATAGCTGACAATCATTTTTCATCATTGTTTCAAGCATGAAGGATTTAGCAATGACTGCATAAAACTTCAGTGGCACAAACCTTTGATGTTCTGTCAAGCAGCTTTGCTTTTCTCCCTGTCATACAGACTGCAGTCACAAATTACTCCCTGGCAATCCTAGGTGAGGATTATGAAGATTATTAAAAAAAGATGAGGTTTAAAGGGTTTTTAGAAGTACCTTTGGGTTTCAGCAACACACGAACACACAATTGTGTCCTTCACAAAAAGCCTGATTTTCTAATTTTAATGTGCTGCTGTCTTTTCTCTCTCTCTCTCTCAGCTGATCTCTTTGGTTGGGCATTTTCACCTCAGGTTCCAAGTAATCAAACTGTCAGGACTATCCTAAGAGAAAGCACTGAAACAAACAAAAAAACCCCACATTAGCAATCTGCTGGAGAGCTGCAAACACATGCACAGAAGCTGAGCACAGCACATGTCTCCCTGAAAGGACAGTTGTGCTGCTTGGAGTGTGACTCTGCAGGATAAAACTATGTGACAATATAGAATAAGAATATGGAGTTCTGTTTTATTTGAAACTTCTACCTTTACAAATGATGTACCATCTATTTCCCTAGTTAGGAATTCAGGACATTTTTTCCCCCTGGCTTGAGTTCCATTGAGCTGTCCTGAGTTTTCTTGTGGACACCCACTTAAATTAAACAGGTCAAAATGCAATTGTTCAGTCACCACAAGAGCTGGTGCTTAAAAATCCACATCTTACCCATTAAAATCTTCCACATAAACAATGTGTACTCTTAGTTGTTTTTTTTTTCATTTTTTTTTACTTGCAGTTTTACTACATCAACAGCATCTACAGTTTACTGTGTTCTGTATTTTGCTGTGACACTGGATTCTGTGGACCCCTGGAGCATTCCCCTAACTACTCCTTGCAGTTTTGGGGATGCAGCTCTTACACCTTTGCTGCATGACTGCAAGAGATTTTTATCATCCAAATGGGCTTCAGCTGTAAGATGGGGATAACAACACTTCTCCAAGTAATTGATCTGCCCAAGGTTATAGAGTGGAGGTTAAAGGATGTCAGCACCTTCCTCAGAGCTTTGGAAATTAATCCTACAGATCATTACTAAGGTATTTGAATTTTAGAATGATGCTTAGGCTCTATTGCAAATATTTTACAGGAAACTGCCCTATTTCAATAATCTCTAATGCAGTGTGGGAAGAGCACAGCAGTTCAATGAAGAGATGAGAGGGAAGTAAGAGTAACCAGAAATAAGTCAAAGAAATAGGCTTAGTTGTCTGTACGAGATTTGCAGATGAGTGTTTCCTGAGTATAATAATGTACAGACAGACAGGTATTGAGATCCTCAAAACTGGGTAATTCACTCCAAATGCCTTGGATTTCATGGCTTACAAGATTTAAAGTGACCTCTTCAAAGACTAGGCACTGATGGAAGTTCAATTCAAACAAACTTTCCTTTGCACCTTAAGAATTCAGTGAGTCTATACAAGCACCATTAAAGTGATTGGGTTTTGATGTGATAGTACTCTCACTTATTTCTCAGTATTTAATTATCAAATACCTCAATTAACTCCTCAGGATACAGCTACAACTCAAAAATTATTCACTGAAAAGAGCTGTTGAATAACATTTGACACACACAGGAATCCATTTGTAGCTAATCCTCTATCAGCAAAATTCATTGACTAAATTTTATGTGGTTAATTATTCACCCATCTCTCACCACACAACTTCCCCCCCTCCCCTCTGACAAATTCCTAAAATGATCAAAATGCTGATCACAGCCCAACAGTTTATACAGCCTCTCGCCTCTGTCTCCCTTCCAGTTCCTTCCCTCCAGTCCTTTAGTAAGCAAACCCTTCTGGTTCAGCAATTTGGCAAAGCAGGGAAATTTTGACTTGCAATTACATAACTGCTGCAAGGCACTCCAGTCAGCAGGAATGCCATCCAGGGGACTCACAGCTGTAAAAATGCAGAAATAGCCGTGTTCCCCTACTGTAGGACTTCTATTGGAAATGCAGACCTCGGTTCTGAAGGCTTTGATTTATTGGAGGGAGAAGCAATGTGGAAACTCTGTCAGGCTTCTGCAGCCACTGAGAGATGAGACTGATCCATTCCTCTACATCATGCTCAGGAAAAGTGCAGGAATCCGGAAGGCTATAAATTAAAAGATCCTGGAGGTGTGGGGTGGGAAGAGGAATCAGAAGGGTACATTTAGCTTGTGATTAGCTTTAAATCCTGAGAAACATTAAACAAATCCTGGCTGCTTCATGAATTACACCTTGCCTTTCCCTATTGTTCCTTTATTTGTAATTCTACAGAGCCACACTCCCCCTGCTCCTGGCTTGCAGCCACTCGGGCCAGCAGGATCTGCCTGCTTTGTTGTGCTCCATTTCCCACATATCTTCTTTAGAAACCCCTTATTAACATCTTAGACCTGAAGTATTTTTAATTCTGCTGGGAAATCCTTACTTAGGGAAGATTCTGCTTTGGCTGACAAGGCCTTCCACCCATCTGTGACCCCGGACCGTGCTCTTCCCTTCTCTTCCCTTCCCATAATCCCAGTTTTTAAGGGATCTCTTTTAGGCTACAGAAATAAACTCTCTTTTCCCACCCCATCTGCACAGTGCCTGGTTTATACTATTTATATAACAGCTCTCTGACTATTAAAGGGTAAAACTGCAGCTACAAAACTCATGCTGCACAGATTTCTAAACCTAAATTAGCCTTCCCTTGCTTGTGACAATTTGTATTAAATTCCATGGTCCGAGGCTTTGCTGACCATTCTCAGTCCTGAACCAGACCTTCATATCTGATTTCTGGACATACCTGAACTTCATATTTGATTTCTGGAGTATAAGATTCTGTATGATATTATGTATTTTATCCTAATCCTGTTTGCAGGTGATCCTCCTCTGCATTGACTGACCACAACTAGCCTGAAAAGGCCTTCCTTTTGCTCCTGTCTTGCACATGAGCATGGAATCTCTGAAATTCCCTGGAAAATAGCACCGTTTATGGCTTTGGCTCTCCAAACAAAAGGGACCTTTCCAGCAGAGTGCATTGGGCTAGACCTTCTTACTGCAAAGCTGTCCTTTCAAGGCATTTCCTAGGCCTTTTTCCCAGGGCATTTCCCGGGTTGATGTGGGAAGAGATGACAGGAGAGCCTGCAGTTTTGGGAGGGGCTATTGGCTGCAGCCCCTAACTAGTCATTTTTGCAGCTCGTCCTCTGTCGGGCAGCTCTGTTGCACGTGGTAAACTGGCTTATTTATTCTTCTCACATCTCGTTACTAATGCTTTCGATGTACCCTAAGCAGACAAGCAACCAGCTTCTGTCCTTGGATGCCAGCCCAGTTCTCCTTGACTCCACCAGCAGGCACAGACTATCTGAGGGAAGAATTCAGCTCAGTGTACCATTTACACTGCCTGCTGCTTATTAAAACAGCCGCCGGCTCCTGTTTCATAAGCAAAGATATAAATTCCAGGCCATTACATAAAATGAATTTACAGAGCATTTACTTAGCTACAGCTGCAACTTGCAGGCCTCTGCTCAGCCTTTGGAGGAGGAACAGGGACAGCCCTGCTCCCCTCTCCTGCAGAGGTGCTGGTACAAACCAAGGGAAATTTTGCACATCCCACTCATCCTGGGCCCCAGTGGGAACTCGAGGTGAATTCTGTGGGCAGCAGGGCAGGGAGGGGATTCTGCCCCTCTGCTTCATTCAGGTGAGACCCCACCTGCAGTGCTGTGTCCAGATCTGGGGTCCCCAGCACAGGAAGGACATGGAGCTGTTGGAGTGAGGCCAGAGGAGACCACCAATTTGATCAGAGGGATGGATCAGCTCTGCTGTGAGGAAAGACTGAGAGAGTTGGGATTGTTAAGCCTGGAAAAGAGAAGGCTCAGGGGTGACCTAATTGTGACCTTCCAGTACCTGAAGGGAGCCTGCAAGAAAGATGGAGAGGGACTTTTAACAAGAGCCTGCAGTGACAGGCTTCAAACTGACAGAAAGTAGGTTTAGATTAGATATTGGGAGGAAATTCTTCCCTGTTAGGGTGCTGAGACACTGAAACATGTTGGCCAAAGAAGCTCAGCCAGCCTTATCCCTCAAGTGTCCAAGGCCAGGCTGGATGGGGCTCTGAGCAACCTGGGATAGTGGAAGGTGTCCCTGCCCACCCTTGGGGGATTAGAACTCGATGATCTTTGAGGTCCCTTCCAACCCATTCCATTCTGTGGGTCTGTGGTTCTGTGGCATATCAGGAAAACCAATCTGAGGTCTTGCAGCTGATCCAACTAACTTGAAAAGGTGAGATGGTGCCTTCTTGTGAGTAAGACTGTGCAACAGGGCAGAGCAATTCCCAGGCCTCTCTCAGGTGTCCTGTGCCTCATTTCTTCATCTGAAAAACAGGGTTAATACTTCCCTCACACATAGGTGATAGGGAGATGAAAGATGCTCCAAGATTAAGTATAGTCCATAAAAACATGACAAGCTTGATTCAGTATAGGCTGGCAACCACTGTAAGCTTCAAAGGCAATTCCATTCACAGATTTTAGTGCTGTTTCAGAACATTAATGTCTACTCTGCTACTGCAGCTTGCTTTGCAAACCCACAGCCGTCAAATAGAAGTCATCAGGGGAACGGTGGAGGAGCCAGAGTTTTTGTAAGGAGTGATCAGGAGCAAATTAATTCATGTTGGCTATGAATTTTGCATCAGTGGATTTCAGTGCCAATCCAGTTGTAGTAAGCTGTTTATATTCCCCCTCTGGCTATTGTTTTGAGCTGTCTTCAGACGCATACTGACCTCCCTAAATTGCTTTATAGGCTGTTAACATCGCAGGGGTTTTCTTTGCAGCTGATAACCCAAGGCTGGAACCTTCAGGCTAAAAGCTGACATGGGAGCCCATGTGTACCAGGTCACTGGAGCTGTGCTGATGGACAGCTGAGGGTCTGATCTGTAATTAAAGAGCAAAAAAAATTTACTTCTGAAAAACAATTCTGGGATGAAGGTGGAGTCTGCTATGGACTCGATGACCCTGGAGTTTCAGACAACAGCTTTTAATTTTTTTCTGTGTCAGAGGTGTGTGCTTCCACCACCTAACCAGTCACAACCCATTGCCCACACAGTTCTATCAACAAACAGAGCACAATATTCCAGGCTGAATTTACAAGAAATTAATTCTAGCTAATTTACCTAATCCAGTCACAGCATGGCTCCAGAGACAATTTCACAAGCACAGTCAAAGGAGCAGGAGTGTGTGAACATCCCTAAAACTGAGGATTGTCTGGGGAAACAAAGCTACTTCTGGTGATTTTCCCAGCAGCCAGCCCTCACAGAAATCACCCTCACCTGATACCACCAAAAAGCAAATGATGAGAGCTCTTAGCCTAGAAGTCAATTTCAAATTAAGAAAAGAAAAGGCGTAATAGAGGCCGTCCTGACACTCATTGTACAGGGCTCTGTGTCCATGGTTAATAGCCAATAAAAAATTTCTTCCAAAAATTCTTTGTGCCACTTCCACTGCTGGTTGGTGGCACGCTGCAGACCTCTTCCTGCCAGAGCTTTAAACAATGCCACATCTGACTCCAAGTTAGAATTGACACTTTTCCTCAAGATTAAATGGGCTACTTGCAGAGATGGGCAACTCAGTAACTTCAAAGCTCTCTGCCTCAGCCAACACGAAACAAATTGCTTCCCCAGTGACTCCTCCCCAGGGAGTAATGCAGGATAAACCTGTGATATTTGCATTAATTCATCTTTAAACATAAAGCAGAATAGATTCTGTTTCTTTAATAAATTTTCACATTATTTAAATGGACTTGTTTTAAAAGCCAATAACATGTTTGCTTTGGGAATATTTTGCATTTGTATTTACCTTTTGGCTGGTGGCTCATTATATGGGAAGATCTGTTGGAACTAAAGCAGCTGAAGATTACAAAGATTCTAGAAAGGATTCACATCTGAGCCCCCTTTGATTGCGATTTTCAGCAATGTTACTTTTCCCAGTTTAGTGACATTTAAGGATATTGGGAATCTTTCAGTGACAAAATCTTTGTAATTCTTTTCTTTTTTGGTCACAACGAACACCACAGATTCCAAGGTGCTCACTCAGTTTGTCCTCTCCAGTTATACCCAAGTGCTTTGAGACCATTATTGGGGTATTCCTGTGACACCAAGTCTTGTTTTAGGATTCATTGTCCAGCTACCTACGGTCCCCTCTGCTGCCAGAGAAGCTCTGCAGCAGAGCAGGTGTAGAAGGGAGCACGGATCACCCGAGTGCACTGTCAGCATCTGAGTTTAACCTGACAGGGAAAGTGGGCTTCAGTAAAGTGCTGTCAGTGGAAGGACCTAAGGCACGACTCCGTTCTGGATGGGAGAGTGGATCTGTGAGGCCGTGTAAGCTCAGATATCCATCAAAGCGAAGCCAAACCTTTCTGGGGCTCAGCTCCCCTTGAGCCCAAAGAGCTGCCAGGCACTCAGAGCGTTGCTGTCCTGAGAAAGCAGAGCTGCTGTGCTGTTCTCCTGGCTGAGCCAGCCCACAGCAGCACCGCGCGGTGTCACACGGCGTCAGCGGTGACACCCCACTGCCGGAGCAGATGCATCACTCCCAGCCTTTGTTTTAGCCTCTGATTAGCTGCAAGAAATGAGCTGTCACACAGAAATCACACTGGCTCACAATCCACGGCTTGGGAATGGTATTTGTGCAAAGATTCTCCTAAGGCAGACACGAGGTTCTGCGTTTTTTAATAAAGTTCACAACCGAATATTATGAAGCAGTGGGGAAATCAATACTTTGGTCACTGGGTAAATACTTTTGAGTTCTTTACTGGCTTTAACATTTACTGTTTAACCACTCCAGTTCCTATCATGTGCAAAATACTTCCTATATTAACAGGAGAAGAGTGATTTGTGGGCAGTTAAATGGGAAACAGGACATCAATTTAACGGGGCCATTTGGGGTTAGCACAAAATGACAGAACAGCAGGAAGCAGTTAAATGCTTCCCTCCCAGCAATCAAAGCCCTGCAATTTTGAGTCTTTTCCTCCAATCAAGTAGTGTATTGATGAGAAACCAGTTCTGATAATGACCTTTGAAAGACCTCATTCTGGCCTTCTGGTGTAAGTCATTTCTCTAACTATGGTGTCCTAAAAGGAGCTCAGCAAATGCATGTCATCTACACAATCACTCGAGATGCATGACAAATGGCAGAAACCAAAGGTAAGAGATTTCTTTTCCCTTAACTTGGCTGATTTTTTTTTTTTCCTCTGAAGGCTCCTGATCTCAGCCTGAGTTGCTGGTATTGCTTTTTGTGTGTGCTGCTTCCTCTCCTGTCTGTCCCAGCTCATCGAAATTATGGATAGACCATCCTTACTAATTCATCAGTCCTCCTGTGACTCAATGCATGAGTTCCTTCCTGTGCTGCATATTTTTAAATCTCATTCTGTAAGGCTGCTCCTAGATCAAGTCACACTCACATTTCATTTCCAAGCTTTATTTCAATTAATATCACTTTTTTGGCAAGGCTGACAAGAAACTCTCATTTTTCTTTCAAAGGCAGACACGGAGTGCTGAATGCCAGATTTCCTAGATGGGAAATGGTAGGTGCTTGCTCCCAGTCCTGCTAACGTCAGGAGATGTATTTAATTACACAAAAATACACCTTCAACCAGTGACAACAAACCTGCCAGCACAGACCATGCTACTGGAAAATCAGAACAACACCGTAGCTTCCAGCTGATATTCCTGACCATTCCACAACCTGCTGTTAGAGCTCCAGTTTTCAGCTGTAAGCCTCCGCCTTTTCCCAGGGCCCCAGAGCCAGTGATACCCGTGACTGCTCTGCTGGGGAGTTCTGCCTGTAAAATGGGATGAGAAATGACTGCCATGAGCTGGTAGGAACCCCAACTTCGAAATATCTCATGTTGCACTTGGGTGATTTTTAAAGCTCCTAATACCCGCTGAGAAACGCCGTGAAACGCTGACCTGGTCTGAACTCCCTCTGTCAGTTCACATTTGTCCGAACCCTCGGCAGGCGTTGTGCCAGATCTGGGATCATCCATCCCCTCACAGCTGGCAGAAGGGTGACACAGAAACCGCAGTGCTTGCAGGGGCCATCCTGTGTGCCCCAGCTAATTTACCACAAAGGCAGCACGGTGAGCTCCTCACACCAAGTCAGGACCAGGGTTTGGTAAGGGAACACAGCACCCTGCCATCCTGGAAACAGTGGGGTGCAGGGGAAATCCTCCTTAGGACAATTACAGGCTATACTTGGAAATTATTTTCCTAAGCAGGGTCAACCAACCTGCTCATCCCCAGGAACTGAGGAGGAAAAACATCCTCTGTAGCATATATTGTAAAGGAACTACCAAATGAAGCATGGAGGACAAAGGCAAAAACATGCATGGACTGTATTCTAAGGCAGCAAAACAAATTCTCCCTTTGTAGGGTCTAGGGAAGACTTGAGCACAATCACCTTTTGAAAGTCATTTAAATAGTTGTCATGACTCTGTTCTTACCTTTTGTCTGTTGATTTGGCTCCCATGATGCCTGAATAGCTCTCCTGGAGCCAGTTTGCTGTCTATTGTCTGTGCCTGATGAGAGCTGTTATTTCTGATTAGATACTTTCCCCTGGTATTCCAGATCTCTGCCCTTCATTTCTCTCCCTCAGCACATTTCTCCCTCAGCACCAGTGGTGTCTGATGTGAGTACCACTCCTAGCATGGCCTGGTGGGTAAGAACAAAGGCAAGAACATGTCACACCTTAGCCTAAGGCTGCAATCAAGGGACAATAACCTCACATCTGGATGTACCTTTATGTTGTGCTACTCCCATGCTCTGGAAGTTCTGTGGGATTTAGCATTTCTAAGCTAAATACATTTCCATCATTCTTTTACTCATAAAAGGCTCCACTACAAAAACAAGAGAGAGATGCCAGGCTCCAGCTCTGTGAATTTATGTTATTGCATCACAACTTCCTACAAAGAGGGTGTTAAAGAAGGAGATGTTTCCATGTATGTTTTTAAGGTAGATGTGAGTCCTATCTCCCAATGCCTCCCCTGATCCCACTGGGACTATTGGCTCTGGAAAGGCAGAAGCATAAACTAGCCTTTGCAGAATCACAACCCTTTTACCCTACCAAAAAAGTGAATTAATGCTCATTTTCTCTTTTAAGCACAACCAGCAATTGGCTGGAGAAAACTGAAATACATCTGTACCCACAAAAGAATTACCCTGCCTCTTCTGCCATGCTAGGCCAGCGCTCAGCACATCCAGGGCAGCTTGCAAGCAGTGCACCAAAACACTGGGATGTCCCAGCCTCCCTCAGCCAGTCTTTTCCACCAGGTGTTTCCAGTGCCCCCACTCTCAGCAAAAAGGGAATCTCTGGGCTTTGAGCACATGGAAGCCTCTGGCACAGAGTGGGAATAGGCAGCTCAGGGGAGAGGACAGCTGGGGAACCTCCCAGAACAACAAGAAAACAAAATGGGTTTCTCAGCAGTGAAAAATCACAATCACATGCCATTCAGCAGCCAGCCTCCATCACCGAGGGTGCTGTGATACAGGATCCCAGTTCTCTGGCTCACAAAATCACCTTGTTCACCACAGCCCCGTGTCTGGGAGCCTCCAGTGCTGCCTTCAGGCAGGGGGTCCCCAGGGCACTTGACGCTTCCAGTCCCCCTGGGCTGCTGAAATGTTTGACACGAGGCTCAGCACGAGGCAACACAAGGTGTTTTGGCCTCAGGGGAGTGGAAACCCTCGCTCTCTACACAACCACAGCACCTCCACTTGGATTCCTCCCCATGCAAGCCCTGGCTGTTGTCAGGCTAAAACCAGCCACGGCTGTTTTTGAAACGCTGGTGCTCCCCGAGCAGCACTTAACATCCCTGTGAAAGCTTTAAAATGAGATCTAGAAAATTTCATTTGCTATTAACTGTTCAAGTGTAAACCCCGTTGGAGCAAGGTGGAGGATCCCTGAAGGCCAGCTGTGTTATCTTTGTCTATAAAAAACAATTAGAAAGCTGATTTTTAAAATGCTACAATTAAGAGGCTTAAAATAAATGCATTTCTGATGCTATCAACAAGCGCACAGACTTCAAGAAGCTCTTTCAAAATACCAATGCCTTCAAGCAAAAAAGCTGGTTTTGTTTTTTCTTCATGGTGAAGGGACTATAGGCAATTTACATACACTTTCTAATCTTAAAAATACTTTATCTGTGCTAGGCATCTTATGTGCTATGAATTCTACACACAGACTGTAAAAATATACATAAAGCCTCGTACAGATTTACTGTTCTGTCTATAGATTCATGGCTGATGATAAAGCATTCTAGTAGAAAAGCTTGGGGGCAGGCACACAAAATCTGATGAGCAGGAGTTCTGTAAAATTTAATAGAAACATTTCTACCTATATTTTAGATAATCAGATTACAGTGGGATTTCAAAATTAATTTCCCTTTCTTTGGCAGTTTTATGTTGTGTTTTGGGAATAATCATACAAAATGAACGCTACAAATGAAAATCCTGGGTTTATTGAGGTCACTAGGGCAACTCCTACTGATTTCAATTGGGCCAGGGCCTCATTTTATGAGGAAGTCTTGGGGAGAAAATAAATTCAGACTCCTAGAAATGAAGCAGCATGCCAAAAAGCCTTTTCTTAATTTTATTTTGAACACGGCCGCACCGCCATCTGAGAAAGCAGCTACTTTCATTGCCTTCAGGAAATCAGCAGGTACTCCTGCAGCCACTGATTCCCTGCAAGCTTGGAAGGAGAGGCTGCTTTCAAAGCTGCTGCTTTTTACCGTGACCAAATGCTGCTGATGGGCTCAGCTTCCCATCGTGTCTCACCCTGGGCCAGGGGCTCAGGTCTACCAAGTGCTGGGCTTGGGAGGTCCCAGAGGCTCTCTGAGCTTCCTTAAGCTTGTCCCAGGCTGTAGGATGGCTACTCTTGCTTACCAGAGGCCAGGAAACCCCAGGGTTCCTACATTTGAGAGCAGTGTTCAGAGTATTCAGAGCATTCAGAGTATTCAGAGCCTATTTTAGACAGGATCTTGCCCTCATGAGAAGCAGCAGCCATGAGCTCCTGAGGAGTTTCCAGCCGTGTGGCAGCAGGAGCCACTTCTCCACCAAGCAGGACATTACCTGCAAGACAAAAAACTGAGCACACCTCTTGGAGTCTAATTCCTGCCAAGCCCAGAAACATCCCTTTTCCTTCCACTTCAATCTCCTTTTTTTTTATTCTGGCACAAATACACACGTGATTCTCCACCTCACCAAGCACAGAGCAAGAGACTGACCCTGCTCTCCCTAAAATCAATTTCCAAATCAAGTGTCCTATCACTTCTGTCATATTTCAGGCACAAGCAAAGGAGAACGTCCCTTTGGATGAGATAGGCCTTCCTTTATTCATCTTGTCCACTTAGTTATGGCCTGTTTACCAAAGTACCAATCTCCTCTGCTGTACCAAGCCAGGCTGCTGCTGCCAGTGTGGTCCTTGCTGCACCAAACCACACTGCTATCTAGCACACATTTAAGAGCTGGAGTCATCAGTACAGTCCAAGGCATGGGACAGTTCCTGCTGGAAGCCAGTTCCAAATGAGAAGTGCTGGGCACGTAAGAGAACTTGGATCAAGAATGGAGCAGTGTGGTGCCAAGTACTGAAATAAGAATTCTAGAAAAACAACTTACCAAAAAGTTTGATGCCTGTAAACATGCTTCAATCGGAATTTTGGATGAACTCTGAAGGTGCTGATTTTTTCTGGGGTAGACTTCCTCAAATTTCCATATCTCCCTATCAGATTGTATTTTTTATCATCAGCCAGTAATATAGGAAAGGTCTTAGAGAGGGACATCACGAAAGTGAGGCTTCAGCTTCACTGACCTTAAAAGCATTTAAAATGAAGTCTCAAATCTCCTGGAAGAAAATTGTTAATACTCAGAATTCTGAATAATATTATATAATTAACTTTCCAGCAGAGAACAGCCTCTTGGCACTAATCATGTCCTTTCTGATACATCAGAGACTGAAAAGCATGGCCTTTCCCGTGCCAACTGTCTTTTAGAATAAACAAGAGACCCTCCCCCTTCATCTCCACATGCTTAATAATATTAATAGAACATGAAAATATTAATGCTAGTAGACAGGCTCTTTCATAAAGCACATAAATGAATTCATTCACTCTAGCTCATTAGCTTAATCATCAACCTTTTTACAATGTAACTGATTAACATTTTCATTGTTCTTCCTTGTTTTTTCCTTAGACTTTTGCTTCTTTGGGGATCAAAAGATTTCTGAATACATAAGCTCAACAAATATCCCTGCACAACTGTACAACAATAAGAACTGTTAAAAGAGATAACTAAGTAAGGGCTTTCACAGCTCATGCTTCAAAGATACAGCACGAAACAACCATTTAAGAATCGTTTTTATTTTTATGTTTAACGTGATTATACACATTCATGAGTCCAACAAGATCTGCACTGTGACATTAAAGATACAGTACAATAACATTCAACATGAGGTACTTCATATATTTATATATATCTGTCCTTTATAAATAATGCTGTAAGCCTGCTAAGGTCAAACACTGCTTCAGCACAAATGGGTGCTGGGACCTGAAGTGAGCCGAGTTCATCACAACAAAAAAACAAAACCTCAAACAGTTCAGTGCAATACGTGTGTAGAAATTAAAATGTTTACTTAAATACTATTTTAGATATGCAGAAAGTATATTACATTATACTCTCTCATCACAGATTCCTCTCACCAGCAAATCAAAGATCCCAGTAGCAAAGACAGCCAGGAACAGTTTAGACAGAATCTGCGAGGGGATCTCTATGGACATTATGTTTACATTCCAGGCTGACATGGCTGATGCTTGCAAAGTGTCAATCAATGTGTTCAAGCTTGGGTGCTTCTGCTAAACCAACCAAATCCACCTTCAGACACCTCCTGAAGTGCCCTGATGTCCCAAGGTGAGTGGCACTGGTCACCTTCTTACATGCCAGTGCTTGTTAGCATCATGCAGTGCTCAGAAGCAAGTTGTGCTGTGAGCATCAAAAGGCGTTTGGGTGCCTTTGCTTGATCACCCACACTGCAAACCTTTCCCTGCACCAGCTCCTAAAATCTGGAATGGACTCAGAGGAATCAAGCTAGAGGTTGCTTTCATCCTACTTTGTCAAAAAGACTTCATAAAAGAATCAAATCAGAACAATAACTAAATAACAGCTCATTTTCTACGTATTACAGCTACAGAGTATTCTGATCTCTGAACTTCTCTTCCAGCCAGTGAATGTGGCAGATCCATCACCTTTATTTGCAGGTAAGTCAAGACAAACAATAAATTAAAAGTGAGAACCCAAGACTAGTTACACCACTGCAGTACTCTCTGACTTGTCCCACCAGCTGTGACACGTTTTTTTACCAAACAAATTGGAATGCAGCTTGCTACCACAAACAACCTGTCAATCTGCTCATCACTCGGAGTAATTACATCTGCATCAGCCACTTGCTCTAAGAAAACTTAATCAGCTGATTAGCATCTTTCTCTGCTTTGAAATGTGTCTAAATAAATGGAACTGCTGCTCAGATGTTGTCTAAAAGTAGATGACCGTTACCTCATCACAATCTCAGATTCCTTTTTACGGTCTCTTCTGCAACTCTTCCTCCACTCCACACCATTTATACTCTTGTCTATTTTCAGCTGCAGATCTAAATATAAATAACTGGAGGTTTTTTTAAAATCTCTCTCTGGGAGTTTTCCACGGAGCATTCTGTTTAGATTTCACGAACAGTCTGGATTATGTACATCTGTTACAGAAAACAAAACATTTTTCCATGTATTTTGAGGGTATTTACATTTCAGAGAGAGCGCTGCTTACACACACATGTACGTATGTATATAAAACATTAAACGCTAAGATGGATGAAAGGCATAAATCCTGCAGAGTACTTTTTTACCTGGCTCTCTTTTTATTACCTAGAAAGAAGATCTGGGCTTTGGCCACAAAGTGTTTGATGACTACACTCCACTTTTCCTTCTTTCAGATGGTATTCTAGACACTGCAAAGATGTATTGGCACTTTCCGATGGCCAGGGGCCACGATTCCAACCGCCAAGCAACACTTAGTGTAACAGTATAAAACTGGTAAGAAACCATATGAGAAAAACATTTTTATTACAGAGCTGACAAGTGAATTTAGGGTTATGCTACATTAATGTGTTGATATACTGTAGCAATAATCTTCAGCTGGTCTAAAGAATCGTTTGGTCCTCTCACTTTGTTAAAACGCACGCAAGGAACAGAACCCACTTCGGAGGTAAAGCAAGAATGAGATGCTTTACAATGGGCAGTGTAGCCTTTGAGGAACAACTGTCCCAGTGCAGTGATGAAGGATTTTCATATGTTTAAATAGTACCTGTAGTTCTTATTTATACTGGTTTCCTTTCCTGAAACAAGGAGAATCCCTCATACTTTTGCAAAAATGGTACAGACACGTAACAGGAAGTTTGGGGGAAAAAAACTCAGGCAAGGAAAAGGTTCTGTACCACATAATCCTCTGATTGATGTGTAGCCATAAGCAGTTGCGAGAGCTCCAACAACAACACATTAGAGGAGACTTCCTCCCCCTCACTGCTATCTGATGATATACACTAAGTGTAATATGACCACAGTTGGGAATCTTCTGTCTTGGTCTAAATTTCAACTGGTAATAAAAAGAAAAGAAAAGAAAAATCTCATAATACAGAAAAAAATTCAAGTTAAGACTGATACATTCTTTTGTTCCTCTAAAATCTGCCTCTACCATGTTTAGGAAGAAGAAAAAAACCCACACAAAACAAACAAAAAATTATCCTGCATCAGAGGATTGATATTAATTCCCATTTATTTAGCAAGTGTTCAAAGAAATGCCATTTAAAGAGCAGATCAACTCCAATGTAGCAAAAGCTGGGTCATGGGAGCAGAGTTTCAAGAGCTGCACACACAATTTGAACACGTGCAAGTACTTCCTTGCCTTCAAGGTGGGATTCCCAGAAAATGAGCTCCAAGGGTAACCTGCCAAGCCCACATCCCTTCCTTCACTGTGAACATGTCCATGCACTGGAGACATGGTCAGCATGCAGTGGAGCTTCCTGAAAGATGCTTCCTTCTCCCCATCTTCCCCTGGAGCCATCCCAAACAGCTGGCTGCAGGAGAATCTCACAGGATGAAGGTTTAGACTTGTGCTTTTTCTGCTTATAACTGAAGGACTTCTTTCAGCCCCCATGGTCAAAAGCAGCTTGGTTTACTGGAATCTCTAAAGTCTGCAGAGCAGACAGCAGAGAGAGCTATAAAACAAGGCTCTTCATTTTCTATCCCTACCAACCCAATACAAGCAGAAAGCAGGAAATGGAGAAAGAGAAAACGGATCAATGAAGACAGTGTTTAGTGAGATACAAGAGGGGGACGTCCTCTGGTGATTCACAGGTGCATCAAAGAAAGGGTCAGCATCACCAGCAAACAGGCACCCCTCTTACAAAGCCTTTAAAACTCGCCTGTTTCTAAGAGCTTCCAGTTTAAATATTACACGTAATCACCAACGATGCTACAAGTACAGCAAGCCAGGAACTTGCCCACAGCATTTAGTTACATATTCCCTGTACTGATCACATATCTGCAGATAAAAGCTAAGTGTCAGTAGGCCTGAACCAGACAGGTTCTTCATAGCAAAACGCTTTGTATCCACACACTCCCATTCAAGCATAAAATATGAGTTCGGGAATTTGCCCTCCCTGCACCCCCGTGCCATTTGTACTGTCCGAGGAGCACTGAAACTGAACAGTCACCTTCCCACACTGAACTTCTGTCATTCCTTCTTGTCCAAAATAGCTGAGTTCGTTACCATCCAGAATCACGCTGGCCGTGTAAAAGGTGTCAGGCTCAATCTGCACCGGATATTCAAACCACACGGGGAAAGTGTTACTAGAGCCATCTGAGAAGTATTTACTCAAGTTCTGGCCCAGGATAACCCCTTGCCGCTTCAGTTCAATCTTGGCACTGTACTCTGCCGAGCCACAGCTGGAGCCGTAGAGCCCAAAGCCAGCAATAAACACTCTCTTGTCAACAGCAAACTGGATGCTGTCGCAGCGGCCCCGGTAGCGCCACTGGTTGCTGCGGTAAGCGCAGGACTGGAAGCGGTGGCAGCGCTGAGGGACGAGGCCCTTCCGAGGCTTGCTGACAAACTGCAGCTCTGGTTTTTTGGCAGCCGTGTACCACAGGAAGATGTCGTTGGTTTCGTTGAGGGTCAGGATCCCCGACTGGGCAGCGCCGTTGGCGAAGTCGTCCAGGGCCATGGTAGGGATGCGGATCAGGTAGAGAGCCTTGCCCAGCACCTTGCGCTTGTTCTCAATGGTGGCCGTCAGCTCCTGTCGCTGGCACTCCACCTCAGCCCAGTTCAGAGCCGCTTCAAAAACAACAATTTCTTTGGCATTCAGTGTCTCCCTTCGGAGAATGCTTTCAAGAGTCTGAAAATCAATGTCACAGAAGCCCTCAGACTTCAAAGCGAGCTCAGCCTGGGCATCAATCACTTCCCAGCAGCGCTGGGTCAGGTCAGGTTCCTCGAATAAGCAGCTCTGGGAGAGCAGCACGCAGGCATTCTTTGCACTCAGGCTTGTCTCGAGGAAGTTCACGCAGGCGCGGGCCAGGTGAGGGACAATGTACTTCTTGGCAGCATAGAGAGTGGCCAGGACAGTGTCTGCAGCCAGATCGATCTCGTCGCAATAGATGTACCTGGAATAAAGCACACGGGTGTAACGCTGCTGCTTAGAGCAACACCAGAGGTTGTCAGCAACAAACCCATACAAAATCATAACAAAGATTATTTAAATGGCTCCACATTAAAACCAAGCCGTGCTTTTGGGGAGTATTGATTAAATCCAGAAAGAAAGTACAAAAAAAACCAAAAACAGTGCTTATGTTAAGACCATGGAAGAGAATGGGCTTAAAATCAAAGGTGAATCCAACTTCCCATTTGGGGTACATGCTATGAGACAACTGTTTAAAAACGGTGCCCCTGCAGCTCTGTGCTCCTTCCACACAGGCTTTGGCTCCCAGGCAGGAACTCCTGCAGGGCTGCCTCACTCAGCTACCACAGGAGTCTGGAACATGTTACCAAGAGTCCCTGGACTGCGGGTCTCCTCATGTGAACTGTGGTTTACTGAGGTGTATCCACAAACACAGGAATGGTAACAAGTCTGTAGAGAGTAACTAGGTGACCTAAGAGGAGAAATGCTATTCAAGTAAATCAGGTGCTATCCATTTCTCTAACTACTGGGTTTGGGTTTTTTTTGGTGGTGGCTTTTTTGTTTGGGCTCATGTTTTTGCTTGGTTTTTTCAAAGGGTGATGGAGCATATAGGAAATGGAACATTTTCAGGTTTTTAATGCTCACAACATCCTAACTCAACTAGCACAGCATTTTCACTCGGTCTCACTGCATGAGGATGAAAAAAGCTTTACTGCCATGGTAGTGTGGTGGAAGAGATGAAGGTGAAATTCTATTTATGTGACTAAACTGATGGGATTCATTGCTCAGAGAAATGAAGCATTGTACAGTTTGTTCTTTTCAATATCTCATGCTTCAGGGCCCCATTTGCAGCTGGTGAATGCAATGTGCTAAAACCATGCCAAATGCAATTTCACTCTTCACAGGGATAAGCAAGTCTTGATGGTTATGGCTGATAAAAGTGTCTTCCTCCAGAAAAGCTAAAGTTGTATGCAGCCCTGTACTAATTAAAATTTTCTAGTTAGCAGGTTTCCCTACACAATGAGTTTTCTGCAGAACAGATGTGCCTATAAAGAGGAATTAGTACCTACACTGATCTGATTATAGTTGAAAATAACTATTTGTATTTTTGCAGCTGTAAGATAGTATCCTCCATGCCACACTTGGAAAACACGCACAGAGGAGATATTGCTCCAGCAATATAAAATCCAGGAGGTTACAGAAAAGAAGAAAACTTACACAGAGACAAGCCTATTTTTAGTCTTTACTACTTGGTTTCAGCTTATTGTAAAACCAAAGAACCCATCTCTATATCAATGGTTGCAGGCTTAGCTCCTTGACCGCCCAAAAAATTCCATTTTCAAGTAATTTGTTTTTATGATTCTCCTTATTGCTCTCCAACTCTTTCCTCCCTTCTATTACTTGTCTTTGCCTGCTAGTACAGCCGGGAACATGACATCTGTTTTAAATTGGAATAGTACAAAAGTTGCTATTTTAATATTCCCGAAAATAAAGAACCAATATCCCTGATGTACAGCAGACACAGCACAGACTGGCTGTCAGCAATACTCCACACCTCTCACTCTGCCAATGCACCTCAGCCCTGGTCTGCAATTGCTGATATTCCAGTTTCACCCTGTTCTCAAACAGGGTTCTGCCAGACCACAGGGTTTGATGGTTTAGTAACACATTCAGACTGAGATGAGATGAGATGAGATCATGGCTCTAACTTGAACAGTCAAGACTGAGATAAGATAAAATATACCAGCACACCAACTCGCTTTGGCAGCTAGACTATGAGTGTAACCCTACTCTTAAAACTGTAGAGAACAGTCAAAGCAGTTTTACTGGGAGAATAGTTAATGTCTACCAGTCGTGGTATTTCCTACGTTACACCTGGCAGTACCTTGTTTGTTGCCAGAATGCCCACTGTGTAATAATACACAAAAAATATTTATGCCATCAGAATTCTTTGGCCCAGGGGAAAAAAAACCCAGCAAGATGTCAAAACCAAAAAACCCAAACTCAGTGTGTTTTCTGACAAAGTTTATGATGCGGGAAGAAGCATATGAAGGAGAGGCTGCTTCGGGATAAAGTCTTTCCCTCCCTATATAATGTCATATCTTAACTTTATATTCCAAGTCTACAGAACATCTGTGGAGCTCTCCTGGCAGTTACTGATATTCGCACAGAACACTCCTGATGTTGATGATAACCTCTAAAAACTTGATATGCAACTTTGAATGTTCATCTATGGTGCCAGTGAAATGTTAAAAATGAAAAAGAAACTGTTCTGCAATCACAAGCTAGTCAAAACAATCTATGAAATACAATAAATTGCTAGCTAGTGATTATATCATTACATGCAAGAAAACCTGCAGCATATTAAAAGGATCACTACCACATACTGACATATTTTCTGTATAAGAAAGTAATGGCATTTATTTAAGCTGAAGGGAAGAAAACCTCAAAGCCATAGCATTTCTGTGATAGGGCATTTCTCTTTGACAATCAGAGTTTATAGATACATTCAAGGACAATTCAGCAGGGCAGTCGCTTCATTATGCCCATTTAGGAAAAGATAGCATTTCTTATGAAGTTTGCAAGAGGAAAAATAACGATCATGTAAACTGACTCGTTTTCCTTGTTAGATAAAACCTCTTATTCATGTAAACAGCCTTTTTATCACTTTCCAAATGCATCACTATGATACATGAGGAGAAATTTATTTTTAAGAGGCTATACCGAATAACTTAGGGTCATTTTCCTAAGACAACACCTGCGTACTGCAGGTTTATGAAAAGAGCTGGAATGATGTCAATCTACAAACCCAGCAATTTACTGGGTTTGGGGGGAGTGCTTTGTGCATGCATTTTTAACTTTTCACTATGCTTGCAAAGTAGAACAGTAGGTTTGGGGCTTTTTGTTACAGCTGACAAATCTTTTTAGTAACTCCATTCCTTTGTGTAACGTGTAGTGACAAATCAGATCGATAGGCATTACAGTACACAATGTGCCCAAAGATCCCCTGTCAAAGTCATTATTTACAACTGCCTACATTAGTCTAATATGTGTGTGCCTGCAAGTACGGGGGGAGAGCAAAATGAGATGAAGGTTTAAAACACAAAAAGAGGAATATTTTAAGCGACTGCTTTCTTTCTGTTTATATACAAGTCTAATACTTCAGCTATGACATTGGCAGGGTATGTATACATCAGATAGGAACACATATCCAGCAGATGAATGATGCTTACTTCAGCATTGCAAGGAAAGCAGCAGGCTCAACATCTGGTATACGGATTTCATCTTTGTCCTCAGCAAGCTCTCCGTAAAACATCGCATGGAACACAGAGCTCCCAACAGCCAGGACGTACTGTTGAGAAAGGGAAATCTTATTTCATGCTTTGAACTGAAAACACTGCCAACACAAACAATGTGGGAGAGCCACTCTGAGCGTACTGGGCTGCACTGACAGGCTCTACAGACACACTTCAGTAAGAAATGAAGTCCAAGTTAAGAACAAATTACATGTTTTCCTTGTGTTTTAGTCTCCTGGGCATAGATACATTAGCTACTGGAAAACACTCATCTCCACCACAGAAGTTAACTATTTCTAGGAAATCTCAAGAGCAATATTAATCAACAGCACAGAGCAGTACTCCTAACTTTACTGCCTTAGCCCAACAACTGTGCTGTTTAACCGAAAGCACAAAGAAAAGCCAGGGACAGATTATCCCACTGCATGTGGCCTTTTCAAACAGACTGCTGCCTGTCCCAGAAGAGCCTCCCCTCCCACGCTCTGTCCCGCTGTAGCCGTGGGAGCTCTCCCTGGCTCTCCCTGCCCGAGCAGATCGTGCAGCTGTTGCTTACTTTGTGTCCTGGCAGCCGCTGGGTCCCACCTGGTGGCCCGACCACAAAATGAACATCTGCCATCAAGTCATTGTTGAACATCACTGCATTTCTACAAACAGAGGGAGCATGTTAATTTGTGGCGCCCAGGAACTCTCTCTGCATGCCCCAGACCCAAGAAATTTGATTTCTTAACAACTTCAAGTTGCTTGTTAGCAAAGAAAAGCAGGTCACACTTTGCTTCAAGCTACTTTACACACCATCACACAAATATACCAGAGAAAATACTAAGGAGGAAGAAGTGTGTGTGGGGTGAGTGTGTGCAATAAAACAAACCCCCAAACTTCTGAGAACTTTCCAAGAAGTGGAAATCAAAGTCCAGAGCATGTATCACTGAAAATCCCCAATTAGGTCTAAAAGGAAATCTTTATGGGCATGCTGCAGCTTTCAGCAACATTTTTATTTACTCAAACAGATGCACTGACTGGAAAAGAGACATTAAAATATTTTCCATTACCAAAATTCTTATTTCACACACATATGCAGTAAGAATGAAAAGCCCAAACAAATAAAATATAACTGTGTTTTCTTCAGCAAATAAATGCATTCTGGACATTTTGCTACTTTTCACCTCTCCATTCAAACACCAAAAAAACTGCCCTGAACTTACCTCTCTCTGATGGTTGGATAAAGTCCTTGCCAATTAGGTGCAGGAATAGTGTTGTTGTTATTGAGGTTTTGCTGATGGTACTGCTGGACAGCAGTTGGATTAGTGTTAGCTGGTTTCTTTCGGGGAAAAATATCAGCAGCCATCTTCTTCTTCTTTTTGGTCTTCAAGGTAATGATTTCATAGCAAACTGGAGGCAATTTGCTGTTGCTACTGCTGCTGCTATTTCCTTTCTTAGAGCTCTTCTTAGACCTGTTCTTGACCGTCTCTGGAAGCATCAAGAAGAAGGTGAGACATTTCATGTTCTTTCCTTTCTCATCTACCATGAGTATACTCGTGTGTAAAGCCCGGCAGCCTAACTAGCTAGGAACATTTAGGAATATACGTGGAAGCTGTTACACCCAAAGCAGCAGAGCTGCGAGTTTGCTTCTTCCCCAGCCAGACAAGGTGACCTTTCCAGCGCACCGAGTAAGAAACTGACTTTAAGTTTGATCCAGTACTTGAATCGTTAAATACATCCCCATCATTCCCGCCAGCTTGCTTTCCTTCCAGCTTTCCCGATCAGGAAAAGCTACCGCCCGGGCAGAGGGCAGGAGGAGCGCACGGCGGCAGTGCCAGGCTGCTGGCGAGGCGAAGTTGTGCGGGCAGGGCTGCGAGCGGAGCGGGACTGGCAGCAGCGCGGCCGGAGCCAATGGCTGCAGCCACCGAGAGCGATTGGGCTCGCACACAGTGACACCTATTGTAGCCGCGTTAAAGCCACAGCAGCGCTCCCGCAGCTCCCACGCAGCCAGCGGCAATTCGGGAATAAATGGCACACGCGATTGCGTAAGCGCAGAGCTGCACAGGACTGCGTGTGTGTGTGTGAGTGCGTGAGCTCTCCTCGGTGCCGCGGCAATTTGCACAGGCGAAGCAATAAGAAGTTGAAATCAGGAAGATCTGTCTGAGTCTATTGCCCTGGGAGCTGTTTCCACGGGCAATTCGATATTAGCACGGCTTCCTCTGCCTGTAGCATCCCCACAAATCCCTGCTGTAAGAGTTGCTCAGCGAGTGCGTGACAGATATCAGAACCGAATTAAAGTAATCAAGCAGCGGCAGCACAGACAGCGATGCAGCCAAACAATCCCTTTCAGCAGCTTCTACTCCTGTGTAACATGAACAGGGATGAGGTCACAGCTCCAGCTTTAACTCCTTGTGTTTCCAGATAATGTAACAGCCTTTGACAGGGGTCCCAAATCACTAAGCAGTGCTAATTAACCCAGCTTACTCCAGACATGGCTGCACCGCATCAGAAAAAAACTTCTAGATGTGCAATCAGATTAGAGCAAACCAGAGTGAATATATTTAATCAATATTTCAAAGCATTAAACGAAGAAGTCTGAATGATTTAAAGAGTCTCGAGCAAAAATCACTCCTTGAGATGCAAACACATTCCGAATTTATTCACAAATACTTTCTGAAATATATAGGATATAAGCTATGGCAATCAAACCATTTAAATAGGAAAGAAGTCATATTTTTAGTCATTAGTTTACTCAGAACTTAAATTTAGATCAGATTTCTTTAATAGTAGGTCAAGTGTATAGAAAAACCACCAAGTAAGCATAGTCACTTAAAAACAAAAGCAGGGAAATAAAAAGCACTCGGTATGAGGTGTCAACATATCACATCTTAAAATACTGGGGAGCAGAGAATTAAAGCATGATTTCATAATTACTTTCAGTTTTAAAGAAAAAAAATATCTGCTTTCAAAGCTAATTTAGCCACACTTTGCCTTAATTAGCTTTGCTGGACAAGAGTACAGTGGGGAAATTAAAGTGATAAAAGGCTGGTGAAGAAATCTTGTTGAAGCCCCTGACAGCAACCTGCCACTGACTCAAACAGAAATATTACTCAGGCTATTTATCCAATCTCCATCCCCACTGCTGTGGCTTTGTAACACACACTCAGGATGTCTTTAGCCCGAGAGTGTGCAGGTATTTATTTCAAAGATTACCAGGTCTCCTCGGGAGATGCTGCACATGAAGCACTCACTGCGCTGCCTGGCCATCTGGAGGCTTTGCTGCAGTGGTTGGGGATGATGCCATTCCCAGGCACATCTGTCCTCTCTCTCTGAAGGCACTGCTCATGGAAGGCACTGCTCCCACGACAGGGAGACGTGTCCATGCCTCAGCTGCTACATTTCACAGTCCAGCATTTCAGTGCAAAATCTCCTTGACTGCTGCTTTAAAGGAAGGCGGTGGGTTATGCCTGGTGTAGCTCAAAGGCAGAGACACGTTCCTAAATACCTCGAGGGGAGGTTATGTAACTTCCAAAGAAATTATTTCTAGCAACCTTTTCTTTCTCCTCCCCACTTTTTCTTTTTTATCTGCAACAGACTGATTAAAAAAAGGAAACTAACAACCTAAACCATATTGAACTGTAGAGAGGGAAAAGAAGGGGTAAAGGAGAAGAAAGTCATCCCACAGATGGGATCTCATAACTGCTCACAGCTGAGTTTATAACAGGAACACAGCAGGTATTCCCAGCACAGAATTTGACTTTGTTGAGTTTGTGTAAGATTTTTTTCCTCTCCTTATGTAAATTTCCAGCTCTTCTAGTTACAAAAATAACCCTTTTGCCACTGCACAGGACAAACATTTCAAAAGGAAGAAATCTTAAAAAAAACCTTTTAAAGATACAGAAAACCCCAGACTGCAGAAAATCTGTTTCTCAGCATTGCAGTTGGCAGAAGGCAAAAGATAGCAGGGGTTGGGAGATTTGACTGTTGTTCCACAAATCCATTTTACAGACTCCCAAAGTATACAAAAATCAAGGTCTCTGCACATTTCTTCAAACCAGTAACCAGGACAAAACCAAAGATTTTACACATACACACCAGATAAGGTCACTGGGAGGCTACTGGGGATAGAGAGAACGAGGGACAGACTGACCAGCTAACTCCATGTGGGAAAGACAGATCATAAATGAGAATCCACAGGAATCCACCAGCCTTTGAGTTCTGGAACACACCACACATGCACAGCACGTTGTGCTCTCTGGGAAAGGAAAAGAGGGAGAAGCTGCATCTGAAGCATGTTCTGCCTGAACTTAGAAGACAGACAGATAGAGCCCAGCAGACAAGAAGTGCCTGCATGACAGGATAAAAATCCACCCCAGTAAATAAAAAGCCAAACTATCATCCTTGTCTGCTCTTAAGCCACCCACCAAAACCTGATCTGCTCTAACTGGAAAACAGCACTGATTCCAGAATAGAATCTAAATAGATTTAGATTTTCATAGATTTCCTATAACAAGCTACAAACCTCTTACAGGTTCATACCACCTTCCACTGCACTTCATCGCCTCAGGAACTAAGTCTCATAAACTACTCATGAGATGGAAGCGAAATGGGAAAAACAACCCCCAAAGAATTAGTGCTATTCTCACTCACTATTCTTTCTGTTTTAGCAGCAGCTTCCATTTCTTTTTGTACAACTGTGTTTTCTTTTACTGTACAAATACTGTTAATGAATTTAGAAATCCATACGCTGGCAGTCAGTAAAAACAACCTATGAACTGCTGCCTGTTGAAAGACCAGTCAAAATCCCCAGTTTAGATCAGTCTGTCTCCAACAAGAGGATCAAGGAAATTGACCTCTGACCCAAAGATCTATCCATTTCTGAAACCTTATTACAATGCGCTCCTAATCTTCTTCAGCAAGTCTCATTTTTCTTCATTAATTATATATTAACAGAACTAAACCTGATACATACAACTGAGAAAAAGGGAAATACAGCTCTTCAAAGGCACATTAATTTTTATTTTACAAGCAAAGTAGTCAGACCAGAAATATTTCAAGTTAAAGGGTGTAGGAAATTCCATGCTTAAATCTTAACACTGGCCTAATGGGTATTCAAAATGCCAGAAGAGAAGAATTAAGCAAAAGACTATATTGCCAGACTGAGATACTACACACCCCTTTCAAATTATTAGGAGCAGGTTACAAGCCCTTGGAAATCAGTTCCTGACTGAACATTGTGAACTGAAGCAGCAATTTTGCTGTTCAAACCCAAGTGTGCGCGACACGCCTGCCATCCCAGCTTATTTATCCCTTAAGAACATAATGTACCTTCCGTGGCACAGGAGTCACAGTAAAGCCCAGCTCTTGGTACAATTTTTAATAGCATGTTACTACTATAATTATGCCTTCCTAAAGGTAACTTCCAATAGAGAAATCAATTTAATTCCCAGGGCTGATGGGAGTATTCTTCCTCATACTTCATCAGTCTCTCTGATGCAACAGCAAGGATACCAAAGTGTTTCTATCTTTTTTCTCCTAATAAGTTGAGGTTTTGTACATCTGTCATTTACAGGCCTGTTCTTCATGTTGTAACACGAGCTAGACAACTCTATAAAAAACAAGTTTTCATCAAAATTCCCAGTGTTTGTTACAACCACATCACGAATAAAGGAAAGAATTCTTAGTAAGGAAATGCATACATTTCTTTTTCTGTAAAGTTGCCAAGTGTCTTCTTTGGCAGTTACTATGCCTATGCATTATTAACATTGTTTAAACTCTGAATTTCTCCCTCCAAGGAAACAAATTTCAGATGACACATCTTGATTAATCAAAATAAATACACAATGTTACTGTTGAACAAATCTACCTGTCTGCCCATTGCTAGGTTTCATTGAATTTAAGCTAACTTTAAGCACTCATTTAAAAATGGAATATACATGTTCAAAAACCAACTAAACAAACAGAAAGCCTCATTAAACCCAACCCACACAGCTGTGGTGCATTGTTCTGTTTACCTATCTATGAATTATTTAGTCACTTGGAAGAGCCCTTCCCAATCACCAAACCAACCCTTCTGTTTGTAATAACAAATTTGGAAAGGGGACTGATGGCTCCACCATTCATTTCCTCAAGTAAAAATATTCATTACAGTGGAGAAAACCTTCCAATCTCCTCTCTCCTACATTTCTTACTGGCAGCACTGGAAGAAGCCAAGATAGCATCTGCTTCTTTCTGCTGGATGGAAAAGCTGGCAATAAAGTCTTAGTAAGGTCTTCTATGGAAAAAAAATAAAAAGACAACTAAAAGCAGGAAGAAAGATGGGCAAAATTGTAAAGACTCTCAAAGAAGACAGAAGAGATGCTAAAAAAAAATAGCATTTACTTCCCAGGATGGCCAAGAGCTGTGAAAGAGTAGAATAGTATCAGAGTACAATTGCATCCTGAACCAAGACTAGAAGCTTCAAAACATAGTCCAAAATAGTTAAATTGTATTTTTCTATAGGACTCGTGCTACACTAGCAACATGCTTGTTAGCAAATATTCTTAACTGCTTAGTGTTTATGAGGATTAAACACTTTGCATTACATTTTTCACTAAAATAGCTTTTTTCCCTAAATGCCCTTAATGCTTTAAAGAAAACAAAAGCCGAAAGTCCAGAGCAGGCTAGTCAAAAGGTAAACACAAACCTACATAAAATAGAAACCTAAACAATGAGTATTCCTAACTATTTTCTACTCTTGTAGTATTTGCTAGCATACAGACTACACATGGTATTTGTTTTTAATCCCTCTACCAAAGCAGCTTTAGTCTTTTTAATATGTCCTTTTTGTACCTGCAAAATAATTTTGTTCTGGTTTGGTTTTTAAAGCAATATATCTATTTGGAGACAAAGCCATCAGAACAAAACATATTTAAGAATAATATCTACTCCTATGTTTACATAAAGGTATGGATTCCTTGTATGTATTTCAAGTCACTTTCCATGAACCTGTTCCTACCTCAACTGCAAGATCTTCTACTCTCATTTTTTCCTGTTATTTTTCTTGCTTAGCTGCTTAAAGCCTGCAATTTAACCTCAGTGAGAGGCTGAATAACTTTGTATTCATGCCTCAAACACTTTGCGATATGGGGTTTTTTCTTTTAAAGGTTTTGTTCCTTGATGGAGCAAAATAAATGTAGCTAATGTATCTGAGTGAGAAAAAAATATTCCAAATTTTCGTATATTTTCATTCTGATTTCAAGACCATGGCTGCTGCATGAATGACAGTCCATATAAACCACAACTGAGGCAAGGAAGGCCAAGCTTTAAACAACCTGCAGTGAACAATATACCCTATCTCATTACAGTGATTTACCCCAAAGACATTCTCTTCTGGGCATATGGAAAGAAATAATGTCCAATGCTTCATTACAACATAAAATATATGATTTTACAAACCTGTAAGACATATTCCTCAGTATCATAGTTTGGGAGCTACAGGTAGAAAATATCCCAGGGCAGAATCTGCAATACATTCTTATGGGCATTAATTTGTCTCTTGACAGTTCAGAGTAAAACCAAGAATTACAAATGAACTCTGTGAAGAGAAAACCTGCAACCACAAAAGGAGAATTCAATTCAAGGTTACAGGAGATAAACTGTTTTGCTACTAATTTAAAAGAGACAAATTATGCATTTGTTCCCCGTTGTGGCTACTCGAGCTTGTCCATTTCATTCCACTTAGAGCCTTGCTCTTGACAGTCTGTGGGGTCAGAAAAAAATAAGTTCTTTCTTAGTGGCTGCCATTTATTTATTTATTTATTTATTTATAAACATGATATTGCAAACCTGAAAGCACTCAACCCTTTTTCTAAGGCAAAGGTCAACTTTAATTCTACTCTGCCTCTTACCAAAAGTGACTCACAAAGGAAAGATCAGATAGCCCAGGAAATTGGTAATGAGATACAGTGGTTTTCGTCTCTAGGTCACTAATTCTAAATTGACCAAGGTCAACAGTAATCAAAAGTCATTAGCATTTAATGATCCTTCGGTTCCCTGTGAGAAAGAAGTCAGTGATCTTAGTGCACTTCAGAAAAACCACCACTACAATCAGCACTCACATGCTGCCTGCTTCAAGGGAGAGGTCAGATCAGATGACTACAGACACAACTTCCAATCTTGCAGACAGATCTCGCCTCTGTAGACAAACCTTTATACTAATTTTAACTCAGCTCAGAAACCATTATTTTCAAACTGAATAGTTAAATTAATACAGGCTCTCTGAAGGGCTGGCTGTAAGCTGCCTGCTCCATCACATCCCAGATGTCTTTGTTCCCCTACACACAGTAAGTCTGCAAAATGCAAACAGACTCTTCCTCAGAGAGTGAAGATTCTCACTTGTGAGAACCAATGGCACCAGAAGAAACCACTCCATTAGTATTCACAAGGGAGCTGCATCACGGTGATTATGCTGGTGGATAACTCAAGGACTCATTTTTTCACGTGCAGGTAACCTACATTCACCATGTCAAACTGGTGTGTTGAAGTTCCCACAGGGACAGAAGAGGTGGAGAGGATATTGTTATGGTGCACTATCACACCTGCTCTGTGGCCTGCACCCTTCAGTGCCCTGGGACTGTCATGGCAACAGCACCTTCCACAAGGGTAAGGAAAACAGAATGGACTTCTGGAAAGCTTGGTTAGGTGTTGTCATGGAAAAATACATTGTACCAATCCCTAGTTTCACATCTAGGGAAGGGTAGGGAACATATGGCTTAAAACCTCAGCAACCTGCGTCTTTACAGCAGAGCATCACAGCTGGCAGCATTCAGTGTGTTAAACAGGAAAAGTCCAGTATAGCTTCTTCTACTGCATTTTAAATTACAGAAGAGAGAAATCAAACCAGTGAAAGAGGAACAGGTCAGTACATTGGCAAACCAAGCATTTGATAAGAAATACATTCTCAGGCACAGTGGCTCTCACTTCTCAAAAGTGAGAATTAAAACCAATGAGTAACAACTCTTGCAGTGCTTTTACAATTGTTTACTAACTGCAGTTTTTAGGTATGAGAGACTGATTGCTGCTAACCTGAGCCTAATCCAAATAGCTCAAGGAACGGAACCAGGCATGACATGCATTAAACTGCTCTTTCCTTTGTCCCTTTGTCGCACACTGGAAGCTGTGGATCATGTTACTCGCCCTTAACTTTGTTTCCAGACTCTCCCAGCACACACAGTCTCTGTTTGAGTCCACATGGAGATAAAGATGTCCCCAAATTTTTATCTTATCCACTGCTTTAGAAAATCAGATTTATTTTCCTTTGCTGCAAATAGTTCAGTCACACTTGCCTTCCTTAGCAGTCAGTTATGCTTCAGTATTTCCATCAGTTTCTCCTCCTCTTTCCAAGTGAATAGCAGCTACTGCACCATCATGAATTTTCAAGACAAACACATGCATACTCCTCAAATTCTGACTTCAGAATATATTTTTGTGCCTTAAGATGTATTTGTCTATCAATGTTAGGATATCTTAGATGTTCTTCTTTGCAGTAACTCTGTGACACACCAGAACTGCAGCAGAGAAAGAAACTGAGGAAGGGGAAAGTAATCAAACAGAACAGCATAATTAAGGGACTGTACAATATAAACATAAATACCCATTAGTTTTATGTATTATGAACTTTTATATAGTATGAAAACCTTTACTTTTGCTTGATGTACAGGGGGTAGTATGACCTTGGTTTCGTAGAAGTGTAAAGGCAAAAGGCAAAGAGCTCTTAAGGAATCCTCACACCTCTCAGACAAGCAAACATGCCACCTGCCTGAAGAGCTGCTTTCTTTTCATACTCTCAGAAAACCCTTGCAACAAAGCAGGGACAGCTCCAATACTAGAGAATGTCGTTTTTTAAAGAAAATTACTGCTCTGAATTGCTTTGGATATGGAGAAAATGTAGCTAGGGTGGTTATGGAGTGTAACCTGGTACATAACTATCCTGTCACAGAAGGATGTTATCAACAAGTCACTCAGCCTGGTACTGAAGTGCTACATGATCCTCTAGTGAAATATTTATTCAGGATATCAGGTAATCTTAGGGTGCAGGCAACAAGGCTGGACAAGGTGATGTCTCAAGATACCTTCCAAGTCTGTTTGTTGGTGTTCTTCACTCCACACAGCCAGGACAGACAGCAGACACTCAGACTGCCAACCAGCTCCCTGGTGTTTTAAAAGGCAAACACTTTCCAGACATTGGACTCACTTGGTTTTCACAGCAGCCTGCTGAGTTATCAAACTCAGAGAGGGCAGCAGGAGCAGAAATCACACGAGCCAGGTCCCAAAAATAGGAAGTTTGCAAATCTGAATGAAGTGATGTCTTACTTAAGTCTCCCCCCTTCCTCAGTTTTCTGACACACACATAAAAAAGTGCTTTTGTAACCAAGGCAGGGGATTGGAGTACAACTTAATGGCAGAAGACACAACCAGTGACAACTTCCACCACAAAAAGCTTGTAATCTTTTCCTTCCAAGATTCCCATCTTTCTTCCCTCTTTTGCCTCATCTCTCAGTCCTTTGAGACAGAAACTGCTGCTTTATCACTCATTTACAGAGTGCCCCACAAAACAGAGCTTCCATGCCAGCTCAGGTGTCTCAACATTTGTAAAACAGAACAGCCAGCAAAGTCTGAGGCCTTACCAGAGACAGCATCAGGGCAGAATCAACTTGAATTATCAGAGAAAGCTGGGCATAAAAAACATTCTGCTGCAAAACTCATTTGCATAAGTTTCTGCAACAGGTGATCTAAATTTCTTCTGACAACATAACACAAGGCCTATCATCACCAGACTTCTGTTTTAATTGAGCCTACCCTGGCAATGCTGCTTTCATCATAACTGTTTGGTAAATTTAGAAAAAAATTTTTAAAATTGCTCACAAGCTACAACAAGCAAGTGGTCATAACATAAAAGTTACTGCAACTTGCATTTCCTTCCGCCAGCCTGAAAGGGCAAGCTAAATGAATCCCATGTTGCTTCTGGAAGGTGTTTCCTCTGGGGCAGAGCTGAGGATCACTGGCAGGGAAACACAAGGGAAGTTATTGTGCAGTTAGCTGCAGACTACTTACTGTGGGGGATTTAAAAGGGGGAAAAAGAAAGAAAGTACTGCAGCCTGCATTCAACTTTGGCAATCCTGCAGAACTTATTGCAAATGAAGACCCTAAGGGATTTGAGTTGCAAAGCTAAATTACCCAGTAAACCCCAGATACCGTGCACTGTGACAGCCTGCACAGACACTCTGTAGGAAATGGTGAGACCGGTTCTACCCCACTAAAATAAAAGCTATTTTGAGCCTAACTCTGGCATAAAAGTTTAAGTAACACCAAATAGAGTATTATACACCTATAACCCAGCATCACCTCTCTACAAAAAAACAATCAAAAAACCCAGGGCACAGATTAAAATTTAACACACACATCACACGCTGAAAACAAAGCACGGTGAAGAGTAACAACAAGGCAAAAAACCTCCACCAGCACTTCTCAGATGAGGCAGCCTGTTGAATCAGGCATGTTAGTAACCACAGTTTAGGAACACTTCGGTATCTTAACTTAATGAAAACTTTAACTCGGAACAACGCACTAATCCCTCCTGTTTTAAAATGCTTCAGCACTCAGGAAACACCACAATGAATTGAATTTATAAACCTCGAAGTTCACAGGTGGCTTTCTCCGAACAAACAGGTCAATGGTGAATCGTGAAGGTGTGGGCCCTTAGGTGAAACTCGCGATCCTTCAAACACAGGTACATCAGGAACTCCGGCCAGCAGCGTGAGGAAGGGAGGAAGTGGTTTTGCCAAACCGGGTGCAAGCATTAATTGTGCCTCTGGGAAGTTTACCGGATTAATGCCTAAAGTACTTATTTTACAAAAGAAGCTTTACTTTAAGCAGGAGAAAAGCCCCAAAGCCCAACTTCTGGGCTGACACAACGCGTCCCGGCGGAGGCTCCAGCCTGGGCACAGCCGGATCGCGGGGCTCCTCCCGAGCCCGCTCCATGGGGTCACCACCGGCACCGCCGCCAACCCCGCCGCTGCTGCACAAAGGGGCCCGAGGGGACACCGACACCGCCTGCGGACACGCACCGCGACCGCCACCGGGCAGAGGCCGTGCCTGGGGGCTCTTTGTGCGGGAGAGCCGGGCGGCCCGCTCCCCTCACGAGTCCCGCGGCGCTGCCGGCGCTCAGGTGCGGCCGCCCCGCCTCGTCCCGCCCCGCCCCTCACGGCGGCGCCTCCGCGGGGCGCGGGGAGCGCGTTCCCCGCCGGCACCGCCGCACGCCCGGCAGGGGAGCGGGATCGGCCGCCACAGCGCGGAGGGGCGCGGGTGTCCCCTGGCCGGTGTCCCCTCGGGGGTGTCCCTTGCCGGGTGTCCCCTCACGGGCGGCCCCGCGCGCCCCCCGCCCCGCACTGACCTGAGGGCGCTCCCGGGGCGGCGCGCGCGCGGCCCCTCCTCGCTACCGGCGCGCGCGCGCGGCCCCGCCCCGCAGGCGCGCGCGGGCGCGGCCCCGCCCCGGGCCCCGCCCCCCTTCCCGCCCCTTCCCCCCTCCCGCCCCGTGCGCGGCCCCGTGCCCGGCCCCTTTCGGGGGGTTTTTCTCCCCAAAAATGCGGCCCCGCTCTCTGAGAGGGCGCTGGAGTCACCACGCACCCCCGGATCCCGGCGGCAGAAGAGAGTTGGGTATTTTTTTGTGTGTTTTTTTCCCCCCACCCTCCCAATTAGAAATCACGTTAGTGCCCGAAGTTGTAGCATATCCGTACAGCCCACACTTGTGATTTCACCTCCGAAATAAGCTGGGGGACAACCTAACTACACCTTTAAAAAAATAGTCAAAATCCTCTTTTTTTAAAAAAAAATTATTAACTCTGTTAGTGCCTGAAGTTGAAGCATATTCGTGCTGCACATACGAGATGAAATAATTTGGGAAACTACGTAACAGTATCCTTTATTTAAAATCGAAACGAATTAGAAATTATCTTTTTTAAAAAATTAGGAATGCCATTAAAGTTCTAGCATGCTCATGGCTTGTCGCAACCAGCCTGTCTGAGGATTTGCCCTCTAACAAAAAAGAGTGATTTATTTTTTTGTGCAGGCACCAGTTCCTCTGAAGAAGAGAGAGAGCTCACCCTTCCCTTTAGACAGCAGCTTCGTCAGATAAAAAGTTACAAGGAAAAATAATTGGTAGTTGATACCTTTGCGCTTATTCTTCCTTATTCACAACCTCTAAGCAAAATACTTCACATTAATTTTTTTTTTCCTCAAATAAACTCCTTCACACAGGAAGAGATTAGTGCCGCACATCCTTCCTCGCAGGAGCTGTTCCTATCCTGCTGCTCGCAGGGTGGCCACGTTAAAAAAAAACCAAAACGCAAAAACCCAACCAAAACTTCTGATTTTTGAGCTGCTGAAAAAATAATCAAGAGGGATGGGGCATTTTCAGGACCAGCACCCAGGTTTATCTAAGAGCTTCATAAATAAGGAATTTCTCATAATGCTAGTGTATGTAGCCACGTGGGAAATTAAAATTCATTGCTAGCATTTATTTTTTAAAAGCATAGCAAAAGGCTTTGCTTGAAGCTCTAGGGCAAGTTTGGGTTTGGTTTTTATTTTTTTATTATTTTCCCTCTGAAGAAACAATTATTTCTGGAATTGCTGCTGTGTTCCAGCTTTAGTCTCCTGTGAACACTCATTACCTATATTATATACACATTATTCTAGCAGATACCTTCACAATGTGAAATTAGGCATATCTGTGGATAATCAGCACTTTGCTTTCCCCATTTTAATATTTTAGCTATTAAAATGGAGAAGAAACCAAACAGCAACAATAATGACTGTACACACGCACACTCAGACTTTATAGCTGGTATGGATTTTAGCAGCAAAGCACACACTTTAAATTACAGTGTGTAAATGATCATTTAATTGGGACTTGGGAAGCCAACAAAATAATCGTTGTCTGAGCTGAACTCAAACACACTCTAGGAAAACACTGCAATTTTCCATCCTCTTTGCAGGCTGAAGGTAAAAGGCCCTATAGCAGTGGGGGTAATTTAGGTGGGGAGGAGCATTTTCCTCCAGGTTAAAGGAGGTTATTCTGCAGCCTGAATTTGAAATCCCATAGTAGGAAAACACATTCTGCCTTTAATCCCAGCACACCTACAAGTTAAAAGGTGAAGTTCTGGAACTTGATAATCTTTAAGGTCCATTCCAACTCAAGCCTTTCTGTGGTTCTATGATTTTTCTGCGCGTACACTTCTGATTGAGAGGCAGTCAGGGGCTGCCTGGATTGGGGGCTCCACTCAGTAACATTTGTTTTGCCTTTTTTGGGCTCCTCCTACATTTCCAGCCCATTTTTTTGGCTGTGCACGGTGATTTGGACCATGACTACCCAGCTGTGGTTTAATATCAGTATAAACATGGAATTGCAGTCACCACCACCCTGTCTGGGTTAGACACACCTCGCTGCGTTTCTCAGGGGTGTCTTTAGTTCCAAGCACTGCAGTTTGCTGACAAGTTTTAGCTCAATTCCAGGGCAAATGAGCCACCAGATAAGCCAGACCTAGCCAGAGCTGCAGCAAAACCATCTTCCAGCAGAGGAGTTAAAGTGCCAAGCTCATGGTGCTGCTGGGTGTTTGAACTTTCCTTGTGCTCTCACCCTCCAGGGTGACTAAATATATAAAATATGTGTAAAGCTGCTCATGAGGAAGAGGAGCCATAACCCAAGAGCAGGTGCAGAGAAGGTCTTTGGGACACTCCTTCATGGCTTTGTCTCACCCCAGCCCAGGTTTCTGAACAAGATCCAGCATTGCCTACGGCAAACCAAAGGCTGCACTATCAGGAGAGGTAAAACTCAACCAGCTGCGTGTGTTGGGGAGAGCTGATTAAAGGATTTTAGCTCATGTTTCCAGAGCTGTTTAATTGGGATAGGTTCTGCTCTGTGGTGGTGGCGGTAAAAAAAGCCAAGTATTTGCATTGAGTCACTTTCAGACTCATCTGTTCTTGTGTCACGGGTCTATTTTCCAGGTACTGAGCAGTGCTTTCCAAAGACTTGCTAACTTGAGGAGCCATTTAAATATTCATTTTCCGGTTGAACTTGCATGCTGGGTAGGTTCTTCCGAGTGCTCCAGGGTATAATTAGTTCCTCCAAAAGCATCTCCCTACCAGACACTTTGCCAGCTCTGACCACGTTTCCCCTGCACATCTCCCCTCCTCCCCAACCTCTTAAAGCTCCGCTGAATTTCCGTGCACAGCCTCCCACAAAGGTTATCATCTGATGTTTAATAGTGGGGAAAAAGACAGCACACGAGATTTACTGCAAATGGAAGCTATTACTGGAGCAGTTATCAAATGAAAGAACAATATAATAATGCCTAGTCATAAAGATGTGAAGAGTTGCCTGTCAAAGGCAAACACCTGACTTGGAAAATTAGCCAGTGCAGCTGCTGGAAGCTTTTGGCAGGCAGGATGAGATCCCTGCAGCACACGGCTAAGCACCCAGGTGTTTTTGCAGCTATATAGGCTGGAAACTGGGCACCCAAACTGGGACCAGCTGCAGGGAGGTACATAGACATCCCAAGGCCACTCGCATGAAGCAGAGCCAGGGGGATCAGCTCAGCACATCCCAAATATCCCCAGTGGGGTTAGAACATCCCCTGGGTTGATTCAGGCATCGGATGCCTCTCAAAGCCAAACCTGTTATCTCCAGCTCCAGCTGTAGCTCATTGGGGCTGCTGACCCCAATCTTTTGGTTAAGTATTAACTAACTAATAGCAGATGGTGTTGAATTTTGTCTGCCCCTTGACCCATAAGGTCAAGCACAGGCTGTGGAAGTGCAGCTGGAAGATGCTGATTTCCAGTCTGGTGTATTGACACAGATGACTTTCCTCATCTCTCCCAGTCCTGCCCTCCTGCCAAGAGTTGGGGCAGAAACCCTTTCAGGCTTTACCAAACGGTCATTAACCTTTGCAAAATAAAAATTCACAGACAAGTGGGTACCAGTGTCCATCACAAGGGAGGAAAGTGTTACACTAGCAGATGGATGTTGACTCCTGTGTGAGAGCTGACATTTCCTATCAAGGACTGTCCAGCCTCTCTCACCACATGCACTCAGCTCTTTACCCATCCCCAGAAAAATCACTCACTTTCAGCAGCACAGTCAGTTCTCACAAGGCCTTTTCCACCAGACAGGGTTTTTGTATCAAGCTCCTAGACTCCATTACAAGAGCTTGTGCTTCTCCTGCAGCCTTTATAGCTGGAATTTGTCATCCTTAGGCCCCAGGTGCAGCAGTCCAGGTGCTTTTTAACCTTTTCTCATCTATCTCAGGAGGCTCAGTGATACCTGTGGCAGGCAGAGGTGCTGCCTCTCTGTTTGGTGAGTGCAGTGCCACTTCTTTTGGTGTCTGGATATGAAAGTGTTGGCCACTGTGACTTGTGAAACCATTTCAGACATGGATAAAAGCCTGGCAGGAGCTGTCCCAATGCTGGCTGCTAATGGAGATGGTCAGCTGAGCCTGACCACAGAGAAAATCCCATCACAGCCTTGCTGGCAATTCTTGCTTTTAGACAGCATGAAGATTGATTCCTGCTGTCTTTAGCCAAAGCTAGAGAGCTTGGGAGAGAGCTGAAGTCCGTGTAGTAACTTCAGGAGCATCTGCACTTCTCAAGCATGCCAGACTAAGGTGTCTGGTGCAAGTCAAGGGGTCCAAAAGCCAAAAAAGCTGCTTTTCAGCATTTTCTTTTGGAGACAGAGCTCAAAGGTTGTCTCAGAGGGAGCCTTTATGTCCCCAGAGACTAAAAAGTATGGAGGAAAGCTTCCCTTAACTTGAAACTTTGTCTCAACCATCCAAACTACAGAGAGACACCATTGTCTGAATGCCAGGTGAACAAACTTCTGCTTCCATCAGTAAAAAAGATAAATAAGAAGATGAGACACTTTTTTTTGTTGCTACAATCAAGGAAGCACAATCCATGGTCATGTTTTTTTTTTCTTTCTAGGAAAAAAGGGGAGATGGGAACCTGAGGTTTTCCAGGTATGGATGGGCTGCAGCAGACCTGTGGCTTTCTCCCTGACCTTGGGAACACAGAAAATAAAAATATCTGCTCCAGTCCTTGATGAGTTACACCTCCCAAAACCTGTGGGTGTTCAAGCCTGCCTCGAAGACCTTGGGAATACTCTTAATAACTGGGAAAGTCCCTGCAAGCAGCTGCATGCTGGATGTGATGAAAGAGCTGCACAGGTTCTCCCAGTTTCTGGCTGGTCCAGCCCACGGGGGCTTAACTTGCTTGTGAGCTCTGATGATGATGAAAAAAGCTGATGCTTAATAGAAAAACTAGAAAGGAAAATGATTATTGAACTTTACTGCAAAACCCCAAGGGCAGGATGAGGAGTAGGGCGTAAAAATGTTCGAGGAAATTAAAGTGGCAGTAGGGAAGGGCAGAGTGTTAATAGCAGCAGCCTTAATTATCCCAGCTTACCATGGGTGCACCCTGCAATAATTTTCAAGTATCATTCAAGTGATCACAAGTTTGACCCACCTCTTCCCAAACACAGTGCTGTAATTATTGATGCTCCTGTGTTATCAGGAGCTGCCGGAAACAGCAGATCAAGGCTGTTACTGCAGAGGAAAAGACTTGCACAGAAATCTCACCCTTGGTAATTTCGTGCACGTGGGTTATAAACCAAGCTGGAGGCAGAGGGTGTGCAGGAAGGGGCATGGATGAATCTCACCCTCCTACAAAGTGGCTTGAGGAGATCATGTGTGCCTTGTTTCTCCGCCAGAGATATCCACTCACTCTTGCCCATCCATCCCTTTGCATGATTTTTGGTGACAGTGTATTAATGGGGTGGGTGGTCCGACCTCAGCTCCACGGGCAGAGCTGGTAGCAGTGATATTCACTGGCTTTGCATCCTTTTAGTGCCTGGAGGAAGAGGACAGGCTCCCTCTGCTCCTTGATTCTGTGCAAGAGGGATGGATTAGCCCTGAGTGAGGCATCTTGAGAGCTGTGACCATGTGGCCGTCATTAGTTTGACTTGATTTGATGGAGATGGACAAATGCAACAATTAGTGTAGCAAAAACTCCTAATTAAAAAAAAAAAAGAAAAGAAAAGAAAGAAAGATGATGGTGATTGAGGATGGATTTTCTTTTAATTTTGTGCATGACATAAAAAACCCACATTAATTAAAATCAAGGTACTTTTTATTCATAGAATCATGAATCATTTAGGTTGGAAAATACTTTTATGATCATAAAGGCCAACCACCAACCTAATATGGCCAAGTCCACCACTGAACCATGTTCCCAAGCTCCACATCTACATGTCTTCTAAATCCCTCCAGGGATGGTGACTCCACCGCTCCCCTGGGTAGTGTGTTCCATGCTCAGGAGCCTTTTTTGTGAAGAAACTTTTCCTAATATTCAATCTTATCCTCCCTTGGTACAACTTGAGGCCATTTCCTCTTGTCCTATCGGTTGCTACCTGGGAGGAGAGACGGATTCATTTTCAGGCAGTTGCAGAGAGTGATAAAGTCTCCCTTGGGCATCCTTTTCTCCAGGGGCTGAACACCCTCACCTCCCTCAGCTTCTCCTCACAAGATTTTTGTTCCAGACCCTTCACCAGCTTTGTTGCCCTTCTCTGGACATGCTCTGGCACGTCCTCAATGTCTCTCTTGTATTGGTTAATTTATTCTTGCATCACAGTGCTCTTCCGTTAATATTATTTGTTACAGCATCCTTGTACCTGTTGGTCTCATTTCGTAGCGAGCTGCTCCACAGTCCCTTAACCTGCTGCCCTGTCCTCCACTCTCTGCTCCCCTCTTCTCCCCTCCTGATTTGGGAAGCCACTGGATGGCAAATGCTCTGAATGTGATGATCCTGCCATAGAGCCACCAGTATGTAGTGGGTGACGCTGCCACCAGCCCCTGCTTGGGGGGGAAGAGGGGTGAACACCTTTTTATCCGTTTCACAATAAAACCCACAAAATTAGTTTTAAAAGGCCACGTAGCAAAGAGGATTAATGGACCTGGAAATGAAACAGAATGGTTTATGGGGCTTTTTTTTCCCTCCAGTCTCCTCCGTTTCAGCCGGTGAACCAAAACTCCCAATTATTTATGGAGCTGAACTGAGTTGCGCCAGCACTCAAGAATTAAATGCAATTAAATATGTGTGTGCAGCCCAAGAGCAAGGTGATTTCTCTGCAAGTTGTCTTGCTGTGTATTAAGAGTTGCTGCTGGTGGGTTTGTCGCCGAGTTACATTATTTCCCCTGAGATCAAAACAAATCAACATTTCCCCGCTCGGTGTTTTTGAAGACGATGCTTCAGTAACAGCTGAACAGCAGGGTCTGGAAGGAAACGGGATTATAGACGGAATATTAAAGGAGGAAAAATCAAAGACTATGAGGACTCAAGGAGAGGAGATGGAACAAATTATTATTACTATTATTTTAAGTTATTTGGTTTAAAATGATACCATGTGTCGTTTCTCATGGCCAGAATTTTAATACTACTGCACCATTCCCTTGCAAATTATCAACCCAAAGTCATTTGATAAAACCAGATGAGAATATGGCCAGGGAGATGGGAAAAAAGAAGAGCAGGAGATTCAGAAATAAGGGGATCAACATCTAAACACGCCAGAGTTCTTGCTCTGAAGGAAAAAATCACAAGAAAAATATAACTGCAGGCTCTCAGATAGGATACCTTGCAGTGTATACAGTTCTTCCATTTAGGGGAATAACCAGGACATTATATTGCTGTTTTTTTCTTTGATTGTACACACTTCTCTAAGAGGTCAACATCATAAGATTATCTTTTTTGTACAATGTTCTGGGAGCACTTTTGCTGTGTCTTTCCTCTGTCAATCTTCAGCTTTCGTCTCCTGACAGCTGCCGGCTTCCCTAAATGAAGGACAGGCTTTTCTGCAGTGAAAGATGCTTTTTCCTTTAGGGGGAAGAAAAAAAAGAAAAAAAAAAGACAAAACCAGCAGGGGAGATATAATTGTACTCATCACCTGCAGACCGATATATTGCAATTTCTATTTGGTGTTTCAAGGATATGATGAAAAGTCCAGTTCGCTTATCTGGGTTTAGTGGAAGAAATTGAGCTGGTTTTCTGCAGGTTTTTTTTTATTCCTATGAGAAACTGTGGGAATAAGGATCCCCACGGTCTTTGGCTGGACTGATACTCACAGGGGACACCCCTTCCTTGTTCAGGACACTCTCCCACCTCTTGCTCTGCCTGGTGCCCATAATCAGTGTGCCCCCAGGGTTTTACAGGACTGGAAACCACTGGAGGAGATGGGGCAGGCTCTTTGCTGATGCAAAAAGTGGGGCCCCTCTCAGTTTTTAGGGTGATCGCTGCTCACACCATGCAAATATCAGCTCTATTTTATATCACTGGGAGCAGGACAGGTCTTGGGGTCAGCTTCAGCCTGTGCTGGCAGTGCAAGCCTAATTTCTTATATTAAAAAAAAGGGCTGAATGCATTACTTTTATTATCCTTAATGCTGCTGTTTGCAAACCTCTTTGTCAGATTTGGTGTGAGATGCAAAAATCCTTTAATTTGATCAAATAAGCAATGAAGCCCATCTGGCTCAGCTGCCTCGAGCACCCTCCAGCCAGAGCAGCTGTACTGCTTTACACCTGCAGAGATTTTGGCCCAAGTTTTGCTGTAGCTGAGCCCCAGACAGTAAAAGCTAACATTGATTTTCAATTCTCCAAGTAACAAAAAATGGATTTTTTTTTCCCACACAGGCAGGCAGAAGAATGTTACCACCACAACAGATTTTCTGAGCATGGAACTGGGCTAATTACCCTCTGGCAGCCTGCATGGTAAAGAGCATGGTCCCACAGAAATGTGGGAAAAAAAACCCCAAATTCACGTTCAATAGAAATGTTTCCTCATATGTAGAAATTGATTTGTATCTCAGACCTACCTGATAAGAAATTATCTCTACCCTAGCTGAAGCCAGGACGGACATAATTTCTAACAGATATTTTCCTGGCATGATAGGGCCTGCATTTCAAGGTATTTTCCCACTATATATGTATGATATAGTGTGTCCCACCTGGAACATATAGAAAATTAGTTACCTGTCTTTCTGGGTTTCTGTCAGAAGTATCTTAAATCTTTTAAAGCTTAAAGATGACTGAGATCCAGGAGAATGGCAGAAAATACCAGAGAGCATCAGTATGTCCAAACTTATGTTTTTGATGATTTTATAAATAATTCTATCTAATTAAAAACTCCCTCCTTAGCTCCCAGTGTCAGGCTATTTATAGGTTGTGGCCAAAGGAGAAGCTCCTCTGACAATCCTGTGTGTCTCTCTTTTGCTTTTTCAAGGTTTCTCCACAAATACTCATCCTAGTGCATGTTGAAGCATCCTATTTTTGGTCTCTTCTCATAGGAGGGTCTCATTAATTTATTGCAAAGAGTGCAATAAACAATAACAGCTAACATCTGCTGCACAGGACCCAGTCACCAGGTCCAGACTGCAGGTGGGACAAGGAGGTGAAAGATGGTAAAAGATGGTGGGAGCAGAGCAGAAAGCAGAGCTGAGGGAAGTGCTGGAGCCTTGCCATTTTAAGCTGCCTCTGCCCATGGATGACAGCTCCAGCCGTCTGGGGAGTGACTTCCTTCCTGGACAGCAAGAGCTGCAAGTTTGGTATGATAAGGTTCTTCTCCTAAATTAGCCAGCTCTGAAAGGGCAAAGTCTTACTGTGTACAGCTGCCTGTGTGGCAGGAGACAACACTTGCATCTCCAGGAAAATATATTTTCATCATTAGGATAAACTTGAAACTGAGTTTTATTCACGTAATCAAAACATCTTTGATGATTCACTTCCCATCGTTCCTGCACAGTGTTCAGGCTATAAATAGCCTGTGTTTTAGGTATAAAAGACTTGCAGGCTGTCCTGCCCATAGCCTTCAGTGTGGCAGGACAACTCCAGCAGGGTTAGTGGCTGCTGGCTGTAAAGGGAGTATCAGTCATACTTCATTTGTCATCAGGTATCCGGGCTGGATGGACCTGTCAGGATACATGGGGATCAGTACCAGGAGGGACCCTTTCTACCTGCAGTGAGGCATTCAGGGTGAAGGCAGATGTCTGGTGAAGTCTTTCCTAGCTGGTCACCCAAGGACAAGGAGCATTTGGAAGGGAGCTGGAGCTTTCCTTGGCCAAATATTCATTAGAAGGAATGAAGAAAAATAAATGTCCAGTGAAAACCTTTTCTAAAATAGTGTTGTAGCCTGCAAAATCTTTATAAATGCACTGGCAAAGAGAACTGATTTCCTCTAAATGTGCAATAATGGAAAAGTACCAGAGGTTTCAGGTGAAGGTCAGGTGAGTTTTGGTTCGGGGGAAGATTAACTCCACTTCAGCTGGGAGTCCTTAATGAAACATCTCCCACTAAAGACAGCAGACACAGGGCTCAGCAGCAGCTTTGCCATCCAATTTGCTTTGGTATGAGCCTGGATATGGTTTGGATTTGTGCAACACAAATCCTGATATCCCTGAGACAGCCCCAGGCCTGTTGGCCAAGTTCTTCATTAAAGAACTTGCTGCTGTGGTAGCTACCATGGAATCAAGGAATAATCTGAGCTGGAAGGGACTCACAAGGATCATCAAACCAGCTCCTGTTCTGGGAAGGGTGACCCGGGCAATAACTCTGTGTCTGGGACTAGTGGAAAATACAAAGCCTCATGGAGGGTCAAGGCACGTGCTGGTGGCTGCTGACTGGCCATGGTTGTGACAGCCAGATGTCCATGGTGCTGCCAAGCAAAGCACAGCCACAACACTAAGTCATGCTCCTGAGCAGAGGACATCACACCACAAAACACTGTGATTGCTGTAGTGCCCGTGCTGGATCTCAACATTGTTTTCATGTACTGTTCACCCTTCATGAGCTTTCCAGCTCAAGCCTCTGGGAGTAAAAATAACCCAGGACTTGATTCCTAGATGTAAAGCCAATGCTCTGCAGGGCTTAAGCAGCTGCAGCAGGCCAGTTTAGCCCAGTCCCTGGGAGCTGGGTGGTCTAAAACACTGGGGTCACACACAGCATGCACAGCACCTGCTGGAGGGTGTGTGCTGGCCAGATTCCTAAATGCTCCACTGTGCTTTTGGCTCTTAGTTACTGATGTTTTGAAGATAAGAGAAAGATTCACCTGTTCTGGGGGGAAAAAAAAGTCACAATAGAATTTGGGTAACAGAGGTGTTCAGGAAGACTTCAAAGATGCAGCTTCTTACGGAAGGAAGGAGCAGCACAGGTTATCCTGACAGTTTATCCCCTTTAATGTGGCCATCCTGGTGCCATCCACCACCCAGATATCTCCCAAGGTGCTGGGAATGGCCACGGGCATGGAGCAAGCTCTTGCCCTGTGCCTGATGAGTGTCCATCAGCAGCAGATCGACAGGAAGGAGAAATCTGCCAGGAGACCAGCAAACCATTTCAGACATGGGACCAGGCACCCACAGCCCCTCCTTGAGGAGCACAGTTGTACATGAGCTAACAACTCTGCTACACTTTCATACGTCATTAGGCTAATGTGCTGTTTAAATAGAGTCATCAATCATTTTGTTATTAAACCCCTTTGTGCCTGGCAACAAATTGATGGGAAACGAAAGCATTAGTGGGTTGTTTGAGGATTATAAAACAGTACTTGTAAGGCTCCCACTGCTTCAGTGGAAGGTGAAAAAGCACAGAGGACTAATTGATCGTGCCAAAACAAGCCTTGGAAAGTGCTGTGACTTAAATGGAAATAACCAATTGAGTTGCCTTTTATTTGTTCTGACATGCTCCAGACTTTCAAGCATACATTTGCAGCTTTTTCCCTACAAATCCTGAAACTTGCAAATCTTAAAAAAAAAAACTAAAGAAAAAGGAAAACTGACAGTCTCATGAAGCCTATGGTTCCAGCAGCTTGTACCTTAAGGAGGATTAACTGACACTAGTCTCCCTATGTCAGAATTAAAACACTATATTCTTGCTCAGAACTTATTGAGTACTTTAAAAACTGTGTATTTCTGCTTTTGCTCTTGGATATCTTCATTTCAGTAACCAGTTGCAGAGAGATGCTCTGATAGTGCCCCACTTAATTCTGTATTGAAGCTTTGCACTTAAACCACACATAAAACTCTTCCGTCTCACAGTCACATTGTTAAGTTTAACTTCCATATTATGGTCATGGGTTTTCCAAGGAAACCACATTTTGTGCATCACATCCTGTATGAAACACATGTTGGCTTTTCCCAGGAAGCAGTTAAAAATCACATTTATTAGCCCTGTCAACAGCAGCTGTCGAAGTGCTGTAGCCCAACTTGTTCATTCCCACAGCTGTAGCTCCTCGAGGAGAACAATGAAAGGTCAAAGGCAAGGGCTGCCCATTTTCCTGCACTGAGCTCTAAATCATTCCTCAAACTTTATCAACTACAATGGGAGAGCACAGCCCTGAGCAGCACATCAGTTGCTCACTCTCTCTTCCAGAATAAAGGAAGTGTCTTTAAATGGCCCTAGCTTGAGCTGCATTCAAACAGAGGCAAGAAGAGATCTCAGAATCACAGAATATTCTGAGCTGGAAGGCACCCATAAACATCAGTGAGTCCAACCCTTAAGTGAATGGCCTGTACTCACAACAGTGGGGTTATCAGCACCAGGCTGCAGCCAGCTGAGCTGGGGAGAGGAGCTGGAGCCTCCCTAGCCAAGGATGCCAGCACGGAGGTGCTCACTGAGATTCAGGAGCAGCACTCGGGCTGCACAAGCACTTGGAAATCTCATGAGGGCTAGCAGACAGGTGAAACAATTTAGGCTATGAGCCCCTTGGGGTTGAGGGGAGAGATCTCCATTCCTGCCCACAGGCTCCAGGGCAGGGAGCACAGGATCACGGACTGGTTTGTTTTGGAAGGAACCGGAAAGATCATCTGGTTCCAATCCTGCTGCCATGAGCAGGGACACATCCCACTAGACCAGGTTCCTCAAATCCCAATCCAACCTGGCCTTGAGCTCTTCCAGGGATAGGGATGAGCTGCAAGGTGGAAAGAGACTCCTGCTTGCTTGTGCCAAGCAAATTTTGAATACCCACCTTGTGTTTTGACTCTGACTGGTCCAAAAGCCAGTTGGATCAGCTGTCTGACTACCAATGGGCTTTGCTACTTATACAGCAGCTTGAATTATATAAATATGGGGCTGTGGGAAGCAAAAGCCTTTTGAAGCTTGATTGTCTTGCTCCAGAAGAGGAGAAACAGCAGACTTGTCTGCTTCCTAAGCCCCACCAAATGGAAATCTTTCTCGCTCAGCTCCGATTCTGCTGCGGATAGCGCAGCCTGGCCTCGTGGCAGAGTGCCTGGGGAGGGTTAGGGCTGGCCACCTTGCTGTGACACGCTCCAGACAGTGGCCTTGCAGAGCAAACAGACCTTCATTTCACACCCAGAGGACAGCAGAGCAAATTGAAAAGCTCTGGGAAGCAGTGCAGGCAGCATAAGTCTTCTGCCTGTCTACTGTACGCGCTAAAGACAAAACAGCTCCCTAAACCTCGGCGTGCTATAAAAGTGCCAAAAGCAGAAAAAAGAAGAGACAACTATTGCACTGTTATCCATAACAATTTTATGTCTCAGAATCCTCTGTGTATGAATTTTTCATTTTTTCCTTTAATAAGTGCTAGCATGCCAGAAAGTATCATAAAAGAGGAAGAGAGCATCAGGGGTAATATAATGTTGGGGAGAGGGATGAATAAGAGTGCACAGGCCCCATGATTTGGAAAGAGAGCTTGTTCTCAGATATTTGAGGGTGGAAACCACTTTTATTTTAATTTCCTGATTGAAGCCAACAGCCCTAATTCTTCCTTCATCACTAATTAGACAAGTAACCATGACTAAGTCAATTTGGATGGAGACTAAATAATGAAGGAGAAAAATCCCAAATTAACATTTCCACTTGTAACATTAATTCGGGGACGAATAAAGGTTGCTTGGGTGCTTAGTTTTGCATTTCTACATCTTAACAACTTTGAGCTTCTCTTTAAAATGTAACTTAAATTCAGGTTTGAATTCAGCTTCCTGAGTGTGTGCTTTCCTGGGGCTGGAGCATCCCTGTGGTGTGCTTTACCCATAAGCTCAACCCTAATTCTCTCCACGTTGCTTTCTAGAGCTGTAACCAAATAGATGGTGTTAATAACACACACTCAGGGTGCACGCTGTGCCCAACCTTGCCTCCTAACTGACAATCCCTTACTTTTAATGCAAATAAGTATGATAGCAAATTGATACATTTTCCCATTTATTTTGGTTTTGAGAGGAACAGGATTAGTGAAGGGAGCAGATGCACAAACATTACAGGAGCACATGGGACATTGGCTGGTATAATCTGCCACAAAGTCACCGCCCACTTGTGTCCTCTGAAATATTTATCAGCTGCTGTGCTGGCAGTGCCATTGCTGCCTCCACACCCAGCTCACTCCTGCTCCATTCCTTGAGGAGGTGCTGTTCCCAGCTGGAGCTGCTCAGTGATGTGGCATGGTGAGCTGGCTGAAGCAGATGTGAATTTATGAAGTTCTTTTTCTTGTAGAGTCTTTAAGCTCAAATATAATTAGCTAAAAGCCTTTTCTAATACCATAATCCTCCTGATGGGGTGCCTCTCTGGAAGATCAAGGTGAAACCTTGGCTGATAAAGGGCTGAAGGTACAGCCAGAGTGAAGCATAGGGAAGGTGGATGCTACAGCCAACAACTAAATCCCTCTCCCCTCCCCAGCTCTACCTGGGCTCTGCAGCCCCTGCCCCTCCTGCACTCCCAGGCTCCTTCCACACTTTCCCAAACATGGACCAACTTCAGAATGGGGATGTGTAGTTACAGACCTGATTTTGAGCCCACTCTGTGTGTGACACAAGCAGGCATTAAACCCACAATTCTGGAGACACCATCTCCATGACAGCCTTGCTCTGCCCGCCACACTTTGATGATTCAACAATGCTGAAAGTCTCAAAGTAAAGAGGCAGGAATACAGCACGGCTCTGCAGGCTGCTTTCAGCCAGACAGCTGAACTCCTGACACTCGGGCACCATTATTTTTGTTAGCAGTATGAAAGATGGTAATGTGAGAGCAGGGCCTGGGGCTGGTCTGCAAAGGGCACTCTGATCACCTGCAGGGGACTTATCTCTGTGATGCAGCCAGTCAAACTTCTGGTGCCTGTGCTTCTCTCAAAGGTAGATGAGAAAAAGTCTCCTTGGAGTAGGACTGCCAGCAGCGTGCTCTCTGAATGGCCAGGCATCTAGTTAGTCAAGCTCCTCTCTGTGGAAAAGTATTTCTTCTCTCTCCTTTGTGCTCATTCCCTGCTCCCACACCTGCATCTCAACAGTATGGACAGGTAAACAGGCAGGACACCTTTAGAAGTTTGTTTAGAAGACAGAAAGCTCCAGGAACCCAGCCCAGCCATCAGGATGTCACCCAGAGCAGAGGAGACCCCAGCAGAAACCTCCTGGGGAACTTCCATCCACCACCCCAAGCTGCAGAACATTCAGGGTAGGAGAAGACTCTGCAGTTTGAGCTTTGCCATTCTTTATAGCACAATTAAGGCTTTGTTAGATCAGAAAGAGAGGGGAAAACATGCACAAGGTGCTGCAGCTTTGGGGCACTATAGATAGCTCCAAGATATAATGATACTGTGTAAAATGTTTCAAAAAAACCCCCAAACCATACAGCAACCCTGAGACCCAGAGCTTCTGAGTTTCTGGGGAGTGCTCAAACCAACAGAAAGTCCCTTGGTCAGAATTGTGAAGATATTTCTGGGGTTCAGGTATGGGTTTGAGGCACTTTTAAGTGCCTCAAGGTCAGCAGCTCTTTGGTGCATTTGCACAGAGATTCCTGATCCCCTGAAACTACAGCACTAAGGCTTGTGAGCTTTATAGAACAGAATTAGGACAAAAACCTGAATGCCACCAAGATGCTGAATGTGACCAAGATGCTGCAGCAGCTCCAGGCACAGCTAGAGGAGTTCAGTGTAACAGGAGCCCTCCACCACTGCTGTTCCATGCACTAAAACCTCAGAACCAGTACCACTGCTTTAGCTGTGCCAAGGACAAATTAAAGAGGAAAAAGCAAAATAAAAGAGTGTCTTCTACTTTGTGTCACAAAAGCTCTCAGAATCAATAAGTCATTGAAATATTTTTTAAAATATTGTGCCCTCAAAAGAATTATAGAAAATGAATGACAAGGGAATTTACTGCCTAATAAAGTAATTGCTGGAGATACCTTAAACCAAATCATTATGTTCCTTTGGCAAATTTGGAAGGAAAGATCTGGTTTTAACTATGAATAGCCTAAAATTAATTCCATCCTCAGCCTTTGACAGTGCCCACATTAGACTTTTTTCAACAGGAAGGTTAAACATGGAGAGACCCCCTGGAAATGTTCAAGGCCAGGTTGGATGGGGCTCTGAGCAGCCTGGGACAGTGGAAGGTGCCCCTGCCCATGGCACAAGGAATGGAACCTGAGCATCCTTAAGGCCCCTTCCAGCCCACAGCCTTCTATAGTTCTCTGATTTAAAAAACCTGCAAATCAGTCAGAGTCAAACACGACTCCCCAAAAGCTCACAAGCAGCAATTCAGCAACCAGATAAATAAAAACTTCAGAGGCAGAACAAAGAGCACAAGGGAGATCTGTAGTGTTATGGGAAGAACTGACCTCCTGGAGGACTTGGGGCTCACATCTCACTGCTGACAGCATTTTGCCTGCTGAAGTCCAGAGCCTGCAGTGCTCAAGGTAAGGCTTGCCAGTGCCATCAGGGCTGTGGCATTTCCTACAGCAGACAGCTGGGTTGAAGCACCTGTGTGCTTTGCAAAATACAAATGGATATGATAATACAATGGAATTACACTGTGCATCCACCCAGCACTGATAGGAACATTTGCTCAAAAGCTGCTTGTCCAAAGAAGCTGGGACTGGGCCAGCTTACCCAATATTTATCAAACCAGCAATTCTGGTGAACTCCCTGTAAATAAGAGATCATCCCTAGCTGATTATCCAAAAAAGGGATGCGTGCCACACACCAGAGAGCCCCAGGCTTGGTGATGTGAGCCCTCCTCATTATAGATCAGGTCCAGAAATAATATATGAGAGTCCCCTGACTGTTTTCAGGGGTTCTCAGTAGCTCACTGCTGAATTGAAAAAAAAAAGCTGGGTTTGAGAAGCAAAAAACCCCGATTGCCTTACTGTGCAGTGGAAACCTACTGCAGCCAGTGGAGTTCTGAGAAAGTTACCATTAAAGTTAAAGAAGAAATATATTGAAAGCACATCTAGGAAGCTTACAGAGACCTGCCAAACACCACTGAAGTGAGAGAGAAAACTGAGATTTGTGTTTTTATGGTGCCTCTGAAACCAAAAAGAAATCAGGGATCATCCCCCCCACTCATTCCACCACAACCAGAGTTTTCAATACATCCAAGATTGCCCTGGGAACCTCCAATAGCTCCAGCTGGTGATGGAAGATGCTAGGAGGACTTACTAAATTACTCAATAAATTACTCAATCCAACTAAATTCTTTAACAAGGGAGATGGTTTGGTTATAAAAATATTTCTGCCCCAGACTGGGAAGAGTTAAACCCCCCAAGTCTGCTCAACAGCACAGGATTTTTTAATTCTTTGCCTTTTTTTTTCCCCTTCCTTTGAATGGGTTTGTTTGTTTCCCTTGGAGGCTGCAGTCACACACAATAGGCAGATTTTTCAATTAAGCCATTTTTTTCCACTTTTAGTCTTCAATGGAGCCCAGGTGCCAATTGTTTGCTGCTTGGTTTCTGCCTTCCCTTTCCTGCCTACAGCTTAACCCTTTTCTCTCCTTCCTGCTTTTGGGGGTGTCATTGGTCAAATCCCCTCCTCATGCAGATGGGTGATAAATAATTATTGATCAGCTTGGGAATAGTCTGTATCAGGTATCAGTGACATTAAACAATGCAGTATATGGAGCATCCACCAATGAATTTAGCAACAGTTGGATAGCAGCTACTCATTTTTCCTTTGAAGCCCTCTTCATGGCATATTTTTTTATAAAGTGAAAGCATTTGGCTTTTATTAAAAAAAAAAAAAGCCACAAATCACCAACAGCCAGCTTAAGCGAGCCTCTCCTGATTTATTTTGGGAAGAGTGACAAAGACATTGTAATGATTTTCTTTTTAGATCCCTCACCACCCCATCGCTCGCTGGGGAGGCAGCTCAGCAGTTTCAGCACACAGCTGCCATCCTGTGCTCGTGGAGAGCAAACTCTCCAGCTGTCCCAGCCTCTGGGAAGCACAGAGGAGGAATTTACACGGAGCAGGGATGAAGCTAGGCCCAGGCTGGGCTCAGCTCAGTGCAGGGTCACTGCTAGAGGTCTCAAAGCCTTGTGTCTGCCGGGCTGATCGTGGCTGTGGTGCAGCCGCAGTGCTGCTGTCAGCGAGCTCCGCTGCAGCCTGGCATCCTGATCAGGTGCTTGGGGTTCTGCCTCGTGTGCTAAACATCAAACCAGAGGGGCAGATAAAATCCTCACCCTGCCACGGGCCTCGCTCTGCACCACTGCCATCAGAGAGGGGTGAAAGACCTGGCTGGTTTTAGCTCCATAAAGAAATCACAGCGCGGTGATGAGCGCCTGAATCGCCTCCCCCCCATCGGGAGTGAGGGCAGGGAAAAGGGAGGATGATGCCTTTTTCTGGTCTTAGGAAATAAAGGCTCAGACAGGGTCAGAGGGTTGGGGTCGTTTCCCTCCGTATTTTAATAGGATCCCGTTCGATGGCTTCTGCCGTCCAGGTAGAACACGCCACAAAAGCCCCGTCCCCCCAGGCGAGTGTACAATTAAAGACTCTACACATTAGCAGATCTACCAGGAGGGCCCAAGAAGGGGCCTGGGTGGGCTAACTTCTAGTTTACAAAATCTGTCCTACTAGGAGACCTTGAGGGCCCACGAAAACAGGGTGTTTGGTCTCTAACTCTACGTGGTTTCAGGGGTGTTCAGTCTACCGGCCTGCTAAACACCATGAAACCAGGCTAAACTATCACCTAAAGCATCACAAGTATGCATGCTAATACTTGTGAATATAGGGAACAGTGTAAGAAGTATTCAGAAGAAAAGCAGAAAAATCCTTCAGGCATCAAGGAGAAGGGCAGAAAAATAAAAAAAAAACCAAGAGAACCACAAAGGCTGGAGAATGTGAGGATTAATCTAAAACTGTCCTCTCCAAGAGCTGAAAGAACACAATTTTAAGAACAAGACATCCAACCTGGCATGAGGGACTTGTGCTTTTCCCAGATCCTCCTGGCACCATAACCCATTTAAAAAAAAAAAAAAAAGGGCCACCTGTGGAACCAGGGTGCTCCTTTCAGCCTTGCAGAGACTTTCTCCAGCACCACAAACCTGCCATTGCTCTTCCTGTACCACTCAGGGATGAGCCATGTATGGGCACCTGCTGGTTTTTTTTTTGTTGTTGTTGTTTTTTGTTTGTTTGTTTGTTTTTTTAGTGTGTGTCTTCGTGTATTTCAGGATTTTTTTTTTTAACCAGGAAAAAAATCAATATCAAAATTTGAAACAAAAAATCCCAGAGATTTGGGAAAAGTGGGCGTATGTATCAAACAAAGCACAAACCAAGACTGTGCCAAGAGATCATACTTAGAGCAGCAGTGGTGGGGTGGGAGGGAAGAATCAAAGCAGGCAAATTTAACACCATTTTAGAAGGTTTATACACAATGTTTCCATCCCAAGCATCATTTAGAAGTGAAGATTTAGTGATTTATCATATCCCAATTCACTCCTTCCCCATCCAGGTGATAGGCAGAACCCACAGAGCATCTCTGAACACAGTGTTCACTACAAGGCATCACCCACAAACCCAGAACAGCTTCACCCTTGGCAAACCCTGTCCCCTTGGGCCTTCTGAGGAGCTGGGATTTGGGAGAAGGCCTTGCAGCAGAACAGAGTTTCACATGTCAAAGGATTTAAAAATATATACAGCTGTGAAACCTGAAGGGACCTGAAAGGATTGAAGGAGAACGTGCTTAGCTGAGCATCTTTGGCCAGTGAAGCCAGACAACCCTCAAAATCCATTAATGGAGGATCTGGAAGTGAAACCCAGCAGGAAATGCTGGTAACTTGAACTCCTGCCCCACACAAGAGGATCCCCAGAGAGCCCAGAAGTCCATTCCAAGCAGACAGGATCTGGCTTGGTACCACACCTGCCTTGGGCCAAACCTGCTCTTTATTTTTCATGAGCCACACAGAAATCTGGTGTATTTATGATCACTGCTTTCAGCAGGCTTGGTTGAAATCAGCACTGGATCCCAAAACTGAAGGAGAAGCCTTGTATAGACAATTTCTTCTTCAAGACTCATCTCCAGTACCAGCCTCAAGACCTGGCATGAGCATGTGAAAGAACATTTCAGGGTTTTTTCCAGCTGATTGCTTGGGAATTTACTTGGAATAAGTTTCCTCCCCGTGAGGGATTTCAATTCTACCCATGCACAAAGAGGAGAAAACATTAATGCAGTGTTAAGACAGCTCAGCGCTGAGAGCAGCATGCACAGGCTGAGCAGAAGGCCACTGGAGTTATGTGACACCCAAAACTAGGTATTAGCAATTTTTCAAGGACAAAGGTGTGAAGTTTCCAATGGCAACAGCAATTTGGCCCAGCAGACACAAGTCCCCCTAAGACTCAACCATGTCACAGGACAGAGGGACTGGAATGCTGCAGGTGCCATCAGGGACACACTCACACCAGGTCCTCCCTGGGAGCTCCAAGTGACAGCAATTGTTCCTCTTTAAAGACACACTTTAAAGATTGCACTTTGCAAAATAAAACGAAAAAAATACCCCAGCAACTGTGGCATCCCAAGAATAAGGTATATGCAGGTGAGACTGACCCTCTGGCTCTGCTTTCCTTGCAGCTGGCTTTGCCTTCAGGATCCTGCCTGGTTCCAGGCATTACACAGCTGCAGTGAGTAATTACAGCATTCCCCAACTGAGATTTAAGCTTCTGTTGAGTTTTATTTACCCACCCCGACCAACTTGTGCAATCCATGGGCTTGGGAGCCATCAGTAAAATGGTTCATAAAATATTAAGGGTGCTGCTTCCCAGTGACATGGGAGAGCAGTGGGACTGGAACTGGTACCAGGGTATAATTAAGCCAGGGTAAGGTTACATCATTATGTTTCCAAGCAGAAAAGGGGGTGCGTGATAGCACTGGGTCTTCAGTGGCCAATGCGTTTTGGAAACAGGCTAGCATATGTAGAATTTCTGAAGACTCTGAACCCAAATCCATGTGTGGATGTAATTTAATGCACAGTGCTTTATGCAATTATACCTACAGATGCCTAAGTGAGAATTTAAATTAGCATTAACTTGTTAGCTTTTGCTGAAGGCAGACGAGCGCGAGCGGGTGCTGGGCAGATTTCCCTGTGAAGCTCTGCCCATCCCCATCAGCTCCCCAGGCACTGTTCCAAATGTAAACCCTGGGGATCTTTACAGGAATTAGGCCCACTCCAGAAAGAGCCTCTCTGCTCAAATGGGGTCAGAAATGAGACCCCATCTCTGTACAAACCAAATCTCCACTGTGCAGATTCGTCAGCATTTGGGCAGCAGAGAGAACGATGCTCAAACATAAGGACCCCACAGGTTCATATAAGAATAATCTTTACTCAGAAATTCTTACAAATCCATATATACCAGTCTGAGGACCTGGACATGGTATGCAAGAAGACCATTTTGGAATGAATTTTTTGGCTGAAATCTGAGAAGATTCACTCATCATCACCAATAAATGTTTGCTTCTAAGAACTGTCAAACCCATTGCAGAGGCACTTCACAGTTGCTCTGTGCACAGGCAGAGTCTCAGGCACTTTGCATTTGCTGCGTGTGTTCGTTTCTGCAATACCTGCACACAGAAAACAGGCTGACCCCTCTTCCTCTGCCCAGAAGCCCTAAAGAAGAGAAGTTATCAAGTAACACATGGGCAAGGGTCAGTGTCTCAGGGTTCTCCTGAATTGAACCACAAGACATCTCTTGCCCTTAATGCCTCTTGGATGGTCAGGATCCAAACCCCAGAAGGACTAAAGGACTCGACAGGACATCTCTCTTCAACACTGACGTTTGCAGACAGAGCTTGTTGCAACTTCAAAGCTGCCTCTACCCCAAAAGCAACCTTTACTCTGGTCTCAGCAAACCATTGACCTTTTCATCTACCCAAAGGGAATTTCAGATTCCTCCAAAAGAAATAATTAGTGTATTTTTTTCTGTCTCTGGTGACTACAGAAGCCTGCAGTGGCAGAGAGGTTTTCTCCTTGTCACTGATGAGTACTAGGAGGGCTGTCTTCCTGATGAGCCAGAAGTGTTAGCAGCAAACACACAGCATAAAAATGATTGAGAAACAGCCTGATACCCTAATTTTATGAAAAAACAAAGCAACAGGACACATAATCAGCTGTGGCAGGGAAATTGTCAGCTGGGGAGAGCACCATTTGTTTGCTGCAGATGCAGCAGCAGACTTGGATCCTTCCCTCCCAGAAGCAGGTGCAGGTCAAGCAAACTGAGATCTGCCAGGGCATTGCACCTCATGGGCATCTCCCCACTGGGCAGAAGGCACACTGACATCAAAGGATTGCATGTCACCTGCTAAACAGCAGATTTTGTCTTCCCCACTCTGCTGCAAGGAAGCATCTGATGGGCTGGCTCAATCCACAGCTCCATGTCACCTTGCTCATCCACTGCCTGGAGCAGTTTCTCCCTTCAGCAGCTCTCAGAATTCGCACTGGAAGGCTGATAGGCTTTTAAAACTCCTGGGAAGTGTTTCTGGACCTCTCATCTGTCTGAGGAATGGCAAATCTCAATGAGCACACACCACTGCTCCCATAATCCAGGGGCTGAATTTCCCTCTTAGCACAGATCAGGTAAAGAGGCACAATTGCTTTGTGTGGAAAACAGGTTGTGAATGATTTTTAAAGGAGTGATATTAAGACAAGCCTTACCCTTGTACCCAGAGAGGGGACAGAGGACAACCCCTGCTTTCCTGGGTTCTCCTCTGGGATCCTCTGTAGGACATTCTGCAGTTTGGGTGGGCCAGGCTGTGGCTCGTGGGTTCCTGTGGAGAAGTTCCCGCAGCAATAGTGCAGCTCCGTGTCCTTCAGCCAGAATCTCATCTCATCTCAGGGCAGCAATGCTCACATCCCAAAACTCACCACACTAAATTCTCAAGCTCACTAAAATGTTTCAAGCCCCTTCATTTCCCCCCTGTAAAGGAATAACATGACCTTGGAGTGCTGCTTTGTAGTTTGGTTTTCTTCTTTTGCTGAACAACAAAGGAACAGCTGTTCATATTTTTTTGTTGCCGTTGTGTTTTGTGGCAGGAATGTGTGTACTGAATATTTAGGACACATTATCTGAAAATAAAGGTACTGTTACTAAAGCAGCTCATGAGCAAACACATGATGCCTCCCACAGTGAGTCCCCAATTCCCATCACGGTGTGACCAGGACAGTGGGATGGTGCTGTCTGGGCGGCATCAGGGAGGCAGGTGCTTGCTGCAGGAAGGGGCTGCAGTGGTCAGCTGGATGGAAAAGCCTTGCTCAGGAGCACAGGAGGGACTCAATTTCCCTAACTCTGACATTGTGGGACAGCACAAACAGCTCACTTCAGTGCTCCACCACGGCTCATTTTGGTTTTCCTGAATGTTTCATTTCTTTCATCATTGAACTCCCAGACAGGAAGGCAATGACAGCAAAATGAATTTGTACCAGCAGCCCCTGATCCTGGCCCAGTCCCATTCTCATTGTCCACCAGCCCAATTCACCTTCTCTAGGGTGACTCACTGAAGGTCGTAATTCTGTGCCAGGACACAGAGAAGATGCTGAAGGCAGAGAAAGCCTCATACTGCAGTACTTCAGCTGAGACAAATCCAAGCTCTTAGAATCTGGGAGGATGAATAGCTGGTGTTTCAATGCCATGTAGTTTATTGCTGGCTAGGAGGAGGCATGTGGCCACAAAGCCACTCCTGGGAGCTCCTGCTGCTTTAAAAAGCAGATGGGGGTATTCCCTTGTAATTACAATTAATTAGCAGAAGATGCTTTTCTAAGAATTTTAACAGGTCTCCCAAGGGACAAACCACCAACCTCAGCCTACCCTTTGCTACCTAAATAGCCCTGGCCCCACTTCTGAGTCCCAGACCTCTTCAGGCACCCACAAAACTCACCCTGAGGAGCTGGACAGAAAACTTGGTCTTGAAGGCTCTCAAAAGCAGAACGTTGTTGTTTGCTCATGTTCCTGCTGCTCTCCATGTCCACAGCCAAAAGCCTCCACCGTGTGACAGGCTGCAGGTACAGCTACAAAATGTGTGGACTCTGTTGTGGGGGAGCAGCCAGCCAGAACCTGCACAGGAAGAACACCTATACACTGAATTCTTACACAGCTTATGCATCAGGGCTCCAGAAAAATGTGGTCAAAAGACAACGCTTTAGGCTTTTGAAATCTAAATTTGTATGTATAAAAGAAAACTTTCAAATACTGACAGCACCCAAAATGCACTTTGGGCAACCACAGCTCCTCAGGTTCTTATCTGGAGTTGCACAAAGCAAAGAGAAGCTGAGGATGACTGGAAAATAGAAACCAATTCCATGGAGTGCAGGGTCCCAGTGGTTTTACTGCTTATCAAGAACTGGAAGAAACTACTTTTGAAACTTAGACTTTGAGGTGTTCAAGACAAATTGCTCTTCATTTCCTAAACTCTCTTTTCTCAAAAGTGTTCCTGGCTATTTAAATAAAAATATTAAACTGATCCTGATTTGAGTGACGCTTAATTCACTTGGGGGAATTAATTTAAACAAAATTCACTTCCATTTTGTTTATCTCAAAAACAAAAATATCTTCAGCAGTCAGAGATGATTTACACTGCAGTCAATACAGGTTTGAATAAAACCTCCTATTCAAAACATGCCAGACTAGGTGGCAAACCCAGTGAAGGCTGCAAAAGGAGAGTCCTCTGCTTTAGCTGTGTTTTCCCATTTTGCTGCATTCCCATGATTCCAGATCTGGGGTCGAGCACAGGAAGGACATGGAGCTGTTGGACTGAGACCAGAGAAGGCCACCAAATTGATTAGAGAGATGGAGCAGCTCTTCTTGGGGAAAGGCTGAGAGTCGGGATTGTTCAGCCTGGATGAGAGAAGGCTCAGGAGTCACCTAATTGTGGCCTTCCAGTGCTTAAAGGTGGCTACAAGAGGGATGTTTTACAAGGGCCTGGAGTGGTAGAACAAGTGGGAATGCCTTTAAACTGACAGAGGGCAGGGTCAGGTTAGATATTAGGAAGAAATTCTACCCTGTGAGAGTGGTGAGACACTGGCACAGGTTGCCCAGAGAAGCTGTGGCTGCCCCAGGATCCCTGGAAGTGTCCAAGGCCAGGCTGGATGGGGCTCTGAGCAACCTGGTCCGGTGCAAGGTGTCCCTGCCCATGGCAGGGAGGTTGGAACTGGATGATCTTCAAGGTCACTTCTGATCCAAACCATTCTGTGATATCCTCGATTTCTGTTTGATATTCACCACTAATAGCCAGGGAATGGCACTCTGGAGCTTTGAGGCAGCAGATGAAGTTTACCCCAACTGACACATGCAGGGCTTTGCTTTTCACTTGCACAGAGCAGATTTTAGCAAGGTGATGGCTCCTCTCCCAGCCTATACATTTTTCCTGACTCTAATGCACAGCACAGCATTACAGCACAACACTTTTGCCTTTTTTTTTCCAGTCAAGGTGGAAAGCTGAGGGTGTTTTGAGAGGTGAGGGAAGGAGCATTTCATGGCAGGTTTTAGAAGCCCACAAGCCTCACACGACCTTTGCCTCCTGGGAGCTGCCATGAGTTATCCAACCTGTCACCAGAGCTGGAGGCTGCAGCACAGCCCTGCCTCTGCCCCTAAGGAAAGGAGGCCTCACAGCTGAGTATGTGGCAGAGAAAAGCTCAAAAATCCTTTGGGGAGGAAAATAAAAAAAAAAAAGGAAAGGAAAAAAGGCAGAGGGAGAAATGTACACAACAGACACTACCTGCGAGCAGGCTCAGAGCTCCCACTCCTCCTCCTCTGGAAAAGCTCTCCTCAAAAGGTGAAAAACGTCTTTCTATATTTATCTCACTCACTGGGCAGGAAAATATGCCCCTGACCCAGGTTTATTTGCCCAGGACATGCTATTGAGGGAGGTGTTAATCCAAACACAGTGCTGAAAATAGGATGGATGATTAAAATGCTGACATAGCACCCCATTTGCGCCTCTAAAGGTTAAGTGTAATTTTCTGCCTTTCATAATTGCTCTTTCTACCCCTTTCTGCCTTTTGCAGAGCATTTGCTCTTCCTATTCTGCCCTCAGCTTTCTAAATAAGGCTTTTTATTGATTCTAGACTTTCTGTTCACTCCAGATGAGCATCAGGAGGGCTGAGAAATTGGTCAGCAGTGCTTTGTCCCTGCTATATATAGTTTTTTTTGTTGTTGTTGTTGTTTTTTAGTTTTGACACATGTACTGTAAGCACAGGATGGAAACCTCATCCCTGCAGCCATGCACGCAATGCTGGCACCTCTGATCTGCTCCAAGCAAACACACACACACACCAAGAAATGGGTCCTGACAGCCTCCTGCTCAGTGCAGAGCTACACATCCTTTAGGATAAAAACCAAGCCCTACTCTGAGGCTTGTTGGGTCTACACTGGAAGCTCAGCTCCCCTGAACAGCAGTAAGACACTGCTGTGGATGTTATATTTTGCATCCTTGCTGGTCATACCCTTCACAACCAAAGCCTGAAGGACAGGATCTCAGTAAGGAGCTGTTTACAGAGGGATTTGGGAATTTGTGCAGAGTTGTTTCATCACCAGTGAACAAACAAGGCACCAGGTCTGTCCCTGACCAGCAGGGTTTTGTTTGAGAGGCTGCTCTGGAAGAATGGAGAGCTCATAGCAAGGCAGGGTCTTACCAAAACCAGATCCTTTCCAAAGGCTTCAAGAGCTGAAGCTGCTTGAGCATTTGTGTAGCCCTACCACCAATCTCCAGCAAAGCCAAAAGCAGATCCCTCAGGGGAATAAATGAGACCAGAGCAAACAGAGCTTCCAAATACTCCTGCAGCCTCCAACTGTTGCTGTTTATGGAGAGCACAAAAGGACATTTCTGCATCCTGTGCTGGAAAAAGCCAGGAGTGCAACCTCTTACCACCCCCAGCACATTTTCATAGTGACAAATGTTGGTTTTGTGTCCCCCCAGAGTGTCAGGGGAGGAATAAGCAAGACCTGGCCAGAGTAGTGGAACCAGAGAACAGCTGTATATCCATCAGAAATTGCAGACTCTGGCCATGCTGGGCTGAACTGATATTTTAATAGAAATATTGCTTAAACCCCCCCCCTAAAAATGCATAACTGATGCTTGGTACTGAAAGCTTTAGTATAGCTTTCCCTGACAGACTGACTCCATGGAAAGACAACTGCCTGAATAAGCTTCATTGCTGTACTTGATGAGCATTTTGTGCATCAGCCAGGATACTCCTGGTGGTTGAAAGCACTCAGAACATATGGGTTCTGCATCTTCATTCTTCATCATCATCATCATCATCATCATCAATCAATCATCATCATCTCTTCCCATCCTTGGTAATAGGGGGTTTGCAGATGAAGCCAGCAGATTCCCTTTCTTTTGGCATCCATGGAAGAGCACCTTCATCCAAGAAGGACTCTGAGCCCTTCTTCCTCCCTTCCCCTTAAATCCCCCAGCAAAGGACAAGGTCTCTGTGCCAGCAGGGCCAGCAGCAAACAAAACCCCTCACAGGACAGTGACACAAGCCCCAGGATGGACCTCAGCAACTGGGCTGGCAAACTGCTGCTGCCTCTGCATTGAAAGAGTGATTTTGGCTTTCACTTTAGAACATCATAAAAGATTTACTTTATCATCAGAGTAATTAAAATACATGAAGCACAGAAATTAACTGACAAACATACAAATAAAACCTCTCAGGCAGCAACCAGGCTCAGGAGTAAGCAGTTTCTTATGCAAACCTGCAGAGCCCAGTGCTCAGGAGCATCCAGCTGGCTCTGCTGTCAGGGGAGGTCACCTTCACAGTCCTAATATCACACATCAGCAAGAGCTGGACTTGTTGAAGGGTGAAAAGCAGTGTTACAGCTTAGTGCAATGAGGGGATAAAGTTCTCATCTTCTTTCATCAGGGAGGACCCCACAATTGTCACTGCATGGCAGAGAACACCCTCAAGATGTGCTGACAGCTATGGCTCTCTGTGAAACCCTTCCAAGCATCAAATAAAGAGGGTTTGGGTTTTGTTTTTCTTTAATTTCAAGTTTAAATGAATGTTATTTATCAGCTTTCTTCCAGTGTTGCACTGCATTCAGCCCTGGCACTGCCCAAGGAATTACAGCTCTGCAAATATTTGCTGGGTTTAATTTGCTTTTACATAATTATTTAATCCCTCCACAGAAAAAAAAACAAAACAAACCCAAATCTCACTGTGTTTGCTGATAGCATCTAAAATGAAGTTGTTAGAGGAACAGTTCAATGTATTTCCAAAAATCAAGGTCTTCCAGACTCAGCTTTGTGTCAATAATGGAATAATTTCTGTCTTTTAGCAATGTGCATTCCCCTTCCTTTCTGGTTGAACCTGGAAAAAGATTTCTCCCTTTCTCCCAGCAGCAGGTTTATTTTGAGGCTGGGTAAATAAGCACCCCTGAGCAATGGGGATCATTGCCCCCACTGGCCTCTCATTGTGCATTTCAGCCCAGCATCCCTTTCCCCGGGCAGTCCTAGCTGGAAACTGCAAAAAGCACTGGGAGACCTTGAATTACCACGCAGTGAAAGCCAGGATTGGCTTTGGAGGTGGTCATTAACAATAGCTGCATGCCCTGAAAGCCTCTCATTTAATGGAGTGGTGAGAGATTATTTACACTGTGACATTAAACATCCTGATAACCAAATGTCTCATCAGCTCAAGATGTGCCCTTTAATTCCTGCTACCTTGCTAAAACCTCATGTCAAACCTGCATGGACTCTGCTCACACCAAAAATGAATCACTTCCCACTGCTGGGAGGCGATTTTTCCTGGCCAGATTTATGGATCTGGGTAATGGGGTGTAATAGAAAGGTGTTCAGGATTCTCACGTCAGCTTAGATGAAAGGATTAGCACTTTAAGAGAACAGATTAATCTTTGCAAGACCCAAAACCATCCCCTGGCTCCTGCCACAGAGCCCTGCTGCACCTAAATTACTTCCTCTAACACGTATAAAACTAAAGTGACTTAATTTATGGAACTAAAAAAGAAATGGGCAAGTGGTGCAGCTCAGACACAGACCTGTAGATCATCTCCACACAACCTTGGACCTTGTGCTTAATTAAGCATTGAGAACATGAGCTGTGTACAGGACACACTTGGGTGCCTCTCAGAAATACTGGAGCAGTTTTTGTGGCAGGAGTGTCAGGGCATCCCCAGTGCCTCCCTCCCTCCCTCCCTCCCCATCCACCAAGACACGCCACGCTGTCTCACTTGACCCTATGTTGAGCAATTTTATTTCTTAAATACATTATTAATTTAATTAACTTTGATACTTGGGAGATTTATGTTTTTTTTGAACCCAGCCTAGAGCCAAGAGGGGCTCACAGAGAAGATAATCACTGCTTGTACAGAAAGACAAATAGGCCAAAGGGGACCATTCTGATACTCTTACCTGATCTCTTGCCATCTCCCAGCAAGGTCTGAACAGTCTGCAGTAAATAAAGTCTAATCTTAAACTCCTCAGAACATCTGGCCCTAAAAAGATGGGTCTTTGGCAAGGGGTCACTTCCTTTCTGGTGTGGATGTCCCAGGAATGGAAGTCAGTGCCAGACAATCAGGCTCTGCATATTAGTATATTTTAAAAAAAGTTAGTAGGCTTGAAAGGCCAATATTTAATATCATCAAGTTCATAGATTCAATCTTTTTGATTATTTGAAGAAGTTAATCCCAGCTACCACTGAATAGCAAAAAGAAGGCAAGAGCAACCTGTTCCAGAGCACCACCACCCTCACAGTGAAGAATTTCTTCCTAATATCTAACTCAAAACTTTCCTCTGTTAGTGGGATTTCATCAGGGCAGAGCAGAATCCCCTTCCTCGACCTGCTGCCCACACTGCTTTGGATGCAGCCAGGATCATTGATGCAGATTATTTGTCACTTCAAACCGAGCTAAATGCAGAAACCCTACACTCCTCTTCAATAAGTCATTTGCTAAATCATACCAGGCAGCCAACCCCACACTCAGATAGATTGCTCCAGCCCTGACCCCAGAGCGTGCTTGTGGTAGAAATTGCAGATAATTCAATGATTCTTTGTGCTGCCTCAGCTCAAGGCTTCTCTTGAGCCCAGAGTTCAGTGCTATGAAATCCTCATCCCAATAAAGCAGCCCTGTGATAGAGCTAATGCCCATTTGCTTTGGGCTGGGACCAAGGTGTTCATTAATCCCAGAGCCTGGGGATGGGCTGGGGCTGGCTCAGCTCAGAGGAGAGGTCACTGCTTTGCCAGCTCTGCTCCTCACATCCTCTCATTAAATTTCCATCTATGTGCTGCATACTTGGCTTGTTATGAAGCAAGGATTTTTTTTGGGGGGAAGGGATTAGCTTAATATTTGCCAGGGCAAAGAGCCAGCCTGAGAGGCTCAGGGCTCAGGGAGTGGGACAGGTCTGCATCCCCAGAGCACGATGCTGCCAAGCAGTTGAATCCAGCAAAGCAACTGGGAGCTGACACAAGATGATCTTTTATTAGGTCTGGCGAGTCCTGACTGTTATTTTAGGGCTGGGTGAAGGAGGGAAGATGTGGTACTTGGATGTTTGACCAGACTAAAGCAAACCTGCCTCATTAGGTACCAAATCTGCTTAGCCCTGAACCCTGAGCTGTAAATTTGGTTTCAAACAGCGAGATGAAGGAAAAGAGTCTGGGAAGACAGCATGAAGAAACACTGGGAAAGATTCACTCCTGTTATGAGCTAAAGCACACAAATGAGGTAGCCCAGCAACTGGTTTCTGGAAAGCAGCTGGCCAAGTTGGGGTATCAACAGGCTGGAGATCTCCTCTCCAGCTTTTCAAGCAGGTGCTAGCTCATCTCCCTGACCCAGCAAAGAAAGGTCATTTATAGCCCCTGCTCATTTCTGAGAGCTGGAGGTGGCACTGCCAACTTTGTGCCGTACCAAGACCGTCCAAAAATGTTATTTTTAACTTTATAATTAGTTAAGCTCTGCAATCCCCACCGGGGATCCCAAGGCAATGAAGATGTGCAAGTGATATTTTTAGTTTTCTACCTCATGAGAGCTGCGAAGTCAGAGGACACGCTCCAGAAACAGCTATTTCAAGCCTAAATAAAAACTATACTCTCCCTAATAAAACATTAGATACATTTTTCATCCTCCTGAGAGGAAAAGTAGGGGAGAAGGTGTCACATGGGAGAAGCACGAGGCACACTGCCAGCAGCAGAGGGGGATGGTTGATACCTCAGATCATTACTTTTGTCTCGTCAGCAGGTATGTTCAGCAGAGATGAAAAACCCATTTTGTGATGGCAATCCTTTGTCAAGCTCTCCCATGAAGAGAAAGGGCTGTAACCAGCCTGCTCAGCACCGTGTCTGCTGTAAAGTGACCACAGGAGATAGCCCTGGGTGGGGGCTCCAGGCTGCAGGCAGAGTAGCACACGAACCACAGTGTTCCCATTAACTTCTCCTTGCCCCTGGTTAAGATAGTTTTTTATTTTCAATCAACTGGATGAAACTGAGCCTTCAGAAATGCAGCCTTCCCACCACACACATCCCATTACAGTTTCACCGGAGGCACAGGCAATCCCAGGAAAGCCAAGATTTAAGAAACAAACTGGAGAAGGACTCAGACTGGCTCCAAAAGTTATTACTGGCTTTTTTCACCCCCAAGCTTTGTGGCCTTTTCTTTCTGCTCTGTATCTCCTGCAGATTGTCCCAGATTGGGGTAATTTGGTGTTCATAAAACATCAACTTCACAACTTTGCTGCTGTGGCTGGCAGGTAAAAACAGGCTTTGCTTTGCAGCTGTTTGCTGTACATCCACTAAAGCATTCCAAAGCCACAGGGGTAGGAAAAGCAGGAAAAAGCACATTTCATCCTTTTCATCATTACTGCAGTGGGCCAAATGCACAGCAGGTGCAGATAAGCATGAGCTCCTCCACCTTGTTCCACCAGCTGCTTTGCACTCCAGCCACTCCATTCAGCCAAAACCACAACAAATGTTATTTTAGGCTGCCCAGCAAATTCTCTCCATTTGAACAACCAAACTGAGGTGTTTGGGGTGTTTTTAAGACCTAATGACCATTCAAGAAGGCTTCCAGCTATCCCATTGCTCTGCACTCAGCCTGAAATAGATTCACCAACACTCAGGGCAGCACATCTGTACGAGCCCCTCCCCTTTTTCTGGTAAATTGGTGCAGACACTGGAATATTTGGGTCCCCACCCACACCCTCTCCCTGCTCCCACAGCCAGCCTCCTGGCAGGCTTTCACTGCTGGCCCAGTGAGGTCCCAGGGCTGGTTTATCAACACTCCTGTTTCACAGGAGAGGATGATCCAGGGTAGGGCTGGCACTGCACGTTTATTTCATGGAACTGAGGCCCTCTCCCCACACCCAAGCAGCAGCATCACCTGGGCAAGACAAATCCCCCACCTGGAGGTGCTCCCCCAGCCGCAGCAGCAGCAGCTCAAACCCAGCTGGGACCATTTACAAACAAAATGTGCCCAGATCTTTGCAGAGAAAGAAGTTTAGCAGCAGGAGCAACGACTGCAAAATATTTTATGTTTAAACTGAGGCTGGTGGTGCCAGGAGGAAGGTGACTCAGATCCATCTACACTTTCCTCAGAGCTCAGTGCTGGTGTCATCCTGCGTCAGCCATCAAACCAGCTCTGCTTTACTGCTGCAGAAACCTGTTTTTCATGTCCTTATTTCCTGCCTGATGGTTTCTTGCGTGGGAGGCAGCAGAAAAGTCCATGGCACAACATTTGTAGGACCTGTCTGATGAGGGATGTTTTCATTTCTGCTTGAAATGGTATTTATTACACTGGGGAAATGGGGAGTTTATCCCTCTGGTTCAGCCTTTGTTTCGGCTCACATTCCAAAATGATTGAAGAAAACAGCTCCAAGGCATTTCTGAAATAAAACGATGTCAGCAAATTAACAGCAGCTTTAAGGCCCTTATATTTCTGGGAGGGTGAAACCTCTGTGTCAAACCCCCTGGCTACTTTGAACTCATCACTTGGGCTTCCCATGTTTCTCATGCTCTCAAAGTATAATTGACCCACCAAACTCACATTTGTCTCAATCCTAATCCCTGCATCATCCTTCAGGTGTATTTTCTCACAATGAAATTCGTGTAGAAAGTGCTTCAGGAAATGCTTTGCAGCCCCTCCTTCCCCAAAGGCCCAATCTGCTTTAATTAGGAATGTTCTCCAAGCACAAGGTTTGGATGCAGCCAGTGAGACTCACATTTCAGAAGGGCCATAAATGGTCTGATGAAGACATAGCACTTTCAAGCAGGCTACTGGGACTTAGGGAGATATTTGAAATCTGTCGATGTGCAGCCCTAGCAGTGGAAAATGAAATGCTGTTAGACAGGTCTGCTCCCCAAATCAGCTTTGCCTGCCCAGGCACAGGCTTCTCACTTTCTCTTTGCTGTCCTCTGCTCAGGATCAACCCAAACCTGGGGTGTTTAACTCCTGTAAGACACAGTGCAGCGGATGGGCAGCAAGTGCAGTCTTCCCAAAGTGGCTGCCGCTGACCCTGCTTCTGGGAAGGCTACAGGGGGCAGATGGCAGTTTCCTCAGTGGGTTTTCATGTCCTTTCTGTGCCATGCAGTGGTGGCATGGCTCCCTTTTGGCTGTGGTGAGGCCCTGGTGAGCTCTCTCCTTGCTCTGTCACCTGGCTGGCAGTGATGGCATGGTGACCTTGGCGAGCTGATGCCACCACCGGCTTGAGCTGCTCTGGGCAGCACCATGGGGAGAGCTTGCCGTGCTCCTGGGCTCAGTGATGACCCTGAGACTGGCCCAACTGTTGGAACACGGTGCCAATAATGCCAGGGATGTGGGTTTGATCCTGTGTGGGCCATGTGATGATCCCTGTGAGCCCCTTCCGTGATTCTGTGATGGGACACCTCATGCACAGCAGGAAGCTTTGGCTGAGGAGTCAGTGCTGCCAAGGCCTGGGGGAACAGGTTCCTGCTGGCAGATCCCAGGCTAAGCCTCACTCTCTGGCAGGATCAGCACACAGGCTTTTGTTTCCCTGGCCCAATTCAAAACCCCAATGATGGGGTTTAGTCAGGGAGTTTCAGGCACAGCCCAAGAGCCACCACCCTTCAGGTCTCACCTTGTACCACCTCCCCTTGTGCTTAAATGCAAAACACCACGAATAAAAATCCCTCCTTGCTTCTCTCCAGTCCTGCAGGAGACAGAGAGGAGAAACCCTCTGATCTCAGAAGTTTTCTTTCAGGGAATAAGACTGAAAAATAGATATTTTTACAGTGTTAGTGATAACAAACTCCATCCTTCACTGTCCTGAATGCTGGGGCTTAAGGAAAGAGCCGGTGAAGGTGGTTTGTTTTTTTTTTACTTCAAAGGACATGGGTAGATAAAAAGGGTTTTCTAAACTTGACTCCTGCTGTAGGTGCACAGATGTATAACAAAATAAGTGACAGATTTGCCCAGCACATTTCAAGCAGCAATATGGATATTTTCCTTGCTAATTGCATCATTAGCCAGTCCGCCCTCAAAGTTACAGGACTTGTGATCAAATTAATGCTGTGATAATCACCCATGTGATCTTTTTCCAGCTCTGCAGAACAGTTCTCTTGCCCTCTTTCTGCCTCTGCTTTCCCATCTACAGAGGTGATAATTTCCTTCTTCTTTTTTCTTTTCCTCTGAAAACAGGAGGCTAACCTCAGGAAAATTACACTTTTTGTTTTGATGGAACATAATGCATCTGACAAACTATTTGTGGGTATGAAATAAGGGGAAATCCAAGACATATGTGCTGTTTTTCTTCTTTTTCGTCCAAAGGATAATGAATCCTCAGGTCCTTTTTATAAAGTTTACAAATAAGGTTTGGAAATGCATTGAGCATGAGGGCAGTCATCATTCTAATACTGTGCTGCAGATCAAATCCCCTTTTATCAGTCCAGGGGAGGGATCTGCCACTGAGTTATCTCCCATCCTCTTTGTAGGACAGATTACAGGGAGAAAAGGGCAGCCTGCCAGGGAGGGATGGCTCTGGCTCTTTAGAATTGTGAGTGACCTGTCACCAGTGTTTCTTTTTCCCCATTTCCTCTGAACTTCACAGTAGCTTCTTGACCTCATTAGAAGATTCCAAGGCCTGTCTTGGGACTGAGGTTGGTGGAAAATTGAGCCAGACCCGAGGAATATTCAATTAAAACAAATGAGTCACAGAAAAGCCCACAGCACAATGAAGGCTGAAGGTGACTCGGTGGCTGTGAGGGGGCCAGCGGTGCTGCAGTGATGCAGCCCTTGCTGCAGGATGGATTTGGGAGCACTGAGAGAGCAGGAATTCATTTTTCCCCCCTTTTTGTCAGCATGACTTCTTCTCCTGGGTAACACCAGCCGCTGTCCTGATGCAAGGACATGTGAGCCACCCAGCAAGGTCAGATGTCCCTCCCTCCTAAGGGAAGGGGCAGCAAGGAGCCCACACAGCATGAGTGGGGCAGGGAGAGCAGCACAGCCAATGCTCTCAGTGCTGATGGGGGCAGCTGAACCAATTGTGACTTTTTCAGCATCTTACCTGCCCACTCTGCCCGTGAAATGGTTCAGCAACAGGAAAATTGGCATCCCTCAGCCCCTGGAGGATCCCAAGAGCATCCCTCTTTCCCTGGCCTGCTGTAATTACTGGAGTTGTACTCTCAGGTCGAGGCAAAAGTAGTTCAAAATGTCAAACAGGCTAATTAATGCAGGTTTTCAGAAGCACTGAGAGCTCTTTAGTGCAGAGAACCACAGAATGGGTGAGGTTGGAAGGGGCCATGGTGGGTCATCTCCCCAGTGCACCCTGGAGTCACAGAGCTGGTTAAAGGGCTGCTTTCACCTGCTGTGCTCCCTTTATGTGATGAAGCAATGACAAGGAGTGGGATGGGCTCAGCATGGGTGAGTGCTTGGCAACATCAGGAACCAGCTCTGTCAGGGGTGACCATCTCCTCAGAGCACAACACATCCACAAAAACCCACAGCAATGCACAGGGCAGCTGGGAAGCAGGGGCAGTTTGTTGTGAAAAGCCTTTTTTGGTGTCACTCAGGTGTGCCTAAATGGATGGAGAGCAGTGACGGGGTAAACACAGAGCAAGCCATTGAGACCATGAAATCTGCACCAGCTCCTCTGCTCTTGCCAGCTGAGCCCTCTGAAGTGTAGGCTCATCTCTGGGAATTTTTCCAGAATTATCTTGTATTTCCCCTCCAGCACCAGCAGCAATAGCACAGATAAGCCAGCAGAGCCCGTGCTGTCCCTCATTAACCAGCTGATCCCAAGGGGAAGTTTCCAGTTCCAACATCCTCTTTTGGGGTTCTATACAGTCCTTTTCCTGCAAACCTATAAACACCAACTTCTTGAAAAATGCCTCCCAGCTTCACTTCTTAGCTGCCAATCTCTTACTTGTTGGGGGTCACACGTTTGCCCCAGGCCATGGGAAGCATCCCAGGTTGTTCCCTCGCCGGGAGCTGTGGCTGGGATGGGTGTGTGGCTCAGAGGGGCTGACACTGCTGGGTCTGGCAGCCTGTGCCAACTGTGCTGCTCCCAAAGCAGTGACATGTTTCCATGCACCGCTGCTCCAAAGCTCAGAGCTTGTCACAACACGTCAGGTGGCAAGGCTGAAATGCGAGTCTGGTGAGACAACTTTGAGTCCAGAGCAGACAGCCTGCTCTGGGTGCTGAAGAGAAGGAGAGTCGGCATCTGAGCTACTGGGAAAAGGGTTTCGTTTGCTTATGGCTGAACTCTGCCCCTCCTCTTGCTAGAGGAAAGCACCAGAGAAAGGAACCTGTTGAGAAATGGTAGTTTTTAAAATTGTAGCCACTCGTTTTCTCGGAGCTGTAAAATATTTGCATGAGCTTCAGAGCTGAGTGAACAGCAGGACAGGATTTCCATCCATCTCCCTGAAAAGAAAAAAAAAATAGAAAAAGTAAAGAACACCTGAACTCCTCAGTACAGGGAAAAAAATAATTTTCCAACTATTAGTGCTAGGCAGGAACATAGAGAAATGTGGGTGTTTCCCACTCCCAAAATAAGGTGGCCCAAGCCCAGATCCCCTAGTATTTGGGAAAGGTCGAAGCAAATTGTTAATGCACACTGGTTACAGAAAACAGCACTGGCACAGGCTGCCCAGAGAATCTGTGGCTGCCCCATCCCTGGAAGTGTTCAAGACCAGATTGGATGGGGCTCTGAGCAACCTGGTCTGGTGAAAGGTGTTCCTCTCCATGGCAGGGGATCAGAACCAGATGATCTTTCAGGTCCCTTCCAACCTAAACCTTTCCATGATTCAATGATTCAATGAATATTGGGTTTGAATTTTTTAGGGTCTCTCACAGGATGGCAAATTGCATGAAAGAGAGCAAGGTAGCTGGCTATGGACATTATAAAAGGTAAAGGCAAAAATAAATGAAGAAGAATCCAGGCTGATGCACCTTTGCTGACACTTTCCCCTTCACAGCTTTTCCAGGGCAGTGCTCAAGTCCTGAGGGAGATGGGGAGATGCTGGTGCACATCAAGCCTGAGGTGCATGAGGACCATGGCTGTCTTCTGTGTGACACTTTACCAGAGATCTTGGGTGACATGGGGCTTTCAGTTTTTCTCTGAGGGGGGAAAAATGGGTAAATAAAGAAAATACTCTAGTGTTAAATGCACTGTATATGAAGAATTGCTTCAGCAGCACAACCCAAATACGTGCCCTCAATAGATTATTCCAGTTTCATACCCTTTAGGCAACTTGTCCACATACCAGCACTAGCAAGTAAGAGTCCTTCAAAAGCATTTTTTTTCTATTTTTATCCTCTGAGTGTCCAACTCTTTTTGCTAAATCTCTACAGTTTGGAGCTCACATTACCATTTCTGACCAGTGCAGAGACAAATGATGAAATATTCATGAGTTTTTCCTACTCTTCATCTTACAGAAGCACCAGCCAGCACTAAATTTGCATGATCTAACCAAAGTAGACGTTTCAAGAGAAAAGCACTTTCTACAGCGATATTGAAAAATCTTCTATATATTGAGGTAAAACCATCAAGTTTCTGCCCTCCCTGGTGCAGAGTCACACGTTGTTTGAAGAGCATCCCACTAAATTTTCTAAAGATGTGTAAATGTGTCATCTGGACCACAGGAGATAAAGCAGGGTTAAAACACTGAGCAAAACTGAAGTTAACAAGCACAAGGTTCATAAACCTTGCGACAGAAGCTTGCAGAAACCTTTCAAAGCTCATCCAATAAAGCCCTATGGCACTTCATTCTTCCCCCTCCTCTCAAATCTCCATCTGTCTGAGCCAGCATCAGCAGGAAATTTTGCATGGAAGCTTGCCAGATAAAATAGCTACTTCATCTGCCTTTCAACTGCCATTAGTTTTAGAGAGTTCTTCAAAAATATGTTAAAAATCTCCATTATTTTTTAGCTATGTCCTAAGTTAGAGATGGGCCAAGTCTTGTCTCTTTGTATCTGTCTCACAAAAAGGTGATTTTTGTGTGCTTTATTATCATAGGTGCAAATATTTCCAATCTGCATTCTGCCCTCCTCACCTCCTCCTGTACTGAAAGCTGAAAGTGCTCCTGCTTGCTGGAAATGCCTAAGAGTTCTTTGGTTTATTTAAATCCACCTCATTGCTGTCTGAATTGCTCCAGAACTTCCAGACACAGCTGTCTCACAAGGCTAAGTGGGCTTGACCTTTAATCCTTGCTACTTCAATATCCCTGTCCACTGGCTGACACAAACAGGAGTTTGTCACCACGAGCTGGGGTGACAATGACCTCAGCTCCTGGTATCTTATTTTACAAATAACCTCTTTGATATCCCTTCCCACAGCACGGCACAGGCCATGTAATGTGCCCTCAAATGCTTAAAAAAATCACTTTAATTTGACTTTAATAGATTTATCTTCATGGGGATAAAGACCTCCTCAGACAAGGGCTGGCTGTTTGGGTCAAGGTGCATCTTTTTATTGTTGAGTTTTTTTAGGAGATGTGTGCATATTCCTCTACAGTGTCTTTGGAGATTGGATGAAATTAGAAGGATTATGCTCTGTTACTGGAGTAAATCCCACCCAAAAGACTTCCAAAGTGAAAGAGACTTTATGTCCACGTGGTGAAATGTCCCATTATATTATTTGTTGCCATCTGCTTCTCTTGGAAGGCTGCATAGATGTCATCTTTGTTTTTACAGTGCTTTATGTTTTTACTTCAGTAGTAGAATTTTTCATACATTTTCTATAAACATAGTCCATGTTTTCTTAACCGGCCTAGATTGTTTTTAAACTTCTAGGTTGTTTTCATTCCTTTCTCCTAAGGTGGAGAAAGATGATAAACTGTATCATTATCCTGTAAAATTGTAAAAGTAGTAACCTCATTGACCAATCCACGATCGTCTTAAAAAAATATATAAAAATAAGTGAATAAAGAAAGGCAAGCTCTCTTTTCCTGGTCCTGCCTAAGTGGTCCTGACTACTGCTAAAATCTGCGTGTTTCTTTCATGTCCGACAGTGCAACACATGGAACCTTCTCACAGAACCATGGAAAGGTTTGGGTTGGAAGGGACCTTAAAGATAATCCAGTTCCAACTCCCTTGCTGTGGGCAGGGACGTTTCTCACTAGGCCAGGTTGCTCAGAGCCCCATCCAGCCTGGCCTTGAACAATTCCAGGGCTGGAAAAAGCACAGCATCTCCGGGCAACCTGTGCTAGTGCTTTATCAAGGCAAGGACATGCAGAATTGCTGGAAATTCTCAGGGAAGTGCAGGAAAATTAGATTCATCATATTTGGGGCTTACCAATCCTGACAGCATCTCCTTAAATTTGTAGAGCGAGCATTTTCAGAGCAATGAATTTTATTTGGTGTTCTTTGTTAATACAGCAGTGACTTTTCTTTCTGTGTTTTTAATAGTCGGGAAATGTCATTTTTGATCTACACTTTAATAATAAGTGGAATATAATTTCCAAGGAAAAGTGCCAAGGAGGGTATTTATGTGAGGCTGTTCTGCCTCAGGCATTAATGAAGTATGAGATGGTGCAGCAGGCACAGTTGTGTTATGTGTAATGATACAAATTGAATGTAAGTAATATAATTATTTGTGGTGTAACACAACTGCTGCACAAATAGTGTTCCTGGCAGTAAATGTCACTGTTATGATAGGAAGGCACTGCTAATGCCACTAAGCATTACAATCAATTCTCGATAACATCATGTGAACCAAGCTAATAAATTGGGAATTATATGCCTCCTGCACATTTCTGCCTATGTGAGCGAGGATTTGTTTGATAATAGAGTAACAAATAATCCTGCTGAAAAAAAAAAAAAAAGTTAAAAAAGCTGGAAGTTAACAAACCAAGAAGAATCCAAAGGTAGCACTGAAATTATGGATGTTCCACCCCCAGAATTGTTCGAGGCCAGGCTGGATGGGGCTCTGAGTGACCTGATGTCCTTGTCCATGGGGGTTGAAACAGGATGAATTTTAAGGTCCTTCCCAACTCAGTCAATTCCTGGATTCTGTGATGCTGCTTGCCCACCTTGCCAGCTCCATCTCTGTGAAACACAGGGCTCCCACCTGCACGAGCAAAGGGTGCCCAGGCTCCTCAGCCTGGACTAAAACATCCTGAGGGAGCCAAGAGGAGTGGAAAGCTGCTGGTGCTTTGGGGGAAAGCTTCCCTCCAACCCCCCCCCCCCCAACATGAGACAGTGCAGCAGGTCTGGGAAAAGCTGTGAACCACGAGTCACTGGGCTGGAAAAACAGAAGAGGAATTATCCCAAGAAGTTGCACAAGCTCCCAGATAAACTGCTGATGCTCCCTGTGGAGGGAGGGATTGCAGCTCTCCTGGGATGGACTGAGAGGAGGGATGAGGGCTAACATAAACCTCATCATCTGCTGAAGGAGAAATTGGAGAAATCACTCAAACGAGGCGGGGATTAAACTGGGACTGAGTTCTGGTGAGAGAGCTCAAGGAAATTTAGATTACAATGATGGAAAGGAGGAGAAGATTAAAACTCAGGGCTGAGTGAGTAATGCACAACAAATGTATTCTAATGAATCTCTTCCATCGGGGCCCTTCCAGGACTCCCATCACCTCACAATCTTTAATGCACTCACTCTGCTGGAAGGGAAGGCAGTGCTGCTATTTCTGTCTTTCACCTGGGGAATGGAGACATGGGGAGATTAAATACCTTCCTCAAGGTGACCCAAAGTATTTGTTCCAGAACAGGAGAATTTCATGTCTCAGCATAGCAAGCAGCAGGTGCCTCTGGAGGACACTTTTGCTGCTCAGGGCTTTCCTTCAGCTGCTCTCTGTGGGCTGCAAATCCCTGCTCTGGGACTCTAACACCTCAGAGCCTGTCAGTCCCTTCCCCAGGCTCCTCTTCTCTGCTCATCCACAGAATTCTGCTGAAGGCACCAGGAGATTTTTTTGAGGGCACCAGGAGGTGCAGGGTGAGGGTGACACATTTGTGCTGGCAAGTTTGGCACTCCTTTAATGAGTTCAGCAGGTGGGAAGGGTAGAGCTGCCTGCAGTAATGACAGTGTGGAGGCTGCAGTGGGAGGGAAGGAGATACTGAGGGACCTGCCTGACAACTTGATTTGCAATGAGCTTGACTCCATTTGAATCCCACGCAGGTGCATGGATCCTGTCCCTGCAGAGCTGGATCCTCCTCTCTTGGGACCTGTGGTTGAAGGAACTTTCTGGGGAGTCTCTTCCTTGTGTCTTCTGAGCTTCAGTTGGCAAAAAAAAAATTGTGAACGAGCTCCTGAGGTTGTTTAGTTTTAATATAACTGAATTTGCCCAGAGCTACTGGAAACTGCTCTGCTACTCTTCCACCACTACCGGCCGGTCTATTGGTGCCCGAGAGTTTGTCACAGAAAAGTCCTTCATTGATGGCAGACAAGGGGGAAAAAATTCATGTTAGACTCATAGCTGAAGAGCAGCTTGTCCCCAGTGCTCACACCACGTCCTAGCAGGGACTACCAGCTCTCCTGCCCTGCCAGTGAGCTGTGAAACAGCAAGTGAAGTGTCCAGGCAGCACAGACTGAGGGCAGCCAGGGGAATGCTCCAACCATTCCATCACAAGCCTCCTCCTCCTTCGGCTTGGGGCCACTCCTGCTTGTGGCTGCCCACTGGCCCAGCTCCAAGAAGGAGGATGAGTTGCTGCCAGAGCCTAAAAAAGGTGCTTTCCAGGCTGAAGAGGGCACAGCTTTGGCTGCAGAAGGCAGCCTGGACCCAGGTCCTGGTGATCAGGTGATTCCTGGGCCTGGTGCAGCAAAGGTCAGCTTAGCACATTCAGAAAAGTGAACCCTGCTCTCAGAAGATGCCTGCAGGCTCTTGCTTCCAAACAGGTGGGAGTGATAAAAATGTGCTCTTTAACCCCATGGCCCCAGATCTTGCAAGAGGTGAGGACAAATTTTATTTTATATTTAATTTAAAAATCTAAAAAATCTGAAATAGCTCAGTGTTTGGCATTTTGTAGCCTGCTGTCTGTGGCTTCCCATCCAGCCTTTGCTCTCCAGAAGCACCTTCCTCTGGCCCTGGAGCCCAGAGCCTGCTCTTCCTTCTGCTCCCATCCCTGTGGCCCCTCTGGGATCCATCCAGGTGCTCGTTCTGTTCTCCTTAATGAAAAGTGACTTGGATTCCCCAGGGTGCTTTTCAAGATCTTGCTGTGCCTGTGCTGTGTTCCTGGGAATGTGGGGGAGATGCAGAGCCAGGGCAGCTCACAAACCTCCCCTGTGCCCTCCTGCACATGCCAGGGGTGTGCAGGGATGCTGCCCAGTGCAGGCTGATGGGTGCCTTGGAAGAAAAATAAAATATATGCTCCTGGGAAAAAATTCTTGTTTCTGCATGCACATCTTGGATTAGCACTGTCCCAGAGGATGGCAGCAATTTTTAGCCCATCTATATTTTGCCTGGGATTTCACAGACCTGTCCAGCTGCCAAAACACATTTTTTGTTGTTACCTCATTGGCAAAGGGTTTTCATTCCTCTTTCTCTCTTTGTCACACCAGGCCACTTGTCCTGAGTTCTGCCCCCAGACAGGCTGACCCTAGGCTGTTTCCTGCAGTGTGCAGTCAGCCTGCTTCCATGCCTGCTGTGAAATGCTCAACATTCCCACAAAGTTTCATCACTTTTGAGTCCCCCCATATCTGCTGGGTGTCTCAGGGGGCTGCAAGGAGCAAGTGGGGCAGCTCCTGTCCCTTCTCCTGGGAGTGTGTTTTAATCCAGAGCTGCACCCTTTTACTGGATTCGCTCTGGACCCAATCCCAAACCATTATATTCCAGAGAAGTGTTTCCATCTGCTTCGATAAGTGCTGGATGGGGTGGCATCACTTCATAAATGGAGCTGTGAGGTGTCTGGGTCATCTTTGTCCCCATCCCTGAGCTGCTCCAGCATCTGCCACCCTCCATCCCACCCTCAGCTCCCAGCCACCATCCCAGCATCATCCCTGCACCCTATCCATGTCCTTTCCCACACAATTCCTCACAGCAGGGCACAGGGATCCCCAAATCCCCCTCCCCACCGCAGCCAGTGCCAGGGAACGTGTTAGTAACTAATTTCTGTGGGCATGATTTACATGCTTAATTAGCTCTGCTTTTATTTGCTGTATTCACGAGGCAGAGTATTTTCCCACAAAGCTCTGTGCCTAGAGCCTGTTTGATTAGCTGCAGAAAGGGGAGCATTCAGCAGCAGAAAGCTGAACCACCAGAAAGTCAATACATATTAAAGGATTTGAAAAGCTTTCCTCCCACCACCCCCAAATAAACACATTTTACCAACAGCGGGGAAGACAAAATTCTGAATTCAGTGCTAGTTATTAATTTTCTTTTTTTCTTGCTGCTCTGCTGATAATAGTCTCAAGGTCTTTGGTTTTTTGGTTTATTTTTCACTGGAGGACAAGTAAGTGATGCAGAGCCTGGAATTTTTCTTAGTCCAACTTATTTCCTCTATATCAAACTTTGTAAAAGGGCCAAACTGGAGATATGAAACCCCTTTGGCAAGAACTCTGCCCACACACCAGCAGTCCCAGAGGCTTATGCTGCTCAGAGAAACAAAGATAAAAACTGCAGTCTTTGCAGCAACTCTCCCCCAGAAAATAATAATAGAAATTGCATCCTGAATTGCAGAAAGCTTGTGTGGCATTTTGGGAAGAAGCCTGAAGCAGCCGTGTGTGCGAGCACCATCTGTTGGCTGCATTGCTGCTTACAGGGTGCAAGCTGCAGCAGAACTGCAGCTCCATGGCATGGCAGGAGGGACAGTCCCAGCTTTAGGGAGCGTTTTCTGGACAAACAGTAGGGCAGAGGGCAGCCAAATAATCCAGCAATTTGCACAAAGTCACCCAGCCTCCAGGAGGGGAACTTACCGGGGCTCACCATCCTGATGCCCTCCAGAGCAGTCTGACAATTGTTGCAGTTAAGGATGCTCCATCATCCCCTTTTCCTACACAAATAATGTGTTTTGGCCTCAGCAGCCAGAAAATTAATTCAGCCAAGGTTTTGGGAGCATTCAGGGTATTTGGCCAGTGCTCCTGTTCAATCGTTTTAAGAACAAAGGGCTACAAATCTGCAGCAATTTACAATCTGACTTTCCAATTAAGGATTTGATGTGGTTTTATGCCTTTAAAGTGACAATATTTGTCAGGCCATTTGTTCAGCGCATTGTCTGCATGTGCAGTTACACAGGAATTGGTTTAATTAAGGTTAATTGGTGCATAATTAGAGCCGTTGCCAACACAAAAGAATGGCTGCAGACCAGGGAGAGTCGATTTCCATCCAGCTCCAGAGGACAAACGGTGTAAAGGGGACATGGGAGCTGAGTGGTAAAAACCTAAACTGCTTCAAATTGTAGCTGTAATTTTTGTGAACCTGCATGCCTGACTGCCTGGCAGGGCTGTCCCCAGGGCACAGAGCCCTGTCCCACTCAGTGAGACATTTTTAATGCCAGGAAGGTGTTTGTGCTGATGAATCTTTGCAGCTGGACACTCTCCTTTCCCAGCGCAGGGGAACCACGCAGGATGCACCTCTGGGAAGCAAAACTGAGCAAAAGGGAGAGGAGGGGGGATGCTTTAAAGAAACTGTGATTTATTGCACTATAAACTCACCTGGCATTGCTGGTCTGGCACAGCAGCACCTCAGCCTTCCCGTGATGCTCCCAGGTGATGCCAGCAGTGGCTGAGGGAAAATTCTGGGGAAGTTCTGGCATTGGTGCTTGTTCTGCAGCAGTCCAGTGGGATAATCACCCCAGGGCATTTGTAATGTTGTGTTTAACTCTCCTTCCGTGTTTTAGTACTGGAAGCAAAGCCAAAAGAGCAGTGCCCAGCTGTGGACTCACCTGCTGCCTCCATCCTGGGCCCACTTGCAGCTCTCCAAGGCCAGGACTCCCAAAGATCCCAGCCCAGGGATGCTGGGAGCAACCTCCCCCTCTCTTCTGAGGTGAAGGTGGCTGGGACAGGGGGTCCTGGGCCACCACACAGCCTCCTAGTGCAGATGCTGCCATGGGCACACAGCCCTGGCAGCCTTTCCAGATGGCAAACCTTGCTCCAGCAGCATGTGGAGATTTCAAAGTGATGAAGGAACATGAGACGTGGGGAGTGGAAGAGTGTAAGGTATGAATGGATGGACTGGAAATGAGGTGAAGACCCCACCAGACAGTAATTAAGGTCTGAGCACTGTGGTCCTGTGCCAGATACAGCAAATCAAGGAGGGAGGGGGTGTCCTCCATCTCACAGGGGCTTTCTCTGAGTTATTATTTCAGCACTGACAGAATCCTGCACCTGCTGAGGGAAACGTGATCCTACCTTTGCCAAGCAAGGAACTGCAGGGATCTCCCAAAAAGGCAATAGCCTCCTCTGCTCCCCTTCACCAAAGACTTTTCACAAGAAAGTGTCCAGTGCCCCCAGTAAATTACTCCAGACCTTCCCATCCCCAGTGCTTACAAATTCCTCCTCGATACCATGGTGCAAGGAGTGACTCTCCCAGCCAGATCAGCATCATCCTCCCCTCTGCCCCCATGCCCACGCTCCTCTAAAGAGAAGAGAGCAAAATGGGCAGCAAGACAAAATCAGAGAGAATTCTGCCCTGCTGTTGGCAGAATTCCTGCATCTGTCCGCCTGTCCAGAGCAGCTCCTGAGAGACAGGGCAGTGCTGGGAGAGAGCAGCACATGCAGCTGTGTCAGAACTACTGGAGGCAAGTTCTGATTTTATTGGTGCTTGAGAAAAGGCAGGGAAATGGCTGTAGAGATCACAGGGAGCTGCAGAGAGCCCTGCCAGGCTGGGATTTCCCTGCCCTGCCATGTGGGCTGGGAATGAGGCTGGATCCTCATGGCCCAACATTCCCACACCCCTCCCAGAAAATCCCATTATCAAAGAGATTGCTGTCAAAAAAAACTGGTGGTTTGGGGGGAAAAGCTTAGAAACAGCAGAGCAATTTTTCAGTCACAAGGAGCTGAAGTTTCTTGATATGCAGAATTCCTTTTGTTGCCCTCACTGGAAGGTGTCCCTCTTTTCCACCTCAGTCACACTAAGGCACGATGGCTGCTCATGCCAGACCTGCCCCTCTGCCTGGGCAGCCCCTATGAAGGTTCAGGAGCTTCTTTGAGGAAGAAATACATAATTCTGTAATTTTTGACCTGCAGGTTGGAGTCTGTTGGCCTTAACCTCTCACTGCTTTGCTTTTGGTGCTGCAGCTGAGGGCATGGTGAGGGCATGAAATGAGGTGTTTCAGCACTGAAGGCTCCACAATTAATTATCTTGCTTCTCCCACAGAGCACCTGAAGATCCATGGTGCATTCCATCCTGTCTAATGTAGCTGTCTGGGAATTAGGTGTCCGGTCAGGATGCCTCTGTGGTCCCTGGGAGGCTCTGAGACAACTTGAGGGCAATTCTTCTTTGCTGAGCTGAACATCCCAGCCCAGAAGGCAGCCCTGTGACCTGCTGTACGTGATGCAGGTCCCAGCCCAGCTGCTTCATCTGGCTGGCATCATGAGTTATGAGCCTATGAAAAGCTAAATTTCCATATTAACCCCCTGAAGGACATCTTGTCCAGCAAAATCCAAAGGCAAAGCCAATTCCAGACCATTCCAAAGAAACAGTCAGCACCTACACGTGAAAAAGCCAATAAATTATGAATTAAAAATGAGTGAGGGGATTGAGGAAGGAATTTTCTGCCTGAGAGAGACTCGTGTTATGCAGGTGGTTTCAGGTTGCTAAGCTGCAGAGAGCAATTCAGGAAAAGTTTCCAAGGGGCAGAGCAATGGGATCACAGTGCCACAGAAATCAAACAGCTCAGTACGTGCATGAACAGGAAGAGCAGCTTCACTCGAGCTGCAGGAAAACAGCAAAGAGGTAAATGAGTAAATATTCCTTCAGCATGGTACAAAAGCATTAACAACCACTGTGACGTATTTTTAATAACCATTTCTGCTATTTAATCTTTGCACTGTGATTTTTCCTGATAAACCCTCTCTGTTTGAGCTCTAAGCAGTGGTTCTGCCATCCACACTGCTCAGCCCATCACCACACAGTCGACCAAACAGCCTGACAAGGCAGAGGATTTGTGGTTTCCACCGTGCTGCTGTAAGAAAACTACTTAACACCTTGATAGGGGAGGGATGAGCTTATTTCTCTGCTGAAGACCAGGGAAATTCAGGAATGGCTGCTTCCCAGGGACGTGAAAAAGCCTTAAGTAAAGATGAAAAAAGTGAAAATAGCCTCTTATTTAGAGTTTTCTACGCAGGAGCCAGATGACAAACTGACATAAGTCAACACAGCTCCACTGATGAACTGGCTGGGGCCAAGTCTGAGCCCAAAAATAAGCAGAAGTCTCCTCCACCCAAAACTTAAGGCAACAAAATGCTATGAATTTCTTTTAATCACAAAATACTTTAACCTGAGAAAGGAAGGGCAGCTCAAGGGTCTTGCATGTGAGGTGGAATCCTCACTGTAAGGTTGCCAGCCATTTCTCTATGGTTTTTATTAATTTCAGGATTCAACAGAGCTGTATAGATCACCTCCATCCCTAAGGGCCAGCCTACCTTTGCTATGACCCTGGGGGCTCATGGATGAGGCCGTGGATCACCATCATCATCATCATCATCATTATCATCATCATCACCATCACCATCATCAATCAATGTTTTGGAAGGTAAGAGCAGCATATCTCTGTGAATAAAAGCTTTCCACCCATTTTTCATCCCCACATTGTGCCCAAAGGGACACAACTCCTCTCTTGGTTCAAGTAGGCAACAGTTCAGCTGGGGTGAATGTCCTGGCTAAGAGGTTGTGGAGATGATCCCAGCATTTGAAGGAATGGGAGTTTGCTGTTTCTAAAGCCATGAAGACCTCCATGCAGGAGTAGGACAAATGTTCAGGTGGACCCCTGCTCCCCTGCTGCCTGAGTTTTCTCTCTTTCTCGGTGGGCATTGGTGTTTAATCTGCTCTGTTGACCAAACTCCATCCCAAGCATGTTTGTTACCAAAGGTTTTTGCTCTCAGGCTCAGGTTTATGGCTGAAGAAGCAATCCCTGCTGGACTGTGAAGTCCATTTGTTGACCCAGAGCGTCCTCTTTAAATGTTGCTGATGTACTGGTCATCTGTTCATCGATTGCAGCCAATAATACACTCCCAGGGAATTTCTAAATATAACAGCACTGGAGACTGCTCAGCTCCAATTCTCTTCTCTTCTTGCTTCAGCTCAGAGTGATAACATTCTGAATATCTTCTCTAGAATAGGTTGAACAAGCCTGATTTGGGGATCAGAAACAGCTCATTATGCATTTATTATTTGCTTGTTAGAGTAGCCTTGCTGAGCTATCAATCCAGTCAGTTATGCAAGGAATTAGGTGCCCATTAGCTGCTTTTACTCTGTTAATGTGATGAACTTTGTTTTCTCATTAATAAGTCTGTTGAAACAAAATGTACAATATATGGAAGGGTTTTATGGCTTGTATAATGAAACACGTGTTAGGCCATAACTCAGGGGCCAACTAAAAGTCATTTGCCTATTAAAAGGAAATTGTGCTTAAGATTATTCAGTCACAGTAGTGTGTGTGGGAGAGGAAAAGAAAATGGGAGCAGCAAAAAGAAACAAGTGAAAGGGGGTGTTTTAAGACACAGCTGAGTAGGTTGGTGTTGGCTCTTGGCTTTAGCCCAACAGTGTGAAGAGTGTTTTTTAAGTGCAGGTGTCAAAAACTAAAAACAATTAAAAAAATCTCCAACCTCCAATCCGAAAGACACATGCCTGTAAGTATGGTGCCAGTATTTGTACTGGATTTTAGCTACTGGTAATGTTTTCCAGTAAAGGGTGAGCAGGATGGGATGGGATGGGATGGGATGGGATGGGATGGGATGGGATGGGACGGGACGGGACGGGACGGGACGGGACGGGACAGGACAGGACAGGACAGGACAGGACAGGACAGGACGGGACGGGACGGGACAGGACAGGATAGGATAGGATAGGATAGGATAGGATAGGATAGGATAGGATAGGATAGGATAGAATTGGTAGGATGGGATGGGATGGGATGGGATGAGATGGGATGGGATAGGATGGGATGGGATAGGATAGGATAGGATAGGATAGGATAGGATAGGATAGGATAGGATAGGATAGGATAGGATAGGATAGGATGGGATGGGATGGGATGGGATGGGATGGGATGGGATGGGATGGGATGGGATGGGATGGGATGGGATGGGATGGGATAGGATGGGATAGGATATTTTGCTATCTGGGAGCAATAGTCCCCAACTATTGCTCTATCCCAGCTCTGGCTGCAGTGCTCTCACAGGCTTGCTCTCCCCTCCCAAGCTTTGCCAAATGGGGTAACCCACTGGGCAAAGGCACTTCCACTCCTGTCCTAATTTTCTTCCCTGCTCCCTGCAAATGCTGGGAATCGAGGTGATGCTGCCAGCCCTGCATGCCCGGATGACTCCTCAGTCAGTCTGTGAGGACCAAGCCAGGGTGAAAACTCTGCCAGTGGCTACTGCAGAAGGAGGTGGCAAAGCACCCTGACACTTCAGGCATTGGGTTATTTTCCAGATGTGGCAGCTGATTCCTTTTGAGCACAAAGCAGAAGTCCCCGTGATGCAGCAATTTTCCCTGGATTGCGCTATAAAGTGCACAGCAGGGATTTTTTTTCTCCCCTGCACCTTGATTTTGTGTTTGGGGATGCTGTTTGTTGCTTAGCTACTGTGGATGCTGCCACAGCTGCTGGAAGAGTTGACAAGAAGGAATTGCTTCTTCAGGGGGAGGAAAAGGGAGAGGAATTATCTCCTGGAGGCACTGCTGGTACAAAGCAGTGGTGGGAAGGAAGTGTGAATGTCAGGGCAGGATGTTACAGGTGCTTCACTGTGTTAGATTTGGTTAAAAAATAATAGTAAAAAATCCAGGGCACTGTGGAAAAAAATAATAGAAAAGAACAATAAAAAAGAGCACAAAATTGCTGCAGAATCTGAACATAGTTCCCATGAAGTGAACCCTGTTGCAGCAGGAAGAGCCCCTGTCCCTGGTGGGGCCACCACCATTAATGGTGCTGCACCAGCTCTGTACCTGCAGTCAAAGCTGCCTCTGTGCCATTTGCACTTCTTTCCATATTAATGAAGTAATCGGGGGTTGGAATTGTTTTTATTGCTAATTACGTTGGTTTTATGCACTTCTGGTTTGCTTCAACAAGCATTTAAGAAGAGAGAATTTTAATAGAACATTAAGTAATATGGAGAATTAAACAAACAGCTTAGAGTGATGGAAGAGGCTTTAGCTACAGTTTTGAAGGGAATTACATTGTGTTGCTGGGTGAAATCTCCCTTTTTTTGCAGATGAAAGGAGGTCTGTTCCTTTAGGATGGTACTAAAGCACTGTCAGCTGCCAGGAATGCTGACCCCCAGAATCACACCTGGGCTATCCAGAATGTGGCACCAAGAGAGGCTGCAGGAAGCAGTGCCAGGCAGCCAGGGCAGGGCTCAGTGATGTGCTTGCTCCCGTGGCTGGGAAGTGAGGATGTGTTTGAAAATCTCTGTGAAAACACAGGTTTCAGCCCCTCTGCTTCTGCTCTCTCCTGCAGACCAGGCTGCTCCTGCCTCTCACAGCACAGCCAGAGTGGGAAACTAAAGAGATTTAGCTTCTTCAGGCTCTCAGTGTTTCTCAAAACCAAAGCCAGAAAAGCTGTTCCAATCATTGTTTTGCAAATGCTCTGTATATGGCACACACACATGCTGATATACCAGCTTTGTTTCCCAAGCTCACATAATGCTTCAATCCAACTGGTATATGGATTAATAGATGGTATATGGATTATGTGTGGATGTGCAAAAATTCATTTACATAAAACTTATGGTGTACAAAACTCACTGTTTTCAAACAGCACCTAAACCTTGGGTTTTTCCTGTATTTATTTAATTGTCTATACATTGTCTGAGCTATCTAACAAGAAACATCCAATGTGCTTATAATGGTGAGCACACATCTGCCCAAAGAGAAAAGCGCTATCACAGCCCCCCAGCTCTGTCTGCACACACAGTTTTGCCTCCCTGAGTTGGTTCAGAAGAGGCTGAGGTTCTGCACCACACAGAAAACCACCATGGGAATGGCTGCAAGCCTTTGGATCTGGAGCTGCAGCCAAATACGTCTCCAGGTCTGCGGATCCTTTGCTTTCTTGTTTTTCCCACCATCTGCCCCCTCCATCCTGAGCTTAAAGTCTGTTTAATTTGTTGTCCAGTGCCAGAATAGATGTGACAGAAGCTGTCCTCTGGCTCTTGTGGGCACATGTTCACCCTTCATTTAACCCCTTAAAGTCCCAGTCCTATTTCCCCAAGAGAGGAGACTGATCTTCCCGAGCATGGGTGGGATGGGCCAAGTTCAAGGTCTGTGTTTACAGACAGGGGTGGGGTCCTTTGGTTTCTGGGCACAGATGCCCCTTGTGGCATGGATGATGCAGGAAAATGTTTGCATTGATCTCAGGGAATTTTAGTGGTAGGCAATGTTCTGCCTGTGTAATCAGAAGGTGTTTTGCACACACAACAGCAGCAGAATCCCAGGGATTCATGGAACTGGTTCTCACTGCCTTTGGTGGGCCTGGGACAGTCCTTCAGTGACCCTGAGGGGCAGATGATTGACTGAAATACTATAAACCATCGACTGACTGATAACTGCAGGGGAGAGTCAATGACAGGTTTTATTAATGCCTAATTAAGACAGATAAAGGACAACTTCCCTTGGCTGATTTTCCCTCCTGAACTTGGTCGCGCTCTCTCTTTCAAAGTGAGCGGGACTCGAAAAGGCAAAGCTGCTGTGTGGAGCACCAGAGCTGGCTCCCTGTGCCTGCTGAGCATGATCCTAGCTGGGCCTGGAGGCTGGCTCCCCGAGGATTCTGTCCTTGCAGGCAGATAAGGCAGCTGGTGCAGTGCCAGAGCACATTTATTACACAGGATGAAGCTGAAGCAGCAGCTCTGCCTGGCCGCCCGCCCGCACCACTCCAGAGCAGGCGGGTTGGGCTGGCAGGCTCTGTCTGAATGGCACCAAACCCGGAGCTGCTGTGCAGGGCTGCTCTGCCCTCCTGCTCCCAGCCAGGGCTGGGGAAGGCTGCTGCATTCGGAGCCTGGGCTGGAAGGAAAAGCAAGGCAGGGCATCTTTAAATGGTCAGGGGAAGCAAAATTGTCTCCTGTCACCTCCAAAACTGCAAATCCCTCTCGCCACTGCCCACACCATTCCCCATGCAGCTGATTCATTTGTGGTGGGACATTTACTTGCTGTTGTACCCTTACTTAGTCACAGTGTTGTTAATGCTGAGGATTCAAGAAAAAAGTGAAGAAAAAAAAAAAAAGAGGGATAGTCTTGTATCTTGGGCTGCCTGACATGCCAGTAACTTTAGGGTCTTCAAAACTGAGATTTCTTTCTTGAGCTCAGGCTAACAAGGAGCTGCCTGGCACAAGCTTTGGCTTAGAGCAGAGCATTGCATCATAAAATAATTTGGTCTGGAAAAGATCTTTAAGATCACTGGGACCAAACACTAATTCAGCACAGCCAAGTCCACTGCTGGACCTTGTCCCAAAGTGCCACATCCACGCATCTTTTAAATAACTCCAGGGAAGGTGATTCCACCGCTTTTAGTGCTTGATAACCCTTTCAGTGAAAAAAATTTTCCTAATATCCAGTCTAAACCTCCTCTGGCACAACTTGAGACCATTTTCTCTTGTCCTATGGCTTCTTATTTGGCAGAAGAGACCACCCCCAACTCACTGCAGCCTCCTGTCAGGGAGTTGTAGAGCGTGATAAGGTCTCCTCGAAGCCTTCTTTTCCCCAGGCTAAATACCCCCAGCTCCCTCTATGAAACTCATAGATTGATGGAGCCCAAAACCTGGCAGAAGCCTCTAGGCAGTGCTGCAATGAATGTTACAGAATCAAGAGTGCAGGTGTCTGTGTGCTGTGTGTGCAGTCCATTCCAAAGGGAGAAGATAAAGCAGAGATGTTTGAAGGGAGGATGAGCCCTGCAGCACCCTGGGCACAGCAGCGCTGGGGACACCAGCAAGGCCACCCCAGAACAAAGGCAGTCACACCAGGGAGGCCACTCCTGCTCCCAGAAACAGCAGGCACTGCAGGATATCAAGTCCTAAGAAAACACCACTCTCCCCCAGATCAGTCCCACGTGCAGGGAAAGAGGCAGAGCAAGGATTATTTGCCACAGCTTCTTTCCAAGGATGATGTAAGAGAAAAACAGGAATAAAGATGTGTGGGAGAGAACGTTTGTTACCAGGCTGCAAATGACAAAATCCAAACTGGGAATGGCAGGTGTGGCCACACTTTGTCTCAGGGATAATGACCAGCACTGAGATACTTCTGATGGCACAGTGCCAAGTACCTTCTCAGTGTTCTTTCACTGAGAATTCCTCATGCTTTCATCCTAAAGCTGTGGAGCATTTTATAAACAGAAGTTGCATTTCAAAACACAAGTAACCTTTATTGCTGTCAGTTGAGCAGTTTTTCATTTATTTGATCGCATCAGTTGTGCTTTATCAGTGAGACTCCAAACGTCCACTGTGGACCAGTAGAGAAAACACACTGGATTCTGTTGGTGTCTTTCAAGAGTCTGTGTCATCCATTATTGTGTTGTGGGTAAAAAGCTTTCTCTGACATTTCTCTCCTGTAATTTGAAGTTTTGTTTTCATTCTGAATCACCCATCTGTGAGATATTTTTCTGTTAGCCTGCAGGTAAAGATTATGCTAAACTAGAGGTAAAATGAAAGATCTCTGCTGTCTGAACCAAGGCACATTTTCCTCACACTCTCATGCACAAGGGGTTGAAATCACCATGGAAAGATGGGAGCAGGGCAGGAATCACCAATCCGTGTGCACCTTCTAGGCTCAAGAGGGTCTTCATGGCATGGCTGTAACTGCAGATAAGGATATATGAAATTCACAACTCAAACTAGACCAAACTAGGTCTCCTGCATAAAGCAAAACTACCTAGTTTGTCCAGAAGTTTCCCAAACAAAGAAAATAACCTGAAATAAAAAGTTTAAAGTCAGCTTCAAATGAGGAGTGGACATAGGGGGCAAAGGAATAGAGGGGGTTTAGCAAAACAAAAGTAAAATAGGTTGTTTGAATGAAATGGCTGGTTTGAACCAAAATTCAGTGGCTTCATTGAAACTTTTCAAAAGAAATTCAATTTAGGTCTGTCTCTAAAGAAAACACTGCTTCAACATGAAAAGTGCTAGAAGTTCTGCCTTTAAAATGCCTAAATGAGCTTTTTTAAAAATTTCCAAGTGTTTTTCTTTAAAACAGCTTAAAGACTTTGATGTGAATTTCTGACTGGTATCAGTCCACTCCAAAAGACTCCTTGAGTAGAAAAAGCAGAAACAATGATTCCAGTTTGATCTTTTTCCCCTGCCCTGCTCCAGCATGTGCTAATCACAGCACCACCATCCTGCAGCAGAACTTTTCCCACTGCATCCTAACAGCAGGGGCTGTGTGATATCCATTTCCCACACTCCCTGTCTGCCTTGCACATCCGGGCAGTACCTAACAGCAGGACACCTTATTCTTATTTTCCCTTAGGCATTATAATGCTTAGCAAGATTAACATTTTTTTGTGTGTGTGTGTGATTAGCATGCTGGAAAAGGGCAGTTGTTGTAGCTTTCATCAGGGTACAAAGAAATTCAGCTATTGAGTAGATCCAAATGCTGCCACTGGGAAACAAACCCTTTTCAGGTATTAGTCTTTACCTGTTTACTGAGAAGGGCTCAAACCCACCAAAACATGAGTCATGGTCCTTTTACTTCCCTCCTACACTTTCAGTGATTTTTCTCCTACAGTTGCCTAATTAGCAGTTTCTAAGCACAAAGAAGCACAACATCGTTGCTAATTACAGGCATTGTATTGCCAGGATTAAATAAGGATTGTGAGACAATAAAGAAGTTAAAGACCAGCCCTGTTTGCTTCAGTCACCTCAATGCTGTGCAATGGCAGTTTGTATCCAAGAGTAACAGCTTCTGTCCATACTCTTGAAAGGAAATAGAAAATATTCTTCAATGTGCACGTTTACAGAATGGCATTCACCCCTGGAGTCTGAAGGGATGTTCAGGAATAAAAGGAGGATACAGCCACAAACCAAGCCCTTCAGCCTGGGAGCTGCAACCCAGGACTTAAGTCTATAATTTTACAGATACAGTCATGATATAGAAATGTAGAATTACTTGGGTTGAAAGGGACCTTAAAGATCATCTCGTTCCAACTCCCCTGCCATGGGCAGGGACACCTTCCACTATCCCAGGATGCTCAAAGCCCCATCCAACCTGGCCTTGGACACTTCCAGGGATGGGACAGCTACAGCTTCTCTGGGCACCCTGTGCCAGGGCCTCAGCACCCTCACAGGGAAGAATTTCTTCCTGACACCTAATCCAGACTTCCTCTCTGTCAGTTTGGATCCATTCCCCCTTGTCCTGTTACTCCATGCTCTATGAACAGTCCCTCTGCCTCTTTCCTGCAGGCTCCGCTCAGGTACTGGAAGGTCACAGTTTGGTCACCCCTGAGCCTTCTCTTTTCCAGGCTGAACAATCCCAACTCTCAGCCTTTCCTCAGGGAGAGCTGCTCCATCCCTCTGATCATTTTGGTGGCTTTCTCTGGCCTCACTCCAACAGCTCCATGTCCTTCCTGTGCTTGGACCCCAGATCTGGACACAGCACTGCAGGTGGGGTCTCACCTGAGCACAGCAGAATCCCCTCCCTGCCCTGCTACCCGCAGGGCTTTGGATGCAGCCCGGAACACCTCTGCCAGAACACCTTCAAGTTTTCTGTGTTCCCAGTGCACACAGGGAACACATGGCCAGGGCATGTCCAGGCTCTCCTTCACCCAGTCTTTCTCCCCAGTGCTGCTCTCCCTGTGTCCATCCCCCAGCCTGGATTGACACTAGGGGTTGCCCTGACTCAGGTGCAGCACCAGCACTTGTTCTTGTTAAACCTCCTGAGATTCTTTGGGACACTTCTTGGGCTTGTCCCAGTCCCTCTGGACTGTGTCTAGTCAACTGCACCACCCAGCTTGGTGTCACCTGCTGACTCCCTGACAGTGCCCCAAGCCCAGGTGCCAGGTTTGGGGACAGCAGACCTGGAAAGGCTGCCCTAGGGGCTGTGTGAGCAGACAAAATCAGCTCAGCACTGTTCCTGCACATGCCTACAGCTCGAATGCTGGCTCCACCAGATATCCCACACAAGTATCCCTGACTTTGTGCTGAATTCCACACAAACATGCCAGGAGTTTTGCAAAACCATGTCAGTCACACTTGAAGTTGCCAAGTATTTCTGGATGCCCCAGCTGGCACCCAAGCACCACGTGGCTGCTTGCTGTCCCCAGTCCCCAGCCCTGGTGGGATGGGGTGGAGAGGCAGAAAAAGGCAGAACCTGTGGGCTGAGATAAAGACTGTAATTATCAAAATAAAATATTATTATGGTAATAATAATAATAATAATTATAGAAGCAGGAGTAGTTGTAATAAAAGGGAACATAACAAAAAGAGAGGAATAAAACTCGAGAGGAAAAAGTGATGCTTCATCAGTGCATTATCAACATCTACCTCATACTAAACCCAAAACACAGCACTTCACCAGCTGATAGGAAGAACATTAACTCCATCCCAGCCCGAACCAGGACACCTGATAACACTTCTGGGCACATGACAGCCACAATCACTATTATTTTTGTGGTGGTGTGAAGGCTGCAGCTTGCTGGGGGTGGAAACAGGATTTGCTTGGTTCGTTTTCAGTGCATACACATTTAAATCCCAATTTGATACGTTCTGCACCATTGTGTCCTCCTAAAGTTGGCAACATCTATAACCCAAAGAAAAGCTGAACCAGCATCTTGTTGCCCAGGACTGCCAGCTGGCTGATGGCACCAGCACTCCTCTGAGGGTCTTCCAAATGAGAATTTTTGCAGCAGGAAATAGTCCCAAGCAGCAACTCCCCTCCTAGTCCATAGTCTGGGATGCCCAATTCTTCTGAGCAATGTGTTAAAACATGTCAGAAATTATTGTTATTATTTTTAAAGTGGAGTTCAAGCTGAACATTTTGGTTTGGATGGAGGGGAGCTAAATGACAGCAGGGGTAAATTTTGAAATGAAAGTATATTTCATTTCGATGGCAATGCAAAACTTCATTTTGAAAGTCTTGAAGTGAAGCAATGCTTTGGTTTTGTCATCTCCTCAAGCAGAGCAATGCAGAAATCCATCCAAAAGCTTAACAGATTCCTTTGCCCTGAAATTACTGCTGTGAAGAGAAGAAAAAACAAATCCTAGGTGTAATACTCCCTGGCAGTATTATAGCAAGGAGCACCAGGTAGAGCAGTAGGTGCCCAAGAATCACTTGGGACTCTGTTTCAGGGTGAGTGGAATGTTGGATTTCCCTTTCCTGGCCTTCTCTCAGACAGGCACTGTCAGTCAGAGGGAGCAGTGGATGTCCAAAGGCCATGCTCCAGGGCAGTGTTTCCAATAACTGGGGACACCTGAGCCTGTGGTCCCCACACTCAGCTGGCTGCTCCTTCCTGGGAGCTGGATTTGCTGCTGGCTGCTGCTCACACACGAGGCTGTGGGATCAGGGTATCTGAACGTGGGTGTTCATGGCTCCAGACGAGACCAGTTTGGGATTATTGCCACAAACAGTTGTGGCTTGGAGCCCTATATGCTGTCACCATTTGGGTTTTGACTTTTGGTAGTTATTATCAGTCAGCTCTGATAGCTCTATATAAGAAAAAGATCCTTTTACTAAAGCTGATAAGAAATTAGACCCTCTCATGTTCAAAGACAGCTGACATCAGGCATGGATGAATAGGGCTGACAGAAGAATAAAAAGTTACTTGCCTTAACCAAACTCTCTTTATGAGGAGAAATACAATTCACAAAGAATACGCAGAAGCAGATTGCTCCAAGTAACCATGAAACTGGGTGGCTGGCAAACACTTATCTGAACAGCTTATCCTCACACTGTTTCCATTACTCTGGCTGGGGAGGCAAGAAATACCACAAGACAACATGTTCTCTGGGAGAACTGAGGGTCCTAACCCATATGTCAGCAGCAATCAGAGAGATGGAGGGCTGGCTGCCATTTGGTAAATGCTGATGCCTTTTCAGAGTTGCTGGTTTGGCTACTTTGTGACTTTTTGAAATATATATATATATATATATATATGTTTATAAAAAAGGGTAAGTCAGTCTTGAAAAGTTGAGGTATGGTTATGTAAGATGATACATTTTGGAAAAAATTGCATTAATTTTAATTCCTGGAGAAAATCAGAAAGTTTATTTTCGTCCTGACATCCACTTCCCAGTGCTGTCCCTGCCTGGCAAGAGGAAGAGCTGCACAGGAGAGCAGAGTTTCACCCACACCATTATTGCTCATTCTTGTTTTCTCCCAGGTGTGAGGCAGAATAAAACCCAACATCAGCCTCAGTGAAGAGGCTCAGATTGCATCCCTGTGTTTTCTTTGCATGCTGCATTTTGAGAACCAAATGATGGATTGTACACTCACACCAAGGCTACTGAGCTACTGCCCTTGCCTAGGGAAAAATCTGTGAATTCGTGTTCCAGCCCCTCCAACAACCCATCTCTTTTATCAACAATTACACCAGTGATGGGCTGAAGTTCACCCTCATGGTGGTTGGAGCAAGGTGTGAAGTGACTGTGCCATCCTGCTTGGGTGACAGCAGGGCCACTGCCTTTAGGGGCAGTTCATCCCTGTCTCACTTGAGAGCCTGAGTTTCACATCAAGCATTCACACCTCTTTTTTAAATTTTATTAAATAAACCCAGTTGAAAAGTTTAGAAAATAAAGTATTTATTTTAAAGGCTTTTTAAATGCTTCAAAAACCAATATTTAACTTCTTGGGGGTTTCTTCCCCCACTTTGTGTTTCTCTGCACTTATGCTTATCTGGAAAAGTTGAGACAGGTGAGGTTTTATTCAGAAAAAAAAAAATAAAAGAATAAAGGGGTTGAAATTCTACTCTTCCAGGTGTTTACAAGTGCATATTTTTCATTATATTGAAAACCAATAAGTATAAAGTAATTTTTAATCTCTTCTGGAATAAATCAATTTCCAGAAGCTTGGCTGGCAAGAGCCAAGAAGTCAATTTGCACCTAAAATCTTTCACTCGCTCACTTCCATTCCACTTTGAGGACTGCAGGAGAAAGTCAAGGTTGCCTGATGTCTGAGTCTTTTTTGGTGTCCGTTGTTACTGAATACAGAGGGCAGGAGGCCCATGGCTGAGGCTCCCTTCTCCCCTTCCTAGCTGTGTTATGTTGTCATTCAGCTCCACAGCAGGGACACAAAACTCCTCTTTTGAATTACTGGTGTGTCAGTAACTCACTTACCACATGCTGCTTCCTGAAGGAAAAATAACCTCCAAATCCCATCAAATGTACATTTTCCTTGATATGGACAACATTCCCCAACCCTTATTTCAGTGACAGATTAAGTCATTTGTGCAATGACCTCTGACATGAGCAATAATACCTTGGTCCTTGCTTTCTGGATGCTTGTTCACTCACTTTGCCAGCAATGTTGGCGACAATATCCAAACATCTAAATATCCAAATGCATGAGAGGGCTTCTGAGCCATGCAGGACTGCTTCTTATGACCTCCCTCCCTTGAAATTGTTCCTTTAAAAACACCTTTCCATGTGCTACCAGATAAGCCTGGTCACGTTTGATCTGACTGGGAAGCTGCTTTGGCTGGGGGCAGCTGGAGGATGGGAAGTCACAGGGCAAAGTGTGCTCAGAGTGAATTTGCCCATCACAGGATTGAAACCATGTCTGTGAAGCACTTTCAACAAGCTCTTGAAAAATGAAATGCCTGGCACTGAGTCCCCTGAAGGGAGCTGCATCTCCCACAGCAAAACAGCATCGTGTCATCTTTTCCCTGTGCCAAGGTACAAAGGAGAAGGACAATGCTCCTGACTCCCCACACAGTGCAAAGGGAACTGAACATCTCTTCCCATCAGCAACCACACTGGGAAAACAGCTCCACTGCTTCTTCTCTCATTATCCTCCAGAGAGTCATCGTTAAAAATATTTTTCTTTTGATGTATCTGCATAGATTAAGGCAGAGAGGCTGCTGACCACAGGGGTATACACACAGAGCTTCCCTGTTAACCACTCGCCCTGAGTCTGTTCCAGAGCCACAAAGCTTTGCAGTCCAGGGCTGAACTCAGGGTGAGCAGTTCAAACAAATCCCAAATCTCCAAGCTGAACTCAGTCAAACTGCTCGGTTCATCTTCCCTATCAAAAGCATACATAATTATGGAGATAAAAGGATACACGAGCCCTGGTGTATTCAGAAGGCTGGTGAACTTTAGCCTTCACCTGGAGATGGTTCTCTTTTGCTTAGATCTGCTTGGAAATGACATATTTGATTTTTATTCTTTTTTAATGAGCATTTAAAAAGCAGTGACTGCATGGAGCTGCTTTTGCAAATAGATTCATATATCATCATTTCCTGAAGAACCATTACATTGGATTTTTTTTAGTCAGAACTACAGTGTGCAAAATGAAAGATGTACCATTTGGAAAACTAAAATCCTCTTGGCCATGCCTCATATAACACCATTCACCTACTAAAATTAGCAGTAGCTTCTTCCTAAGGAAGTTTTTATCAGGGAGCAAAAGTGCTTGGAAATGTTTTCCCCTGAGACCTGCTGTGCAGCCACAGACCTGAGCTTCTAATTTATTGCAGACCTCAAACCACACTGGGGTCCAAACTAAAGTCTCAGATGCTGCTGTGAACAGCTCTTGCAGGCTGGTGTGGGACACGAATCCTGTGTTGAAAGACAAGGTACAGCCTTGTGTCCTTTAGCTGCAAGACAGGCTTTGCTCCTACAAAAGGCACCTGAACAGAGGGGAAGCAGCCTCAGACCTGCAGACCCCACAGGGATGTGGATAACCATGGGCAGGCTTTGGGTCATGTTGCTTGACCTCTCCACTTTCCTTTCCTTTAACAGAAGGTGAGCAAGGCTGAGGTCCTTTTGCAAAGCACTGCATTGAACAGGTAACTTCAAAATCAAGCCCAAAAGAAAGGAACTTCTCTGTTTCCTGTGTGTACTTCAACTTATGAAATAAATGTTTTGCTAACCTGAGGCTGAAGTAATTTTCCTTATGTCAAATATATATTTCTCTTGAAAGAAGTCGCTCATAAATGTTCTGGCTGCAGGGGAGAAGGAAGTTATGCAGGTCCAGAGCTGTTTTACTGCTGCCCTGTACCTCTGCATCACCTGGCAGCCTTTGGGAGGGCAAACCCTCTTTTTCTGGGTTTGGTCCAGCCTCCTGTTAGCAGCAGGGATCCTGCTTAGAAACACACAACAGGTTTGGTGCCATTTAGGAATCCTTGGGTGAATGTTTGTTTAGTGCCCCATATGAATGAACTGATGTTAGATTTTGTGGGGATTTTTTTGGTAATAAACATGATACTAGATTTTCTCATCTAGAGAACACCCAAAGCAGAAAACTCCCAATTTTGCCTTTCATTTACTGGCCAAAGTACTGCCTGGATAAGATCTGAGCCTCCAAAAACAAAAGGCAAGATGTTGCACAGCAAAACCTTGGCAGCCTCTGCTTGCAGGCAGGTACTGACCTCAGCCAGCTCACCAAGCCAGGTGCCCAGCCAGCTGTGACTGGAGCTGCTGCAGAGCTTTTCCCACCAGGATTCCTAATTATAATTGAAAGAATAAGAAGACTAAGTCAGCAAAAGCAGAAAATGATGGACAAAACACTAATTACATACAAGAGATGCTCAGCACATGTTTGTGCCACTGGCTCCATGCACTTCTGAGCTTGCCATGCTGGAGAGCTGCTTCAGCCTGTGGGGCTGATGGTGGGATGGAAGCTACTCAGGTCACCTGGCTGTGCCTCAGTTTCCCCACCTGTGGAAAAGAGACAACATTTCTCCTGTAAGGGCTGTGAAGAACCAAGCAGGAAAGGAGAAAAGGTGCCCAGCTTCGGTAACACAATCAATGCTCAAGTAGAATTCCTTCTCAGCAATCTGGGCCTGGCTGGGCTCCTCCTCAAATGGTGGGAGCCTAAGGAAGCCAGACAGCTGCTGCTGCTCCTGAGGCTTTGTTTAGTCCGCATGGCATCACCTGGTGCTCATAAACAAACACAAATGAGCTACACTCCAGTATTTATGCAGTTAATCACTTCCACTCAGCATGCCAAAGCACTCATTTAACTTTGGGACCCCCTCTGAAAAGCCTGAGGTCCTGCCTGGCTTGCAGGAACACAGAGCATCACTCAGGTCAGTGTTCCCATTCCCACCACACCCCTCACATGGAGCCTGAGCTGCCTGTGCTCCCCTGGGGCCTGGCAGCTCTTTAAAGGCCAAGGGTTTGGTGTAAAACAAAGCCTGGTGGCTCTGACAGAGCTGTTGTGTCTCCTGCTATGCTGGCAGAAGGCTGCACACGTGGCTGTCCCTGTATTCACAGGATTCCTGTGCTCCCCACAGCTCTTTCCAAACCTTCTTTGCTGTATGGAGTGTGTGCCTCTCCTGAAGGGCACTCAGGTGAGATGCTGCAGGGCAAATCTGAAAGCAGGAGTGGTAGAAGAAAAGCAAAGTGTCAGTGCAGAGGAATCCCAAGGGATGTGGGGATTTCAGCAGAGAGCAATTCAGCCTGCCCAGGACACACACACCCTCTGAGGGACAGAGAATATTGGCAATGTTAAACCAGGCTCGTGCTGACACCTCTGTGGTGGCACCAGATCTGCCCTGACCAGGCTGCCCAACAGCCCTCCATCCATCCATCCATCCATCCATCCATCCATCCATCCATCCATCATCCATCCGTCTGTCCATCCATCCGTCCATCAGCATCCATCCATCATCCATCCATCCCTCCATCATCAATCTGTCCATCCCTCCATCCATCATCCATCCATCCATCCCTGCATCCATCATCCATCCATCCGTCCATCCATCCATCCATCCATCTATCATCCATCCGTCCATCCCTCCATCCATCATCCATTCATCCATCCCTCCATCCATCATCCATCCATCCATCCATCCATCCATCCATCATCCATCCACCCATCCGTCGCACTGTTGGACACAAAAGAAACATGCAGACTCTAGACTCTAGAGTAGCAGCTTGGGACCACTAGACAGGACCAGAAAAAAAGGGCCTGCCCTTTTTTGTTTTCTCATTTTTGTATCTTTTTAAGACAATTGTAGATTGGTCAATGAGGTTACCACCTCTACAATTTCATAGGATAATGACACAGTCTATCATCTTTCTCTGCCTTAGGAGAAAGGAATGAAAACAATCTAGAAGTTCAAAACAATCTAGGCTGGTAAGAAAACAAGGACTATGTTTATAGAAAATGCATGAGAAATTCTACTACCGAAGTAAAAACATAAAACACTACAAAAACCAAAGCGACATCCATCCATCCATCCATCATCCATCATCCATCCATCCATCATCCATCCATCCATCCATTATCCATCATCCATCCATCATCCATCCATCCATCCATCATCCATCATCCATCCATCATCCATCCATCCATCCATTATCCATCATCCATCCATCATCCATCCATCCATCCATCATCCATCCATCCATCCATTATCCATCATCCATCCATCATCCATCCATCCATCATCCATCCATCATCCATCCATCATCCATCCATCCATCCACGCATTATCCATCATCCATCCATCATCCATCCATCCATATCCATCCATCCATCATCCATCCATCCATCCATATCCATCCATCATCCATCCATCCATCCATCCATATCCATCCATCCATCCATATCCATCCATCCATCCATTATCCATCATCCATCCATCATCCATCCATCCATCCATCCATCCATCCATCCATCCATTCCTCCATGCCTGTCCCCAGCCTCTGGATCCCAAATTCCAGCCCCATCTGGATGGGCTTTATCATGGTCCTGCTGTGATCTGCTGAAAGGCTGAATTAAAACTGCCTAAAGCCTGGGTTCTGCTGAGCCAGGCCTTGCAAACTCCCATCTTTCCTCTTTTAACACGTGGAAGAAAAAGGCAAAGCCTGCTCTAAATGGACCAGATGCATTAGTGCATTCAGTGTGTGCTGAACAAGAGTGGCTGAAATTGAAGGTCTGTCAGTTTTTTCATCACAAACTGTATTGTTGGAGCTTTACTCCTCAGCTGCAAATGGCTATGGGCTTGAACTTGGCAACATGAGCTCCGACAAAAAGTGTGTTTTTATTTTCTGAACCTTCTTTTTTATATTTAATGCCCATTTTTGCATTATGCATTAACAGTGTGCTGCTGTTAGAGGTGTTTTTGCCACCCTTATGGGATGCAGAAGCGCTGACAGCCTGTGTTTAAAGGTGAATTTAGTAGTGCAGGCTTGTGAGTGACCCCTGGATGATTTCAATGTATCTTTAGGAGTGTGAAAATAGAGCTATGGGCTAAACCTACACTGCAGAAGGAAAAGAGCAATGAGATCCCCCTCGATGTGCTACAGACACACGGTGGCTGCATGTGACATGTTTTCCTCTCTGATTTTGCTGTCTTTGTTAAACTGACAAGCTGTTCTGTGGAAATAAACACTCGCAGCACAGCACAGTCTGTCTGTCCAGGGCACTGAACTTCCCAGCAGGATTCTCAGCTGCGCTGGTACCTGCAAAAAATCTGACTTGTGAAATTGTGGGTGCGAGGCAAGTGTGGGGGGAAAAAAAGGGCTTATGGCAGAAAGCACCAAAGCAAATAATCTTATGGACTTTGTTGTAATTCTTGCCCTAGATTATCTCTGTCTTCTAGTGGAAAATCTCCCCCTCAAAACTGGATTCAGGCCTGGCCCTGAATAGCTCCTTGGTTTTCTGTATCATGTTTTTTTTCCCCCTCCTTTTTGCTGTCAGAGGGGATTCTTTGATGCTCTTTCTCCTACAGAGTCTGTTTTCCAGTTGCTATGGCCATGAACAGCCAGAGAAGCAGGGTTCCCAGGAACCAGAGAAAAATGTGATTGCTGATAGCTTAGCACAGTGTTTCAAGGGAATAAATCAATTGTCCTGGCTAATACATCACACAGACTCTGACATAAAGTTCAGGTCTCGGACTTCAAGCCTGGCAGGAAATTGTTGGAATTTGGTAAAAGGACATTGTTTTCCTCCAGGATTACCTCAGTGTGTCCAGGCTGGTGAGAAATCTGCAGTCAATTTAAGAAATTTGTCATGCTCCAAACTAAAAAGCAAACATCACAAAAGACAGAGATTTTAGCAGATCTATCTTTGTTTTTCCCTGTGAGTTTCTTTGATGTCACTCCAGGAGGTGTGGTGGGCTATTCTGCCCAAATGAACTTTTGCCAGGAACTTAAATCACCTCCATGAGCCCTGTGTGAGATCTGGAGGCTGCTCCCTGGCAGGAGATTCAGAGCTGGGATGGGTTTTCTCGTGGAAATTCATTCTGATGTTAAACCTGAATTGAACCTGGGGACTCCTGAGACCTGTGATGTGACCTAAAGTTGCCAAAAAACAAGAGACAAACTAGAGGGACCCAGGGGGTGCCCACAAGGAGAATTTCAGTGTGGGCTTGGGGATGTGAGGAGTAGCAATCAGGAATGAATATTTCACATCCAATTCCTTGTTCCTGAATGTAGCCAGCTTCAGAGGGTGATGAAAAGTATTTCCCAAAGGCAGAAAGAACTCAGCCCTGTACCAGTTTAACCCAACTCCCATCTGGAAATGTTTGGGGCAATTAGACAACCCTTGCTATTTTGCATTTTCTGCTTCAGTATTATAAAGCTGTACTGAAGACAAATGGAACTTTTTAGTACAAAATTGCATTCACTGGAAAGCATTGATTTACTTCAGTTGAAGCACTGCACAAGCCCATATCAAATTCCCTGGTTAGGAAACAGCACACAATAATTAAAAGGCAGAGTCCCTACATTCTCAAAATGAAACATCCTGACCTGCTGTTCTGAAACAAATTCATCTTGAGGTTCACCTAGCTTTCATTTTAGAAGATCAAAAGACCTTTGCCATCCCATTCCCAAATTCCTTACAACTTTGAGTTCAAACCAAAGCAAAAAGCAAAACTCATGCACTTGTGCTTTGGATGCTCTTGTCACCTGTCAGCTTCTCCATTTCACTCCACATCTGACAACACTTTCAGTCTTCATGCTGTCCTGCAGTGATGAGTTCCACAGATGAATTGCCACATGCTCAAAAAGGATTTTCCTCCCTCCCTCCTTCCCAACGAAGGGCCTGCCTTGAACTTCAAAGCTGGTTTCCTCAGTGTATATAAATAAATTGCAAGCTTGCAATGACACACACTCATCTCAAGGTTCACAGTGAGCACCTAGGAGCTCAGGCTAACATGGTTCCATGGGTCTGTGCTTTAGACAGCTAAGAAAACTTCTGATTACCCTCTGTTCCAATCAATTGGAATGTAAACCTCAGGTCAATCTCAGAGCCTCAGTATGAAGCAGGAGCACATCCAGCTGACCCACAAAAAATCCCTTCTGCCACTGCACTGTGCTGAAAAGGAAAGTATTTGCCAGTGAACAGCAGCTCAGAAAAAATTATTTTCTAAGGTTACCTGCTCTACTTGGGTCATTTTCTGCTGGTTTCCTTCTGCTGTGCCAATGCCTCTGCTCTGCTGAGGTCTGGGGAGCAGCAGGCATCCTGCACATCCATTTGTGCAGAGCTGAATTTGGATGTCAGCAATTTGTTATGGATACCTCCTGCTGCATGATAGGGATGTTTTCTGCTGAGTGACAGCTGAGTAATCTCTCCCTGCGTGCACTGCAGATTAAAAAACCTGAAAATCCCCTGTCCCTGAAGACTGCCAGGCAAGCAAACATAAGGAGACAACGATCAGCTGGGGCTCTGGAGATAAAATAAATAATTACCTGATGGTTATTAACAGCTTATTAACACAAATCTAATTTTATCATCTCAGGTGGAATTTTGTATGAAAATGTTTGATGAGCAGCAACAAAGGTTTCACTCCCTGCCACACAGCCTGCAACACCCTTGAGAGAGCAGAGCAGTAAAATCACAAAACTCCTGGCATGTGGAAGGGTAAAATATTGCTGTGGGAGGCATGTAAAAAGAAGGAAAAATAGTTCTATAAATGCACACATATTTGCTTTCAGAAGCAAAGATTTAAGAATATTTTCTAGGAAGCCAGAGAAAATATAATATTACTGAGATTTTCTTCTGCACTGAAGGAAATACATGTATATATACATACCTATACATGTCTGTATGTATATTTTTTCTTTTGAAGTGACAGGAACGATTTCCCATTTTCAGTTAGTTAGGAAGGAATGGTCCCTGTGACTCAGGACAGAAAAGTCAGACTCAGGCCTGATTTTCAATCATCGCAGCTTTTGGGTTTAACAGGGAAGCAGCAGCAGCCAGAGCTGAGGCTCAGCAGAGGCTGGCCCTTCCTCTCCCCCATGTCACAAACTGCCAGGCAGAAGGATGCAAAGCAGTTTCTTTTCCTTTTTTCTTCAGTGCAAATAGGTAAAATATCTAGGCTTTGAAAGAACTAATTACCCTCTCTTTGAACTACCCCAAGGACAGTTTTGAAGAAACGACAGAAGATTGCTGATAAATCCGCACTGGATAAGGAAGAAAGCAGCGAGGATGCGAGGCCAGGAGCGTGCCAGGCAGTGTCACGTCCCTGCCACCTTGTGACAAGGAGCCACAACTGCAAAGCCCCGGAGCCTGCGAGCCCTGGAGCTGGCAAAGGACGGACCTGGCTCTCTCCCCGGATCCCCAGAGGCAGACAAGGGCAGGTGCCCGCCCCAAGGGTGCACACAGAGCCCCAGGCAGGGATGGAGGCACTGAGGGGATGAGACTCTCCCTGCAGGTGGCAGTGGCTTGTCCTCTCCCAGTGGGACAGAGATCTCCAATGTCCACGACCAGCCTCATTTTATCAACATCCAGGTGCTGTGTGAGAGCTGGAGGGGTCAGGGGTTTTTAGAACCATAGGATCCCTTAGGTTGGAAAAGCTCTCTAAGGTCATGGAGCCAGCTGTTCCCCCAGCACTGCCGAGCCCTCACCAAACCAAGCCCCCAAACACCACACCTACACATCTTCTACATATCTCCAGGGATGGGGACTCAGCACTTCCCTGGGCAGCCTGTTCCAATGCCTGACCACCCTTTCAGTGACAAAATTTTTCCTTAAATCCAATCTAAGCCTTCCCTGGTGCAACTTGAGGCCATTCCCTTTTGTCATAGCACTTGTGACTTGGGAGAGCTCATTACTAAAAACTGATCTGCCTGTTACCTCAGAGGCCTCTGGGATGCCTGGAGGAGAGGAGGAATACTCCCAGCACAGGGAATGGAAGCTCAGGAGTTCCCACACCAAGGCAGGGACAGCTTGGTCCTCACCAGAGCTCAGATATCAGTTTTCAGTGGTTGGCTCTGCTTTTCCTCCCAGGCAGATCTCTGCAGAGTGCTTCAAAATTGGCTGTTTAGGAGGGGGGAAAAATAGGTTAGCCAAGTTTTTTATCCAGACTTATCTGATGTTTTTGCCTGCTTTGCCTCTTCCCGACTTCCTTGTGCTAAGAAAACAGCTGCCTTTGGACTTCCAGGGGGAACTTTAATGTAATGTTTGAAAAGGAACAATAGAAAAGTGCCTTATTTTAAAAGACTCAGCCAAGAAGACACATTATTGCAGCTTCTCCATCCCCACTGCATGCAGAGCTGTGGCACCAGGCCAGCTCTGCTCCTCCATCAATTTGTTCCCAAATCTTCTGGAAGAACTGAAGGCTACTTTGGTTTTTCCATTGTCCTGATTTTCCTGAAAAAGATCTTTTAGTGCTGGTATCCCTCGATGGGAAGGACCTTCCTGCCTCACACACTCTGTGACCCAAGGTTACAAAAGACTGCAGCAGCTTCTGCTCCAGTTGGGAAGGGTTTTCTTCCTCCTCTGGCACCTGGCTGGCACAGGGTGCCCAGAAAAGCTGTGGCTGCCCCATCTCTGGAAGTGTCCAAGGCCAGGCTGGATGGAGCTCTGAGCAACCTGGGATAGTGGGAGGTGTCCCTGCCCATGGCAGCAGGGCTGGAGTGAGGTGATCTTTAGAGTCCCTTCCAACCTGAACTATTCCATGATTCTATGAACTCAAAAAGAAAGCCTGGAAAATAAATCTTTAAATGCCACTAAATGCATAAAAGCACATCCCCATCAGCATATTTCTGAATGAAAAATAATTCTACCAAGAGGGAGAAGTGTTAAATATATTTGCTCTTTCTAGCTTTCAGGTATGATTTTAGCTGTCACTTCAAGTTTTAAAGTATTTTCTTTTAAAATAATAAATAGCATTAAAATAGGACTTTACGCTATTACACCATTTTAGAAACAAAAATTGCCAAAAATGAGGCCATGCCATTCTTTATGGAGGGGAGCCACAGAAATCTATGACAAATTTTACAGGACAAATCACTCCACAAACATCAGAAATCCAAACAAACATCAGAAATCCAACAAACATCAGAAATCCAACTAAGACGAGCCAACCTCGGGCTTCACGAATGGCAAGACAATGAGAGACACATTAAGGACATGCCTTGATAATAGGCTAACAATTTCCACATCAAGTAAGAGCATGGATGGCACAGAGGGGATGCAGAATCTTTGCTACAAGTCCTCCAAGCTACAGTGGATGCGTGGGGTCTGTGTGTGTTAGGTTTGAAATTGAAGATGCTTAGTTCTGCTAGTGAAGGTTAATGGAGGTTCTTTAAATAATAAGCAGGCTTATAAAGGTGTAAGTTGTCTCTGTCCCCACACTGAGCAGTTTCTTTTTTCTTTTTAGCTGGAGGCCAATGAGCACAGTCTGTCTTGGGTCTGGGCTAACTCACTTTCGCACCTTGTCCACCAGGTAAAGTGTCACCAATTCCCTGTGCTGCCTGAACACTCCCTGTCCCCCCTGGCCAGGGTTTATGCCCTAAACATCCTTGTTCTGCAATTCCAAGGCACACGGCAGGGCAGTTTTTGGGCAGTGTAAGTGCAGCCTAGAGACAGCAGAGACACGAATCCTGTTATTTTTTCCCAGCTCTGCTGGGGGAGGATTCACACCCCATTGACTCCTCCTTTGAGCAGACACTTTAAAGCCCTGTCAGCAGCAGCAGCAGCAGCGGCGCTCCCTAAACCCTTCCTGCCTTTGTGAGCAGCAGCTCGGGGCTCTGTAATCCCGATCAGCCACCAGCCACGGATTTAATGCCATGGCAATTACACCTCGCAGATTAGGCTGGGGCCCGATGGCACGGAGCTGAGAGCGCCTGTGGCAGACAGCAGCCTGGCTGGCTTAGGGCTGCTTGCAGGAGAGAAGAGATTTCGCCTGCCCCACCACGTTACATTCTCTTACATTTTACAGAATGATGAGCCACAGAGTCTTTAAGAGGAGCACAGGATTTTTGAAGACTACTGCTGCGAGGAAAAGATGTCTGAGGGAAAAGGAAATCATATGCAATGCCTCTGAAAATCCCGCAGGAGCAGCCTGCAGAAATGTTTCTCCGTGCGTGATGGTTTGAGAAAGAAATAAGCGCGAACAGTGTAGAAATAGAAACGCATTTTATATTTAATGTGTTGGGATGAACAGGATCTTTAGGATTTTTCCTTGTGTAAAAGTTTGTGTGGTCTCTGTGTGAACACGTGTGGGATGGGGGCTGCTCAGCTCAGGTGACAGATTTGGGGGCCCAGCAAACCCACCTGGCCAAGGGGAGGGTATCCCTGCCTAGGACAGGGGGGTGGAACTAAGTCATTTTTAAAGTCTCTTTCAATCAAACCATTCCATGGTGTGATGAAACAGGAGGGTTTTAACAGAAAGGAAGGGTGAATCCCTCTGTGAGGATAATTTTTTGCCTCTCTAGTAGCAGGTTCTTGTTGGAAGAATTGTTTTGCTCTTACTTTGGCCGTGGTGCAGAAGGCGTTTCACTGTGCAGAGAGTGGTAACAGCAAGGTGCATACACTGCTTTTTGGCAGGTCACATGGACCTAGAGGGGAAAAAACCTGCCTTAAAAAGCACAGAAACCCCCAGTATTTCTGTACCAAAAGCAGATACTCCTCACCACGTTTGGAAATATCCATCAGGGATTTTTCCAGCAGATGGCAACAGCAGACTGGTTTATAGTGCACTGCCTAAAAACTGGCTGGGCTGTACCCAAAGCATCTCCCAGGTCTGCTTCTCCCACTCTTGATACTGAGCCTCCCTGGTACCCCAGGGCATGGTTACTGTAAAATAGAACAAATCAGTGCTGCAGAAAACTGCACTACAAACTCTGGAGCTCTCAGTGAGTTTGCAGGGCTTAAAACATACCTGGTGCATTTTAAACAGCTGAAAATTATGGCTCTCCCTGAATAAACATAATTTCTCTCCTATATATCTAATAACTCAAGGGGTGATCAGAGTGGGAGCACAGACAAACACAAAGAATAAAAAATAGGATGTTTGATTGATGTTTCATCAAAATGTGTCTCTTCTCTGCCATGTCCAGAAGCTGGATTGATGGACCAAACTTCTCACCACATTCTTGTCATTGCTTCTGCACCAGCTGCTCTTGGGAAGTGCTTTTTATTGCCTTGGAAAGGTGATTATCCTGCTTGAAATTATAGACTCAGTTTTGGCCTCTGGAGGAAAGAGCTGTCCCGTGAATCCCAGGAGCTGCAGATGCTGATATCCACGGAAGGATCAGGGTTCTCCACAGCTGAGTTCCACCTCGCTCTGCCCAGGCCCTGGGGAAGATCTGGGAGTTATTTTTCACAATCATCACCCCTGCAACATCGTTTTTCCGTCAAAATTTTGAGAGCACTATTGTTTTTTAATAAATAGCAACATGGTTCTGCCATTCGCAAATTACAATATGAGTCAACCTTGAAGACATAACACGAGATAAATTTACAGCTGAAGGTTCCAGTCTTTTTCTCCAAAATTAAATCAGTGTGTAGGCTTTCCCTTAAGCTGAAGTACAGGCCAGATTCATAGAACCATTCAGGTCAAATAAGACCTTCAGGCAGTGCAAATGAGCATTTAGCTGTGATATGAAGCCTGGGGAGCACTGAAGAGGCTGTAAAAGTCAATTGATAATCTTTGGAAATTAAAATAAAGTGGAAATAATTAATTTGTAATGAATCCCCTGCAGAAATGACACAAGGAACAGGTTGCAGGGGAGATGCCTGGAAGCCAAAGCTGTGCTTCAGTGGGATCTCAGGAGGGAATTTTGCAGTGTGCCTGCACACAGTTTAGTTTTCACTAAGATCAGTGAGCAGTGGCCACCCCAGAGCAGGAAATGTCCTATCAGCTGTGGCTCAGAACACCTGGCTGTAAAACATGCAGGTTACTGTCCCCAGCCACATGCCAGTGTAGTAAAGGGTGATGCTGGTTATCATTATTATTGTGTTTGCTCATTCCTCTGCACTCCACTGATGCTCTCAGTTGTGGTGAAGGTGAATGCCACCACTCAGCTGTGTTTCATCTCCCTGGGCATTTGCTGTGCAGAGAACTACAGTGCTCTCATATAATATTTTTTTTTTCTGATCTCACATACTTCCTCCAGAAAAAACCAGTATGTTGAAGGGAAACTGCCTTCTCACTGTCCTAAATTTCTTTATCATTTGTGGTAACTCACAGCACACTCCCTGTACATGTTATCTTTCTGTTAACGCTGTTTGCAGGTGCTGTGAATAAACCCAAATCCAGCTGAGAAAGTTCCTCTTTGCCCACACTTCAGAACAGGGGTGGAACTATCACCTTGGAAAGAACTTTCCTATACCAGTGGCAGATGCAAAAGAAAAAAATCCAACCTATGAATGCCTGCCACACCACAGCACACAAAGATGCTGCTCTTAATGGGTTGGGCTGAGGGCTTTTCTGTTGTTCCTTTGCTTTTCTAATGAGCAGGACCGTGAGATGCCTTTGAACTAGCTGCAGACACGAAAGATTTAGTAAACAAGATTCCTTATCCCATTTCTGGTAAGAGCTTGTCCTGACAGATGTCTTCTTCCTCCTGAGGTTTAGACCACAGTTTGATCTTATTTTTTCCCTTTTTCCCCCTTTAGCTCCTGAAGCATTTCACAACATGATGGGCAAGGGCCCAGCAGTAATTAGACTGATTGAACACTGGAAGTGTAGGCAAAGGAGAAGGTTGGAAAGCACTGCTCTCCAAGCTGACACTGCCAGGTCCTGAGGTCTCAGTCATGACAGCCCACGTTTCTGAGAGTACCTGGTGTGTGCAGAGCTTGGGTCCTGCAGCAGCTTGGAGCTCCAGGCTGAGATATCCACACACAGCTCCTGCATTCCCTGGGACAAACCCAGCCTCCCTGCTGCTGCTCCCGTGCTGTGCCTGTGGATAACAGGTTAACACTCTGGCAGTGCACGAGCTGCCAGGTTATGCCCACCTGACCTGCACTGAAGAGGAAATCCGATTTTTCAAAACTTTCCACACAAAACACCGAGTCCCTCCAAATCTGGAAGCGATAGCCTGGCATGGTGCCCCAGGTCATGTCTTACATCAAGAGTTGTTTTCCTCCTGCACGATGCTCTATATCCAACTTCCACAGATATTCACCAAAGTTACCTCAAATCAAAGCAACCAGGCCTCTGGATGACTGTGCTTAACTCTTGCTGAGCTCAGGGCATCTTCCCATTCCCCAGGCTTCAGAAACCACTGGAACTCCCATGTTTTCTTGGTGGCTGCCTGCTTGCAGCTGCCCTCCTCACACCAGGCCAGCCGATTGTGCAGCCTAAAAAGCCCCTCTCAGAGGGAGTGGCTCTGAATCCCTTTACTTGCCTCGTTCTCTGAGGTTTATCCTAAAGAAACCAGGTTAAAATTGTCCTTGCCCTGCTTAAATCTGGGTTCAGATGGCCAGTTACTGTGAGCTTTTCATTGGTGCAAACCAGGAATTTGCTAGAAAAACTTCATGTGACAAAACTTTTATCCCCAAATTAATTTTTTGTCATTCTGAACTTCAGAGACAAAAATGAAAGAAAAACTAAAATGTGCAGACAGATAAACAGCTACAAGGGGCAGGAAAGTTGGACACTGATACTGAAATATTCAACCTTTAATCAGCAAGGTTCTATTTCTATTTCTTATGGGAGAAGGAAATAAAGAAACATGCAGACACTTAGGCCAAATGAAACCAATAGAGAGTAATTAAACTTGCATTTATCAACACAAATAGCCAGCACAGAAATATCAGTGTATTTTTTTCCTCAACATCTATCTGATAAAAACCTTTTGGTTGTAATACTGACATTTTTGTGACTATTGACTCATTGGAGACTCACCCAATAAAGAAATAAAATGAGGTAAAATAAAAAAACCCTATTTTTAAGCACCAAATTCTCTGTACCCAAGCAGTGTTTTACTGCTGTGTACTTGGGCATACTGGGCAGCTTATTTTCATTCAGAAAAATAAAACAAGCTTTCCCAGCGCCAAAATTCTCTCCAGCAGCAGAGGATATGCTGGCACTGATATAATTAGAGAGGTCAGGAATCAGGCAACACCACCAACATTGCTTTATCTTTATCAACTGAGAAAAAAAAAAAGTTAAGTGAATGCCTTTAAAAAGCTAAAGCTGCTGAGGTCAATGCATTGTGTGTGTGTGTGGGGGGGGGGGGGGGGGATTGAGTGTGCTTTATTTGTGGGGTAAATTTATTTGCCAGGTACTGGATGAGCACAAAAAACCATGATGTTTGCCTGGAATTCATGAATATTCAGTTTTGGGCAGCTTTAGGCACCAGACTGAGTTGGGACACAGTACGTGGTAGTAAAATTTGTTGGAATAAAGTGGTCTGCAGGAGAAAAATGTTTTGAAAGATTTTAGATGTTTTGGGGGAAGAGCTGGCAAAGCCTGCAATCCGATTCCCATCATGAGGTAACCCATCATCAAACACTGGCTTGGAAAACAAAATCTGGCAGGTCTGAAGTTTACCACATTATGGCTCCCAATCTGCTTTCGTAGCCTTTCCCTTCCTCAAACGTTGAGGCTGCGCCGTGTTTTCTGTGCAATGCTGAGAAAACAGAACACTGTGCCAGCTCGCTCCTTACTTTTGGTTATTTTTAAACCTCTCCAAAAGCTCCCGCTTTCTTCTGTAGCCAATGCCTCTTGTTTATGGAAGCAGCTCCAATTTACTTTCTATAAGGGAAAAAAACTCTACTGCCTCAAAAGCGCTGCAAGGATCCACATTGTTCTCCTGCATTGTTTTCCTTACAAAAAAGGAATTCTTTGGAACCGAAGAGGCATTGAGTCGCCCGCACTCACTCTCTTTTAACCCCTCCCAGCTCTCAAACAGTGGCTTTCAGGCAGTGACCTTTCCTTTTCGTGAAGGCCAGCTTGTTATTTTGGGTTGGATTTCCCTGCCGATTGTTCTGCGTTTCCTCCCGCGTTGCTCCGCGGCGAAGCCGCTGCCGCCGCTCCCGCTCCCGGTGGGATACCCAGGGTGACCAGCCTGAGCTCCTCACCCACAGCCCTGCTGCTCCTGGGGGACTGGGTGTGACCATGGGGAGAGCCAGGCCCCTGGCAGCCTTTCCCATCTACCCATGGATGGCCAAAAACCGTCAACTTCTCACAACAGCCATAAATTATAAAATTCTGGCAACAGTGGCCGGTAACCGTCTTGTACACGTGGATTTGTAACCATCATTCAGATGCTCAGAAATGCAAGAGCAGCTTTCAAAAAAAAAAGCCAAGCTTTTCAAAGAAAAAGAAGCTCTCAAAGAGCTTCACCCGTGAGTGTCACAGGAGGACACATAAAAAACCTGACCTTTCCTAGTTAAACAGCTGATCCACTTCTCTGCATGGGAATAAACACCTTGTTTATACTCTGTAGGAGTAGTTATTTGTCATTCCTGTATATTCTCTTTTTCCTTAATATTACAAACCTCTTGGAAGGACATGCAGAACCCATCCCTTTCCATGCAGTACCTCAGCAGGACTTGAACTCGTTTGTGTCACTACAAAACACTGAACCCACAAGCAAAAATCTTGAGACAGATGTAGGATTGAGAGCAAGCCTTGAAATCAGTCAAAACCTCCAATATAATCTTTAAACAAAATCTTGGCTACTTGAAGCAGAGAAGTGCAAAGTCCACCCACTCCAGGTTTCGTGGGGTTTTTTGAGAAAGCCAAGTTAAGCTGTAAAATGCAGATTCACTGTGCTGAAGGATCTCATCTTGATTTTGAGATGCTGACACTGAGCCTGGCAACAAGTCCTGTCAAAAATAGACTGGGACATCTCAAATGCACTCAGCAGCAAAACATGTACATCTTGATTCCTTGAGGACTGCTGCAGGCCCAGGAATCTGGAGCTCTGAGCAGACAGGCTCTGTTTCAGGAGCAACATGTTCTGCTGTATTCGTAAGAAAATACTCTCAGAAATTCCAGCCCACCAGGAGTTTGAAAGCTCCTTGTTTTGGTCTGATTTTGGGATGTAACCCAAGAGTGAAGAGATGAGGTTTCTTGGTGTCTTGTGAACTTGAAATGCTGCTTTTCAGCCAAAGCCCATCTAGACCCTGTCCTCAGCTTGCATGTACCAGGCACAGAGACAATAGGTGGAGTTTTCTAAATGCTCATTTAATTTTGAGGTTGTTTGTATTTCAGAGTTCAAATTGAGACAAATTGTATTCCTTCACCTCAAATATTTGTAAAATTTTTTGCTTCTGTTTCTTTCCCAGTAACAGTTTCCATCTGCCACTGACTGCGTGAAAAACTTCAAAAAATTTAAGAATTTTTAATCTATTTTTACATCTATTTGGTAATTTTACAGACTTCGGGTAAAGGAGGAAAAAAAAGATTATTTTAATGTAGGTTTTATCTTGTACTTATTTCACTGAGAGGTGTGATAGGAAGCTGAGATCCTGTGCTAGCCAAACTTTTAATACACTACCCTAACAATATATGTAAAGCTTTAAATAATTGGAAAAATAATAAAATAAGTGGGAACAAAAAGGAGAAAATGACCCCCCCCCCACTGAATCCTTCAACCTCAGCAAATATCTACTGTGTTCAGAAAGCAGAGTGTGAGACAGAAGGAAGGTGACAAAAAGGAGAAAAAACAACATCTGAAATTTCAAAATGTTTTCCTAAGACCGAAACAAGATGAAAATTTAAATTCAAGGGAAATATTTTGGTGCACCAAATATTTTTATACAAAAGTCTCTGTTTTGCAGGATGAATGTTCGAGACACAAATGTTGGCCATCTGTAGCTGCAGCAGTGAGCGAGGCAGCAAGATGGAAAAGGTGTCGTGGCAAATTGCCTTGCCTCCCTCTGGAGTGCTGCATTGCAATGAGCTGGCCCCAGGCCCAGAAGCAGCAATGCCATATTTGTGCTGTGAGAAATGCAAGGTGCTCAGGCCTGGGAAAAGACCTCCTCTTGTGTCCACACTGCCTGTTCCAAATCTCCTTCAATACCACTCTTCTCACTGCATCCAGAGAGAAACATTTCCTCATCTCTGTTTCTGCTTGCAGACAAATCACTTTTCCTCCTTGTGAGTAATTTGGGCTCCAAATACAGCAATGAATATGCTACCTAGTAGTAAAAAGGGAAATAAATATGTATAAGTGGCTCTCCTGCTGTTTGTGTGGGCTTGTGTGTGCCTGAGCTCAGGCAAACATAAACACACTCATTTCTTATGCCTACAGAATATTTGCGTGTGTTCAGTGGCTCAGTTCCAGTGCAACTACAAACACCAGTGCTCATTACAGGAAAATCTGTGGTTCTTGTTCTAAAACTCTCTGAAATCTCTAAAAACAGAAAGGCACCTGCCTCACACAAGCCATCTTCCCTGAGCTGGTTTTATTGAGCAGTGTTTATACTCGGAGTGTAGGTGACACCGTTCACTTGAGACACTGTTATCCAAAAGTCCTCCAAAGCTTATTCCAAACTATCTGAAATAAAAGTACTAACATCCTTATTCCATCCCTCTTTTCACCAGTTCTTAACACATCTCCTCACCCCCTCATCGATCCCTCTCCCTGGAACGCTTCTCTTCATCCCACTAATGAGAGGCAGATTGATTTCCATCATTTCACCTTCCGCTGCCTCATTGATGCACTGCCTGTGCAGAGGCAGGACAGTCACCCTGTGGTGGCAGTGACAGAGAAGCTCAGTCAGAGGACACTGGTGCTCTGAGCTGCAAGGAAGTTTGGGGCTATTCTGATTTTCACAAATCCAGTATCTTTCACCTTAATGATGAGGACATTTTGAGAGCTAAAACTAAATTATGAACTGATCAGAGCTTCCCCGCAGCAGCGAGTTTTTGTTTCAAAATGAATGTCTGTCTTTACAGAACCTGAGATTATCTGCTAAGTGATTACATACCTACACACATGGCCAAAGATTAGCACCTTCCCTGCACTCCCCCTGTCAGTGTTATTCTTTCATGCCCAGCCACCTCCACAGGCCCACTCCAGACGTGAGCCGTGAGAAACGCAGCTGTTGAATTACAGGGAAAGTTAAGAAAGTGATGTGGGGGGCACATCTTTCCAGCACTTCAAAGACTGTTCAAACAGTTCTGCTGCTTCTGCCTGTCTCTCTCTCTCTTTTCCTTATTTTCTCCCACATTTAGGCTTTAGTGTCTCTCTCTTTTCCCGGGGGTACCTGTACAAAGAAGTTCAGCCGATCATCAGGCTGTATCCCATTTCCATGTTACTCCAGCCTTACTGGAAGAGATTATATCTTTGATAGCTGGTAGCTAGGCTCGATCACTCTGAATTTCCCCCATTTTTCAGCTTTGTACTTATGATTTTTGATGGGCAAATCTCAAGAGATTAGAAACTTGGCTTGGGATAAGAAAACTTATGTTTGAAATTTACGTTTCAGTTTTCAGAGATCGGGGTCACTGCATCAAGTGCATGAATTATCTGCTTCAGATTCACGGGATCTGAATGACCAGAGACTTTGGCATACTTTAGAAAGAGGAACAAGCTGATAGCTGTATTTCCAGCTAACATGGCTACATTGCCCCAGAATTAATTAAAGACCAAGGGGATTCATTGATTTTCAGTGGCATCTGGGGAAATCAGAGCTGAGAGCATCAGAGGATTGTTCAGCTTTGAAGGAGGACTCAAATGCTGCATCCCATGTAAAGGCTTTATCCCTTGGATGCTCTGGCCAGACAAGGGGCAGGGGTAGAGCTGAGTGCTGTGAGTGCTGTACAGGTGGTGTCCTCTCAGAAAATAAAATGTGTGTACTCTCCAGTGGCTGGAAGGCACCTGTATTTTCTTCTGGGCTGCAGAGTGCACTCTTAGCTCACCCTCCCTACAAGACTGTTATTGTTACTGTGAAAACCTTAACTGTGATTCTTCACTGGCATTTGGCACCACTTTAAAATCAACTTTCCATAGAGACAGATCAACTCCAAAATTGGCCTTGGCTGTATTTTCTCACTGAGAATGCAGACAGGAGATGAAAATCAAAGTTTAATCCTGTTGCCTGCTGTAGCAAAGCACAATACAATGCCTATCTGGGATGTAGCATCTCTCTTTTTATTTATCTGTTGTACGTCTGTGTCTGAGACAAGTATGTTCTTGCTCTGTTTCCAGACAGAAGAGCATCACAGAAAACACTTCTGATGAACAAAATAAATGTATCTACTTTTCTTGTAAGGTTTTACATCAGCTAAAAAAAGAAATCTGGCTACAGACAACAGAAAGGTCTGACTAAAACTGAGTGAGGGATCAATGAGATTTTGCTTTGTCAAAAAAGTTCTCATCAGGGAGCTCAGAGGGTTATAAGCAGGAGACAAAGCAGTTTACAAGCTTTTTAGCTCAGGGTTTGAAGAAGTCTAGCTGCAAGCATTTTGGGGCAGGAGCTGGGTAAACATTACTGGTATTGGCCACAGGTATGTAAAGTGGCAGCACAAAGGGAATTATTTCTCCAGTGCCAGCAAAATGGGAGCTGAGCTCTTTGGAAGGTCTGGCCTGAGAAAGTGGCACAATTGAAAGAAAAAAAAAATGGTTTCCTCAAATGGGTGGTACGAGGCTTGGGGAATGAATGTTTGTGGAGCACTCAGCCCCTGGTATGAAAAGGTGCTGTAAAAGTTCAAAGTATTATTGTTATGGCATACTTACTCAGCAAGGCAGGGAAAATCAAAGGCTTTCTGCTCCCAGCTGGCTCGGCCTTATCTCAAGGAACTGTTGGTGGGTGGTGATTGCTCTCAGGGACTGGTGATGACAGAGCAGTGAAGGCACTCACTTTGCTTGCAGAGCTGCTCTGGGCACCCTCCTGGACCCGCCAAGGCTCCAGTTCCTCCTTGGTGCCTTTTGGTGAGCACACACCCCGTTCCCAGAGCAAAGGCTGGGGTGAAAGCAGAGAGCTCTGACACCTGGCTCATGGAGGCACTCGGGCAAGGGCTTTCACTTGGGACTGCTGCATTGGGAAATAATTGATACAAATTGCTTCAGACAGTCAAGCCTGCTGGTTCTCCTTCCCACAGGCTATCTTTAGGCCCAATTAGGCAGATGAAATGACACCAGAATTAATTAATTTGGGTGCACTCAAATGTTTGGGCTTGCTTCTCTTTTTTTTTTTTTTTTTTTAATGTTTCTCTCTAGATGTATGGCAAATATCTGAATTACAAAAAGCAGATAAAGGGATTTTTTTCTTCCCCCCATCCTCTACTAAGTGATGTTCAAGATTTGCTCACTGCAAAACCACTTAGGGCTGATTGCTGGGGAATTTCCTCTCATCACCTTAAACCCAAAGCAAATAACAGAATATGAAATAACACATATTCTTGGCATCAGGCTGCACGAGAGCTCCTCAGGGTCTGCCACAAAGCAAAGGCTACCAACCCACCCATCAGAAGATAAAATACAGTTAACTAATTCATTATATAAATATTGTGGGTGGGGAGATATGAATTGACTTATCTCTATTATTGTTATCATTATCTGCTGTTTGCTAAGATTGAGTTTTTCAAAGCCTTCTTTCACATTAGGGAGCCCAAATTCTCATGTTAAATCCCACCCTAAATTTGATGGTGATAGCTTTTGCAAGCTACCAGGGAACACAGGCAGGGAGGGAAGTACAACTGGTGAGATAATATTCATGGCTGTTATTACCAGAATTTATGGACAAGCTATTCCCATGATATTTGAACATAATTCATACATTTGGGCGAAAGGGAGATCCATAAGTGTTCTCCAGCAAAGCCCCATCCTGTGCAATGTTTCCCCAGATAAGGAGCTGCTGTAACTACCATGGAAAAGGCAAAACCTGAGTGCTGGCCTCTGTGGTTATTGCACTTTCACAAACCCTTCCAAAATCTGAAAGCTTCCCAGTCCTCTGGAAGAGGCAAGTCACGAACTGTCCCAGGCTCACGGGCTGTGAGGCTGCAGATCTGCTGGGTGAAATGTTGGCCTTGCCCAAGCCAGCAGGAGCTCTGGCCCTGAATTTGCAGGTCCTGCCTTTGAAGGGTGAGCTGGTGAGGAGCTCTGCCCCCCAAGCACATTGCTGTGGCTCAGTGTGTGAGTGCAGGGCTCTCACGAAATGTGAAATGTCAGCAGTGCAGGGCTCAGCCTGCAGGATGTGCCAGCAATGCCACTCACTTTATCCCCCAAGGGAACAGAGGTGGCAAAGCTGGGTTTTGGCCTTTGCCACACTCACAGGGCTTGTAGGATCGGCTGCCACGTGATGTGCAGTGCCTTGAGTTCTCCTGAGCCCTCAGCAGCCCCAGGCTGACGTGATGGAAGGTGGGCATGAAATGATTGTGAGACACAACCACCCCTGGGGAAACCAGGGCTTCACTCTCTGCTGTGAGGACAGCACTGCTTCAGAGCATTCCAAATGGAATTGAGTGACAGGCTTCCCTAACTCTGCTATCTTATGTCACAGTCCCAACTTTTCACTGTGTCACATCAGAATTAGGTACAAGAATTTGAGTCTGACTGCAGTTTACCTTCACATAAACCAAGCTTTAATAATTATCTGATACTTAGGGAAAAAACCTTCAGTACATCAGCAGAAACAAAGGTTTTTCTCTCTGTTAATTGAACCTTCTATGATATCACACATACTTCTCCCCTAATTTCTTTCTGAAGGCAACACATACGTAATTTTTGAGCTCGAGGTTTTTCTCACCTGTATCTCCTAAGCACCTCTCAGCACTTGGATGGTTGGTGACAGAGGAGTAATTAATATTTCCCAATAATGGATTACAAATCTGGGGCAGAAAAACCTAAAATATCACCAGCTGCTCAGTATTGAACTGCTCCAAGATGCATTTATTTTAGACAATCCAGGCTGCAACCTTACCTCAAAATACTGAGTCACAAAAACTACTTACATGAACAAAAGTCCTGATCCATTGAAAAAGTTAAGTATAGTTTTTAAACCTGAAGTCTTCATAAGGTTCTTGCCCCAGTTCTTCCTCTAAAAGGGTTCATAATTCTTGTGAATTCCTGCCTCATCTCCCACTTACCTGGCTCACATCTAAGCACCAGATTCACCTTTACATCTCCACCTGTGCTTTGCAGTGAATCTTTCCATGGCTTCTCTTTCTCTTCAAGCAATCCCAGCTGATGGTGCTGAGACCCAGTAACAGAAAAACCTTCAGTCTGTAAAAAAACGTTAAAAAAGAGAACAAACCACACCATTTGTTAATAATATATTTTCAGAGACTTGCAGGAAATGTTGGCAACTACCAAGATGATGAAACATGAGGAAAACACTGAGCTTCCAAAATGGCAAAAATTGAACTCCCACAGGCACAACATCAAGGGAGATTTGTCCTCAGTCCTTGTCTGTGACACAGGTGATGGATTCTTCAAAATCCCTGTCTCTGAGCAGCTTCATAGCAGGACATCCCTGCAAGGTCATTGTGTGAACACTAAAAGCTGAATCTCACAGAGAAAAGTCACATCTCCACAGCCTTTCAAGAAGTCTTTGTAAAAAGCGACAATGGAGGAGAGGAGGGAAAGGAAAACCTGCTGTAAACATCTGAAATATTCAAAATTAAAAGAAACTTGGAGTTTATCTACAATAGTGTTGTGGTGACACTAAATATTCATGCATGAAAATTTTCCTGACTTTTCTAATAGAAATTACTCCAAAGGAGTAAATGCTTTGCTTCAGTCTCATTTTGTCATGCCCATGAACACACCAGAGATGAAAGGTACCTGGCTGAATTTGGGTAAAAATAGATGGGATTCTGAAAAGCAGGAAGAAATGCCTGGGAAAAGTCACCTACATATGGTCCTAATCATGCCAATGGATAACCCCCACATTACCCTTTTAAAGGTCATCTGATAAACATCAACATTGGGCTTTTCTCACAAACCCAACACCTAAAATTGCTCCAGGCTACTGTAATACGGCATGAGAAGTTAAATTAGAAGCATATATTTGGTAATAGCACCTCTGAGAGGGAGTCTTCAAAAGCCTGTGCCCCCATTAAAGGATTAGAAGCCCAGCACACATATCAGCAACTACTCTCCATCCAAAGAGAAACAGAACAGGAGACAGAAATCAGCATTTTGTTCTGATTAGCTGCTTTGATTGATGCAATGGCTTAATTACCTTTTTTTTTTTAAACATTGCTGCAAGCCTGTCACTGAGGGAAGCAGCATAAAAAATAACCACCATGAAGTAGAGCTTTCAGGCTTTCCCTTATCTCTCATGGGTCTGGTGGTGATCTTTCCAGAATATTTGTTGGTCAGACACACGGAATAAAGCAGTCTCCAAGGTCCTGGTAGTCTTGGGTTCAATTGTTTTCAGGGGTACTCAACATCCAAGTTACAGACTTGGAGGTAAGGCCATTCAAGAATAAGAATGGGGTCATTAAATACTTCTGGAAATGGGCTAATTCTGTATGAAACAATGGAGGAGATATTAAAAAAGAAGCAGGGATAATTAGTCAGTACATTCAAAAGCACTTCCTTTTGATTTGGGCATTTTCCCTTCTGGAAGAAAATCCATTCAATTTTCCCTGAGTGCCAACATTTTGAGGTTATCTGCCCCAAAGGCAAACAGATCTGATTGTCCAAAAAATAAGGATGAAGGCAAAGGGCACACCCTAAGGACTGAAGACTGGCTGAGAAACTGGAGGGTTTAAGGTGGAAGAAATTCTCTGTCTCAAGGTCACTGCTGTGGTTAGGATCCTGTCTTTAAATGGGGGAGAACACTCCTAACCACAGATTTTGTACTTTTGGTCTCTTTCTCTTGTTCCTGATTCGAAGTGGGACAAGTTCCTCCACTTTCCATGTAGAGTCCTGAGTTGTGCTCTGGCACTTGTGGACTCTAAGAAAGGACAGATGGAAGTAGAATTTTGCTCTGACTTTGATAGCACTTGCAGCCAGTCAGAAAATTCTCTGCACATGTGTTTTCATGGAATTTCCTATTTATTTCATCCCAAATTCATCTTTTCAGTTTACAAAGCAGGAAACAAAATTTCCTCTGTGCTGGCTCTACAGCTCTTGCCCAAGAACTGATGGTCAGGCTCTGCTCCTTTTCCTGGATTTCAGATTTGTGGGGGGTACAGCCTTAATTTCTGAATCTGTTAAAGCTGAGCAGGGCATGACAGAAGTGGCCTTGCCCTCTCACAGACACAGTGACTCTGAACTCCTAAATTTTCTCTCTCTAAAATCCTAAGTTATCCTCATGGGTTTTCTCTCCTGGACTCATGAGAGCAGTAGAGCAGCTCAATTAAATTTTCTTTCCCACCTCTCACTGAAGAGGGGACATTTCTGACCCATTGCTCCCAGTATTTCTGTATTTAACAGGTCCCACCCCCACGGACTCCTATCTTAAGAGCATACAAGGAGGAGCAGGCTGCTGCAGCAGGAATCCAGAAACTGGAGCTGTCAAACCCAGCCTCATTAGATACCAAAGGGGCTAATAAAAGAATGGGTGTTTGTTGTATTTCTGGCAGGGATGGTTGCTGAAAAGCCTGGAGAGAAGGATCCCGAGACACCTCAGCCCCCGAGTTCCGATGGATGTATTTCCAGTTGATCAATCCCTCTGTCCTTGTGCCTGAGCTGACTTCCCACTTCAGGCCTCTGACAGCTGGACAAAGCAGGGTTTGAGCCGTGCCTTGCTCTAAGTAAGTGTGGAGAGATGTTTGCAGTCTGACCTTGCCAAATCAGGCCCGGGCTCGGGGCGTTTGCTGAGGTCCAGGGAAGATTTTCCCACTGAATCGCAAGTGGCAAAAACTAATTCTATCCACAGCAACGTGATGGAGTACTGAAGTGACAAGTGTTTGGGGAGATAGAAATCTACCTTATGGTCTGCAGAGCCTTTAGCTTCATAAAGCAGAAGAAAATACTTATATATGTTGATTTGCTGGTGGTGGAGATAGTTAAAAGCTTATTATAAAGCGTAATTTTCAGAGACAGAAGGAATATATTTAACTGCACAGTGTTCATTATTATCCCTCTATATTAAAGAGATAAGATTTGGCAAGAGCAAATGTGGGCTTTGTTTGGCTTTTTGTTCTTAAGTTCTCATATTTTCTTAAAGACCATCAGATAATGACATGTAACAGCACACATTCAGATATAACGTGGTGCAGCAATGAACAGGACATAATACCAGACAGCAAATGCAAATCTTCCCCATTTAAACACTTCTGTGCATTTTTCCTCTCTACTTTTTTTTCCTCCTGTTCTTAAAACAATAAAAACCCCAATTCAAATAAGAGCAAACTCCCTTCAGGATTTTACCCAGGATTCCCATTCCATAAAACAATAGCTCCCCCCCTCACTTGTTACCCTGCTCTCAGTTTCTTCCCTCTAGTCAGAATTGTTGCTGTGCTAAATAATTATAATGTCACTGGCCTTTTCAATATCACTTTTGACACCAAGGGCTGTTTTATTTCATTTTTTGCTTAAAGTATTTTTACTGTCCTAAGAAAATATTTTGCACGAGTATGCCACATGTTAATGGTAAATACACTGGTCCTTCATAGAGTCAATCATGGGCCTTTTAAGATATTGCAGAGAATTTCTGTTCTGCTTTTTAAAAGCAACTCTTCCATAATTTTAATAATCACAATCATCATCATCATCATCATCATCATCATCATATTCCCAGGCCCTTACCAAGTGTACCGACTTGAGTCAGAGATGGAAAGAGACAAATTCATCATATTCATGTCCTCCTTTCTCCATAGGAATAGAAAAGGTGTGACAACAAATCGTGTTCCAAGACTTGCTTTTGAACTCTCTTTTCAGCTGTCCATAGCTCATATTTGGGACTGGAAGAGGGCAAGCAGCCAGGCACCTGAGCTTGTGCTGCTCAGTACCACTCTGGCTCCACATTTCTGCATTTCCTGGTAATGCTCAATCAGGCACGATTGCAGAGGGGAGCCTGGAATGAGTAAGAGAAAAATGAGATGTCAAATCTCGCATTTAGAGGATTTAGCTAAGCGTGTAAATAAGTTATGGCATTGATATCCTGACAGATTGCTCAGCCAGGGGACTGGAAATGGAAAATGAAAAGTCTATTGATTAAATAAATTAATTTTTAAATCTTAAAGTGGTTTTAGTAGATTAATAGCCTCTTACAATGAATCCAGGTTTTTCTCCCCCGGGCAAAGCCTGTACTTACTCACATGCTGCAACTTCTCCATCTCAGCCAGGCTAACTTTTCTGCCTTACACAGGGGGAAGCTGTGACCCTGATTTCAAGACCCACACCGTGTGTCAAAGGCCAGGAATCCCGGATTATCCTACAGAAGTCAGTTCCCAAACTCCCTCCTGGCACGTTAAACAGCGACGTGTTCAGACAGAACCGTGCAAGGGAAAAGCCAGACGAGCCCTCGCCGGCTGAGCACACCCTGAGATGTGTTCCTACCAGCTCCTGTGAGCAGCCTTTCCCAGCACAATCCTCCTTTGGCTCCCAGAGGACTGGATATTGCACTGATGTAAGAAACCTGCTGCCCCACACGGGGTTTGTTTGCCAGATTTCTGTTAAGGCAGTAAGAAACAGCAGCCCCTCTTTTGGGACTTTTCTCTGCAGCAGATAACTGAGACCAGCATTCAGGAGGTGGAAATGTGGGCTCAGAAGATGTGGGTTCCACGTTCCTGTTGCTGACCTCCTGCACAACATCAGGCAGGTCATTTCATGCCTCTGCTTATTGCAAATAATGACACTGAACTCCTCTGCGAAATTCCTTGAGTCTCACTGGGAGAAAAATCTGTAACCCACCCCCCCCAGCCCAAATATTTCATGAATAACAAACTGCAGGGATGATAATACATGAAATGTGTAATAAAAAGCCATTTAAAAGCTCAGTGCATGGCAAGTTAAAAAAACATGGATGAACTGGAGGCTCAATTCTCATAATTCTCCCTCTCATCTAATAAAATGGCTTTTTGAAGCCTGGACAAGTGAGAATGTGATTACTAATTGCATCTTGCTCATTTCTAGATGGAAAGATTAATCACAGGAGCCAGATGGGGGCTTTTTTGGGCCTTGACTGATTTCCTCTAAGTGGTCAGGGACATTAGTAGGATGTATTAGCGGGAATCACTCAGCAATACCAATCAGACAAGAAAAAATTAGTCTTTTGCTCTTTCTGGGCTTGATCCTTCTGCACGTTCGGCCCTTTCAAACGTGGATCAGGTTGATCCTAAATCCACCATGCTGTCTTCAGCTCTGGACCCACTTTTCCTACCTGATGACTTAAGACTGGCTGCTCAAACCCGAGGTGGGAGAGAAGGTGAGTGGTGTGGAGGGATTCTCCACAGCGTTGAGTTATTCCAATAAACACGAAAAACCCGAGTGTTCTGCGCCGTGGCTTGGTGTGCGATTTGGCTGTGTGCAGGGTGGCTTTCAGCGTGCTCTTACATGTGGTTTGGCCATGCTGAGGCTGTTTCACAGCTTGCTTTTACATGTGGCTTGGCTGCAGCCAGGCTGATTTACTGGGAGGCTCTACATGGAGCTTGGCTGTGCCGTGCCGAGGTCTGCGTGTTTGAGGTTTTACTGCTCCTGCACTAGGACAGTGCAGGTTGTAATGCTGGAGAACAATTGAGATAAAGTGAGAGGTCAAACCCAGCCTGGCACTGCTCCCTGCAGCACCACAACAAAAATCCTCGAGCACTGGAATGCCCCAGCTTCCTCCACCACAACCAAAGCGCTCCTGAAGTCCAATGTTTTCTGTTTCAGATGCAGGGGATTAGACCTAAATCCTTCCCTCCATTTCAGAGGTGGGATCCAAATGGCTTCCAGCCATGTCAGCTGCTCCACCTTGGTGTGGGTTGAATGTACAGTCAATAATGTATCACATAAAGAATGTGAATTATTAAACCTTTTCATATCCAGCAATCTACAAGCAATATTTCTCCAGGCAGTTTCAGCTGCATATATTTTAAAGTGACAAAACTCCCAGAAATCGTTATTCCTGACCCACACAAAACATGCTGGCAAACTTTAATGAGTAACTCTGCATCAAAATAACACTTCCATGTTTATACCTCAAAGATTCAGGCACAAATTCTGTCTAATCTTAGCTCCTTTTGAAAAGTTTGTCCACAGACTGGCCCTTACAAGCTGTAATAACTTCTGTCTGTGCAATATTAATTAATTTAATTCCTTTCAGAGAAATGGGATTATTCACTAATTTTTCAGTCCCACTCTTCTCTCCTCTGTACATCTCTGGTTTTCATTGCCTGGATCAAAATTCCCATTACCTGCAATTCTCTTGTTTTATGCTTCCAATGCAAGATGGAACAAAATCCTTCCAGGTTTCCTATCACAGAGCTGCCAGTACTGTTCTAATTTTGATTTTCCTTCCTTTTATGTGCAGTAACTTAGATTTACATGTACACAGGTTTTATATCAATTGTCTCATAACTTGTCTTTATTTTTGCCTGTCAGGTCTCAAAGGAGATAAGGCTGGGAAGGAAAGTAAAGGGGGAATTACAGTTATAGTGAATTCTCTTCCAAGAATCCACCTAGAGAGACAGATATAATTTCCAGATGCTATTGCAGGACTTAGCAACTTAACAGGGCATTAGATGTCACTTAAAACTTTTAATCATATACCAGGGACTGAGCTGCAGAAAGAGTCCAACAAGCAGAATACTGCAATAAAGTAGAGCAAATGCTACCCAATGTGCAAGTTGTCTAGAAGCAAACATGCTCAGCAGAGGAATTAGAAAAGGCAGAACAAATCCTTTCACCTTTGCTCGGTTCTTGAAGCAGCAATCTGAGTGAGTCATCAGAAGAAACAAATATTTTCTCAGTGAAAACGCGAAGGAAACACTCCACCCATTAATGCTTTGACACAGAGAGACAATTTGATATTAACAATTTTTAAATGCTCACTTTTTGTAAATTCTGCCTTTTGGTGAAAGTGTTCTGTATCCAGTCCCACTGGATGCTGTGACCTGGATGAGAGCTGCATCGTCCAGGGACTGAGCACAGCATCATCTGGATGTCACTGTGTTCTACCTTTTGTATTTTCCCTCAGCTCAGAAAGCTCAGCAGTACCTCCCTTTCCTGAGTTCAGAGTGGGTTTGCAGAATTTCCTCTCCCAGACTGGATGTAAGATGAGAAAATGAGTTTAGAGGAGGATGTTGTTTTGTTGTTGTTTGCTTTGTTTTGGTTTTGAGGTGGATTTTTAATGGATTTCTTTCTTTTTAAACTTTATTTCTGAATTCCATGAAATAAAATTTTTGATGATCTAAATACATCTCTTTTGGTTTCAGAGCTGAGGGGTTTTTTTCAGTTAGACTTTATATAACAATTTACAATTTCAGTTCAGTTTTCATAAACAGATACAAAAAGAACTCATAACAGAAAGTATTTCCATTGAAACTATGACATGCTTTTAGTAGAAGTGATGCACTTTAGATCACTTTTCTTTCCAGATTTTTATTTTTTGCTTTGTAGAGTTCATGACTTGCCGTGTGATGAGGGGACACTGGAATTTAACGGCTTTAACCATGTTTCATTTATCTTTGTGATCATGCTGTAAACAGCCCACATGGAGATACCCAGGTCATCACACGCACTCGTAAAACACAGCAAGGAGCACTGGAGGGGAAACCTGCACAGTCCTCTCAGACCAAATTCCTGCTTAAGCCTCTGAAGATAAGACTCAAATTAAGCTGTTTCTTCTGCTTAAAAATGGCACCACTGGAAGCAGAAAGGCTCAGTATTCCCTGGGGGCTCCAGCTAAGAGTTAATGCTTTCCAAACCCTTCCACATGTTGGCTGAAATGAACCCAGGGTTTCTTCACCACCGTTATCACATCAGTTTATAACAGAGTCCAGCATCTGAAGTGCAAGGATTTGTTTCCAAATTAACCACATATTGCATGTATTTGATCTGAAATTTTTACTGCCATTCCTTTATTGGATCCGCAGGAGATGGATTTGGAAATTTTAGGAGTTCAAGATCAAGAGATTCAGAGTCCTCCCCCAAAACCTAGAACTTCCCATCATTAGGTTCGTCTCCCAACTAAGAAAAGACAGAAACCTCTTTAATTTATTTTGGAACAAAGGTTATGACTTTTCCTTCAAGAGCATAATTTCCATCTACACTCGTAGGAAAAGTGCTGGTAAAAAATCTGGGATACAGTCAGAAGAGCTGTCTGAAACAGGAGCAAAGTTTCTTCAGCTTTGCACCTTTTGTGGGTTCTGGTGCTTTCCCTGTAGGTCTTCAGAGATAATGAATGAAAAATTGGCCCCTTGTCCTCAAAGGGGAAATGACCTCAGCTGTGTTCACTAGCCCCCAGCACCTGTAGCCTCTCACAGTGCACGAGACATTTCCAAGACCAGTAGGATAGGACCACATGGGATGTTTATCCCAATATTTCTGCTACTATAAGCCCCAGGCAGCAGAAGGATGGACTGAGCACAGGGTGTGGCTTTACAAATGCCCTGCAGGTGGAAAGCACCAACAGCTTTTCCCTTGGGAAGTTGGTGCTGAGCTTTACTCTCCCAAGGCTGGAAACATCTCCTATCATTCCCAACCACCTGTGCTGGAGCTGCAGACTTTGTGACAGAGCCAGTTGGAGCTGCCTGAGTTATTTCTTTCAATTTTTTTTTTTTTTTTTAATGATTCCTTCTGCCAGCCCTCCCTCCCATCCTATCACCACCTTTGGGGTCACACTGGCAGCTCTGGGAATGCTGTACACACTGATGGCCAACATCCCTGCTGAGGGCAGAAACAGGCAGCTGTGCAAGGAGGGATTGGCAGGTTCTGGTGTTTCCTATGCCTACTGTGAGCAGAGACCTCACTGAACTGCTCAGGCAGTCCTGAAACACAGAGATGTTTCCACATATCTCAAGGAAAGGTAAGATGAAGAAAGTTCTGAGAATATTGTAATGAAGACTATTGCTGTCCTCCTTTTACTAGAAAGTCTCATTTTTTCTCGTTTTCCTTTTGGAAACAGATTAAAGTGTAGCTGAATGACTGCTGAAAAGCTGCCTCTTCCACTGGGGAACATTGGGAAAACTCAGGCTGGGATCATGGTTCTGCCATTCCCTATCTTTGCTAGCAAAGGATGCAGGGAATGAGGGTACCACAGGTGCTTGCTGAATCTATCAACAAAGAAAGGAAAAATAAGATGAGAATGAAGAGCAAATTCAGCCCTGGGAGAATGGACATCTCCTATCCCTGACAGAAATAAATGAGGATAATGTTTTTCCATGAGCTGCTGTGAGACTCACGGGCTGAGCTGGCTGCCACGGCATTTCTCCAGCAGCCACTGCTCCACAAATAACAAACCCCATCCAGTCAGGGTGAGCCACCCATGGAAACTTGCCAGAGGCACAAAAAGGCTGTTTTTCCTCTCCTTCTACCCTGTCAATCCTCCTGTTGGCCATCCACCTATAAATACATATTGCTGCTAATAGAATTTATCACTGAATTCCAATAACCAAACATCCACAGCACCAGAGGAGCAGTTCAGCATGAACTGGTGTTTTGCACTGACCACTTAAAATGCCATAAAGATACTGAATCCCAGGAGCTCAGGAAAAAAAAATAAAAAATAAATGTCAGTAGATGAACTCAAACTTTAAGAGCTTTTCCTATTATTTTTAAATTTTTTTACTCATCAATGACTCTTGATTCAGTCTGTATAGAAATTACTTTTTTCCTAAATGCTGAACTCTGCCCTGGACCCTGCTGTTGGTAGAGGACTTTGAAGAAATCTGTCTTCTCTCACTGTTCCTTTGCCTACAGAACTTGAATTTGGTCCTGAGACTAATTCTCATGTTGTAAAGAAGTTCTTTACATTTCTCAGAATTGTTTGAGAGTGAAGAAGGCGTTGAGAAGGGATGCCCCTCCGTACAGGGTGAGGTTCCTAAATTATAATCAGGAGAAGAGAGACTTAGCCATTAAATCATGTAAAGTGTAGGTAATGAAATAGAGGAAAGAATCAAGGTAGGAGACCAAATTTCTGGAGATTCCATAATAATAATTTATTCATTACTGGGGATAGGCCACACTGAAGGTGCTTGTAGATGCGTAAATTTTGACCAATATTTCTAAAAACTCTTCACCATCCTCATTTTAATTGTATTTGAGAAAGATGGAGGCAGGAAACACAGAGCTGCAAGGACTGAGTAGGATCCAAGCAGTTACATGCATAAATGCCAAAAAAAGTCTTCTGCTCTGGAGAGACTCAGAGACCCTGCCCTTTCCCCTGCTACTTCTGGCCTCATGGGCACCACAAATTAGCAGTTAATGGAATTGTTACTGCAGCACCTGGAGAACACGCAGTGTGCCACTGGAGAAAATTTCCAAATGAAATTATGTCCCTTGGCTCTGTAACCAAAGAAATTTCACAGGCTCCAGGCCCTCCTGCAATGCACAAGAAAATCCCACTTACTGAATTTGCTTGCAAACCACCCTCCTTCTGGAACTGGGGTATTACTTAGCTGACCAATTACAGAATTATATTGGAGTTCCTCTGAAAAAAAATCTACTAGAATAAAATTCTTCGTTGGTTGTGTTTTCCTCCTTCTCTAGGTTTTCTCTTTTCCTTTGATTTTTAACAGCAGTCATTATTAAGTTTTTCATCAGCACTTAAGTCTCAGTGCTGCAATCTGAACAGGCAGCAATCTGCAGAGAGAAAACCCCACACATGCAGAAAGACTGGGGCCAGCCTAACCCAGCTGGAAAACTCCTGAGGCAAAAGAAAGAGGGAATCTAGGTGAAAATACTGCCTGTGGCAGCACATCCCATTGGAAAATTCAGGTTTCATGTCTGCCTTAGTTGGTTTATAAATAAAACAATAAAAACAAGTCAACAGTTTGCCATGCTACTCTTACCCAGTTGCTTGTGCTAGAAATTTAGCAGCATTAATAGAGAGTTTATTTGACTGCTGAAGAAAACATCTTTCCCATGATTTACTCTGGTGCACACTCAAATAAGAACTCTGAACACATGTTCCATGTTTGAGGCGAAGAGAAAAATGCAAGTGCTTTAAATCAAAGCACAGGATTGCCGTGCTTTGATTTAAAATTCATATATAAATGGATTTTTAATTTGTGAAAGCTCTAGACAAGATGCAACATGACCCTCCACAAAATTGTCCCTAGGCCTCGGTGGTGAACTCCTGATTATGACAGTTCCCATGCTGCATCCAATTTCAGTGCAATTCTGAGTGTGGTCTTCCAACAAAAATCATCATCTCAGCATGTTATCCTGAAATACATCTTAATAAATCACAGCCAGTATTGAGATCAGAGGGGGGAAGGGGAAAACTTTTCACCAAGTTGTAACCAGTAGCCTTGAAAATGAAATATTCCTGCTAAAATCCCACTGTTTTTTTCTCCTGTGAGCAGGCTGTATTGAGTCTTGTAGATAAAGGAGTCATTGCTTCAGTTAGATTAGTTAAAATCTAATAGTTGAATCAAATTTGATTTAAATTCTGAAGAGCTGAAGAAAGTGGCTGTTTTTCTGATTATCCATACAAGTAGATTTCTCTCTTGGATGTCCTACCTTTCTCACTCCTCAACAACTTTGTCCTAATGCATCATCCCTTCCTCCTGCTTAGCTTTTATTTCAATCATTTATCAATTTAATTAATAATTGGTTGATAATTGTGCAAATAATGGAGACAGTCAGCCCTCTTCTGAAAAATTTTAGGCTTTACCATAGCCTTGGAGGATTTGAGGTTTTTGCCAGACAAGAAGCAGGAGTAGTTTTCTGTCAATCTAGAAGTGAATAAATGCACAAAAGTTTAAAAATTTCCTCTCTTGGCCATTGAGTGATTTATAATGTAACTTTTTAACACTATAATGTATGATTTGAGATGACTTTTAATTTTGGGCCCATCAGACTTGTGGGGACTTGCCTCTACTTAGCACTGGCACCACGCAGGGTTGGGTCAGGGAAACCTTAGGAAAAGCCAAAGCTTTTCTCTTTCCCTCTTTTCTTCACTTTATAACCTTCTCTAGATTCGTATACAGAAGTGTATGACTTAAAATTTGTGTTGCCAAAATCTGTAAACAGAAATCCATTGTGTGTGTAAATATCCTATCTTTTAAAATATACTATTCATAATTTCCAGGAGGTAAAAAAGGAAAAGAAAAAGGTTGCTTTTCACAAGCAAAAACTAGAAGACATAAAACTAATTGCCAATGCTAAGCAGAGGTGAGTTCACATAAGTCTGATGGGCCCAGCCTCAGGGTTTGGTTTCAATTCTTACATTACAGGGTTTAAAGGTTGCATCAATGAGCAACTCAAAGTTAGGAGGTAAATGACAAAAATAATCCTTGGAATTTCTAGTTCCTGGGCCAGGGTAGAGTCCAGGCTGTCAAAAAGATTCGTGATGCACCCCAGACTGGGTTTTACAGGCCCAAACTGGGTCTATTAACTTGGATCCAGAGCCAACAGCAGAGGCCAGGATATGTAGGTGGCCTGTTCTGATTTTCCCCACTCCTGCCTCATTTACAGTCTGTTCTTGAGTCAGATTGAAATATCCCACCCTCCCTGACCCATCCAGTCCCCTGGACAGCATTGTGCTTGGCGTGTTCCTTGCTGCCCACCCTCTCTGATTTTCTCCTTGCTGTGGTGTGGAATTCTCAAGAACTCTGTGAAATTAAAGCAAGGACTCTACAGGAGACAGTTTTGCTGACTGTAGTGAGATTGTGCAGTCAGGAACAACTCAGGTTAATGTTTTTTTTCTTTCTCCCTCCCTGGACATGAGCCATTCCAGAGCTTGTATCTGAATATTTGGTTCTCATGTATATTTATTTACTTAGGAGTGGCATTCCTATTTTTACAGCTTTGAGTTTTTAACTTTCTTGTTAGCAGCATTAACAAGGTTCATGGCATATAAAGCGAGCTGTGGCATTTAAAAAATGTTGGCCTAATGTAACACCAGCCCTTTTTTATATACATGTTCAATGGCAAACTCCTACTGACAGGCAGAATGCATTTCTATGTCTGGGCAAGTTTATAGATGGTGTTCCCACCTCTGGGCCACAAGGTCACAAATTTGTTTCTGATTCCATTAAAGAAACACTCAACAATGGTAAGTTTGTGTGCTTCTTTTCTTTTTTTCCCCTTTTTTTAATGAGGGGGGACTGTTTTATAAGATCCATGATCTTAAAGATACTCCAAGGAATCTCTGTTGACTGCTGGGCTTTTCACCCCTGCCCTGACCAAATAACACTGGCTGCAGATTTGAGAAGCTTGGTCTGTTAGCAGCTAGATAAAACAGATTTTGGAGAAATCTTGCATGACTGGAAAAAGGAACAGGCAATGTCCCTGCCCTGGTTTCAGTGGGGTTTCATGGGATTTGCCTCTGCAGCAAAAGGATGTGCAGAAATTACAGATTCTGTTGTCTGCTCCTCTTTCCTCAGCAGCTCCTTTGTGTGGCTCTGAGCTCCTCACCCAAAGGCTTTGCTGCCTGGCCCTGCACACCTGTGGGATGGAGGGAACAACATTCCCTTCCCTGCCTTCACCTCTGCAAGGTTGTAGAGGCAAGGCAGTGAGAGATAAATAAAGGCCTTTGCACCACATTATTAATAAGGATTTTACTGAACCCATGGCGAGGACAAGCAGCAAGATGAATCAGAGGTGGCTGCTGTGCCCTAGGAAACACTAGCCTTGTTTTTTCTTGGAGTTAGTTTGGGTATGTTCTCCTTTCCACTGTGTGAGTGTTTACTGCCTCACACCCAGCCTCATTTAACAGGAGAGGAGGCACAATCCAGCCTGGCCTCAGCCATGGAATCCCTTCCTTCATGCTGCAACACGAGCTCTGGGGCTTTGTGGCCACAAACACACAGAGCCTTGGCTTGAGAAGCGAGAAAGATTGAGCTGACGGGGTGAAATTAAGAGCATGGGAGAGAGAAAATGCTGGCGAGTTTGGAGGAGGGAGGGGAAACTCAAATGTCTGCTGAAAGGATTCCAGCATCATCCATTACTGTCCAGAAGGCAGTCACAAAAAAAAGCAGCAGGGCAAGAAGCACAGCTCTTTCTGTGGGATGCTTTGGCTTGTTGTGGTTAGGAGGATCAAGGCTAGGTATCACATGCCTCCACTGAAGGGAGATGACCTGGAATAAAGCAGGGAGCAGGAATTTTTAGGCTAGGGAAAAGGCTGATCGTGTTGAAACTGAGCACAGGTCGCCATGCAAAACCTTTACTAAAACAGGTTTCAAGTAATCTTGCTTCCCCTGAGCAAGGCAATTTTTCTTTTGGCTTTGGAGAAATCTTCCATCTTTTTAAGTTTTTAAAGAATCCTATCAGGAATTCCCTTAAAATAAAGATGTACGGGTAGGGAGCAGGTACATACCTCCCACAAAGCACAGGCACTTCTCCACTAGAGCAAACAATCTACTTCAGTTCCTGTGATCTCTGTTAATTTGGTGACTCTTAAAATCCACTTGGGCAGTTTACAGCATTACTTCTGTGAGAAAAGCAAGAGGATTTAATGTGTTTGTATTTTGGTCAGAAAAGAATTCAAAACAGCCAGGGTGGCTTGTCCATGAGAGACAGGATTAATAAGCAGGCAATGATCAATTGCTTTGCCCCACGCTTAGGCTTTCTACTTTATTGAATAACACAGACATTGTGATTGTTCCAGAAATGCTGGTGAAACAGATTCAAGGTAATGAGAAGCCCGTGACTTTTTTTTGGTTTTTGTTGGCATCATGACACCAAGAAAGAAGTTGGTCACAGTTTTCTGTATAGAAAACCAGCAGATATTTACCTTTCATGTTTATTCCCACTTAAAAGAGATAATCTTCCATAAATACTGTGTACCATTAAGCACAAAATACTAAATAACAAAATACTTCCAAGCAGTTTAACTCTCCTACTTCTGCTGAGGAGTCTCCCCTCCAGCAATGCTCTGCACATGTGAGCCCAGTGCTAAAACAACAAAGCACAGTGACAAACACTGCTACTCATTATTCCCAGCAGCATTCCCTACAAAGCAGTTTATGTGGCAGTGCTGGAAGACTCAGAGCTTGCTCCTGGGAGGGAAGGATGAGCAGCAGGGCTGCTGTGCACATCTGGTTTGGGTTGGATCCATCAGTTCCCACTGCAAACCCCACACAAGTGGCTGCTCTGCAGCACAGTAGCAGACCTGGAGTGCGCCCTGGACCAGACCCTCGAGGGGTATAAATCAAAGGGGCTGCACTGAAATCAGCCCTTCTGCTGCTCTTTGCCCATGTGCCACCTGTGGGGTGGGGCTGCCAAGGACCACAATCACCCTCCAATGTCTTCTTGGATACAGCCACAGCCGTGCCACATACACCCAGTCCTGCCAGTAGCTACCCCCTGTGCTCTCAGCGATTCTCTCCCTTCCCTCTGCCCTTCCTTCCCTCCCTTCTTCCCTCCAAAACCAGCATCACTCAGCATTTTGGCCAGGAGAACCAATTCTCCAAGCTGAAAACATCAAAGCATATCTCTGGTTAGATCTCATCCCAACCCTCCGAGTCTGTTGACTTGGAAAGTGAATAACTAATAAGGCAGCATGCCATTGTTTTCTGTTTGTGATAATGGAAATAAATTGCTGGCTCCAAGTCAGGCACTGATTGTTCCTTTGATATCACTGCCAGGAAGCAAAATAAAACGGATTTTTAAAAATCACCTTTCACAGAGAGTGCCACAGGCATTTGAAAGATGAGCCTTTTTCCATGTCAAAGGCCCTACCAGAAGTGCCAAATACATTAGAAGGAGAATCCAAATCCTTCATTATTAAAAAGAAACAACAAAAAAAAGGGAGCACAAGAAAGAATATGAGACCAAGATGACCTGGGTGGGCTGGCACACCACAAATGTCCTGAGAGTGTTCATGAGCAGAGCTGCCTCCATGGTGAGGAGCACTTCCTGAAGAATATAGAACACATCCTTTGCATTTCTCCCCCAATATAAAAAGCACAGGTGGGCTGGATGAATTACTCTGTCTGCCTGGCAGCTCTTAAACTAATAATAAGAGACTTTAGGAGCCAAAAAGTCAGGGGGGTGCTTTGCCTCAGAACTTGAACCACTCATAAATCTTGCTTGTGTGTTTCTTTCGTGGTTTGATTTAAAGCAACGTGAAGCAGTGATGTCATTGCACCTCCAATGCCTTCACAGGGTTTTCATGCCTTCCCTGTGGAATTTTAGGGGCAGGCTTTCAGGTGTTTGAATTTTTCTCAGGGTGCTACCACTCCTACTTGACATGTCAGGCACTGGCAGCTCAGTGACACCCACAGGGAGGAGGTTCCTCATTGGAGCTGGGAGCTGGATGCAGATCTTACACGATCAGAGCTTGGTTTTCATGACGTGCTGCAGTTTGATTTGGCTCAGAACAGAGGATGGAGCAGAGAGCCAGATTCAGATCTCAGGCCAAACACGGATTTTGAGTTTCAGCTACCAAACTTCATCATGGTTTGGCAAAGCTGTGCTCTCACCTGCTCACGCCATGTGGAGAGCACCTGTGATCTGCTGGAAAGGAGGCTGCTCGTGCTGTGGGAAGCTCCCAGCAGGAAAGCCAGGCTAGGAGAGCCTGCTTTGGCTGACCCTGGCCGCCGCAGGTGGACTGGGAGTGCAGAGCCACTGCAACACTCTCATAGGAAAAACTGTGGTGTAAAGAAAAGCTGTGAGGAGCAGAGTGCAGCCTTGTGCCTTTCCTTGGTGTCGCAATTCCCTGAACCTTTTTATTTCTAGCACTGGGACTCAGATGCACAACAGCAGCAGCAAACCTGAGAGCAAATCAGGAGTAATAAGAACTACATCACTTTCTACAAAAGCCTGCTTTTCAAATAATGCCCCACACCACCTCCAGCCAGCATTCTTGGATATCATTTTTGGAAAACCTGCTAGAAGACCCTTTTTCCCAAAGCTCAAACTAATGCCACAACTTAAAAGGCAAAAGATCTGTGTGACAAACAGCATGGCCTGCAAAATATTAAGGCTGTTTGACATAGATTTTAGGCCCATGCTTGGCTCAAAGTGCATCCTTATTCTGGAAAGCATTTAAGCAAAAGATTACCTTCAAGGCTGTAGCTGTGTCCCACAGAATGGGGCAATTTCACTTCTTTATGAAGTGCTTATGACATAGGTGCTGCTCTGAATCGACAGGTCTGAAGGGCTCCCACCAAAGTGCCCTGGAATTAAGTAAAGACTTTTGATTGGCTTCAGCAAAAATTCAGCCAGGTCCTAATTTTTATACTTATTACTAGCATATAACAGGATATTTAGAAAGAAAAAAGAAGGGCCTTTTTTCTCCAGATAATACCATCTACTCTATTTCTGAAAATTAAGGGTGTGATTACTGACCCTTAAGTACTTTATGATCACGCTTTGGTTTGAACTTTTATGAGTGTGTGTAGGTTTACTAACTCCAGCACTGCCCAGTAATTTATTTCCCAGGTGGGCTACGAAAGTCATCTGGAAGAAGGAAAACAGTGTCTAAGGGCTTGCTGTGTGTGCAAAGGGATGATTGTGCTAGCTGGATTTGTGCATGGATGTTTTTGGAAACAGTTTTCAGCGGAGAGGTAAAGTTTTCTATTAAAATCAATCATTTTCCTTTCACCCAGAAGCAGTGCTTAAAATTCTTGCTTATTTCATGGAAAGATTGATGATTGCTGCTCTTTTGAGGACAGAAATGGGTTCAAAAAAGCTGTTCAGCCCCCAAAAGCTGCTGTGACAGAAGTGACCCCAAAAGCTGAATGACAGAAGTGTGGAGAAGCTCTGAATGTCTTTGCAACCCTGCCACCCTTCTTTGCCCAGAAGAACAACCAACCTCAGGGCCTTTGCACAAACTTTTATACCCTGAGCAGTATGACCCAGAGTCGTGGTACTCCCAAGGGCAACAAAAAAGCTTTCAGGTGCCAAAAGGCAGCTTCTCTGTGCTCAGTCATTGCCCTTTTGCTGGTGAGACAAGCTGAGTCAATGATGCTCACCTGAGGCAGCTGTAGATGCTGTGGCACCCTGCAGGTTGGCTTTTTAGTGCTGTTTGAATCCCAGAGCACCGTGGTTTGGCTGGCAGTAGCTGGCACACCTGTAAATCACTTGCTGAGCATTGATCTTGCTTGGCTGAAGAGACAGAAATTAAACCTCAGACCTGAAAATGCAGTCAGCATCAATGTTCTGGCACAGGAACCATAAGTGATATTTACAGGACCCTGGAGACCAAGGAATAGTTACACTGGGCCATGCAAGCCCAATATTAAATGAAATTTCTGCTTCTGCAGCTGATGTGACCTCTATTCATTACACCCAGCAAGTTCCTGGGAATGCTTCAATGCAAAGAAAAATCTACTTTGTTCTCTTAAAAAACCCCTCTCTTTGGCAATATCCATGAGACTTCAGGAGAGTGATTCCCAAGGAATCACCTCCTGGACACAGCACAGCTCAGATTGCTGTGACACTCATGCTGGAGTTATCTTGGTTTAACTTTAAAGCAGCACCTCCCTGAGGAGCCCTCAGTTCTGGAACGAGCTGCGTGTTTCTGTGCTCTGTGAGAGCCTGGATTATTTTTAATCTTCTGGACATGTTACAAAGATCAATTTATGGTCTCACAGAGACGGTAAGGACAAGGGTTTGCGGGCAGACGAAATGGGGGTTGGCTGTTGTTGATTAGTGAATATTATTATTTCTGAAAAAAAAGTGATTTTTCAAGGCAACTTTGACTTCCTTGCACTGCTTGCTTCATTTCAGAGAAAAAGTGGTGGGAACTGGCCCAGATGAAGGGAATGTAATGGAGCCATGTTCTCCTAGTCCAGCAGAGAGTTCGATCAATACATAACAAGTTGTGCAAGTCCTCACAGCTTTGGACAGGTGCTGTGCACTAAAAAAATACTGATGATGATAATAACAGCAAAGCTTTCTTTTCCTCTGTCTGTCACAATTTCATATATACCATAATTAATTATGCCAATGACTTTGTTCCCAAATTACTTGAACCTGGAAGAGTGTCTTGCTTGTAATTTTGAGAGATACACCTTGTTAGCATTTCCAGTATTATGCAAAGTTTCCAATGAAAATAGCAAGGAGAGAGTCTGAGTAAACCTACAATATGTGCTTCCCACAACATTCAGCAATGTTTGATTTTAAATTCTCTATTCCTTCAGGTTTCAGACCCAGCAGTTCAAATATTTATGACAGAATATATCACAGACATGCAAACTGAATCTCTATACATTTCAGAAGTCATAAAAACCAGTGAGCAAAATGTTTCCCAGTTCTACTTAGATCTCACTTGAGCCTTACTTAGTAAAGTGCAATTCCTAATACTGAAAGGGACCCCAATAAAATTGTTCCCTTAATTTTGGCAGATGAAGAGCAAGAACCACAGAGTTTTGTTTTATTTCCAACCAAAAGAGTCAAATGGCCTAGGTTTGCCCAAAGTTTCATGAACACTTTTGCAAGGAAGCATGGCAGGGCACTTTTACAAAACGCTGGTAATGTCCAGAGTTCCACACTCCTGAATTTAAAGCTTTGCCACGTTTGTTTTACACAACTTCCACCATGATTGTCTTCACACCCTTGTAAACATAGCCAGGAGTTTTTAGACTGGATCCCTTTCCAGGAATTACAACAGAGAATTTTAACTTTTGGAGCAGAGAAAAGGCTTTTTCTTTGGGAAATGCCATTCCTGGAAGTGCCACTCACCAGTGTTCCTTCCTGGCAAGTCCCAAGGGACCATCCACAGGAAGGACTGTACAGGTGGCTCCCAGGGCAGGTCCCCCAGTTGTCATTTCAACCCACTTGAGTCCCCTTCAGTTCTTGGAAAGGCCTCAGTGACACAAAGAGACATTTAAAAGCGTGTCATGTCACCAGGCTATGCTCAACTTTCTGTGGGAATTTTCCCATGTTCTCCAGCTCCACCTTGGCTGTTTCTGTCCCTGTGGAGATGCCCAAAGTCTGGGGTGGTGGGACAAGGCTGTGTCCTGCTTGGCCTGTGAAGCCAGGCACTGTGAGCAGGAGGGCTGGCACGTTCACTGCCAAAGCTTGCTCCTGATCTGAGCCAGCCCAAGGAAATGCTCATGGCCCAAGGAAATGCTCATGGCCCAAGGAAATGCTCATGGCCCAAGGAAATGCTGTGGCCTAAGGAAGTGCTCATGGGGGTGCACCCTGAGTGGGAAGATCTGCTACAAATGCAAAGCAGATGCTAAATCCTTGAGAAATATATACAAAGAATAAAAGTGACATTTTCAAAAGCAGGGTCAGAAGCAGGAGCCAAACCAGGATTTGCTCACTTCCTCACCACTGTTTTATCTAGGCTGCTGCTTCTTGAATTCAATCTTAAATCTTGACAATTCATAGCCTTTCCTGGACATCTTTTATGCCACGGTTAGCACTCTGTAATGTTAAAGGTTTGAATATTAAAATAAACATCCCAGTTACAGAGAGTTATCAGCGAAATGGTGAAGTTCCTATTCCCCAAATACCTGTAAAACTTTCATTTTCCCTCTCCAACAAAACCAAGATGACCTTCTCTTCCCCTTCCCCTGGTACTTGTCTTCCTAAGGCCCGTGGGGCTTTCTTGGCCTGCCTTAGCCTCAAATCAGCAGGCAGATGGATTTTCAATATGAGCTTTATGGTGAGTAGTACCCCCTTCCCACTAAAATACTGCAGATTTCTGTGGTAATTCTACTTCCAGCGTTGTCAGAAGTATGCAAAAGCCAGGCTTGTTACATATGAACAAAATTTACAGGGATAACAATCCAGAAGGGACTTATTTTTTTAATAAAGGCAGAGCTTTACTGAGATATGGTATGGTCCAGAATGGGAACCTCCTATAAACCTGTGTGTCTTCTCTTGTGGAGGTCAGCATGTTCTTCGGACACCAAAAACAACAGTCCTTACTCTCTCACCCCATCTCAAATAGCTCAAATATTACCAGTGGCATTTTAATTCCCTCACTGAGAGCCCTGACAAGAGCATTCAGAGGTTTTGACTTCAGCTTGGCCTAGAGAACTTTTATTAAATGATGTTCTGCACACTTCACAGACATTTCAAGCATCTATGGCTGCATCAAAGAGGTGCAGACTTGAGTTCATCTAACCAGAGTGGAAAACCCACCACCCCAAGCTGACACATCACCTCAGAACCTTGTTGGTCCCTCTCAGAAGAATCATCCTTCCCTGAAAAAAGGATCATCCCTTAAGAGTCCAGGGATGATGGCTGGAGCCTGTCCAAAATTAGACCTTGTACCCCATCTCCAGCTGCTCCTGGCTGGAGCCCCTGGGTGGCCCCTGGATCTCCTTCATGTGCTTGCCATGTTTGCAGCAGCTGTGCTCGTGCACTGCTCGCATGGGGGTCCCTTTTCCTTGGCCTCATCTGGGGACAGCCCTGCTCCTGCTGCTCCCTGGCAGCAAGGCCCAGGCAAATCCTTGAGAAAGGCTGCTTGGGATTCTGGCTGGAAAAACAATCCTTTTGCCTTCAGTCCTGGCAGTGGTGCTGCTCTCCATTCCTCTGTCTGTGTGAGCTGCAGGGATGACAGCTCTGTAATTTTCTTATAAAGCAAACACGCTTCATTTTACCCCTGACAGCAGGCAACCCAGGGCCAGCAAATTGCTGGCAAATGCCTCCCAGATTCATCTCTTCAAGTGTTTTGGCTTTTCTTTACTTTTCATTTGCCTGGAGGCAGACATTTGAGATAACAGCTGTTCTGGTGATATTATCAGCCAATCTGCATGTCAGGGAACGCCAGGAAAATGCCTGTGGAGAGAGGACCTCTTGGGCTTTTGGTTTTGACAGCTCTGGGGCAAATCCGCTCCTTTGTCAACGCTCTGCTCACAACATGGGAAGAGAACATAATGGGGCTGGTTTCTGCCCTCTGATTATGAAGAAATGCCTTTTCCTGCTGATTGAGCACGGGTTCCCTTCCTGCTTGTTGATGATCTAGAGCACTCCTTTGGCAGACCATGCCACATTTTTTTCTTGCTGGTGAGCAGTGTCAGAGCACATCTGCCACCAGCAACATCCCTGTGAATCCCTGGTGATTTACTTGCTGTAGAATTACTGGGGACACTCTAAGAAACCCCACTAAAAGGGATCTCTACCCTCCCTGCATAGCTTTTTTGGGTCCAGCTATAATGTTTGCTGGGAAGGAAACTTCCTTTTCTTCCTAAGGTGGAGGGCTCAGTGTCAAGAACCATCACAAACAGGTCCTGAACTCCCTCTCACAAAGCTGAACTACCTGCAAGAGGGCCCAAAAGATTTATTGGTTCTTTAGAGAAGATGTCAGGATGTCAGGAAGGTGTTGGTTTAGGAATTATTCCTCTGCATTAATTTTTTTCCCCCCTGAGAAATACAAGATGATGACCCAAAACTTTGTAGCTTTGGAAACAAACTGGGATGTGCCCTTATTTGGTACAGTGACGATGATAAGCCAGTTTTTCCTGTTAGTTTGATGAAACCCAGCATGCTTTGCACTAGACAAGCTTATTCATTATGCTTTGATTTAAAACAATTTGTATCTGAAGATCTTAAACTACTTTACTGACATCAAACCTGTGGGAAGATAAGTGGTTACACCTATGGAATGACCATGATTCCAAAGGAGCAATGGAATACAGGCATTTTGTGTGTCTGCAGTCCTGAAGGAATGGAAAATAAACACTTCTGCTTGAATATTTAACTGCTTTCCCATTTTCTAATGTCTCTGAATTATCTGGTAACAGCAGAGATTCCTCTTTTCCAGTACCTTAGCAATACAAAAAGCTGTTTTGCTGGAAATTAAGAGTCCAGTTCTAGTCTGCACCACACATCTCCTGACCAACCATGGCCAAAATATTCAGACTACTGTGGTCTGTTTCCTCTCTTGGAAAATGAGAAGATATCCTAAAAATAGGGTTAAATACCCCAGTACCACAGACATCTGTGCAGCAGATGTGAAAGAGAAAGGTGACCTGGGAGGCAAGCCTTGAACAGAGATTACAAAGGTTCCACCTAAGCAAACTGTTACCAAGTAAATCCTGTGGTTTGTTTCCCAAAGGCAGCTTTCTCAGTTTTGAAACACCTGTTCCCAAGCATCATCAGTTTGTTAAAAGAAGCTGGCATTTTTGTGGGCTTGGAAGATGCACAAAGCAGGTGTGTGAAATTTATTTCCACCCGTGGCACTCGGGTGCAGCAGTTTGGAACAGTGTTAAATGACTGCACAGGAGAGAATGTTTCATACTCCAAACATTTTCACTGAGCTCCAAGAAAGTATTAGCAGCTTCTCTTTTTGGATCTTCCAGAGAAGAATGTGCTGCCTGCTCAAACGTGGTGGAACCAAACCAGGTAATCCACATGACAGTAATTCACTAAGCCCTGCTTTGCCTACGTGCTTTCATCACAGCTGACATGGTAACATCAAGGACTTGTTCAGCACAGGTGAGCTCCCTCTTCCAAACATCTCCAGGCTTTTGGGAAATTTCAGTTTCTGGAATTGACAGTGAGTAAGCTTTGAGGGATGGGAATGCAATTGTGAATTTCCTATATCACTGTGGCAGGACTGTTGTGACTAAATAAATCTGAAAAATGCCTTTTTCTTTGTGTTGACCCAAAGAGAAAAAATTAAATATTTGAACTGTAAAAGTTTGTATTTCTTACGTGGAGGTTTGGTCCATGAGACTTGCATTATCACACAGATGGGCTGCCAAGAGGGCAGGGATACAATTTCCTGCTGTGCATCAGAGACTGAGCATGGCTGAAAACAGGATGGTCTTAAAGAACTGATATCTGATAAAGGCATCACACTCTTGGACCTGAGCTGCCAGAAAAAAAAGGTGAAAAGAAATTCAAGGTTTCATTACTTTAAAGCTACTGGTTATTACTTATGGTTTCATTTGGATAATTTCTCTCTGATATTTCAGAATCAAATACCCTCCAAGCAATCTTCCCCTAAGATGTGGTTTGCTGGATAACAGACAGTGCCTTTCTCTGGACTCATCACCTGGAATTGAGAAAAAAGGGCTCTGCAAATCTGCAGCACAGAAAAATATAAAAGACAAACAAGGAAATGTCAATTAAGATTAATAAGATAATGTGTGGAGTAACTGGCTTGGCAGTCATGCATTTCCTTTAGCATTTTCTGTGTAATTCACTTCTGTGAGATAAATACAGCCATGGAAGGTAAGAGGGGATGACCAATGAGGCAGAAATTTTAATAGAAAAGGTCTCTTTCATACTTCTGGAATATTTTTTTATCAACAGTAACTTATCCATTGTTAGGCACAGTGACAGACAAGTCTCCCACACCCAGGGGTTGGAGTGGGAATTCAAATACCCAAGAAGGTTCTTGGACACACACGAGTAGTCTTCATTGGTGGCACCTGTGATCTTCTTCCTGAGGTTTTTGGGCTCTAGAGGAAGGAAGAGGGGTCTTACAGAAGGGAATCTGGGATTAACTCTAACTGCCTGGAGAGGAACGATCCCTTCTCCAGAAAATAATTATGAGTTTCAAGTGTAATCATCTTTAGACAAAATATGGAAACAGTCTGAGGGAAGAAACCAAAACAAGGTGTCTCCTGCACCTCCTTTCCCAGACAGCATCCCTCATCACCCATGATTACTTTCCCCTTTCAGCTCTGATCATTTCTTTCAGCACAATGGCACCACTCATGATGGGGCTGGGAAAGAACCCAGCCCAGCCCAGCCCACAGCCTGGTGTGAGCCGTGGGTTTGAAGCCCTAAGGCAAGGAAGCCATGGATCCGGGGCTCCCAGGTCTCCCAGTTGGCTCACTGTGGGATAAATACATACCAAAAAAAAAAAAGCTGCCTGCCAGGAGGGCTGGCCAGGAGCCCTGCAGGGAGGCAAAGCCCTGTGTTGTAAGACGAATGTGATGGGAATTCAGGTGTCAGAATTCCCGTACGAAAAGAGGAACTTCCCATTTCTGTCCTATCTGATCTATGACGTGTACACATTGTTTGTAGGGAGGGAGCAGGAAAAATACATTTTAGAAGGGTAAGCAGCTGGATGCCACTCTTCTCATACTTGGAATTAGAATGAAGTGCCTTGTCTGCTCCAAACTCTGCTAAGGAACATGGCAGATTTTAAATAAGCTATTTAGCTCCTTTTATTCTTTTTCAATAATTTATTTTTAAACCGGGGCATTTTTTTTTGCCTGATGTGTGTAGCTGCATTCTTGCTCACAGACACAACTGCATACAGGACTACCTGTTAAAGAAATAGAGCTGTGAGGCTCTAGGAGGCTGAAAGGAGATGTGTAGAAAGTGGATACCATTAACTAAGAGCTCTCACTATTAGGATGGTAGCCAGAGAAGATGCTGGCCAAATGAAATAAAGGGCTTACCACTCAAAAAAGTCATGGAACCAGACATAGTATAGCTTTGTCCTGGGAAGCTGAGTGAGGGCCTGGAGGACAAAAGCAGACTATTGCTGCCCTAGAGAGATCACCACCCCTCCTTGGGGAGCACCAGAATGCTTTAACATGGGCCCACATCCCAAAGTTCAGGAGCATTCCTGTAGGGCAGGCTGACACCTCGGGTCCTTTGTGGCAGACACTGCTTCAGATTTCCCTTTGCAGAGGTGCTGGGCCTCATTCAGGTCCCTTTGCACGGCTCTGGTGTGGTGGGTCTGCCCTGCACTGCTCAGAGACAGCTTCAAGGTTTTTTGGGTTACCAGCTTACCCTTGTAGGGGTGCTGTGCCTGTCCTGGGAACAGGGGCTGTGGGAGAAGGGACAAGCAGCCTCTGGGTGCTTTCTTTCCTTTGGAATTCGGTCTGATTGTCTTTTTTTATTGACCAGAGGAATAGTGAGGCTTCAGGGGCAGCTCAGAGGGAAAGGGGATGTGTGTTGGAGTGGTTACCAGCATGGGATGGGCCCTGCTGCCTGTCCTGGGCTCCAAGGAGGTTGGCTGGCTGGCACAGGGGACTGGGACATTTCCCTGCTGTTCCTTTTGACACAGGAATTTCACACAACCTGTAAGCACACGACTTTGCTGCCAGAGACCGTGTCATTCTCGCTTGCTTCACCCACACCAGCCCTTTACCCCTCAGTTCCTCTCTCTGAGGGCTCTGTCTGCAGTGGGTGACCCACTGTTGTTTTTGTGGAGCTCTGCAGGCAGGAGGGCCAAGGATACCTCGATGTTTGCGTGCCAGGAGGGAATGGCCTCGTGCTGCCTGCAGATGTGTCCACATCCCTGCAGGATCGTGGTGATGAGTGGTGCTTCTGAGCTCTTGCTGTTCATGTACGCACTTCCAAACTGGGCCAGACTTGCCACAAGCTGCCTACAAGAGGCAGATCAGCCCAGTCCTGCTCTGCTGCCCCTGTTCTGGCAGTTTACTCTGTGTGAGGCAGGAACACCACTGGAGACTGGCAGTGCTTTGCAGCAAAATCCATTATCTGGCAAAACACTGGATGGACAAGACTAATGAACAGTGACCTGCAAAGATCCACTCATACCACTGGGATGGTGATTTCTTGGAATGGATCTCCAAGGCTGATCCTCTAAGATGCTACCAAGTGACTTCATATTGACCTCAACAGTAGGAACGCTCAAATATTTGACCGTGGGGAGGGGACAATCTGGCATTTTAAACAACTGCTTTTCTCTGAAAGAATTTGATCTGTGAGGGGTAAAATCAGCACTTGATTGGAACATATGTCTGCGGCAGGCATGATAAAGGAACTATGCAACGCATATATTTTAATTTTAAATAAATCAATGTGGTAATTTGGGATCAGGTGGGATTCTGCAGCTGGAAGGAGAGGACAAAGGGAGGCCATTAGTTATACTTTTAATAAATCAATTTGTTAATTAGGGATCAGGTGGGATTTTCCAGCATGAGATGGAAGACAAAGAAAACTCATTAGCTGTGTTTTAAATAGATCAATGTTTTAGTTGATGTGGGATTCTCCTGGAAATACAACGCAAAATGGAAAATATTCCAAAATATTTCACTGTCACTGGAGAACATGCCTGATAAGGAACAAGAAAATTTCCCTACTTATTTAGGGCTTCTATATTTTCTAGGCACTCCATAGTACAAAACAAGTGTGGTCAGGGTGGGACTCTTGAAAGGTTCAACGAAACAAAGAGAGAAGGGCTGTAGTATATTCAAGGAAATAAAGAGGAAAGGTTATTTCAGATTTGTGGGGCTCACCGCAGCTGGCAAATTGATTTCAGAACATTGCAGTGTTCAGAACCACCAGACATGTCTGAAGATCCTTGTTCTTCACTGGGCCCTGCCACAGGAAGGTGTCAGATGCAAGGTGGGATGAGTTCTGCCAGGTTCTGTGCAGCAATAAAGGTCACTGGGCACTGATCTCATCTCCCCTGTGACATATCCAGGCATGGACAGCATTGTGTTGGTGCAGCAGCTGAAAGCAAAACATTATCCAAGGAAGGAGGCAGGGAGGAAGGGAGAAAAGAAGGTTAAAAAGGATGGTATTCAAATGACCAAATTGGACAACATTCATCCTACTTAATCTTTGATGCTGCAATGGAGGAGAAGAAATCAAAGCCATCAGGACATATTAAAGAATGTCAAACACTGCAGGAAGCAAAAGGTTTCATCATAATCAGTATCCATTTTTTCCCTCTTGTGCTGCAAAAAGGAGCTTTAGAGGCAGCTCTGCTTCTGCAGATTTTCTTCTTGTCTTGCTTCAGTTCTGTCCTCCCTGCTCTGCACACAGGCAGTCCTGCTTACTGCTGATGGACCATAACACATCCTGCAAGGTCCATAATTTCCTGAGGATGCATCTTCTCTTGCTGCCGTCCCAACAAGATGCACGTGAGAATGACCTCCTAGGGAGGCAGCAGCTCATCTGTGTCGCTGTCACACCTGCCCGCAGCTAAAAGGCGTTCAGGACTTGCTGTGAATTTAAAAATCTCCTTTCAAAGGCCTTTCAGAGGATCAAAAGTTCAGATTTCCTCTGGAATTGCCAAAGTGCTGCTCAGTGCCCCAGCAGGCTCCTCATCTGCGATACCCAGGAGTCGTGAGCAGCTTAACTCGTGGTGCTGTTTCAACAGACACATAAAACCAGAGACCCAGTCGGTTGCAGCAAGGAATAATAAAGATATTGAGTTTGCATATAGAGCTCAAAAATTTCCTCAAAGGGTCTTCAGCTTGTTTTCTCACCTCAGTGTGAGGCTGAGCTTTAACAAAATGGCTGCCAAAGGGGTGATTTAGCCCTCGGCTCAGCCAGGCTGTTGTGATGGATAGTGGATACTATTTCCACAAAGAAACAGGGCCTCAACTTTTAATCAGCTATGTAAACTAATAGAACCTCGCTCAAAATACTTTTTAGCCCTTCCTTTGTGAGCAGACTCTCCACAGCAAGTAGAAAAACACATCCTGTACATGACTTACAACGCTACTCATCTTCTGAGAGGAGAGTCACGCCGAGTCCAAGCACAGCAGCATCTTCAGAGGTTCCAAAGCCAGCAGCCAGATTGAGGCTCTGCTGAAGCCTGACCCATTTTTCAGATTCTTCAATAAAATCTTTAAGGTCATTTTAAGTCTCAAGAATGCGAATAAAGAGCCAAAGATTAGTATTTCAAGACTTTTTATTTTTCTTGAAGCAGTGACTTAAAGAACACTTCATTTTGACAACTGAAGACCCAGAATCTGTTTCCTAATAGTTTTTTTAAAGAAAAACTTAGTGACTTACTTAAAAATAATTTCCTATACATAATCTTAAAAAAAACAAAATACAAAAGAGGAAATGAGGTGTCCTTGACCATCAAGACAAGGCCAGTTTCTTGGAAGTTCTGATATTGAACAAATGTGAGCAATGCTGTAGTTCCTAGTCAGCCACATTGGATTGCTCATCCTTCAGGGGAAGTACTACATCCCTGGAAAAGGCAGCCACAGAACTCCAGTTGCAATTCAGAAGAACATCAGTCAGCGAGACACTCAAGTACATACTTGAGTGCTATTAGCATAATTGGGACACGAGTGCATGATTGAAGTATGATTAAAGTTAAATTTCTTTAAGATAAATGGATTAATGCAGATGTTTAGGTAATTTTGAGCATTAAAGACAGCAAGTTTAACTAATTAGTCCAAATTTGTTAGTGATTTTTGCAGAAAACCACCATTTCTAATCTCACAAGTCCCAATCTCAAGCCCATAAATGCCAAAAAGGTTGTTATTCCACTCGTGTCGGCATTAACATTGCCTATTTTCTGCATATTCCCATGATACCTTTGGCAACCTCATCAAGGGAACAACAGGCCTGGGCTGAACAGGCCCAAAACTTCATTACTAAGGAGTTTGTCAAGGCAATTTCTGTACACTGGCAAGCTGAGACACCAAAGGTGTGAGCCTGGCTCTTCTATAAAGTCAGAGGAGAATCAGGGGCTGGACCTTTGTGCCTCTTATCCTGCTTACACAGAACCCAATGCTGGCTGTAGGAGCTCCCAAAACAGCAACCAAACCCCCACAGAAGAGCCCAACTCACCACAGTCCTGTTCATTAATTCACACCAACTTCTTCCTCTTCTTTACAGCCTATGATTGGAATTTGAAAACCAAAGCCATTAACCTCCAAAATGCTAAAATGACGGACACTCTGTGAGCAAACAATGGGTCTCACACCCTTCAGAATCCATCAGAGATAAACACAGCCTGGGATCCAGCCCAGCTTTTTCCCAGTCTTCCACTTGGTATCCACTTGGGTGATGTGAAGCTCTGCTGGAAGGCTTCAAATTTGCCTCCAGACTGTTCCTAATTGTTCTCCTTTGTTCTTTCTGCAGAGTTAGCAGAGACACACTGGCAGTGTGCTGGCAGTGGAGGCTGCCACTTTGGGAAGAGTTCTGATTAAAATATACATTGCTTTGATCAGTGGCTTCCCTGTAGTGGAAGACAAACACCATCAGCAGTTTTGGTTGATGTTCACTCCTGAGGCACACACTGTGAAGTTACTGCACTGCATTAAGCAGAGGTTTAAAAGGAAATTATTGTAGCCAGCTAGGACTTGGAACTATCCCGAGACTAGAAATCTTAAAAACTAAACCGAAGCAAACCAGCACTGCCTCCCTCCCTCTGTCAAGGAGAGTCTTCCACAACAGCTGATTAGGGCTGAGATTTTTTATAGCTGGGCATTTATGTCAGAGGTGGAGAAGTGTGTTCCATAACTAATTTAATGCTTTATGTGTTTCGTTCAGCACCAGAAATCTCACAGATTTACACTTCCCTTTGGACGGTGAAGCTTGTTTGAATCTCCCAGCTGGAGGCTGGAAGAGCAACCTGAAGTGTAGCAATGGTCTTCATGTCAAGATTTTAAATGCTACTTTTCCCCCCCTTTTTTTTTGTTTTTACCTTTTTTTCTTGTGAAGCCTAAATGATGTCTCTTACAGGAAGCTAGTACAGCTGTTAGCACATATAGCCTACATGGAAATTGTTTCTTTTCTGTACTACAGCTTTATATGCAATATTTAAGTTTTGGAATTTGTTTAAAATTTTCTACTGCTTGAGGCCTACATTTCTAGGGAAGAGAATGCAAAAAATTTACATAATTAAATATGGCAAGAGAATGCAGAGTAGCTTAATGATGCCACTCAGAAGCTCATAAAGAAACACAGGCGTAAGAGGAAAACGTAGGGTTATTCTTTGGCTTTTAAAACAGAGCTTTTAATGACATTTTATTATTTCTTTGGAGAAGGGCAATTTCTCTGCTCAGGGTAGGAACCAGCCCATCTTTCCTTCTGCCATCCCCAGGGCTGGGCCAGATCCTCAGTAAGTGCAAAAAGGTTGAGCATCCCCAATGCCCCAAATGAGATGCAGGTGATGGATTCTCCCACTCCCCGCAGAGGTGGGTTGGTGCTGCTGTCAAGCACGGCCCAGTGGCACCAGCACCTCTGTGCACCTCTGTGCACCCCTGCTCTGACCATTCGAGGGCCTTTGCAATAAACATGCCATAAAACTGTTTTACAAGCCAGGTCTCACTCTGCTCTCCAGCTTTTTCTCATTAAGGGCATTGCTGCTTCAAGGAAGCTCAAGCTGCAGCACATTTCACATCTGCATTCCTTGACGTGTTTGGAAATTATTTTAAAACAATTGGGAGAGGAGTACCAGGTCTGGGGGGGTAGGGGGTACTGAGTGCTTCAAAGAGAAAGCAGATCAACATGCAAGCCCCAAATTACATAACTAGCCCCACCAAGGAAATAAATTAATTTGTTTCCCAATGGCTTATTTATATAACCCTTTAATTACAGCCAACTGTATCACCAGTATTATACCATGGGAAAATGTAGAACTGTTAAGCAACCTGCCACTCCGCCCTCCCCAGACCGACAGCACAATCATTAAGCAACAGCTACATGCTGGGACATCACCTTCTCTTTTGTCTTTCAGAGGAACAGTTCAATAAGGTGGCTATGAAAATGTGACCTCAAACCCAGCTCCTTTCCTAGGGCTTTTGTGGGCTCCTAAACTCTGTCTCCCTGCTGGGTCGTAAAAATGGGACAGCGTTCGACCTGCTCGCAGCACAGAAAGGGATATTGTTCCAAAATCTGCTGTTTTCCCACTCTGCCCGTGAGTCATAATCAGCCACTGAGTCCTGTTAACTGTGGGAGCTGCCCAGCCTGTGCTGGCTCCTCAAATGTGGCGAGTTTAGGTGGCTCTGTTGACTTCAATTAAAGCATTTCTAATTGTTCCTAATTCTGCAGGCACCAGCTGAGGCCCTGGCTTTTGCCCTACAAAGGGCCAGTGTGCCAGAGCAGCTCTCTGCAGCTCTCAGGGCCTAATGAACACCACCCATTAGGAGTCATTAGAGCTGCCCACAGTGCCAAACAGCACCTCAGCAGTCACAGGGGAGATTTTGTAGGTGAGAAATGGCAGAATTTTCTGAAACTGAAGTATTCCAAGCTGCTGTTTCCGTCCATTTCAGAAGACAAGACGAAAATATTTCTAACAAAAATAATCCTGGTGATTGGATATAAAGCTGGCTGTGGATGTGGGCAATGCTGTCCCTTCGACTATGTGGCTGCAAGAAGGGTTTTATTATAAATGATGGAAATTCTTCCTAAAGTTTTTATATTTGGATTGTCTTTCAGTACTTGCATTAGTGGAATCTTTCAGGTACTGTGACCTCCTCAGGGAAGGGGTAAGCCTTGTGGCTTAGGAGCACTGCAATATGGACAGCTGTATTTAGGGACAAAGAGAACTCATCTTAATGCTAGATTTACCAACAGAGTTGCATATTAATGCCCTATATATGACCAAATTAGAACAGATTAGCAGGGAGGCTTTGCAGCCTCCATCAGTCAGACCCTATCCATCGAGCTGGTTATCCTAAAGACAGGCACCATTCCCACCACGTGTCAATAGGTTCAGTGCAAGGGCTGTGCCAGGTGTTTTTGGGAAGGCCTTCCTTGGTTAGAAGAGTCATTCCAGGCTCTGTATTAAAAAATCAAGGGTACTCTGCCCAAAGTTCAAAAAGAGCTAAACAGAAAACGCACACAGGAATTACCCACAAGAAAAAGCCTCCATTAACTTGCTAAATAATCCTTCCTTTGTATTTATATTTAATTTAAAGATGGCATGAAGTGAGTTTTAGCAAACCATCCCTGCACAGAGAGATGAAGCAATGCTCTAATTCTATCTTCTCCACCCTTTGAAGCAGCGTTTCGCTGGCCGTGTCTGCCATGCCTGAGGATGGCCTTTGGACCAAGTTCTGTGTTAAAAACAGATCAAAAGAAAATTGGCCGTGTCCTTCAAAAGGCAGCTGCTCTCCTCCCTCCCCTTTCTCACAGAGCTGCAACATGAAACAAGGCTTAGAGAGAGGAACATCTTCTCTAATTCAGTATAAATGTTTTGGCTCACAGTCTCTGCTCTTCAGATGGGAAGAGCAGGTTACTCAGTTCAAGAGATCTTTATGATTTCAGTCTCAGCTCTGAGCTAAGAGTGGGGAAAAATGAGGATTTCAGGAAAAAGTGGTAGTTTTGTATTAAGCAAAAATTAAAATATTGAGCCTCAGGCTAGCTGCTAATATACCAAAGGGATTTTATCTCAGGGTTTCATTATGAATGAAGAGAGGTACAAGATCACTTTAAAATCTTAGCTATGGCTGCAATAAATAAATAAATACATTTCTAGCCCTCACAGTGGTAGAACAATGTCATCAGATGTGAGCAGTGTGTATCTACCCCAAAAGCCTGAAAACAAGAAAAAAAGTAACAAGACAGCAACATTCTTGAACAGCATTGCTGTAATTCAGTGATTTCTCATCCAGACCTAATTAAGGCTTGCAAAAATGAGATCTATACTGACCCATACACCTCTTGCTGGCATTTCAGATTATATCCTTACACAAAACACAGAAACTGTGCTGAGATGTAGAGGGTAAGATTGGTCTGGAGGAAGCACAAACTGGTTGAAATCCAAAACCCAAATTCTTGAATCTTTACAAAAGTTTAGTTAATATATGTTTATATATTTTTCTCACAAAATATCATTTTCTGATTTTGGCTGGAGACAGTAAAGTACTTTGACAAAGACTATTTCCATGTTGTGTTTAGCTCAGCAGAAGCCAAGGCCTACAAGAAATCTCTAGGGAAGACAGCCTTTCCTCTCCTCCTTTCACTGGTTGGTTGTCAATCTTCTCCAGGGTTCCCTGATGATTCTGCATGGGCTTAGCGACATAAAACCCTTCACTGCACTTCAAAGTCTTATTTTAAAACAAATGTTCATGTTCAGAAATGCAAAAGCAGAAAGCTGAGGCTCTCCAAGCCTCCCAGGTTAGTCTAGACTCAGCTGGCTGGAGCTTTGCAGCCCTGGGAGCTGGACTTTGATGGGAACATCCTACTGGAGAGCCCTGATCTGCATTAGCATTTATTTCTGCACTGTGATTTGGTTGCTTCATTGCATCTTGCAATGGCCAGAACTGAGTGGGAGCTGTGAGGGGACAATTGGCAGGCAGATAGGGCTTCTAATAATCCGCTTTTCCTTTGGGAAAAGTAAGGAAAAATATCAGGTAGTCAAAAAAAGAAAAAAAATCGTAAAAATCGCTGTCAGAAGACCTGGAGAGACATTATCACCTGGAAAACAAGGATACGATCTGGAACTGATTTCCGTTCTCCCTAATATCCCTCAGCAGAACAAAACATCTGTGAGCTGGATTGCTGGAGACAGCTGGTTCTGGAGAAAGGCTGGAATTCACCCCACCAAGACATAACCTTCTCCAGTGGGAATAATACCACCACAGAACACACCAAACCAGAATGGTCCTTGCAACTGTTTGCAGCTCAGGAAATCAACGTGCTGCGCTGCTATTTGTAACCAATATAATTTTATCTCCACTCTGTGCCCACTTTCTGGTAATGCAGCATTGCTGACAGTGTGTGGAAATGGGGATTTATGGTCCTCTATGCTATGGCTAAGGAAGTTAACAGGGAAAAAGAAAACCAAAACCAAATTCTGTATTTTAATTTTTTGGGTTATGCTGCTGCACAAATGATACATGGAAAGAAAAAGAAAAAAAATTGGACTTTTCTAACAAGAAAAAAATGGAATCATGTTGACTGAAAAGTATACAATTAAATTCTGCAAGAAGCATATTTTCAGTGGAGGCAAGCCAGAGTTAGATTGCTGTGGGCAAAATTTACCAATAAGTAGATTTTTGTTTCAATTTCCAGAGAAAATTTTGGCGTTTTCAGTTACCTAATGAAAAATTTCAAAAAACAAAACATTGCTTAAGGAGCACAGGCTCTTTTCTACAAACACCCATGTTTAGCTGAGAGCTCCAGTTTCTGACCATAGCAACTGTCGACAAATAATTTTGACCAGCCTAGGGCACTTTGGCACCATGGGTATAAAAGAGGCACCACTGGCAGCTCTTATTCTCTTTGTGGCCTCTTTCTGTAGCCCAGACTCCAAAGGGAGAGCAGCCAGTGGGATGTGCACTTACACCTGACACGGCCATCCTTGGTGCAGCATTTGCTGAAGTACGGAACTCTGGTGTTTTCCCCCTGAATCCTCGTTGATCCCATAGCATAAGTGTTTACATTGACAGCCCATTCCTACCAGCCGAGGATCTGGCCTTTTTTCAGCCTCCTTGACTGATTTTTTGGCGTGTTCCTGCAGGCGGGCTGGGACCGTGCCAGGGCGGGGGTGAACGGAACAGCATTCCCGGGCTCTTAGTAGTGTTGACCATTGTCTTGATGTGAATGCATAAAAGCCTTCAAAGGCAGAAAGGTGACTCCCTGCCATGTGCAACGCTCCTTCGAGTCCTTTCAAGGCAGAGAAGAGCAGCACAGTCTGTCCCCGCAGCCAGGACACGCCGCTGTCTCCCGTGAACGGGCGGTGGAGATTATGGCGGTGAATAGTAACAGTAGCTGAGGTGCTATCTTCCCCTTTAAATTGAGCCATTCAATTTGTCATGAATGGCTGAGTATTCCTTGCTGGCATCTGGGACTTGGGTTTCAGCGCTGGGAATGGAGTGAATAGGATCAATGATGAAGCTGAAGTACAAAAAGCAGGAGCAGAAAAGGGCAAAGGACTAAAACCGATAGAGACAAGCAATTACAAGGTGTATTAATGTACACTGGGCTAGGCTGGAAAGAGGGAAGAACTTATTGTTATTCTGGGGGATTTTTTTTCCGTGGGAGATAAAGGGGTTGGGAAGTGAATATTTGTTATTCGGGCAAAGCCGTGGCTGCAAAGAATAAAGAGACCTTTTAGAAGATGGCAGCTGCCTCTGAGCCCAGAGCGCGGTACTTGATACCCCAATCTCCCCTCCTGGTGCTTTTGGGGCAGCTTTTGAGAACTGCAAGGAGGGCATTCAGAGGGAAGACAATGAGAAATGTCAAGAAAGAGAGAGGAAACCTGGAGTTTAAAAGACTATTGAGTGACAGGCGGGTTAGATCAAAGGCAGACGTTTACCAGGTATTTATAATTGCAATGCTAATCAGGTTAATCATAGAAAGCAGAGCCCAAGGGCGGATGCCTAGTCAGTCTTAAAGCACACACAAATATATATTTAATGCACACATATACATAAAAAACCCACATATATACATATATATATATAAAGTACTTCAAAGGGCATTCAATCAATCACTGTCACCAATTCTGGTTTTTGCTTGCATTTAAAGGAGAAGAAGCTCTCTGCAGGCAGAGCATCTGAATCCCTTTCACTGCCAGAGCCAGTGAGATGTTTTGGAGGGAACACACAAGCTGGGGCTCATGTATAAATCACTGGGGAAAAAAAACTGAGTCGGAATTTGTTTCTTTATAAAAGGGAAACAAATCCCCCAAAATCTGTGCCCAGCAAGACTGTCTTTGTTTCCGTGGCTTTTGACACAGAGAAAGGAGAATCCTTATTAAAGGATTTTTAAACACAATTTCTTATCTTGCTTATTTGGAGGACTGGGTTTTCCAGGACCTCAGTACCAGTTACACAACCAAATGAGCATCAACTTTTCTAAAGGCTGCAGTTTTGCAAACCTGGGCTCAACTTTGAGCATTTTGCTTACCAGCCCTTTTCAATCTTATCTGTCTCACAGACATGCTCTCTCTTGTTATCATTCTTCCACCCATTCCTTTCCTATGCCACACACAGATTTCAAAAAACAAAACAAAAACATTTCCTATGGGAGTCTCTCCACACTCATTTTAAGAAAAGGCAGTTTTTGTTCGCCCTCTGTGGTGTGCAGCAGTCCCAGCTGTGTATTGCAGCAAGTACAGCTACAACAAGACTTAACTGTGTCTAAAATAATTCCTAACACCACAGCTATGTCTGATTTTACCAGCAAAACCAGTCCAATGTCCTGCACTCCCAGATCTAGAAAAAGAAATGTTACGAATGACAAAATACCACCCACAAACTATTAACGAGAGAGCATAGCAACCCTGAGTAACTGTGTACACATCCAAATCTCCCCTCCCAAAGACTGCCAGTGACAGAACTTTTTGTCCATAAATCAATAACAGAAGCACTAAATCTTCCTACACGTCTGTGCTAATTCCTGAAATTATAGAGTCTCTGTTGGGAGTTTTAGGAACGTGTACTACACATAAAGGCAACTTTTGAAAATTATATTAATTATTTGGGAGGTATGATGCCTATAAGAAAAGGTGCTTCTGGTCATGGGCTATAAACTCCCTAGCCAGCCACCATCAGAAAGCAATTTTCTCCATAGATAGCCACTATATTCATACTTCAATAATGTGAATTTCTCTCCTTTTGTGCTAGGTCCTGTAGAGACCTAAATATCCACCTCGTGGGCAAAGGATGCTTACCCTGACAGTGAATTTGTTGCATCCCCACAGCCAAGAGCTGGGATGAGCTCTTGGGATTGGGGATCCTGGAAGGGCAGCCCAGCAAAGAGCAGGAGGAGGATTAAGGGTCAGGGCACAGCTCGAGGGGTGCTGATGCCCCCGGGGCTGCGTGGGCAGGAGCGCGTGCGCTGGCACAGATGTTTTTGGGCAGGTCTGAACAGCTTCTGCAGAAATGCTCATTGTGATGCTTCCTTTTGCAGGACTGGAAGGAAGGGGAGTGATGGGAGAAGGGCAGAGAAAGACACACACACCCGCACACAAACCAAAATTAATTTCTGGTGTTTACAGTGAAATCACAGCAAAGGGCTTGTGGGCTCCCTCATTACCTCGAGCCAAGGACAAGCGAAGGTATCAGCTCCCATCTATCATTGTCATGCACCATTTTTCACAGGGGGTTCATCAAGCACACAGATCAGATAATACAAATACCAAAACCTGAATATAAGGGTCTGTTTGAAAGTCTTTTCGAATTAATGCAGCCAAGATGTGTTTCTACATGCCTTTGCTAAGTGAACACTTATGACATCATTACATAGCAAATGAAACAGGAGTTTAAAAGGTTAAAAAGTGGCCAAAAATCATAATATGCCAGTTTCTATCTGGAGCAGGATTAGGTTGGCATTCAGAGGTTCAGGTCTGAGATAAAAGTTTGGGTCTGTCAGCATAAACATCCCATGAACAACTGAACCAATATTCAGCCCCAGCAGCAGAAAGATTTTAAGTTCATTTGGAGGCAGTCTGGCCCTGCAAGGGCTCTGCCATTTTGGACAGCATCCAAAAAGCAAGCAAAAAGAGGCCCCTGGATGATTTTTTTTAAAAAATAATTATTATTGTTTATTATTATTATTATTATTATTATTATCATTGTTTTTATTGTTTAAATCCCACCGTGGGTTCTAAACAAGTTCAAATCTGGGCAGACATGCTGAAACAAAACCACTCCTCATTTTGGGAGCAGGGAAGATATGAAACTCCAGGTTGGCCCCATCCCTGCTTCAGTGATATTTTCTAAAAATTAATTAAGAATTACAGCAACCTCTTACCCCCTCCCAGCAAACAAAAATACTGCTTGGATTATTTTGCAGTAGCTGAAAAGCTAAAGGCTTTTTTAGCAATTAACAACTTCAATTACAAGAACTCAACACTATTTTGCCATCACACCTAAGACTGCTGATCTGCTGGAGCACAGAGTCTTCCGTGGGCATCCTTATTCTCCTCCACTGTACCACCCTGAATAAAGGAGCCACTCCTGGGCTGCAGCTCCTGTTTCTGCCAGGGCATCAGAGTGTCCTTGAAAAATCAGTGTTTCCTGACCATTTGAATTTCCTTTCACATAATTGTCAAGACTTCTCTTTCCAAGTTATTTTTGACTTTTAGTCACTCTTCTGGTCATTTTGAAGTATTTGTGCTAATAAGAGACCGAGAGTGTGGTTTATTATCTCCCCTCTTTTATTTTACATCACTTTTGGAGGAAAAAAAAGGTTTTTCTGGCTGCAGAATGAATGAAAAAAAATTCTGGAGCAGAGTAGATGTTGCAATTTTATTTCCCATCTCAACCACAAGGTAGGACACATATATGCTCCTTCACCACCTTCCTGAGCATAATCTCTTGTGTTATTCTGCTTGAAGGTTGCCTAACTTCCACATTTTTTGTGTTAGCCACTGTTCAGTTGCAGGGAGGTGAAGGGTCACTGAAACCTCAAGCAATAATTGGTATCAATTCCTTTTTGTTCCTGTTTTTATATGGCACAGTTATAACCACTGGGCAGAGAACCAAAACTTCCTAATAAAGAGGACTGAAGGGCAAATTTTCTCTGTGCTCCAGTGCACAGGTCAGTCCTTCAAAGAGGTGGCACCTCACATGCCTGATGTGACAGGAACCCAGAGAGGGGAGGCAAGTCTGGGTGCTCCTCTTCTTCCCCCAGTTCCCTCTGCCTTGGAGATTAACATCACCATTGCCTTGTGGCACATTCTGAAATCACAGTAAAATCACTCCTGGTTACAGCCATCCCCTGCTCATCATCTCTCACTTCTGCTCATCCAGACAGGCAAAACTGCATGACTGATGGAACTTCAACTAGAATAACCGGGTTCCTAACTTTTTCAAGCTTCTAGTGCATTAGCTGCCTCCTCCTGGCTGAAAAGTGAGTGGCCGAAGAAATGCAGAATTCCTATTTCCCCCTCTGCGCTGTCATTGCCACATCCATGTGTTTGTTACTGCCTCAGTTGCTCTTCCCTTGTTGCACAGATGGAAATGAGGTGGCCTAATGGGTAGGATGCTAATCAGCCTTTCTATTCAGCTGTGGACTCTGTGAACTCTGCAGAGCCCTGCAGCTCAAAGGGCTGACTGCAGATCAGACAGACATCCCTGATCCAGCTTGCTCAGAGGTGCCTCTCTGTTCGTGGTATTTGTCCAAAAAACTCCACAGCTCCCAGTGAACCTCTCCCAGAATCTCAATTCCTGTGTCACCACACCCAAGAAAGGCAATTTAAAGCCAGTGCAGGTGTGGCAATGCCTGCCAAGCTCTTGACTGCAGTGCCAAGCATTGCCAGTGCCCATCTGGAAGAGAACTTTAAAATTCATGAGATCTTAACGTGACTGAACAGTCTCTTAAGGGCTTTTGACTAAACAGAAGACCCAGATAGCGAGGGAAGAGGAAATTCCTTAATTCTGAGGTATTTCAAATCTGGAAGAAACTTCTGGTCTGCTTTAAGGTCAAGAGTGTCCCATTTTTTAAGCCAAACAAATGCTCAACCCTGCGTGTTACAAAAAGGGGATATTTCACTCAGCCTTGGCTTATCTTGCTCTGCCTTCCTCATAACCATCATCAGCACCACCACAGCTGAATGTTGTTTCAGCAGGACCTGTGGGAGACCAGTGTAAGAGCTGGAGTGATCAGGAATAGAGGGAGTGGGCAAGAGAGGAAAAGAAAGAGGAGGAGGAGGGGGATAAACACATGGATAATGGGAATCTGGAGAGCAAGAAGTGGAAATGGAGGAGTGAGCTGTAGCTGTGAATGACTGGAAACCCAGCTGGATCACTGCCATCTGCTCGAGGGCCACCAAACCTTGGAGACTTCCATTCTCTGAGCCAGTGGCAAACACCAACTGCCTGATTTAATTAACTTTTCTGTCATTAGCATGCGTCAGCAAGGAACAAGGAACACACACTCTGCCGTGTGATAGGTTCCTGTTGTGCCCATGGCATGCACAAACATAAAGCTGTTGGCTCCCTGAGAGGTAGGACATGAAAGTCCCATCCTACCCCCAGGGTTTTGAAAAGTGGGAAAGAGAAAACCTATTTTTTATTTGCTCCTTGCTTTTTATTTATTTGCTTTTCGTTCTTTCCCAGGCACTTTCTTCCTTCTAGGTCAGCCAGTTTAAATTGGAGCCTGTAGCAAGAGATCCATTTCTCACCAAACAAACTTCTCTACAGGAAAGCTCATGTCTTTAAATATATTTTTGAGCAAATTTTCCCTCTCCTCCCCCTGTCTGAATTTGGTTGTTTTATTTGTCAGCTGATAATAGGAACAAAATTGTGCCTCTCCCCTACACGGGAAAGTCAGTAAAAGAGCTTCTCAGGAGGGGCTGGAGCAGCTTGGGAATATGTCTACCTTGGCAGGAAAGTTCCAATTCCTCCACTTTTTGAGACTTATTAAATTCCTGCTCTCTTCAGTAATAATAAAATAATATCAGTCTCCTGGGGAAGAATCCACTCCAGCAGACTGTACTATTTCAGTCATCCCGATTTTTCATTGGTGGGAGATATTAAAAAAATGGGATGATAAACTCTTCCCAAAAAAAGATAAAAATAAACCCATCCTAAAAATGGGCTTCATCCTTCTCCCCAGGCCTTGTATGGAGTTTCTGGAATGGATCATTAGTGTGTGGATGGGAAGCAGTGCTTGGTTAAGAGCACTGAGTGTCCTCAAGGCTCTCCAAGTACCAAAGGTAGAGATTTTAAGTGAATACAGCATTCCATGATTATAGAAGGTATGTATTGGATTTATACCTCCCATGCATCCTTCATGAGATCTTTTAAACAGCTTGTGGTTCCATTCCACATCTATTTTGCACACATTCCTGTAGGAAATCCAGGATCATGTCTCTGCTCTTCCCAGAGATCATGTCTCCCACTGCCCAGGTGAGTTTGGGAAGGAAACAGAAGGAGGGTGTTACACTCTGCACAGACCAAGGATGGTTTTGTGTCCAAAAGCCCACATTGTTCCCAACTGCACGAGCGAAAAATCTCAATTAGGTGGAAAAAATCCACAGGTTTTTCATCACAGAAGCCCCTAACATTTCGTAAAGGTCTCCACACTCCCAGTGTTGTGGAAGCATTTTATGGAATTGGCAATTATTGTTGCTGGGCAAGAAACTGATTCTCTTCATTCAGTGACAAACTATGGTGAGTTAATCTGCAGTAGAAACACAGAGCAACTATTTTGAGAGAAAAAAGAAAAGGCAGAAAAACAGTTCATAACAAATGAAATGTTACAGTCATCCTGACACGAAATACTACATTTTAGGAATAGCATTTCACAAAGACATTTCTAAGTCCAGGTGAAAGAACTGTGGTGCAATTTTCCCGGAAAATAAATTTTATTTAAATCTATTAGTAAAGTTTAGGTAAATATATCAGTAACTCCTTGTGTTTAAATAGGGAAAACATGCAGAAAGGGCCCCTTTTCATGAATTGAGGACTCAGGCTATGCACCTCCTGTTCAGCTGCAGGATCTTGTACAACCCCACTCCCACCAGGCACAAGGGACATTCAGGACATTACAAATGTGCCTTTGGAGCTACAGTAAATATGAACCTCAGCTGCAAAGCTGGAAGTATTGCCTCAGAAACCAAGAGGAGGACTAAGAATTTACAAACCAGACAATTTCCCCACTCCTAAATTCCAGTTTATGAATTCATGTGAATCAAAATTTGAATTCAACAGTACAAAGTTAAAAGAACTGAAGGATATTAAAGAGCACTACTTAATGTCAGTCTGGCCATTAAACTTCCTAAATACTGCATATTTGTGTATGAACAACTGGCATGTTTAAAAATAATGGAACATATGCTAAGAAGGAGTACAGCTGCCTTAGTAGGTGAAGTCAATATTATGAGTATATTAGAAATGAAAGACTGAAGCTAACGCTCTTAACAATAGTTTCAAATCCAGACAAAATCCTAAAATAATAAAGGAAGCACAGATCTCCACCATAAAGGCATTTATTATTTCCACATGGTGTTTGTGTGTGTTTGTACAGTATATGCAACCGAGCTCGCCCTCACCAATTGGAAATGTTTCACATTCCATAGGCACAATGATTGCTCACATAAGAGGCCTCAAGGTTTGTTTTCTGACACACTGGAGAATGCAGGAACCTTGAGAAATTCAGAGTGATCTGTTTAACAGTCCCAGCTTGGAGCTGGGTGACTGGAGCAGGATGTTTGTGCAAATGTCCCTGGGCCAAAGCCCACGGAGGGTCGTGGGGCCAGATCCCTAAAAAGGGTGTGGACATCTCTGTTCCCATCCCTGGCTACCAACACTTGCTGGAGGGCTCTTGGGAGCACTGGCACAAAGGAGAGCTTCAGCTGGCCAGGAAACAGGGCAACCAAAGTGTGAAAGCTTGATCCATGTTTTCCAAGAAGATTGCTTAAGCCAGACTTCTAATGCCTAATGAAAGAACTCACATCCAGGTTTTAACTGCTTTTAGACAATAATATCTCACTGGTTTTACTTCAGCTTGAGCTCCCTAAATCTCAATGATCCAGACAACATTACAAGGAAAAAGTATGGATCAACCCATACCATTACCATGGGATAATAATTGGTGAGCAGTGTTGCTTTTGGTGATGGAAGACCTAGTTTTTGTTTACAATTAGATGTCTTCACGATTGCTAAGGGATGTAGAGTAGAACTTGCTCTGCTTTAATGCTCACATGTATTGTAACATCTTGTAATCTTGGATCTGCCGTAGCTACATGGCCCCCCACCCCTGGATTTTCCCTGGAATAACAGCAATAATCTACAGTTTTGGGATCAGCTGCCACACGAGAAGGGCTCTGTAAGAGCAAGAAATATTTTTAAAGTAGATATTTAACCTCAGTCTCAGAACCAGCAAAGAGCTGTGTGTTGGCATCTCTTCAGACCATGAAGACAGAATGCACCAGCTTGATGCTCTTTTAACTTCTGGGGCCAAATAAAACATTTTTTTTGGCTATTAAATTTAGCCTAAACAATTGCTAAACTCTTAACCAGTCTAACTATTTTCTGATACAGCATTTTATATGAGAGTGTGCAGAGCTGTGAATGCAAAGTAACCAAACACCTTTTTGAATGCATAAACAAGCAAAACAGCTTTGGAAGATTCTCCTGTAACCCTTTTCTCCACCTGCCTCTGGATACTTTTTCCTTTATTACTTGAACATCCCTCTAGGGCAGAACTTTGCAAATGCCAGTTACTCTTGAGGAAGGAAGGTTTTAATGGATCAGGAAATGAACCATTTAACTCCAAGGTCTAACACATCATTTCTTTCAAACATTTAGCCTATTATTTTAATGGTTTGGTTGGTCTTTTTCAAAACCTAATCTTTCTAATTATTTTTATTTCTGGTATTTTTTTTTCTCCTACCAGTCACAGTACTCCCTTTTAAACACTTACTTAAATTTAAAACTAAGCAGTATGGTATTTTAGATTTTTGTCTGGTTTCAAAGATTGTTTTAACCTTTTTGCCACTGCTCTTGCTCTGCACCTGCTGATCTACAAACATATCACAACACTGGAACCAGTGGAAACTTAGGACATGTGACTGATATGTTTAAAGTGCCATAGCAGACAATAACCCCTTTTATAGTGGGATTTATCCAAATACTGTCTTGCAAAAATAAAATAAAATAAAATAAAATAAATTAAAATAAAATATTTCCAGTAACACAGCCGTAAGGTATGTGCTTTGAAATCACAAGCAAAGGCATCACTCCAGGGCTACTGACTGTGGTCACATGAATCTCTCAGAGCAGTCAGGGAGCAATAATGTACAGCTTCCATCAAAGTCTCTGTCACCACCTTTCTATGTGACCCTGGAAAACTGTTGATATTCCATTCTTTCCCAAAAGGAATCAAGTGGAAAAATAATAGAAAATTAGACCTTTGATGGCTATTCAGATGCTACCTCTGTCTCAGCAATCTGCCAACTGGAAGATGCTACAGAAGATTAAAACATTTTCCCAAAGGAAATCTTTCCATCATAACAGAGGGATGGTTTCACTTCCTGTTGAAAACCTGTTTATTGTGTAGCCACGCTGGATTTTGGAGGTAAAGAAACCTGAATTTCATTTACATTAATCAGCACAACTGTGGCATCTGAAGGGCATGGTCAGACTGGTGGTCTGACCTCAAGGGTGCAGACCTAGAACGTGATCTGTACTTTTGTCATTCAGAACTTATGACCACATTCCTTTAAGATCTTCCTACACTGACCCTGTTGCTTAAAATGACTAACTGCAGCTTTAAGCAGCCAAGTCAGCCCAGTAGAGAGTTCTCAATTCTGACACTTTTATCTCCAAGGGTGTCTTAATCCAAAACCAGTCCCTGAAATCGAGAGACGTGCCTTCACTAGAAGCAGCAAGCTTTTCCCAATGTTTGTTCAAGGGTTTAACCTAGTCTTACTGAGACCTCCAGGAATTTGCCCATGGATTTCACAGAATCACAGAATGGTTAGTGTTAGAAGGGATCTCTGGAGACCATCAAGTCCAACCTCCCTGCCAACTCAGGGTCACCTAAAGCAGGTGACACTGGAATGATTTTCGATATTATCTCCACTTGAAAAGGGTCAAGCCAAATATTTGAGGGATGGCACAAGATGGGATGCAATTTAGATACCAGCTGTCCAGGGATGTGCCTGGAAACTGCTTGCATGCTCCACAGAGCAAAATCTAGCCTAGAATTTTCCCACTTTGCATTAGGAGCTGATAGGAATCTTTCCTGTCACTGCAGGTGCCCATGCAATAGATCTCTGACCATCACAAATGGGTGCTAGGGATGAAGTTTGAGAGTGTCAGGGGCTTGCTTTAAAATGTTTTTTAAAAATGGAATTGTAAATCAAGTTCTGTTTCCCTAAGATATATACATGAAAAATGCTGGTGGATATTAACACTGTACTGCCAGGGCAGTAGCAGCTTGTAAAAAATAAAACTGAACAGATTTCCTTGGAAAAAGGTCCCCTTTCTTGAACAAACTCCTCTTGGCACACAGGCATACCCTGAGACTGAGCAAACAGAGAAGGAAATTCCCTTTGGCATTGGCCAAGATTTTGAGGAAAAAAAGAATTCTGACACTCAAGGAGAGAAAGTGTACACTTGGGTAAGTACAAGTACAGTGGTGTGTAAGAGTTGTCCTCAGAGGCAAAAATTATATCATAGTCTTCCACCCTTGCAATGAACTACAGCAGATTCCTGCTTCAAGAGTTATTTAGCAGAAGGTGCCACTCGAGATAATTTGTGCACTGGGTAAGGAATTACAAAGAGAGAGCAAAGCAGGTGTGAAGAGGCCTAAGAGCAGCCCTGGCTGGTTTGGCAGGCCCATCTCTGGGAATAGGTGCTTGCACTGCTGGATAAAGGAGCAGGGCTTGGGAGGATTGCTACAGTGTGTTGTGAGGTACAAATACGTGTGAGGTTTTACCAGACTGACTTGAACATCCTGGGTGATGGGTTGTGGTGTGCACATGTATGACTGTGGGAGTAGGTGCATCTGAAGGGACAAGGACTGGTGAGGCTGTAAAATACAAGTATTGGGGTGCTGAGTTAATGCTGGATGATCAGATTTTATTACCAAGAGCTGGAGTGCTTGGACATTGCTGCCTGTAAAGGGGTGTTTGTCTAAGACAGCAAGCCATGTTTCCCAAATTCTGCATTTTTGGCACGGTAGGTGCATTATTCTCTCCTGTACCAATGGTACGAAGTTCAGAAGAAAGTTAAGATTCACACCTACCCCAGTTGTATAGCAGATGTACACTCTACCTCTATTCTTTCCCACTCAAGACTTGATTCTGTTGGTGTGAAATACAGTGCAGTGCTGGGGGGCAAACAAAGGCCAAAACAGCCTGCATTTCAAAAGGAAGAGACGTTTTGGCTGCCATCTGACACAAGGACTTGCAGCTCACAGCAGCTGGCTGCTCAGACACGAGGATCAGCGCTGGCAGCGCTGCTCAGCAGCTTTGCTGCACTTGGTAGGGCTGCAGTGCTCAAATGATCACCCAGTTAGTGTCCCAGTGACAATGTGGCACCAGCCTCAAATCCCACAGCCCGTGGCCAGAAGCCTCGGGCAGAGGACAATGAATGTGCCTGCTCAGTTGCAGCACAAAAGAAATATGAATTATTTCTGACCTTTTCTCTCCCGTACTCCTGACCCGTGAACAGACAGACAACTTCTGCTGATAATAGTTTATTTTTCACTGAGCAAAGGCTCTGCTTCCCGGGCAGCTCGGTGCTATCAGTGCTTGGTAGAAATTAAAAACACAAAACAGTCCCTGCCACAGGATGCTGCTCCTGTGGCAATCTGGAAATGGTTACTTGACACTTTAAGACTCATCCCCATCATGCAAGGCATTTTTTCTCTCTGAAAGGTGACTCCCTCTGGACAACACGTGAAGAACTGAGGAGTCAAAGCACTAGGCAAGCTTTGGCACTCTCTGTGGGTTTTCTATCAGTGAATAACAGCAGAATCATGCATCTACAGATGAAGGAACCTAACAGAGAGCCTGGGTGGACACACACCACCAGGGACTTGCAGAGCTCATGAGCTACCTGATTCATTGCTAATGGTGGAGAAGTAGAACAGGGGAGGTGTTGCTTTCCCTTTTTCCTTACTTGCATTTTAATGTTAGATGGGAAAGGATGACCAAGTACTTTTTTTAAACAAGAACTGTTAACAATGCTGAAATAATGGTCTGGGCCAGAGCTGAGACACACAGAGAACTACAGAAACTCTTTGCCATCTTTACTGCACCCATGAAGCACAACTCCAGCTTGCCAAAACCCTTATTAAAATTCCTTTCTTTGCAATATTCCCAAAATATCAGCATATTCATACTTATTTTAAGCGAGCACAGTAACCCGATTCCAGCAGTAAAACTGCAGAGTTTGTGAGTGTGGGTCAGAGTTAAGTTTGTTCTCACACAGAAGCAGATTCTCACATGAAACTGTGGAGCACAAAGAAGGCAGAAAACGCAAAACAGCTGAAGTTATTATGGAGGGTCAAGTCAGTGCTCTGGATTTTGGGAGGTCTCCTCATCAGCGAGGGCTACACAGCCTGAACCAAGCCATGGATGATTTTATGATCATAATGGTAAAGTAGCTGAGACCTCAGCCAGTTTAAAGCTTCCTTCCCTCAAGCTTTACATTCATAAAATTTTAAGGACTGAAACACTGAACTGGAACCCATCGTGGCTGCTTTACAAGCATGACATCAAAAAGGCTTGGCAGAGCCAGGGTCCACTCACTCCCAGTGCCCTGTGGAGCTGCTGAGCTCCAGAGGGTTCCTGGGCTCCTCGGCTGGACCACACAGCTCTCACTGCCCGCTCTGGCTGCCAGCCTCCAAAGGGCTCCCCTGTCTTGCTGGCATAAGAAGGGCACCATTCCCTTCTTAAAATCCAGGATAACAACTTCCAGCAGGGAAATTCTCACCCAAACAGCTGCACTGAGGCCTTCATTCCCAGGTTACTGTTTTGATAGAATTATGGCAGAGCTCATTTCACGTAAACGGGGTCTCACTCTTTCCACAGCAGCAGCAGCAGCAGCAGCAGCACTTGAAATTCGGTCCAAGGTGGTTAAAAGTGATAACATCTTTGTGGTTTGGGGTGGAAAACAGTCAGTTACTGTGTGTTTATGCACATCTATTTCTGTGTGAGTGCTGAAGTTCCCACTGAATTTCCTGAACAAAAGGCATGCCAAAGACTCAGGAATCACTACTTTTCTTTCATGTAAGAAAACTCCTGTAAGTTGAAAAGCGTAGATGAGATTTTGGAGGCAAAAAAAAATCCAGATTTTTTTCCCCTCTTACAGTTAATCAGCTTGAGAGGGAAATCTTAGTGCTTTGAAAAAACAAGCAGGGAGAAAGGTGAGTTTGGACTGAAGAGTTTGTGGATGTAACTGTGGACACATGCCTCCATCCTAGATTTTCTGAGGGAGATGAATGTGCAATGCTGACTGCCAGCCTCCTGTGTTAATTTGATTAAGCAGAGTGCTCACAAAGTGCTAAATGGAGCCTATTATTCAGTTCATTCAGCTCACACCTGGTTCTTAGTGAGATGTTACACTGCTTTAACACAATGAACCATGGTTTTATTGCTCTCCCTTATTTCCTCCTCCCTCCAGCTTGAAAAGCTACACTTCAATCAGTGGCTGATGTCAGGGTAGAAGTAATAACCTTCATTTAGGGCAGCAAAGAGGGACATCTGGACAGGCCAGGGAAAGAGACAGGGACTAAACCCACCAGGATGTGCGGATTACATCGCTATCATAAGAGGGCTTGGTTGCAGGACAGCTTTTTAGAGTGGAAACATCCAAAATGCTCCTGTCCTCCGCTTGGAGTTTTTCCTCTGAAAGGCACAGAAAGGCCAAGAGAACTGGGACTGACAGCAAAGCAGGGGTGGGTAGTGTGTTTATAAGTGCAGAAAAGAAACAAATCTAAAGTGTGTTGTAGATGTTCAGGCCAATCCTTAAGGAAGGTGAAGGGGAAAGAAGAAAATCCAGTGTCAAATACAAGGAGTGTGGCTTCAGGGTAAGGTGGCACCAGGTCCTGTGGTCAGTTCTGCCTTCAGGACAAACCAGTGAAGCTTTTGGTGCTCCTCTTTCCCTCCCACCAACACACTGATAACAGCAACCCTTTTAAAATTATTTTTTCCTTCCTATTATTTGTCTGCCTTCAAGTCTGCCAGGTTTTTAGAGGACAAAGACCATTTGTATGTTACCCATTACTACCTGGCACTTTTAGGGCCAGCTGTAAAGGAATTAATAATTGGCAGAGGAAGGGTACATCCTCCTTGTACTGATGTCCCACAGAGAGCCCCAGCACATTCTCATCTCTGTGTTTGTCAGCAATGAGGATAGAGACTATTCCTGCTAAAAAACTGCCTTTCTTTTGCACTGTCTAAAAAACCTATAAATCCCCAAAGAATTCATGACATTGATATGAGCAGGCACTTAAACCTTCCTTGACCTGGGAAGTTGGTTCCATGTCAGGAACAAGTGTGAGTTTTACTTGGGGCTCTGTTCAGCTTTCTGTGGTGGAGGCTTAATGCCAAAAACCTTTTCACATGGAAGGTGCTATAATTCCAGCCACTGGACAAACCCATCACTTTTATTTGCTAAATTGCTTCTGAAGGGAAATTCCATTTTCATGGAGAAACTTAAGCATTTCCACAGCAAAGATGACATTTCCTGGCAAAAATATATTTTTCCCTGACCATGCTTGCTGTTCATCTAAAAGCAGAAAGATGAATTGATTTCTTTATGAGAACTAGAAAAGAAATAAAGAGGATAGAGGCTTGCTTTTGTTTTTAGCTATTTGAAATGAAAATTAAAATTATTGTGCACAGTTCTAGATTACAAAGCAACTTTTTATGATCAAGAAAATATTCAGATTTGGTTGCTACAAATTTTTCACCCACAAAAACCCGAGCATTCCCTTGGTTAAATACCTATGCCTTTAGGCACTTTTGGATCCCTTCTCCAGCGTGTCAGAAATCAATCATCTGGTTATCCCCTAATTTATTAAACCCCATGTCTCGGATTCTGAAAATATTTGGGAGCTGCCGTCATGCGTTCCGCGGCGGCGGAGCGATTCGCGCCAGCGCGTTTTGCCCGACTCAGCCGCGGCATCTTGGCATCCCGAATCCCGTTTAATTAATGTCCAATGTAGCGTGCCCGGAGCCGGCGGCTTATCTCGCGTGACCTTGGGTGACAGACACAATCTGGGATCACGCTAATGTGTGCCTTTTGTCACTGCGTGCCGGGGCGGCCAAAAAGTCAGGGCTGCGACGGCCGAATGATTAGCGCAGATCCACGGGGATAAAGATGGGAGGGGAGATATGTCTGCCATGAACATGTCTCGGTGATCCACACACGGGCTCATGCCAGATGCAAGGCAACAACTTTTCATTCTGCAGAGTACCTTGCGCTGCTTTTCAGCAGGAGAATTAGCTGTCACAAAGAGGGGATGTAGGCCGGGGCGAAAAGGTCGGGAGACAGGAATAGCAGAGGATTTTGAGGAGATGAGGGGTTTGCTCACCAGTTTAGAGCTGACAGAAGTGGGTACACCTTTTATTTCCTTTATCTCAGCAAGGCAGGCAGGGCCCTGGGAGGAGATCAGGTATTGTAGAGAGCTAATACCTGGTTTTGGAGCTATTCTGAACGCCTCCCTGCCGATATTTCTGGTCAAAATTCACTGAGGCACAGAGTCAAACTGATGGAGAAAAGGCTCCGAAGACAGGAAAGGCTCATAAAGCCAAGAAGTAATAAGAGAAGCAAGAGAGGACCTTTGGGATCTGCTCCTGATTGCTCACGTGCGTACGCAGGGAATTGCAAGGAGTTCATAAAAACAGATCAACTTGTTGTTCAGAAATTCTAATAAAGAAAACCTAGAGGCATTAGAAAATCATTCCAGTTGGATGGACACGGAGAAATTATAGGGGAATCATCTTCCCAAAGGATAGGGAGAATTTGCTAAAAAATCATTTTTCCTGGTCCAAATACATAACCCAAATTGGACACAAACACAGAAGACCAGAAATGGAAAGCTGAGGTTGAGGGTCACCAATCATCTTTGCACAGATGAAGATATAAAGTTTCATTGTATTTTCCCTGTGTGAGTACAGCCCACTGAAGATGGAGAAGCCTTTCTGCAGCTCAAGAAATACTAATAGGCATTTCCAGTAATGACTATTAGAAACTGAGAAATAGTAAAAAATGTTCTCTTAAATGTGTTCACAGCTTATTCTTTTCACCTCTAAACATCTTGTAAAGCCATTGCTGGTGTTCCTCTGGCAATTGGAAGAGAAGTCAATGGGAAAAATAGTGCAATATCTCACTTCACATAGTTGCCAGGGATTGCTGACACCCTAATTTCTCTGGATTGCAGAATTTTTCTCCCTTAGCTTTTTAAGTGGGATCATGCTGGAAGCATTCCATGGCTGGTGTGGAGGACCTTGCTGAAGGCTCTGATCCAGGTTCCTACCTGCTGCTAATATCCAAACAAATAATAACAAAACAAACAACCCATTGCTCAAACATAAGTCTGAAATTGGTTTGCCTAAATTTTTCTTTATGCAAATTATTTTCAAGTTCCTTTTTTTCTTCCATCCCCTTCATGTTGTCATATTCTGGGTTAATACCTCATTGCTGCCAGTTGCTGCAACCTTTATTACATGAGAAAGTGTTGCATGATCACTTTTTAATAGATATAAGTTAATATAAGTGGGTTACAAAACCTTAGAAGAATTTCCAGCAGGAGATGAAATTCACTCTATTTCAAAACATTTCATGTTAATGAAATTTTAGTCCACAGTATGAATTGCAGGGGATTCTGACAATGTTAAAATATCTTAATTTTCATGCTGTGGCATGGAGGAGCTTTGGTTAATCTGGAAAAAACCTTAAACCTTATTTAATGTAAATCTAGATACATATGTATGTATGAAAAGACATAGTGTAGGCAGCTCTTTGAGTTCCCTAAGTGTGCCCCTTTCATAAACAGGAAGAAAACCAGAAAATGAAAGTAATTTTTTAAATCATAGTGCAATGCCCCTCATTTATTGACCCTTTATAACAAGAGAGCTTGAAATCCACAGCTGAAGCCAAGCCCAAATCACTGTGTACGCTCAAATAAGCAAACTTTCCAAAATCTCACAAATAACCCTGCCCAGGAATTGTCAAACCTGACAATTCTGTGCCCAGCGTTCTGACAGTGCCAGCAAGCCTGGCTCTGAGGAAGCACCAACCTTCCCTTGTTGCTGAGATGTCATATTAAAAAAACTGGCTGAAAATGAGTCTTTATCATGCCCTCACTCCTCCTTTTCAGATTAGGGCAAAGAAAAGTTTTTAAAAACTACACGCAGGAGGTTTTCTTCTTGTTGTTTTTCTTCATTCTGGTACAATTTACACAAACTTGATTTTCCACTTTCTCACCAGAGCCCCATTGTCTGACCCAAGTCTGCAGTCTGAAATCGCACTCAGGACAAGATTGACTCAAGAGCCTTAATAATATTATAGCTCAGTTCTGTTGGAAAATCCCAGTGCACAGTTGTTTTCCATTTTCCCTGCTTATCAGTTGAGCCCCAAACACTCACATTAAGTGGGATATTAACTCAGTTCCCATCTGGCCACAGGTGTCTGCATCACCTCTCCAGACTTACACGTCTCCTATCTTATCACTGCATCCTTTTGATCAAGCAGCATCTTTGAGCAGCTCTGTTCTCCCTTTTACAATCACTATAACCTGACTAATTCCCCCTTCTTGGTCTCAATACAGGAGCTGGGAGATGCACTCAGGCAGGTGATTTGAGAAAACTGGATGACAGGCTCAGAAATCCTTTTTTGTTGATTTTTTTTTTTTTTTGGCCATGTTTCTCACAAACAACTGGTGTAAAGTAACAGCTGGGAAGGTAAACTCAACACCTCCTAATCTGCTCCTTCCAGGATGTGTTAGAAAAAGCAAGATTTCACATCCAGCAACAGCTGCAGTGTAAGAAAGGCCACTGCTCGAGGAAGAAAATCTGTCAGCCTACTTAGGTGTCACATTGAGGAAGGTACTTAAGTCACTCCTGCTCCTCACTAACAGAAATAACTCCACTGACTTCAGTGGGACAGCTCAAGTGCTCCGAGCAAGGCTCACACATCGTTCTGAACTGGGGCCACATCCAGCACTCTTATCTGTGTGCTCACATGGAGCTGCTCTGCAGGACAGCTGGAACCATTGCCCATGGCTGGAGTCTCAGGCTGAGCAAAAAAATGCTTCATTTTCAGTGCTAAAAAGAAGCACTTGGCCTTCAAGTTACTCGTGGCGAAACGATAAACAAGCAAAGGTCAGATTTCAGACTGCCAAACTATTATCAGGCCCCTCTCCCCAGCAACTCTTCAGGAAAATGCATAATTGCAGAACTAATGAGTCATCTGTACACTGCACAATTAGCACAAATGCCCATGTAATCATGTTAATTGCACAGAACAAAGCGTGGATGGGAGTACCCGCAGCACCGCGGCCCAGAAATCGGGGCCAATCAGTTACAGATGAGCACACACAGAAACACTCACACGGCTTTCAGATGGGAGGCTCGCGGAAAAGTGTGTGCAAACCCCTCAGCCACACCCTTACCTACCCTGGATGTGGCCAGAAAAAACAGGGAGGGCGACATAAAATGTGCAGGAGTGAAGAATGGAAGATGAAGATGTGATGGAGAGGAGTCCAGGAAGGAATGGGAAAGGCACAGTGAAAGAAAGATAAGAAATACACACACGTATGTGTGAAAATACACAGCAACAGCAAAGAACTTTGTGAATGTGGCAGGCTGGGCTCCCTCAGTTTGCCTATTTCTCCTCCCAAAAGAAGGGGGAACAAAGAAACATGAGAGAGAAAACAAAGAACAGAAAACTACAAACAATAGAGAGTGGAGGTAGAGTGCAGGAGAGGGAGAAGAGCAGATAAAGCAGGAGGACTGGAGGAGAGGGCACTCTAAGCTTTGATGGCAAATTATTTCATTTAATATATTTAAGCTCCTTTATTGCTGTATGACTTTGGCAGACGTCCTAAATCTCTGCAAGTGTGAGAAAAAGACACATGGCAGCTATTTGGAACTCCCGGGGATTTCACTGTTGCTGGCTACTTAGTGAGTTTTGTAATTAAAGGTAATTTAGAAGAGGTAGAAAGAGAACCTACTGTTCACCCAAAGCCACAGCCCTCCCGGAGCAAACCTCCTACTCCACAGGAAAACTGATCTTTAATTATTACTGGAGCCAGAGATTCAAAGACCAGGAGGGAGCTCTCAAGATTTTTAAGTTTGCTTTCACAATCCAAGCCACGGAGTTCACCTGGACACTCACGTGGCTTCCATGCACTGCAGGCAAGCTAAAGGAGATGTTTTAAAGAGATGTTGAAACCCTGATTTGGAGAATTCACGTGATGGTAACTTGGCAGCAAGTTAGAACAGCGGCAGGACATGCACAAAACCCTCAGCCTCTTCCCTGGGACACGAGGCAGACTCCTTGGCAGGGAATCCCTTCTACCCCAAGGTGCTCAGAGAACAACATTTGTACACCGAAACTACGGGGTTTTAGGTCAGGGAGCTGTTTCCAGGCACAGCTAAAAAACCTTCTCCAGCTGCAATCCTGGCGAGTTAGACCGACCTTCCTTTAACCTCAGCCACAATGTTGGTTCATTTGCTGTATGGGAAAGAAATCAACCCAAGCTCCCTGGATTCAGCAGATTTGTTTCAATATTTTTTATACCGTTCCACAGTTATGTGCCATTGGGCTGCTAATACGGCCCACACTGGGAGCCAATGTGAATAAAGGATTTAATTACAGTTGAGATGTCCCTGGTATAGCTTTCTGTTGTCCTGTAAATCCTCCTTCTTCACTTATCTCCAGCACAAAGAGGCATCTTTTCCCCGGTGAGGGGGGAGGCAGGGGGATGTGGAGTGCACAGTGCAAGGATCCCTTTGTTGGCCGGGCTTTGTGTGGGAACTCGCTCTCAGTGAATGACAGCCAGGCCTGAAAATTAGCTTTAGCTTTTGAGAGCTCAGCTTTCCTTCTAAATTACTGCGCTGCTGTAACCCCAGAAGCCAGGTATTTCCCTTGACAGGGAGTGGGGCAGTCCTTTGGGGCAATCCTTTGGGGCTCTGAGCCCCAGGCAGGACTCACAGGTAACTCACTGATATTTTACAGAAATATGCTCTGAAAGAACACCACGACCATCAGGCAATTTTAGCCTTGCTCTCCACCACAGACACTATCAACGCTCTTGCCTCCGTTGGCGCTGCAGTGTCAGGATTTATTATTTCCCTGAAATTTATTTCCCTGCTAGATCCAGCTACTGTAAAGCTCTGGAGGTCTGTGTAAGACAGATGATAATGCTTTCATCAAACCTCGGCCAAAGGGAAAGCCTCTAGGGCAGAATCATGAATGCAATAAAGACGTTTTCGTGACTTCAGTATTTACATAACGTTATATCCAGTGTCATGCCCCAAGTTCCCAGTCAGGAGTGAAGCCATCTGCACAAGGACACTCTGAGACACAAAGTCATTCCCCCAAACACATCACGGGCTACACTGACAGGGCAGGAGGTTGAAGGCAGGAAGTTTAATTATGCTGCTCCAGAGGGGAAATCGAGGCACCAAGTCATGCAAGGGAGCCGTGGTGCAGCTGATAACTGAATCAGACATGGTAATTCTTCTTTTTGCCTCAAATTCAGGCTCAGGGGCCACACACACTCCAAAAATAGGGAGTAAGTCTGTTATTCTCACACCTATTTCTGGTCATGTGATGGTTCCAGCTGGGGTAGAGTTAGACACTGCTCTTCCATGGTTTGAAACCAATTTCTAAAGGAAAAAAAATAATATTAACGGTACAAAACACTTGACTGTAAAAGACATCATCTTTGCTTTTGATTTTATTAGTGCTTCCAAAGACCTGCTTGCCATTGGGATGAATCCTAAGAGAAGTGCCCCAGGACTGCTGTGACTGAAAACACTTAGGCATTAGATGAGCTTGGCAAGGAAGAGGTTTTCCAGCTTCTTGTGAGCAAGCCTGGCTGTGTTAAAATCAAGCAGATTAGACATAAGGAAGGAATTCCTTACTGTGAGGGTGCTGGGACCCCTGATGTGGCCCCAGTGGAAGAAGGGGTGTGCAGAGGAAAAGAAGGAGTGCCTGACAATGCTCTGCTCAAGGAGGGCTGAGATGCAGTGAGAAAATGTTCAAGCAGGTCCTGGTCAGCAGCCCGGACATTCATTGTGCAGCTTGGGGAATTTCTAGCATTCGTTTCCACCTCTCAAACACAAAAGTACCCCGCTACCAAACTTCACTTCCAGAAGGCCCTGCAGGTTTACAGGCTCTCTGCTTTGCTGCTAATGATTTCCTCATGCCTTTCAACTCCTGGGCAATGCTTGGCTTTTGATGGAGAAAAGAAATTAGCTCTCCCCATTTTCAAAATGAAAAGTGTATCTCACAACAAAAGCAGTTTTATTTATTGATACATTTTAAAATGCTGGAAGTAAGACTGAAAGAAAAGACTTAATCAGGAGAGAATGTTGTGTTTGCCTTACAGCAATTTTTAGCAGTTTAATTGTAATAAGAAAACCTTCCTGTGCTTTGTAAAAACCTCAAAATGCATTCCTGTTTTCCACTATTTTCAGCTCAGGTGATTTTTCTGAGCTTGTTGTTATTTTTCAGTGTGTGAATCCCCAAAGGATCTGCCTTGCAAATACTAGTTCAATCTGCCCTTGAATTCAAGAAAACTTTTTGCATTTACAGCATCCTTTGGCAAGGAGCTCCCCAGACTGCTGCTCCCTCCAGCACGCCTGATTTCCAAGCTGAGGAGCACGAGTTTACTCAGCCCTTCCTTCCATGGAAACAGCCCCAAAACATTCATCACACTTGCTGCCTTTCTCCAATCCCGTTTGCTCTGCTGTGCTCTGGTTGAGCAGAGTGTCCTGGACCCCAGTGCTGGATTTCAGTGGAGCTGAACCGATGTTTTCTGGTCTGTGCTCCATTCCCTTTGTTAGCTTTGCTTTTCCCAGTGCAGCCAAGCACTGATGTGCTGATGGCAGTGGCTGTGGCAGCCCCAAGGGCTTGTTCCAGAGCAGCACATTTCATGTGTACAACAAAACTGGGGCTGTATCTCTCCATGTGTGCCACTGTATATTTATCTACACCGAATTTCATCTGCTGGTTTGCTGCCCAGCCACAGGCTGCTGTAAGAACCTTCTCTGCTTCTACACAGCCCTTCCTCTTCCTTACCAGCTTTATAACATCACCAGAGTTCACCATCTCCAGCACAGACCCCTGCAGGACCTCACTGCAGACCTCCTTTATGGTGTTACACCCATTTACACCATTCTGTCCTTTCTTCTTTTTCAGCCAATTTTAGACCCATGGCAGCAGCATCCCTTTACTGCTTTGTTTCTCTGAAAAACTACATATGAGGAGCATTAGTAAAATCAGTCTGGGAATTCATGTGGAGTGTATTATTTGGACCACTCATACCTACATTAAGCTTTCCAAAAGATGTCTTAAAAGAGCTCTAACTTCAAATGGAAACATTTTGCCAAATTAAAAAACATTCAGATGCTTTTGCAAAGCCAGAGCTGAGTGTTTCTCTGGACAATTTAGTCAAACACCTCTGTCCTGCCTTATTGCAATTATCCAAGAACAGATATTAACTAATTACTTTCTGTTTATAGTTGCATTACTCAACATTTAGCCTCACATTTTATGAGAACACCATTCCCTACAGCATCTTCTGCTAAAAACAAGCTCCTCCTGCATAAAAGGGAGCAACACTGGAGGAACTTGGTGGTTGTCAGTCACATCAGCCTTCCTTCCCAGGATGTTTGGTAATCTGGCTTATTGGATAACTATCACAAAGGTGACAAGATCTATAACATTATTTCCCCTTGGTGGTGCATGGCTGATAAATTTACAGGTTCAGGTTTCATCTAGGAAGGAGGTTGAACTGCCAGACTTTTATTAGGAATGTGACATAAAATACCTTCACATGTGAGAATTTCTGGAAGCTCTGTCAGGAAAGAAGAAACTTTACTGGGCCTTTCCTGTCTTCCTGTGAAACACATTTTACGAAGTTCTCAAATAACTGTTGCTTGTTTCTCCTGCCATGCTAACGAGCAGATGTTCTCAGTTTAATGATACACTCTCTGACTGCACCAAATTACTTAAGTGAGGCACAGTGGCTGGGTTTGGCTTTCTGCCTGCAAGGTGCAGTCAGCTCACAGTGAAGGGCAGGCAGTGCTGGTTTTACCTTCCACTCCTGTTTGCAGACTGCTCCTAATTTGTTGGAACTCTTGAGGCAGCACGGTGAACCTGCACAATTACCTGGTGTCCTGGCCATGACCCTGCCTCTGACGTTACTGCTTTGAGAAGTCTTGTCTGGTTTCTGATGCAGCAGCTCCTTGTGCCAGGCAGTCCTGCAGGCTGGCAAAAACCACAGCAGGACCAGCCAGAAGCTGGGGGTACGTAAACAACCTGCATGGTTAAATACATACAGAGATTTCACATGTCCTTCACTGTGGCCAGGAGGAGAATTTGAAACTGCACAGCACTGAAAACACGAAAATTTTGTCAATAAGGCCAGAGAGGGAAATATCAATAATTTCCACACACTAAGGACAGGTAGAGAGAGGGAATGCTGGAGGCCAAATGAATTAAAATATGAAAAACCCCCAAAGAAATACTAAGGATGGAAGTACATCTCTCCATTTGGGAGCTGCCACCTCTACTTGATTTGCCATTTGTCATATGGCAAATCAAATATGTAGAGAAGAGGGAAGGCTCAATATCTTTCTTCCACATGAGCTGAAGCTCAGCCAGATGAGTGGAAAAACAACCCCGTGGCTGCTGTTACAGCCACAACAGCACATTGCTCAAGACAGGTACATTATTCACTAAAGCTGTAGTGGGTCCAAGGATATGAATTTGTCACAGTGGAATTTGGCCTATGCAACACCCAAAAGTGCCAGTGGAAATACCTTGGAAAGGAAGATCAGGAATAATTAAGTGAGCTCCTCATCCTTTGTGTCCTGGTGGCTACTTGTGCCACAGCCAAAAATTATTTTTTTTAACTTGAAATTAGTTTCTCTCTTCTTTTCTCCCTATACTTTATTTCCCTTCTGCTTATCTCTTTTAGAATTAGAATGCCCAAATAATTTTCCTACCTGCCTTTCAAATGTTTTGGAGGTCCTAAAAGCCTAAAAGCCTCTTTCTCCTGCCTTCTGCTAAGACAGAGACATCAGCAAAGGCAAGTTCAGTTGCCATCCCTGTGTTAGCATCCCCTGATGCAGCCTGATTCCACACCCAGCTCCTCTCAATCAACACAATTTTATTCTTACTCCACCTTACTATTTTAATGTGAAGAATTTACCAATAAAGTTCTAGAACCCAAGTTAAATGCTGTTAGGGTACCTATGATAGTTGCATTTCTGGGAGGGGTGGGAGTGTGCAAGGACATTCTTAACAGGGTTTCTGAATTTTCTGCAGCACTTTGGGTGTCACACCTGAGCATCACAGCAATCAGCTGACAACATTACAGATTCTAGTAAGGCCACTACTCAGGTAGACAGATACAGGTCAGAGTTTTGTTCTTTTAAAATTAAAACCTCACTTTGAATGCCATTAAATGTATATACATTAAAAATTACCTATGCAGGAGTGTCTGACTTCTTTCAGTGCTGTAGCTGATCGCTTTTACTCACTATATTTTACAGATGAGAAAACTTTTCTGTTTCAGAGCTTACACTTAGTCTTGCAATTTGACCTATATTATTAAAGGAGGCTCTTCACTTAAGGAGAGAATAAATTAGTTTTAAACTAACTGTCCAAAGCTATCCGACACTTCTTGCTCTAGCTAGCATCAGAATTCAGGGGCTGAATTCATCAACTCTTCAGCAACCTGACACTGAGCCATCCCTTTCCATATCTGAGCTAATATTAAGGCCATAACAATAGTTCAAATCCTTTCATGTAAGGAAATTAAATATAACAACAAACACCACATGATAATGCCAACAAAACCTGTGCTAGGAAGAAATTCAGGCTTGCTCACATATATTCACATATATAACATTTATTCACATTAGTCAAACCACAATCAGTCTATCACCATGCAAAGCTTCAGAAGACTTCAGTCAAAGCACTAAGTTTAAAGATTAACACTGTTCAGCTTTGAAAGATGATGCTCATTGAATTTGTTGGCACGTAGAGGTGGAGAAGAGGTGACAGTTTGTGACATCAAATAGATGATGCTTGGTATCACCAAAATCATGTCAGGTGCAAAGGTTTATCACCTGGAATCCAGACCACAAAAATCCCCAGCCTTGACCCACTCATGTTAGAGGTTGCCTCTCTGTAATTAACAAAGCCTTTTTATTTTGTGATATGACACCTTTGCAAATCCCATGACAACATGTTGAAATGTGCAAAAAAGATGCCAGGGAAGCCAGAGAACAGGTTTTACATGATCACTGTATACATTTGGTGATATAATTTCACCAGTGCCAATTGTTGCCTGGTTGTTCTCTTTTTCATCCATTCCAGTTAACAGAGTGAGAGGGAATGGATTGAAAAATACAGTTTATAAAGTAAAATTGAAAAGTACCTGGTTGAAACCTTTGAAAGGAGAAGCAAAGACAAACTATATGCTTTTATTTTTATATAGCTCACTAAGTTCTGCTGCTAAAAAAAAAAAAAAAAAAAAAGTAAAAGCAAAGGCAGCTATCTTTATCTTAGCAACATTTCACTTCCATTGGTGTGTTCTTTTTTCCCCAATTATTCCCCTCCTTTGGTATCTTCATCAGTTTCCTGAAGAAGCAGAAGAGCACAAATATCTGAACAAGTGCAACTGCACTGGCATGACAGCGAAAAAACCCTGAAAGATTTTTACTTACTTTTTTTTTACTGCTTCCTCACTGACATGCTCCAGAGCTCAGATTGCTTTGTTGTCCTTTCTCAGATGGAATAAATATAACAATCCACAACTTGTGCCACTGAGAAATGTAGAGACAACAATAAAGAAATAGGACCCTAAGTGGAATGATGTGAACTGATTTTTTTCCAAAAAGGTTTTTTCCAAAAAGGCTTTTCCTTCTAAAACTGAGCTAAAATGTTACTCTTTGAGTCAAATCTAGCCCAGACTTAAGCTGGACCATGACTTGGCCCACAGTGCATCATTATAAACACACACCCATGCAAAGCAAATAAAGCTGAAATACTGCAAAAAATTATGATAAGCTGAAAGAAATCCCTAAATGAACAAAACAAGTTTTAAGGGAAGGAACCCTTAAAGTTAATTCCCAAATCTTCAAGGCAAAATGAAAGGCTAATTAAGATCTCTGGGCAAGGTTTAGTAGTTGTAGAAAGAAGGCACACACACATTCTCCTCCCTTCAGATAAATCAGAGTGCAATTACTGCAAGACCAGCAGACTGGGAAATTAGGAGGAAACCCCCCTGTGTTACAGGCCCCAGCTTGCCTGTTCCCTGTACTCCTGCTGATTATCTGGAGCCTTGGCCTCCGCCAAAAGTCAGGATGAAATGTTAATGCAATGCAATTTCCTCGTTTTCAAGAAGGAACTTGTGAAAGCAGAGCAAGCACCCAGCCCTGCTGCACCTTTCCCTTGTGCAGCCTCTGGCTCCTAAACAGCACCAGCAATGTTGGAAAGAAAATCCAGTGGTCCTGTCAGCCACTGCTAAAATGAGATGCAAAGGTGGCAAGAGCTCACCATTTTATAGCAAAACTCTAAATATAAAACATACATGATTGTAGAAGATGAAACACATATTTTATAACAACACTATAAAATCAAGTACTGAACACTGAAACCATCTCACCTGTGCTTCAGCTAAACGGAGCTGTTACAAGCTTCTGTGAGAGATTAAGTGTTTTCAAGGCAGGGAATAGAAATTAATTAAAACTAATTGGATATAAACCTGTTCTAAATGTCTTTATATCTGTGGGATTTGGGTTGTGACACTTTGCTCAAGTGCACATCCTCTAACATATAATTAGCAAACATAAGCAGAAAACAGTGGAAGTTTTATTCCCCAAGATGAACATCATGACCAATATTGACCCTGGGAAATGCTTCAGGTTTCAATGAACTACTGGCTTACAAAATCCTTCAAGGGAAAAGAGAACAATAACCTGAGCTCTAAGTCTTACATGCCATCATGTTATTTTGGGGTGCAGGAGAAATGTATTTTAAATCCCCTGAAATGTTCCTTCTCAGGGAGGAACTCTGAATTACTTTCTGCTCTTCCTTTTGAGTAGAAGACCTTCTGCTCCAAATCATTTAGCAAAAGCTCATCTGTGAATGCAAACCTGGTTGCAGAGATTTTAATTTCTGGCTTGGGATGCATCCACAATCACTGTTGTTGTTGTCTCTCACCAAGATGAGTCACCATCTGGCAGGGAACTACAGCCTAGGAAACTTCCATAACTTCCCCTTAATTTATTCTTGGGGTTTCTCACCCTCATTTAGGATGATATTACCAGAAACTGATCCAGATGTTACAGGGAGAGACAGGAGATAAGTAGTTATGAACTGGCTCTGCAAGGCTTGGGTCCCCAGCATTGTTTCAGACACGACTGCAAGCAACCACAGAAAACTTAAGAGTTCTTTTGACTGGAGAATAATTAAATGGATAATTTATACAGGTCGTGATTCAGCCAAGCATTTAACTACACAGTTAGCTTTGAGTGTATACTGAAATCAAGTGCAAGTGGCTATTAGCACATATGTTAAATTAAGTCCTATTTCAGACTTGTGTGAAATCAGTGTCTGTTATGCAAAGGAGAAAACACATCTGTGACATAGATGGCTGCTGGATTGCAAATCTAAGTCTATTTTGTCTCGAGCAGGTTTGGGCTGGGATTTAAATTAGATTTGAATAAATTGCACCAATATAAGGCTGAAGTATCCTAGAGCTCACATACATAAAAACATTTCTATTAAATATGGTTATATGAACTAATTTTCCACTAGAAAAAAATATATAAATAAATGAGTAGTAAAAGAAAAAAAGAACAAAAATGAGAAAAATTCAGAACAGATTTAAAATTAAACATCAACTTCAGTGATTTTCCAAGCACCTCCACTCTGTGGTGAGGGCAAGTCTCCAATCTGAGAAGCAAATCTGTTTGCAAAGGCCTGGAATTCTTTGAATTCTGGCAACTGAAGTTCAGAGGTGATCTCTTCAGTCAAACAGAACACTCTCTCATGCTTTTCTATCTTAGAAGACACCTTGCATCTCTATAGGTCATTAAGAATTTTGGTGATGGATTCTGGCCTTCTCTAGTGGCTGGAGTCATCTTTTTCCTTTCCTCAGAGCCTCCTGCCAGGGCCACGCTGCAGCAAGAAAATGATGGCAGCATTTACAACTCCAATTCCTCCAGGCTCCCTGGGCTCAGGGCACTTCTTTCCCCTACAATCCCCAGGGCTTTCCTGATGAACACCAGACTTCCACAGCCCTTCTTTTGCACTGATCCTTACACACAAACTTCTAAGCTGACCAGTGCAGCTCAGGGAGGTGCATCTCACACACCTTTGAGAACTGCATCAGGGTGCTGTGCCCCACAGGCACAATGTGGTCACCAAGGCTGAAAGGGACACAGGGCCCTGTGCCTGCCAGGCCACTCAAAGTCACTGCTTTCATCAGAAAAGTCTCAGGTGTAGAGAAATGACTGCTTTAGAAAGCATGGGTGTGCAATAACAGGACCGAGTTAGAGAAGAACCACATGCACTATTTAATCCTCAGCAATCCCAATCCTCTTTAGCTGCTCTGGCATCTCAGCCTGTGACTCGGGCTAATTGCTCCCTCCCAGTGGCTTGGGGCTGGCTTTCCCAGGGTGTTCTCAGTGTGATGTTCTCAGACCCATCTGTAGGGACACACTGGGAGCTCATCAGGCTGGGATCATTAAAGATGGATTTTAAACCTGCCCAGAGCCCTTGGCTTTAGCTGAAGTACAAGCAGTTCTTTTTTTCCTGCTTCCCTGGCCCTCTTTTTCAATGTGAATGGGCACAGGGATATCACATGATAACATGGGAACACTCCCCTCCCTTCTCCCTCCTAAGAGTGTTTTAATTAACATTTCTATTATACACACTCATTACCACATTCCTGGCCTCAGCTTTAAACTGGTCATTCTTGTTACAAGCCCTCTAGGACACGGTGGTAAAACTTTACACATCTTATATTGCAGCAATTATTAATCACAGGTACATTTCAGTGACTGAACTGCAGCAACTGCTACCAGTCTCAGCATAAGATTTAAACAGAAACAAATGACAACACTGGGAATGGTGGGACCCGTGTAGGGCCACACTCTGTTGACCCCATTAGTTTTATAGGACCCTTTGGGAGCTTTATCACAACTGCAGCTATTCCACAGTCCCACTGTGTCCAGCCAAGTGCTTCCGTGGCAGAGCAGGTGTGTGGGATGCGCTTATTAAGGAGAGCTGCTAAATCCACGGATGACCAGAGCACACAGTTTGGCTACTGGGTGTCAGGAAATACTCCTCAAAAAAGCATGAAGCAGATTAGAAAATATTTCTTGGCAGAGAGGAGAGTGGGCAGTAGGATTTCCCTGTAAATCTTACAAGGTTAACACCTGAGATGGAGCTGGGACTGTCAAAATAAGAGCTGAGCTTGGGTGAATCCTTGCAGTGGGGTGCTTTCAGGCAAGAAGAGAAAAAGCAGCCACTAGGAGGAGGGATTATATCTCCCAGCTGGACTTTGGCTGTCCTGCCCATCTCCTGCACCAACCTGGTACAGCCAGAAAAGCAATCAGGCCAAAAAGTATCTTTGTTGGTGTTACTGGGCAGCTTTCAGCTGGATCCATTCTCTCTCCAGATCTCCTGCATGGGTGGAAGAAAAGCCTTTTTTGTGCCTGTATTAGTCCTAAGGGACTGCAGGAACCTATCACTGGCCTAACTATAGGCTGGTGGTGTTTCAATATCTTTTTCTGATAGCACTTCACCCTTTCTGTGTTTGCCTGGGCTTAGGTGGTGATTAGTAGGCGTCTTATAAGAATGTGGAACAACTGAAATAGGAAACTGAAAGGGAGGCTTTATATGCAGGCTTAGCCTACTGGGAATAGGATCTTTCTTAGATCCCTCTAATTGCTTTAATAATTAAGAAACAATTTTGCTAAGCTACGTTTTACTTGATTTTAATAAATTCAATCATGTAGAGCCAAGAATTTAAGCAGCACTTCAAGCGCTTACAGAGAAAAACACATCCCTCTTAATTTGTGCCTTCAGGAGAAATTAATAAAACGTGTGTGAATATCTAAACTGAGTTTTAAAAGCCTGCTCTGTGTTCATTAATTCCTTCTGTGCTGGCAAAATGAATGGCACTGGTCAATAAGTGCCCTAAGGATGCTGTTCTAGGGACTCATGGCTCTGATGCAGGAAAACCATGTGCTCCACTTGCATCTCGACCTTGTACTTCTCTTTAAACAGCCAAATGATCACATTCAACTCAAAGGAACTACATTTAGACCTAAAATAAAGCATGTTCTCAAGCAATTTTATCCTGGGGGCCTCTACTGTCCTTTGTTTACATAAGCCAATGAATTTTCACTCTAAGTTAAAATCAGCCAGATTTTCACGTTCGAGACAATAGGAGATCTCTGATTTGAAGGGGTGCAGGCTTGGAAGTTTTGTATTGCAGAGTTGGCATTTGAGAAATAAGGTTTGAAAACCACCCATATGTATCTTGAAAAGGGAAAATCTCTGGGCTCAGTCAGGCTGCCATGAAAACCCAGGGTGGCTCCACAGAAAAAAGAAACACCCACTTGACTGATCCCACTGAATGTTCTGTGCTTTGGGTTATTTCTTTGCATTTGATTTTCTCCACACATTCTCAGGGTCAGTGACACCCACTAGTGCACTCCAGACCTGGCTCAGTCAGGAAGCCTTTATGGAATATGAGGTGTCTGCCTAGTGAAAATAAGTAACCAGGCAAAAAGCACCTACTCAGGCCTAAATAAAATGCCATTTATTTAACAAGTCCGAAGCAGAAAGGTATCCACCCCAAAATACAGAGGTGTGCCAGCCACAATAAAGGAAATAAAGAATAGATATATGAAAAGCATGGGGTTTAGTTTGTGTTTTCAAACTTTCATACTTAAAAAGCATTAGTTTGGGGGTTTTTTTGGTTTTGTTTTTTTGGTTTTTGTTGGTTTTTTTGGGTTTTTTTTCAATTTGGGGTTTTTTGGGTTTTTTTTTTGTTTGTTTGTTTGGTTTGGGTTTTTTTTTTTTTGTTTTTTTTTTTTTGTTAAAAGAGTTTCCTCTTCAACCTACTTTTGGAAAGGTGTCGTTTTAGCTGCATAATAGCTCCAACAATTAAACTCATTCTCTGTGCCCATTTGTCCACCTGCCAGAGGTAAAGAAACATTAGAAGTTTTTTGGGGGAATTTAAGAAAAGCCCAAGAAGTGCTGCCACAAATAGTACTGGGAATAAAAGGTACATTTTGCACCACACCAAAGTAAGACTCTGAACTTCGTGTCTATATTGTGGTGCTGGAGGGTTAAACACCAACCTGGCAGGGTAGGAATTTCCGTGCCTTTGGGGAAATAAACCGCACACCAGCATCAGAGAAGTGACAAAATCCAGGGTATCTGTGCTGCAGCTGCCCGTGCAGTGCTCAGGGCAGTGACACTGCCACCGACACTGCCTTTGTCACTAGATGTCACTGTGCACACGAGCACAGTGTGCTGGGGCTGGGGCAGCCTGGCACTGGGGCCAGCAGGAACAGCCTCTCTGAGCACTGCTCTGGGCTGTGCTTTGCCCCCCAGACTCGCATCCTGTCCAGTTTTCATTTTGGAGCAGAAGCACATTTATTCACTTCCACAGCAAATGTTTCCGTAGTTGATTTGAGGGATAATTCCTTTGGTTCTTCCCTTTTGACTGTGAACATTCCTGCAGTGTGACACTTCAGTCTATCCCAGCTCGAGCTGGAGCAAGCAGAGGAGCTGGCATTTGGAGTGGGGCAGAAAGGGAGCTCCTGCCACGTCCCTGGGCTGAATTTAAGGGACACCTTTCCATGAGCTCAGTGTGCAGCCAAGGAGCAGAGCCTCAACTGCTGCCTGAGCTCCCAACAATCCTCACAGGACCAAGGGTGCAGTGGAGGTCCCAAATCACTCTCACCTCACTCACAGGTGAGCCCATCCCTTGCTGTGACCAGGACTTTCACCCTGCTAAAGCAGCCCCCAAGGCTGGAACTCAGCCTGAAGGGAAAGCCATTCTAAGACCCACCTATCACAATATATCACAAAGTCCTTTGCCCTCACTCTTATCCATCCATAAATTATTCCTTGTATCCTTATGAATTATCCAGCAATAGAAACTCCCACATCTATCATCCATCCATACACAGGAAAACACTTGACAATATAATTGCCAAGGCCATATTTGTCTTTCAAATGTGACTTCTCTGTGAGCATCTTGTGAGATTTTTCACTAAGTCACATAATTTGTGCGCCCTCTGATTGGAGGATGAAGCAATAAGAAAAAAAAATGAAAATCAAAGTGATTTCAAGACAGCTGCACCAATTTCTCATTAAAAGATACTTGAAAATAGCTGTGTGATTTTAAGTTTTTGGCAGACTTTCTTTTGGACAAAATTCATTTACTTAAACATTCACAGATATTAAATTACACGAGTCACAGAAGGAATTAAAGTGATTGCACAGGGATAGACATTAGCTGTTGTAAAGCAACACTACTCCAGAGACTTCTGATTTGCATCAGTTAGGAATTTGGCGAGCAGGTTTTATTTGGTACCATGTTCATAGAAGATTTCCCATTCAACCAGATTTACTAGAGCTTGTTAAAATTCTCTTTAAAAATTTTAGATAGGAAGCTCCATAAGCCCCTGACTTTTTTTTTCTTTTTTTTTTATTTTCCTTTTTTGTTTTGGGGGTTTTTTTATATAAGAGATGATACATTTGCAAAGAGTTTTTTTATGATTTTAAGATAGGCTCAAGTGTGGGAAAGGCAGATTAAAGTATCTTGATCATCAGCATCCACTCAGTGTAAGAATAAAGGACCATTTTATGGATTCCCATCCTTTGCTCTAAGAGGTACTTACAGTGTAATATTGGATTTGGTGAATAACCAGAATCAAGGCACACAAGGGGTAGAAAGACTGCAGCAAAAACAGCACAGAAAATTCCCAGTGATAAAATCTGAATTTGCATTTTGCTTTCACTGAGAAAAAATAAATCCCCGTGCTGTGACTGGAGGAGTGTCTGAGCATTTCCAGCTTCCTGCAAATGCATGTAAATTTACAAAGTTGTCCACAAAAACCACTCCTACATGTGATTTTGACATTTGCTTTCAAGAAATATTTTTGCACAGTTAATTTGAAATACTGACTACTCAGAACACGGACAAGAAGCAGTCATTGCAAAAGACAGTGATGCAGAAATTCCAACATCATACCAGTATTTACGCATTACTTGCTTGGCTAGGGAGTACCAGATTGCTGGCTGGGATGAACCAGTGTCATCCTGTTACTTATGGCAGAAGACAAGTCCTAGTGCTCATCTCTTTTTCCTCTCTATCTCTGAATAGTCCATGATTTCTTGTTTTTAAAAGAAAAATAAATCTCCATAAACTTCTGCTGGAGAGAGAGGACTCCACAGTGCCCATCAAAGCTGACCCAGACCCCACCCCACAAACCACTTCACATGCTTTGCAGGTGACTTTTTGCAATGCTCATCCTGTTTTACATCTCAAAATTAAATAACCTTTGTTCTTCTTAGCAGTCATTTGAATAATTCATTTTAATCTATGGCAGACAAAATCAACATCTGACATATCCTGCTCTCTTCTTTCCACACCAGTTTCACCCTGCCATGATTTAGCTCAGAAAGCAATTCAGTTTTCTCTGCCAGCCCAGCACCTCAGTTCAGCAATAAATTAATTTAATTTTCAGCAGTATGCAAAATTGAATGAGAAGAGTGGAGCAGAATAAATTCTTTAGTAAATTAAATACTGTCTGAGCGTTACTAGAAATGTTTCAGAGGCTTTATCTAATATCCAATGCATCACTGCAGGCTATCTGTTCAGTTTAGCCCCAGAATAATATGGGCAACTCTGTCATGTTCATCTTCTAGCTACAGAATTACAGACAGAAATAGCAGCACTGGAAAGGAATAAACCTAACAAGCCACTTGCAAAAACACCATCACTCTCCTGGAAATACAAAAATCCTTCAAAATTCTCCTTCACATGAAAAGAGCATCGTAAAATTACAAACTCAAATTACAATTAAAATTACAATTTCTAAAGAAAGGCTCTGAAAATAACTTGTGAAGGAGTGAAAACACCCAAAATGGGAAAAGGCTGCCCTGTGTGCTCTGCTGGTGAAACCCACACCTCAGACCTGTGTGGTGGCAGTACCCACTCACACTGGCAAGGAGGGATTCAGCCACAGAGTGAGGACAGGAGGGATTCAGCTGATGGAAGCAAAGAGAAGCCCACATAAAACCTGTACTGGGGTGTGCACTAATTCCATGTAGAGCTGGAGCTTTGTAACTGAGGTTATTCTTACTGAGCCTAGGAACTCAGATATGGACTTGTCAATTCCTCAAACCAGTGCTCCACCCTGATAGTGTCATCCACACAAGACCTATTTACTCCAGGGTCACTTGAAAGGCTATTCCTGGAGCTCACAGGCTGCTTGCTTTCCACGCAGGAGAAGTGTCAAATCCCATTTATCCTCACAACCTCAACAGGGAGAGAAAGAGTATGAGCACATGCAGTTTTCTCCCTCTTCTACCTCAGAGGTTTATTTGCCCACCACTCCTCGTGATCTCAGGGTGTAATGCTAATCCAAATGATGAGCAGACATTGGCCTTTCCCTTGATACTGTGGGGGAAAAAAAAAAAAAAAAAGAAAGTGAGCAAACTGTACCAGGACTTTTATGGACCCTTCAGAGATCGGAAAAATCTCTCCTATTAACCAACTTTTAAAAGAAGTTTGTTCTCTCCTGCATCAAGGCATCTCCTTTAGCACATTTGCTGATGAATCATCAAGGCAGTGGTTTGTGTTTAGGCCCTTGGGAAGGAAATAAAAGACTAGAATCCAGAAATCTGAGAACTCTGAGATCTGGAATCCAAACTCTGAGTAGTAGTGACAGTCTTGATGAGGTCAAGATTTGGCCCTACAAATTTATCTTGAGTGGAAAACATCATGACACAGAGATCCCAGGTATTTGTGCACAGTTTGTTGAATTCACATAGCCATGCAGTGACTGCTCACTTGCCCAGTAAATCTGTGGGAAGATTTCTTAGCTGGTTTGGGGTAAGCCTTTGACAGACCCAAGGGCAGCTCTTTTAAGTCTGAATGTGGTTTGCTGGGACATCTTTGGATTTTGTCACTGATGTTACTGGGATCTTGGTGGAGCAGTTTGCCATGTTCCACTGACTAATACAGCTGGTTTTTAAAAATGTCCTTTAAAGCAGGTGCCAGTACAGCCCATTTTTGAGGACTTTTTCCCATCTAGGCCTGTTGTAGGCGAGGGCTCACCTGCCATCAGCACATCAGGAACTCATTCAGCAGCTGCACCACTTTCTTTTATTGTTCTGTGGCTGCCCTGTGGCAAATAAAACCTTCTGGAGCACTAGGCCTGAGGCAATTAGTGCAATCCCTTCCCCTCAGGTAGGGGATAAATAAAGACTCTGTCACCACCAAATAAGCTGTGAAACAAAGCTCCAAGGACATTTGCCAGAGCAGGTGACCAAGAAGGCAAAGTTGCTGAACCATTAATGTACTGTGATGGAAATAAGTGTATGATACAACTTGGCTGCCAGCATCCTTAATTACAGGACATGGCATCATTTGATTCACAATGGAATAAATGGTGATATTTATATATTTGGAGGTTTGAATGAGGATTTCCTGATTTCCTGATGAAGTCATTCCTTTATTACAGCAGCACCTTTCGTGGCTCTCTACAGCTAAGGTCAAGTCAGCATTTCCATTAAAAATATCAAACCTATTTTCAGGGCTTTATTATTACCCATTTATAGGAAACCTCTGTGCTGGATGAGATTTGTCACAAGGGGCCTCAGCCCAGGGTAGGGAGAGGGAGAGCTGGAGATTTTTCTCCCTTCTTTGCTGGAAGTACACAAATAAATACACAAATGCTGAGCAGCAGCAAATGATGCCTTTTAAAGACTAATAAATCCTGCAAAAGCTTTTTGCTGTAAATCCTAAACACAAACTTCTGCTCTGAAGTACATGGGGGGAGAATATTAACAACTATTAAGCACTTCTGTCTGCGAAAGCAACTGCTTCCCATGTGCAGCCACTTCTTTTCCAAGAATAATTTTACAACACATTTTACTAACTGAAGACTCTGCACAATTAATAGACCAGGCTTCAGACAGGGGCTCAGCACAGTAAACAAACTGAGAGCTTTATTCCAGCACTGCTCTTGTGATGATGGAAATGCAGGGAGTTCTCCCAGCAGCCGCAAACCCGTGCCAGGGAGAGCAGGAGTCAGGCCCTGTGCTCTGCCCAGGAGCCCTCAGGCAGGAGGTTGTAATGACTTCAAAGGAGCTGTTGTGCTCTTTCATGGGAATAATCAATGTACAATGCAACCTTGTTTATCCAAAGGGCTCAGGTGACACTTAGGACCTCCTGATAAAAGGTGCTGGGCATGAGGGATGGAAAGGTCCAGATGGGTGTGACAAGATCACCCTCCAGAGACTGGGAATCACTTCTGCCTGCTGAAAACCGGGAAAATGTGTCCCTCAAACCCTTTGGGCAGTCCTCTCTCTGCAGCAGACACTTTTTGGAACTCAATCTAGTCCTAAAAGAAAGCTCCTGTCCCAGCTCACAGAAGCCACACAGACACAGCATGGCCATGGAGAGGTTTATTCCCAACATACACAGTGTCAGTGAACAGAGAATATTTGTCCAGGACTTCTGGAATGGGACACTGATCCTGCCATGCCCCAGTGTGCCTAATTACACACACTTACACGTTTGGTTTCTTCCATTTGGTGGAAGAAGCCTGCTCTGCCCCACCCTCAGCCTTACCCAAAATGCCACACTTGGAGAGTCAGGGTCCTATGCCTGCAGTAGCTAGGAAGGGTGGAGGAGCTTGAGTTGTCAGGAGGTTTGATGGTTCACTGTTTAATTTCTTTCTGCTTTGTGCTTTCTTTTATCTGCCACTCTTGGGACCAGAGCCCTGGGTCAGAGTGATTCCGATGGTGCCCTGCAAACACCTCTCAGGAGCTTTTTCCTGAAAAACAGACCACCTGGAAAGAGACCTACTTGGCTATATTTTCACCCCCACACACTGGAATTTTAGAGCTCCTAATGACTTGCCCATTGCATAATCATCCTGTGCACACTGCGGGTCCCTTGCCTGGCTGTGCCATATTCCCTTTGTCACATCAGGGTGGCTCTTCTGGTGTACCCATAGATTCAAACTGAATGGGAAACCCTGAGCAACATTCTGTTCCTGGAAGTTGGCAGATGGGGTGGAGTTTGGAATGCAGTGTGGCTGTATTAAAGGGGAATGAAGGAGCAGGGATTACAAAGGATTTATTTATGGACAAGCTGAGAGTAAGATTGCCACCTACATTTTAAATTTTGGCACTGTTCTCTTTTTATATTTTGCAGAGTCTGTGAAAATGGAAGATGCTGAAGCAACTGGGTTGTCAATGTTATGGTAATGTAGAAATCACTCTAATTTTAAAATGTTGTTTGGGTGTTTTGCTTCGTAAAACAAGAAGAAAGTCCCAAGAAAAACACACACACACATAAATATATGCATCCCAGCAAAATATAAGATGTTTTTAATTTCTTATTTAGGGACATGAAGGTGGTAGGATGTCTGGACCAAGGAATCAGGTAAAGGAAGGATTGAGTGAACACTGACTTGTCTGCTGTGTCACTGTCACTCACAAAGACGAGCTCAGAGGCATTTTGCTCACAAAAGGAGAACCTTTCTAACATGAGTCTCCCCTTGGCACCAGGGCTGCATCCACCACTTCTGCTCCCAGGGTGTGATGAGCTCAGACTTACTGAAAACTGGTCTAATGGAAATGGTGGTTTCAAACCCTGTACATCAATGGGGACCATTTCAGGATGTCTCCAGGACACGCTGTACAGATGTGCCAGGACAAACTGCTGTGATGATTAACCTCCAAAACATGTCTAATGCAGGCAGAGCCCTGGGTAATTCCTTTCCTTGAAGCCCAGTCAGTGCTGCCTGGCTGGGGATGCTGCCTTTTCATCCAGGACAGTCCCATATAGCACAATGAAACGTGAGTAACAGGGGTGGGGAAAACAGCTCTTACATTCACCCAAATTCTACTCAAGTCTTAAGTATCATATCTGCTGTTTTTTCAGAGCTTCATATTCAGCAGGAGAAACCAAAGCCAGCAGCTACTACAAAACTGCTTTGCATTGGCATATCAGGCTCATGGCTGTGGGAATGCACCCCTGATCTGCTCAGGCTTGACACGATGTTCTGCGTTGTCTGAATCACTTCCATGCCAACATCAGAAACCAGGGATCACCATCCCTTAGGTCATCACCTAATCCTAAGGAGGATTTTGTACTCTAACACACAGAAATCCTTGGTGTTTTCTTTGTGCAAGTCTGCTTGTCTAAGTGGGATGGCAGGACTGTAAAACATTGAGTGTCTGTAACAAATGTTTCATGCTCTCTAACGTGGACCAAAAGCCAGCAATTGCAGCACTCAGTAACATCCCTGTACTGCACCAGCATTTGTGAGTGCAAACCCACTGCTGCAGCCCCCTCTACCCTAAACACATGCACTGCTGAGCACACAGCCTCTCCAGAAAAGTCTTTGAACAGCACAGGGACAGCCACACTGGGGCAGGGTCCCACCCAGCCCCAGAACTGTTCCTGTCTCCGACAAGAACCAGTAGCCCAGACCTAGGGACAGAGTATGAGAAACAGGGCAACAACCTGAGCCCACTCTTTATGCAGGCAGAGAAGCCCAAAGATGCTGTTTGCTGTTTGCACTTTGGAAACTTCGTGTGCTCTTGGTGCAGTGACCTACAGAGTAAGGAATCCCTAAGAAATCATTAATAGGTGGTGTCTCACATAACTCCACTGAGACTGAAAATGAGAAATAAAACACAGATTCTTTGGGACAGTTGCCTGTGTATTTCACTGAAACATTTTACCTTTCCAAATGTTTCCTATTATTTATCATTTTATATATTTGCTCTTTTGAATTCCAAGGTAATGGGCCAAGTCTAGGAAGACTAGAACAGGATCCAACCAAACCAGAAGAGAAAATTAAATCGTCACTTTGCTAAACACAGCTCAAGCCCAAAAAAGCAAGAAAAATCAACCTTGGGGCTCCAATGCCATCCTTGCCTCTGTGTGCTGCCTTTCAGGGAGTCTCCAGAGCAGGGGTGATTTCACAGGTCACACACAATGCCCAGGCACCACAAGATGGGTTAAGGAGGGAGTCCCAGCCTTAGCGCCGCATGTCGCTCCTCCTGTGGTTGCAAGTCAGACTCTCAATGTTAGCACAACCTACTTTTTGTGGTTTAATAAATCACATACTTTAGCTTATGTAATGACTCAGAGTGAGTGATTGTATTCTCTTCTGGCCCAGAGGTGATGTGGTCATATCCCAGCTCTGTAAGGCAATGGAAATCAATGGTTGCTGCTGGATTCATTTCAGGCAGGCTGGGGTGTGTGGAGGTGGTGAGGGGCTGGCTCAGGCTTTGAAAGTTTACTAGTTCCAGATGGAGTTGTTTACAAAAAATAAAACATTTTTGAATCAGCTTGTGGTTCAGATCTCCTTCCTGACCTTCTCTTACCAAAACAGACTAAAAAGCCATGGCCGAGTCCTTCTGCTGACTGACAGCCTGTTACACACGATCTACTTTGCTCCTTATTTTTAAACATTTTGCGAGTCCAACTACCTGCTGAAGTTTAAACATCCTTAAGAGCTGCACGGGGATGTGAAGTCACACGCTGCTCAGCGCCAAGGTTTGCTCTCCTGCACATCCAGCAGTGAAACCTGAGGCTGCACATATCCTCCTCATTAAAAGGCTTTCCCATTACACAGAACTCTCTCGCATGAAGTGCTTTGGCACCCTGATTGATTAAATCCCTTTGAAATCGTCTCCGTTACAACACATCTCTGTTGCTGAGAGCAAGGGGGAGGAGTGGAGGGGGACTTTGCCTGTGTTGTAAACTTTTGGGTTTCCCTGCAAAGAAGCAGAAGCGGCAGAGAGTGAGCAAAGGGCACTCGTGGATGGAGCCTGACTGCTGGTACAAATGGCAGAGCCAGACTCAGGCCTGAGGCTGAGCCAAGGTGTTGCTCAATCCCACTGTGTTCCTGGCACCCAAGGGCCAGCTCTGCCCATCGGGAGCGTGAGGCTGGAGATCACATGGACACAGGGAGCAGTGGAGTGAGATTCCTGCAGGCAGGAAGCCCAGCCAGAGCCGTGGCACCCCTGTTTTTGTTATTCCAGCACTACCCTGCCACGGGCCCTGCTGCCTTCAGGCGCTGTGGGCAGTGGCTGACAAAGGGACCTGCTCTGACAGAGCCATGGCACATTTCCCCCGTGATTAATTGCTGTAAGGGACAACCCATGCCTCTGCAACTCTGTTGAAAGCTCTTCCTCCCAGCAAACCTCGAGAACTTGGGACTCAGCCATCCACATTTACAGAAGTCACTGTTTTCTCATAAATAAGAACAAAGAAAATTTGTTGCAGGAACTGTGTCTGAAAAACGTAACCCAGTTTACAATTTGAAGGGGGTTTATTACCTTTTTTTTTAAGGGATAAAATCCATACATCATGTGTCTGGCATTGTTTGTGCTCTGTGGGCAGCTTATAAGAAGCCAGCAAGAATGGCTGGTTTTCCACACAGGGTTGCCCTGCTGTGATCCACAGAAACACTCCCCCTGCCCTCTTCAGAAGGCATCCCTCCCCTTTGAAAATGTGGTGTGCACAGTTTCCTCTCATGTAACACAATCCAACAGGCCCCCCCCTCACACCCAGTTTCAGGGGATAGGATTCACAACACGTGCAAAGATGCTGCAGAGAAAACTGTTTTGGTGGTGTCAAAAGCAAAGGAGAGGATAGTTGCTTATGATCATTTTGGGGGGACTGAGCCTTGTATGGCAAATGTGGTGTGCCAGTGCTTTCTGAGAAATAAAACAACCAACCAACGGGATTTGGAAAAGTCTTCCGCAGAGGAAAGGGAATCAATGTATTTGCCCCATGTAGTTTGTGTCAGTTTTCCCGCTTGTAAACCTGTGACTTTTCTGCCTGAAGACAGAGAGAAATACAGGGTGAAAGCCATTTCCATTTCCAAATCCCATGTCTCACGAGTCCAAGAAACAGAGACTCCAAGAAATAAAGTTTTAAAGTGAAAATAGCTCTCTTCAACTTCACAGCATACAAAAATACTGCTCTGAGTGCTCAGAGACTCTGCATGAAACAAAAATGAGAATTCATCCTTCTGGAGAATAATGGAAAGAGTAAAAAAAAAAACAACAAACTTCTAAGCTTCCTTTGCTCCAGCATCCCCTAACCAGCACTTCACATATATCTTTCAGTTATAGCGTTTCACATGTCTGATTTTGAAGAGCATTTTCACATTCCCCTTTGAGTTGTTGTGTTTTTTCTTGGTTCTCATTACCGCAACGACGGGACCCAACAGCCGTCATAATGAAAGGCAGATCAGGGACGAACAATAAGAGTTGGAACTTCCCACCAGAGCCTGTGAAAAAAGCAATTATGGTTCTAGCTGGGGATGTGGGGGACCAGGAGCCTGTGCCCACCCCACGTGCTGGTTCCCAGCGCTGAGCTCCGCCCGTAGCCCCTGGCTGGGACGTGCCAGCAGTTTGTGGGAGCAGCCCGTAAACCGCGGCACTGAGTGGATCCAGGCTTAAAAATAAACCTGGAAAAGGATGAGCCCAGATCGATTCACTGGTTGGGTTTAAAGAAGGCCCATTGGGACAGCACTGAGGGGCTCAGCAGGGTGACAGGAGCACCTGAAAAAGGAGGTTCTTGCACCACAACTCCTGCCCTGGTTGTGGCCTGGGAGGCCGGGTTCCACAGTGACATTTGGGGTAAGGAATGAAGGATCTGCACTGCAAAACCTCCAAAATTCCTCCAGCAGGAGCAGTCGGAGAGTGGCTGAGCTTCTCCCAGCTCTAACCATGGCTTTGCCTCTCCAGGCACAGTAATTGGACTGGAGCACTCTGTACACAGGATGGACTCTCCACTATTCCCACTGCCCTGGGATGAGGCTCTGCTTCCCTACTTGCATCAATTATTCTCCAGCTTCCCTCCCTGCCACCCCCTGGACTCCTCTGTATTTCAACATTCTCTCCCTTAATTTTCCTTTGGAGTTAAAATAAACCTTTTGAAGAGATATTTCCTTTCCAGTGTCATACTACAATGCAGACCAAGTCTGCATTTGATTAGTAAATTCATCCCATGCTGGTGTTTTTGTATCCTCAGTGTCATGTACATTTAATAAAATGCTATTCCCCTCTCTGTCCTCACTTTTTTTTTTTTAAAGGGAAGATGTGTTTTAAAGTGATAGGAATATTCTTGGTGTAGAAGGGGAAAGAAATTCTGAGGGGGTTAATAACCAGGGGTATCCAAAAGAGCCAGCAGAAGTGACAGGCAGCAAGCACATGGGTCACTGAGCACTTCTGTGTCTTCCAGCCATGTTTGAAGGACCTTTGAAAATGTCTGGGATGCTTCCAGCTGCCTCTGAAAACTGGAAGGAGATGTCACTGTCAGTGCCTCCACTCCATGAGCCTTTCTTCCAGCCCAGGGACAGCATTAACCTTGCAGGCTTCTGGCCAAAAGCAGGAAGGGAGCCAGGAGGCAAAACTGATAGCAGAGAGGAGCCAGGGGAAAAGCAGAGAAGGGAAATGCAAAGAAAAGTGGTGTAGCCAGAGGGACAAGAAGTAGTTAGGATCGTACACCTGGACAATTTGGGCAGAAGACAACAAAGAGAAGTAAAGAAGGTAGGAAATAATTGCCCCAGGGCAGTGTCCGTCCCTCTGCACTTGTGTCCTTCTGGCACAGATGTGTCTTAGTGCAAATCATTGCAGCACCAGCACAAACTGAGACATATTCAGATCCTAATTAGAGCAAAATGCTTCACAATTGTGTTCACAGGTGGGTGATACTGGGGCAGCCAGGAACACAAACTTCATGGCCCAAAGGATAAAAAACACTGGGGGAGGTCCTTAGTTAGTCAAACTAGATATTCTGTCAGGATCTGCCAGCATCCTTTCCCCACATTTCCCTCAGCTTCCAGAACCAGCCGCAAGCTCAGGCCCGAACAATTAAATGTTAATCGGATTCATTGCAGCCAGCAATTTGAAAAAAACCATCCCAGAAGTCACCTCTTCTACAAACACACCCATCTAAAAGGGATATTAGTTGATGCTTTTGCAAAGAAATGCCAAGACAAGGCTGCTTTTGTTGTAAGAAAGATGTCCCGGTGACAGACAGCTGCTGCTCCGTGCCACGCACAGGGCTGGGGCAGGAATTGCCTCGCAGAGAAACAGCTCAGGCACTGCTGTTTTAAATGTTTATCATCATCCTGGTGAAATGAAAAGGTTCTTGGGCATTTCAGAGGGGATATTTATGCTGACACAACATCTTAGCTGGCACTTGGTGGAGGACAGCCTCGTTAAGAAGTGAAAGTAGGGAGAGGAAAGCTCACAGAAGTGCTTGTGGATACGGCTTATGTGAAGGAACTGAAAATGAGCAGAAGGGTTGATAAAAGGCACGGAGGTTTTACACAATAGCATATTCTCCTATAAACCACCTAATTCTTCTACTTGGTATTCATCACTGTCAGAAGCCTTTATAGCAGTGAATGAAGGCTTTATGCTTAGCCTCATTATCAGCTCAATGATAGAGGGCAAGCCATGCACATGAAGTTCAGTACCAGAGATATGTTGTTAAAATGCTGCAATTTGTCAGCATTTAGATAAACAAATGAGGGGCAGAGTGAGTGTGTGAAGTGACCTCTGCAGCATTCACGGGATATTTTGCCACTTGTTCTGAAAAACGTATTCAAGCCACTCTAGATTTGCCTGGGTGGAATGAGAAAACATTGATTAAAAAAAAAAAAATCTCTTTGAGCAAGACAGGGGTTTACTCTCACTTTCTTTTAAGTTGTTTCTCTCCCTGTAACCCTGTTCTTTGTTTACTATTGTGCTTCCCATAGACCCTGACATTCCAGTAAGGCTTCTTGGGCTTGATCCTGAGCAACTGGAGTCGCCAGCACATTCCTGGTGGCTTATTCGCCAGGACAGGCTGTGTGGCCTGTCATTCCGAGGTGTGAAGAGTTCAGGAAGAACTAATAAGCCATGTGAACTGATAACACATCAGTGATGCAAACTGAAGGAATGTGCTCTTCCCTACTTCAGCTACTAAGTAGGGAATGGCAGCAAAAAGGAAGAAAAAAAAAAAAATCTCTTTCAAAATTTTGCATCCTCACCCTTCCCCACCGAGCAAGCTGATCTCTAAGTTTGTATTTGCTGTAGTATTTACGCTGAGGCTTACATTTGCCTGTTGTCTGTCAATTCTCTCTCCCAGCACTCGAGCAAAACACGCCTGAGGAGCAGACAATGCTGCTTTGCAGAGGACTCCATTTCTCTGTTTCTTACAGAGTTTTTAATGATGCTGTGAAAGCCAGACACCCGAGAAATCAAACCAAATGAATTGTAACACTTTCTGAAAAGCAAGATTATGCTACAATGGGGTTTCAATCACCTCCGGGAGAATGTTTGTCTGAAATCAGGCCTTCCTCAGATTATACACAGCTGTTGAGCTGCCTAATGCTTTCACAGTTTTCCAATTTTGAAGGAAAACCTTGGTGGCATGGGATCACCATCAATCTCAATACCTCATACAAAGTGGAGTCACTAAAGTCTCATTTGCAGCCCCTTTTCTTTTTTGGCCTATACACAAACTTTTCTGCTCATTTGAAGAGAATTATGTGGGCTTAATTAAGTGTAGTAACTTATTGGTAGCGCAGCGCCCAATCAAAGAAATGTGCAGATGTGATGTGAAATGATGGGGCGATGCTGTTGTGAAGAATACAAATCAGGGTGACGGCTATTATTTGTACCCAAAAGAAGTTATTTGGGACTCAATTATCCCATTCATAGTAATTGTGGTGCACCAGATGGTTACAATGCAGGAGAGTTTTCCATGACCATAACATTTCTTCTGAGCATCTTTTCTTCTTCTCTAATTCACCATACGACGATTAGTTTCTTATTGGGTGTTTATTGAAATGAGGGGGGCTAAGGAACAGATTTAGTGCATCAAGGAACAAAAGGGAGGGGAGACCCATGAATCAAAATAAGAGACTGCAGCTTGCTCTGTTGTTTTTCAGGGGCCTTGAAATAGTCGCCTTGCAGCTTATCTGCAATGACCTTCCCTCCCCTCCTTTCTCTTGCCTCCTTCTCTCCCCACGTCCAGGAGATGTAAAGTTTTTCAAATCTGACCGGCTGCTGTGCCGTCTGTCAAAGCCTTTCCAGCCAAGTGAGCAGTTTTTCATTTAATTCACTGAGTTGTCCTCAATAAAATTAATTCCTTCTCATCGGCACCATTGGAGCAGCGAATAGGAACAAAACCAAACGAGGTTGTGAATATAGTGCTGGTCATTAACTAGGGGCACTGACTCCATCATCTGTTCATCCTCTCGGCTCATTGAGGTGTTTGCAATAGAAAAGGAAAAGCCAAGCGGGTGGGGAGAAAGTGAGAACAGAAAAGCCTGAGGAGTCTTGTTCTCAGCAAGACAAAATCAGCTTATTTCCACTGCAACCAAGGAAGCAACAGCTGCTTGGAGCAGAGGGATCTGGTCCTTGGCTTGGCATTATCCTGAAGCTTATGGCAGAGAGAGAAGTCTGTTGAGAATCATGGAATCATAGCACCATTTAGGTTGGAAAAGATCTCTGAGGTCATTGTGTCCAACCATCAACATGTCCCATGTTCGCCATTAAACCCTATTTGCACATGCCACATTCACGTGGTTTTGAAGACTTCCAGGGATGGTGACACAGCCACTTCCCTGGACAGCCTCTTCCAATGCTTGACCACCCTCTGAGTGAAGAAATTTTTCCTAGTATCCATTCTAAACCTTCCCTCCTACAAGAGGCTGTTTCCTCTCGTTCTGTCACTTGCTGCTGGAGGAGAGACCAATACCTCATTGCAACCTCTTACCAGGTAGCTGTACAGAGCAGAGAGGTTCCCTGTTATGACCTGGCCTTTTCCTTGGCACTCTTCCCTTTCTAACACTTTTTTCCTGCTGAGCCCAGCAGTGTTGTGACGCTCCTGGACTGTCCCAGTGCAGCATGAGGAGCAGGCAGGCTTTAATTGGAGCGTACCTGTTGTTATGGTTACATTTATTTGTTAAACACGACCATGGCGTTGGGACTCACACATCCAGGACTCCCCTGACCAAGACAACGGCACAGCTCTGGTGGCGTCTGCTTGAAACCTGATCATGTGGCTCCAGAGCCTGGCAACCACATCCTACTTTGGGGTTAGCCAAATAAAACTATGGTTTGGTTCAGCGCTGCTAGCTTTGAGGAAATGATGGTTATGAAATCTGGGCCAGAGTTTATGTTTACTTAAGCTATGGCTGCCACGAGACAGAGTCCATCTTTCCTAACAAAGAAAGCCGTGGGTAAAATGTGCCTTTCTTAATTTTTTCAAAGGTGCTTTCCAGCTTAGACACAAACCCTACATTGCCACTTGTGTTCTGAAACCTATGTTAAAGTGGCAGTAAGCTGCAACCCGCAAGCTCAAGCCACGCTTTGCAAACTGTTTATTATTTGCAAATACATAAAGCTTGATGACATGTATCACACAGATCTAATTTCAACCATGTCTTTGCTTTAATAAGCAAAACATGCTGTACCAGCAGAGCTACAACCAAGTGATGATAACATCTGGTTTTCAGACCATGTACAGATCAGAAAGATAACTTTTTTTGCCTCCCAAAACAACAGGAAAATGGAAAATAAAAATAGAATAATCCCAAATCTGTCTTTTTGAGCACTACTGAATAAGCAGCAGCTGATTTTCAAAGACAAACAAGGGTTTTACCATTCCTATCTACTATTGTTTTAACCAGTATGCTTGGTGTGGATCTAGGAATTGTGTGCTTCCCTAAAATGGCTCATTTCAGACACACTGAGATATTTCATGCCTATGTTACAAGGAAGATGAGGAAACAGAAGGAAGAGAACCAGAATGACAGGAAATCGATCTCACAAGGTTGGTGCAGACCTGGTTTGTCACTATGAGAGCACAAAACCCAGAGGCCCTGATTCAGGACATCTTTGCATTGCTGCCTTTCACTAAGTAGATCAAACAGCCACACACTTCCTATCAAGCTTTCTGAGCTGATCCCTTCAAGGTGAGGGGAGAGGCAGCAAGAGACAAGTAACACGTTCTTATCTCAAGAAGTGGAATGAAACTTTTCTCCAGGGGTGAGTGGATTAAAAATAATATAAACTGTTATGTTTGATGGAGAATAGAACCCTGCCCTCACTCCAGGCAATGACCTCAGTAAGTACATAATTTCACATAGTGCTTTCCATCCTGCAGCTTAACATCATTGCAATCCAAGGGTGTAGTAATGGCAGTTCAGATTCTTCTTCAAACCAGACTGCAAATACTGGAACTTCAGCACATCTTTCCTGACCATTATGCATTTTTAAAATTGGGAATCATGTTGACCAAAGGGCCAACATACACCCTCTGCAGTAAACTCCAGGATAATTCCCCAATTTGATTTACAGACTTGTAAAACCCCAGTCAGATCTCATCTCACTGCAGCTGGGAGACAGAATGGTTACCCAATATGGACAAAAGCATAGAAATTTGTTCCCACGGTGTTTTCACATTAGGCTTTAATTGGGATGCAGACCCTGTTCTGAAAAATTGAGAAATGAAGCTCAGGGCTGTTCTGATTTCCTGCTCTGACTAATTCTGTGCTAATTCATCTGAGCACATTCAGGCCCAGCTGCCAGCAGGTGTGCTGGAAACTTCAAGGCTGTGGGGAAGTCAGATGCAGAGGAACAGCTCCTACCCATGGCACTCTGCATGCTAAATCCTCCAAGATTTGCCTTCCCCTGCAGTTATTTTTATTGTCTCTCGTTCACCTTCCTGTACCAGAGGGCTCAAGTCAGGGCACTGCTGGACTGCATCTTTTCTGACACATCACAGAGGGGACTCTCTGTCCTCAGAGCTTCAGGGTGGTGTACACTGGTTTTTGTGAGAGGCACATAATTACCTCTGAGGAGCTCAGTCTTACAGACTAAGAGGTGAGAGAAGGCAAACAGAAGATACTAAGAGGGCCAAAGGCTGGGGAACAGAGCCATGAAAATCCCTGGAGCTGTGAGAGCTGGGCTCCCAGTGGGTGTGGGCCCACACACTTCCAGCAGCTTTGGCTTTCCCAAGGGTGCCAGTGTGTCCCTGGGCTCAGGTGTGCACAAAGTCAGTGTCAGATATTACCACAGGCTCCTGGCTGCTCATCTTATGCTGCAGCTCCTCTGATGTCTTAACTTTTGTTTTTTTGCAGAAATGGTTTTGGTGGCTGTAGTTTCAGACTTCCACTCAGACTGGCCTTATTACATCGAATTACAACCCCCCAATATTTATGGTGTTGTTTTGTCTCCCAAGCACACACAGAAATTTCTTCCCATACATTTTATTTTGATCTTATCTAGGGCTATAGCCTCCTCACTTTACCCAGGTCTCTTCTATTTGTTCTTTGGTAAGAATAAGCCCATGCAAAAATATGTGTGATGAAGCCTTAAAACCCCTGAGACCTATTCAATGTCGAACTCTGCTATGAACTCAAAGTACAAAGGAATGTCTCATTAATGGACATTTATATATCATCTGCATAATGACTCTTTCTATTCCCTCTCGTCTTTTTATGCCTTTTATGGTTTGACATTGACCATACATTGACTGTCAGAGGTCGGTTACAAGAACAAGATTTGGATGAGAACATTGCAGGACACACTATGGAGAATTTAAATATATAGTGGCCACTGACTGTGTCAAAAGCCTTTTTCCATATTTAAGGAGAGAGCTGAAATGAGTATTAGATTTAGTGTTGATCAGGGTTAAGGTCAAAACCAGTCATATCTCTTTATATCTATTGAATCAATTATAAATAGTATGTGGTTAGGTGGAGTTATTTCAGTTCCAGGGGGTTCTGTGTTTTTCTAAACCTATTTTAAAAATAACTGGAAATAATTCTTTGCATTGATTTCACATGATATTATATGTATCTATCTGTGGTTTTTCAGGCAAAAATTTAAAGATCAGATAGTTGACTTCAAAAAAAGGAAATATATTTTTGTTCAAAATCTCCTCAAACTAACAAACTCTTCAAACTATCAACTAAGCGGCTATTCCTTTAACAATATTCCCTTTCCTCAAACAAATGGTTCTTCCAATGCTAAGAGAAGTATATTGTCCCCCAAAATACAAATATTTAGGTAGGAAAGTAAGAAAAGCAGCACTTAGGGACTGAAGTTTGCATATTTTCACCACAGCCATAGAAATATTTGTGGGGCCAGATATTTGTTTAGGAAAAGGGTTTTTCCTGTGAGGCATGAAACTGATTTGCACCTCTGGTCCCAAACATAAAGGCCAAATTGCTAAAATATTCACTTAAACATGCAGGACCCAAAAGACCTTCAAGGAGTCTTGGAGAGAGGTTCCCACAGCAGAAGAGAGTAATGAGATCTGAGGAACAGCCGGCTAGGAAAATGTCACTGCACATCTCCAACTGTCTCCCCACTGGAGTTCTACAAAAATGTTTTTAAAAAAAGTCTTGAAAAAATCCTATTATGGCTCTGTTTGGAGCAGAAAACTTGATATTTCCTCTTTAAAATTAATTTTCTTTTCAAAATATACTTAAAGACTACATCCATAACAAACAGATCAACAGAGGGAACCACAGTGTGCCTGGGGGCACCCGGGATCGCAGTGCCCACATCCCTGGGGTCAAGTTCTGTCCATCACCCCTGGACTTGTGTGGTTGGAGTCACACATCCCAAAAACAACCGTAAATACACCATGCAGTTGTGATCTCCCAGTGCTGCAGCTGCCAGTCTGACAGGGAATAGTGATGGAGTAATGGGATGGTTGGTGGGAACAGCCCTCCTGAGCTCAGTCCCACCACACAATGCTAGCAAAAGGACTTTGTCCATCATCTTCCTCTCCTCCAGGGATGGGAAAGGCAGGATAAAGTCTGAATTTATTCTTCCTGCTCTTATAATTAAAAAGATTTGGTTTGCTGCAGTCAGGGCCATTTGAATCAGGCAGAGTTTCCTCGAAGACTGCTGGGACTCAAAAGTTTTCCCAAAATTTCATATGACATGAGAACCTCCTCGGTGGCTGATAAAATTGTTTGTTGAGATTGGCAGCACCTAACTCAGCTTCCCTCCTCTCCTTTTCTTCTCCCTCCTCCACCCCCCGGCTTTCCCTGCCCTTTTCCAGCATCCCCAGCTCCCAGACTCTGGCTGCTGCCCCCATGGCACCCGATGTTTTCCAGCAGGGCTGGGGGGGGGACACTCCTTGATGCGCTGCAGATGTGGGCTCTTAGCGGTGCTTTCACATGGAACTCAAATTGCTCGAGAAGGTTTAACCCTGTGACTAAATTCTCAAACCTGCAAACTGTAAGCAAAGCCCATGCTCCCATCCAGGCTGAAAAGGGCAAGTTAATGAAAGAAACCCCCACCCCAGCAATTCACAGGATGCATGAAAAGAAACCTAAACCCCCCACATTCTCAATGCTAATTAAGCAATAATGATCAAGGCACAGAGTATTTCCTGGGGATTAATAACTAACTGGGAGGAGATGATGACCCCAGACAGTCATTAATCCTCAGGAAATGCCCTGCATCGAAGTTGTTATTGCTAGTTCAGGCTAAATATGTGAGAAAAGAGATTTTTTTTTTTAAGTCCTTCTTGCTGGAGGTTTTTCCAGTATGTTTTCCCTTTGGATGGAATTATGAGCCCCCTGGAGTAGGACCTCTCAGACCCATCAGTCAACCAGATAGCACAAAATATTCTTCCAGACCCCAGCATGATAAGAAATAAAAGTTAAATCGTTGCGTCTTAAGTAGACTCTTCTGTAGATGTCTCTTGAGACATTTGAAGCCTGATCCTGAACAGCACAAAGATCTGTCAGCTCTCTCTGAACTCAGTGAGGAGCTCAGGCTCTGGGACCCCAAATTTCTGTAACCTCTGGGAGTGTCCTTATCCCACAAACACCGAGGCCAGTGCTTCTGGATATAGGCCCTGATTTTAGGATGTGCTTGATTCCAAGCTCATGCTTAACTTTAGGCAGAAGTACACTCAGCTGGCTTGAATGGCTTAACAGACAATGTGTAGTAACCAGGAGCACTTTGCAAAATGTTCCTTGTAAGGAAGGCCTCAAAACACACATATGAAAAGATATGCAAAGGAAAAGGATGAGAAAAGCTCCCTCTATCACATCACAAGCCTGTCCCTTCTCGCCTGACATTCCCAGGTCTGTTTAAGAAAGAATTTGGCTTCTGCGATCAAAAAACACCGGAAGTTCAACAAAAACTTCCTCATTCTCATTCATAGTCCTTAAATTTTTCCAAAAGCAGAGCTTTTTGTATGCCATTAAATAGTCCTTCAGCTTTGAAAGAGAAATTAAGCAAAGACAATAAAAAATAAAATGAGTTTCATGTACATAAATCTTACCAGCTAAGTTTGAAAAAACATTAATACAATAGTATGAGTAACAACAGATAAACTTTCTTTTCTAAAATCTTTGCTGTCTAAAAACTATTAAAATTAATAATGTTGTGGGGAAACAAATAAATGGTACATATTTACACATGTATACATATAATATGAATTAAGAACAGTTTCTATCCTAAGCATCATTTTCTCAGCTCTTCTGTGTCACTCCTTGCAGAAAAAAAAAGCCCCTGAAGGATGGAAAAGAAAGGTCTGACAACAATAAGGCCTGCCTGAGTTCAGCTCCTACATTAATTTGAAACCATTGAAAGCATTCAGCAGCATTAAACTAAGGAAAAGACTTACAAGAGTATAGTTAAAATTCAGCCCTAACTACTAGGAAAAAAATTAATTATCTTTTTCTTATATAGCATCTCTAACCATAAGAAGAATGAACCAACAAGTCAGTGCAATACACAAACTACAGAAAGCTCTTAAACTAATGAACAGCCAGATGAATTAGCAAACCCCACTTTCTAAAGATCTCTGCTTTATCCTCCACATAAATCTCTTCACTCTGCAGCAACACCAGGCCCAAGTGTTAATAACACAGCGTCAGCAATTTTGGTAAGATTTATATAGGGAAACCACACCGAAAATTGCCTGGTCATTATACATTCCTTTGGAATCAATGAAACACTATAAATCTTTAAATACATTTGTGCTCATATGATTCAGACACACTCCCCAAGTGTACCCTGACACTCATTAGAGGATAGTTAAGCATGGTGTGGCAGAGAAAAAAAAAATATAATAAAGTCTCCTTATTATTTTCTTTTTTTAATGGAGTACATAGAGAGTGTATTGCAAGAGCAGGGTTGGGAGATCTATTTTTCAGATGGAAATTAATAACAATTCCAAACCAGGACCAAGCCTACAGCTCCTCCATACCATGAGAGCAGCCGCTTGGTCTAGAGTTTCACGTTGGCCTATTTCTTACTAGCTGGGCTAAGCTGGCATCAGGGGGCTATCATCTGTCAAAATATCAGCAGGAGAAACAATTGACAAAGCCACCACTTGAGAATGTTGAGTAAACTGGGTAAAAAAGCAGTGAAAGAAGTTAATGTGCAACCTGGCACACAGTACCAGCCCAAGCCGTGAGAACCACTTAGGTGATAATTGGTCCCTCACAATATCTTCTGCTCTGTAAAACATTGTCCTGGGCTTGTCTTTCAGCACAGGAACGGATCCCTTTGAGGCACAATGAAACAAACACCCACCTGAAAGCCCCCTCCAGCTGAGAGGGGAGGAATTCAGGTGGGAAAGCTTGCGATTTCTGAACAGCTACAAACAGTTTCAGGTAACTCCAGACTCACCCAGGGTCAGCAGGAAAAAAAGCAAACCCTTTTTTGAAAGAAGAAGAAACACATTTATATGCAGCCATTTATTCAGTTCAGACAGAAATTAGTAACCTCTGGGATTCAAAGTATCTCTCTCTCCCCATTTTTATCCTCCGTGTTGTTCAGTCTTAAAAAAAAAATAAATCCTTATTGTACTGGCAGAGCATTACCAGGGGGAGAAATGTAAAACCAGGAATCAGAAGAGAAACAGGGAAAATTAACAAAGCTGGTCTGTCTACAAAGTAGGAACCCAGGCAGCAGAAACAGAAGAACATTAGAATAGATTTTGAAACATCTTGTAACAAGGGTGTTTTGCAGGGCACCCAAACTCCTCTCAGCCTTGCTTTACACTTGTATGTATACATTTATAGATACATACATACATCTACAGGCTTTTTAAAATTGAAAGAGTGGGAGCCAGAGCAACTGAAATCAAAGCTAGTGATGTATCACCACGTTAACACTCACACTTGTTCATATACAGGGGCCTCTTGCATGAGAGCAGAGGAGGGAGCACAAGTCACCATCTGAAACCTACCCGGAAAGGGAAGGTGGTGAAAAAGCTCTGAGCAGAGGGGTAAAATTCACCCTATAAGTAAATTATTTTGCTTTCTAAAGTTGGTTCACTTTGAGCTTGTAAAGTGACCTAGGAGACTGTTCTAAACTGGGATCTTCTTGAGAGAAAGGGTCTGATTTGTAGCTACTGGAAAATATGAAATCCGTGTATGTTTTGGCACATCTTTAGATTCTCAAGAGTCAAGAAATGGGCCTCTGTGTTTTTGAGTGATTCAGAGAGTGGCAGTCAGTCCCTACAAAGTGGGAGAACTCGGTGTTTCTAGAGCAAATATACTTTTCTTTATGACAGAAAATTTCCCATAGTGGAATCTGTTCTTTATTGTGGTGTTTCAAAAAATAGCGATCCACATCCAGGCTTGTTGCTACAGCAACAAACATGTGGGCAAATGCTGCTCTCCAGAGATATGTTCACTAGCAGGCCAGGTGTTCCTTTGTGTGGATCTGGGCTTTGTCATATTAACAACTGTGGATGAATCATGGCAATTTTCCTTCAGATTTCACTAAAGCTTATGACAGCCATAGTTTCCTACGCAGCTCGTGCTAAATCAATCCCTATTCCCTGAAAAGCTCCATCCTTTTCCTAAGTAGGCATGTAGTGACCAGTCTCCACCTGTCAACAGGAAAGTTAAAGGACAAAGCCAGTGTTTGGCATCCAAGATTAATAATAACCATTATGGGATTTCCTTCAATGAGATCACCCAGTGTCTCATGAAAATGGCAGCACCGCAGCCGGAACGACTGTGGAGAAATCAGAGAGATAAAAAGACAGCACAGAGATGAGACTGAAACAAGTTCCCATGTGGATATAAGGCTTAACATCCTGCTCTTATGCTTCATAACAAACTGTGCAGGAAACATGGCAAACACTGCTGCACCTGGGCTCCATTCAGGCACTGGGAAGGTACAGAAAGGTTCTCATCTGAGGAACCACGCCCACATGTGAGGAAAAGGGCTCTTTTCCCTGCACAGATTCCAGGTGGAGGAGGCAGCTCTAGAGCAGAAACCCCCTTCTGGACCATCTCTAGGTATGTTTTTACTCAGATAAACAAAAGAGGTTCTAGAAGAGAGTTCAAACACTGGAACCATGAGCATCCATTACATATAATTGCCATTTCATCCCCTGATCATATCCAGGCTCCTCCAAGTAGCTCCCTCCAGTACCATGCCCAGGCCCAGGCTAGCCATATCTCACTTTGGGGACTGCTCCCAAAGCAGCAGATACATGATGTGGTTTGACCACCTCAACAGCTCTGCAATGCCACCCCAGCAGGCTTTACAGCTTCAGGCACTGCCACCTCCCCTTGTGCCACAGCCCTGTGTACATATCACCAGTTTCATGCTGTAACAGCAACATATCTGAGAGCTGGAATGCAGCACTACTGTGCTTCAGGGACTTGATGCCAGGGACAGCACTCAAATACTCATTCTGTATGATCCTCCAGAAGCCCAGAGGGGTCAGATGAATCCCAGTGCAAAATGCCATGAAACAGGAACACAACTCCTCTCCAACAGGAGCCTAGCATGGACCAGTCTGTGCCACCTCACTTTGGGGGCACAGAGACTGCTCTCCACATCTCTTGTATTTAGAGCCCTCAACACAGCAAAGGAGACCTGTGCCCTCTGAAGTAAAAAGCTGTGATTTTAGTCCTATAATCTGCTTTTGTTTGTCCTCAGTTGCCATGTTGGGGTTTTCCCTTGTTCTTTCTTTCATTTGCCTTCCCTTTAATCGAACTAGGGAAAACTGAACAGGAAAAAAGGGCAACTTTCTGTTTAAAGAACATCAAATCTTACAAGCAGAACATTGTGACATCAGAATCATGTTGGTCCTCAAACAAGGCCTGACTAAAGTTCCCCCACTGCTCCTGGATGGTGTAACCCCATTGATTTATTCCTGATTTACCACTGCCTAGAGAAAACCTGACCCTCCTTTCCTTGTGAGAGGAATTTTGTCAATGAACCAAATCCAGAGGAATTCAAGGCCATTTAAGGCTTTGCCTGTAGGTTTAAAATGCTGAGATGGGTAATTATCAGTAAGAAAACCATAACTTTGTGTATCCTTTCCTAAACCAGCACCAGCACATGGAGTGCTCAGCAGATGGAGGGGCACAGAGCTGCACATCTGGAATGCAGGTGCTCCCCCAGATACTTGGTGGCATTCCAGCAGCTGGATTTCTCTGTAGGCACCCTCCACTGCTCACTGCCAAGAAAGAGGTTTGTCCTAATTGGCATTAACAACAATACCTCCCCCCTCCCAACAAGCTTAAGGCTGGAGCCACTCATAGATGTCACTCTGCTTGCCTTTAACTCTCTTGTGATTAGACCACCCTCCTTCTTCATCTGCTTGGCAGACTGCTGCACCAGGCTGGGTACCAGGGCCACCACCAGCTGCAAGGCCTTTTTTTGTTTGTCAGCCCTTCAGCTGGGTGAATTCTTTACTCCTCAGGAGCTGGGAAAAAAACCAGAGAGCAACGGTGGCTTCTTGAAACTTGAATTTATTCAGTTCTGCTGGTACGTTTGAAAGCCTGACCATCATTTGCTGTGCTGATGAAGGGTCAGGGAGGAGGAGGGGAGTTCACTAGAAGCCCTTTTAATCAGGATAGCTCTAAATACAGCCATAATAAGCAAACAAATATTTAGGCTATAGCCCCCTTCATTCCTGCAGCCAGGTACCCTGTTTGAGATGTGCTAAGCAGCTCTACCAGTGAAGATGAATATGGAACTTCTAACCTTCTTCAGACTTGCACTGTAGCCCACTGCAGCCAGTGTTTAAATGCCTGTTCCCCTGAAAATATGCCACAGAACTGCAAAGTACAAGGAAAAAGGGAATTGACTTTGTTTAACTGAAACATCAGTTTATAGCTGATTGCTAATCCATATGTCAGAATATTTTATTTTTTCACCCCAGTTAATTTTTCATTCTCAAAGGTATTAAGGACCATTGGGATTTGAAACACTTTTTTAAAAAAAAATTTGAAAGCCTTAAACAAGCTACATAAACCCTGCCATGCATACCTGGAATGCTCCTTCTGAAGGCCCCTCCCCAAAGAACCGAGACTTGCCTCAAGCAAAGAGTGGAGTATTTGATTTAAAAGGACTTGTGGCATCCTGCTACTGCTTTCCTTCTGTAACACCTTTTAGAATCTAGCAGGGTACAAAGGCTAATCCATTACAAAGCCAGTAAAGTTTTAATATTGGGATTGATTAATCCTTTCAAATTGTCATTACAAAATATATACTAAGTAAAAAAGTTTTTTATAATAAAGCTATAAAAAGCCAAATGTTAACAAATCTGTGGTGGTTCAAGAGCAGTTATTAGAAAGAATCCCCTTGCACTCACTCTCAGAACATGGAAGTTTGTTAAATCCCTCTACCAGGCAACCTCTGAAGATTTTTTTGTTGGTTCAACACAGTAGAGAAGTCTTATTTTTCCTCTATTAAAAAATAGTGGTAAATTACTCAAAAAGGTTTAATCCACATAAAACTGTGAAAGCTTCAAGTATCAGGGATCTCAAACTGTCCTATTGACTGAATTGATGGAGATCTCAACAACAAAAATAAATTATATCCAGAATAAATTAAAAGCCACAGGGTGATCTCATTGAAAACTTGTTAAAAACAAAAACAGAGCTTGAACTGTTGGGGTTTTTTTGTTTGATTGTTTGGTTGGGTTTTTTTAAAGCCACAAAACTAAATTTCTTATGTCAATATTTAGTTTCTCAAATGTCCAAGCAATCTCAGTTTTTACCACACCTCTTATACTACAGTTGCCATACTGCAGGCGCCCATGAGAGGTCTGGGTTCCTTGGACCTCTTATGAGGATGGAGGCTTCAGTGGGGAGAAAGGAAGTTGTGTTAATTTTTGGCACTTCAAAACGATGCTTTGAGGAAATTCAGTCAGGTTGGCATGGCTGGATCATGGCAGAGTGCTCCTGCCAGCCCCAGGTGGCCTCAGCAAGGACATTGGCATGGGACCCAGAGTGGGGGGGATAAAAGGGAGGAGAATCCAGGGATTTTCTCAGGGATCTGAACAAAAGGAGTGTTCATCTCGTGTGACTGACAGCTGAGACACTGGAGGTCGAGAGCAGTTTGTTTCCCCACACAGCTTTAACGAGGGGATGCTTTGACAGTGCTGTCCCTTGACCCTTCTATTAGTGGAAAGCTCCTTAAGACTTTCATATTCTCCAAGGTCTCCCTTTTTCTCGACAGGGACTGAAACCACATACCACACCACAAACATGTGCTATTTCAGGCACTGAGACAGAGTTTTACAATTCCAGGCTGTGATCAATTACTGACTATTTGAGATTTATAACAAGTGCTTTTTCCACAGAACGGAAATCTGATGGTGACTTCAACTAGCAACTCCAGTAAAGCTGAACAACTGCTGTTTGAAGAAGAGGCCCCAAATGGACCCATATTTCAAGATTTAGCAAACTCAGAATTGGCAACTTTTGTGCCAGATTTAATCCAACGAACTCTGGTAAAGACTGAATCAATTACAATGGACTAGAGTACAAAAAAATTTACATAAATGTAGGATGTGAAATCAGTTACTCTGCAGCTTCCCTTCTATAGCTGCACATATGTAAACATTTATTTTACCTCTCATTTTCAGATTATTGTTGTATTGGGGAAATAACTTAAACTAAGCCAATGATGTTCTGGAAGAGTAGTCCTGGATCAATTACTAAGTAGATTCTTTAAATTAGAAGGGTGGTTGTGTCCATGGTCAAGAGAACACAGGGTACATGTACTCACAACAGATCACCGTGTAATGAGGTTCCTAAATCTGGCACTACAGTGAGGTGTCTTAGGGTGGATGGGATGGACCCAGACCTAGAATACCCAGAAAGAGCACTATAAAGATGTAGAACCTACAGTTCTTTACACAATACTCACAGGGACTTAATGTAAAGGCAAAATCTAATTTACTTCAGGTCCATGCAAAGGACCAAGTATCTAAACTTGCACTGTGAAACCCCATGTTCCATGGAAATGCTCAAGCTAGCTTAAAATAATGACTGCAGAGCCAGAAGTGGTATAACTTCATATCACTGTGCTAGAAATATCCCACTGAACTGCCTCGATGAGACACAGGTCCAATGGTAAAGTGAATTTTCTTCTGAAAGCTGTATGCAGAGTTTTGCTAATCCCAGGGTCATAGGTTTGTGCCTCATGTTGGGCGCCACTTACAGCTCGCTGGTTCCTCTGTCCAGCCTGGAGAAGTACGACAGATTCCAGCTGGCTATATTTCCAGCAGTGCCCCTATCCCAAGGCACTCTGGCTGCGTCTCGGAGACACTTAGCCAGAGAAACTGCGGCCTGCGGTGTGGTGCAGGAACCATCCAGTTTAGCTATCAGCTGAAGATGAATAACGAGAGGGCTCTTGGAGTGCCTTTAATTCTGAGTGGATTTATTGCAGAGTCTTCACACAGAGGAGAGGCAGGGTCCAAGAGGGCGAGGGGCCCTCAGACACGGCCTTAAGAGTTACCATGTATCACCAGTCACCAGGGGGTCTGGGGGAGGATAGGGAAGGTCCAGGGTTACTTGGTCCTATGGGATGGGGAAGGAAAGGGGCCCAGGAGATAACAGGGAATAGAACAAAGGCTCTTGCGGGGAGGGAGGAGATGACGGACACCAGCAATGGCTACTCTGGTTTGTCCTGGGTTAAACCATGGTCACTTCACCTTCCAGGGGTTTCCTATCTCCTTGGAACTTTCTCCACCAGTTATCTTTCTCCTTTTCTAAGTCTTCTCCCCCTGGGGTCTCTAAGGACACATCCACAGCAGCTACATCACTGAACTGTGAGGGCGACACCATCTCAGTGGGAGCTTCCTGCCCTCACAGCATGAGGATGTGGCCATGCCCTTGGTGAGGGCTTTCCTTATTCAACCAAGCCATGCTTTAACGCAGCAAGCGATGAGAGCTGCATGAGGCAAATACTCACTGTGCTAAGCCAGGCTCAGAAACTGGGACTGCAACCCACCAAGCAAAACTGCAGGAAGAGGGAGGAGGTGTTATTTCTCAGTCAGAACAAGTTCTGTGTTGCTCCTTCTGTAGGAAAAATGAAATGCCCACACCTTTTCCAGCCAGAAGAGGTAGGTCTGCACTGCAGAGTGGCTCAGCACCACTTTTATTCCAGAACAATGTTCCAGCAGGAGTGTGGGTGAAACACTCTGAGTTTCCATTGTGTGGGCAAACATGGCTGCAAACGAGAGACCCACGATCACATGGGAATTCTGTCCTGAAGCTGGAATTGAACCCAAATCTCTCAACTTCCTGCCCTGTGTTTTTCCTACCCAACCTAATTTCTCATTAGCCCTAAGATACCTTAATGATTAAAAGTACAAACTATTTGCATGGCCTTGAGGATTGCAGTCCCTCTCAGGAACATATATATTATATATATTATATATATTATATCTGTTTCCTTCTCGCCCCCTCCCCATCTTTTTAAAGCCTTGCAAAGAATTTTTAAGAGAATGCTCTGCAAAAGTCCGAGTGAATTGCCTTGTTTCTCCGACTTACATCTGTAACCCATCTTGCTGATCCTGAACACAAACAACTTTGTGCACAAAGACACTGAAATTTCCTTTTTCCGTGACTGCCCTGGTTTTATATACCTCCACTGCTCTGTCTCTGTAGTTCTAGGACCAAACCAGTCACATTGCAAATAGAGCAATACAGATGTATTGACGAGCCATGCAGATGCATTCCAAGTGTTTGGGATAGGACTCAAAGTCATGCACAGCTGGTTTTCTTGGCTAACTTTCACCCTGTTGGAGTTTTCTGTGCTTGTAATGCTCTTCAGAACGTGTAAGTAACGGACCAAGTAAATACAAAGCAGTTCTGTATGAACAGATCTGGATGTCCTCAATTACAGTGCTTTCATCCATGTATTTCCTTGAAACCAATATATTGTTTTTCACAGGTATTTCCAAATCTGGTCCATAGCTGGGAATGAGGAGTAGAGCCAGTAAAATTTTTCAGCTGAACAAATTTCCCATAAAAAGGCAAGGCTTCCTTGAAAATGAAATTTTTCATAGGACTCTAGAGTTACATTTATCAGAGTTGAAGGCCCAGAATTTTCTATTAACTTCACAAACACTCACTCCAGTGTGATTCTATCCAGGTTTTTTTTTAAATATTGCAAACACAGTGTGGACATTCATAGGAAGAATTAAATCTGTAAGGAAAGACTATACTTTCAATCACATTATGAATGAAAGAATTTTCTTTTATTCCCTACCTTATTACTTTAAGTTTTTCTTACCCAGTATGTTTAAAGACAGCATTATGAATGTTTAAATGAGGTTCATTATTATCAAAGTCTTTTCACTAATGAAGGATATGGGAGTTCTGAAGGGGCTGAGATCTTTGCATCTGAAGGGATAATTTTCTGATCCATCTGATCCCACAGCACATCCCAGTGCTGTGGAAAGGCCTGAACTGCAGTACAGGATGGGGCGTGGAACGTTTGTCTCACCTCTCTGACCTGCAGAGGCTCCCAAGCAAGTAAGAACTGGGGTATCTGACAGCAGCTGTCTTACTGAGCTTCTTGGTTCAGTGCAGTATGACATTATTCTGGAATTACATGGGTTTTCCTGCCCAGAGAAAGTGGGTTTTTCAATTTTTTTTCCCCCCACATCCATCGAAGTCAAGGATGTCCAGGTACTCCAAGACTGTCCTCTAAGATTTCTTCAGTTCTTCTTTCCCAGTTCCCTAAGGTTTAGTGGTTGTTTTGCAGGTGGATGGCTTGTCCAGCTTTCCTCCTGTACAGTTTGTAACAACCAGAGTCAGGTTTTTCTTGCCTTTTTTCCCCCCTCTTTGAATTTCCCTGGATGGTATTTGCCAAGGTTGATTCACTGAATGAAGCCCTGGTGCGTCCACCCATCAGCGCCGGTGCCGGCGCAGCCAAGCCTTCCCTGGGTGCATTCCCATCCCTCATCAGGCTCCACACAAATGTGCACCATTTTACTGCTTGGCTTATTAGTTCTAAAATCTCCAGATTCTTTACCTCATTCTGGCAGTGAAAAGCTGGGAGGAGGGCTTTTAACTGAACATGTATTACAGAAACACTACATTTAGGTCTCCTTTATAAAGGAATGGAGAACTGACCCCAAGTTTTTCAGAGCTGTAATGAATAAAAGGTTCATGGCATGACTCAATATGCTCTTGCTGTTTGGGGGGGGTGCTTTATCTTTATTACACATCTTATAATCTTTTAAAGTTTAGAACATACACTCCACACCAGGATCTAATCTGCCTTGCTTTCTTTGCTTACCTTTTATATACTGAGATGAATAGTATGTGTGCATAATTCTCTTATTTCTTAATTAACATTTTCCTTGCTACTAGAACAGCTGGGCAAACTGATCATTCTCATTCTTCTAAAACCCGTTCTTTTAATAATATTTCTGTTTAATAGTATGATCTCAGACTGGAGTTTATTGCTGCTTTTTTTTTTCCCTTTCCTTTACAAGACTCCTTTTAAACCTGCTATTTTAAGTACATGTAAATAGTTGTTCTTCATTTCTACTTGATATTTGCTAATCCTGAGCAAGTAAGAACCATACACTTGGTTCAGATTTGTCAGTGCACAGAAGTGTTAACAAATACACTTCTTCACATTCAGCATCCTATCAACTGGTTTCCAGTTTACCCTAAAAGATTTAACACCAGGTAATTGAAAGCTTCTAAGGCCAAAAAGGCCAGCCATAATTATTAACAGGTACTCAGGAGACTACTAGGAATTATGAGTTAATGTCTTTCATGTGTCTGGAATTCTGGAGAGGATTCCCTGCACTAAGATGAAGCTGGGCCCTTATTAAAGAAGTCCCACAAATTGATGAGATGTCTTGGGTTTCACAGTTGCATTCAAACCAAGTGCTCCCTAAGCTGCACACCACTGACCTCTTGCCTCTTCCATCCTCTCTGCCATCCTTCAATTTGTAGGCAGGTTCCCACACAGTGTGGATGATCCAACCTCCTCGCTGCCTGCTCAGCTGGAATCCACACAGGCTCCTGGATAGGATTCCTTTTTGGATGCCAGGTTTTAAGACAGGAAATGAACCAGATGAAAAGCTCGATGCCTGTTCTGAGCTGGCCACATCATTCCTGTCAGGACCACTGCACAGGTCCTGCAGATTTACTTTTGACACATCTCTCTGTAGGTTTTGATGGAGCCACTGGTGGATCTGGCCTGCTTGCAAGCTGTGCTCACAGGAAAAGCCAGCCTAGAAGTGGTAAAATGTAAGATAGCCAATGGCTGATGCAAGCTTCTTCCAAAATCTACTCAGCATTTCCTTCATAAGACTGGACACTGGGAAGCAGCTATTTTGGGTATATCAGGGCCCTCATCAGATTAAAGGTTTCATTGCACAAGGTACCATACAGAACCATATAAAAATATGGTCCTTATTCAGTCTAAATTACTTTTGAGGGTGAGGACAACTTTAATTTAAGAAAAAACAACTTTGCCTAAGGTATCTGGAAGCATGATCATGGATCTGCATTCATTTTCACATGACTTTTTGGCAAAACCGAGTTTGAAAGTAGGATTCAGCTGATCAGTCTGTGCTGAGTAAACTGCTACCCTTCCTAGCCAGTAGGAAAAGTTATGCAGCTGTTTCAAGGGCAGCTGCATAAATTCAGCTAAATCATAGAAAAAGCTTTTTATTCATTATAATATGGCCTGAGGCAAAATAAAGCTGAAGTTATTAAACTGTAACTAAAAGCTGGCCACAGTAAAATATATTGAAGTCAAGATTAAAAGCACATACAGAGTATGAACTCCTAGTGTAGAGGGTGGAGGTTAAGAGAGGAAAAAGCCTAATTCCTTGGTGAAAAACTGAATTTCCTGAAATCACTTTTCCTGTGTCCAAAGTGGATTCTGGGAATTGAAAACTGATATTGCATGTCTGCATCATTCAAAAGAAAAAATAATCAATCCGGTAATTTTCATTTACAAAAACAATAATAAGAGCATGTTCTTTCCACAGTGACCTGGATAACTTTTTTAAGAGCTTCAGACAGCATCCTATGTCAAACAGTAGTTTTTTCATGGCAGGGTTGAGCTGTTTTGAAAATGCAACAGTTGGCCAGGATAAACCTTTATCTTCATTTACCCATTGTTACTCGTATTTTTGTAGCCTACTGGTAGCAAGAGGTCACATTTCCATGAAGATAAATTCCTTATTAGACCCAACTGTGGTCTGAGGTCATTGCATATCTGTGCCAGGACAGACTTAGAAGTGATGGTGAATAGGAAGTTTTTGTGCTGTATTGTCCTGGCTTACGGCAGCTGGAGCCAGACAGCGTTAGGACCAATATCAGCATGGGCTAGAGCAGGCATATCTTTCTATTTGCTCATCACACAACAATGAGTAAATAAACACTGTCCTCCATCCAGACTGAGCTGTCAGCCCAATTAGGCAGGAGAATGTCCCGGAGCCCCGTGTTCCCTATACCTTCACCTCCAGTTTGCACCGCTCGTGCGCCGGGGGTGATTTCAGAGCGACGTGGCTGCATTTAAACACGGCCCTGCTGCTGGCAGGGGTCAGCTCTGCTGTGTCAACACTAATCCTTCCTGTCTGCTATCAGCTCGTTTGACATTTGATGTGTGTCAAGTTGCTGTGGCCACTGGAAGCCAAATATCACAGCTCTGAGATAACATTTTGCCCCACTTTCCTCCAATCGCTGAATAACTTCGCCTTTTCTCTCCTCAAACTCTGAGTCCAGGGGGTCACAAGTTACTAAGACAACCTTGCATTTGTCTGAGAAATTACACCAGAACACCATTCCCTATCATTCAGCTGCAGGCACAAAAGAATTAAACAGAATGGCCTCGAGTACAAGAATTTTAAGCCTGACATTTTGAACATCTCATTGAAACGAGCTCCTTTCTTTTCCAGTGGGATAAATGGAGCAGGTCTAACATTGCAGTGATTTTTACAAACTTAAAATTTGACACAAAAAAGGCCAGCCACTCAAAGTACAAAATATCTCAATGCTCACGTCAGACTTGTTCTAAACGAAGCCAAAGGCTGCCCTCACCCCCTCCAACTCCACCAAACAGTTTGTTATGACTCTGTGATAAAGATCAGTATCTACTGAGAGATAAGGCAGGACCACCACCAAATTGGGCCTTCAAAGCACGCTGAACTGCATTATAGCACAGTGTGAAAGGATGTGGCTGTCATGAAGGTGCCAGCTCTTGTCAGAAGGCTGCTCCTCCTATTTTTGCACCAGAGGAGGCTCTCCCATGAGCCCCAGTAGCCGTGGGCTGCTGACTGTGGGCTGAGCAGCACACAGAGCACACAGAGCCCAGCTCTGGCACTCCTGGTGATCAGCTCTGTCACCTGCACGGGCTCAAACATGGACTGGCACACCTGGAGGGCTCTGAGCTGCAACATCTCCACATACAGAGCGTTCAAATCAAGGCAATTTCTCATGCTCGGGAGTATTTTATTCTTCCAGCTCACAGACTCAAGTAAATATGGGCCAAACTTGTCCAACAAACAGCCTCCAAACACATCTTCTGACTCAGCAATATGTGGACTCTGCATATTGGAGTCTGTGTGAGAAAGAGGAGCAGTAACACCTCTGAAAATGAATTTATTCACAAAAAAAGAATGAGGTAGACTGTATTTACACCCAGATCCCTGTTTATACCAGCCTTACCAATCACCTGAACCATGAGTGCTGTGCACAGTACAACAACCTTCTCCAAAATCAGGGTTTTCCCCTCAAGGAAATGACTTAACAAAATTCCATATTGGTGTTAAAAAGTGAAAAATCTCTCACTTGTGTTATCAAAGTCATTGAATTTGAAAGTGGTTTTAGTTTCAGCTCCAGATATGAGCAAAAATAACACTGCAAAATATATGTGCATACAGATGTGGTATAGTAATTATGGATGTAATTATATACTATATACACAATTCAAATTTAGATATATTTCAGTAGGGATTCAGGATTTTCTTTGGCAAACAGTTCATTAGTGCCAAGAGTAAATATTCAGGCTCTTTGTTGAATGGTCTGTCTTTGCAAAACACATTAATTACCCTCTATTCTAAATGTTTTAGCTCTTTTAAATTTAAGGGATAAATTATAAACTGAGAGTTTCTGCCTTATACCAGAGTTACTAAATCCCTCCAGCCTTTCACACTCACCAAACCACATAAGATGTCTGTGGCTGAGGCACACTAGGAAAGAAATGTGCCCTCTCCATCTTTAATGACAAAACCTGACCTTGATCTCATTTGAGTCTCTGGGATGGATTAAGCTCGGGATAGAGAAATCCAAAAGGCAAACATTTCTTTTGAATTCACAACTGGTAGCAAAATATAAATAGGCACTCAGAAAAAAAAAAGGCTAAAGTTAATTAAAAAAAAGAATAAGAAGAAAATGCTGACACTTAACATAAACACTGGATAAAGAGTAGATATTTAAAGCTACAACAGAAGTTGAAAACCATGCAGCAGCAACCCTTATCAATCTTATCAGTGAGAAGTAATTTCATTGCTGTCCCACCAGCAGCAGTAGGAAAGATTATACTAATGCTCAGATATATTTTCACTTACCTGGCTGTGTTCTTGCACTTACCATGCTCAGCCTTCTGGAGCCATGGGGAGAGTGCTCAGGTGAGAACTTAAATTTACTCATCACATCTTTTTCACAGGTGAGCCATATAAAAGCCAATATATTGGATTTTAGGCCTTCTAAACCAATAGTTGATAATTTTTATTCAATAGTACGGAGAATAAACGTATCTCCATCTCTATTTAGGACACAGCAAGGTCTAATTTGAGGGCAGGTGAGAGGCTTGATCTTACAGGAGGAGCTGTAAAGAGGGAGAAGCAGATGGGGCTTCAAGCCTGTCACAGATCCTTTCTGTATCAGAGGAAATTATCAGTGTTGCATAAGGAACAGTAACATGCTTCGCTCACCCTGAGAGCAAGAAAGGAAAGGAGACTTTTAAGGAGTTCTCCTGTTTTCAATATTATCTATGTGAAGCACAACAACTCTTTCCAAAGTACATAGGTGTTGGGATATTTCACACAAGTCACTGCTCTTCTAACACTGAACATAAACTTTTGGGTGGAGTATGAATCCAATAATTTTAAGGCATAAGTTTCATTAAAATTATTTTGTCCACTTGATCTTTAGGTGATGTCCTTCATTACAGCTCCTAACAGGGAGCACAACATGACCAGAGTGGCCTTGTCCCTAGTGCTGAGTGCTTTACAAACAATTCTCCTCAGCTCTTTTACAGGCAATTCAGAATTTTTGGGGGTTTCCCAGCTGCTTTCAAATCACTGGTTTGACTAAGTCACAGCACAGCCTACCCAGCCTCCTTTTCCCAGACAGGAACTGGAACACATGGCTTGTGGTTGCGGTAAATTAATAAGGGGGTGAAAAAAAAAAAAAAGAAACAAACAGAAGGGACTTTTCCCATGTGTTTTACGACAGTGCAAATCTGTCCCCCATCCAGTTCATCTGCAGCATACCATTCTCCTGCCAGCCATTCCTGTGCTCACTTGCTATATGATACAACTCCAGGCTCCCCCCACCATAAGTTTTATTTTTAATGGGTTCTCTGGATTTCGAAAGGCCAGACACTGATGATGTAAACTGGTGTCAATCCACTCTGGATTTTGAAACCAGATCCAGATTTGCTTCTAAAATATGTATTTAAATGTGTGAGGGATTCCCTGCTTGTAATGTATATAGCCTTAAGCCATAATTATTGTCTCTGCTTGCATAAGAACATTTACATAGCTGTGCAATAAGAACGCTCAGAAAGAAGGATCTTTGCAGACTGAATTTCACTTTACATGAGTGTATTGCAAATTAGGCCCAGAGATAATGGAGCATTATAAATTCTTCAAATGCAGCATTCTTCAAAGGTGAAAGATTCCCACTAAAATGCAGGATTTCCTGAAATGTTTTACAAGAAAAAAAGTCTGTGTTGTATTTTTAAACTACATCCTCCTCACCACCATTCATGTGCCAGTGAAAGAGCCATTAGAAGGTTTTTATGTGGTGTGGCTCTGAGTTTCTTCATAATTATGAACAGAATATCTCTGGAAACCCCTTTCCCTTCATTTCCACAGGTCTGAGGAGTGTGACAGAACTGAAAAATCTCAGAAATACACTGTGAAGGAGCACAGTCACTCTTCATTCTTTGGCAAAGCTCAGGTCAGCCTGTGGTTTGCGTAGTTCGAGAAACCATTTAAGCATCGTCCAAAATTACAGTGATCGAGAGTTGCATTTCAGCAGAGGAGACCCAAAAGTCTGTACAACTAATTTTCCCACAGTCCTCAAACCCAAAACTTCAATCCCAGTGTAGTCTCACCCTCTGCTTTTATAAAGCTGATCAACATTTGTAACCAGCTGATCTGTTGTCTGTCAAAGGATGGGGACTCAACTCTTCCTCAATGTGATGTTAAGTAGGTGAAACAAACCACAAGCTGCCTAAAGCTCCCCAGAACACATTGGGAAAGTCATTTAACTTGTAAATAAAGGGCCTGGCTGTGGCCCTTTACAGCCACTCTGGCATTGCAAGTCCCTTGGATGCCCAAGTCTGCATGTTCTCAGAAATCTCCTCTAGGCAAAGTATGAGATCAGGCTCTGGGCCTCAATCCAAGAGTTCACGGAAACCCCTGGAAATAATTCCACTTGTTCGCTGCAGTTAGCATGGGAAACCAAATTTCTGAGTGCACCTGAAGTACATCCACAGTCAAGTACTTAATCTCCTCACACAGAGCTTAAACCCATAGGTGTCTGCTTATTCATATTCCATGCATTTACCGTAACATCACAAGATCCACTCTCCATCCAAGACATGACTTAAAGCAGATGATAATTGCTGGCAGTGAAAACAAGCATTATGGTCCTGCCCAAAATTCATGTCTGTTATGCCAAGCATTACATATAATTAATTTGTGATGTGTAATTTGTCCCACAGACTTTATCATGTCTCCTCCTCGACTGCCCTTCAGTGCTGAGCCACAGCTGAGAACAGGATTTGTTGACAGGTTTATAATGCACAAAGCCTGGCCCAAATCTAGACCAGCCGTTTACTGAAGAGACTGCACACAGACTTCACCAATTATCAGAAAATGATGCTTAATAGACCACAAAATGTAATTTAAAGGGAAAATAATGAAAAGAAACTTGGGTTTGATAAGCTGTAACTTAATCAATTGTTGCATGACTCCAAATGGGCTCCACAAGCTTCTCACACGCTGCACCAATGTACACTTACTATGGCCACCAATGGAAGAAAAAGGTGCAAAAACAGCTAAAAATAATGAAACAAATTTCTGATGATATAAATATGGAGGCTTCTAAAAATTAGGCCATGATATTTAATTTATTCCTGGGAACCAAAAGTTGGACAGCTGTCTATGCTGGTGGGTGTGACCATCTTAGCAAGGCCCCAAAAGGAGTCAAATCTCTCTTGGTTGGAGGTCCCTGAGTTTGGCACAATCCAGAATGCTAACCTGAGATTTGGAATGTTAACATGAGATTTTGGAATGGCTACTGTACCTCATGTCTTGATCTTTAGGCCAGGCAACTGAAGCAGAATAAAAAAGGTCTGAGCAAATCTGAAGCCTGAATTCTGTAAATAGCACCAAAAATGACCAGGCAAATTGGCCCTCCCTGCCTGTAAACATGCTGCCTTACTTTTCTGAAACATGATTAGCCTGCAAACTAGATGTGTAGAAACAGAATTTAAGAAGTTGTAAGACAGGCAAAAAATGGGGAAGTCTCCTTTAAGAAAAGATATCTTTTTGTCCCTCTCAGCATTAGATTTTATTCTGCAATTGGCACATGCATTTATGGCACCCTTTTTTAACTTTATCCTATTCATTGTAGCAGAAATTACAAGCCAGATCTAGAAAATATCTACGCACTGAGGCAAAAAGGGATCTAAGATAATTATCCTAAATTTCAAATTGAAATATTTTAAAAAACTGTTATTGAAAGGCTGTTCCTGACTTTTTTTCTTTTGCCCTCCCAAATTTCAACTACAGGCTGCAATAAAAACAGAAAATGTGCTGAGGAATCATGAATCTTCCATATAGGCACAAATTAAGGTACTTACAGGTACATGGACACCTTCAGATGCCTCATGAATGAGATGGTTAAATTGCTACTGGCTCCAAATTCAGTGATTTATGGAAATGGGAAGCTATACAATATGCTCTTGAAATGCAGTTTGAAATGATTGATAAAGCTTTAGTCTGACTGAACACATACAGTAGATAGATTAAGTGTCTGGCTTATCTGTCTGGTCCTGGGTGTTCATCAGTCAACCTCACTAACAAGCTAAAAGTCAGGATTGTGGTCAGCAAGTTCATATTCATCTGAAAATATGGGGTCTGCAGCGAGCTCTCTCACACAAAGGCAGCACTCTGAACCTGTTTAATGCTTGCTTACCCCTGCTAATGCTCTGGGAAGGGAAAGAACTGCAGACTTGAGAAGCAAATTCACCCCTTGCATTTGCTTCCCCCCTTCATTACTTTTTAACATCACTTTAAGTAACAACTGCTGAAACCCATTAACAAACTCATTTTACGGTGCCAGAAATCTCAATAGCTCATAAAATTGTATTATGAACCACGTTAAATTTTGCTCGAGTCAAATGTGATTTAATAGCTTTTAATCCAAACACTGGATTTCTGTGTGAGGAGTTGCCTTCCAGCCTGGTACACAAAACAGCTTCAAAGTAAGGGCCCAGCTCATAAAGGTGAAGTGGGGTAAGAAATGTGTGGTGTAGGGGATGTAGGTCCAAACTCCCAGTGATGTAAAGCAGTACAACACCATAGCCCTCACAAAATCCCAGGTGCCAGAGCCAAGATGTTGAGGGAAATATCTCTAGAATCAGTTGCTTCACCAATAACTCGAATTTCACTGATTTTAAAGAAGTGGCTATCAATATTTTCATGGGCCAAACAAGGTAAATCTGCTGGATTTCAAGCTAAAATGTAAAGAGTGTCCTATGGAACTCAGGAAAAAATCAGCACAAGATGAGCCTATTCTGAAAGATCAGCTTCCTCCCCTCCCACCATTCACCACTTTGGGGGGGATTTAAAAAAAAAAAAGGATCAATGAACTCCAAACCCCTTTGCTGTTAATCCGTGCTGAGCTTCAAACAAGCCTGTGGAAGGACAAGACCTGAAAAGGCATTTGCAATAAAAGAGGCAATGGACACAAAAGTATATGCTGCTAATTAAAAATGTAAAATTATATCACAATGACTTTAAATGAGAATGATCTCAGTCTAATCACATAATACTTTCTTTTGTGCTCTAGGTCACGCCGTCACTCAGATGCAGCATTCAGGAAGCACATTTCATTAGACTAAATAAAGCTTCAATCATGTGTAAAATTTCCAACTTGAATAGGCAGCCATCATATCATTCATCAGTCTAGATGTATTTAATGGGTGTAATTTCTTCCTCATATTTCTGTGTTGATTGTTTCATTTCCATTATAGAAATCTTTCAAGGTTGCTCTTTTTGCTGTTCTTTGGGTCAGGATAAATAATGCTTTTTAAGTTGTGTCCCAGAAATACATCCCTTTTTGTTTGTCAAAAAAATTGGGTGATGGAGATAAATTTAAACCAAGACAGAGAGAAACAACAGCCCCAAATCATAACACACACCTTGCCTGCCAGGGCTCAGATGGTATTACCCGTACTTGCATGTCTTGCAGTAAATAATTATGCTTAATCAAAAACAAATTGAGCAGTCTTGTTCAAACACAGCAGCCCCCTGTGGATGCTGACACTGTTTCTACAGATGAATGCAAAGGGATTACTTTTAACACATGACTTTACAGCAAAACACAAGAGCCCATCTTCATCCCTTGCTTCCTCCTTCCCCCATTTTCAACCTGGCATGCATCCATGGACGAAATGGTAAAATAAAACCTTTCGAATTTCAAATGGAAAGGGTGAATTAACAATTCAGGGAAAAATTGCAAACTCATCAGGAAGAAACCATAGCAGAGAAGTGTATCTTTCCAGCACCAAATGTTAGTCTTCTAGCTTAATCTGGAAAAGAAAATATTTTCTCCTAGACACTTAATTTGGATACACAGTTGCCTTGCTTACGAGAGGCAAAATTATGACAGTTCTGGGCTCCATGCATAGCCAAGGTTTCTGCACCAGCAATATAACTTTGTAGTTTTCTATCTGGCCCACATCCCACCACCACCACACTTTTTATTTATTTTTTTTTCACTCTTTATTCCTTTCCATGCCTCCACAGAAGACAGAAAGGCAAAACATCACATTGGGACTGGACTAAATAGTCAGGCTAAGCCTCTCCTCCTCTGCCCAGCACAAACCTTTCCCAGTTCTTCTCCTTTGATCTCCCCTCCTCTTTATGTACATTTCAACCATCTGTTGTTTCCCCCGTGACCCAGCCCCAAACCTGTAATGGGATCTGTTCTGCTGCAGGGGGCTCAGCACAAACAGCAATTTCCATTCCAGAACCCCCAGCCCAGCTGGGTCCCAAAACCTTGCAGGCTCATCCTTACTAGCAGCACAACCAAGCTGGTGGATGAAAACACAAGAAGTTTTACACTTACCTTTTCTGATTTGTGAATATATTTCAGAATCCCAGATTAAGCAAAGGGGATGGGAGAGAAGATTTATCCATCAGGCTATTGCAGCTCCAACCAAAGCAGTTTCCCAGGTAGTGATTTGAAGCCCATGGAGTGGCATCCTGAAAAAAATCAAACAGTAAAAATATAGATATAGTAATATTTCTGTCTGATCACAGCTTTCAATTAAGGCTAGTTATTTTGGATGTCATGACAATTTTTGAAGGTTGGGGCACCATGGAAGGAGAGTAACTGGCAGAGACATAGAAGACAGCCTCAAGAGGCCTTGGTTCTTTCCTTATGGTTGAGGCAGAAAGCTGACAGGTTTCGTTTTGAAAAGAAAAATCACAAAGCCAAGGCTGTTACTTGGTTGCAACAAAACCCAGAAGTTCCACTACAGATGCTCGTGACCTGAGTGAGGCTCAAAAGTTCTTATGGAAAACGCCAATGACCACCATTCTGACCAGGGTAGTTGGGTACAGTTCAGACAATTTGTGATAACACATCTGCTCATCATTTTGATACACGAGCTAATCTTCATTCAATCCAGTGGTAAAATTCTGCTGGCAGATGCTGAATTGGAGAACTTTGTTCAACACCCAGAAGGAAAGACAAAAGCCAGAATCCTTCTCCAAGTGCCATGGGGAGACTGGAACCACTTCTCAGCTCTGCCAGAAGTTTCCCACGTGACTCCTGCCAATTTTTAATTTTGTCTGACCAAGAAGCTGAAATATATTTTTAAAACCTAATGAACTTTATAAGGCAGTGCCTCTGTGGCATAATTCCCATTAAAAAGGAAAAAAAAAAAAAAAGCCAAATCAACAGTGCCTGGGAATGTTTTTAGTTCAAGAATTTTAAAAAGGTCATAGTAACCACTTTTTCCCTCTTTTGTGGCAAAGCGGGAATAGGTATAAAACTTTCCTCACCCATAATACATGGCACAAGATTGATCTTCAATTAATCCACTTCATAACTGTATTTCTCTGATAAGAGTTCTGAATGTGAAAAGAAATCTCTACATTTCATGGGAGAGATCCTTACATTGTCATGGATAAAGAGGTGGAAACCTGCCCTGCAAGGGGAAGCCTGCATCTCCTAAATCCATGAGAGGGTCACTCTTCAGCTTCACGTGTGCGACTGAGCATTTAAAACACAGCTCAGCTCAGCCGCAGCCTGACAGGTACACAGGATTCCACAGTACCTCAGCATCTTTAATCCTGGAATGTTTGGAGTCCAAATCATCACATGCTTTGAAGCGTGGATTTTTCCCTGTGTTTCCATTGCCTTTAGTGCCCACGAAGGCATCTGAAAATTCTCAGCCAGGTTCCACTCTGTTATAAAGCCAAGGCAGAGGATTTAGGAGTCAAGACTGGGACATGATCTTGGCATATCATGGACATTCCAGAAGGGAATGCACAAGGCTAGAGAATTGCCCTCTCAGGACTTGCTCAAAAAGAGCTCCCTTCCTCCTTAACCCAACATGTATTCATATTTTTATTCCTATCAGCAGTTTTTTTCTTAGCACTTACAGGCTCCAGTCATATCTGAGGTCCTGCTGCCTTTGGACAACCACCCAGAATTAGGAACTGAATTTAGAGCTGCAGCTTTCCAGCTTGGGCCTATCAGAGAGATCCTAAAGTCTTTTCAGGTCAATGACTGCAGAGAACACAACCATTTCCCAAAGGCCAGCAAGAACGTTGTCATTTGCTTCAGCAGGCACAAGATCAAAATCCAGCCATGACCATGGATGCATTTCCCAAAAATGCTCTACCCGATAAAAATATTTGCACTCTCTAAGGGGAGTCAGGAATGAGAAAGTTACAGAACAGTTCATAAACACAGTCCCAATAAAAAAGAGCTCTGCCTCAGACCCAGCTTCAAATTCCCAGCTCGTCTGTTTCTCTCATTACGCCCGGCAGATACAGAACAGTTTTGCTTGTCAGGAGCTGAAAGGGTTAATGCAAGGCTGGAAGTTATTTACAGTTAATAGCAGTGGAAAAATTGCAGAGCAGCATGGTCCAGCATCTAATCACAAAAATAGTTTCTTGTAAAGAGACTTGAGGGCAGGAGACTCTGCAAGTTCTTCACGTATTTTACGCTTTTTCTTCAAGAAATGCCAATAAACCCAATATTCTGGGATAAAGTTTTCCATAGCTTCTTGGTGACCTTGACAAAAAGGAAGTCAATAACTGGCAATTATAAGAAGAAAAAAAAAGTTGGCCCAACCTGTCCTCATTTCATCAACTGTGGTATTTCTAGTTTTTTGACTAGCATGTTTAGTCAGAAATAATTTTGGGTTATTTTAAGCATGCAAAGACACTGGAGAGAGAATAGTGTACAGTTGGATTAGCTTTACTGCTTTGAAATCCTGATGGTCATCTTCAAAATTACACAGAGCTACCCATAAGCTCAGTCTCTTGGCTTTGATATGCAAGAAAACCTCTCAAAATTCAAGTCAGCAGTTGCAGTAAAAGTTTTGTTGAACCATTGATGCTGCTTTGAAGTATTCAAGAAGTTCTTCCTTCTGGTTTGAAAAAAAAAAGTAGCTTCACCTTCACTGAAAGACAACTCTAAACACTGGGTGACCTTAAGAACCCTGGTTTGGAATTACATTTCTGCAGTGCCTAAAGCTTCAGCTGCAGCATTAGTTTAAAAGGACCTGAGTATGCTCAGCAGAATCAATTCAGAGCATGCTGTTATTTCAGTGCATATTATATCCAGCATTAAACCAAATCTTTAAAGGTACTTATGTACCTATTTCCCATTGAAATCAAATCTTTGAAAGTATCTATACATTTATTTCCCATTGAAATCAAGGCTTTTATCTTTTACAGCAGACCAGAGTAAGACACAAGAGGAAAAGCCTAACTCAAAGAAGTTTCTACAAGTGCTGTTATCTGGCAGCCAATACCACCCTCTGAGACCCCAGATCTTTATTTCTGTCAGATTAAAATGCTCAGAGCTTGAACCAGAGGGCAGCAAACTAAGCAAAGGGCCATCATCTCTCACCTGGGATGCCTGCTGCTGCAGCAGTCCTGGACGGTGACAGAAACAAAAAACTCTTGGACCTGACAGCAGCAGATACAGCACCACCAGTGAGAATATCAGATGCAAGTAATAACTCAAAGCGTTTCTTCTGTTGAAATCTCTGTCTCCCAGTGCACATTTGCACAGTGCCCTTGTTCTGTCTGAGACCTCTGACTGCAGTGATCATCATGATGAGGTGGCAGGACAAGAGGGAACGGCTTTAAACTGACAGAGGGCAGGGTTAAATTAGGTACTGGGAAGAAATTCTCTGCTGTGAGGGTGGTGAGATGCTGGAACAGCCCAGAGGGGCTGTGGATGGAAGTGGAATGCTGCTCCATCCCTGGAGATGTTCCATCACAGACTGGATGGAGCTTTCAGCAGCCTGGTCTGGTGGAAGGTGAGGTTGGAACCATGTGGTGTTTAAGATCCCTTCCAATCCAAACCATTCCACAATAAATCATTGGCAAAATACAGTTCAGGTCCAAAAAGCAGTGCAGTTTCCTGACATGGAGACAAGATGTCCACAGCCACTTAAACCCAGAGGTTGGCAGAAATGCTCTGGAGCTGCCACATTTTGACAGTTCCAAAACATCCATGTAATTAACAAACAGTAGGTTTTTCTACTCCCCCTTCTTCTGATTCTTTTCCTTTCCCTTGTTATCAAATAGTTTGGAGGAAATTAGTTTATGAAAGAGAACTCGGGTAGGCCCTTCTCTGGAAAATTCCCACCGGTCTGACTTCAAGGCTAATAAAAATGCTTTATTGTTTCTTCTTGCTGATCCTCCTAACTGGTCAGCAACCCTCTAGGGCACAGTTAGTGCAACAAATTCAGCTTGGAGTGCCTGGTGTCTCATGCACTGCTCTAGCTAGGAATGAGTTTCCTGTTACAAAAGAATGATCCTGTCAAAGATGATCTGCTGCCTTTTTTTTTTTTCTAGTTATTAATTTCTCACCTGTTCTTGTCCACGTTTAGGGAGATCTCACAATGATGATGTTTATTTTTCCACTATACAAATTTTGCCAAGTGTCCAAAATAAGAAGTCCATGGTATATGGAAAGAAATAGAGACCTGGTTCCCCACAACCATTTCTTACCTCTGCCTGCACTCCAAGCATCGCCTCTTAACTTTATTCTGCATGGTTCAGAGGGAGATGAAAACTTGACTATAATCTACCTATTTCAGATGGATTTATTACACCAAAACATGCTAAAAAAGGCAGCAAAAGGAGACTGAAGCCCAGAAGAGTAAAAATAAATATAATTTAATGCATTTGGGCTTTTTTCACCTTCAGCTATTTTACAGGAATCAGAAGAATATGGATTTAATATCTGGCATTAGTGGAAAAAACCAAAACTGGGGGCTGATGTAGATCCTGAAGCACCAGGAAGCAGAGGAAAAGGAGGAATTCCTCTTTGTATTCCCTCAATTGAGGAAAAGAACACAGAATAAAGGCAGAGTTCTCTCCTGGAACCAGCACTCTCCTATGCCACAGGCAGCCTTTCTAATTTCCCTCTGGCTTCAGGTAGAGTAGGGAAACTCTGAGAGGAGCTCACTGAGCTCAGTGGGAGTGTTTCCACTAACTTCAGAGGGGTTTGGAACACACTCAGTATAAATAAGGATGGCAGAATGGCAGAAGAAACGAATGTTCTATTTAAAGCTAAGGAAAAAATCCATTGTGGTTCAATACATCTGAAAAAAACAAACCAAAAACCCATGCTTGTGAAATAGGCTAAAAGAAATTTTGCTCTCACCTGTACTTTTTATCTGGAATGTTTTTCCTATTTCTCAAAATTCTATACAGTCCACTAAAACTCTAGAAATGTGGGAAAAAGAAGCAATAACAATCTTTCTTCTTTCAGGATTCTCAACATAATCCTGGTCTGACTGAAGCTTTATATTGATTTCTATGACACCAGAATTTCAACCCCTGAGAAGAAACTGCAACCCCCACTTACAAGCAAAAATCCGTCAAAAAAAAAACTGGCACAAAAACATAACTAAACAAAGTACACAAGGGATTTCAAATGAGATTAGAAGCATTGTTATGACCCTGTGGCTTTCAGAGGGGTGTGAGAAAAACACAGTATAGAGCACAAGAGGCCTTTGCAAACTGGGCAGCCGAGACAGTCACTTTAAAGGAATTGGAAAAGAAAGTCTAAACGGAAATGGAGTGAAAGGAAAATACAACTCCATCTAGGGTGAAAGGAATGAAGACCAGTAATCATTGGGATTCAGTTTTGTTTCTGTGGTAGGTGCTCTGAAATCCATGTTGGAGGAGCAGACAGAAAGGTCACGGAAGTCAGAATTATTATATGAGAAAGGAAGTGAGGAACAATGGGCTCAGAGAAGTCATGACAACCGAAGGATTGGTGGTCTTCACTGGGAAAGAATGGGTGGCCTTTATTGATGGGCTCTTTCTGTGCAGATGAATTACTGTGAGCAATATCTGCACAGAGCAGAAGGGCACTGGTGACAGACTTGCTGAGTTATTTGCTGTGGATAAACTATCTGAGTATTCTTTCCTGATTTTGGTTTTGAGCAAGTCTAAGCGCTGCTGTAATATCTCACAAAGCCCAGCCCAAGAAGGCACACACATAGGGTTCTGAACATAAGAAGTCTCTCCAGCCCCAGTGGGATTATAGATGTCCTTCAGCTGAGCAGAAGGTTGTGCTTCCCAAAGAACAAGATCCACTCCACTAAACACATGAGCAAGGTCAGGTGAAAGGGACACAGAGCAGCAGAGTTTCACAAACAACACTTGGATGTTGTCTGTCATTTTTTCTGCAACTGTGGCCACTGCTCCTTGACTTTCTTTCCCTTAACACACTGTCCTTTTACTACTTTCTTTACTAAAGTCACCAGTTCTTTAGAGTAATGGGCCTGTATCTCATGAAAAAGGACCTGGGCAAACATTAATTTATGTTCCCAAAATTGTAAGTTATTAAAGATTCGTGGTTTATGACTGTTCACTAAATACACGCTCTGTTACATTGAGGAAAATTAAACCAAATGGGGTGAGTAAAGAAGAGAGAATAGGTGTGATTTTTTTTCTTTTCTTGTACTAATTGAGTTATTCATGTGAAGATACTCCTCCAACAGCAATGAGCAAAATCTGTGCCTGTTTCCACAAGGACAACTGAGGCAAGCAGGCAAAACAGGCTGAAATACTTGCCAGGAAATTCAGAGGAGCCATTGCTGTGGATGTCCCACTGCAAGTGAGGATCAAGGGGGTGGGATCAAGTAATACTTGTTCACTCCAGGTTTAGCACATGAGAGACCAGGTCACAGGTGGGAAAACGAGCTACGTTCAATCTTCTGCTCCAAACAACGCTGTTCATTGCAGTGGTGGGAAATAAAGCACACAAGAACTGAGAGGTTTCTGTGAGAGGGCACATTTTGCAGGACCGAGCTGTGGGAATCTGTGGGTGTGTAGCATGCTGAGGTTTGAACTTGGGAACTGTGAATGCAATCTCGACATCCAAGAGCAGCAATGTGCAGAAGGAGCCAGTGCCACAGACCACCTCATCTCTGAGAAGCCCACAGCAATCCGATCCATCTGCATGCCATGAGATCCCAGCCTGCCTTATGTGCCAGGAGCATCTGTCCCATAATCCACATGGACCTACTCAGTGTTTTTCTGTACCTCCTGCAGCTTTGAATACATGATTAGTGATATGACAAGTGCTTTCTTTCCCTCCCAGCACCCCCCTCCTTTTTTCTTTTTTTTTTTTCTTTTTTTTTTGGGCCAGGAAATGCCAGCCCATGTGAGTATCTCATAGAAAACGAATGGGAAATTTGCAAATTCCTGTAAACACCCACAAACTTTCTCATGATCTCATGTCACTCTTCAATGGATGGTCCTTTGCAACCCCAAGAAGCCTGGGCTGCTGAATACAGCAATCATATTGTGCCAGCCTCTGAAACGTGGGGTTGTTTCACAAGCCAAATGCCCACACTACCTGGAGCTGGGCAAGCACACAATCACTGCAGTCTAATAGAGTAATTCTGCCTTTTTTTTCTTTTTTTTCTTTTTTTCCCCCTTTTTAATGTTTAAAGCAACCAACACCACACAAACACAAGTCTGTTGAGCATTAGCTTTCTCAGAGTAATGCTTGTAAGAGCACAGGCTGATCCAGGCTTACCAGTCCTTGACAGGTCCTGCTGGAGGTTTTCTGGAGTGCTCAGCTTACACTTCTTAGCATCAAGTCTCCAGCAGTGCCTAAAAATAACATCTCCAAGCCCGCTCATCCTTGGCACCGAAGGAGCCTGAACTGTATCACTGTGGAAGAGCTCTGATACATTTTCACTGACTCAAACACCAACCCCACAGCTCTCAGCTCAGCCAAGTGGCCTTTTGAGAAAGACACCACATCTTGACCGGAATACTGAAGAGCAGATGAAACCACAGTGGGGAAATCTAGCAGCAGATTTCATTTGCAAGCCCCCAGAAGAGCTAGTGGAAAATAGCACATGACAGGTGATATTCTAACACAGAAAATGTGGGAACCAGGTAAAACCCAATGAAATCAGCCCCTTTTGGGATGTTCAGGCTCCCACAAAGCCTCAGCCAGATGACCCCGAGATGCCCTTACAGACGCATCAGCAATTCAGCAGCAGCCAGAACAAGGAGGAAATGGGGGCCTTATTAGAGACCAGCCAAAGCAAAACAAACCAAAGACTTGGTTGCCACTGCCAAAAATCTGCTTTCACAAGTCAGGAATCCTGATCATGCAGCTGCCTCACTTGCCCCTCATTTGCCCACATCCGCTGAGTTTACAAATGAACCTATTAGAAGGCATGAATTTCTATTTTATTTGCCAGGGGGAAAGATGGTAACAAAAGGAGGCTCTGAGTGAATGAATATGCCAATGCTCCTTTTGGTTTTACTGGCATGTCATTATATTGCAAAAATAGAACTTGATTTTTAAAATAAACAGAGCATAATATGGAGGTTTCCGCGTAAACAAAGGATTGTACATGTGGTGGTATGATACAAAATTTCATGATCAAGAAATTTCCCATTCAGCTTGTCCAATCAGCCAGAACAAACTTGCAGTCAGTAGACTTTAATTATAATTGCATCTAATTGATTCTTTTTCCTTCTTTTTTTAAAATCTGTGGTATTGTGGTGCTGCATCAACAGCAGCTCTTGACACAGGAATGCACATTATGGACTCTGGGGTAGGAAATGGAAAGAACCAGATGAGTAACCATCTCATACCCACTGCATGGGTTACTTACTACTTATTTGCCTTCAGAAATGTTCAGAGAAATCAGCAAACTGAGCTCTGAATCTGGAGAGGCAGCTCTCGCCTGCCTTTGAGGGGAGCCCCTGTCCATGCAGGGAACAAGCTGGGCCCCAGAGCCTACGAGGGGAGCTGAGTCATGAGTTCTTAAATTGCTGCTAGCATTGAGAGTCAAGCAGTGCTGGCCACAGCCAGACACCCAGATAATTCCCTTGGTAAAATCACCAGCAGAAAGAGTGGCACCTTCAGGCTTATGTGACAGATAAATGGGGATTTTCAAAAATCTAATACAGAAAATGTGGACACCAGTCATAAGTTCACATCCTTTTCTCAAGCAATCTCTGCATGACTTATTCAAGGCAGGACAAAGTCCCTGTGACAGTTCAAAATTGCATCCAGATTGCTTGACTCAGCCCTATTCTTCCCTTAGGCACACTGGCTAACGTGTCCAGCAATGGATAAACAAATTAGGATCCTAAGCCACCTTTTCAAAGAATTTTGGCATAACATTGCATTAAAACAATGGAATATAGGTTCTTAGTTCACTTAGTCATTTTTGAAAATAAACAGAGGGTTACCAAGGGTCATGCTAAAAATTCACTAATGCTTTTTGCAAATATTTAAGGCTCACTATCTGCATATGCTGTGTCAGTCTCCTGACCTCTGCATGTATGAAGAAGACAGTCAGAATTCACACACCCTGCTGGTGTTTCTGTCTGACCCTGCTAACTGGCCCCTAACCAGTTAATGCTGCCATTTTTTTTAGGGGAGTTTTCTAAAAGCCCATGAAAAACAATAGACATTGAGAATCAGATTTTGGCTTCATCAAATGGCACTATGTAAAAAACAAAAACCCAAACCAAGACTCTCAGCAACGATGTCAGTGACTCAACAGCTCTCAGTAACCACTGCAAAATAAACATTAGGCAGTAATTGCTATGTAGGGGTTGAGCATCTGCTAAGAGGAACCATATTTTCATTGAGCTATGATTCTATCAGAGTAATCTCTCCCCAGCAGGAATAGGGCTGAGGGGCACACTCCAAATGTGGAGTGTGCTGATGTACACCATTCCCCCCTCGCACACACAAACACACTGTGCTCCACTGGAGAAATCACAGGACGTTTTTGTTTTGAAAGAGGGTGTTTGGCAACAAAAGATAGCTTTTAAAGTCAACACCTTTCTGGTTACTTGTGTGGTATCATGCCCCTCCAAAGCAAATGGCTCTGAGGGTACCTTTATACAGCAGGGAGAGGCTGCCCAGTGCCAAACCAACACTGAAAGTGCACGTGCCAAACCCCACTCTCAGCAGGAATTACTAGCCAGGATGAACCTATAAAAGTACTCAGCCAGCTATTTCCCTGTGCCAGGGAGCTGGTGTGGTCTGGTGAGATGTCTCTGCCACATGCAGCACAGGGAGCCTTTGGAATAAACTCAACCTAAACCATGCTGCACTGATAGTGAGACCCTGCCCGTCAGCTTTGAACCAAACATTCCTGGGAAAACATGCTCTGCTTGGGGGCTCAAACTCCTGAAAGAAAGCTCCTTTTGATGGTAAAGCCGTGGTGCACTGGAGGAGTGTTTTCCCTCTGCCATAATCTTGGATAACACTGCCAGTTTTCTAGACAGAGCTGAGCTTTGGGAATGGGCTGTTCCTGTCGGAGCCGGATTCCTCGCAGCAAGAATGCTTGCAATCCGTGCGACTCTGTGTCCCAGGACAGGATGGCTGTGTAAACACAGGGCTACAGTGGGATTACACTGAGATTTCACATCATACTCTCTCAGCAAGGCCAGCCTCCAAAGCCCTGGCTCTCTATTTTTACCTGTTGTGGGACAGGACAGTGTTATGTGGGAAATACAGTTGGAACAGAGGGAAGTCATTGCACTACTCGCTGCATGACAGGAGGATGGGTGCAAGTCTAAACCAGGTTTATTAAACAAGGCATTTTCTTATTCTTATAATGTGCTGTGTACAAGAACATGGCACACTGGATATATCCAGATGCTAAGCCAAGCCTGGGAAGCAAACAAGTTTTCCATACCTGTTGGAGCAGTGCAGACTGGCTTTCAGAAATGCTGAGAACTCTCAGATCCCACTGGAGCAAAAAGGCAGAGCCAATAATAGCCAGGCTGAACAAACAACTACTGAAACCCATGTCTCTGCACAATTAGACTCCTAAATGTCTTACAAGAATCTGCTTCATGCTGCCAAAATCCGAGCACTTGTTTTTGCAGACCTAACGACAGAATTGTAACATTTACACAATTGTATAAACAACATCAGCACTAATTTTCAAAATCAGTATCTTACAGGCTTCCAGTTTTCCATCTTCCCTTTACTCTTTTAATATATATACAATTTAAAAGATTAAATTTTTCTTGCTAGCATAAACATCAATATTACATTTGAGTTCTTCTCTCCATCCATACCTCTGACTAAACAACACTTGTGTACCTCACTTCCAATTAGGAGTACCAAATTATCTTCTGTAATTTCAATATAGAGCAAAGCCAGTTTTTAATAAGAAAGGGTTTTGTTTTTTTTTTTTAGCCTGGCTATAAAATATCTTTTGCAGGATACTCTAGAAAGAAAAACAGTTGAACTTGACAAGTACAGCTGATAGAGAAGATAGGGGTTGATAGATGACAACTGCTGCAGCTTTTACTATCACTTTATCAGTCATGACACAAGTGATTTCTCATGTGGAATGGTCATTACAATTCTTCTCAGATGCTGATAAATCCAAGTGGCTGGAGAACTAAAAGTCCTGATCCAAAGTTCCTTAAAGAAACAGGCTTTAGAGAGTGACTCAATAAAAACTCCCCCTTCCTCCAAGCTGCCTGTCAGTGGAAAAAACAAAGAAGAGAAACTCTGAAGGGCAGTTAAGCAGCAACTTCACCAAAATGTCAAGGATTTTGATCCTTGCACCCCCGCCTTGTGACACTGAAAACCTCACTGTACCTATTAAAATGTCATGAAGGAAGATGAGGCTTGCATGGAATAAGATAAAGACACAGGAAGGAGGCAGTCCTTTGCCTGCAAATTTCACTGCATAACTGGGAACTGTGGAGCTGGATACAGCACAAGGAAAGCGAGGCAAGACTGGCCATGGCAAAGAGCATCAGCTGCCTCCCCTCTCCTCTGCAGGCTCTCCAGCAAATTGCCAGAGAATGAAACCTCCCCATTTCACCTGAGAGGAGCGAATCACAGCTTGCCAAAAACAAACCAGCCTTTAACCTTTCCAGTCTTTTAACCTTTACATAAACTGTGCTTGTTTTCCCGTGCAAACAATGGCCTCATTGTTTGACTTAAAATACAGTACGTGACCTGTGATGTTAGGAAATGAATGAATTGTTGTGTTGTCAACAGTTGCTTTTTTTCCACGCCTCCCTATATCTAGGAATTTCTTTCCATGCACTTTAGTTTTAAGGAAAACACAGCACTTGTGAGAAGGCTGCTGATACCTCAAGCTGACAAATCATAGTAGGGAAATTATATGACATAGATTTTGAGTAATTCAGAAACTCCTAATCTCAGCCTGCTTTTCTGAAGAATTCCCTCCAATTTAGACATGCAACATTAATTTTCAAGAGTTTACATTGCCCAAAAACTCTGATTTCAGACACACAGCAGGGACTTTACAAAACCTGGCTGCTTACTAAAATGCCAGAATAGAAGCAGAGCTCTTCTGAGCATCTGGCCAGACTGTGGGTATGTGACTCAAGATGACTGCATGAGAAAATACAGGGTAGGTAAGAGAGCAACAAAAGATTAGGAGGAAAAATTCAGACACTCATTCAATATTAGACATGAAGTCCATCTTCAAACACTCACTGCTTACTACAAGTTCATTTAAAATTGGAAAATTTCCAAACCTGTTATGGCAAAGATGAAGATAAAGCAGAATTTTTACATAGAACAGAGAAGGTTTCCAAAGCATCCATCTTCTCAAGGATAACAGACAACAACATAGTGATTAAGGAAGAAAAACTTAAGAAAAGGGATCCTTAGAGTTCATAGAAGCTTTTAAAATGAAATTCAAAAACAATGTGAAGCATTCCTTCAGCAATTACACACCAGTTACTTGATTAGAACATTTCAATCAGTTCAGGAAAGGAAAGATTCTCACTTTTGTGAGACCCACTGGACATTGAATGGACGTGTGAACATATGTTTATGTAAAGGAAATATTTACATAGGTTGGACTTGTTCTCACATGAAAGGACAGGTGTGGAAGCTACACATATAAATGTACATTTCCTGGGCCAAAGCAGTGTGTGACAAAGCTGATTGCAGACTTCATTACCCATTTCAGCCAACAGCACCACAGCCTGAGCCAGCTTTCATTTTATTATATATTGCCTTGAGAGAGTTTAAATTTAGGAGAAGGATCTTTTTTGGCTGCTTTTGGTCAGCAGTCTCCCTTCAGCCACTGCTTCCATGAGCTCCTGGGAAATGACTAAAAATATTCATCTGATTGCTCTTTTGTGGGATATGCTTATGTATCACAGCAATGTGAAAGGGATACCACTTCAATGATATAATGCATATTTTAATCACAGGGTAAGGAATTATTACCCTACAGCTCTGAGATTTTAGCTTAAAAAATTCTGTATGAGTCCCTCAGGGGTAGGTCAAGAAGCATGAGGCACCCCTACATACTACCTTCTGGAAACTAGTATGAATATATCTTAAATCTGATCGAAATAGAAATAATCTAAAGAGAAAAGAAAGAATATCAAAGGAGAAGAGGAAGGTCTCCCAAATAAGGCTCCTTGTGGGCTAACAAGAATGACATTTCCATGTTTCTCATAAAAAAAAAAAAGAAAAAAAAAGAAATAAAAGGAAGGGGGAAAAAAGAAATCGTTCCACATAATGCAACAGCTCCTCAGTTAATGTAAACTGGCGCCAGCTCATTGAAGTCAATGGAGCTACAGTGACACGTACCAGCTGAGGATGGGGTTCTGAATTTGTAGGCATTTGGCACAAGGCCAGCCTCTGTCTGCATACAGACCAGTACTGTGTGTGTAAACACTGTCTGACTCGCTAAAAATCATAATTTTTAAAAAATGCTTTCTAGTGCTGGTGAATTTGTCACATAAAACAAATCGCGGGCTCCCCGTGTTTGGTGCCCCCACCCAAGCAGCAGATCCTGGCAGCCCTGCAGGGGCTCTGCTTCTCCTCACCAAATCCCACCAAGCTAAAGGATGGCTCACTCAAAACAAAAATCAGAACAGAGCCCAAATGAACAGCTGCTTCCTCTGTCCTGACTAATAAAATTTTAACATTTCATGCTAAGACTCTTGTGTGAGGGTCAAATGGTGTGTTAGGAAGTAAAGGGAGGTGGTTAAGCTGCACCCCACTAAGAACCACCAGGAATTCCAGATTCCCATAACCATCATTACATCCTCACACCACAGACTAACACTTTATTGTTGTCCTAGCCCAAAGTCCTTCCTTCCCCACAGTGAATAAGAAAAAACTTTGGCCGTATCTTGCCAGCTTCTTACACCTGTTTTGGGAAGAGGCAGGGTCCAAATGTATTTAGTCCCTTAAACAAAGATATCATTTTTGTTTGTCCCTTAACATTTATCCCTTAAAAATAAAATCCCTTGACGCTCTGGGATCCCACATGTTTTCCTCTGGCATGTTACATTGCATATCTTACCTACCTGTATCTGCAGGTCAGGATAGATTTTTGTTCCTCACCAGTGTCCTATTAATTCTTAAACCAATGTGTTCAAACAGAACACCTTGTGGGTATTCCAGAGATGCCAGTCTAAGGGGATGACTACCTCTGGAGCATCCATTTTACTGTTTCCAAAGGGAACACCACAATAAAAGAAAACAGAAATTTTTAGTGCCCAATTATTCAATTTATTTGCATGAACACATACAGCAAAGGAAGAAAAAGCACACATGCTCTTTTCTAAGAAGTTCATGACAGGTGCCTATTTCAGACAGGTAGAAATGTCTGAAAACAAAGGTGCTTGGCAGTGATAAGATTGGAGACAGAATCCCAGTTGGACTTGGTTTTCAATTTGTTTAATCAATACACTCAGCATCTCAGATTCCCATAAGGGTATACAAACCTGAACAAGATCAATAAATCTGTTTCTCTGTTGACTTTCCAGTTCTCCTACTCATTTAAATGAAGTCATTAGGATTTATACCCAAAACTGAGCCTTAAGTCAGATGTGTGTTAGTTGTCCCAAGATTTGCTTTTTAAGGCATAGTACTTGGAGGGAAGAACGAGTTTTTAATCCTTATCTGTGTGCCAGATTTAATAAACACATCTGCAACAGACTGCTAACACAACTACTTAAAATATTTGGGTAGAATCTTTGCCCACTTAAATATACTCTGTCATTTATCCAATAAAATGTAATTATAAAAACAACAAATTCACCTGATTTATGAAATATTTACATCTCATTTTAGAACCAAAACCAAATATAATTAATAACTATAAAAACAAGGGCTAGGAAACCACCACTGTTTTGTCATACTTTCATTTGTTGACAGTGGTTTTGGTTAATTGAAACATGTGGCCTGTGAAGAGGAGGGGGGATTGTTTTTGGGTCTGATATTTATATTTGTTTGTTTGTCTAGGGTTTTTTGAGATCACAGACAGTGATGGGAAAAAAAGTGAACAATAACCAACAAGAGATTTCACCAAGAATTCAAACCAACCAAAACTGAAACCTGTTTTGATTGAAAATGAAGAAAAGGAAGTGGGTGCTCAGATGCAGATCTAAATTAGGTTTAGCCAGTGGTTTGGGGTTTGGTTTCATGACCAAATCAGGGCTGGAGTTCTCGTACAGACCTGATGATGATGAAACCTTCTAAACTTGAATCACGTGGAGTGAAATCTTGTAACCTGCTGTCTTGAGACTTTGGTCCCCAAGACTGGAAATCTTTTTATAGTTAGGGCTGGTTGACTGACACCAGCATTTTCTATGTGTGTTTTGGAATGGATCCTTGAAATTTCTCTTCCCCAGTCACTGTTTTCCATGATCTTATGATCATCAAGGTTGGAAGAGACCTTTAAGATCAAGTCCCACAGTTAACCCAGCACTACCAGTGTAATGTGATGCATAGGAAGAACTTTGTACAAAACCTGATACTTGCAACTGATATTCAAAATGTTTTCATTGAACTTTGACCATTTTGGCACACAGGCAAAAGAACTACCTTTGGCTTTCACTAACATCCAGCAGAATTCAAGATCCCAAGGAACACGAGGAAGGCAAGCAGCAGAGCACAGACCCTGAACTTCAGGAAAGAAGATGATGTGTGTTGTAGGGAACTGGTGGGTGGCATCCTGTGGGCTCTGAAAGACAGGTTGTCTTCAAGGTCAAGTTCTTCTCAGCACAAGAAAGCTCCACCCCTGCACTGAGGGAAGCAAGGCTGAATATCAGCAGAGCAGCTTGGCTAAACTGGGAAATCCTGACAGAGTTCCAGGGCAAAAAGCCATAAACATGATAGAGGCAAGGACAGGCAACAAAGGACAAGCACAGAAACATTGCTCAGGCACCAAAGTGTGCTTTTAGCAAAGTCCAGCATGTTAAAAACTACAAGAACTTCTAGAATAGCAGAAGGAAAAAAGGAGGTGGTTCCGTTGTCAAAAGGGGTGGGTGAACTTTACAACAGCACTCCCAGGAAAGGCTGAGGTGCATAAAGTTTCCTATGCTTCAGGTTTCACCAGCAAGGTCTGTCCAAACTTTTCACTTGCAAATAGGACAGAAGCTCTAAGCAGTCAAAGCAAAGTCAGGGATCTCTTAAGAAACGATGACTCCTCTTAATCCATGCTACCAGAAGAGATGGAGGCAAGAGTGCAGAGACCACTGGTGGCATGGCAGGGACACTCTCTTACCACTGATGGAAAGTTATGGAGACACAGGGAGGTCCCTGATGATGGAAGAAAGGCAAATGTTGGACCTGCTTTCAGAAGGACTAACTAACGGAGATAATCTAAAACCCTCGATGCAGGAGGCCCTTTACTGGAACACTTCAGAGGACTCCCCAGGGCAGCTCTGCTGGGCGTGTTACAGAACTCTCTTGATTGCACTGATCCGTAACAGTGGCAACATCAATTTAAAAAGGGGACAAAACGTGCCACCAAGACCAGGAGTGTAAGTGAAGACAGTCCGTTCCCAGATCAGAGGATCCAAGTCTGTCCTGCTTCAACTGGCTGTTAATTCAGTGTTCAGAGGTCACAGCATCTGTGTAGTCCCACAATCTACAGTATGGAATTATTTCTATAAATGGAAGCAGTTATGCTGGCAATTGTTGTCTTTGGGTCAAGCTAAGATGTGAAAAGATGTGCTTAGAGCAAAATTCACCCCTTTACTAAAAAGTAAACACTGCCTTTGCAATAGATCCAGCTCTTTTTTCTCCCCTGTATATGTATATGTATGTACATAAATATCTTTATGTATACATGTATTTCTTATATATATATATATATTTACAGACACACTCCCCTCTCCATATAAGGTCTTAGTAAATACGAACTGTATTTGACTCGGAAGGGAAAGAGACAGTTTAATTTTAATAGGCCAAGCACACATATCAGACAAAATGAAAGACAAAAAAAAATCTCAGGCTAAGACCATGTAAGGTATGTATCAACCAGTTCTGAAAAAGGTTCCCACTGGAATTATTCCAGACTAAAACAATGAGTCATCCCCTAAGGAATCCTGTCCTCACATGAAATATATAAATCATTGTCCATTTTGGAAGGATTACGCCAATAGCACATATCATTAAAATGTTATTTCTTTTAATAGTGCTAAGACAAAATCCAGAGTTTTGTTCCATAGATCCTGATTTGCAACGTTACCAGGAATCTCACCACGGTCCCCCAGGGACAGAGTCACAAGGACATTTAGTTCTTGCACAGTCAATGTATGTTCCCATATGCCTCAGCAAATCTGGGCAAATGCAAACAGGATCCCAGATTTCAGAAGTTCCCTCCCTTTTTTTCCTTTTTTCTTTTTTTTTTTTTTTCCTTATTTAATTCCATGAGACAGAAAAGCTCTGTGAGGTGCTTGTGGTAGAACAGAGATGCCATGCCCAAAAATCTCAATGCTCAACTTACAACATGAGCAGCTTCATGACTTCTGAAATTAAGACACTGTGTCTGTTTTCTAGTCCTGGTATAGAAATTACTGAAGTTCTGCTATTTGCTGGGGAGGACAAAAAGGTGATGTGCTACCCAAGGGAAAAATAAAGCTGAAAATATTAATGGAAAGCATAAGATTAATGGCATAAAAACTGGGGTAGATAGAACGAGTTCATTATATGACATTCCAAAAGAACAGGGTTTACTTTCTAATTAGAAATGCAGAATGACAAAGACAATTTTCAGTGCATGGTTTTGAAGAAAGTCCTCTCATGTGACACTGAAATGTCACACAGACAAATCAATTGCTTCTCCTACATATAATTTGTTCTCCACCATCCCCAAATGCTTCACTGAACTACGTATCATATAAATATATGCCCCCACTAAAACTGTCTCGTAACTCCAGCTGGAAGAGCTGGTCCCTAACTTTCATGGCAAGGGCAATAAACCAGGGATTCTCCTTTTCCAAAAGGAAACTCACTCATCTGCATATTTAATAATGACATCTTTAGCATTTCTTTTCTCTGGGGCTTTTTCCTCTGGAAGCGCTTCCTTTGCGGTCTCAGCCAAGAGCTCGCAGTGCAGCTTCACAAAGCAGCACCACTTCATTTTGCACCCTGTAGAGACAGTGGCCATTAGTCACAGTCAGAGCCACGGTTATACCACTCCTCAGGCATCTGGGGCATGAAAGAAGGGACCTGGTGAACACTAACAACACTGCTTAGTCACTGCTGCTTCATTCTGGCCCACTCTGGACCAGTTACCTCACTGGAAATGTGTGGTTTGGGCGCTGAGGTCAGCATTTCAAAGGGGTTCTACCACACTTCCTATGAAGCTGAAGAAACACAACCTTGCTCTTTGGTCAAGCCTGCAACATTAAGCACTCATGGTACAAAGTCTCAATGTCACAGAGGAGTTTTTTTCTTTTTTTTATTAATTAATACATGTGAACAATTGAAATAATAATGAAAAAGGTTATATGGGAATTGGTTTTTTTTAGCTACCTAAACAAACATTATAAACATGGTATGCTGCAACAGATAAATTACTTTTTTTCCCAGGCCTATCAGTTTTGTTCTGTTGTCCCAAACCAAGCTATAATTCTATTGTATGTTCAGGAACATAAAATGCATCGTGACACTCTGAGGAGGAAAAAGCTTAGTAATGAGCTTTTGCACTCAAATCAACCAGTCCTCATCAGCCCAAAAATAGTTCCATCTTTACAATCTATTTTTTTGTGTGTGTGTGATTTAATTTGTACAGACTGCTACTGCTGCTTTCCTTGGGAGAACACACCGTAACAGCTTTCACCACCAGGAATGTTTTCCTGACATCCAGCCTAAATATGCCTTTTTCTCAGTTTTACCCCATTAGTTCTAATTAAAACTCCTCTGTATCAGGTGAAATCCATTCACTCTGGAGCATTTGCACTCAGTTATTACTCGTGGGCAGCTCGCTGTGCATCACTTCACACTCACATTAGAGCTGACAACCATCTAAACACAGCAAAGCTCAAAGACCAGGAAAATATCAGGATTGCTCCAGCTTTCCTCAAGGAACCACATTGTACACTTCTGTTAAAAGCTTGAACTCAAGCTCTACTGGTAGCACAGAATTTAGTAGAGCAAGTAATTTGAATTTCCAGTGCTGGGGACAACAAATATTTGTCTTCTTGCATAATTTTCATATAAATTCCTCGATCAAGTATTTATAGGAAACCTAATAATGGTTTTGAAAAAATATCTAGACTCATAATAAATATGCAGAAAAAGATAAAGCAGAACACACTGATTTTTATCTTAGCCATGAGCTATCCTTACACATCCATGTCTTTGAGGCCAGCCAAGACTAGTAATTTTTGAAATATTTCAATATTTCTAGGTGCTATATTATAACTGACAAAGTTTGAATTATAATGACCTGAGCTATTGTTCTGCTCTATTCCTATTGAGAGGAAATGCACTAATAAAAAGGTGTGAGTTTAAAACATAGTTGTATATTCATTAGAAAATAAGAACTCAGATATATTTTGGTGCTGGACAAAAAAAAAAAAGATTTAAATAAAAATCAAATACTGGATGAGCATTTTGACTGAGTTGTCACAGCAGCTCCCTCAAGAAAGTTAATAAGGACATGATCCACAACCACTGAAACCAAGGAAAAGATTCCCACTAATGCCTGCAGGGTGTGGATGAGGCCTTTAACAATCTCTGTGTCTCTGGGTTTGCCTCCATGAAGTGGAGGTGACGTTTTACCACCCAAGTGTTGCGAGGCCAACTCTGTTAATCTGTGTGTACTTAACAGAGTGATGGGAACCACTTATGTATCTACACACAGAAACTGGTCAAAACATGAAATGGAGAGATCCCCATAGCCAAAAGCTAGAAGGGGTTTATCATTATACACTGCCATTAATACGCAAAGCTGGACACAGTTTGTCAAATGGTTGGGAATACATGACTCATGTGGCAACCAAGGGCTCCTATTTATGTTCCACTTTGCATCCAATCATAGTTTGCACAAACAATATTCAACTTTCCTTCTCTTCTTTTTAAAATTATTTTATTTTTGGGCCCTGCCTTCCTCCTCCCATTCCCCCAGCAAGAAGCTGGCAAGGGATGTGGAGCATCTGGGCTCGAAATGACAGCTGGTGGGTGAGACAGCGTCAAGTTCTTTGCTGGCTTTTGCTTTGGTCTTCTGGGAATGGACCAAAACGAGATTTCTTCGCAATAATCGCCCCATCTTTTGCCCTTGAATAAACTTCAGAAGGGATCACGAGCCAAGTCCTCTTTGGGCAAATCAGAAGGAGTTTTCATAGCCCAATATACCAGAGATGGTTGGAAAACAGGATCTCTGCCCCGTGGGAAATTCCAGTGTTCCAAAACATGTTTTGTGCTCCGACTTGGAACAAATAAAAACTTCTTTTCAGTATGATAGTTTCCCCAAAAAAGCTGTCTTTAAAACATTAAATTCTAAATATAATGTTACTTAGAGCAGATATATATACAGACATAGAATACTAAATGCAGCATTTTTATTGTAATATTTAATCCTTCAGTATTAAATATTACAATAAAAAGTCAAATTGGGAAAAAAAAGAAAAATAAGAAAAATTCCACGTCAAAATAAATAAAAATATGCCTCTTAAACAAGTCCAGGCAGTGGACTGTGTGAAGGAAAGTGCTGTTTGCAATAATGAAGACACCTTGGACCCTCTCTGTGGCACCTTTTTTGCAAGTGCAGGAAACACCACTGGTGTCAACAAAAAATATTTGATTTGGTTTTTTATTCTTACATGACATTTAATGAATACTTGGGCATGTATTCATCTAGGATTCCTTACAGGAAACCCCAAGGCTGTAATGATCTGCGATGTTTGATCAGCGCCTGTCCAGCTCTAAATTGCTTCACCTGTAGCCTCAAACACTGGATAGGGCAGGTTTTTTCCTTTCAGAAAAAGATATCAGGTTATTGAGACTGCAGCTAAAAGGCAGCAAATACTTTCTGATTTGTTATCTGAGTGGGAAGCACATCCCACGCCTGTGCTTCAGCCCCACACCTTAGTGCTTTGCTGGGAGAAGGACACAGACAATGAGCTCTCTATGAGCGAGGCCTGCGTAATGCCAGCGTGGTCAAACTCCTTGTGCAAGCACAGGAATATCAAAGGCAAGGCAAGGAGCAACTGGAACCTTGGAGACAGACTCCTTCTCACAGACATTTGACTAATCTGATGATGTATCCGCAGCACTATGTGCGCTGGGGCAGGGAACTTGCCTCTACAAGCAGTAACCTTTTGCCTGTCAACAGGGTTTACCTGAAGGGAAGCAGCCCCATGGGTTTGCACAGCAGGGCTCCCACCAGCCTCAATTACGTTATGAATACCTTGGGTATGAGGCCATAATGCAAGAGAATAATGCTGGTGCGGGTGCATGAGGCAATTTCATCGGCACACACGCCCTGATTGCCTCAAACGGGGTTCTCAAAAAGGAGAAAACCAGACCAAGGTGTCCTCAATACATGACAGCAGCACTGCCAGTGTGTTCATGATATCCAATAGACAAGACAGCCACAGAAAATCAGATGAAAGCTGCAGCAAGCAGATATTTGGGTTGTTCATCCAAAGGAATCTCAGTCTGAGAATGGCTGGGAGTAAACACGCAAGTGTGAAGTGCTGCTTTGGGCATGTGGACTCATGTTTGCAGGTTGGGATGCAAACAGGCAACTCTGCAGGCCAGATCCCAGTCCCTCAGCAGTTACTGGGAGATTTAAGCTGAACTCAATCAAATCTGCATCAAATTCCCAATGGACACAAGCATTTCTCCTCCTGGCTGCACAGGGCCTTTGCCATTGGTCCCTGTGAGGAGCAAAGGGCTGCATCCATAGGTGCTCCGGAGGGATGAGCTCCCACTTGGCTTTTCTTCTCCCTCCCTCCGTGACTGACTCCTATCACTGAATTCTACAGCCTGATCAGGGTCTTTTCCCCCCTTTTCCTATGACCCTGCTCATTATTTATGCCAACACACAAGCGGTCCTGATTTATCAGTATATTGTCCACCATTCCATCACACAATTACTTTTCAGAGTCTCCATATCTCAAACTGCTTCTCCAAAGGAACTGCTTCAGAGCCAGGGATTATTTACTGGCAACCATGAGTCTGTCAAACCCTCCAGATGTTTATTATTACTACTACTTTCCAGGGGTGTCAGCCAATGGCTCTGTTTGTGGCTTGCCCTTCACCAGGACATCAGATAACTGCAGCTTATAGTCCTGGATTTAGCACGGGTCACCCTTTGATCCAGAATTCACTCTGTTTTCTGCTAGGCTGTAAAATGGTTCAGCATCAGTCTGTGAAACTGGTCTCACCCCTTTGTTGGTATTGAAATACTTTATTTATCAGCCAAAGGGATATTACAGACTGTTGAATTGACTGATTCTGAATTTGGCCTTGTAAACGGCTGACAAATTCGTGGCAGGGTGTATTATTGGCAGATAATACAAGGGATATTTTAAATGGCACAAACTTTATCCGTCATTCAGTGCTCAAGATAACCTCTGTGTTGGGAAAGGTGAACTTTCCAACAGGACAGAGGTAGACAGTGTTCTTTGGAAATTTCGTGCTGCTTCTCCCAGCACATTTTCTCTCCCTCCTCAGTGAATAGTTTTCTGCTCTTCTTGGACCTCAGCTTTTTAACTGGAATTAGTTCCAGAAACATACCCTTCAAATAACCAGAATAAATCAGCTGGGGCCCCCTGGGCTTCGAGATAAAACTCCATGCATACAAGTCCTATTAAAATCAAACTTGTCCTAAAATCCAAAGAACAGAACTGAGTCTGTTCTTCTTCCAAGCAACATCCCAAAGAGAGAAAAGCTGAAGGAGGGAGCGCAGAACTGGGAAAAGCAATTCCTTCAGCAGCAGCAGCAGCAGCAGCCGCAGCCGCCTGCTGCCGAGGATGTGTGCCAGGTACTGGGTGGAGATAAAGCAGGGGATGAATGGAGAGTCTCCTGGGGATTTCTCCCAGCTGCCTGAGACTCAGAACTGAGCTAACCTGTGCCATGGGTGGGGCAGGGCATCAGGAAACCATAATCGCCTCCCAGCTGTTCCTTCCTTCCTCCACCCATGCTCGTTGCTGCGGAAGCCAAGCACGGAGGAGGGTTTTGGCAGGGCAGCAGCAATGTGCCAATGGCAGAACATGTGTTTAGCTCATAGAATTCTTCTGTGGATGCAAGGAGCAACATGCCTGTGCTCCGCGCCTAAGTCCTCATAAAGGAGAACTCTGGCTTATATAAAACAGGCTAACAGAGGTAAGAAGCAAACAAGTGGTTCACTTGTGATATTTTTATGGATGAAAGTCAGTCCTGTTTTGTTTTTGCTGTGGGAAAATTCCTGCTGCAATAATAACTTCCATTTTTATGGATCCCTCATGCTTAACAAATTGACAGACTATTTATCTAAGCATCCCTTCTCCCACCATGGAAATGGGGCAGTCTCCTGGCTAAAACGTGGTGTCTGTTTTGAGGCAGAGCTCCAAAACTTCTGGTCCATTTTGAGCATCAAATTTCTGGATTTCCAAAGGTGTCTGAAGCACACCAAAGTACCAGTTCAGGCTCTTACAGGCATCCAAAGTCAGGCAGAGTTCTTATTGATTTCCAGAAGAGTTCAGAGAGGATTAAAATTCCTGCTGAAGTCCAAGTAGCTAACTGCCCTGGAAGTTTAGCCTGAGAAAAAATTCCCTTGAGACAGGCAGCGATCATCACTATGCTAGAACCTGACTTGGCACACCACTATCAACAATCAGCATCTTGAAAACTGTGCCAGAAAATCTATTTTTCCCCCCAAGAGAATAAATTCTTTCAACTTGCCAAATGGATACAATTTATTCTACCCAACTAATCCCAAAGTCATATTAAATCATGAAAATGGATTAAAAGGACAGAGAATTGCTTTATTAGTATTCTTGCACGAGGTTCCTCTTCTCTGAAACCTCCACAACAACGTTCTTTGATGCATCACTTTTAGGCTTTTAGACTTATAAATACTACCCAAAATGGTATGGCTGTAAAATTAATAGTTGCAACCATCAATTTGCAAAACACGTTCATCTTTGCAATGTTCTGACAAAGTTTGCACTCAAGTTGAAATATCAGAGGTTAATTCTGAGTTGAAAACTGTTTGTGTTAGAGACCACGACTCATGTGGGACTGAAGTTCAGATCTATATTCAAACCAATAAAAGGTGATTATTGGCAAAATGTTTTATCTATGGACCACTAGCCACTAAAATTTCTCCTTTCTCTTGCCCAAAACAGTCAAAGTCTGTAACTTCCTGGACTGATTTACAAACTGTTTTACCCATAAATCTCTGAAAATGGTTGCTGATTGGGGATATAAGGTTAAAAAACTGTCGGAGATGTAAGGAGTATTAAATCTGTGCTTCATGGACCTTACTGAAATGAGTTCTTTTAAGCTGTGCTAGTGTTCCTGACCTTGAAAGCCCCAAAAATTCAAGCCTCAAAATCTCTCAGTGAATACATGCTTAACATTTTCTCATTCCCCTTCTGTATTTTACCTCTTTAGATACAAAGTTTTCCCTAAAACTGAGATTCTTTGGTCAAAATAGCACTTACTAGGTTAAAGAAATTGGAATATAAGAGCTACAGCATTCTTAATAAAAGTAGAGAAGATTTTTTTCTACTTATACATTTTTGGGTTTTTTTGTTTGTTTTTTTACAAGACATAATAAAACTTCCAGTTACAAAGAAACTGGAATACATTTTTCCTAACGCACATCTTGCCGGGAAGAATCACAAAGTAGAGAGCAGAGTAGCACAACATTCCAGCATGAATTCTCTACAGACTCTCTCACAGGCTGGCCCAAGCAGTTCTCATTGCCAGAGTGATGTCAAGCATGGGTGAGAAACCCAAAAAGCTCTAATCTCTCCAAGTTTGAACATGAAACACTGAAACAGCTCTGAAATATTCACCATAAGACGCTTTCCCCAATGAAAAGCAGAGATGAACACTTCAGTTTCCAGAAGAGAAAGAGGGAACAAATCACACCCTTCGAGGCTGTAATGGAAAGAGAATTGCAGTACGTAGCTTTCCCCTCTCCTACACCAGTGACTAACAACAGACCCAAGACACCTCTCCCCTCCTGAGATGGGAGGGAAACATCCCAGGAAAAGTCTCATGTTCATTAACTGGAGGAGGGGAAGGTTTCAGCCAAACCAAAATGAAACTAAGTAAAGTTTTCCAACAGCCAAAATCAAGTTCATGTGTTCCATTAGTAAAGAAGAAACGCGGTGCTGGAGAATAACAGAGTGGGTTTTCCAAAGCTCTCTCCACGGGGAAGGGACCTGGGTCACAGGCAAGGCTGAAGAAAGCTGGCTTTCTGGCAAAAGAGCAGCTGAGCAGGAGGAAAAAGTACTGAAACCCTGAGGTGGACTGCTCTGCTGGGTTTCCCAGGCTGTGTTAATGCTGAATTTGTGTGATTCTGTGATCCTGAACTGCACGGTGCTTAGCACAACCTTGATTACACAGCCTGCTTGGAGAAAGGGAATCCTTTGGAAACCTGGAGTCCAAGTGCAGTTGGCTTCACAGGAAAAGTCATTTGGTGGGTCTTTTAAGCTCCTAAAATGGAGACACGCTCAAGTAACTCTAAAAACAATAACACAGAATTTAAAAATGCAAAGTTCAGAAATACTAATTTGTAAGCTGAATTCAGCCCCATCTCTAACAAAAAGAATATGCAATATGAGAATAATTAGCACATAAATATCTCTAGCAAGGAAACCTTAAAATAAATTGAATTCATGCAGCAATAACCATACTCACCCAGTAATGATGCCTGCATAATAAAGGAAAAGGGGAAAAGGAAAGAAAAGAGAAAAGGAATTGAGGTGCCACAGATGCAAGCCGTGGACAAAATATGTGTCATGTACAGTCAGGTACAGCACTTGCACGGTTGCTTGTTAGATGAAATCCTATTCTGTGGCAAATCTGCCACTTGGGAGTAATGTGATCATTTTCACTGAACAGCAGTAAAAGTTGATGGCTTCCCCCACCCCTTTGTATCCTGTAGCCATCACTTCCTGCTAGTCCTTCAAATTCTCCAGTTCAGTGTAAAAAACAGCTCCTTCCACCTCAGAGTTAACAAATGCAGGCTCTATATTAGCATTGCACTTCATCTGTAACACTATGACATTCTCAAATGTCATTTAAAATAACCTTTAACCTATACTTTATCTGTTTACTTAGTAGTAAGGTGGGCACATGAAATCATCTGCAACACCTTGTATTTTGCCAAGCAAAATCCAGCTCAAGTTGTAGGATTATTAAGCAGCAGGATGTCTCTCACCATGCCTAGCACCAGGGACTGAGCCAGGAACCTTAAACCATGAATCACTGCAGCCTGAGTTAAATCCAAGTCCTGTACTTGGGATTTTTATTAGACATTGCCTGCTTCACTGGCCTCTCCAAGAATTAGATGTGTCCTCTCTACAGTGAATTCAGCTTTGGGTTTTCAAGCTGCCTAAGGTAACACTTTTCTCCTGGTTAGCATTTGTAAGGTCTCAGAGCATTTTATGAAAAAAGACTATGTTCAACCACACAAGCAAAATGAGTCACACAGATGAAGTGACTTACCTGAGAAATAGCTCAGGCCAAATGATTGATAAAATTCAGGTATTCTGAAAAATATATGGACAGCTCAGAGATGTCTGAATGACAGCTGCCTTCTAAAACACTGCAGTTGATCCAAAACTTCAGGTTTATCTGTAACTGAGTCATTAAAAATATGGCACCAGTCACTGATCTGAGTAAAATAAACCTGTAGTTTCAATAGGGCACATAAAAAAAACCAATATATATATATATATATATTTGTATTTCAAGAACATAACTCACACCATTGTCCACTGCACCTAAGAAAGAGTCAAAGCACTAAATGCAGACCCCAACATGACTGTCATTGTTGCCACAGGAATTGCTGCTGCTCACATCAATGCTATAGATCAGCTCTAAAGCACAAGTGTGAGGCAGCTGGGGACACACATCCCCTCTGTGAGTGCTGCACCCACTCTTGGGTCACTGACAGAGCATCAGCTTCGTGCATTTGGCTTGATGCTAACTCTGACAACTGCCAATTTTTGTGTGTTTTTTCTTTTGCTGTGTTATGCACACACCTCTGAGCTGCACTTATTCTAGCTGCAAGTAAATATTGGATGCAGAGGAGCTCTTTTGTAAGAAATAAGAGCAAAACTCAGCATGCACAAAGTTGATTTAAACAAGTTCAAGGCATATCTATACTTTGTACTGGGAGTCTATTTAAAATTCCATTAAATAAGAGTTTTAATGGAAAAGAGACAGAGAAGGGGAGGTGGGACTGATAATAGTTTCATCCATATATTTCTTGCCTTTGGCCATCATGGCAAGTTCTCTCCTCTTTGAGGCTGTTCTATATTGCCAGGCTGTCCTAGCAAACAATGGCACCAAATCCCAGTTTCTCCCTGTAACACATCCTGGTTCTATTCTATGAAGCCAGTCATTTTCATGGATGGCATATTATCATGGCCAAAGATGGAAAGAAGAACACCAGGTGTGAATGCTCTTATGTGACAAGAGGTGACAAGACATTTTGGATTATCTGTTTTTGGATATTTCTGTTGCACAGTCCGTGTTTTATCACTCAGAAGCCTCAGTGTGAGCGTGGCCCACGCTAACCCAACTGTGCAGCTAAGGCCAGAGTCCATGCAGACTGACACGTGCGTAAGTGCTGTGAAAGTGTTTCAAGGTTTATTTAGTTACACCGTTTTCATTTATATATTTTCTGTTGGAACAAGAGCTGCCTCAGTTCAGAAGAAGAAAGCGTACCTCTTCTTCTGCCAAACATTTGGCAGAGACCTCAATTTCGTGCACTGCAGGGGCAGCAGGTAAGTTGATTCAGTTGTGAGCATTTCCCTCCTCTACTTATCCGTGGTGTACTTAGTAAAAAGTGTGATGTTAGTGCCTGCTGGAAGGCAAAGGATCCGTGCACTATTCCAGCCCTGTAACACTCATCTGAGGGGCTGGAGCTGCAGCACAAAAGAGAGGCACACGCAGGCTTCACTGGCAAAGCATGCGTTGCAAATAAAGCCTCAGCACACAGAAACAGACAGTCTCCACTCTCATTCTGAGTAATGTCTGCCTTCTATTCAGCACAACGGCCCACAATGAGAGCAACAAAGACATGCCAGATGAAAAACATCACACTGCAGAGATCCCTGTTCGCTGGAGAAAATCCTATAATTGCTTACTGAGATATTTCCCTCAAACTATGCAGGGAAAAAAGACAGGATGCCTCGTGTTAGAAAGGGGGAAGGGGCGAAAAAATGAAAACTATTTGTGTCTAGCTTGTTTCCTTTTAAAGTCTTAGTCTGATCAAAATCTGATTTCCATGGGTTTTGCTGCGGAGCTTGGATGGGGTTTCCCCAGCGTGTGTCCTGTAAAAATCCATTCACACTCATAGCAAAAAAGTGCTTGGCACCAGTTCTGCTAAAGTAGGACTAAAGGCCTCACTGGCAGGCTCCAGCCTGGAGAAAAGCTTGTCCACGTGAAGGGCCTGGAAGCTGGGCTGCAGTGACATGTGATTCCAGCTCATGTGTGAAAAGTGGCCGTGGACATTGGTTAGGAGAGGTAACTCACGAGTATCTGAACATATTGATTAGCAAGGACACTGAATTGGCCAGATTTTTTAATGGCACATTATTCATCATTACATATCTTCATTAGAGAACTGATTCAGTTACCCAGCTTGCCTTGATTTCCTTTGGGTTTACATTATCTTGTTTTAAAGGCATGCTTTTTTTTGTATTTATGTGCATCACAAATAATGAGTCATCCTAAACTACTTACTCAGATCAATACTCATTTTTCTTTTCAGAGTAACTATTATTCATTTTTCTATTTCATTCTATAGCATAGAATAATTATTTAGAAAGTATTAATAAAATAGAAGGCTTTAGCCTATTAAAATCATACATCAGAATCAAAAAACGTAGGTTGCAAATAATTCATTCATCAAAAACAAGTCCTCTGAACTATCTGGCAAATACTCATGCATAAAATTCACATTCATATTAATTCTGTTGATGAATCATCTAAAGAGTGGGAGAAATTTCACACTATACATTAATCAAAAAGTTTCATCAACACCATTAGCTAAAAGCATCTACTATAAAACATAACTCAGTTCTAAACAACAGAAGATTAAAAGAGGCAAAATTAACACACAGTGTATTATTAGAGAGTAATAACCTGTCTAGAGATCCTCCAGTCCCTTCTTGACTAGGAAGTTTGATGCATTTCTGATGCTGACACTTTAGCTCAAGCTGAAGTTACAGCCCCATCCTAAATCATCAGAAATTTGATCCCTGCATTGTGCTCAGAATTGAGATGAGAATAGTCCCAAATCTCCCCTATGCCATTCAAACTCATGAATCTCTGAATAATCTCACCTTTGAATGACAGAAACAGCCCATTGCTCTGAGCTGGAGGCTTCATTAATCTCACATTCTAAGCAGACACGCTGCTGCCAAGGAAAACCAACAAAATATCTGTGGTACTGTGCCCTGCAAGGCCTTCACTGAGTTTGCAGCATCACGCATTCTCACACCCAACCACCCCTATCAGCATTTGGGAAGCTCAATTTACAGATGGTTCTGGTGGGGACAGCAGGTGAGGAGAGCTGGGGGTTTCTTTGGTGCAGCGTTTGGGTATGAGGTTACCCTTACAGGACAGCACCTGTACAAGGCACTGCTAACCCAAAACCTGCCTGAAGAACCTAACAGTAAGCCTCTATTTCCATTATATCATGATGATTCACTGCTAATCCAAAATACCTTCAGAACTAGGCCCAAGATGTGTACAATTCATCCATCTTCTTTGATCCAGAAGAGAATAACAGATTGAAGCAAGCACATTTGGAGATAGGCCTTTTTGATGGGATTTTCAGCCTGATTTCTTACAGAAAGAGGATTAGGTAATTGATTATGAGTTGATTACTGACCTTCATCCAACTTTGAAGCAAACTAAAAAGATCTTTGAGTTACATTTTCCCCAATTCTGTGTTTTCATGTAAAGTAAGCTAACATGCCATGGGTTCTGCTTTGTGTATTTTGATTCTTTTAAAACAGAGGAAGCCAGAAGTGTTGAAACCTCACCAGAAATTCTGTTTAGCATGAACCCTTACCCAGCAGAACTGCTGTGCTAACAACGATGTGTTCAAACACATTTATATGGCCCCCAGGAAGAAATGTACCTCACCCAAAGCCTGACAGCAAAAAAATACCCTTTGACTTCAGGGAGCTTTGGATTAGGACTCAAACGATTAGTGACCCGGGGCAAAAATAGCAAACTATTTAATACCACTTCTCTGGGCACTCAAATTATTATATTAAAATCCATTTTATCATTGGCAAAGCCAATCAGGCTATAAACGCAAACAGATGTTTTAATGTGTCTCTGGCATTTGGCTTCAGGCAGAGTGAATTGAACATTTTCAGTTTCACGCAGTTTAGTTTCTGTGAGGTTAGAGTAAACCAAATTGTTTCTCCCACAGCATTTTTACTCGCTGTCACCACGCTGATGTTTACTTTGTCACATGCGATAAAAGCCTGGCTGACCTGAGGACACCCAACCTGGGTCGAGTGGAAAAATAAGGAAAAGGGGGAGGAGGGAGGAGTTTCACTTCAAACTCACTGTCTGTGCAAACTGAGCTCTTTAAGGTTTGCCCACCCGTAAACCAAGACACATGATTTTGTTATCCTTGGAGCCCAAGGAGTCCAAAACACAGTCAATATGTCCTGTGGCATTGGGCAGCTTCCACTGGGTACGATAACAGTGCTGTGCTAACTCACTTCCAAGTGCACTTTGATATCCTATACACATGAGCTAATGCACACATGTATTTATGCACTGCATGCTCTGGAATGAAAGGGACAGGAGGCAGTGTGGGAAAAACAGGCTGAAGAGGGGGGGGAAAGAAATAAAAAGGGACTCTACGATTCCCAAAGTCAAGGGAGCATATTGTTCAGCTGAGGCACAGGCCAGTGCCTCGCAGGCCCTATCACTGCCTGACAGAATTAGACTCTGATTCATGCTCTGCAGCTCATGTAATGCCAGCCAGGGACCAGAGCCTTCCATGGGAATGTTTCAGCCGGTCCCCTCCTTATCAGCTCCACAACAGCTGCCAGACTCTAAGGTCGCTTGATAGAGAATTTAATTCTTAAGATTGCACATTAATTTCTAAATTCTTTCTTATCCATGTGCTGTGATTTGAGACTGCATTCAATGCAGCCCAGCACAGGGCAAGCCTTTCCCATCCACACCCCTCCTTCCTGTCTGCAAACTTCCTTCCTACAGATTTACCCAGACATCTTTGAGCTAAATTAACACCCTGTACACTTCTTTGACCAAGCACTAGCAGATAGGAAACCTGATTTTGACCTCTCACTGGCTACAAGGCAGAGAGATTTTAAGACACCCTGTACGTGCAATAGATTTAGTTTATTCATCTGCCTTTACCAAGAAGTAAAGGGATATTTCTTTTCACCCAGCAGCTAACCACTGCAGTAGATCTTTAAAATAATGATTTCCCACCCTATCAATTCATTGTCAGGCAGAGTTCACTAATGGCTGTAAAATGGTTTCAAATCCCTTGACATATTATGCAGTTTTTGAACAAATATTACCCTGGTTTATAATCCTCTGCTCTTTCATATTCATATATTTTTAAATCACTCTTTACTACGGTCAAGAGCACTGCAGAATAAATGCATGAAAACAAGAAACTGGTGATTGAAACTTTTGGCAAGCCAGAGTGGAATTGAGTTACAGTGGAAAAATTCAGTATTAGAGTTCAGTATGACCAGGTCTCCTGGTTTGCTTAGGACAGTTCCAGGTTCCACAATTGTTTCCTGGAAGGACGTAGGCTGTGCATGTAGTAAAATGAACTCTGTGTGGGAGAGAGAACCAGAATCCTCTCCTTTCCTTGATAAATTGGCCTCTTTGGTGTGAAGTTACCAATGGAAAAGGAGCTCCCTCTCCAGAAGGGTAGGGAGCAGTGTGGGCATTGCCATTTCTCTGCTTTCCAGACTGCCTCGTTATGGGCAGTCCAGCAGATTAAGTCAAGCAGACAGATCAAATTAATTTATTCAGAATCTTTAATTCTGAAACCAAAATAACAGCTCTGTTCCAAATCACTGCAACTGAAACCAAGCCCTAAATAAATAGACAATTACAGGAACCCAGACTGGACCAGTGATGTGTCTGCATGATCACACCATGACCAACACAAGCCCTTCAGAGGAAGGTGCAAGATATTCCAGAGGAGACAAACACTGAAAAAATGCTGAGAGGGAGCCACATTCCTCCTCATGCTGCCCCAAAAACCATTTGGCTTCTACCCTGACTTTATAAACATTATTTTCTTTCATTCCTGATCTTTAAATTGTGAACAACCTCATTAGCCTTTGAAATGGAATCCCACCAAATTTCAGGCCTCATGAGGAGAGCAAGAGCCACAAATTGATTATGCACTGTACCAAAATAATGTCTTTTTTGCTGCTTTCCAACCCTCTTGCCTCCCTCCCACCTCCTCATCCTCTGCAACCTGACCTTTACTTCACATATTAGTGTTAATAGCTGCTCCCTCTTCTTCTGTCATTTCAAAAGAATAATGGAGGACAACCAACAGGCAATCAAGGGTAACAGAGAGAAAAAAGATCAAGGTCAACGTTGAAAAAAATTAATTTTGTGCAATTTTATCCTGCACTTACCGATAACAAATTCCAGACCATGGTTAAAAAGAGTCTCCTGGAAATGTAATGTAAGCTTGGGAGGAAAGACCTGTGTGCCCACATTTCAGTCCAAAGATCTCCAATAATTGCTTGGATGGAAACAACCATTCTGAGGGAATAACGAGGTGGAAGCAGGCTGATGCTGATATGCACAGGGCTCCCTCCTAGGTATCAGATACGGGTCAGACCCCAGAGATCACGGTCATGATTCCAAAGAACAGCAAGTGGTGATGCTGTTGTCCAATCTTCTCCCCAGGAGAGGAAAGGGTTTTGATGACTCAAAAATTTGCTGAGGAAAAATGATCTACCTGTTGATGTCCTGGCTGGCCTTCAGCTTTTCCCCACGATGTAGGCTATTCTTGTTACCTCCCAGCCCCAGATGGACTCACTTTTAGCGAGCAGTTTTTGCCTGGTTTTCATTTGGTTTCTGTCAGTGAAGCCTAAGGAATAGCTTGGGCTCTCCATACCAAAGCCCACTCTCATTTTATTACAGAAGATTGATGAATTTTAAGTCCAAAATCTGTTTTAAACACGGACTATTGCACTTAAGAAGAATGACTTACATCTGTATCTTGCAATGCTTTCCATTCCCCTCTGAAAGTTGTGCATTTTAATTACTTGCTTACTGCTATTTCTGTAGCAATAACAGTTTATGCCCTTAAATCCATTTCAACAATTTTGATGCTATTAGCAGCAGCAGAGCTAAATGTGCTTAGGAAAGGTTGTGTCACATCAGAAACTGGTTTTGAAGCTGGATCCCTCAGGCCACCACTCCTTGGGATTTTTTTTTTTTTTCTTTTCAGTTAGCAAGACATGGAAAGTTTTTTTATTATTATTAATTTTTCCTTCTTTTTAAAAAAAATTTGATTCCCCTTAGCTATTTGAGCCTTAGAGGCAAGTAATTAAATAGAAGTTAACCAGCTCTCAAAGACTTCCTTTTGCAGAAAGACAGACAAATAAGACCACAATTTAGAAAAAAATAACTTTTTTTCTAACTTTCAGGTGGTTACCACGGACCTGATTCCCATTTATATTTTACATCACTGGTAAATAAAGGGAAAGTAAAGCAAACATATTTATGATTGCATTCACATTAAGGAGCCTGATTCCACTCTCCCGTGGATGGAATCATGCAGATGATCCCTCCAGTGAGAACAGGGGCATTAGGGCTGTGCAGGAGCCAGTGTGAGGAGGTTTCACAATACTACTGCTGCTCTGACAATATTGCGAAATCTCTGAGATCATCAAAGGACAGTCACAGGAGGGAATGTAGGAATGGATGCTGATGGACGTGTAAACCTGAAGAGCTGAAGCAAAACTGGGAGAGAATCTACCAAAAGACATGCACGTTTTCTGGAAGATCTATCATTTTACAGTTTCTCTATTATTCTAGTAATCTACTGGTCTAGGCCATCTACAAAACTGAAGATTACCCTGGGTCATGGATGGAAACGTAAAGCCTGGATCTGGCCTTGGAGGACACTGTAGGTTCACTTGGTTGCAGAATAACCAAGCTTGGTTTTTACAATAGCCTAGATAAAACAGTGACCTATCAAACCTGATTCACTGGGAAAATTGCCTTTGTTGGACTCATTCTGTTTCCTTTTCCTCTCCATCTGCAGTACCAGCATAGCCTGCTATTCCTGCAGCTTGCCAACAAGGACTTTTCTTTCACAGAATGGGTCTGTTTGGAAGGAACCATAGGGTGGGTCACCTGGTCAAACCTCCCTGCTTAAGCTGGGTCATGCCAGAGCACACGGCACAGAATTGTGCCCAGCTGGTTCTGGAGTATCTCCAGTGAGGGAGACTCCACACCCTCTCTGGGGAATCTGTCCCTTGTGCAGTCACCTGCACAGTAAAGTTCTTCCTCATGTTCAGTGGAACTTCCTGTGCCTCAGTTTCTGCCCATTGCCTCTTGTCCTGTTGCTTGGCACCACGGAGCAGAGCCTGGGTCATGCTCTGACACCTCCCTCCAGACACTGACAGGCAGTGATGAGCTCCCCTCTCAGCTGTCTGTTTCTTTCAGATTATCCTCCTGATTATTTCAATTGCACAGCCACAGTCACCCGGATGAGGATCTTTCGGTAACTGTAGAACGCAAAAGCCACAGATTTAATGTTTCTGCCTAACACAAACTGCAGAAACATCCTGTGATGCACAGGGTCATGCTGGTGTAGATCTCTGAAATCCCTGCTCGTTCCCAGGGCTTGGTGCTGTGTAAGAATGCCGAGAGTTTTTCTTTCCACAAATAGACGTTTCAGGCATATTTGCTTAAACCCTTGAGGTTGACAATCAGCGAGACTTCTTCCCAGCCCAGCAACTGCTTGGGAACTGCCAAGGATTGCAAGCAGAGAGTCCAGGAACCATCTCCCAAAGATTATACGTGCTGCTACAAGAAGTGGGGATTGAATGTCCCACAGCGAGCTGTCTGCTGCTGATCTTTCCCAATTAACAGTTGCGTAATGTGGGGGGAATTAGGGTCTAAATATCTTGGCACAAAGATGTTTGGGAAAACCCTGGTGCTTGACTCTTACAGAGCTGTAAAATGTTCTCTGGCAATTAGAGGAAGAAGAGTATAAAAAAGTAACAGGGTTAGTCCAGATATAAAAAAGGCATGTATCATATGTATTTGCAGTGAAGATGGAGATATTAGGGGACTGTCACTTTTCCTTCCCAAGAAAAGAAAGTGAGTTCCATTTAAAGGGTGGATGTCTGAAAGAATTCCACTATTTTGAATGATTCTGAGGGGTTTAGCTTCGAAAGAACTTCTTCCCAGAGGAAGCGTGACAGAAAGGGGATTTCTATGATCTTGTCATGTCCTTCAAGCAGCTCTTCAGGCCAACAAACAAATATGGCAACCAGCCATGGTGGGTGAAGCCAAGGAATACATGCCTGTTTTTTATATATATTTAATTTTTTTTTTATGTTGTCAAATGTCACGACACAAAAATTCATGGGAAAATGCCTTGCAATTCCCAGGAAGCCTAAGAGGGGGAAGCCTCTTTATTAATAAAAAGATATCTAGACTCCAAAACCTGCCCTAGGACATAAGGGAGCTCCCTAAGCAAAGAGGGGAAAAAAAATACCCAACAACTTCCTAGGAAATCCAAAAAGGCATCACAGCATTTCGTGTTTAAACATTTAAAATGGGGAGGGGAGAAAACAAGTCTTATTCCTTTCTGTCTTTCCTAACACAATGTATAATTACACAACATATATTTAAGCAACTTATATTTAGCCTGTGGGCTCCACCAGAAATGATTACAGCAATAAGCAGCTTAATAAGATTCATAGCTGTCCCCAAAGAAAGGGCCATGTCCTGCAGGGCAGAAGAGGGACAATTTGTTTAGCAGAAGCAAAGATGGAAAGTTGCTGCAAGACTCATCCAGTGTCACCCTCTGCAGTGACCGATCTTGTGCGGATGAGTTAAAACAGCCCCAAAAGCCTCTCCCAATTATTGCACGCCAATATAATCACTGGCATGTTGGAGTGTTCTGCTATCTCTCTCAGAAGTTCTTTTACTCAGAAATATCCTAAGGAAAGGCCAGTCCCTGCTTTTGTCCAGGATGGGGAAAAAAAAACGGACCAGAGTCCAAAGCCATAACCTGCAATTAGATTACTCTGTCAAAGTCCAGCAGGAAGTTATCCCATGTGGGCTCAGAGGTTTTTCCAGGAATGCCAAATTGTCCTGCAGGAAGTTAGAAGCTGGGTACATTTGGCCTTAAAACTTCCAGATAAAGTGCTTGAGGAGTAACTTCAGAGTCACTTTAGAGGAGACAGCAACATCTACCACACAGAAATCAGAACAGAAATTGAGCATTCTTCCATCCAAAAGACTTACTGCATCTTTTAGGGATCAGGAGAGATTGTACAAAGTCTAGCATTGCCCAGGTTTCTTCAGAAATGTGCACATCCTCCAAGGGAGAAAAGTTGGGTGGTTTTGGGGGGGTGTTATTAGGAAGCCTTCTGTATTTTGCCATCTCTTCAGCTGAATTTCATAGGAAACATGGAGCTCTAGCGTCGTTAGCATTTTGAATTCAAATATACCTGTTGCTCTGAGCTTCTACTATCACTAATCTCCAATTCACTCTTTATTCATTAAGTAAGTTGTAAATTAGACTTATATTTCAAGAAGGACACAAACATGCATGAAAATAAAATCTGGAAATCTATGGCACACTGCAACTGCATTTGTGTCTATCATTGTTCAATATCAACTAATATCGAGCCAGGAACCACAGAAATCTCTCAAGGAAGTACAAAATTTAAGACTCAGATTTCCAATACAGCAAACTGTGATAAGAGCTTCACTTCAGGACAAAGCTGCTGGTGAATTTTAAGAATTCTGAATTCATCTACACATCTATGAGCCACAGAATCTGAATGTCTTAATAAATTATGCTTGATAATCACTGATTACAGTTGAGATTATCGCCACTGGACAGTAGACAGCATTTCTGAAAATATACACACATCTGAATCCTGGTTATGTTACTTGAGGAGGGGATGAATCTCTTTCAATTTTTAATCATATATCAGCTGTCTCATTACCTCAGAGCCATTTCTGCCTTGACAAAGGAGGTGCTGATCTCTCCCAGTCACCCTCCATTCTTATTTCAAGTGTTTGTGATATGGATTTTTATCAATATTTTGAAGCTCAGAGCTGTCTGATTTTAAAGCTTTCTCTTTTTTGTCATGTTTTTTATGTCACAATCTTATTATGTAGCATAAAGTACACCTAACAATGACTTATTAAATTTGATATCGTAAGATTCATACTAAAAGCTCCCAGTTTTTACTTTTTTTATAAAAACACACTGAAGAGATCCCTTTTAGAGGAACTGCATTGGTATATTTCAAGACTAGAGTGGATTTTCCTTTAAATAAGTATTCCCGAATTCTTAGACTCCATATGGAAATCACTAGGTGAAATGCTATGGCCTGTAGGTCTGGCACCATAACCACAATGGTCCTTTCTGACCTCAGAATCTATCCAAATGTTTGACTTACAGTGCATCAGCATGAAAAGAAGCTTTTTTTATTTCCACATCATTTTTATGGCATTACTCAGGCATTTGTGAGCAGAATCTAAAGCAGGTCCTGCACATCATGGATTTTGAAACCACTTCATTCACATGTAAGAAACAGATGGAGGATTACATTGCCAAGAGATCACCCCCTTTGTAGGGAACTAATGGGAACAGCAGTATAAAAAGTCTCCAGCTTTAATTGAAGAATTCAAGACTTTTGTGATGTATTTTGTAATTCAGTGATGGAAAGCTGATTTTTTTGGCCATTGCTGCAGTTATGAAATCTTGCCACAGAAGCCACCCCAAAGTGCTTTTTAGCCACAAAGGATGTGAAAATGTAGAGAAAATATCTACCGGATAAGGGAGATTGTACTTTTTGTTGATATTGTATCAAGAAAACACTATTGCAGGTGTTTGGTTAATCCAGAACATATTTAATTTGCCTGTTACAGAAACCTGTCCTGTCTCATTATGTCCCAAGGCTCCTCTGCACAGAGGCTGCTTCCACTGCCTCCATCTGCCTCTCCTTTATCAGACACCATTCTCTACCCATGGACCATCTCAGTGTGGGGTGGTGTTGAGTGTCACCCACCCAAACCACCTCCCAGTGGTGATGAGGAAGAAGGTCATAAGAAACCAACATTTTTTGCTCACAGTTAATACTGTCTCATCGTGGCTATGGCTCTTCACCTAAGTTAGGATGACACACTGTTTTCATCACCAAATATTCTTGCACACAGGCCCTCAGCACAGACCCAGCAGATCTGGGAGCATTTAAAGCTCTCTGTATATTTGTACAAGACGCCGTGCTACTCTGAGAGCCATCCCACCAACACTGCTCTAAAACACCCAAAAAGGATCCTGTAGTTTGCTTTACACCCTGAAAAGGATCTTTCTTTTCCTTTCATGTTGGAAAGCCCTCACAACTGGGATTCGCTTTGGATCCTTCACCTTTTACTCTGCATAACCCATGCCAAGGCTTGTGCTCTGGTGTTTTTTCATCTAAGTTTTCAAAATGGAAAATGCACCAGAGGTAAGTCCAACAGAACATCAGGATTCACTTAAGTGCTGTTGCAAAATTCAGCTGAATTCCACCACTGGAAGCACTGAAAAGAGTTTGCTAAGAAACTTTTCTTCAACAGCAGCAAAATCTTAGGACCCAAACCTGTGCCTAGCAAGGATGTTTTGTTACCATCACACAGGGAAGCTGGGCTGCACCAACAGGCCTGGTTTAAGGCTCAGTCAAAAAAATAGCTTCCAAATTAGCTCCAAGTTATCCATCACCCTGATCCTCCTATACAAACACCATGCAAGCCATTAAGGAAGTTGATGGAAATAAAATCTGGAAGTGGGTTAAACAACTTAGGTTATGGACTCCAGAGCAATGCAGTTAAGGCAAACCAAGAGAGGGCTACAGGCAGCAAGCTAAAGGCCTTGCTGTTTTCTTTACATCAGATGTAATCACCATCAACTTCTTCCTAGTAGCCTTCAAATGTGCTCAAAACGTCTCCTTCAGTATCCAGAGGGAGCATGAATAGCTTGGATAGAAGGTCAGACCTATGAAAACAAAAAAAGGCTTTAGGCACTCAGACTTGAAGAAAAGGATGCATCATTTAGAATGTTCTAAGTAGAGCAATCCAAATATTTCTATGCTAGTGCCAAAAGAATCTGAACCAAAATCACACCCATATAAGTATTCAAGCTCACACATTTAGATCTCAGTCCAAAAACCAGAATCAAATATTCTCTATTATTTTTCTGTCTGGCTTTAGCAAGACTTTCTGGAAATGTCAAAGCAATCTATTTTACACTTGAGATAAGAAAAAACAATCAGAAAACGCAGCACAATGTTTCAGGACCCTATTTGGACTCCTTAACTATAATGGAAACACTATCAAAGGCTTGACCCAAGTTTACCACAAGGTAAGGCATGGCTGAGGCAGTCACTCAAATAAAGAAACAAGTGAGTTTAATGCATTATTCCTGCAATAAAAGCAGCTGATGTGTCATGCAAGTGCCACGTTGCAGGGGTGCCCTTCTTCCAGAGTTGTGTTGTATACACTGTTCTTACATCACACAACCACAATTCATGAATGTGCAATATTTTTTGTGGCAGTGCTCGTCTGAGCATCCCATTCCTAAAGCTGATGTAGATACAGATACAAGAACAAGAGCTGAGATTTTGCTGAAGTAGTGATCCATTTGGTAGTGCCCAGGTTTAATAGGATACTGCTCAGGATACTCCTCTGAGATATATTGACCTTGAAGGCAGCAGCACTGCAGCTCCAAGGGGAGGAACATGGAGACAAATCTGGAGCTTTATGTTGGTCTCTTTGTGATATGCACAAGAATGTCAAACACGAGGAAGAAAATGGGTTTGGACTTCATGGACTGATCCCTTCCCTGCTGCAGGACGGGATTAAAAATGCATGAGCCAACTCCAACACTGATTCTTCAATTCCATACATCCACTCTCTTGCTCAAACTTGAAGTCTGAACCTTCCTTTTAAGGCAGGAATGGTGCTGGGCTGCCACAAGGATGACAATGGCCACAGATGGCAAATGATTACAGCAGCGATAATGAAAATATTGGCCATTAGCATGGAACAATTTGACACAGAGTCTCAGTATTTAGAAAGCCACATCCTGCTATTTGCATCCTTGGGCTCTTTGGCTGAGATGCAGGGTTTGATGGGTGGGGCAGGATCAGTCAAATGCCATATTTTCAGTATGGGGAACTCTACAGTGAGAAATAGGGACCCAGAGCACTACACAGTAACAGCAGACAGAATAATTTAGAGTCTGAGAAGGGCCTAAAACACTTCCCACAAATAATGGACACAGAAACCTTCTTCAAAGAAGTTAAACAGAAAATAAATATGAGGTGAAATTCCAAACAGAGTATTTAAGTATTTAAGCTGCCAGTTCCACCTACCACTCTCCTGTAAGAGTTAAAGGAAAAAAATCCCCTGAAGGAAGATAAGCAAAAGTGCTTGAAAATGTTTAGCTATTCCCCAAACTTGCTTGAAGTGAAGACAGGCAGCCTTAAGAGTCCAGCTTTCCTGATACGAAAGAGAAAAGCTGCTAAGTATTTCAAGTGTGTCTTGGACCTCATTTAACTTGCAAAGAAAAAAAAAGGTTAATCCTCACAACTTCCTAGTAGGGAACATAATAAAGGAAATAAGTGATGAATTTAGCAAGCTGGAGTTTCTGTATCCTTCGCTCTGGACATCAAACAACTCGACCACGTTGCGTCAAGTAAAAGAAACAGGAAGGGAGAGATCACACAGCTTGAGTTCCTTGGCTCCAGTAAGGCCGAGGCACTGCTGCTGAGGAGGATGGAAATCCTATATTCTTCCTCTGGGGCAGGAAGTACCTGTAAACATCTCAGAAATATTCAGCTTTAGCATACTGTAAACAAGAATACATCATATCCACTGCTCCGGGCCATGTAGGGAAAAGAATTGGACAACCTTGGATTCAACCTAGAGGAGGAGAAGGCAGGGGAACTGAGTCACAGCTTAAAAAAACAAGATTAAAAAGAACTTTTGGGACGGGACAGGAACTGAGGTTTTAAGTGGGGCAATTCCTAAGGAAGGAAGGACACCTACTACCTATTCCAATAATATTTTGCATTTATGTAACTGCAGTGGCTGCCGTCCAAGGACCTGAAAATACTAAGGGCTTCCAGTTAACCAGATTTCAAATTCCAGGGAGATTATAAAACATTATTCTTCATTTTTGCCACATGTCAAAATGCCTAGCCAGGAACCAGTTTTACACTTCCAGGCAACTAAATACCCCCAGTCATTATAAAAGGTCATTTTCAAACAAAAATCAGCTGCTGTGCAGCAGAGTACATCAAGGTGATAGTCCCAGACTTGCTTTTCCAAATGGACATTATGTGTATGGACTATCCATTTGGGCTTTCTATGACATTTCTCACATGAAGACACATAAAACACCCACAGCTACCCTGAAGACTGTGTTCAGAAATTTATGTCTAAACTCCGTTTATTGAGATCCATTTGTTGCCTCTTTTCAGAAGCAAGATCCTGGAAAGCAGACAGCAACTCAGATCACAGTTCTCTGTTTCTCACTCCTACTACTGTTCTAAGAGTGAATGTCAGTTATTACAGAATTAAATCTGAATTTTATGTTACATAGACTATTCTGTCAAAGGACCTGGGCTGTCTCTGTGTTGGCCACCATTTGTATGAGAGAGACTCAATGAATCAAAACCCTGGCACCACTACAACAAAGTGGATAACAGGAAAGTGGAATAATTCAGGGCAAACTTCCAGAAGTCTGGTCCTCTGCCAGAACTTTGTACCCTTAAAGAAGAACATTCAGTGTAATACCTGTGCCCAGAATGGCTTTGGGAAGCTCATTTAATCTTCTTCAATTTCCACTTGTGTGAGGCAAGAATTATGCCTGGTCTGAGGAGCAGGATGTGATTTAGTGATTGCTTGAACATCCCTCTTGTGAACGTCCAGTGGCATTTCAGTCTCTGTACCCTTATTTTTTCTAAAGTAGACACCCATGTAGGTGCATTACTGCTCTGTCACACTCCATACAGGCCACTGCCACAATTACCTTTGTGCACTTGCTAGAAAAAGCTGCCCACATCATAACATGTTTGTAAAGGCTGGAATATAAACTGAGATTATTTCCAGTTCTACAGAGCAGCGTGCCAAGTGTGAAGCTCAAAGATCTTGAAAAGACAGAGTAAGGAGAGTTGAGTTGTATGGATTGCAGGAAGGCAGGAAGAGGAGTTTGGTGGCAGAGATATTTTGGGGGTGATCCAGTTAACTGTGAGACAAGATTGATTGATGCAGTCCCATGAGGATCTAGAGGCAGAGCAGAACAAAGTAGTGATCACAGCAGCCTAGAGCATAAAGGTTACAGGACAACCTCCAGGTATCACTTGAATCAAGATAATTCTTTTTTCCTAAATCAATTAATGCTTAATGGAGCTGACAATTAATAGAAATATTCAAGTAATGATGTCCATCTGTCTGGAAACCCTTCTGTCCAAAGAGATGTCACTGGTCAGGAACAGGTTTTAGGTTAGGCTGCAGCAGAATAACAATCTTTTGTAAGAACAGTAATATTCTGGTGTAAAACAGAGAGGAAAGAACCAGTGTTGATGCCAGCACACCAAGAGAGCCATTTCCTTTATTGAATGGCTTTCTGTGGAAGGAGGAAATACAGTGCTATTATTACTTGAATAATTAAATATCTCCATGCTTCTGTGGAAAAGCATGAATCTCTGTAATGCATCCCAAAAAAAGTGCCTGAAAACCATTAATGGAAATCCTCAGGAAACCTAAAGCCAGAGCTATACACTTGAAATGTTTTACCAAAAAGCCACACAAGGCCTCCAAATATGTCACCTGTAGGTTCCGTAGGGATGTGAAAAACTTTGCTTTTTCATTGCAAGAGTCATTTACAGGTATTTGAAGAGGGCTCAAATAGGAAACCCAAATTAATTAAAGACATATCTTTGCTGCAAAACACTCCAAAGTCCCAACACCTGAAGGCATGCAGAAATATCTAGTCCCATGACTCACGTGGTGCAGACCTGGTCTGAGGTTTTTTCCTCCCCAGTGACTGGGGGAAGTCTGGTCTTCCTTTGCTGCTGCAGTGGTGGTGACTGTGGAAAGCCAGTGGAGCACTACCAGTACCTGAGTGCTTCAGCTAGCTCCATTGGGCAGAGACCAGAGGGGCAGCAGGACACAGGTTACAGCCCCTCCCACCCCCAGCTATGTCAACAGCTGGCAATGATGCCTTAGGTTTTTAGCTTTTATGTTTTTCAAATGCTGTACTGTATTATATGTATAACTCTGAAACTTCATATAGAGCGTTAGTTACTGTCTTCATATTTTGGTCAGACAAAGCAATTCCTCTCTAGGCCTGAAACTCAAGGACACCCTACTGTGTCAGGCCCGAAAAAGTATTTAAAGAAAAGTGAATTGGGGGGAGAAAACTTGGGGAAAATTACTTCCATTACCTGAGCTGTAATTGGAGGATTAACCCCTGATATGCAGATGCACCAAACTTATAACTGTCTGAAAAACTTGTGACCATTGTCCATCTTAAGTGTAGCCTCTGGGAGGTTTCTGACTGCTCAAGGTGTATCTATTGAAAGCCTTAATAAATACCTGCTTTTACTCTCTTAACCTTGTCTAGCCTCTGTTCCAGGTAGCCACTCCAAGGCATCCGCACCAGCGCTGATTCTGGGTGTTCATGAGAAGATGGGGAAAACTCAAGCAAAATCCTGATCTAACTGCACTGAATTCAAGAGCAGATTCTGGCAATTGAGGCCATTTCAGCTCCTGCTCCCCTACCATAACCCACATGACACCCAGTGCACTGATGGGACAATGATCTACAGTTCTTAGGAAAGAAAACCAAGGCTGCATTTAATCAGAGACACATGACATGTTAATGGATAACTGCAGATTAATTGAAACCATTGCTGCAACAGACTAGGAGCTTAGAAGGCAATATCATAGGAATGGTTTAGAGCTACTTGTGCTGATTAAGCATCAAAGATCTTAAGCAATGCTGCATATATTGAATATTCTGTTCTTTGGATAAATTGTTTGATGGGCACTTTAGGAAAGTTAGCTGAGCTCAGCAGACAGAAAATTGGCATGGAGACCATGCCAATATAGATCTGCCACCGTTTGGAATAAAACCTCTGTTTGTAATCGGCTGCGTGAGAACAAAGCAAAAAAAAAAATCTCTAAATAAGAAAACAGTTTAAAAACACCAAGTTTTTTCATGTTGTTATATGTCTCTGATGTAGTAAGCCTGCATCAAATGACCTATAAAATTTAATGTGGGGGAGAATCCTTCCCAAAGAATTAGCTGCACAAGCAGATGAAGCCTAATATGAGGAGGAAAGGAAAACAAACAACTTTCAAAGCTGGGTATTTTATTACATATTTAGCTGGCTATGTATTAAAAGAATTGCATGAAAGAAGAATAATGTTCCTGTTTACATTCATATGTTCCTTATAACTCAGCTCTGTCAGACAAATCCTCTACCATGTCTGTTATGTCAGACAAATCATCACGGATCTGTGCCTGCCCAAAGGACGTGCATCAATGTGGTCCCTCAAAGTTCCCTGCCAAATCTCTGGGTGCCCATACCCAGACCTACAGGGAAACATTGAAAGAGCTCTGTTTTCACACCCCATGGCTGATGTGGATCATCAGGGAAGCAGCAGCTTGGTCCATGTGTGGCCTCACAAAGAGCATCCTGCACCTCTGTCTTGCTGTTATGTTTACTGCCCCTCACACACACGGCCTGAAGGGAAAGCTGCCATCTAACCCTAAAATATTCAACATGAGATCTACCTAGAAACCAGTTTCACCAAAAGTGCTGAGGAACAACCTTGAGAATACCGTTTGAAGCCCATAAACTCCATTACGCTCTGTAAAGGAGATGCAAATCTCTCAGGAAACATTGCATTCGCAACGAAATGCTAGATTTTCATTAGAATTTATCATCATTCTTATTCTGAATGTATTTTAGGCAAAGCTGTGAGAAAGAGGCCCAGGACCTTCCTGGATACCATTTTATGGGTAAACCACACCCCTTCTACCATGGTAAGTGTTAATAAAAGCCTGCCCTAATTGAAAAGGTCTGAAAAAGAAGATTGAGGAAGATGCTCAGGCCCTACCTCTCCATCACTGAGGAAAAAGGGATGAAAGATCAAAGAAAGGGTGGGAGAGGGATTTCTCTCCCTGCCATTGCATTTTGGCAGCTCCATAAAGTTGGGATGCCCATATAACTGCTCTTTAATTACTCCACTTGCCATCCAGCCCAAACTGCCTTTGGAGTGTCTGGGGATTAGCAGCCCTTGCAATTGTTACTAAGCTGCTTAGAAAATCTAAACTTTCATGTGCCAGAAAATTGGGGTTTCAAACGGATATTTTTATTCTTTCTTTTGTTGTGCATTGCAGAAGGAGTATAATTGTCTCCCAAAGAAATCACTAATCTTTTGTTTAAAAGTGTTTGCTATTGTTATGTTTCTCTTTTTGCCTCAAGTGTTTTTCCTCCAAACTTTTACAGGTTTTGGCACTTCTCACCTGAAAATGCATTTACTTGCTGCAAACTGAAGAAACAGTCATGGGTTTTGAATTTCCAATCAAAACTGTCCTTTTATTTGATATTTTACCTTCTAATGCAGATATTAAAATATTTCCTGAACAGCTCAGCAATAATGCAGTGGTCTTTTAAAGCTGTACACTGCAGCTGGAAACCAGCCTCACAAAAATCAAATTGCAGTTCAAAGCCAAGCTACACTGAAGAAACTTGTGGTGCAATCTAGAAGTAGCAGCATACACTTATAAACTAGATTGAAACATGAAATTGCACACTCTGGACACAAATATTTGTGTTAAACTTCAGAGAATGGCTTTTCAGGGACACATGTGCCTGTGCCAGCCACAGGTATTTCAGATGCACCACTCACTTGGTGCCCTGAAAGAACACCTAAAGATCCATATCCATACAGGCACTTCCAGGGGGTGCAGAGCATTTCTTACTAAAATTAAATTCATTGAAGCCATTGGGGTTGGTCAAGTCAATAATGACTACAGAGACAACAATCCACGGGACTGCCAGGGGGCAATTGCAAAAACTGAACAGAAGGTTCCAGCCTTCTCTAGCAAAAAACTGCCCCTCCTGACTTGATGGTAAATCCTGAAGGCTTTGTAAAATGAATTAATCACTACTAAGAACACACACCTTAAATTAATATTAACTGACTCACCTTAGACTCATGGAATGTTTTGGGTCAGAAGGGACCTTAAAGCTCATCTTGTTCCATCCCACCTGCCGAGGGCAGGGACACCTCCCTAGACCAGGTTGCTCAATGCCCCATCCAACCTGGCCTTGAACAATTCCAGGGATAAACTCCATATTAAAATCCCATATTAGTTCATCCTAATTGAATTGGATTTGTTACAGAAAGGTTATGGACGGTGTCAGCTTTACACCATTACAGGCAAAGCATGTCTCCTGCATGTTTTATATTCCAAAGCCCTTTACAGTGACCTAAGATGTTGGAACTTCAGCTCATTTTTTTCCCCTGTGTTAAGTCCAAGAAGACATTGATATTCCTATGTATTCATTTGTTCCCATGGGATACTGATATCTGATCTCTTTGGGTATTCCAATTTGCAGTCCAAAACCACAAAAATATTTTGGCAGCTAAAATTAATGACTGTTTCTGATTTGGCAAGGTACTTAAACACATGCTCACCTTCGAGTGCATGAGTCCCCCATTAATGCAGTCGTTATTCATTTCATGAAATGAAGCAACAGCTAGCCTGGCCCTTACAGGCTTTTGTGTAATATTTTGAAATACACATGCAGTAAATAAGTAATTAGACATTTTTCATGGGTTGTGCAAAGCTGGCCTGAAGCTCTGCCTGTTCACTCTGTAAAAGGTGTGTGTAGTCATTTCCACTAATTCTTAAATTTATACCAGTGTGTAGCGACGCACACAGCTCTGTTAAATCTAAAAATACATTGTCCATTTTCATACAACCTGAAAGACCACAACAGTTAAAAATTCCTGCAGAAAATGAATCAGACACAGTTTAACCTAAATCTCAGAGTCCATTAGAGCATCTCCAGTCTTGATACCACCTTGAAGTGAAGGAGGTCACACAAATCTTTCTGTAAGGTGCTTAGGGCACTCCCTCCTTACCTCCACGAAATGGATGTCACAGTTTACAGTGATGTAATCAAACCTGGTAAACACGACTTCGATGCCATGGAGAGGTAATGGACTCACACACAAATCAAAGTGCTGTCCTTCCATGCTGTTTTCACTGAGGAAAAGAGCCCCTAGGGAAGCAATGATTGTGAGGATGTTCATAAAGATGCAACAAAGTGTGATGGAGTGTTTGTTTTAGTTTAGAAGACTCATTTTGAGTAAAAGAGAATGCATTATGTCAGAGTGTGTTCTCTATGCATGGTATTCAAATCATGCAGAAATCTGCCTTGCAAGGAAGCCCAGCATCTCTGAAATCCTTCACTACTGTATCCATATGCATCTCTAGGAAATTCTGTAGCCAGTCCAAATCCCAAGTGTTAAGAAGGAAAAGTTTCTAAGAAGTCAAAAGACCGGGGGGAAATCTCACATTTAATTTACACACTGCACACTGTTTGGTAAATAGCAGCTATTGTTTAGAGTAGAATGCAGTCACCATTCATTATATTTTGACTCTACATTCTTCATCGGGAATTCAGGAAGTGGTTCAGACTAAAATATTCCCTTATGTTATTTGACCTGTAAAAACTTGGAGACAGGCCAGATTCTGCAGTCCTTAAACAGACAACACTCCCATTGACTGTGGGATTGGACCTTAAAGTTGACTGGGCTGTAGCCCTGTGCAGCTCAGCTCAGTGCAGTCACTTGGGGCACGGGGTGGTGGCCGTGGCACACTGAAAACGAGACTGTTGGATCTGGCTGGAGCTGTTATCCATCTATCCAGAGAAACAGTGGGAATTCCCTGCCACAGCCTGTACAATGCCTTAGAAACAGAACTTAACTTCATAAAGAGCTAAACGCCCCATGGAATTGTTATTTCAATTATTGTTCCATCCTGCTGCTTCTTCTGATAGAAAGGCTTTATCTAGTTGAAGGTAATCCATAGCTTTTCAATGGATTCCCTGAGAGAGCACACTCGGAACAAGATTCTCAGAGTTAGCTTCACTCCTGTTTATTTAAACCAGAAGTAGGCACCCAAACACCCTGTCAGTCTGGGTTTCACCATCTTATATTTTGAAGCACTGAAGCATTTGAAAATCAAGGTAAACTCCCAGAATCAAGGAGACAATTCTGCTTATGGTTTCATTTGGCCCTTAAGATTCCATTTCAGATTCTTGTTAAATTTAGGATCATAGGACAGTTTGGGCTGGATGGGACCTTAAGGATCATCTGGTTTACCATCCCTCTGCTCTGGACAGGGATATCTTCCACTAGACAAAGGAATGGTTGCTCACAGCCTGACCCAGCCTGGCCTTGAGCACTTCCAGGAATGGGGCAGCCACAGCTTGTCTGGGCAACCTGTGCCAGTTCTTCACTCCCCTCGGAGTCAAGCTTTTCTTCCTAACATCTACTCTAAACCTACTCTCAGGTTGTCCCTTGTCCCTCTTGTCCTGTCACTCCAATTCCTGAATGAAGAGTCCTTCTCCAGTTTCCCTGTAGAACCCCTTCAGATACTGGAAGGCTTCTATGAGGTCTCCACACAACCTTCTGTTCTCCAAAAGAAGATAGGAACTAAGTTTAAATCTCATCACAAGACTTGAGGGAGATGAGCAGAAACATTTCCCTGGGATTGTATTCCAGCTGTCATCACCCTATAGCCTATCCCACTCTGAAAACACTTGGAGGCATAGAGAGGGTTAAAACCAAGCAGGATCATGCCATAACCTGCAAGGGAGCAATTCCTGTTGGCCACTCCTTCACACTCACCTTTGTTACTCTTACCAATATTCTTGGTTAAGAGTGATGCTGAACTTCTCAGAAAACTGCAAGACAGCCACCAAATGATTCTTTCACCAGGTGTTCTGATCCTGCAGGCCTTTCCCTCTGAACACCCCAGCCCACATCAAAACATGATTCATGGATGCTACACTCCAGAAAACACCTTCAGCAACAGCCTGCACAGCATGCACTGTGTATCCTATGACCAGAATTAAATCTCACTTTGTGTGCCCAAGAGGCAAGATAATTTATCATTATGGATTTCACTGTTAGGGAAGGGACTGGTGCTCCTAGAACCCTTTGGAAAACACCCCTTTGAAGGTATGAACGAACAACTGAGTGTTTTGTTCAAATCAGCGCCTGGTATTTTTAGGCTGCTGCACTTGATGTTTGGCATTTATCTTTAGAATTTAATCTATCAGATAGGAAATGCTTAGTTTGGCAGGGGCAGGAGGATTACTCAGTGTTAGCTCACTGGTTACATTTCCAACAGCTTTAAGACATTCTTCTTTTTTAGACTTCATATTTTTTTGATAGCAAGTTAATGCATAAAGGTTGCTTCAACATTCTTCTGCACAATGGAACCAGGTGAGTCTTTGTGTAGCCGTTTTTCGTTGGCAACTGCTCTCACTTGTGTCAGGAACACTCTTTGTTCCATGAGGATGTTTGCCCCATAGCATGCTGTGACTCAGAGCACATTCCCTCCTGGAAATGAAAAGGAAAATGGAGCTCTCTTCCTTGGTATCAACAGCAAGCTTTGCAAGAGGCAGGTTTTATTTTCCCCTCCCACACCCTGTTTAGGTTTTTTTTTTCCCCTATATTGAGATTTGAATGATCTTGTGGAATTCTGTAAATATTTTATTACATATTTTATAGGTGGAGTATTTTATATCTCGCAGTCTTTTTGGAAGTGCAGCCATTGAGTTCAGTCTCTCCTGCCCCATGGTTGAGCTGTAACTGCTTCCATCTGTCTAAACCTATGTGCAGTTCACTAATTGTTGACCCCTTAGGTAGGACTTGCTGTTTCTATAGGTTTATTGTTAATCATTAGATTCAGGAAAAATAAACCTCTTTGACATTGCCAATAAGGAGTTCCAAGAATGAAGAGAAAAATTCCTCCTGCTTTAATTGCTCTTAGCATTTTTAAAATGCATTCCTTCAGCAATTTAGGAGAAAATGCTTATGGATAGGACTGGTTCACAGAAATGTACGTCTGAAGAACTCGCAGGAAAATTGGATAAAACTACCACTGCTGCAAACAATTCTAAGAAAGATTAATTTTTCCTTGAAATAGTGCTGAAAAATTTGTCTACAAACACTCTTTGCCTGCAAGTTTCATTCATATTTATCTGCATAGATTTCTCAGGGTCACACATTCAGAGAATAAACCATATCCTTTCAGTAACAAATTGCACTTTCTATCACCCTCCAATGACACCTTTCCAGGTTTTTTGAAAAATCACGTAAAACCCATCTCTTTCTGGTTAAAATCTCAGAGGGCAAAGACAAGAAATCTGATGTAAGTGGCTCACAGACTGTGTCACAACTATGGAAAGCTTCCCACAACTTATAAAACAAGGAATATTTTCTTTAAAAAAATGGTAGAGTACATGTGACTTGTTATTTTTCGAGAAGCTTTTATAATCTACCATTATTACTGCATTGCTAGATGTTGGATTTTTTTCCTCCCAAGATAAATAGCACACTATTCTCTCTCGTTCTTTGCGTTCATCACACACTACATCAAAATATATCTGTGTTCCAGCAAAACCTGTGACCAACTGGGCATAAATACTTCCCTTTTAAAAGTTAATTTTTCAAAATGTTTATTTTGAGAATTACCACATTTCATCTCATTATTTAAGCCAAGAATTATGACGAAAATAATGTTTTTCAGTAGCCTAAATTAAAAATACCTGTTCTTTTTTTCTTTTTTAGCCTGAGCAAGAATTCATATTTTGAAAACATACTTGCAAAGCAAACAGGCAAAGAAAACAAAACTTACAACATGGAGAGATTTGGGGGTTTGTGAGTGTGGGGTGTGCTGTTTGCTTTGTTTCTTTCTCAGATTTTAGTTTTTTAGAAACTGAAAAAGGAACTTTTCATCAAGTAAAAAGAAATGATACTCACTTATTATCAGAATATGCAAGAGTCATAACCAAGGACCAAGATGATCATTGCTCAATGTCTGATTATCTTCCAGGAAAATTAATTAATTCCAATTATGAAATAAGGTTGCAAAACAAACAAAAAACTTATTGATGTCTCTTTTCAGAAAACTGAAACATCTATCACCACTCAGTTCCAGTCTGCCCCATCCCTGGAAGTGTTCAAGGCCAGGTTGGTTGGGGCTTGGAGCAACTTGCTCTAGTGGAAGGTGTCCCTGCCCATGGCAGGGGAGCTGGAACTGGATGATCTTTAAGGTCCCCTCCAATCCAAGCAATTTTGTGTTTTTATTATTCTCAGCATGAATAAAAAAGATAAAATCTGGAAAGAGCAAACACGGTGCAGATGTGTCCCACCAGCGTGTCCCTTTCCCCTGAGAATGGCACAAGGGACAAACAGCACAAACCAAACACCAGACACAAGCAAGAGAATAACAGACCTCAAAGGGGAAATAAACCCCCAAAATCCCCAACAAAATACCTGCAAAGGATGAACTTGAAAATGAAAGAAATTATAAATGTCTCCATTCTTTCTCCAGGGTGAGAGATACACAGTGTTACAGTGAGAGAGGCGCTGGAAGAAGGAACTGAAGCAAGAGTTGGATTCTGCCACATGTAATGTCAGTTAAACTAATCCAGAGAGTGATCTGGACAATATTGCTGAGGTTAAGAACTTGTGTAGGAAGACTGAACTTGCAGAAAACCTCCACAGACAAGACATAGTTGGTATTACCTCAAAAATTTTGCTCTCTCTCATTAGGTTTATATTTTATACAGCAGCTGCATAGAAACCTGGGCTGTGCAAGAATATATGAATTTTATCTTTATCAAGTAATGTATAGGTGTTATGTGACACTGACAGAAGGAATTGATAGAAGAATTCACCTTGATTTATGTTTTCAGTTCTCAACTATCCGTCTGCACATGAATTAAACTACTGTATATGTGAGTATGGTGTGAATAAGAATCAGCCTGGCTTTGACATGTAGGCAGAATATTAGAAATAAAGTGTGCACTCACATACACACTCTGAGCTCAAAATAACAGAGAAAAACCTTGTTCCTTCTCAAAAGGAACTCCTCTGCCACTCCTCTGTTCTGTAATTTCACCTAGGATTTTCATTACAATTGTAAATTGCTTATTTCCAAGAACCAGAGGAAGGTTCAGTGGAACTCCAAGTTGGTGTTTGATGTCCAGCTCTTGGAGATTCTTTTAAATTTTCCATCTCTTCTGAGAATCTTTTTTTTGTTTGAAATGTATCACCAGACTCATTAGAGACCTGGGAACAGAATTAAAGGGCAGTGACAGGTACAGCTGAGTATGTAACTGCAAATTAATTTCTTCATGTGAATTACAATCATTATGTTTGCAAATGGATTCATTTTCAATGGAAAAAAAAATCTGTTCTCATGAGAGAAAAATTCTGCTTCTATGAGATAATTACAGTTTTGGCCTTTCTCTTTTATGGAATTCCCTTTAAAGGCTGATGATTATACCATGAAGAGCAGCAGCTGGTGAGTATCTTATTTGATTAACAATTCAAGTAAAATTTACATAAAAACTTAGCACGCAGGATCACGATTTCCAGAAGATGGATGGAGCCCTGCCTGCTGTGTCTGCAGTGTGACTGATTTCAGAGCAAGTCCTTGCTCTGATGTGTCTGTGGATTGTGTAGGGCCAACATTCCCAAACTGATTTAATGGTTATTACCACTCAATTCTAACTGTCTGCAAACAAAGCAATTAGAGATTCATTTGCATATTTGAACTGCCTTAATGTTTTTGTTTGGTGGTTTTTTTTTTTAAAGATATGTGGGGTTATGTTCCCTGTGCTTGCTACGGGAATTTATCAATTATGTTTGCAAGAGAATAGGGAAGCAAAATGCAAATCCAAGATGACAATAAATATGGACAATTAATATGACAATTAATATTTTAAGTGTGGCCTTCCAGCAGAAAGCAGCCAACTTGTAAATCAGATATTTTTTGTTGTGTGGTGTATGAAAAGATTTGAATGTTTTCCTTACAACAGTCTGAAGATCTGATTTACACTATAGGGAAGAGACTTTTGAAGCCACCTGTAAACAAATGCAAAGAAATGGGGAAAAAAAGAAAGAAAAGCCACAGCCCTTTGGTTTTCACCTGCAAGTGAAATCAGTGATTGGTTCCAGCTTCAAACCTGAGTAAGGTGGATAAACCCCCTCAGTTTTGCTCTGTCTCCCCACTCAGCTCATCCTGCTGGAAAATTGTGCGGTCCTGTTTCCCCTACAGCTGTGTCTTACCCACAGGAAGGTGAAAAGTGCCATCTTGGCTGCTCCCACAGGCAGAGCACATGGATTCAGTTCCAGACACTGGAGCTTTAGGATCAAGCCTTTCAGGTGCCTTGTCAGGGACATCATGTGCCTCATTCCTATCTGAAACATCATCTTCAACGCATTTATATCCCTTTTTTTTTGCCTTTTTACTGCACTTCATAGATTTCTGAGGAGCTTGCTATGTTCTGTCCTTGGGTTTACCAAAGACCCTGGCAACTTCACCAGCTCTGTCCTCCCTCTGTGCTTTACAGCTGGGACTCAATTTGCCAGGGCCTGTTGAGCACAAAGAGTCCCTTCAAAGGTTTTGTGTGAGGGCTGTTGTGACTGCACCACCAGCTCAAGGCTTGATCTTATCCCTCTGAATTGTACTGGCAGCAGGATTGGGCCCCAGATGAGATAGTGTCTCTGACTCGAGTCAGACTGTACTGTTAAAATTCCCACTACTAAAATGCAGCCTTTCTATTTCTCTGTACACAGTCCTCAGGACCTCTCAATAGCAGCAGGCAAGAAAATTCCAATGATGCCAGAGGGATCTTTACTTGTCTGAAGCAGAAGAGAATCCATGGGAATTCTCACAAGCTTTTTATCTCTTGCTCCCTGCAATTACTTTCTTTGCTAGAAGCATAACTGGGGAGGAAAAAAGCAGATGACATCAGTTGCCGAGTAGAAAAATATCAAGAAGAAATGACACACAGTGTGGAACAGAAAGATACTTCACTGCAGCAGGCACTAGCCTGGGATCAGAGAACAGCTCTTGCTTCCAAGGTTGGACACAGATTTCCCATTCAACCTTAAAGGAATCATATCTCTCTTCTAATTTTTCATTACCCCACAGGAAGTCTCTAGGATTAAACTCAGTGCTTGCTCAGAGGTGTTCACAGAGGACAGCAGCAAAGGCTCTATAAATACCCACAGAGTTACAAAGCAAAAGCCACGTGAGAGAAAGATGTAGGAAAACACAAACAGCCAGGAATAATTACTTCTTTAGAAAGAAAAGAAAGGACAGATTGCTTTGCCTGGAGATGTAGGGCCCACCTGCACTCTCCTTGAAAAGCCACTGCTGTAGGAGAGTGCACTTCAATTATCAGGCTGTCACAAAACCCCCTCCGTTTTCCTTTATTCTGAAGGGATGCATTAAAAACAAACATAACCCCCTTCAAGTGCATTAGGAAAAATGGGTCAAGTGGGACCATGTGCACCTACAGTGGGGATTTCCCCACTCTCAGTTAAAGCCAACAGTCAGCTTTAATTTCAGCAGAAAACCCAAAAGTAAATGATTGTCTTCCTTCCTTCCCCGCTGCCCTCCAAAAGCCGGATAAAACAAGCTACTTCCTATCACCAGCAGCTGATTTGAAAACCTGGAATGGCAAACTGCAGCCAAGGTGTTCATGGCCAAGGTTCTCCTGGTGGAGGCCCAAGGACACACCAGACCCTTCTCCCAGGTTCTTTTCCATCAGCACTGGGAATTCACCACTGCCAATCTCCAGGTCTGATTTCACAGAAATTTTGGTTGTTTTCTGGCTGACTGGGGTTGAATCTTGCCTTTGGATTAGACAGGGCAATTCCTTAATGTGCAATTCCTTAATCATCACACGGGGATGATCTGCTGCAGCTCAGCATTGCTCTTGTAGGCAATGATGAAAAATTAGGAGCTTTGGTACATGAGCAACCTGAAAAAGAAGGGGCAGTCCTGGTTTGTGACCCAGAGTTTTCCACTCTTAGTTTATGGATGTTCTTTCTTTGTTTCTTACATGAGACTAAGAAAGCTGGGCCCCCAGGAGTGCATTTTACACTGCTTCCTTCAGCTCATAGCAACTTCCCATAAAATATTTTTGATTTAATAAACCATCTTGCTCTATACATTAAAATTCCTCCACCTACAGTAAACGAGACTGTGACAATTAACCAAAACCACAGAGACCCTAATAAACCGTAATAGAAAGGATTTAGAATTTCTTATTTCAACAATTTAGAAAAGCCAACGATACCTTTTCTAGTGGGCACCCTAGGAGAAGCTTTAAAAGGGCCACAAAATGCCCTTTAATTGGATATTAAATTTGATTTTTCAAAAACTCCCAACACCAAAAAAAAAAAAGGAACAGAGCACAGAACATGCACATAAACTTTGTAGATAAGCAAATGTCAACACGATGGAATTTCTGTCTGGATCCAAAGCCAGGACCGAACTAAGAGTGCAGCACCCAGTAGCTCTGATGAGAACCTCATTGGAAAGACTACCAAAATGTTTTATATTTAATTAATAGAAAAACCTGAGTAATTATGGCCACCAGTGTCTTGGACACTGAGTCAGCAGCCCAGAGAGACTCAGTGCTCTGGCTCTCCCAGGCATGAGCTAAAAGAGAAAACTTCCAAAAATGTTCCTGGTAAAACTCTGAGAAAAATGAACACAGGGCTGTGCATTCACAGACCATTTAGTTAACATAGTCTTCATAGTTATTTTCGAGGCAACTGCTCTGCAAGGTCAAGATTTTCTTCTTTGAATTCTATGCATTATTAGGAAGTCATAATTTTGAAATTCCAAAGATAAAAGGTAGGGCTTTGCTGAGGAGGAGGGCAAGGTAGATATAAATACCATGGCTCCAAAATTCCCAGGCTTAAATCGTGTAATTTAAATCTCCTAAATCTGTGAGTGAAGCCACACTTTATGTTTACAGCTGTTGTTCAGAGTGGAGAAACCATTTGGCTCGGGTTTGAACAGCATCTTATATCTTTAGTCTTGCCTAAAATTTATTATTCATGGAGCATGGTTCTTTTCTTTAAGAGCACTTGGCTAGAAAGCTCTGCATTTCATGCATCAAGCTCACCCGGATTAGCAAAGAAAACACTTAGCATTAAAACAATGCCAATGTGTTTGCATACAGAATGATGAAAAAGAAACTCTCCAAATGAATAAATGCATGTGTCAGTTAAGCTGCTCAGGTTAATGTGGTATTCCTTCATCCTCCTTGCTTAAAAAATCAGAATAAAATGTTATATGATTCAAGAAGAAAACCTGGAGGGAAACTACAACACATCCAACGACTTTGTGTTTTCTTCCCCACCCTTTTTGGGCTGTAGAGAACAGCTGCTCATTGTCTAAAATAGCAACTCCCTTTCCAGCCTTTTTCACGTCAAAAGGAAGGCATCTTATCCGTCCAGTTTTCTGAGCCTAGGGAGGTGTAAACACTCATTTCCTAGTGGGAGCCTTCACACATTTCAGCTCTGTGAACCCTGGCATCCAGAGGCCAGAACAACACCTTCACATGATTTTCTCTCTCACCTCCTTTATCAAACTCCATCCTGCCTGTAACACACCTTTCCCTCCCAGCTCACCAACCTCCACTTGCTGTCTCCTCTCAGGCCACTGAGCCAGAGCTGCTGATGCAGAGGGTGGAGATGGCTTTTGTTTGGTGATACCTTATCAGTGGGCTGATACCGACATCTCACAAAGAAGTTTCTGAATGGCAAGATAACTTGGCAGCTTTCTCATGATAGCAGCATTTCAGCTCAGCTCTTGGTCCAGTGGTGCACATGTACCTCCCAATCCTTTTCATTTTAATGCCACTGCAGGGTTCTTCCAGGACATTTTGTGATTTCCACCCCTGAAGCTGCAGAATCTCCACAGCTCAGTGCATTGCTCCAGCTCCTCTACCTCAGCTGGAGGAAAAGTGCTATTCAAAATACAACTTAATCTTTTATTTATGGGTTTATGTATTTCAAAATGAGATTTTTTTTCTTTTTAAACCTGTCAAAATTTAAATCCAAATGGTCCTCTTGGTTTCAAGCCAAGACCTTTTCCTGATAAAGTAGGGCAAGGAAACTTCTGTAAAAGTGGAAGTGTCTAAAAAGAATTTAGCAGTGGGTCTTGGTGATAACAGAGGGTTGATGGGCAGTGACTGCACCAACCTCTTAAAGGAAAATAATTGAAGTTTGCATTTTCACCACTAAAAAAAGTCTTCTTTTTTTTTTTTTTTTTTTTGAGAAGAACTTTCTTGAAAAATAAAAAGTCGAAGAGTATGGGTCACACTTTTCGTTCAGTTTTTATTTAAACCCTTTGTTGAAACGAGCAGACATTCTGTATTTATAGCAGTGCTACTCCAAAGAGAAGAAAGCACTCAAATGTCCCTGGGATTTGAATACACAGACATGTGCTTTATACTCAAACTGTTGCAAAGCACATGCTAAAATATTCATTAATCTAATTACGGGCCAAATCCTGGAAAAAGCTTTACTGCCCCACATGAATTCTCCCGCTGACTGTGTGGATATGATTCCCTGCAGCCCCAGTTTTCACAAGCCAGATCCCAGCCCTCTTTCCCACACTGCTCATGCTAACACATGGAAAGCTGTTGATTTAAACAGGAATCCTTGGAGACCCCAGTGCTGCTTGACCTACACGGACCTGCCACAACAATGGTTCACTGGGAAAGATAAGAACTTCCCAATTTCCCAACCTGTGCCTGCTGGGCCAGACTGCCACCCTCAGCCCAGCTTTCATATCCTCACTATAATGCCAACATCCCTCCACTGAGGAGCAAGGGATGCTCATCACAGGAATCTGAATAACAACCTCAGGTCAACCTAAACTTCTGTGATTCCAGAGCTCAGGAAAACCACACAAGCACCACCAAAAATCCAACTTGTTCACTGTCAATTGATGACAATGTTTTATCTCTTGACCAGAGTGCCAGTATAGACTAAATACACCCAAACATCTACATTTCTGGGTTTATGCTGAATTACAGGCAGCTAAAAATATTTAATAATTAAAGCAGATTAAAACTGCAAGGCTTTAATAATTCAGGGCAGCCATCCCTGTGGCAACTTTCACAATAGATAATAGTACACTTTTCACACAGTTCCCTTGAGTGAAATCCTGCTCTTTGCAGATGCTGAGGTTTCTCATTTGTTTTCTTTTGATTTGAATACTTTGCTTTTGCCATGGAATTCTGGGTTTTTTCTTTGTGATAGATGTGTTCTTCTCTAATGTTCTAATAGATCTCTGCTGGCTGCAGGTCACAGCAAAGAAAAGCACATTTTCATCAAATCCTAGAATGCATGAGGCCAAAAATCCTTACAGATCACCCTTCACTACAGTACACTCTGCATGGGTTTGGGGTTTTTCCTTCTGTTCAGCTGCATCCTCTACATTGCATGCAAAAGTCCTTTTATGAAAATTTTCTAATCTAACAGGCTTCTCATCACGAGGTTTTCCATCGAAAGATCTTTCTTCTTTTATAAAAGCTAAGATTTTCCTTCCATTGCCTGAAATGATTCCATGGCTTACCCTAATTCTAGACTTTGCTTTGGCCAAACTTCTTCAAGGCAAATTTTTAATTAATATGAAATTAACTTAAAAACTACTGAGGGGACATTTCCCCCAACGATGCTTTTATTCAGTACATAAGTAACAATTCCTTCTTCCCTCTGGATTTATTTTTTCCTATAGATATTCAGTGGGATTTTGCAAGAGTGAACAAAGAAAAGAGCTATGAATTATAAATTCATCCCTGTACTTTTAGTTCTGAAAATCTTACATAAAGCAGGTCCTGGGACAGCATCTCACCCCAGGCATCTCTCATTTGCCCAGTGAACCCCTTCCTCAGCAAACCACTATGGGTTTCAGTGACCTTGGAAATATGATAAGGGTCATATTTTCCCATGGATGGATTGTTCTGAAACAGTTTCCCCAGTGTGTCAGGCACACTGGCTGTTCTCTGGCATCAGGCATGCGTGTCCTCTTGGCTTCTTTTTTCTCTTAAACAAACATATTTATTGTGTCTACCACTAGAGAAATCTCCCTTCCCTGAAATTCAGCGTTTTACCATTTCTTCCCTTTTCCCTTTCTTCATTCTAAACAGAAAGGTGTTAATAAACTCCATCACTGTGGAAATCCCCTTCTCATACTTCTAGATGTGACTGTAACAGAATGAGTAGAAAACTTTTCTTTCTGCTTTCCAAACAGCAGCCAAGGGGTATGATGGGCATAGAAGCAAGTCATTGTTAATCTCAATATTTATATGCAATTTAGAATGAAACGACCAAGCTCAAAATAGAGGGGACTTTCCCTTCCTCACCTCAGAAGTATGTAAAGAGACCTTTAACAGTGAATCCCAGAGGAGTCCAAAATTCTGACAAAAAAGTTCAAGCCCCAAACAAACTTATGGATCATCTAGAATATATAGAAACCCTGTTCCATGGAAAAGACTGAACCTGAAGAAGTTTCAAATGGGGTAGAATTTGTCCTAAAATTAGATTTTGTGTAGCTTATTGTCAAGCAATAATAATGATAATGATAATAATCATGATCACCATTTGCACTGTGGAATGGGTCCAAGCGTGCAGGGAAAAAAGCCATTTACTAACAAAACCTTACACCAATTAACTTGGGTAAAAGCAATAACTATGAGAACCCTGCTAAAATAGATACAGAAAGCGGGGTAAATAATAGTTCACATAAAAAAAGCTGTTACATGGCTTAATAAAGCTGTCAATCACATAAATAACTTTTTCAATCAAATGTGTGTTCAAACGTCTCCTCGGGGAAAATAAGAAATTACATCACCACGTTGAAAATAAATCTAAAAAAGCAGCAAATTTCTAACCCAATGTAGAGTCTCATTTGCCATTTTGCTTTACAGTGGGAAATGAAGAGCATTACCTCACATTTCCAAAGGAATTCTAGTGAGCATGTCCAGTGCCTCCATTTCTTTGCACAGTTTTTGTGAAAACACGGTATTTTCATTTTTAACATTGTTAGACATGCCAGCCACGATTTATCAAGTGTCAGAAAATTTAATTTGTGAAGGTAACTGCAACCATCATGTGGTTTCCTGCAGTCAGTGTTTCTTTCAGAGCACGTATGAAGAACCTCTGATGATGGTCAAAGACTTTTCATGTTCACATTAATTCTTTCAAAGCAGCAACAACCTCAGCAAAGAGCATTATGGAGGATTATTCATTCCCTTCAAGAAAACAATATACAGAGAGGTATTGAGAACTGAAAACTAGAAAGTGAGAATGGAATTAACTGCCCACAGCAAAACAGTAAGTTCAGGAAAAAACAAAATATATACAAAGTATTGACCCTTTTCCTTGGGTGACCTCTAAATTCAGGGCATAATGAAGTAAAAATGAAGAGAGCAATGGACTCAACATGTGAGCACTTTCTTGGAGTTTGAACATTTTGATATTCCTCAGGACTAGGCAATTCAGCTAGGAAAAAATGACTTTATATGGGGCTCTAGGACTGGTCAAGGTACTTAGAGAATCCTGCCCAACTGTGGGGTTGGTCACTAGGTGTGAGAAGGGAGAAAAGAGGAAATTCCCATTCACTAAAAAAAAGCCTGCATGAAAACCAAATGAGTAAGAAACTTGCTGACTCACTACCAAAGGGCATTGTGGAATTAATCATCCCTACTCCTTCCCCAGAGGTCAGAAAGAATTAGCTTGCTGTAATATTTTTGGAGTATTTGAAATACCTAGAAACTAAATCAGCTGAAAAACACAGACCTTGACTGGGAAAGTTTGGAAACGGTTTCTAACAGGGACCAAAAGAGGCTTTTATGCACAGCTCTGGATTTACTCACATGTTTTTTCTATGAAGTTGTTATTTGAAAATATCTTCACTCTGCATCTGTGGGGAAGCACAGGATTTGCACAAAAGCAGCAAGAAGTCCATCTCCACTGAATCCTCCTGACTTCATCTATTCAGGGCTACGAGGCAGGTACCTTCCCACACTGATCTTTCTTTGTGCACGAAAATTTGCTAAAAAATAAAATTTCAGTAGAGTAGTAAGTACAAGAGAACCTCAAGAAAGGAGGGGAAAAAATAGTGGATGTTTTGCAACACCAGTCAGAAAAAAATGTTGCTTCAAACTCCAGAACTGCCTTCTTGCCACAAATTGTGTTTCTAATTTACCAGAACACGTGTGCTCTCAAGTACAAGTGTGTGTGCAGCTTAATTGACTTCACATACATAGAGCTCAGTTCAGATACTTTGCTAGATCAATTCATACAGTAAAAATTGCAGAACTAAAGCCACATGTTATTTAATGCCTATTAAAACATGCTCATGTATTTAAATGTATGTCATAATCCAAGTCTACAGCATTTCTCAAAGAGCAAAGGTCACTAGGGTAGCGTTTGCAACATGCTGAAGGATGGAAAACCTCATTTATTTCTCTTCTTACCAATGCCTGCCACTGGTCAGCCCAGTTTTCTCTCATATGTCAACATCTCAAGTCAGATCTGGTCCCATTTGATAGAGTGTGGCAAAAGGGCAATTGGACTTTACCATCAAGGGCTAAACCCTCTCCTGTTACAATGCAGAAACTTATTCTGCCAATGGATGTGAATTTATTTAGAACATGGAATTTGGAACCTATTTTCATCACCATTGGATTTAGTACCCCTTAAAAGAAAACCGTGATAACAACAGAATCTTCTGTACAGTGTGTGGGAATGGATTCTAGTATTTGTATGTCAAGTAATGTTAATGTTTAGTACATATGTTTTCCTGTTTTTACAGTCTTTTTTATGTATCAGAGTGACATTTATGAGGCCAAATTAACACAAGTTGTGGCCTTCTGATGTGATTCAGTTCCTAGAAGGCACACACTTCACTGGTGATGCTTCAGCCACACATAAGGTCTCCAAAGTACAAACAATACCCAGAGAAACAAAGGAAAAACATTGAGAGGTTTGAACAATAGATATTCAACTTCATAGCACATTAAGGTTCCTGTGACACATGGATGTGAAATGATTTGTGTTCACATCGTGGTTCTCTCTTTGAAATAATTTTTATAGATGACTCGGAGGTCTGGTCCAAATCCCAGAGAACTCCATGGGAAGATTCCCACTACCTCACTGAGCTCTGCAGCAGGCTCTGCAGCACATCCATACTGTTTTACACACACACATCGTTTGCACAGGCATGGAATGGCAACACATTTGACAAGTCCAACCAGAAATTACATAAAAGTCTGGTTGCATTCTTTAAACCTGGGCTGCCATTCCTCAATTTAAAATCCTGCTGAGCAGCTGAGTTTGAGAGGAGGGGATGAAGTGAATCTAAGAAGTGTTAAGATTAAGAAGGAAAACCCTAATTTTGGCTCAGCCAGTGACTCACCACAGGACCCTGTGCAGGTCTTTATCTTCCTGTGCCTCCATTTTTCCATCTGTAAAGTGGTCACACACACTGCACCACCAAAGCCAAATGCTGCCTCTGACCAGCAGTTCTCAAGCAAATACTGAGCCTAACAAAATAAAATAAAACATGCTATCATAAAAAGGAAAACAAATGCTGGAAAGTCAGCCCTTAATTTTCCAGCGGTTCTTTCTACCTCTTCTCCTTTCAGCTCTTTTTACTTGCACATATGTGCTTGCATAGACAGACACACGTACAAAATAAGTTGTTTAGGAAATAAAGAGATCAAATCTCCTTTTTCCCAGACACTTACAAAATCATGTTGCTGCAGCATTTTCTGCGTGTGCTTCCTTAAACACAGTGCTTTACTGAGACAATCCTAGCCAGGATCCAGATCCTTTTCCCAGGTCTGACTACAGCAGCTGGCAGAGACAGACACGTGACCAGAGTAAAAGTGGAGAACTTCAAAATAAAGAAAAGTATGTTTTGAGAAAATGCAAAATGATTTAGTGACAGTTCATAGTGTTTCCTTCAGGCTAAAACCTCCCTTTTTACTTCATAAAAGCTTCAAGTAGCCTTAAGTCTTAAAAAAATAAATAAAACCAAACAATACATAAGATGCCTCTTTGCACCTCTCAGATTAAGTGACCTGAGCCTCCCTTCAGGCCAATTGCACATTACTACTGGGGAATTGATTTGTAAGGGACCCTCCACAGGTATCTGACAGCTGTATAAACTATGGAGATAAAGCAACAATGCATCAGCACAGACTGAAAAATCATTTAAGCAGCAGAAGCTTTTAAAATAAATATCCGAAAGCTGGATTTACAATAGAATCATTCAGTTGGTTACAAAGCAGAAGTGTTCTTATTTGCTTTAGAATACCTTTGCTGCAAGAAACTCAGCCTTGGTATTCCCTTTATCCCTATTTCTTCTCAGAGTTCCAGGTCCAAAAAATAATGTTATCAGACAGTCTGGAATTTTCCATAAATAAGTCACTAAATGACATAAAATCCAGTGACTGAATGTTAGAATAGAGCATAATTTTTAACATGAATCTTGCTCTCGCTGCATAAATTTGCATGATGTGAAGCTGCAGTGATCCAAAGATCACTGGAGTCCGTAGAGGGACTCTCACTAAATCTCTCATTAGGCTCTGAGAGAGCACAAAAACAGGAAAGGTTACACGAGCTTTGTCTGGCAGACCAAGGAGGGGAATTATTTCTATTTTGGTAGCGTTCTTTCTCCCACTGACATTAACAGAGGCCTTCACCTTCTGCAGTTACCCTTGCACTTTTATCATCCTCACAAGCCAAACCCATACTGGAGAACTGAAAACACAGGCATGTTATTTTTCTATGCGGACATATGTCCAGCTCATATTTCTGCTTTCACACACAGTGATCTCTAGAAGTTGCAACGGGGTTATTTGGTTTTAAAGAAAGTGTTCTAAATCAGTTTCAGAAAACACCGAGATGCTCTTCAAAGCAGTAGGTGTACATTCAAAATGTGCATGGTCTTATGGTGGATCTCCATGTACCATGAAAGTAGAGATTATGTATGACTGCATAATGGTTTTTGACGAATTTACCCCATCCCTTCATGGAGTGAAATGTCTCAGCCTGGCTTGGCAGCAATAACTGCACTCTGCTCGTGTTTTTCACACTCAATTACACGCTCACAGGTGGCTGCATATCTTCAGGGGAGTGTCATCTTTGGGACAGCCCCTCAGCAGGGACAACATCAATGTACAGCCACTGAGGATGTGCCCTAAGCTTGCCCAAGCCAGTCCCACTGAGCCTTGGCCTTTCACTCCCCTAGCAGTGAGATCCTGGTCAGTGATGCCTGGGGAAGCCAACAATTCCTTGTGCAGGTTACAGAGGGGTAATATTTCACAGTTGCCACATTGGCAAGGTCCTGGCATTTAGCTGTGAGCAAAATAACATTTTAACTACATAAAACAAGGTTGATGAGGTAATATAAAACATCACAGTGGCACCCAATAGAGTCCCCCAGGTCAGTAACACGTAATTTAAAGCATTCTAAAATAACAAACAGATTCTATATACAACAGATTCTAATGACTCTCAAAAATGCCCTCATCACTGAGTTAATTTTAAAGAATCAGGTATTAATAGCAACTTCTTAAAATCCTAGAAATACTTTTCTTAAATTAGCAGATTCACAGCCAAATGCAGCAGTTGATGCACTCACTTCATTAAAGTGGTTTTTTCTCATTATATTATTGTAGACTGCCAAGCCTGCTGCTCTGGTGCTTGCAGCATTTGATCCACTTGCCAAAGATTCTCCCTTTACTCCCCACATGCACAGCTCAAGCACCCAGCCTAAGAGAGAGTATCGGGCTCTTCTGTATTCTGGAGAGAAAAACTGACGTCACCAAAAGGCTGCAAAGGTGGTCACCCCCTCCAGTGACCACAAAGGAAGCTGAAGCATTTAATTTAGACTGGACGACTAATTTTTAAATTCCTACATTTAGGTGGCATTTAACTCCTCAGAGTGTGGTGTTCCAGGTCTTTAATGCTACAACACTATTTACATTTTCTAGCAAAAGGCAGAGACTCGTTAGAATTGTTGAAAGGAAGCTCTGGAACAGCATAAATCAAGCCTATGCACATCTGACAATTGCAGAAGTCAGGTGTCCTGAATTATTCTTCCCCTTTGGGGTTTTGGATCTTTTATATTCATCTACACATTGTTTTGCGATTTTCCTTGAATGACAAGGTTTTATTTCAAGTTTTATTTCAAGTCATAACTTCAAGTAGAGATTCTCATCATTCTAGTACCTGGACCTGGAAAAATCCAGACTCCACATTACAGGTAATAAACCCCAAAGTCATTGACAAGTTCAGGAGTCAGAGCATGGAATTCTGGACAATCACAGTGACAGAGCTGCTGCTTCTCCTGAGGAAAAGCTGCAGGGAGCACACTGGATAATTCAGGGTCCAAGACAACATTGCTCTTCCTTATGCTCTAATGGAAAAGAATACAAAGAATGGAAAAGGATAGAGCTGGCTCCTGTTGCTCACTATTCCCAAAATGCCTACAGAGATTAGGCCATAGTATTTATTACATTTTTCAAACCTGGCAGCAGAATAAGTGAAACATTCAGAGTGAGCAATAATTTTCAATGTTTTATCCTAAAATGGATATTATATTTACATCACCAGGTATTTTTATATGTAACAATAAAAATAATATGGTGTGTTCAGAAACATGCAAGCAATAACTATTCAAATTTTCCTGCTATTCCACATCACAAAAAGCTGACATAACTGCATTCCAATGAAGTCTCATAGCACTGCAATGATATTCCTTTGCTTCCTTCACAAAGCATATTGAGTATCTTTCCCAGTTTCTTGAATCTTGGTTATTTGAACTTGCCACTATTTATGCAGCAAAAATTCTAATTTCATGATGTCCCACACATTTTATCTTTCAATTCATACATACATCTACACACATTCTCTGTGTTCCTCGAGTTGAGTATTCCCCAAGGAGCTCTTGAAGTGTAAAACAAAGTTGTAACTCAAAACAAGTGGAATATCCCTGATTTAGTAAGGTAAGAATGGGGTGTTAGTCCTCAAACTGCTGTTGCTCTTTAAGCACCAAAAACACACCACAAAAACGTTACTTGCAGTGGAATAAGAAAGAAGAATTCCTTCCATAAAATTTAATGAGTGCAATGTTTCTGTGTTTTATAGGGCACAGGGTGTGAAAAACAGCTCAGTCTTAGCCCTGATGACATTTTCATATAGGTGAAAGTAAAAATAGAGAGAGATTTGACATCTTGACATAAAAGGGGTGCAGTATTATGTTGCAAGGGTACCACGTACAAGTTTGGAGTGAAAGCACAACATCTGATTCTGGTTCTAAACATATAACTATACAAAGAGAAATTCGGGTGTGTTTTCTCTTTACAGCTAATAGAAAATGCAGTGATTGGAGAATGATGAGGATATGAGACTTGGGGGTTGGAAAAAAAATGGAAGTTATCCCAAGAATATCAAGACTGAAACATCTTTCTGCATTGTTCTAGAAAATACCAGCCTAGAGTCAATGATTCCAATGTGTTCTACCAGTTGTTTGACATCAGAATATTTTACTTAGAATTCCTAGTGTTAAATAAGAGAAACAAGGAAATAGAATAGACCAGGAAAATGACAGGAGAATGCAGAGGTACTATGGTAGCATTTAAATTTCTACAAGGAAATCCAAAATGTAAATTAAATACGTAAAGCAGTAGAAAACATACTTTTCACAAGCTGACACAAAATGAATAGAAATGTCAAGATTAATTTCTTCTCAATTTATTTTTATAATTGACAATGTTACAGAATTAACAAGAAGGCTGTAAGTGTTTGCATTGACAGTTTCTTGTCCAAATGTCTCTCAAAACTACCAGATTTTTGGTAAAAAAAAAAAGTGATTTTAGTGAAGTCTCACTTCCTTAGGGAAACCTTGGTATGTATCTTTATGGTCAGCTCTACATATATGTAAAAAAAAAAAAAATACCACTCAGCTACATGAATAATCTCAAACCCTTCAGCAAAGGCTTAAAGGCAGACAGGTTTAGTTCTAATCAGTCACCAGATTTTTCTCCTGACCTTTTACAGGACCCAAACCTACAGTCCTTCAAAAAAGTTTGAAAAATCACAGAAAACCTTGCACGAGTCAAAAAAACTGTAAGACAAAAGACTCCAAATTTTAAATATTAGTTCAAAACTGAAGATCTTGACCACAGAGCAACAGAGAACTTGCACACAGCATCACAGGTCAGCTCAGCTAATGCAATATTTCAGCCTCTCCATCCTCTCCTGGCTCAGTGGCTCCCACAATATCCCAGGAAAAGGCAGTGTGACACTTGACTCCCACCAGCAGCTATTTTTATCTGCTTCCCTGATCCCAAGGAATGTTTTACCATGGAGGATCACTGTATTTTCACAGCTATGGCATTATGGTAGATTAGTCTGAATCTCTTCCCCAGCCTTTAGATGACACAGCTCCATCCCAGCAGCTGACCTCCCACTGGGCAGGATTGTTTCTTTTGTTGTTCTGAGGTTATTCTGGTTTTTTTAAAACATTCTGCCTTTGCCAGAGGGATTTCTTTCTTCAATGACAGTGACAGGTTTATTTGCCCTCTATAGAAAAAATAATTATTGAATAAAATATAGCACAGTCATCACAAAATGAGGAGACAATTTCTAATACAATCCAAACCCTCATTTCAGGCTTATTTTCTGGCACGCACAGAATATCCGGACTTATACCTGGATGACTTCAAGGCCTGATCTTTTCCCCACCATCAAAAGAGCTCCAGACCACATGGGAACTTCAGGGGCCATATCAACACTCTCAAAAGGAGGTCTTTTCCAACCTGGTTGATTCTGTGATTCTGCAAACATCACTGGCAATTATTTGACGAGCTCATTTGAGCATCTAATTACAGCCCTTCAACAGGGGTAGGAAAAGCAGGCCCATAAAATACAGATGAAGCCTCAGCCTGCTCAAGAGAGCAGATAGGAATTTTGCCATGGATTTCCACGTGTTTCAGACCTGTCCTGGGCAGTGTTGCTTGAGCAGATACTTGTGACAGATATATTGAGTCTGTTACTAGAGAATCAGTACAGTACAAGAGCAGAGGCATTTTGCAATCATACATTTGCTGTCATGTCTCTGACTTGAATCATAAACCTTTATTGCCCCAGCATTTTTTTCACCAGCTTGGAAGAATGTAGTGCATGAGATGATAACCTTCCCTGGGTTTTGCAATGTCTGCACTTTCTCAACACCATTAAAAATTTACATGTCATTCGCAGCAGCAGAGCAAATCCAAGAAATGTTTTTTGCCTTTCTACAGTACTTGGGATTAATGGATTTTAAAAATTTTTATTTTGATTTTTTTTTCCATTGCAAAGAACTTAATTCATTGCTACATCAGCATTTTAGAAAGATTCTTCCATTCTGTTTGGGCTTGTACCACGGCTATGGCTCTTCCCAAAATATATGAAGTGACATTGTCTGACAAGAATATCTCAAATTCCATCATTCATGCCCCCCTTTTTTTTAATTTATGGGGGTGGTTGTGGGACTGATGAGCTGCTCCATCACACTACTCTGTCCCAGTTTTATTTGAACTTTGAGTGCATACACTCTGATTTTTATAGACTAAAGAAAATTCATTATTTATGGGAACAGTTGTGTGTCTGATGAAATACTCCAATACACTACTGTCCCAGTTATTTAAATTTTATGTGCATGTAACTATGATTACATAGACTAAAGAAATAAATAAAAACTAAATTAAAAAAGCTTTATATTTGTACCAGAAAGAAGTTTACCATGGTCTTTAGTTACTTATGGATTTCATTCCATTCCTGAGGTACACTGCCAGTTCAAAGATATTGATGCTCAGATTAGGCAAGAGCTATTGCAAAATCAGTATGATTTTTGATTTGATGCATTTTCTCCATTTCAACCACTGGTACACATTATTCTTATCTTGCTGGAAGTCTGTACCCAAATGCCAGCTTTGGACTTGGGTCCAGGAAAGCTCATGATAAAATTTCACAGTACTTAAAGTTTGGCTTTGTCAGCCCACTACTGTGACAGCACAGCTGAACTTGAGCCCTAATTCTTCTTTTATTTCATTGGAAACATTCAGATTCAACATCCAAGATTAGAATTATCAGATGCATTAAAACAAAACTTAAAGTTGGGCAAAATACTGAAACAAAAAATCAAAACCCAGAAATGCATCCAAAAGCTCAGAGTCTTGGCTCTTCCCTCCATCTGTCTTGCTCCTTAGCACTTTTCCTCCAAAGGTGGTCAAATACAGGAATTTTTCCCCCTAGGCTGGGCAGGGAAAAGGATCAACCCTATCAACAGCTGGCAAACAACATCAGGGCTGTGGAAAGAGCAAGCAGAGTGCATAAAGCACAGTCTGGAGACATGGCTAACTTCAGGACAAAACTCCAACAACAATAATGTGATCTCAGTGCTGACATGAAGCCCTGAAATATTTACAGTGATCAAAGTTAATCTCAGAATATCCAGTGGAAGGATAGGGCTCTTCTGAGAAAGATGTGATATGTAGGTGCAAAAGAGTATCACAAGATACCCTAGAAAGGTATAAGGATGAACTCTTTTATGAGGATATTGTGGCAAACCTTACCACACTTTTATGGTGTTCTTCAAAAGAAAAAAAACCCAAAAACCAACAAGTGGCAAATTTAAGCACTTTTGCTTTCAGTAGTAAAAGATAGTTGGGAGGTTTTAATAAAAAAAAAAATGAGCTTTTGATGAAATAGGCAAAATGAAAGTAGCCAACATTTTCACAGACAATTAAGAAAAAAAATTCCACTCTGGTTCTTGCATTTTATGAACTCTGTCACAACAGAAAACAAACATTAGAAAATAAAGAAGAAATAGATCCCATGCTTAGAAAACACGGGCTTCAAACATAAAAAGAGCTGATATTGCACACTAATCCCAAGGTATAGGCTACACCTTCTGTCACCTTGAGAATGGAAATTAGCTACCTAATTTCAGGAAAAGTGCTGTTAAAAACAAAGCCTCCAACTGTGAAATGTGAAAATGAACAGGAATGAATCTGAGACACTTTGATTCTGGTCCTTTTTGACAAGAAGATTCAAAGACTGTTATATTGTCAGTCAGCTTCATAAATAAATAGAGCTGGAGCAAATTCATCTCCCATTGCCCCATCACTGATTGAAGGCAATTCTTAAAATTACAGCTATTTTCCATGTGACTGTCCTAACAGCTTTTGGATTTATTGTTTGCCCTAATTATATTTTATTATGCCTTTGTGGTTTTGTGTCATTTTTACAGCTGTATTTCAAAGCACCTTGAGACATGTGCAATGTGATCCATACGTCAATTAGTAGTACTAGTTGTGGTAATACCATCATTATTTTGATGTGGCTTCTGATTAATCTGTAAATGAAGACCTTAACCTTTAAATGTTGGATGTTTGTCTCTGGCAACTACATCGTTCCATACTGGTTCCTGCTTAATGACAAATTCTTTTAGGAGGGGTTAAAGTTTTCTACATGAGGGGCTGAATATTTGTGAGCACATTCATGACTCCAAATTTCCTGGAATTGCAATACACTGAATTTGTTTGAAAAATATGTAACATGAGCATTACTGGAAAAAAAAACAAACCAATTCTAGTGAGAGGGAGACCCTTGAAAGTGTCCACAAAGAAGTAGCAAGAAGTTATTCAAAACACTGTATTTTGTTTGCACTGCTATCATTTTCTCCCATGTTTTGAATTAATTCCAGATTTCTTGAAGTGCTAAAATATTTCTCTTCTGCTTGCACTTGCTGTTCTCTGAGTGCTGGGCAGATTACAGGTTGATTGATGATGAATAGAAGTTGTTTTGCTTCTCTTGGAATACTCTGCCTTAAAGGATTCTCTTTTGCCTCCCTCATGAACAATTAATGCGGTCTCTTAACATCTATTTTACATACTTATAAAAAATTAATCATTAGGAGGTAGTAAATAACTCAGTACTTCTGTGCAGCACTATAATTGAATTCCAGTATAGCTGAGAAGGACATTTGAGCCACAAAATTTCACTGTACAGTTCTGTAAAGACCTCTCAATATTACGCCTGAACTCAATAAAACGCTACCTGTTATCTTCCACAGACGTAGTGAAAAACCCCAAATCCAGCAAAGTGAGCATCAAGTGAGCCCAGACCAATCCTCATTCTCCACTGCAGGCTAGCAGCAAAACATTCTCTCATACAAAGCACTGTGCTCACAGCAATGCTGCTGCCATGCAGACAAAGATGGCAATTCACCCTGGAAGATTTGCTGATGTCACAGGGGTTTGTGATGTCACTGAGCCCTTTCTTGTCTCAATGTGGCTTTGTATTCTCTCTGCTCTCAAGCTTTTAATAAGATATCATCTCTAGATGTGAAGCTGCAATTAACCCTCGCTTTTCACAAGTGTAGTTACCAGAAAGGAGGTTGAGGAAGTCGGAGCTGCTCTGGCTGGAGGAGAGAAGGTTGCGTGCAGATCTCCCAGCACCTCGCAGGAATCCTACCAGGAAGCTGGAGAGGGACCCTTCACCAGGAACTGCAGTGATGGCACAAGGGAATGGGTTCAAACTGACACAGAGTAGATGTAGATTAGATATTAGGGAGAAATTCTTCTCTGTGAGGGTGGTGAGGCCCTGGCACGGGATGCCCAGAGAAGTTGTGGATGACCTGTCCCTGGAAGTGCTCAAGGCCAGGCTGGATGGGGCTCTGAGCAATGTGGTGTAGTGGGAGTTGTCCCTGTCCATGTCAGAGGGGAGTCAAACAAGATGGTCTGCAAGGAACACTTCAGCCAAACCATTCTATGATTCTGTAGTTTGAAAACCGTGCAGAAAGTGATTTTTGACAGTTCCTTAAGTTTCAATGTGTTCAGGCCATGTGAGTTAAACTGATGCTCTGTGTCTCTCCCATACCTGCACTGGGATGACTCCTGGGATCCAGGGATGCATCAGAATATACAGAATCAGCTTTCCTTCCACCAGGCTGACATCCACCCCAAAGGCTACAAACACTGCCCAAAATCAGCTCCAGCCTACAACACGAGGGAGCTGAGCTTGTGCTGAGTTTCTTCTACGCCAAGTGGACACACTGAAACCTCTCCAGGCCACGCAGGACCTGGCTGAACCTCCGGGCAGGGATGGGGGGAGCAGCATTGGGCTGAGCATTTTGTTTTGGCTGTTTAGGGCTTTTTAACAAGTCATACTAACGCTGCTTTCTTTGTAAATGTTTTCCAGTGATCCTGGCTGCTTCCCAGACTCCAGTGAGGATGTCTCTGAAGTCAGCTGCAGTCTCTGAAGTGTGCTACAAGTATCTTATTGCAGAATTTTAAATGCCTACTAAGTGAATGCAGTTGCCTTATTTGCAAAAGGTGGTGCCAGAAGTATTATTACATTTCAGATTCTTTTCCCTGGGTAATGGTGGAAAATTCTGTTTTAAATCCATCCAACACAGCAGTTAGACAGAGGAATGTCCGGGTTTTTGTTTTGTGCTCCTTTTTAGTTCCGACTGCTACATTCCTCTGCTTTCACCTTCCCCTTTTTAAACCATGTATCAAAAATCACATGATTATGGGTCACATGAATAAAAACCCAGAGGTTTTAGACATACTGATAATAATGTTTATCAGAAGAACTAAATACAGACACAATTAGCACGTGTGTTATGAATGCTTAAAATAAACCCTGTCTAACAGCTATTTTGCTCTATTACTTCTATGGTAGCACCAAAAAGTGATAGAAATAATTTGGTGGTTGCAAAGCATCTGGTGATTAATTTTCATATCATAAAAATATGAAAATGGAATGAGTAGAAGTAGAAAAAAAAAATAACATCTTGAAATCAAAACAACACAGAGAAGTCCCTTTCTCCAAGAAAAAGGAGTAAGAATCTTGTGGACAGTTGTGTGCAGCATTATTCCAATGCCAATGTGCATTGGATGTCAGTTTGAAAGGGGCTTCAGCCTGACTGCAAGAGTTCAGGAGCAGCACATGCTCTTTATTCCTCACAGAAATGCCTCTCTCTTCCAGATACTCGCCTACTTTCTGGCTCTGTGTGAAGCTGGTCCATCAAGTCGTGTCTTCTCCAATATTATTTGGTTTTTAAGTGCTTGGTACATGAAAGGCAGGAGGGGCAACCGGAGCATTTTACATAGTAAGTTCACTCAGCATGCTATTAATAATACTGAGAACTCTTAGTACAGGTCCAAAATAATTTAGGCTTTCTTCCATTTGAAGCCACAAGACAATAAGAAGAGGCTCCAAGAGAGGTGTGGATCACCCACAAGAGGTCTGAAGAGCAACACGTATTTTTACTGGAAGTCTGCTAACTAGCCAAAACCTTTGGAACGCCATGACACCAATCTGGCAAAGTGATCTCTCTCTCTCTGCTTTATTGAAAACATCTTAGACAGCATAATAAAAAATTGCACTTAATTTCCATGATTTTAAGCTTGTCTTTCTGCTGGCCTGAAGTCTGTCAGAACAGTGAAGATTAGGAGATGCAACGGAGCTTGACAGATTTCGTTTGACCAAAAACACAAGAGAGTGAGAAAGAAGAAAACTGGGGGAAAAAAATCTATCAAGAAACCTGGGATGGGATTTTCCCCTCCAGTGATGTATTTATAGCCCCTAAATAAGGATCTAATCCAAAGTCAACTGAAATCAATAGGGAGACTTATTGACTTCAGTGAGTATTGGATCAGACCCTAAAAGCAGAGCTTCCAAGCTACAGAAAGTATTTTGGGACATGTTGTACTAGAAATTATCACCAAGAATGTGAAATAACAACCCAGTCATATTTAGGGTGGCTCATTGGTGACCAGAGCAGATAAAACAGTTCTTCAAGGAGATACAGCTCAGGGACCGTGGGGCAAAGCTTGGCACTGGTTGTAAGGTCCAGGCAGTCAAAGTTCTTATTTTGGTGGGGTTTTGTCTCTTGGGCTTTCAGCATGGCCAAGGTCACACACGTCTCCAGATGTTTCAGATGTTTAGTGTCACATGAAGTAAAAAGCATCTCAAGGTCACTGCCCCATACTAAGCATGGGTGCTCCTTTCCTGTTAATCACTCTCTTTTACTCAACTCCTCAGCAAGAGCTAACAAGACCTTTAGAAAATCTGCCAGAAACCTGTTAACCTGGCGAGCAGTCAGCTTTGAAATGTGCTATCTATTTCGCAGCTGAAATATCCACTATCCAAAAGTTTAAGGCACTTTAGAAGATCACCGCACTCAAATAAAAACATGGAGAAATCCAAGAAGATAGTGAGCTGGGAATTAGCTCCTCCATATCAGCTGAGGATCTGGTCTGCTTGCACCCAACCAGCTGCAAGTTGACAAGGATCAACGAGCCCATAAAACAGCTGGTACAAAACCTGCCTGAGTGTGCTTGTCCCCAAGGAGCTCTCTTGCCATGAAAGATGACTTCTGACTGGTGTGAGGAGACCCACAGCTAAAGCTCCTATCAGTTTGAGTAATGAGGATTTGAGCAGAGGAGTGGGGAAGGGGTAGAGAAATAAAGGATTTGCTTTGCTGGCAGACTTGCAAGTCAGTTTGTGGTTATCTCATGCACCGAGAATCTCTGGTTTATTTGAGCATTAGGATATGGTTCTAGCCTAGGTTACTAGGTTACTCAGCCTGATAACAGCTGAGGTGAGAACCTCTAGCAGTTATGACACACCAAAACTTACTAGAATCACTTCAGAGATATGAAAACCATAGATATTTAAAATGTTTTCACACTTGTCTTCCTAAGCACAGAATATCTGCTCCAAATACCAAAATACCTGCTCCAGGTACTCCCTCTTGGAGAACACTTTATTTTCATCTGAGACCTTCAGAGTGCTGAGGACCTCTCCTACTAGGATAGGCTGAGAGAGTTGGAGAAGTTCAGTTGAAGAAGGGAAGGTGCTGGGGAGACCTTAGAGCACCTTCCAGTACCTAAAAGCAATATAAGAGAGATGGAAAAGGACTGCTTACAAGGTCATGGAGCAATAGGACAAGGAGAATGGCTTCAAGCTGACAAACAGCAGGGTTTAGGTTAGATATTAGCAAGAAATTCCTTACTGTGAGGGTGGTGAGACACTGGAACAGTTTGCCCAGAGAAGCTGCGGATGCCCCATTCCTGGAAACATCCAAGACAAGGTTGGGTGGAGCTCTGAGCAGCCTGATCTAGCTGAAGACATCCTCGTGATCAAAAACCAAGATGAAATTGCATAATAAGCACATAGGGCCCTGAAACCAAATTCCTTTAGGGATCTATTCTTCCTTCAGGTGTATTCTAATTAAATTCTCCTAGAATTCAAGAGACACTTCTGACTACAGCAAACTCTGGCATCTTTCAGGTTCCTAAAGAGCCTTCTGAAAGAGAAGGCTCTGCACTGCTCCTGCTCACCTGATATCATTGCTGGGTCTGTTGTTTGGCAGTCAGGAGGTTCTGACAGCCCAACCAGTGCTACAAATCCTGGCAAACACCATATTGTGTTAGTAATTACCAGAATATATTGCCAGAATATAGCTGGAAGCAAAGGAGACTGGAAAGTCTACTGTCTTTGTGGCTGGATCACGAGGCATGAAAGGTTTTGTATGGATTCTCTCAGTGAGGCTCATGCCAAAGGGAGCCTTTGGATCTTCAAATACTTTTGGAGGGTGGGGGAGAAGATAAATGGAATGTCATCCAAGGTAATGCAGAAATATCAGTGAGAACCAAGGCTTTTTTTTCAGTTGAATGTTGTAATATTATCAAGTCAGAAGCTGTCTTTCCTGAAAATTGAAGGGAGGTTGTGAAACAAAAACACTTTTTAAAAAGCAGGTGAGAATTACCAAAAGTAATCTTGACAGAACAATTACCAGTAACTACTCAATGGACAGGTAAAATATTTTATCCATTGTAAAATTCTTATTTTGCATTTCATGTTTAACCAAAGCCAGTTGGGATAGACAAGAAGCTCTTTCTAAGAGCAGCAGGTAACTACCAAAGCATTAAATGTTGACAGCCAATACCAACATCACAAAGCAAATCACTGGGATTACTCATGCCAGCACAAGGAATGGAAGGCAACTGCTATGATCTAAAACTCTGTTTAACACACAAATTAGTCCAAATCTCATAGCAAGAAACTGAGGATCAGCCAGACATTCTGCATTTCAGCTGCAAGGACTTCAAGGCTTCAAATTCAGATTAATGTAATTATCAGATTGTAGTGTAAGCAGTCAAATCTGCAATTATTTTCCAGCCCCTGGGAAAACAAGTTAAGCAGAGCTTCCAATGGAAGGCAAACATCACCCTCAACATCTCTGATGATAAAGTAGTACCTAATATGGTGATCAGCATTTATATTACACTTTCATCTTATATTTCTTCCTATCCCCGAATGTCAGAGTGCTCCATGAGAAAAGGGGTGAACATCCCTCTGTGGACAGATCTGCAGAGGCTGAACTGGCACCCAGCAGTTGGGTTCCTGTTTCCTGCCCTGCAGAACACAAATGTTCCCTTGCCCTCCTTCCAGACATCCCCTGGCCCGTGCCACAAAGGAGAGGCTGAGAAAATAAACCCAATCTGGTTGGCTGATAAAGAACACAGATGCATTCACGTCTAAATACGAAACGGCAATCATGCCTGAAGAGTTTAAGTAGCATGCGACGCAAATATCGCCGAGTTCATGGGAAAGGAGGAAAACAAAAGGTGGCCAGATGCCTCAGAGAACCTGGAGAACAACTGTCCCAAGGCACCAAAGACAGATGGCACAAAAATCTTACAGCAACAAGAAGCAAAGAGGTCACTTCTGGATTTTCCAGCCTCCACTCCTTCCAAAATTCTGAATTAATAGTCTCAAAAGCCGATTAAGAATGATATGAGGTACAACTTCTGCACTTCTATAACATCTCAGAAAAAATACATATTCCACGGAGAATTTTCCCATAGAATAATCAGTTAAAAACCATCACTTTTTCAGAAAAAATGAAGTGGCTTTGAAGAAATCACCGGCAACATTAGAAATGTAAACATATCAGACATTCCTCTAAGGACCATCAAGCCATCAAATAAATAAGGAGCAAAATCAATTGAAAAGAGCTGATACTGTTGAAAAGTGGAAATTTTCCCTATGAAATGAGCTTGAGGAGGAAAAAAAAGACCACTGTAAATACTCAGATGTTATGAGTTCAAGGTAACCAGAGTTTTTTTTCTAGGAATGGAGCTGTACAACATCTGAATTCCCAGCTAACACAAATCCTGCAAACCTTTGCCCTCTAATATATTAAAGCTCTCTTTTAAAAAAAAAATCAGAGTATAAATATGGATGAACTTGGAATTATCGTTTACTTAGATTTTCCATGTGAGTTTCTCATATGAGCCTTCGGAGGAAAATAACCAAGGAGACTGTCATCCTTTTCACACACTCACAAAATAAAAAGAAATGTTAAAATGAAGAGCTGCTCCTCAGAATGAAAAAAAAAAAATATGCAACTGCAGCACAACTAAGGATCACTATAAAATAATAAGGGGAAATCCTCTTTATTTCACTGATTTCATACTATGTCTCATGGTCTAAGCCACATAAAAATGAATTAAAAATAGAATTGAGTGGGAAGAGAGACAGGAAAGAAGAACTATAGGAGATGGACACAGAAAGACAGATAAATTCAGTGGAAAATAAAATGTGGATTGGTAGGTGGCCACATATGTATAGGCACACTCTCAGCCTACCTTTGTGGAGACTTTTCTAACCCTAACTGAATACACAGGAAAAATACACTTTTTTTTGGACTTGAATCACTTTTAAGGTCCAGGAAAAGAAAATTAAGCCAACCATGGGTTGGAATTATAGGAAAAATAAGGTCCCTGATCTCTAACTGGTCTTTACTGTTCTGATAAACAATTCAAGTCATGCAGCAGCAAACCTCAAGATCCACAGGATTTGCTCATCCTTTGCATAGGACCAGTGGCCCAGGATAAATTTAGCAGCAGGCTGCCCTCAGCTGCCACATCACATCTGTGGGGTGAGATGGTCTCAGGACCTTTGAATTCCAACATCCCTGGAGCAGATCACATTCCAGGTGGATCAGCTGCTTCTTTACAGCAACCTTGACACCTGCAACAATCTCTCGTGGATCAACACTGTCTCCCTTTGTCCATCACACCACAGAAGAGATAAATGAACAAGAGCAGACTCTGCAAGTGTCCTTTTTTCTACATTTTGAGAAAGCCTTCAAAACCTGACCTGGCAAGCACTGTTAAAATGAGCCAGCCGTAAACTGGGGAGCTCTCACGGATCAGGTGCAGAATTAAACAGCTTGATAATATCCTAGGGAGAAAATTATTAAAACATTATCATGTCTTGATCAATTAAGTCAACAAGTCAGATGCTCAGGTGCAAGAGGCATCAGCCTGCAGGAGTTTTCACACTCTTGCACCTGTTGAAGACTGGCTACATTACAATGAACATTTTCACTGGGCACAGCAGGACTTTGCTGTTACCCTCCACAGGTTTAATGGAATTTGTCCATGTTCAACAAAACTTTCTCCATTTCTTCTTTCTTCACAATTCTTCCGTGTGATTCTGCTCCCTCCTCCTGACAAGAAACATATATTTGTCTCATTTGTTCCATGTAATGGTGGAAATTAGATAATGCCTGTACCCAGACATATAGATTCAGAGAAGGCTTTTTGGACTGAGGAGGGTGGAAGTAGAGAATTTTTTATTTCAAGAGTTTCTATTCCCATGAAAATCTCTGCCTCCCATCAAGATAGATTCCTAATGTTCAGCTGTTTTTTTCCCCCTGTGAATATTTGGCTTAATCTGAATTATTGACTGTATTTTCAGACTGCTTACTCAGGTTCAAAGAAAGACTCTCTGTTTATGACTCTTTGTGCATTCCCCTCTGGGACAAAGGGGTTGGTGTGTTTATGGCACACCTCAGGGCAGAAGGATTTTGTGCAATTATTTTGCACATACAGTAACGAAGATTTTGCACAATTGCAGAACGGACAGATTTGTGCATTTATGTTCCAATACTTAGCTCAAAACAACAGCTGGGGCATAATCTTAGAATGAGTTTAAAAAGCTTGCTTACACAGAATTTACTAGAAGATCACTGTCACAAAACAGGGACACTGCTGTACAGCACAATTTTAGCTATTGACAACTGAATATTGTCAGAGAAAAAGCTGCCTGAGATATTATTGGCATTAAAAAAAGAAATATTCTCTTAATACTTTATTTTCTGTTTGTGTGGAACAATGTAGGGAATTTAAAATGAGTCCAAAGTTTTGATTGGCCCAAATTTGCATTTCTAAGTGTGAAAGAAAGTTGCTGGAAAATTATACATAACTCTAGTGAGGATATATTTTTCCTCCCTCCAGTACTTTTCCCCCATTAATATCTGTCCTGCAGCTTCATCATGAAGAGGATGGATGTCTTAATTAGCAACCCCAGAGAATGGCAAGGGGTTTTGCACAACTTCCCTCAGGCTATTTATTTTAAAGCATGCAAAAAACAGAATTGCAGTAATTAGGGATGGAAAGGCCTTCTAGGTCAGGAAGACCCCAAGCCAGGGCAGAGGTTTTCCCAACAGTGCATTTCCTGGGATGCTGTAGAGAACATTTGAGTTGCCCCAACTTGTGGATCGCTGTGTAAGAACAGTGAAAACCAAACTGAGGAAGGTTTTGTGCAGTCAGAGAGGTCCATGGAGCTGGGAAGCCCCAACAAAATGGGAGGTGGATCAGTGATGTCACATGTCAGACACAGGATGGTATCACCTATACAGACAGGGACATTCAATGGAATGACATCACAGAGGTGAAGCAGGGGAGCTGCTCTCCTGTGGTCTTTGGAAAAACAGAGCAGAATCAAAGCAGGTTTCAGCTCTGGAAAGGAAGGTGCCCTCATGAGATCCCTCTCCCAGTTGTAGTTGTAGGGTTATAGAAGCGTCAAACAGATGCTGAGCAAGATTTCCCAGACAGAAATTTGAATAGGCTAAGTTCTGTCCCAAGGTATACAATCAGTATTTCATGAGCAGAGTGAATGTTAAACTCTGTTACATCACCCAGTGTTGTTTTCTGTAATAGCAAAAGATCCCCAATACAACAAACAAAGATTTTACGAAGCTTTCTGAGGAGAGAAAAAAATTCCTGCTGGTCCCAAGGTGGTATATTCTGACAGGTTAAATGGTGGGGGGAAAATATTTAATAAATGGAGAATAGAATTTGTGGAATACTTTTTACTCAACAAATACTGCTGGCAAAGCAGTAAAAAAGACAAAACAGGAAACACATCACCATATCTTCTCTCTACTCCCTCCTGCACAGGCCCAGGCCAGCAGCACAGAGCACCAACTCTTCCAAACACCAGACTCCAAGCTGCACAAAACTGCTTTAAAGCCATCCTGCATCTTGAGTGGTGGAAAGGGAAAAATCTACTGGCCTGGCTGTTACACTCAGATTTTTTTTCCAAGATTGCAATCTTTCCCTAATCCTTATTGCCTCTAGTACATAAATTGATCTGTTGAAGAGCTTGGGAGGTGATGAAGAGGGTTGTACACAAAATCCTCCTGACTGTGTCATTAATGAAGATGCTTTCCAGAGGTTCATTGCCCTGGAGAAAACCAGTCCCAAAGGAAGTTTTGCCTCATTGCAAAGTAAGTCGATGACTCTCTGCTCTGGAAACGTAACCTTGTTCATATCAAAGAGTTCTGTGCTCAGATGTTGGTGGTGCTGAGAGGAAAATGTCCAGCCCTAATTTTGACACCCTGCCTGCCCAATAGAGATAGGAAGAACATTGTTTTAAAGTCAGCAAGTGAGGGAGGAAAAAAATCAAGAGAAATCTTTTTCCTGGAGGAGAAAAGTCCAGTCATCACCACATTGTCCCACTCGCAGGCAAAAAAAATGAGAGTAAGACAAGATTTTAGTTTTGGGTATAGACAGAGCTGTTACAAAAGCTCTGTAAAAAATGATCTTACAAAACATGATGACTAAGAATCACATTGCTGAGGTGCTACCTCTTCCATTTCACAGTGAAATAAATAATTGCTGTTTCCCTGTAAAAAAGATTCGTGACAGCTTTTGAGCCCAGGCAGCTCAGCCAGGCACTGCTTTCAGAAGGGAACCTCCAACTGCTTTCCCTTCTTGCTCAATCCCCATGCACCAATAAAAAGACATATGAAAAACAAAAACAAATCCATAGCTAGAAAACTTCAATTTTGCAGCAACATGCATTCAAAAATGAATTGAGAACAGCAAAGGAGTAATGGTGGCCTCACTTCCAGAATCTTATTTAGCATAAGGACAGATTTAACCTGGCTCTGGACTGAAGACTTTTCCCGTTAACACAGGGTCCTAAATGCAATTCCCATAAACACTGGGAAAGTGCTTTCAGTGAGCACGTTTAGCATAAAGCTTTGATCATGTCTACACTCATTTTGGCTTTTCTCTATACTTCAAATCCTCCTCATCATGCTGACCACATACTCCTCTGGCTTGTTTGTTCATGGTAAGCACAAAACAAACACTTTCAAGAGATCTTTGTATAGGAATGTTCTACAGTTACAGCAGCAAAATCCTCAAATGACTCAGTTTGTTACATAAAGCCTGGGATATCCTAGGCATTCCCAGAATACTGATTTGACATGAAAAGAAAACCAGCAGGACACATTTGCTCTACTCCAGTTTGTTTTGCCAGCAGACATGACACACTGCTACACCTCACATCTGGGCCCCACGTCTAGAAAACCACGTTTTTAAGACTAAAACCTCTCTATCTCCTTATTTCTTTCTGCAGACACATATATTCCAAAGTTACATTAAATCCCTAAATAAGCAAAAGGCGTATTTCCCACAGAAGTGAATCATTGCTGATTGCCTTGTCTCTTTCTGTAAAAAAAAAAATCCAACTTTATCTCACGGATAGAGACAGTATCTATGGATTTGCCTTGGCCCATGCAAAGAGCATAATGAAGCAGAAAACATTTTTCATTGTTCCTGACTGTGCAAATTCAGGGGAGGGAGTAGCAGAGGCTTTTTATTTTGGGGGAGGGATTTGCATTGGGAAGCAGAGTGGGTATTTTCTTGGTTAAGATATATGTGCTAGAAATCCCTCAAGAGCATTTACAGCCAAGTGATAGCAACACCCTTTTCTTCCTGGAAGAGTTTTCATTGAATCCCATTGCAATTAAAAGTTCAGTTCTAAACAAAGACTGAAGGCTTAGGTTATGTAAGGAAGTACTGCAGAGGAACAGTTTGTTCTTCACCTCAGAAATGCTTCTACACACCCTAGCCTCCTATGACTGTGGTTTTTTCCCACCACTGACTTGGATTCCTGGAGCTCTGGGGACACAAGGCACACATTTAGCCCAGGCAAAGCCCACAGAGAAAGCAGGAACCTTTTAGTCCCTCAAGGTCACACACAATAGCAAGATGCTTGTGAATTGGTGAGGGAGGATGAAAGCGAACACTTACACTTAAAGAACAACCTCTGTTACACTGGCTTGTTGCCAGAAAAAATAACCCATTACAATCAAAACCCAGTTAAGTCAAACAGTCCATGCTTAATTAAGCCCACTCTAAGAGTTTTCTGTTCAAAGCAGCTGATATTTTCAGCAGGTGAGGCTGAAGCTTGCCAGCTCAGAGTATCAAATCTAAACCCTTAAACGTGGGTGTCCATGCTCTGTGTATTGCTGAGATGGAAAAGGGGATGCAGAGCCCAGAACTGGAATATTCAGAACACAAAGATTCAATTGAAAACATCAATAGCTGTGCCTATGCCACCAAATACAGTGGGCTGGGCCTGTTCTTGGCCCTCAGGCCAAAGGAATGCACAGTACAATTCACATCCACGTAAGCTGAATCCTTTTTTCCTCCCCAGAAGGGTGTCTCATTCACATTATGCACTGGGACCAGACCCTGGCAACTCTCTATTCCCAAAAGATGGCCAAAAATCACTTGGGTGACTGGTATTTGCTGAATATTAAAAGTGTGCCAGGAGTTCTGCTCAGTTGTGGAATAATTAAACACTCTGAGCAACTAACACGAGCCTGGAGTGGGACTCACATCCCAGACTTTTCCAATTTATTGGGATGGTATGCAGCCCATCCATCCCCAGACCATTGACCAAAACAGATCGTTTCTTTTGAGCTTAAAAGAAGGGTTTTGTCTTAGAGGTCATTACAACAAGCCCAAAGCCAGCAAGATTCCTACCAATAATTCAAACAAGCCTCACACCCAACTCCCAGCACCATTCCCTGCACAATGGGTGATAGGCTAACTTCTGTAGCCCAAATGTAATCCCAGAGCACTGTTATATCCTGATTTTCCTGGTGCAGAAGCTCAGAAAGCCTAATTCTGAACCTGGCTTGAAACCCGTGGAAGAGAAGGGGGAAGGAGGCTGACTGAAAACAATGAATATCAGCTCACTTTAGCCATCAAACCCACAAAAATGTCTACAGTGCAGATCAGTCATCCAGAACAGACAGGGGAGATAAGGAGGGCAGGAAACCACACACCTAAACACACACAGAAGCACGAAGCTACACACACGCACCAGTTTGTCAGTGCTGCTTGTCTGTAAAAGCAAAATAAGCAGCAATGCTATTGAAAAGGTTTCTCCTCTCCTTTTCAGACAGAGGTGTGCAAGCCAAGCCTTGACTCGTTTGGGGAGAGGGTGTTTCATTGTGGTTTGGAGATGCATCCAGGATTTTTTATTAGTCAGAAACTTTGGTTCTGAGTGTATTTTTATAAGGAGTCTGAGAATGAAATATGATTCATATTTACATCTGTTAACATGTTGGGAACAGAGGGGGGAAAAAAAGAGGATGAGCAAACTGCTGCTGAAAGAACTAAAATAAAAAACTTGGTTCAATTTCCCACAAGACTTTCTAGGTTTGGGCAGAAAATGTTTATGTTACCGAAAACACTGAGGTGAAGGCAGAAGACAGTGGCAAAGTCAGCAATGATTTGAGCTGTGCATCTGGTCTTTTGGTAACGTTGATTGGGAAAGCACATAAGGAGTGTTGCAAATTAGTTATGTCAATTCCGGATTTTGATACAAACTGTTTAGTCCCATGATGTAATTTGGGCTGGCTGGCCAGAGCTCTTCCCCTGTAGAAAGAATACATTGTAATAGTTTTGTCTGTGTGAGTGATGAGTGTACATTTTCTAATAAATAAGATGTTTTGTGCAAACTTTTCACATAAATCTGGGACAGCTGAAGTATAATGGAAGGAAAATGTCATGTATCACAAAGAATTTTTTCCCCAAATTAACCTCCATAAATGTCTTGAGAACAGAGGGAGCATCTAATGAAAGGACCTTTATGCAGATGCAGATCATGACATTCCATTCATAAAACCAGAGAGGAGCAACATGATGTAGCTGCAAGACTGGAGGGAAGGAGACAAGAAGAAGTAGTAATTTCAGAGTATGGCAAAAGCCCCAAGATGTCTTGACTAAGAGCACAAAAATTTGCATCACCCAGGCTGCACATCAAGGCTTTCCAAGGTCTGATTCTGAAAGCCTAACCTCTTCTCAGGGCTGCAGTTTCTCATATGGAGAAGCATTCCCCATAAAGATAATTTTTATATCAGAGCAATTACCTAGATTACGTGCAATGACGGACAGGCAGTGATTGGCACTACCCAAGTAAACAAGCAGCAAGTCAAGGCAGACGTGAGCAACCGCAGATGGGAGAGAAGAAAAACCATTATTCATCTCTTAAAGAGGAGCAGCGATCCTCCAACAGGACCAGAGAGACAATGGCAGAGCCAGGAACTGAAAGCTGGAGTTCTGCAAAGCAGTGCCTCTCTCTTGGGGTCTGTGCCATTCTTCTCAGGCGAGGGCCAGTCCAAGATTAAATCTGATTTAAGAACATTTATCAGACATCTTGCCACATAATGGGAGGATGAGAAGATACCTCCCAAGGAATGAATATTTAGTGAATATTTTGCTCAGATTGGGTTAGGCATGGTTTAGTCTATTCACATAGAGAAGGGAAGGTGGCAGAGACAAAAACAAAGTGACATTCTCAAGTTAACTATGGGGCAAAACCCTTGCCCAGTGAACCACATCATCTCAGACAGGAAAAAAAAAAAAAAAGAAAAAGAAAAAGAAGAGGTTCAGCAATATAGATGTTAAAGGGATGTCAGAACAGCCTGGCAGTGCAAGAGTGCACTCAGGAGACTGCAGACCAGATGCTACAGATTAAAACTGCTCACCAGCCACAGCTAAGAGCAGCACTCAAAAAGGAGAATTAAAATGCCTTACACGCCTTTTGTGAACATCACTTGTGGGGGTGCAGCCAGGCAAGGAGAGAGCTACCAAAGCCCAGCACCTGAGACATGCTGCCCTCTTCCCAAGCTGTTCAAATGGGCTCATGTGGCACTGTGAGAAGGCTTTGAGAGCTCTGGATGGGAACCACATGCGAGCACACCCCCCTGGGAAGAGCCCCATGTGCAAGGCAGCGGGCAGACCACCAACTAACTCCATGTGTCAAGGGCTCACATAGTGTCTGACTTGTTTGGGAACCAAACAGAGGGGGGCAGGAAGGTTCCCACCCTCTGGAAAGAGCCTGGCACATGACGTGTGTGTTTGCTGCGAGGGAAGAATCCCACTCCACAGAATGTGTTGGAGAAGCTGCCTGACAAGACAAAGTGGCTGCTCCTTGTTTTCTCTCCCACAGTTTATCTCATCTGATAGTGAGGTAAACCTGGCATGGGCTTCTGTGAACTGGAAAATTGCTAGGGGGTCGCATTTTGCACACGTCCTTGCCTAAACTGAGCCATGCAATTACTTCTGAGGAAGAGAAATATCCAATTAATGCTGACATTCTCCTGTACCAGCAGCCAATGATTGCAAAGTAAAGGGTGAATTAGAAGACAGTAGCACCTCTGCTGCTGCCCGAGGTTCTCCCACCACATTCACACCAGAGGGAGGCTTGAGGTCCTTTCCTTCTGTTGCCCTAGTCCTCATTTTGCTTGGATTCTTTGTCCATGAAATACCTTTTTACGGATACCTTCCCTCCATGCAGTTACTTTCTCCTTTTCCACCCTTACAGTCACCCTCTTGCACCAATTAAATCCCACCACCTTGGGACAGAACATCCTCCTCCATGTGTTACCTCTCCAGGAGAGGTGACAGGTGTCACCAGGACTGCCCAACTTTTGTCCCCATAAGACTCCTCTCAGGTTGCCTATAAACTTGCCAAGCTCCGTGGCACACAGCAAAAGCTGTGCTCAAGGAAGGCAAAGACAGCTCTCAGACCTAATAAATATACAGAAATTTGGCCTCTGGTTGCGGTGTCAAGGCATGGTTTTGGGTTATGCCACAGACTTCCACAAAACTTGGGCTAATCCTCAGATCTCACATACTGAACTGCTTTTGGAAATCCAGGTTCTATCCCTCCCAGATGCAAGGAAGAGCTACTTCTCTACTGTGCAAGGCTTTCCACAGATAAATTCCCCAACTCTAGAAAGAAATTCAGAAGGGAGCAGGCTAATGCACCTTTTGGACAGTCATGAAGACATTTCTGCCCTTTCATTCCTGTCCTTCTTAAAAACCTACAGCCACATCTCAGAAGAATACTGTAAAATAATTTTTATCTATTGTGTTTTTAAACTGTTACTCAGGGCAGATTTCAATAACAAAAATACTGCTTTTCTGCTATTTTTTTTCTCTGATGCTTTGCTGGAATAAGATATAATTTTTGTTGCTTAAAAAGGGGTACATGAAACTCTTAAATCTTGCTGCATTTACGTTCTGCCACCAAGTCGCAAAATATTACAGGGAATAACAAAGTAGAAATCAGAATTTTTACTACTGCAGAATACAGATAAACAAGTATCCTAATAAATAGAGCCTACCCAAATATAAATCCTGCATTGATTTGTTTGTCTTTCTTTTGGTTGTTCTTCTACTGCAGAATTATTTCTGCAGTGCTATGAGGCTTCAACAATATAAAATATTTGTGTAGAATACAATTTATACAATTTAACCAAACCTAAAAAGTCCACTGTACTTATATAACACAATTTTATTATTTTTATGCAGTGTCTCTCACTTATTAAAATTTAAATCCATGTGCAGATATCACTAGACTAAAATCCTATTTTGTCTCCAATATAAGAAAATAAGTTCTCAAACTGTTTTCACTTTAAGAAGGGCATCCTGAAATAAAATATTAACTGTGGGGGAGAAAAAAAGCATAAAAATAAATAAGTTAAAAAATATTATTACTCCAAGGGTCAGATAAGCAGAAAGACTAGAATGCAGACAATCTCTAAAAAAGAAAAAAATAAATAAAAAACAATCACAGCACCACACCAGCTGTCACATCACTGGTGACAGTCTGGCTTTCAACAAGGCTACCTGGATTATCCCAGCTGCAAAGGTGCTTTAATGCTTTGTCACATCAGGACCTCAAATTAGCAGGCAGGCAATAAGGAACAAGGCAAGCAGGTGTAAGGCAGGTGGCAAATGGTCCCACCAAAATACTCATCTACAACCTCCAGCCCTCCCTTTGGCTGGAATTCATCCATTGGGTGAAGTGCAGGTAGGGAATGACATTCGGGATGCAGATTCATGGCTTTTAATGACCAGAATGAAACAGACTCAGTTTTGACCTATTACTTACAGCAGTATCTGGTCACCAGGATTAAAAACTTTTGATCTAACCCAGTGTACAGCAGTAAAGCTTTGTAGAACATGCTGTGGAACTACTGTAGGACTCCTACCGTAACTTAGAGTTACATAAATATGCAGAGCTATGTAACAGCCATAAGCTACATGAACAGTGTAACTCTTAGAAACCAAACAAGTGTGAAATATCCCCTGAGATAAAGGCAGCAAACACCTGGGCAGTGCAGATGAGTGGCTAAAATATCAGCACTTAAGCCTTGGTGGTCTGGACCAGCTCAGACCTGAGGTTAACTATCAGGTCTAATTGATCTCGTGGTCCCACTTCAGAGAACAGAAGTGTCTCAGAGCAGAAGCAGATGTGATGTGGTACCAGGTTCTGCCTGAATGGCATTAATGAGAAATGTTCCTTCCTTTGTCTGAAACGGGTAAAAGCAGAGCTAAGCAGCCAGCTATGACCTGGGTTTGTTGGTTGCAGCTTGTAGAACATTTGTGGCTTGAAAGCATCTACCCTTGTCTCATCAATTCCTTGAAAAGATTTGTAAATATTGAAATTTTGTAGGGTTTGGGTTTTTTGGGGACGGGATTTTGTTTTCATAAGACCACATTTAATGGAAGGTTAAAGAATTCAATATTTAGAGCAGAGGGTGATGAAGGATAGATGAGGAAAAAGAAGTGCAGGCTTAGCTTCCCTTATTTTAAAGAAGTTTATTCCTTTTGGTTTATCACACAGCTGGTAAAAAGATGCAGAGCTTGAGGAACTGCAAAGTCCCATGGATTCCACTCTCCAGTTCCCCCCAACAAACAATTTGCTCACACCTCCATATGCAGTTCTTGATTCTCACATTTAGAAGTGACATTCCATTCAACTCCAAGCTGTCCCACAAAATTAAACATAAATTAGCAAATCAGTTTCAAGAAAATTTCCCAGAAACATTAAAAGAACTCATTTGACCTTTCCAAAAAAATCATTTCACTTTTCAAACAGCAAATTTTGCTTTTAATCTCTGTCTTTTATGTTACCACAAAGAAGTTTCCATGACATACTTACAACCAGAAATGAAAAGCACTGAATGAAGGCTCATATGACCTAGTTTAATATTAAAGCACTCACATCCTTCCAACTCTGCCACTGTGTAATGAAGATCTAGACTAAAAAAAACTAATGTACAAAGTGTTTCTTCTTCAAACTGCTAAGTCTGTGTTTTCCTCTCAAGATTCCAGCTGAGCTCTATTAACACCAAAGTAATGTACAGCCACTGAATTTCACTCCAAACTTCACCAGCTTTCATCTGGCTCCAGAAGACCCTCCAAAGCTGTGCCTATGTATTATTCTTTCAACGAGAAAAGGATTAGTATTGACTGATTATTGGCAGCCCAGCAATGCAAGAAACTTCTGAGCAGAAGAGTGGTCTTTGGAATGTCTTGTATTTTAGAAAGACATCAAATATCAAACCCTAATTTATTAATTTATGTATACATTTTTACAGGAGCCCATGAGAAGAAGCCTGACAGCCAGCCACAGTTTAATTCACTCTGATAACACAGAGCCTATAAATCTTAACCAACAGCTCAACATGCAAGGCATTTGATGTGTCTGGGAACCTGCTGTATGAAAGAAATTAGCTGTAGAAAAAGAAGCAAAATGCCTATTCCCATGGGAAGAGTCTGCAGGACTGGCAATAGATCATTTGTTCATTTGGAAGACACTTGTTCCTCTAGTAAAACAGCAACTAATATTTTTGCTTTCCACTGCTCAGACAGGAAATATGGTGCTAAGGGCCAATAGGCAGAGCAAGTCATCGTGCTAATTACACGGTCAGTAAACATTTGCTCTCCCATGTTTCCTAAAGGCCTGAATAATTCCTGGTTGGAATTCAGCAGTGGGACCAGCCACCTTCTTCCTCTCTGACGCAAATGCTGAGGAGATGTATCACATTTTAGAGGATTTCCAGGTTAAGCACCCCTGTTTTCACAGGATGATCCTGTCACCTGGAAAAGGTTGAGCGCTACCACATTTAGAGGGGAAATGAGATTTTTGAAGTATCAGAGGAGCAGGGTTCTGAAGCTGCCCCTCAATAGATGGCAAACATCCAGATTTAAACAGCCTGATAAATGTCCAAATGGCATTGCAGGGCAGGGTATTTACTGAGAATTTTTTTAAGTGGACAACTCCCTTCTAGTCCTGCCTTCAACCATATATAAGTCACATTTCTGACATGCAAAATCATTCAAGATGAACCACCTGATCACACAAGAGGGTGTGATATGGAAAATCCTCTAATAACCTACAAAAACCGAGCAGATTTTATTCTAAGGCACAAAGATCTACTTGATTGCTGTAATTGTGGGGGGTTATTTTACTTGGTCAGACTCTTAAGTTCTGACTAACACAATATTTTTGGTTGGGCCACATCTTCTTTGCTGACTTCCTGCCCAGCAAAGGTTCAGTCCCAGGAGCTGGCCACAAACTGAACAACATTGTAGGTATCTGACCTTCTCCCAGAGTGGGCTTGTGTGGTAAACAGAGAGATCCATCTACAGCTTCCCAGTAAACTATCTTCTTTTCATCCTCTCCATGGAAGAAAGCTACTTCCCATCCTCACAGCACTCAAATTCCTGACTGCTACTCACTGGATTAGGATGAGCAAGTCATAAGATGCAGTTGTGTCAACATCAAAGGAAAAACAAACATTCAAGTGTTTTGAAAACGCTTCAGAGTGAACTCCCATTTCTCATGTGCCCTGAGTGTAGCTTCACCCCCACCAAATTTTAAGTAAAACAGCTCCCTAATAGCATTCTGAACAGTGTAATTGCAGGCAAAATGCTTGACTTCCACCCACTGCTTCCCATGCTCTCAACACGTGCCACCAATCATTTCCATTTTGATGTACAGTTGCTTTTCATTCTAAAGGAGGGGTTGTTGTTGTTGTTGTTGTTGTTGTTGTTGTTGTTGTTGTTGTTTAATTTAAAGAAAAAACAACTGAAGACTCAAAGTGTGGACAGCATGTATTAGATCTTGGCCTGGTACAGACTGTCAAACCACTCTGGATGATGTGAGGAATTAGCCAGCTCCATGGAATTTCTTCTTTCACGTCTCTACTCAGCTGTACCTCAGAACTAAGGCTCCCAGAGAGGGTCCAAACATCCCCCAAACTCAACCACATGCTGGTGGTGCCCAAAAATGAGCAGCACACACTTGAATCAGAGGCTGCTTCTGAAACCAGCCCTAAACAAGTCCAAGACGCTGAATCCAATGGCATTTTCCACACCAGGCTTGAGCAGAAAGTTCTGTGCACATTGCAGTTTGACAGCTCTTGCCTCCTGCTATTTGAAACACTGTTTAGCCAAGGTGAAGTCTGAATGTTATGAGAGAAAATAGGACATACTTTTCCTGGGGCTTTCCTTTGCAAGAATTCAGCTGGATGTGACAGTAATTATTTAAGTGGTATTTTTAGCCGTATTTGTGACCCTTGGGGTTTGATAAACTTTTCCCACTGCAGCAGGTTGGTTTACTGGTCTTGCAAGCAACACACTTGAATGCTTTTACTTTCACCTCCACTACAATTTAAATGCCTCTGCGAGGCATTGCAGTCAGCTCCTCTCCACAGAAATTGAAGAACACCACAAATGACTGTGCATTAATAAAGAGGCAGAAAGCACCGCAGTTTCTCCATTACTCTGTCATCAGAGATATCTGCTCTAGGTTGTGCTCAGAGCATTAGCCCATGTAGCCTGATATGAGTTCACGAGGCTGGAATTCAAAACACTAACCAGCTGTGGGAACCCGGGAAGAAGGCTGTCACACTAAATGGTATCCAGATTAGAGCTGTGAGAATTTGGGAAAGCCCGTCTAGCAAGCATGATCTCTCGGGGGGAAGGGAGGGAGAGAAACAGTTCCCAAGTTGTTAGACTCCTAAGCCTAAAGGAAACTAGGTCTGTCTCTTTAGATACTGCCACTGCAAGGTTTGACTGGAACTAAATCTGGATCAGTGGATATTTTCCCAAGGGAAGAAATACAGCGAGTTATTTTATTGAATTAAAATAATGATATGTACCTCAAAGATGGCTTTTTCTCCACTGTGCAGTCTGGGGCTGGGTGCACATGACTCCCTAAAGGATCTCACTGTGGTAAAACTGATGGGAATCATGGTGCAAGAGATGGACCCTCTGTGTCAGCTTGCACATGAGGGAGGATGTGACATGTGTGACATGCAGGTGCTTGATTTGAAATCCCCACCAACTAAGCAGTCAAATTCAAGTGACGACTACACAGTCAGATATGCAAGGAAGACAGAGAATGCAAGTAATTTATTACTTATCTACCCTACAACTGATATTCCACTGGCTGGTGGAAAAGGGGGGCAGGAAATATTTGCTTGTTCCCAGCTCCGATATCACAGGTGATGTGACATGGAGAAATTTATTTATATCCAGGCACTGCAAAACCTTTTTAGAAGGTATTTCTTTTCCAAGCCTTGCTAAGGTATGACAGACCTGAGGATGAAGTCCCAAACTGATATTTGCTTGCCTCTTTATAACAATCTTTCAAAATTCTCCAAGAAAGTAGGAAAAGTGAGAAGTCTCTAGAAAGGACCATTGGCATGCTGCTGGATTTCCTTGGATGCTGCCACACTAACTCAGCACTCCAAGCACGGTGCCCACACAGGAATGGGATGGAAGGAGTTTCAGGGGAGAAGGGGGTGCTCAGTGAGCCGTGGGCACATCCATCAGTGTCAGGGCCGGAAAAGCGATGCCCTTCAGGTGCTGGCTGCTGGGGGAATCCATCACGGGCTGGAAGGGGCCTGTTCAAAGGAGGGATGCCTCAGGAAGTGATCTTGTTCTGCATCCCCAGCTAGTGACCCTGAACACAGGAGCCACGCAGATGGTGTCAGGCCTCTGTGAGACTCCGGGAACATGGCACACAACCTGATTAATGTCACACCTGTAGGGCTCGTGGGAGTGACTAATGACACGTGTCTGGTGAAATCCCCCTCCGCAGCTTCCCCTCTCGCACTACAGGCAGGTCTATTTATCTGCTCCACTTTGCTCCAGACTCAGAGGGGGGGAAAAAAAAGTCCACAAGTGGTTCTCTTCTGTCAACATGTTAATTGGGCTGATTATGAAAGAAAACAATCACAGGGACAACAGAGTAAAAATAAAACAAACAAAAATGGCCAGGCACAGATTCTCTACTATGTATAGTACTGAGGCAGCAAACCAAGTGAAGACAAGAGCACAACTTTCTTCCTCTTTGTTAATCAGAGTGATTGACAGCAGTCAGGGAAACGCTGATGCTCTTTGGTCTTCCAATATATTTTGTTTCTTCAGCAGCAACATTAATGAAAACAGCCATGATATGACAAATTTTTGATGTTGAAAATTTGGTTTGTAATGAAAATGGGCACTACAGTCACATTTTCCTTTGCATCAAACAAAACTCCAAACTCTCATTACTAGATGTTTTTTTCTCCCTGCTTTTTTCTGTTTCCCATAACAAAATACAGGACCAGCAGAAATCAGGGAAGAGAATGGCTGTTCAGAACTTTGAATAATTCTAAGCGTATCTTTCCCAGCTCAGAAGAGTCTCTCTGCAGAAAGTGACAGAAACCAAAGGAACATAACCCACACATTCCCAACTCCATCTTCCTAAATAGGGAAGTCCACACTCACTTGCAGGGATTAGAAAATCCTGGCTGCCATGCCTGTTTTTACCTCCAGAAATCTCTGCTTGGGATACCTGCCTCAAATATGTTTTTAGCTGCTTCCTAGGTGCTATAATGGTGATATAATACCAGATCCAAAATGCTTCCATATCTTGCATGTTCTTACAACAGAACCCCTCACTCCATGGGAATCCCCAGACCAAGCCAGGGCACCTCTCCAGTCACCCAAGAGGCAAAGAATTACAGATGCTGGTTTTTTCCTGAAGTTTCCTTCCCTTCTAGGTAAAAACAACACAAGTTACTGCAGAAACTCATCTGGCAGTCTTCACTCATGCAAAACCTTCCCCATCTCCCAGCACAGACATCGACTGCGGAAGGATGTGCAGGATTAGGCTGTAAGAGATCTAACCTGAGGCAAGTTAATGTGACTCATGAAAGGAGACATCAATTACTGAGCATGGGAGACAGATTAAGGGAGAAGTGGAAACTGTTTCTTTTCAGTAACTCGTTTAAGCTGTGTTTGATTTAAGAGGTCCTTGACAAGAAATGCACTTAAGGGTTTTAATACTTCAGCCATTCCAAGCTGCAAGTGAATAAACCCAAAGGGCAAAGCACCTTGACCCCTAAACAGCGATCAGCCAAAAACCAGTCAAGATATAACATGTCCAGCCCAACATCCTTTCCCAGATTTCAGCTGGAGTACTACAAAGATTCAGGCTGTCATGATAAAAAATGGCCAAGCAACCCTTCTGGCTTGCTCTGAGTTGGCCGCGATGATTAGCAGTAAAATAGACTTCCAGTGACAAAGTCAAGACAAGTTCACCTTTCAATCTGAAATCCTGATTTTAGATGGTTTTCAGCTGCCAATATTTATTAAAGCAGCCTGTGGGAGCTTCAGACAGACATGAGGACCCCATAAGCTTAATATTGAACACAAGTAGTTTGTAGGAGTCTGTACAGAGCACGCAGAGACTTTCTGCCAGATTTGGGAGACAGGAAGAGTCTCCCAAGATAAGTGGATGGGAATCATTGACATTTGAAAGGCTCCATCCTGCCTCTGTCCCTCAGCTCCAATGTCTCTAGAAAGATGCACTGGTTCTACACTTCCCCAGAATGCTTCAAGTGAGGTCTAAAAGAAAATGAAAACAGCAGTTATGCTCTAACAATACGAGGATGCCTCTGCCTGAAAATATTCATATACATCAAAGAAGGGCCTGACCAGTGTTTAAATAAGTCACTTAAATTTTTAGACACTATTACACAAGGGGGTTTTATTTGTATGCTGCTTTTGGTATTTATTTACTTATTAGCAAATGATTTTCATCTGTTAAACATTTTCATCTTATATGAGAAACATCAAAAGCTTCAGACCTTTGATGACATTTATCCCCATCAGTGCACAGCAAATTACAGCGAGGAGAAAGAAAAATCCAAACACAAGGCATTCAAAGCCAACCAGCATGGAAGGCAGGAATGCATCTAGCTCCAAGCAATTATATATTAATGAATAAACATTGTTCTCCACTGCTACCTCATGCTAAGAGATACCCACAAAGCAGTCAGCACAAACTTAATTCTTTCCATTCCTCTTCCTTGCAGCAGCTCTGTCATTTGTGTTACAGCCTGAGCTCTGCAGCTCTGATATGAGCTGGGTGTACCCAACACTGATGAGAGCATGGGAGAGTTTCACCCCCAGAAGCAAAATTCTACAAGGTGTGGGAAGGAGAAAATCTCATATACAAGATGTGCAAGTATGAGACAGTCGCTGCTAAGTTTGTAACATCCATCAAGCCGTGCAGTTCTGGAAGGTCCTACGTGTATTCAAACATATTCAAACTGTTGAGATGTTATGAGAGGGGCAGAGGGGAGAGTAGGGGAGATGGAGCCAATTAAAGTTTCCATTAAATACAAAAGTGCAATATTTTGTATTTTACCTAGCTCCAAAAGTTATGTTAATGGAAATTCAAACATTGACATTTATCTCTAGTGTGATACCCAAAAATGAGAAATGTTCAATTGACAGTGAGCACAGCTTCTCTTTTCTAAACAAAAATGAATCAATAAAATCTCTAATCCTGTCTTGCACATACCTTTGCTGTTTATCGATTTCATAGATGTGTTGCTAGAAGCCTTTCAGCAGCAGCTTGGAGCTTGTCTCTGGAGTTCCCCTGGTGACTCTGGCAGGTGGAATGCATTAGCTAAGTCTTCACCTATGTTAGGCAGGGAAACAGGAATTATTTCAAGTAAACAAATGTGGTTTTCTCCTGAAAGAGCATCATAAGCTTTAGAGTTCCCTTCATTACCCAAAGCAAACATAGCTATAAACCAAGCCTATATTTTATCACTTACATCATGGAAGCTGCTCCATAAGATGAGTAGGAAATATTCTTTTCTTTTCCAATTAAGGATTGTTAAGCATCACTTGGACGCAATGCTCCAGCAATAATGCAGGTAGATGTAATTAGGGATGTATAAACAGCATTGTCTCAGGACTAAATACTACAGGACCAGAGTGTGGAAAGGGACAACCACTTCACTCTGAAGCAAAGGGACCACAGTGGAAAAAACGTGAGTCTCTAAACCAGGATTTCCTTCATAGTCTGGCCAAGCAGCAGCAGCCCCACACACCACTCTTCAGTGAGGTCAAGAGCACAGCACAAGCTTGCCCTCCAGTAAAACAAGTAAAACAATAGTTTCAAAGTCTCCCAGGATGTTTAAATCCTTGGCACAGCTCATGTAACTATGCACAGTAGAACAGCAAAGAGTTTCCACTGGTATGAATGTGAGTTCTGTGCCTGCATAAATGCCAGCAATGGTTGTGTGCTCCAAACAGTCTTCTCCTAGATCCTGGCACTTCTTTACCCAAATGTTCCATCATTCATGTGCTCAACAACCAACATGTTCAATAGGTGGAAGGTTAAAAAAAAAAAACAAAAAATCCCACCAGACAAACTCCAGGATAAGGCTTCTTTTAGCTAGCTAATGTTCATTAAAAAGCAGACCAAATAAAAATGATTAAGTTTTTAACAAACACAAGAGGTTGTCTCCAGCACTGATCTAATAATTTGAGTGAAATATTTATAACTGCAGTTTCAATAGAACCTCCTAAAGCTGTGTTTTGCGCAGGTTTATGCTAAATTAACAGTATGACGAATGTTTAAGAGCAGCATCCCTAAAACTACTCATGTTGAAGAAATTAACCTATGGATTGAATGTCTCTTCCAGTTGACAATTAATGCAATCATGGAAAGAAAAGGAGGAAACATGAGTGCCAAGGGATGGGAAATGGGAGGCCTGATTTCTTTTGCAAAATTAACTCTTGGGGCTGAAATAAAATTCAACCTGTTGGCTAAAATTTGGCTCTCTTCCTATTCAAATAACTTTCTAATCAGTTCAACATGTTGGATGTGTCTCAGACTGGACCTTGCACCTTGGGGGGAAACACTACTGTTGATTTCTTGTTTTGTAGGGTACTACCAAGAATGTTCCACGCACCCAGGCCTTTTTCTGTTTTTTAACCCAAGCCATCATTGGTATACAGAAACAACACTAACAGATACTGCCAAGTCCTAACAAACAATGTCTAAAATATTTTTGTAATCAGCAAGGAGTGAGGTGTCCAAAACTGAAGTCAGCAGAAAGCCCTTTCACCACAGGACAGGGCAGGAATGCAGAGGAGGTGGGAGCAATGTGCGGAACTGCAACTTGGAGCAGACACATTTGCAAGGGAATATAATCTCAGAGCAACATTTTTCTCTGGTGAAGCATTAGAGAATTTATTTTTAAGCACATATTTAAATGCAATCAGCATTTAAAAGCCTTGAAGAGTGTGTTGAAATGCTTTACTCAGCTGGGCTCAAGAAATAACTCTCTTTCGTAAGTTGCTCTGATAGTGGGGTATGATACAAACTGGAGTTGTCCACACATCCCTGCTTCCAGAAGATGGGAGAGGATGAGAGAATTTGAATTGTCTAGCCTGGAAAAGAGAAGGCTTTGGAGTGAAGTAATTGCAACTTTCCAGTACCTGAAGAGAACCTACAAGAAAGATGGAGGGGAACTATTAACAAGGACAAGGGGTGGTGGCTTTAAATTGTCAAAAGGTGGGTTTAGGTTGGATATCAGGAAGAAATGTTTTACTCTGAGAGTGGTGAGACACTGGAAAGGGCTCTTCAGAGCAGCTGTGGCTGCCCCTTACTGCAAGTGTTTAAAGCCAGGCTGGATGAAGCTTAGAGCAATCTGGTCTAGTGGAAGCTGTCCCCACTCCAAGCTTTCTTCCTCCAATCTCAACAACTAGTCAGGACAGCTGTGCCACTGCAGGCACTTTATCTTTAGGGGAGACAAAAAAAGAGAAAAAAACCCAAACCAAAGAGCAGAATCTTTCTATTTTACAGCCTGAAGAGTGGAGGGAAAGCAGGGAGGGATTTGTGCCTCAGCAGCGTGGCTGTGAGTCACGCTGCCTCCTGGGGCTGCTCCTTGGGTGGTACAGTTTACACACCATCTCCTGCTCAGAGGATGAGCCTTAAGTCACCATCCATCTCTTTGGGAAGGAAACAAACACGGATTTTACATAGGCCTGGTCATATGGCCTGTGTGATGTTATCCAACGTGTAATTATCAAGAGGAAATTTTCTAAAGCTCAGACTGTTTGCTTCCAAAGGGATCCCAGTGGAAAGCATTTCTACTTCCACATTTCCCTACTTTGAATATCTCCTTGACTACTTTTTTTGGTTTTTTTTTCTTGGTTTTCCAGGTCTTCTTATAATTTATACCACCTACTCAGCAAGTTTCAACGCAGTCAGTGCTGACTGACCACAGCCATAGAGCAACTCAATGCTCACGCCAATTATTTTCAACAATATATGGATTAGATTACACACACACTGCCAGAAAAAACGATCTACCTCAGATTTAAATCATTAAGAATGGCCCTCTGGAGACAATAATCTCTCCTCGATGTGAAGGCTACAGACAAATGTCAGAATTCTGTCTGGCCCAGGAATGTTTCCTCATAACAAGGCTGGTTTGTGCAATCAATGAGGCTGACAAAATCTCAGATATGCTCTCAGGGCCTGATCCAAGGCACAGGGAAGTTTATGGTAACACTCCCATTGACTAGAGCTCTGTGGGAAACCTTTCTTTTCCCCTGACCCATGAGAATTTTGGAGATTTTGAAAGCTTTTTCCCATCCTGACCAAGACAGGAAAATTGAAATCTCAAATTTTTGCAGCCTGAATATCTACTTGCATCACTCCCACAAAAGAGGAAAGATTTAAAATAAAAACCTGATTAAAATATTTTGTTTAAAAGTGAAGGGAAACAGCTAAATTTTGAAATTAAAGGTCGTTTTCAAAATCAAAGGCTTTGTATAAAGAAATTGGCATTTTTTCAACAAAAATGAGACATCAAAAACTTGTTGAACAATTCCAACATTCTCTCCTGAACTGTAGAGCAGGTCTTTCCTGCATGAGTGAGTTCACCTGGGATATTTTGCTCTTTAAAAATAGAAATCCCTTGTACACAGGGACTCTATTCATCTTCCTAACAAGCACAATTTATGTCCCAGCCACTGAAGAGGGACATCTCCCCTTGCACACCAAGAGGTGGAAGCCATTTGATTGCAAGGAGAATAAAAATTCCTCACAAGTAATTGCAAAATGTAAACACCACGTCTCTCATTTTAAATCAATTACGCATCCCCCTGCAAGGTGATAACTGTCAAATCATCTGTCTTAGAGCAGCATTTTCCAGCCCCAAAGGTCTTGAACCCCACATTCATGTTACAGCCAAAACCACTGGATGGAGCTGTTAGAAACAGTCTCACAAGCTCCAGCAGTGAGTCATGTTTAGCCTTCAAGAAATCTGCATTGTTATTATTCTTAAGACATTTCCAATGGGAAAGCTCTTGCGAGCAGCGAGGAGGGTTTCTCTCTGTTTACAATATTTGCACAGAGTTCTTGCTCAGCAGGGAACAAACACAGGGACGCCCCACAAAGGCCCTGAGAGATGACTGATACACTTTGTGGAATATGAGCAAGCAACACTGAGAACACACAAACATCACACCTGCATCCCCACACCAGCTTCCTTTCTTGTGAGGAGAAGCTGTGTCTCAGACCCTCAATATGGATTACCATTCAAAAGGATAAACAGAACAGAACAGGCCCCGCTCCAGGTAGAGTGGAGAGAGGAAATGGAGGAAGAGATATCTATTGACTTACTGTTGTCCTAAAAGAAAACATGCAGAAAAACTGCAATTTAAATTTAAAAATCCTGATAGCCAACGCTAAGGCGTTCTCCTGTGCATTAAGCAGTTCCTGCCAAGATTTGAGTCATTGCAATCCATAATTCTTAAGGACAGTAGTTTCCCAGACAAAGCATCACTGGAAATAGCAATATAGAGCTGGAGTTCATTATTCTTCCTGTATGTGTGTGTCTGTATGTATGGCTAGAGAAAAACACTGACAATCCAAGAGCTAATAATAACCCAGGTGACAGCACCTGCAAATAAATGGCTCCTCCATGGGAAAACGTCCTGAATTGACATTTTCCAGTCTCTGACTCCAAGGGCCATGTGAACTGTGTCACCTCCAGAACCTGGAGCACACTTTTCCACAAGACAGAGAGAGCAGAACACCCAAGGCTTCAGCCAAGTGTCAAAAGAGGAGCAGGCCACGTTCAGCAACACCCTGGAGCAGCACAGAGTGTGCTCTGTGACACCAGCACGGGCTGTGGAATGTGCCACTCCAGGAGCACCTCTGCATTTACTGGGCATTAATTCCCAGTGCTCCTCCCATGTTGCTGGCTCGGACAACCAGTGCAGTAAGTTCAGCTTCTTATTTTTCATAATAACTTCAAAATAAGTGCCTGTGTCAGCTCAGTGAGCAATCTGCCCAGATATCTCCCCCTCGTATCTCTGGCTTTTGATGAGCTGTCAGGAACAGCAGGGCAGCGGTCGGTTCCCTCACTCCTAGCTAGAGCCTAAGGCCGGTTTCACAGACACTCCTTTAACCTCCCACTTTAAACCTCTTGCTGAGTGGGCCATGCTTTCCATCACCAGCCACCTTTCCTTAGCTATCATCTCAGCTCCCACAGCAGGCAAATCCAGCAGCTTTCCCAGCACAGGGCCCTCTTGCAATGCTTCCTGGACAAAGTAGCACTTGAGGCCCGTGACTCCCCCAGCCTCTTACTCTCGCATCCTTGCACCTATTCACACTTTCATATGCATCAGGCTGATTCACCACCCCTTGCCCAATCACCACCCAAATGCAAAGCCTCATCTGTTGCCTGAGAGGTTTTCAGATGGTGCAGCAGATGGAAAAAATGCTTAATGTGTCTCCAGTTTGTTGTATTGGTGATATGCATCACATTTGCTGTTAAGATAAGAAACAGGGGAGTCAAAACAGGTGTTCATCTTGCTCCTTCATGGATTGTGGGGTCCTACTGGGTTAAGGAAATATTGTGTTTCTCCTGAGAATAAATGCATTAAGTCAGCTTGAAGATTCCAGAGGGCAGGATGCGCCCAGCTAAAATTGTTAGACAGCAGGCAAAAAGCACAAAGGGAAGCTGGCAGACTCCTGAGAGGAGCAGAAGCTTGCCTACAGGAAAGACACTTTAAAAGAGCTTAATTTGTGGGGTGATGTGGAACACTCAAAGACTTCCTAGGGACTGCATGGAATTAGCTACAACCCCAATAACTCATAGACACTGAAGGGCATAAAGCAAACTGTGAGGTGGTAGTAGGGGTATAAGTGAGTTAAACTGGATCCCTCTTGGAAGCTGTGGGCTTCCCACACCAGAGTCTTTTCTTGCCATTTTTTAACAGAAGCACAGCCTAAAAAAAATTGAGCTTTTTGGCATTTTCTGGCTCATGTGTAAGAAAAAAGTGGCATAGTTCTGCCTCAAGAGTAATGCACCATGACACTATCGATTGGCTGGATAGATTATAGGTCTATGAGGACTACAATAAAACAGAGTCAAAAAGCCACCAAGAAGTCTGTCCTGTAAAAGACAGAGAGGGACAAAGTTAATATATGTACCTTTTTCAGCAGGTGATCTGTTCAAAATATTCCTGAAAGAAGCACTTCCACTGATGGATAATCTCAGCTTTGTTCTATACAACAGATATGGTTTTATTCTCAATCTGCATTTTCCCATGCATAGAAGATGACTGAATTTGACAAACAATGGATAATAAGTCTATCTGTCCCCTTTTTAATTAAACTTGGAAATAAGATGTCTGTTTCACCATTGGTATTTCTTATTTTTTTGGATTTATTCTGGATTTTGGCAGGGGCAAGCTTGGGGTTTTTTTTAAGGAAAGCAAACTGAAATAACTATATTGTTCTACTGTGGAGAGAATTTCCACAGTGCCATCAGAGCTTTATGAATATGTACATACAGCTGTTCATGCCACCAAGAGCATGGAAAAACTTTGCATCCAACTTTAGGAAAGCTTTTTTTTTTCGCCCCACAGAAGTGGGAAGTTAAACTTTCAAACTTTGAAAGGCCCTTTTATTCTTTCTTTCTGTCTCCATGTTGGGACTAAGGACAAAACGATAAAGAGTGACAAGAACAAAAAATGAAAAGAAGAAAGAAAAAAATCAGGAAGGGAGCAAAACTTGAAATTAGAACTCAGAAATTCTGTCAGCTATTTTTCCAGGTGTAAGAAATTCTTTCCTGATCTTCTTTAATAAGGAAAAGTACTCTGATATCTCTTAATTTTGAAAACTCTTTTCATTGTCTGAGCTTGCACTATTAGTACTGTTATGCTTGTTACAACACCATTCATCACCAAGGACTTAACAACTATTACATGTTGTATAAACACATCCACATATAAAAATATGTGCTGTACTAACAGGCATCTTTTTAGGATTAAAGTAATCTGACATATGAGCACTGCATCATTTATACCTAAGTAATGTGTGTTCTCGGTTTGTACCAATTCTGAAAATGCAAGAGGACAGGAAGATTCTCCATAACACACATCAGTTCTGTATGAAAAATAAAAACTGTCAGGGGGAGCATTCTTCATCCCTGAGATAAAACGGCAATTTGTTTTCTCAGCCCTTTCCTTGGACTTGCACTCCAGAGGACTGAGCAATGCAGTGAGTTTTGAAATCAGAGACACCAGAACTTCTAATGGTTTTTAAACCTAAGCTCACTTGTTTTTTTGGCAGAAATATAAGATAGCCCCATTCCTGATGATTAATGATCAAGAGACAGTCAGCTAAAGAAAAAACATATTCAAGTGCAAAGTCTAAACTTTATGGACTTAGTGAATAACTTTTCCTGACATGCTGGAGGAAAAAGGAAGTAAACCCAAGCCACTGAACTCTCTGGATTGCACAGGCCTGTGACAATGACCCGAACCTCATCTCCAGCTTGAAATGTACACTAGAATCATGATAAAATTATGTATTCAGTGCTGACATTCTTGAGAGGGCACTCCGGGTTAAGGCCAAAATTCACAGGTATTGCAGATAAACAGCATTAACTGAGATCAGAAATATCCTCTATTTTGTCTGTAAAACTGTTCCTCCAACATCCAAGCAGCAGACAGGCATAAGCGCATGCACTTGCTCCTGCTCTGCTGCTGGGAATTTTGCCAGCATGTAGGATTAAACCACACTTCCATATCATTCCCAGATGTGCAATCAGAAGAACATCCTAGAGCATCACCTCCACAGTTTGCCCTAGGAATCAAAGCCGTTCCTCATCCCACCCACCATTAACATCTTTTCATAATTCATCAACCAGCGATAAACCGAAACGCTGCACAAACTGAGCCCTGATTTATTTCATTTAGTGGGTTCTGTGACTATGAGACCTGCCTCTAATTTACCATATTGTAAACCAACTGCTCCAAAGCAGCACGTGTTTTCCCAGGCTCCAGCTACGCTGTCCGGGGCGATCCATTCCCTGCAGTAATTCCCACTGGGAAAGGGCAGGCGAAGCCATGCAGCTGTGAGGTGTCTGCCCATGCCTGACCCTGGGTCAGCAGCAACAGCCCAGGAGATGCTGGAATCCCTTGTAGCCTTCTGGAGGATTTCCACAGCTCTGCATTTCTGCAGTGGGGCTCTTCTCCCCACCCCTGGCAGCCCCACCCCAGAGAGCATCCCTGGCATGGCTGGAGAACAATACCCCAATGTGATTTCAATTAGGGCAATAACAAATTCATGAAGGTTCAGCCCTCACCATCTGTCCAAAGGCAGCAAGGCTCTGTTTGGTTTGGGGCTTGGGGGTTTTTCCCCCTCTTCCCATCCTCCTTTCTTATGAGCCATTTGACAGAGCCGTCTACAACACAGAGAGATTTAATGGGGCTTATGGCAAAAAAACAAAAGAGAAAATTAAGGCAGTTCCACTATTAATTCCCACTACATTGGAGCATTACATAATTTATCACTTAACATGTACATAATTTAGCATAATTCAACATTCAAGCACATTAAACAAAGACAGAAAAACAATAGTGAAAGCTTATTAGTAATACTGATTCTGTCTTTCCAGAGGAATAATGTCTGTCTGAAATCACACTTCCATTAAAACTTCAGTTTCCAAAGTTCAGGTGCACTTTGCATCAGAAGACAAAAAGTGGATCAACCTATCTGAAGCAGAATAATCGAAGAGGAGGAATTTTATAGGTTGCTACATGACTGTCTCAAAACCTTTACTTCCTGTGCACATACATACAGGCAGTAAATTAAGATTTTAAAGCCATTTAAATCTTGAGGGAACCTGCCAAACACTTGCCTTGCGCTGCAACTCACCAGGGCAAAAGGTCAGGCACGGGTCTGCTCTGACAACCAGTGCCTTACCCTGTGGATGCTTCACATGTAGCAACTTCCACAGCCCCACACAACTGAGTTAACTGGGGTAGTTTGTGGCCCTGGGCCCTCACCCAGAGAGTTGCATGTTCAGACCTCATTGCTGTCCCATGAAGAGAAGAAAACAAAGTGCCACAAACCAGGACGACGTAGGGAGTCTCAGGGCACATTTACAGTAAGGGATGTAGGGAAGTGCTGAGATAGGAAGGTACATCCCAGGTAATTCCAAACACCTGGCTCCAGGTGTGTTTTGGGATGCTTTGCAGAGCCTGGGCCATTACAGAAAGTGCCGGAAAAATAGGTGGGAAAGGAGGGGGAGGGTGGGGGAGAAGAAAAGAGGAGGAAGATCTTTCTTCCAACATACTGAAACAATTAATTAGAGCAGATTTAATCATTTCACTCATGTTGAAGGGAGTAAATTCACGCTAAACTTGCCACGCTGAAGATAATGGAACAAGTCATGGGAAGGAAGATGTTACTGAGTTAAAGAGCAACGAGGGAGAAAGCAGCAAAATTCTTTGCTTCGTTTTATTCTTTCCTTTACTTTTTTTGTTTTTATCTGTAAGGTTATGTCATCACACTGAGATGTAGGGATGAGTAATTTACTCAGATCATGGATTTTCCGCCCAGATTTTTTCTAGCTTTGTCTCAGTCAAGACAAAAAAATTTGCATTTCAACATCATTTTTTAAAAATATGGTGATTTTCTATATTAAGAAACAGCTTTAGTATTCTAAAAACCAATACTTTTCTACACGTCAGCCAAAACTCACTGTTTATTTCCCTTCATTGCTCAACATCTGCAGCCTGGAAGGCACCTTTGCACACTGGCATGGCTGTCTAGAAAGCAGGAATATATCAGGCAGCAGGACTCTTATAAATTATCTGCCATGTGCAGGGTAGTAAATGGGCATCTCCTTTGCCCTTTCATCCCCCCAAAATGATGGTTGCACACAATCACAAATGGAGATGGATTAAGAGACGAGGAAGCAGAGGGGAGCAGAAATCAGTTCTTCTACCTACAAATAATTAAGATACAGGAGCATTAACCCCAACTTGTAGTTACACCATTTAGTGCAAATGAAACCCACAAAAACCAATTTAAAATATTTTTAAAATATTGAACAAATATTGAAAAGTACTTGACTGAAATGAGTATAAAGGAGCTTTAATATGGCCTTGAAGTGAGTCATGACTGGGTGCAAACTGGTTTTGAAAACCTGTTTCTAGACCTGTATTTCAGCAATTTATTGTCAGGGAAATCCATTCAAACCCAGCTCCAAAATCCATCTCCCTGACAACGCAGCACTGGTGACTCATCCTATTTTGGATGACTATGGGACTGAGCACCACAAGAGCTTCAAACCCATATTTTAAGAACATTCTTGCCTTGATCATTCCTGGGCATTGTGGAAGAAGATGAGTGAAGGATGAAACCATATCCTGTCCAACCATATTTGTCCACAAAAATCCCTGAAATCTTACCCAGATGTCCCCAGGGAAAGGAAAATGGTACCTCAAACTTTACCTAATCCTTCCTTTGTGGGTATAGGAAACTCTCTCCTGAAATATCTTTCACCAGTGCACCTAGTTCTCTCTTATTCTCCTTTATGATTCCTGAAAGTAACTTTGAATTTTGGAAAAGCCTGCAGCCATAGCAAGGAGAAAAGATGTTCCTAGAAACCAAATTCTGAGTTTTACATTTAAGCTTTCTAATAGACTATTTCTCTCCCTCACTCTTACCATAATGAATATTAACCAGGAGGGATTGGTTTGAAAATAAGAGAAAAAATCTAATTTTTTAAATAACTTCATATACTGAAGTCATTGCAAGTTTTACTGCCAATTTAGAGAAAGCAGAATTTGATGTTCAGATTTTATCTAAAGATATAGGTCAGACCTCAATGACATTTCATGTTCTGGCTACTGACAACTTTTATCAGACATTTCTTATAATTCATTGCATCTACTGTCTACAAATATCTTTTGCAATGAAAAAACCTGTTTACATAAAGTTGAAGATGTTTCAGTCCATGGCACCACTAGAACAACAAGTTATTTATGAAAGCCTAAGGAAGAATATGTTTCACTACATTTTTTGTCAAATAATGAAATTTTGATGCACAAAAAAACCCACAAATTTAAATTTGCATCGTGTTTTTCAGAAGGTGCACAAGTTTGAGCACCTCCTGGGGTACTCTTAAATACAGCAGGCCATGATGAGAGGCCAGGTCTGATACACTGTGGGACAAGGACAATTGCACATCTTTCCAAAATATTATTTTAATTTCTCCTGGGCAAAGTCAGCAGGGCTGAAACACACAGTGTATGGGACCAATATCCAATTTTAGTAAAGGAGGTTTGGAAGCTTCACAAGTTCTTATTCAAAAAAATTTAAGCCTTCTGGGCTTAAATGTGGTGACGTTTGGATTGGTCTCACAAGATACATGATGCATCTTCCTTCTGATAAGGCCAGAAATTAAAGTTATTCAGCAAAATGTTTTTGCACCATTTTTAACAAAACAGAGCACACAGGTATGAAACAAACTGCGTTCTTCTCAGATCTTCTTCAAAATATTCCGAGAGTTCAGCTGAGTTCACTGCAAGACCTGACTGAAGTTTTGGGGCAATTCTGCTTTTCTTTAAGGCTATTCACACCACTGCCACTCATCACTCAACAATAGTGTTGTTCAAAAAAAAATTCAGATCACCTGCAAACGTATAGAATTTGCTTATGTGGGAACATATTTCAAATGGCACTCAGACACTGGCTTTTAAGAGTGCCTGGCACTCAGAAGCTTCTGGCATAAAATTGATCATAAGTTTTTCAAAGGAAGATGAGCACTCAATACTCAGTAGTTTCTGAAAAACAAGCCAATTTGAGCCTTTCTGAAAGTCTGTCCTTGATTATGGAAACTCAGTAAGATCAGTTCTGAGAAGGGAGACTCATCAGCACTCACAAAACTCTGCTGCTGGACCAGATCAGGACTTGGCAAGAACAGCCTACATTCTTCACTGTCAGCTTCAACCAGGACTAAATGAAGACAAGCCCTTCAGTCAAGGTAAATGTTGGATTTTTAATATTTAATAAAAACACCCCATTCCTACGAACCCATTAGCTAATAAAAAACAGCTCTGCCTTTAGAGTCAGAAGATAAAGGAGTTTAAACTTTAAAGGGAATGATGCAGTAAATGATTACATTTAGGAGTTAACTGGTGCAAATTGGCACAACTTCAACAGAGCCCTGTTGATTAACATCAGCACACAATCTTGCCTAACCCGTTCAGCACCAACAAACTCATGCACCCTTGTGGTACTGGCCCCAGAATATCTAAGGTTTGCTTTCAGCAGGGACTAGACAAAGACAGAGACAATTCATAAATTATAAAGAACAATAAAGAAGTTTTTCTTCATTTTGTATGGACTCCAAATATCTATTTTCTTTTCTTGTACTTTGGTTATTTTTGCTCATGGAGGCTTTGGGACAGCGGCAGTGGAAACTGAAGCTGTCTGGTTAATCTGAGGTCAAATTTTGTGTAGGCAGCTGCAATCCAAGCTTCCCCACCCTGCCCTACCACTAGATTGAACTCTGACCTGCTGGGACCACCCCCTCACTCCTGCTACAACTCGAGCCACATTTCTACTGAGTGAGCACAGGCAGTCAGCTAAAATGCCAAAATATCTATGTGTGAAAATACATGTGCACACTGTCAGGTCTCTGTGACTCTTTCGCTTGGAAAATGCCCAAGACCACCAAATGCATTTGGCAGTCTGGAATGTACTGATGAACCAAGGCACTCAGTGCATGTACTCTGTCCTTGGGAATGAGTTAGGTTTTTGAACTGAAGCAGTGGTTTAAGGGAAAAGGAAAACACACGCTCACAGAGCCACTGCCGCCCTGCAACCTTGAGCATCTACAGCAAGGCTCCTAATCCATCTAAATCTGTGACATCTGCCAAGATATCCAGCCCCTCAAATTCACATCTGCCATATTCACAGCAAACTACTGGGTGGTGAGCACTTCTGAAGCCAAGCCACTGATTCAGGGGCTCAAATATGGATTAAAATTTGAATTTCCTAAGCCATCTAAGTGATCAACGTGTTGTTTCCCCAATACATGGACATGGCCTTCAGGAGCTTGGAAAATCCAACCCTAGAAACCTACAGTAGATTCTGGCTTCTGAACATTTGCATTACATGCGTTTCTTTTACCCTTTAGATCATGACCAAGAACAACCTCATTGATTTCAGTGCTGCAGCACCGGACAGAGAACATCAGCTGTGCAGAGCTGACCCCTGGAACAGCTAAGCCAGAGGAAGGGCAGCCGGAAGTTTCACCATCCTGATTTTACAGGTGGGATACTGAAACACAAGGAAGCAAAGGAGGGGCAGGAAAGATGTAAGTGATATGTTCAAGGCCACCCAGGAAGGCTGTTGCAGAGTGAGTGCATGAATCCACATTTCTCACTCCACCCCATTCCCCTCCTCTCTGCACACAAAGTCTCCGCTCTCGGGGCTGCGGGAGAGTTTCTATGGGTCAGTGCTACTGTGAATGGTGGTTACCCAGAGGAGCCCACGTCTTCACAGGTGCAGAAGGGTCCAAATCAACTTGCAGCTCTTGACTCCAGCCAGCAGAGAAAGGACCAATGTATAAATGAGTGCTCACATCCAGGCCCTTAGGCTCAAGGAGACTGAGCTGGCAACAGAGTCCTCAGTAAAGACCACACTGAAAAATCACAGAGAAGTATGGTCAGTGAGAATTTCCTGATCAACACCAGCTGCTGAAGACACAGACAAAAAGGAGGCAGCCTAAATAAGCATTTTAAAAGGCCAGTTCTGATGATTTTAGAGGAAGGAGAGCAGCATAGGCCAACATGAAGAACAGTTCAGCTCAGAGACAGAGAATGAAGGATTTGAGTCCAACTGACTGGGCAGCTGATTCCTTGTACTACTTTCGTGCAAGTCACGCCAACCCTTCTTCACTAGTTTTAAACTATAATTGCCTTGAGGAAAGGACTGTGACCACATCTGCCTTCCTTTCACACTGAGCTGTGGACAGTCACCACACTTGAGTCTGAACCCTGTTACTATTCAGATAAAAAGTTTATAATACAAGTCTGGAAGCTTTTTAATCCCATAACAGCTTTTGTAGCTGGAGGGTCGATTTAATCCCTAAACATACATTAGAGAGTCAGCCACAAGAACAAGCAGAATGGGAGGGAGAAGAGACACTGAAATTCTTGCCAACTTGTGCTTCCTAAATCCCCTCCAAACAAGGAAGACATTTGTTCCTGAGTGACGGGAGAGAGCCCAAGAATCAAATGTTCCCAGCCACACACAGGCGGAGACAGGCACAGCATATCATGTCTTCTAGAGAATACAGAACATGATATCCACCACTAGGCTTTGTCCTACACACCACAGACTGCATCTGTGAGAACCAAATATTCCATCCATTCCAGCATTTGTGTGCAGAGCAACAGCGCAATTTTGAAGCAAATCTACCAACAATCATAAGGTGGTGTTCGGTTGGACTTTATGCTCTCCAAGGTCATTTCCCACCTAGCTGATTCTGTGATTCTGGATCACATCCAGGCTTGGTTTAGTGTGGCACCTTCTCTCAAAGGTTTTGGACCACAGGCACAGGGATATATTCAATCCAGACCACATCTCCCCAGCAGCTCACACAGCTACAGGGGCTCAGCACCCAACTGCTTTGATCCACTGATGCTGCACCAGATTAACCACCAACAAAGTCAAAGTCAAGGCAGCTTGGAAATTACTGAGAATTAATTGCCCTGTTGATGTGAGCATTTCAATAAGAAATAATCACCATGAGCAAAGAGATAAAAGTGAAAAGCAAACTACAGAACAATTCCTGTGGTCAGAGCAGAATGGCAGTATGTGTAAACTGAAAATGTAAAATCCAAGTTGCAGCACTCGAGTCTTGTCTGAACTACAATGAGAATAGCTTTCACCAAGAGGCGGTCTTTGGACAACAGCAGAGCTCTGCTCCTAATTCTTCCTCTGAAAAACAGGTTCTAAATGGATGTTTCCTCCAGAAACACAAATTTCAATTATTTTTGTATTTTTTTCTTCAAAAATAGAAGAACCACTGAAGTCGTGAAGAGTTTGAAGTCATAAGATGGACACTGACACACAAATTTTTCATTTTATCGAGATCAAATGTCAGACTGCTTGAATTTCTGCTTTAGTAACATTTCAAGGTTTTGTTCCAACTTACTGACTGCTCAGCCTAAGAAAATGAACCTCTTACAGGAGGAAAGATTATCACCCACACTCATAGGAGAAACAGAGAGTAACTATCACTCCTTTAAACGGGTCAGCTGGTTCAAAGTTTGTCAATAAGCACAAGATCCCCACATGCATCTTTCCCCTAGGTAGCTGACTCAAATTCTGCAAAAAAACCCCAAAATGAAATAAATGTATACAAATGTATACCTTAATAATTGCCTCAAAAATTTCCCAGGCAGCAGTTTGTCCATATCAGCCTCTTAAATAACAGTTAGTCCCACAAAAAGAAAGATAAGGAAAAATTCTGGCTTTCTACTGATGCCACAGTAATGAAGAAGGCAGAGTACAATTCAAGGAAATGAGAATTAAAAAATCTCATGATCAAACTCCATGCATACACTTCAGCCAAGGAGAAGGGAGGGTATATTGCTGCCCAATAATCCATGGTTTCACTGAATACAGACAAAAAAAATTACAATTTCAAAAATCTCTGGGTACACTATATATGTGTAGTAGGACACGATAGCACCCCCGAGGCTTTCAGTCCAAACTTTTCACAGGCTGCAATGAAAACCAAAAGTTTCTTCCATTGCCCAGATCAATAGACATTCCTTTAACCCACTGGCATGTAATAGACTGGGGAGAGATTCACAATGATGAAGCAATTTTTTTTCCTGGCAGTTTAATGGGATTATAGGAGTGCCATGTTAGCCTCCAAAACATCAGAGTCCTCTTTGAGCCTGTTTATGAGTGAGGAGTTTGTAAAGGTTTGGGGTAAAAACAGACACATGAGCAATTCTAACTCTACTGAACAGAAGAGCTACCTCTGCATTTTCAGGCTGAATGGAAGTTCCAACCCAGGAAAGAAACACTAAATATTAGAACACCAACTTGATCTGAGTTAACACAACTGACATTATATTGCTTTCTCAGGACATGGAAGGAGTTTTCTCTCATGTCCCATTAATCTTTGTGGAAAGCCCAGTCTAGAGGTGACAAGGAGCAAAATGAGTAACAGTCAGCCACACGAAGCAGAGCTTCCAGCCAAAATCTGCTTGCTTAGAGACAGATGGCAAATACAGCCAGTGCTCAGAAACTGCAGCTGCGTGCCTCAGCTCTCTCAGATCTATGTGTGTGATCATTAAAGATTTTCAAATTATCTAATAGACCAGAGTCTCCTGGAGATTTGAGTTCCCAGCCTCTTGTTTTCTTTACAGAGGACCACATTAAACTTACTCAGAACAAAGTCAAAAGAAAACAGTTCTCAAGCTTTTCCATTTAAAAGTGTTATGCACACACAACCACTCTGAGAGGGCTTAATTTTGCCCTGTGAGTGCCATTTGCTCACACTCTGCATGAGCAGGAACAAATTATAGCAGGAAGATTGAAGAGTTCTCACTGCACCTCTCCAGCCTGGACACCACAGGTGGGCATCACCCTCTTCCTTCTCCTTTTTCTCTGGAGGACAGCTCCAGCTTTCCTGGGTGCCCAGGGGCTTGGCAAGTGAACATCTACCTGCTGGCACATTTGGAGAGCTCCACAGAGTCCCTGAACTCATTCCCAGCCTGCTGCACACATACAGTTGTGGCTAGTCAGGTTCTGTTTAGCCCAGTGCAGGCACCAACCCATTCTGACAATGTTTAATAACAAAAACTTTGTTTTATTCCAGTTGTATCCTCCTGACTTCTTATTTCAAGATATTTTTTCAATAAATCAAAACAAACACAGGCCTTGGCTGTTAGTTGTACTTAACAAAGCAAAATTACTTTATTACTCCATGCAATATAAAGCTTCAGCACTTCTGAATCAATATTTTTACAGAAATATATGTAGCAAGAGTTAAAAAACATTCATTTGGAGAAAGAAGTTTTTATTTTAAAGCTCATATAACTCATGGTATGAAAATCACACTTCCTATACAGATACCTGTGCTTCCATTTCTTACTACTGGTTAGATCTATGAGGGTTTTTTGTTTGTTTGTTTGTTTATCTTTAAGTGTATAAAATCCACATGAAGGCTCTTGAAGGTATGTTTTTAAAATTGCTTGAGACCGTAACTTCCCTAAAAGACCACCACCAAAAGCTTGATTCAAAACGTATTCCATATCAATTACTACAAATAAATGCAAATACGGAGGGAATTTCTCTTGTTACCTGATTTGTGACCATGATTGACTCGCTTTACTTACTGGTATCCAGGCTAAAAGCCAGATTTTCCAGGCAGAAACAAATCTGAAAACAAACAGTAGAAAAAGAAATAGTTCAGTCTGATACCTGGACAACCAGTTCAAACAAAAATGAATTTTCACACAAAGATATTTGCCTGTGTGAAGTCCCTGCCATCTTCCAGCCTGGCAACCAAATAAACTCAGAGATATTTATATACACATGACCACAAACAGAAGGTCAATGTGTCCCACACAATGAAAATCTTGGGTGAGGAGTCCCCAGGAAAAGGTGTGTTCACAGAAACAGAACAGGCAGGTGAGATTGCAAAGCAACTCCTCTTTCTGGCTGTGACTGCTAAAAACTCATATGCATGCAAATGGGGAAGGACAACAACAACAACAACAAAACCCCAGCCTTTGCCAACCTGCATTAACCTGTTTATTCAGAAAGTTCCTGCAGGTCCAGAGGCAGCACCCCATCCGATAGCTTTGTTCTGAAGAATTTCTGAGCCATGTAAACTACAGACACCCTATCAGAGTGCAAAGTAAATCACTTCTATGCAAAGTTTATGCAAACAAGAAAACCAAAACAATCCATCTCGTTATTTTCCTCAACCAATTATGTCAAATACAAACAAACAAAGATATCACTTATGTGCAGAGAGCTCAGCCCAATGCTGGTTTCACACAGGAGTGACCGACTTCAATAAATTAAATGCCCAGGGCTTCAGAGGCTTCATCTGGTCCTAATTTTCAATTGCTAGTAAAATGATATGTTTTTTTCACTTTCATTGTAGCTTGTTTTCATCTAGTTTGAGTTCCAAAACGTCCTGTTTTGCAAGCTCTGATCTGCTACATTAAAAAAAATGGACTTGAAAAATGTGCAAGAGCTGGCGCAGCGGCACTGAGCTGCTGCTCTCTCAGCTGATTGAAGAATCTGGGTTCCTGAGGCCAATAAAAGTTGGGGGCAGGGTATTATAGGTGGAGGAAAGGATTTAGCATGGGTGGAAAGCACCCAAACTGCTTCACCTTCCCAGAAGGTCATGAAAGCACCACCTCCTCCCATTCTCTGCAGGACTGGACTCTCCTGTGCTGCATTTTGGCCATTCTGGTTTGCCTGATGCTGATCAACTGCAGAGAGCCTTAGGGTCTATCCCGACACACTGCACTCTGCCAACAGAGTGGGAGAGGACTTGAAAGGAGAGAAGAATGGTGTTGTCATCACCTCCGAGCCCTCCCTCTCAACCTCAGTGCATCATCCTTCAGCTTTCCCAGTGCCAGCAGCCTGCAGGAATCCATCCACTGCCAGCCTGTGGAGGTGAGTCCATAGCAGCAATTAACACCACGCAGTGCCACACACAACATGTTTTGCATAAGGACAGTTACTCCTCTCACACCACCAGGAAGGACAAGCCTCAGCCAACACCCCCAGTGAAACATCAATAGGTGATACGACCCTGTGTGCTCAGAACACAACCGTGGCTGAAGGACAGCTGCCAGATGGAGCTTGCTGTCAAAACCTTCCCAAGGAGGACAAATGCATGGTGCTGAGGCTGAGCTCCAGGCTGGTCCAGGAATACTGTCACCAGTGCCAGAGGAGATGGAGTTACACACACACAGCACCACGTTTGGCTGTGGCACAGAAGTATTCCGAGGATCGATTTGTTACCCATTAAATCAGACCACAGTTTTTCTGGTCCCATCCAGATTAAATTATAACATTTCTAAAAGTCAATTTTGCAGACATTTCCCAAGTATCCTACCTCTGTGCAACAGGCCAGGCACAAGGACACTCATCCAACCTTTCCCAGGAGACCCAAACTACCTCCCCTGAACACCCGATTAATTGAAAGGTCTTTATTGAAATTGATGAACACAAACCACGTGCACACATATTTCACATGAAAGATTCCCCTAGATCAAATAAACACTATTATTCTTCAGCTTTCCCACCTCCCCCTTGAAACGAGACAGTCTAATTTCACATCCTCTGGTCTGAAAAACTAAATAAGAGAGCAGCTTGCAGCCTTGCAGTCAGACAGATTTCCCAGGGTAGGATTGCTCAGCCTGAGCACTCCCATCACAGCTTTGCCTCCCACCATTCCTAACTTCAAATCCTGCTGCCAAAATATCTCTCACTGCCCCTCCATATATCCCTAGTTTTCCTTCTTCACTTGCAGGACCACATATCTGCAGCTCTCTCAAGACCCTGCAAGACCTTTCTTGGCTGGTCCAAATCAGAAGGAGCTTTTCTTATCCAAGTAACTGCAACTCCAGCCTACAACAGCAGAGAATTTGGCCTCTCCCTCAGCCCCTCTCGCCCCACACTCATTTTGTGAGCCCTTGCCTCTCTTTCCCTCTAGGAATTCAGTATCAGTACTCAGATTTTTCTTTATTCACCATAGACATCAAACACATTGAATATAACTGTGAAATCTGAATCTAATCAGTTTCCAAGAGTCACATTATAGGTTTTGCTTGATTTTGTTTTATTTTTTTTTCAATTCTGGCTACCTTTTCTCATCATCAGTCTAGATGATGGACACGATAAACTCCACAGGAAGAATCTGGTACAGCTGTCCTTTTTTGTAACTATTGTCAGGCACAGGGAGACTGGAAAGAAAACAAAAGCTGTAATGTCTGTCACTAAGCATCTTTATACTGACTTTAGAAGGATCTAAATGTTTTAGGAAAGTTTTGTCTCATCTAAGGTACATCCTTCCATTAATCCATCTTAATGGGGACAACTTAGTTTTTGAGGGAGCTGGACACTTGCCCCTTAAAATCTCAGCTCCCACTGCTAAGACTTTGCTGCTCATTTTAATAGCAGCTAAAAAAAGGCAAAAAAAAAATGCTTTAACATCACTGCGTATGAATACTGTATGTAGAACGGAGTAGGGAAAAAAAGAATAACATTACTTAAGTTTCCCAAAGAATTCACAACACAGAACTGTAAGAAAGTTGTCTCATCTCTAGCAGAGCTATGCTTTAGTCATTTGAAAGTATTTGCCTCAATTATTTTTTACAAGGACTCCTCTATACATTGGCAGGTACACCTACTTAAAGGTGTTAGGTTTTGTATTTTAAAAGGAATGTAAGAACAGCTGCTCCATTTGTACCATGTTCTTCCTTTCTTTGCATACAATCAAATGGGTGAAAGAGACAGGGGGTGGGGAAGAATTCCACAACATAATCATTTGGCAACTTTTATGATTTTCTTTCAAAGGGCATTACAATACAATTCTCTCACTTGGGGAACTTCAAGAGAAGATAATTATTCTTGTCTGCCTTGTAATATATATTAAAAATGTTCAAATGTGGCTTTCCAGGGAATTCTGCCAAAAATTTTTAGGCACCAGACCCAGCTTTACTTAATTTTATGTTGCCTTCTTAGTCTATTATAAAATACCCTTCCATGCAGTTTGAATTTGGTAAAAAGGCTGAAGCATACTCATTTCTATTAGAAACATAAAAATCCCTCTTTCCTTGAAATAGAGATCTTTAACTCCTAATGTGACAGCCACTCAGATGTACAGTAACTAAAGTGCCTCTACAGAGCTTAGCACACATCAGTGAGCTTTTACTGCCACAAAAACCAAGCAGAAACAGAGAGGGTTGTTGGGGCTTTTTTTAGGAGACAACACACCAAGAACAGAAAGTAGCTTTAAATAATTTTGTTTTATAATCACTTTATTACTAGTATGACCGTAGCACCTTAAGACTCCAAAAAAAAGACCACAGCCCTGCTGCATGGAGCATTATAAAAGCTTCAAAGATGCAAATCCTAAACCTTTAGTGTTGTCATCAGCTACAGGAAAGTATGGGATCATACTGAAGTTGGGGTAAAAAAAAAAAAAAGCTATTTAAGGTAATAAGATTTTTTTTTTTTACTTCAAATATTAGCAATGATGTTTATTACAAAGGATAAAACAATGGCTGTGGGCAAAGCAATCTGCTCCAAGGATTTTTGTAGCCCAGGCAAACAAGAAGGCCAAGCAGGGACATACAGGCACAGCTCATGATGCAAGAGTAGAATATTTAGAGTTGGGAAAAGATAAGTTAAGTAACAGAGAGGGAGGGATAAAACAGATAAATAGAACTGAGCTGGCGATCTCAGGCCAAAGAGCAAATGGGAAACAGAGGCACAGAGACTGCAACTCGTAGTGAGACAAGCCTGACAACCCAATCCTTGCTTTAGTATCCACCCAGTGAATTCTGGCATTTCACTTTATAAAAATTCAAGTCTAGCCTAATATGGCCTGGGGAGAAAGGCCAGGCAACCCTCATCCTGAACTTCTGAAGAGTCAGACATGATTTACACTGCTGATCAGGATAAAGCCCACAGTATTTCCAGCAACTTTCTGGATATGTCAGTGTCTTCCCCCCACCCTTTTAAAAAACAGCATCAGAAACTGTAGATAATTAGCACAAAAGTCCATGTGAAATGTTGTTTTTGTTTGAGTGTTTATTTTGGCTTTTTAAAGTGGGCTGGAATCCAGCTCTTATGCTCAGCCCCACCTCAGTTATATTTGTCCTGTTACACACAAAAAACTTGGAGCCACATTTAAATATGAAACACTTCGAAACTATATTAATGCTATCTCTTTATCATTATTACACACTTTAACTCCCCTTACAACTACCCATGAGTTCATTGGTTGACCTTACTTGTTTTAAAGAGTTTGTTTCACAGAGTAGCAACACTGTTTTACTTTTCTTAGCTTCCCTGATAATCAAAAGGAAGCCAGCCCAGACTGCAGATTGAAAATTGAAACAGCTGAGCGGACTCCTCCTACCTCCCCTCTTGTGTTTTCATCTTTTATGGTGGCAGGCCAGGCTGTGCCAGACAAACTAGGATTTCTTTTACTCTTCAGTCGCTTGGCTGTTCTTTCCCACAGATATTCCAACAGCAGATTAATGTCAAGCCATGCTGAGCCAAACACATGAATCTCTGAAGATTTCAGCCAAGCAGGAATGCTCCTGGATAGCCTTTTTTTGCTGTTAAACCAAGAGATTGCAACTGAACATTGTCTGGTGTATGTGAGTAAAGAGGAATTCTCACCAATTGCAACTAACTCAGGTGTTTGGGAGGTCAAAATAGGGTCTCTTAAGTAGTGCCTGAAGAAACACTGTTCCACAGGGAAGTGAAGTGCTCCCTATCTAGCAGGTGGATGCTGGCTCCACAATCTCAAAGCATTGGGCTTCACAAATACAAGGAAACAGACAAGTGCTCCATCCCAGGAAAGCCAAGGGCTGGAGGTGCTGCTTCCCAGTGCCCCAAGGACCATGACTCTTCTCTGCTCCCAGCACACGCAGGGACTCCATCCACAGCACACATTCTTGGAGGCTGGAGAAAGCACACAAACAAAGCATCCAAACTCACAAGCCAAAGAGAAGCCTTCAGGATGCTCATTTAGTGCCTTGCCTTACCTAGGGAACTGATTGGGTCAGTTTGCAACAAGCCTTGCATCCTTCAGGGCAGGATCAGCAGCCCAGGACACAAGGGCCCAAACAGACATCACTGTTTGCAGGCCCAAGGATACCAGAGAGAAATTAGCGGGTCAGGAGAATACTCCCCTTCCCACCAGCTCCAAACTCAGTGAGATCTGCTGTGTCTTGCAGAAATAACGTTGGCATATTCTTACCTCTGGAAGGGGTGGCAGCTCCCACTGGGTTTCTTCCCTTGTGTTTAGTCTCTAACATGGGAAGGAAAACTCTGAGACTTCCCTGACCCCCTCAAAACGATGATAATCTTTTGCTCAAACACCCCTAAGTCCATCACAGACACGGATGGGGGAGGAATTTCTCCTCCCCACAACCGTTACAGAGGAATAATAGAAGGGGAGAATAATGAAAAAGAAGCAAAGATGGGTGAGGTAGATAAACACAGCAGAGCAGCATGCTCCTCTTAATGCAGTTTCTATCCTAGGGTGCCTGGGGATTGAGCACTCAGGAGGCACCTGTTGCATCTTTTTGCAACAAGACCCCAACATTCCCTTTAAAGAAAGAAAAAACATTGTTAACTGTTGAGCATTTCTATCAAGGCTGTTTACCTGGATCCATCCTCAGCAACACTGTGACCTCCCCAGCCTGTGTGGAGAGTCTTTTCAGATCTGCTCCTGATGGCCACAAGAGCATACAGATCCCACTGAGGAGTCAGGGACACTCCTCAGAGGCTCAGTCCAAAGCCATCACCTTTCCTGCCAGCATCCCAAGCTTTGGAAAAGATATTGAAGACCAGCTCCTTGCAGTTCCAGACCAAGCTGATCCCAGACTGCTGACAGCCAGGTATACCCTAGGCTGCCTCTTTGCAGCTCAGTCCTTCAGCCAGCACAGAACCCACAGCTTCAGTGTAAACCACAGGAGGAAAAACAAACAAACAAACAGCACACAAAACCACAAAATAATTGATCCTCAGCAATTCCAGACACAAAACATACAGGCTTTCAGCTTCTCTCCCCCACAGGTCAGTGAAACTACATCTCCCATCTATCCCAGACATGGAAACTGTAGCCTCATTTAGACTCATCAAAAAAAAACCAAACTTAGTTGTGCAAGAAAATACCAGGCTGAAGGCTATTAAATGAGAATAAATTCTTATTTTCTTCAGGAAAAAAGGTCAATCTATCATTAAAGTAAAGCAACTCTGATAGGCAATTGATGGAAGAGATCACATGGGGGGGGGGGGGGGATTTGACTGGAGACATTAGAACCCACTAGCAGCTAAACATAATTTTCTGCATGATTGACAGAAAGACATGAATTGTTTGTGTCATCAAGAAGGGGGAAAATACCCTCCAAGCTCATATAGCTCAAACTGTGGAATGTGAGTGCTTGAGTAGGTCCATAATCAGCCCACAAAAAAGCATGAAAGAACAAAATCTATAAATTCATTTCTGTGCAGTGGTGCAGGGGGTCTGCAAGATGGATCAAAGGTTGACAGTGGTTTGCTCTCCAAAACGTTTGGAATCCAGGGCTCCAAGCAGTACAGCTTATGTTCTTCATCTATCAGCAGCTTATGTTTCTAAAAAAAAAAAATCCAAAAATTTAAATGCCAAATTACAAACTTCTCAGAAGACATTCTTAAAGAGCTAAAGGAGAATTGGATACCAATGTTTTGCAGTTAAAAGTGCTGGCACTTTATAAAGAGAAGCCTTTTGTTAGAGACAGGAAGTTTAGTTTATTGCCTGGTGTATACAGTTCACCCACCACATTATTTTGGGCTATTTTCATTCCTCACACAGTAAAGAGGAAATTCTAAGAACATTTCATTACTTTTCTTTGTTTGATGAACAGCAAAGGTTTGCAGTTTGCTGACCACTGTATTGCTTTGCTACTTTTGACACACAATTTCACTTTACATAGATCCTCGGGAGGATAAAACATTTGTTCTTTATAAAAATCAATTGTTTCTGCCCCATTCACTTTAAGTCCATCTCTCACCCTCATCTTTCATTACTTCATAGAGAGAATTCCTGAATACAAAACTAGGGGGGAGAAAAACCATAAGTTGCCTTTTTTTTTTTTTTTAATATGAGCAAAACTTCAGGCTCAAAAACTACAAGAAGCAAACTATGAAAACTTCTCTCCTCCTTGCAGTTTCCACAGATCTTTTCCAGTACACAATCCGTAGCAGAGGAATAAAACCACAGCTGTAGTGCAGCACTATTATTTAATAGCAAGGCTGCTTTTCTGAAGGGCATTAATTTTCACCCAGATAGTGCATCTTGTATACTGTTATGATTCTCTTTGCACAACATGGTTCTGTACAGCTGAAATTATGAAGCAAAGAGCTAGAATACATGTTCATCCATTTGCTCTCTCGCTTTTCATCAATTCACAAGTTTATCCCAAATGTTTTTTTACCATTCTGGCCTAAAAGAAAAAAAAAATTATTCCTCATAAAAGGCTTGGTTTCTAAAATATGCTAAGCATTTAAACATTTATTGGAAACAGTTTTAGTTCCTCATTAATCTGAAGATGAAGTATTATCGATTTACAATGAGCAATTCATCCGATATCCATCAGCAGCATATAAAAACAGAGCCCAGGAATTAAAAAATGGGTGATGCCTGTTTGGCAGCAGTTTCCTGTGTCCTGCCAATGGCACAACCTGTCCAACTGGATGGAAAACAGCCCTGCTCTTTCTGTGTGTGTTCTGCATGCTTGAATGTATATGTCCCACGGATCACAGGCTAACCCACATTTATTTTTGTATTACAGGATCAGCAAGTATACATTAGATCAAGGCTTTGGGGACTTTACATATTGCTTAACCTCAGTCACCCAGGCTCTTAGTCACTGCAGCGAGGAGCACGGTAAAAATAGATAAATTGCACAGATAGATTGACACAGAGACACACACATCTGTGCACACAGACATGCATATCCCTAGGGCCTGATGGAACAACTCCAGTGCAGCACAGTGAGCTTTGGATCAGGCCCAGCACGAGTGTATGATACAGACTAACTGCCTCTGATCTTTGAAACCAGTTTTAAGAAGCTTATATAGGGGGTGAGCCTCCATTCTGGGACTCTGCTTTTCCACCAGTGGAACTCTATTGGCTTTAGTGGCGTATAAAACCAATGTAATAGTGTGGAGAATTATGCTCACATTATGTTTTTTAAGTAGCTTATTAGCCTGCATATTACACCCTGTTTAGTGAGTTGGCAGCTGTGCAAAGGACTCTAAGGACCTAATTCACTGAAGCTGATATGACTCTTCCCACTGGCTTTGGGTCAGGACCCTAAATCATTCTGAAAATTCTGGGGAGAGATATTATAAAGCAGTGCAGTAAAAGTAAAAGGGTGTTAATGAAAGTCCCTTGAGGTGGTCATGGCCTTTATTAGTTTGGAGGAGCTTTCCACAAGCAAAAGGAATTTAAAAAAATTTTCAAAGTGTGAAAAATGTCCTGGTACGTGACTTTTTATTCCTTGTTACCATAAAAAAAGATAATAAAACCCACTCCTATTTCAGGATGGGAAAAAAAAAATCCATTTCAGTCTAAATAGATTTGTTTATACCTTGTAACATGCAGTGAGTGTATGGGGTGGGAGTGAAAGGTAGAGAAAAACATGTCTGTGCCACCCCCACCTCCATTGCTGCATGTTTGGCCCTCAGGGTGAATTTCCTGCCAATGTTGCTTGATCTTAACTCTTCTTTCTCGCACCTTTCAAGGCTGCCTGCCTCTCAGGAGTGCCAGAGTCACATCTCTCAGCCTTTAGGGCTGCACCTGCTTTTCCCCTCTCTGCTGCCATTGGTCCTGCCTGTCTCCCCTGGCAGCCTCCTGTCACACCCAGCCCTGTGCCTGCCCCCGGCTTCCCACACACACGAACTTAACGAGCAGGTACAGCAATTGCTTTCATAACAATTTTCCCACAATGACATTTCTTAGTTTGCTCAGGCACGATTCAGTGCTCTTGTGCCAGTTCCTCGAGCTCTGTCTCTGCCCAAGTTCCCTCAACAATGTCAGTAACTCCTATGGAGAAAGGCAGAAAGAGCTGGTGGCTCACCTTGGAAAAGAGAAGGCTCTGGGGAGACCCTGGAGCACCTTCCAGTGCTAAAGGACTTAAGAAAAAGAGGAAGAGCAACTTTTTACATTTTCAGATAGCGATCAGACAAGGAAGCATGATATTAAACTAAAAGTCGAGAGATTGAGATTATATGTTAGGAAGAAATACTTCATTGTGAGGGTGGTGAGGCCCTGGCACACATTTCCAGAGAAGCTGTGGATGCCTCATCCCTGGAAGTTTTCAAGGCCAGACTGGATGGAGCTCTGAGCAGCCTGGTCTAGTGGAAAGTGTCCCTGTACATGGCAGGGGGGTTGGAACAAGATGATCTTAAATATCCCCTCCATCCCAAACCATTCAGTGATTCTGTGACAATTAACAAATCTGGTTGCTTTGTCCAAAGAACGACTCCTGAAGCCTCAACTACAAAAGCCTGGGAGCTGTCAAAATTTTGGTGCAAACCCCGGCTCCTGCACCATCTCCCACCACCTACTTTTCCCCCAGCTTATGCAGAATGGGAATTAACAACAGAACTTCACCCTGCAGAACAAACATGGGAGCAATAACATAAAAGATACGTGACAACCGATGCTCAGGCCTACACAAGCCCCACAGCACAGCTAAAATACAAAAGAGCATAACCAACAACTTTCTGAAATTATGTCAGTCCTTGGCCAGGAGTTCGAAATAAGTCCTTCAAAACAAGATGGGCCAGGTTCCATTCATCTGATGTGTCAAGATCAATGTGGAGGCCACAGGGAAGCTATGGATCTCAAATAGGATCTACCCAGAGCCTCTAAGCCATGGGATGCTATTGTTACTGAACAGATGACTTTGCAATGGACCTGAAGATTCGGTGCTGCTGATCTGACTCTTCCCTTGTGGCAGGCGGCTGGGGACCTCAGTTACTGGGAGGTGACAAGCCACCACCACCAGAGGCACACCTTGCCTGGACATCTTCTGAGCTAACAGCAGCTAGTGAGCAGCACGAACAAATCTTGGAATAATGGAACCTAAAGCAGGGGGCAAGCAACGTCCAGCTTGGATCTCTGCCCCTCATGCTCTCCACACCTGAAATTAAAGATACCTCGAGTGATTACAATTTGGTACAATTGGTACAATGGGTACAATTTTCCTCCTGGAAGCTGGATAAATTTTCACTGAAAATCCCCCTTTTTTCTCAGATACTTCTGATTTTCCATCTTTCCTATTACATATTTTTAAATGACCTTACACATTATTTTCTTTTCAAGCGATTGAGTATTACTCTACTACTCCATTGTCATACCTCAGTGACTCAGAATAATTTGCAAATGTTTAAAATTTTGACTGCATGATTTTGAATAGAGATTAATTGAAGGAATACAACTATCCTAAATGGGAATCTTTTCAGTATATTTATTGGATTCACCAGAGGAAAATATTTTCAAAATTAGAAGATCTAGTCCAGAAATGCCAAAGTATTTCATTTAGCCATGAATGAAAAATGAAAGTAATGAAATTTCAATGTATTTTCATTTCAAAACATTACCTTTTGTTTCAAAACATTCTTAAAACAAAAAGAAAGTACAGGGTAAAGTCATATTTTAATCCAAAATATATATTCCACTTCATGCCAAAATATGGATGTAATTTGGGAGGTTTGCATATTCTTGAAAGACATAAAAAATGTCTGCTCCAGTTCCTGCTCAATCAAATTATTTTCTAAGAGTTTGGTTCAGTTAGCAAAACATGAAGAAGAGAGGAGACCATTCCTTCACCTCCAAAAAAAAGGATTTATGTCCCCAGAAAATGATGATCCAAAAGCAGCAGCCTTATGTTGTTGGAGCAATGAGGGAATGGCACACAACAGACATGTTCTGACAGCACACACTGGAAGAGTGTTATTTTTTATGTGGAGCTGAAATAAATAAATCAGTACTCATTTCTACCTGTAAGAGACACTGCTTGTTTTGTGTCACCAATGCCACCTAAATCATTGACCATGTGACCATATGCCCATTTCTTAAAAGAAGATACACTGAGGGATGGAGAATTTTCTCTCTGTTGGACTGAAAAAAAGTGAGTAAGCCCAGATATTAACATACCCATGTATTAATATCAAAATACTTAGCAAAACCTTCCACACTTCTCAAATTGATGTGCTAAAAATCAGAAAAAAACATTTCCCCCAGAATGCCAAAGCCTCAATTGTTGCATTTTCTTGATGAATCTCCAGGAGTACAAAACTCATAAGGGCTTTCATTAGGAAAAGAAAAATAAAATGTCCAAGAAATATTTTTGATAATATTTCTTACATGTTTGCAACTTCAGGACTTTCTGCAACAATTTTAGGTGAAATGTATCTTAACAAAATTTACCTTAATGAAGATGTTCGTGTAGAAGCTTTTATACCTCAGCATTTGAGTCCTTCTCCTTCCAGGCACATGTCACTCCTCACATGATGAAAAGAGAGGGATAACCGTGCTTAGCTGTACCAGTAACACATGAAGCAACTGGTGAATGAAAACCTCATGCTCCTGATTTGGTATTATTTGGAATCAACTGCTGCCATTACTCACTCACCCAATAATAACACTGCAGCAGAGGCTTAGTGAAGACAAGAGGAAGGAATTCAGCACTGAAAAGGTGAGTCTGAAACACTGCCAGCCCTCAGTGAATTTTCTTGAGTTAATGATACAGAACACACCACTGCATGTCCCAACCATGCCACGGATGACTTTCCATGGAGCACAAACACCCAATTGACATCACCAGACCCTGGGCCTTGCATGACCCCTGAGAATGCAGATTGCTCACATCCGTGAGGGATTTAGGCTTCACTCAGCACAGGGGCTGGAGACCCTGGCAGTGAAAGACATGAGATGGAAGTGAAGCCATTAAAAGCCAGCACTAAGCACAGTCAGCACACTGGTGTTTGAGGTGTTATTGGGATGGAGGGGGCAGAATTTTCCAGCTGGGGTGGGAAGGAAACACATTGTCCTTATACAGCTGTGTCTATGAAAATACTGGGGTTCCTTGAAAATGACCCCTGGACAGTGCTGCTGCAGCAGGGGGAAGTTTATTGCAATGCAAAATTCAAACAGGCAAGATAATTATGAAGCAGGCCCAGAGGTCAGTTTAGGCTGTTTTCACCAAAAAAAAAAAGGATTATGCATTTTTCTAGATCCAAGGTTTGGCATCCAGTTATTACTGCTGAGATTATCATGAAGCATGAACCTACAGGCCAAACACAAGACCCACTGTGGATGCCCCTACCATTTCTATCAGATTTTTCAAAGTAAATCAAAACTAAAATTGGCTGAAAATAATCTGTGGCAGAGTTATATACTGCATCCATCAGTTCAGGTCTTATGTTTGATTTTCACCTATTGAATCAGGCCAGATTTTCATTCCAAGGTGCATTTCCCAGGGCTACTGCATTGCTTCAAAGGTGGCTTGGGGAGTCTAATGATCTTTTTGCTTCTGAATGATGCAGTGTCCTGTCCTTAGCCCTGCTAAGAACTGCTCTCCCATTTGGCAGTGAATTCTGGAGGGAAAAGCCTCCTTCCTTCTCTGCACACTGCTGCTGTGCTACCAACTCAACCTTCCACCACAGTAAGTAAAACAAGATTCTCTGACAAACATAAAACAGGTTTGAATTGTCATAAAATTAAATCCCTGAGGCCCGCTTAATGCTTGAGCTCAGAAATACAATCAGAAGTGGAAGCTGACATTATTTTCATAATAATGACCAGTATTGAAGCAAAAAACATCCTCTGCTATTTTGTTTTTATCTTAAATGGAGTAACCTGGAGATGTGCTAGTTCTTTTGCAATGTACCAGCACTTTTATTGGGCACTGTGTAACACAGAATATGCATTCCCCATTGCTGGTCTTATCTAGCATCCATTTTGTTCCTGTGAGCTCATTCCTTTCTCACAGGGGTCGCCAAAGAAGGGGTACTTGAGCAGGATTCAGCAGCTGTGGACTCCGGACTTGGGCACACATTCCCATTCACTAATCAATTACACTTTAAATTGAGAGCCTGAGTGATCCAGTTTGCTTTCAGCTCTCAGCGGGTCTGCCAGAATATTTCCACTCTCCCACATTCACCCGAAGTTCCAAAACAGCTCTCAGAGTTGGAGGCACTGGCAGCATTGGATGCCTGGCTGTCCACCCTGAGGGACAGGGCAGGGAGGGGCAGTGCAAGCCCTTCTTCCCATGCCATGGTGTCCCCTCTGCTCTTTGAGAGGCTCCAGCTCTCTCTGACAGTGTTACATTCATCCCACTAGGCCAAAACATGCGCAGTGAAATGCTCTAGGTTGTCCTCCAAAAGGACCAATGGTCTGATCCTCCCAGAACATTTCAAATTTTGTTGTTGCTATTAAAATGAACAGTTCCAGGCCTGTAACCCAAGGAGTTTGCTCGCTATTCTATGTAATTCTCTTCTTTCCTGACTAATGTAATCCATAAGTCCCCCAATATGTTAATTTTGCTCTCAGTCAGCCTCTTTTCCTTGTTTAGACTTATATTGAAGACACCATAAATTTGACATAGCAAATAGTGCTTTACTTCCAATATTCTGCATAAAAGTGTGTCTCAGCAAGGCAGTTTTCTCTTAATAGGAAGAATTTGAGAAACTTTTTTTTCTTCCTGTGACATTAATCATTAAACTTCAAAAATGGAACAGACTAAGCAGATTCCTGTTTGGTGGTGACCATCCTTTTCATGATCTGTGGTATTTTACACCATCTATTCTTCCTCCCTGCCAAAACACCCTTTACTTGGAAGACTTCCAACGTGGGTGCTTTTTCCATCTTACACTAGCTGCTTGCCTTTTGGACAATCAGGGTAAACAGTAAATATTTGCAGCTTGGAACAAGCATCTGGGGAGCAGTCACTACAGCTGTCTGAATTACCACAAATTGATTGGCAATCAATTTACCTGAGGGCAAATTATCTAGCACAGAGTAGCTGAAGAGGAAGAGCTGAACTCCCTAATGGCCCCAAGTGGTTTAGTAGTCAACAATCACAACCACTCAGGAAAACAATGGGAATTAAACCTGCTTCATCTGTTAAAGCCAATTTGACACCTCTTAAAGAAACGGGCTTTAAACATCTTTAAAATGCCTGTGACAATTTCAGATATTCTGATAGAGACATTTTTGAGAAGATGAGTCAGTTGTTCTGTTGGGAGAGCTGCTAATGACACCAAGATCACAGGTTTCTGAGTCAGGCACACGCAATAACGCTCTTCACCGGAAGCTCGGCACTGATGGGTGCAGATAGAGCCAGATATAGATGCAGACAAATGATGGCATGGGATGGCACAAAGGCTTCCTTGGCAAGGGTTTGGGAAAGCTGGATTGCTCACAATTAGTGAGTTATGCAAAATGTCCTCAAGGAGTGATGATGCTTTGTATTTCAGAAAAATTGTTTATCCGCGTACTTCAGACCTCTACTCTTCCCCTCAGAGACTTGTTAGACAAACAATGAGGTTCAAACTCTTCCTACCATCATCTCAGGGCTTGCAACTCCAGAAAATTCCTCAAGCACCATCAGCAAATTGCTAATTTTTATGGGTTTTTTTTTAATTAAAAGTAAATTTTGGAATTAAAGGTACCATTTGGTGGCCAAAGTAGGAAGAGATCATTCCAGGAATAGGAAGTGCACTTTGGAAGAAAAGGAATTGAAGAGTGTAGAATTCTCTCCTAAGTCAGTTCCTGGAAAATCTAACATGCTCAGTGCCACTGAAATTATCACAAACTAATTTCCAATGCTGAAAAATCAAACACTTGCCAAATTTTTTTAATAGACTTGCAGGGGATTAAGAATAATTACAGCTGTATTGTTAAGGGGGCTCCACTTAAGTGCAGTTTGATTAGTTTATGTTTTAACCTCACCATCATTTTACCATCAGTTTTTACGTCCTGCAGATTCTAGATGCTGATAGATCATCTCAGCTCCCCATTTTTTCCATTACCAAGGTTTCATTATGCACGTTAAGCATGTTTCCATTTGCCTGAGGTACACCAGGGGCAGGGAAGCATTTTTCAAAGATAACTCATTTAATATTAAATGTCAAAATATTACTCACTTCTTTAGCAAGATCATGCAGCTGCAACCTGGAGAATTAATTTGGGATGGTGTCTCTGTGGAGTTCAGGGCGTTGGTCTAACATACCTTTAGCTAAACAAAAAAATCATTGACTTACTCAGAATTTAAAACATTGTATGGAACTGACTAAATTGCAATAATGAACAGCTAAACATATGAAGGAAATGGTTTATAAGCCAGAAATGCTGTGATTAATTATGGATAAAACAGCCAGGGGAAACTTCTCATTACACAAAGTAATGAAATAAGTCCATTAGCATGATAACAAAAAAAGTGGAAATGGCTGTAGGCTTTGTTTTGAAGATTATCACCATAGCATTTCCCTTCTGCACAAGCAATCAAGAACCCATTGAAGAAAAGAATCATGAACACCCCCCACTTTACAGACAGAAAATCGATACAGGAGAAAAAGACAGACTGTTTATACAACACTTGCTTCCTGTGTTTCATTGGAGGCAATTCCTGATTTACATTCATGTAAAGCAGCTTCCAGACAGCCCTTAAATGACATGTCCAAGGATCTGTGTCAACAGAGGGAACTGTCACCTGATCCTCCCCATCCCAGCTCTGAGAATATGCAGCACAGGCTTGGGAAGACTGAAATGTTAATCTGACTTCCAAGAAGAAGAGTTTCCCATGCCTGCACAGGTAATCATTCCAGGAGCAACAGACATCCATCCCTGAACTGTGCATTTATCAAAAGAATAAAAAAGACATGATAACTGATCAGTCATTATATGGACTTCACTGTTTATATTGCTATTTGGGGTATAAGGCTTGAGTGTTGTGGGGTTTATTTCTAAGTTTGTCATTATGGGTTTAGCTAATTCCTTGCTTCCATACAGTATCAAACAAGGAAACAAATCTTTCAGGGTGTTTGTTTGGGTTTTTTTGACTCACAACCTTTTAGGGACTTTCTACACATAAAAACTATTTCACAGAAAAGGCGGAGTGAATTTTAAATACATATTAGAATTTAAAATACTAATTACACTAATATGGAACAAAACCATATACAGATGCTTTGTATTAAAAATGTCCAAACTGGATGTCAGTCAGAAGCAGTACTTCTTCCAAATTACATCCTTTCTTACCTTGAAAAGTTCCAAGAGTCTTTAAACCCAAACTAACCAAGCTCTCCACACCGCAGTGTGTCAATAGAGTTTGTAGTAGTCAAAACACAGTCAATCTTTACTGACTCACTCCAGCCCTTTCACTACAGAAGCCATATGAACTGGTTTTGCTAAAAAAGCAAAGAGATAAATTGAGTTATTCCATGTTTCTTAAAAATGGCATTTGAATGTGATAACAGCCACTCTTTTGCTTGTAAAACAAGACAGAGCCAAATTACTCTTTAAAATTACATGCCAATCTGAAAGCCAAAGAATTTTAGTCCCTCTTTTGAGTTATCTTTTTACCAAAACAGTTAAAGTCAGCCAGGCTTATTCACAGGATCTAAAGTTTCTTCCTGAAAGCCAAGACTTCCAGTATGGCTTTTTAAAATGCTCTGTTCAGTCTTCTGCCAGGTAAACTTTCTGCAAGTGTCTTCTACCAGGTAAACTTTCTGCATGCGACTGAAACCCCAATATTTCCTCTCAGAATCTGTATCTTGAAAATTGCTACCTTTGAGCCACCAGGTAATTTATGGTGCCCCAAACCAGCCTTCAACAATTCTTTTGGGCTCCCATGTATTTATTTCTGTGACCCTCTGCCTGCAAAGAAGAAAAAACACCTCAAGAAGGCTCTTGAGGTTTGCTCTACAGCTCCCCTCTAGCACTGGCTATAGGCCAGACTTCTTAGGTGGGGCCTTATAACCCCAGGATGAACCAAGATAAATCGTGGCACCAGCAAGAAGTTGGGAATGCAATAGTTGCTTCCATTTCAGAAAATGGCAAACAAAAGTAAAAATGGCTTTCTTGTGGCTACATGCAAATCCAAGATCTGAAGCTATACCTAATAACTGCCTGTTATTGCACAGTCCTACATGATAAGGTTCTTAGAGAGCATAATAGTGGCTACAATAGAAAGAAACTGCTTTTCCTGCAAAAATCATAACCTTTGGGTTGGACATCGTGGACATCATGCATGTCCACAATCACTTGCATACAAGAGAGGAGTTTCCCACTTTTGACTGGTCTCTGTTTTGTCTTTCACCGTGATTTTTCTCTAGTGAATACTGCCATTAGATGCTCCAAGCCAAAAAAGTTTTTTAGCAAAAATGTTCAATTTCCAGAGAATCCTTTTCCCTAGTACACACTAATGATGAAATACAGATACTCTTCTAGTTCCTCTGTAAAGACTAGGAAAGGAAATTGAGCAGAGGAGAACTGCTCTTAACACAGCAGAAATATTTCCCCACTCTCCTTTCCTCAGTCCAACTGGCAATGTTCTAGTTTATGTCCAGTCCACAAATGATTCTATAGGAACTGATTGCAAAATCCCTTAAGTTGAGACATATCTGTTTAACTTTAGTAATAAAATTAACATACTTTGGGGACAGACAGGGAGTGAAAATGTTTGGTCTGAAGGGCTGGCTATGGAGCTGTGGGTGTATAACCAGTCCAGCTTTCCAGGAAAAAAAAGCTACATTTCCCAAAAGCCAACACAACCAAAACAGATTTTCCCTTTGAACTGGTTCAGTACTTCTTTATGCTGATCTTTCACACAGTTTTGCAGGTCATATAAGGAGTGGAGAAAACACAACTCTTTGCTCGTTCCAACAGTGTTAGGTGGCTGCTCATGCTGGCACTGCTCTTCTGGCTGACAAGGAATATCACCACACCCTAGAAAATGCATTACACAGTACAATGATTATGCATGTTAAAGAAAGAATCATTGCTGCAGGAAAAAAGTAAGTCTTAATTAGAGACGAGCACATAAATTCATAATAGCGTCTCTCCCTTTAAACTTTCACAGAGTGTTTATTTCCAATTCTTAATGCATCTTTCTCTTTAGGATGTGGAAATTTCTAAGTTTCTCTGACAAACACTTCTTTGCGGCACCTCACCTTACTTCACCAATATTGGCCATGACCAGAATTACCTGGGACAGTGTTTGTTTCCAGGGTGAATTATTTAAGAACAGTTCAGCTGCCCCATAGAATCTGACCCAATCTCCTTGGCATCATATGTTGTCTCTTAGAGGGGTCAGCATCAAATCTTCCTGAGGAACTGATAAGGGCTCAGTTGCTGCAACATGAAGCAGTTTAATTCCCACAGAGGACTCATCCTTGTCTGTACAGTCAGATATTTCTTCTTAAGCCTGGAAGTTCAGTATTATTTCCCTAATGTTGTCATGATCCATTTCAATTCTAGACATCCTCTTTGTCCATATAAATAAGCAACCTGCATTTAAGCTGAAAACTTCACATGTGGAATATTAAAGTCAAATAGATGTGCTGGTTGGATTTTGGTTCAAATTTTTTAGTTTAAAAATTTGAATTTAAAAACTAAAGTTTTTAGTTTTATTTGCTTCTGATAAATATTTTCCCTGGCAAGCACTGGGCGCTAAATATTGCCGGAACTCAAATACAAATTGATTGTGGATATCACTCAACTCAAACTCAGTTTAGCACATGTAAATTAGTTTTTAATAAATTTCTTTCCCTTTTCTACTGATTGTCTGATACTACCATGTTTTATTGTATTTATTGGGCTTTTTGACTGATATCTTTCACCGCTTGACACTTCGTGGCAAACCTGACTACAATATTTTGTCAAGGTGGCTCCACTAAGAATTTAGAGCTTAAACAATAGAATTTTTTCCAGCCACCATTTTGTTTGATCAAGAATTAACATGAGTCTCCAGCTTTCACCAATTCAATGCTGTACACACCTTCCTAAAGACTTTTGCTAGATTAATGAACATGTGGTTTGGCCTGAAGTACTGTGATACTCTGATTGTGTTTTTTGACGTGCCTTTGGTTTTCTGTCATGTGTTTCACAAGCCTCTTCTAATAGAAGGGCTCTTGCAGTCACAAAGATTGATAACTTAAGATGATAAAACAATTACTAGGGTAAGAATGCCAGCTTTATATTTTGTGTATCTTAATAAAACTTGAGCATTTGAAGCAGAGAATTACACTGCAGAAGATAAACTCTCCTTCAAATTCCATTGCACAAACAGCAGTTGTTTGTTACGCACAAAAGTGTAGCGGAGGGCTCTTTTCTTTGTAAAAGATTCAAGAAATTTCTGACACTTCCAATCCTTTTAATTAAAACTGTTCTCATGACTCACTGAAGTCACTTTAAAATGTAGACGTATATCAAACTAGGCTGTGGGTGTGCACTGATACTGTGATTTACTCTCAATTGCTGGCCAGACTTATCAGTTAAAACAATTTAAAACACATGGGAGCTTTGTTTTTCTCAACCACAGACTAACAGGCAAAAGCAAAATGGATTTAACCCCTCCAGTTTGAGAGTTGCGTGGGATTTAGCCACAGAGTTCTCATTAAAGTCAACACAAGTTCAGTTCCATGGGTGTGGCATGGCACCCTTCCACCTAACTCCTGTAAAACTGCAGGCTTTGTGTGTCTGTGGGGGCAGGACAGTGGGCAAAAATACCTTATCTAGTGGGGTCACTGCCCTTGTGCTGACTTCAGTGGAGCATCTGACCAAACACCTCGGCCAGCTACAACCCAGAAGCTGGACAAGCTGGTAGGCCAATATCCAAATGGTGATTTCTGGCTGACAAGATGGAGCAAGCTGAGCTTATGCTACTTCAGAGTACTCCACTGCTTGTAACTATCCTCAATACAGGCCACCTGTGAAACGTGAAACGTGTGAGGGATCAGTGTCACCCCTTTACAGCAGCAGCAATCAAAGACTCAGATGAGCATCTTGAGGTCATTAACACAGTGGCAGCAAAACACAGGAATTTCTGAGCCCATTTAGTTGGCCAGCTCGGCCACAACAGCTGCTATGTTTATGCTCTGTAGAAGATCTGCTCCTTCTTTACATTTGAATGCAATGCAAGGTGTTGGTTGTTGCTCCTTAAAAGCCACAGATGGAATCCTAGGCCCATGGAAGAACATGGGAATGCTGCCATGGAAGACTTCACCCCACATGTGGTGGTGAAGATTCCTAAAACAAACTTTCCTAGAGGGCAAAGACATTTTGAACTGTTTAAAAGGCTTGCAGCAATGTTTCAACTTGTCCCAAGCTCTGTTGCCTTTTGCATATTTTCTCAGTTTTGAAGAGAGCTTGGGAAAGACTTCCAGGAACTGATATGTGAAAACAGGCTCTGACTCCTGCATTTCAGCATCTCCAGCAGCTCCTGCTGAGTTATCGAAGCACAGTTCTGGGCTACGCCCCAAATCCCCTCTGTGACCTGGGGTAAAGTTGCTTATTCTCTCTCTTCCTTAGTTTTCCAGTCTTGAAGCCCAGCTGATAATGCTTCCTTTCTTCTGTGTTGTGTCCTGTCCACAGAGACCATCAGCTCCAAGAGAGGGTCTCTGCTACAAGGCAGTGTTTGTTCTGTGCCTACAACGCAGGGCTGGGATTCCACTGGAGGCTCTGGGGGTACCGGGCTCCAGGCCAAGATTGGGATAAGCTTGGCTTTTGGTTCAAACAAAGGTTCTCTCTCCTCACAGGCCATCACACCCATTTATTTTGCCCTGTGGTGAAGTTAACACTCTGTCTGTGATGTCACAGTTGTTCCCATGACAACAGGTTTATGACTTCAGCATAAAGGCAAATGGAAGGAGAAGCTCAGGGACATGAAGGAAAGCTCTTATTCAAATCAGAAACATCTGACACAATAACAGAGAAGAGAAATGGCCAAGAAGGTACATTTCTTTTATTGTTATACGTGTCTGTGGTTTCTTCTTAAGTTTTCAAAGTGTACTTCTTCCATCACAAGTTTGAATAGCTACTCTTCCACTTACGTTTCTTCAGTTAAAGATGTCTTCTTTCTTCTCTTAAATAAGAAAGTAAATTTAATACCGTTTGTTTAACTAGTTAATGAATGTCTTTGCCTTTTTTCAATTAGGTTTAATTTAATAGGAGTAAATTTGGGCTTCAGTGTAGTCTTCCTTCTGATGCCAAATATGAATGATACTATTTCTGAACAAACAGGGGAACTGTTAAAACTGTGGCTTTCCATACTTAGTAGAATGGGCTTTCAAAGAAGAAAATTAAAAAAAAAAAAACCACATCAAAGATTTTTGAAACATGGATTAAAAAAAAGATGCAAGGAAGCAAAGCTATTATGGAATAGATGCAAGTATTGGGCAGGGTAATGTTGCAGACTCAGAAGCTTTCCATGCCATGTTTTTTCTTTGTTTGCTCTTTGCCTCTTCCTTGAACACCAATCTACTTAAACACAAGTGTCTCCCCATGGATTAAGGTGCCACCAAGGCACAGACCACAAAGTGCCACTGATACAGCTCAGTGTTTGTCCAGCGTGGGAACTTTCACAGGGGCTATACCTCCTGTAGTCTCCAGAATCCCCAGGAGCATCTAAAGGTGGAGATGATGCCTGGAGAAAGCCTGTGAAGTTACCGTCCATCCTTGTTAGCAAGTCTAAATACAAAGCACTCAACTTAAAGACCCTGAGAGCCACACTAAAAAAAGAGGATGGATAGTAATGCTGGAGTTACACGTTTCAGTTTGATTCACTGAAATTAATGGATAATGTTTGCCAATAATGAAATCTTTAAAGTTTCAGTTGAAAGGTGTTCAGGTACCTCCTGTGCAACCCAAACTGACTGGATTTAGGGTGTTATGTCTCCGCTTGGTTCACAGATAGTTGATTGAATTAGTTAATTAAGGCTGGAATTTTCAAAGAAGCCACAGGAATTAGGTAACCAAATTCAATGAGATTTGGGTACTTAACTCCCTTAGACTCCTTTGAAAAGGCCAGCTATAAATGTTCACCTCTTTAGTTGCAATTATTTGTACTTGCAGGATTATGAGTGCAGCTGTTTATAAATGCAGAACCGAGGTTGCAAAAGCAGACATGGCATGAGAACAGAGATCTGTCCATGCATAACACAGAACATAAATGTATACAAGCAGTGGCCATACATTTAAACCACCCTTAAAGTGAAAATACCAGTAGAGCTAGTAATAACTCTGAAGCCAGTGAGAGCTTCCTAAGCTCACCTAATTAAAATCACCTAGATAGACACACTCAAATATACATGTGCACAAACTTATAATACATATATGTACATATACATATGCACATATAAAAGTTTATAGATATGTCTATAAAGAGCCAGATGTGAACATGGGTGCAGACAGTGGTTTGTCTCTGTGTGCCATTTTTTCTTTGCAAAACAGTAAATTGTAATAGTGTTTGCTCCTGGGAAAAGAGGTGGCTCATCTGCTGTGGCCACGTCCATGATCTTATCCAAGCACATGAGGAAACGCCTTTCTTAACAGGTACAATACAGGCACCATGGAGGCAACTCAGGAGGAAGCAGAAGTATCAACTGGAACAGCAACCATCTGATTAAGAAGTAAAAATAACAACCTACAAATACCATAACAAAACAAGCCTTTAATCAGCAGAAGTGGCCACCCTGTCATTGTACCTGACTGCAAGGCCAAAGGACAAAACCAAGGGCTGTCTGATAAAGGCTCAGGGTGTTAATAACCAAAATGTGGCACAGGCAACCCATATAGCCTTGTGCTGGCTCCCACTAAAGCCACTGGAGCTGCATGGTGGCATTTTGAGGTGAGCAGGTAGACCTTGACCTTGCTGAGGAGAAGGACACAATGTGGGATTGCTTTTCCTGAACACAGTCCAGGGCTTTCATCCCATGGCTGCAGCATCCCTCCAAGGCTGCTGCTATCACCATTTCTGTCAAAGGGAAAGTCTATTTGGCCTAAATGGGACAGATGAGCTTCTTATCCAGAAAAACATCCTCAGAGAGAAGTAACCTTAGGCCTATAAATGATGCTGGGACTACTCACAGGCTCAAAGATGCACATGGGCTTTGTAATGAAGGGAGTCTGAAAAAGGAGGATATATCCTGAGACCAAACAAGTGGGAACAAAGAGCATCCAGCCAGATCCTATTTATTAGTGGACAGCAATTGTTCTTCTACTCAAAGTTGCCAGGACTTTAATTCCATGTGTTCACAAGAAGAGTGTTGGCCCATAAACAAATTAAAAAAATACAGAAGATCAATTTTTTTGTATAAGGAGGGTCGGTGACTTTCCATTAGAGTGAGTCACTGATTTCTCCAAACCCTTAAGGTGCAGTAGAGCAAATAAAAATGTGGTTAGCTGAGGAATGCAAACAGACATACAGCACATATAGGACTTTAACTTCACTCCAGCATCCATATGTGGCCATAAAATATGGCCTCTTAAATGTAAAATGTATAGATTTCCCTCTGCAACAAAGGCATAAAATATTTCACTCCCAAACAAGTATTTGAGCATACGAACATGATCTTTCACTTCATCTAGGACTACCCACCCAGTGAACCAAGCTGTATTCTTTCTGGGTGGCTCAGAGAATAGCATATTACAGTGGAAACACCCATTTATTTCATTTACTGCCATTTATAATATTTTCCACTATTTGCAGATAATGAATTCATCCACTTTTTGCCAAGATTATGCAGCCTGTTTTATAGCCAAAATTATCCAGAATCCTTCTAAAAATGTGTTACCCTTCATTTTCCATGATTGCTTAGTGGTTCTCTTGGAGCAGGACCAAGATCAACCATATTAACAATGCACAGCAATAACTGAACTGTCATGCTCCCACTCTCCTAGCAGCAGGAAGAGTGCCATCGACCTGGTCCCTGAAGTACACATGGCTCCAGAGCATAGCTGTTCAGGTTAATTAAAGCTATTAGATGAGAAATGAGGAATTACTTCTGGAGTCCTTTCCTCTGCATATCCTACACTGCTCTTCTCATAAAGGTAGATCCATTTCAGATTATCTGATGTCTTCTTGGCGCCACCACCTCTTCGGTTCTCCAGGATAAATTGTGCTTGTAGAGCAGAGCACAGCGGAGACCTGCAGTGTGTAACAGCCCTGCACAGACCCAGCTGCTGGCCCTGGGAAGATGGACACATATCTGGATTATCCCATACCACGAGGAGCCTTGTCCAATCCAGCAGAGGATGGAACAGGCACTCCACCACCAAACCCACGCACAGAGCACTGCACCAAGGCACAAGCAAGGCAAGCAGGAAAAGGTGGAAAGGTACAAGTCCTTTGTGCAATGATGTGTATTGGGTCAGTGCTGATTTCTTAGCAGAGAACTTCCCTCCCTTCACTGGCTCGGCAGTGCTGGCATGCTATGGAGGGTGGAGCTGCAGCACCATTCCCTCCCTGCTACGCCAGGGAAGAGGAGAAACAGGCCGGCCACATCTGCTCTTCCCTTGTGCAGCGTCTGGCAGCCTGCAAATCCCATCCAGGGGAGAAGGAGGGCTCCTTGCCATCGTCAGGCTCAACAGCTGGGCCCAGCATGCAAGATGAAGCACATGCAAATCTTTGCAGGAATTCCTTACTGCTCAGCCTGAGGGTTTGATCTTGGAGTCAAGGAAATCTAGCTCAGGACCTTGCATGAAAGAAGCAGTGCCTGCCCAGAGGTTCCAGTGGTCAGTGTTAGCAGTGATAACAGAAGGAATCAGACTAAAATTAGAAAAAAAAGAAAACCTAAACAAAACAAACTTGTGTTCATTTTTTATAATTTTACGCAAAAAAAGAAAATGAGTGCAATAAATTTCTAACAGCCAAACAGTCCTTGTGTCTTAACATTATCATTATTTTCTTTGGCACCTCTGGAAATCTCTTAGCAGGAGCTACAAGGAAGGAGAAACTCTGTCTCAGCAAGAGGTTCTGTAGCAGCCAAAATCTGCTCTTCACCCAAATCAGCTGCAAGACTGAAGCTGAGCAGCCAGGGCTGAACAAGTTAACCAGCCACCATGTGTGACTTGGGAACCAGGAAGGCAGGGGAACCTCACAGCAGGTTGAGTTACGGCCACTGGAACAAAAACAGGTTGTCATGGCATAACTGAAGATTTCACAGCACTGACAACTGACAGCACTGCAATAAATATTAATGCTCCAAACTCCTACTTGGATACTCATAAATACTCCAGACTTTGCCAGGAACTCCTCTCACTTTGGCCACTCCGTTATTCAGTTTTACCACACGTAGATGGTTGGGGCCTTTATAATTTCTCCCTTCCTCCACAGGCAGCACCACTTTACCTCTTCACCCAGAGCAGGCTCTGCCACATCACCCAATCTGGCTTGGCTGAGACTTCTCCAGGCAACCCAAAACACACAGATTTTTTGGGCTCCCTCCCAGTAACATCTTGAGGCCCTAACACTCCTCCAGTTGATGTCAATGGAGCAGGATCTCAGCTGATTAGCTTTATCCAGATGGGTTTGTTTAATCTTAATCTCTCTCTCTCTCTTTCTCTCGCCTTATTTCTTTTTTCTTTTTTTTTTTTTTTTTATCCAGGCTCTTTGATTCCCTCTCTGGTTCTTCTCAGGGTCTCCAAGTTTCAGGCACTTCTCTAAACACCCTCTAATGTTTTGATTTTTGATGGTTAAATTTAAACAAAACTTAAAAGCTTTTTCCAACTATTTTTACTCATTCTCAGAGTCGTTTATCAATCCCATAGAAAGCCTAGTTTCCCCCTATATAAATGGATCACCCTCTTCATGGGCAGCTAATGTAACCTCCTTTATTCCACAAAGACAAGAGCCTGGCCTCTTCCTTCTGGGTAAAGCAACTAGAGGTCACTGAATCCTTCCTGCTCAAAACATGATCACTTCTAGGGTATGTCCTGTCAGAGCCACCACTGAGGTTACAACCAGCCCAGCTCCAGGCTTTGGAGGCAGTTCGGGTGCCCTCAAGGATGCTGCAATGTATTCTGGCTGCAGAGGTAACCATCTGATTTGTCCTGGCCCAAAAGGCCCCATGTGGTTGACACTCCGGTCAGGACAGCTGCATTCCGGCTGTTCCCATGTCCAAGGTGTAGTTCCTTTCAAAGGCCAGCCCCAGGCTATGTGTGCTGCTCCTCTTGTCAGTCCAGTTCCCCTGGCAGGGATTCTGACTTGCTCTTCTTGCACTTACGGGAATCGCAGAGGCACATGAGAAGGAAATGTGTGGCCTCTCAAATCCTCTAAATGTTGTCCAGCTGCCACTAAAAAGGTATCCTGACTTGAAATATATTTTTTTATTTTATTTTTTAATAGACAACTACTCCGTGCTTTTGTACAAAGCCATAGGAATTTTATTCTTGGACCAGTAGATAACCACAGCACATCTCTCCCAAGTTTCCAACCCCACAACCATTTTTCTTAATTTTGAAACTTTAAAGGAAGAATGCTGCTTTGGCTTCACAATTTTGCACAACTTGTTAGAACCACGGGAGAATGCTACAATACCAAGCCACATGAAATGGAAACATTTGAACAGACCTTTGGGCTGGATCCCTTGCTTCCACCAAGCTGCATTCAACCCATGACTGAAGAGTGTCTGGCTTGGGTAAAAGACAGTTTTTTCAGCCTCAAGTCCTGGTGGCCAGCAGGAATGGTTTGACCTCCCAGTGCAATTAAGAACTGCCTCAAATTTACTCAGAATTGTGTCCCTGACTCAGGAGCTCCTGGGGACTTCCTGACAGCTGGAGATGGCTGAAGCCCTGCATGCTGGGCTGTACTCTGGGACCTCGCTGCCATGAGCAGCTCTTTCCTGACACCTTTGGCAGGATCTGGCTCCATGGGATTCACTGCCAGCAGAGCAATGCAAGGAGACCACAGCAGTTCCAAGGAGCCGTTTCCCCTAAGAGGAAATGAAAAGAGAGACTGAAGGCACTGGCAAGCCATACATTAGACATTTTGGTTAGAGCAGCTAGACTGCACTTTGGAACAGCTACTTTTCGCAGAGAGCTTTGCTCACCTCCTGCACCCATCGTATCCCCATTATTCATTGCTCCAGCTACAGACAGTGCTTTTAGTTTGATCCTCCAAACTGTACTTTTCTATCACAAGTTTCCACACCACAACATCTCAAATGGGTTTTGCAGCCTTGGCTAAATCTGTGTGGCCTCTGCTTTGTTGTGATCAGTACCCCAGTCTGACCAGTCTAAGTGACCTCAGAAGTGTCCCCATGGTTGCAGTCACATCCGTAAGTCACAGCACAGATGTACCAGTGACTGCGCAAATCCCCCCAACAGTTACTTTGTCTGCCTTAGCTTTGCATGCTTGGAAAATGCTGAGAAAAACCTGCAGAATAAAGCCTTCTGAAATGGCTTTTAAGGGCTCTTTTTTGTCAGGCTCCTCACCTGCTCTGTCAGGATGTTTTTTCAATGCCTTTCGTATTTCCCATGAAAGACCATAAGTTCCCAAAGCCCCGGCATATCTGCCATCGCAGCGCTATCAGGAAAGAGCTGATGAGAAGATGATTGTCAGGGATGATTACAAGGACTTTACAAACACAGGAAAGCATGTTCTGCATTAATTGCTAATCTATTTCGGCCAATTTGGCACCATGACAAATGCAACTGGTTGTATCTAACAAGCTGGGGGATCGGGAATAATTCTGTTTCAGTACAGTATGTCCAGGGAGAAGAATCAACCACTAATCCCAGGTGACTGGTGCCTTTATAAATATATTAGCAACATAATGGAGGGCTTTTTAATGGGATTATAGCCACACAAGCAGACCCCAAGCAGCTGCTCTGCTACTCAAAAGGAACATGGCTGACAATAAGATTTAAGGAACTGAATGAGGGGAAAAGGAAAAACCCCTGGCATGGCACTCTTAAATGACCTTGCTGCTTAAAAGGAATTGGAACGTGTTGCATACATGAAAAGAAAACCAAATATGCTTAAAGCAATCTCTTTGGGCATGCTCATCACTATTTTCTCCCACTGATCCTCTGTCAAAAGCAGAGAAAATGGCCAAATCAAGGAGAACTCATCTTGTCATATACTAGGGGCAGATTTTAAAGCCAAAAAGATTTTGCTCACACACTGAGTAGTCAAGGGGTCATTGTCAAGGATGGCAGAGCCCATATATTGTGAGACAACCTTTGTGTTACACCCTCTGCAGAGCTGAAGAAACCCTTCATTCTGAGTACAATTTATCAGCTCAGTGCTGTGGATATGTGAGTGTGCAAGAAGACATTTGGGGGGGTGTGTGTGAGAGTGTGTACACATGAGTTGGACTCCATGATCTTTATGACTGGACAATCTTTAAAGGTACCTTCCAAGCCCACTCATTCTATATATAAGTATATATAAATGGGCATACAAACAAGGGACAGCCATGAGGAAGCCACTGGGAATGACCCTGCAGTGGCAAGAGCAAGAGAAGACACAAATGTCATTCAGAAATCCCTCTTGATGTATTTTACAGGACTGTCAAAATCACAGCTCTAGATTTTATTCATGGCAATTCCTGGATTGTCTTTCTTACCATCACTTTAACAGGGAAGTATAAAGATGGCATTGAAACTTACTAAAGAAATCTTCATTTTTTTTAAGTCGATGAAATAATGAAAGACAACTGTGTCTGTATAAATGGCACATGCACCACAAAATATAATACTTATCTATATTTTTGAGTCCTCACTTGTTTGCAGCTCAATGGCTTGAAGCTGAGGCTGGGATTTGGTTCTGTGGCTTTGAAAGGAGCACAGTATGGTACAAAACATAACTGTTATGGAATACAAGCACTTGCAGCATGTAGCTGCTCTAGCACGGACTATTGAGGCAGCTTAAACTTAGCAAATAACTTCTGAAGTCCAGATTTGTGCAGCTCTGAAATCCTGTTACCAGAGGCCCTTAGTCAGGGTGGCAGAATGACCTGCAAGAGTATTTAAGCATTCATTTACCACCAAAGTACATCTTACATCCCTGTGAAATGCTTTTGTTAGAAGCTGCTAAAACAAAGGCCACAGGTACAAAGAAAATATCCCCAGTGATTTCAGTGGCTTGGGATCAGACCCACACGTTATTCCTGAACACCTCTTTAACTTTCAGGGCTTGACCTCAGGATGCCCTGGCACCAGTCCAGGTGACACCTACTTCCTTTTGAAGAGCTGCTGGAGCACTGACCTCGATCTCCTGTTCCCAGCACTGCTGAGCCCATCAGGGTGGCACAGGAAGTGTTTAAGAAACATATTTCTGTCCATGTGCATCGTTAGCAGGGATAGCAAGGCATGTAAGGGTCCAACTGGCCTCAATTTTCACAGCTCTGATGGCAAGTTAACAAGGTTCAATGAACTCTTTCTGTGCTCTGTGGATTCTTCATGCGACACCAAATGCTGGCAAGCACCTAACTGCATCTTCCAAAACAATTTCCAGCTGTGTAAGTGCATCACTTCCAGCCAAGTAACCTGAGTGTCTTCCTGCCTTTTCTGTAGGACATTAATCACAGTTATGAAAGCTCCTCATCTTGAGTCTAGCGGGTGACAATGCTTCTGTAGTGCCCATCCACTATCCCCTGACACATTTACATTTTACTAATGATAAGCTCTGGCTGCCATGTGCTAAAAATACTGTGGCTGTGGAGAGAATTAAGTGTATCTCTAGTGCCTGATTCGGGAGAGCAGTTAATGCTGTGATTAAGCCCATGGCTAGTCAGGACAAGACAGCTTATGTTAAAGAGAGCTAAGTATGTCCGGTAGTGCCATCCCATAACACCAACTTCCAGAACTGGGTCTGTACCAAGGCTGTGGAAGGCTATCCTTAAGGAGCTAAAAGCCACCCAAAACTCAGCTGTCTAGTGCTCAAAGGATAAAAGGTGCTTTATCAAAAAATGTACCAACCTGTGTAACTTTAAATTTATATATTTTTTTTTTTTTAAATCTCAACACAAAGACTACGCCACACACATTTCTCCTCCTAAAGACAGAATGAAAAAGTCTGCTCGAGCTATTAGGCACGCTGAATAACACACTGCTGGCAGGACACTCAGAGAGGAGTTATAGGTGCCTATTAGAATCCCTACAAAACCAACTAACAAATGCTGGAATTAAAAACGCAGGCTTGCAGGGAGACAGGGGCTTTGAGCAGCACAGTATTTCAGATCATCTTACTGAAAGCTTCAAAATGTCATCGGCTTTCAGTCTGAAATGCGTCAGCAATCGTTTCATTTTTATCAAAACACAATTAGGCTGTGGTGAATGACAGCATAAATCTTAAATAAGAAAGATACAGGATGAAAGACCACCAGGGTGGAACATAACTGTAAACCTCTCCATAAAACTGCATTTGAGTTCTGATCATATACACAGGAACTCCTTTAAATGATCCAGCAAGAATCTTAACTCGCTGACTTCCAAAGAAAGTGTTACCAATTAAGCAGGAGAAACTTTAACAGTCAATTTTAATTACGCTAAGAGATTCACCAATCAATTCCCAGCTCAAGCTGAAGTTTTTACTAGCAACGACTGGAACCAATTTACGTGCTTTTATGTTGCGTCTAGACTTTAATAAATGGTCTAAGCACAGAGCAATTCCATGCCAGTATCGAACAGTTTTCGTGTACACTGAGAAATGCACCAGGTTCTCTAAAATTCTCCAGTCTTTGTGCCTTGAAATGTTCCCCTGGCTGCAGAGCTTACCAGCACAGTACATAAACACCACTGTGGGCATTGCTGACAATGCAGAGCAAGGTGGTGATGCCACAGTCCCCTGCAGCTCCTCGCTTCCATGTAACAGGCACAAAGTGTGCAGAGCCAGCTCTTCTTTTCAGACTTGAAATGGAATAACTTTGCTGGCTACAAGACACTGTTCCTGTCAGTATTAACCAAAATTCATTAGACTGAAAAATATCTAAACTATATGGAGGCACCCAGGACGGCTACAAGTATTTAAGTGATGACCCAGAACAGTACATCTAGGCAATCCTTTGAACACCTACAAACCCTATCTCACTGTTCTGCCATCCCTTTTCTGGATCTCTCATGGTCCTGATTAAGCTGAGGGACCTGAGCATCCAGTCAGCCCAGCAGCCCTGATACAGGAGAATGAAGCACCTGGTTGAGAGATGAAACATTTAAGCATGGCAGAGCCTGCTGCAGCACACTCAGTAGTGCTCTGGCAGTAGGAGACTCACCACTGCGGCACCACTTTGATCATTGCTGTAGGTCATGGAATCACTCTGAAGCCAAAACAGTCTTGTTAAAAAATTAAGTTGAATTACCATTTAGGGAGCTCTGTTGCATTTTTTTCCCCTTCCCTCCCTTCCTTCTTTTTAAACATGCCTGTCAGGAGTGTGAAATTGTGTGCATTTATCACTACCCTGCTGAGCAAAGCTTGTTAAATTAAGAAAGACTTATTTAATTAAGTGGATTGATCAACATTCCTACACTTGCATTCAGAAGCCACTGTATATAATTTTAATTTTTAGAAACTGAGAGGTGGCTGTAGTTATGCAGAGCCTCTTAGGTTGTTTCCTGCTGGATGATGTCAGACTAATAAACCTCCAGGCAGTCCTGCATGCCAGAGGTCTGGCAAAGTCAGGCATCCTGTCTTCAGGAAGCACCACATGGATTTACCTGCCACTGTATTTTAGGAAGAAGCAACAAACAACTCTGCAACTCTGCACCAGCTTGGCTGCCACCAGGGTAACAGCCCTGACACCCAGGAAGGGCTGTTTTCCATGTTGCAGGAGCACAGAGCTCACTGGTGCAGCAATGGGCAGAGGGAGCTCCATCTCTGGTGGTTCTCCCACCCACTGGGCAAAGGGATCCAGGCCGTGGGGCCACATGCACTGACACAACAGGCACCTGCATAGGGCTGGGCATGCTCTGGGGGCTACTGCCTTGGCCAGCACCCTCTGAGCATTGTCTCGAAGCTATTCTAAGTCTGAGACATGAGGTAGGACTCTTCTCTAAAGTACAGTAAAAATATGTAGAAAAGCCTCTGCTTCAGGGTCAGGACAGCATGGGCAAACAGGACCAAAGGAAGGAAAGGAAGGGAAGGGAGAAACTAATAAATGAAGTTACACATCTTAGATCAGCCAGCAGGCTGGTACCAGAGCTTGGACCAGCACCTGCCAGCCTGGTTCCCTGCTCTGCTCACAGGAGTGGTTTATCCAAGGTGTTGTTCTTGACTGCTGCCAGAATGAGCAAAGCAGACTCGTACTCAGGCAGCTGAAGTCTTGACTTGACAAAACACCCCTTGCTCTCAAGGATTAATTTTGCTGAATGGCAATAATAGCTTGTAAAAGCCAAATAAACCCCAATGCACCGTGTGTTGCAGGGTGCTGGGATTGGATGGGGAGCTGTAAGCAGTGTTTTTGCAAAGACAGGCAGTGTTATTCATCGTAGTTGTCTGTGGTGGGCAATTTGGTCGCCTTTCAGGGAACTCACTCTAACACAGGATCCCTGCCAACATACAGAGCTGGCCAAAGCATTGTGCTTTTCAAAGTGGAAGAATTTTCTTTCCTTCTGTCTCCTTCAGAAAACATACCAAACTCTGGGCAGCCACAGCGATCTCCATTGCTGAAAACAAATCACCAGCAATTAAAAATCTTCTGCTTCTTGCACACTTCCATAGCACAGAATAATGTACAATGTGAAGATTCACAGCCTTTTGAGGAAGCATCATGATCTCTAGCCCTGACCTTCCGAATACCATAGGCCAAAGCACTTCACTCCGTGGTCGCTGCCTCCAGCCCAGATCTTGTGGCTGAACTGCAACAAGTCATTCAGAAAGACATTCATCCTGATTTATGGCCACCAGTCCTGATGGGAGAATGCCACACAAAGCAGTTCCTGTCTTGAGCTTCGTGGAATGAACTGTAGAGTTAAACTGGTTCACGGGTTCGAAATGCCTGTATTCCAGAAAGATTCTCTCTCCGATGCCAGGCGGAAATAGCGCGTAGGTGGCTTATAAAACTTCCTTTCCACAGTGACCCCAAATCTAAGAAAATGGTCAGAATCCCTTGTGTTGCTTCAAAGGCTCAGTTGTTACTCAAGCCAGCTAGTTAACCATGGAAAAAAACTATATTCAGGTCTTCAATCTCTGACATAGCTAAGATAAAGGTGGTAAAAAATTGTGATTGTTTACTCAAATTCTTCCTCTGCTGAGAGAAATTGTAAAACTGCTTTTCAGTGCATTGATTACTCATGGTTCCCACGCCACAGTTTTTAAATCCCAGGTGCTGATTTTGCTGCCAGATACATACATGGGTAATAGATTTTCTTTATAGGAGTTACGAAACACGTGGAGGATATCCTGGTCCCAGTGAAGTTCCCAGGACTTTTGCCAGTCTCTATCCAGCAGGGCAGCCAATCCCCTGTGAGAACAATACCCATTCCAGTACCAGCAGAGGTACCAATTTCAGCACTGACTGAGGAAAGAAAATTAATCCCTTTACTACCATAAGGAAGTTTTCTGTTTCATGACTGTAAATCACTGTCAGGTACAATCTCTGAAATGTTCCAGTTTTGTTTAGGGGAGGCTACATAATTCTGCACCCCAATACAGCCCCATGATGTGGCTGTTGCTGTGTATATGCACAAGCCTGTGTCTAATAATGCATCTCCTCACACTGCTATTTTATACAAGATATAAACTATTAATCATTCAAATGCCAGAAGGTCATTAATTAAGTTACAAAGCCCTTCAGATTCAGCCAATTTCAGCATGGGGTGTTCCTACCAAGCACACATGTGCCCCGTGGAAGTGCTCTTTACAAGGCTGCAGCTTCATGTTTACCCTTTCAAGTGATGTAAACCTGAGAATAAATCCACCTGTTGCCCTAACTTCAGTGAGGTCAGCAAAAAACCTCCCTTCTATTTGAAAACAGCTTAGTGGCTACCAAAGAGCAGTCAACAATAAACTTATTCCAAACAAAGATTAAATCCTGATTAATCATTGAGAAGGGTTAAATCTAAGGAGAGTGCCAGCCACTGAAAAGTGAGATTATTCTGTAGTAATTTATTGCAAACTTCCACACTGGGGCTAACTAGAATTGGGTAAAAGAAGATTTTAAAAATTGTAAAAAAAGGGTGAAAGGCTATAAAATTGGAGACACAAAATAATAAAGATCAACAAGATAGACAGGGAACCAGGAAAGATAACACTAATGACTTAATCAAACAAAGTATATATTTAGGTGATAAATTGGGGATAGGAAAAAAGGGCAGGTCTGAATAAATCCTTTGAATAGAGATGAACACTACTATCCTGTGAGGTTTTCTTTTTAAATCAACACTATATCAAACTGCCATGGTTCAGTTGGAGATTTGGGAGGACACAGCTTTCTCTGGGCTAAAATCTTCTGGTTTGAGGGAGTGAAAATGGATCCAAGAAAGCTGACATTAAACAAAGACCTTCTCCTCAAATACTCATGGGAAAACCCAGATTCTTAGTAGGCAACAGCTTGAATGTTTTTGACCTGGGCTAGCCCTAATCAGAGCTGGGTGTGAAGTTCTCTTCTCTGTCTACCCAAACTTAGAAATGCCATCTTAAATAAACTATAAGGACTATAAATCAGCACAGATTTTAAGGAAAAACCAAAACAACTGTTGTACCAGTCCAGCAGCCTTGAGCTAAATATTCTACATAAGTAACTCAATAGAATTATGCTTCTTGATCTTATTGTTTGATCAGAACCAAACTTTTTTAAAGTTAAAAAGAAAGCAAACACAAACTAAAGAAAGAGGGAAAAACAACACAACACAAGTGATCCATATGTTGATCAAGCATCATGAGCTGAGCTCTGGGTCTTTCTTGTAAAAGCAGTTCTATGAGCAATCCTGGGATCTTTCTCACTTTGCTGCACCACTGTAAATTGAATTGCCGGTGAACTACATAATACAATGTGGTGTTTGCAAAGCCACTGAGACTTGGTTTTACTCCACTCCTATTACATCAGAAAGAGTTTGACAATTAAATTCAATAGTAGAAAAGGTAAACTACAGAGTCTAGTGTTTTTTTCAGCAGGATTTCCTAAATAAGACTGGCTAACACTGTGGGGACATGTATGGGATGTTGTTTGCTGGAGCAGTTACAGTGATGATCTTTTTTATGATTTGACCATAATGATAAATACATCTGTCTTAGGCAGGGACTGTTATTTAAGGATTGGGAAATGATGGTTTTTGTTTGAAGCGTTTGCTCAAATGATGTGTTTATCTTTGACATTTTCTTTCTATTTTTGATAAGGCAAGATCAGGAAGAGAGAGATAGGGAGAAAGAGAAAGAGGGAAGAGGTGGGAGGGGAAGAAAGAAAGAGAGGATGAAAGAGAAAGCAAGCAAGTGCTAAAGAGAAAAAGAAAGACAAAAAAGGAAGAAAGAAAAAGGAAAGAAAACAAGCAAAGCAAGCAGCTGGTGCTGAAAGTGAGCAAGACTCTTTCTCTCTCATTTTCTTCTGTCTTTTAATAAATCATTGTAGCAGCTTTGTGACAGGTCTCTGTTATCCATAATGCCCAAGCAAACAGCTTTTCTTTCAGCCCCTATTCAGTTGGCTGCCAGGGAAGCAGGACTGCAGGCAGGAAACTTCAGTGGCTCAGCCTGCTCCCCTGTAATTCAATTAGAAAAGCAAGCATGAAGTCAATATTCATTGCGCCCAGCCAGAACTGTGCAGCACAATGAAATGATAATGAGAAAGTTCACAAAGGAGACGGGCTTAATGATAAGTTTTTAAAGAGGTGCTGCAGCGGGTGACCCTCTGTACAACTGGCAAACACACACGGGCATATGGGTCTTTCCCCTCAGGGATTTACCCTCGTCCCTCACCATCTGTATCCAGGGCAGAAGGCTGATTGTGAATCCAAGGGAATCTCATGATATAGTGTCTTAGGTCGTCCCATTCAGCTGCTTTGCATCTCTGAAGGGGAAGAAGACGTGTTTCTTAAACATCCAGGCCCCAGAGGAACACGTGCAACTTGCTGGAGCACAGGCAATGCAGATTCAAGGGACACAGAGCTGTGACTCCCAAGCCCAGCAGGGATGTTGGACCTGCGGGGCACCAACCAAGGAAATCATCAGGGAGAACATCCAACACTTCATGGAAGTGCAGAAGATGAAGAACTGCACCCTTGTGCTTTCAGAGCAAGGCAGCACTGGGTCCTACAACCGTGAGAACTTGGAGCATTTGTGCTTTAAACTGGGACTGGGTAAATAAATGCTGGACGTAATTCTGTAGCTCTCTCTCAAAGACATCTCCCACTGGAGAAGATCTCTACAGGATTTCCTTTCTTCTCCTTTTAGCACTTAGCTGGTGACAATAAATTATATAGTTGATTATTTTGTAATCATCAGTGCATTTAGTTTTAAAAATAATGAATGATTGAAGTAGTAATTTAAAAACAGCATTGTGTGTACAAGCCCAGAGCTGCCTTGTTCTAATTTTGCCTTGGGATTCAGCATTCCAGATATTACTGAATTTGTTCCTTTTAAAATTACTTCTGTGGTAAAGCCCAGGGCCCCTCACAAAGAGACTTAGGTCTCATTCTTTTCAGTGCTCTACAGAAAGAACCAGTGGCCCCAACTCTAAGCAGGCAAACATGAGAAACAGAAAGTTTTTCTTTTCTTCTCCTTTAACAAAAGGCAAATAGGGCACACAGAGCTTATATAAGTTCCCTGAGGTCACACAGGGTGTCAGTGACAGAGTCACAAATTGAATTCAGATTCTCAGGCTCTCGGTCCCACTTCGTGTCATACTGATGTTCAGGGCACTCCAAACTTTTAATGTAATTTTCAGAAACATGTTGTAATTTCCCTATATTAATCTCTCACTCTAATGTATATTAACATTCCACATACCCCCAACATCTGCAACAGCTGCTTAATATGCTGGTAAATAATTAATATAATTCAACAGCAGGATATTTTCTCAAAATCAGGACTTATTCTTCAACATTACTGATGACAACACCCCATTTTTTACTTTGGTGCCCAACAAAAGGAAGTCAATTTTGCCATTCTTCCTGATTCAAAAAACCTCCAGCTGCTAATAATAGAAGAGAATTGCTTCATCTGCAGTAGGAAGCTCTTCGTGTCCTATTAGGCCAGTTCTTCTGCTGCTACAAACCCACAGAGCTTCACTGGAGGCAGTTTGGCTTTGTCAAGTCACACGAGCTGAGGGCAGATGCGTTTGTGTTTCACTGCCCACTGAATCTTCCTCTGAGACTGATCCAACCTCTGCATCTCCAAGGCAGGATGGAGCACTCCCCACAGCTGGAGCTATACCCAGGGATGGAACAGGTAGAACAGGTTGGCTGGATGCCTCTGACAGCCATCCCTCTTCTCCAGAAATCCCCATGGGGAAAGGCAGAGGTAAATACCAGAAGTGGTGAGCCTGTCCCAACAAGCCATGCCAATGCCCTGGCCTAAACACCCACCCCTCTGGAATATTAAATGGGATAAGAGCAAAGCATCTTGGAACAAGCTGCTCTCTTCTGACACTGACCAAGATTTGTGAAAAGAGGGAAGAGTTTTATCGCTAAAGCTATGCACACTTAGAGCTGCTTCTGCTGTTCCCAATTTACAGCAATTTTCTTGCCCCAACAGCAATCTGTTGGATTTTGCCAGTATTTTGAAGGGTTAGAGACCCTCGGTGGACATGAACCTCTTCTCCTGGCAGAAGAGATCTGATGCACAGAACAGATCAGATCAGATCAGATCAGAAAAGAACAGATGTACATTCATATCTAGAAGGAATTATGTCAACAAAGGGCCAGATCCCAGGACTTTTCCTTTTGGTTAATGTGCAACTGTCTAACAGACAAGAGAAAAACAGGTAGGATAGCCACATCTTTCCTAGGTATTTGCGTTCATTCTTGCTATTATGTAGAAGGCCAGATAAGATAAGAAATGCTAGTCACTTTAGATGTCTATACATAACATAATTACACTCTCCCTATGTTTTACCAAGTATACAAACACCAATTTTCACAACCAAATGCAAATTTTGGGTACTCTCCAATGGCCCAACATGTCACATGGAGCCCTCACTCCTCAAAACAACTGGAGGTCAAATGTCCCTGTGTAACTCCTGCATGTAGCTGGTAGAAGTAAACACAAAACCTTCCCCTTTCTTATTTTAGAGGCAGCACTCTCACTCTTATGTAACGAAGGCAAAATCTGTTGAGGTCAGGGATTCAGAGCCACCAGCTTCACCCACTAAACAGCCTTTGCCTGTCAGTGACAGCCCTGGGAAGTTCACAAGACACTGCAGGAATCTCTCTCCCCTCAGTTATCACTCATCCATGTCAGATCCCCAATCCTCTTTTAAGCTCCGTGCTTTGACGGGAGGCATCATCTGCACAATATCCTCAGCTGAGAATTGGGTTTTGCTGGAGACATTAATGCATGTAATTGGCACATGCTTTTCTGGAGTATTTCTATCGCCTTTGGAAGATAGAGACAGCCAAATCTCTCCTCCACTCATCAAGGAAATGCTTAAAGCATCAAGCGGGGAATTCCAGGCGGCTTAGAGATGGTACTTGCTTTACATTTTCTCAGGCAGCAAGGTAACGTGGGACTAGGACTGTCACAGTGTTTATTTTGAGTTCCCTGGTGAGAAAAACATTTTACACTTGTCCTGTACGGTTGAAGCCTCCCTCCCCTCCTGGGGAACTCAGGCTATCTCTGCCACTCGTGCAGCTGCTGATACTTGACTTGACCCATCCCTGGTAAACATACAACTGAAGTTAGTTATCCCAGGCCAGGCTCTAACTTCCACAAGGGTAAGGGAAAATCATGCTCTTTTCTCCCCCTAAGTCATGGTGCTCTTAAGAGAGGAGCTCAAAACCCGTAAGCCCAGCTCCAAGAAATGTACAAAGCTCTGCATCTCTCCAGTTCCTGACATACTGATTTCAGTCCTGATCAAGGTAATCTCAACATGGAAGAGGTGAGAAAAATAGGGAGAAGGTGGTCCTGTAATTAAGTTATTAACCTGACCAGGGTTTAATTTGAAACACTGACAGACATAAGAGTGCTTTGTATGCAGGTGGAGCTGTGAGCTCTCTTTACTGTGCCATTTAAAGAATAAATGAGAGTTGATAACCCTTTTCTCCCATTCTTTGTTTTGATTGTCTGTGTTTAGAGGCAGATGTTTTCTATTTGATCAGCAAGTAGCTTGCACAACAGCCCTTTCTCATCTTCTGAGAGATCTCTGTGCTGTGATATACCTTTTATTTGAGCACTGCAGAACACACCCAGATGACAAGGAATGTAACACACCTCCAGGCTCTGTACAACCTTCCAGCTAAAAGGACTGAGTTTGGAGGAGGAGACAAGATGATCTAGGTACAGGTAATAGTCAAAGACCGACAAAATCACACATTGAAGTCAGCCCAGCACAGAAATTACAGAAACACAGAATGGAGAGTGTATTTATGTTATTAATAATAAAGGTACCGCAACCAGTGAGCCCAGAGCTATGCAATTACAAGGAGACATGCAGTGTACACAATCAGGAGTCCTTATCAGATTGTTTGGTCTATCTTTTCCATTTAAAAGTGATGTTTAAACTGTGTTTGTAGACAAAAGAACTGATCAATGAACCTGTCATTTGGTCATGAGTAACATGGAAAAAAGTAATCAGGTGATGAAAATATTGCTAGTTCTCCATCCGAGGGATACAATGAAGATACTTCAAAAAGATTTTGACAAAACTTCGTGCATCAGCAAAGCCAAATGTTACAGCTTTGAAAATTTCTCAAAATCAAACATCTCCAAAGTTGTTCGTAAATGAGATTTTCTGAAGGTAAAATAACTGGGAAAAAACAAAACCAAAGATTTACTATTATTTAAGCTTTTCAGCTGCTCCCTGAGAAAATAAACTTGGAGCTAAACAAAAACTTAGCTGTTTTTCTACAAAATAAATAACAGTAACATTATACCTACTAAACAGGAATCAGCTGTATAAACAGTTTACCTGCCTCTGACAGCATCAACTGTAGAAAGAATTTCTGGGCAACTATATTCAAAGGAGGAATAGCCCAAGCCATGGTGATCATTGTATCTGAATGTATAATAAATGTGATGGAGTAAGTGTGACAGAAAAATACTTTAAAAATTCATTATCTTGACTGGTCTTCTTCCCCTTTTATACTTGAAAATGATGATAATTGCCACGCTCTTCTCCTGCTTGTCACTTTAAATTTGTCCAATAGTTGCCATCATAAGCCTATGATTCAAAATTTGACTGTCTTCAGCCAGCTAATCTCAGTTCATTCATTTCTGAAACATGGGTATCTGACTTTCCACATTCATTCCCTTTACCCACAAATAGACAGATGTTACATGCAATCTGAAAAAATTTTGCAGCTTGGAAACAACCCCCTGTTTCTGTCATATAGTCCCTCTGGATTCTTTGATTAATTTCCATAAACTAAATCTGACAAGCTCATGGGCCTCACATCAACCAAGCAAGTGAAGAAGACAAAAAAATTAATCAATCATATTCACTATATCATTCTCTGCAAAGTTGAACTCTAACAACTCCATGATCAAAGAATTCGCAGTTGTGAACAGTAAGAAATTGGAGCCTTTGAAATATGTCAACATGGCAGAAATGTATCTCCCCCCTACTCTCATCCTCCCCACCAGCTCAGCATATGTAAAGTTTTAGGTAGGGCATGTTCAAGTTGTTCCCACAAGATAAAACTAAAAAATGTATGCTACTGTGGATCAGAGGCATGTGGAATAAATATTTCATGTGCTCAGGAGCTTAGAAATGGATTGTAGGCGGCATGTGTATTACAGACTCGTGACAGCATAGCTGGATCCATCAGGTGCACGAGGAGAAATGATCCTGATGGACACAGATGTTTTTCAGGAGCTGCCTCTGCAGCCTTATTTATAGCAGCCAACCCATTGGAGTTCTGGTTCAGCTCCTGACAAAAGGATATATGACCATCTCTGCTAACAGGGCTGCAGCTACAGCAGGAGCACATCAGCTGTACAGCATATGATATTTGCAACTGAGAGAAATCACCCAGCACAAATCTGGCATGAGATCTAGGGATACAGGCTGGATGTGCAGGGATTACTTCCATTACTCTCTAAGGCAGTACTCTATGAAGAATGGAAAGGGTTTGACTCACCTTGCCCCAGATTTTCTGCTGTCATCCTCATCAAAGCAACCACAATGAAAAACCTTCTCCCTTCAGTCTTGGATACTGATAGGTTTCACACTACTCTGAGAACAGCTTTGTTAGTAAATAAGTCTCTTGAAATAACAGATTTGCTTCCTTTCATACAATTTCACCTTTATCACACCGGTAGTCACTTGTCCTTTAGAGGATTTGCAGTAGGAGCTGAATGCTGAATTCCTCTTCATGCTTCTTTGGACCAGATCCCCAGCTAACACAAACTAACTCAACACCCATGTCACAAAACATTCCCACACTTGTTCCAGCTGAAGATCCAGGGTTTGTTTGCCAATGGGGGTGTTGCTCTACAGTAACACTATTTCTGCTCCAAGTAATTCCTAACATTATGGTCATTTACCACACTAACAGGCACAAAAGGGAGAAAGTAACCACCAGGAGCAAATCTTTTGGGATTCTCTGGAACATGTGCATGTAGATAATATATGATCAACAGGAAAACCCCAAAAAACCAGGGATGTGGCCATAAATACATCCTGTGATTATCTTAACCTGCTGCTTTGGGACAGACTTCACTGTTCACTTCCCTCAGATGCTCTCCTGCCTCCTTGCTCACACCCTGAGCGCTGTCAGTTTGCTGTCAGCTTTACAGTATCAGGAGTGTGATCTCTCCCTGGGTGCCCTGCTCAGTGTCATTTAAACTGGCCAATCTGCAAGGCCACCAAGGTCAAGGAACTATCAGGAGTAAGGTTTCTTAAGTGCAACGTGTGAGACACCATCTGACACTGTTTATAGATAGACTTAGCCTCTTATTGACCACAAGATAGAAGTTAAAAGCATTGCTTTGGGAGTTCAAACGTGTTAACCTCTGAAGTGATGTTTGAATTAGGGTTATAAAGGGCCTAAAGTTTTGCCCAGAGGCTTGGAGAATAAAAAGGATTTGGAAAAACATTCGAGCACAGGATCTGAGTAGCTACACTGAGTGTGCCAACTACCATATTATTGTTGATTTAATCGAGTCCATCTATCAGGTCTGTGCATTATGTGATCCAGTTCCAAAGATGTTTCCCTGCCACAGCTGACAAAATACAGACTATACACTTCAAATGCAGTTGTCGGTCTTTAAAACAGGCAGTTACAAAACACGCTGGCTGCTCCAGCAATCAATAATGGGAAGGGCAGTGTACATTGGACTAACTCCCAAACAATTAAATACTTGCCAGTGTAAAGTAAAAAACTACACGAGGCCAGGCCAAGAGCTTGTTCACTGTTTGGCAGCTCGCAGCATTACAAACACTGATGGTTTAATAATTGGGGAAAATTAATGAAGCTGGAACAGCCAAAGCATTTTCTGAGAGGTTTTCAGATGAACACACTGAAGAGGTAACAAATACACCTTCCCTTGAATTGTATCCTGGAATACACGACACCTGGAATTCCTGATGCAGTTTTCCTGGAAGCTGACTCACAAAGGAGGAGGCTAGATACTTGTCATAGATTGCATATACAGACTTTGAAGACACATCACCACCTTCAGCAAAAGAAGAAATGCCTCTTACCCAGAGAGGAGGCACTTAACAGCTTAAATATTTCGGAACAGTGGCCTTGAATTGAGAGTGAACAATCCAGCCCAGTTCTGAGAAGAAGGGAAGGAAAGTGTAATGTCAGAGTGCAGCAAGGGCCAGCTGCTCCCTGAGGGACTGAGCATGATGACTCAAGCAGGGACGGTCCAGAGAGCTGAGCAGGACAGATCCAGGGTGACAGCCCAGGATCAGCCCTGAGCCCAAACCACCAGCCAAGTACAGGGAGAGCTGAGGCCAGCCCGGGCCAGCAGACTACAGGTAAGGCCTGGTACAGCAATGCCTGTGGCCAGCGAGGGCACGGATGTGACAAAAGTGAAGAGCAGCAGCCTATAGCATCATGGTGGCAGCAAGTGACAGCCCCAGCTGGGCTGAACTGCAGCCCTGAGCCATGTACAGGAGTGTCAGGGGAAGCCTCAGGAAAGGCAGGCAGGGCCAATAAGGCCCATTAATGCAAATTTTTCCTTAAGAATTTCATGGTTTTTCAGTAAGAAATTACCTCTACCACTCCTTCCTTTTATGAGAACAAAGTGTTAAATGTGCTGACACTTTGAGCACTGTTATTACAGAATCACAGAAAATGTTGCGTTGGAAGGAACCCACAAGGATCATTGAGTCCAACTCTCATCCCTGTGCAGGACACCCCAAGAGTCACACTGTGTGCCTGAGAGAATTTTTCAAATGTTTCTTGAACTCTCTCAGGTTGGTGCTATGACCACTTCCCTGGGGAGCCTGTTCCAGCATCCAATCACCCTCTGGGTGAAGAACCTTTTCCTAATACCCAATCTAAACCTCCCCTGACACAACTTCAGGCCATCCCCACAGGTCCTGTCACAGAGCAGAGATCAGTGTTTTCCCCTGTGAATCTTTCCATACTTTTGATCTGTCTTCTAAATGCATAAAAGAGACAGTAAGCACATGAAAACTGCAGAGAAGCACTGGTAGGAAGGTCCGTGCTTGATGCTGCCTCACTTGTTACCACGTAACATGCAGGTACTCAGTTGCTTCCCTCAACGTCACTGCTCAGACAAGGGCTGGGCATATCCCTGTTGTGTTCCAGGACGGATAACCAAACTGGGTGCCTGAGGCCTCAGAGATGTCATGGAGTCAGTCAGTGGTTATGGTTCCCATGGCCAGAAAGTGAGATTCTAACTGGCATTGCAGAATAGCCCTGAGAGAAACAGGCCCTGTGGCTCATTCTTTCTCTGGATCTGTGCTAACAGCTTCAGCCTAGTTGTAAATCTGCTCAGTGTTTCAGAGTGTGTAAAATACAGTAGATTTCAGTATTATTTCTCTGCAATATAATAGGAAATGCTATGTACTCAGCAATTCCTGCTGCTTTCTACTGTGGTGATGCTACAGGATATAAGATTCTTTTTTATCTCCATCTATTATCTGGGATAATATTCTCTTCATATTTTAAAATTTTTCCACTGCATAGCTGAGGAAATGACAGAGCACAGGTAGCTATTACCCTTGCCTCAAAGGTCATTTAGAATGCTCCTGTTACACACAAACACACACAAACCTCTGAGCTGGATTTATCTTCAAAGACATTTCTCTTTCCCAAGATGGTGCATGTACGAGACAACGAACATAACTAGAAACCAAATACTCCAGTGGCTAAATTAACATGGAACAGTTTGACTTCTCTGTCTCTCCTCCTCTCCCCCACCACTCTTTGGCAAATTCTTTTTTTGTTCCCCTTTATCTCTTTCTGTCTTGCTTTTTTGACTGTGGAACACAGAAGCAACATGAGAGTAACTGGATATAGAAACACCTGTTATACCTATTCGTTTTCATGCTTCTTGTAAAACCTGGCACTGTGTGATTTCTAGGTATGTGCAGAAAAAGAGAAACAAAGCAAAGCATCATTCTCAACACACCAAACTCTCATTCCAGAGTGCCAGAGAACATAGCTGCCTTTCTGTAACCCTGCAATAAAATGTGTGTCAGATCTCTGTAGACCAGACCCCAAACAGTTCAAGTTCAAGGCTGTGCAACCCTTCCATCTCCCACTCAGCTATCAGTCTCAGAACTGCCCCAGGCATGATGTGTAAACAAATTGTCAAAGTATGGTCATCTGTAGCACCAAAGTCTCAGACTGGTGAAAGAAAAACTGATGTCAGTCAAACCAGGGAGTCCTAGACCTGGAGAGGACACCATAGGTATATCAAATAAAATCCATGTGCAGAAGGAAGGCAGGAGGTGGATTCTTAAGCTTAGTTCTGCAGCTATTCAGGGGAGGTGTGTGAGGAGCATGGTCTGCCTAAGGAGCTTTGACCATCTCATTAGAACATAAAACCAGTGTTATCTTCCTTTTTCACCCTAAATTTTCACTCAGAGGAAACGAAAATGCTGTTAAAAAATGGGACATAATAGGATATAATAGTTTGCAGCAGAAGATGCAAAATTTTACTCAGTGCTTTATAAGGTAATGCACTGATTTGCTGTGCAGTCTAACTCAAACTGCTGGCAAACAGTCTGACTGAAACCCTGGGAAAACCAGACCAACACCCTGTGCCCCATAATAGAAAATCAAAATATACCTCTAGAGGCTAATTCTGACCCCAAAGGCTTTTTTGAGCTCTCTCATAATGCTAATATTTTTTTAAAGTCAGGACCATTTTAGATGGGCATACAACCTGACCTGCAATTTGCAGTTATTCAGAGGACTTTCAATATCTCACTGACATTAAAATGGATACTTCAATTGAGTATTCCACCCTATCAGGAAACAGAAAATATTTAGAACAGAAACCTCAGATCCTGACCATTACCCGTTTGCAGAAATTATGGTAAAAATCACACAGAAAAATTTGGTCTTGAAAATTTTTAGAAGTGCAATCTTGACTTTGCATATTTTAAGAGCAGAGTAAAACATTAGTTGGTTGACTTAAGGTAATATTTTAACCAGAAACCACAAGAAAAGAAACATCCTAATTGACTGAAAATCCAGCTGTGGACTTAAAATAGAAATTTTAAGTCACATTTTTCATGTTACTAAGTTCAGCACTGTCTAGTCTTTGAAGAAATGGATTGGCTCTGCAGAGTGAGCTGGAGCACTCAGCATTCACACGGGAACTCTCCTCTGCTGTCAAGTGGCCCAAAAGCAGAGCTGTGAGACTGACCATGTCCTGGCTGCTCAGTATTAAATGTATCTGCTCAGGCCACCTTGTGCTTGAAGGAGTGGATTAAAGGCAAAACTTTTTAAGCTCTTTGTGGATGCTTTGTTCTGTTTAAAAACATCTTTGCCTTTACTGGGGAGATTTTCAAAGCTGAGGAAAGAATCTGTGGGCTGGACCCATTCTGTTTGAGTAGCAATTAAACTCTCTCTTCCTAAAGGCCCAGTGTCTTAATGAAATAAACAGCACAGCTCCCACTGTGGGCTGGAGAGGCAGGATCCCGATCCATCTGCTCAGGGATCTTCACAGGAATGCTCCCAACTGAACAAGACAGCGGCAGATAGAAATTAAAGTAGAGCAAAGTGTTTGAAATTACTACCTCTAGCACAGCGATTAATCTGTGTCACATTTTCCACTATCAGCCCCTGAATGGAAACTCCAAAAACCGTACCCACTGTGTGCTACCCTGGCATTCTGCACTCACACCAACCACCGCCCTCGCTGACTTCCACCTAACACCCACCTCATAGGCACATCCATCAAACCCCTGCAGTGCCAAGGGGATCCTGAAGTGAGGCCCTGCTAGCACTGACTTTTCCATCCTGCAGGCCTTTCCCCTACCCACTGAACTCTCCCCCGTTTCCCTGCTGCCTCATGACTCACTGCTGAGCCACGCTGCCTGTGCAATGCAAGGAACCAATCTCTAGCTGTCGGGTCCCCAAACCCTCCTCACTCCAAGCAATACAGTAGCAGAGCTCTAAAATTCAGCTGAACTCACAGGGCCTCTGGCTTCTCTTAGAACCAATACTCATTGGAAAAAATGCTGATTTGGTGAAATCAAGACATTCCACAGAATCATTTTTACTTCTTTTCACTTTACGAAGGAAAAAAGCAAAGAAATGTTTCAACTTGAAACCTCTTTCCTTTCCCAACAGCTCATCTATCCAGCACATTGACAGCTCATCAGGTGGAGAGAGGCATCCAGCATCTGCACTTTATTACCCAGATGGAGCCAGGGGACCTCAGGCTTCCAGCTGATCACTGGAAAGCTCTGTAGTAAGACGGCATTTATCTCAATTTAGAAGCTTCAGGGACAAGGTTCTTCAGAGAGTGAAAAATCAATGCAGCCCAGCGGAAATTGGCAAGTGCCAGGGCGTTTGCAGGAGCTGGAGATTTGGCCCTTGGTTTGTAATATTTGATTAAAAGAGACTTCCACATCCCAAACACTGCACTGCCAAAGTTGAACATCAACTGCATGAACAGCTATGAAGCAGGATGTGGAAAACTACTTTGTGTTAATGATTCTGTGCTCTGATCAATATTCTACAGCATCCCCATGAACAAGTTAGTGTTTCACAGAAGACAACACAGTGGAAGCAACAGGTGTGGAATCTCTAGGTCACTGCCAGGTTTCATGCTGCTACAGTCCCCTCCTGCAAGCATTTGGAAGACTGTCTGAAGAAAAAGAATAGAATAATTGCACAAAATATAGGCCCAAGAATCACATTGCTGTGAGAAATGGAACATCTGATCACATGGGGTGTTGCTGTTTGGAAGATGAGAGAGGCAAAGAACCCCAGTGAATCTCTTCAATCACTCTATGGTTGTTTATATCACATTAGGACATGGTCATAATATGTCTGACCCTCATATGGTATTTTTAAAAGATGCAACGGTGTAAAAATCCCATTATCAAAGTCATTGCAGGGTGTTTGATAGTTGTAGGCTCTCTTTATAAATTGTGAGTTTATCATGTGGCCTAAATCTGACTGTGTTTTATACTAATTTTTTATTCAGTTGCCAGGAAAATCAACTGGCAATGCCTGCCTAATTGTCTGCCTTTACGACTAGAAGGTTTCAAGGATTTCTCTTATTTAAACCTTTCTGCCTGCCTTCCTTGGAATTCTGTGATGCTCTGCTGAGAAGCCAGACAGGCCCCACCTTAAACAGCCCGTCCCATTCATGATTATAAACGTTTTCCTCTCTCCACTGGGGCTTCACCAAGAGAGCCACTCATGGGCTGAAAGTGCCAAACCCAAGCCCACAGTGGCCACAGATCTGTACAGACACCCTCTGCTTGCCCACCAATCCCATCTGATTTTCCCCACTCATTTTCCAAATCCCACAAGCCTGTGTCTGATCAGTTAGTCTGCACCTTATTAGTTTAGGAGGTCTGGTAGAGAACTAAGAATAACAGAGACATAATTCACTAACATGAGTGTGGAAAACATCTTTGGCACTATCAAAATCACCTGTCAAAATGAATATATTTAACAAAACTTTATCTTGATGGCATGAAACACTAAGCATTTTATCCCAAAGGTTTTCTATCCTTTCATTTATTTTTACCAATTTTCAAGTCTACTGTTTAAAGATGGTTTCAAACTGTTTCTGTCTGTAAAATACCACCCAATTTTTCTTCCCCAAGACAGGAAGTATCATGCTCTAGAAACTTCTTTTGCTTATGTGCTGTTGGAAATTGAAAAGGGTTAAATATCTGGGCAGGATGGATTGTCCAGCATAGGCCCAACAAGTCAGCAAAGCCCAGTCTTTTTTTTTTATTTTTTTTTAATTTTTTTTATTTTATACAGACAATATAGGAAGAGACTGATAATTAGAAGAAAAACAATGACATTACTCTCACAGTGCAGGAATAGAGAAGCTTATGAAGGCAATCATGAATTAAAAGTTCAGAGCCAAAGTTCTTAATTCTGAAACTAGAAGACAGTTGGGGGAGAAGGGACATCTGTTCCCAGAACAAAAGGCCAAGAGGGACAGGATGGGGTGAGTTCAGCTTATTGCTGCAGCTCCCCCTGAGCTGCCACAAAAGTTTGTTTTAGCCTGATATGATTTTCAGCTCTCTTTGGAAGACACATTTGACACTGTACTTGTTCTACTTACTGTCACTACTAAACCCTTTTTATTCCTCTGCAGGGAAAGCTCAGCCACCAGATCTGTCTACGCCTTCTCCCATCTCCTTCCCTCCCCTCTGACCCTTGAAGCCGAGACACTAAGTTACATTTCTCTATTTCTTCCATCAGCTATTGTGGTATGAGAGTTCTACTAAGACATGGGCACGTTCCAAAAATAACATTCGAATAAGGACTTCTGTGTTTTTAAGACCTGACCCAAAATATTTATTTATCCAGAAGTTGAAATTCTCACGAGCAATGGGTGAAATTCGGAGGAGAGGAGATCTGCAGCAAGCCTGGACATAACTCTGACTCCCAGGGCAACAAGTGCTATAACAGAGGCAATGAAAGATAAGCCATAAATGAAGAGTCAGCAGAAATCCGTATATTAAAGCAATTTCATAACTCGCACCAGTTACTTTTATATTAGAAGTGAGAATGAAAGCATAGATACATTTAAGTAATAATAGAGATTCCTGCAAATCCTGGAATGACTTGCTACTGACAGGGAAGTAATGGATGGCTTGTGGCAAATAGGAGATCCACAGTTTCTCAGGAGGCTTATTCGCCCCCCCACTGCAGGATACAAATAATTCCCATTGACTTTAGTGCCTTTCCTGCCGTGAAGGACTAGGAATTTATTGGCTTCTGTGGGAGTTACGAATAACTTGCATGAGGAAAATGAAGCTCTAAAGAAACAAATTAAGAATGACTCAGTCTACTTCTGAAATCTATCTCAAATATTTCTCTTTATATCAGCTGGAAGAAAACAACAGTCAGCTCAAACACGCCCATCTATAGAAGCTAAAAATTCTAGCAAAGTTGATAAACAAATGTACATGGTCAGGGTAGAGCAGAAGTAGCAACAAAAGCCATAAGGAACTGAAATTATTGTCATGGAAGAAGTTCTCTGCGAAGCATTTGTCTCCTGGGGAGACAATCAAGATGCCTTCACCCTGCAGATGTGACAGGATTCCCCCACTAACACTGTGGACTCATCTCACTGTGGCTGTGTGCTTTGTTTCATTTACCACCAAAGAGCAATTACATTTAAAAATCAACACAAATAATAAGCTCTACTTTTTGGCAGCTGTGCGCTTAAATTCCCCTGCTGCCCATCTGTATCACTTATCTCACGGAATATCTGGTGCAGGAGAAGAGAAGGAAGAAAAGTCCTTCTTTGAGAACCGTACTTGGAGAAAATTCATGGCTTTGGAGGAGACACAAGGGCTAATATTTAATCTGGACAAGCAGCAGATGGACAATCACACAGCTGTTGGCCTACCTAGTCAGGCGTATCACATTTCCACAGCAGGAAAGTGCTCTCAAGAAAGCAGTGAAATGTGCATGTTTGGCAGCCAAGTGAGTGAGCACAGGACTGCTGTGCATTTCTTCCCACCTCCTCACAGCCATCTAGCCAGGACAACTCCCAGGGACAGGAACCAGTGCCAGAGGATCTGCTCCAGTGGAGCAACTGGTACGGAAGGAGACCCTGCTGCAGTCTCCACTGCTGTGGCAGCACTGAAGGAACCACTCCTAGAAAGAGGAATTAATAAATTACTCTCAGACATCCCAGGAAGTCTCCCACTGGTGTCAGTGAAACTTTGGGTATAGGCTGGGGAAAAGACAACACCAAAAGGCAGAGCTTTTCAACAAAAGGAACACAAGACTATAAGCAATATATTTGCTAGAACTGATTTGCCTTTGCTGTTGAAGAAAGTGTGGACAGCCTGTATGACCAAGTAATACAGGTCCCGCTGGCAGGGGATGGAGCAAAGATGTAGTTTAGTAAAGGATTTAGAATGAAACAGGAAAAAATGGGAGGCTTTATTCTCTATTCACCTTTTTTTTTTTTTAACCACCTGCCACGCAGTCATTCCCTAAAGCTCAAACAGAAAATGTCCTTCCAGAGTATTTTTGTGGGCCCTGGGGCCAGGCACTGCTAATCTGGATGAGACAAGAGCATCCACTACGGAGGAAACAACAGCAGGAAGCATGGAAATCATCTCAGACTTTCCTTGGCTTTGCTGACTTACCAGGGAGACCCCACCTACACAATTAATGGGGTCAGAGCCATAACCCGAGGCTATAGGGTATGGATTCCTGATCATTCCCGTACAGTAAGGAGGTACATTTCCAGCTAAACTCACAAACAATGCTGAATAGCTACAGAAGATTAACAGGACCTCCCACTTCATGGAAACAGTGACTGTTTACATAATATGTAATGACAGTAAATCATAACAAATCCTAGGAGAAAACTCCAGCGAGAGATAAAACAACATGACCTTCTGATTTTTCTTCTTTTCCCAGTCTTTTAGTCCATGTCTTTATTACCCCAACCTGTAAGGAGTTTGCAAATGCTGCATTTTCAGTATATCATTAGGCCCACAGATTTTAATTAGCCTAATTAGGAGCAAAAAAAAAAAAGTGCACTCATAAGAGAATGTCCTTTTCCCCTTTGCTTATTTGAACTCCCTACCACCGTGGTATCAAAAATGCAATTGTTTCACTTGGCAAGGTTAAACAATTAGCATTCTAAATTCAGGGCTGCTATTGAGTAGCTCCACTATTGATCCCATTACTGTGCTGAGCCAGGCCAGCTGAGGAGCAGACCCTGCCTAAGGTGCTGAGTAGTTTGCAATTTGCAAAGGAACTAAACAAACTTCTGCGGGGGAGTGGGGGAAATTAGCAACAGGACAACTGGTTTCTAAAACTCATCTGTTGGTTGAATTTTATTCCTGAAGAATGACCTACATGAAAGTTCTCGTGCTATCATTTGCTATATTATAATACAACACAGCTTTTGCAAGACAAACAGACTTCAGTACTTTTCCCCTGGGAACTCCTCCACTTCTATTTTTTTTTGGTGCATGTTCATGTGAGCAGATCCATAATTATACAGCCAGAACTCAGACTTGCTTAAAATGCACCAGTCAAGTTTTTATTCCCTGACAGGAATAAAAAAATACATATTTCTTGCAAAGACAACAGTGTCAAGGCAAGAAAAATTAAAAAGAAAATGTGTTTTTCTTCATATGTGATATTTACTTGTGCTGCAGTTGTATTGGGAAGTTTAAAATGTCAGGCCTGAAAGCCAGCCTGGTAGGTGTGGTACCAACACATGGAAAACCACAGAGAATCTACTCCTGGAGCTTTCCATCAGGATGTGACTGCATTGCATTACAACACAGGACTTTTGAGAAAAGGAATTCACAGAATCATAGAGTCACTGAGTGGCTTGGAAGGGACTTTAAAAATCATCTGGTTCCAACCCCACTGCCTTGGGCCTGGACACCTCCCACTATCTCAGGTTGCTCAGAGCTCCATCCAGCCTGGCTTTGGACACTTCCAGGGATGGGGCAGCCACAGCTTTTCTGGGCGACCTGTGTCAGGGCCTCAGCACCCTCACAGGGAAGAATTTCATTCTCATATCTAATCCAAACCTACTCTCTGTCAGTTTGAAGCCGTTGACCCTTGTCCTGCCACCACACACTCTTGTATTTGCTACAGGCTTTGAAATGCCCGTAGCAGATGTGCAAGGCTTGGTGCAAAAGCTCTGGGGCTGCAGGAATTCAAACCCTTCCAGTGCCAGAGGAGCTGATGCACATCCTGGGAGCACCACCTGCAGTGTTCTCCCAGCCCAGAATGTCTGACAGGGACAGGCTGGAGAGTCCTCCTGCAGAGTGTCCCCACCTGGGCAGAGGTCAGGAAAGGATTCTGGCTACTCTTTTCATATCATCAGTGATTTAATAATCCAAAAAGAAATAAAATTCAAAACAAGGGCTCTCACATGTGAATTCCCTACATTTCAGGGCTTGCCCAGCTCCCATTCATGAGGCAACTAAAAGATCTCGTAGAAAAGAACAGCCTTTAATGACCATGTGTCCTTGTGCTCTGGAGTGTGGGCTACAGCAACTAATAATAGATGAAGGTGTACATGTTTTTCTTGTGTTTCTGCTGAGGCTGCTGTGTCATTAATTCAGCTTGTGCCTGGCTACTTGTGTTAAACATTCCCTTTGTGGCTTTCTCTAAATCTTAAATTTTGCATGTGACCACACGTAAATGTAAATGTGTATTTTTATGGTCCTGTAATCTCAATGCTTTTAAATCCCAGTTGCCTGAAGGCATACAGGGAGCTGAAGCAGAAAAGCTTGGTCAGTTTGTGATCATTTAGAGCTAGTTTATTTGCTCTTTCTGAGTGGATTCAGTTCCTGTAGAGGTTTTTGCCTTTAGTGTAATAGAGTAAAGATAAGATCTAGAAAGCTAATTAACCCTGCAGGGCCTGTGAACAAGGCTCATTAGAAAACAGTCAAACACATTTATGCTTAAATACCTTATTTACAGGAATTCATATCGGATTTCTGAACAGCAGATATACATGCCACACACTCATACCTTTAACCACCGCAAACCATTTCCTTAAATGCAGCTGAAAAATGCACCAAGTTGGAGCTCAAAGTCATCTGGATTGTGCATGGAAATAGCCTGCACTTTGAAAGACTACCCAGAATTAATGAAAACCCCGTCTGCACGACACTGTAAGATAGAGTGTCCTTTCACCTGCACCCCAAAACCAGTGCAAGTGTTTCACAAAATCAGTGGCACTGCAGCCCACATCCTGATCAGTAAACACCACTCTGAAGCAATTTCTCTGGTGACTTTCCCATCTGTCCAAGGCGGTGACAGTAAGACACATGTGATCACAGGCGTCTCTGGGGACTCCTGGAAAGACTTCATAAGGACTCAGAATGAGGTTATTACAAACCTCATGCTGAAGTTGCTTCACAACTCTGTAAATATCCTGGGTCAGACAACAAGAGGCGTGGACTCCAGTGCCCATGAATATACATGTACTTGTCATACAAGTTCCAGTTATCTGAGAGCAAAAGTATCCTCAGCAACTCTGAATTCTCCTTCGTTCCTAACCCTTCACTCCTTCTATCCCTGCCTCTCATTACAGAGAGATCAGAAAAGCTAAGCCAAGAGAGATCTCTGGAAATACCTGATACATTGGTGCATTAGTGGGTGCAGCTATGTGTCATGTATGCAGTGGCATAAAAGCCAGAAGAATTAGTTATTGTTGCTTCTCATGACATCTTGAAGGACAGCCTGGATTCAGAATTAGGTCTGCTCAGTACTTAACTTTGTTGTAAGTCACTGCCTGACCACTGAGTAGGATAAATGATGCCACTGGGACTGAAATGTATCTTAAAATGAATCATTTGCTTGATGGTTGTCCTGGAGAAGGATGGGTTTAAATACAAATTTAAGGGCATTTTCTGCTTCAAGGCTTGTGGGATTGAAGATCCTGTCAAAGAGAGATTCTAAGCAAGACAGACCTACACTGTGTCACCAATGTTTTAAAATCACAGGCATTATAAATTTAATTTATTTTAAATCCGATATCCAAGCACAATTTGTAAACACAAGGAAATCTATATGCTATAAATTTTTCAGGGAAAGGACGACTGGTTTGGGATTTATTGGCATTTCATACAACATGAACAAGTCTAGAACTGGGGTAACTGTGCTATAATGCTATATGAATGAAAATAATTGTGGTTTTTAAAAACCCCTAGCTTAAAGTTCTGCTTCATAACTCTGAAATAATTATTTTATTGGCCAGTTAAAAAGTATGCTGTTTTTAAAAAGGCAAAACCTCTACCACTTCTAAAAGTGCATCCGTAATTTATATTGTGAATCACTTTGACAAGAGGAAAATCCCAAATCAAGTTACTCTTCAACCTGAGCTAATAAATCCTGACTTGACATGAATTCTTTATTCAGGGCTTCATTTTCAAGGAGTCATGTGGTTTTTTAATAATCAGTCTTGTTGCTTCCTCTTCATCCTATTCAACAAAGCAGTGATAACTGCAAAAGCATCTCAGGTAACTCACAGCAACTCAGATGCAGCACTGAGAAATATCTCTGTGAAATCAGCTTTAATGAGATATCAAAATATTACGTCTGCAAGTCTTGGCAGCTTTAGAAAGCAAACCCAGTTTCCCTAGTCCAGATTAGTCAACATCAGGTTCCTTGGTCTAATATTTCACAAAATATTTTCCCACATATGTCGGACTGCATTTTGAAGGGTGTAGCTGACAACATAAATGTGCCCTAAGGTGAAAATCCAGAAACATTTCCCTGGGTGATCTTTGTGTCTGGACATTACCAATGCAGATGTCTGTAATCAAGAGATCTCTATGGACCCGCTAATTATTCTCTGGGCTTTTCCACTGGCAATAAAAATCCCATTTGTCGCAGCTTGTTTGCAGAACTGCTTCCATTTCCACAGTGGTGGCATTAATTAGCAAAAACCTGTGAAAATTGTTGGAGTTTATGGGTTCAAAAAAAACCCCACTAAGCATTGCTCCTAAATATTCCTATAAATTCAACCATGGCAACAAGTCCTGAATGTCCAGCTTTCCCAGTTGGAACAATTTTTCATGCTTGTAGCAATAAGTGGGAAATAATGGGGGTCTCAGATTCACATTAGGAAAGTCGCTTCTGTGACCTCTTCATGCAGATGGATGGTGAATTTCTCAGATAATAAATCAAAGTTTCCCGATGGTGCAGTGGCATCTCTTGCTGAGGCCCGTAGAGCTGCTGGCTGCCTTCTATTCAAAGGCAGCAGGCCTCTGCCCTGCAGGAAGCTTTCCCTACAAATCCTTCCATCACCATCAGGAGATATTAGGGCCTCTATAAACTGCCCAGGCATTTTGGGGAACAGCCAGCATCCTGCTGGGAAATGGACACTTTTCAACTTCATTGACATCTGTCACACACACACAAAGAATAGAAAGCCATCAAGAAAAAAGCCATGTTATGACTTTCCCATCAGCAGGGCCAGTTAAGTCTTTTTGTCCTTAAAAGGTATTTAAAAGGTTCATCAGAGCTACCTTGCTTAATAGTATATTTAGGAAGAGAATCTTACCTTTGGGTTTTAAGGACCATGGAATGCTTCCCTGTTTCTTGATACTTTTTGCATTCGGCTAACTTTCCTGTAGGAATTCTGAACAAAAAAAAAAATAGCTGTGATGCTGGATTTTCCATGCAGTTTTTATTAACTTTCTTCCGAATAAGTCCCTGCAAGGAAAATGACACCAATTTTTATTATCAGAAATATATTTATTAAGTGACAGTCTAACTCCCAGAATAGCAATGCATTCATTTCTTTTTTTTTTTTTTTTGGAGTTAAAGCTTTTTTCCCGAATGACCCTAAAATAAGCATGGGAAAGCAGCATTGTAAATACAGTAATGAATTTCAAGTGAATATACTTTTTCCCCTCAATGTATTGCCTATATTAAACACTGTGGGGGGGATAGTGCTGTCAATTATTAACATAAGGATAAAACTTAAAGGTGATGCTCTCTTGCTAATTGAAATAATTCTGAAGTTAATTAAATGTAAGTAGCAAAACTTCAATAGAAATTTCTCCAGCTCTTCCTGTGATGGATACAGATAACTAATTTTTCCTTCTTCATGCAAGTATTTCCCTCAAAAAGTAATAGAATCCAGTAGGTAGTAAATGCACCTTTAGGCAAAGAGGAATTTTGAGCTGCAGCTTTGACATGTTATGGGAGCATAGACATTCCTTGGGCACATGGTTTCTTCAAAAGCTGATGATGCCTAATGTAAGTGCTTTTATATGGCATTATAATAACTAATGATAAAAAGAATTTTTAATTGCTTTTGCACTTATCCCAGATGTCAATATAAACAATTCATTCTGGGTTTTCTCTGTTGACTTCAGTGGAGTCAGTGTAGTTTATGTAATAATGGGGACTGAAGACAGGATTTGGCCAACTGGCTTCAGTCTTTTTACTTGTTCTACCAAGGCAACTCAGTTCTAGACTGAGATGATTGAAAGAGGCAGGACTGGGCCTTATTTTTTAGAAAGATGTTGAGCTTCATGCAGCAGAAGTATGGGAGACAATGCACTTACCCAAATAAAAACTGGGAGAAAAATGTCAACACACCTGCCCAGCAATGATGACAAGGCCCTGGCACTGCAGAGGCTCCAAGGGAAAGGGATTTAGCTGCTGGTGACTGCACAGAGAGGAGCAGTGACAGGCTGGGATCATCAGTCACTGCATGATGACCATGGTGTAATGGATGCAATTTGAGATGAGATAAGTAAAGGATGAGGTGGGCTTAGAAACGGGTCCTGGTGAGGATCAGAGCTGAGCACTAAGCCCAAAGCCAGCTGGTTCCCCAGAGCAGCGTGAGAGCCAAAGTCATACAAATGAGTCACACCTGCTCAAAGCCATTGCAACAGAGCCATGAGGGGCAGCCCTGTAATGGAAAGCAGTCAGGATCCCTCCTTGGAGTGATAGATTTTTAACAGCCTTTTTTCTAAAGGCTGAGCCTGAATGAGCAAACCCAGCAGCAATGTCAAATTCAGCAATCTTCAAACTTTTGATGGAAAACACTATCAAATTGTGCTGGGCAGAAAATGTGCTTTCCATGAAGAAAACATCTTTGTTAAAAATTAACCTGCTGCAAGCATTAACACAGTGTTTAAAAGACTGGCTCATTCTGAACACCTTAAAACAAAAGTAACTACAACATTCCAGAAACAGGTCTCCAGTGAGTCAGGAGTTTAACAGTTAAATACCTTTAAAGGTCCAAAGTTTAATGATGCAGACTTTAGAATGACTCTTTTAAACAGCTTAATTCTTCTAAAGTATGTAATTTTTTTACAGCAAATGGACTTTTCTGAAATAAAGCTGCAAATTTCATCTTTCTTATCATGATTTCATGAACTACTGAGAGAATGCAGCTCACTGCACATTTCATTTCTGGGTGTTTGTGAACAAGCATGAGGCTGATGGAGCTGTTTATCCATGTCAGTCCTACCTGTGCTCAGAGCTCAGGTGTAGAGTACAGGAGAGCCCAATGAAGTATTTAAGTGTACACTTCATGCTCTAAGATTCAAACAGTGAAACCAAGGCCAAAGAGACTTTTTGGATGCTTAAAAATACTCACAGACTCAAGCATTTCAATGGAAGAGCCTGAAGTACTCCCTGGTTTCCTGGATCAGACTCTGGTGTACGGACAAAGATGTAAAATTACAAAATCAAGCCAAAGGCAGCACTGAAGGCAGTCAGTGGACTTCCCAGTTCATCCTAGAGATATTCCATATAAAACATTAAATATGTCAATACTTTTATTATGGACAGACTCTACTTTCACAAAGGGAAATGATCCAAAACTATTTGAAAAAATATCTTTCTATTTTTGAACAAGTTTAAATAGTGCAAAACTGAGATTTTTAAAAGTACTGTTTTATTTTCTCTTCCTTTTCCGTGAACTGTCAAATTAACTATTGTCCTTCTCCTTCTTTCAGGCTGTACCTTTCTCTAGACAGCTGCTCATATACAACTCTATGTAGAGAGAATTTTATCACTGCAATTTGAAATAACCGAGATGTTCTGGAATATAAATATTCTAGAAGTGTCCTTAACAGTCTGCAAGTACTTACACATAGTAGAGAAGCACGTTTAATACTGACAGTCAGTGCATAGCTAAAGGCAAGCACCACAAATTCTGAAACATGGGCACCTCTGGTTTTTACTCTTACATCATCAGGCTCTCTTTTGAGCATTATAATACAGCTTCAGGAATAATCTGACACTATTGTTTCCCTGTAACCTGTATGTAAGAAACTCTCACCCTTCTTCTACCTATTGCCTTATTTCATGGAGGGTCTTCTGGGTTTTGTTTGCTTTAGGAAAATCCTACAGAATGCTGGACATGCCTTATTGTCATTCAACCACATTTAAAAGCTGAGGGATGTCTCCCCGCTCTCTGGATAAAATAATTTCACCCGTGTAAATATGTTTAACATTTTAATACTCCTGTCACACAAGAAAAAATCTGGCAATCTTTTCCCCAGGATTTTCTGAGAAACATGTGAATACTTTAGTGCTGTAAAGGGGAAAATTCCTTCATCCTCTGACATTTATCCATGGCAGTTACTGCAGAAGATAAGCTAATGACCCAAGATTTGCAAGGGGACTGCCCCATGCTGTGACTTTCAGCTTTGCAAAGGCCACACGGAAGGTTTCATTTGTCTCATTAACTTTCCCACTGTACCAATCAGAAGTTTATTATAGAGTATTTTTCTCTTTTAACTTTTACAGTCCATATACCTCGGCAGGAGCCCGGACACACTGACCCAGGACGCCCCTTCCAGTCCTGGCTTCCTATGAGATGCAGGAAAACAAATCACAAAGGTCCAAAGCAGTATTTTTACAAACTCTAGATTAGATGAAGCACAACAATGGAGCACATGATTGCAACAACAACCTTCAAGGTAATACAACAGACACAAACCATATTGTGCTGTATATAAACTGTACAAACATTTCCACTTGATTTCCTAAGGAAATGAGGCTTATGCAGTCATGCCTTCTGTCTGTTCATGTCTGCCCCTAATAACATTCAAACCCACTGCCACATTTCAATGCAAGTCGTCAGGGGAGAAGCAAAAGATTTGGAGATAATTATGTTCCTACAGCTCTTGTCATTGCACAGAGGAAAGAAGCCTAAATTAGTTCCCCCAGCTGAGGAAAATCTCCTTGAACGAGCGGGATCAATGGTTCCTTGTCCAGTCAGTACAAACAGCTTATTTCCAGCCCTCCAATCAGCCCATGCAGGGCTCCACAGCACATGCAGCAGGAGCTGCCTTTTGCCCTTCTGCTCACAAGTGGTCCTGGCATCCGGGGGTCTCATGAAGGTCCCTACAGGGTGCATGGGAGATCAAGGATATGGTTCCATAGAAAACTGAGTTTTGGTTGCTCCTGGAACAGCCCCTTATAATTTTCTTACAAAATGAACAGGATAGTTTTGGATTTTAATTCCTTGGCTGGACAATTTCTGCTCTGTTCGTTCTTCCTCAAAGGGCCAGGACTCCAGCACACAGGCATTCAAAAATGCTTGGTCATACTAGTGGCTACATTTTTCAACTGAGGTCAAGAAATTTTTTACTGGGTTCAGGATTCCCTCAGACCTTCCAGAGACTCTTCTAGAGAGGGCATGTCTCACTGTCCTAACCTTCCAGTAATTTATTAAGCCATAGGAGTCCCTGCTGACATGCAAGGTTTGCTCTTTCTCACACTAAAGTGTATCTACCTAATTTGATTCTTTGCTTGAGGGTGTCCTTTGGAACCAGTTCATCATCCACAGTTCCCCTCCTTCCCCCCACACCCCACCACCTTTTCTTTTTATTCCCAGATCACAGGCACTAATCCTGCCCTGCTCAGAGGCATTCTGAGACACCTGTTGAAGTCATGCTAAGTGGAAAGCAAAATGAGAAGACACTCCTTGAAGCTGTGCTGCTGACATGCATCATATGGAAAAGCTTTTAGAAAGTGACTGACTTCAGCATCCTGTGGAGCATTCTAAATCCTGTCACTGTACTTTGGGAAGAAAAAACAAACCCTAAATATTTTAAATTAATACATCTGGGTGCAAGAAAAATCACCCTGAAATAAAGGACTAACTCTCTTGAAAAACATTTGACACAGTTTCCAAGCCACTGAGAATGTTAAGTAGAGCAGGTAGTGCAGCAACTTGAGATCTGAGCAGGAGAAAAAGAAAACTTCAATCCAAATGTACCTTGAAGTACAATACTTATGGATCCAGCAAGGTCTGACCTTTTAAGTTAACAGCTATTAAGTATTTACACATAGGGAGGAAGAGGAGATTCATTGCTTGTGTGATAAACAGAATACCGATGCCAAGCCAGAGAGTCCTTTAAAAGTCAGATCAATTCAGTCAATAAATTAATGACTGCAACGCTTTACACACTTGGGATGGAAAGCTTCCTCCCCTGCCAAGTTATCTGACACTTTTTTGAGGAATTATTACATGCATAAAGCATTTCTAGAGATTGTGATTTTGAAAAAGATTTACACTTTTATTCTTTGCTAAAAGAGAGTTACTTCCTGGGGATGTCGTTGTATTTTTAAAGGATTCACCAGCAGACCTTATTTTTAGCAACTAGTTAACCATTCTGCCAACAGAGCATTATTCTTAAGAATTAATGAATGAATACTGTTGTTACATTTTTTTTTTCAAGAAGGATCCAGCAAAAATGAAACTGCAGTCAGGGCAACTGAACAAACAACACAACATCCTCCAAACCCACTGTTCTAACTCAGCTGGGCACTGCTGCTGAAGTCAGCCTGCTTATTTGCATGGTTATGAATTGTGAGAATTGAGCTTTTTTTCTTTTTAATGAGTTATTGATTTTAGAAAATCACTCAAGGCAGAAAATCCATGCGTTAACAGGCTGGCTTCACTCACCAAGACGTGTTATTTTATAGCACTTCTGAGAAAATTCAATGCATGAAGTCCTTTCAGCCACTGCAGACAAGACAGATCAATGAGGCTCCGAGACAGAGATCAACGCTTTTCGGGACTGATCCACACAGAAATACCTGGCAGGCTCCTCCCTCCGAGGGATTGAGTCGTTCTTCAAGATGACAAAGACCTGGGATCCAGAACTCGAGGGTGAAGTAGGTCTCCTGTTTATTGTACACAGAGTTTTTATGGATTTCCAGCAGGTTTTCTTGGATAAGGAATTCCAGGTCTCAGAAACAGAGAGCTTGTGAGACTGCAAAGGAATATACTTTTAAACTCAACAGAAGTGTTGCTGAAGGGAGCAAAGGAGAAAAAGAACAAGGTGCCAGAAAACAGATCCCTTAAAACAACTGAAGCACACAAGCTGTATTTCCAGTCTAGGAAAGCATCCCTAAACAGAACAGGGATTTATGCACACAATTACATGCTGTCCATGAAAAGGATGGATTTCAGTATGTGTTTAAGTGTGATCAGAGTTTGGATAGTCACCCTTCTACAAAAATTGTGTTCAAGTACGTTTAGAGAATATTCCTGAATTTAGGAAATCCAATGGTAAGAAAGCTCAAAAGGAAGATTATTTTTTTTGTTTGTGCTCACTTTTTTTAAATACACTCCCCACTCAAAAGAAAGAGTATAGATTAAGTATAAAATAAATTCCTACTAGGTGCTAGAGGTGGTCACTTTCTTGTGACTTGTTAACCGACAAATATTTCCAAGTTAAACATTGATTTTTCCTTTGCTTCATCTCATTCCTGTCTTGAGCAATCCCTGGGATTGTGGGATCCCAAGAGGAGCACATACATACAGCTCTCATTTCATGTTTCATGGACTTCAGAAGCATTAGGCCTTTCTACAGTAAAGCTGCAACAGCCCAGTCAGAGAACATCTCAGGACAGTGCTTTGAGACTGAAGTGGTTAAAGTTAGCAGAGGTGAAATCTGGCCCACTATCTGGCAGGAAATAGTTTTGCAGAGATAACTGAGTGGAATTCTATGGCATGCAAAATACACACGGTCATATTAGATAGTCTTGAGTTTCCTTCTCTGAAATCCATTAATTCAGTGAAGTTTCCTTGGTAAATGAAGGAGTAATTTTTGACAGGACCCAGACCTATTTGCATCTTCACTAAATTTTGCTGTACCTCTTGAACTCAATACTATCCCAACTTTGGACTAACTTTACTGTGATTTACTTCTTTCCATTTATGAAAGCAGTCACAAAAATGAATAAGTACTATGCCTTATGAAAAACATTTAAAAAGTAAAATGACAGTGCATTAGACAAAGCCCAGAGCAAAAATCTTCTGAATTTTGGGTCTGCTTTGCTACTTGCTCCCAGGAGCTGAGATACTTCATTTTTCTGCCTCATTTTTTTTTCTTAGTAGGAAAAAAAGCTGTTTGCTTGCTTTTCTCTCAAGCATATTGTAAAAACTGGTTATTTTGTGCTTTTTCTGTTTATTTAGTTTACTCAAATTTAATAAGGCCCTCATCCAGCAAAGTTCCTAAGCACAAATTCCACAAACACAAGCACAGAACACCTTGGACCTGACCTTCACAACTATGATTTTTTGTCTTGCTTTCTGTGCACTCCCTAAGGTTTCCCAGTACATTTAGGTTTTCTTGGTAAAGTGGATTTCCTCTTCTACACTTGTGATGAAACCACCTCTAAGAGCAAACCTGCCCTTCAGTTTGGCTTCTCTGGGTAGAGTGAAAACTGCACCAATGAATGCAGGGAAGAGAAGAGCTTGTTGGGAGAGATGTAAGGGCCATGAAGAGGGATTTATGTTTTTTCTTCACTGAGGAGAGTAATAGAGTGACAGAATCATGGAACAATTTGGGTCAGAGGGACCTTAAAGACGAGCCAATTCCAACCCCCTTGCCATGAGTAGGGACACCTTCCACCAGACAAGATTTCTCAAAGCCCCATCCAGCATGGCCATGAACACATCCAGGGATGGGACAGCTACAACGATAACAAAGACAACTTCCTCTGTGTGGAAGAAGCAGCTAAAAATCCCACCAAAGTTAAAGCCCTTCAGAGAGACAGAGCAGAGATAAGAGAAGCTTAAGCAGCAACTTTCCTTCCCAGCTAACAGGATCATGTTCTCCTCCCAGGGAATGTCTGATTCTGAAGCCAAAGATGATTTATATAGTTTGGTTAACCGAGGCAGGGGAGGCAGACTATTAAATGTGCAGGAGTACTACAGTGAACAAGGACAGAGACAAGGAGATGGAAATATTCTGTTATTAACTGATAGCTGAAAACACAAGCTGGTATGAGGGTCAAGATGATACTGTAGTGTAGGGGTGGATGAAGAGACAGAGAAATACTATTAGAAGATTTAGGAATAATCCCTCTAGAACTTGCCAAGAAAAGGAAGCTGCTTTATCCAAAGTGAAACTTAGGGTGCAGGGGCATTTCTGACAGATAGAAGAGACAACATACCGATAAAGAGAGACCTGCAACAAAAACAACAGAGTCTGCAAAAACAAGACATAGCTTGAGAACAAGAGAAGCCAAGACAGCATCTGGTATTTCGGAAAAGATACCAGAACTGCAATGGCTCACATCATTTTGGCATTTGCAAGCTCTTGAAGGGAGGTACTGGAGAAAGTCCAGTGCAAAGTCAATGGCCACTGCATGACAAGCCTGGAGAGGTCGTAGGACATGAGATAATGCTGCAGAGGATCTGCTGGTGGCTGAGAAAATTGATTGTTTCATTCAAGTTGGACAGAAATGTGCGAGACAGTTCATTGCCAGAAAAAGCAGTATTTGTTCTACTAATATTGCTACTCAAAATTAGAAATGTACATAGAGAACAGCTGACAAAAAGGCAAAACTCTCCTTTTTACTAAGGAAATGTAAATTAAGCATTAAGGTAGATAAAGTAGAAAGATATATTGTAGTACCAAGAGAAAGTAACTGCTGCAGTAAAAAAAATGTTCACAGTTCTTAAGAGTGTAAATTCACTGCAAGGTTATGGGACAGGAACAAATAAAGACTCTGATGCAAACTTTTCAGGACAAGCAACTTCTGTGAGTACACAAAACTCAGAGAGCCCAAACATGTGATATTGTACATTCCCTGGTAGCTACTAGAATATTTGAATATTGTTGTTTGAGAATAAGCAGAAGAGCCAAGAGTCAGTTCAATCATCAGTTCAGATTGAGGGGGGAAATTGTTTTTCAGCTGTGTATGGGCACCTCCATTCTCCTCCAACAAAATAACACCAAAAACCCAACCTTCACATGTGCTCACTCAAGCACTGAAAGAGATTAGATCCATTGGGAGAGTCATGTGTGATGTGAAGATAACGCTCAGTCAAACCATCCAACACTGATCTGAGAGGGCAACGGCAGGGAACAGACACAAGGACAAAACAACAGTTAGAAAACAGGAAAAACTGAAGGGACAAGTTAGAGGTGCCAGACCCAAGGTGTGACTGCAAACTGAAATCTGATTTCCCCTGGAAATTTCTAAAGCGGGTACCTGCACGGCCTTGACAGCTGGGATGCTGAGGTTTCTGAAGACTCACAGAGCACTGTAGGGGCACAGAATATCTTGAACACTGAATGAATATTACTGATTAGTTAATAGATATTTAGAAAAACACACACACCCGAAAAGAGTTGCTGTGTTAAGTCGATGCTTTGTGGTGAATCAACATAATTTCTTATGAACAAGTTGGAATTTCATGTGACACAGTCTCATATGAAGAAAAGCTGGCTCAAGTCACTGGCTCCAAGCAATTTCTGCATGGCAGAGGACTGGATGCTACTCTTGCGTTTTTACATGTTTCTCAGGGATGACAGCCCTCTGCCAAAACTTGCAAGGTTGTATCTATCTCAAGTTCATGGTGGATGAGGTAAGGCCCTGCTCACTCTGATGTAATCTGAAATAAATGGGATGGACAAGGGATCAGATTAAAGAAGTGGGTCAGATCTGCTGCTGGCGCTGCTCCACTGACGTCAATGGAACTAAGCTGATTTACACCAGCTGAGTATCTGTCCTGGAGGTTTCCATGCATTTAGACAAAATAAATAAAAATGTATATTAAAAGCTCCCCTTGATGGATCCCAAGTCCAAACCCCTCATTCCTAAATAGAGTAAATAAATTACAAGAAAGCAGTAACTGAAGACATCACTCGTTCCAAGTCAACAATGAGCAGAATAAAGGTCAGGCCACCCTAAATCTTTAATTGCTCCTTACACCCCTGAGTGAGAGAGAAACTGATAATTCAGCACAAAATCACCTTAACTCCGAACCAAAACAAATATCTCAGCAGTAACTGTTCCTGGAATGGACAGGTGCTCTCCTTTGCCTCATAAAACATTAACTTCAATCCCCATCAGGCAACTGAGGCTACAAAATAAAAGTTTAGCTTCAGTCCAGAACTGGATCATACCTTTATTGCTGAAGAAAATCAGTGTTTGCCTTCTACAGACAGGAACACAAACACTTCCTGAAAACAAATCTAAATGCACACACAAACTTTCAGGTGTTCCTCAGACTTATGTTCACACCCCCACACCCTTATCCTAACTCAAATACAATTTTCCTTTGGAAAATGTCTTTATAATTGCTGTTCTTCTAAATAATATTTGCCAGACAATATGTGTGCATTGGCAACGCTTTGTAACTTCGTCCCTAAAGGAGGAAATATTTAGCTCTTGATAGTGTAAAACCACCCCAAGAAATGGAAAATCAGCCTTATTATAATGAAATTATAAATCATACAATTTTTTGCATCCAGAAAAAATAGGCTTTATCCTCAGATTGCTGGACATCAGTGCTGTCCTGCAGAAATTACATAGCTTTGCCATTCACACCAAGCGAGTGTTTGCTTTGGTGCATTTATCACACCAAAAAAGTAAACCATACCTCAGTTATTTAGGGAGAGTGACCAAGACAGGCAGAATTTCAGACAGGTTTAGAAATACTTGTGCTCATGAATAACCCCAAGCTGTGTGTATTCCATACAAAAGCACTCTAATCTGTGTTTCCAGTTTATTTCAACCTCAGCAATTCCAAGGTGCTTCTGGTCACACGGTGTTGACTTAAAGCACAGATGGTTCTGCTGAGGCCTGAAAGAGAGCTGAAGAGTTTTATCACATTTTAAAAGTCATCAGAAATCCTACATTGAAGCAGCCAAGTTGACTTGATGGACATACAAATTCAGTCTGGCATCTCCCAAGTTTCTACTACTTGTGTTTCACACAATAAACTTGGGTGTGATTTACATGTACGATCTCAAAAAGATAATATTTGCTAAGTTAGGCTTATTTGTTGGTTTTTTCTCATGGTTTTTTTCTCCACTTCTACTCTCCAGGCTCAGTTTTGAGGTCTTACTGACACTCCAGCTCCAGCTTTCTGCTGTCTTGGGGTTCAATCCATACCTGCTTTGTGCTGCAGAGAGTAGGAGTGAGGATGCAAACCTGACAAGGTTGACTTGCTGGTCTAATTCTTCCTCCTCTACCTGCAGATATCAAAGCCTTCTATGTGTTTGTGCACTGAAAACCCCTCCTCTTCAAACATCCAGCCTGGGCAGTTGTATGCAAATAAGCTTTGTGTTGGATCCATGCTGCCAGCATTCCTAAAATGCTACAGCTAAGCACAGAATTTGACCTATAGCACAGCAGAGGAAAAGTTCAAACACAAAATGACATCTCCTCTCCACAATCTGAATTCCAATAAGTAATTTCCTTTTCTCAGTGCAGCACAGATTCTCAACAGATAGGGACAGAAACTTTGTCAGTTTTTATTTTATTTTTTTTATAACCCGTAAAATTTCTTAAAGCAATTGTACAGATTTCAGGCTTCCCTTTGATCACTCTTTGCAACAATGAGTCCAGGCCCTTGCCTAGGTATGATTCCTCAATCCCAACACATACAATGGAAGTGCCCTAGCCCACAGAAAGCCTTCTCATTAAAGCTCTAATCTGTTCCACTACATTCTTGCAAGACAGAATTATCCAGCTTTAAAGCATGCTTCAATAGTGGGCCGTAATAAGACTGATAGAAACAGCTTAAGTAATTGGATTGCTATATGGTATTGAATGTCTGACAACAAAAGATATCAATCTCTATTCTACCGCTGAATCTTTGTTCCAGCAATGAATTCATTTAGTAATGCACTTGGAGGCTTGCAGTCCCTGCAGGAGAAATAACAGACTGCGGACACAAAGGCAGGGCCATCTGATGAGCACAGAGAAAGCGACTGTGCCATTCCAAGAAGTTAATTACAGTGAACAAAAGCACAAGACTATGACTTGTTGACCATTACCATAATCACATTACTACAGTCTTCTTCTATTCCCAGCAGCAGAGGGTCTATTCTTTCTTTCCATTTGGCACCGTGCATCATATTTGTGTTTTGTCACCTGAAATGTATTGTTGAACAGACCTCCCTCTAAAGATAGCTGGGAATGTCACACTGTTTCTTTTACAATTTATTCTTCGGAGGCTGATTTATAAATGCTCTCAGTTGAATACTATTTTTCTTTTTTAAACTTTGAACAAAGACAACGGCTTCCAAGATTTTCTGCAAATGAAAATTTGTAAAAATGTTTTTGCCTATGAAACCTTGTGCTTGTGACACACGATACTTGTATGATTTATGTATATTCTGGTAACACAGACACAATAAAACTATTCATGACATACTGTCTACAACCTTGCCACTTTTGGAGTCAAACATATCCCACGCTCACATATTAAGTAAAAGAGGGTAGATTCAGACTGGATAAAAAGAAGACATTTTTACAATGAGAGTGGTGAAATACCGGCACATTTTGTCCAGAGAAGCTGTGCTTTGCCTCATCCCTGGAAACATTCAAGGTGAGGCTGGATGGGGCTCAGAGCAACCTGATCTGGTTGAAGATGTCCCTGCTCCTTGAAGAGGGGTTGGACTTTGTGACCTTTAAGGTCCCCCCAGCCCAAACAGTTCTACGATATTTAACAATTTAACAAACCCTGATTTACTCCACAGTAAGGTCTTGTCTAATAACGTGTAACAAATACTTTGCTGCAGACAAAAGCAAGTTCTAAGGTTTAACGGCTTGATGGAAATGGCACTGGGACCCAGTGCTTCCATATCTATTACACACAGCAACAAACCCAGGGGCTGGAGTACCTTGAATTGAGGGGGCTTGGTGGAATCTGTGCCTGAGAAAACCCTCAGCTTTCAATTCCATGTGCCAGAGGGCACATTTTTAACTGGTGCACATCAGCCTAGCACAAAATTATTATATCTGGTTCCAATAACTCCACACATTTCATACAAAATACAACCAAAATAAAATGTAGCTAGATTTCTTCTTCAAAGTAGCTTAAAAGGCACAGCGAATTAATTCCCAACCACTTAAAACTATTCAAATGCTGCTGTGCCAAAAGCTGTATGAATTTATTTTTTAGCACTACAGTCAGCTTCAAAAGAGCAGTAAGTACTTCCCAGTTTAGAAGACAGGGAAAAATTGGATTATTTGCAATGGAAAAGACCAGAGCAGTATCCATTCCTCCTATATTTTCTCCCAGGGACAAAATCTTCAAGTGAATGCCAAAAAAGAAAAAGAAAACCCAACAAAAATATGGGAGAATATCAGGATCACCAACTTTCCCTGGCGCTCAGCTACTGGACAGGAAAAAAATGGTTAAGTAGCAGGAACCTGCCTGCAATCCATAATGGATTAATGCACAAATGGATCAAATTCTCTGCTGTTTAACTTAAGTATCATAAATTAGCAGGACACCTTCTAACTAGCCAGCCAGGGAATAGAGAGTGCAGTCATAAGAGCAACTGAATTGCCAAGACCTAACTGAACCCTCAAGCCTTGAAAGAAGCTGTAGTGTATCCAAATCCTACCTCAGCCGTGGTTGGAACACCTCAACTGGTCATTCCAGCCCACATCCTGCCTCTGCAGTGAACCAGCTCTTCCTAAACACAGCTCTCAGATGAAGGACTGGGAGGTTTAGTGAAGCACAACTCTGCAGACCTCAGCTGACCAGCGTAATTCCTACTTTGCTAGAGTGCATCTCACCCAAACCAATCCTTTTCACACCCTCAAAAAAAATCCCCTGTGGACCAGCCAAACCTTAAAAAATTCCAACCAAAGCAGGACATGCTGTAAAGGAGCAACTGCCCAGCAGAGCCCTGGGGAGCCCACGGGGTGACCACAGGACAGTCTGATAAAAATCACCCACCACTGACTGGAATCGCTCTCTGTGGTGCAGCCCGACACACCACAGCACATTTCCTGTCATATGCAGCTCGTATTCCAGCAACATCCCAGCAACACCAGAAAACCCCAAATACCCATCCTTCCTGTAGCACCTCTCCCCTCCACAATGCCAATGCACTGCAGAGTGCTCACCACAGAACCCTGCATTCAGACACAGTAACGGAGGCACCACGTGGCAGTGAAACTCACTGGTGAGTTAAACCCACAGAGGGAAGTGGGGTCTCTGCTCACCAGGTCTCTTCTCTTTCAGCTGTGAATCCAGGAATCCCCAAAAAAGCTTATTCTGAGTTGTGACAGCTTCTAAATCCAGGCCTGACTTTTTAATAGCAGCACGGCTGGTTTGGAAACACTAAGCAGTATAGATACTTCCCTATGCAGAGTAATGATTAAAATCAGCAGTGCTGTAGGCTCTCTTGAAACTTGCTGAAGATTTATTCTTTAAACCAGAGAATGATTTATTTCAACAATTATCTTCAGGCAGATTAAATTATGTGCTTTCAGGGCTCTTATTCACCACAAAATTAAGAACACTGGGTGCCAGCCATGGAAGCCCCGTGAGTCTTTGGGACTCGGCACTGTCGGAGACTCATCCCGACCCAGGAGAAGGAGCTGTCTCTTTCCCATGGCCACAAAATGCCATCCCTGACCTTCTGCTTGGCTCCACCATTTGCACAAATCCTTTGGCTTCCCCCTACTTGACCTCCTGCAAGTTGCAAAGGACATATAAGGCACATGGCTCCCCAGGACCACACCAGGCATGCTCTGGGTCGGTGTCATGACGGAAGAGTTAGACTGAAAGGACTGACTGATTACAAGCCAGATGCCCCACAGCAATACAGCATTTCCTAAAAGTATGTTTTAAAACGCTCTGAAAGACCAAAGGTTTTTCAAAAAAGCAGTAGCTTCCAATAAATAGGAAGTCTCCGCCAGGAATGTTGAGTGCATTTTTTTTTTAAGAATAAAATTTAAGAAAGCTTTTCCTGCAACGAAGCTTTTCTCTCTTCCAACAGAGGACCCTGGCTTTAGCTGGCAGTCTGAGAGAATATTTATCATCATGTAAAGCTACGTTTTGGCTTTGATTAATCACGCTGAAAGTTGAGAGAGAAGGAAGGTGTTGAGGAATACTTGTTGATGAAAAATCTTTTCCCCTCCAAGAGCCTCAAATCCAAACTTAAAACAAGGGATCCTTGCATCAAAAAGTTTTGGAAGAATGATTTGCATCTTTTCCTCATCTCTGGAACCCAGATCTCTGCTTCGTACAGAAGAACCCTCAAACGTTGATTCTCCTTTTCCATTCCCACTCCATTATTTCTATGTCCCTTGATTTCAGCTTTTGCTCCCTTTATGGTTTTACAGCTTTGACTCAGTAAACAAAAGCCAGTTGTTCTGCGTGCACTGGACTTGTTCCTGTTCTTTCACCACAGACCAAGATCCCTTGACATGAGCCATTCACGCTGCTCAGTGCTCAGTGTCAGCAGCGAGACACTCTGAAATATGGAGAGAAAAGCCTTCCTAAAACACGTACTCCAGAATTAAAGACACCCAAATGTACAGGAAACTTCTAAATTGTAATGTGATCATCCTGTAGAAGACCACAGGCCCTGAACCAACAGATTTTCAGTACCACCATGCTATGAGTCACTGTCAATTTACCTCCAGCAGCATTATGAAAGATTGTGCTCAGGCTGAAAAGTCACGCTTAGTGACTCTGTCTGTCAGTATTTCTGTCATTTCAATACCTTTATTTTTCACTCAGACATGATTACTAAGTAGTAGCAGCATAAAACATCTACCTGGCTCAGCCAAGCCATCACTTTCTTAACAACAGAATTCACTATACACTTCAACAGTCTAAAACCTAAAAGATTAGAGCCATGGATGAAATGAGTGATGTCAAGTCTTGTCTAGAGGGTTGTTTATAATATGTGGGCATTTAGTACAGATTTTATTACTCTCCTAGAACAGTAGTGACCATACATAAGTTCCTTATCTGAAATCCTGAATCCACAGGAAGAGGAGAAGAGCAGAAACAAGAGAGGTCCAGAGACCAGCAAGCAAAGTGCCTCGGAAGCTTAAAGAAAAGTCTGGGGGAAAAAGGCTGAAAACACTGGGATTATGATTATTAAAGAAAATTATGTGAGAGTTATACAACCTATCAAACATACAAAAAGTGAGCTGTGTCCTCTTCAGCCTCTCTCCTAACAAAAGACAAAGGTTTTGTCAATGGAATAGAAAGATAATATTTTTAAGTGATTTAAGAAAATTGTCAATAGGAATAATTAATCCATGGAACTCTCTGCCAGGAAAACAACCAGAAAGCCACAAATGCTGCACTTCAAAATGAATTACTGTTATTTCTGACAAGGTACAAAACAGGGTTATCAAGCCCTGTGATTCTGATCCAAATGACTAACAAAAGACTTGGGATCCTTTTTTGATTTAGGAAAACAATTAATTTCTTTCTGATTTCCTTTTCTCCTTATACTGACCAATACCAACAAATGCTATCACACTGGATATCTTGTCTGGTATTGCAATGTTTGTGTTTCCCTCTTGCTTTCCTACTTAGGTCACTGACTGCTCTATAGTACAGTGATAATAACAGCGTTTTCCTTGTTTAAAAACTGTCTATTTCAAGCTAAGAGTTGTCAGAAATCTCTTGAGTGCAGGGCTGAATTGTGAAAACGCTGCTTATACAAAATTTTTTATGATTATAGCTTTTTGTTGCCAAAAAGCCAATGACTATTTTGAGTGAGAATATGATTCTTGTGCTAACATATGTAAGCATAAGAGATACTGTGAAAGAACCACACTGTAATAAAAGCAATAGCTATATTAACACTTCTGTAAAAGCAGCTGTTCCTAATTCTTAGGGATCTTTATGGACTTCTGAGTTTCTGGAAGTTTGGGGGAAACTGTTTACTTACTTTATAAAAACCTTGAATTAAAGACTAATCAGTTTTAATTGTGGTCAAAGTTACCAAATATTTAATTGTGTGTTTTAAAAAGCTGGGGCCTGATGAAAACTGTCTAAAATACAGACCCCACAGGTCCTTTTGGATCAGTTTTCAAGCTATGTTTATCAACACTGTTTGAGCCACCAGAATGAAAGACCAGCCTTGAAAGCCTTGTGCACAGCAAGGTATTTCAGCAAAAGAACCTCAGACAATTGATGTCTTCAGTTTCATGTTGAAGTATATATTTCATTTCCTGCCTGGATTGTTTTTGTGTAAGGTCCAGGCTAAGTGCTTATTTCTAAGCAGGTTTTCTAACTCACTTTGATTTACTTTATCTCTCTATGCCACCTTTCTGCCTCAACTACTTAAATTCAGTTTTATGGACTAAGGATTATCTCCTCATTAATGTAGTTGATTTCTGATCCCAGATATCAGTGCAAAACATAACCATCACAGTCTTACTGGAAGCTGTTTGTTTGCTGTCCTTAAAAAAATTCCAAGGTGACTTCACATACATCTGAGGCCAGCTGAATACTGGGACAGTATAAAACCTCTTGGACTCAATGAGAGATTTCCTAGCAACTTTGAAATACTCTGTAGAAAATCACTCAGAAAGTGCCCAGTCTGCTTTAGAGTTGGTCTACTCCATGCCTTTCATCAAGGTGTCTTCAACTTTCTCCCACCAATGAACTTCCTCCCAAAATTAGGCAAGCCCAGCATTTTTTCCTCTGGTGACCAGGATCACCCAGTTAGCCACTGGATGCAGAGTTCTGACCAAACCAGACCAAATTTCAGATCTGCTGTCCCTATATCTACCAAGAATGAAGCAGGTCACATATGGGAATTTATTCTGTATTTGGAAGGCATCCCTTTGGGAATAAATTTGGCAAAGCTAACTTGGGCTTGGGAAAATCCTCTTTCAACTAAACATCCCACATTTTTTGTTACCTGAAGTCACAAATATAAAGACCACATTTGAGTAGAATAACAGAAGTCACTGCATGGACATAATATTTTTGGAATGCCAGCTCCATTTTGCCAGGTCAGGTCTGACAGCTTTGCCTTTTGTCACTTGATGTGGATAGGTTTAAACAACCTAAAACCGACCCACGTACAAACTTCTGGACAGCAACAAATCTTCCCAATCCCTTGCCATCAGTGACTGCAGAGCACTCACAGCACCACAGGCACTCTTTCTCAGGGAAACATCATGCTTAGAATCACAACACAGTCAACTGTCAAGTCTTATTTCCCTTCTTAATGGGTTAGCAAACGGGCCGGTGGCTTTTTACAAGCATCTAACTTGTGAATTGATAGTGTTTACCCTTGGCTATTATTTTTAAGAAAGCCTACTCTGGCCACAGTACAAACATCCCTTTTGCTGCAGGCTGTCCCTTTGTCTGGCAGTCCCAGGCTTGGAGCCTATTGACTGGTCCAGTACTTACACAGAGAGGAGCTCCCCCGGATACAGAGCTCAAACTTTCACTGATCTCCATTCAGGCTAAAAGTGGCCACTTTAAAAAAAAAAGTTCAAAGAATGGGTAAACAATTCTGGAGTCCTGGAGAAATAAAAAATAGCTAGAGGAAATCTCTGTCTGGTGAAAACAAGCCTCAATTGGTACAGCGGGAAAACATTGTTTTCCACCCACCCCCAAGCATGCAAGTGACAGAGAGTCTTCAGAAGAGCAGCATTCCTCCAGTACCCTGCCCTCTCCACAAGGAGCAGGCATGGTTTCTGCACGGCCCAGGGGAAGATGGGAGGGTGAAATGTGTGTCCCGTGACCTGCACAGGATGAGTGCAGTGGAGCCTGCCCTTCCTGATGAACGGCCACTCCGCAAAGCAGAGAGAAAAGGGGCTGTCTATCTAAAAAAAAAAAAAAAAGAAAAGAAAAGAAATGAAGAAGGAAATCAAATCTATCCAACTACCAGGCAATGTCAATCCAGCTTGTGTCTTGTCCTTGAATCTACAGAGCCCTGGGAACCCACTCTACTCCAGCAATATGGACCAGGGTGGTTTCAAAATGTGTGTGGCTGCAAAAGTAAGACGGGGGGATGAGAGGTGAGAGACGCATTCAGATCTGTGTAAAGAAATGTGGTTCATAAAGAAGTGTTGCCTTTTCACTTGCTGGCCTAGATGAAACAAATGGAATGGCCTCCTGCACAAGGAAGGAGCTGTTTCCTACCAAAAGTGAGGTAGGTGCCACACTTGCAGCTTCTTCAGCTGGAGAGGAACATAGAAGAGCTGGCAACACAAAAGGGAAATAGAGATGTCTGCAGGATCCACAGGAGGGAACAAAATTATCCCCAAAATCCCAGTTCCCCTTGGCTGTTGGACAAAAGGCCCTTCTCCCTTCTGCAGGGTCCTTCCTCTTATATGGAGAATTCTGTGTATCAAAACCCTGAGGAGTTCAGGAATTATATGCCCATCACTTCATGAAGATGCATCCAGGAAAGGACTGGACAAATCATTCAGCAGAAGAATGACCTCACTTCAACAATTACCAAATCCCTATCAATTCTGTTTTTACAACTGATTATTGCAGCAACATAGTCACTTAAATGTAAGTGAAACAATGGGTTTGAAAATGTCTAGCAATATTATATTTTCTATTAAAAACAGCTCTGAGGTAGGTTTGAACTCTCATACATAAAATCTTAAACAAATGCATTCCAATTTAAACAGCTCAGAATTGTTCTGTTCTGCAAGTATGAAAGCTAAACTACCTAAATATTGAAAGTTCAGTAACAGAGGATGACCTGATGATGTGCTTTAAGAGCATTATGGGTGAGCAGTGAAACAAACATGTTTTGCCACAGACTTGGGCAGAGGGAGGCCCAGAGAAAACTAGAGAAGGAAAGTAAGAGATAAGATAGGGTGGTGAAAGGCAAAAGTTGGTATCAGTGAGATCTGCTGCTGAGTATGCCTCTCATTTGTTACTTTTCAAATACAGTGGAGATGCAAAAACAGGCTGGAAAATTCCTCTGAGGAGAAAAACCTATACCCTTATATACCCCTCTCCAGTATCTTCTTTAGCAATCTTGCCTTTGGTTTCAGTGTAACATGAACAGACCTATCTACTTACAAAAGCTCCCCTCTTCCCACCAGCCTTGTTTGTTATTTTATGTGTTTCTGCATCATTTGCAGAGTTTGCTTTGATCTACATTCCTCCTGGATGTGTGGTTTCCTTTTCGGCTACCAAAAGGAAAACTGTTTGGTTTGAGAATTTCGAAGCTTATTTTGAAGCTCCGCTGGCCCAAAATACCTATTTTTAATTTAAATCAACACAACTCAGTGCTTTCAGCTCTTCAGCACTGGCTGCAACCCTTTCAGGAAAAATCTCTTTGAACAATAAGTGACCATTTCATACTCTATTAAAAGGTCCAAACCGTAATCCCAGCTGGCATAAATGAGAGCATTCTGTTTGCTACAGCTGGGTTTGAATATTGACACACATACATCATTTGATCCTTGAATTGCTTTCATTTTAGCATCATCCTGAAATGGTCAAGATTTTGTTCCACATCTGATACCCACTAACATACACCATGCTGCTCTAAAACATCATCAGAACAGGTAATTAGGAATTCTCTCAATATTTCTTTGTTACAGACTGAATCTGTCTTCCACCAGTGGCAGAATTCCTGCAGCTTCCAAGGGTTGACTGGACTTTGGTGCAACTGTAAAATGACTGTAAACCCTTCTGCATGGAATATGTGATGTTGAATGTAAAGCCTGTGCCATTTTCATCCTTCCTCCTTCTCTGACAAGCACCACAATGCCACCGCACTAGGAATAGTCCATAGACAAAACACAGTGCATAAATAACAGGTAAACAATCTTCAAATGAGAAGAGAGGACAGGACACATCCTTGGATTGACTCTTTGACTGGGAAACAGGATATATTCTTCAAGGACCTTGCAGGGATGGTCCCAGAGGACAATTAGAGATTAGATCTTCTCTTCTTTGGGGTTAGGCCACAGGAGTTAACTTGGGAAACAATTCACATAAACAAAGCGCTAGCAAGAGGAAGGGCACTGTCAGATTCTGCTTCTGTGTCTTCACTAGACACAGGCCTTCATGTCAAGCTCCACATTAAGGACTTGGTTTCAAATGGTAACGGAGCATTAATTGACATCACCAGTACTGGAAAGGAGCAACCCCCGGTGATTCCAGAGATTAATTAACTATTTTGGGAAGATTCTTAATGAGATAGCCTAGAATTAGAGTATCCTGATCCACTGATCAAAAGTAAGTAAGTAAAATGTGCTTAGTATTACTCAACGGATACTGAGCTCCTTCCAGAAGAGCAAGTGCAGAACCTTGGAGATTCAACTTGGAGCTCTTTTAATCTGCAGCCTGGTCTATTATATGTAGTCAAAGACAGAACTGCTCTCTATGAATAATTTTTGTTTCAAGGAAAAATTCTTGAAGGAAATTTGTATTCGAGTGCCTGTGTGCACATAAGCAGTGGGAGAAAGCATTCCTTCTTTGCAAGAAGAAAAACATTCCTCATAGAAACACAGCCATGCCCATTTTACCAGAGTAAATATTAAGAAAACTGCTACCAGGGGTAAGTAACTGAAATATCTGAGAATAACTTCCCTTTTTCATGCAAATATATATATATAAAAGAAGAAAAAAAGCATATACATGGACCAATGTGTATGTCCACACTTGTAAGCCTATATGAATTGTGCAGAAGGTTTGCTGGAAGAGGAGACACATTTTTAAAAGTTTACAGGCTTGTAAACTGCTTTGTGTTCAATCTGAAATCAAGCAAATGGAAGCTGTTTCTTGTTAAGTGTATGAGGATGAGGCTATTGCTGATTCTAATGTGATTTTCTGTACACTCTCTCAAAATACATTTCTCTGTATCTCTAAGATATAAGACTTTAATAATAAAGATACATCAGAACACAGTGATAGTGCTCTGTGCAGCTCTTTCTGCAAAGCCAAATTCCCCATCTAGGAAGGTGAGAAGATTAAAATATCACAGAAAAAAAAGTTATTACTTGCACCCAAAAAGCAATGCCAATGGAAAATCCAAGAAAACACATGGCTTCTTTTTCTTATTATTTTTTAAAGTATCTAGAAACATATATAAATTGTAAAAATAAGCTTAAGGCAGGAAACACCCCATGCCCCAGCTGGCAATGCATCACAAAAGCAGCACATCGGGGTTACCTCAAATCAGAGCCCCCAGAGCAGTGCCTGTCTCAGCTGTGCTGCCTGCCATCTTCTGCATTGCCAGGACCACAGCTTGCATCATTAAGACTTGAAACTGATCCACTTCAGTGATTAGGCTGATCCAAGGACACAGACAGAAGAGCAGGATTTAATGGGCAGGCAGGCAGGAAAAGTCTTTTAACACTTTAGAAAACATTGACTTGGTGGAAGGAATTGGCTAGCTCAGGGGATTAGTAATGAGATACTGAGCCCCTTAGCTCTAGGTCACCACACTGAATCAGGTCCAGGTCAGTAGAAATCAAAAGCTGTTGCTGTTCAGTGGCCTTCGGGAATCAGTTGGTGGTCCCACCCCAGCCACCTCTGGCAAAATATCTGTACCAACACTAACGATAACAGTTGGCAACACTTACAGGAAAAGTTTAGGGCTGGCACAGCACAGGAAAAGTCTGAGCAGAGAAAGATGTCCCTGCAAACACACTAGGCTAGGACTCAAAAAAAGAGGAAAACAAGCTCCCTGATCTTCTACAGATTTTCAGTGTGACTCGGGGCATGAAATTGAGGATCCAGTTCAAGAAAACTTTATTTCCTCACTGCTATGGTCTTCACAAGGCATTTAAGGCCTAAACATCTCTGAAGCTCTGACCTCCACCTTTAAAATGGATATAATCATCTTGCAGGGCTGCTGCAGGGAGATCCTCAGTAAAGGGGAGATACAAAAGCTAAACAAGAAACCAAGACAGGGGAGCAAACCCTTTCCAAGTAAAATCAGCTCCCCTACCTCCAAAGCAAGGCATCTGCTGTGTATGGTCTCATTCACAAAGCTCTGTGCTTCAGGTGCTTTAAAAAAAGAATAAAACCAAACTCGCCTAATAGCAAGGAGTACCCCCAGAAAAACACAAATTTCCACTGCTGCCCAGCAGAGCCACATCAATGAATCCAGCTGCTCTCAGCTTTTATCCCACCTAGGATGAAATTCTAATGTGTTGTGCAGGAGGTCAAATAGATTATCATAATAGCCCCTCTGGCCTTAAAAACTATGAAATTGGAGAGTGAATCACGAGACATCAGTCACTATTGAAGGCAGGATGGTAGGCGGCAGAGCTCAGTGATAGGGTGTGATATGGCAGAGTAAATCCAATGTTCTTAGGCCCTGTGAAGCTGGGAAACTGACATTTTGCCTTCTTTGTTGCCCCTTTGGGACACGGAGAGAGATGCAGGTTATTGTAATAATAAGCCCAGTCCGCTGTCAATGCAGTCTAAGAATATTGCCTCTTACGGGAGTGAGTGCGTGAAGGATTGAGAAACACTAGTTATTTTCAAACTGGATTAAGTCTTTCAAAAGCTAATAGGTTTCCAATGAGCTGGGGTGTTGCTGCTGCAGCTGCTCTAATTTGAGAATAAAAGAATGCAGGCTTTGTGCCTAGGGACCTGTTATTGATCCGAGCAAGAAGGATGGGAAGGAAGGGGGTAGAGGAGGGTTATCCTCCTTTCAGCTGGGGCAGGGGCATTCTTTTCAAAGTCACATTATCTGCTAGTAACAACAAAACCTAACCCCATGACATGCTGCTCTATACAGGATTGCACTTGTTGAGAACTAAAAGCATCAGAGAAAAAAACCTCCACTGGCAACCTCGTGCAGCAAACTTCATTGAGGGCCCACGAGACTCAACAGATGGGTCTCGAGACTCCCTCATTAGGAAACGTGCCCATCCCTTTGCATCTGCTGCCATGCACTCATTAGCATTGCAGGCTCACAGATTCCTTAGCACGTGCTTCCAATAAATATTGGACAGAAAGGAGGGGACAGGAGCCACTGCTCGGAGCAGCGAGATGAGGGGTCACCCACCATGCTGGGAAACCCTTACACACACACACACACAGACACACACACACACACACTGCCCTGCAGCCCCAGAGTGGGGAGGACAATAAAAGGCAGCCAACCACAAATGTGCAGTTAAAGGGACAGGTGTGGAATTGCTCCTATTCAAGTCGTGGCAGATCCTCATTCGTTCCTCTCTGCCACAGTAAATAAAAATCATCATTATATATAGGGAAAACCCCAACAATTCAGGGCAACATACGCAGATTGTGGCTCTGCAAGAGCCTGTGGCCCCTTTCAGACAGAAAGCTGGAGCACACTGGGTAATGCCATTACCTTCAAAGAAATTAATTGGTTTTAGGGGTCCAGTTCTACAGCCAGGCTCCTTTTCTTTCAGGTCTTCACCAAGCTGTCCCGCTGCCACAGTGCCACAAATCAGGAATGTCCTTCACCACAGCTGGAATGGTCCATGACTCAGGGCTGAGATCAGGAGCAACTGAAGAGAAAACCATCTCCCGTGTGTTTGAAAATGTTGAGAGACAAAACAGCTGTCAGGAAGGCAGGAATGCAAAACCTTCCAGGTACTGTGGAAAGAGCAAAGACACACCTTTAATCAGAGAGGCAGGGTGACAGGGATCTGTATCCTGCTCATACTCCCAAGCATAAGTCCCTTTATTTGCCACCTCTCCATGATGCCCATAGACAATTCTTATTCCATTCTCTCTCATTTGCTCTATTTTCCACTACCCTGCTGGAAGCTGCAGGCATTTTGACCACAGCTAACTCCAGAGTCGGACTGGGAGAGTCTCAAGTGATGAACTGTGGGAATTGATATGAATCTTGTCCAAAATGCAGGGCTTTCAACACCAAAACTCCCAAATCAGTGCAGACTCAGATTCTTCCAAATGCTGCTGGCTCTAACATCCAGTCCTGTCAGATCTCTCGCTGCATGGCCAGTGACAGAAAAGTCCTCAGTGCACATCTGCATGCCAGTGGCACTGCCATGACATGCAGAGTGGTTAAGAGCCTTTTTTTCATTCTTGGGTAAAGGATAAACATCTAGAAAGCCACTTTCTCTCCTTTAGGGCCTTGTCTTTATCTGTACCACCAAGGATGTCAGCCACCCTCTGTGGCCTGTGCTTTATCTAAAAACATTTAGCTGATGCAAAAAGGTTCCTTCCACCAGGGAGTCAGCAGTGCCAAGTGACCAGGTAAAAACAGGCCACTGTTCACATCCCTAACTCCCTGAAGAAAGGTTTTCCCTTGTAGAACAGAAGCATCACTCGCATGCACTCAGCTTCATGACCTTACTCATTGGCCACTACAGCAAGTTACTTCAACATATCCCTAAACTAAAGATTTTTGGGCTGAATTTGGATTTTAGGAATTTAATGTCTCTAAAAGTTTCTTCAGGCCAAATGAAGCAACTCCCTTTATATCCCCCAAGCAGGTAAAGTCAAGGCCCAGAATATTAGATGAGCCATGGAATGATGGCAGAGGAAAGAAGTCACTGTACACTCAAATTTAAATCTGCTAGTCACGGCTCTCTTCTTTTTAGACATTTCCTTAGCTAAATGACACCCCAGTGTTCTTCAGTCTTGCACCCTCAGAATAATTTGTGATTGAGGATGTATTGAACACATACTCTCATATGCAATTAATAATGAAAACGAGGAAACATGAGAAGAACTTCACGCATTTTGATGCTGTCATAACAAGAAAATGAAACTTGGTCTGAGCACTTCATCAACAAAATTGGCTCAAAGAAGCACCTTTGCAGAAAGCTGTGAGGAAAACACTACTAGAAACCTGGAGCTTTCTTAAAAGCACCCGTTGCTCATTGGAGATGGGGCTCAGCCCAGGTTTCAGTGCAGCCTCTTTGACAAGAATAGCCGAGGTTGCTGCTTATCAAATGAAAGTGTCATCTTGTCTGTGACAGACGTGCCAGCACTGCTCAGTGTCACAGTCTTTGCACCTACTGGAAGTTACTCCACCTTGATAAGCTTCACCCCTACCCAGATCTAAAATCGTAGTCTCAGCTCTTCCCTGTTTTTAGAAAGAAGGGATTTGAGATCAAATCACTGCTGCACAGGAATCCCACCCCTGGGGAGGGTAAGTGAAGGACAAAGCAGTTGGGTTCACAGGTTAATGTGGAGGCATATGATCCTTGAAGGGTTAACAGAGAAACAATCAGAGAGCAGGTTTTATGTGCATATAAATAAAGGAAACTGAAGGAGAAACAGCACTGTTCTCTGGAATGGAGTAAGGTCTCAATTTTAAGTTGTGACAGAAAGCAATAATGTTATGGATTCACTCAATTACAGCTGGATAAAACATAAAGGCTCTACAATATACATATTTTTTGGTTCTACAGCGTTAACTCTTTCAGCGACTTTACTGGTTCTCACTGCAGTAACTTCTGAATACCCCAGAATCTTTTTTTATTATTGTTCTTGGACTGTCCTCTGAAACAGATTTAATGCCTCACTTTCATTCTGGGGAATAAAACATTTATAACATACAAAAAAACTAAGGTGGGAATTTCAAAGTGACAAGGTACACATGCACAATAAACACAGCACAGCTTTGAAATTTTAGTTCTCTTAAGGGAAACACTCCAGGGAAAGTGGAAAATAAGGGCTTGTGGCAGCAAACTAGATTTGGGGCTCTGGGTACTAGAGCATCTTCTTCAAAATCTTTTGTCACATTTGGAAAACTTGCCTGAAGACACGGCTTTAAGAAATTGCCTGACTGGGAAGTACTGAAGCTTTCATGGCAGTAGGAATGGACTCTTCAATGTTGGGTAAACTGTGCTCTTTCTACTAACCTCTGCCGCTTCCTCGACTTTCTCATCAGTGGTAGTTTTCTCCCCTGGTCCATTTGTGAAATAGTCTAATACTGGGTGTGGCTTCCCCACAAAACGCTTCCTAATTAGTTTCTAAACATTAAATGATTATGGAAGCGCAATTCCCATTCCACTCAGGTGATGAAAAGCTTTACAGGAGTTCAGTCTCACTTTGTAATTAGAGAAATTAGCTTTCTAAGTTTAGATCACTCAACTGTGCAAATGGGTTCATCTGCTGGAATGTGTTGCTCCGAAATGTGTGTCAGCCAAGCAGCACGGCGCGGTCCCTATCTCTGCTCCGCGACATTCGCTCCAAGTGGGCAGGTCACTTCCAGAACAGCAAGAGGAAAATGAAGTGTTGTGGGTGTATTATAGGAAAGGTCTTATCTGAAAGCTCACTCATCCGTGATTGACTGTGGCGATACGTCCTTCTCCTTGCAGCAGGGAAGCTTAACTGCTAGATAAGGGATTATCCGAGTGGATGAAATTTCACTCTTCCACTCAGTTTGTCCAGACTTATATCTAAAACTGCGGCAAATTAATTTTATTGGCTAATTTTGAGGAGCAAAACTACCTTTGTAAAAATCTGGAGGAACAAAGGGCTCCTTTTGCCTCTTCATTTGCTGTGAAAAGAGGTCATTAAACTTTATGAATTCTTTATGACCACAGATTCCACATGTCAACAGATTCTTTTCTGGTAGTCCTTTAATATTAAAGGCTGATGCAGGATCAGTCCCCTATGATTATGCAACTGTCTTGATCTGCGTTACAGTAGTAAACAAATGTTTAGTCACCGACTTGAAAATGAGATGCATCAGGTCCCTGAACGAAGAACTTTTCCAGGGGCGCCATTCCAAGCTTACCTTCAGGTATCACAAATCTAAGGAAATCCTGTGGGATTGTTCACAGCCATGGCTCAGTGAGTCACTGAGCTTTAAAAGGAAATTACAACTTTCCTCACACAAAGAGTTGACTTCACGACACCTGACCCTCGTAAGCCAGGCACTCCCTCTAAAGGCTGTGATCCTCGTCCCACCGAGGTCCTGGGCAACCTCCCAGTGGCCTCAATGAACAGCTCTAAATTAGGGAACTGATTCAGGCCCAAAGCAAAGCACTGCCTGTAGTGCTGGACTTTGGCACACTCGATGTCCGTAACTGCTTCTAATGTGGATGTGATCTAATTATGTCGAAATAGGAAGATTAGCAGGAAGTAACTTTACGCAATGTAAAAAAGCCCAGTGCCAGATGCTGAAAAGTTCTTCAGCAGCCACAGAGGAAGACACGTCGGCTCCACACCTCGTGAGACGTGCAGGGAGAGCCTTGCAGCAGGGATTTTATGTGCACCAGTCTCAGGCTGCTCAAAGCAGCCGCAGTTCAGGCCCCTGTGCGCACGCAGCGATTTGCACGTTGCTGTATCCGCAGTGAAAGGAGCATCTTGAAAAGATGCTCAGGCTGCAGGCAACGTGCTCAGCTGGTTTTCAGAGCTGCTGCGCAGTGGCTCAAGATCTGGCCTCAAGAGCCTGGTGGAAAAAAGTTAGAGATGGTACTTCAAGGGGGAAATTCTAAATAAGTTTAGGGGGATTTTACCGCTGACTTATATGAGGTCAAAATTTCTTTTAGGGCTGGGAGAGGGTTTGCAATGCACTTCTGCACATGACTCATGCCCTGCCTTGCTTTACCTATCGCTAATACTCTCCATCTCAAGACACTGGGAGACTTAATTCATTAATGCTTGCAAAGCATTTTAAGTTGTTGGACAAGTAATTCTGTTTGAGGGCAGCTACACTGCTGAGTCACAAGCACTGTGGGAAACAGAACTCTGGATTTCCTAAGCACTGGAGTCAAACAGGTGGAGTAACCTTTTCCAGAAAGGCCAACTTCAGACCTGCCCTAAAGGTACGGAGCATACCAGCAAGAAGCAGGGTATTTAAAGGCCCAGAGGAGCAGATGTGTGGCACTTGGGAATGAGTAACATTTAACCAGGCTGTGGAAGCTAACCAACACCCACTGGAAAAAAAAGAAGAGAGGCACTGGTATCACCAAACTGCAGCCACATTGCGGATTGAACACCATGAAGGTTTACCAGCCTTGGAAAAGTTAATGACTCCAATAAGGTACAACCAATGCTGCTGGAACCTGGGGCTGAGTGAGGCTGGAAGGAATATTTGGCAACTGCACACCCACCCCACAGGTGTGCCAAAATCACTGGTGTGTAATCTAAGTCATGAACTCACAAATGGGAACGGACCTGCAGGAGGCTGGTGGAAGTCTGAGCACAGTTCTAAGGTGAGGGGCACAAATACCACCAGCTTTACAGCCTGGGGCACTGTAGAACAGGGCACACCTCACCGCAGCCAAGAACAGGCACGCACTTTGCTTTTGCCATAGGAAATGAAAACAAAGGATATAAAATTAGGTCAGAAATCTTGTTTTCCTCTGTACCACTGACTCTGGTGTATAAAATAGACATTCACACATCTACTGAGTTAGATCAGGGTGGAATAGATCAGGACATAAGAATAGCTGTTCTGGGTCAGACCGAACGTCATGTAGGCCAAGTTCCTGTCGCCAGCGCCTCAGGAAGAAAGGCTCAGTGATGCAGCGAGTTCCCAGCACAGTCACCCAATTTCTGGACCCGCAGCCCAGGGACTTCCCAAACCAGAGACAAAGTTAGGGGTGGGGTTTTTTTGGGTTTTCTTATTTTGTTCAATGCCCTTTGATGTGTGCCTCTTCCTCTGGGAACCAGTTTGAACCCTTATGCTACTGTGCAAACTTTTGGGCTTCTCAGTAACCTGTGGCAGGGAGCCCCTTAAGGAATCGCCTGGCTGTGTGGCTCTGGACCTCGCTCCTGAAGGGATGTGTGGCAGAGGAACCCCATCACCCACTTTAAAACTGGGATGAGCCTCTCCAGCGCGGGGACAGGGTCCCTGATGGTCGCGGCACTCCGCCAGCACTGTGATACCGGGACTGATCAGCTGAGGGATCTTTCCCCCCCACTTGCAGCGCGGGAGGCCCTCGGCGGCGCGACCTCGTGTTGAGGCGGGCACAAGGAGTCGCACGGTGGCGACTGCCACCTCGGCTTCCCTCAGGAGAGCCGCTGGCCGGGGCTACCTGAGAGTCGCGGGCCGGCCGTGCCTCCCGTCCCCTCAGGGCGCGCCCGCCCGCTCCCGGCAGCGCCCCCACCCCGTCCCGCCTCAGGTTCCGAGGGGCGGGAAGAGCGGGCGGCCGCCGCCGGCCAGTGGCAGGGGGAAGGTTTCACACCGCAAAAGCTGTCCCCCTAAAGGCTTCGTTCTTCCTCCACCAGCGCCGAGGAAGCGAGGAGGAACAGGCTGCAGCTCCTGGGCGGGCAGGACCCGCGCGTCCCCTCAGCGAGCGGTGGGGCGGGAAAAGCCCTGAGCCAGGAGCGCCGCTGAGGGAGCGCGGGAGCCTCCGAGGGAGCGCCGGGGCCGCCTCAGCGCGGCTCCTCCTGTTCCAGGTAGCGCTGGAAGCACCTGCGGAGCGGCGCTTCCCGAGGGACGGACCCTCGGGGCAGCCGGGGCGCGCCGCCTCCCTCAGGCGGAGGAGCCGCCGACCCGCAACCCGCTCCATCCCCGCCGCCGCCTCCTCCCGCTGGTACCTGCCTTTCCCTGCCCGTGCCATTCCCCTCCTTTGCTCCCTCCTCCCGCTGTCCCCCTCATGCATATGGATGGGCGCATGCGCCTGCCGCCCTGGGCTAGATGAAGCGGAGCGGCGGCGGCGGTCCCAGACGGGCGGGCGGCTGCGGGGCGGTGCGTGTGCTGCATGTGCGTGTGTGTGTGAGTGAGTGAGTGTGTGTGCGTGTGTGTGTCTCGGGGGGGCGAGGGGCTCCGCCGCAAGAAATAAAAGGACTGGGATAATAATCGCCATAATAAAACAAAACAAAAAAAGAAAAAAAAAAAAAAAAAAGGGGGAGAGAGAGGAGAGAAAAGAAAAGGGAAAGAAAAGAGGGGAGGCGAGAGAATAAGGCGGATAAAAGGAGGCCGGGCTGCTTTGCATTGAAGAGCGGGGCGCTATTGAAAGCGCTTGAAAAGCGGCGTTGTCCGGCGCGGGTGCGCCGCGGTATATTAGAGCCGGGCGGCGGCGACGGCGGCGGCAGCAGCACCAGCAGCAGCAGCAGCGGCGGCGCCTCCTCCTTCACCACCACCACCACCACCTCCTCCTCCTCCTCCTCCTTCTTCTCCTCCTCCCTCCCGGCCCTCCCCGTCCCGTCCCGAGCCGGAGCGAGCGGCGGCGGCGGCCCTGCAGGCGGGCGGGCGGGCAGCGCGGCGGCGGCGGCATGCGTGCGCCCCGGCGGGCAGCCGCGGCGGCGTGCTCCATCCTCACCCTGCTCCTGGCGCTGCGGGCCGAGGTACGTACCTGGGCACGGCTCCGGCCGCCCCCACCGCGCTCTGGTGCGGGAGTTTTGGCGCTTTTCCGTAGCGCTTGCGGGAGATGGGGCTGGAGGATCCCGGACGGGCGCTTCTGCACAGCTCCGCCGGCCGGAGCGGAGCTGCTGTCCATAACTTCTCTGTGGAGTGCTCCTTGCAGCAAGGCTTAATTCTCGGGAATAAGAAATACGATTACTGCAAACTGCTTTTATTTTCTCCCCGAAATCACTTTTTCCCCCCTTTTCCTTTTTTTATTTTTTTTTTAAAATAAGCTTAATAGTGGCATCGCTGGGGTGATTAATGAGCGGGGTTCTGAGTCTCAGCTGGGCAGCTCCAGCCTTCCCTGGCTCAGCTGCACCCCGGAGGAGGCAGAGGGGTGGTTGGGTGCCTTTCCAGGCAGTGCATTATTAGCTGCATCGTTTTGCTGGGTTTGCCCCTCTCCTATGCTTTCTTGGTTTGGTTTAGTTTTATTTCTTAACCATTTGGGAGCCTTCCTCACGCTGTTTTTTCGGAGCTGGCACTTAAGGTTCTGTTTTGGCATTAATGGCGTTGTTTAGTTGGGTTGATTTATGAGCCCTTCTCAGGGATGTCTGATAGGGAAAAGCTTGGAGTGGTTGGCTTTGTTTTATTTTTAATGTTGTGCATGTGCTTCTTGAAAGCACACTTAAAGTGGCTTTCTCCTGTCTTCGGAGTTGTAGATTGTGTTTGGGGGAAAAAAGTTAGGTAACTGTCTCTTGTTTCTTTAATTTATTTTTGTTTGTTTGTTTTGTTTTTTTTCCTCCGGTTCTTTCTTGGGAATAACAGGTGACTTTAGCGTCGGGACAGTTCGAGTTGGAGATCTTATCCATGCAAAATGTGAATGGTGAACTGCAAAATGGAAATTGCTGCGATGGCACCCGAAACCCAGGAGATAAAAAGTGCACCAGAGACGAGTGTGACACATATTTTAAAGTTTGCCTGAAGGAGTATCAATCGCGGGTCACTGCTGGCGGTCCTTGCAGCTTCGGATCCAAATCCACTCCTGTCATTGGAGGAAATACCTTCAATTTAAAGTACAACCGGAATAATGAAAAGAACCGGATCGTTATCCCTTTCAGCTTCGCCTGGCCGGTGAGTTGCTCGAGCTGCTCTGGTCTGTTGGATGGTGCTTGAGATGTCCTTAGTGAGCTGAACTCTAACTTCTTGTGCCAGGGGAAGAGGGATCAGGATTTGGGAGGAAGCAGGCATCTTGGCAAGAGCGTCGGGAATCCGCAGCACAGAAATGAGTGAAATGTAGTGGTGTTTTTGTTTTTGTTCCCTGGGGCTCACAATGCACAGCCTGTTAAATTTGAAAGTCAGATGTGCAGTGAGGGGGATCTAAATGGGTCAGGGAAGCAAACCCAGTATCTCTGCACTTTACAGCATGAATAAGTCTCTTGAGACTTAGAAGGTCAGAAGTTCATTTTTTTCTTTTTTTTTTTTTTCTTAACCAGTGAAGTCTTGGGCTTAAGCCAGAAGAGCAGTGGGTTAGGGGCTGTAGAGGGATCCCGTGTGAAAAGTGTGTGTCATAGCTGGCCTCCTTCCCTGGAGCGTGTTTGGGAAGGCTTCCTGCTTCTCCCAAGGGGAAATCTCACTGCACTGCTCGGTGTGGATGGGAGCTGCTGTAGCTGCTCTTGGTGAAGTAGTTGCCAGCTTCCCTGGGAAGCTGGCTGTGTTTGGAGGTGCTTGTGGACTCCAGAAGGTAAAGACTGAGGAAAGCCTGGCTTTAGCTTTTGGTGTATTTCACTCACTCCTCCCCACAGCGCACCTTTTCCTGGCTACCTGCCTCTGCAGTCCAGAGATCCTGGCTTCTCTCTAGTTGTGTGCAAAACTCAGTGACTCAAGGAGGTGGGGCTTTTTGCCAGGCACTTTTCGAACTGTTGTCCACCCTAGTAAATACTGGTCAGCCCTGCAGAGCGGAGAGATGGAGGATGGGTGACCCCTTCCTCCATCAGTGATCCTGCTTTGTTGTCAGCTGTGGAAAATAATCCTGAGACATCACTGCTGCTTGTTTCTTCTGGGGTGCTCAGGAGAGTTGAAGCTTTGATGGTCAGCTCTGTAGAGGAACCCTCAGCTCCCTGCACAGAAAGTGAGGACCATCTTTCTAAAATGCCCATCACAGGACAGACCCACAGAGGCAGGCTCCAGAGCCACAGGATCTGTGGGCATGGAAAGGTGCCATGGCCTCAGGATTTTTGTGCCCGGCAGTGCTGCGTGCAGGCGAGCAAAAACTGTGGGTGACTGATCTGGGGGGCTCCTGTCTGGCTTTTGAGGTGCCTCTCAGGGATGCAGTGGTACAAACGCTGAAAGCTCCCAACTTTCTGCTCCTAAAACTTATATTTTGAGATCACCTAGGAAACAAAACTGTTTGCCCCCCCCACACCCCTTCTCCAAAGGCGCTGAGCAGACAATTTCCTACCAACTGCCTTGGGGTATGTTGATGCTCAGCAGTTTTGTAAATCCAGTCATCCTAACCTAGATGCCTAAGGTCATTTTTGGGAGGGGAGGAGGGCCCTGAATGTGCATGCAGGGGAGGGGTGAATCTCATTTCCTATTCTCTGCCACTGTCGATGCTGGCGAGGTGGAAGCATGCCTAGACCCTCCAAAGCTTGGCCCTTCGCTGTCAGATAAGGACTGGTTGCTGGGAGGGCCTGGGCTTCTTCTGGGGGGGAGGAAAGCCCGCCCCAAAAGCATTCCTTCTCCAGTTGTGGTGTAGACACCCACTTTGTAGTCCTGCCGCCAAGTGCTGCAGGCAGCCATGTGTTCTTGAAATGTCCTGTGCTGCCTCCTACCTGCCTCCTCTGTCAGTTGGGACTTCTGCAATATCGAGGGCTGAAGAGGCACAAGGGAGAAATTAAGTCTGCGTTTTTAAGGAGATAGTATTACAAAGTACAATAGCAGAGTTAACAAAAGTATTCTCTGTTGGAAGTACAAGTCTGTCCTTTCTTTCTTTCTTTCCCTTTTCTTTCTCTTTTTTTTCCCTAACATGAAATGAGATAAAACTGTTATCAAATATGCCATCAAAGGGATAAAGGGCTTTGTAAAAATCTGAGGTATTTGAAGCTCTGCCAATGGCTGTAGTGCTTGTGTTGCAGATTTTGACTTTTGTCAGAGAAGTCAGGTACATCAAGGATTTTTTTTTAAACTGGCTCCCAGTAATTTGAGTGCCTTGAATCTATATGTATGCATATAAAAATGATGTGAAAACTAAACATGTTCCTTCTAACAGCCTCTCTCTTCATAGGGTTGGGAAGGGAAATCTGTGTGTAGAGAGTGGGTCTGGGGGCTGGGGACCCTGGGAGAAGTCTCTTAAGCTTGCCTGCATCTTAGAAAAAGAAATGCTTCTATTGTCCTGCTGAATCTCATTCAGCGCTGGAATCCTGGAGCAGCAGCAGCAAAACTCCTGTGCAGCCTTTGAAATGGGTAAAACTCCACAACTTGAGACCCTTGGTTCATAAGCCTGGAATTCTGGAATAATCTCTTGCATTTTCCCAGGCAGAAATGCACTTTTTGAGACTGTGATGATAGTCTGTGTGTAATTATCAAGCCTGCTTCCCAGCTTTAGCTTCCACAGGACACAGCTTTTATGCTAGCCATTGTGACTTCCAAATGGCATTTGAACAAAAGAATATCTAATGTGGCAAAGCTCTTATTTGTACTAAAATTGTGTACACAAATCATTTCAGGCATTTTCAAAGCTCTATGGATAAAGTAGTAAACTTAATTTAGTCAGCTCTAATCTGATGCTGAAATTTCAGAACTTAAAAAACTCTTTAGGTGGCTGAATACTGTTGACTTCAGTTAGAGCTTGAGATTAGCATTGCATTTACTCATGTGATCATGAGAGAGGTATCTTTGAATACATTCAGCTGAAAATTATAGTAGAGGTAATGAGAGCTAGGCCAAAATGTTAATCAAATTGCACTTGAAAATTCATGCCCTTCTCTGAATTGTGTTCTGCTCTCTGAGGGAGGCTTTTCTTGGATGTTCCAGCTTGAGTCAGTAACATTCAGAAGTCATGTTGCCTTGACTACTTACAAAAAAAAATTAAAAAGAAAAAGCCTCTTCCCATGTCAAGCTGCCCCCTTATGCCATTTGTGAAAAATAGTTGTATTGCATTAGAGGCCTTTATTCATCATGCAGGAGAGGAAGGAGAGAGAATGGGGTGCTTTAAAAGTATTGTTAGAGGGAGCTTTCAGTTGTAATGTAGATTTGAAGTGTCAGAGTCTTATTAATAACTTATGTGGTTTGCTCTTGTCAGTTTTGATACGTACCCCTGTGAGTAATGGGTGTGGAGACGGTGGGCCATAAATTAATTTAAGTGATGGGAGGTTTGAGTAAGTTGCTAGGAAACAGGGCAGCAGACCAGCATAAAGGAACTGGAGTGGATCAGAAAGCTGCCCCTGCAGTAGCTGGTAATTCTTCAGTAAATTGAAACAATAGTGATGATGATTAAAAAAAATAAAATGCACCTAGGCTTGCTCCTTACATTCATTTTGAGACTTCATTGACTTTCTTGACAGGCAAGGTTGGCTTTATGAAGCCATATAAAAAAGTGTGGAACAAAAGCATTTCCATGTTCCACTTGTCTAAGTCTGTCTGAACAAGTTTTGTTTCAAGGCAGACACATGCCCTTCTCTCACATGAATCAAACCTCTGGCCTTTCTTATGGAACCCAAAGTGTGATGTGCTGCACCTTCAGGGAGCTGAGCATCAATTAACTAAGCAAAACTTAACACTAAACTTTGCTTTTATGTGAAGAAAGATCTTTTGGGGGTTTGGCGAGACTGAGTAAGACAGTCAAACTTGGCAATTCCTTTGGTATGCATAGCTCCAATTTCAAACAGCTTGTTTATCCCGAAATTATGCTCCTTGTAATTATTTCATATTGGGGCCAATTGCACCAACACACCAGGAAACTACTGAGGTGGAAAAAAACCCTCCAGCAGCTCAGTGAGTTTAGCATAAAATACAATTAAAAACAGTTTTGAACATATTTTTTCGACCTTAAAATAAAAATAGTCAGCCTAAAAAAAATTAAAATAGTCAGCCTTGCCCCCTTTTAATGAAAAATCTTAGTGGTGCTGTTTCTTGAAGATGTAAAATATGTTTTCTGGGTAGGTGTTGTTTTCTGTGGCTAGAGAGACATAGTACAAGAGCTTTAATGTTTTTTGAACTTTGTGAACTTCTTCCCTCTCTCTTGACACAAGAGGCTTCCAAAGTACTAATCTGCAGCTGATATTAAAGTAACAGCCTTTTAAATCTGAGAAAAAATACTACTGCATTCATCTGCTTTTTTTTTTTCCTTTTAAGCCCAGTATGTCACAGTCATAAGACTAAAATTTTGATTTTGTTTCTTCTCTCCCTCCAGTTAACTTCTTGAAAACTTGTAGAAGCAAATGCTAGGTATTGTTCAAGCTTTTCTTGAACAATGGATGATAAGTCATCTTGGAGCATGGGCAGATCAGAAGAAAGTTTTATAAAAACAAAATACATATTAATCAAATCCATACTCTGTCATTTATTGTTGAATTAATAATATAAGAATATGTCTTAGCACTCAAAGTGCAATGTTTTGCCTAGGATTACTATTCAAAACAGAGCTGGGAATATTAAGTGACATCTGAAGCATAATTAGCATCACAAGGCTGTTTTTTTTCCCAGGACTGCAGAGAAGTGGTGCAGCCATTCAGAGGTTTTGGACTTCTTACATGTTTAAAGAGTGTTTTATGTTCCAGCCAGTTCAGAACTTCATCTTCCTGATGAAGTAAATCCATTTGACTGCATTAACATAATATGTCTAAAAATAATTCCTCGTCTTGCCTGCTTCCAGAATTTTTGTTCTTGTTATAATAAAGGCCTTGCTCCAGTTTAGCTTCAGTGGCAGCTGGATTGGGCCTGGCACTGCAGCTTTTTCCTAAACTTTCTCAGACTACACACATCCAGCACTGTCAGCTTGTTTATGCAGCTGGAAGTCAGCATGGCTGAAAATGAATTGCATAAAATTGATGCTTTATGCTTGAAGTTGTAGTTCAGTCAAGGAAACATTGCTTCCCGGTGGGCTGGAGGCTGGAGTAGAAGTCAGCTGGTTCTAAAGCTGGTGAACTTGGGTCTGAGCTGTTTATTCCAACTTCAGTCCTAATGAAGTTGTGATGTCCTGCAAAGCAAAAGCCTTAAGCTACAGTTTTTAAAAGTACTTCTCTTTAGATAAGGAGAAGTATCTCTGTAGATAACACAAATGGCAGGATTGGTTTTGAAAGCTGAAACTAAGCTTGCCTTTTGATTTCTCTTGATAAATGGAAGTTTTATATGTTAATTGACTCAGTTCTAATAATTTAAGTGGTAACCCCTGTGTCTTAATACAGGGAAAGATGTCAAAACTAGAAGTTGTTGCATTTGTTTCTTGTTTGTCTGTGGAGCTCATGGTTCTGTGGTCACTATTCTGCAGCGTAAATTACACTCATTATTGTTGTAGTGTTCAGAAGAAACTGCAAAAAGTGGATAGAAGTGGTTAAAGTGGTTTGTAAATAGTCAAACATCCAGAGTCCTTTACCAGCTCAACCCAGTTCTTAGGCACTTAGGTAAATAAGTAGAAAGGCTTCTTGTTCAGGCTTGCTCCATGTGAACCTGACTGTTTTGCTTGGCTGGCTACTAGGTATTCTGTCTATTAACCTTGCCACCCTTTTGTAACTGGTGCATTTAATTATCAGTGGGATGCTTTAAACAGGTAGGGGGACTGATAAGGGCAGGTAATCTACTTGTTGGGGAAGGTTGAAAGCAACCATTGACATTTTGGCCTATCTGCTGCTCTTTGACAAGTGGGGCTCTGTGAGAAAATAACTCTGTAACTAGATAAGGTGCTGATTAAACTGCTGCTGTTGTATGAAGCACCCTGGTAGCTGAAATCACTTAAAATCATTAGTTTAAAAAGAGAGGAAAAAAAGGGAGAAAAAAGAAGCTGTTATACTTTTTTTTAACTTTTTTTTTTTTTAAAGGAGGGGAGGAGGGAAGACCCCAAGTCTCCCCCCTGTGCCCAGTACATTGTCCCGTTAATGCATGCTAGTTTTATGATTGGAATACATTGTAGTCCGGCCACCCAGACAGAGGCATTGACTGCTAATATTAACCAAGAACAATAGTGTGGCCGTACTGACTGCAGTGAGGATTACAGAACATAATGGGGCCTATCCAAAAATAATGCTAATACAGGACAAGCAACAGGAAGCAGCAGTAGACTCAGCATTGCTCGGCTCCCAGACAAACCATGGACTTACTTCACACAATGGCAACTTCAGCACATTATGTATTCACAGGATACTCATTATTCCAGCAGGCTTGCCAGATCAGAGATCAGCCTGGTTTACTGGATGCTTAAGCGTATGCATAGTTTGGATAGCGGTACTTTTGTGTCCTTCATCATTTGGCAGGAGGATGGCCGCTGTAGTGCAGCGAAGGTCTTGACTTCGGTGTCTGCCTTCCCTGTGCCAAGGCAGAACGGGGGGCAAGTCCCTCCTTGAAGCTGCTAATACGGTTAAATTTGTTTTCATGTCTCCTTTCTGTGGCAGTGCAGAGTTTACTGGCACTTACAGCAACAAAGGAGCTCCTCAGAAGGAAGCCTAAAGGGGCACCGTGCTGTATTTTCGTGTGGGCTTATTCTGATGAGGCTCTTGGCTGGGCTGCCTGCTCGGGGTTCAGCCGAGCTCTTGGCCATGGGCTTTGAGGCGTGAGATTGCCACGGCTTGGGCTGTGTTTATGTACACAGGGTTAAGGGAGTAACAGCTTTGTAGGGTGTTGCCTTGTCCTCACGTAGGCTGTCCCAAAGGAGAGCTTCCTGATGATGTTCCATTTCACAGAAGGTTAAGAGGGTTAGGTGGCTTTCCTCCTTTTCCGGAGTTCTCTTGGTGAGGAACCAGTTGCGTTTAACTCCTTTGAAGGATAATCAGTTGTCAAAGCTGACTGACCAAGGCAAGTGTTGCGATGCATCTGTGTGGTGTCATCATGGAGTGACAGGGTACGCAAGTGACAGTCCTGGTGATGTTCAGAGGAAGTGGGTTTGTGACTGGCTTTAACCCTGCTCAGAGATGCCCTCCTCCCTCTTCCATATCTCACAGCTGGCCTGCTTGGCAATGAGCTGTGCAATTGGCCTGCTGTGCAAGTGTCCTCACCATCCTCCCTGGATGCAGGCAGGGGGTGTGTGAGCACTCGTTCTCAAGCTGCTCTCCACAGCTGTGCAGAGCGTGAGGAGAAGGCTGCTGAGCTTAACCTGCTCTCCTTGTTTGGCAGAGGAGGAGCGGGCGCAGCGCTCTGAATGCAAAACTTCCCACTGCATTTGTCTAGTCATGGTTTCACATGCTCAGCAAAGCTCTTGCCTGCTTTAACCACAAGGATAGGAGGGAAAGGAGTTTGACGAGTCGCAAGCCCTTTGAAAACGGAGGCAGTGCTTTTGCTAAGGAGCCGGATGTTTTAATCTTGCTCCAGCTCACTGACTTGCAGAGTGCCTTTAGAAGCCAAAGTACAAAAGCACCTCTTTTGGGTGGATGTCTGGATGAAGGGAGGGAAGAAGGTAATCAAGCAGAGAGCTTTAAACACCTGTTTACCTGCAGCTGCCAGTATTCATTTAAATAACCAGAAAGGAAGTTGCACTGCCCTTTCAGACCCTTAAAAGGGAGAGTTTCTGTTGGGTTTTGGGTCTTCACAGTCTCTTGAGTCTTGTCGTTGAGGAAAACAGCTCTTGCACACTGGTGCTTGCCTTTTTTTTTTTTGGAGTGTGAATTTGACCATTTCCATCCCCCCCTAGCTTAACTCACAGAAGTTTTGCTTAAATTTGGCCATGCTTCCCTTCAGTCCTCTGGGCTGATCTGCAGAGTGTAAGGACTTGCTGTTCCTTTCAAGCTGCCTTTCTTCTCAAGCCGGAATCCCTGCCTTCTGGTCAAGCTCAGGTTTACAGTGGCTAATTGGGTGTGACTCTGGAAAGTTCACTGCTGCCTTGTTGCCTAGGACGTCGCTTTGATGGAATAAGGTGCATGATGTGGAATTCGTGTTCTGGATATATATATTTATTCAAAGATGGGCAGAGGTCATCTATGGGCATGGGAAAACTTAAACCTCCACACTGTAAGCAGTCATTCCTGAGATATCTGAATCCTTGATCTATAGAGTGGGGATGATATGCACTTCGAAAAATCTCAACAGTGCAGCTTTGCACAGAACTACTTTTTTGGGGCAGGGCTGAGGGAATTAGCTAGAGGTATGTGATAGTTGGGTTGTTGAGGGGGGGTTTGCTGCTGATGTGAGGCTCTGGTTATCTGTGTAGCTTTCGTTTAAAATTGTCCCATTTTGAACACAAAGTCTTGGGTTTTTTTGGTTTTTTCCCCCGTGTTGAGAGGGAGAGAGTCAAGCAACCAAATACCATTCTTTGTACCATCCTTTTTCAGGACAGTGATTCTTCATTTAAAATACTCAAATGAAATGAGAGGGGACAGTTAGAAACAAGGGAATAGCCAGGGTAGGTCTGTTCCCCCTGCATTTTATTTCCATCCAGTTAAGCTGAAGCATCTCCTCTCTTTTAAAGGAACTCCTGTGTGGTAGTGGAAAGTGGTCACACAAGTATCTAGCAACAGTAGCACTCACAGCTAGGATTCAGCCTTTCCTTTCCTTAAGGGCTAGGTGTGTTGGTAAACAGTCCTGAGAACCAGCAGGGAACTGTTGCTATGAGTTTAGACAAAATATCTTCCAAAACAATTATGCAAGGCCGAAAGGAAAACATCCTTAACTTTATTGGAAGTAGCACTAGTTGCCATAATTCATTCTCTATATCATAATATTTTTTTTCAAGCTTGCAGTAACATGTTGAGCTTGTGCTACTTAATGTTGGTAATTAAACCACTGAGGAAGCACCCAAGATAGTGCAATCTGCATCTGTAATATGGCTCAGGAGTTCTATTCTGGTTTTGTTTGTTTGTTTTGGTTTTTTTTTTTGGTTTTGGTTTTTTTTTACCGCTGGCTTGTGCAAGGACTTCTTAAATCTGTTTTAAGCAGTGTTAGATGATTGAGTTGCATTTTGGTTTGTTTTATTTTCAGAGTTTCTTTCAAGTTGTCAGACTTGCTCTAGAATAGAAACAAGTAACATACAACTTTTCATGAAATATTAACCAAAAATGGTTTGGGCCAATGGAAGCTCTGCATAGAAGTTTGGGTGCATGTCTTGGCTTGCCCAGCTTTGCTTACTTTTGGAAGCATTTTCCCACAGTTCTCAGTGAACGGAATGGAATCCTGGTCTGCTTTGAATATGAAACATATTTAGGCTATACAGCAAGCCCGTGTCCATCACAAACTGGGTTTTCATTCAGAGGCTCATGCTGTGTCCAGTCGTGAGAAAGCAGTCTGCTCCAACTCTTCTTCTTTTTTTTTTTTTCCTCCTTTTTTGTTTCCTCTCCTCTTCAGGAATCTGAGGTCTGCCTTACCCCCATGCACCTTGTAGCAGCTCACTCTCAGAACTGTATTTTGGCCTCTGCTACAGAGGGTGCGAAGCACTGCAGACCACAAATGAGCAGCTGTGGCTGAACATGAACACAATTAAGGAGAAATAAACGTTGCAATGCACAGCTGCTAATGGCAAAACATCAAAACTCTTCACAGACATTTTATTTGTACTATTATTGTTTTGCTCTTCAGAAGGATGTTACATCTATTGCCTTATCTATAGTTATTACTATATTTTTCCCTTTGCAAGTCATATTTTATGCTTATTTTTCCTCAGCTTTTTTTATTTTTCCCGTTCTAGAGAGGAGGTGTTTTGTTTTGGTTTTTAATCATTGTGTAAGTTTGGATATGGCTGGCTAAATGGCAATTTTGAAAGATACAGCCTGGATAATATTATCTTGGGGTAGAGCTGGAGGAGGAGATGTTTTAATTGGTCTTGTTCTCAAGTTAGGATTGAAGATAAAGGTGGCTTAGATGTAATAGCTGGCTTCTTTCCAGCCCATGGAGTCACTTCAGTCAGTTTATGATTATTATTGCTGGAGTGCTCATTGGCAGCTTCGAGCATCTGTAAAAGTGACACGGGTGGATCGTGCAGCTTCCCTTTCCCTGCTCTTCCAAAGAGGCTGCTCTTTGCCTTTGTTTTACAATGCTGCTCTCTCACCCCACCCCCTTCCCATATCCATCAGTTCTTCCCTCGGTTACCTGATACTTGTGGGAGCTGCGATGGCCCTCATGCAGACAAAGCTTTCAAAGGGGGTGCTGAAAAGCAAAGTCCCTGGAGATTGTGCTGTCAAGGCAGGGCGCAGTAATCTTAGCAACACTTCTTGCTTTCAGGATGGCTGGGGGAAGGGACATCAAGACTATTTTTCTGTAACTAAAATTCTTTTGAAGCACTTTTTGAGAGTGGGGGTTTGGTTTTGGGTTTTTTGATGCTGCTGTGCTATCCCGATGCTTTCTGTCTTCCGTGTGCAGTTGTTCCCCACATGCTTTATTTCAGCTGGAGTGCAGTGTCAAAGGCTGTACTTCCTGGTTAAGTACATAAGATGCTTTAATGATGACAAAGATGAGCTATCCAAGGTGAAAGGTCTTCTAAGTCAGACTGGATAAGATAGCTTACGGGATTTCAAGAAGATCATGTTTGTCTCAAGCATAATCTTTTACCTATTTCTGTTTTTAAGTATCTGCTTTGGGGCAGAGACCAGAATTTTTAATTGAAATTATTGTCAGGTGGGTTTTTTTTTTTCCTTAGTCACCTGTGGCTTTGAAACTAACTCTTATTTCTCTTTTGCAGAGATCCTACACATTGCTTGTTGAGGCATGGGATTACAATGATAACTCCACGAGTAAGTATTTCTTCTGCTGGTGTATTTAGTTCTGACACCTCTGTGTCCTGGGCATTGAGGCCTCTGGGAGCCTCACCAGCTTGTTGTGAGATAGAGCACAAGGAGAGGGAAAAGCTCTGCCCCAAACAATTTGGAGCAATTCCCCCAAGCTCAGCAGCAGCCTGTCTCATTCACGTTGCCTGCAGAGGGGTGAGTAGCTCACTCACCTAGGCAGCAACAGTGTGATGCCTAAAAATAGATGCTGTTAATTCCTTCTTTCTCCTTCGGGAGAGTAAAAGCCAAGGGATGTCTTCAGGTTTCTTTGCTTGGTTTTTCGGTCTTGTTTTGTTCTTTTTAATTAGGAGTAATTAAGTGTTGTTCACCTGAGACTTCTCTATAAGTAATTCTCAAAACTGAATGTACTGCTTTAAAAAAAGGAAAAAATTTAAAATCTGCGTAAGACATGATGTCAGTATCCATCTAATGACTGTAGATGAGAAGTAGGAGTGACTACAAGCTCTTCGTTGGGAATTGGATGTCTGGGGCTTTATATGCAGGGGCTGAAAAAATATTTACAAGACACCACCTGGTAGAGATGGCTGGAAATCAAGGGTGGGGATCTTTCTCCTGGAATGTCTCTGGTTGGTTTCAGAAACAGTCTGCTAAGCTTTTCCTGTTGGCCGGAGGAAGCCGTACAGGGTCTCTTGGCAGTTGAGCTGCTCTGCTTTTTGCCTGCTGTTACTGAAGGAGGTGGGCAGAATCAGCTCTATTTCAACCTAGGGCTTTAACAGTGTGTGTGGCAAAAGCCACAGGAGAGAGTGTGAATCTGAACCCATAAAGCTTTTGTTGACACAACAGGCCTTTTCCTTCAGCAGGGCAGCAGCAGCACTGTGGTCCAACTTCCAGAAATCTTATAGCAGCTTCTTGTAGTCTGCTTTGGAATGCCAAGGTGGCAGCCGTGCAGGAATGAAATGGGCTTCACACCTCATGAGAGAAGGGCCTTGTAGAAGTGTGCACCCTCCTGTGCTCTTATGTTTTAATTGGTGAAGAGTGCATAGCTTGGGAACTTCTCTGTGCAGATCTGCTCCTTCTATTTTTTTTAAGTATACATGGGATGTCCTATTCTTCATTCCAGAAAAGCGTTGTCACTTGAGATGAATGAAGTGGCCTGTCAGGGACAGCCACAACCAGCCTCATTCGGCACTGTTGTAGTACCTGTGATTTCAGGCCCTATCCCAGCACAGTCATGGAGCACTGGCTGGGGGATTTCTTGGATATAGAGTGTTCTATGGAGGAGAACAAAAGAGATGCTGCAGCAGCAGTGTTGTATGACAAATGGAAGATGCCCAAATTCAAAATGAAAGTCTTGTTTATAGTAGGATCTGAGAGTTTTTTCAGACTGAGTCTCTGCCACTTTTACTATTATTAGAGCTCATCTTTTTTCATGAAACAACTGCATTTCCAAAGCTACACAATGAACCCTTTCTTTGCTTTCATGTTCTGGAAGTACAATTGTCTTCAGACAAAATTGCCTCATTTCTCAGCAGTGCATTTGACCAAGTGCAGACATGTTCTTGCATATGTTCCTGATCTGCATTCCTGCTCCAGCTTTGCTGTCACTTATCCATCTGTAGGTCACTTCAGTCACTGCACTGCACAAAACCTTGCATGGCTTGACTTAGCTTTCCCAGAGCTGCGGAGTAAGGCTTGAATAACTAGTTAAGAAAACTATTAGAACTAAACAATTGTCATCATATAATCTGAAGAGTGGGGTTTTTTGATGCCCAGGATTTTCTTTTGCCCTAATTGCCACTGAATTGTGAAGACCCTGTGAGAGCTCTCAACAATAAAAGTGGGCTTAGTAGGCCTTGTGTGACTTTTCAATAGCTCTGAAAGCATCCTCTGATCAATGCAGTTGTTAGAAGATCCTAGAGTGGATGCTTCCTTCCCCCCTCTGCATTCCACTCCTCCTACGTTCCCTTTACCACATACTCTCTCTTGTCTCACTTCCAAGAGTGGCTTGCAGTTAAATTCTGGCCCTGTTGAAGTTGATGAGAATTGTGCTTTGTTGGAGCCAAGATTCAACTCAAATGGTTTTCTTACTCTGGTTCTTGTCTGGTTGCCATCTTGCTACTGTTGCTTCATACATAAAGCTAATGGGCTGACATTGCATCTCAAACTATGTCAAAGAGCTATTGTAAATTACTGGTATCAGTTGCATGTGAATTCCAGGCAGGCATAAGAGACTTCAGCACAATGTAAACCAAGCTGTGGCTGGAAGTTGTCTGAAACAAAGACTTTCAAAAATAACTGTGCTGTCCTTGGCCACCCAAACCGCTCAGAGAAGTCTGGGCCTTTTCTGTTGTTGTTTTTGCTTCCTGATGCTGCGTAGTTATAATTTCCAGACATTGGAGCACTGAAAGGCAAAGGTGGGCAGTCAAAATAGCTCATTTCCTTGTGTCTAAAACCTTTGATACAGTTGCCCACTGAATAAAAAGAGAGATTTATAGCTTTGAAGTGTAGCCGCAAGAAGTGAATAAAACCAACAAAGTCTCTGACAGCGAAGTGCGGAGCGGAAGCTCGAGATGTACAGAAAGCCTCTCTCTTCCACTTCATCAATTTCTAATGGGTTAATGCTTCCTCTAACCTTTCTATCAAAGCATGGGGTTCTGAGTCAGATGAAGGCAGTGGAGTTCAGAAGATCCCTTTGTCTCAAGCCTGGCTGACTGCTGCTTTTTATTTACTTAACCATTCTGCTGCATTGGGATCGCTTCCTAAAAAACTGAAACCGCGGTTGGTGCAGGCTAAGAATGGCAGGGTTGTTGCAATGCCTCCCCTGGAGTCTGGGTCAGCAGCCTTGTGTAAGTGCACACTGACAGGTGGGAATAGGCAAGGGTGGAGGAGTTTTTGTACAAGAAGGAACATGCCAGTGCTTCATTGTGAAAACTGTGGGTGATGGCTAATGGAAAGGGAACTTAAACCTGTGAGACCACACTTGAATTCAGGTGGATGGGGGTAGCTTTAAAATGTGTATTCAATGGAAGATGTTTTATCCATGATCCAGAGTGAAATTGCAACTGGGTTTCATCTGAGCCCCTGCAAAAAAAAAAAAAAAAAAGTCCAGTGGACTTACAAGGGTATTTCCATTTGAGTTCAGCCTGTGGTTAAGGTCTCCAAAGAGCTGATGGCTGGAGTGAGAGGTCATAGACATACAGCAAGGACAAGCTTCCTAATGAGCTGGCACGTAGGAGAAGAATCAAAGAGCAGAGGCAAAAGGAAAGATCACTTTTCTGAGGCAACTCCCTTTCTGGTGCCAAGGACTGAAATAGTTGTCAGTGGTATGTTCCCAATGGGGAACAGGAAAAGACTGGAAAAGCAAGAATGAGTGTGGGGGTGGAGGTGGGGGGCTGGTTTGCAAAACTAAATGGAGTGTCCTTCTCCTTTTCTTCTGCCATTTACAGGAGAGGATAAAGTTGTTTTACTCACAAGGAGCAGGATGTCTTTGTGCACACTCGGTGTTTGGGGAAGTGCCTTTGCTTTCCAGCTGTGCTGAGGATGGAGTGTAATCTTGGCAAGTGCAGCAAAGCCATCTCCAGCACGCATGAGTGGAACTCTAATTGCCAGACTAGCCCCATTCAAGACGAGCAGATATGCATCTGCTTAAGTACCTCTTAGAATTAGTCAATAATCTTGCTGATGGGATCTAAGAGCCTTACACCTGCACAGCACAGAACATGATATTGCTCTGGATGTACCAGTATGGAAAGGTCCTTAGGCATCCACCTTACCTGTGAATGGGATTTAAATTAATAAAGGCCTGCATGCATTTGAAAGTCTGACACATAGTTGTGGAGTTGGGGGCTTAGTGCCAATGAATAATAAAAACTGATTTAAATGGAAAATATTATAGAACCAGAAATACCAGAAGGTGAATAAGAAGTTGTTGCCCTTAATTTCCACACTGTAAACACGTAATGAATGCTGTAGTCTCGAGTCGCAAATACCCCCAAAAATGGGCAAATGCTCCCAATGTCTTGAGTATTGACACTCTTGTGTGGTTGTGCAGCAAGAGCTTTGACTTCATTCCAAAGTGCAGACAAGCAGGCAGGACCTAGTGGTGGATCCATAATGGGTATGTGAGGCTTGAGAAGCCTGTTGGGAAGTTCTTTTTTGAAAGCTGCAAATCAAAGGTCCTTAGCAATACACTGAAAAGTATTTTAGATTAAAAACTGCCCGTGTGTCATCTTAAGGCTTTAGTAGCAACTTCATTCGTCTTCAACTCTGCCTTATGTAAAATCCCAAAAGGTTCTTTTGTAGTTGTTGGAAGAACAAGCAGCACACCAGTACATTTTAATTCTTAACACTCAGAGGTGCCAGTACTTCACACGCTGCTAACACATCATTGGCAAACTGCCTTTCCACCTCAAATTCTCCTGTCGCTGGATTATGCTCCCGTGTACTCATTGTTGGTTTTGAACTCAGTCTGTGAGGATATTTTGGCTGTTTTACGATAAACTTTCACTCAGCAGTCAAGTGCTGGGTAGCAGCAGGTCGTAAGGCAGTGTCAGATCGTTTAAGTCACAAGACCTGGACTACAAAGTGAAATACCACAGACATATACAATGTTCCAAGCAAATGTGAAATATTATTATTTCCAGCCATAATTTAGACTGTTGTATGGCTCTGAAAGCCAGAAGACTTTTGCTGGAACTAAATGTCAAGTGCTAAGCTAAACTTTGAAATGCTCTATAGAGAAAGAGGGGGTCTGTAGCACATATATGCAGTAGTTTCTGCTTTGAGCTCTGGTAGTCTTGACTTTGTACCCTCAGCTGCTGTCTGAAGACAGAACTTCCATGGTATTTCTCAGCAAAAATCTGGCGAGATTGCTGACGTCATCTGAATGCTGGAGTTGGTAGTTTTCAATTTAGTGTTTGCACATAAGGAAACGGCTGCAAACCTTTTACAATGTCTGTGTTCAGTTTGTAGACATGGCTTTATTAGGCCATTGTAGTATGTTGTTTTTGTAAATGCTCCAGTTGAAAACAAAAGTAGTGCCATTAATGGAGAAGCAGGGGAAAACACATTTTTTACCAGTCTGTTGGAGCTGAATTTTTCTTTAGTCATGAACTGTATGAATACTTAGTGGATGCCCTTACACTGCAAAAGGGATAAGTGATTGGCAGGAACTGAACAGTCCCTTTTGATTTCAAGCTTTGTTCAGTTTGATAATGCTGCATGTGTGTTTCAGTTAATGGCTTGTAGCTCCAGGGCAGCCTTATCTGACTGTCTAAAACAGAAAATTAATAAAACCAACTGGCTGCCTCAGAGAGTCTTGCCTGTGAAGCTGCAGAGCTGTGATGTGGGAGTTAATGATGAGACCTAAAGAAAGTTTTAACTGTGCCATCTCTTGTGCCTCACAGACCCTGATCGCATTATTGAGAAGGCTTCCCACTCTGGCATGATCAATCCCAGCCGCCAGTGGCAGACCCTGAAACACAACGCAGGAGTTGCCCACTTTGAGTACCAGATCCGTGTGACCTGTGCAGAGCATTACTACGGCTTCGGCTGCAACAAGTTCTGCCGACCCAGAGACGACTTCTTCACTCACCACACCTGTGACCAGAACGGCAACAAGACCTGCTTGGAAGGCTGGATGGGACCAGAGTGCAACAAAGGTTTGTGACAAATGCTCAGCCTGCAGAGCAGCGGGACTGGGAGGGATCTGAGGGCATCGTATCCAGGTTGCATTCAGTGGTCAGATTGTGCAGCCAGAGGGCTAAGCTCTGATGGGACAGGGACCAACTCTTTACACAGAGAACTGGGGGCAGGAAAAGAGAAGTTTCTGCCTTATGATAAAGTCTTGGAGAGGTCTGCTGAGTACTGGGCACTTAGCAGATGTGTTCTTTCTCTGATTATCCGCATCTTTGCCCATGGGAAGAAAACCCAGCCCTCTGACTTCAATGGGAGTTCTGCTGCTGACTTCAAAAAGGATTTCCCCTTTGGTGCAGAACTTCAAGACAAGCAGGAAGGAGAGACTTGTTTTAAAGCTGACCTGGCAAGTGTAAAGCTTTGGTGTTTGAAAAGTCCCAGGCTTGTTTGTTCCACCTGAGATCATGTTCAACATGTTTATTAGGGAATGGCTGCTACCTAGGTAATTGGGGAAGGAGAAAGCAGGACTTAGGAACAGACTATCAGCCTGTCTTAATGACTGAGTTTACCTGCAATTTGAATTGTTTCTCATCTTGATATCCTGTCTGTTCAGAGATACAGCCAAAACTAAATCCAGAGCAGTTAAAAGTTGCTTTGAATTAGGTGTAAAGCCAGGGAGAGTGGCCCAGATCACCTGCAAAAGACAGAGAAAGGAAACCTGTAGACTCAAAGTGACATGAGCTCTCCAAGGCAAGATGGTTTCTCCCACATAAAAACAGTTCTTTGAGCAGCACTAGGAATGATTCCTCTGCAAAGCCAGAGGAATAGGTTTCCTATAGAAAGGAAAAGCTGATAGATTTCCTATCCCAGGGAGTCACCTACCTTCGTTTTCCTTCCAGTAGACTTGATAGGAGATACTTGTTAAAACCTTGGATTGAGCAGGATTGCAATGCTGGTCAGAGATTAAAACATTCCCCTGAGTGTGAAGGTGCCGGAAGCGGGCAGCGTGCTGATACTCTCCTTTTTTGTTGTTTTAACAGCTATTTGTCGTCAGGGATGTAGCCCCAAGCATGGTTCTTGCACAATTCCAGGAGAGTGCAGGTAAATGCTTCCTATCTCTCCTTGCTTTCCCCCCACCCCTCTCTAACTAATTAAACAAGTGATGCTAAACACAATAGGACTGGGGAGGGAGGGTGTTTTGGGAGTTGTGGTTTTGACCAAGACACATTATTCATGCTGACTTGCCCAGAATAAGGGGGGAGCAGGCTTTTAATGCACTGATAATTTTAAGAAGCTTTTGGTTTGTGAAATGGTGGCACTGAGGGAGAGGGGGGTATGGGATAAATCCCGTGAATGCTGCCTAATGAGCACTAACTAATTGTTTCTGCATAAATAGTGCAAATGTTTGGTGGCAATGTTTTTTCCAACAGCCTGATTAATAGGCTTTTTTCAATTCCAAGCTTGAAGTACAGTGTGGCTTTTCTCTCTTCTTCTCCCTTTCACTGTTTCCCCCTTCTTCCCTCCCACCCCCTGGTTTCTTCCATCAGTAGGCAAAAGTCAAGCATTCTTTAGAATGGGATTAGTTAAATCTCTGGGTTCCTTTCCCATTGTGAGCCTGGCTCCGAGTGCTGAGAGGTTAATGGCTGGGATGAAATCTTGTCAGTGGGCTCTGATGAATGCCGAATTTTGTTGCCGTGCTTTGAAGTCCCTTCTGTCCTGGCAAGGAGACAATGGAAAGCAGATTTTATCCATAACCCAACAATTAAATATCTGGAATGCCTTAAAATATGCAGCATACATTTACAGCACAGGGAAGTTTTGTCTTTTATCCTTAGAGAGGTAGTGGATATTAAATGTGGGTATTCTTTATCAACAGAAAGGTTCCAAGTTGCTGCATGTAACCCTTTATAATTTCTGTTTACAACTGAGAGCTTCTGAGGTTACAAAAACGTTGATACTGATCCTGTGTAGGAAGTTTGGGTATTCCTGAATAAGACTCAGAAGTCTGAAGGAATAGAAAGTAATTTTGCTGCCTAACAAGCATATTGGTGGATTCCCTGTTGCTGGAAACATTTGCATGAAGTGGACTGCTTGATGAGCTAGAGTTCCAACAGGAACTGAATCTGGAGTGTCTGAGAGATTAATCTATAAGAATTCAGCCTAAATAGCCATAGTGGCTCATTCATTTTCTCTGCTTCTGTAATTCATGCTTCAAAACAAAAAAATTTATGAAGGAACCCTCTGAAAGTGAGGTGAGAAGTAGCCTCTCATCCTCACAGAGCCATGGCGAAGTGAAATTCCAGCCCGGGGATGGACTGTTGTCACTTGTCCTATGATTTTAATGCTTAGAAGCACTGATGTAAGCTAGTTAACCCCCAGAACACAAAATCGAAATCTTTTTTTAGTTAAAAAAAAGCCTAACAAGTAGTAGGAAGTATCGAAGGGGCCAGATGGTGAGAGGACCATATCAGTCAGGGCTACCAGTGATTTGTGCTGCTGTCATCAGAATAAACATGCCTTATAGGGGTTGCTGTCTCCTAGTCGGAACAACAGGCTTTGTTTCCAGATATTTTTTCTTCCCTTTCTCTTTCTAAGTCTCTTGCCTCCCACTCACTGCCCAGACATGCACTAGTGCTCTTATTTACTTAAGGTGCAACTTTCCCACACTTGATTTGCATAGTCTTGAAACAATGCTGTCCTTCTGGTGCTTTCAGATAACTTCTGCTTGCCAAGTTAGACCACTATCTTTAAAGCGAACACAGAAACAAGATTTTATTTTCTTTTAAGTTCTGATGAGTCATATAGCCTGTATGCTACAAATGCAACAGGGTTTAAAAATAACATCCGAGCAGAAACTGCTCTGCGTTCTGGTACAACAGACAACTCGCAAGCGTTCTTAAAATATCCTTTTCCTTTTTGCTGCCAGTCACTTTCTTCAATGCAGGCCAGCCAACTAAACAATTTTTACTCATGAATCACTGTACAAGGAAAGTTAACTTTAAATTTCTCATGAGAAACTGCTGCATACATATTATTAAGCCTGAGTTATTACTGTGAATCTTTTTCTGGAATTGATATCTCACTTTTTTTTTTTTCCCCCTAAATGCCCATAGCCTTATCCAATTTTGTTTGTTATGTTCTGAAGCTGATGTTTGAAGTACTACCTTTGGCTCTAAAGCTCATGATTTTTTTTTTTCCTATGTGGTGTGGTTTGGTTTTTTTTTTTAATTACTTCGCTTTCTTTACACTTGTTCTAAAGAAAACAAAACCCATCTCCACTGTGATTTGACAGAAAAGAGTAAAATCCTCAATTTGGATACCTGCTTTTGCAGGTGAGGTCCCTTAGTTCACCTTTTGTGCAAGCTCACAAGCAAGTTGCTTTGAATGCACTATAAATTAAAAGGGGATGCTTCTAAATTCTGATCTTTGTGCATTCTCATTGTATGCCCTATACAGAAGGATTTTCCAAGAGCTACTTGAGGGAGGTTGTTTTGCTTTATCTGGGTTTTTGTCGTGTTCTTTGCACTGACTGGCTGTTTTTAACACACAAACTAATAAGAATTTCCCATTGACTTTGAAAAGGCTGCTATTGTGATAGCCCTTAAAGAAAAAAAGTTAATTAGGATGCAGTTTGTCACCTGAGATTTTTAGAAGGGAAGTCAGACTTACCACTGGCTGTGTGTGATTATCCATTGGATAGATCCTTCTGGTTTTTTCCCATGAGAAGAAATTGCTAGCAGAAGAATGGTGGGGGGTTTTACAAATAGAAAGCTTAGCTGACTTCTGTAGAGCTGAGGTTTGTTTTCATAATTTAGTGACAGCTTAGTGCATAATTGCTGCTGATCAATTACTCTCAGGACCTGTTAATGAAATACAGTACCTCAAAAAGCCCTTGCTTTTCATTTTCAACTTGTTTTGCTTGTTTCTATCTATAGATCCACTTTAATTTGAAGGATCCTTGGTCTGTCTTGCTAGTGAGAACTAAATGAAAGCCAAAATAAGCTTTCCCTTAAGGGGGCTTTACTTTAAAAGAACATCTTCCTTTTAAGTAGAGCATTCAGGTAGCTGATTGATGGTGATAATAAAGAATTCAAATAGTAATAAATTCTTCTTCAGACATTAGTGTTTCTCAGAATTGGATATGATTTAGTTATTACTTGAAAAGAGGTTATTAGCATAAATCAAACCCAGAAACACCAACAGCTGATCTTTGAACACATGTAAAATCCTGACGTGCTGCTTTCTTCCATCCCTGCCTGTGGCCCAGTCCATACTGGCTCTGTGTGTCTCTATTCAGAATAAAGGTGGCTTCTTATAGAGCAGGGAACTCCTCATGTTTTGCTACTGCCTTGCCAAGGGCTCAGAGTTGGTGGTTATGGTTTTGTCTTCCTGCAAACCCAGCATGGCTGAAACGCCTGGGACCTTGTATTCATGGGGATCTCTGGATAACTATTGTTTCCACTGACTTTTTCTTCCCCCCCCCCTCAATTTATAAAGCACCCTGTCAAAGTCCAGAGATTGATTTGTAGTGCACACCCACCCTCTCTGCCGCGTTTATATGAGGCTCCAAAAGAGTATTATTGTGCTGAATGGCCTCATGCTGGTTTTCTCAGAACAGTTATTCTTTTGTCAGGAGGCCGGCTACAGAGACCTTGGCAAAACTACCAAAATGTTTGTTTACAAGAAACCATCAAACAATCCTTGAATAGCTTCTCCCCTCCCCTCATCCTGCCCTTCTCCCCCACTTCCCCAGCCTTTCTTCAAGCTTTGGAGTTGCACACTCATGTCTACACACAGCAATTATGACGGGTTCAGATTTGTTTCCTTGTTCTGATTGTTTTTTCCTTTTCTTTTTGCTCTTTAACTGAAGGTGTCAGTATGGATGGCAAGGCCAGTACTGCGATAAGTGCATTCCACACCCGGGATGTGTCCATGGCACTTGCATTGAACCATGGCAGTGCCTCTGTGAAACCAACTGGGGTGGTCAGCTCTGTGACAAAGGTATGCTAATCCCAGAGGGCCGTGGAAAACTTGAATATCAGCGCTGGCAGACTTTGCACCCAGGGAGTGCACACGGGGCCCAGCGAGCTCCTGAAACGTGCTGGGAGCGTGCTGGCCTCAGCTGCTTGGCCTTGTCCCCGCTGCTGCTCTGGCATGGTTAGCATCTGTCCTTAGCTTGTACCTGTGCTGTCCCACTCCTGAGTGGGGATGCATTCTGTAAATAACAGGACAAAGCATGTGGTGACGCTCCTGTAACTTTCCAGCCTGGCTTTAACGCTCCTCCCCTCTTGCAGATCTGAACTACTGTGGAACCCACCCACCCTGCTTGAATGGTGGTACCTGCAGCAACACTGGCCCTGACAAATACCAATGTTCCTGCCCTGAGGGCTACTCAGGACAGAACTGTGAAATTGGTAAGTGTTGGATGCAGTTGCTGAGCTGCCACCTGACCATCAATTCTTGCCAGCTCTTTTTGGTGGCTGGTTTTGGATGCACTTTATGAGGTTGAGGAAAACTCAGTTTCTGGTGTACCCAGGCAGGACTGGGTACAAAGATCCAGCCTTTCCTATTCATGGTTCATCATGAACATCTGGTGTCTCTGGACATCAGCCTTCTGCTCACTGGGGAGGTCACTCCAAGCCACCCTGTGACTGTGGCTCCAGCAGGTGCCAGTGAGTGTGGTGATGAGGTTAGCATGGAAAGAGACTTTCTGCAAGCCAGGAAATTCCTGGTTCTTGCAGGAGCAGCAAGAGTAATGATGGTGTGCCCAGAGCAGAAGCACGTGGAGGGAGCAGGGGTGGGCTGTGGTGCCATTGCTGGAGCCTCTGCCATGATGTCCTTGTGTCCCTGTGCAGCGGAGCACGCCTGCCTCTCCGACCCTTGTCACAACAGGGGCAGCTGCCTCGAGACATCCACGGGATTTGAATGTGTGTGTGCTCCTGGCTGGGCTGGACCAACTTGCACTGACAGTGAGTCCTTTGCAGAGTTTATTAAAAATGTGCCAGTTTGCTCCTTTTGATCTGTCTTTCTAATCCCTCATAAACCTACAGGGCAGGCTACTTAACCTTTCCCAGCCTGAGCATTGCTTCCTGTGCACTGTCTTCTCCTTTGCTTGCACCAAGGTTTTTGTCAGCTACCAGGGGAAAGAATACCCAAAATCATCTTGAGAAAAGCAGAATGCTGAGTTCTTGTAGCATTCTGGCATGTTATTTAAAATGCTTTTTGGGGGGACTTGCTGGATGAAAATATGACTTCCACTTACAAAAAGGCCACAGGGATAAACTTTTCCCCCATGCTTTGAACCTCTTTTTCACACTACAGTAATTTTTAAAGGAAGCTTTTGCTGAAATCAAAGATGACCTAGAAATTCCAAGTAGAAGTGCTGTTGTTCTTCTGTTCCTCAGGGAAAACCCAAGTAGCAGCAACCATTTATCAGACTTGTCAGTTACTGCCATTGCCAATCTGGTAGTGGAGCTAAGCCTCTCCTTACTCTGCATTGCAGATATTGATGATTGTTCTCCAAATCCCTGTGGTCATGGAGGAACTTGCCAAGATCTAGTTGATGGATTTAAGTGTATTTGCCCACCTCAGTGGACTGGCAAAACGTGCCAGCTAGGTAAGAACTGCTTTCTCTTCATCCAGTGTTGTTCCAGAGCTGAGAAGGATAAATGCAAAAGGGATCATGGTCCTGCATTATTCACGGTCATGTTTCTGAAGCCTGTGGATGTATTTTGGAACATTGAAGACATTCAGTCTCTGTTTGCAGTGTCCGGGAGTAGTGTGGCTTCTGTCACCTTGCTTCTGCATGCTGACACTTGAAGGAAATAGTTAACCAGAGACATTCTTCAAACCAGAACTGCCCTGAAGTGGGGAAGGAGTGTGTTGTGCCTCCCAGTCCCACCCCCACATGTTTCTCCCTTTACCCTGTGAGAAAGTTGCTGTATCTCTTCAACCATGTCAACTCCTTCGGACCCAGGAGTTCACAGCTGGGTTCCAAAATGTGGATGATCTCACGGAGAATGAGCTGGCTGCATTCTTTATGCAACACATTCATCCCAGTGACCAGGCTGCAGCATTCCTCCTTCAGAATGCTCAGCTGAGATGTGTGTGTGGGGGCAAGTTGCTCTTAATGAGTGGCTGGGTAATTGTGAAATAATTAGCGTAGCCTGTGTGTTCTAATTGCAGGGAAACTGAAAGAGCCTTCAGAGGCTGATGATGACTGACTGTTCGTTCAAGTCATGCTAATCCCTGCTGTACACTGCAAGTTCCTCTTAGCTCTGGAGGAACTGCTGGTTATTGCTGGGGGTGTGGGCTTCTCCCTTCCCCCCTGAGTGTTCCCCTTGGTTTTCCAGATGCAAATGAATGTGAGGGCAAGCCCTGTGTCAATGCCAACTCCTGCAGGAACCTGATTGGCAGCTACTACTGTGACTGCATTACTGGCTGGTCTGGTCACAACTGTGATATAAGTAAGTGTCCATACCCCTGGGTTTATTGAAGGCCTAGTTCTTTGGCCATATGTGCGTGTGCCACTGAGTTCTAAGCTCAATTTAAACACTGGGCAGAGCCCCAGGAGTTGATGTTTTTAGAAAGGGAGTAGTTGGTGCGGAATGAAAATATACAATTTTATCAAAGTCATTAGCCTGTGCCATAGCTATATTCTGATAAAGGGACTAAAACAATGATGTGAAGTTTTACTGCCTCTCCTAGAAGAACTGCAAAAGGTTTCCCACCCATTATAATAACCTTATCTCAAGGAAGGCATGCAGGAAACTTGACAAAAGGTTTATCTAGCTGCAGTTTTAGAGAGACCTGAACTCTCTATCTAGTGTAAATATATTTTTGCCTTCTAACCGTGCTAATTTTATTGCAGATATTAACGACTGTCGTGGACAATGTCAGAATGGAGGATCCTGTCGGGTAAGCCGTTCTTGTTTTACTTTGGTTTCCCCAACAGTGACTAAAACATTTGAGTCTAAGCAGAAATAGTTTGGAAAAGAGTAATTAGCTGGTACAAATTGTCATTTCTTTAAGTTGTGGGGGGGGGGCCTATGTCATGCTACAGCATGTCGAGATATGTCTGTAGAAAAGTAAGGGGAAAAAAATGTAACTTCAATAAATGACTCATTTTCACTGCCAGCATCACCAGTGAATGGGCTGGTGGTTGTGCAGACTACCTGCTGGAAATGTAGGAAACCTGTGGATTTATGTATGCTGCCTGGAAATAAAGAATGTAAGATGGGACTGGGTCTGTGTGTGTGTTTGTTTTTTCCCCTCTAAATATTTTTGCCTTGTTTGGACATAGTAAGGTGATTTTTTTAAAACTTCTTTGTTTTTTTAATAAGAATATCTCGAGGAGGGAAAAACCTTAACTCTAAAGTTTTTTTTTTTTGTTCTTTCCCAGGACTTGGTTAATGGTTATCGGTGTATCTGTTCACCTGGCTATGCAGGAGATCACTGTGAGAAAGACATCAATGAATGTGCAAGTAACCCTTGCATGAATGGGGGTCATTGCCAGGATGAAATCAATGGATTCCAATGTCTGTGTCCCGCTGGTTTCTCAGGAAACCTCTGTCAGGTAAGAAGGCTGGGTGAAAGGCAGGCCCTCAGCCAGTGCCATTTGTTCCAACGCTGCGGATCTGAGCACGGAATGCCTTGCATCCAGTGAAGCATAGTATAAAGTTGTACTTGATATCACTGTCAGTCTGCCAAGAAAGTGCTTGATTAATATATATTGGGGGGGAGGGAGGGGAGGAGGGAAGAAACCAACAAACCCCTGACAGGCTGCAGAGGAGTCTCTTTGTTAAGCAGACTGCAGGGTTTGCACATTGGGCTTTGTGGAGCTCTGACCATTAACTTTGGCTGTTTAATATCGAGAGTTGTCCGCTGAAATAGTGGCAAGTGGGACTAAACTCTGTGTGCTATGAATGATTCTTTGAGGCAGCAGATAAAAAGGTCAGATTCCACAATGTCGGCCTGTCGTGGTGAGGGAAAGCCATGATAAACCTCTTTCACTTAGCTTTCCCTCACTCCCTCCCCCCGCTCCTATTTCCCTTCCCTCTCTGTGCACTGCTTACAGCTGGACATAGATTACTGCGAGCCAAATCCGTGCCAGAACGGCGCCCAGTGCTTCAATCTTGCCATGGACTATTTCTGTAACTGCCCTGAGGATTACGAAGGGAAGAACTGCTCCCACCTGAAGGATCACTGCCGCACGACTCCTTGTGAAGGTTTGTGTTGCCTTGCGGGTGAATGGGAACGTCTGGCAGTGGTTTCTGCCCCTCTCCTTGCTGGAGCCCTAATGCAGCTCCAGCAGGGGAGTCACTGGAGTAGCTCTGGTATAAAAAGGCTAAATTTTGCCCTCTGCCTTAGACCTCTCTTCATGTGAAAAGGTGAGAAATATTTGTAAGTATCAGCTGTTGAAAGACAGCATCCTGTCAATGTGGACAGAAAGCACAGGTAGAAAACAACCTGATGCGTTTATTCCAGGCTATGGATGTGGTCAAGCAATCTTCAGATAAGATGCTGTGATTATTTCATGGACATTTGGCAGAGCCCTGTTATTTTAAAGCAGCAAACATATTTGCAGTCATACGTTTATGGTTTCACTCAATGATCTTAAAGGTCTTTTCCAGTCTAAAAGATTCTATGGCACGAGTGTCTTCTAAACATACATCGCTCTTAAGGAATCAGGTTGCATGGACAATCCTCATGCTGGTCTCTGCTTTTCTGCAGTAATTGACAGCTGCACCGTGGCAGTGGCCTCCAACAGCACACCTGAAGGGGTTCGCTACATCTCTTCCAATGTCTGTGGTCCTCACGGGAAGTGCAAGAGCCAAGCGGGCGGAAAATTCACCTGTGAATGCAACAAAGGATTCACCGGCACCTACTGCCATGAGAGTAAGAGCAAAACACAGGATGTATTTACTGTCCCCCCACTCTTTCTGGAAAAAGATCCTATCCTTCCCTCCCTCCCAGACCCCTTTAAGGTTTCTTCATTGTAACTCAGTGAACCTTGGAACTGCTGTAGGTTTTCATATCCCTCTTGGGCGAGGCAGAGTGGAATTTGCTAGGCCTTGGGGAAAGTTCACAGCAATGAACCCTCTGGCCTTGAATTGTATGTTTTTAAAAACCTTATGTATACAAGGTCTGAGGGAGTTAATAGTGGGGTTTAACATGGATCTTTAGGACTCCTGAGGTTTTCTTTTTTTGTTTTGTTCTCAGTAGTGACAGGTTCATCACCTTGTTCACTTTTTTACCCATTCTTCATCTTGCCTATAACCCTTCCTTTTCGAAGGGTATTATTAGAAATGGAAGCAGCACCAAACAGCCCGCAATAAGATAATGACTCCTAGTAGGAGTACTTCTAGTTTGATTTTTTTCCCCTCTTTTTTTGATCCTCTTCTTTCTTCCCAACTGTTGCAGATATCAATGACTGTGAAAGCAACCCCTGTAAAAATGGTGGCACTTGCATCGATGGCATCAACTCCTACAAATGTATTTGCAGCGATGGATGGGAAGGAACATACTGTGAAGCCAGTAAGTTATCCATCCTTCAGCACACAGAAAGAGCTCTTGGGAAAACACTGGGAAGGAATAGCTGGTACATGTCTTTAAGATGACAGTGACCTATGTCAATAAACTTTGCTTCAAAGGCCATGGAGGAGCAGGTCCTCCCACCAAGTCCCAAGCTTTTGTGTTGGAACTAAGCCCAAGTTACAAAGTTGGACTGGGATTAGAGTTTGGCTCTCTCACTGTTGAGTTTCCTGCTCTATGCTTTGGATAACTTTCAGGAAGAAACCCTTTGCATTAGTAGATGCCACTTTATGGCCTGTCTGCATATCACACTTGTATTTTGTCAGTCTCAGGACCAGAAGCGGAGTGAATGCTCTGCTCCCTTCCCCTGACTAACAGGGTGGTTTATGTAATGGGCCTTTTCACTGCTTGTTTACTGAAACAAGATAACAAACAAAATGAAAACAAACTGGAGGAAAGTGGTGAAACAGTCTTCATCTCTGTGACAGTGCTTAAAAGCTTTAAAATACTGACTTAAGCATTTAATCCGTGATTGAAACACGGGCCAAAATTAGGGATGGGTTATGCTCCTTTCAAGCATTGTGTTTGTCAGTTCTGTAAACATCACTGAGCCTGTTCTCTCTCCTTAACATATCCAGATATTAATGACTGCAGTAAAAACCCTTGCCACAATGGAGGAACTTGCCGAGACTTGGTCAACGACTTCTTCTGCGAATGTAAAAATGGGTGGAAAGGAAAAACTTGCCACTCCCGTAAGTTCAGCATTTCCAAAACACAACAGGCATGCTCTGATAGGCTGCTTGAACTTGTTGCCCTAAGAGAGCAGCAGCATTAAGGACAGTTTGGGTTCTTCACAGGTGACAGCCAGTGCGATGAGGCGACGTGCAACAACGGGGGGACGTGCTATGACGAGGGGGACACTTTCAAGTGCATGTGTCCTGCGGGATGGGAAGGAGCCACTTGTAACATAGGTAAATACCCTGCATAATCGCCAGGAAGCAGATGCAGCGCCGCAGCTCTGACCTCAGCTGTTCCTCTTGGCTCAGAGCTGACGGCTTTCTAACAACTGAGCGGCAAATGTTGTTTGTATTGCAGCAAGGAACAGCAGCTGCCTGCCAAACCCCTGTCACAACGGTGGTACCTGCGTAGTCAGCGGGGACTCTTTCACTTGTGTCTGCAAGGAGGGCTGGGAAGGACCCACGTGTACCCAGAGTAAGTCAGCTCTGCTTGAACTCTTCCAGAGTGTTGCATGATGAGAACATGAGCTCATCCTGTCGCCCTCGGAGTCAAGATTGAAACCAGAAGGCAGAGCTTGTTTGATGTAGGCTTTAGCATCACCTGAATCTTTGTTTTTAATGACTTTATGTGATAGAGCCTTGACCTGGGCATGAGAAAGTTGCAAATGAGCTAAGTGGAGACAGATGTTGTCTTGTTTTCTCCTGCATTCTTTTTCTACAAGCAGCTCTGTCTGCTTCCACTTTTTTCCCCCCGTTAGATTCTTTACAAGGATTCTCTTCCTGTGTACATGTGTTCCACAATGTAGTTAACGAATTTTGTGGTACAAGCCTGGAATCAATTTAGTAGAGAATTTCAGCATATTTTTGTAAAAGTTGAGCTAAGTATAACTTGGGCATTAGGGGAAGTTTGATCATTCTTTACTGCCAGTAGAGCTGTATTAGCCAAAGTCTGCATGTTTAATGCTGTATGTCTTTGCTTTGCAGACACGAATGACTGCAGTCCTCACCCTTGGTAAGTTTGCTAAGTTTATCCTTGGCTTTCTTTTGTTGTTTTAGAATTCTGGTTCCTTTTCTCTGTAGCAGTCTTTAATGTCTGTGCTAATGCCTTTTGTCCAGTTACAACAGTGGCACTTGTGTGGATGGGGAGAACTGGTACCGTTGTGAGTGTGCTCCAGGCTTCGCCGGGCCCGACTGCAGGATCAGTAAGTGTTCCGATGGCTCTCTGCCTCGCCTTTTGTCTCGCTTCAATCTTGTTGCAAGACAAGCATCTTAATTGAGTTAAGTGGTAGATCAGATGAGTGATAGATGTCTTGTGTCATCTCTATCCGTACACGGATCCGTAGCAAATTTGGAGAAGGCAGGAATCACACTGAAAATGAAAGAAATTTAAAGTCATTCAGCTGGAGCTGAAACCTCTTGGTTCAGCTGAGTGGGCAAAATGCCCTTTGGGACAGTCTTCCCTTGTGTTTGTGTGGCCCAGGCTTCTGCTTGAGATGAAAGTGTGCCAGCCAAAAACCTTGTCAATTAATAATCCACCTCCAAGCCCTGAGGTGATGTATGCGCTTCCCTGTAATTTAATAATAATTACAGGTAGGAGGACACTTTTTTTAATAACAGCCATGGAATAGAAGTCTCACAGCAGCAATAGAGCTGGGAAGTGTTTAACATTGACATCAGTTGAAGAATCTAGTGGGGGACAAAACTGGAGCACATCAGAGGAGAGGAAGTGTGTCTGTGTAGGAAGGAATGTGTCCTTGCCCTGAGAAGCCCCAGTAGCCACAGGGGTCAGGTTTTGATCTTTGTTAGTGCCACACAGCAGAAACGTCAAAGGACTTTTCTGAGGTTATATTGGTGCTGCAAGCAGGAATCTATGTCCCAGTAGACACCAGAAAATGAACATAAAGCTGCAGTAGGCAATTCTGTCCCATGTTTGCTTTTTCCCTGACAAAACAAAAGGATGCTATGGAGTAACTATTCTGTTTCCTCTCCTTCCCATCACAGATATCAACGAATGCCAGTCCTCGCCCTGTGCCTTTGGAGCCACCTGTGTAGATGAAATTAACGGGTACCGTTGCATTTGCCCCCCAGGTCGCAGTGGTCCAGGATGCCAAGAAGGTATTCCAGATACCAGAGCTGGGCCTAGCATTGTAGCAAGATCTGTGTAATCACACATTGATGGGTTTGTGGCTGTTTGGGGTTGGTTTTGGGGTATATTATCTGTTGTTTTTTTAAAGCAAGTATCTTTATTGAAGAAGCAACTTAGTGGGAAGATTAGATAAATTTAGAAAAGGGGTTTTCCCTATTTTAAGCTTAAAATTCTGTTCAATCTCTCTTCAGTTACAGGAAGGCCTTGCATTACCAGTGTTCGAGTAATGCCAGATGGGACTAAGTGGGATGACGACTGCAATACCTGTCAGTGTCTGAATGGAAAAGTCACCTGTTCTAAGGTACAGCTGTGCAGTGCTTTGGGTTACACCATTTTCTGTCCTCTCACCAATGGATTCTCACCAGTATTCATCCTCTCCTAGGTTTGGTGTGGCCCTCGGCCTTGTGTCCTGCATGGCAAGGGCTCCAGCGAGTGCCCCGCTGGCCACGCCTGTGTCCCTGTGAAGGATGACCACTGCTTCACCCACCCCTGTGCTGCGGTGGGGGAATGCTGGCCCTCCAACCAGCAGCCTGTGAGGACCAAATGCAACTCAGATTCCTACTACCAGGACAACTGTGCCAATATCACCTTCACCTTTAACAAAGAAATGATGGCCCCAGTAAGTAACAGCAGCTCACTGGGCTGTGGCACACATAGATTCCAGAGCATGGAATGACGTTTTCCATAGGGAAAAGTGCAGTAAAAGCTGACACTGCCTTGTTATCAAAGAAAACAAAAAGCAGAAGGATTAACATAGCCTTGCAGCCTAAATGCTTTTGTGACTAGAGAAGAACAAAAGCTAGGTTGGAGGGAATTCCACCTCCTTTTCATTTAAGAACTCTTACTTAAGGGCAGAAAAAAACCAATCCCAAACAAATCTTGTATCTGTGTGTTCATGTGCATATGTATTTACAAAAGCTAACATCTTTTTTGTACCCTCCAGGGCCTTACCACAGAGCATGTTTGCAGTGAATTGAGGAATCTGAATATTCTGAAGAATGTTTCTGTTGAATATTCCATCTATATTACCTGCGAGCCTTCCCACTTGGCAAATAATGAAATCCATGTTGCTATTGTAAGTATTCCTGGAATATTTTTAAATGTCTTAGTAGTTAATTGCTTGGACATGTGTGCAACATGTGGATTTCATAAAGATCTTAATTCCTGGCTTTGTCAGCACTTCTTGTGGTTTAGTTTCCATCCTGATTCCCTTTAAGAACAGGAAAGGAATTCTGGTTACATGTGCGTACCTGAAAGCTGCCGTCTGGGGGCAACTGTAATAGGGGGAGTAAAACATTTCTCTGTTACACTCTTGCTTTTTGGGGGGTTTTGGTCTTTCTGAGGATGAGGAGAAGAATTCTGAGTAGGTTCTCCCCATAGCAGGCCTTTTTGTTTTATTTCTGTTGTGTCATATATTAAAAGCAGCAAGAGCCTTCGCTGCCTGTGAAGGTTTATAAATAGCAGGTTCCCCCGTGCATCTGATGTGGTGCTTGGTGTTAATTGTGTGCCTCCTCCTGCAGTCTGCAGAAGATATCGGGGAAGATGAAAACCCCATCAAAGACATCACAGATAAGATCATCGACCTCGTCAGTAAGCGTGACGGGAACAACACCCTCATCGCTGCCGTGGCCGAAGTCAGGGTGCAGCGGCGGCCGAGCAAGAGCAAAACAGGTGAGCAGCTCCTTGGCCCCCAGCTCCTGGACTGGAACACTCCTTCCAAGGGCCAGAGCCTTTCTTCACTCTGGAGACTTGTAGCAAGTCCCTGTTCATCAGGAACAGTGGAGAGCCTTTGCACCAAAAAACCCTAAAAGAGTTTCCAAAAGTTCTCTAAACCAGTGGCCTAACCTGGCAGAAGGGCTGCTACCCTTCCATGCTCCTCATGGACAAATAAGTGAAGAAGCAAGGTGTAAGAACTTAGATTTGTTTTCTCTGTAGACACCCTGAAGTGTCCCCGGTGGTTTCCAGCAGGACTGACTCTCTCCTGTCTCTTGCAGATTTCCTGGTGCCCTTGCTGAGCTCGGTGCTGACGGTAGCCTGGATCTGCTGCCTGGTCACCGTATTCTACTGGTGCATGCGAAAGCGCCGAAAGCAGAGCAGCCACACCCACACGGCCTCCGACGACAACACCACCAACAACGTGAGGGAGCAGCTGAACCAGATCAAAAACCCCATTGAGAAACATGGAGCAAATACTGTCCCCATTAAAGACTACGAGAACAAAAACTCTAAAATCGCCAAAATAAGGACACACAACTCCGAGGTGGAGGAGGACGACATGGACAAGCACCAGCAGAAGGCCCGATTTGCCAAGCAGCCAGCCTACACTTTGGTAGACAGAGATGAAAAGCCCCCCAACAGCACCCCTACAAAACACCCAAACTGGACAAATAAACAGGACAACAGAGACTTGGAAAGTGCACAAAGCCTAAATCGGATGGAGTACATTGTATAGCAGACGGTGGGGTGCTGCCATGCAGGGCCTTTGAGTATCATTATAAAGGCACTCAAGAGCTTGTAGTTCTTAAACTGTTGTGTAATATTTGAGTCTAAGGCTATTATTTACTTAGAATCCCTGTGTTAATTTAAGTTTGGACAAGCTGGCTTACACTGGCAATGATAGTTGCTGTGGTTGGCTGGAATACCAAGTGCTGCATTTCACATCTATGCAAAACTAGTCAAAAGTGCCCTCCTGTAAATTCAGCTGCAGCTGATCCATCACGGAAACGTTCCATAAGGTATTACATAGCCTTATTACTCTTCCTTAGTGTTCATTTTTTTTTTTTTTTTCCTGCCAGATGTTCCAATTTCTACAGTTCCTTTAGAATAATACATTTTATTTATATTTATTGAATTTGAGTTTTTTGTATATTGGTTTTATGGTGACGTACAACTAGTTCTGTATTTGAAAGTGCCTTTGCAGCTCGGAACCACAGCAACTATCAAAAATAAGTTTATTATTTATTTTTTTATTGTATTTTTGTTGGGGGCGGGTGGGGGGAACTTGTCAGCAGTTGCTGGTAAATGAAGAATTTAAAGAGGAAAATGTGTCAAAAATAGAAGTTTGTATAGATATGTAAATAATTCTTTTTTTATTAATCACTGTGTATATTTGATTTATTAACTTAATAATCAAGAGCCTTAAAATATCATTCCTTTTTATTTATATGTATGTGTTTAGAGTTGAAGGTTTTTGATAGCATTGTAAGCTCGTGGCTTCTCTATTTTGAATTTATTTTCTTGTTACATGTTGCCTATATGCCAAAACTAAGGTGTTCTAAAATAGTTTATTTTTAATAGGATGGGCTTTCATGCCTTGATGCTGGTTTTTGTACAATGTCAAACGTTTGAAACACCTTCCATAGTATCACTTTAAGACTATTTGTAAGTACTGACTGAGGCAGTTTAGAGAATTAGACTAGAAAATTTTTTTTGCTGCTTTAGACTTGAAAACCGAGTGACAGGCAGATAATCTGCTAAGAAGCAGTTTAAGGGAACAAAACTGAGCTATTACTTTATGTAGATGAAATGTGAGTGGTTGCATGTAATTAAAAATATCAAATTAGCGTGTGAAGTTGGAAACACAGCAATCTTATTTTGTAAATTCTAATTATTTTTTTCTCACCATGAATATGTAATACTGAACCACTTGTAGATTTGACTTTTTTGTAATCTACTGCATTTAGGGAGTATTCTAATAAGCTAGTTGTTGAATACTTGAACAGTAGAATGTCCAGTAAGATCACTGTGTAGGTTTGCCATAGATTACACTGCCCGCCTTAACAAGTGAGGAAATCAAAGTGCTATTACGATGTTTAAGATCAAAAGGCTTATAAACATAGTCATCTCGGTGGTTAACCATTGAGATCATGAAGATACCTTGTATTGTGATATTAGTGTTATATGAAAATGCATCTTTGATGTGTTGTTCCTGGCAATAAATCTTGAAAAGTAATATTTATTAAATTTTTTGTATGAAAACATAAAAGAGCGTGGAGATTATTGAGCTCGGAGGCGCTCCCGGCCAGTCAGTTGTGCAAAAGCAGGGGCAGGTGCTGCTGGAGCTTTCCAGGACCTGCCCCTGCCTTTGGTGGAGTCAGTTTTTTTGTTAGATGATTACACGTTCCCCTCTGGCTCCCAGTGGGGTTGAGGAGGTTTGGAAGCAGCATGTCCCTTGTTCTCACTGCCTCTTGGCCAATGTCCCTCGGTGCTCTCCTGAGAGAGGATGGTGTGGCTGCACTTGTGCAACGAGTTTACCCTGCACGGGCCAATGAGCTGCCCACAGATAGGAACCAAATCTAAGTAGCTAGGCAAGATCCAAAGTGCTGACCTGCATGGGAAGGGATCCATAGATGGTGCTGATTTCTAATGGGCAAAAAGCGCTTTGTGAAGCATAAAATAAACTCTGAAAGTATTCAACACGATGGCTTTGAATGCTGAACTAATGCTGCCCTTCCCACCGCTGTGCAGGGGCTGGCTGGCTCAGGGTCTGCTCTGGTTTTACCATGTTCTTATGAAGCTGCAAAGTTGTTCTGCTAAGGGGCTACTGCAAAGCTGAAGGAACAATTAACTGTGTAACAAGTACGTTGAAAAATAGTTAAAGCAACTTGCTGCAAGGTTAGGCCTTCGCATCTGTATTTGTTTGTAGTAAATAAACAGATATTTTATATACAGATTGCTGCGATATGAATACACTGAACGCTAACAAAACCTGAGAGTGAGAAATACTTTCTTCTGTACTTTTTTTACAGCTGTCAAAAAAAAAATTTGATAAAATCTAATTAGTGTTATTTTTTTATTTTAAACTCACTTTAGAAGATTTCCATTGTGGCTACTCTACTTTGGCTGGGTGCTGCTTTTACTCTTCACACTCACACGCCACACAGGGCAAGCACTGGAGCCTGTTTAGTTTACTGCCTCCTGAAGGGGAAGTCAACAAGATTAGCTTCAGCTGACCACTTCAATAATTCCTCATCAAACAAATCCCATGAGTATTTACTTCCCTTTGTTCCCTGACTTCTAAATCTGCAATAAAGCAAACACGTCATGTCCAAAAAAGCCACTTAAAGATAATAGAAATTTCCACCTGCCTCCAAAGGGCAAAGGCAGGCTATTCCCTGACTGCTTTCCCGTACTTTTAATGTTGAATTAACCATTTCCTGCTGTCTGCTGTTCACATGGGTCTCAAATTCAATGATACAGAAACCAACCACCTCTTCCAGAGGGCTCATATATACCTGAATTTGTAGGAATTTTTAAGTCTGCCTTCTATTAAGCAAAAAATAATTAAAAGAAAATAGGGTATTTTCTGTTTCTGGGAACATATATTTTGTCAGGCTTCTTCAAAACCTACTGAGGCCTTTTCTATTTACAGACTTAATTATTTAACAATGTGTACATTTAGTGACAAAGCTGTTTAGGTCTCTGAAGACTCAGTGAAAGCAAAACCTGGGTTCCTCTAGGTTTGAAACATGTCAAAGCCCTCAGCCCAGGGTTCATTTATTTACTTCCAGCCCTCCCTGTGCTCCAAAGTGCTATGGGGACAATGCAGAGGTTGTGTTACTGCAGAGCTCCTCCACATCCCCCCTGCTTTTCCCCACTTCCCCAAGGATTTTCCTTACTTTGTCACTACCTCATGGTGTTAGAAAATCAGAATCATGCAATTTGTACAGGGGCAGTCAGAAAATTCGGTACCATTGCCATAATGATATTTTTAATTAATCCTCCTATCTCAACTCCAAAACTTACACTGGTGACTGCAACACAAGAACAGTCCCCCAAAGCCCAGATCCACCACCAGGCTGGGGGCTGGTCTATGAAGTGGTTTCCGTTGCCATGAGAATAAATAGAAACCTGAAGTTTAGGGCTTCCCCCTTAGAATACCAAGGCACATTTACTTTTGTGGAAATCCTACTTTGCCAGGTCACACTTTTACTACTCATGGAAGATACATTCTGTTTAGTCAGGAGAAGTTTCCCACTGCTGGTGTAAGTTTGTTCTTTGTATCTTTCTTCACCTAGGAATTGAAAAATGTGTGCTTCCTGAGCTGCCAGTTAAGCATACAAGAAAGAAAATGAAATAAAATGAAATTAAATGAAATAATAAATGAAATAAAATAAATAAATTAAACAAATAAAATAAAATATAGCTTCCCTTAGCACTCTGAGCTTTGCTCTACCTACAGCTAATTGAAGCTGCCGAATCTGGGTTTGGTTCAGCCTGAGCTGAACGCGGCCACATCAAAGCTCTGCACCTCCGCATGGAAAGGGCCCATCTTACGTGGAGGTACCTGGGAAAGGTGCTGATGGTGCAGGTTACATCAGCCTTCACACCAACAGATTCATGCCACTGGGAATGCCAGCCTTGGGAATGGCTCCCTCTGCACTGCTGACAGGAGCCAAGGGCAGCTGGGAGCGCTGGGACCTGAAGCCCCTCAGGCCAGGGAACGTGCACCGGGTTGGGGCCCAAACGTGCGACTTTCACCTCCAGCCATGTCCCGGTGAAACCATTTTCCCTTGCACAGACACACCTCCTGTTCTCACACCAGCTGACACCTGCACAGCAAGAGTTAATGTTATTAATCAGCTCCCTGCCAAGCTGAAATGCACAAGGTTATGCTCCCTGCTGCTCCTTGAAGACTGCCTGATTCTGCTCCGTATCTGCCAGCCCTGGGGCTGAATCCAGCCCTGCCTCCCAGCTATCCCAGGTCCAGGGTGCTGCCCTGCCATCTGCAGAGTCACAAGGCAGAGCCTTCATGGTTTTTTAGGAGTGCCTGCAAAGATGAGAAGTTCTGACAAGGGAAGTACCAAATTCAGCCTTTTCCTCCCCAGATGGAAGTGATTGCATAACTTCCCCCTCCCCTTCAAATGGAAGCAAGAATATTTGAGTATATTTAAGAATTTTTTGGCTTCCTCTTTTTTCAGCATTGACAGCAGTGGCCCTCGTGGTTACTATTTGCCAGCACACACTGAGTTTGCTTGCAAAGGTCAGTGATTGCTCCCAAAACACGGAAAACTCAGTCAAATAGCTGTGCAAGGATTAACTCCAGTTTCTGGAGGAGGAGAGGGGTGCAGGCTGTGGATAGTTCAGCAGCTGCTTCCCTGGCATGGGGGCAGCAGCAGAGCCACACGGGATCAGAGGGCGTCAGACCGGAGTCCCAGCCCAGATCTGCCAGCGAGCACCTTCTGTGATGTGCAAATTGTTTCAACCAGTTTCCCTACAGGGTGGAGAAATAAATCTCTGCTCCTTTCATTCTAGCACTATGAGATCATATTAATATTAAAAAGGGGCATGCCCAGCTCTAGAATTAGAGCTCAAGATATTTTTCTTTAAAGATCTGATGCATAAATAACAAAGATAATTATTATGCCAGCAAGTAAGGCAGTTATGGAGCTAGAGTACCAATTCCTACTGCTGTACTGAAGGATTTAACTTGGACAGAATGGAAGCAAATCACTGAAATTCTCCTTCACAAAAGGTGCACTGTCAGCTAGCACAGGAACAGATTCCCAGAATTTTAAGTGGATAGTAAAGAAGGTAGGACAGTTGTGGCTAATTTCCTGGACAATTTCCAGGTTACAGCTGAAATGCCTTGTGACACTCCATCATTTCCACACCTTTTAGGATTTCTCAGCATAAGACAACACCAAGCAAACAAAAAGTCCCCACCTAAAAATGTCACCCTACTGCCACCATGGAAAGGCCAAGGTCATGCACTACCGGGTTCAATTTTAATTATCTGGGGGAAACAGGTGGACAAAGGGACTCGTGTGAGTTGATGAAAGAATTTGCTGCTCCTTAATCAGCTTGCTTTACCTTGGAAACAGTGCTTCCCTCGGTGCTGCCCCAGCTGTCAGAATAAGCACTTCCAGCTCCCTCCAGGTTCAGCTGCTGAGCTTTGATTTCCCTGTGATGAAAGGCTCCGTGCGCGGCCGTTCCCTCAGCCCACATCTCCTTCACTCTGGTTACTAGAAGCGAGTTCATGTTTATTAAAGGAGAAAAAAGCACAAAGCAAAGAAGTGAGGAGTGCCTTTTATTAAAGCTGATTTCTGAGGCCAACCCACACTTCCCACTGCTGGCAGAAAGGCTCGGTGTTATTGCCTCTGTTTGCTGCAGCCTGTTGGAATACAGAACCTTTCCCTGGGTACTGATAAAGTCAAGGAGATAACTACTCATAGCATGTGATCTGGGAGAGTCCGTATTTCACATCTTTCTTATTCCAACTGCAAACAGAAAAATATTTCCTCCTTTTTTTTTTTTTCATTAGAAAGAATCCATTTTCCAGTCAAAAGCCAGTGAGATGATGTTAAATGTCAGTGAAAACTCAGCCAATGCAATCCATATGCTGAGCAGTGAGAGGGAAGTTTACACTGACCGAATGAACACCTCTGAAAGCTACTTAACACCTCACGTGGTCAAAACCAATCTGTAGGAAGGAAAGTCTGGGTGCCCACCTGGCAGGTAACACCAGAACCAGAACAAAGCTTATTACCCACAAGATCTTGGGATACTTAAAACCTTCCTACCGACCAACACTGGGCAAGGGAGATTTCACATGAGCTGCTTCCTCTTTATAAATGATTACGTAAAAGGCTGGTCCAGGTTTAGATATGTGTTTAACCATAAAAGTCCACTAAACAAATATTTTTAACTGCTTTGATGTAAAGAATAAAGGCAACGATCATCTGCACACATCAGAAAGTGTTTCACTAGAAAACAACTGTTTCATTATCAGCAAATAGCACAGACCAAATGCACCAAATGATTCATTAAAAATAATAACCCACCAAAGCTGGCTGGTTTAGGATAAAAAATGAAGCAAAGATACTGTTTCTGTGCTTCAGCAGCAGTTTCAGAAGAGAATAGAGCCTTAAATATTCATCTATTTTACAGAAAGGTATGCTAATGCTGCTCAGAAGAAAGCCAAGACTTGCAAACTGCTAATTTTACTCCAGGTCAGCTTCCAGTTCCTTTTTTTTCCCCTAAACCTGATTTAGGAAATTCAAGAGCATGTCAGACCACACCTCTGCCAGTTCTCTCAGTGCAGGTGAATGGGTGACAAACACAAAGCCTGAGAAGATGACCCTGGGTTTCAAGTAGACAGAGAAGAGAGAGACACAAACATAGCCTAGGTGTCCCAGCACCCCCAAAGCACCACCAGGTTTGCAAAAGGGAAGCTGGAATAAAAGTCCTGCTGCACAGACAAAAGAAAGCACAGTTTTGAGCAGCAACACCATCTAAAATCCAGAAATGACTGAGAATTCAAAGCCTTTTCCCTGAACAGCTGCATTTCTGACAGGATCCAAGACACAACTTTTGATAGTAATGAAGCTCAAAAATATACAGCTCCAAAGAGCTTAGAACTTATCAAGACAGTAAGGACAGAAGGAATGATGCCACTGGACTTGTGAGAAAGCCCACCTGCCTTTGTTCTGACTCTCCAGGCTCTAACACCCTCAATCACCTTCCATCTCTCATTGTTGCACAATCACTGCTTTGAAAGAAAGATGTTCCCAGGCATCAGAGAGGAGATGGAAACAGCATTTTAAGGAACCTAACAAAATATCCTAAAGGAAAAATCAAGTGTTCTTAGCTACATAGACAGTGGTTTAATCTACCTAAGCCCCCTCTACATGTATGACATTCAATTTGAAAGGGTGCAGGCAGGTATGTTATTCAGTTAAGATTAAAACTAAATTGTAATTATAAGGTTAAAAATATATATATATATATATATATATTATAGCACTATGGGATGATAAAAACCATATGTGGTTGCCCTCTGGTTTCTGATACTTAAGTTATCTATGCTAAGACTCTAATATAAACTATCAAATTATTCTAAGTACTCTCATTTTTCTGATAAATACTTAATTAAATATCCCTATACCTCTTTCAAGTCCATCAAAAAGGTGCTTTTTACTCCCTTCCTGGCCCAGTGCATAAAAAAGACAGCAGTGAACATACCTCGGGCTCTTCTTCCTCCAAACCAGCTACTTTGCAGCCTTGGTTTTGCTGGTACTGGGAAAGACCTTTCAGCAGAGCCTGGAGCTGGGTAAGGATTAGCAACCTGACTGCAAAGCTCTGAGAAACATCACCCAAAGAGCTGAAAGAAAAAAGAGAACATGTCCTCCAGACATATGCACAACCTTCTTCATTTGCAGCAAGAGCAGAAATTGTTTCCAGCAGGAGGAAGCTGTACAATCAGCAGTGCCCTGCTGTCAGCTGCAGAGCTGCTAACTCTCATCAGGACCTGGGTTACACCACCAATTCTAATGCTCCTGAATGTGAATCATCTCCTTAACCTCAATGAGGAGATCCAGAGTTGTAAGGAAGTGTCACTGAGACTTTTCTGAATTACTTCACATAAAATCAGAGATCACAGAATGTGCTGAGCTGGAAGGGAGTCACAAGGATCATCCAAGTCCAGCTCCTGGCCCTGCACAGGACAGCCCAACAATCCCACCTTGTGCATGGCAGCATGGTTCAAACACTTCTTGAGCTCTGCCAGGCTTGGTGCTGTGACCCCTTCTCTGGGGAGCCTGTTCAGTGCCCAACCATGTTCTGGGTGAAAAAAATATTCCTGATATCCAACTTAAACCTCCCCTGCCACAGCTTCAGGCCATTCTCTCAGGTCCTGTCACTGGCCCCTAGAGAGAAGAGATCAGTGCCTGCCCCTCTTGTTCCTCTCACAAGGAAGCTGTAGCTGCAATGAGGTCTCCCCTCAGTCTCCTCTTCTCCAGGCTGAACAGACCCAGTGCCCTCAGCCACTCCTCACCTGCTTCCCCTCAAGGCCCTTCACCATCCTCATGAACTCCTCTGGATGTTCCCTAATACCTTTATATCTTTTTTATATTCCAGTGCCCAAATCTGCCCCCAGCCCTTGAGAAGAGTTGCCAGCCCAGGTGAGAGCAGAGTGGGACAATCCCCTCCTGCCCCACTCAAGTCTGTGGTCACACTGATCTTTAACCATGATGGAAAAAAATGGCTTACAAATTTATTTTCCACATTTAAAAAAGATAAGCATGAAATAAAAAGGTACATTTCCTTAGCTCGTTAGCATTTAAATTTAAAAAGCACTATAAACAAGCACTGTGAAATTAAAAATTATCTTAAAATAGGATTTAACTCTGGTATTACTAACACATTGTGTGTTGGCCTTGCACACACACAAGGCCTGATTTTGAAACATGTATGCATAAAGATGTGTACACGTGTTCATATATGAACTTCACCCAAGAACAATGTTTGTACATCCAGGTGAAAATATATAAATCCAAATACATAAAAACAACCTTCATTTTCCCCCAATACTGAATGCATGATGACTTGTATCCACAACCTGGGCTAGAAATAAATGTTCATGTCAAAACTACACAAGCAGAAACTATAGTTATTTTCAAACTTCTCTGAAAAAGTAGGCCTCCAATCATCAGCTACTAAACATGGCTAAAAGATTTCTTTGAAATAACCTCAATTTGCTTTCTTGTTGTAAAGACCATGGGAGTAAGCCACAAACTTTCTAATATAGAGAAAAGGTTAATTTTTACTAAAATAAACTACCTGTTCAGAAACAAGCAATATACCAAATAACTGCAGCTGCTAAAAGATCACACAAAGGGTTTTAACTTTTGCTGTTACCAGCTGATAATGACTTTTTAAGAGCACTAAATATGTATAAATCTAAAATTTGGCTTAGTAAATATTATTTTATAAGAGCTTTTGCTTTCTATAAATATTATGCTGATTTGTTCAATAATAATGTCTAATTCTTAAAGACTTAAAAGGATTATCTTTATTACAGTTCCAAATGACTAAGATCCTTAGTTAACTAAATTTTCTTAAAATGTGTTCTCTAATTTTGATTTTGTATTTTCATTTTGAATTGCTTCCTACTCTTTGCTTACACACAACCTTGGCTGACCACTCATGCTATCAAGGCAGTATTTCAGATTTTGACTTCTTAAACCTTCGCAGTTTTAACTTCCCAAGACCATTTTCCACTTCTTTTTTTCTTTTTTGGGAAAGCTTCTCTGAAGACATGGGGTGCAGTTCTACACATGATGTTGGCACTGCAGGCAGCTCTTCAGTGGCTGTGCTTGACTCATTTTGGCTTGTCTGCACCCCACTGCTGCTCACAGACAGAGACCAGGAGGGGTTTTTTCTCAAAGTCAATGATTCCTTGTCAGCCACAGTCTTTGTCACATCTTGCTTTGACAACAACCTGGAATTAGGGGGTGTCTTCTCCTTCAGGAATGCACCCAAACAATTATCATCACACTTACTCACTTCTGTATTGACAGAAGTTAAAGGAGTCCCTTCAGAGGACACTTTGGTGAAAGGCTCCAACTTTTCCTCTGAACCACAGGTCTTTAGCTGAGCCTGTGTTTTGGTCACTCTCTGGCTTTGTTTTGGAGCCGGCAGTGCTGACTCAGAGCTGCAAGGAGGGTTCTCACTTAGAAGCCTCGCCTCCAACCACTGCAGAGAGTGAGGTTTTTGCTGGCTGCGAACATCATCCGGCTGTCTCTGATTAACATCATTTCTCTGCCCTAATGCAGGAAGCTCCAAGCTGCTCTCAGCTGTGTTTGTGCAGTCCTTCAGCAGGCCTGGGCTCCTACGTTTCACATCAGACCGAGCACTGAGAGAAGTCTGACACTCGTTCTTTCTGTTCTCTGTCTGTGAGTCCGCAGAGCCAAGAAACACTTTCTTGGAGACCTTGCTGATTTGAGGTTTGCTTGCACTACTTCTCCTTGGTTTTGTCCTCTTCACACTGAAATAAAAAGGAATTTTGTTTTTTGAATTAAAAAAGAACTTCTACTGCCTCCTCCTCCTCTACTCCTCTACCATTTTTCCAACTCTGAAACACCACTTGGGCCACCCTCTTTCTGAACATGGAAAAATATCCCTGTATATCATCTTGACAAGCAGCAATGTTTGCCTTGTGTGGATAATATCAAGCATTATCCATCTGATTTTCCACTGCACTAGAGGAGAACCCTATTTATTAATGACTAAGCCATGAAGGAGTGAGTTCTTGCTCTTTTCCAAGAGGCAGAACTGGATTCATTACAGATGTTAAAGGTCAACAGAGCAGAAGTATATTGAATTCCTTTCTGAACTGGCTAGATAAAACAGCATTTCCTAAGTGCTTAAATGATTGCAAACCATTTCCATATATCCACATGCATAATGCATATCTACAGGACAGAGGGGGCAGGCGGGGAGAGGCAGCGAGTGCGCCTCTGTGTGAGAGCTCCTAATCTCTATTTTAGAATGTTCCTCTGGAATTTTTCCCAGGACATTTCAAAGCATTGCTTTAAAGTTAACCACTACTCATCTAGTATCAAGCCCATTCATCTGGCAAGGACTTGGGTAATGCAAGTGGATGATATTCTAAAAGGAATTATACAGGAAAACAGGATCACAATGGAGCTGATGGAGTGTCAGTACATAAACACTCCTCAGCAGTGCGTTACCTATGGATCTGCATTTCACACAGCCCATAAGATGAACTTTATGCCCAAGTCCTGAAGCTGCATTTTGAGTCTAAACATGTTACTAGAGGTGGCCCCAAGCTGAGACCACTTTTTGCTGCCAAGCAGCTCCCAGGCCAGCGTATCTAACTCTTCTCAAAGAGGGCTCACCCAAAACAGGTAGAGCCGGCACACCTCCAAAGCTAATCTCATTTCTAAAGACAACACAGATGAGACAACAAGGGTGAAAAGAAAAGTTGCCAGGGTTCACAGCAGATGCCTGATTTCACAGGTGATTTGGGGCTGCTGGCAGCTCGCACAAGTCCGGATGGAGTCCTGGTAGCACAAGGAGCAGTGACAAGTTCAGCTGATCAGCTCACCCTCCCCATCCACTCCACTGGGGACACTCTTTAATTGTCACCATTGACCCAGATTGTCAAAATGAACAAAAAACAAAATATTCGTGAAGTGTTTTTCACCCAATTCAAGCATCACATATTTATTTTGGCTCACACCTTCATTCAAGGAAAAACAGCTTGTTTTGACTCTGCCTAGTGCTATGTGTGATATCTATGTGGGTTGTAATAGCTTTCTCCATGCTGTAAAAAACAACACTAACCACTTTATGTGCTTATCCACACTACAGCAGTAATCTTTCAGTAATTTAAAACAATCTTTTGTAAAGTAGTTTCTATTATTTCAAATTTTATTACATAAGCTAGATTCTACCAAAGCAAATTTTACCAATTATAAATTCAAAAGCTTACAAGGAATAGTGGCATACATTTTTTTCAGGATCTCTTGCTTTAGTTGTTCGCTCAGCCTAATCTTAGGCTTCTTGTTCTCAGCAGAGTCAGTAAAATATTCAGACGTCCCATTGGAAAGTTCTTCTTTCTGCTCCAAGAGAAAATACAGGTTTAAAACATGACACATCAAGCTATGATTATTCAACAGAAAGCTCCATTTCTAATACTAAGATTTACAGCTGTTCTTTATTATTTTGATCTGAGCAGTCTAAGAGAAACAATTATTTTTAATCTTTTAATATTTGGGAGTCTAGTCAGTTCCCTCCCCTTGACTCCCAACCAACATATTTCATATGCTAAAACACACCGCAAACAAACAAGACTGCAATGTAAAGGACGTAGCTTTCCAAACCATCTGAGGAAACTGTTGGCAAATATTTGACATCTTTGTGGCTCAAACTGTGACAAATGCCAGGAATCTCTCTTGCAGACAGGAGCATGCTTGTCAGTTTTTTTTCTGAAGAGACTGACTGGCGCAGTGGTCTATACACTTATTCTCAGAGGAATTCCCATCATTTTCCATACTTAAAAAAAACATACTCAGTGCTATTTGCTCATTGAACAAGGCAAGGGTTAAAACTTTTAATTCTAACATTTAAACGCTCGCAGCTTGTAGTGGTTGGCTACTACAGGACAACAGGGGAATTCTTTCTGGTCTCAGCTAACAGCAGCACCATCCTTTTATATAATGCGAGGTTGGGGCGAGCGGGAGGGAAGGAAAATGCTCTTTTTCTTCAAGCTGTGAGCACTTCCTTTCACAATGAAACAATCTCAGTCAGACAAGGGCCATTTGCTGATTTCACTATTAACTACCACATACTCCAAAGAAGTATTATCTCTGAGGCTATGGAGGAGAGGAAAAAGAAGTGGTGAAGTCAAGAAGAGAAGACGCTTTGTGCATCTCCTTGTCTTTGAGAGCACTTTTCTCCCTCAGCTGCCGTGATGCAGCCTCTGCCAGGGGCTCCCCAAACACAGGGAGTGCTGCTTTAGCCCATTCCTTGGTGAAGGCACTGGAACCAGATGCTATGGAAGAACTGAGGGATGCAGAGAAAGACAGCAGAGGCACAAGGCCAAAGCCTGCACATGACCCCTGCCTGGAACACCCCTCGGGAATCTGTCACTTAGGGGACATTAAGCCCTGCCTATTTTTGTTTTAAAGGAGAGGGTGGGGGGGACCTCCATGCTCTTTCCAGAAGAAATAGCCAGTGAAAACAGCTTCCTGTTTTGCAAGCAGAAGAAGCATAGTCAGGCGAAGGAGTAAAGCCATTTTGGCACTCAAAAAACTACAGCTGTTCTGAGCCTTGCTTTCAGAGACAAGTTACACAAATGTGTGCAGTGAGCGATGCATGAAGTTCCGGCCACTCATGGTGCAATGAGTGTGTTTACAGCAGGCAGAAAACACATGGAGCACACATGCAATGTGATCCCAACCTCAGAAATCAAGCTTAACTAGTTTAATCTGAGAGATTAATTGCTGGTTCTATTCTTGTTGGAGGTAGATTCCCCTAATTTGACTAAATATATTTTCATACTTTGTAAGCTATTAAAGACAGAAATACTATTAAGATACTCGAGCGTTCTGCTAATTTTAAGAGAAGGCAGAGACTGCAAAGTCTGTAGAAACTCTTTTGATTTCCAGTAACAGCCACACAACTTGGAGGCTGAAGGGTCTTGCACAATCATCCTGCATCAAAGCAGCTGGAGAGCACTCGTACTTGGCCAGAGAGCAGGAGCCCATCTGAGTTCCTGATGGGTGGAAACAGGGAAGGTTAATTCTGTTAAATCTTCTTCAGACCCCAACATGCCAACCAGGCCAGGATCAGCAGCCCACTAAGGCAACTCTTGTTGTGGTAAGCAATGCATGGAAAGGAGCCCCTGGTATAAAATCCAGGGAGGACTGTCCTTATATGCTCACTACTGCAGATAAGCAACAAACCCCAGTCCTAATTTGCATCTGATTCCAGACCCTGCAGAATTGGGATGGTCCCACCAAGGTGTGAGGAGCAGACCCTGCGGAGAGGCAAGGATGACAAAGTCATCGCACTTGTGAGTTGAGTCAGGCTGGAGCTAATGGCCCCAAGTTGCAGGGCTAACACATTCCCTCACCGCCCTGTCATCAACCTTTTGTTTTGCTTTCAAGTAACTTACCACACAAAGCAGTGACAGAAAGGGTTAAGGCATCAAAAAAGTAAAAATCGAAATGATTTATATGTGAAACACTTCTGAACATGCCCTCTAAGTACAGTAGATTTCCCCCTCGGAACCACACCCTGTAAGTGCTGTATTTTGAGAGCTGAACAATTAACATAAGGCATATGAGTCAGTCTTTGAAAGACTCTGTGGGAACCAGAGAGCCTTTTGCTATTAGGAGTGATGTAAACTCCCTAAGGCTGGAATAAGTCCACAATAGAAGGCAGAGAGAGTCATAAATAACAACAATGGGCACTCCATATACTACTAAGACACACAGCCATTATTGGTGATACTTCCTTTATTTTCTTTATTAGACTTAATAATTTTAGTTAATTAAAAAAAAGTAAAACACTGTCTGTTTTGGGAATACTATTTATTTTCTATGGGAACTTCAGGACTTGTTAAAGAAAGAAAAAAAGCTAATCTGCTCTCATCCTGTCAAGTAATCCCAGATTCCTTTTAGGCAGTGAAATAATTAAAGAAAAATATTCCAGGCATAAAAGGGAGGACAGCAGAAGCAGACATCATATAAACAACGACACCATGACAGAGAAAAACGTCAAAGCACCGCCAGACTTGCGACTCAATTCTGAAAGAGCTGCAGGGAGTGGGATTGCTGCTAACAAATTAAAACCACATTTCTTGGCAAATTGTTAAAGACAGACATATTTACATTTGTATAGAGACTGGGTGGGCACAAAAGATTAAAATGCTTCTCTAGCTCTTGAACTGCCAAGTTCTATTAGAAATATGTGCTCTTAAAATCCCAGGGTAAGCTCAGTCCTTTTTGTCACTAAAACTGTGGAGAAGGGCCTGCAGAAGTGAAGCTTACAAAGTCTTACCAGCCTACCTGCTCATGACACTGGCCTCCCCAAACCTGATCTTAAACTTATCCAAAGAGATGTCTGGGGGAATAAAAACCTCTATCAAAACCTACAGAGAAACGTGACTGTTGGGCACAGAATGTACTTCCTGTAAGGTTTATCAAATTGAAAATTCTCTTTTTTTTTTTGCTATCTTACTCAACTTAGTACTGACTCAAGCTGAAAAATAAACCCTCAGAACTGTAAAAGCAGTCACTGACATCTCCAGCTCTCTCCAGGACAGCTCAATTCAGCAGTACAGCATTAAACATCTGTTAAAGAACTACCCATGGATGGGCACTTGTGAGGAACCCTTACAACTCATTACCCTGAAGCAGAGTGAAAGCTTTGGCCTTTCCAGCATGACAATATACTCACACAAATTTTCTCTTTTTCTTCCAGTCTAATATCAGGTTGAAAGAAAATTTTCAAAGTGAACACTGCTGCCCCTTCTTTCCTGCCTCTCTGCTGCCATGCTTTCTAGTTGGCTCTTGCTCTTCTCAGTGCCACAAGATTATATACCAATAAAGTAAGACTAAGAGATACTTAAATTTCATGTCTAGTTCCCAATTCCATAATAAAAAGCACACTGTTTTTAAAATGCATTTATCAATGTGGCTCATCAAAAATACTTAATAGAATACACCAACAGGTTCAAGAAATCAGTTTTTATATCACAATGGCAAATGGAAGAAGACTATAAAGATAATAATATGGGCAAAGTGATGAACTGAACTATTATCCAGGCACACACAATAAAACTAAAATCAGTGAAATGAATAAGACAGAAACACTTATTTAGGGGAGCTTTATGTGAGCTTGCAATTGCATGAGTTCTCTTAGTGTCATTCCAAGCTGTATCATGAGCTCAACCATCAAAGATAACCTTTAGGTTTCAGAGGTGCCCTAACAGATGACTGACAGATCAGAGAGGTCAGACAGGACTCCCTCCAATCTGATAAACAAAAAGGGCTCCTTAAAGCAAGTGAGGAGGCTTGTGAGGGAAGGAGCAATCAGATACTACAATCTAACTGATAAAAAAGTGACAGAGACAGGACTTTGGGTCTCATCTCCTGCCCTCTCCCAACCCACATGAAGGAAAAGCTTCCCACAGTTTCAAGATGCAAATTTTTTTGCATTTCCAATGTAGTGATGCATCAGTCCTGGCAGTTCTACTTATGAACTCCAACCACATCATAAAACACTTGCAGAAGTTTTCCAAGTACCTAAATAGATATTATTCTCAGCCTGAAATACAGTTCCTTGATCAGATTTGTGGAATATTGCTCTACATTTTAAAGTTGACTGATCTGCTCTAAGAGTCAGTAAATTCCAGTAAAAACCATTAAGGATCATTCCATGTTACACTGGAATACTGGTGTTGCCTTTGAAATAGGGATTTTTAAGGAATGCTGGTGGTTTTGAAAAATACTCCAATTTCAATCTTGAAAAGAATGTAACAACCAGAGCAAACTGCATCTGTCCAGGAGGAGCAGAACTGTTCAACCTTCCCATGACCTAGCACAGAAAGCAAAATCAAACTCCTGGATCAGTACAGTCTTCATTATCTGCCACCAAAACTCCTTTGAGTTTGAGACCATGGATCTTAAGTTTTGCTCATCAGGAGACCCTATGGTCTGAGCTATTTAGTCCAAGCATTGGCCCAATCTATTACAGGCCCCCGTGATACACATTCCACTTTCTCCAAACACAAGGTGTGAACCCAAGTTTCTCACTCAATACATAAGTCCTGGCAATTACAAACATTCCAAAGGTCCCCCAGGCATCACCAGATTAGCTTAAAGCATATGACTTCTATGAGGAAAATGCCTTCTTCCTTTTGAAGTGCTTGGTTCAGATTTTAGCTGTGTTTCACACATAGGAGAAATCCCAGACTGTTCTGAGCGTAAGAAATGCAGAGCTCTGTATATTTGCATTTGAACACTCGCTAAAGAAGAGAAAATAGAAGAATTCCTGCTATAAATGGCAGAGAACAAATGAAATGTGATTCTTCCTAAAACCTAGAGCTGCAGGGGAGCCTTTTTATAAATTCAGACACAGAGCAAATATCCCATCACACTTTCTAAAAGGCACAGAAGTGCTCCTGAAACAACTAATTTATTTACATACTGAGCAGCACGTGACACAGGCTGTGTGCATTAGCTTGAAGGCAAGAAGTGCTAAAATTAATGTTAAGTAATTGAGCTATTAATCATTCTGATTTTATATACTGATGCTACAAGACTCAGATTCTATCTTCAGAGAAAGTGTCCACTGATAAGAAAGGAGAAATAGACAACAGCTTTTCAACCAAAATAACTTCTCTCAAGGACACTGAAGAAAAATCTAAAGCACATTAACAGTGACTTTTTACCTTTTTAAAAGAAATCAATGTCCTATAAGCATGCATCTTCAGCTAGCCGTTCCCATCAGTTTTTAGGCTCTTGACTCCAGTAGTCGTGAAAGAGGACATGCATGCAAGACACACATTTCATACTTGAAAAGAGATTTTTATAAAATAAAGGAATAGCAATTTTATGTGGTGCTTGACCCCTTTCTCCAGCTCACAAATCAAGAGAGAATATCTGAGACAGGCCCTGTACTACAGCTTTTCACAGCCTGGCATGAGGATCCTCTATGTGCCAAACAAATCTCACTGGGTATCAGGGTCAGCCAGTGCAGATGTCCCTCAGCATCACTCACCAGCAACACTGAAGCAAACTTTGCATTTTGCCCTTTCAGATGTAGCATGGGTTGTATGACGTAAGAGAAAACTCCTTAGAGTTCATGATGTATACAACGTGATTCAGATGCTCAAAACTTTAATACTTATAGGAAAATAATCTGGCAAAAATACTCCAATTTTATGCTCTTTTATTCTTTTTATGAAATTACAACATGCAGTAAACTACTGGAGGAGATCTTGTAAAGAATAACTAATACTCTTGACCTCACTGGTTATACAAAACCAAAATATGTAAAACAAGAACTGCACAGCTCAGGAAATAACTACTGTTAAACAATTAAATGTCTTAGCTTGGTTTCCAAAACCAGCATTAGTACCACCACCCTGAAAACCCCCAAGACTTCTGAGCTCACACTGGGGATCTGTCCTTTCAAATAATTTCAAATCATTACAAATGACTCAAAAATCCTGCTATGAACTTCACCATCATACATTTCAGTTTCCTGTTCAATCAAGTTATGAACTTCCTATTAGTTCTAAGAGATTTCTGCTGAAGGCTGAGGAACAGACTGCTCTTTAAAACCATTTTTAAAAATCCTGTCAAATATTCTTTGCCCAACAGGAAAATCAAGAATTATAATCAAAACCTGAAGTAACTTAAACCTGTGCAAATCCTAGAGCCATCAAAATCTCGTAGATGCATCACAGCTAAATAAAATCTTTAGCTCCCTGCAGCTTTAAGATGATCCCTGCCAGCCTTCCCCCTGCTCCTCTGCCAGGGGTGCCCATCCTCTCTGAGTCTGCAGAGAGGAAAGAGCAGAGAACCAGCTCAAATCCACATGAACCACCAGCATAAGCCGTGACAGCACAAATGAGAGGGGAGAGGAAAATGAGGGAGGTGAAAGGATGATGACAGATGATAATATCTTAAATAACCACAAGGCTTTGACAAATGGGATCTTGTGAACGCTGCTAAGTAGTTAGATTTAAATCAACTGGAGCACTCATATAAGAAGCAACTACCAAAATGAGTAAAAGATTACTCAATTTGTCCCTACTTTTTTGAGAATTGCTTCATATGGAAATCATTTTACGACTTTAATCATTTATACTGCAGGTACAGGACCATCTGTATTTCTGCTCTGCTTCACCTGATTTTGCATAATGAGGTAGACTTTTATTGAGGATGTATTCCACTCACTTGTTGGCTTTAAGGCAATAAATACTACTTTTTATTTCATTCCACACATACTCTAATAGTCTGTCTGCTTTTCAGATAAATAATGCCACAGAACAAAGGTTTTCCAATCAGTTCCTTGAAGCAATATCTTGGCCTTTTTCCAGCAATCACACAGTTAATTCACTCAGCAGTTTGCAATTGCTCTTTTCAGTAAGAATACTGAGCATTTATCAACAGAAGATTTTCATTTACAGCCCTAGTGCCCCTCTACCCAGCTCTGGGAGCTTTCTCTGAAATTCTCTAAAGCCTTCTCCGATCTTGACTAATTGAAATAATTGTGTCAGTTTTCATTTCATCATTTGTCCACTTCTCTGGATAATTAATGCAGCAGACAGCTGTGAGACTTTTGCCACGCAGAAAATAAATCAGTTTGTAAGCTATAAGAAACTCCGACAAGTTCAGACAAATCTCACTGAGGCAATTCACAGCATCACCACTCTCAGGTCTCCTCCCTCCCCTTCTGCAGGAGGTTCCTGCCCCACTCAGAGCTGGCAGAAGAGAGCACACACATGCCCCAGCTGCTCCCATCAGCAATACAGTGCCCTAGCTGAAAATCCAGGGAAGTTCAGCATGCATGGATCCACAGGACCGTGATACACAGCAAGATGAGATGCAGGCACACGGCCCTTTTGGCAAAGTGCTGCAGGAGTGGTAATCTCCAAGGAGAAGAGGCAGGCAGCTGGGACAAAAGGGAATATTGTAAACCTGCTGTAGCTTTCTTTTTATTTCTTTTTTTAAGTATCATTACTCTGAGATGGAGCTTCTCAGAGACAGCAGCCTAATGATTTGAGCTAATTTAGAGCTACACCAACAATGAAAGGGAAGTCTCACCCTTACCCAACACGTAGGCTACCAAGGATTAACACGGAAGGGACACAGCTGAAAGTGAACCACGCAAATAACAACAGAAAACAAAACAAAAACACCCCTTGTTTTCAGAGGCATCACTGAATGAGCCCAGCTCCCCACACATGCCAACACTGACAGCTGAAGACAAGAATGCTCAGGGAACCAAAGGCAGGAGGAGCACAGAACAAATGAGTAAAAAAAAGTGACAGAAGCTTGAAGTGTCAAAAGTGAAAGCTCACCCAAGCAATTCTTTGCTTGTTCCACTAATGTGGTATTTGGATAAAGTTCATTAGTCTGCAGTTTCCTCTTTTGGAAAGAAGTAGTGAAACCTGTTCATATTTACCAACTACAGCTTAATATTTTTCTCCTGTTTCCTATAATGACTGAAAAGAATTCAGCACATTATCTAAAATCCCTGAAAACTAGATTTTATAAAAATTAAAAAAGGATAGTGACATTAAAAAAAAAAACAGCAACAAGACAAACATTAAAACAAATGTAACACTAACACGTTGTGGATGTTACTTCCAAACCCAGGTACCTCTCAGCTGCTACCTAAAGGGTGCTTCTGCTCCATTCATCCAAATCCTGGCTGCGCGCTCCTGCAACATTTTTTTGCATCACAATTGGCAGGATGTGGGTACAGGATGAGTTGGTTCAATGAACTGACATGATGGAAAACTAATCCTCCAACAAAAAACAGAGAAACTTCACAAAAAAATTTTTTTTTGCTAGATCAAGTGAATGAACTAATTCATTCTCGACTGAAGAATCACTCGGTGCATTGTAACCAGAAAGGAAAGGAGTATGTGGCTGGATGCAGAGGGATGTGCACTGACCTTTTCAGAAGCAGCCCACCAGCACAGCAGTTTCACTGGGATATTTTTATACACATACACAGATACGCACACCCGCCAAGATTTGTACTTACAGTGTGGTGTGAATTGTGCAATTCTATTTCACAGCATTTCCTTCTTCCCCTACCCAATCTGATATCAGTTAACAATAAGTCTTTAAAGCATGTAAGATAACTAAATTCCATGTAAAGTCTTGTACTAATCTTTACAAATTGCTGCTATCTGAAGTTTTCCTTCTACATTTCAACAGACACACTATTCCAGTAGCATACACTCAGTGGGACAAATCTGTTAATTACAGCTAATTTTCATGTTTGCATGAAGAACCAGAATCTTCTTTCCAGCATAATCAAAACCCAAGCAAACCCTGTCACTAATGCTCTTAAGGCGTTTTAAGAATGAGAATACTCTAATGCTCCTGAAGAGTATTACAATGACCTAATTTATAAATCAGACATGTATGAAGAAGATGAAATAGTTTTATTTCCCTGCTGGGTATTTAAAAAGCATTGGGCACATCTTTAGCACTTTTCTTCGCCATGTGTACCTGTGAGGGTTTTTTTTTGTCTGGTTTGGTTTTTAAAGAGCAATATTCTACTGGAAAAGAATCGTTATTTGTATATAATATTCTCTGTAACTTAACAAGGCTCAGTGGAAACCCCAAGACCTTTTTCATCAAGACAGGAGCTCCTACTCCCCACTTTCTTTTCTGATTTTACTCAAACTGTAATTTTGAATTTCCACTTTAATATCATCTTTAGCTTAACCTCCTTCAAGCTTTCCCTAGAAGTGTTTCCTCTCATAGATTATGGTATAAAGCTGATGTGGTTATCAATGAATACTCCATTGTTTGCACATTTTCAAATGCTCATAAGCCTTCCACCCATTTCCATTTCCACTGTTTCTCCAGATAACCCATTTCCAATTTTCCATTTTAGCTCTCTACATAATAATAATCGAGAAAATGTTGTCACACACAAAGATGACTAATCTCTCCAGAGCTCTTATATATTTCCTTGGGTTTCCTCTTTTGCCAGGTTCCCAAAACTGTCTTCTTTTTCAAGATAAAACTATTCAAGATTACAAACACAGTTTGGTAAAACAGAAAACAATGGTTTTATGTTTAAACTCAGCATTAATCAGCCAGCCTATTCTTCCATTTTTTCCTGAAGACTCCCAATTTGCTTATGTAATTTCATTAACTTACTGTATTGTTTCTTTACTAGAGATTTCCCTTCTTCCAAAATGCTTATTACTGCCTGCAGCCTGAGTTTTAAACACAACCACAGACACACCCATTTATAAATGCATCCTAGAAAATTACATATCGATAGATTTTCTTCTATTTCATTTCATCTCTGCTCCTTAGAGGTGTTCTCAAATATTTTATTAGTTTATGCTTAAAGCTAATTTGAGAGACTGTCTAACCCACTCCAACCTTAGTCTTACACGAGGCATCACAGAAGGTTTCAAATTGGTTCTCCCAGCAACTGATGCTGAGGTTTGTACTTGTGAATCTCTCAAAAGTAATCTAATTATAGTCTTTCCTAAGGTGCAGGACATCAAAATTTCATTTCATAGCCAGCTACATCCCTTGCAACTCCTGGTTTAAGCAGAACCCATTTCAGAGATACAGAGAACAGCCTAAAAAGCAGTAAAAAGGCAAAGAATAAAGGGTTTGAAGACAGGTGAAAGAAGAGAGTTGTGGTGAGTGAAGGAAACGTGCACCAGGCTGACATAAAACTGGTTCCAAGTAATAGGAAAGGGCAGCACTGAGCCTGATTTGTCTTGACAGAGCTCAGGAATTAAAGCTTGACCCAGACCATAAACCAGCATAAAAACAGTTTAAAAAAATAAATAATCACCAAGTCTTGACTAAGTCAATCACAGTCACAGCAACACAGGAAAGTGACAAAGTCTCCATTAATGTACAGTTAACTGCTTGTGTAAAACACAAATACACCCTCAAATCCAAGGGTGTGAGCTGATTAAAGGTTTAAAAGAACTTCAATCCAACACTGTGGCATTATTCAAACCCAAACAACATAGAGAAAAAAAACAAAACACAGCCTCATTTTCAGCCCATGACAGGATCTGCAGAGTGTATCAACAGAAAGGTCTTCTGGGTGGTCTTTTGTAGGGCAGAGTTTAGAATTCCAGCCTACTCATGGCTCAACTGCATGGAGAAAAGCAGACACACACAAAGTGCAGATTCTTTGCCTTTCTTCTGGAGTGCCAAAAGCTTGAAAAACTCTCAGTGGCAATCAAACACTCCCCCAGTCTGGCAAAGTACTCAGCTGGAGTATATGACCTATCTGGTACTAACATGCTGTAGGAATCCTGGAGCAGCAAAACAGTCTGGAGTGGACTCTCTAAGTGAGAGTAGTAAGAATTAAACAGATGCTCCAGAACATTTGCTGAGGGTCTGCTCCCATCTTGCCAAGTTCTTCAAACCAGGGAAGATCCTTAGGGATAACTTTCTCTTACTCTCTGCTACCAACACACTACAGTGACCATCCCAGCAAAGTCTGTGCACACACATTGCATCCATAAGTGAAGCAAACTCCCAAGACTTTATTACTGATTAGGTTATCATCCCACTAAGAGATACTTTCTTTTTAAATATTGAAGTGTTTAGCCTTGCCTTTTAAACAACAAGGAGTTTCCAAAGATCAAGATCCAGTTTTGAAATAGTAAAGCTGAAGTCCCTAACGTCCAATTTTTAAATTTGCCTTCTCCTTCCCACACAAAATCACATGAAAAACTAAAGAAAACTTCTCAGCTCTTATTTTATGGAAAGATTAAAATTACCAAGTGAGGGAATTGGATATCTCATAGGAGTTACTTAAGCAAAAAAAAACCCCATCATTATTTCCCAGTCAAAATGCAGAGATAGAATTTTCTACTTCAAGCATTAAGTAGTTTTCAAGACAATACTGAAAAAGTAATACTTTTCAAAAGAGCAAAGTACATCTAGAGCAGGGAGATAATTTTTTCCTGAGAGTGCAAAAAACATTCGTTTGATTCTTGGACATTTAAGGGTATGTACCAAGCTAGGAATTGAAACAAGAAAATCTGCATTTAGAATTATAAATATGAACACCCTGCCTGGTATTATAAAAAAGGAGTTGAGTGAGTAAGAGAAAACACGTTTTTTTCAAGGGTCAAATACACTTTAATACATGTAAGATCAACTCCTAAAATCCACCCAGACCTCGGGGTGTAATTGTGACCCTCGGTGTGAGTCACAGAGCAGCACCTGGGCCCATGTGAGCACTCCTGAGACAATCAGCACTTAACTGCAGCATAAAATTCAGAAGCCTTTGACCCTGATGAAGCCTCCAGGATGAAATATTTAAGGAGAATTGCTTATGGTATTTAACCACACACCAGTGCCTTTTCCTTCATAAATGTTTGGGGATTTTTTTTCCCAGCAGGGCCAGCACTGATCCGCTTGAGTTGATGTGCAGAACAAGTGCTAAGAAAACATACAAGAAACCCGTGGACATTACAAACAGCCACATTAGAATTTTGTAAAGTAAAATGTTACAAAGACAAAATACAAAGTAAAAAAAGCTCCTTAAGTCAAGGTGCTAAAATCATACCCACTTCTCTAAATACATAACCTTTTTCTTCAAGTCTTACAAGGCTCAGAAAATGCTGAGCTTTCAAAATTTTCTAGTTTTGCCTGCCTTAGGCTCATTTCAGGGTGCCCTTTTGAATACTTTGGCCTAACCATTCATGACTTTCTAGTGCCAAGATGACAGTAACAAATACTTGAATAACTACATCTCTCTCTATATAAACATTCTTCTCATTTCTATTAAAAAAACCCCCAAATGTATAGAACAGTTTTGTACCTACCAATACACCATTGTCACACATCCAAGCACTTGGATCGAAGTCAAGTTTACTGACACAAACAATAAATTTCTCTGGAAACACACGGAGCTCTACACAGGAGGAGTTGAAAAGAGGATTACAAAAATCATAACCACTTTCAAAACAACTCATAACAACACACACACATGTTATTTTAGTACACAAAATTAATTATTTTTAAAATTGCACACTAACTCATTTCATGTACCCCTCTAGCTTCTCACCTACTCTCTTCAACATGCCACCCTCCTTTTGTTCTGTTTTCATAAAGCATTCCAAAAAATCAATAAGTAGAATAAATTGAGTTCCCAAGAGGGCAGTCAGGGCTGCAAATTAGTCCACCTGCAGCCCTGGACAGAAAGACCAGACAGAACCAACAGACAAACCACTTAACAAGGATTTCTTTTGTGCTATTCTGGTGATGAGTCTTTCCATCACAAAAGCTGTAAATTAGGTTTGTAGCCCAGAACAACATTCAAATCAGGGTTTGGCATCAAACCTCAGAGTAAGGCCAGAGCAGAGTGTTTCACACTCTGACTACAGAGATTTTTGAAGTCATTAAACAAATTGGTTAACTACTACTGAATTACACATTTTACTCAAGATCACATGGTTTGTTGTGAACACAACAAAGTTTCTCTTTACAAAGGATTAAGAATTGAAGGGTTCTCAGATTGGAACAGACGAGACAAAGCTTTATTCAGTACCTGGCAATGCTATGGGAAGAGCACAGCTGGATATTTTCTTGTTTACATATGGAATTATTTCCAGATCAGTATCTTCATATTTTCAGCCCTGATTTTTTTTTTTTTGTTGCTGGCTTTTGTTTTGTTCTTTATAAAAAGAGAGTTAGTAATTTTTAAAGCTTATTATATTTCAGAACAAAGCCATAACACTCTATTTTTGTGGGACAAGAAAGAGACAAGGCTTGCAGAAAAAAGCGTATGAGGTTGACCTCATAGATTTTTTTCTTTTTTCTTTTTTTTCTTTTTGTAGAATCAAAGAGTAGAGCAACTTGCTTCCAGTAACATGTTTTTACTGTTACATTTTATAACAATCTCATCTGCAGGCTAGTAAATGCAGGTATCTTTAGGTATTCATTGATGCTTTAGAAAAGTACAAATTTAATAGACAGCAAACAATATTGATATACCAATCCAGACACTCTGAAATTCTATTCTAACAGGACAAGTTTGATGAAATATTTAAAGTCAACATTGATCTCTTCAGCCAATATGGACTTAGAAAACAACACCTGGCATTTGAAGACAGATTTAAACACTTAGGAATATCATGAATCCCTATAAAAACAAGAAATTATTTTAAAATATCCATTCAAGTACTCAGTATTTTTAAGGATTTTGGTTTTTTTTGTTTAATGCCAAGAGGTCAGCACAGAGGGCAGTGATCATTACAGCTCCTTTGCATTGCTGTTGGCAGGACAGGATTGATATCACTTCCTTTCAGAGTATCCTGGCTTGAGAAAACATGAAGAAAAGACCAGGTCCAATGACATCACCTACGTCAAGATTTTATAGCTGTGAGGTGAATGAAAGCCTTTCCTGCATACACTTGTACTGCATGTTGATGTCACAAGACACTCAAGCAATAATGAAGTGATTCATGCTGCAGCCTCTGCTTGATTCACCCTGCAGAGACTCAGGAAAATGCTGAGTCTCGTCATACTTACAGAATTTGGTGTGGCTTAGCTGATTACCCTGGGGCAAGGTATACACAAATTTAAAATTAAGTTAAAAAAAAAATCCATCTTATCTCAAGAAACACTTCTCTCCTTTTTTTTTTTTTTTTTTTTTGGTTTTCAGGAAATCTTTGAAAAAAACACACCAAAAAAACCCAAGCTCTGAAAGAAATTTCAATTAAGCAGACCAAAATCTGACAGAGTCTTAGTTATCTTCCCTTTCTTCCTCTTCTGAGTAACTCTATAAGAAACTGATTTCTTACCACGATAACGTTTCCCTAGAGCACAACGGAGATTAACCCATCTCTTCATAAAGTAGGCAGTAATGTGCAAACTGTTGGCTGAAACATAAAACAAAGGCATAATGTTAAGTGTAAGGGTATCTTGGGCATTCTGGTCTCAAAGTGTTGCACATCTGCTAATACAGGATTGAGAGAAAGCAGCAGCAGCTCAGGAATACAAAGGAAAACATAACTTTAATGGAATATTTTTCAAAAGAAACTGCTGAATTCTCAAGAAATTAGTGTCTGAAACAGGGCAAAAATCTACACAAATTAATAACCACCAAGTTCTGGAATGCAACCACAGAAATTAAATTAATTAATTGATCAGAGGTGTCATTTGCTTAATAGTGTGGTGTCATGGTCACTAGTGTTATTCACAGCTTTCATACATATTCTACAAGAACACTGCAGATGTCCATTTACTTATTGCCTTCTAGAGGAAGGTGACAGACCTGGTAGAAAATAAAAAAGATAACTACAAAGAAACCTAAAAATGAAAGGGCTTAATTATCTACAGTTCCATTGTACAAAGTGAGAAATGCCCACATTTGAACTCCTCAGTATATACAGCAGCCAGAGCTGGCCTGGCTGATTCAGCAGGTACCTGTAACCTCCAGAGGCTTTTTCAGTTTCTATTCCCAAGAATGACAGAAATCCTTCTGGCACCAGGAGTGTAGGAGAAGGACAGAAAGATTGTATTATGGCTGAGAGAGTATTAGACCAAGGAAATCAGCTTTTACTTTTGTTCTACTTAAATTCCCAAATGACCCTGGTAAATCAGTCAGCACTTCATTCATGAAGGTATTTAGCAACCTGACTCCCACTGGAAGTGCAAAAAACTGACATCTGTGACTCATCCTTCCCAATCTCCCTGTGCATCTCACTGAAATCCAAGTGTGTAAGAGGGGTGGTGATATTTCCCCTAACTTGGATGGGGGGGGGGGTTACGAGACGTAAGTTATTAATGCTTCTAAGACAATCAGCTACCCTAGGTGCAACTAGCACAGATAAATTAGAACTTCAAGTGCTACTGCTGTTTTTATAACCATTTAAAAAGAAGGAAAGCTTGCTTGTTCCAGTCTCAATCCCTACTGAGCAAGTGCCAATGAATGCCTTATTTCTAAGTATAAATACGCATCCTCCTGAAGGGTCCACCACTGTCCTGTTCTACAAGATCTTCTGGAGTTCACCACTGAGTGCTGTTGAGCTTCAGCTCTCATTAAGAACTACAGTTATCAATCACAATCAACCCCTTTGAAATTTATCAGCCATCTTTTTTCCTTCCCCTCAGGAAGATACCCAAAATTTGGCTTCCTTTTAGAGATCGAGTCAAGATGTGACAAGTTGAACCATCCCTTAAAAAAATGATGAGTGCTAGAGAAAAATTTGGATGCCATCCACCAGCTTATTAACTGTTTACTTAAAAGAACAAATAAGGAAAATTACTTTTAGCTATTTCCAGTTTGGCATCTACAATTCTTTATCACTGCTAGTGGGCTTAGTAAAATCAAAGAATTTGCCCTGTATATAAATGAGTTATTAATGTGATAACAACATCCTCCACTGTGACCTTGGAAAGCTGAGAAACTAGCATACCTAAAAGTACAACTTGGAAAACAAATCTTCAGACAGTAAGTAACAGAAGTTTTTCTTCCCACCTCCATTTGTCGGCGATATTCCACGTGTTTTGGGATGTTTTTGAAAGGAATCTAAATTGAAGAAGTGTGAATCTTTGTTTTACACAGGAAAAAGAGGATGCTTCATTCCTGAAATTCTTCTATAGATCAGTGACATCTGTATCAGTTTATTTTTCTTGCTGTCCTGGTATTCTCCGAGAGGTTAAGTGTTTAATCGCACGTGATTGACTGAACAAAGTTTCAAATTCTCCTTAGAGGCCCTCGATTCAGCCAGCTATTGTTCTTTGGAAGAGAAGACCTACCTCAGATCTGACAAAATAAATAATTATGTAAGAGATCAAGACACCTCTACAAACTATTTTTGCAGCATCAGGTCAAGGAACTGCACCTGATCTAATAAGATCAGCCCAGTGGGACTAACACTAAAAAATCATTTTAGTTTCCATGACTTTTTACTACTTTGCTGAAAAAGGCCTGAACAGATATTTGCTGTTACTTGTTGCTAACCCTGAGAAAATATTAAGATTCACTACATTTAAGATAACTGCACTTTGAAAGTAGCACACAGCTACACTCATCAAATGTTTTGAAACCCTCTTGTGACATATGGTCTCTGTAGTTAGCTGCAGTTTGAAAAACTCCCCCAGTTTTAAAGCTGTCAAAGTTTCTGCAGAACTATAAAAATGGTGCTATCCTCTTTCAGCTTCCTTCTGGGGAAATATATTATCCAATTAACTATTCTGCTTCACGAAAAAAGAAACTTGAAAATAAGACCCACAAGAAAATCTTATCCAAGAGCCCCATGCAACTCACAGCTTTTTAAACTTCTTACACAGTTACTCAGCATGGGTTTAAATTTATTCATGATATCACAGAAGGACAGACCAACTGCTATGTACCAAATGCTCCACCATTAACTCCTTTTGAGCACAACACAGAAGTCTGCGCCTCAAGCCACAGACAATTTTTCTTCCAGTAATGTAGAAGGTTCACACGTCCCGGGCTCAGCAAACCCAGTTGATCCCATCTTCAATTTCCTCTTCACCAAGCAACACAGATAAAGCTCCATTTGTGGATTACCAGCACACAGGCAGAAATAACTGTATTTAGTGACTTGAAGTTTTGTTTTCCTCATTTCAAAACTGGGCACTAAATCATCAGATCCAGGGTCCAAAAACAAACAAGAAAAACAAACCAAACAAACAAACCAACCCCAAGGAAATAAATAGACATTGAAACCCAAAAGGAGACTGCATAAAAGTGGTTCTAGAAAAGCCACAGTTCATTTTCAGCTGAAACAGACACCAGTGAGCGCTGCCTTTTAAGGGAACAGTAATTTGCCTGCTTGTTGTGTTTCAGAGTCCCACGACACTGAGAGGAAGTATCAGACACCAACTCTCCTGTAAGACTATCCAACAACACTTGTTTTGCAGAGGAGACACAGCCAGGCTGACTTGAGTTTGCAGAAGGCTGCCAAGAGGCGGCTGCGGTGCCGCGTGGAGCAGTGGGGAGCCCTCTCCCACGGCTATTACGGACCATTCAGCTGGGAGCCTGGGAAAATGCCACTGAGCTGCTGAGCTATCTGGAGCAGCCTGGCAGGTGTTCGCTCCCCAGCACGATCTGGCACCTGCCTGGCTCCCTGCTTCACTCCAGTCTTGTCCAAAGCCACAGCACAAGCCTAGGGCAAACTGCCCCCAGAACATTTCCATATCTGACAGGCACCTATTTCTCCTCACACAGTGTTTTTATATCATTCCTATTCTCCCTCCTGGCCTAGACACGTCACATTTCTGAAAGGTTGTTGTGGATTAGGTCTGACTCTACTTTTGGAAAGTAACAACAGTTAATCATTGCAACACACGTATTAAAAATGTAAGATGATAAATTTCTAATGTTACAATGTGAAAGTAAATATATGGGTGCATTAGACTTTCTGAAACACTAAATGGTACATTTTAAAAAATCTACACTTAGCTCATTCTAGATTAATTTTTCCACACAGATTAGGCTATACCAGTAATAATGTTTACAGTATATAGAGCTTTTCATCTTCAAAGTGCTCCACAGACATATTATTACACTGCTTTTTAGCACTCATATTTCTCCACTTAAAATTATTCACCACAGAATCAAAAGTCCTGATCATTTGTAAACAAAACAAAGAAAAGGAACATTTTATTCTAAACCTACGGTTAATTGTGCAGCTTTCCTTCCCCAAACAAATGTCCAACTGTATACCATGTGCTGCAGAGTAGGCTGCCATTTCTAATTTATAAGAGATTCAAATAAAATATTGGCATTTACGTTTAAAGCCAAGTCTCAGATAGAGAAAGCAGATGCACAACGTCACATACAAAAAGCTGCTGTGATTTCCAAAGCCTTTTCTGGAATCCCCCTGATATTTTTTAAACAAGAAGCATCTTCACCCAGTTCAAAGTTTTATACAGGAAAGAATGGGCTTCAAAACAACTGAAGCATGTCAGGATGACATCCATTCTTTCCATACAGTCTGCCTTCAGTTCAAAGAAAATGATTACTATAATCAAGTACACAGCATGGTGTGTACTGATAAACATAACATCAAGACCATAAGCTTTTAAAAGAAGTTTAATACCCGAGGAAAAGAATTCAGGCCATTAAATTGATATACTTGAAGGATGGAGAAAAAATACTTGGGTGTACTATTCAGTGAGTATTGCTGCAGGATCTGACCTTGCCAACTCTTGTACCTGCAAATAAATTCAGGGATGGAATTTGCCTCTGTATTTTTCCAGGATGCTTTACAGTAGCTTAAACCAAGTACAGACAAAACCAGGTTGCTGATTTTTTCACCTTACTCTTTCACTGTTTTTTTTAGCATTACTGCTGCTTTTCTAACTGCTTAATCTTCTGAACAAAGGCCAGTTGCCAACACAAATAGGTGAGAAATCCTTCTCACCAGGGACCTGAGGACAAGATTTAATTCCTATCTTGGAACAAGGTCCCTGACTGGAAGAACAATATTAACCTTCCATGGAGTGTGATACAGAGAGGAGGGGATAAGCCTAGAAGAATCCTCCCTGCTATCAGAACCTGGATAGCCTAGACACAGCACTCTAAACCATTCAGAGTATGAGCCACGAACTGCAAAACTGGACTGAAAATCCCAGAGCAGGGTTGTAGGGCTCTCCTCTAGCAGGAGAGGTGGGGAATTTACTACAAAATCAGAACTATCCTGGCCAAACTGGATCCAGGATAAGGCATTTCTTCGGCTGGCTTTCAGTGCTGTTCTGGAGGAAAGAACGAAGAAAAGCACATCTGAGCCCATCTGGCTGCAAGATGATTAATGCCTCTGATGGAGGTCCTGGGAACACACCAGCTCTGAAGGAAAAGGACCATCTTCCCCTCATTAACACTTAAGGATGGAGAGGAAGGCAGATCCAGTCCTGGAAAATCCATACCCATTCATAATGTATGAGCAGTGACAGTCAGCAGCACCTGCCAAGGCATTCAAGCAGATAAATGCAGAGCAACAGATTTGATGGTCAGTGCACCTTTACCACAACAACTGTTTTCTAACAGGAGACAAGATTTGATTTCACCCTTTTGTTGATCTCAGACTCAATAACCACATTATTAATTGCATGTGACGGACATGAACTGAAAGCTGTTTGGGAATGCTCCCTGTTTTGAACATCTAAACTGTATTCCAGAGAAAGCCACGTGCCTGGACTTCTTTAACCACTGGAATGAGCACAATAACCAAGAGAAAGGCTGAGAAAGGCATCTGTTGCTACCAGCCAAAAGGCAGAGAAAACTGGAAAACAAACCCTGTGGTAAACGCTGTCTGGCAAGGCAGCAGCCCAGGAGAAGCTGAAGGACCTTTGAAGTGTTTGTGCTGTGATGGAGTTCAGTTAAACTGCCCGGTGCCACTTTTCCACATCGAGACAAGTCCATCCCACTAACTGGCCAGACAAAGCTCTACCCAAATGGACCAATCACCCACATGACTGAACTCCTCCCAGTGATAAAAGGAAGGTAGAATCTGGCTCAAATGAGACACAGACACTGTGATGGACCCGAGTTTGACTCACAGGGTGCTAGGGAATGCATAACACAGCACATGCTTTTTTCACAAAATATGTCCTTTCAGCCTAACTGTCTCTGTGGTTTTTCCTTGAAGAAATCCATGAGCTGCTGGAAATTTTTTGATGCCACTAAGTACTTGAAATGGAGGATTTTGTATTTTAAGTGTGAGGAATCTCTACAAAGTAAAGTTTCTTCAAGCACAAAAACTCAAACAAAATGTGGAAATGAACCTCTTGAAATTTATCAGACATGACTGGCTATCCTTCCTGTTCATTAGAACAACAAAATCACTGGTGATAATATGATGATGCTGAAAGATTTTCAAATAAATTCAATCAAACTTTCACACGTCTCCAGGCTCTATTTTTTTTTCCCTGGCAATAGGAAATAACTTCTGCAAAACTTTTACCCCCGAGAGGAAAGGGTTTTAACCCTAAAGCTCCCACAGCTGCCAAGACTTTCATCTTCTACCAATAACAAGGTCTTTAGGCAAGGGTCACTAAAAATGTCAGGAATATATTGTATCACGGGGCTACAGCACCTCTGGCTTTGGTGAAAAAGCCCATCACTGCCACTGCAGACATGATGGGAGAGAATGAGAGGGAGAGAACAACCAGGAGCAGATATATTCTGCAAAACCTAAAAAAAGTGGCATGAACATGATAACTTCATCAAAGGTGATCTTGATATATAGCAAAAAATATTCCTTTATTTAATTTGGGTTTTTTTTTTTGGAGGACTCCTGTTAGGATATCCCAGTGGAGCTAAGAGGTAGATGTTGATGGTCATGACTCCTACCCTAATGTCTAGAGGACACTTCAAAAGAACGTGAGTCCTAAGAAACATGTGTGGACTTGAACCTGCAGTTTCATGCTGTTGTCTGAATAAAGCAAGTTGTGCCAGAGGTTCACAAGTTTTTGTCTTTTCACACAACAGACTCTTGTTAGATTTGTAACAGCTCAGAACAGAATGGAATTCTGGGGCATAGCAAATAGGTGGAAAGTACCACAATAGAGCCCTCTGTATTTTCTCTTTTTAAATGCTGGCAAACAGATCCTAATTAAGTCAGCTGCTGAAAGGCTCTGTTTCCAACTAAGTCTCTATGTCCTTCTGCTCTCAAAAGCTCTGATGTAAAGAGGATCTCACCAAAAGAAACCAAGAACAGCCATGACTGTGATCATCTGCTCATTGTCATCAGCTCAGCTCTGGTTGTGGTGCAAAGAGCTGGAGACTGATTGCAAAATGGTTTGTATAAAACCACTCATTTTAGCTCACTCAAGAATAAGGGACCACCTGAATGGCACAGCTCAGCAGCCTCCATTTCTGACATCACCTTAACAGATGCCATGTGCCAAAAAAAAAGTACACAGAACAAAACTGTCACCTTCTGTGCTCTCTAAAGCAAGCTTTGACATTTAAACATGTATTTGTACAGTGAATATGGATCGTTTCTCCCCGACCATGTGTAATTTGCTGTGCATTAGAACATCTCAGATGTGTCTGAAGTTAATGGGATATATCAAGTTCTAAGTCCACAACACAGTCAAGATTACTGACCTTTTTTTCCTCCTATTTTCAAGTAGAAGTCTTTATTATTTGCTACACTATTATATTTTTGTTTAATTATCTCTTTTTTTACTAAATTAAGGCATGGGCCCTGCAAAGCTTTGCTGGGTTAGTTTTGTTTGTGGTCTGCCACTGTGCCTTTGTAGTCCACAGAAACATTTAGTGTGTAATAACCACAACATACCTGGTACTTCAGAGGTGAATCAAACACACAGGACTGCTCTCACTGAACTACTTACACGGAGAAAAGAGGCATAATTTCTTTCAGGAATTGGCCCTCCATCTCTATCTGGACAGATTCCTATAAAGACTTATAAAAATTTTCCAAATATGAATAAACCCACAAAAATGTTCGCAATTTTAAAAGCAGCAATTTCTACCTTGGTCCTATGATAATGAAACTTAAGAACAAAAGAACAAAGGAGAGTATTATTGTGTAATATGGTAGCATGGAAAGTTTAAAAGAAATTCCTATTCATATTTAACACTGAAATTATATCCCCAATTACTTCCAGTTAAAATGAAAATATAAAGGACTTCAGTGCTCAACACAAAGCTGCAATGGTTGTTTTTTTCTTTAAAATATCATGATGATTTTTCTTTTGCTGGTGATTGCTTGCAGACTTTTTACTGAGACTTTTATTGAGGCTTTTAGGGAAAGCAAGGGTTAAAGATGTATAAAAGAGATTTTCTCACAGTTTAAAGAGAGCAAAACAACACATTTAGGAAGCCAGACAGCTAAAAGGTCAAAGCGTTACACTTCCAGGTCAAACTTCTGGTTGCAATTAAGTAAATTCCTCTGAACATTTCTAGGGAAATCACATTTCTTTTAGGTTTTATTTCAAATCCCTATTCTTTCTTGCATTTTAACCAAAACAATATTGCACTCTTTAGAAACATTTAATAAAGAGCACTTTTTAAAAGGAACTTAATAGCTAATTTCAAAATAAAAATCAATCATTTTTTTCCCCATCTCATTTAAAGTACAGTTGAACTAAAGGCAAAAGAAGCTATTAAACCTAGTTAGTGTTTAGATCAAAACATTTCAACTGAAACAGTGAGCAGTGAAAAAAACCCCAAACCTATCTGCCACCTCTTCCAGTGTGCCTAGTGCTAAAACAGGTCCATGAGCTGTACACTGAGAATCCATATTCTGTATTCCTGATGCCAAGGGACTGGAGAAGCTGTAAAACCTACAGAGAGCACACATGAAGAGCACCTCCAAGAGGAAAAGATGTTGCAAAGAAGAATAAGGCAGCCAAGTAAGAAATAGTGCTTAGGGACAGATTTTCAAATTTGCTTCATGTGCCCTCCAAAAATGCTGAATTCTCACTTGGAACAAGCATGCCAAGGGCTCTTTCCAAAGCTATGTTCCCTGGCCTAGATGAGAGTCACTTTGATATTCTCATGTGAGTATCGAATCAGAAATTAAAGGTGGGGTTCCTCTTGCCTAACTTGAAACACCTGCATCAAACCAGTACCCTAAACTTCATTTTTAACTGATAGAGATAAATTACCTATTAACTTCCAGCCAACTTTGAGAAACTGAGACACACAACTCCACTTTGTGAAGACACATGATTAATGGATGCTGATTTTTTGCCTAACTATAGAATGAAAACTCCAAAGATAAACTTTAAATTTGCATAAATATATGTGTCTTTGCATAAACTGAAGTACTAACAGCAAAATCACTATGCAGAAATATCTGGATGATAAAGGAAGGCCTTTATAGCTCACACAGATGTGTAAGAGAGTAGCTGTTTGTACATGCAAACACTTTTTTTGCACACACATATAACTATGAGTCATTTTCATACTACTTTTTCTTTTCATAAAATGAAAAGAGATTTTTGGGAATATATGGGAAGAAGAGACAAATAAAAAATGGAAATAAGATGAAAGCAAGAGAAAGCAATACAATGCATTAAGGCAGAGAGAATTTTAAGGCTAGAGATTAAGACTTTTCAAAACCAACGCCAAATTCTTCCTTTTCACAAAAATACACCAAATTAAACAGCTCTCCTGCTGTTTTAAAGAAATTGTATTTCTTTTCAATCCAACACTATCTACATAAAACACTTTATTAAACATCTTTAAAGTAAGTACAACATTTCATTTCTAACCCAAGACCATAAATAATTTCACGGGGAGTTGCTACCAAGGAAAAAGTAAAATAGGGAGAACACATTCAACCCATCTGGGCTGTGCAGCTGCAAATATCCCTTGGAAGGCAGGGACAGCCATTGCTGAGTCCTCTGCCAGTATCAGTGTCACAACAGAAGATCTCTGCAAAGCCAGATGCTTCAGTTCAGATGGGGCAGAAGTTCCTCACAGTCTCTGACAGCCACTGACTCTGACTGAATGATGTCTCAGTTTACAGATGGGCACAATGGTAAGAAAGACCACACAGGGGAAGCCCAAAGGTCCCCAAAGCCAAACACTTCAGCTGTAAAATGCCTACAAGGGGACACTAAATAAAGCCAAGTGCATGTGGTTGCTTCCCTGATACTTTGCCAGGCTCCAAACCCTCTCAACTCAGGCCTTTAGTGAACCAGAGGAGATACTGCCCCTTCCCTGGAATACTCTCCCATGTTGCTGTGGATGCAGCACAAGCCTTTATCATACCTATTATCCTCTGGCAAAGAGTTCCACAGTTCTCCTAACTACCACAGCATATCCATTCCCTTCATTTGATATGCCCTTGCTCTCAAACTGGAAGAGAATGAGACAAGAAATTATTTCATAGATCTTGGTTGGATTCCCCATAATTTACAAACTTTCCAGGCTGAAGAGTCCAGGCACACTTAACTGTTCCCTGTATTGCATTTCCTCATCTTAGATCATCTCTGTTGCCCTTCTTGGCATTTTTCCCAATTCTATTGTATTACAATCTAAGGTAAGATAGAAAAAAAATCACAAAAAAAGAAAACACACAAAGAGTGTGTAAGTATGGACATTTCTTTTGTTCTTGTCAAGTATCAGTTACGCTGAGAAAAGAACAAAACAAAACAACAAAAGAAAAGAGCTCAGATATATAACCTTGATCTTCTAGAACAAAAATGCTTTGGTGAAAAAAAGTTTGCTGCCTTTATTCCCCATTATCTCGTTGTAAAAAATGGGGAGGGGGGAAGTAATCTAAAGCAAATACAGGAAATACTAAGTACAAGATACTAATCAAAACATTTTTCATAAGTTGTTGCATAAGTTACTGCATACTTCAGGGAGCTCTGTTGTCACAGACAGATGAATGTAAGTTTAAAGTTCACACAGATCTGCAGGACTTGGCCACAAATCATAAATGAGTCCATTGTAGAGAAGCTGCAATGTAATTCTTTGGAGAGACAGATATTACAATGTGCAAGTGCAAATATCAAAGTTCATTGGAAAGACTTCTCCTCAACCCCCTATGGCAGCTTATTCTCCCCCTGGTTGCACCCATCAAAGTGTTCTAGAGTTGCTGTTTAAGCAAGGCAAGTGAAAAGATTTTAGTTAAAACCAAACCGAACAGTTTCACAGCAGAGGAGTGTGAGTTAACAGCTGAGAGGGTGGGAATAAATCAGTTTTGCTGTTACAGGATTATAATGTGGGACATACCCCACGAGCATTTCACACAATTCATGTACTACAGCAATAGTGAACACTCCTAAAGCAAACTGGGGCAGTCTGAAAAGGGTGTTTCCCTTAAAAACATCATAATGTTCAAATTAAAATGCAAGGCCAAAAGAGTTTGGAATATTTACCATCATGATTTATTGTATATTTTTGTGTGCTTGCAGGAGCCAAAAAAATCGTTTCATAAGCAAGAGAAATGTATTTTCTTATGAAATTGCATCTTATGCATTTTTCTTTATACTAAATCAGACATGAACTTTGACTCCACATCTTTGTAAGGCTGAACTAGTCATAACAGCTCTTGTACCTCTTCCAGTTTCTCATTTCAGCCAGCTTATCAGAAGTTAATGTCTGAGAATTTCAAGTCCGAGACTTCTACCTGTTAATAAAGTCACATTTGCAAAAAGCAACTGGGTGAAAAGATGGACACAGAACACATGACCACAGTAAGCCCCATTTCATGAGAGCAGAAAGTTAAAAATATATTAAAAAAATACACAGAATCCCAGGGAAAGCAGATAAAATCAAGCTGGGAGCTCACTGTGCCATGTGACAGCATGCTCTCTAATTATTTTCACTGTAGAAGAGACTGTACAATAAGAAGATCTGAAATCAGAGCAAAAATGTCCCACCCTCAAGCCAAGAAAAACAGCAAGGATGCTAGAGAAGGAATGAGAGTAGATCTGAAAATTACTTGTAGGAAAAACATAGTTAACTTTTTCCTCCCTCAAGAGGGGGAAGAAGGTCAGTTTACAATATACCTTCTTCCTTCCTTCCATTCCTAACACTGACATTTCTATCAGTCATATTTTTTTCTCTTCTCCTTATTGTTTCCTCTATGCACATTTAAACCTTACCTTCTTCCTTATTGTTTTCAGTTCTCCCTTTGTCATTTCTCCTGTATTAAATATCTCCACTCAGACCTCTGTAGTCTCCTCTTGATCAAAACCAGCCACTTTCTGGGGAACACGAAACTTCAAATAATGCAATCACAATCACATCGGTATACCTGGCCGATGCCCTTCCTGCGTGATTTTGGCCATGCAGATTGGATGCAGGCAAAATTCAGCCTTTGAAAATCCACCCCATTTTAAATTCCCCTTGAAAAAATAAAATAAACTGAAGTCAAACACGTTTGGATATTAATTAAACACAGGAAATAGAGTTTATACCAAAGTCTATGTCCAAAGACTAAATTAAAGCTTACTTTGGCAAATTGTTCATACTGGCCATTTGGGAGGGGTGTGGAAATTGTTCAGACAGAAGGAAGAATAGGAAGAACTTGCTTGTCTTGGCTACTTTCTCTCGTTTTTCTGTTCTTTCCTTCTTTCTTTCTTCTCCTGTGTGTAACACCCACAGATTTCCTAATGAGCTGGTATGCGACCCACCACACACTGCAGTGTGGGTGTAACTCAAATGAAAAAGAAACCTAAATTAACAAGTAACTTGCATGGATATTTACATTAAGTGCCACAAAAAAATGAAAGCTAGTGTCAAATAATATTAGTATTAAACATAACATTAATACTAAAAAGAAGTTGTGATAGGTGAAAATTTTCAAAACAGTTATAGCAGCAAGGAAGTAGAAGACTTAACAAGTCTTCCCTGCTCAACAGATCTTAGTTAAAATGGACTTGAAAAGATGTAGCTTCAACCAGGGATGGAATGCTGACCAAGGACACTGGAAATAGTAAGTAGCCACTTAATAATCATGGGAAGGATCTTTCTAGAGATACACACCTTCTAACAAGAGCAGGGGTTTTACAGCAGTGAAACCCCACAGAGACCTGAATAACTTGCAGCAAAAGAAACCACACCAAGCTTGAAGAACTCAGAAACTCTTCATAGCCCCCAAATGCAACAAGAGCTGCAGCTGAAGCCTCTTCTCAGCAGCACCTCTGTGGAGCAGAGGCTCGCGCATTCCTTTGTGTGCTACACAACACTGCCAGCCAAGCACTGGCCTGGAATGTGGCACTTCATTTGTGTGAAAAACACACAGCCATCTCCCTGCAGCCTCCAAACAGAAGCTGTGATCCCAGGGAGGTGGGCAGGACACAAAAGGGAGCTGGTAAAGCCTCCTGGCCCTGTGGCTCACCTCAAAGGGTCAATCCTTAGAGGCAGGGCCTGGTTGCCCCAGTGAACACCCACCTATTCTGTTATTTCCTTCCCAGGTAAGAACAGACTTGAATGGAACTTGAAGAAACTTGATTCTTGGACTTGAACAAAGCACTCCTTTCTTACAAATTACAGCCCTGAGCAAAGCAGGCTGAGAGCAGAAGAAAGAGCTGGCTTTGGAAATGAAGCTTAACATGAATGTTCGTTATCACAGCCTGATTTCTTCCTTTAGTTCTTTATTGTTAATTAATGACGGTGAGATTAACTGCAGAAAACTGATGGAACAGTCATTCTGCCTCATCCAAAGTAAATATCCTTTAATCTACAACTGTCACTGATATTACTGATGATCTCCTCAAATGCATATCCCTAAGTTTTTAATTTTCAGGAAACAAGGGGAAGAGTCAAGTAGAAGATCAGTTCACAACCCTGGGACAGCACACCAGTATTTTTTACTGAAAAGTTCAGGATATGAAAGAAAAGAGAAGACCCTAAATTCTCACAAACACCCTCAAATTAGTGTTTCATCTGTCCACAGATCTTTTACTTTAGAAAATCATCATTTTTCAACACCTACTTTTTACCAAGGCAGGAGACTTTAAAAAATAAATTATAAAAAACATCCCTTGATAAAGGAAAACACAGAAAAACCTCAACACATCTTAGAAATTCTCATCCCACCATCTGTAATGTCCCTCTGCTTTCACTGAAGAAAATTCTATTTGTTCACTCACATTCAGAATAGTACAGGGCTCTGAAAGTTCATGTTGGTTGAAAAACAATAATATTTTAAAGGGATAAAATGTAGTTACAACTTGCAAGGAAGAAAAGGGTTTGGAAATCCTTTAGTGGCCTGAAGGACCTCTTGCTTATGTGGTTTTGTGTTCTGGGGGGTGGGAAAAAGCCCATGTAATGGCAGAAGAACCTGGCTCCCATACATGCCTAAAATGTTGCAATAGTAAGCCAACCATACAGTATATAGCATTTTAAGAGGCAAAGAATTTGTCCACCATTGGAACTGCTCCTATAATATATGGTGAATTCTAAAATTTATGAGTGTAGTGATGATACAATGTAGGTATGTAATCACATGCATTGCAGAAGTCATAAATCAGTAGAGATCTCTCAATGTGTTTAAGGAAATGTGACAAAGCATGGTCAGCACAGAGCTTTACTAGTGCAGCCCTTCTTTTCTGTGACAAATTTATAACCTACTCCAGGCTAGTAACAAACAGCAGTAAAATTTTAAAAATAGATTGCTGGTATGATATAAGGGCAACAGATAAGCCTATCAACTGTAAACTCCACCATAATGCTAACAATGAAATGATATTAAATAAAAACTGGCAGTCCTTTAGCCCCAAAGCTGATCTAACAGAAAGGCACAACCTACAGTGATCATGATCTTTAGTTTAAAATGTGGATGTACTGAAATGGCACCCTCACACACACAAAAATGAGCTCCAAATGGGTGAAGGCTCTGAATCCTGTTCTCTTCTGCACTCCCAAGCCTGCAGTAGCACTGGTGAAATGCCATTTATCACATCACACCAACTTTTTAAGACTGAACAGATTGCCAAAAGCAGGAGAAGTAAAGATATTACTTCTGTATTTAAAAATTCTAAACCAAATGTTTGACTGGAAAGGAGATTTAACTAACCAGCAAGATTTCAATCAATTTTGCAGGACCAAGGGTTACATAAGTTGGGTTTTTTTTTAATTCTAATGATAGGCTTTAGGACTAATAGTACCAACATTACGTTCACTTTTAAGCAACACAGAAAATTCAAATACATTTAATTTTTTCACTAATATAGCTGAAGCAATTCCAGACAAAAACATCAACTATTTCAGGCCTTCCTGATGGCAAATTTCTCACAGGAAAAATGAAGAACTGTGTGTTCCACCACACTTTATTTCCCACTAAGTTAAATAATTTCTTTTACCAGTAAGAAACAAAGGCCCAGATGATCCACGTTCCATAGGTTTCCCCTGGCCACGTTGTTTAGGTGCCTCCAAGTAGTGTTTGACCCTTGAAGCAACAACTTCTTCTAGCAGCTTGCAGACCTCCTGAAAGAGAAACCACTGGCCTGGTTGGATCTAAATTTACAGAAATGCCCACAGGCACACAGCAGAAACCAATACAAAATTACCCCGCTCCCATTAAAATGAAAAACATTGAGAGAGAAGCACATGAATTAGGAAATTAATGGGAACAAGAGGAGGAATCAAACCATTTTTCTACAGAACAAGAGAGCAAATACATTATGAAATTCTTGCTTGGCAGATGAAATACATTATATTACAATACCAACATTTTTTAATCAGAAATTAGTTTCATATGCATGCAAAGTAAGAAAAAATACACGTTAAAAATGTATCACAACATTAGGTACTTAAGCAAAATTTTAATAAAAATCCTTTCAGGAGCTGTCGACATACTATTTCTCTGCAAGAATCCTTATAAACCACAACAGATATTTTGCTCCAATTCAGTGTAATTTGGGGAGGAGGGAGTAAGACTAAGCAAATTAGGTCACAGCAACTTAATTGCTCTAATTAATTTTGATTTTTCTGCTCCTAAACGTAACTGTTCATATCTTTCACACTTTCTTCAACAAAGCACAATAAAATCACATACAACTCGAGAAGAACAAAACCTTTGGCCAGAATTACCCAAAAAAATATATACTTGGAGTAAAAACAAAAAAATTCATCTCCTGAATACCAGAATAAGTTTTAAACTTAATACACACACACATATTTGAGACTTTTCCCTTAGTATTCTCATTTTCCATTGTTCATAACTATGTGCTCGAAGAAATGATACTTTGTGGCACACAAAAATGTAATTTTACCTCTATAATGTGTTTGGGTAATAGATAAAATTATATAAGTAGTATCTAAACTATTTTGGCTTGAAATTCCCTTTTGATTATTGTAGAAAGTACTCAGAACAAATTTTTAATGCTTTGCTCTAAATGAAAGCAGGGCACATACATTAGTCAATCACAACCAGTATTTTCTGTTTACAGTAAGAAATACATTTTCCTTTCTGCTTGTAGAGTCCAATTATAAATTACTGTACTTGCTTATTCTTCTGTTTTACTCATTAAAGTGCTCCCATTACACATTCCTGCATGGGCCTGTGCTCAGGTTAGAATGAAAAGGTCTAGAAAGCAGCAAAAACATGGGATGTCTTTGGTTCCTTCTACAGCAATAAACATTACCATGCACTTCCTTCCTTTACATGGAACATATTTCACTTGTTAGGCTTATGGAAATATTATTTAAATGCCTCTCCACAAAGAACCATGCAGACCTCAGAGTGGAAAGATAGAACTTTGACTTTGCTATTCCAGGGGAAAAGGGGTATGGAGGAATGGGCAGGGAAACTGGAAAGGAAGAAAGAAGGGAAAAACTGCAGCACCTTGCAGCAATCTCAGGAATACTCTATATCCAAGTGGTCACAGCAGTGTGCCACAGTGGTCATTCCAACACCCAGCTCTATTTCCTCACACCAGTCCCATGCTTTGGGCACTGGTGGAGTTCCATCCTGCCCTCCATGGCATGTGCTCCAAGGAGGAGCTGGCAGCCAAAAGGGACAACATCATCAGGATCCATGAGCTCAAGCCAGTGACTTTCATCCAGGGTAAGCAGGGGATCATCAGGAATTGTGTTTGTTACACAGGCATCCATGTTTCCCACAGACAGGCAGAGAGGGATACACCACCACAAATTTTGCAAGAGTTTGGAAACAACAAAAATGCAGCAAACCACTTGCGATGAACCTGTAAAAGCTCTCATAAAAAATATGTTGGAATAATCTTTCTTTAGGATCTTTTGTCGCCTCACTTACACAAGATTCTGCATAGGACTTCCAGGAAGTGAACTGCAAAGCTATTGGACTCACACTTCTCTGTTGCTGAAAATATGCAACCTTTGTGCTCCTCTCGAAACGTCACAGAAATGCACTGAATGCTGTCCTGTCATGCCTCTTTATTAAATCAATCATGAGCTAATTTCCTGAAATTCATCTCTTTTGTTTTGGCACTCTTACAAAATACATTTTGAAAACGTTTAAAACTCAGATAAGCAGGAGAGTAAAACTGGTTATAAATAGAAAAGGTAATGAGCATTCATTTAGTCATAAAAAAGAAATCTAAAGGATTTTTTTCCCTATATTCTTATTTCTCTGCTTAATAAAGCACAAATCAGATGAACCACATGCTGCTAAATATTCTGCTGTTTCTCCCTCAGGATATAAACGTATTGTTTCTTTTAATTTCATTTAAATGTATGACTGTGAGATGTCTGGGGACGCCGTGCAGTGACAAGTTAATGATGGCATTATTAGGGAAGCTATCTGCTGAAAATTACCGTAACAGAGACTTGCGGGAAAGTCCACAGGCATCCCAAACACGTCCTGCCTTCGTTTTCAACAGGGAACTTCTCAAGTTCCCACACAGAGGGGAAAGCTCCCGCCAGGAACTCAGCACAAGATCCTCTGTGATTGCTCTACAATCTGATGAAAGTTACAGGCAGAATTCTGCTGCTCGCCCATGCACTGATTTTCCACAATTTCATCGGGATATACAAATGATACAAATAATGGAAGTTTCTTTTCATAAGGTGCAACAGTTCTACTATGATTTAATAGGCATATTTATGTTTCCTTGCACCCTCTAAATGCAACATCATTTACATTTCTCAGAATGAGCAAAAAAAAAATAATAGATATTTCACCTACAAAATAATACCTGTAACAATCTGGTTTATAACACTCAAGATAATTTAGAAGCATTCATGAGAAACATATTTTTCAAATAAAAAGTTAAGTCAGAAGAACCCACACAGCATACATGCATGCATGTATGCGCACACACACAGAGTTTAAAAATTAAAAATTAAAAAGCAAATATAAAGTGGCCAAATTTAAAGTGACCCAAAAAGCACATATGGTTGACTTAGGGGTCCCATGGCAACGACTGATGGTTAGGTATAACTAACAATATTCCCATAACACTGAAAAATTCTGAACAGTTCAAGGCAATCCAACTTTTTCCCTGCAGCCATATGCTTTTGAAGTAGAATTGATATTTGTTGTACCTCTTTCTCATGATCTGAAAACCAGCTGGTGTCTTTACTAGAGCCTTGAGGCAAAATATGAACATCCACCAAGACAGCAAAGTTCCCACACTGGAAAAAAAAAAAGAAGAAGAAAAAACATGTTGAACTGTAGCTGCTAGGAAGCACATGTCGAGCAGACGGGGAGATAAACAATCAGGTAAGCACATGCATCTGACTCAGAGTTACAGCAGGCAGAACTCTAAATTGTGGAAATTAATGAGGCATGGATTACAAATTTATCATTGTTTGTGGACTTCACAAAGAAAAGAGCACCAGACCTATCCTGGATAGCTCACCGAAATGTTTATGTAACAAGCACAAGTATGTGGAATTTTCTTCTGCTATCTAAATGCCAATTTTAAATCAGAGTTCAAGCAAATTTTCGTGTGTGAAAAATTAGCTATTCCTTCACCATCATTCTATTTTCTGAAAATTTGGTACCACATTAATTATCTAGTTGGTGTTTTAAATTTATTAAGTACTTAAAAACTCAGAATCTTAGAAGTCCTTTCCTCTCCCCAAGCTACCTAATGTAAAGAACAGCAAGTTTGAAGGACTTGTCAATGGATATTTGGTAGTTACCACATCTGTCATTTAGCCAATACTGTACTTTGAATGGTTAAATAATAAGGCTTCCTGACTACTAAAGACAACATATAGTTATTAGGATGATGTACGCTACATCCCAAGACACATCAGCTGTTTCTGAAATTCCTTGATAGTTTTGATTCAGGACAGTGTGACATACAAGGGTTATTTTCTTTCATTGCTCCATCAATCATTACAATGAACAAATAAAAGGAAGACTGAATGGGATGAACAAACCTCAGTTCCACTGGGCACTAACTCAGTCTGGCCTCCTGTCCTGCACAGAGATATGGGGCATTACAAGCTGATGGGTTCCCTTTTTTCTCCTGTAACCCAGCACCAAATCTCACTCAGACACCCTTTAACTAAACAAGGTGCGAGGTAAAAGCCAATTTCATCATTCTGGCCTGGCTGCTTGTGGCACACTTGTGATGCAATAACTCTCTCTGTGAGAAGGCTGGACATGTGTGGTCATGGCAATTGCACATCCAGAATGTCTGATGGAATAGAAACAACATCCTGATCCCAGACAAACCTCCCAGACATGTGCACGAACCATCCAGTGGGAGACTGGGCTCGTTTCAAGGGATGTTGCAGTGCTCACTTCCTGTCCTCACTCACTCTCTCCATATTTGCTCTTCACTGCCAAACATCTGCAGAGCCCAGCCTCAGAATCCCAACTGCTCAAAGAGTTAGTTCTAGGAACAGCATGATGATATCTGGTTTTAGACTCTGGTTTTACATCACCTACAGTCTAAGGGGTACACCCTTATCTCATGCTTATGGTATAGCAAAAGTACAGCTGTTGAGAGTACCCTCACCTACACCGTTAGCACTCAGAGCAACAAGATTTAGCATCCGTTTCATTATCCTAACAGCATATTTGGTGAATTAAAAACCTCTTGGCTTATAAAACACTTGGATCTGTAAATCAACTGCAAACAGAAGTTTCTAAAGAATAATGCAAATATAATTAAAACATAATTCATGGTGAATATTGTATTGTAGCTAGAATGCAAAGGTTTGGCAAATGAGACAGGCATTGTGAAATCATTTTGAGAAACTTCTAAGTTACTTATAGGTATCAGTCACTGAAAGAGCAGAATGCTTTGATCTATTGTATCAAAAGGCTTCTCTTTCCTCCAGAGAACCAAGAATTGCCAGATGGCTGCAATAGCAAACCTTTTCAAGCTTTAAATGGATGACAAAATATCTCACAAAAATCTCTGGTGAATCATTAGTCAGCTCCAGCAAACTTTAAATTGACTACTGAACTTCAAAGTTAGCAGACACTGCAGATTATAAAGTGAAAGCCAGTAAATTATTCATGGTTCAGCACTAATAACAACAAACAAGTAGTTGATACATCAAGAAAATTCAAATCATCAAATGCTCCATGTTAACTGGCATCACTGTCTATTGACTACAAGACTTTATATATAGATACAGATGCAAAGTATAGACGTGTTTGCAAGGGGACAGAATGTTTGTAATTATTTTCTTCTGAATGGCACTGGTTGTCTCAGTTGCCAATCTTGAAATAGCTGTGAAAAAAGAAAAAAACAAACCACATTCAAAACTATACAATGGAACACTTAAAATTGTCTTTTAAAAGTTTATAAATTTTAAAATTTTGTAGTACTTCAAGGAAAAAAACAAATAGATATAAATAGTGCGTAAATCCTTCTAACAGACAAGGTTTCCCAAGGGAAGATTTCTATCTCTCTGAGATTTGGAGCACTCTCCTTGTAGACAGCACACCTGGAAATACTTCAATAACCACAAACCAACAGCTTTGGGACAGGACACAGGGAAGCATAACTGGCACAGGCAAGAGGAAGATGGGAGTCAGAGAATACAAGCACAGACCTTCCTGAGCCTCACCACTTCGTATTTTTCTTAAGTCCAGGCCATGGTAAGTACAGACTAAATGCCAATACAAATAATTGCAGGGAACAGAGGCAAGTACACAGTTTATATTAGCGGATCTGATGCTCTTATAGGCATTTTTATTTTTATTCTGATGACATGCAATTCCATGAAAATGCTAGCTTTTATTTTAGTGGAAATGAAGTGTTTCCAGTCAGTGTGGCTGCACAATGCAACTCGTGACTCCAAAGTACAACTGAAAGGCAAACAAAAAGAACGGCAACTTTTAATTTCATGCTTTCAACATCCATCTCAAAATTTGCACTGAGAATTGTTTTTTGAGGTGTGATTGTCAAAACAGAAACTTGAATGCCTGATTTGATGAGAAACATATTTGTCAGGAATCAATAGGAAAACATTTCACTCAAAAATTAAAGACAGAAGCAGATGCTCCTATTTGATATCCCCCACAATTCTAAATTTCAAAAACTCTTCATTTTTACAAGCTGTTTTTAATGTTCACATTCTTACTGTAACAGTCTAATGACATTCATTGTGTTACTAAACAAAGGGCTTTAAATGATCTCAGAATGTTGTTAGTGTATTGTTGTACAGCAATGGCATCTAATTCAGAACATCTTTTCAGAAATCAAACTGTTTATACAAATACATCAAACACTTCATAGACTCTGCAAATTGAAAATATAACCAGACATGTAACGTAAACAGAACAAAAGCCAACACAAAGTGGTCAGTCAAGCAAAGTCATCTGCTTATAACCTGCTGAAACCTTGAAATAGGCACATATTAGGCAGTGAGAATTTTATTCCAGTCTTAGACGATGTCTATAGTTTAAAAAAAAAAAAGAAGAAAGAAAATATGGACTTGATCCCAATGACCACTCAAAAAATGTCACTGGAAGCCCTTCTTGGCATCGTGACAAAATTGATAGGACGTATCATCAGTCTCCAGAATGCAAAAGCACAGCCAAGAGATTTTGTGGGAAAAAATAAAATCAAGCACACACAGGCTTATGTGAAATATCTTGTCTTAAAATAAAAAGGAAAATTTAAATATTTTCCATCTTCTCCAAGTTCTTTCTAAAAATCAGTAAGTGTTCTGCACTGAATCAAGCAAGTTCTAATATCTGCAGCACTGAATATAATTATGATCAATTAATCATTGGTCAATACTCTGTGCCAACTATATTATGAAAGAAATTACATTTTCCAGGCTCATTAGAAGTTTATTCTCCTCCGTTATCTTTCTGATCCCAAAGAAAATTATATGTACTCCTATTATTTATACTTTAGCACCAGTGATTTACAATATTTTGACTTTTCTCTTTTACAACAATAGCAAGAGGCAAAAATCACTTAAGCAAGTGAGCATACACCACAAGAGATATATTTGTCATTATACAACATTAATTTAACTTTCATTGACAAGCATGTCTAGGAGCACAATGACTTCCCAAACCATAGGGACACTCTTCCAATACTTAAATGCCTCAACCTGTATAAACACAGTAGTTAGGAGAGGTAGGCCACCACCACTGCTGCCATGAGGGGATAAAGGAATTTTGGTGACAGCTAACACTGTACATTTCTCATTCTTTTAAGTAGATAAAGTTACAATTTGATATGTGTATGACTTTTGCACATATTTTGCTTGAGAATCTCCAGGGCTTTGTTCTTTTTTTTTTTTTGGGGGGTGGGGAGGGGCCTTCTAGGGAAAAACAAACCAAACCAGAGCGGGGGGGAGTAATAGAACTTTTATTCGCCAGGCAGAAAAGTTGCACAGAAACAGTGCTTTCCTGGTTAATGCTTAAAGCAAGGTGTTCCTCCAACTCTCTATTTCACGGGGTTTTAGGCACCAACAGGTCACCAGTGAATGGTTTTACTGTCATGAGATTAATCAAGAGCATACCTAATAAGAGGAATTAGTGATTATCGAAAGACTTCTCAATAGCTGATTCAGAAACAGAGCAGAACAAATGAGAGAAGCCTCCAGAAGAAGCCAAAAGCGGGATCCCTCTAGGAAATTATGATACAAGTCCACTCTTCAAAATACTCAAGAAAGATGATGCAAATGTCAGAGGGCAAAAAAGGCATATTCCACTTTTGACCTTTTTTTTGGATAAGAGCTGCTTGGTTCTGGAAATTGTACAAGGCTTGTACTTTGCTATAAATTTATATTCTGAAATTGTAGAACAGTTTTAACACATAAATCTTTCTTATTAAAGAAGGATTATGGCCATCAGCTAACATCACCTACATCTTTTAAACTCCCTGCTTTCAAGCATCTATGGGGTCACTGCAACAGTAAAAAGGGAGCAGCAGATCAAGGGCAATGCTATAATGGGGTCTAAATTGAAGATCTGTCCTCAAAGATAGCTGTACTAAATTATACGCAGATTCAGCAGGAATTGGACAACATAAAATGCAGTCAGACTTTCCAAAAGCAGGGAGGAAATTCCGCCTTTTATAACCTGCATATCAGTTTTACCTAAGTAATCTTTCACAAGTGGTTGGCTTGCTTTTTTTATGTATGAGGAATTCCTGAAGGGAAGAGAGTTTAATTTTCTGGTGTTTCAGTGGAAAAGAAGAAGCAGTTATCTGAAAATTCAATCAATAAGCTATAGGCACATTAAGATCACACTGAGAGGTTCCCATGCCAAGCAAAGAGGTGTAAGCAGAGAACAAGCCTTTAAAACAATCCTTTGATAAATGTGGCCTGACAACACATGAAACTAGGATGCAACATCAAGGCAGCATTTTAGACTCTTAACAGATGCAGATGGACAGGATATTAAACTTAAGAAATGATGGGAAAAAGAAAACAAGAAATACTGGTGAATGATTCAACCCTTAGGAAAACATAAAAAAACACTAAGGAGTTTCAGATCTGATGGAGCTGTGTATGATACTGGAGACTTTCAAATTAAGGACTAACACACTGTTGTTAAAGCACATAATTGTGAGAGATCCACCCAAATCAACAGATTAAAATAAATTAATGAAGACAACTCCTCCAGAAAACCAAGTACCTGCCGAGGTAAAGGAGCTGCATGTTTTTAGCAACGTAAGAATGCTGCAGTGCAAACAGAGCCTTCAGTTCATCACCCACGGCCAGGCTGAGCAGTAATTACTTAATCTAAACATCTGAACTGGTCTCGGAGAACTGCTCTATCAGGTACAATGTTGAAAAAGAGGCCTAAATTGCATGAGAGAATTAAGCTTAATTTAGGTTGTCAATCTGTGCTGGTCTGATCCCAATTCCGTAGGAGGTTTTGTAGCCCGCATATTGAAAGGAGTCGTGTAGCTGGAGCTCAAACAATTGCAAAAAGCAAGTTTTTCCTTGGGGCTAAGTCTCCAAGTAACAGTGCAATCTCATCATTGTTTTGAAAGGATATACACCATGTCCCTGCCTGTGTCAGGACTGATCCAGAAAAACAGAAATAGCAGCACCGTATTTGTTCAAGATAATAAAAAGATAATTTGAGATTCCAACAAGTTGCTTTCACCCTTTTGTTGTAAAGTACTATTCTAAAAACGATGGTATTTTTTAAATCATTGCAAGCAAGTGATGATGAAATACTCATGTCTGCAATAACCTGCTTTTATGCCACTTCAGGTTGGGGAAGATGAGTGGCTGTATTAACTGAAGAGGTGAACATACTCACAATCTACCCAAATGCAATTAATTCTTAATTGTAAATTTTAAGGACACTTCCTAGGGCTTCACCACACCAACAGAGTGCCACAGGATAACGCATTGTTGTGGATCATTGATAAGTGGGTGCAGATAAAGATTATTACCTTACCAAGCTCTTACCCTGAGCTACCAATAATGATAAAATTTTGGTATTATGAAAGTAATTCACAAGATAAATTGCTTTGTCATTGCTGCACTAAACTGGAGTGGGACACTCTTTGAGGTTCTACAAAGTCCGTGCTGGGACTTCATTTTTTCCCCTAGGTGGGAAGACAAAGGAACTCTCACACACCTTGCACAAAACACTCTGAATGACTGAATTGTTCAGTTTGCAATTATCGGATACTACAGCAATAGGTATCAAAAGTACTGCAATGACTACTAAAGCATCCATAACTCCTAAAGATTGCCAACTGTGACATGACAATATGATTCTCTGAAGAAATTACAGCCTGTAATAAAAAGGTTTGAGGGCCTTTTTCAGATGTTCAACTTGTTAAATGATTTCCACAGGTTTTCCCATACATGCTTTCCATGCTGTATTTTAATATTAACCTGCCAGACTTTAAAGTATCAACAAAAGGTCACCAAGTATGTATTGGCAAGCTACTGATGGATTTGTTCAGCATGAAGAGCTACCAGGAAGGCTGAGGAAATTAGCAGTATACCACCTGATTTTATGTGTTCTGTATATACCATAAAATGAAGCGCAATAAATTTAAGTGAAGACAGCACCCTCAGTAACTTCTGATGTAAACTCTGTCAGAGGAAATAAATCCAGCCATCAGATAGCATAAGAATACAATTTACAAGCTTCCCAGAAGGTGAAGCAGAGGCAAACCACAGTGTTTGTTTGAGAAGGTAATGTGCACATTGCTGGGATGGAAGAGCAGCAGTTCTCCAGCACATGATGCACCCACGAATACATTTCTGAGTTATTTGTCCAACAGCTGCAGGGATGGGCTGACTTCCCTCTCACAAAAACAGAATGGGGAAGTGACGGCAGGTCCCACGCAGGAAATTGTTCCACATGTCCAACTTTGCAATTATTTCAGGTTCCTTTTTATTCTAAGAGATGGGGTCTCACCTGCTCTGAAATTCCCTTCCTTCCCTGCCTCTCCTGAAAACGTTACCTACCGCAGCTCACAGCTACTGAATGGGGAAGCAGAAGGCAGCACAAAACCAAACCCAACATCTGCAGCCCATGTTCCAATATAAAATATTTGCAGATGCTAAATCTTTATGCCAAAATAATTTAACAGATTAAAGGTTCATTGATTGCACATGCTCAGACTTTAAGGCAAATACATCAAGCAAAAGTATTTTTATTTGCTAAAAAGGTATAGCAAGCCAAAATTCTTAATATTGTTAAATTTACTGAAATGGTTGAAATGTTGCAGTTTCCAAGTACGTAAAAGAAGTACTTTTTAACTCTGTGTTTTAACTAATTTGTCTAAACCCAGCCAGGAAAGTTTCAGAACAGCAAGAAAGCTTTTTCAGACACAGCGTAAGAGAAAAGTGACTCACGGCTGAAAAAGGCATTTTACAAAAGTGACACCCTTTGGACAAAATCCTTCTATTAAGTGGGAGCATATTAAGTCAACACAGGGCAGAAGAAGAGGAAAGTTCAACAAAATATTCAGTGCTTTATCTACAAAGGTACAGGGGAAGAAACAGAAGAGTCTTTCAAACGAACAAGTGATGCTCTAAATTTTACTGCTGAAAAAGCAGAATCAGATGATGGAGAATACATCATATTTCAAAATGGAAACAGATCAGCAAAAACCTCAAGGAATTACCAGCTGGCAAGCAAAGGGATATTTTTTTTAATGTCCAAGACAAAAAATTCATTTCATCTGGCACTGAACAGAATATGTAATAAATAGACTTTATGCTTAAATAAAAAGAAAAATGGATACAAAAAGAGTAAGAGCAGCAAGCAATTTATAAAAATATGTAAAATATGAACACAGCTGAACACTGAGAAGTCGGTGAAAAGCAAGAATGAATTGTGAAAAGTACCTGGTGGAGTGCTTGCCACCAGAAAGGCTCCTGGGACTAAAACCTAACGTAAGGAAGGTCTTTCCCCATTTGTCTGTCCTTGCCCCAGACTGCCTCCATCTCATCTCCCACCAGAGCTGAACAGGTACAACTGTCCCCTACCTGAACCACTTTGGATTCAACATCTGTTTTAAAATGTACCCTAAAATCTACTGAGTTTGACAGAAATAAATAGGAAGTGACTATTCATGTATCTCTCCTAACAGACTTAAGTGGGAACCTCTGGGAGGAGAACAGGGCAATGAAAAGCAGGTGGTGGATGACAAGACCTTAACTTAAATCAGATGCAGCTGAAAAAGCGCACCTGACTCTGCTCCAACCTCAGGCCTTCAGGAGGCCCCAGTCACTCATCCCTGGCTTCTGAGGAAGGCAGGTGAGTACAGACTTAGATTGTGCAGGTTAATCAGTAATTATTTACAAGTCCCCAGCAAGCACACCAAAATTTCTAATTCATAAAAGTGAATCCTTCTGCAAATATTCCTCTTCCCACAACTCAGTTTCTGAGGTTGGGAAATGCTGACCATTTTTCTTCTAAAAATTTACAAAAATCAGTTAATTATCTTTTCCAATAAGGGAAAGGGAGATCCAAATGAAGTGTGACTGTTTCCAACGTGAAACCAAACATTTAAAGAAACAAATTCAGTACTTTATTTAAGTAGAGCTTAATCTCTAACTGGCTTTGCTGGTTTCTTTTCACACTAAGTGCACCGATAGGTATTATATTCACATGTGGTCAATCACATCATGAAAAGCCAAGGAACAACACTTGTGAAAAACACTATGTTCAGACCTTATGGGTAACACATTGCTCATTTTCACCTATTATGACGAATAATAGAAGCAACATGCTCCCAGGATTTCAGAGAAGCTCTGTTTTACGGATGGAGAGGGGTGCGATGGGCAAGAAGGACTGATTTATTCTCAAAAAAACATTTCTCTATTTCACTGGGATCAAAAAAGCTGATGCCTTAAAGAGAAAAGGATGTAATTTTAGTATAGTCAAAAAAGACTACCAGTACCTAGGATTTCAACTGCTATTTGGGAATGCCTTTTTAAAAAGTTCAAGTTTTACATTTCAAAGCCTTTGTATTATTTTTTTTTCCCAAGTTTCCCGTGGATTATATTACTAATTGGAAATATGTGGGAAATATTTCCCACAATTATGTTTAGAAAAATTCCAGTCATAATTAGCACCAATCCTAATACATGTGGAAAACATTAAAATCACTGAAAATGATAAACGGTGTTGATTTTATGCAACAAAACGTACACGTTAAATATATAAAATGTTCTGTTGGGTCCATTCTGACCCGAATGCTCTGACAGCAGCAAGAAATCTACAGGAAAAGGTTAAAAACATAAGCAAATAATTATATTTTCCTCAGCAGATATATTAGACTTTTATTAACATGAGATCCTGGGTTTTATATCTCATAGGTTGCAACGGTATTTGGAAGTCATCAGTGACTGTTTTTCCCAAAATTTGTGAACTGGTTTATAAAACTGCTTGAATATTTGCATCCACAACATCCTGTGGCAAATCCAATCACACGTGCACTAGGAATCACATATTCCAGTTCATTTCAAATCATCACGTCACTCAATACTCTGAGGCGTTTAGCACAACTGCATTTTAACCTTTCATAACTCAGCTTCCTTCTCAGCTCCTTCACAAATACAGAGTCTGCCCAGAGTTCCATGTTTTACTCCAGGATTTCCTCTGTCCTTCAGCCAGGGAATCTGTGCATGGATCTTCTTTTCAGCTCACTTCAACAGCCTCTGGTGAAGCACCGTGTCAATCCCTTCTGGAGGATCCAAATGGGTTATGGTAACCAGATTTCCCTGTTCTTACACTCACCCACTCCTGTAAAGATGCCAGATGCATGACTTCTGTTTACAGTGGATGTTGGGATTTTTTCCCAAGGTATCACTAATCCTGATAGCCACTCATGCTGCCCCACTGGAGTTTGTGCCGATTTGCCCAACACAGATGTCAGACATTGACCTCACAACTTTCTTTTCCTATCATACAAGGCACTCTCACATACGTGGAGCAAGGACAGTTTAACAGGAGCAACATCTGCCAAAGTTATTCTTCACACATATTCTAAAAGGCGGCTTTCTGTGCACTTGTTCCACAGTACAGATTAACTAAAATTAAATAAAATTAATAAACTCTATTAATACCTATTGTTTCTTTTTGCAGCTGAGAACATTATGATACTGGAAAATTAGCTTCCAAAGTTAATTCACGTGTTTCAAAAATGTCAGCTTTTTGACATATTAGTAAAGAGCAAAACTCTACAAATGCATCTTAGTACCGTGTCCCGTTGTGTGCAAATACAGAGAATCATGCTCAAGCTCCTTCAGGAGGCTAATTCTGCTTCACTTATCTTCCAGATTCCCCCTATAATGAACCAAATTGCTGAAAAAAAAAATCACCTTCTGTTAAACAGTTCCTTAAAATTCTTATTTTTTATCATTTTCTACCAAAAAATACATATATTTGTACATTTACCAGGTTCTTTTTCTTCCTGCTCCATCTGTAACCCTATCACAAAAAACTGTCATAAGTATCCCAATTCTTCCATGACTTTTTTCCTGAATTTAAATTCAAGACTTTCTCCACACCTGCCAAGGTCAAAATTCCTCCTTAATGCATCTTTTAAACAGGCAATGGCTACAGTAAAACTGACAGCAGAAAGCAGCTCAATAATTTCAGCTATGCCATCTATTATGGGGCATCTAAGATGTCACCTGGCTGAATTAAATCTTGCTTAATTGCAATGTTTATGTCTACCCAGCAAGATGTTAAAATGGAAAATTAAACCTGAATTACTTAATATGTCTGCAGCACACCTAATTTTCCATAACCTGTATCCACCTGCTTAGCTCTCCAAGGGTGAAAGAAATGCAGTTTAAAGGCAACGAACTTCCCTGCTTGCTGTACTGAAACTTAATGCCCATCCATCAATAAAAACAAGAGAACCATCATTATCAACAGCTTCATCTCTCCTTAGGAGCAACCAAATAATTTTCATCAGTTCCAATACTGCTTCTCTGAAAAATGAAATTTTGAGACTGATGCAGCATTTTGCATTAATAAAAGCAGTACATTTTACTTTACAGAAATCAACAATCAGTTTCTAGAGATGTAAAAACTAGGCCCAGATTATACTCCACGCCAACAAAAACAACTGTTCCTTAGCTTGCTAGTCCTTTAATTTACTGCCATAGCATGGAGATATAACTCCTATTTGTAATCAACAAAAAAAAACCCTTATTGGTGCATCAGCCTAAAAGAAAACCTTTTTCTCTGCTTGCTCAAGTTCTGGTCTATATCACTCTCAGTTCCCAAGCCTCTTTCCACCTCTCCTTATCTCAGTCTTCATTTTCCCACTGTCAAAGCCTGTTTTTCCAGAAAGGAAAGTTATGGTAAAGATGAGGAATATTGTTCAGCACCTCTTTGCCCTTTGGCACTGCTATCAAACACTGGGATTTTATCTGCCACATTAGCAGAGATCTTACAAAAAACACATTCCTTTTTGTATAATGTAGATGGTGGTCACTCAAACAATAACCAGTAACAGATGTCTGAAGTGAGGAGAATGGACTATTTAAATAGAACTTTATAAATTGTGATGATCCCTTCCCAGATTTGAAAACTTGACACTTAATTTATAACTATCAGTATGGCCCTATCCTTCCCTTTATATGTTTATTTCTAGTTCCATCTCAGTAAGGATCCTTTGCCCATCATGCCTTAAGTTTCTCTGTGACCTTGCAGATAATCTTACCCTCAACTTGCCTTCATTTAACAGTGCAGAGATAAAAATGAAAAAAAACCTCTGCAAAGAATCCAGCACCCAAATAAGGAATTCTGACAGGGCTATGAACTTACATGCTTACATAAAATTACTGGTTTCATTCAGTACCCTGCAATGAGTATCTGGGAAAGTTTTTCTTTCAGAGGAAACATGAAGTATGAAAGAAATGTAACCTGCCAGAGTCCACTGAAGTTTTGATGGTTCAAGATTTGTATTTAGGTCTGCTTTCCAGGGCTTTTCAAGAAGTGCTCTCACTCAATATGCATGGGAAATTAAGTAGTAACTGCTTTAAAAATCCTTACAGTTCAATATTAGAAGAAAGAATTTTAGAATTGGAATTTTAGAAGAAAATTCTCCATGAATCTATAGCTGTAAACCTCATCTGCCAAAAGCACTTCCACTCATATAGAAACAGCAGAACTAAAGATCCATTTGGCAAAATGCAGAAGCAGACTTTAAAACTACAATCTTTATAACGCTGCATTATGTTTAATTATCTTGTTTTCACAGTCCCTTCTATGATAATAAAGATTGCTGTATGTACTTCTGGACACAGATGCTTAAGAAAAAAATATTTTTTTAAAAAATGTTATTAATGATCCATCTCACAAAAACTAAGGCTATCACCAACAGTAGAAGCAATGGAAAAGAACAGATTTTTAAAATACATGGTCAGATTCTGCCATTGTAACAGCTCTGCATAGACGCAGAACAAGTTTACAGACACACACAGAGACTGTCAATTTGTTGTACTTGTGGACAAAACTTATCCTTCAGTGTCTTTAAACTTGTCCAGTAGAAGTTTTACATTCCTGATTAAATTTTTTTAACAGTCAAATAAAATTAACAATAATCCCAGAAAACGTGCAACTCTTAGCATTTAAAAACTTTGCAATCAGCTTCAACAGCAAAAATCCACATGCGTTTTGCTGAGGACTTTCAGACAGGAATTTCAAGATCATTTGTAGGAAATACACTTCCCCTTTCTTCTAAAGGCAATGCAGCAGTAGGATTCACCCTGCGCAGACAGCAGATAAACAGATCTGTGAAGCATTTCTCCAAGTGACAGATCGTATTACAGGACTGAAAGTTTCTCTCCTTGCTGGTACAATACTCACCTGTACCCACTGTACTGGAAATCCACTGCGTTCAAGAGACCAGGCTGACAAAAGAAACTTGGATACAGCAATAACATTTCTGATGGAACTTAAGAAATGCCTACCAGAAGTCAGCAACTTTATACTAAAATACTTGACGGCAGATTCTACAAATATAATGTGATTTCACTGGTTACAAAATCCAACCCTGTCATACAATTTTAAGTGTGAAAACCACAGGAACAAAACCAAAGGATGAACCCTCACATGCTGCAAAAATCACCTGCCAAAGACAGGACTGTGCCTGAGCTATGGCTGAGATTTCAGTTCCAACAAGTCTACATCTTTTTTAAGAGCCACACAGGAAAGAGTTCCCTGGTTAAATTAAGTTTAAAAACCTACTTTTTTTTTCCCCCATGAATTTCAACGGGGAGAAAAAAACAAACCAAGAAACCACACCTATTTTACAGATTGAGAGGGAATTACCCTTTGGAAAGTAACAGCTCATTTTTTAATTTAAAAAATTGATACTATGCTAGCTGCACAACTGTCTTTGGTAAAAGGAATGAAGGAACAGAGATGACAGCACATGACAGATTACAGCTCCTGGATGTCAGGAACCACAGAGACAGGAACAAGTGATCACACCATCCATTTCATCTGATTCACATTAACAAGAGCAAGACAAAAGGAAAAAAAATACTCAGCTTTAACATGTCCAAGAACTCTACTAAGGTTCATTATATTCACCTGTGGTCACGTATTTATATTATTTTTTGCTTGAATTTAGTAAAAAAGCTCCACTTGGCTTTTTAAAAAGATGGAAAGACAAGTATTTGTATATAGCAAAGTCAGCAAAAATACACATTATTCAACAATTAATAAGATTTGTGTTGCTAAGGGACACAGGTAAATGAAGAGGAAGTATTTCCCTATTTGCCTGATATGAAGAATGAACTCGTGATCTACTGTAATGTAATTAACATCAAAGAGAACAATAGAGATCAGGGTGTGTAAACATTTTAATTCATTAATATTAATGATTATAACATGGTAGGAGGGCTAGATGCTCCAAATCTTGCTGGCTCTTAAGTTTTTCAAAATGCCCTTCAACCTCCCTTTATGAGGTTTTTAGAGAAACACTGAAGAACAACGCACAACAAAACTTCAATTTTATCAACCAAGTATTCCTCAAAAAAATCAGGTTAATATACAAGTGTTTAAAAGCCATCATTAAAAATACACCCTTTTTGTATGGAATATTTTATATAACTGTAGAAAAATGGACAGAATGAAGCAGTGCTATAATAAAACAAAATCACAATATCCTACAGAAAGACTTCCAAAAAGGCCAAGGGCACCACACGAGCTCCTTGATGACTGCAAGTACATTTATGAGGTTAAACAGTCCCTGAATATGACCTTGGTAAGGGCAGGTGGAAAACTGATTAAGGAAAATCTGCCATCTGGTGACACATTGACTCCCACAGGGAAACGGGCAGAATTGGAAGTCCCACAGACATCTCCCCCGACTGGATCAATACAATTAACCTGCAGCAAACCATCAGCCTTTCTTTGGATTAGCACTGGGGAAGGATAAAACATTTTGCCACTCTGTGTCACCTCGGGGGCTTTAGGTTCTCCTTCTGGGGTGCAAAGGGGAACATGAAACATAAAACAGACAATTGTGCCCATCATCCCTCAGAATTTACATTTTCCAGCATCTGGATATTCCTGATCTCTTGCCTGTTTCAAGCTGCTGAAAACAGCTTTTTAACCAATTAATCTTGCCACTCAAGGTTTTTCATCAGTTTGAGTATCACTTATTATTCCTAATACTCATCTCATTATCAAGGCACTATTAATTCCTGTTTTACTCCTGCTGCTCCATAGCTTTTCTTGTTCCTAATCTTCTCTCCACCTTTTAGTTCAGTTCTCAGCTTGACTCTGCCTGCACGTCCCTGCTCCAGCATTGACATCCATCATTCATTTTTCCCTCACTCCTGCTCCACTGTTCTCCTATCATCAGTCTCTGCTCCTCACAGAAACTACTGAATATCCCTGTAGCCCACTCCCATGCCAGTTACCCCCAGGCTCTGCTCTTCTTGTTATTATTTTTGTTTTGTTTAAATAAATCATCCCACTCTTTCTCTACTTTCAAATTGGACAGGCTCCATTTCCCCCCTTCTCAATATCAGTGCAGCAGGGGCCACCAAGATCACAGGAGATTCACTGTCAGTAGAGGGTTTTCCTAAATGAAAAGTGAATCTAAAAACTGATTTTCCCAAAGGTGTATAACTTGGTGGGGAGATATCCAAACCAAGGGCTCATCACAAAACTCCATTTAAAATTACTACTGCTTCTTAAATCCTGGAATTTGCTACCGTGTGAAAGATCTGGATACATACCTGGTGATGTCAAAAATAACAGCTTTGCAGGGAAAAAAACAAGTAAAAAATCTGTTCCAATTATTTTACTAAACAAGTTCTTTGCATAAAATTTGTAATTTCAGCTAAATGCTTTAAATCTTGGAAAACAAAACTGGTATCAAGAATTTAATTTTAACTAACTGATAGAGATCATTTGCTGCCTCACTTTGTAATTTATATTTATCATTTTTTCATCAAAGGAAATGAAACTGGGCCAGACAGCAGAATAGGAATGATGAAACATCAATTCTCTGCTCATATGCTGTTTAGGAGAACAGTATCTTAGGGTTTTACTGGACAAAAGATTCATACAAATTTTAATAAAACATCTGATTTGAGTGGTACTTAGAAGTGGCAATAGAATTTAAGCAGCAGAAAGCATTTAAATCTTTAAAAGATAGTGATCTACAAGCTGAAAGCTTTCTTAATCTCCTGCAGTAATATTGACACATTTATTAAATACTTTATAATATTGACTTTAAAAATGCAGGATTGCCTTTTAGAGTTTCATGTAAAAACTTATTCTGTCAGCTGACTATCCCTAAAACTGAACTCCCCCAATAATTTCGCGTATCCATATTGCAGTAGCTGCATTTTGAGATTTTGAAAGTCAGTCTTATTAATTGGTATGCCATTATTTTTATCTCTTAAATAGAATACTCATAGAGAAATAAACACTTCAAAATTGTACAAAGTCATAAGAAAGGCTCAGGTGAAGTATTTTAACCAAGTGCCCCTGAGATCACGTAATAATTAATGGCAACCTTCTCAGGAGCAGTGGCAAGTTTAACTGAATTTACAGTCTACTTCTAACCAAACAAAAAAATCCATACCAAAGTTCTGCACATTTATCTGATAAATTTGGGGGTTTGTTCTTTTTGTTACTTGCAAAACTTCAAAAATACATTGAAATTAAGGTCATAAATATGTTAATAAATTATCTTTGAGAACAGAGATAAAAGACACTAAATAAACCCAAATGTTTATTATTTGAACAGATATGTTGTCCATTAAAATGCTTTTATGCCATACATATCCATATGAAGAACTTGTCTATCAGAATTAGTAATTCTCAGTTCTTTGTGATGAAAATGAAATGGCACTTGGACAATATTGCATATGACCACTTGCAGTTGCACTTGCAGTTCCTGATGGTAAAAAGAATGCTGAAAACATGCATTAATTACAGAAAATAAGCAAAACAAAAATTTCCAGCTATGTTGAAGCCATGCCAGGTCTCACAATAACTGAGGCTGAAAGAGATGTGCATCCCTATCCCTATAGCTAAATTCATGTCCAACAGTAGCTACAGAAGGCTATTTAATGTATTGTACCTGTGCCTACCAATATCAAACAGGTATAACTACAATATTTATGAAAACTATTGCTCCAACAGCCCTTTGAAGGTCCCAAAGCCAGCTGGGGAAAAAAAAAGTCCTTTGTTTTACTAAAACCACAGTGATGATGCAAAATAACCCTTTGATCTATTATATATTTGAAAGCACTAAGCTAAATGCAGACAGTAATTGGTGACAAATCCCAGTAGTAAACAAACCAGTCTCACATTTTACATATTATCAAGAGGCTACAGAATTAATGGTTACAGCCAAAGAAATGTTGACACAGTTGCAGATTGAGCCTTAACATGCTGATCATGTTAAAATACTGCACAAGAAATATTTTTCCACTTTGTAAAAAGCCAGACTGTTTACATGCATAAGTGGCTGGAGATCTTGTTGTCTGTGTGTGGTCTTAACATTTCAGTATCATAACCATGAATATAAAGAGAAGCAGCATGAAATAACCTATTATGCTCACAATCAATACCAGACTGCAAATACTAGAAGCACTGAGACTTAAGTTTCTGAAAATGAGCACTACAACATACATGTACTTACATACAAAGTTTCTACTTCCTTTTCTTAAAGTAATGAATAAAAAATTGAAACAAAGCTTTTCTAAAGGTAAATGGAAGCCTCATATTTCACAAAAATTAAGTTTTCTTCCCTTCACATTGCTTAGAAAGGAAAAAAACAATCAAGAAGTTAAAAATAACAAACATCATCATAGCTAAAAGTCAACACGTTCTGAAACTATGGTAGTTTCACTTGTATTGTTTTATCACATAAAATGTATTAAATTACTCTAATTTTTATACAAGTATAACATATATCACAGCTCTAGTTTATAAATGTCTTAAAACTCTAATGTGCTGATTCTTAGCTGATTTTTGCTACAAACTGCTGTTACTAATTTACTTAGCAATCACTGGAAAAATCTCCTGCAACAATTTTTTTTCTTTTTACTAAAAAGCAAAGCCTTACAGAGGAAAGACAGCACTGTGAAATTATTAAGAAAAAAAAAGATGCAAGCTCGCTCTACTACAGGGAGACCAATTAGCAGCTTTTCCATTCACACACAGCTAAATACTGCCAATAGGTGAAGTGTATCACACTGTCCCACCTTCCCACTCTCTGTGTCTAGCAATCAAACATGCAATTTTAAAAGGCAAGTACGCAGAATAAATAAAAATATTTACTTCAATCACTCAAAGAAAGAACTCTCAGTATTTTTCACACTAATTGAGACTTCCTGCCACAGGCAGCAACAGAAAGCAGAGGCCCTCATTCTTCCAGCATCTATCTGTGAACCTCACTACCCACAGCTGAAATTCCTAAGAGTTCAGTGAAAAAAAAAAAAAAAAAAAAAAAAAAAGGATTGGAAGTACGGTGTTGTATCAAGAATGCATCTGTCCGAAGGTTTGACACAGATTTCTGGTCCTATTGTTCATCCGTGTATGTGGGAAGGTGAAGGGGGAAAAGGAGAAATAACCTATTAAATTTTCCACATGCTTATACCCTATTAATAATTTAATGTGTGCACAGAAAGCAAAGTTCTACAGAACAGTTTCTTCTCTAAAATCAGAGGATTAAAGTTAGAAGAAAAAAAAATCAGGAACATAATGGATGAACAGAATTAACACTGTGGGATCATTCTAATGCCATTTGGGACACACATGCCTCATGAGGCTGAGTTTCTGTTCCATAAGCATTTAAGAAAAATAAACATGTCACCGAAAGCCTTTAAAAGTACACTTCCCAAATTAGAGAAACCATCAAGGAGCCAATAGAAAAGAAATATGTATGAAGGGTAATTCACAGCAAAAACAAACAGTAAATGACCCTTGAAAGGGGTCCTTCTGAGTTTCCTGGAGGAAGCAGCATGGCTCTGTAACCAGGCAGAACTGCAGTGCACTATCCCCACTTTCCACTCCTCGGAGGAGGAGAGCTTATTGGCTGAAGCATCCCAGGGAGACAGATCCAAGCAGCACCACAGAATTTCCATGGATCTACTGGCCTGTCAGCCTGCCTGTTGGAATCTGGCTGCTGGAATCTGTATTTTTTGGTAAATAAAGCATTATGCTATGCATTTCTTCAGTGTGGAATTATTTGTGAACATTCAGCTTTTGCTCTAGTCCAGAAACATTTATGGATTGGTTGAAGACAGCTGCAAACAACAAAGGAAGGCCTGAGGATTTATTTTGTATGATGCCAGGCAGCAAAACCTTCCTGTGGAAGTCACAGAGGGAAACTCAGGAATACACAAACGTTCAGTGGCAGATTGCCTTTCTCTTTAGGTAGCAGAGTACTCACTGCAATCCTATCACCTGTTCATGTGCAATCTGTTGCTCAGGAAGTTAATGGCAATTTTTTCCATTTTTCTGCTTATTATCTGCATTTATCTGCAATTTAAAAAGTTAAACAGACTCCCCTGCTATTCAATAGCAATTGTACAGGTGACAGCTTATGCCACAGTTGCTTCCACTCCATAGGACAGACATTTCACAGCCTGTTCCCTGACACTGCCACTTTTCACTTTACTCCTTTCCCTAGTTCTGATTTTTAAGCCTCTATACATTGCTGAAAATAATGTGAAAATAACAGCAAGGGAGATCTTTGCTGCTGAAAATGAGCCCTCACAGACAGAATCTTCACAGTGTTTTCACTTTGTGGAAAAACCTGGAGTCCCCACCCTAAATACACAGGAACCTCCATCACACAGCCCACAAGTGAACTCCAAAACCTTGCTGGTTTTCACCACACTAGTAAGGTAATAAATAACAAAGCATTTAAACTGAATTATATTTTAACAGATTTGGACTCATGTCTAGCTATTTTAACATCTAAACAAGTGGCATATGGACATTTTGAAGAGATCCAAAGCATTACTGAAAACACAAGGGAACTCATCTAAACCTCTTGAGGGTCACTGAACTGACTTGCAGACAGTCAAGTGAGAGAAATGAGCAAGCCATTTGCTGACGAGGCCCTACTCTGTGTGGCAATCCAAAGAGAAAGAAGGGGTATTTCAAAACTGAGTACCAGTATGATGGCAGCCAGCAGCAGCAGAGATGATCTGGATTTGGGCATTACCACAGAGTAGATGCCCTGGGTGAATGAGCTTACCTTCCTAAGTGCCATTATGCTGCCTTTTCTGAAACTACCACTTGTGTCAAGTTAAAGTCACCAGTATCTCTGTAGATAAAAGTTTTGAAGTGCTCTCTCATTCTAAACTAATTGTAGATTTGTAGTCCACAGTGAAGATGACACTTTCTATATTAGGTTTTAAGAGTCTGTGATCATCAGTAGTATTCCTAACACTTTGTAACAGCTCAAATACCCTTGCCTACTTACAAACCTGGAAATTATATTTTGCCAGCTCAATTTTCTCTGCTTGGAGTGTGAATGCTGCCTCACAATGGTAGATGGAAAACAGTTACCTCACCTTGCCACAGCACTGGCTACCAGCAAGAGAGCCTTAAGTGATTTTCTATGTGTACAGCTTGAAATACTGTGAGATTCCTTGATGCTTGCAAAAGATAAAAAAAGACAGGTTCTAACGATATCCAAGTATCATGTCACTTCTGAACTTACAATATTTTTATTATATTCTTCATCACTGGATTTCTCCTTCCTAAAATCTGTACCATACTTCAAACAGGAATTTACAAAACCCGATTAAATCCCAACAGTTCCTACATGCTTAATAATGTAGGCCTCTCCAAAACAGCAACAAATGAACCATCTCTAATAACCCTACAGAAAATGGCTTCAAATTAGCAAAGAGTTTTCTGAACTATGCAGAATATGCTGAGCATCTGTAATTAAATCTCTTTCCAGTTCATAATCAAAAAGTACCCCTAGTTGTATCCTGCAAATATTCCACAAATCAAAATTCCTGCCAATTATCAGGGTGAAGGGATATAGACAAAGACACACTTTTTGTCCTTTGAGGTCATCTCTAAACACCACCCTGTTTCCACGAAACAATAAAAGCAAAATTAAATATTCAATTCAATTTACTGAAACACACATAAATTGACATCTAAACATTTAAAACTAATGACAAATTCTATCAATTTTCTGAAGAAATCTATACACAATCTATGCACAATGTTGCTCTTTTATTCCACCCATGACAGCCAATGATGATTTAATCACTGTTCTCTGCTATTCAGCTATTTTGTTACACTACAGACACTCAGTACTCACTGTTTGAGATGAGAATATGTTGTTGTTTGATTGCTTTTTTAAAATTATGGGTTTCATTTTCAACTTTTGATGTGTCAGGCTTAATCCTATCATCCAAGTTGTTTGTAAATTCCCTGAGCTATGGACTGTGACTGTGTCAGTTTAACACCCAGGCAAATGAGAACCAGAAACTTGAAGACAATACCACAAAGGGAACGAAAAACTCTTTGTAGGTTTGTTTTCCACTGCTGAAGATTACCTTATTGTGGCAGGGCAGCACGCTCTGGTCCAGCTCAAATGACTCTCCTTCCTATTTTTATGCTATAGGAATGTCAAAATAAAGCAGGGAAAGTTATATTCTGCATGACCCTACTAAGTGTCACATCCTAGGATCTTGGCATTGAACAGATCCTCTTTAATGGCCCAAGAGTTAGCTCTTTCCTGACTCTTTAGTTCAGCAAATATTTTCTGCTCAGATCTATACATTGCTCTTCTCTCAGCCTTTATCTGTGTGATACAAAGCAGGATAAACCACAGCCATGTATATTTGGTCCATGAGGAGTGCTGTTAAATCACAGGGATATTCAATGAACAAAGACAATCTTCAGAGTTTACAACAGGAGAATATTGGCTCAAGCTTGAAAGGCTGTATTTAACTATACCTTATATAAACTATTGTTTCAGCAGCTGAGTGGTGTCAGATATGCCAGGCATCATACTAATTCCTGGAAACTGAGCAGGGACTTGCAAAGAGGACCTTGTACACAGAACAGAGATTAGTTTAGTTTACTTATTGCATAACTTTTTAGAGTAAAATGAGGATAAAATTATTGAAGTAACTTTACAAACCTCAGTCATCAACGATATGAAAATGCTGAGAAAATGTTCTGTGGCTATGACACATTTTCTTGGGTGGAAACCACTGTGTCATTCTTCCTTATCTCTGCTCTCGCTCTCCCTCGAGACTAACAACTGACTATTCTCCAACCAGCTTTGATGCAACATTTTTACAGTGATTCCCCACTCTAATGCTATCTCATAGTACATGGCAAGAAAAAGGAATAAAATTTTGTTTTGCTGAAGCTTGGAGATTCAGGCTTTCATGCACAAGGATCTGTCTGTAAAACACACCTACAGCAAAAACAGCAAAGAACCCTCAGTAAAGGTCAAAGACAAAAAAGGACAAACCCAGGAAAGATGGCACTTGCCCTTAGAGCTTCATAAATGGACCCTACTTCCCCAGCAAAGTGTACACAGCCAACAGGAAAACACTCAAATCACAGAAGTGAAGATTTTGGTTTAAAATGTCTGCACATGATCTAGACCACAAACTATTTTTTCCCACTTTCCCAAGTGAAAAATTCTCAGTTAGTTACAAACACTGTTTGGCAGTAAGAAGGTTGACAAAGTTAGTGTGACTGATATTAAAACATCTAAGGAATGTGTCTTATTCCTACCTTTTTTTAAATATCTGAAGTTAACTTCCAGTTCTGATGGGACCATTCTTTTTCAAACTAGGTAAGTTTCTGGCACAAAATAAATACATGATGTTCATCACCTAAGTTTAAAATGAGTCAGCTGGAAAATAAATGAGAAAAAACCCCAAGCAAAAGTGAAGATGTAACTAAAACCAAGTAGGAGTTTGCAGGTTAAATTTTAAAGCATGAATTATTTAGTCAACATCTGCTTATATTAGTCATTATTGTAGCAAGTTTCAATCATACACATTTGGAGTAATTTAATATGGGGGACTTTCTCAAGCATTGTGCATCAGAAATATTTCCAGTGAAAAGAGGGAAACTAGATTAAGACAAAAACCACCAAACTCCTGATCATTTAAGAGTGAATGAGTCATCCCACACTACCCTATAATCAAATACTTGTTGAGAACCTTCTTCTGCCTTAAAACATAAAATCATCCACGTCCAAGTGTAATGTAACAGATTTTTATCACATTTCTATTTTAATTCACCCATCCTTTCACAGTTCCTGGGGAATCACAAGTCAGCAATGCAGAGAATTTAATTTTACTTGTTTCATATTGGAATTAAAATCAATTTATATTTTATTATTTGGGGGTATCACTTTTCCAGCCTAACTTTCTTACACACTGACATTAAAGACAAACACAATACATTAAAAAAATAAGATAAACTGGACTGAGGAAGGCCATTTATGGAATAAATTAGCGTGTCCTTCGTTAAGCTACAGCATGCTACCAATATACTCCTACAGGCTCTGATCCAAAACCCATTGACTCCAGTGAGGTTTGGGTCAGATCCACTGCAAAAAGAAGTTAATTCACTAGTGGTAAATGAAATCCAAAATGCGCAATTTGATTAGAAATCACTCCAAGTAACACTGTGAAGAATGCTGGTGACTGCTTCACAACTCATACAGATTTTAGTTCCTTAAACTATTATTAAAAGAAGTCTGGAATCCCAAGTTTTTGCCAACCACATTGTCGCAGCTTAATTGGGCAGCTGTCAACTGTTAGAAAATAACTGCAGCATCATCTCTTTTAGAAGAACTAGTGTGGGAAGTGAAACACTTCCATGGGAGCTAAACTTTCTGGAGTCATGGTAATGAATCTGTTTTCATCAGGTGACCATGAGTCATCATTTTAACAGCAGTTTAAAGGGTTTTCACAATAGCTGAGCGTCATCGGTGCCCATGCACAGCCATGACTGCGGCACAACAATGAAACAGGGGGCCATGCGCTGTGGCACCATGATTTAAGGAAAAGTCTGGCTACTGACTCAAGAAAAAAATACTGCAAAGTCATGGTTGAGTGAGTGTGCAGGGAGCACAAAATGTCCCCAAACTGGAACACAAAATGTCCAGAATTGCAGCTTTTATTTGAGAATTGAAACTAAGCAATCATTTCGCTATTAAAAATAAATGCCTTTTAAGGAAGTTGTGAACTACATCAGGATGAAACATCAGGAAAGAATAAAAATGTGCTGTCAGTCATTCTTCTCCCCTTTACTCCACAGTCCTGTCAGAACACATTCTTACATCAAATACTCAGCTCCCATAGACAAGAATTCATCTACATTGTCCAAAGTACGAAGAAATATGAAAAATGACCAAAAAACATTATAATAAATCCTCATTATCGTAAAACCAAGAGCAAAAACTCCATCACTGCATCATGAAACTGTCTGCACCAGGTGCTGCAGGAAACATGGATCCCTTCACCTCCCAGCCTACTAACCTCCATCTGAACCCACTGGAAAGAATTGAAGAATTTCACCTTCAGCGTAAGCTGAAGCCTCTCCCAGGACCTAAAGACACTTGGTGACCCCACACAGCATCGCTGCTAAGCCCTCATGTTTTGCTGGACTCAGGGAGATTCAAGGCTGCTTCTAAGTTTCCCATCCTTTCCTCCTTCAGGGCTGGGCTTCGGGGTCAAGCAGGCAGCACCACCAGGATCTCCATGCAGCAGAACAGTGGAGGTGTAAAATCTGGTAGTGCTGGTCAGAAATAAAGCACATGGCAAGTACCATGGAACTTTCATCTTTGAATTAATTAGATATAAAAAAACCTGTATTACTTAGTATGGTGGGCATTTAGAATCCCACATCACTGCCACAGTAGCATAGTGCTCACAGTTAGCAAAAAAAGTGGTTTTCAGGCACAAGTGGTACTTTAAAAACTAATCAGATTTGAATTACCAAAAGAAGTAATGCAAGTTGACCCATCCTTTTATTCCTTATTTGAAGTGATCCCCATGAAAGCAGTGTTTCCACTATTGTTCTTTACCCCTCTGGCTTCCTATTCCTTTCTCCTTCTGCTAACACTTTAATCTCTCAACTCTTCATCCACTCATCATTTCCCTAGGCTTGAAAATTAATCCTCTGAGGTCAGTGAGGAAACTTCCATTGACTCCAGGAGATTTAGAATTATATTGTAAACTTAATTTTCCTCCCCCTTCTACCTCCCAACTTCCTCTTCTGTTTCTTCTGGAACTTATTTACTCATCACTTTAGCCATTCCATATCTGGTCCCATGAAATTGGGAATTAAATGGAGCATTAAGAAAGAGAACTAAATAGATGTCCCTCCAGCCATTATTATTGTTTGCACTTCCTATTTTAAATCACATTCCCTCCTGCCCCTTTATCATCATCTTCTTTAGGACTTCTAAGCCCTTTTAGAGAAGTATCCTATTTTATCCATTTATACAGAAACAAACATGACAGCTGAGTGAAGTGTGATGCTACTTGATAATTACAATTTCAACCACCTCTATTTCCAGCTGTTCTGAGCAACACCACTCCAGGAAAGCTCCATCTCTATAAAACCACTATTTAATGGTTAACATAACTATTTCTTAATTTTTAAAGACCCAAACAGCAAATATAAGAATACACAATACATGTAAAATACAAGAACCCTTAATCTGTTTGGGGAACACCAGTACCTCAGTTTTAGATTTAAAATACTTTAGAAAATCCTATTTAAATCACAGAAATCTAATCTTATCATGTTTCTGTTGAAACCTCTGTGAGTACTCCAACCACAGGAATTTCATATACAAATGTCTTCATTCTGGAGTGAAGGGGGGAAAGAAATGAGCATCAGAAAATATTGTATTTATTGGTTAATTTAACTAAGTACTCCCTAAAAAAACCTAATTCTCAAACCAGAAATCAGAATGCTAACAAGCGCACAACTATGTACACAAAAAAAGCAGCTGCAGAATCAGTCTCATAACTCTGAGCAGTCACAATATATAAAAATTAACTTTAAATATAAACAGCATTCCTTATCCTTGCTCTCCACTTGAGAGCACTGCACTCATGTATCTGTGGACTCAATATAGCAGTAAACACATCTGTTATCCTTTATCACTCACTATATGGGATCAGACATAAACAAAAAGATCAAGTAAAAAAACCTACTCATCTCCATAGTTTTAATCTCTCCATACAACTCCCAAGAAGGAGGAAACACATCACTTTCCCACAAAAAGTATCATGGCTTAACCATATATTTACAGGAATATTGAACAGCTAACTAAATGGACACACTTCACAGAAATGTAAACTTTAATCTGTCAAGCCCACTGAGACGTCACCTAAGAATCACCCAGATGGGCACAACTGGTGGAGAAATATTTGCCAATGCACTGTCACTGCATTGCATTTCAACTGGTAGCTAAAAAAGGAAAGCACTGCAAATACCAAAATAAACTTCAAAATAAATGCTGATCTTGTTATTCCAGACCCAAGACAATCCACAGCTGTGTGAGCAGACCCCAAACTGACCTAGCCAGGACTGTCAGTCCCTACTGGGACACTGCCAAACAGGAACAAGGCTTTCCATTTCCTTCTACCTGCTGTTCCAGCCTATAATCAACGTTCTTGCTACACGCAAGTGCTTCTTTGGAAGCACTCCTAAAATTCCGAAGACAGATGCTAGGATACCTTTGGTTTTAAGTCAGTATCTGAATGATTACATTAAGATACATCAATGTAAAAAAGCAAAGTACACAAACTGATCATATTAAAATCCCACTGTCATTTCCCCATCCAATCATATCCAGTATTTCCATCTTTGTTCCCAATATAAAACAAAAAGCTGTGCTTGCTGTTTCAAATGAACTTGCCACTTCAAGCAAGCAAATAATAAGAAGGATCAAAAAAAGTCACATATGTGTCCAGCATGCAATAATTTAAAGTGGCAACACGGAGCGACAATGCTGAAAAATCAGTTGCACAGTGAGCTGGATGATCAGAGGGAACACTGAAACTACAATTATCTTAGTCTAAGGCCTACAAATCTGAGACAGAACAGTGCTCAAAGCAGGAAACAAAGTAAAAAAAGCTTCCTTTGAGCTGAGCTATTGAAATGTAGTAACAAGCTACTCTTCCGTCTTTGGCAAATGAACAAATTGCAGAAAACAGTAAATGAAATTTTTCTATTGCAGCCATAAAAATTACTATATTTAGCTCTGCAGCTTGGCATGAATAAAGTCAATTTACACAAGTCTGGAAGAGAAATTCTTTCTACTTTGTCCAAAGTTTTAAACAAGGCCCTAGTGATATTATTTTTGAAATCCATATAGAGTTCATGATTTTGCTTTAAGCCTCACCAATTAAAGTTAAGATTTATTTCTCAGAACAGCAGTAAAGTATTTTAGCAACACACAGAGAAATATTAATTAAATTCATATGCTGGGAGTGCTTTACCGTTCAATGCTTAATGACATATCAATATAAAATAAAATTGAAAACTGATGATCAATTAGCTTGCATCAAAGTATTATCTATTGGAAATCACAACACTTATCATCCAGCCGCTTAGTAGGTGAAGAAAGTGTGTTTAGGACCTAAGTGTAGTTTCTGTATTAAGGTTTAAAGCTATTTTACTGCATCAATTAGTTTATTTCAATCCCTCTTAATTGCCCGTAAAGCGAAGCTTGGGATCGCTTCTCAAAAACAGACCAATCGCTCCCTCCCCTGGAAGTATCCGGCCATTACACCAGGGTGCAGAGACCCGCAGGTAAAACACACACTGGTAAGAGAAGTTAATCAAATTAAAGGAGGTTTCCACTTAATTACTTGACAGTCAGCTAAGATTTGACAGACTGATAACCTGCACTTTTCATTCTCTTACCAGAAGGATTCACATACACAAGTTTGCAAAACCAAAAGCTTAAAAGTAGAGAATGTTTAAGATGAGGCAAGGCACCTGAAACAGAGAATCATGAAATCACTGAGTGGTTTGGGTTAAAAGGGACCTTAGAAACCATCCCTGTGCCAGTTCCAATGCCCTGCCAGGGGCAGGGACACCTTCCACTAGAACAGATCAGGTTGGATAGGGCTCTTGAATGGCAGAATTTCTTCCAAATATCTAATTTAAATCTAGTTTTAGTTTAAACCCGCTTTTCCTGTCACTCCATGCCCTAGTAAACAGTCCCTCTCCATCTTTCTTGTAAGCTCCTTTCAGTTACTGGAAGGCCACAATTCAGTCACCCTGAAGCCTTTTCTTCTCCAAGCTGAACAATGCCAGTTCTCTCAGCCTTTCCTCACAGGAGACAGGCTCCATCCCTGTATCATCTTCAGGTCCCTCCTGTGGACTTGCTCCAAACACATCTGTCCTGAACATCTTCAGACTCAGTAGAATGCCCCTACCAATTTTAAACACAAGGAATCTAAAATTAAACATAAGGAAATTTCTGTACTCCATCTGCAGAGATAAGCAGGAATAGTTTTTAATGGAGAATCTTCTGCACAGGGATCTTCCTTGCAAAACTTATGTGAAAGATGAACAACCTTAGAAAATACTCACACTAAATACAAATCCAGTGAATGTAAAGAAGCAAAACTTGACATACAAAATCCCTGATCTAACAAGTAAAATGTTCATCTGTTCATGAAATGAATTTCAATCAGGTCAAGGTGAAGTTAATTTTCAGCATTTGGTACATGCGAAAACTTACCCTCATTTCTCAAACACTGTAAGAAAGATAAAGTTGTATTTCATTGCCATTCTCAAAAGCTTTATCTGTGATACTGATTGCCTACTAACACCCTTCATGAGAACCCAGCCCTTGCTCAGGCAGACAGGAATGCTAAATTTGGTGATTGCAAGGCCCATGCTGAACACCAGTAACCCATCCTTGCTGAATAATGAAGCTGTAATGATGCAGGTCAGAAACCAAGTGTCTTCAGGCTTTTTATCGAGTGAAGACATTCCAACCCACACCACCTGTTTTCTTGGGCACTTGCATGAATATTGATGATATCAAGAGTTCCCAGCTGAGAAAAGCAATGCCTTCAGCCTTAGCTCCTGTTGTTACCCACACCAGTGGTGCACAGACTCAAGAGTCTCAGCTAAAATGTGCTCAAAATCAAAGATATTTCTCCTATAAGTTCTCTATAAACTCAGCAGCATTTAATAATATGACATGATACTGTTAACTGAAGGTCTGCAATCCTGTTAAGCAGAAGAAGTCTAAAGCAAACATCCCACTAAATGACAACAGTTTTCCTTGGAAAAGAACACACAGCACACAAAAATTAAGTGCTTGGTCTCCTCGTTAAACAGGTTGGTTACCCACAAAACCAAGCTTCAACAGCTTCCACAGCCTGATCACTCAGGAAGGATTTTGTAGCAGCCCTCCAGAAAAACCCAAGCACATCCAATGAGGAAAAATCTCTTGTGTTAGGAAAATTACTGGGAACAACATTTCCAAGAGAATTTTATGTTGTGCTGATCACAATTTGGTATATTTATGGATTAACTGGTGTAGTTACAGTAGAAGAATTACGAAGTGCTATGTTTATTACAGAATGTTTTGAAAAGCTTTGCTCTTCAGCAAAAAACCAAAAGTCTGGGACTGTTTGCAAAATGAACTTCAATGGCATTTTATTGAACATGAAACAACTAATCCCTGAAAATGGAAAAAGAGGCAGAAAAGAGATAAATTTAATGTCAAGCATGACAAATAGCTTAAGAACATTGCTACATCTTAAACCAAGAACCCTTAGACCTGGGAAGCACATAAATAATATTACGAGACTACAGTAAGAGAAGAATCCACCAATAGTTTTACTTCGGGTAGCAAATATTGTTTCACTGAGAAATCATGCAGTTTCTAATTCTAACTGCATAGCTAATCACTTTTAGTTACAGCATTTTAATCCTCAGCTGACCCCAGTCACACACTGCCATGATACAGCACCAATTCCAAGTTTGCTTCCAGATGGAGAGAAAAGCTCACATAAAGTATGCTACTGTGACCAGAAGCCTGAAGAATGCACTTTTAGTATCAACGGACACTTTCTAAGCAGTATTACAGATTTTTTTTAAGCCATGACATTCTACTTACCTTAATGACAAATTTGTTGGATGACATGATAGGTCAGTGTAAGCTGGTCCTACAAAAATACAAATTAAAAGTGATCAGCACTGCAGAAACACCCAGCTCGCAACACCAACTGAGAAGGATTTTTTCATCTGTGGCTCATTTTTTCATTACTGCTGTTCTTCAAACCTACACTCTGCTTTAAGGAAACCAAGGAAAACTCTTATTTAAAGGAGAATTGCTTAACTACCTGTGTTGGTTTCTTTTAGTGAAACTCTTAACTGTCCAGGCACTTTGAATCCAACACAGGAAAATACAAGGTTAGAACTCTTTTAAGTAAGGAACTATAGCTTTTGGCTCACTTGGTAACCATCTATACATACATGTTACGTGTATTTAAAATTTTAGACTACTATACACATAAAACCTGAGTCTTACAGTGATTGCACAAAAGTAAAGTGAACTTTGGACATCCTCCCCTCTTGCTTATCCCAAACAGGACCTAAATCATTTAATCTGGGATCCTGAGTGAAGTACATTGAGTGCACAGACCCTGATCCTGCCTCTGATCCTGCCTCAGACCATTCCAGGTAGCTCAGGAAGTGTTAATTTGTGCTAAACGTTAAACACTCCCTTGGGCTCAAGAAAAAAACCTCAGTTAATTGCTAATTAGTTATGGCCACAGCACTGAAGCTACTTGGGAAGCTCATCATCCTCCACATAAATAGGAGCCAAAAACTGACTTGTCAAAAATGGAGGAAATCAGGTTAAACTCATGAAAGTCTTTCCAGCCAACCCCACAATGTTGGGATTCAGGAGAAACATTCAATGGGCCCTGTGGAATCAAATAATTAGCTACAACACACAGGAATACAAAAACTAAGACACATTCTATTTTCTCACAGGGTAGGAAGAGAGCCAACAGACAACAAAGAGACTTGGATTGGTCAGAAAACCAGGTGAAGCAGAGTCTCAGTAAAGACACAGGAGATGGAGTACCCAAACAACACAGATGAAGCTTCAAACTTTTGAAAGAAAAAGAGCACCAGTAGCTGCTGTCTGCAACAAACGAACGGCAATAGAAACATTGAGAATAGAGCTGCCTTTTGTAATCTAAAGTTTCCTAAAGGATTAATCTCTTAAAATGGAAAAATCTGGTCAATTTTGTAGGAGATGGTATAGAAAAATATTAAAAATTGAGGAACATGCACACGTTTGTCATTGCATACTTAAGTGATTGTTAAGTCCTGCAATAGAGCTGTCAAAATTTCAGGACCCAAGTCAGGTTGGGGATATGGGTTTCTGTCAGGCACTGCACTTACTTACATGTTTCAAAATGCAGTCATTATCAGTATTTAACTTCAAAAAAGTGCAAAACAAGATAAACACCCACTTTATAACTATACAGCACAGCACAGGTGATTTAAATCTTCGTAACAGTCCTGCACACAGAAACGGAATATCATCATGCCTTGTGCCATGCCATGATCATTTCCCCTTGCACCAAACAGCCCTGGAAACTTCTCCATTTTATCAGATTAAATCCTGTCACCTTTACAGGTGCCATTGAGATGGCAATTTTGAGGAACACAAAGCAAGGAACAGAGCTCTGGACCATTTGAGACACCCTCCTTCAGTTCAGTCAAGCAGTAAATTCTGCTGAATTTACCCTGGCATCACTGATCTCTTTCCTGCAACTATTTACCTTCCAGAATAATACTGCTGCAATATGTCTGCTACTACTCACGTGAGAACTGCTGGCAGGCAGAAATTCACTCCAAATACAATTCACAAAATAATAGAAGAAAAACATAAAAAGGAAAAAAAAGAAAAGTTAGCTTTGGTTCAGTCTGCTCTTCCTGGGAGTAAGCTGACTTTGGGAGTTTGCCAGTTATCCCATTCTTTGCACTGACCACATAGATAAGACAAAGGAAATACAGCAGACAGACAAAATGTAAGCAAATCCTCAAAAAACAAAAAGGAAAATAGTTTGTGTGTGAACCATCAGGAAAAATCACTGAAGTGACACAGGTGAAAAAATACTCCAGTACTAAGACATCAGAAGATGAGGAAAACCACTCATCAATTGTTCGAGAAAAAACAACAACTAGCCCTAAAATACTTTGCCATTTCCTGTGTTGAAAAAAAAAACAACAAAACACCAAAAACACAGGTCTATTACAACTGCTACATTTTGACAGCAAGACTCTGTCTCATGGAATGCTTTTTCTGTTGCAAACCTCTAAAGTAAACTCTACGTGAGGATACACAAAGATAAGAAAATAGGGCAGAAAAACTCCTCTCACAAGACTATATATATATAAAAAAACAGTCCTGATGTGGGATGTGTAGTATTCCAAGCCCTAAAATGTTGATACAACCTGTACAGAAAGACATGATTTAGAATTAAACACACAGGTTGCCCGTAGCTAAAGTGAGACACATTTTTTTTTTAAATGTGGCAGAATATTTCCTAAATTTGAGTCAAATGGAGCAGTAGATACTCAGGAGAAGCCAGAAAACACCCTGAGAGCAAGCCCAAGTGTCCTCTGCCAGCTGGTGAACAACATCTTACCTTGGCAAAGCAGCTTCCTGTGGTGAGGGAATGTAGAACCCGGGAGGAACTGAAAACTCCTGCCACACGCTTGGAGATACAGCAGCAAAATTCACACACTGCCCATCATCAGGTGCCTTCGCCACAGCTGGGGAGAGGGGGCACCTGTAAACGTTAGAAACAAACAAACGCTAATTAAGGAACTCTGTAGGCTAAGCTGATATTAACTTTTCTTTGTAGTTTGAAATTAACTATCACAACATAAAAGAAGAGTTTTCTGAACCTTCCTAGCCAGCACCTGTCAGTTTCTGGGATCAGATCCTAAGCCTGTGATAAGCAGTGCAATGCTCAGATACTCACACAGCCAGTAAAGCATATCTAGTTCTGAAAAGACACACCACAATTTTCCCATTTTTGTCATTCACGATTTTTATGCCCACTGTTGCCAATTACTTCACTTAAACCCTTGAAAAGTACTCTTCCAGCCAGTCACCCCTCTTTTCTCCTCATTGCTATTCACACTCCTTCATTCATAAACATTCAGTTTCAAAAACATGACCCAATCAGCACAGAACTGCCTAGAACTAGAGAAACGAGAGGTTCTGAGGAATATCAGAGAGTTGTCACAAACAGGTACTATTATCTTTTCTAACTTTTGTGGAACAGCTGAATGTAATCAGCAATAAAAAATTACTATACAATAAAAAAATTATACGCCCTTCTGCATGGAGATCAGGCATTAAACACTTGTCTTTTGGCTACAGTTATAAACGCTGCAACTACAAACGAAAACAAACCCATTCATTAACACACGAATATAAAGCGAGATATTCTCTACAGCGACTGCAAGGGTAGAGAGAAGAGTGATCACCGGAAAAATATTACTGTATTCACAGGAGTATCTCTTGTACTTACAGGAGTGAATACAGGAAAACTGAATACAGGAAGGCAGAGGAGCTAAGGAAAAGCTGAGGTCAGGGTACGAAGTTATTTGAACTTCATTTGGCCCGGGTACTTCTGCCCGCCCACAGGAAGCCTCAGACAGCTGGGCGCAGGTGTAAGGCGGAGTGACTGCAGCAGCAGGTAAGTAAGGAAGAAAAATCAGCTATTTATATATACACATATGTGTATTTTTAAGCGTGACCAGTGCCTGGCCGGGCTGGGCGGGGTTGAGGAGCGGGACAGAGCGGTTGAGGCGGCGCCTGAGGGAGGCTCAGTGCGAGGCGACCGACTCCGCCGCCAGAGCCTCGGCTCCCTCCAAGCATCCCCTCACAGGTTTAACTGAGCAGAAGAGAGGGGCTGGAGCCCCAGGCGCGGCCACAAGAGCCGGGCGGCACAAGGCGGCCGTGCCGGGCAGCACAAGGTCGGCCGTACCCTCCCCACGCCGCGCCCGCCTCCCGCCGCTCCTCTGCCCTACCCAAAATGGCCGCGCCCGTCGCCGCCGCCCGCCCCGCGCTGCCCGCACGCAAAATGGCCGCCAGCGGCCCAGGCGGGCCCGGGCCGCGAGTGACGCGGAGCTCGGCTAATGGCGGGCGGGGAGGGGCGGCACCTCCGGGGTCGTGCTCTCTTCATTTCCTCTTCTTCCTTCCGGGACGCGTTTGAACGTGCAGGGGGAGGGTGAGTCCTCGCCTTCTCGGGAGGGCTTTTAGGCAGCCCCTTTCTCTCTCTCGCCCGGAGGTGGGGAGAAGCCTGAGGTGGGGCGTGCCCGCGGTCTGTGCCCGAGGGAGCCGCTGCCCCCTCAGCCGCCCGCGGTTCAAGGTCGCTGGGACGCGGGGAAGGAGGAGGAGAGGGTTGTGAGGGCTCCGTAGCGTGGTGGAGGGGTCCTTGGTAGGGCGGGTGGCACCTGTCAGGGGCATGGAGTTCGGCGGGCGTAGGAGCATTTCCTCGCCGAGTTGTGGCTTTGTAGCCGCTCAAACCAGCGGGGTATTTCGGTACAAAACCTGAGTGTATGTGCGAAATCCCATGGAAAATAGTTTTTTACAGTTTCTTGTTATATAAGGATTAATTTATCGCTCTCTTTGTAATGTACTCGCTTCTGAATACCGTAAGGTGGTCAGGCAAAGCTGCACAAAGGTAAAGTGGTGTCAGAACCTTGCTTTGCCTGCAGTTTAAAAGTTCTGAATTCCCTTAGGAGCTCAGCTAGTCAGTGAATTTTATTAACTGAGGTGGGCAAGGCGTATTTTGAACCTGCTTTTGGGCTTCAGATATTTACCATCGGAGCAGTAGCGCTTGTAATTAGATAAAGCTTTGTTGTGTTTAAGATTTAGCATGCCAAAGTTCGAAGCAAATACAGCAATTAGCATTTCAAAATGTCTGAATTGAGGCTATTTGTATATATATATTTTTAGGTTCACAAATTAAGGCATTTTGTTTAGTGTTTTAGCCATCTGCTGCACTGCAATTACAGGTACTAACATTCAGCTTCATCTGTTCAGTGTTGTTATTATAGAGTAAGAAAAAAAGGATTTCTAGAATATGTTTAAAATAATAAATTATCTTTACCTAGGTAGATGCCAGTTTGCAATGGCTCTTAAAACCTTCTGGAAGGACAACAAAGTTCTGATTGTTATGGGAACTAGCCTGTGGCTGGTGCACTTGGGCTGGTTATACGTGAAGTCCAGTCCTATTTTCCAAGTGAAGAGAGATGATTTTGTTCCAGAACCTGGGATTGTGACATTCATGGTGCAAAGCGATCGTGAAAAAAATAAAGAAAAATAGCATTAGTACTTTGTTTTTTGGGTAAGTTGCCTAATTAGTTGTATCTGTGTCTTTGAGGGAGAAGATGAATTAATTGAGACTTTTCAATCAGATACAGCCTTAGTGTTCTAACTTTAGTCTTTCAGAGTTTTATTTTTCTTTGCAATTGAGTTAAATTTTTGTACCTACATGGACCCAAAAAATGCATCATAAATCTCAAGAACGACTGCTAAATTCCATATAATGGGATCAATTAAGTGAGGGTATTATATGCCTTAAAGATATTTTAAAACATGCTCCAGTGACTTCAAGACAGTAATCAAACTCTTGTGACTGGATCTATAACAGTGTTCTTTCAGGCTTAAAACTGCCCAGAAATAATTGTGACTTCACATAGTTCTGTGTTAGTAGGGATGGTGATTACAATAGGGAATGAAACAAGATGAAGTACAAGTGAAAATACTGTAGAGTTTGCATAGAAATGTAAAAACATTGATTTAAGTTTTGCTGTTTCAAGAACTGAAAAACTTTCTTTGTGGGCATCTTGAAGTAAGAAACCTTTGTTTGAGCCAGATTTCTTGAAGTTGCGTGGACATCAAAAGCTGTTGTTTCTGTTGCCTGGCAGGCACTCCTGGCTAGTTGAGTTCTTTCGTTCTTGAGTAAAACCAGGTGAATATCACTGTAGTTTTGATACTTCAGTGCAATTCAGTGAATTTTATGGTAGCCTGTTACTTATAGACCTGCTGGTAACAGTATAGACCAGTGGTCAGAATTGAAGTCATCAATAACTAGGTGTAATTGATGCATTCTCTGTGTTTGTAGTAAAATAATATTAGATTTTCTCAGTTAAAAGGCATTACAGAATTTATAGGCCAATTGAGATTCAACAAGGCCCAGGGCCGTGTCCTGCACTGGGATCACAACCCTGTGCTGAGCCACAGGTCAGAGTGGCTGGAAGGATTCCTGGGAATGCTGGTGACAGCAGCTGAACGTGAGCCAGCTGTGCCCAGGTGGCCAAGGGAATCCTGGCCTGGATCAGCAGTGGGTGGCCAGCAGGAGCAGGGCAGTGACTGTCCCCTGTGCTCAGCACTGGTGAGGGGCACCTCCCTTCAAAGAGGACACTGAGGTGCTGAATGAGTCCAGAGAAGAGCAGTGGCTGAGGGAGCTGGGGATCTCCAGCCTGGATGACCCCATTGCTCTGTACAACCACCTGGAAGGAGGCTGCAGGCAGCCTTCTCCCAAGCAGGACAAGAGGAAACAGCATCAGGTTACAGCAGGGGAGGTTTAGATTGGATATTAGGAAAAATGCCTTCATAGAAAGGGTTGTCAAGCACTGGCACAGGCTGCCCAGGGAGGTGGCTGAGTCACCATTCCTGGAGGTGTTTAATGGATGCATAGATGTGGCACTTGGGGACATGGTTCATGGTGGCTTGGCAGTGCTGGGGTAACAGCAGCACTCCATCTTAAAGGTCTTTTCCAACCTAAATTATTTTGTGATGCAGTATTTGTCCTTCTGTGACTTTTTTTGCTGAAAACTAAAATAGGTCAAGCTATACAATATTTTCATAAGATTATTCTAACACCTTTCTGGTTTTTATCATAGGTGTAACTAACCTTGAAGGTTTTCAGCTGTGACTGTTGCCAGAGAAGATGAAGAAAACTACCTGGAGTAGAAAGAACTTTCTGCTTGTAGCAGGACTGTCACTTATAGGTGTCCATTTAGGAAGCCTGCTTGTAAACTTTGTTGCAAAAAAATCTGCTCAATCTCATTCAGAAGCTAAAAGAGACCGTCCTGAATGAAATAGCTTCCTGCTGTCACTATTTGTCAGTTTTGCAATATGATTTAACCCTCGTTTTAAGAGAGGTGATGAGTGGTTTCAAGAATGTTATATGTACTATTTCACACTGAAAATAATAATCCTTACCTGCAAAGAATGAAAATGTACTACTCTTAAAATTTAAAAGTGCAATGAATTATAGATCCGAGTAAAAATCAATTGTTTTGTTGTATAGAATTAAAATCTTACCTTCCAAATGTCTCGCCTTGAAGCTAAAAAGCCTCCGTTATTTATCAGTGAGCCTTTAACTAAAGATGCAGTGAGTCAGTCGCTGTCTCTGCTGAGTGGAATATTAAAATCTTCCTACGGTCCTGCTGGTCGGCTCAAACAGCTCCACAACGGTGTGGGGGGCTGTGTTTGTACCACTTCCCAATCCTCAGCCCTCCTGGGGCACCTTTCTGTCAGCCAGCCTGTGCTGCGTGTCCTGACAGCCTCTGTACAGAACCATGTGTCACGTTTCAGTGACTGTGGCTTGTTCACTGCCATTCTTTGCTGTGGCTTCCTTGAAAATTTCAGGAGCCTGAACGTTGCACCTTTCACTATCAGTAAAATAAGCAGGCATCTTCTGAGTTTGTGCATGGAGCACCTGAAATCTGAGGCTTGTGGCTGCCGGGTGTCTGTGGATTTTAGCAGTGTTGAGGCTCTTGTTTGTTTGGTACGTAGCATTTTAACAAGCAAACCTGCCTGCATGCTTAATAAAACAGAAGTTGATCATCTCACCACACTGGTTTTAAAGGCTTTTATATTTACTGTTCCATGTCATGTTGAGACTAATGCTGTTTTAGGGAAGTGTGTAATAGTGCCTGTGAAAGGTAGAAGAGTTGTGGATTCTACAGTTCTTCCTGGACTGCTGATAGAAATGCCAGAAATGCAATTGGGGAAACCACTTGCTGTCAAAAGGACTGGTTCAAACATGATCAAGATTGCACTTTTCAGTGTGTCCATGTCAGGAGACGGTTTTAGCCCTGAAGAAGGAACTATAGCAGTCCATCACGGAGTTTCTCTGGAAGTGGCAGAGCTGAATCAGTTGCTGGATGTGGGGAAGCAGCTCCTTAATGATGAGGTGGGCCTGGTAGTGTGCCAGAAAGTGATGCATCCCTCCCTGAAGCAGTACCTGAAGGAGAACGGTGTCGTGGCTGTGGACAGGGCTGGGCTGTCTCTGATGGAGCCCCTGGGCCGCATGACAGGTAAGAGACCAGTTCTCTGCTCTAAACAATTGTCCTGGAGTTTTCATGGTGAGGTGAATGTTGTCTGGGGTGGTGGCATTGCAGAGGAAAGAGCCTCTTATTTCCCTTAGTATCCTATATTAGCAGCTGAGCAAGAGCTGTTCTTTCCTAGTCTGAGAAGCATTTCTCAAGGTGAGATTGGTCTTCTGCAGGCCCTGATGGTGGCTTACCACAGGTATTATCACTGCTTGCTGCATTGGGGATATCCAGTTCCAGTTGCTGTTTATTTTCAATCTCTGACTCAAGGCAAATAAAACAATTACTTTATCTCCGACTGCCACAAAGTCTTGCACTTTGAACGTGTTGGTTTCTGTTTGTGATTTCCTGTCTGAATTGAAATGTCAGGTATATAATTTTAAAATCCAAGAGGAATAAAGTTTATGCTTTATGAAATGCATCAGCTAGCTGTTCTGATGGTACCACATACTGTTTTCTGCTTTTTTTTCATTGACAGGTTCACAGCCTATAGCTTCCATACATTCATTGTCTCCCAGCTGTTATGGCAGTTTGAAAGATTTGTACATTGAGAGTTTTGCTTCAAAGCGTTTTCTACATCTAATTCCTGAGGACACAGTTATCTGCAGCCTGATACTCTGTAACAGAAGTGAAACAGCATGGGATGAGTTGAAGGTAGGCGAATTTTCTTCAAATCTTCTCTTGGAAAGTCACATTTTTAATGGAAGAATAAAATACTGATAAATACATTGAGTTTAGAAACATAGTTTTTTCAGTTCATAAATTAAGTTTATCTGTTTCCAGAGTTTCAAAGTTCTTGAAGTGCTCATGTTTATTTAGTGCCTCTGTTTTAATACAGGAAACTGTTCAGGGACAGGTACATCTTTCACCTGTTCTTGAGGCCAGTGCTGGATAAATAGTTTCGTTTTCTTTACTTGGTCTATGAGAACATAAAAATAAAAACTGCCTAGCAAAAAGCCAGGAGCAACACATATAATGATAGTCAGGCATTGTTTTGCATTGAACAGTTGGTCTGGGAATGTCATTGATACTGATTGACTTTTTATATATAGCCCCATTTTTAAAAAAGAAGGAATAAAATGCAGCTTTTTATTTCTGCCTTTTCATAGTGAGGACAAATAAAGACAATTTCTCATTAAATGAACATGGTTTTGGAAATCACTCAACAGTTTTATATCCATGTGTAATTCAAGTTTATGGACTCTGTACCAGAAACTGCAGAAAATTTTATTCCAGTTTTTTTTTTCAATGGGGACAAATCCTGTTAATCATGGAATGTCTGACAAGAATTTCATATGATTTTCAGCATGTCTGTCAAACTGCAGAACATGTGTTACAGTTAACAATGAAGGAACCTTTGGCATTATTAGGAGGGGGCTGTACAGAAACTCATCTGGCTTCATACATAAGACACAAGGTATGTCAGACGTAAGGTTTTTAAAGATGCTTAATATATTTAAGAAATAAGTATTTATGTAGAATCACTGCAACAGTTAAAACAGTTGTCTCTTTCTTGATTAATGTGGCATTTCTGCTAACTAGTAATATAAAATAAAGGGGTCTATTTGAAGCACACAGTTTTAATTGTATCTTGTAAACTTAATATTGTGTTTGTACTTGTTGATCTTTCTTAGGTATCTATTATAGTAATGGCATGTTTTTAAGAGTTAAAAATATGTAGAGTTTTTATACTGAAAGATGATAATGCAGAACTCTGCTTTGACTCTTTCCTATTGTGGGATAATCATGATTTAAACATTTTTTAGTTAGAATTGAACCATCTATTTTGGGGAAGAAAATGCAGCGGTAGGATGCGTGTTTAAAATCATTTCCGTAAATCAGTGTTCTAACTTTGTTTTCCTGATTTTGGTTTCTTTTTTAGAGTTCTAGTCTGCCTGCCAGCACTTTTAAAGACCTAGACTGTTCTCAGACACAATACCAATTGGTTGCTGAAGGGTTTTGCCGTTCCCTGGAGTCTGTAGCTCGCTCTCTGAGTCACAATGATGGAGACACTCTTACAGACATGGTTTATGGACATTGCTGGTTTGTTCCATCAGGTTCTCCCTGTGTCTCCAAGTGGTCAGATTTAGTTTCAAAATGTGGCTGTGGGCTGAATGGTAGTGCAGAGGACCTCAGCTGGAGGTTTCTGCAAGGCCAGTCTGGCTCTCCTGTTCTACAGGGCTGCCCTAAAGAGTCCTCAGTAAAGGCTGCTGACCTCCTGACCCTGGATTGCTTTGCTGCCAAGTGCAGTGGCCTGCAAGTAGCTCTGGAAACAGCCAACTTGATTTTGGATCTTTCATACATAATTGAAGATCAAAATTAGCTCTGAACTTACGTGATTTGTGTTGCATAGCAAGAATTGAAAGCAGGGTAATGTATAATGTATTAAAACACTTGAATTTGTTAGAATGTGGACAACAGACAGAAAATTTAAATTCAACAGTTGGCCATTGAATACTCTCCTCATTCTTAATCTGCTGTGCTCTCAAGCATTTTCAAATGTTCAACCTGTTCCCTCTGCATTAAGAAAAGTTTTGGAAATTTGTTAGCTCTGTGGCATCTTCAAAGGCATGGGAAAAATGGATTCATTTGCTGAGAAAACATGTTATATATTAGAATTTATATAGTCTCAGCAGAAGCTTTTCACATTCAAAGAGACTTTTGTATTGCAGCAGAACTTTATCACTGGTATTTGTAATTCTGTAGGTAAAAAAGGCTTAGCTTGGCTTAGCAGATACCTTGAGACACTTGTTTTTAATTTTGTTCTGAAGTTTTTGTCACCAGACACTATATGCAGTTTCTGTTTCTAAATGGATGGAAGATTTTAATTCACAGATGTAATTTATTTAACAAGTTACAAAAACTCAACCTGGAGCTCTTAAGGTAGCAGGTATGTAATAGAAGATTTAAAAAGGAATGGCAGACTGGGTGGAAAAAATTTTTGTCAAGCGGACCTTGATTGTCTTCTGTGGAATATAGAGCAGTCTATAATGAAGTTTCTATCATTTAAGCAAAGCTGCAAGAAAGAATGTCCCAGTTACCATTCAATTAACTCTTCGACTATGCATGGCTTCTTTTAATGAAGTAAGGCTTTAAGCTACTCAGGCTTGTTTTGATCTTTAAATAAGACTGTGGACTGAATGATCAAAACTTTTTCTCATTCTTAGCTTGCATGCAAGATCAAAAAGGGTGTTACAGTTTCTTACTTAAGCTCATTTTCTTTGCCACTTTTCTCCCTCTGTTTTCAGTCACAAGGGACAAATTCTTCATGGTGTGTTTCCAGAAAACATCCGAGTCAGTTGTAGTCTAGTCTGCTTATTTTTTTCGTGGTCTCTTAAGTTTTTAATATATTTATTTACTGCATATAAGCAGTAAAATTGTTATGTATAACTCAGTTTTGAAACATGTAATTAAAACCAGATCTTTCCAGACCTTTTGTACAAAGTCCTTTTAATTTTGAGAACATAAGTAATCATTTTTTCACTGGGGAAAAAAGGAAGAGTTATTTAAAGTTCTTTATCTTTTTATGACCTGAAATGATTGCTTCAGTGCTGTAAGGCATCCTTTGGGGACTTGTGGAAGAATGTTACAAGGGTTGAGAATGGAGGCTGTTCAAAGCTGGTTACTAAAAAGGCTGCTTTTATATCTGGATCCTCCCATATGCCATGAACTATATGAAAACATCAGGAATAATGAAGCCAAATGATGGTGTGCGTCTTAAGGCACAGAAGAATCTTGCTAATACTTCATCTAATTATGATTCTCCAGCACAGTGTGCTGAATTATCCTATTTTACTTCCTATAATAGCAGCTTGTTATGCAGTGTGAAAATGCTGAGTTTAGTGACTACAGCTGTGAAGTGAAAATTAAAACAATGTTCAAGTAGAAGTAGTTGTGAGTGTTCTTTTGTCTTGGTATCTGAAGGTCGAATCACAGCTCTTGAATCAGAGCTGACAGTGGTTTGTATTCGCCCCCAGAAAGAAAGTCACAAATTAGAAAACTGAAAAAATTGAATTTAATTTTTGGTAAGCAGCTAAAAATTAATTTATACCTGAACTAAAGATCGTTTCATATATAGATAATTTTAATAAAAATGAATTTTGTCTCCTACTGTGACTAAACAAGATAAATAAGCTACTTGCTCTGCTTCTTATGGACAGTTCTTAGTTATACTACAGAATGCTTGAACCTTTAGTGTTTAGTGTTGCCTCATCTTTAAGGGGTACCATAGGAGGAGTACAATTTTGGATGCTTTTTAAAACCCAAGTAAAAAGCAGTTTGACTCAATCTAACAGCAACGTAAAGTAACTTTTTTGAACTTTCATGTTTTCTGATAAAATTTGGGTGCAAAAATGGTTGGGTTTCCCCCTGTGTCTTAAAGTTCACAAAATTAAATATCCTCAGTTGTGAAGCCTCTGAGAAGCCACTATGGTTTTATTCCTATTCCCTTTGGCATTTGAAGTTTGTTCAATGGGAAAAATTAGCATTACGTAAGTATTAGGAGGCAAGTGTTTTCTGATCATGACCTCGGTCATGTCTGATTTCCACAGATTGCTCAGAGGCTATTAATTTAAACTTTAATAATTCTACTGATAATGCACAAGAAGTACAAACATTCATTTCCAACCTTCTCAGCTGTGTTCATGCCCCCGGCCTAGAAGGAGAAATAAAGAAGTGCTGATTTTATAATCACTCAGATCAGCATATTTAAGTAAGATGACAGTGTAATATAGCTGCTCCTCAGTTCAGTATTTGTTTGGTATTTCAGTTCCCATTTGATACTTAAAACTTCAAAGTGAAGATCTGAAAATGCTGATTAATTAAAGGATCTTTATTTCTATTGTGACCAATTTCAAGCAGATGCACCATTAGATATTATTATTTTGGTATTGGTTAAGAATGCGTAATACCTGTTTTGATTCTGCTTCTTATCTGTGAATTTGTAGAGTCACTCTGAGCCATATCTGAAGTCTTCTTCTGACTATTCTATCTGCAAAATGGGAACAAAGATTTGTGGATGAAAAGTTCTAACATCCAGATGTAAAGTAAAAAACTGCACAGGAGCAATGAGATATTTTAAAAGAACTCAAGTCCTTGCTAAAATATTAGTGTCATGTCATTAAGGTAACTTTGATCAGGATTTATGTAGACTCCTTAAATTATTTTGCTGGGTAAAACACCACATTTTTTTTATATTGAACCTGGATGCAGTTTCTTGTTCTCTGAAGTTCCAGCAACAGTATATCACTGTTGCTAGCAGTAATCTGATTTGTTGCTTTGCATCTTCAATACACACGCAGAGAGAAATGTGACCTTAAAGCTTTGTGCAGGAATGGTTGGAATTCAAATCAGCAACATCAGATGTGTCAGCAACCCTTATTGTACCGTGTCTTCAGAGTCTCTGCTCTGCTTTTCAGAGTAGATGTTCATATGATGCTAATCCTTGAAGACAGACTAGAAACAGATTTGTGAGTTTGGGAAGCCTAACCTTACTCTATTGATAGTGTAACACTGGTTTGTTGGTTTATAATTTTTAATTTTATTTTTTAAAATTCAAGTATTTGAGCTTTTTTTAGGCTGACCAGGCGTTACAGTGTCCCCGTAAGGAAAGAGAGTATTTATTGTTCTCAAAGGTTGTAAGAAAAATAGTGCCTGGAATATCACAAGCATAGCAGAGCATGTACAAAACAATTCACCTTACCCAAAATCTCAGCTCTTGAATTTTACTTTGCCCTTATTCTGCTGGGCTGGCTAGCAAAATGTGGTATTTATCACTTTTTCAGCAGTGCCATGTGAACTGAGTCATGTAAGTATTGCACTCTTCAATCCCAGAAAAATCAATATCTTTGAGTCAGTCAGTGTCGTAGGAAGAACTTCAACTGGATTTGCATTTACTGCTGTTCTGAAGATGCAGAAACACTCTGACTTTATTGCAAAGGGACTGCCTCCAGCATGCTTACAATCTGCCAACCAGGCTTTTTGAGAAGCCATATTATAATGGTTAGTTCTAGAATATCAGTAGCTTTTATCCATTATTGTAAATATGAGCTATTTCTATGTTTGCCAGCAGAGAAAAATTGCACAGTACTTATAAATAACTTTTTGACCAGTAACACTGTGATCTCAAATTCTCAGTTAAGAAATACCTTTGCTTTTTGTCTGTATGCATTGCCTGGTTTAAATTAGTCTTGCACTTCATAAGCTCAAAAATGCATACAAATTTATTCTTTATTCTGGAAGCAGAAATGCAGTCATAGTGTATGTAAGTAGAGTCCCCATGTCATTTATTCCAGGCACCAATAAAATTAATTGCAGAACAGGTTCCAGGACTGGGCTGGCAACTTCATAGTTTAACTCTGCTGTCTTCCATTATTCTTGACCTAACCATTAAACACATTTTATTTTTATACCTTACTGCAAATATCTTTATAAACTTGAACTTTTATATCTTCTTGCACATGAAAAGCTTTTATTCAAGCTTTCATCATGTGCCTGGAAGGCCCCAGCTGTGTGTGTCTGCCTTCTGCAAACTGATTACTGGTGTCCTTGTTATTTGCTGTCCTGACAACATCAGCTCTCTTCAGGTACACATTAAATACACGTTAAATACTAGCTGCTTATTATTTAAATACTATTATGTGCTGTCTGCCTAGCATTTGCTTGGCAGCACTGTGATGTCAACAGCTATTCTTTATTGGTAGCCTTCTTTTTAGAAACCATTGAGTCTAGTCTCTTTTCCTTGAAGCCTTTATGATATTGGTAGACTGATATGTTATCCCTGGTAAAAAAAAAAAAAAAAAAAAAGTGAGGTTTGAGGAAAAATCAGTCCCCTAATCTGTGGCGATGACTCGGAAGGACCCTGAGTCACCATTTGTGTGTGGGCTGTGCAGGCTTTGCTGGTGGATGGGCAATGGCTAAATTATTTTTTTCAGGGAATTGTAGGGACTGCAGTACTTTCAGTTCTTGGAAGACTTTGTGGCTGTAAAAGCCAGAAGCAAAACTATTTCACCCTCATTTATTGCTCTTTGTAACTAATATTCTTCCTGCCACGTGCCTGCCCAGCCACTTGCTCACCCACTCACCTCAACAGAGGGAGAAAATGGGATGAAAAACCTCATGGGTCGAGATAAGCATCTCCTGGCATGTTTTCCACACTTTTCCCCTAAATTCCTCGCTGCCAAGTGGCATTTTGGCCTTTTTTGGATGTGTTTAAGCAGAGCTGCCACGGGCCAGCCGGGGCCCCCTGCTCCCACAGAGCTCCTGGAGTACCTCAGAGGGAGCCATTTTGTGAGCCCTCACGAAGGCTGCTGAGGGGTGTGGAAAAATCGCTGGCTTTAATGAAACACGAAGCCGGGGGAGAGCACTAGAGCTGTCAGCAAAGCCTAGTCCTGGTAGAGGTGCTGACAAAATGGGGTTTTTCCTTGTTCAGTGAGTACTTCTCTTTGACAAGGGTGATTTAAAGCTTTAGTTGCTGATGGTTGTTACCCAGGGCAGCTGTCTCAGGCTGCCCTGCTCCCCTCAGAGACAGAGCCCAGGGAACTACCAGTGGAGAAACAAGGGCCGATGGTGTGCTTAAGGACTGGGGAGCTTCCAGGATGTGGGCACTTTCTGGGAAGGCTGGGGTTGCTTCTCAGTATCTTTGAGAAGGGGAATGGCAACGTTTCATGAGGGAGTTCGGATGGGAAGGCTACCTATCCACACCCATAAAAGCCTCCTTAAGAGTGTTCTGAGGATATGAGCGTGTATGGGATAGAGACAGAGGATTGACCCACAGCCCCTCCATCATCACATGTGCTGCAGTCCATGACATGACTCAAAAATGTGAATATTTCTATATTTATTTTGCACCAGCACTGTGCCTGCTAAGCAGGGAGCTGTGTGACATGGCTGTCTGTCTATGCCAGCCTTTTTTCTCTTTTTCTGCTTTCCACTGCTTCATTTTTGAACAAGCAAGGAAATGTTTCTCCTGTAACTAAGGCAGGACAAATTCTTCCTTGGTTTTGCGTGCCTTAACCCTGGTGTGCTGTCTTCTTTGGGATCACCAGCAGAGGTAAGGAAAGATTTTTAGTTTTTACTTGGGTTCTTTTTGGGTATTTAAAATCATCATCCTAGAAAGCATGTCCTGAAACCTGTCCCTTTATCACAGAAGTGTCATGTAGTTGTGATCAGCATTGCACTGACTTCCATGCTTTGTGTTTGACCCAGATAACTTCACTGAATCAGGTTTTGAACTGTCCTGTCATGATAATTTCCTTGTAAACGTGAATTTATCCATAAATTATTCTGTTTTGTTCCATAAATTGTTTGGGCTGGCCAGTTAGATGTGTTAATGTTCTACAGCTGGGAACATTTGTAATCAAAAGTTGTTTTCAGCTGAAATGTGGTTATTCAGGTAGTAGCTAAGACAGCTGAAGATGCCCTTGCTGTTTCTCACCTTTGAAATAAACTAATTAGAAGAATATAATACAAAATGCTAAGGAAGTGGAATGCTTGAACTGTGCATTGAATAAGCCAGTCTCCTCTTTTTTTATTGGTATAGTGTGAGCCTTTCCAAAGAACTCATCTCCAAAGCAAAGCAGCAGACAAACTAGTTTAGATTTCTAATAACAAAAATCGCTGTGCAAAACCCTCCTTTGGGTACTGAAATATTATAGCGTCAAATAAAATGTATAAAAGCTGTATGCACTTGATGTCTTTGTGAATGTAAAATCCCTTCAAGGAGCTCTTTATATGAGTGTTCCACACAAGAGCAGAATTCTTATGGGAGTGTGAGGGCACATGCCCTGGTTTTAGGTGGTAAGAAGATCTGTTGGATCTGTTTAATCAAAATGGTTGCTAAATGAAAAAATCTTTTTAAAATTGCATGTGAAACAGCAGATGTCACTCCAGTTTTTATGTTGGGGCCAGAAAAGAATTTGCTTCACTGCAAGAATAACTCGTGCATGGCATTATTGCTTATGTTTAATATAGTGTGTTAAGGAATGGATGGAATACATCACAGAGTTTCTGAGATTAACTGTGGATTGCTGGAGTAAATACCAGAGAAATGCTGTGTTTCTGGACTGTCTCCATTTGGAGCTGTGTGTGTTGGCATGGGGGGAAGCAGTTTATGAAGGGCTGTGGGCAATGAGCAGCAACACATGCCTTAAGAATGGTGTATGTTTAATACAGTGGGGTTCTCTGTTAACTGAGAACAATATACAGTTGCATGGCTGAACTGATCTAAGTGTTTTAAGATTATATTATAATTAAGTTTATTTTAAGCAAATTCAGAAAATAATCTGAAGGAGCAGTTTTTTTCAGTGTTCATACTTTGGTCATAACAATTGCTAAATATTATTCTAAATTCATATAAGAGCCCAGAATGAAAGTTTTAAGTCTTGAAGGAAGTAGTGCTGATTGAAGCAGGCACATCTTGTATGACTTTATATGTACTATGTGTTGCAAAGCGTAGGCCAAAAATCTCATGACGAGTTGGCAAAATGAGTTTGCTCACCACAAAAAGAAACATAAGCATGCACTAATGCCATAGCAGGTTCTGTGAGTGCTCAATGCAGTCTTAAGAATGGGGTTTTGGTTAGGGTTTGCACACTGGTAGGGGATCTAGAACCTCCCTTGCTATTTGCCCTAAAGACACTAGAGTAGAAAGCAAGATTATTTCTATATTATCAGTTACTTCTTGATGTTTCAAACTATGACTTATGGGCATAAAGTCATCCAGAGCTACATCTGTCTGAATCTAGTGCCTGTAGAGAAATGAAGATAAAGTTGATTTTACCTTGGAGGAAGAAAAGAAAAATATTTTTTATGATATCAAAATGCGTTTAGGGGGCAAAGAAGTAGTTGTACCTCTGCAAAAAATGCAGAGGTGAGTGTACATTTTGCTGACAGACATTTTGCTTGGAGCTTTGGATAGTGACAAGTGTTGCAGATAGTTATCTTTGTAACAGGTTAATATGAAATGTCTCTCAAATGTGCATACCAGCCTTAAAGGATGACTTGCAATATTGGGAAGTTGGGACTTACTTGCCACAATGCTTTGGTCATACCTAGCAGATGCTGCAAGGTGCCAGGCAGGTGATATTAAACGACTCAAAATAAAATACTTATCTATATTTATAGCTTCAGATGAGAATATTCAGCAGCCTAAGTGATGACTGGGTGTAGTGAGTGGCAAAGCCAGCAGGAATTGTAAGGCACAAAATCAATTCCATAGCTGTAACAAATACAGTTTAAAAAGCAGCCATGAAACACAGAGGAGAGTGGATTTGGAGCCACAGGCCAAGAGATTATTTCTCTATAGGGTGGAAAGAAAACACTCCATTTTATCATAATTGTGTAGTAAGGGCTCCCTGAATAGAGAATTAGATTAATGTTTTCAGGTAGTAAAAAAATGGAGTAGTTTGGCAAGGACACTATGGTCTCAGTTGTGTGTGTAGTAGAAAGAACACCTGAACCAAAAATCAGTTTATTGCATATATAAGCTTGAATTATAAGATTGGCAAACTCTGTCCCACATGCTTATCACTTGTGTTCATTTATTTTTAATCAAGAATTCATCTAAATTCCTAGCCAGACATGCTCTTGATTCTTGTCACAGGAACAAAAGATTGACCCTACCCAGGATTCTGGCTATCAGCAGAAGTCCAGCTGAACACAATGTTTATCTCTGTTAGGGGCAAGTCACTTAGATGGGAACTTGTGCCATAATGAAACAGCCAGAAGCAGAAACACTGTGCCTCAACCTCTTCCTGGCAGAATCCTCAGGGACATGTTGGTAATGAATAGAGTTGACGAAATTATCTCAACAGAAGGTCCTTGGTGTGATGAATATGAAGGTCTGCGTGGTTCTGGTTATTGTCAGAGTGAGGCAGGCTGTGCTCTGCCTGCTGGCCTCAAATGGAGAACCTGGAGGTTTTGTATGGGAAATGCCTGTCTTCCCAAGAGCTCCAGCCAGATGGTGAGTGTGGGATCTGCTGCCTTCCCAGAGCCCTCACAAATACTCACTGGTTTCTCTTGGCCTTGAACAATGTGCCAGGAGTTTGTTGTCATAGTGCTGGGTACTCATCTCGGAGGAGCTGGAGTTGATGAAATTATGTCCTTTTCAAAGATTACTGTGCTTATTTTTATTGTGATTGTCTGTGTTAAGCTTTTTTTTTTTGCCTCCTTTTCTTTAAATGGTGGGATTACAGTGACTCATAAGGTGAGAAAACCTGAAAATCTGATTTCATTCCAATTTTTAAAAATTTTTGGTTCTGGGATATGAAAAGGTGTCATTTCCCCACCACCATGTTGAAAATTTGGTCTGTTTCTTGACACTGTTTGAATACAGGAAGCACAAAATAAGATACAGACCAAAAAGACCATTTTCTCTGCCCTCAAAAGATACGAGTGATACAATTATCTTCATTCTCAACAGTGCCCTTTTAAGTACTGAGGGAAGAACAGCAAGAACTCTCCTGGACTGCTCTTTTAGCTTCTAGCAATCAGCAATTTAAGGACTTCTGGGTCAGGCTGCATCTGGATTGTCAGTTTTAATGGGCACTCATAGGACGATTTCTCAGTAATGCCTAAATGTGAGTTTCTTTGGGTTTGTCTTTATTTGGAGGAACTAAACTCTGGCTTAGAAGAAAAGAAGGGGACAAAGCAATCATGCTGAATTGAGATTTCAGATCATGAAGGAGTATGTATAGGGCTGAGCCTTTTTGTGTGAGTTTTAGGAGCAGTGCCTAAAAGCCATGGTGAGATACTGACATGGCAGGATGAGATCCCAAAGTGTTTGTATGGACTGTCTCTGAGGCCCTGGGACACACTTTGGTGAGAGAATATGAGATCATGGAGGTCACTTATCTGCACTGGAAACAGAGCAGAGGGCTGAGCTGCAGAGCCAGAGAGATGTATTGCTTGAAAGCAGGGAAAGAAAGATGAAAGATGTGCATGTTCTGTTCTTGAGTTCTCTAGGTGCCCCTCTTCTGCCCACCCAGGTTTAATGCCATCTCTTCTAGAGCTCCCAGAATCAGATGGTAAGTCATAATACAAATTATTTAAGAATAAAAAAGATATTTACAGCTGAAGTTTCCTAGGACATATCATAGTGGATGCACTCTGAACTGGGGTTATTCTGTAGTAGCAAATATTTAAAGTGGTTTGTGTTCCTGATGTCCCATAGGAGCACCCTCACTTCCAACCTGACCCTTATGAGAGAAAGACATACATGTTTATTTCCAGGTTTTATTAAAAAAAAAAAAAAAAAGGAAACAAAAAGTATTCTTCAGTCAGAACTGTCTGCATATAAAAGAAAAGGGGCACAGTGAGCCTCACTTAGACAATCCCTACAACAGAGCAAGTGTAGGGAGGTGTGGCTTCCCGATGGGTTAGAAGAGGAAGCCTAATTTAGGATGCTGTTGGTCACACCTTGGACGGGAAGAGGTGGTATTTGATCTTTTGTCTCATGGGTCCTAAACTCATGTCTTGCCTACAGAGGGCCTGAAATTTTCTACTTTATATCCATGGCCTTATGAATTAAAGAGTAAGTGTTCCTTTGATCTGGGCATTTGGGATTTGGCAGCTTTATATCATAGTTCTCCTGTACCTGTGTGTGAAGTTAATACTGAAGTCCACGCTGCATTGAAGGTTGAAACCTTTGAGATGCCCTTGATATCAAGGATGAGAGATTCCATTCCTCTAGACTTAGCTGCTTTTGCAAATTGTTAGACTAGTGGAACCATTAGAGAGAAAATCTCTGCCTTTTGCTGAATTTATGCCTGGAGAAACTATGCAAATCAAAGAAAAGATTTGCTGCTCTGCTTTTCTTCCCTCTGCTATTTGTATCCTTTAACACTTTTGTCAGCTGCAGATGGGCAATAAGTGAAGGACAGAGAAAGTGGCAGGTGTTCAATCCTTCCAAACCCTATCTGGTTTTAGTAAAATAAATTTTTAAAAAAATAGAATTTGAAGAATTTGGTTGCTATGATAAAGCTAAGTCATCAATTACTCTGGCTTGCTGCAATGGGACTGCAGGCAGGCTGCTGTGGTAAGGCAAGCACCTCAGTCCCAGTCCTTTGGTTTAATTACTACCAAGTGCTTGTAAAATTTGGGATGTTGGTAAAGTTGGGTTGCAAATGTACATTTTACATTTCTCTTGGTACTGCATGTACCTGTTTCCAGAGCAACTTAGGCCTTGGCAGTGTTTCTCCCTCAATCCCAATTCACCAGTTAAACACCAGTACTGCTTTATTGGTAATATTAAATGTACAGAACACGGCTATTGAACTTGGGTTTTCTAAATATTTTAGTTCTGGCTGGTGGGTGGGAATAGTTAGACCAAAGAGGTCAGAAGCCCCAATGCTCTGGCCTGTCCCTGTGCTTTCATTGCTGAGCTCCAGCAGTTTAACTCATAGCCTTTTAATGCACTAAAACAATACTGAGCTGTAAACTGGGGATTTCAGTAGCTAATTTGTAGATGTTTCAGTCCATTGTGCAGTGGGTGTGGGTCAGCTGTTGAACAGATGTCCTTGAGCCATTGTCCATGCCAGCAGTCAGTCTGTCCTTCATCTTTCAAGTTATCCCCTTTGGAATAAACAATTCTGTTCTCAGTGAGCTTTTTTGCTTTGCTGGTTTGTTTTGGCCAAGGACTGTTTTTGGAAAAGAGGATCCTTAGCAGTATAAAGTCGGTTTTAAGCAAACCATAACGGCACTGTAATATTTTGCACTAATATTCAGCCATTGGTTGTCTGTGTGGTACACAGTGCTCCAAGGAAGATCTAGCCTGGATAAACAGGGGAGGTAAAGCTGGAGAGCTTTTCTTACTGAAAGCTGTTTATTTGGAGCTATATTTATAACTGTTTTCTTTAATGAATACCTCTGTTTAGGAGGTACTGTTATGCCATATGTTTCAACAAATCTCATCTCAAGCAAGTCCTGATGGATGAAAAACATTTTATGAAATGTCTCATCTGTTGGGTTTTTTGCCTGGAAAGAGTAAAAGTAATATATTAAGTCATGCACAGTGTATCCAGATGTTCTTCCAAGATCTACCCAAAAAGCATGGATTTTCCATGGTTTTAAAAGCAGAGAAGATAGAAATCCACTTCATTGGTCCAGTGTGAATGAAAATAGCTCTTTCCATAATGACAGCGTGGGATGAGTTCCATCTTTTTTTCTAAGGTCAGATGAGTCTACTGCTTTTGGATGGCAGGCACTCTTTCTTTCACTCGAAGTTTTGTATCTAAAATCAGTGTCTAACAAGTTTAACTTATTTTAAATGCAGTGCTTAAAGTATCTTCCATCAAAAGCATCTGTTTCCTCTCCATATCTGGGTATGACCATGTCTCAGGTCTTGTTTTAATGACAAAATTTTAAAGTGACCTTGCTTATACAACAGCAACTGTGTCCTGGACTATGTCTGAAAGTGCTTTCTAATAATTTTATTTTCTAATATATTTGCTCAGTTCCCCACCCTCACAGTAAAGAATTTCTTTCTGACATCTGGTCTAAACCTAGTCTCTGTCAGTTGGAAGCCATTCCTCCTTGTCCTGTCACTCCATATCCTTGTCAAAAGTCCCTCTCCAGCTCTCTTGCAGTTCCCCTTCAGGTACTGAAATGTCATTAAAACGTCTGCTTGGAACCTTCTCCAGTCTGGACAACAACCCACCTCATGTAACCCATCATTTGTTCTGTTTTAAAATGTGTGTTTCCATAATAAAAATGTCTAGGATCACTTCAATAGGTACTTGTTACTGTGGTTCAACACTTTTAAATTTGCATGTTGATCACAATGGCAGTAGCTGGTCGTGGGCTCTAAGTCCCATTGGAACTCATCTCATATTGAGTCATTTTGACCTGTATTTCACAGGTGAAGTGACTGTGACTTTACAGCCAAAGGGACACAATCTCCAAAAGGCTCCAACCATTATCTTTGTAAAAGAAACAGCATTATTCAGATATCTGCACTAGTCACAAACTGGTTCAAAGCAAAAACTACCAGTCATCTCTGACAGTCATCCCGTGGTAGGCCTGTGGTTTTCTAACTGCTTCACACCCACTCACAGCTCCCTGGTGCTGTGACTCAGCTGCAGGAATGCTTCTGTGCCTGGCCTGGAGCTACACGTGTCACTGTGCTGTTGCCAATCCACATCCAGGCAGTGCTCTTGGTTCTGGTAGATTTTGGTTCCTTGGTATGAACTCGGAGCTGGGAGAGCCAGGGGAGCTCTGCACAGGCTCCTGAGCCTTCTGTGTTGGGCTCTTTTGTCCTTGCTGAGCTTCCCGTGTGCTCCAGTCTCTCTGCTGGCTGACAGGCTGTCCCTACTGGTTTTTCTCAGTTCTATTGTAGCTAGCAGAACCAGAAACACATAGTTTCCTCTGGAAAAAATAAGCACTCTGATTCTCCAATTTCTTGCATGTTTTCTCTGTGTGCACTTCTCCTCTGCCAGTGGTGCCAGGGTCTCTTATCACTGTAGCTGATCCAATGCTTGGGTGTCTTTGGTGTCTTCTGTATCAGTGTATTGTGTCAGCAGGATTTCACTGGAAAAAGAAGAAAAGTATCCTTGTATTTGCTCTGGATATCTTGTTCCACCAGCTTTGTTAATTGAATATAGGAATCTTGAGGGCAGAATTGACAAAAGTTAACTATTCAATCAGCTCTCAGAATTCAGTGCTGTAGTCAATAATCTGCTTGCTAAAAGAAAAGATTCTGGGGAAAAGATATATTTTTCACTGAGGTGTTCTTCTAATGAAAACATGGGAGCTTTGCACAAAGGAAAAAATAAGGCAAAACAAAACAGCAAAGTCCTTTTTGTGGCTACGGTTTTAGCAGCGCAGAGCAAACAAATGTTTAACAAGAAAGGAAATATAGATAAGATTAAAGTAACCATTAACTAAACCAGCTTCACTGCAGGAACTTGATTGGATCCATTTGAGACTATTGCATTGTGATATGTGCCTCTTCAGAGTGTGTGCTGGGTTAAAATACCGTGAAGCACTACTCGATCACCCAAGGATATGAAGAAAATAGGATTACTGCAGGGGTTTTGATCTGATGCGCTGTAATTTGAGTGTTTAGACACTTTGAATGGGCTCATTAAATAAAAGGTTGCTTAATATGAGATAGCATTAAGTGGCTGCCTAAAATTGCAATATAGCAGTTAAAAGGATTTTTAAGAAATATATTCTATAGGTTGTTCTGAGTTAGGCAGGAGGGGTCAAAATCTGGGAAGTGATCTATGTTGCAAGAAAGAATATAACTTCCTTCCTGGGAGAGAGAGAGTCAATAATCAGGTAGTTTTAAAGATTGATATGTAGGTGAACTAATTAAAAAGTTGATCCGCCTTCAGGGAAAAAAACATATATAAGCAGAGACCCTCTGAGGTTCTTTCTCTTTGGACCTGCTGCTGTGTGGAGAGGAGCATCTCCTGCTTCTCTTGCTGGTAAGACCCCAGCCACCCCCCCCCCCCTTCCACCCCCACTCCTTCCAAAGGAGGGGGGGGGGGTTGGGGAAGGGAGGTTTAGGGCGGCCCTGCCGCTGCAGCTGGGAATGGGGGAGGAAACGGCTGGAATTTTCAGCAGATCCAGCTCAGCCGGCGTGTCAGCTACACGAGACAGGGCCAGGCCCCTGCTCCGGGCCAGGCAAGGACCGGGCCGGCTCCATCCAGCTCGGGCCAGGCCCTGCCCTGTCACCCCGGGCCCAGATGGCCCCAGCAGGCCGAGCCAGCTTGGCAGAGCCAAGCAGAGAGACTCTGAGAGCTTCTGGCATTCAGCTCGGACCTGTTCAAGCAGCCCGGCAAAGAGCACGTGATCCTCACACTGCCGGAGAGAGAGAGACAGAGATTAACTCTCTCCATGCCTGGACTAAACTCACAGACACCCATCTTTCCTCGCAGAGAGAGGAACAAGTGAGGACATCTACAGAAATGCAGTATAGAGACTTTACAGTCAGTGAAAGGAAAGCAGAACTGATACCTACAGGGAGGTGCATGAGAAGTGCTTCGAGAGTGAAACTGAAAACTCTTGAAGAACCATGGTTGGGGACTGAGCTAATAAATTCCCTGTAATATATGAAGATAGAGTCCAAAAGGAAGATGTAAAGTTCTTATTGCAGCCAATGAACTGAAATACCTAAGTACAGACAAGTAAGTGTTAAAAAAGTACAGCCTAATGAAAAACTTGAACCAAGAGAGAGGAGAAGCTGTGACCCAGAGCCCTGGTCCCAGGGAATGCTAGAGAACCTGAGTTGTCAGGAGAACCTGTGTTGCTAAGCACAGAGGAAGGGATTTTCTTTGTTGCTGCAATTGAACTGGGCATCCTTAAAACAGGTACCCTGTGGACTGTTCATGACCCACCATAGTGGCTGTGGGACGGCTACTGGTGTGAGAGAGATCCACCATTAAGCTGGACTTTGCTCCGGGCGGCGGTTAATGGTGAGGCAGAAGACCCATAAAAACTGTATTTTTCTTACAGAAAATCCATAGTGTAAACAAAAGAAACTTCTCTCCCTAAATAAACTAGAACAAGAGCTATTTCTGAAGTAGTAAACTGACTGGAAGTCGAAGTGTTGTCTTTTGTATGTTGTTAAAGAGAATGAAATAGAGAGGTGGGGGAAAGAAGGGTAGTCTAAAGAGTTTGTTCTGGTTTTTCTTGGTTTTTTTTCTCTTTCCCTTTGTCTTAAGTATATTAATAAAGTTTCTTTGTACTTTATAAAGTTTGAACCTGCTTTGCCTACTCCTAATCATCATCTCACAACAAACAATCAAGTAAATTTAAGTAAGTGTGCTGGCATTTAGCCAGAAACCTGAATAGGGGAACTGAAACCACTACATAGGTGTATTTGAAGGTGATGGAAAGTGTTGGTATAATTCTGTTTAAAATTCAAGTAAGAAACTAACTTGTGGAGAACAGAATTGAATGGAACTAGAGGGAACATCAGATATTGCAGGACACAGAATTGCTTTTACCGTTCACAGGACTCCTTAATGTGCTTGGTCAAGTAGTTGATCAAGAGAGTTCCAGGCTTAGCCAGCCAAAACAAGGATGGGTTTGTTTGCTGGAGAACAAAAATACCAAAGTAACCTCTGCCACAGTCTGTGCTCTTGACTTTTGTTGTGTTATTCTATCTTAAAGTATTAAACATTTTAATACAGTTATTTTAGAAACACAGGGGAATTCTCTGTTTAGACTGCTGTGCACATAGACAAAAAAATAACTTGGCTTGCATGCTTAGAAGTACAAAAATTTATGGGCAATCATAGAATAAATCACCAGTATAAATTTCTGGCCCAGTGATTTGTGGAGAAATGGCTGTTGAGCATTCTTCGGTCTTTATTTCTTGCAACTGGTTACTAATGTTGCTTCTGCTTTCTATTCAGATTAATCCAACCTTTTGAAGTAAAGTTTTCAATGATACTCTTTGTCAGTGATCTTGTGAATTTAGACATATTTTAAATCCTGCAGTTTCTTCTCTAAAATAACTAAGGTGTTTTGTCTGTATTTTGGGGCTGTGGTAGTTCCCTTCCTGAATCCAAATCAGTGCCCTCCTATTTTTCTCTCCTTACATTGTTCTGACTTTGTGAAACACATTCAGAAGTATAGAAAGCCTGAAAACATTCTTAGAGCTCTCTGAAGATCTGATTCACTTCATCCCAGTAGTAGCTTGACTATTATTAGCCCAAACCCTGTTACACTGATCTTTGTCTCTTGATGTTTTTAGGGAATCACTTTTTTTCAAGTGATGTTCAGTCTCTCTGGATTCTCAGATGCCCGTTGTGCATGTACATTATCATTCCTAGGAAGGCCTCTGAACCATTGTGGTGAAAAACACAGCAGAAAGATCCTGGAAAAATCTGATTAAAAAGGCAATAATGTGCAGGAGGCATTTATTCTATACACAGCAATATCTGAGACAGTAAACAACCCTCTTTGCCTGTGACTGTAGAGTATGAACCACCAGAAGGCCTCTGAACATTAGATTGCTCTAAGAGTTAGGATAAAGAATGAACACTGAGTCTCTGAAATCTATGTCAAGAAATTGGGAAATCTGTGATTTTGGGTGAGATGCTTCTCTATTCTTCAAGAAAATTCCATTTTGGAATCAAACCACAATAAAAAATCATAGCTGCTGTACTTTGGTAAAATTTTTTTTAAAAAGCCTGATTGCTTAAATGATAGAAACTAATAGTAAAGATCCAAATTAGCCTCAAAGAAGTAACAAGTCAATTAATTTGGATTCTTTCTTCCCAGTTAGGAGGAGTCCCTCCTTTTCTGTTGGACTGCTTTGCTTTACCTGTGTTTTGTCTTGTCCTGTCAGTCTTCACAACATCAGCCAAATGTGTTCTGGGAAGTCATCCACTGCAGTGGCCTTCCTAATTTTTGTTTTGTTTTGCTTTCATACGTGTGCATGTATAAAAAAAATACATAAATGTTTTGGTTTGGTTTTTTGTTGTTGTTGTTTTGGTTTGGTGGTTTTTTTTTGTTTGTTTGTTTGTTTTTTGCTTGGAGCCCTAGTCAAGAGAAGCAGCGATCAGGAAATGTTAATCTTTAGTTGAGTACAAATTATGTCTACAGCAGAGAATCAAATTTGTTAATCTGCTAAAAATGTGATGTTTTTTGACATATTTAGATCATAAACAAAGTCTTCCTTTACATATGTGCTTGTGCAACTAATAGAATTATAGTAAGGATATTGTGTGTGCAACAGAGGGTAAATGCAGGCATCGTACAGCAAGAAACCTGTCCCGAATTCCTGGTTTTCAGATAATCTGTAACCTTAGTAGCTAAAATACACATATATTCATGCCTATTTCCTGATTTTGAGTGTCCTCTGGGTTATTAGAGTGTGCATTAAGAGCCACAAGCAGTTGCCCCTTTCAATGGCAAGTTTTATTGTGTATCTTTTTTGTATATTCCTTATAAACCATGGTGCAAGTTTCCATTCTTTTTGCCTAACAAGTCTGGAGTACTCATCTACTGCAGTGTTAAATAATCAGGTATAATGATTTAACTTGGCAGATACACAGTATTTAAGATTTCTGTTTTGAAGCAGTGGAAATAGGCATACCTATACTTCCTGCAAAAAATTCTGTAAGCTTGGCTTCTTCCTGCAGTTACAAACATTTGGAGTCCCAGTTTTCAGTTTAAAAAAAAAAAAAAAAAAGTGTACTGATTGCAGAGCACAGAAGCTTTAAAATATGAATCTGACAGTTTCCAAGCAGGCAAAAAATTGTAACTATAAAAATAGTGTTTTGGTCTACCTTATTTTGAAGTGGGGGCACTGGAGGGAGCGTTAAAGATTTGGCATGACTAATACTGGTTTTAAAGCTGTGGGTTAGATTCGTGTGCGTGCTGGGGGACTCCAGTGGGAAGTCACGATGAGTTTTGTCCTAATGAGGCATAAAAAGCACAACTTCTTTCCCCACTGATGTGTGTAGTGAGGCACAGCACAGCCATGTCTATTTGTGCTGTAGCTGCTCTGGGCTTTTCAATTATTTTTATTTTTTTCCACTTCACACTTTCCAACCTTGCCATGTCCATCCCAGCTTGAGGAATTGGACAAACCCCTTTCTTCCTCCCCGTGGGCAGTGAGTCCAGCTCTTCCTGGAAGTGTGAGCCATAGGAAGCCCGAGGAACAGGCTGTTCTCCTCCGCTGTAGTGTTACATAAATCCCAGGCTCTTGAGACCTCTGCCGTCTCTGCAGTGAGAGGACCAGCTGACTGACACGCAGCCAAAGCAGGAACTGGATTGTGTTTGGGGGTGGCTGAGGACCCTGCTGTTCTGGAGGGGATGGCAAATGCCATTGTTACCCTGATGCCATCAGGCAAGATCTCTGTTTTTGTTAGGGCCTCAGAAAATAACAGGCATGTAGTCTTTCGCGTTTTCTTCCAGACATGAGGAGATTAAAAACAGAATGAGGAAGAAAACCAGCCAGATCTCAGTAGCTATCCACTGTCAATCCTTGCTGCTTTTCCACATAATCTCTGTGGGAGAAAGCAAAGCACAGGTACTCAAATTTGCACTGGGTTTTATGCCCCATTTTTCTTTTGAGGGAGAAGTTGCTGGTTGTTGAAGGCAAAAATGGGTCATGTAGCTGCTGCATCTTAAAAATAAAATCTTTGGCAGACTTCCCTGCCCGCAACGTGGTGCGCTGAATTTCAATGAAAATCACCCAAATGTACAGAGCTCTTCGGCAGCTCCGAATTCTGCAATAGAAAATGCTGCAACACACATTTCCCAGCAACTTCCGTGCCATTTGATTTGCTTGTTCATAAATCTTTTCTCAATCAAAGTACTATTATTTTTTGCAGACAAATATCTAGATTCTGAACTAAGCAGCATTCATAATACATTCTATTTCCTCTTCCGTGCTCATACAGGGAATGTTGGTTTCTTTGAAAATATAAAATACATTTTTCTGAAAGCAGTCAATTTGAAAGGCAGAAACCAAATCCAAAACCTATGGTTTAAGAAGGAGTAGAAAAACTTTGTCACAATTTATTGATACAGACAGCTATGAAGTCTGTCTTGCTCAGATTGTTGAGCATTTTCCTGTGGATTTTTTTTTTCTTTTTTTGCAGTGCTTGTGCCAAAATTGTCAAAGATGTGTGATAGCAATATAGGATTATTGGATCATTGCTGTTAACCAGGAGGCTGTTAAGCAGCTACTGTGTTAATGCTGGCATTCTTTTCCATGCTAGTTGGCCATTAGTTTATTAGTGCCCTGTTATACTTTTAACATAGCATGGTGCAAGGTAATGTGTATAAACTCACTGCAAAGCTTGTTTGATCATGTTTAAACCATCAGCTGAGCTGGGATCATCCAGAGCTTCTCTTGGATGTCTCTATTAGCATGAAGTGCAGTGGAACACGGAAAGCATTTGTTTAAATTCTGTCTTCTTCTGAACAGCCTCAGGTTTTTTGGCTGTTTTCCATCCACAAACTGATCTTATTCAAAAGATTTGCAGTAGTAGTAAATTTTACAGTCCCAAAGAAGAGAATGTGTGCATATGGCTGGCAGTGGAGTCTCTGTACCTCTTCTAGTGACTGAATATAAGTGCTGGAAGAGCAGGTAGACTTTTGGTTCTGGTGTGATCAGAAAGTGAATTTCATAGTGGAGGGTGCATATCCTTTCACAGGAACTAATCTCTCCAGAAAGGCTGAAACTATTTCAGTGCATTCCCCTAAAGCATTGCCACTTGTGTCTGGCAAACACAGAGCAAATTATCACTTTTCCTGCCACTGGATAGTGCAGGAACCTCACAGAATATGAAGATGGAGGTGAGTGTCTTCTTTCCTCTGACAGTCCATTAACCTATGTTCAGTTCTGTGTTTTAGCCTAAACCTAGGCAGGGGCAGACCAAAAGTATAAAGCTTTACAGGAACTGGTGCTGTGCTTTGGCAGGATCCTTTATGAGATAGCTCTGGAATGGAAGTCTTGGTAGTGGTCAGTAGCTGGGGAGGTCCCTGTGACCAGTCCATCTACCAAAGTGGAAGCAAAGGGCTCTTCTCTGAATGCTCAAATCATATGATTTTACCTGTGTGTTCACAGTATCCATCTGCCTTTGCCATTTTACCAAGTCACTGCAGACAAATGATTCATTGTGTATTTTTACATCAATTAGCGCTTGCTCGCGTGAAGTTTGCCTGTGGAAAGAGGTGTCTGATATCACTGGGCTCTGGGTCATGTTATCCAAAATTAGCATTTTCACGTATATTGTCTAAAGGGGATGTTGACCACATTTCAATCTAAATTAATCTCATTTGTATTTGTTTTGAAAGCATTAGATGACCTGTCTTTCCTTCTTCCCAGTGGTTAATTTTCCCATATTTATCCTTGCTGGCTTGTGACTGTCTCTGTGCTAGTTGTTTAATTGGCAGCTGGTTGCATTTAAGTTGATAGAAAACTGAACTCTGAAGGGAAGCATGTTATCAAAACGCAGAGGCTAATCCTATTAGGTGAAAGCATTTTTGTTTAAATGGAAAATTATTAGACTGTATCTTCAGTATCTCTTCAGGAGTGGCTGTGGCTGATTGCTGTTCCTGGAGGCTCATGTGGTATTTCCTGAGTCATGTAGCTGTGAATGGAGAGGCAGAGGAAAATGGTTTCCCCTAATTGTAAAGTGGGGAGCTCAGTCTTGCTTCCCGTGCTGGAATCTCTGTATTGTGTTGTTTCCAAATATCACCGCAAAAGCAGTAGGACACAGTGCATGTTGGGAAATATATGAAATCCCCCCTTTTTTATCCTTCCCTAAATGAATCCACTCTGTTTTAATCCTGGCTGTGCCTGCAGCTGAAGTCATGTGGCTGTACATCTGCTTTACACTAACAGGCCCATTTTACATAATTCATTCTGTGCAACCACAGTGCACGCTGCTAATCCGGGCTAATCCAGCACTTTTCTGAAGAGCTGCATTAACAAGTGTTGCTTCAGCCGTTCCAGCTCAGCCCTGGACAGCTCTGGGTCTGCTGGACACTGCCCAGGGCTCACAGGAGGTCAAGCTGGGCAGTGCAGAGCCACCAGTTCCCATCCCTCCCTGGTGTCCGCAGCCCCCAGGGCTGGAAGGCCTGGCCATGCTCCTCATCCCTCTGTCAGGGCAGGCTTCAGCAGCTCAAGGAGATGAGGTGCCTGGGAGTGCTGGCACTGACAGCCAAGAGCTGATGTGCCAAGACAGGCAGAGCCCCTGGTGTGCATCAGTGACTTCTAAAACAAATCCTGATGAGCACGTCTCTGAGGGAGTGCAGGCTGTGCTGGCTGCTGTGTCCTTGTGTCCCTGCACAGCCAAACCCAAGGCCTACACCGAGATCCTCCTTGTTTCCCTAATTACAGTAATTTCTGCAAATTGGAAATTTATAGTTTAGGAGCAGGGGGGTGAAAGGTGAGGAGATTTTTGTTTGCTTTTTGAGGTTTCTTCATACCTGTGCTGTCAGCAGTTGCCTCGTGGCATCTGGACAAAGGCACCTCTCCTGACTGGCAGTGGACACCTGAACACCTGCACCTGGAGCTGAGGGCTCGGCTGTACTCCCACAGTAACTGTTGAATTTCCAGCTGCTTCAGAGATTCTTCTTTCACTATTACAGACAGATCTTAGTACCTCTCCCTTGAAAATGACAGACTTGAAGGTGTTTTCTTTTCTAATTTACCCCTGAGTCCTTATTCCTAACTGAATTTTTCTTTTCTACCTGGCCCTACTTTCCTGGTATGAACTACATCCTGGCCCTGCCTAATGGGAAAAAAAATTTTTTCTTACTTCTAACTTTTCTGTTTTGGCAAGTACAGATGTTTTAGGTCTGATTTTTGTCTTGATGGAGATGATGGTGCTGTGAGGGTACTGAGGCACTGGAATAGTTTGCCCAGTGATGCTATGGATCCTGTTGCTGGAAGTATTGAAGGCTGGATGAGGCTCTCAGCAGCCTGGAAGGTTTCCCGTTCCATGGTAGGGAAGTTGGAATGAGATGATTTTAAGGCCTCTTCCAACCCAAACCATTCTGTGATCTTGTGTCTCCAGAACCAAGAGAGCACAGCCTAGCATAAAGCCATGCCATGGATAAGGAAGTGCAGAAGCAATCCCTGCCATACATTATCTGCTGTCAGGAGCAGCTCCAGGTCAATTTAGGGCATTTTTGAATAGGATTTGGCCCAGAGCCATACACATCTCCAGAAGGTGTTCCCTGGCCAGGCACTGAAGTCCCATGGAGCAAAACTAGATGAAATATCGCTAAGCATTTTCTCAGTGCTGCTGTTAGTTATCCTTACATCCATATGGTTGTGATGTTCTGCAGCATGTGGGGGTCAACATCAGGAACACATTGACAGCCAGAGAGTCTGGGCTGTGTTCAAACACTTAATGCCACTTAAAATACACCAATTTTATGGGGATGCTCGAGACAGGGAGGAATATTTTTTCCTCTTCTGAAGTAGTTGTTCAAAGAGCAGCAACAACAAACAACTCAAGCCACAAGCTGTGGAAGCATGACTTCATCTTCTCGGCTTTCTCCATGCTGTGCTGGGCAGAGGAGCAGCGAAGGCATTTGCAGATGCACAAATACACTTTTGGGACTTCTCCCTGCAGGAAACCATTGCTTCACAGAGGAATGATTTAAACAGCTGTAGTTTGTCTTGACAGCATGTTTTCTTTACTCTGAGCTGCAAAACAACCTCTTTGCTAAAGTTACTCTCGGCTGTGCAAATCCGATTCTGCAGTATATGCCTTGCAGGTGTTGGCTGTCTCTTGAAAGAGACAGAGATAGTTAAAAAATGGAGGGACACTATGAAAAAGAAAATGTTTTTTTCCTGACCAAAATCCCATCATTTGAATTTTTAAAAAAAGTTTGATTCACCTAGAAACAAATAAAATGTACAGGGGGAGAAAACCCGACAATGGTATTTGATCCAAAAATGCTGCTTTTTTGTTGCATAGAAGTTGCTGTCCATGTTTTTTTGACACAAACTGGATTTGGGGCTTTGTTGGGCTCCTGGTTTTGGAAGGAGTTTGTTTGGTTGATATTGGTGGATTTTTGGTTGTTTGCTTGCTTTTATTCCTCATTCCCCATTCCTTCACCACCACTGCATTCCCACACTCTGCTTCCCCCCTTTTCTCCCTAAAGATAAGTTGTATTTTCATCCCACAGTACTTCCTATTACTTATGATTGCACCAACACGGCATTAAATCCCCTGTCAGCACTGAAATTCAGCTCAGACAAAATAACAAGAACCACGGGTGGTACTTTTAAGTTTTGAAATTACTAGACTTTGTTTCAGGCTCATCTAAATAAACTGTTGGGTTTGGGTTTTGTTTGTTTTAATAGAACAATGAAAATTCTTCATGGGAAATATTTCTTTCGAGAAGAAAAATAGCTCAAAGGAATTAATTTCTTTAGTGCAAAAATAGATTTAATGTAGCTGGTCATTCAAGTGAGTAGAAAGAGACTTTCTATAAAGTACCACCCATGGCAAAGGGATATAAATATCTACAAGGATATCAAGGATATTCTGTAAGAGATGAGCCAAACTCAAAGACCTATACCAGACCCATGAGATTTGAAGTTTTTGTGTTGTCACTTCAGTGCTCAATTCAGGCTGAAGTTCTGTCAGCCACATCTCAGTGAAAAGATGGACAGGGCTTGGTTAGAGAGCTGTCCCTTCCTCACCTGGCCTTCTGCCTTTTTTTTTTTTGTTTTTTTGCCTTGCCTCAGTCATTACCATTCCCCATGTTTGTGTAACTCACTGGCAGCAAGTCACTGTCCTTACGTATCCCTCAACCACTTGTACATTTCCATCATATTTAATTCTTGTAACCTGCATGATGCGCTGACTTTGTGTGCTTTGGGAATCACAACTTCATAAAGAGCTGATTGTAACACAGTGTTATACAACACATTAAGTAGATTCCTAATCCTAGAGACTTTTCCCAGGACAGTGACAGTTATTCTGAATATTTTTGTTTGAAAAGGTGCTGGTGTGGACCTGCACCTCCTTTGTTTTTCAGATTATTTTCTGTTACCTGTACACCGCATTGAGTGAAGTCATGCGTCCTAGTTAGTGCATTGAGTAGTCCAATTTCTGCTTTAATATTGGAATTCCAGATTTAATATTGAAACTACCTAGTTTGCTGTGCTGCTTCAGTTTTGAACACTTCCCCAGCAGTCACTGTGAGAAATCTTGGGAAGCAGAGAACAAATATTCTGCTTAATGCTCTGTCACAATTTCACAAAACCCGTAAGATCTCTAGTACTGTCATCCTCATCTTACACTTTCACTGCATTAAAAAGCTTTTCTGTATTTCAAAGGACTTGTGGAAATAATTTTGCAATTGTGTTCAGGTGATTCCTACACCTCATGATATTCACAGCTTCAGGAGTTTATCTTGGGCAAGACCTATAGAACTGAGCATTTCCAAGCAGTTCTGTACAGGGACCAGCAGGAGACAGAGTACACCTCAAATATTTTACAGTGGCAGAAATCCCACTCATCATTTCTCAGTTTTTCCTTAGTATTTTATCAGACTGAAACTCCAGATGACTAATAACATGCTTATTTGTTTTGGACAGTTAAATAAGGGATGAAAATCAAAGCTGATACATAGCAACGATACATTTTTAAGTATGTCATTCCTTTAATAATGAGCTCAATTCTCAGCAAACATTCACACTTTTAAAACTCTGCAGAAACTGTGTGTGTGTGTTTGACCATAAATAGCAGGTGGATTTTGTTTGGCGTAGGATGACGTGTCACTGCAGAGTCTCGAGACTGCCATGAAAAAAGAGCTGTGCTCACTCAGGCTTCTGCCCTGTCAACACATTTACCAGCCAGACTCAACTAAGATGAACCTTTATAGTTAAGAAATGGCTGAAAGAAGATATACCTGTGCCACTTCAGTTTCTCCCCCTGACACAGGGATACTGACTTGTGAGCAGGCTTGCCTACACAGTTCCTTTTCTCCAGCTGCACCTTTGCCTGTTGCCTGCTCAGGCTGAAGCTCATGGGGCAGTGATGGGCTGTACGTGCCTGCACCAGGGGGTGCTGACCCCAGGAGCAGCCTGGAGGTGCTGCTGTGACACAGAGGCTGATGTGCAGATCATTTGATGGGCAGGGAGAACATCTGGCTGGCACTTCATGCATAGCAAGTCAGGCCCTTCCCTGCAATAAACTGCTACTGATTGAAGCTGAATTAAAGCTTTTTAGTTCTCCTGATTTGCTTTAAACAGGGGTGTTTTAAAGGGAGTTAGAAGCAAATATTTTGAATAGGATACCAAGATGCTTTGGTAGAGTTTTCTCCCTCCCCCAGATTGCTTTTCTTGACTTATTTTTTGCTATTGAGCATAATCAGAGGTAATTAGAGAGTTAATTCATAATACAGTACTCTGCAATCTATAGGTTTCCAATTCAATTTCAATGGAGACCCTGATCTTACTCAAATCTCTGCTCAATAAAGTAATGTACATGGGCTTCTAGTGGGTGGTGTCCTTGTCCATGGAAGGTGGAATGGAGCCAGAGGACATTTAAGCCCCCTTCCAACCCAAACTGTTCTATAATTCTGTGTTTACAGTGGTCTCTGCTATCTGGTCCTTGCTGTCTGTTCACTCTCTGTGCCTTTAAACGGTCTCACAGGGCAGTGCCTTGGGTTCCCTCTGCTTCCTCACAGCCATGGCAGCCACTCCGCTTCGCAGCTTCGCAGCTTGGGTTTTACTGTGTCCATTTTCACCTTGGATTTCTCCTCCCTTGCACCCTCCTCCGGCCCCAGCCCTTTCCTCTTCTCCAGTTGTCTGACTTACCAGTGCTTCTGGTGGGTGTTTAGGGCTTTAAAACTTAATTATACATTAGTTGGAGGGCAAATAGACTTTCTGTTTAACCTCAAGGCCAAGAAAGTCAGTGAATATGGGTTGACTTCTGAGGGTTAGGCTGTAAGGATCGCCTGAAAAAAGTAGCAGTTCATTAAATTTTATGTTTCTGATTAATTTCTGCTCATATTCTAATTTAATCCAAGGAGCAGAAATGTGCAGTAGGCACTGAAAATACAGCTTAAGATAAAGGCTTACGGCTAAATGTCAGAATTACAGCTGCTGTTTCTTCAAAATAAACTTTTCAACTTGTGTTCTCATGGAGTGAAACTCAGTATTATTGATGTGGTAAAGTCTGGAATCCTGTCCAGGGAAGTTAAAATGGGTAAGGTTTCTAAAAACATTTTGCTCAAGTTTGCATCCTGTTGGTTCTAATACCCAGAGATCCCCTTAGCACAGTGGGATTTGTGCATGATCATGCTTTGGAAGTCTCATCAACCTCTCATGAAAGTGGAAATGAACTGTTTTGTTCATTTTTAATGAACTTTTGATCAGAATTTGGATAGAAAACCTACTGTGGTGTAAGTAGGACTTACAGTTCCTGTATTTAAGGTGACATTTAGCTAATTAACTTAGGACTGCCTACAGCAAAGCTGACTAAATCATTTCTGATTTAGTATGTTTTTTATGCCAACTTGAGGTGTTGTGGATTTAGATTAAATAAACCCAGTACTTGGTAGTTATCCTAGGAAGGAGTGAGGGAAATCTACTTCTTCAACCTACTTTTTAAAAGCACAGGTTTTAAAAGCTTCAGTAAAATAAAATAAAATTTTAAAAAAGTAAAAAACCAAAAGCAATCAAACAAAAAAAACCCTAAAAACCAACAAACTAAGGAAAACAAATAAACAAACAAACCAAAACTGAAGTCTTGGTAATTTTAATGAATGAAATTTGTGGAAGAAGGAAAAGTGAGTTGTTCTGTCTGTGTTAGGAAAGATTCTCCAGCTGTCTTGTGGAGAAGCACTACTTGTGCTGTGGACCAGAGACATGAAATTTAGCAGCTCTCATGTCTTGCCCTTATGTGAAATACCTTTCCAGTGCTTGCCTGTCTGTCCTCAGCTATCCAGACATCTTTGTTTGCATCAGCCTATGGCAACTTTTTTGATTTTTTTTTGTATAGACTATCTAAAAAATTCTCCTGGCAGCATGCATTTTCTGGCTGTTGGGGCTAAGCCAAGAAGACATTCTTGCAGGTGTCCTCCAGTGTGACACTGGCATGGTGCTCAGCTGTGGATTGAAAAGCCAGAGGCTGTTTGATTCTTTGGAGCTTCTTCTGCTGAAATCGTGGAGGAGAGAGCCTGACTGAAAGCCCAGAGTAAAAAACATGCAGGGGGAGGGATGAGAAGTGAGCAGAATGAGGGACAGCAGTGGAGGCAGGTGTGTTCAGCACCAGAAGAACAGCAAGTGAACAAGCAGCTGGGTGGGTGCTGGTGGTGAAGGAGGGAGTGAGGAGAGCCAGGAGAAGCCAGGGGAGAAGGACAGAGGTGTGGAGTGCACTGGAGCAGGAGAGGTGTGAAGGGAGCTGTGGTCTGGAAGGTGTGGAGCAAAGGCAGCTCCAGACTGGGACTCAGCCATGAACGACTGCCAACAGCACTGGTGTTTTGGCAAGGCAAGGAGGGAGCCCTGATCCCCCAGCCACCAGTTTTCCCATTCAGCAAGGAGCTGGGAAGCACACCAGGAGAATGAGCCCCCCTCCATCTGCTGCCCACTGCTTTACCAAATCAGTTATCCATTATGTGCAGAATTTGCAGGGGCAGCAGTGATCTTGGAACAGATCCCAAATGTGTGGGAATCAGCATGGTCCCACATAATGGTTTATTTTGATTTCCCCCACCACCATCCTGTGGCATTTGGTTGGGTTTGAATTTTTTTATTTATTTTTTTTTAATGTTTCCTTTTATTTGGAGGAGGAGACGGTATTTTTTATTTACAAAATAGCACTCAAAACTGTTTGGTATTTTACAACACAAACATAATCTCTCTCTTAATACTGTTACAGAGGGATCCAACACTGGCAGAGTAAATTATCTGGAATCTGGCCTCCCCAACCCCATCCAACCAGCCCAACGCCCTGACTTCTCAGCAGGGTTTCTCTCCTCTGTCTGCATTTCTTGTAGCTGTTTGCAGGTTTAAAAATACTCTGTGTTCCACTAACTTCCAAACAAACTGTCCTCTCTCTAGAAAGGCAACTAAATGGCTCAGCAGACAGCAGTCACATCCTACACTCCTACGCCCACAGGCGCACACAGCAGCCGTGCAGATACTTAAGCTGTCTCTAACACACATAATTTTCCTTAGTACCAAGTACTCATCTTTTCTCTTTCCAACGCCTTTAAAATAAAGAGTTATATGTGCACATGTACACACAGGAGAAGGAAGAAGGAGGGGGGAAAAAAGCGTATGGATTGCTTTGTCTGCGTACAGATCCCTTAAATAAAAGTCTTTGGTGATCTCTGCACATTCAGGTCCAGATCCAAAGCCTGTGGGGGTTAGCAGTTAGTGTGCCACACAGAATATTTTGGAGAATAACTATCACCTGTATTTCTAGATTTAAATTATATCTGTAATAAGTGTGTCACATGGCACAGGCATCTCTCTCAGGGAGCACTTTACATTTTGCAGTGCAGACTCTGGCATATGTAGTTTTCTTCAGAAATGAAGGATGTATTTAGTCCATGTAAACTAATAAAATTTACATTTCTCAAAAACAAATTAAAATCAAGCATTATTGATTTTTTGAGGTATAATTTTCTGTTATACACAGCAATATCCCCAAATCTTCAAGAATAATAATCAGTTATTTTTCACTTTACCTTTGCATCAAATCCATTCACTTTGCATAACATGCTCTGTCAAACCACAAGATGCTGAGTATTATCCAGAGTTTCTTTTCTTGCGTTGGTGTCACTCCAGAAAGCTGTAACACACTCTCTTGAGTTCAAAAACTCTGTGTTTATGCTAAGGTTGGGAATCATTAGCATCCTAAAAGTTTAAGGTTCCTTAGAGGCAACCCACTTTGATTTTTACTCACCTTTTTCAATTTTCTTTCTTAGTTCCTCTCTGCTGAAGTCAGGTCAGATATTTGATGAAAGTGATTTTTTTTTTCTTGAGTTAATACACTACTTATGAATTTTGTTCTGTTGAGGAATAACATTCAAATATCCTTCCTTGGGGTTATTTTTATATTGCCATTTCTCACCTAGGCCAGGAAAGGAGGAGAATGCATGAAATTAAAGAAGTTATTGTGGATTTTTAGAGCTCAACAGACATCTTTTTGTTCGACTTACCCAGCTGAGTGGTTTATTCAGCTATGCCATTTGAGAATATTGTAAAATCTTTTCCCTATGACCACCTCAAACAGATACCAACATGAGGACCTTGCCATCCTAAAAACCAAGGTCTAGAAATAAGTGTTATATTATCAAACTTTGTGCCTTTCAATATGGCCATTTCATCTTGGGGGAATTGTAATTCCACCTCCTTGCCATGTCCCATTCCTTGTAGTGAGCTTTGAGCTCAGGTGGGTAACTCTGCACTGTACCTGTTCAGCCTCAGGAAAGGCTGCAGTATATCAGGGACCCAGAAGCCAACCAGAGGGAGAAAGGGGACAAAAAAGGGAAATGCCACATTCCAGGCACTGTTCTGGTCAAAACATCTGGTGTTTCCCCACTGTTGAGTCTGCTGCTACATCAGGGATTTAGAGTGCACCAAAATTAACAAACTAAAGCAGATTGTTGGAATGACAAACTGCATGGAATTGAGCCTTTCCTCATGCTGTTTCAAGAATAATTAATCCTAGAAAAGTCAATTTCGAAAAATCACAGAGATATTCAATATATTAAACATATTTACTGAAGTAATTTTCAGCCAGTTCATAGAAGACCCTGCATGCAGTGGAGGAGGATACAAAGACAGCTGCGATGAAACATTTCAAAATTTCTGTCCTTTAAGCTTCACATTTGGCGAACATTTCCAATAGTTTGAGTTTTGATCTTGGTTCAACACAAAAACAGATGTCAAAACATGTTCCTTCACAGCAACAGTTATAGTTTTGATCAGCTTTAATGGCTTTTGGAAGTATGAGTTTCTTCAGATATGGTGCATTCTTGTCAAATACAAAAAATAACACCTCCATTAATACCTTCATTACTTTCTTATATATTTCTCACCCTTTGCAAATATCTTTGTATTTGTCTGTTCCCATTGTGGTGCATTTTCCAGTATGATTTTTGCCTTCCCTCAGTAGGCTTTGACATTGCAGAATCATTGTGCTGTCACAAACACTGGAATGCCCAAACACACAGGATTAGAAATGGTCAGCAGATTAGAAGTGTTTGCTCGAAGTTTATTCTTTGGTTTGAAGTAGACGGGGGAAATATTTGCATAAATGAATTTTTAATAGATGCCAAAAATAAAAAGCTGCTAGCGAAAATGTAGCTTGTCTGCATTATCATGCAACTTTAATTATGCAAGCATTTATGTTCTTTGTGTATTTTGACTTACGGCCATGGGAGACACATGAGTGAGCTGTCACTCATGCAGAATTAATTCTAATTTGTCCATATAGGGGAAAAAACCCTGGGAAAATATGATAACGCTTTTCATTGGCAGCAAACCCTAGTTGTTTTTAGTCATTTGAGAAAATTATTGTTAGCAGACTATCCAAATTCTGTAAGTCAAAGCCTTCCTTAAAAAGGGATGTATTAGCACATGACTAAATCCACTACAGGAATGGATTTTATTTACTAAGGAACTCTGTCCTTCTATCCCATAATGTTTATGCCATTTTTTCTTTCCCTTGAACAAGAGAAAAATATTTTGGTTCAGTGTTTGACAAACCTAGCCAGGTTATTTAAAATAGCAATGACTTGGAATGTACCAAGTGTAAAATGCTATTTTTAGTGTAGTTATTCCTCTACGGTATTGCAAACCAAAATCTTCAGTTTCCCACTAGATACAACACAAAAGCAGTTTGTGGAGAGTCTTTAGACTTTGCAGTTCTTCTCCCAGGTAAGTGGCAATTCAGAAGTTGTCACTGACACGTAGGGCAACAAATGGATAAAGCAAGCATGGATTCTGAGATCTATAATTTTTAATAATCTTTAAACTAGCTACAAAATGTCAATCACTTCACAAACTGACAGGAGACATAAGGAATTTTCATATTACATGCTGTAAATGATATTTATCTCACAGTTTATCTAGAGTTCATTCATTTAGGTTTTTTAATTATTTTTTAATTGTCAGCTACTAAACATCTCAGCGATTTGGTGTGCATAGCTCTAGGTAAGCAACAGAGAACTGTACCGATAACAAACCACATGGGGATAGCGACTAGTAAGAGAGAGCCTTATAAAAATTACATTTCTTTGCACCATTTCATATGGTAGTTGTTTCCTCCAAAAGATAGTCTTCAAAAGCAGCAGACAAACCCAATATATTACACTTATTTCTTTTTGTCTTTGACATATTTTCAGCCAAGCTTTTATTTTGCTGGCAATGGCTAAATGGTGAGTGCCAAATCCCTCTTTTTTCATAATTAAAAAAATGATCATGATTAATAACTATATATATATCAACAAGAAAAAAGTGGCACAACTGCAAACTTGCTGGTATAACATAGTCCCAAAAGAGTCCGAATACTGAGCATGCTTTTGTTGTCATTGTTGGTGTGCTACTGCCATGGGAAAAGTCTTGTTTAAGTAGGAGTCTAAAAGTCTATTTATTCCTCATGCATAAATGCATAAATCACATCACTTTTTAGTGCAATGCTTGTTATAGTAATATAATTCCACATTGTCTAATCATGAAATCATAACAACAGATAATGGCAATGAAGAACTGAAGACAGCAGGTTTAAGTGCTTAAACATCATGATACCCAAAGACAGGAGCATGGCAGTAGCTCTGTGGAATGTCACAGTTTTACAAGAACAATACTGTATATTTAAAGGTTAACAGCACGTTTAGCATTCCAACAGTGTTGTCATTCAGCAAACATCATTAAAAAAAAAAAGAAAAATGAGGAGAGGGAAAAAAAAGGAAAGGAATCCAAAACGGAAACAAGGAAAGGAAAGGAAAAACCCCAAAAAACATCATAGTGAGCTATAGCCATCAAATCAGCACTATGTACAACCTTTGGAAAGAAAGATATCTAGAAAAAAATAATTACAAGTATCATTTTTGGAAAGCTGACAAACTACACAGGACAACATTTACAATGGGGCTGATATGTGCATGTGTGCAAACCTAGTAGATAAATACCATGATAAAAGCATGAAGGTGCTGCCCTGCTGGACAGCATTAAAAGGAAATGCACTTCTCTGCATTTAACCGCTGCCCAGCATCTTTGTTGCACGCTGGTTGGCTTCATCAATCCTGGTTTTGTTGGAATCAGCCTGGGGAAACACAAAGGAAAGAAAGAGATGAGTACAGGGAAGAAAGAGAATATGAAAAATGCTTCATGGATACTTCCATAATTTTGGCTAGGTCACGGAAAAATGAATCTTGAAAATACCAGAGAGCTGCTTTTTATAGTGGTATTAGGGATGCAAAAGGAGATTACAGATTTTCTGGTTTTACTTCATGTAGTCTTTGAGCAGAGCTTTTCTGTTCATGGTCAGCTCCACTGAACTTGTGTAAATGCTGTGCCAGATCTGTAGCTGGGGTGTCAGTGGCACTGGTGGTACCGATGGTAATGGATGACAGCATGAGAACTGGTAGTGTGCATCCGCATTTTGCTAGGGGAAAGCCTCAGAGCCCTCTAAGATTCAGTGGACTTGGACTCTAGTCTAATTTAGATCATTAGATACCAGTCAAATTTAAAATTTTGGTCAGTGTAGAGATTCCTGGAGCAGAGCAGCTGGATCATCTGATCTAGGGAATGCTGGCAAAGATAAAGTTCTTTGAAAAGATCAGCCTGGATATCTTTGCTCTGCACGTGACAGGAAGGGAATAGATGCCAGTACTCCAAAATTCACCAACGTAGTTGCAAGACAGAGTAACTTCTGTCATTGGGCAGCAGCATAAACAGGAGTTTAAAAACGCAAGGACTCTGCTGTGATTTGAAGCAATCAAACTGCAATTTAGCCCAGCTATTAACTGCGCTGTTTTCCCTGGAGTAACACCTGCCATGATTATAAAATGCGATTAATAAAACGGCACCACTTGGCAGGTTTGGGAGTTCTCTCTGAGTGGGAAGATGCTTTGACCACGACTTTGTATAGCTCTGCAGAAGTTGGTTTTGGAGACTAAAGACACTGCTTTAGCTGACAAAAACTGGCAAAGCTCCACTCAACCCCACATTGCTATGCCAACATATTCTAGCAGAGACATTAGATAGAAAATTGTTTCAATTTTTAAAATCAGACCTGTGGGAAAGGTGAGAATTATGTTGGTGCTTTAAAAGCATGGGCTCCACTAGCAAACTCTTTCTGTGGTTTGATGGCTGCATTTTGTTAGCTTTGATGGTTGTTCCCACATCTCTGGGGTGTATCCAAATTGTACAGATCTATTTTAAATCTCCAATTTGCAAAGACAGAATGGTGAAGGAACTTTCCCACATGCATTTAAAAATCCTTTAAAAATGTTTATACTGATGCGCAATACATCTTTCTGAAACATCTAGGGGTTTTCTCCATAATTGTTTTGGAAAATGCTATAGATGTATATTTTTAGTGCAGTAGCATGTGCCAGCTCCTCAAGAAGTGTAAATCAGCAAAACTACTTATAACAAGCCACACTCCTTTATTTTCGCCATGAGTTTGACCTTGTCTACCACAGTATAGTTTTGTGTGCTTTTGCCTAAAGGCTACCTAAACAGTTAATGGGTTTAGAAGCAGTTACCTTTGTCACAAAAATGCATGAATATCATTGAAAAGTGATGAAACATCGTGTTCCTAATGATGTTTAGACATTAGTATCTGGTGGATGAGGTTGTATTGATGGCAGTGGGATTCTTTGTGCTGACCTTCCCACTTAGGTGAAGGCAGGGTACTTAAAGCCCCTCCTACTTTCCTCCCAACCTCCTATTTATGATTTTAGGACCAGGCTTTTCTGGTGATGACCTCTGTGCCATTTGACCTACTCATCACATCATCATTTTGGGTTTTGTCCCTTTCTCTGTGATCTGAGGAAAGGATAAATAAAGCCTTTTATTCATTGCTGTCCTGATTAGTGTGGATTGATCAGATCATATCACTGCATTATGAGATTGCTCTGGTTTGGGTGCATGCATCCAGTTTAACATTAATCCTTTAGGAGCATTTGTGATGCACCCCAGGGTACTTTGGGTTAGCTTTGTGATGCACCCCAGCTTTTGCAAGCTGTGCCAGCCAAGGGTCTTTCTAATGATCATAATTGACCCAAAGCACTGTGCTCCTGCTGGTCAGGAGAACAACCCTGGCAGTGCTGTGAGAGGACAAGGGTCTCTTGGCATATTTCATTGCAGACTCTGTGTGTGCAATTCTGGTTTTGCTGTTATCCAGCTAACCATCATTTCTGTCTTTTATAGAGGGTGTTACTAATACATTGTGTTCCTTTTTCTAGTACCTCATTACTGTGTGTCCTTACTCTGAGAAATTTGGCTTATTTTTCACTAGGACTGAAGACTGTCTTATTTTTGTGCTGCTCTCATGACGACTCCTCTGTGTACCATGCAAACCCATCTTTCACAAATGTGTCACTGTTCCTTAGCCAAGAGCCCTGGGTGATTTTATGAATCCCATTAGCTGCCAATATTATTTTGCCATTGCTGCACAAAATGCCAAAGTCTGTAAGAAGACCACATAGATGTGGAAGGCCAGTCCCTCAGCTCACTGCTCGCAGCATGCACTGCCTAGAGGTTTGGCCCATGTGCTTTGTGTGCACAGAGAGCCTGGTCAATGCTTTCAAAATCCAGATATTTGCAATCCTGAGCTGGTACGAGAACAGGAACTTATTTGGCTTGCTGTATTTTGGGATAGGATCCTGCAGGCATGGGTAGGATGCCACTAATTTCCATCCACAGGGCACATCTCCTGCCACTGTGATGTGAGCAGGGGAGGTGGGAACACAATAGTGAACGTCCTCATTGCTCTGAGAAAATAATGTCATAGGCTTCTTATTTAAAGGTACTTATGGTGTAGGCTGTGTAAACTCCCTGTCTCTTCTCGAAGTATAGAGAGATGTTCTGCTTTCTAGTTCTTTGCATATGAATAGCAGCAGTAAATCCTTCCCCTGATGCTCCTAGTTTCCCCAGAAATATGAAATGGTGCAGAATGGCATCCCAATAACACTGTGCATTTTCCAAAGCAGTCAAACAAATGCAGCTTTATAAAACAAGACTTTTAACTAACACAAAGCCATGTGCTCTACAATGACAGGTGACTGCCTCTCTGTCCGGGATGATCTTCCCACCTTTCAGACAATGTATACTTCACCCAGTCCTTTCTGGAATCTACCTCCGATAAGGAAAGCTCTTGGAGTGAATCCCTCAGTGCAGAATTTTCCTTATTTTTTTACTCCGATATAGCTAACTGACATGAAAAACAAGCATGGGCATCCTGCTTGTGTGAGGAGGCGTGCATGTGTAAGAAGGCTCAAGAGCACCACCTCTACCACTTGAGGTCAGAATTAACTCTTAAGCACCACATGTCAGTCCTTGGGTTAGATCCTCAGGTTGTGTAAATCTCAGCGGAAGCAGAGCGTTGTGTTGATTTTACCAGATGAAGATCTAGCCTCTTATGTCACTTCAGCCTGGCCATGCCTGCACCTGGAGCTCTGCCAGTACCAGTGCAGATGGCTTGCAGATCTTGGGATCTGAGGATAGCAGTGAGCTCCCAGCCAGGCTTGGGAGGGGCTGCTCTCTGCTGCAGAAATCTGCAGTGCAGGTCTGGCCCTGGAATGGTCCTCTCTGCCTGTTTGGATGGTGATTTTGCAGAACTAATGCTGAGCTTTTGTATTACACTGGGGCCGTGCGGGGCCCAATTTTGTATAAATAAATAAATAAATGCAGATATAGACACCCTTCCAAAGAGAGCAGGTAGATCTCTGTCCTAGTGTTTTAAGCAGCACAACAAAACTCACTGCACTGTTACCATGTTGCAAAGCTTTGCTTAATTAATCCCCATCCTCCTTTGGTGACTGGTCCTCCAAGCAGGTGATCTAATCCTGAGCTGCTCATGGAGTTTCCGAAGAAGGACAAGCCCAGCAGGGTTTTAAACTTTCCAGGAAGTGTCAGGGCACTCAGTTCCAAGCCCCACAGTTCCGCATAGCTCAGGAACTTCTTCCTGCTATTGCAGGAGGAGCCTTGATGTCTGCTAAGGGGTCCCCTTGCAGTTGTGCAGCAAACTCAACAGCACGGATTCTACCCAGCCTGCACTGGAGGTTACTGCTGATTCACAGCAGCAAGATCTGCTTTGGCCCAAGGATTTGGAGGGAGAAGAGAGGAGCTATTTCTGTCCCTTGTCCTTTCCAAGCCCATGATTGCAGAAAGAAAAACACAGCCCCTTTTGGGGTCCTCTTGGAAATGGCAGCTTTTACCTTCTCCATGATCCTGTCAATCTGGCGGTTCTGTGTGTCGATCTCATTGCCCATGTCCAAGGCCATGTGACGTAAGTTGCCAATGATGCCGCTGACCTGCTCGAGGTTCTCATCCATTTCATTTTCCCGGGCATCATTTGTTACCCTGGGAGCAAAAAAAAAACAATTCTTTAGAGCAGAGACAGGAGATTCCCCCTGAAACTGTGATTCACCCAGAACCTCCACTGCATCCTCCATCACTTGTCACCTGAGGAGAGGGCTGCTGTGCTCAGCTTTGAACAAAAGGGATTAATGAGTAGATAATCTAAAAAATGTTACATGCTTATTTTTTGGATGTTGGGTTCAATTTTCTGGGTTATCAGTGCTCCATTTATACTGCTCATGTCTACTGTTAGTAGCAGTGATGCTATCGGAGCTTGCCTGTACCACATACTGTGCCTCTCTGCAGTGATCATCCTTCCCAAACAAAGAATGGAAGGATGCTCCATTGAATCTGTGTGTGGTCAGCGTTCATGGGAAGTGCTGGAAGGTGCTGGAATTGCAGCTATAGCAGGTCCCCTTCTTGAATTGCACATAGCTAATAATGCTGTCCAGTCCTTGCGTGCTTGGGGCACACAGAGATATTGGGGAAGAGGTGCTTCAGCTGTGAAAATCCTGCCTTAACATCCTATTTAATTAACTGTATTTCTGGTGAAAGACACACAGCTTCTCTCAGATTTACTGGCTTTAGAAAATTCCTACTTTGAGCATCTTATGAATTTGTGTTCATGCAGGTGCCCAAAGGGTGCTCCAAGCTATTTGCAGAACAATTATGGTGTAGCATAACTTCCTTCACTGCTATTCTATTATCATGCCCCAGCCTTCATTTTGGTGGGGCTGCCATACAGAAATAAAAAAAAAGTGAATGGCAGACCCATCAAACTTAAATGGCAACTCCATCCCACGCTCCAGATTGCATGACAGCATTGTTTCTATCACACTGATTTCCCTTTATCACAGCAGCCAAAAAAAATAAGTGGATAATAGTGTTTGGAAAGATAATTACTTATTAATCTAGTGTCCTTAATCTTCAGAGATCAAAGCTTTGCCTACTGGTACGCTGTTATCCATGCTGATAGCTTTGTCATCTAAATACACACCCCATAAGCACTGTAGTCAGTAGGTACTTTGTGCTGGATCCCTATGTGTTGTGGGAAGTTTGCAGGGTCATTAATATAGCTGTGTGCACCAAACTGGCTTTGATTTGAGAGCCCAGGTATTCCCACTCTGTTCCTCCATAGCTGTGGCCTCCCACCAGCTGAGGAATGGGCCATCATTCCCCACACAGTGGGGTTTTGAGGATACTCACGAGCAGGGGAGGGGTGCACCTCTAATTTAGTGTTTTTCAGGTTCTGTGCTTGGCTCAGTGCTTTGGCAGGGAGCCTGAGGCTTTTTTGTTGTTGAAAAGAAAGGGAGGGCTGCTGGGTGCTTTGGTGCATCTTCTGGCAAGGATGGATAACGGGCACTACATGCCTTGAGACACAACGGCAATAAACAAGTATTTCTCTGACACTTCATTTCTGAGGCGTTTGGCAAGTGTCATTAGTGAGACCCATAATAAGGCCCCCAGGAAAAGTGTTCACACAGGCAGCTGGAGTGCAGAGGACACTGCTGGCTGGCCATGGCTGTCTGTGCCCTCACAGTGCTGCTGTGAAATAAATAAATAGACTTTATTTCTAGTTTATTAGTGCTCAAATCTGGGCAGTCTCAAAGAGGAAGGTTTGGGGTTTTGTTTTCAAGCATCTTCTGGTTCTCAAGGCCAAGATCCTTACTTCCAGGATTTCCAGCAAGGTAACCATCCTTTGCACTAGAGCTCAGGTGATCCTCAAGGCCAGGGGAAGTCCCTGGATGCACTAAACCTTTAGGATGTGTCTTAATCACCATCAAACTAAATCTGAGCACCACTTGGTGGAAAACCCTGACTCCATCACTTTACCCAACACCTCTGAAGGAGTTAATGAGCACCACAGAACTCATGACCATATGGAAGAAATCTAAATATATCAGTGGTGAAGAGAACAGAGAGAAAACAGTGGATAAAAAGGCTCACCTGCGGATAAAGCCACCACTGATGGCCATCTGCTCCCGTTCATCTACGACACGTGCAGGCTGGCTGGCTACAACACCATCCTGATTATTGCCCCAGGCCTTTTTGTAAGCATCGCTTGATTTAAGCCTATGCAAAAAAGATGATGAGTAACAAAGCATCAAGTGCACAAGGGCAAACGCAAAACTCTTTACCTCTCCAAGCTAAAAGCTGAATCAAGCAAATGAGTTTTCAGATAGAGGGTCATTGGTTGTATACCGATATATCATAACCCTGAATAAAAGGAGGGGGTGAGTTTTTTGTTTGTATTTTACTTTACTGCCACAACAGTGATGGTCAGAGGTTTAGTTTCCAATAGGGTGAATTGCAATTGTCAGGTCTACAACATTGCACACAGGTTTTTTGAATGTTGACTTAATTTCCAGAAAGAAGGAAAATTAAAAAAAAAATAAAAGGAAAAAGGAAAAAGGAAAAAGAAGAGAAGAAATACAGATAAGTAGAAAACATTGTTTCATTTCAGTGACACATATGTTTTGACATCAAACACAGAGAACGTACTGGCAGACAGACATAAAAACAGAACTGCCAAGTATAGTGTGTACATCACATCACAGCAACACACCCTTTTAGAGAAAAACAGATTTGGCTAGAATTTCACATTTTACCATGCAGAATATTTTGGCTTCTGTTGATATTTTTTCAATATGTATGTGGCATAATAGGCATTTAAAGCCACTGACCTTTCCCAAGGTGATTTGGGGGTGATTTTATCATAGGGTTCATTAGATTTTTCAAATAATATATCGGTACTTGAAAATAGCAATCATACATCGACAGTTGATGTACAAACCTTTGTCCACAGAGACAAAAAGTAAAATAGGCAGAAGTGAAATGAGTGCAGGAGAAAATAAAAGATACGAGCAATCTAGCATCAGAAAGGGAAATTTTTCTACATTTTTCTTCATGCACCAGCTACAGGCATGAATAAGAAGTAAAGCATTCTCACTAAGCACAGTTGCCCCAATAGTTCATCATACCCTCAATGCATCAACAGTAACAGCCTTCACAATAAGCAAGACACAGGCAAAAATGGATCATCACTTCCTTCAGGAGTTTTAAACCACAGGACTTCAAAAATAGCCTAGCAACTTGTTGTATTTGTATTTTGTTGCAGTTACATTAGCTTTCACAGAGCCATTTTTGACTCAGCTGCCGTGGATGGAAAATTAAAATCCAGGCACCCCTAGAGTGGCAGATTGATATGTGCAGCATATTTAGGGCTGCTGTCATTGGGGTCACCAGACGAGATTGAACATTTTAACGGGGGAATGGGAGGGTTTGGTATCCACAGGTAGAAGTTCTTGATTTTATTCCGGAAATGGGGCAGTTTCCAACAAAACCACTGGGAACTGCAAATCTCTGTGGTTTCCCTGTCCCTTGATCAGCTCCAATCAGTCCTATAAACAGCCCTGTGGCTTGGATTTTGGGGGAGGCACTGAACGTGCTTCTGGGGGTTTGGGAAAGGACATGACAAACCCATCTCTGGTGTTATGTTCTCTCCATGCCCCCTGAAGCAGCTCAGTTTTAAATGAGCCTGAAGATGTGTTGTATGCTCCAACATAGAATTAAAATGTAGATTAAAAGAGGATCTTTCCTACTGATCTGTTCTGTTGCTTATTTCCTATTAAAGTTTTTAAAGGATTAAAAAGATGATGGTTGGCTTGTTTAATTTTAGTTCTCTGAAGCTATACATCAGCTTTGGCATTTCTAGAAATGCCTGAAAGTAGTTCTCTTGCTGCAGATACACTTACAGGGTTTTGCCTGTTCTTTAGACCTGTACAACTTTGGCAGTGAGACAGTCTCTGTGTTTGAGGTAAATGATTTTATGCACCCAGAATCTGATCTCTTGTTTTCTCGTGGACTTTCAATTAAAGTCAACAGGTGGAGTCTGGATCTGCTCACGGTCAATAGCAGTTGTTCTTCTGAATGCAACCTGGTCAAAGTTCCATGCCATGGGCATTTTGGGTCTCCTAAAAATGTCGGATCAAGCTTTACATATTTTTAAGGCTCAGAGAACTGTACTTGCACTGTATATCAGGGTAGAGTTGCATGTGAAGTGGTTAATCTTTTTATAAATATATGCCATTAATCTCCTACCTGCCAGAAGAGCATTAGGGCATCATGGTGATTCTGATGCCCAGAAGTGTATGGATTTCTCTCTCTCCCACACTCCACTCCTCAGAACATCATCTTATCTGTACTAGTGGAGTCCTGGCTTAGTGGCTCAGGGAACAGTCTCTAAAAGCATTGTTAATCCATCCTCTGAGCATTGATTAGAAATGCTGCTCTGTGAAATCTGGCTGCAGGCTGATGGTCAGAATGCCTTAGGGAAGGGAAGAGACACCTTTAGAAATTCGTGCCCCCTACATCACCTGCAGAATTGTTCTGTTCTTGAAGCATGGCACTGCAGTCGTAGCAAAGTGGCAAATGTTTCAGTGGCATGTGCCAGGTGCTAATTCCATCCCTGTCACATGTCTGGCTGTCAGTTCTGAGCTTTTACAGTTTGTACAGTGTGGGAGATGTAAAGGTTCTGCTGCATTTGTACCTGCAGCTCTTGTGCACCAGCTCCTCTGGCACAGGGCAGCAAGGGTGAAAGCCTGTCAGAGCTCATACCACTTGCAAAAGGGGTGTATGCAGCTCTTCCCATTCCTCCTGCCACCTCTCCCATTGCACATCAAGGCAGTAATAATCCTGGGCAGAATGTTTACCCCAAAAAAGTATTCACAGCTTGGTACAACAAAGCAAAATAGATTTTTTTTTTAAAAAACCTGAGGCAGTATCTGCATTGTGTCCCAAGGGAATTAACTTCAAAATAAATGTGACTGATAAGGGGAAATCCCAGTCCTGCCCTTCTGATGTTTGGGAAAATATCCCCTGAACTCCATGATAGCTCTCTTTCCTTTTGGTCTTGATAATCAGGGTAGGATCAGGCTTTGGCTGTGGACAAAGTTCACGTAGAAAGGGAGTTTAATACCACAGCAACACTACTCTGCTTTATTTCCTGCACAATCTCTGGCCAACCATTAGGAGTGTTTTCACTGCAGCCTGGTTCCATGCCTACTCACTGCATGCTGGATTTGCCATTCCTCAAGGACTTTGGGTTGCTCCACTTTGTCCCCAATTTCCTACACCCGCATAACCGCACATCACATTTTCATTTGGCATTTAAAACAAGCTTTGCATTACTTGGAGGACGATTTCGTTCAAGTGTGATGGCATGCAAGCAAATTCGATGCATTTCAACATTTCTGCTCAGTGTACGTGCTACCCAAATGAGAGAAATTTGGCGTGTTGAGATTTTCTCAAATTTGTTGCCTGTGGCAGGATGAAAACCATTTCAAGTTGGGTTCCAATTATGAAAAGTCACATCTCTTGGAAGATCTCATCAAGGACTATTTCTGATGAACAATGAAAAAAGGTGTGATTTTCATCCACAATTTTGAGCAGTGTTTATTATGACCTCTTCTTCATTTTTTCAGCTCTTTTGTTTATGAAACTTGTTCATGAAAATATGTTTCAAAATTTAGAGTGTCCAGGAATAAGGTAGCCCCAGTGTTTTTGTTCGCTGGAAAATGGAACCACTCAGTACACTTTGTGTAAAATGTTGAAACTTTTGCCATTAAAGGTGTCGACAGTGAAGCTTTCACTGCAGTATGCCTGATTTTAATGCATCTACAGTAATTCCCAGTCAGTTGTCTATGCTATGAAATGAATGCATTTGAACCAGAATCGTTCTTTCTGCATGCCACATGCTCATCCTGTCCATGTGCCTAGCAAGGATGAGCTTCACAAGGCCTTTGGGATCAGCCTTAAGTGCTCAAAGAGATGAGGCAGGCAGCACCTACTTGTTACATGGACAGACACAAAGACCACAGAATTTTCCTAGGTCCGTCAAATTCTTTTCTGCTTCTTTCATGTCCTTATTGATTTGGTCCATTCCCTCTTCGATGCGTTCCAGTTGTTCTGATTAAACACAAGTATTTTATCCCCACAGAATGAAGCAGATGGAAAAGGACAAAGAAAAAAAAGACAAAAACTTCAGACATTCACTGTGACAAAAAACTGGACACCACATAGCAGAGCCGGTACCCAGTACCTACTTGTTACAAGGACATATGAAAAGGCCACAGCATTTCCCTAAATCTTTTAAATTTTTCTCGGCCTCCTTCATGTCTTGGTTGATATGGTTCATGCCTTCTTCAACACGATCGAGTTGTTCTGGTCAGGACAAAGGGATGACAGTGTGGAATGAATTGTATTTTTGTTTGTTTGATTTTGTCTTCAACAGAACATGAAAAATGACCATGTAGAACTGAGTTAATAATGATTTTACAATGCATTAATCTGCGCTGATGCATTGCTGAAAGGATGTATGCTGCACTGGATGCTGAAGATTTTTTTTTTTTACTAGTATGGGAAGAGTAAAACAAAGGAGGAATTTATTTGAAATATATTAATATAAACAAGATGTAATGATGTAGAAAGGAAGGATTATAAAGTTCAAGGTCCAGAAACATAATACAATACATCAACTTACTAAGACACAGTGACATCCAGGAGAAAGAAAGTGTTATTATTTTGCATTTATGTATGTTAATATTAAAGAAAATATGTCCTTCCATGGAAAACACTTCAGTTACTTACACTTACAAATGCCTTGGAATTAGGTGGGTTTGGACACAATTGCTTTGGTTAGTGAGTGAGAGAGCTGGTAGTTAATGGTAGCGGTAATGGAGTGAGCTGTTAAGGGTTTGTGTCAAGGTAGCCTTTCTTCCAGAGGCTGAGGAAACAGTGCCCTGCCGCTTTGACAGGCATTGGATATTGATCTCTAATCTTAGCGTGGCCTCAGGGCTGGTTTCCTTCCCAGTGTGGGTGCTGCAAATCAGGAGTAACCTCAGTGAACACCGAGCAATTGAAACCACTCTGGGAGTCCGATGCTCTCTGGGAGCGGGTCACCAGTTGTGGCGTTCCTTGTCTGTCCCCAAGGGACCTTATGAAAACAGGCATTGGGTAAAGACTCGTGTTTTCAGTAGGGTCACTTCTGCTTTGCTCCAGGGCAAGTTAAGAAGCACCAGGCCCAGAAGCCAGCCACATATAGACTCTGTCTCTCTGCTGGCATCAAACATAATTTGGCATATTTCTGCCTAAGGCTGACGGGTTTTCTTAGTGATTTGGTTTTCTATGAGACTTGGTGGCTCAGAATAACTTAATGTGTTAATTTTTTTCACTTTTAAACCTGAGGAAAATGTCCCAGAGGAACAGAATGCCACAATGTAAAAGTGTAGGAACAGATTCTCCGCTGATGTAAACAGATATGGATCCAATGGGATCAAGGGTCTTGTGTGGAACCTGCGGTAGGGACAGCATTTTATGTGGGATTTACATTTTACACCACTTGTTCCCAAAGGATAAACTCAAATACTACCCAGGATCAGAAAGTTACTTGGAGTGGCATTTCAATCCATTAAAAATTGTAGATGTACCTAACAAGAAAAAGTAAAGCAATCCCAGTAAAACACAAATACATCCCTATTGCCCACATGAAATAGAAAAACACTGAATTCGGCTGTAGAGGAAGGAACTAAGAACACTGGTTATAGAAGGAATTTAATGTCATCCCTGACGTTAATTGAGTCCCATCCAGAAAAAAAAAGGCATTTTAGAAGAAAAATCATGCATATTGACATCAGTAAAAAGCACCTCTTAACTTCTTTGAGAACATGAATAAGCCTTATTTCTTACTTGGGTTTCTAATAACAATTGAATTTTAGCTTTTCAAAGCTTTCTGGGGGGTTTAGATACCCAGTTGCTATTAAAATTGATTTTATTTAATTAATTTTAATGGGAAACAGGAAGTTTACCCCTCAAGGGCCTTAGAAAATCCTGGGCTAAATTATTCAAGCTGTAGTAATTCAAGTATTGAACTTGTGCTCTTTGTTTAATTCTTGCATGAGGCTGGGCTTTGAGAAGGAGAGATGCCATGTCAATATGGTGGGACTCATCTGCTTTTCTGCTGTCAGTTCTCATTCTCCTCAGCGAGATGGGCCTCTCTCCTGATCCCACGGGAGTTATTGATCCCAAATCCAAGGATATATTTAGAGGATCAGAGTTACCTGGTACTGTCCTCTAAAAGGGGCACATATTGTGTAAGCAAAGGATTGGGAAACCAAGAAGGAAACCTGAGAGAGGGACTACACAAGTTCTGCCAGATAAACTGCTGAGCCAAGAACCAGAAGTCCAAGGATGGATTGTCTTAATGAACATTGTAATTTAGGCTTCAGCAGAAGCTTTGGTTCGTGTCTGTGGGCACAGATTGTTGTTCTCATCAGAAATGTGAGTCTGTGGTAGAAGGAGACACCCCTCCCTGTGCTCCTGCTCCTGGCTAACCCCAGCTCCTGCCTGCTCCTGCACATTTGGGCAATGCTTTCTCTCGCTCTGGGGAGCAGCTGTGAGAGTGTGCCACACTTCTGTCACAGACTCCCAGCTCCTGCTCATGAGAGGTTTGCTTTGCAGAGCCCCTTTCAGTTAAAAGAAGGCTGAACCCACATGTGCATTTTGACACTGGGAGGTGGGAGGTACTGACAGCTCTTCCCTTGATTTTCCTGCTAGTGCTTCTCTAACCTTGCCTGGCCAGTAGCAAAAGCCATGTTAACACTGCATGGGTCAGTCCTAGATCTGGTACCATTGGTAGCTTTCAGTGTAAACAATTCTCCTTCCCAGATGCACATTCTCTAAAGCCATGTATGTAATAGGTCCTTTTGTATTTTCTTTACCTGTTTTCTATTCTGCCCGAATAAATGTGTGCTTATTGAAGAGTATATTTGACATAACTCAAAGATTTTCATTTGAATTACAGCCCTCTCTAGAATCCTGACTTTATTTATCCTGCTTCAGGATTTGTGTGTGATGCCTGTGCTATTTCTGAATAGGAAAGGGAGCCACAACTAATTTGTCTTCCATTAATGGAAACCTCATCAGTGTAAAAAAATCCATGTCATATTTGTAGCCCAGAAGTCTGGACAGCTGGCTGCTGGTCCTAAAACCACTTGCTAGTTGTTAATGTCACGGGCTGGATTGTTAACTGGTTTCAATCAGCATAGTTATGCTGACTTCGTGAGGAAACAAGAATTTATACCTGTCAAAGATCTGGTCCCACAGGCAAGGAAATAGATTCATAAGTCTAACCACAATTATTGAGGCATAAATATTATAGTGGAATTAACTTAATGGGGTCACGCTGGATTTGTTTTGGTATAACTGCTATTAAAATGTGGCCCAGAATGAATCACTGCCAGTAGGAAATCAGATGGCTAAAGAGAGGTTAATTTAATGTCTGTTTCCATAGATCTTCCCTATTCCAACATTCTGTGCTGTATTAAAGGTTTTAGGGAAGACAGTTTGTTGGCATGTACTGCCATGATCCTACGCAAATTCATGCCTACAAGAGATAATGTCTTTTGTCTTCCACTTAGAGAAGCCCTTCAGGGTCAGTTTGGACATCTTTTGACAGTTTGTTGCAGTATTATTTGTATAAACTGCATCTATATGTTTATGTAGGTTATATTATATATGCCTAAGAGAATTTGCACTGTCTGGAAGCAGAATACACATCAGAGATACGTTTCATTGTGATTTCCTTCATTTTCTTTTCCCTCTGGAAAACTCTGCTAATTATTAGCCTTTTTGTATATTGATGTCTGAGAACATCACTTTCATTTCAAGGTAGTGACCATTAATCTTCTTCCAGATCTTACAGCAAACTAATGGCCTATCTTAGGGCACAAACAAGAATCGTTTTTTACTTCTATCATTATACTTGTGAATTACTTCTGGAAGATAACTGGGGGACCATAAACTAGTCCTGGTAGTTTTATCATAGCATTGTGGCCATTTTCCAGTGGGTCTTTGCCATGATCTTCAGTAACTTCCTGCAAATCCCCATCCTGTGCCTGATCTGGGTAAGTGGCTGGGGAAGGGAAGCTGTAGTAAGGGCATCCCTCAGCTGCTCCTGTGGTGTCCTGAGCAAAAAGAGCTGCAAAAGCATCTTACAAGGCATTGGTAGCAAGACCAGCACGGAGCAAGTATGGTGTTGCTTCACCTTTGCAGCCCCATCTATAATTTATAACAAATATTCCTTGATTGATATCCAGGATCAGGGGCCTGTGCTTGAATGCCAGTTAAATGCCTGTGGAGATCGGAACTTGCAGCCTTGCCTTGAGCATTGTGCAGTGAAGCAATTTCCACCAAGGACAATTTTAATTAGAGAAAAAAGAAGAAAAGAAAAAGGACATCTTAAGAATACATTGTAATCATAATTGCATACGGGAGGGTTTAATTTGAGAGTCAGCAGATTAACTATTTCCAATGCTACACCGCGATCCTGTTTTCCATAAAGGAGAATCATATTGGAGCGTAGTGCATTTCTGGGACAGCCTTTTCAGAAATCCTGAGCCCTGACCTAGCTGTGCTCTGAAAGGCTCTGCTGGGCACAGGTACCAATGGAAGAAAGCTGGAGGGCAGAGCTGTGAGCCCACGTGTAGCTGTGCTAAAAATAACGGTAGACAAAGGCACAGCCTACTTTGTGTGGGTTTGTTTGTCTTTTGTTCTGTGGTACAATTGCAGCATAATTAATACTGTTTCCTCATGGAATCTGGAGAAGTTGTTAGTCCCCTTTTCTTTTGCTAATTAGCCATAACATCAAAACTGCCAAACTCACAACTGCAAAAGCAGTGGAGGTCAGCTCATATGTGTACCATCAACTGGTACCAGTGCTTTTGTTTGTGGGATTGCCCAGTTATTTCCAAGTTTTATCTCCTTTATAAGCTTGATCTGGAGTAAGATCTGCTGGGTAGATTAATCTACTCCCCATGTTCCCTGGCACTGTTGGTTGTGCATTCATCGTGCAAGGACAAATTCCAATTGCACTGATATTTTCTTTGTCTCTTATCGAAGTTCTGGCTATTCCTCTATCTTGTCTTGGATGAAAAATGACTGTGCTGCTACTGTTTTTATTGGAAAAGTTTGTCCCCTCCACTTTGTTTGGAACAAAGGAACAAAATTCTCCTGTAATAAACTGCATCAGGACATCATCACACAAAAAAAGTGTCCTTGAAGGTCCAAATCTTTGACCCTGCTGATATGCCCAGGTGATGGGAGTTTCCTTTGGATGAAGAGAGCTACCAGTCTGGGATCTTTCCTGTGTTAACACTTCAGGTTTACCTTCATATCTTTACTTTGTACTATTAATTTTGTTTCTACAGTCTGCTTTTAACCAAAATGCATCCAAATATTAACATTTTTCTAAGTTAACATGTTTTAAAGAAGCAGAGGGGTTGCCATTGCTCAATAATCCTTTGCAGTCTTCATTTTTTCATGTAAAATACAAGTATTTTACTTTAAAGAGTTATATAGGTATTTATATTTAAATCACTAATTAAGGGAGCTTGACTCAAGGCCAGATTAAAAAAATGTAAGCATTATGGATGCACGTGTGGTCTGGGAAAGACTTCCTTAGTAATGAAAAATAAAAACCAACAAGGAGAATCTAAACTCCCAGCTCCTTCTTATGGGCTCCCTGAGGGAAGAGCTGTGTTTAACTGGTTTGGGTGACAATACCTGACCCAAAAAATGATAACTCTTGATATAGCAGAAGAGCTACTTAGGCTCCCATTCTTCAAAGGACACTGGAGGAGTCTCTAGTTTTTATGGGAGTGCCATTCTCTGTGAAACAGAGAGCTCTTGTGAAGCTCCAGCTCTCTGAGGGTCATGACAGAGTCTGTAACCTGCTGTGCAGCCGGCTGTGCTAAACCTTTGGGCAACAGCAGCTATCCAGGCTGGCTTTGTTGTACAAGTACCTGGCATTGTGAAATTACCTTGACTTACTGCCTTTTATGATCCCAGAAACTTCTGCTTACTTATACCAGAAAATCAGTTCTGCTTTGCAGTATTTGGGTTGAATTGGCTCAGAAAGGTTTTTCCATGTAAGATCTGTTTAACTTCAAAACAAGCAATTTTGTAAGGAAACCTAGAAATAGAGCTCCAAGCAAGTGCAGAGATTAGATCTTCTGCCTGCCGCCCACTGGAAAGATCAATGTCATGTTTTCTGTATATTTAACACCTAATAATCTTAAGTGACTTGTGCAGTCAGCTGCAAAGAGATCACATGGCAGTGTTAGCAAATTATTTCCTTAATCTGATAATCTGCTGAGACATCCGTGAGCTGCACACATTGCACTTATTACAGAGGGTTCAAAGTCATCATTAGCATATTTTGCCCAGTAGTGTAAGTCCTTTATCGCTAAAATGAAATCAAAAAATTAGTAATTATTACACCTACATGTGGTTAGAATGGAGAAAACTTAATTAAACATTTAGCACAGTACAAGGTTACAATATTTTCTGGGTTGGTAACATTATTTGGCTGTTTTCCTTGAGAAACCCACACTGTATAGTCATAAGCTAAATTTACTGAACTACTTAAGGCATGACCATCACCAGTTTAAAGAGGCTTCAAAACTTTCTGATTCTTTCCTGCAGGTAATGACTAACTGCATCTCTGACTGTACAATAAACATTTCAGGTTTCACTGTAAATAAGGATTTAATACTGAGCTCCCTGGACTCCAGAGAGGTGAGAGTGTCCAGTCTCAGCTCCTTGGCTCACCCAGATTGTCCTTCCTGTCATGGCTACAGAGTGAATCAGTCAGACAACTTTTGAATACAGGGGTTTAGCAACAGTAGAATTCCAAATTAAAAAAAAAAAAAAAAAACCACCAAAATTCAGGATTAAAATAAAAATAAACCTCCCTAGCAGTCTGTGGAAAAATAAAAGTTAAAGAACAGAAACATACATTCCCAGGAACCACTAAAGTTTCTGCTGCTCTGCCTGTGAATTACATTGCAAGACAATGGGTATTAATAGACTTTCTTTGACAATATTTTTGATTTATTACAACTGTATAATTCACTTCTGAAACAAAACACATTATTTAGACAGGTGCCATTATCTGTTTCAACATAAGTAATTTCTGGTTTTCTGCATTCAGTGGTAGTTCTTTTTACTGACTTTTTTTTTTTTGAAGACAAGAAAATATTCTCTGTAATATTTTTCTTGTCAAGACAAATCGATGTGACAAAATTTGGTTGAGTTAAATTCTTTCCCCTAAAGGGGGGATGTGGGGGGAAAGCAATGAGACATACATAAAAAAGCAAATAGAAGAAAATACTTTCCATTTAGGTCCTGTTATTACTTTTCATTCATTATAGTGTCAGAGAGGCAGGGACATTACAACTGTAAAGGGCTTGCCAGGTTCTGCAGTCCATTTCCCAAGAATTCCGTACCCTTGCTTATTATCATTCTCTGGGTTTGATGAGTAATGCAGCATTACCTCTGCAGAAAACATTTCCTAACAATAATTTTGTGTCATGCCACATAGTAAATAATAACAGGGGCCTTTGGGGGGGCTGGTCTGATAAAGAGTAGCAGAAATTTATACTCTTAATTTATTGGAGACACCATTTTGCTGGGGCTGTGGGTCTACAGCAAATGAAGACTCATTAGTTTTATTGAAAGGGAGAGAAAGCTACCTTTCCTTTGTAATATTATGAAGGGCAAAAAAATGTAATTTCCTGGAATGTATTGAATATATCAGGCTCTGTCTTTGTCATTGTCATCCACAGACACGTAGTCTAAGCCTGAAACCTTCTATATGGACAGTTGTAATGAGCTGATCATGTAATACCTTTTAAATTCTGTCATACTCACTGCCTCACTACTGTACAAAAAGTAACTGAATTTTACACAAACTAAACCTGTTTTACCTTCTCTTGGGATACATTTATTGCGTGTCTTTCACTTGTGATTTAAGTGGGAAAATTATGTAGCACCTGCATAAATAATGCTGGATTTTATACTTATAGAGGCAAATCTTCTCATCATGTAGCGGGATCTTGACCCAAAACTTGCGGAAATCAAATGGTGATTTGGATGAGTTCAGCCTGCGGATCACTTTGGCATTAATGGGAAGCAGATCAAAAGAAGTACAGGCTCTTAGGCAGCTGTTGTACATTTTTCTCTGTTGGACAACAAAGCTAAAGGCAAAGAGGTTTTGGGGTTCTCATGCACAACCACACCTATTTTCTGTGCCTTGTTTCCAGGGTTGCACACAGTCCGTACAGCACTTTGAGAAGGGTTATACTTCCTTACTGAAGCAATCTGAACTTACCTCCTTGCTCATCCAACATAACCAAAGTCCTGATACCAGCATCTTTACTCTACATCCCAATAGTGGTAGCAAGGTAAGGAGAGAGAGGGCGAGAAGAGAGAGAGAGAGAGAAAGAGAGATCAGTGAGGGAACACTCTGCCCTTGATATGGGACATAGGAAGACACAAGAAAAACAGTGAAAGGAATGACAAGGGGCTGATGGCACAGTCCAAAGACCTTATGTGCCTGGACACTGTGTATGGAGCTAGGTGCTCTCCATTGTACCATCAATCCATCTGGATTCACCAGGTTACTGAACCTCTGCAGAAAGCACAAAGCCATGGGCCTTGAGATTAAAATAATCACTTTACACAAGAGTAATTTCTAAAAAGAGAAGGTTCATCTTCAAGTTAAATGAAGCAGGAGAAGGGAGGATGGGGGTGTTGATATTGTAGGTGGATGTTAATCTTACAGGAGAAATTCCCAGAGAAAACAGGTATGACATGAATATGTTTGGGAAGGAGGCACAGTGGTTTGTGCACAGCTCTTGCTGCTGACTGAAGTCAGAAAGCTTACCTACGTAGGAAATCCAGTTTAAAGCAGGCTAATATTTAATAGGATTAAGCCATATTTTTTGGCTCAGTGATCTAATAGATATGGGTTTGAGCCAAGTTTTAATACAGTCAACAGACACCTTTAGCATTAATGGACTTTGAATTGAGCTTGAAGGTAGGATTTTCAAAACACCTACTCACTGAATCTGCCTCTGTTCCCACAGCTTAGTGGGAATCTTACCACTGCCTTTGCTGGATACAGGGTTGAAGCAAAGCTGAGCCATTCACAGCTCCCACCTGCCTAAACCAGTGGTAGGGCACCTTTCACAAGTATCATTTTTATTATGCCTTATCATTGCTCTGGGATGTGATCAGGTGTCTCCGGTTCCTGGGTGCTGTTGCACTGAGCTATTTCACACATCAAATTATCTCCTTTTTAATTACAAAGGGGAAACCAACTCCATTCTGCTTGGAGCAGTGATAACATCTGTGAATAATTAATGACCTGAATGATCTCCTGACTGTTGCATGTCAATAACAGATGAAGTAAGTCCTCTGTGGCCTGACAGTTTGACAGCAGGGCTACCTGGACATGTGCAGCAGTAATTTACTCGTTGCCATGAGCATAAAGCTATCCACGCTCCTGTGAAAGAGATAAAGGTGGTGGTGTTCGATTTCACAGAGAGCAGGGAGATGCCCACAGTTGCATGGCTACATCAGGAATGGGAAACTAAAGTCCATCCCTCCTGCTTTTCAAGCCACCCTCCCACTCCTGGAGGCAAATCAAGGACTTCATGTTAGCCCTGCTCACTGCTCCTCAGTTTTTGTGGGAGCAGGGAAGTGTCTCTGGCCATCAGCTGCCCTGTCCATGCTCACAGGGCACTCCCAGGCTCCCACAGCCATGCTGGCTCAGTCACAAGCGCAACCCTGCCATGCTCAGGGCTGTTTGCCTGGTGCAGCTGGTGCTTCTCTGCTGCACTTCCAGAGGATCTGCTCAGCTCAAGAGGGACACAAGCTACCTCTTTTGCTCTTCTCTGCCTCTCCCTGCACTCCCATTCTTGTCTTTAATGTCTACATCACTGCAGAAACTGGGAAAAACATCAGATGCGTGCAGGCTGGTTTGCTCTCTCTTTTTAAAAAGTCCCTGTGTGAGTTGCCAGATGGACACAAAAAGCCTCCTGCCTCCCCATGGTCTGCTGCACCCTGCTGCCCTCAGGTCAGCCATCTACCAGGCAGCCACTGCTGCTCTCTCTCCCTTCACGTTCACACTGCATTTACTTGAACCCCAGCCAGCTTTTAATTTTGCAGCCTTTAGAAATGTAGGGTTCAAGGGTTATCTTAGGTTTGCCAATGTAGGATAAAGAAACCACTTTTAATTATATCGTATTTTCTATGGGACAGGTCTGCTAAGCACTGCTTGTGCAACTGTTTTTTATTGGATCTTTCTATACTCTTGGTGCTCAGGGAGTTTTTTCCTTCTAGATTTGTATGTATTTTAACAAACATACTCATGCAAATACAAGAAAGCTGCTTGGGTCCTGAGTCACCTTGTGTTTCAGTAAATTTGGTGCAGCCTGACATGGGACCCTTCCAAATATAGAACTCAGAAACCTGTAGTTGGTGCTGTGATAGTTGATGGCTTTTGGTGAATCAAACATAGTCAGGCTGAGAAATATTTACTGTTCTTTAACCCTCTGACCTTATTTTCCTGCTGTGTTTAGCATCAGAGCAAACTACCTTCATACAGCTAAGATGTCCAGTGACCTGAACAAGACATATGTGCTGAGAGATGAACTCAGCAATTAAACCCTATGGTTTGTATTTCATATCAAATCCTTACACAGAGAGAAAGAGGTGAAATTTTCTTTATTTGCCTGATCACCAGTGCCATTTATTTTTATCAGGCAATTCTGTATCTCTTAAGAATAGCCTGCCACAGCATTAACACAAATGCGAAAATATTAAAGGGTGTGCAATGAATAAACTTGTCTGCATCTGTGGTCTAATCCAAAGCATATTGAAGCTAATAAAGAGGTGGTGAGTGAAAAGGATGAGATGTGATTCAGACATCAAGTGACAATCTCCTTCTGTTCCAAATTTCTATTAAGCATTAATTTTCAGCTTTTTCACAAAAATAATTAAATGTGTAAAGTCAATCAAAAAATAAATCACATTCATGCATTTAAAATAGGTCCAGACTTTTAGAAAAGCTCAGTCTTTCCATTATGACTGATATTTTAGATACCTCAAACCCAAACCTCTCTGTAAGACACAACTATTCTAAAAATGCGTTCATCACCTACATGTCTGAGCAGGGGAGAAACACTCAGTGACTGACCCCCAGTGACAACAGACTGAGGCATCTCTGGAAAGTACAAAACCTCAGTTAAAGGAATATAGAGGAAGAAATGTGACCAACAAGTGTGTTTGGGGGCCAAACACAGAAACTCCCCTTGGTCTCAGTGGAGCAGGTGCCACTCGAGCTGGTTGCTGGGACAATGTGTAACAGGAGGTGATGAAAGCTCTCCTGTGAAGTGCCAGTCATGAAGGACATGTTTTACAACCTCTGTCCCCGAATCCTTGATGACAGACTCTCATCACCATGGGCCCAGTGACTATGCTTGGGTTTTTCTCGTCCTGAGGGCTCAGGAAGGATTCCCGTCCACATCCAGTGCTCACCAACATCAGTGATATCCTGATGGGAAGCCATGAATGGGTAGAATTAGTGGGGTCCACCATGGTATGAAATTGTGCTAAAGTTCCACCTTGGCCAGGATTAGAGCATTTCTCCCTTCCTGTGCAATGGAGGAGTCTCTTCAGACTCTCCAGTCCTTGTACAGGCAATCCTGTATAATTTCAGCAAAATAAGGATTCTCAAAAAAATGAAATGCTTCGGGTAGGTCAGGCCAGAGAGATGATAAATTCATCTCTCACAGGACCCTACAGAGTTCATGGAGCACTTGCCATTTTCATGCAGCTCTTAAATCTGTAATACCCATCTCTTTCTAGAACAACTTCTGACTCTCCTTGTCTTCTCATTGCACTTGAGAGGAGAATTTGGACTGCTGGATTTTGCTGTGGCACAGAAAACCTCTCACATTCTTGTCCTTTAGAAGAAAATGGCACAGCATGAATTGCTTATGTTGAGGCATTAAACTGGCAGCCCTGGAGTTCCTCTGTTTATCCATAATGCAGATATTCTACAGATGGTAAAATATATAATAAATTTCCACATAACGTGATCCTTCAGTTCTGGAGGCCAACACTTCCAGCTTAAAAATGTATCACATTAGGTGAAACTGACCCCGTACATTTTAGGAAAGTTGATGTCTTTCAATCTTTCATCCAGGCTTTAATGTTTAAATAAAAGCAAATGAACAAGCAGTACTGCTTTGGGTTCTGCATCATTTATATGAAGCACATGCCCAGGCTTTCCATTTGGCCACTGGCAAAGCTGTTAATCAAAGAACCAGAATATATTATTTTAAACCTCTGGGCTTAATTCAACTCATAGATACTTTAGTCTTTCAGTGCTTCAGTGAAGCCAGTTTAACAGCATCACTGGGAACCCTTTTGGAGGCTTTAATATACATTATCCTTAGTCTTCTGTAATAGCTTTTTAAAACTTTTTGGTTGGTTTTGGTTTGTGGGTTTTTTGGGGTTTTTTGGTGAGGGTTTCACTCAAAGTAAGTCAGCAAGAAAACATTCACTTTAATTTGCCCAGCACTTCGAAAGGGAATTGCATTGCTATATCATTTCTTGTTATTGCTGTTACAGAACTTAATTTCCCAAGATAGAAAATAAAGTAGGAAGAGAATTGGAATGTCTTCTCAAAGGGCTCATCAGTCCCTCCAGGAACACAGTATGTTGGGTCCTATCCTACCAAAGGCAGCTACTCAAATTTTGGTTTAACCTGAGGGAAGATTTTCCTAACACTATAAGAGGATGATCGAGAACCCAAATTCTGGAAATCACTTTCCCTGCATTTCAGAAGATATCCTGAATAACATATATACACTCTCAGTTATGTGCAGAACTCATACTTCCACTTGAATAAAGAATTTTGCTTTAATCAATATGGATTATATAGTTTGTTCTGAATAAATTAATACCGACAATTATGTACCAGGACAGGCTGACATTGCTAGCAGTTCCCACAGACACTAAAGAGAACTGTCAACACCCTAAAGACAAAAATGCGGTCAAAGAAACATTTTTTAGTCATCTGTAGTAATGAATTTGCTCAGCTCCTGCTCCAGGTTCCCTGTCACCCTGTTAATGCTCTGATGTCTCCCTGATTAAAGAGCCACACACTGCTGCCCTGCCTGGCAAATCAGATCCTCAGCCCACGTGAATCTGCTACCCCCTGGTTAACCCACACAAAGGGGTCTAATCCTGCATTGGAGGAAGTGAGAACAGAATTATGGATCACATTCCTTCATGCCAAATATGTATTTCTGTGGAAGTACACTGGTTAAAACACTTTTCTGAGGAGAGCTGTTTCAATAGTTCAATAGTTCCAATAGGTCTAATGATGTCAAAAGGATTTTTCAAATTAGCTTTGACAAGGTTTGGGCCAAACTCAAAATTAATAGAACACTTTTTCTTCTGCTTTTCAGACTAAGAAACATTTGGCTGTGATAATAAACTCACAGCTGGTGAAATGGCATTCTGTGTGCACAGTGTCCTGTGTAGGGCAGCATCAGTTATCAAACATTTATAGCTCAACATTTCACCTTTGATACTTCACTCTAACCTCACATGAGAGAAGATAGTCCTGTCTGGATTTAAATGTACAAAACAGCCTCTTTGTCTCTACATTCCTAAGTGCTTTCTTCTGAGCTTTTAGCACTATTGATCTTGTTGGTTTTTTCCTTGCTGCTTCATAGCTACAAACAGTCATTTTTCCCCCATACTGCCACAATTAATTTTCCTTAAAGGCCATGGTGGTGGCATTGGAAGATGGGAGCAAACTCCTAGCTTTTCTCCCTGCATGTGCTATTTTGCATTGCATAACGCTGCCTCAGAGGTAAAAAGCTTGAACACAAAAAGAAGAAGGTCAGCTACAAACTGTATTTAGTCTCTCTTGTTCTGCCTCACTTCACTTTTATTTTATGTTTTGGCCCAAACATTGCACAGCATCATCATAAAATACAGGTATTTATAGCACTGAGTGGCTCAAAAAAGCACTGGTCAGTGCAGATTAACTGCACTGCCTGGGCATGATGGGCACCACGGAGCAAACCGGGTTTTGGAATCTGCCATTCCAGTACAGAGCTGCCCTGGGGCAAAGCCGTGGCTGCTTTTGTAACACTTCTTGCTTTCCTTGTTGTGCCAGGACTGGAAAAATCAGCTCCTTCTAAAGCTGGATTATAAAACCAAGAACCAATAACATGCTTGGTTTTCCTTGCCCATGTTCCCTGGGAACAGCATCAGGGCTTAATCTCCAAATTGAATAGTCTGCTGGGGCAAGCAGGGCACGTCCTTTGGGGACATGTCCCCAGGCTATGACCTGCAATTCAGCCTTGAATGGGGGCTTCTCTGGGTGGACAGCACTCCTCCGTCTCTAGCATGGAATCCAGTCAGTCTGTTTATGCTGTATTTCCCCAGTATCATGGCAGCAATCCATACAAATGTATACAGTAATTATGCTTAAACATGGAGACGTCCTTTCCCTCAGAAAGAAATAACAGATCTGCTGCATCAAGAGAACAGAGTAAAAAAAAAAATTTCCCCGGAGTATTTCCTATCTCTGTGCACTAGACAGGTTCTGCTAAGTGAGAAAGTCTAATTGGATTTTTGGGGTCTATTAAATCAGAGCAGTGCAAGTTCAATTTCAAACACTCTCACCATTTGTCTTTTTGGTACAAAATATCTCTCCCTAAATGCTTCATTCTTTTAGAAGTACTTGGGAAAGGTGATTGGAATAATCAACCAGCTGTTTAGGCCACAGAAGAATTTTAAAGGTCTCCTGTAGTCACATTAATGAAAATAATATTCAGCTCAATTTAGGAGAACTCCTTTGACTACTCAGTGCTCGTTTTAGCAACTTCTCTGTTTGGTCAGGAAGATATTGTGGCATCTGAATAAACGCCAGGTCCAGAGAGACACTGAGCTTTTCCGAGAAGCGTTGCAGACCTACATGAATTCTTTGGTAAATTCAGCAGTCCCACTTCTCCTCCCACCTTGCCATTTGCTGTGATTTAATACTGAAATTCCAGTGGCATTCACAATATGCTGGTTCAATATGTTAGGAAGACTCAGGCAGTGCATAGGCCACACAAATATGGCTCAGGAGAGGCAGGGCTGATATTTACTGATGGCTTGGCCCCGAGCAAATCACTTCCCTTTCCTGCGCCTCTCCTTCTTCCTACTCATCATCTGCCTTTTCTATTTCAATCCCAGGCATTTTGGGGCAGCAGGCTCTCCTGCCTTGTGTTGTGAGGGTACTCATATGAAACTCTCTTCCATTTCGGCAGGAGCTGCATCCAGCACAGAGTTGATGTAAAGAGGTGGTTGGGAATGGTGTGTCCAGGGAACTGAGCAGCAAAAAGGGACAGATTGCTCGTGAGACAAGAGCATGCTTCAGCTGCAAGGGGCCCCAGTCTGAAGTGTTTGTGGAGGAGAAGCGATGCTGACTATGCTCAGTGACCCATCTGTTTGTCTGTGCGTGGAAATTTAATTTTGTCTCCACTGTACTCCATTGATCTTCACAGTGGTGATTGATTTCAAGGCCATGAAGCCTACGGCTGGGGTTGTGCTTGTTCCTGAACGTGGGACCTGATGTGATTTTCTTCCCATTGTCTCTGCTGGAGACTCCTCTGGTTGTCAGGAGTACTGGGACTGTCAGTGCTGATGACCCTGATTAAAAATGTCACCAGCTCCAGCACCAGGGCTCGCACGGTGTCTGAAAATAATACATCCTGTCAGGCGGCAGCAAAGTTTTCCACCACCTGATGGCTGAACACTCAAAACTAAACTGAGTTGAGATTTTCCAACTTTTAAACCCCTGTTTTATGAAGACAGTGAGATACAGCCTGGATGAATTGTTTTTTTCCCTCCAGGCAAGTATTAGCTGTGAGGACCAAGCATGGGGTCCCCTTCTTTAGCACCACAGAAAATCAGAGAAGTTCCAGTTCCAAACTGGTCAATCTAGGACATCTCGTGAGCTTGGAAATCCTGATAAATATTTCAGAGATACATAAAGAAATGGCATTTAAATGCTGTGCTGACCAATCTTCTATAAATAGCTGTAAGTATTTATGGAGAGGGAAGTATTTAAAGCAGACTGGGAAAATGGATCAAGGGCCCTTCTCACCTTCCCCTTTTGCAGTGTTATGCCAAGGACGTGAGAGTGGTGCTGGCACGAGGCTCCCAGCGCTCTGCAGCAGACTCAGGCACTTGTCCCTGACTCCAGGTCACCTTCAGAGACCATTTCCTTCATTTATCTCCAAAATCCTGTCTCAGTGAATCCTCCGGTATGGGCAAACCAGTGCCTTGGCAACCAGGGAATAGTGTCTTGCATGGCCCTAGTGTGGGGTAGGGATGAGCAGGGGCAGTGGCACATAAAGCCATGGCTGGGCCCTAGAAATATGAGTTTTTTTAAAACTACTTCCAGTGTCAGGCTCTCCATCACTTTTTCTCACAACAGAAGTGCAAATAAAATGCAAGTCCTTACCTCTTCAACAAGCTGCAGCATTCGACGAGTGCTCTCAAGGGACTGAAAAAAAACAGGAAAAAAGCCTGAGATCGGGCAAGTTACGCTTTCCAACACTAATGTGCAGGCTCATGCTGACAGGATGTTTTTCCTGCACTCTTTCCCTCCCCTCCAAATCAGGCCATCAGCAGGGCACTGGCGATCTCTCCATCCCCAGCTCTATGGATGGCTAATGCAGCCATTCCCAGCACACCTCGAGGCAACTGCAGTCTCCAAAGCTTGTGGAGTCTCACACACTGTGGTGGTGCTGCTCGGAACAGCAGGTGTTCCACTTTAAAAATAAACCCTGTGGTTTTCAGCTAAGACTCTTCAGAGACCTAATTGGTGACTTCTAACATTTAATAGGTTTGATAAATCGAAGGAACCCTCAGAAAATATTAAACTGCTGCCTTTTGCTGTGAAACCAGTCAAATTGATGCACAATCTAATACCTAAACTAAACTCACGATCAATAAATGCCCTAATCTGGACTAAACACAACATTATATTTTACCCCTGCTCATTTCATTTCCAATTCCACTTTCAGTGTAGAGCTGATGGAAAAGAGCGCTAGAAATCCTTTGCTGGATCAGCTCCTATTTCTGGCTGCGTGTTTCACACCAAGCCCAACCCCAAGTTCCCAGTTTAGCTGCTGGTCTCACTTCATCAGCGAGCTGGTCGGCACGCCGCTGCATTTCTTCCAACTCATTGCGCATATCCGCGTCTTCCGCCATTTTAGCTGTGGGGGTGTTTGGGGATGCTGCAGATCAGGATTTGCACTCTACTGCTTTGTGAGCCTGCAAGACAGTGAAAAGGAAGAGAAACAGTGTGGTTAGGAGCCGTGCTTAAGTGTCAGTCCCACAACAGTGCTTTTATTGCATCAGTGTCGTCGCTCAAACTCTCCTTGTGGATGGTAATTCTTATGTAGTAGAGAGCACATCCTTCCTTGTTTCTTAACGTTTCAGTTGCAATTCATATGGAAGCTGGACACCCAGGAGATGTTATTTGCTGCCAGAAACAATCTTGAAACCCATTCATTCTTCTCTAGAATTAAAAGGCTTAATGTGAAGGAGGTCAAGGTTGTGCCTATGCCCCTCATGTCCAGTGTTTCTTCTGCATTGCTTGGAGAGCTGGATGCTCAGCTAATACATTTGCAAGTAAATTAAAGACTATGAAACCTTGCAGATTTTCACCAGCTAATGATTTATCCACCATGCTATAGTTCAGACTATGAAATAATATTCAAAGCTAGCCAGGGAGAAATCTACTTGGGAGAATCCTTCATTTTGGTAGGACCTAACCGGTATTTTCAACTTCTCCACAAAGTGGGTCAGATTCTGATCTTGGCTATCCTTCATGATACAGAATGACACCTCTGAGCTGGTCCTAACCAGAGGTCAGGACGCAACCTATTGATCCTTATTTGGGTAGGGTTTCTTTTTTGTTACAAATTCAAGCGAGCTCTGATTACTGAGCATGACTTGATTAAGAAAGGCGGGCCCTCCTACCATCTGTCAGGTCTTTATAACAACAACACCGGCTTATTTCTTTGCTTGATTCAAGCATGGCACATTGCAAATTACTGCTCACTGAATGTTAGATTTGTTCATTGCAGGAAAACCTAATTGCAGGTGCAGAGGAGGTGGGGAAGTTGTGGGGGACTGCAAGTAAACAGCTATAAAGCAGATGCCATCATGCTCAATTACAGAAAGAAGACAAAAGCAGCCCCTTTCAGCAAAGCTGCTCTAAAGAAGGCAGGATCCCGGGGGCTGTTTTCTGTCCTGTCTTTGCAATATGTGCAGCCTTTATGAAACAAGATAAGTCAGGGCAGAGCTTGGCTCTAAAATTTTAACAATAACAATCCTGTTTAAATAGAAGTTACTATATATTGAAGATTAAACCATTCCTCACTTTGATGGTGCTCTCCATCAGGACATCAGGAGTATGGGCAGAGCAGGTACAACTGGGTGGCAGCGACATTTCCTGGATCACACCCTGTTTGCTTAGAAAGGTGTAAGAAAAGCAGACAGCTCCTTGTATTTCCTATGCAGCTTCAGGAAGAGATTTGCTGTTTTTCTTATCTAAGAGGGAGTATGTGACCTTCATGCCTTCACATTAGCTGTGCCCTCACTCATGGTTGCTTTTCTTCTTTGAAGCTACAGCAGGAAGAAATCCATCCCGAGGAGTCAACCCTGCAGCTACTGGCAAAGCATTCTACTTTTATCACTGAGCACATCACCACATCCTTGTCAGAGGGAGGCTGACATTTTGTGATGGGTCACACCATGTGTAGGAGCCCGAATGTCTGCTGGAGAAGGAGGCCACCTGGTTTTGCCAGCTGCGTGGTCACAGCAGTGTGAAGGACCAAGCTTAGGCAACTCATCTGCAGCCCCGGCTGATGCAAAGGCAGAGCTTAATTTCGTGGCTAATACTCAGGCTGATATTGGACACTTCAAGGATGCTCACAAGCAGCAGGAAATGAGCTTTACAAAAAAACTGTGCACTCGGATATTTAGGAGGAAAAGATAAACCAGGAACTGCTCTCTTCCTGAAGGGCGTGTGAAAGTGAGGGGATACTCTCAAGGCCACCCTGCTGCTGTGCTGGTGGCACCCTTCGTGGCATATCGCACAGCTCCAGGAAGACACTGCTCCTGGCCAGCAAATGGAGCATGCTCAGGTAGGACAAAAAGAAGTTATTTTGGTAAAGAACCATGCTCCAAACTCCTGTCCCACTTGGCACAGGTTGGCCCTACGCTGGTCACTGCTTCACAAATTGTGGGGTTTTTCCCAGAATGAGGAATAACCCAGTACTGAAATATTTTTGGCATAGCCTTTGTACCAAAAACAAGATTAAGTCTGTGGCCCTAGTTTTAGGGAGTCTAGTTAAAATATTCTCCTCTGTCCAGACCCCTTGCTACACTTGTGCTGGCAGAATAGCAACACCAAGCTTTAGCAAAAATCAGGACAATTTGTTTAGGACTTTGGGACTGATCTAATTGGTAAATACATATAGATGTGAGGGGCAGGAAAGTGGTTCTGTGCCGTGTCTGTTGGTAGCATCTCGCTAGCTGTAAAGTGGGAGGTGATGCATCAGTGAGAGGGTGGGATGCTAACAGGGAATTTGGTTCATTCTCTAAGCATATCCAGTGTGAACAGAATAATTACAGACCTGTAAGCGAGTGGAGGTGACATGAGGGCTTCTACTGACAATAGCAATTTATATATTGACTGTTGGTCAGTCTCTGCAGATTAAAAAAACTGCACAGAAAATTATGTTCTCAAGTAGATTCCAGCCTGACTTTTGATGTCTTCCTTATTAATTTTTTTTCTCATGAGCCTGTGGTGCTGATGAGTGGTGCAAAAAAAACGAAGCAATGTAGAGAGCCTTTCACAGAAGCAGTGAATGGTTTGGATTGGAATGTTCCTTAAAGATCATTTCATTTCAACCCCCTGCCATAGACAGGTACACCCTTCACTGGACCGGGTTGCTCAGAGTTCCATCCAACCAGACCTTGAACACTTCCAGGGATGGGGCATCCACAGCTTCTCTGGACAACCTGTTCCAGTGACTCACCATCCTCACAGTCAAGAATTTCTTCCTAACGTTTAATCTAAACCTACTCCCTGTCAGTTTGAAGCCATTGTCCCTTGTCCTGTCACTCCATGCTCTTGTGGGGTTTTCTTTAGTTACCCTTCTTGGTTTGTTAGAACCATCAGTTGGCATCTTAGTGACAGACATGCTTTATTTTGCATCAAGCTAAAAAAAGTGTCAGAGCTTGTAACCGGAGAGATGTTGAGCAGCAAGTGATCGAACATGACAGGTTTATTGAGATTGTTTGGTATTTGTAAAGCACTTAGAATGGATTGAGAAACAGCAAAAAGCATTCTTCCAGACAAGTCATTTTACATCAAGTTTTAGTCATAAACAGAAGTGCCCTGCAGCCGTGCTGATTCAACTTTATTTAATAGAAAACCATGACCGGGAATCAATAAAGGTTACTGATTTGCACACAGTATGATAAACTACATATATTTTGTAGATGGCAGGGAATGAGTCTAATTTTGTTTCAGTTTTGCAATTTATAATGTGGAATAGGATAGATTAGAGAGAGGTTTTTCCTTGAAAAGTCCTGTTTAGGCTGAAATGCCATTCCAGTGTCACGAATTTCCAACAACTAACCCTGTTATCAATAAAAATCCAGTAGAGGGAATAATTATGTTTTAGAGGGAATTATTCCTCTAAAGTACAAATTAACAGTTCTCCCTTTATGGTGTTTCTTAGGAACCCCTGTAGTTCTCCTGATGTTTTAAAACATTGAAAGTGAATGATTTCAGGAATGGTCAAGAAAAATTAAACCATGATGGTCAGCTCTTGCTGATACTAGACAGACTTTCAAAAGCATAAGGTCTGGCTCAGGCCCGCTGAAACCTGCTCTTGTTTTAGTAGAACAGAAACAGGCCTAAGATAATATTGAGGACTTGGGTAATAAATTCCTTGCAGAATTTATACTTTTGGTACTAGTTGATATTTTGCATTCTGTTCTCATTCAAGTTAATTTTAGCCAAGTATCAAAATCCTATGATTGTCTTAGGAACCTCTAAAATAACTAGAATAAACTCTCCAAAGTGTATTCTGTACTTTTAACTTAAACTACATTTTATTTTATCTACAATCCCTGCAGAGATGTCAGATCAGAAAACCAAAGTAGGGATGTAATATGTTAAGCTCTTTAGATCTAAAACTTTGATTAAAAAATATTTTAAAAATGTTGGTACAGAAGTTACAGCCACTACATTCACTCAGTTTGTGTTTATACTTGCAGTAATTGCCTATATAAATACAGCCTCAAAATTTCATGAGGACCTTGGTTTTTCCATTTTGGAAAAGGGAAAGGAAATCCTCTGGGTTCACACACAAAGAGGAGAAAAGAAGAAAAAAGTCCGAACATTGCTACAAAATACTGTGTACAGCATGTTCCAGGCTGTGCTCTGTGTCTCCTACACAATACAAGTAACTCCAGGCACTTGGGTGATTTACATCAAATTCCCTGCAGACGCTCTCATACCTTATGCCAGTGCTCATACAGAAGCACAACAGACTGAGCGTTAGAGAAAAATACAAAGGGAGACTGGCTAATGGAAAGGCATTGCCTATTCTACTTTGAATTCTGCATCTGCTATTTCAGTAGTTCCAAGATGCAGTAAAGAATCCTTTAGCAAGAGCATTATATAATCCGTATGGAGTTATACTGAGGGCTCAGAGAGACCTATATCTGTCCCCAGAGAAAGAGAGATACGGTGAGTGACCTTTGAAAGCAAATATTTGCTTCACAGGGATATAAACACTTCAATGCAATAAATACAGGAAAATGAAAATGCTGCAATTTACTGAGGTGAAGGCAACACAGCAATAACATGTTCTTTTTCAAGCACTCTTCCTGGTATTAAAGGACACATCCACTCTTCCCGTGGATATTTGTAGCCAGAAGATGACTGCATTGGCTTATTTTACTAAAAAAGTCAGAGTTGGTCAATCCCACTCTTATGCACTGGCATTAATCCCAAAGCTCAGTCTAGATCAGGAACTGCCTGCTAGCACCAGCAGGGAATGAAATGACATGACAAGTGTGAACCTGCTGTAAAAGGATGCTTAGAAACCATTACCTGTGTGTGTTACTGACACCAGCAGGTTCCCCCTAAAATTGTGTTGAGGATGGAGTGTTGGAAGGCAGATTCCAACAGAAAGCCAGGAAAGTCATGTGTGTGCTGCCCACAGTCAGTGTGACAGGCAACAGCTGGTGAGAAATTTAAGGGAGTTGGGAACATAGCTTTTATAGACTGTGGGCTCTCAGCAACAGCCCTCACAAGCTCCAACTTTTCTGACTTCTGTCATCTCCATCTTCTTTGACCCAGAGCTTGCCACAATTAGTACTGTCTATAACTAAACATGCCCTGCTTTTGCTCTTGCTGTATTTTAACTGATCTGAAAGCACTTGGAGACGAAATAAGATCATTTTGTAAAATCCTATTTTAACATTTTATACTGTGGCATAAAATGTAACAATGAAAAATTAGTCAGAATTGTTGTTTAGATTTAAATTCTAAATAGATTTGAAATAAAGTCTTGAGGAAAGTCTGCTGCTCACCTCAGCTCTCCAGCACATCCTATTGCATGGATCTAATTTATTGACAAGGTTTTCAGCAAAGTTATCATTTGCAAAGAAACATCTTTGTAACATTTGTGTTACAGATAAAGCCAAAAAAGCTGGAGCTGTGTTTCTGTAGGGTCTGTCAGCCTTAACCCAGGGCACAGACACCTCATCTCTCTCCTGTTGCTGTCCCACAGCACTTTGCTTCAGGCCTTCAGGCCTTCAGACCCACTTCCACAGCCCAGGCTGGCAGAGTACAGTGCTAATAACCAATTTCACTCTGAATTTTTGCTTGATATTCAGTAAACAGTAATGCCTACTGGTAAAGGCTTGTCAGGGAGTGACTTTGGAAAGGCAGGCACTGAGATCTTGCAAATCTGAGTTCAGGAGACACGGGCAATTCCTAGCTTGTTTCTGTCTTCCCACATCACCTTAGGCAACTTATTTATCTCTCAGGGCTTGCTTGCCTTGCCTGAAGACAGATCACTAGAGCTGTGTGAGACGCTGCAGGTGTTTGGTTTCCTGCTGCTGGCTCTATCTGTCAGCACCATGCAGGTGTCTTGGATACCCTCTGATGGGACTGCTTGTCCACGTTTAACAACTGAATCTGTCTCCCATCTGCACAGCACAGATAAAATCCTTCTCTTCCTTCCTACCTTGCCCTTGTTTTGTCCTACTTAAATTGCAGGTGTTTCAGGGCATGGATCAGCACCTTGCCCGGGGTCCAGGACAACTGGGACTTTGGGATAAATGCTGGTGAGTGTGGTGTCATATTGTCACACTGCACCTCTGCCACCCCACCTCAATATAAGGCAAGTCACTGTTGTCCTGTCAGCTGTCAGACAACACGGCTGCCCCATGAGGCTCTTCCAACACATGCCTGCCACTTCACCAGGCTCCCACACCAAAACAAATAAAAGCACAGACCAGCCATTTTGTAACAATACCACCTCAGAGTAATAAAAACTTGACTTTCTATCCATTTTACTTCTAGAAGAAAACAAACCTCTCAATGTGTTATCTCTTTGCAGTCATTTTTACACCTATGTACCCACACATCTTTTTTTTTTTTTTTTTTTTCTTTCCCACAGAAACAGAAAAACATTCAAGGCAAACATGTTTGCTCTGTTAATCTGGGAGAGCAACCAGCCAGAGAGGTGGAGGGTAAAGAAAGAAACCTTCTTAAGGGAAGTGGGCACCACATCTACTGGCAGCACAGAGCAGAGACCTGGACAGAACAGGCTTCTGTGAGTCAAATTCCCTGTTATTGCAGCTCCCTGTCTCATGTAGCTTCATTTATAATTCAACAAGCTATGTCCTATGATTTACTAAGTTTATTGTGTTCCAACTCATTCTGAGTCCAGACCCTCACTTCTCCAATACCTGGAAAACATTTTACTTCTAGCACGAATTGATTCCCAGCTGGGAAACAGCAGCTTGTTCCTGTGCTGGTGTTGTCCTGTGGCTTAAATAGTTTATCTTCTTCCCTGCTCTCTCCTTCTCTCTGTCTGAGGTACAGAAACAGGACTTGTAACCTTTCCCAGCATTTCTTACTATGTGAAAGATGAGATCTGTTACTCCTTTCCTGGTAGCCAGACTGTTTGTCATCCAACCAGCTCTTGGTTATGCCAGTTCCATTTGAATTAGTCTTCTCTGGAAAAGGTGGCTGGCATTTCACAGGGTATTTTAAATGAGGGTATGGGCTTTGCTCAAAGGGCTTAGTGCTTCCCTGTCCTTCCAGGATATACCTGCTCCAAAATATCCTACAACCTCACTTGCCATTGGCATAGCTGGATCTCAATGGCTCAGAGCAAGAAATCCTGGTATTAGTAGAGAGGATTAAAGAAAACATCTTGACTTGTGACAAAGCTGTTTGCATTCTGAGGCCAGAATCTTGGAGGAAAACTAAAGGCAGCCGCCTGGCTGGAGGATGAGATTTCTGACTGTATCATGATTTCCAGTAGAACTCAAACCTAAATCCATTCAGGTCTTCAAAATATTCCCTGGCCATCACTGCAGCAACGATGAGCAGTCAGCCTCTCTTCAGTTTGATTCCAGCCTGGGTTTCTTTACACTGCTCCTAAGCCACTAAATCTGATTAATGGCCAATTTTAGAAGCTAGCGGTGAAAGTCAAGCCCCCTTTCAAGTTGGAGGAAGTGTCACCAGTGCCATTTAGTGGGGTCAGAATTACAGGTGGAGCTACTAGTCAGTGACAATGGTGCTGGGAGAGGCCAGCAGTGTGTGGAGAGGTGTGAGTGTGGAAACACAAACAGGAGTGCTTGGCCTCTTAAATACTTTTCTGCCAGATTTTCCTGGGGCTCTACCTAGCTCCCTTCTGTTTCTCTGAGATGGAATAGAAATATAAAATGGAATTATTGCAAAATGTTTATTGATGGATTCAAAAGACAGCAAGGAATAAGAAAACTGCACAGACAATTTTCCTGGGGCGTTCCCACCAGGCTCCATGAGACCTACTGCGTTTGCTGTTCCTAGGTTTGTGGAAAGAAGCTGTTTCCTCTGCACAGTCTTCTCCAGAGTGCCTGAGATCCTGGTCCAGCCCCCACTCCATATCCACATCCAAACCTCTTCCAGATCACCTGGTTTAAGTTAATCATCACCCCTCAGCATTCCAGACCATAATGATCCGTGAGTGAAGATTCTCCTTCTGTACCTTCACAAACCAAGAGGAGCAGCCCCAGTGGCAACAGAGAAAGGGAGCTGAGCTTCTGCAAGAGAGCATTAAATGAGTAGTTGTACAAAAGAGCTCTCTCCACATTGCCTCAACCTTTCCTACGTCTTCTCTGCCTTTGCAAAGTCAGCGCGAAATGTCAGAAGAGTTCCACACTCTCGTATTACACACAGATCAAATCAATGGCAGCAAACGCAAACCAGCAGAGATCATCCTCAAGTTTCTTATTATGATCCAAGAAGACAGACTGACAACTGAAGAAAGACATTTTTAGGCTAAATGCATGATGAAAAGGAAACCCACAAATTGGAGAAGGATTTTTTTTAGGCTAAATGGATGATAGAAAGGAGACTCACAAACTGGAGAAAGCATTTTTTTAGGCTAAATGGATGATGAAAAGGAAACCCACAAGCTGAAAAAAGGTATTTTTAGGCTAAATGGATGATAGAAAGGAAACCCACGAGTATTACAGTAAGAAAAGGGAGCACATTTGCATTGGCCTGTCACAAACCAGAGCTAATTTCTGACAGTTTTTGGAACTCTGCAAGTCAGGAGGAAATTTTGTGGTAACTTTATCTAATTTGAAAGTGATTTTTCTAAAAGTTAATGGAATGGAACAATGAATAACTTCACCATTAAAACAGATGTGAAATTCTTCATTTGTATGTTAAAAATTGGTGCTATCCCATCTTCACTAGTCCTGATGCTTCTGGGACTGGATGAGACAAGGTGTGAGTTTAAGTAGCTCTTTTACAATCCTAGTGTGGAATAGCTTCTGATTTTGATAGAAGGGAAAAATACGGAGAAGCATTTTGTGGCAAAAAAACAATAACTCCATATTTTAATGTAAAGATAGCAGTGATACAGTTAACCTCATCAGCTCCAATGTTGTCAAAGCTTTGATTTCAAAGTGCTAGACAGGAATAAGGTGTTCCCCTGATGGTTTGTTTGTTACGGGCTGTCAGCACACTCAGCTGACACTTCACTTCTTTCTGCGTGGTTTGCATTTGCAAGATTTCTCTGCAGCCCAGGACTCCCTGCCCCTGAGCTGTGTAACAACAGTAAGAACCTTCAAGAGAAATGAAAGAAATTCAATTAATGCAGCTGTGGCTAAATATAAACATTTTAATAGGCGAGTAAAATACACTGTGAATGTGAGGGCATCAGGAACATGAATAGACAACATTTCCCCTCTTGACATGTATTTGTGGTAAACAAAGCTATTCGTTATGTTTATAATACTCATCCTTTCACTTCTGCCTGGTGGTAAAAGCATTTCAAGCAGTGGGCTGATACCTTTTTAGCAGAAATCTTCTTTAACTAAGTCGTCAGAGTCAAATCAGCAGCTGACAAAATATCAGCATTATGAAATTGGGTTGATGATGTTATTTGTAGAATTAGGTTTTTAACTGCAGGACAACTTTTTTCAGGTACGAGGGACAGCAAAAAGAGATATTTAAGAAGCTATCTCATCATGTTTGAGGTTCTTGATTCTCACTGAGTTTTCATGTTCTGTGTGCTCAGCCTTCTGTTCATTATATCTACAGCATCTGAAGTAGGTAGCAAGAAGGAAGGGAATTTGCCAGCTTGGGCATTTTTCCTTGTGCATGTAGCCATCTGTGGAGAGGGCACTGTCATGTCAAGATGCAACAGCATCAGTAAAATAGCAAAGGCACAAGAGGTTTCAGGCCTGAGTCAAAGCCCATCACCTCAAGGAATTGCTATCCAAAATGAGTCTTCCTGCACCTCCCCACTGTGGCCAGTGGCTTTTCTCTGGGGCAAAGGAGCTTTTAAAATGAGCAAGCCAAACAAAAAAAAAGGTTGACCTTTCCAAGGGTGCTCTGAGTGACCTGCAAGGATGTCTTGTGCTTTGCCACGGTCTTGGCTCAGGGCTCACTTTCTGCCACTTCCTAGCCCTGGCTCTCTCCTCTACTTTGTGCCATGGTCTCCACTGGGAACTTAAACTGTGGAAGCAGGATTTAAAGCTGAAGAAGAGTTCATGAACTTTGAAAAGCTTACTTCCTTTCAAGAAAAAAAGAAATAGCTGCAGCCATGTTATAAAAAGAAAGGACCCTACTTAGTTTTTAACTTCCCTCCTTCTCTGTTCATGTACAGGTGACACACTGATAGATGTTTGAGTACAAAAAATGCAGCAGGCACAATTTAAGGACACAGCAAAGTATCTTTTTTAAAGGCAGTTTAAATAATGAAAAGGGCTGGGAACCCAATTTTAAACCACTAAACATTTTACAAGTTTAAATTTTGTTATTTCAAGGCTCTTTTATGGAGTCACAATAACAAAAAATCCTACTGCTATTAAACAGATCATCTCCCTGGAGGGAAGCTGGATCCTTGATCAGTCCCCAAAACCCTGCAGTGCTGCAAATGCTGTTCAGAGAAGGGAGAAGATCTGGCTGCTCCCTTCACTGGGTAAAACTAGAAGATTAAATGGGGAGATCCTTGGGTCATATCCACCATTCCCTATTGATGAATACTTGTATCAAAACCAATAAATTGGGAACAACTGTGTAAGGTGGATACTTACAGTGCACTTAGAGTTGTACAAGTCAAATATTGAAAGCATCTGACATTCCTAGGCTAAGTAACAAATTATATTAGCCACAGGAATGCATAATAGCAGCCCGTGGTTATGCAAAACTTATTCACTTGTTTTCAAAGGCCACTGCTGCTTTCTGATTCACACCTACAACTAATTCTTGGCTGCTACTCATTTTCCAGGAATCAGTAATACAAATTAGAAGAAGTGTGATTTAGAAACCTCTCTTTCTTCAGAAGTCCATTTCAGCCTTCACAGGCTGATGAAAAAAAAACCCTGTGTGCTCCTCCAGTGAAGATTACCCAGACTTGCAGGCGAGGATTTAGCTGTACTAATACAAGAGCACAACTTCTATTCTTTTTTTTTTTTTCTCCTTTCTTTTTTTATTGACCAATCAATTCAACAACAGGCTTGATAGTGCCTCAAGGGCATCGCTTTCAACCACGTGATCAGCAGATTAACAGAGAGGCTGCAAAATCCTTTCCGCTCAAACTGTTTTAACAGAGGATCAAAATCTTTCTCTCTGCGTGGGGATTTTTATTTAGCTAGTTCTTTTTATTGAGTTTGCAAAGGAATTAAGGCCTGCAAGGGCATCCAAGATGGTCTGGTTTGGCTTCTAACCTTTTCCTTTCAATTTGTGTTTGGGAGTAGAAAGTTTCCTGATGCCTTATGGCAATGTTGTCCCTTCCCCAGGTCCTAAACTTGCATCATTAGTGGCTGAATCTCATCAACCAACAAATGCTGGCCCTGAAAGGACAGAATTTAAAACACTTTGAAAGAGCTCCCCCTTTTCCCTTCTGCAATTCTTGTTCTCATTAAGAGGGGATATGTTGAAACAGGCTGTGATACAATCTGCAGGGGAAAGGTTAGGGAAAGGCAGGAGCTTGGTAAGTCCTGTGGGGTCACAGCAGATTTATAGAGCTCTGCTGAATAATAAAACAAGAGACTATCAAGAGAGTGTCACTATAGTTGATCATGTAAATAAAATAAACAACAATTAACTGTTTCTTGGCCACAGCAGTCTGGCTCCTGGGAAGCAACTGTTTGCACCATAGAGGTACATGGGGGCTCCTGCTGAAACCCTTAATATTCAATACCCTGACCCCTGAGCTGTGCAGGTACTGCTGGTGGCAAGGGGGTGCATTCAGTGCTGTAGAAATGAAGAAAACAGCATGATAAATACCCCAAAACAGAGCGGAAAACCAGACTGCCTTACATCCATCTAAGACATAAAAGCACACCTGGAGCTGCAGAGATTGAGGATCAAATGTGAGGGTCCACACACAGCATGGCTGAGAGATTTCTTTGGCTCTCGCATGTGTTGAAAGAAAACCAACCCCCTCACTCAGCTGCTGGATGATGAACTACAGCAGTGAGCTGGGACAAGAGCAATTCACATACTAGCAACAGAAACAGCAAGAATAAACTCAGAAAAAAAAAATAATAGCTGACATTTGACAGCAATCACAGTCTGGTCACAAACAAGTCACAGAATTCAGCAAATAGAGGATTTTCCCAGAACTGTGCCTGGATATTCCCACAGTCCCGCTGTCAATATCCTACAGCTCCAGATTTCAAGCTGGGCAGTAGAGTGTGTGCACACAGCTGAGGGCAGAGGGATTTTGCCTCACTGCCTGGCAGTGAAAGCTCCAGTTCTATTTTCATTTAAATCTCTAAACCTTTTTCTGCCTTTGCTGGGACCCACATGAGGTGACTTTGGGTCTTTCAGACCAGAGGCCTTATAAAAAAACATGCCAAAATGAAGGAATAAATTATTCCTTGCAGTGGATGAATAGTGACAGCCAATCTGATTCTTCTAAACATTAAAATGGTGCTTGGTTTGCATCAGGATTTGCCTTTCAACCTCTTCACATTCATAAGACTCTCATTTATTTAGGTGCATCTAGATTCATTCACCTGAGCATAAATCCAGAGAATTTCTGGATATCAGCTGCTTTTCCAGTCGTCTGTAGGGGAGCACAACTTGTCCCAAGGACAAGCGACTCTCAGCAGCGCTGCCTCCAGAGCATGGCAGGGATGACTCACCCAGGCAGGGAGCAAGAGGCATCACAGCTCACAGAGCTGCAGTGTGACAAGGACCACAGGGCACAACCCGTGGTGGCACCGAGCTGGCACTGCACACTGAGCACACCTGGCCCTGCACAGCCCGTGACACAGGGGAAATGTCTGGATAAGAGGGACCTCTTCCCAAAAGGTGTGTTCAGCAGTGGTAGCTGGCTTCTGGAGATGTCCCCAACGGGGAGTTAGGGGTTGGAGTGCTGGGAAGCTTGTGAGGTCAGGCATTGGGAAATACTCTGCACCACAAGGTGTTATTACAATTCTAAGTGGCCAAGCAGCCAGTGTTCAAGGCAGATGGTGCACCCAAGGGTTTTGCTGCAGCTGTTCAGGGAACAGTAAACGCCTCTCTCCTATAAGACCCACCAGTATAGAGCCATCTTTTCAGGTTTGGGTAGAAGTGCTCTGGTCTTTCAGTATCAGCCAAAATCCCTTTATTTTTTCATCTGGTTTTAGTTTGGAAAGCTTTCCCATCGCTTCTATCCCTCCTGCAAATGCATGAGGATTTTTAGAAATGGAAACATTTTGAAGACAAGAACAATACTTGCTAATGAAGTTATTTGTTAGTAAAATAAGTTCCAATCAAGAATATTGACATGCGTTACTATATATCTATAAATACTACTCCTGTAAGTAAAGACAGCAGGATGGGTCATGAACTTGATTTGAATGTAATCCAATTTAAATCTACAGCAATCATTGTTTGCGTGCTTGTGTATTTTATGTAATTTAAATTCCTGAAGAACCAGTGGGTCTTCATTCTTGACCTAAGAATAATGTGGGAACAATTCTGTGTCTAAAATAGAAATTTTTTTCTGTAAGCAACATTGCCCATTCTAGATATTTCAGACCTAACTGCTTTCACCATGCTGACAATATTTTTCAGTAAGTGAATAAAGAGAAGGAGATGAAACCTTCCTTCCTGAAGCCCCAGCAGAAAATCCATGTGGTGTAAGAGATCTTGGAGTGCAGCTGCTGTCTTCACACTTCACCCAAGGGTAGATTGAAGGCCACAGATTTAAATGAAGTTACCCATGTAAGCTTTGAAAATTCATCTAAGAAGCAGATCTCAAGGACATATAGCCTGGACCCATCTGGTAGACTAAAAGCCCCTAGTTCAAGCAAACGAAAAAAACACCCACTGCTGAGGAAAAGGGGGAATATTTATGTCACTTACATCAGTTAATGGCTTAAGAGAGCTTTGTAACTGTACTGTAAGCTGGGAGCCCTGTGACTGACAGCCAAACTGTTGTCCAAAAATTCCCCAGGCTTAGCCCAGATGCAACATGCAATGGGCAAAGTCAGGGAGCACATCTGTGGCCACAGCCCTTGGGCTCGCTGCTCTCCTCACTCGCCTGCTGAAATACCAGTGCTGTAGTGAAAGGGCTGCACTTCCAGGTGACCTTGAGCCGAAGAGAACAGAGGCAAGAGATTTATTTAAGGAGTCCGTGGGGGAAGCATGGTCTATTTTTAACGAAAAATAATCCATTTTGTGGGTTTATTACACTTTGGGCTAGGGTGGCTGCCAGAGAGGAAGGAGCACTCCCCTTCTCAGAGGGATGCTGTGAGCCCTCATGTTTTCTGCAGCACCCGCCTGTCCTCACTGGGTTCTTCTGCTCCAGCAGCAGTGGGATGCCTTTCCCCCTCTCCTACCATTCGTGGCTGGACCCATAAATCCTCCTTTTCCACGGTGTCACCTCCTTGCAACATCCCCTGGTTCCTGCAAACCAGAGGGCACTGCAGTCTCTGCAGTGAGCCACTGCTGCAAGTGCTCCTTCCAAGGTTGCAGTGAAGATGCTGAGGAGGAGGTTTGCTGGGTGTTAAATTCCAGCAGGATTGGAGCAGGGAGGGAGGGGGTGCTGCAGTATCCATTCTGCTGTTGGATGCACTGAAGCCTCTGCCTCGGGGATTTGCCGTCAGCTGCTGCAGCATGCGCAGTCTGCTGCAGGATCCAGTGCTGAGCCCTGCGGAACCAGAGGCTGGCGCAGCTTCCTGGGGTTCTGGGGGAGGAGAGGGCTCAGCTTTGGCAGCCTCAGGAGGAGGGAGAAGTGCAGGTGTTGGCGAGCTTTGTGCTCTGCCCTGCGTTTGTTCAAACCCAGGCGAAGGGAGGTACGATAACAAGCTGACAGATTATCTATTTCTGTCCCTTTTCCCTGCATTCCCCATTCCTCCCCATGAGGCTGCCTTGAATCCAGGTTAAGTAATTCAGGATAGCAGAGTCACAAAAAAGGCTAATTAATTCCTCAGGTTTCATTAGACATTAAGGGTAATCACTGTCTGAAACTTCAGACAGGCCCTGGATGAACATGAACCATCATCAATGCCCCATAGACAGCTGCCAGAAGTCTGGGAACCAAATTTAGCTCCATCTGAATTTCAGGAACCCCAAAATACAGATCCTGGTTTAAAACTTTGTCCTGGCATATGGAAGTAACTGTAGCTGTAGCTGAAACTGGCAAATGTGGGAAATTAATTTTAGATTAATTCTGTATTTAAGGGAAAAAAAACACCAGCTTGTGAGGAAGGGCTCTGAATGCCTCTTTTTCTTCACTGCTGAAAAACAGTGAAGTGCCTTGGGCTGGGTGAGCTAAACTAATGCTGAGTTCATTGAGAAAAGGATTTAAAATCTGTCTTTTCTGAGGACTTGGCCTAAGAGCCTGGAACAGGTTGCTCTCTTTTATGAACTATAAAAATCCTTCTTCCTGTCAGGCAAAGGTGAGAAAGAAAACTCCTGCACAGTCTTTCTCGGAGGCATTAATCTCTCTCATACTGAAGCAATGGAATCTTCCTTATGAACTCAGTGGTAGCAAAGTTTAGCTCATAAGGCTGATTTCAAAGTAGCTGATATTGACTAGCTTGTCTGACTGCAGATATTTATTCGTAATGAAAAATCAATATTTATTCATATTTAAGAATCTTTCTTTGAAAGCAGAGCTTTTCCCTGCTGGTCAATATTGAGTAGAAGAAATTTCTCTGCTACTAAAACATGGTACTTCTTATTCTACATCCCAAAATGAGTCCACTCAATCCTGTTTCCAAAATTAGCTGTGTCATCTTCCTCTGAGGAATGTATAAAATTCCCTGAGATGGAAAACAATAGACCAACCCCTGAATCCTGTTAGAAGTTGATGAATGTCAGGAGTGATCATCCACTGGGAAATTTCCCCCATAGTTTTATGTGTCTGAGCCAGGTTAGTGAAACTTTTCATGACATAGGGATCCTAGTTCTTTAGCAAGCCTTGCTGCTTCAACTTCCTCTGACTTGAAAAATGAACAAGAATTTAAAAATCTACCCCAAAACTTAATGAGGCTATTTTATTTCCAGGACATTTCAATAGGCCTTAAGCTAAGCACTAATACAAGCTCACAAATAATACAGGCACCACAAATGCAACATTTTATGGCATAGATATGGAAAATGGAATAGAACCCACATATCTTCACCTCGTTGTGTCTCAGTGCAACAATAAAATTCATCTGAAAGCTCGTTCCTAGAATTAATAAACACGTTGAACTGCAGAGCTGGGAGCGTTAGGTCAGAAGCAAATTAATGTCATCGAGGCAGTGAAGCCTGACTAGGTAAGGCATGTACCACGTTTGGGCTGCTGAGAAGGCTCCTTCTTTCCACTGCTGATTAACTCTTGCCCTCTTGGTTAGCAGAGGCAGCAGTGGTGAGATGTGAAGATGGCCTGTCAGGACAGTCGGGCTCCTCAAATTGTTAACAGAGCATTTACGGAGTCCCTGCCCAAAATGTTACCAAACTCAAAAATCCAAAACCAGTGTTGTGTTGTTTATCCCCCTTTAAGAAGAGAAGTGATGAGTCGTTAAGTGCACTCTCCCCTTCCCCCAGACTGTGGAGGAGAGGTTTCACCACTGGGATTTACCTGCTCCTCTGGACGTGAAGGCCATAACCACTGAGGAGCTGAGGGAGTCACTCACTGAAGGTCTGTGGGCAAAGCACCAGAGGTCCATGGCATCAACATCTGCTCACAGAGACCCAGGAACGTGAGTGGACACCTGTCCTCTGCCCCTCCATGGTCATCCACCCCCAGGGTAAGGGCCACCTCTAAACATGACCAAATCAAAAGTCAGACAGAAGGTGATCACAGAATATGAGCCTTCCAGTTGTCCCCAAAATCACCTCGCAGCAGGTGCCTTGGCCATCTTCCCAGGATAATAGGTAGCCTCAGGCCCTTGGTGGCCCCATCCAAGGCCACTAAGGAGCAGCAGCTCCTATCAGCTTGTTTTCTTTTAAGACACTCCAAGGCCCACAGGCAGAAGAGACATGGAGTGTGGGCAAAGCCAAGGAAAGGAGAACTGTGTTCAGCTTTCCAGCTGTTCTGGTGGGCATTAGAGCCTGAGACTTGAGAAGGTGCCCAGAAGGTACCACAAGGGATCCTATGCATGTGCATGCTGTGGTACAAATACAGAATTCAGTAGGACACCAGTAGTAAAATATTATTTCTCCAGCCATTTGTTGATTTTAAAGAGATCTTTCTTTCTGATCCGTGGCACAGCACCTGTTATTCCAAACAATGCAAATTTCAAGGTCATATATTTTGTTTAATGCTCTTTCCAGAAGAGACAGGAAGCTGCATTACAGGCTGCCATCCACAGCTTCCATATTATCCCAGACATCCGATGCAACATCTCCAGAAATGGCTGAGCCATGAGAAGCCCAAATCACTCTTCATCTGCTTCATCTCATCCAAAAATGAGATGTAAACACTTCCCATTTCCATTACATTTCTGTCACCAAAGTTATGAGGCTGGGAAGGCTTTTTTAACATCTTCAAAGCACAAACAAAAAAACTTTGTCCCCTTCTCTCCCTGGTTCTGGTTGTATGTCAGTATTTCTTGGCTCTGGAGTCTATAATCAGTGTAAGTGTGTTAGGGGGTTTGGGACTAAACAATAGAACAAATGTCATTCATCAGCAGAGACTCTTTGGCAGGAGCTGAACGAGGCTCCTGCCAGACACAGAGACTGACACAAGTAAGCAAAGAAACACTCAAAAGTTTCCCATTCCATTAGGAATGTGCAATATACTGCTTTTATAAACTAATCAAATAATGATCAAAAAGCTTACTAAGAAGATTAAAACGCTTTGTTTCTTACGTAAATGGGAGTTTTGCAGAAAATGAATAAAGAAGTGTAAGTATTTATTTCTAAAAGTTACTGTCATCTTTTTCAAAGCTTTGACAGAAATGATGCCTTTTCTTTCCTCCAGCAAATCAACGTTCTGTTTTCACTGCCTGGGGATCTGACTACCTTGTCACACACTCTGCACACACACTTAGCCAGCTGCTAAAACAGAGGCAATAGGTTGTGTTACTTCTGGAGGGAAGGACTGTTCTCTCAGGAACCGGAATAGGTACAAAATGCATAACATTTCTAATCTAAAATGCTGAATTTCCCCCAATAATTTGCATTTTAAGCTTTCAGATTTTACCATATAATTGAAATGTCCTCGTGTGAGAAATACTAATTAGTTTAAGTAATAATGGAGACATTTATACAGAGTGAGGTGGTTGAATTCTGAAACAAATTCATTTCAGCAGCATTGATTTAACAGTATTTCCATATTCTTTGCTGGTCCTATTTACTAAACAAAAAGTTAATCTCTCATTGACCCATATTTCACAACTATACCAGGACATCATTCAACAGGACACTACAACAGAACGGATGAATAAGCTTTACTGGTAGTTTACTCAAAAATCTAATTAATCACAAACAATAATATTTGTGTTTACCAGAACAAATATTTACATTTTTACAAATGCAAAACTGGAAATACCAGCTTTCACTGTGACAGCAAATATTTGCAGCTCTTTTTGTCCATGTATCTTTTTTATTGAGTACTAAAGAACCTCATCCTTTAACAACTGACTTCCTTAGTTCATTGTTAATCTCCATGAAGTTAATTCTTCACATGGCTTTACAATGTGTTTCCCATAAACATGGTACTTGTCCTCTGCTTTTTTATGGGTTCTAGGCAGAAAACTTCAAGAAAAGTCAGAGATGTTTGCAGTAATGGCCAACTAAGCTGTCATCTGACCTAGAAATGGAACTTCTTGAATCACAAGCACAAGTGAGCGGCTTAATTTCCTGTGACATCTGCAGTTACATCTGGACATTTCCCTTTAGTCCATCTGTATTTGGCAGTCCTGCAGTGTGCATCATTTGCCCAAAGAATGCCAGATTGCTGCTGACCCTCACAAGTCCACATGAATTTGTCTTCCTTTGAAGAGAGACAAGTCCTGGCAGTTCTGTTAAAATTTTTAAATAAGCACGTCTCTATCTCAATGCAAAATTATCCACTTCTGCCCTGAGATGGACATTTCTTCTGATCCCCTGCATCTTGTTTGCTGTGTCCCATCTCAGAGCGACCATGAGTTTCTGAATACAACACTGTCACCCAGAACAAAAACTTCTTACACCTCACTGGTTCAAAGCCAGTTTCATGGCTTTTCCCCATATTCCAGCATATGTTAGCACAGAAAGAGATTTTCTGAAATTGAGGTCAAATGTTCTTGTTCCAGCATTCCCAGAAACTTGCTTAGAATTTTCCATGTATAATACTGTATTAGCCTTCCTGCGATAACTATTTGTTCCTCTGTGTTACTCGTGGCAGGCCTGAACAGCCTGTCATCTTCCTTTAGGATGACTTTTAACAATGCTAAACCATCTATGAGGAACATTTTAATCCAGACAAGCTAAATCACTGTCCTAGATATCCTTCTTTGCTCAGTGTGATTCTCTCAGGGCTGCATCTCTTGTGGCTGTTGCTGTGACAGTTGCTATTTCTGCAGAGGTGAACATGATAGCTCAGCTGGGGAAATGGGACCAGCATACATCCAGCTGCAATTCTGAATTTTTATAGCCTCAAAACAAAGTTATTTCATGTGCCTGTTAAGATTTCTGACAAAAATCTAGTGGATAAAATTACAGGAACAAATGCTTGTCCAAACATCATTTTTTGAAATACTTAATTAGGAATATTCCTAGAGAACAAATTCTGGATTTGAAACACAAGCTTTGCCCTATTCCCACACCTTCAGCCCTTGCACACTCAGTAAGAGAGCAGGAAGCTCTTGGGGCAAAATAGAAGTAACGCAGTACAGATCGAGCCTCAAATGTGTGCAGTGAGCAGTCTGAAAATCCACAGATTATTTTCTGAAAGAAGACTCATCAAATCATTTAAGATGAAGAGGAAGCCAAAGAAAATCAAAATTCATGATGAGCATTGCCAGAACACAGAAAATGATGGGGGTTTCACTATATAATTAGTTTGCTGCAAATTGCTCTCGGGTTTCTTCAAGTGCGTCATACCTTGAGCATATCTCAGCCACATGATCACTGAGGTGCTGATGAACCACTTTTCTCAGCCTTGCCTCTGTTTTGGACTTAAAGAACTGATCCAGTAGAGGTGAGTCAGTTCTACTCTGCAGTGCTGGAGAGAAGATCTGACCACGTTCTCCTTTAGACAGATGGTGACTCATTGCAAAATGCCCATTATGTTCAACTGATTCAGGGTTTTATAGAATACAATACGTTCCTGCCTTGTACAAACCACAGCGTGTTTGTATATATGTAGCTTTCTGACAAGTTTCTCAGTCAGAATTAAGTCACTGTTAACTCTGAGACTCCTTTGTGTCCAGAGAGTTAAAAAAGGGCTTAATTATGGCCAAACCAACCTTCCTCTTTCCTCTTTTTATTTTGAGAAATACCTATATTAAAAAGCTGCTCTCTTAATGTAAGAACTGCCATTCTTTCAGTAACAGCATTCTTAACCTGGAGTATTCCTGACAAAGCTCCCTGTTGCTCTGAAAGTTAGTGCTGTACCACTCAACAGCTGTGATGGGTTGGCCCTGACTGGATGCCAGGTGCCCACCAAAGCCACCACCTCAACTGGACAGGGTAGAGAAAATACAACAAAAGGCTCATGGGTCAAGATAAGGACAGGGAGGTCACACAGCAATTTCTCTCATGAGCAAAACAGACCCAGCTTAGGGAAAGTTATTGAATTTATTACCAATCAAATCAGAGTAGACAATGGAAATAAACCCAAATCTTAGAATGATTTCCAGCAAAGCTGCTCCAGTGTGAGATCCTCTCTCCCTAGGTCCACAGATCCTGCCAGAAGCCTGCTCCAGCATGAGCTTCCCATGAGGTCACAGCCTGTAAGGGCATCCCCCTGCTCTGGCATGGGTCTCCTCCATAGAATGCAGGTGGATCTCTCCTCCCCTGTGGACCTCCACGGGATGCAGGGGCACAGCTGCCTCACCGTGGTCTGTACCCCACGGGCTGCGGGGGAATCTGTTCCAGCACCTGGAGCACCTCCTCCCACTCCTTGACTGGCCTTGGTGTCTGCAGAGCAGTTCCTCCTACGTTTTCTCACTCCTCTCTCTGGCTGCAGTCACTCTTGTGCAGGTTTTTCCCCCTTTCTTAAATCTGTTATCCCAGAGGTGCTGCCACTACTGCTCACAGGCTCAGCCTTGGCCAGCAGCAGGTCCGTCTTGGAGCCAGCTGGCACTGGCTTCATTCAACCCAGGGGAAGTTTCTGGCAGCTGCTTACAGACTTTGCCCCTCATACCCCACCCCCAAAACCTCACCATGCAAACCCAGTACAGAGCCACATTTCTCTGGCTGCTCTGGTGAGCTCCCTGCCTCCCGTGTGCCACCTCAGGAGACCAAGCTCCATGATACTCAATTGTAGCTTGTCCTGCTGGACAGCTTGTCCTGAACAAAGCACTAAAATCATCACAATGAGACGTGATCTCCAAAGTGACCGTGACTTTGTTCCCTTCTCCCCCTCACTCCAGCCCATAAAACCATTCATCTGAGCAACTGCTTACAAGCACAGGCATGATGTTCACAAATCCCACCTCACAGTGGGATCTCATCACTTCTTATGATCCCCTTTTTATAGTCTACCACTTTCATTCACTCGCATGTCTTCAGCTGTGAGGCAGCAATTTAACCCCCCATCTGGTGCTATTAATTTGCACTGATAACTTCATGTCTCCTCTGAAACAGGCTGCTATTTCTAACGCACTTGAAAAGAGGGCCTTTTTTAGGCTTCTAGCAAAACGAAAAATGTCTGGGCTCTGCCTTGTGGTATCACAAACATTGGTTTGCTTTTATTTTCAATGTGCTGCAGAGCAAGTGCGCATCTCCAGCACCGCAGTGAGTGGGTAGCAGTCGTTATCCTTTTGCTTCTGCTGTTTGCCTCTGAGACACCAGCTACAGGGGACACTGCTCACAAATCCTGCCATCATGCTCGCCATGTGTGCCTGTAAGACTGAGATTAGGAGTAAAGATGCACCTCTGCACCCCCTCTGCACTGTGAAATGCAAAGATGGAACAGATGGTTGTGGCTGCTAAGGGGATGCAGACTGGGCACCAGGAGTGAGAGGTTTTTATAACTTAACACTTCAGGACACCTTTAAAATGTGTCTTTCAAAAACTTGGGGATTGACATTTACTTTTTAAGTCTAGGTAACTGTCAATGGTGTGCTGTAGGGAAAGAACAGCAAGAAAGAGAATTAAGAAAAAAGCCCATCCTATCCTTTCTCTTATTTTAGTCTGCTGGCTTTTGTCTTTTTTGTGTGTTTGGGTTTGTGTTTTGTCGAGGTTTTTTTTCATTCCCCTAGTAACTTCATTCTGTTTTTACCCACTTTTCCTCTTCTTCATCCTTATTGGCACAGTGGATTTTTTTTTTTTTTTTTAAGATAAGGTAACTCTTCTAAGCTCAGGAACTGGCCTACTGTGTTTGACAATACTGGAAAGTCTGGTTAAATTTTCAAAGGTCTCTGACTTCCCTGCTGCAGGAAGTTGATTGTTTTGAGGAATAGATTCTGACTGCAGGCATGAATGGAAGAACTCTGTCTGGAGAACAGCTGAGTGTACAACACATTTCTTGGAAATGTCACCACAAAAACAAAATACAAAAAGCAGGTGAAGAAATTGAATTATTTAAACAGCTTTGGAGTCTCACATTCTGTGCCTGAACATCTAATTTCCATCATCATGGAGTGTGTCCTGGCCTTTGGATCAGTGTTTTATCTCTTCACCTCGCAGGTGATGGGGTGTATTTTAAAAGTTCTGTGAGTAAACTTCAGTGTGCAAGTAAAGGCTTTCTGCAGGCAAGGGAAGGACAAAAAGATGGGATCCTTACTGGGAAAGAATGGAGCTCTTAGGAATATGAACTCTAAAGAGGAAAGCAAGTGTTACTCAATAAAGGAATAGGAGTAAACATGGGAAAATTACAGTATGGCAGCAGCAGAGCTGTTCATCAATCTAAATGGCAGTTTAATAACTTTGCAGATAAAAGCTTGCATCCACAATGAAGAATTTATTGGATTTCACTGTTCAATTAAAAACCATATATTGCCACATTCTTCACTGCAGGTAATTTTTGAAAGCAAAACTGGATACTTGTACTGCTGGAGAAGCAGTTAAGATGAAGAAGCCCTGCAACCTGTGGGATGTCCTGTTTTATAGGGGGTTCAGCTCACTGATGGGTAACTTGAGCCTCTGACTCAACGACCCAGTCAAAGAACAGGGAAGCACTGGGGTCCTTGTAGCTGAGAGACAGTTAGCTCTTCATCACCACCTGCACTGCATTCCTGTCTTCCTACTCTTTACCTGTTATCCCTCTGTGATCTGGGTGACCCATTGCCTGTAAAGCCTTGTCTGTCCATACCAAGCCTTCTGTCCTGAATGGGGCTGAAAGGAGTCTTTCTTCTCACCTTCCTCTCTTGAGAGGGTGGTTTCCCCTAGGGCGCTTGGGGAATATGATGAGAGCAGAGAGCTGAGGCTGCAGAAGTTGAGGTCAGACTGGGAGGAGACCCCAAACTCCGTGGGGAAAAAAAAAAAAAAAAAAAAAAAAGCAGCACAGCTATTGAGGCCTCCAGAGGATGAGATGCTGCTCAGCTCTTCTGTCACATGCTACCCTCTATCAGCCTGCTTAATACTGTAACCTTATGTGCCCTGGGCACTAATCTGGAAATTGGGGACCTTTTGTGTGACATCAGCAGCTCTCTTGTGTTCTTATTTGTCAGCCTGTTAGAAGTGCACACCTGTTTTTGTTTACCAGGCTTAGCAAATGATCCTCAGAACCTGCAAGTTGCTTCAGGAGCAGCCTATTTTGTACTATTTAAAACAGTTAATTAAGAAAAAGGGAATGAGACAACACAATGATTTAAAAGTGCCTTGCCAATATTGAAAATCTAAAGCCTGCAGATGGCCCTACTGTTGCGTTACAAAGGCGGTCCAGAGCATTTTCAATTATGCTTAGTGCATTCCTGGCGCCTCGAGGGGTTTTTCCACTGTCTCTTGACGTGCTCATCTCTAAAATGAACTAAACAGACAGCAAAGAACTATCCAGGCCTTTTTCTCCCCCTCTTCTCTTTTCTTCTGTTAAATTAGAAAACCTCTTAGGAACATCAGACTCGAAGAGACTCGCTGCCTTATCAAGTCCAGTCTCTTGTGACCACCACCAGCCACGCCACATAATCCCCTTCGCACACTCATCCAGCACCATCTTAAACCCCTTTGCTGCTTTTGGCCTTTCTGCCTCTTGCCCCTGCCATTGGTGTAATAAAAGACCTACATTTTTAGGAATTGCAGATTCTGGATCCCAAGAACACGTTTTTAATAGCGGAAAATCCTTCCGTAGGCTCTGGAACCTGTTTCTGTCTCCATACAGCTGAGCAAATAAAACAAATGCTTCTCTGGGGAGAACTGGCTGCTGGAAGTTGGCAGTGAATTCCACTTTAATTGGGCTTGCATACCTTGGTTTGTTTCTTGAGGGGTTTTCACATCTTTGAGTGTCACTTAGGTGAATGCTCCCTGGAAAAGCAAATGTTTGGCTGAAATACTCAAATATTCGCAGAACATACCTGGGTTTTATTTTCAGCTGTCATGTTACTGGTTTGGAATCGGTGCTGCTGAAGGGAGAGGGCTCAGTCCCATTCTTTCCTGAAGCTCAGTGCAGCTCTGGAGGAACACAGAGCTTGCCACAGAGCTTGTCAGAGCTCTGGCAAAGTCCTGGCCTTGTGTAATGCATGAGCAAATGCATGAATGTTTCATCCACCTTCTAGTCTGAGATTGCATTCTTCTCTTGCTATCATGAATGTAATAGTAACAATCTGGATTTATACGGCACCTTCCAGCCAAGCCTTCCACTAACCTGTAGGGGACAATCATGGGTAACACCCTGTCAAATTACAGGTCAATGACAACCACCTTTGTTGGGAGTATGTTGCATTTTAGGGGTATCAGGTTTAGGACACCACCCCCAGGCAGTGGAAACTGCTATGCCCTAATTTTCATAAAAATATCTTTTCACAGATAGGGGGTACTTGTCCTACATCTGAAGCTGAGGGATGCAAACTGGAAGTTGTTTTAATCTCTGCTTTTTCCTTTATGGATGGAGGCAATTGAGGCACTTGTCAAAGGTTACATTTATTTAATGTGTGATACTTGCACCTGAATCCAGATGCTCCGTGTGCAATCCTGATGCTTTAATCCCTAACCCCCTATATCTGAAGTTCAGATGTTACTGAACATCTCTAGTCCAATTAATTGCCAGCGCCTTCCTACTGCTTTCTGCAGGAGCAAATTATCCCTGTGAGATGTCTGTGCCTAATAAACAGGGAGCAGAAATTTCTCTCCTAATGATGCCAGTCACTGGTGGGGTCAGCGCTGTGGGCACAGGCAGCCCTGAGCCTGCAGAGGTTTGTGCCCACGTGTCTGCACAGGCAGTAGAGGCTCCAGGCAGCAGCAGCAGTGCTGGACTGGACCAAACAGCAATTCCCTGATGCCTGCAGAAATGTAAGCTTGGCTAAATCCCTCCCAGGTGAATGGTGAGGTGCCTGAGGATGTGAATGGGACCAGACTGAACAAAAAAAATACTAGCGCAGGGAGGAGAAAGAAAACTTTAATTTGCATCTAAAGCATAGTGAAGCTAATTTTAGTAGCCTTTATTTTTAAAAAAATGCTTAAATATGCATGGGAGACTTCTGTTCCTGTTTAAAAAAAGAATCAGTGAATGGTAACACTATTTTGACAGATGAGCTCTTCTGAAGAAGTATACTTTTGTTTCGCGAATTTTTTTTAGAGTAGCTGGAGGAAATATATTTGCCTCTGTAAGACAGATCAAGGAACTGGCATCTGCACAGTTCCTCTGGGAACTGTAATTTCCAGGAGTGGGAAAAGGAACCAAAGGAGAGGTTGGCACAACTTCCAAATAACTGTTTTATACAAAAGGAAAAATAAAATTACTACTTCTTCTATGACTGTGTTGCAATCCAGAAACAAAATTCCTCTCCTTTGGGTGGAGAGTAAATATAACAAATAAATACATCACGACAAACACCAAGCTTTGAAGTGATCAGAGCTTCAATTTTCAATCTAAACTTCCAGTCTCTTTGACAGACTAGTGACTGTGAAAATTTTTGGAGATTTGCTGTGATTTTTAGCAAGGCAATGCTACTGAGAAAATGTGAGAGATGGAAGAGATCAATTCAAAATTACAAACGTGTCCTACCAAGCACTCTACAATGCCTTGTATGTGCAGCTCCCTGATAATTGGTAGGTTTTGAGGAAGAAATAGCAAATCTTGCATTAATTTCGCGAATCACCTACGCGAAGCATCCTTTTGTAATGTCTAGGATATAAACTTTAGTTGTTAGCACTGCCATAATCTAAGATAACTCTCATTCTGCTCATGGATTCTACCAGTAAATGCTGGCACAAAAATTTCATTGTATCAAAAGCACAAGGAAAACTATAATTATAGTGAAAACATACAAGAACAATTCCCCTCTTTTAGTTTTAGGCACTTGTACAGTGAGACTTGGATTTGCCTTTGTTCTTTCATATTTCAACTCTACCAATACTATGTCTCGGCCATTAAGAATATTGCCTAAACAGACTTGATGGAAGAAGCATAATTTTCCTGTGCATTTACTGGAATGCAGGAAAACTTCAGACTACTTCCCAGCTTGAAAGAACAATGAATGGCTACTGCTAGGAATTTGTGACTTTCTCTGCACACAGCTGTTCCTTTAGGAAAAGCTCAGCTGTGTCCTGGGTTTTACACCATATTCAAGTTCTGCTGGTGTTATGTACCAGCAGAGTGCAGCAGAACCCAACCTGAAATAGAGGCATAACGTGCAGGATTCCTCCTCTGCTGCTTCATCACTGCTCCCTGTCACCATTTCTGAGGCAGCCTGGCTGTGCGAGGCTCACAGTCTGCGACAGTGAGACCAGGACAGTAAAAAATAGGGATTGGGTTTGGGAGGGCAGCATTTTAAATGAGTTCTTTGTTTAGAAGAGCTGCTCCTTCAGCAAATAGACCCATTTCTGGTTTAAAACATGAACAAGGAGTCCCGATTTGAAAGATTATCGGCCTGTAGAGTAGCACAGCACTCAGTTATGCCACACCAATTGACAGTGGGGTCCAATAATAAGTTAAATCCCATTCAGAAACTGAAATAAGGCATTGTTAGCCCTAAAGAAAAAAAAATTTAAAATCTGGTAAATAGCCAGACAGAGCACAGATTGCTCAGCACTAACATTCAGCTCTCAAAGGCCAGAACAGCCATGATTAATTACTTAGTATTTCCCTCTTCTTCTCCCTGTGCCTGTAGCAGAATTCAGCTTTCTCCAGTGGGTAAGATAAAACACCATGTTCTCAGATGATTTTAAAAAAAAAGCAAGAGAAGGAAAAAAGCCAGGAAAAGGTTATAATGCAATGATTACATTCTCTTTAGAATCACAGCGTGCCAGTATATTTCAGAGGGAACACGTACACAGCATTTGTTTCCCTTTGAAAAAACTGAACTGCTAAATATTCTTTTACAAGTCCCACAAAATGATGTACAGGGAAGTGTTTTCCTTGATTTCAACTGACTTTGGATTAGACTCTCTGGAATAATCACAAGCAGAAGGCAACACTCATCACCCTTCCCATCAGGGTCCTAATGCCCCTGATGTGTTTCCTTCATCCTGGTGATCTTTAGCAGGAATTAAAAGAGGATTGTAGGTGAGCATTAAGTGATGAGGAAATAGTGAGTGAACAATATGAAAGGTGCAAAAGCAAAGCTAAATTTCCTTGTAAAATAACAGGGCAAGTAGTTCTAACACTTCCTCTAGGCCATTCACACCCACTCTTGGGTCTTGCAGTGTCAGCCTGGGGGCCATCACAAAGCAGGAAAGAACAATTTGGAACCTATGCAGTTGACTTGTCTTCATGCTTGGTGGAAAGTCCTAGAAAATTTAGTGGGATGTAGGACAGCATATTGAAAATCCTGATCAGATAAGAAGCAGATTTTGCTGGTGGGAGTTTGTGTGTGTCTAAGCATTTGTGGAGGGAGTAACAAAGGGGTGACAGACAAGAACTAGGAATATAACTCGTGTGTTTTGGAGAAAGTGCTCGTTGCAGTACAATGCAGCAAGCTGAATCTGCAAGTTCAGTAGGCAAGAAAGCCAGAGTTCATTGAAACTAAGGAAAAAGACGCTGTTGGAGGCTCAAAAATAATAAGCTAAAAAAAAACCAACTACTCCTTGAGAACTTACCACCTTGACAAACTATATCCAGCATTCCCAGGAGTAAAAACACAAGCCCTGTGCCCACTCTAAAGTCCAGCTTTCTAGAGGTAATAATGATCTGCCTGAGAAGTGCATCCTGCAACAGCTCTCCAGCAACACATTATTCTTGTCTGCCTTAGACTCTAAATCTCTGAAATGCTTGAACAAGTCTGTTGTTACAGATTGCCTGGCACCGGCCCAGCCCAAAGGTGACTGCATTGGTAGCAGGGCATGAAACTCCACAGACAGAAAAATGCACTCTGCTCAATGAATGCTGCAGACTCAGCCTGCATCTGTTGTGTCTTTACCCAGCTCTGAACCCTAGAAATCTCTGAAATGAATGTGCGTGTGGCTGTAAATATGTACAGAAAAAAGTACCCTCCTTATGTTATGATTTGGGAGAAAAAAATGGAAGAAAAAGAATAATTGTGTGACAACAAGGGAAAACAGTTTCTGCTCTTCATTCCTGAGAGAAGAAATCATTAGCAAAGTGAGCCCTACACTGTGCCATATACTTTCTATTTTTCCCTGAGGGTTGCTACAAATGCAGCAGCTGTAGCCTTGTGACACATAGACATAAAAATCGCTGGAGTTGTTCACACTGACAGGAAAAGTGTTTTGTTTTGTTACCTCACTCAGTTAAAGCAGTGCGAGCACTAGGTAGAGACTGTGCTTTATTTGCCTTAGCACTTTAATCTTCCTATTTGTTGCCATACCTAAAGCATAGGGAGAAAAATGAAAAGCTTTCCCTTGACCCGAAAAGCTGCTCCCACATCCAGTGCAATAAATCTGTGAAGTGGAGCTGCATCTCATTAGATGTATTTTGAGGGTTCACACTGGCTGGATTCTGCTGTTCTTTCTTTCACTGCCCCCATGAGTTCAATGGACACACAGCCTGGTCCCGAGAGCTCTTGGAAATGCTGCTCTCATTTTCTAGTTAGCTGTGGGAAGAAAGTTAAGCTGCATTTAGTTGGGGGTTGCTATCTAGCTGCATTTAGTTTTGTAATGTGCTGAGTTTCTGCAACTCCTCTTGACTTCAGAGGCAGCCTCAAGCTTTTGCTTTTGCCAGTCAGGCGTGCCTGCATCTTTGGTTTGGTCACCTCTGTCATCTTTTTGGCACCCATCCGAGGAACCAAACTCTTCATTGGTCACCTCCTGACTGACCCATTCTGTGCGATGCAGCAGCAATGGAAAACCACTGCTGCTTTTTCCTAGACTGGCTTCTTCGCAGGGGGGCTGAGGACCTAGGAGAGTGCGGCTTCCCCAGCCATACCCACCGGAGCACTCATCTTCCAGATGGCTCCATCCCTTCCCTTGCCACCCACACGGCTGGCTGCCCCACACCATTCTCGTGCTTATTCATAGGGGAGTTGCTCCATGCCCAGAGCTAGGACGAGGTAGGGGTGTGGGACAGGCATGTCCTTGCAGATGCTGCGGGCAGGGCTGGAAGCAGACGGGTCTGGGTTGTAGGGCTACTCTGCCACCCCCGGGTGACCAGACCCCCTACCCCGTTTACAGCTGAGAATGAAACCAGCAGCAATTATTCAAGCCAAGCACGTAAATCTGACAGATCCCGCGGCTCCGGTTTGACGCAGCTACGCAGCGCAGTGTCTGGACACGCAGCCCAATCCCCCTTTCTCCCCTTGTTTACTCTCTCCGCAGAAAAAAAACCCCAAAAAAAACCAGCGAAGTTCCCAACTTGGAGCCGCACCGAGGGGTGGGTTTGGAGGGGTTGGGGTGCCGAGAAGCGGAAAGGACGGGCGGAGGGAACACCGCTGGCGTTGGGGGAGCCGGGACCAGGAGCCGTGATGGGGCAGCCCGCGTTACATAAGGCGGCGGCTCCGCACCGCTCCGCAGCGCGGAGACAGCGGCGGGGGGGCCGGCACGGGCTCAGCCCCCTCGAGTCACGGCACAGCGGCGCCGGAGCCCGCGGCACGCAGTGCCCGGGGCGACCGGGGGCAGCGGAGCCGGGGGAACCGAGCGCGGCTGCGGGGGAGTCCCGGCTGCGGGGCAGTGCCCGGACCCGGGGGGACCCTGCGGGCTGGGCGTTATGTAACCCCCCGTCTTTCTTGCACAAACACCTCTCCAGGGAGTGGGGCCGAAGTGCCAAACGCCGATTAATTGCAGGAACTGGTGTTATTTGCCTGTTTTTGTTGGGTTTTTTTGGTTTTGGGGTTTTCTGGGGTTTTTTAAAATTTTATTTCTCCCTCTTCTCACTCTGAGCTGCACAACCACAAATGCTTTTGCCCGCGGTGCTGTTCTGGAATGAGGGAGCACCGCCGCTCGCCAGTCGGGAATCGCTTCCCAGTCCCGTGTCCGGGGGGGCAGCCCCGGGGCGGGGGGCGCGGAGCCGCAGGGCGCTGCAGCACGGCCGCCTCCGCTGCCGCCGCGGAGGCACGGCCACGGCTCCCACGGCCGCGGTGCTGAACACACACGGACACACAGACACAGACACAGACACAGACACAGACACAGACACAGACACAGACACAGACACACACACACACACACACACACACACAGACACCGACACCATTCACCTGCGCTACCGGTGCGGACCCTGGCGCTGTCCGCGGTGCTGAACACACACACACACGGACACACAGACAGACGCAGACACTCGTCCCCTCCCCGTCCCGCTCGGGCCCGGCGCTGTCCGCGGTGCTGATGCTCCGCCGCATCCCGGCGCGGTACGGCCGCTGCAGTGCCCCGAGTGGCACAGCCCGGCCCGGCCCAGCAGCGCAGAACGCCCGCAGACCCTTGTCTCCGCTCCGAGCTGGGAATGGCGCTGGTTCCCCTTCTCCTCCGACCTTCCCTTCGCCGCCGGCCTCCTGCCGCCCGCACGGCCGAGAAGCAAAGCCCGGCTGCCTTCCCTGGCTCCAGCCGGCTATGAGGCTGGCGGCGAAATCACTCCCTTCTCCCTGCCTTTCTCTGTCCCCGCAGCAGCCCAGAGGCTGAAGACAAAAAGCCGAACGGATCCCACTTTAAATACATCCTTTTTTCCATTTCATTTTCGTCAATACCGTCCCCTCCCCCAGCGCAGCCGGTGCCCGCGGTGGTCCCACACCTTTACCTGGGCTGGCGGAGCGCGGCGCGGTGGGGTCGGTGGGTCGGTGCCGCAGCTGGACGGGAGGCAAGGACGGGAGGCTGCTGACCTCCGCGGGTCTCCTTCTTCAATGGATCGGGAGCCGTGCCCTCATCAAAGATGGCCGTCCGCTCCTACGTCAGCAGCTTTTAATAGCCCTCCCCGGCGGGGGGAGCGGGAGGGGGCAGAGCGGGCCGGGCGGGTTTGAGTCATCGCCGCCGCACCGCTCCCTCCGCCGGCCCCGCCGCCGCCCGCAGCCGCCCCGCCGCCGCCTCCCCGGGGCCGGGGTCGGCACAGAGGGCTGGGGGCGGCTGCAGCCGAACCGCCCGGGCAGGGGGGCAGGGGCCCTCCCGCAGCAGCGATTTCCTCCGCCAAAGGGGTGGTCCGAAGAGGGTATCCCTCTGAAGTCCCCGGTACTCCATATATGGCCAATCTACGTGGGCTTCTATTTTTATGTGTGATTTCTTCCTTCTCTCCCCTCTTTTTGTTTCTCAGAACATCCTGCCAGGGGTCTGGGTGTGTTGATCTGTTTATTGTCCCTCTCCTCCCTCCCCTCTTCTAGGTCGGAACAACCAAACACAAGGAAATCCATGGTTAAGGACATGTGTTGTAACTGATCATTTGAGGGACAGGTTCAAAACTGAGAGAAAGAAATTAGAAACAAAGCCTGGGCATGTACATGAACACACAGCACAGTGAGCACATCCCGCTGCTGCCGAGGAAGGAGACGGTAACTCTGTTTGGGGAAAGTGCCTGGCTTATTTATTATGAATTAATTAAAATACTCATTCTGAGCATACCTAATTTGGAGCAAACGGATCTGTATCCAGTGTGATTTCTAATGGGAAGGAAATCCTTTCATTTCATACAAAACGGTGTATGTTTGTAAAATTTATCTCTTAATGGGGATCTTAATGAAGGTTGAAGATTGCAGTTGAAGTGCGGTGCTCTCTTTTGTAACCTCAGTCATCCTTTCCCTTTCACTCCACAAGACTTAGCGCTTTCATTTATGGAACCATCCAGACCAGGAGATGAGCAGCGATGCCTCCTTCTTCCCTGCCTGAGCCTCTCCTGCGAGCAATAAGCGAGCCCTGGCTGTGTTTAACTCTGACACCCTGCGTGCAGCCTTTTCTAAACAGCCTGCGGACGACAGAGTCCAAACATCAGTTCCACATCAGCGCTAATTCCATCCTCATCCTCTCTTCTTTTGCCCCCCTTTTGCCAAGGCGAAGAAAACCGGAAGGGAGGGAAGGCGATGCAGCTGTATTTTGGAGCGCGTTCATCTCGTGTTATGGTTGTATGGGCGTGGGGGAGGGACGGGGAGGGGAGGGAGGCGCGGGGGAGAAGGAGAGAGAATTGCGGGTGATTCCTCTTCCCCTGCACTGTAGTTCCCCACAGAAAAACGTGACTGTAGATCGTGCTTTGTGAGTCTCACCCTCTTCCTACGAAAATATGTCCTTCAGTCTCTTTTGAAAGGAAGCAGTCAAAAGTTTGCTAAATATACAAGGAGGAATTCTCAGTCGAGAGGGGCTTCCTGCTGCATTAGAGTATCTAATGAGCTGTGCGCACGGAAACGGCAGGGAAGGAGAGAACCTGTCATGTTCCCGGGCTGTAAACACAGCTTGAGATTAACACTGTGCAGACACCCCCCCTCCAGGTGAGGGATCTGGAACAGCAGCCTGATTGGGAAACGGGTTTAGCGTCATAAACGGCGATTTGGGAAAACAAACCTTCCCTGGCCGGCTCCCGCAGGGGTTAAACGTGCCCAGCACTCGGGTTAGGAGTGCACTGCAGATGGCAAGAGGAATCCCAGAATGAGCCCTGCTCTGAAATCCAGGCTGTCCATGTGTGCATGCATCCTGCAACTTCCTAGCACACACAGAAAGTTAAAAAGGAATTCTCACTCAGACAGCTCGGCTGATAGGTGCTCTAGAAATAAGTATGATTTTCGAGAGAGCAGTACTAGTACTTATTAATAATTCATTTTAACAGTAGATAAGGGGAGGAAAAAGAGAGATTATAAACTGTTGTTTTGGCTAAGCCACCAGCACTGCAAAATGCTGGCTGGGTTTGGATTCAGCCCAGTAATGCCTCGGAGAAGAATTTCAGTCCATTGGATACCAGCAGGGATGAATTTGGCTCCCTGTAGCAAAAGTCAGGGAGGAAAATGCAGTGAAGGCAAAATAAAATGCAGCATAACTTGGAGAAAGAGATGTAAGGAATGGTAAAAGGAAGAGAAAGCAGAGAGGGAGTGGGAGGAGGATAAGAGGTAGTTTTCCAGTGAGAAAACCGGGTTCAATTTAAGATTCGTTTTCCAGCTCTGCTGCAGCAGAAATCACGCAGTTTAATAAAACAACGTAGGGCAGAGTCATTAAATAGATCACAAACATTTCCCAATAAGCTTAGTAGGAACAACCACCTTTCAGTTACCCTGAAAATGAGCAAGGGAAGGAATGGATCCCGTGTTGTTCAGGAATGTGGATGCCTCTATCCTGTGAGATGCAGAGGGGGGCAGACTTTTGCACCGCAGCACCAGGATTTCTGTCGCAATAAGTGCTACTAAGCAATTTTAACTGATTCTTTAGCATCTTCTAAGGATAATTTAAAATAAAAATAAGAAAAAGCACGTGGGGAGTTTATTGACTCTATCTGGTAGTATTTGAACACTCATTTCACATTGTGTACAGGGGATATGTGAGAAGCAAAAGCCTATAAACTAAGTAGGAGGAGAGAGAAAACCGGAATTTGGTCTAAGAATGATTCAGCTCCTTCTTAATTATTCAGGCACATATTCAGCAGGCTTAACAAGCAGTACCTGTGGGCACAGCCCATGAATAATGAGGCAGGGAACATGCTCTCCTGCATGAGAGCAGCATGATGTGTGTTCCCACATTACCGACCAGGAGCCCGAGAAGGGTAGAACATGCAGAGCCTGCAGCAGGCTTAGAGGAGGAAAGAACAGCCCTTGTTTTGTCCATGGTTTGAGATCTGTGGGCAGTGGAAGCTTCCTGGCTGCTCACAGCATCTTCAGCCTCCAAATCGCACCCCTGTGTGCTGCAAAGCTGGGCTGTGAGGCAGCCAAGTGAGGGAAGTACCAAAATGCTGACAGTGCCATCAGATCCTGGGTGTTGTTTCCTGGGCTCTCTTGCAGTCAGTCGTTACACAAAGACTGCCTTGATTCTCTCCACCTTCCTCAGACATTTCCTTTTTTTTTTCTTTTTCAGCAGAGAGGGAAATATCTTGTTTATCCAAGTGCTGCTCATCCTTGCTTCAAGTATGTGGCTGGGAAAGAAATTGAACTAAGCATAAAGCAAATAAGAGGGGGAAAATGTACCTGCTTGAGCACTGAACATTTCCCAGGCTCTCTGATTTCTGCCTTTTCCCAGGCTGAGATGCCAAGGCATGCCCCAGTCTGATTTGGGCTGTGCAGTAAGAACAGTTTGAGGATGGAGCCCTTTACGCAGAACTCCTAATTACCTTCTGTCATTCAGTACTCTTTATGTAACTCTGAATTTTGACCATCAACAGTACTTGCATCCGTGTGCCCCAGGCTGCTTCTGATTAAATTTGTGGGAATGGCTGGGCCTAATTTTTCCCTGCATTTTCAGGATCTCTAGATACACAGTTGAGCTGTGGGCTTTTTTAAGGACCTGTCTGTGATCAGGTGCTCCAGTTTAGGCCAAGCCAAGATTCCTCTGAGGCTTATGTTCAAAAATAGAGAGATCTAAAATACGATTGTAACATAAACCCTTGGAGATGAGTCTCCACAGATTCCCTGATCACTCTTTTAGATGTGCAGAGCCAGATCCCCAAAGGTGTTTTGGTACCTGATTCCTGACTCAAAAGAGCAACTAGGGCTTAAATATTTGGTGAGTCTGGGTTCCACTGCTGCCCCTGACCTCCCTCTACCTTGGCTGGGTCCTTCTCACAGCTGTGTCATAATTGTGCCATTTCCTGTAATGCCAGACTTTATCTATTATCACGTATACAAAGGAGAAGTAGTCACAACAAAACCACATCTCTGAGGATTATCATCTGGCATGGAGGTAGGACTGCTCTGAAGTCTCCAGAAACCATGGGAGTTTTAGACCCAGCTCAGCTGTCATGAGAAGAAAGCTCTGTCCAAGGGAGTCACAAAGGTATTGGACACAGAGGAAGGAGGAGTAGGGCCATTTGATCTATATTTTATAGAGGAAAGAGGATATAGAAACAGCTTTCTCTATGTTCCTGTGACAGAGACATCAGATAAGGACTAAACTCCAATTTTTAATTGAAAACAATCCTGTTTTAGTCAAATAAACTATCATTGGATTTTAATTCTCCTCCTGTGCACGTGACCTTAATTTGGGAACCATTTCAAAAACCTGCCTGAAAGCTGAATTAAGAAAGGACAGAGGTCCCACACAGAAGGACACAGACTTAACTGAGAAATGTGAACTGCTGTTCAGTGCTGCAGTCTCCTGTTTGTTTTGCCTAATTTTTCCATGAGCACAGAAACATTGGCACACATCAATACACCAGCACACAATGTCATTTACTTGCACTTCCCCATATGATTTCAGCCATATACTCTGACCACTAATCTTTAAGTGAGTGCAAATTAAAGTGCTCTTTAATCCACAGTTCTAACAAGGTTATGATTTTGGGGGCTATTGCTTGTTTACAGGAAACACAGGCTATTTAAAACTGGGACTTTTGGAACTGAGAAGTGCAATTCTCTTTGTGTGCAGGCTTTGAAATCAGTGGAGCTGTGATAAGTTCAACAAGCTGAATTGTGATTTTTAATAATCCACCTGGAGATGAGGGTATGGCTGGCCCTTCCTTTATGGTTGTAATTGGCAACTGCACAATACATGTGTTTATTACAGTATTTATTGAATCAGTTTTGAATGCTGTGAAGTGCTGCATGAGTACTAACTTCACTTGTGCCTGATTATACTGAGCGAGTATAAATGGGATTTAAGAAGGGAAATAGAAATCTCACTAATCTTGAAGCAAAAGACAAAAATGTAAAGCAAATCAGAACACCCCGTCTCCTCCCAGTTTCTGGTTTCTGTCCATAAGATAGACAACCCTTAGGGTCCCCTACAGATACTGGTTCAGGGCTGTGAGCTGTCACAGCAAATGATGAAAGCCGCAGCAGATGAGGAACCCCTGAAGATGCTGACCCACACCAGAATGAGGGCTAGAGCTGCCATGTCAGACCATGCCATCATGGTGACTTCTCTGGCTTTAACACATGTGGTGCCACTTCTTGGCTCCTTTACAAGGAGAAACACTGGCCTTTTCCCTGGCATCCTGATGTGTCTCCCACCCTCACCTGTGAGGCAGCCTCAGCTAATGCAAACTGGGTGAGCTCTTTTGACCTTAAATTTTGCACCTGGCCCTGATTTGCTGCATCCCCACAGGATGTGGCTGTGGCTCCACCCCTACTTAGACGGGTGAAAGGGCTGGTCCTGATACTTCCCCTGTACAAGCTTTGTCCTGGAGGAAGGAGTTTGTAGTTCAAAGAGGAGTTGTGAGCACCGAGTTTTCTGCTCTCCCTTGCTGTTTCCTCTCCTTAGAGTGCGTGGGAAGGTGTTGACTGTTAGTAGGTCTAGTTCCTGCTCTTCCTTTAAACTGGGTCATCACAATTTACCCTCCTACCTGCTGTAAGGATTTGGGGTTTTTTCCTTTTCTACCCTTTGATATTATCCTTCTGCAACTCTCCCCCTTCTCCCCTTCTCCTCCTTCCCCCTGTTTCCTCCTTACTCTAAACAGGAAGAAAGTGGGTCACTTTATAATTGCTCTTCTCTATTTCAGAGAAACCCTGAGGCACAAAACGGAACAAACAGGTAAGTGTCACTAATTCAGGGAAACTTTAAAGATATTTTGCTTTTGGATGTCTCCTGGGCTTGCTTCACCTGCTCCTTTCCCTTTGCTTCCAAACTCTTGATGTAACAACTAGTTCTGCTGTCTGGTTGTGTGGCTAAAATTTAAGTTGAGACTAAGTGACTCAGGATGCTGAAAGTAAGCATGTTGGGCTTTTTCCTCTCCCTTTTTTACTTTTTTTGGTTCAATGGAATGAAAAAACTTTATGAAGGGATGAATCGTACTTAAATATGCCAAGGAGGGAGTGATTCAGTGTTGATGCAACAGCTTGCAATAACCTTGGGCATCCATAGGAGTGATTCAGAAAAAGGAAAGGCTTCCTCACTCATTAAGTCTTTATATGTGAGCTGCCTGCCATGCAGCAGGACTTTGGATCATCCTCAGTTAGATGAAACAAGAGATATGCAGTCCAGTCGAGCATACAATTCTATTTTTATTTTTTTTTATGTAGGTGCAGTCCCAGGGGTTCTTTTGCCCCCAAGACATCATTTTGTCAGGGCTGGTATCTGTTGCTTTCAGTGAAAAAAATTTATGTTAAGCCAAGTATTTCTCTGAGGACAGAGTTGGAGTCTGGTTCTGGGTGTGATGTTAGAGGACTTCCAGCACTAGGGGACTCAGTAGCTGGAGGTGAGGCCTTGGACAGACAGGGATAAGATTTTGTCTCTGGTTTTTTTGGCATCCAGGGTTTACAGATCCTGGGATTGTACTGCTCACCGTTAGCTTTTACACAACACAGATAATTAATGTAGGGTATGTCAGACAAGCAGGCTTGCTGTTCCTTATAGAGCCCATGAGTGTTACTGCCCATCACAAGATTGATATTGTAGGGTTTCAGTTTTGGCTTTTGGGTAACATCTTTTGTTGTAAATATTTCCAATTTTCACTGTGTCATGCAAGAAAATACTCTCTCACCTTGGCAAATTCTCTTGTTATTTGCTGTGCAGAGTGGGGGATGAGACCAAGCTTTAGAAGAAGGGCAGGGACCTGGGTTTTGCTCCTAGCCTGGGTATTGAACAGCTGTACCATTCTGGAAAAAGTCACTTCCACCTTGAAAATTGTTGCTTTGGTCTGACCTGCAAAAGCATCATCCCCCTGTGAGCCCTGCCTGGCACAGTCCTTGATGGTGTTTCACAGAACATGCTGCTCTTTTCCTGCTGAAAGTGGGGTTGAATCTGTCTCTACTTCTCTTCCTGTTGCTTCTTCCTCCTTTAAGGTTGTAATTATGTACATTGTCACATACTGTTTACTATACACCTGCCCGGTGGGATTTGGTGCTGGCTCTGCAATTTGCCTCTCCAAGGAGAGCCTGGAAAGCCAACAGGGCAACTGCCTGGAGAGGAGGCTTCTGTTTGTAGGTAAAGGGAAGGAAGAAGCTTGCTGATCTTTTTGGAGGCTCATTTCTGTCACTAAGGGCTCTTGGGAAAGCCTGGTGTGTCTCTTTAATCTCTGCCCAAAAGGGGGCTACATCAGACAGTGAACCCACTCCAGGGGAAATGGCAAGTGTTCCTCTGGGCCCTGATGTCAGTTTTGTCACATGGATGTGGATCTGGAATAATTCAGGTGACTGAAAGGAGGCCAGGTCTATTCTGTACAACAGGACTGAGTTTTAAGATAGAGCAGACAAATAAGTAGCTGAAGGTGTTAACCCTTTTTGTTCCTCCGATTCCACATACATTGCAGTAGGTTTAAAATTGCTCCTGGCAGTATTCCTCATTCCTTGTTTGAGGCAAAAAGGAGTCTAATGCATCCTTGGTCTAACAGGAATACTCTCTCTGAGGATTTATGGGTCAATGTTTTCATAGATCTCTAAAACAAGAGTGAAAACTGCCCTGGTAACTTCCTGAGAGTTATCTCAATTTCCCTTCCTACTGTTCTGCAGATAATTTATATTTTTTAAAATTGATAAACTTGCTGAAAATTACAAGTGAGGGAAACAAATCTGTCAAGAGCTCCCCAGCTTCTGAATTGGAGTGTTGTTTTTTTTCTTCCTTCCCTCTCCAAAAAACTCACAAGTGTTCAAAATATTTTGAGAAACAAGTGTTCTCTGAAGAAAAGCCTACTTCTCTCAGTCTAATTCTTGCCCTTGGTATTTTTAAGGTGTTTTAGGGAGTGTTCTTTGACCTGCTTGTTTCCAAAATATGCAAAATTATGGACTCCTCTTGAGTAATTAGTGAGCCTTGCTGTCACGAGGCATATGCATACTATGAAGCAGAATCTGAGATGTAGATTCAGCAGTAAACTGACATTTTTCATGCAAGTACTGAACACTGGAGTGTGATAACACTTGACCACCTGCACCAGCCTGGTCCTGGTGTGGCAGGGGGTGTTCTGGGTCAGGCCTGGGTGTGTTGCCATGCTGAGGAGTTGCTTTTGTGTTGCCTGATCAAGGTGTGCTCTTGCAGTGTAAGAAAATGAGAGGAAAGGACATGATCCAAAATTTCCTGTGGGCTTTAACATAGGTCTGCAGACAGCTTTGGATTGAGAGATGATATGGATTCCTGTTGGATCACTTATAAATAGTTCCCTAGAGATTCTCTCTTATGCAGCAAAAATCTTCATTACTTGAAGACTGTCTGAGCAACCCACCCACCAGTCAGACTGCAGCTCTCACACTTGCCAAAAAAAAGGGACCCTTTATGAAGAGGAGTTCCTCAGAGCCAGCCCAGACCACAACTGAACACCCCCAGGTGAGGATGAAACCTGCCCTGGGACCTCTGTGAAGCCCTTTACAGCCCTTATCAGGCTCTGCTGCCTTTCCAGATCCTGTCAGTGCCTACAGCAGTGCTTCCTTTCTTGCTGTGGGCCTCAGAGCAGGCCTGTGGCATTTCTGTCTCTGACTCATGTCAAAAATGCTTTTGAAAAATGTCCAGAGACTTGGTCTTATGCATGATTTCCCAGCACCTTTCCAAGGTGAAGGGACGGAATTAAAAGATGACTAGGGAAATAATCATCTATTTTAATTGTTTATTATCTTGTTATTTCAGTGTGGCTGCTACAGCTGAAACAATGTAATATTCCTCATGACCAGGATGATCCAGATAACAGGGAGATTAAAATAGGCCTTTGCCTCTGGCATTCTTTTTGCTGTTATGGTCTCAAGGGGTGCTGGGCATTGCTCTGCTGGGAGCTGGGCTGTTTGGCTGAGGAGATGGGGGCTCCTTTTGTCCTTTTCTTCAGGTAACGTGAGCCTTGGTGGAAGCAAAGGCACAAGGTAAATGGAGCTGATGTCCCCTCTGCAGTAAAGGCTTAGAAAAGGAACTGTTGCCTTTTATTGCTGATCACCTGGGCAGTGAGAGAGCTGGTGTGGGCCTTGGAGCACCCTCAAGGCACAGTGAGCTGTAGGGAAGCTTCTTTCCCACACCTGACCTCAGCATGATCTGGATTCATGGTTTGTTATTTGACTTTTCCTGCACCTGGAGGATGGAGGTTAAGTCTTTGCAGTATCACTTTTGACCAGTTGTTTTTTTCCACAGTTCAAGGAAGGCAAGGTTTAATGTCTAGGCTGACTCCTGGCTTCTGGGTGACAGACTCCTGAGGCTTGGCTGCTTGTATCAGGCTGAGGTTTCTGCAGGGGAGCGTTTGAGGAGAGGCAGGAGGAGGTGGAGAATTGAGGATGGAGCAGAGTCCTGCACGAGCAACTGAGCTGAAGGTGTGAGGTCTGACTGTAAAAGGACAATGAGTCAGGCAAATTCTTATGGTCTTTGCCATGACACAGTGGTTGGGCAGGGAGCTGTGTGTGTTACCTGCTCAGGGACTTCACCTGGGGTGTTAATGCTGCCTTACTTGTGTTCCAGTGCTGGCTTTTGCCTTGTCCTTGCCCCAAACTTTGTGAGCAGGGGATCCCAAGCAGCCACCCAAGTGTTTTGTGAATCATTCCTGGGGTGTTTTCAGTCACACAGCACACATGCAAACAAGATCAAGATCTGCTGAGGTTTATATCTTACTCTTGTCATTAATAGTTCAAGGAACAGGAGAGGCTTCTGCCTGCCCAGAAGCAAGCAAGCAATGTCCAAAGCCATATGCAAGATGAGCCTGGACATGAAAATATCTTTGTTGCAGCTTGTCTTTTGTGCCTGCTATGCCAGTGTTGAGGAATATATTCAAGACAGGTAGCTCAGGGTGAAGCTGCAGATTGAGCTCTGGATGGGTCAGTGCCACTTCAGGGCCTCTTGCCTCAGGCTCCTGCCCTCCTCCTGCTCTCCCTACCTGCCCTGACTCTATTCTTCAATACCTCAGGATGCCCCTCCTGCCTCCCTAGCCTTGCCCCAGTGTGGTGCAGAGCCTCTGGCCGGCAGAACAGCAGGGAGCAGAGCTGCTCCTGTTCCCAGTGGGCAGGACCCCAGCAGGCAGTGAGCTTTCATGGAGCAGGAAAGGTCTGCAGGGAAGGCCCATAGAGGCTAGTTAAACTCTCCATTCTCAAGCTTCTTCACCCAGAGGGTGGTTGGGCACTGAACAGACTCCCCAGGGAAGTAGTCACAGCACCAAGGCTGCCAAAGTTCAAGGAGCATTTGGACACATGGTGGCATTCTTGGGCATGTCCAGTGGGGAGTCAGGAGTTGGGCTTTGATCTTTGTGGGTCTCTCCCAGCCCAGAATACCCCGTGGTTTTGTGATTTGATTTGGTTTCTGAGTGTCCCCTTGCTCCTGTGAGTCACCTGGCACGTGGCCCTGATGCCTCAGTGTGTGATGCTCTCTGTGTCAGCACTGGAGCCTCTCTGCAGAAGGAGCCCTTCGGCTGATCCGAGCTCTCCCGCACAAAAAACCCAGCAGGTTGGCAGAATCGATCATGCTAAGGCAGAAATAGCTTTGTGCTGGAGCCAAGGTCCTTTCAAGGTAGGAGTCCTTCATTTGGGTGATTTTAGCAGCACAAGGCTTGTTGGTAACCTCAGCTATTTGAATTCATTGGGAGTCTAGCCCCAAATACATGGTACTCAAGGGAATTAAAAATAATCCCTTTGGAGGACGTATTTGCTTTCTAGCTTTCAGCTACTTGAAAGCTGTGCTTCCAGCACTTAAAGCTCCAGCCACAGCTGGTATAAAATGGACCAAAGATTGTCACAGTACAGAGCTTGGCAGAGTAGGAGCTGCCCTGCTGGTGTCGGGGGAGTTGGATCATATGCTGCCTCCCAAGCTTTGGAGGTTCCTCCCAGGAATTTTCTATTTTTCCCTGCTCCCCACACATGTGCTTCTGATAGGAGCCAGAATGTGGCCCTGCATGGATAGGGCAGCATTGCTGTGCCCTCTTGTATTGGCACAGGAGCCATCTAAAACTTCCAGCTGTTACTACTCTATTACATAAATAACCATTTATAACACAGCCTTATTCACACTGAAAGCTGGAGAAACTTCTGGGTGTGATAAAGGTACTGGAACTTTTCTCTTCTGATTGATCTTCTTGGTGACATTGATTGGTTTTGCTGGAGGGAGGGTCAAGGCTCAGTACAATTTATTGCTTTTATCTTCCCCCCCCCACCCCCCCCCATAAACAGATAATAATACAGCACAGGCTGAAAGGAGGAGCAGCCTGCATGTATTAATAGCTGGTATGACATTTCCTGGTGGAAATGTAGCTTACCTGTACAAGGAGTCAGCCCTGGCACTGTTTTCTTCCTGCATATAGAGCTTGGGATGCTGCCATTCTATGCACCAGTCCCACTGCTTATTTGGCAGTAAGCAAGCGAGGCCTTGCCTGATACTGGGTATGAATCCACAGCAGGGAGGAATTCTCCCACACACTGCCAGGGAACAGATTTATTGCCACATATCCACACACGGTGCTGAATTCACCTCAGTCTCTTCTAATGTTCTATTTTAATTGCTCGTCTCAGCCAGCTGATGATAAATCAGCCTTAAGTTTGCAGTGGGGATTTGGGGGGTAGGAATTGAATGAGATCTTATTGATATTATTGCAAAAGGTCTTTTCTATCTTTTCTGGCTAAATGAATTCTATCCTTTTGGTTGTATTAAAGATCTTTAAGAAGCAATCTGCCAGCATCCCTCCCTCTCTGCACACTGAGCAATCACTGTGCAGACTGCTGCATCCCCAGCCAGCAGAATGCTGCGTGCTGGCTGGGGCCCTCAGCTCCACCTGCCTGCACTGGAAATCAGACTGCAGAGAAGAACTTGTGTGAGAAGCCTCTTGTTTTCTCTTTGGTTTTGTTGTTTTATTTTTATTTAAACCCATTCTGTAGAGCTAAACTGTAGTTTTGCAGTGCTTGTGGGACAGCATCTGAAGAGTAACAAAAAGCAGCGTGTGAAACAGTTCTCCCTCTCTTTCAATGCAGGAGCAGTTGGCAGGCCATAACCTGGATCCTAACATTACAATTCAGTTACTGAGTTTTGTAAGTTCCTTTTTTTTTTTTAACATGCTGTAGAAATCCTATGTTTTTCTTTCATGGTATATAGCCTTTTCCAAGAGGGGCTTTTGGGAGCAGTAGGTGAATCATAATTTGGATATAATGCTGTCAATTATAAATTAACATGACAGTAGTGCCTAAAGCAAGGCTAATCCCATCTTCTCTTGTGCTATATGATATATATATATATAATGATGAAGGTATTCATGCCCTAATGAGTTTGTGGTCTAAAATAGGCAAGACTGGCAAAAGGCAATAGAAAATAGCCATTTCTGGTCTCTGCTTTTCTGCTTTCAGTGAATTTTCCCTGTATGCTGGCAGCTCCAAGACTGTGCAAGGCAATGGTTATGATTAATCCAAGATACCTGGGAGGTATTTAAATTTAAACTGATATGCTTCAGATCATAATTCAGACTCTCTCTGAGGAAGAGATTATTCATTTTTGATCTTGTTTTTTTTTTTTTTTTTTGTCCTTGAGACAGTGTTGTAGCTGCCTAATTGGGGAGATGATGGGAAATAAAGCAGTGCAAGTCTCCTCATTCCAGATCCTGCTTGGCATCTGGGGCAGGGCTGCCACCAGTGTGGTGTCCTGTGATGGGTACACATGATAGGACAGTGCAGCACTGCTTTGCTAGATGGCCTTGCAGACACCAGCCAGGACCCAGGCAGTCACTTGGGTAAAAATGCAGCAGTACATCAGAATAGGGCTTTAAATAGCAACGAGAAACAGTTTTGTTGTGGGCAATAGCTCAGGTCATGCAACAAACACGGATTTTGGGCAGTGGACAGAAACTGGGGAATCTCCTAATGGCCCTTGGACTTAAAACATCACATTTAATGAAGACTGACCCATGGGCTTTGGAACCCAAACCTTTAGAGTGACAGTACTTTGCTGTGGCAGCTCTGAGGCAATGTGCAGACTGGGAGGCCTGTTCCAAGAGCCATTATCAGCTTTGCAATGAACTTAGGTGCTCCCAAAGGCTGCTTACATGGATCACTGGGGCTTGGCTCTGTGTAGATATGTGCAAGTATCAACAGCTTAACGCAGATGAGGGAAAGGAAGGGAAGGCAACATCCAAACTAGGCAAGGTTTTTTTGTAGGAAAAGCCCATGCTAATAAAGGCGTGAGCTTCAGTCACAATTCTCAAGGCAATTTGCAAGAACCTGGTTTGGCAGGACAAACTGTGATTCACTTATATAACATTTTTTTCCTAATCTGATAATATTTTTCATTGTTAGGTCTGACAGTTTTCACATAAGCCTATTTAGGTGCTGAGTAGTCAAACAATGTAAATGAACCACTGAATTCTCAGTGCTTACTGCAACCAACAAAGTACAAATTCATTCTGATGCCTCCCTTCCTGGGACAGTGAAACAGGTCAGGATTGGGTTCCAAACTGCCTTCATTCCCTGTGGAAACTGCAAGGCAATGGGAGGAATGAGGTAATGAGATTCCAGTTCTGCTGCAATAAGCTTTGCAGGTAAATTTCTCTACATGTGGATTACTTTTTGGCATCTGAGAAACAGCAACTAGATTTCACTCTTGAGATCGAAAGCCTTTGTTTTCATCATTCTGCACATCTTGACTGGAAGATGAAATACCTGAACATTCTGTGCAATTGAAATTCAGAGCTCTGGTTTGGGGAATCCACCTGTGTACTGCAAAGTTTCCAATTTTTTTTCTCCCAGGACTCCTGGTTATGGTTCAGTTGACACAGCAATTATTTTGTCTTTAATTTTTAAAAAGTTTGAGCTAGGATCTCAGTTCAATTTCTATTTTGTGCAGCAAAAGATGAGAGCCCTTGACATATCCCAAGACATTAGGAAATATGAAAAAAGGTGGAGAACAGAAATGTATCATAAAATGTGAAAGTTTTGGGTGGGGATGTGGCAGTCTCCTCTAGTTTTTCTGAGTAGGAAGCTGGATGTTCATGTCTGGTTGTTTTTGTGCAGAAAAGCATTGGCCTCTGGGAGGGAGCAGGTGAAGTAGCAATGTTCTCAGTTTTATCTGCTTAGCCTTCATTAGAAGTCAAGCAAAAAAAAAAAAGTATCTTGATATTGTAGAGTCCTCAGATCTAAAGAAAAAACAGTGATGGTGCATTCATGGAGGGAAGGAGTTTGGGGAAAGGGGGAGTACGTGGGTGTTACCCCAAGGTAAAGGTGGAGGCAGAGATTGGCTGGAGCACACAGCTTAGCTTGGCTTGATTATACAGTGGTACATTAAAAATAGGTAAAAATCACTGCTTTGTTCTCTAGAGGAAGGCAGTAACTCATGAGGGGACTTTTTTCTATCTGGACTTGCTACTCTTTTTTTATGGCAACCTGGAATTAAGTCCTCATCTTCCACCACTTTAATGAACTTTTGAGACAGAAATAAGTGGGAAGAGGAATTCTCTGAGCTGCCGTATCAGACAGCACAGTGACAGGGACTGTCCTGCTTGGGCAGAGGTTGCAATTTCCTCCATGAAAAGGAGAATTTTGTACAGTAATGGTCTCATCTTGCCTCAGCAGGAGGCTGGAGAGATTCAAAGGGTGTATTTGTGGTGAATTATTACAGCTGTTCCTCTCCTGTGAGACACAGTATGGTTAAAAGGCAAAACATTGCATAGCCTGGTACTTGTGGTACTGCCGTTGTCTTTCTGTGTCATTTTCATCCAGGCTTTGAAGCCTGGTGTTTGATAGGGACTGAAGCACATTTCCTACAGTGCTCCAGGGAAAAGTGTGAGACGCAGCAGACACGGTTACGAGAGCAGAGGTTGCTTGGTGGCAGGTTTGTTGTTTTCAGGTGGTGTATTTTGCTCTTCCATGAGTCAAAACCAGCTAGGAATATTATATTGAGAATACCTTGAAGCCTGCCTCAGGGGACGTGCTGACTTCTTCATAAGACACAAGGGTGCTCTAATGAGAAATGATATAAACAGTAGATAATGGGATAAAAATCCCAGGTGGGAGTGAGCTAAAAATTGTAACTTGCCCCATTATCTGCACTTCCAAGGCATGATTTATTTGATGGAAGAAGTCCAAGTGTGTTGTATTTGCCATTCTTGGAGCATGTAGGCCAAGACTTATTTGTTGACTTGTGTTAAGGGAAGGGATTGACTTTAGTCTAATTTGTGCTAACCAGCCAAAACTCAGGTCAGAAGAAATAGGACTGTGTGTACAATAAGGCCCTGCTGTCCCTATTTTTTTTTTTCCAGAAAAACAAGTACTTTTCAGAAGCCTAGTGAAAATAAATAATGAAAGGGGTGCTGAGATCAAGAAAGATAATCTGTCCTGACATTTCATCTATGGATACTTGAAATATTGCAAGAATCTGAAATCCACTGGGGGAAATTAGTCTGGAATGAAAGGGCTGTGCAGGAGTTGTTCTGAGAACTGGAGGGAGACACAGAGTTAAAAATAAAACAAAGCAAGGGAAGACGCTGCAGTAACTTAGCCCACTCTGTATTGCTTTTGTACAGGTGTGGGGGAGAAGGCAGGCAGCAGCTGGCTGCTTCAGAAAGCCTATTTTTATTAAGTCACATTTCAAAAAGCCAAATCAGTCAATATGGAGTGTAAAACCCTTAGGATATCTTCTTCTGATGGTGGAGCGTGTATTTTTCCTCCTTCTCTTCCCTTGCACTTCCTGCTCCAACGGGAAAGGACCCAAGTGACTCTTCTTCCAGCATCATTTTTCTGGAGTCCTCCATGGTTCCCAGGGTACACAACATGGGAGAAACCAATTAGAGATCTGACCCTGAATGAATTCTTAATTGCAGGTTTCAACCCAGTATGAAAGGGACTGATATTATTCTTGGCAGTTACTAACTGATATTGGGACAGAATCACTCCTAAGTTTACTCTCTGGGGAAAGCCCATCATGGCAGCACCTATTTCTGTGACCTTGCACAGCTTGAAGTGTTGTCATGGTTGGATGATCCCACTCCTGTTACCAACTCCTTTCAACACCTGTTTCCTTTACAGAACACCCCCACATTATGGCTGCATAGAATGTACAGAATATTGGTGTCCTACTGAAAAGAGGAATGAAGATGCTGGGATAGTTTGTCTGCTGGTTTAAGAGGAGCTGCACAGATGGCAATGAAGGTAGGTCATACTGTGTCTCTGGGGAAAGGGACTTGGTGGCTTAGCTCCTCACCTGTGTCAGCTGTTGAAAGCCCCTGTGCTGTGTAGGGTACCAGGGCCTCATATTTTCTTACACACAGGTTGGCTGAACTCCAGTCTCTTCTTGCTGAACCAGATCTTAACCTCTAGGCCAGACCAAAACCAGTTTTGAGAACCAGCAGAGTGACAGTATCAATGTTTGACATATGTCTCCTTCTGAGGATGAGACTGATAAATCTGCAGCCTCATCTGGGCCTGAGGCAACCAAATACCCAGGCATGGTGGACCAGAGAGACTGAGCTTTCCAACCAGCCTGGAGCCTTAAATCTTCAAGATAGCTGCATCTATTTCTGAGTCTAATTTGGCAGAGGATCCCAAAATGCTGGTATATGTATGTGGATGTAACTGCTATCTCCTGAAGTTACCCAAATCCTGAGCATCTGACTCTCTCCAACAGGGAGCAGGATGCCAAAGGCCACTCTCATAGTAAATTCCTTAAATGTCTACAAGATGCATTACTAAAAACAACCTCATGCTGCTTCAAGTGATGGTTTGAGGGTGAAGCTCAGTAGTGCCCCTACTGTTCACCTGGGCACAGGTAAATGGTGAGTGTGAAAGTACCTGTCTAAAACTGCACTCCTTTTGCCTTTTTAATAGTTGTATTGGCCCAGTAAAGGGGGTGGGAGTGGATTTAACAATATTTTCCTTCTTTTGCACCCTTACTCATCTCTGCACATGTGTTGGAGCAGTTGTCCTGTAGGGTGGTGAGGAAGTGTGCAGGTAAATATTGATTATCTCTTTGTAGTAATTCAGCAAAAAGAGAGCATTTTTCACCTGCATTGCATCCCTTCTCTCAAGTGGATTCGTTTCTGAAGAGTATCCTTAGCAGAGAAATCCTCACATGTGTGAATGAAACAGGCTTTAAAATAGCTACAGAATTCCTGATAAAGGATCCCCAGAGTCCTATCACCATTTTTCTGCCTTCATTAGTGCCTAAACAACAGGGGATGTTGTGTGGGGGAAGAAAACGAGGTGGGAGGCAGCTGATGAGAGGAGCAGTGTACCCTGCTAACAGAACTCATCTGAACAGATACATCCAGGACCTCTGTGTCTCCTTTCACCTGCCTCATTCTGAGCAACTGTGTTAAGGAAAAAAATATTTAAAGCTCTTCCAACCAGAGCCCCATGGAAAAACAAGATAAATATCAGCAGAGCTGGTGCTGCCATGGGTGGGAAACCCACACAGCACCAGGATCAGCACATCCTTGCCATGTGGCAGCATCTGCTGCTGGCCTGGCTTGGCACAGGTTCCAGTGCTCCTTTGTACTCTTCTTTGATCCTGTGCTGTGTTCAGCACTGGGCACTTGATTAATTCTATTTTCCTAGTGCTGAGGGGGAAGTATGTGCAGCTGGAGGGGGAGGAAGAGCTTGCTTTAGACACTAGGTCTGGGGAGATGCTACCTGTCCTTAGGGATTTCCTGATTCTCCCCAAAGTGCAGCACTTTCTTGGGAAGGAGCTGATTCTGTGAGACACTGAGGGCCACCAGGGCACTGACATGTGAGAGTGTTTTGAGGCCAGCAGCACAGCAGAGTTCACTGCAGCCTCAGCCCTCTTCTTCCCCTTCCACCCTGTCAAAATCAAGGCTGCTTTTCCTGCAGCGCTGCCCTTCTGGCAACTCTGAGTTTCTACTGCTTGCCATAACCTCAGTCCATCATCTGAGGATGCAGTAGTTAAAAACAGTCTGAGTTTCTACAAAACAACTGTGGGAGTCCCTCAGGCCCCTGATGCTGCTTATTCCTCCCCCAGAGCCCCAGGGAGCAGATGCAGCGACTGTGTAGAGGCTTCTGAGGACAGCAGTATAAAAGCAGCTCACACACAGTGACCAGCAGGCTCCAGCTTGGTTGGAAACTGCCTGGTCCTGCACCAAATGCCAGTATGGGGGATGTGTTTCTCCTAGCCTTTCCTGGTTTGTGAAGTTCATCCATCTTGTGACAGAAATGGGCATGAGGAGAAGAGCAGGGATCTCTTTCTGACCAAAAATCAGTCAAGATAGGGATAATCTTTTAACCTAAAACTCTATTTTTGATAGCAGTGGCTCTTCCTCACCGGGATTCTGCATCAATCAGTTCTCTACTGCTTTCAGGAAGGCATCTGCCTGGTGCTTGTGATGAAAGTTGTACTCTTTGCTCTCTGGGGATGGTTTCCCCTGGGTGAAGTATCAGTTCCCTCCCTTCCCTTAGGACAGTCTTTGCCTGCTGCTTGTTTTCCCACCAAATGCCTGTTTCAAGGTAAAATGCTGGTTTATGGTTTCTGCTCCACTCTTGCCAAAGCCCTGGTGAGGGCTGTCAGAGCCCTTCCCAAACTGGTGATGTGTCCAGGTGAAGTGGACTGCAGGCAGTGACTGCTGCTTACCCAGGGTGTGCTTTGGGGCTTCCCAGGAGCAGCAGAGCTCTTCTGTGAACTCCAGCAGAGCACAGGCTGAACGTTGAGGTAATCAGCATCCTTGATCTTCTCCTCTGAGACCCAGCAGTTAGCTTATTTGCACTCTGTTGTGGCAAAAATACAAAGAAAACAAATATGAAAGATTATTTAATGAACTCTGGAAATGAATAATGAATACATCATTTTTAAGTGGTTCTTCAGGCTGCTGCAGAGTGCCATCCTGAGATGTGAGAGCATGAATCTTGGCTAATACAAAGGAGGGCAGTCATTTGGTTCCTGAATGAACAGCTCACAGGATGAATGGGACAGCTAATTGTTTCTTGAAGCAAATTTCTCAGACATCAGTGTGTCTAAGAAGGAGACTTGGCAGTGTGCTGAGCCTTAATTTTTAAACAGTGTGAAAGATGGGCTTGACTTACCTTTACTTTGAGTTGGTGTGATGCCACTGACTTCAGGGGAGAATTTGTAGCCCTCACATATCACCTGCCTGGCTATTTGTTGGCACTGAGAAATGAAACACTAAGCAAGGTTTTCCAGCAAGACTACGATTTTCTTGGAAGGTCCCATGCTGACAGAAGAGTAGAATATATGTCTTAAACTAATTTGTTACATGTCTTGTGTTAAACGCATTATCTTTGCCATGATATCCTGGCTTAGTCTGTATCTAAAAACCAAGAAAACTGTTTGAAACTTTCATCTGTTGGGAGACTGGCTCACATTTCAAATAAGTTATACAGCTTTTTTTCCCGGACTTAAAAAAATTCAAGTTGGTCTTCTGTTATTGCTTGTAACTCAAAAAGGTTTTAGGATAGCTGTACATTTTGGATTTGGTGTCCCTTGGAGTCCTTGGTGGATAGACTCATGATAGTGAAAACATTTTAGGGATGGATGACTCAAGAAGTTTCCTTTTTAGAGTGTCTTTAAAATAACTTCCTTTGAATGAGAAAATCAGAAGGGTTCTATAAAAAAAGCAAATGTGTATTTCAGTATGGCGTGAGTGTATGGATAAAAAAAGCCAATTTAAGAATTAACAATCCAGGCAAATTAATAGCAAAGGTGCAAAGTTTTCCAGTTACCAACAAGGAGAAAATGTGCAAGCAGCCAGCAGCTCAGGTTTATCAAGGGAATTCTTTTATTGTGAAGAGAATTTATTTCTCTTTCTCCTCTGCAGCTTGCAAATGTGTCAGGGGACTGAAGTGGAGGTGCTGATGGTTGGTGGATGCGCAGGAGCTGTGCTGAGGATCAGAGTGCTGCCTGTCTCAGTCTGCTTAGCCCTTTCTGCCCTGCCCTTGTGGTGCTGTGCCTGACCCCCACTATGTGATGGACAGGCAGTTCCCTACAGGAACAGATTCCTTACCAAGGCTCTCTTCCATTCCACTCCATGAAGCAGGCACTTGTTAGATGGTGTGGAAGTAGGCACCTCCTGTAGGGCTCCCTGCCAAGCTCTCTGGGAGCCAGATGTCAGTGGCAAGTGAGTTTAAAGTAAAAAAGTAAAGTAAGCCCTTTACTGAAGTGTGTGTGATGTGAAGGAAGTTTAACTTTTATTTTCACACTTGAGAGACTATTACAAACCAGACAACTCCTTGGTGTAGCACATGGTTGGTTTTGTTGGGTGTGAGACGCAGATGTGCTCCATAACCTTCCTTTCACATCAAAGTTTGCATCTTGCTTCAAGGTCAAGTGTGGTTTTCTTAATTCACTCTTCTCTTACAATTCATTTCCCCAAGCTTAAAAATTAAGGGTTACACTTGTGTATTGTCACATGTAAAGACAGAATTTTGATTTTAAAAATATGCTAGACATCTCTTTGAAATTGGGAGCTAGATCCCTAAATATCTTTGGAAATCTGGAGCTGTGCACCAGATGGAGAATCAGCACTTAAAGAGTAATTTCACAAAGGAAGTGGAGAGAAATTATTTCCTTTAGCAAATAGTTTCACAGCATGAAGAAAGAAAGCAGAGCCAGCATCTTGCACAGGGAGATCATACTTATTCTCCCCCTCTTCATGCCTCTTTCCTAGGGTTTTGGGGGCTTTTTTTGGTTTGTTTGTTATTTTTCTTTTGCCCTATGTATCCAGGCCACATCATGGCACAATGTATGGAATGTGCCAAACTAGGTATTGGTTGCTCTCTTATTGGCATCAGTTGCAGGTCAGAGCGAATGCTTTGTGTCCTGTGAAAGACTGAACTTTTTTATGTCCTGAAGTGATTTGAAAGTAGATATAAATGTCATGGATACACTGAACAAGAATTACTGGCCTGTGGAATTAGTCCAAGATAATGTCAGAGGCTCTCCTAGGCAGGCTGATAATGTGGAGTGTCCAGCTTATGTAACTGGATATATGTGCCTGAGCTTATGTGCAAATGGAGGGGCTGCAGCTGGGGTCAACATCCCAGGAAATGGGCAGGAAAATCCCATCAGCTGCCAGTGTCAGAGCATTAAAGACTGGCAGTGTCCCTGGTAGGGAAAAATCCAGTCCCTGATCATCTCTGAAGACAATAGTGACACTGTAGATTGCCAGGAATTCTTCCTAATCCAGACAGTCTAGAAGAGATCTCCAAAGTTTCCTCATCCTGGATGCTGGGGACAGGTGCAGTGTGCAAATTTTTTGCAGTGTCTGGGAGAGAAATGAAACTTTCTAGACAGGTGGAGCTCATCAGTTTTCAAAAAAACAGCTTCTGCTTAGAGATCAAACAACTGCCATATGGTGTTGTTTTTTCCTATAGCACAAACATATTTAGCTCTGCCAGGAGAAGTCTGGGGAACTGAATGTCAGTGGCCACACAGGGTATGGCTAAACTTGGATTAAAACACTACCAAAGCATGGAGCAGCTTTGGAGAAAGGAGCTGAATGGCAAGTGTGGGAGGGAGTGATGCAGTGGGTCACTTAGGGAAAGAGGTACTGCTCAATTTAACCTCAGGTTTTTGGTTTGGGTTTGGTTTTTTTTGGGTTTTTTTTTTTTGTTTTTTTTTTTTAGGAAGCCTGGCTGCTGCAAAGATACAGGTGTAAAAAAAAATAAATTAAAAATTTTAAAACACTTTGTATAATTAGACTCCTTCACCAAGCTCTGAGTCAACATTATTTCAGTTTAAAAACAAAAAAAACCTGAACAAATAATTGCATGTTACTGTTCTCACTCTTGGCTATAAGATGAAAATCTCATTAGGAGCTGCAATAGCAGCACATCTAAGAGCAAAATTTGGCTTAAAATGCTTTCACTTTCACAACACCCACTTTCATTTGAATGCTCAAAGTTGCTGCAAAACATTTTTGAAAATTAGCTATTAGCTACATACTGTAGTAATTTTTCTAGTGCGTAGAACATCTACACTGTAATAAACTTTTTGCAGTTCCTTAAATTTGTATTGTTATTGTCTATCAAGTGTTGTTATTGCTAAACTTGTTCCAGTGCTGACTCAGTTGTTGAGCATAATTTTACCATGTAGGCAGCCCTAATTCGTGATGATCTGGGCCTTCACATAGCATCTAGAACCTTCCTCAAAAGCCGTTTTGCAAGTGACTAAGACAGTCATGAGAGATCTTTGAGCTTGAGGTTTGTGCCGTAAATGTTAAGCAGGGTTTATTATTTGGGCTTTACAAATGCAGTTTTAATTTGCCTTTATCAATGCTTCATGAATAAAGTGGGCCATGTAGGAGCTGTTTGTTTCTCTGGGCTCCCAAGCAGCTTTGTGTGTCACATTAGGAAAGGACAAAAAAAAAAGCAAAGCTTATAGCATTCAAGACAGCCTGAAAATATTGTTCTTTTTCTTGGTCTCCCTTCCCCCTTCCAGGCTTTCTGCTCCAGTAGCTTGTATTGTAGTCATACTATGCTTGGAGTGACTTGAGAGCATCCCTAATGCTGCATCCCTGGCACTGTAAGAAAATAAACTATTTTTGTGCAGCAGTCTGTAAGCAGCACTTCAAGAAACATTCCCTTGTCTGCTGAGAGACACTCGGGAAGGCTCAGTGAGGTTTGAGCATGGAGGGCACTGGCAGAATGAGGAAAGATGCCTCGTCTTCCTTGGTGCAATAAATTCAGAGCAGCTGGAGGAGGGGTCAGGTGGCAGTGGGTTTTCAGGGCATGCAAGAGGAGCAGGGAAAGGCCTTGCAGGAAGGCTGGTGGCTGTGGCAGACAGGTGCCAACACAACCTTCTGAAGTGCATGAAAGGTCAGGCATGGCACCTTGAGGTACAACTTGGTGATACAGACCTGGTGATGTGCAAATGGAACTTAGTTTTATGTGAGTCATGTCTCAAATTCGATCATTTTACAAGAGGAAATTCTGCCTTAACACACAAGTTTTGGTCTGAAGAGGAAGTTGCCTCTTCGCTCTGCCCCTTGTGTCATCTCTAGTGATGAACAGGGTGTGTGGAGACTCTCCCACCTAAGGTCTGGCAGGAACAGACTCATGCCCCTGGTGTGACTGGCACCAAGGTTAACTGCAGGGAGGGTGTTGGACACCTGCAGGGTGGGACTGATGGCAGGGTGAGATTTCACAGTAACTTGGATTGCTCTCTCCTTAGATCTGTCTTGCCAAGGCAAAATCCTTCCCTTCTTGGGAAATCGCAAGTCTCCCTGCCCTGAAGTCACACCCAGTACACAGGAAAGCTGCTTTTTCCTTTGCTTTTCTTTCTAGAGAGTTTCCTGTAACTCTCTTTGGATTTTAAGTGGAGTTTGTTGGTCTTATGTTCTTTCCCTCCCCCTCCAGTATTTCACAGGAGTCTTTTTTTTCCCCCTGCCTTTTATTAGAGAACAAATTGCTCCTTCACCATTGCAGCTGTGGTTTGCTGTGCTCTTTGTACAAGATAGTTTCAGAGACTGGAGAACAGGATCAGACCTCTTGTTCACTCTCCCCATAGACCACTTTTGAGGCTTCAGGGCTCGCCTGCTTTTTAGCAAATCAGAGTTTACACTGGCTGACTTCAGTGCTGGTGGAATCTTTTCCTCTACTTCTTGGGCTTTGTTTGCAAGTGTTCCTGACTGCAACTGCTAAAGCCTTATCTCTCTCTGTATGGAGGTGCAGCAGTTGCCTTCAGTGAGTCCCTGGAGTCTCTGCAGCAGTGTCAAGAGCTCTCATTTAATTGCAGGAATGGGGCAAAGTCTGCAGAAGGCCAGTTCAGTGCACTGAGGTTAGAGCTGGCTTTGCTGGGGGAATGGATAGCTGCAGTACAATGTGTGAGTCTGAGGTCCCAGTTAGATCCAATTAATATGGGAGAATGGCACTACTATTATTGAGAATAAACCTACCCTGCATCCTATGAAAAAATCCAGAAAGACTCCCTCAGATCTTGTAAACACTTGTGTTACACTGCTGGTTCTTGGGGCTGGCTTGAACTGCAGCCTAGGGAGGAGTCAAGAGATGGAGAAGAACCACTCTCCCTCCCAGAGTGGTCTGGCCTGGGGTGGAATTAACCTCTTTGTTCAGTGCAGAGGAAAAAAAAAAAAATCAGAGCAAGCCAGGGTTGACCTACATTTGATCCTTGCAATGTGCAAGTTCTGCTTCCTGCGCTTTTTCTTGTGGTGACCTTTTGTTCCTAGGAGGTAAGAACTGCTTTGAGGCATTGCTGTATGTTTTGTACAGCAAAACTTTCCTTCCAACAGGAAAGGATAATTTGAAGATCGTTATTTCTGTTACAGGAAATCCCAAAGTCGAATTAAAAAAAGGAAACTTGTTCTTGTGAAGTCTTCAAATATCATAGGATTAAATCTCTCTTTAGATTCTGACATTATGGATGGGATGATTGCCACTGATCTCTTATATGTTTTGCTAACGTCTCTCCTTGCCACCAACCAAATCTCAGTGAGTGGGGAAGAGGAATGTGGTCTGTGCCAGCAGGGTGAGGGAAGGGCCAGGGGGCTGGGTTTTCAAAGATCAGGTGATATGGCTGAGAAAAGTATGGATATTTTCCTCTGCATGTGAGAGAGTAGAAATTGGTTATTCAGAGGACAAGAGGCAATTCAGGGGAGCATATGGTAGTCCAAGGCAGATCTGTGCCAATGCTTTTTTTTCCTGTTCCCTTCCGTCTGTTTTCTGGAGGAATGAAGGCACGGGTGAGGAAGGATGTGAGGAAAGCTGTTTAAGGTTGAACAAGACTTTTGACCTTGAATAAAATATCTGCATTTACAGAATTGGGACATGAGGCATAAAGAAATTGGGAGAGCCACTTCCAAGCCTTAAGTGATGCTCCCTTGTACCTTCCCCATCCTCTCCTTTGCCGCTACCCCCAAACTGCTTTAAGCTTTTAGTTGATGGAAATAAAGAGTCTGAAAAGACCCTTCTGAAAAGATTCTTCTTTAAGGGGGGAGCACAGGCAGTTGCCTGAGGCCACAAGCATCACTGCAGCACTGGTGCTGCTGTGTTAGGTTTACTCCAAGAGATGCCTGGTGCCTCTTTCATGGCCCACACAAGAGGAGGTACTGGCAGACTTTAGGGAACACTGGGATTTTTCAAGGACGTGATTCACCCGACAGTGACCAGGCCTCTTGGTGCTCATCTTCTAGGAGTCATCAGTGAAGAAGGGTGTTGGTGTTGCTGTCTAATTACGTATCAAAGCATGTGTTTTGTTTTACTTTCTCAGTGAGGAAGAGGCTGGAGAATGTGCAGATGAGGATGGACAGAAGTGGCCATTCCCAGCAGCCTCCCTGCTGCAAGATCAGCCACCCCCGTGGTGGCATGGTGTGCACGCACTGGCTGGTGCATCATGGTGTTTGCAGACATGGCTTGTCCCCCTTGACACACTGAAGGAAGCAAGAAAACCACATGCAAAGCCCAAGATGTCTGCAGGCAGCAACATCTTCACGAGGTCCCATCTGTACCAGGACTCGGCCACAAAACTGAACTGACCTATTTTGCCTTGTTGGCTCCTGACGCAGGCAAAATGCTACCCAGTCACAAATAATGTCCACAAGGGCACTTGGTGCCTTTTGACTGGGTTTTGTCAGCCAGCACCTTTCCCCTTCTCTGCAGCTACCCAGGTGAACTCAGCTGAACAGCAGTAAATTCCTCGGGGGCAGAGGACAGCCTGACCTTATCAGTGGATGTGTCCCTTCCATTTGAAGGATGCCGAGGTTACGGAGTGAAAGGGAGGCGATGGCAAACAGAGTTTGCTGGAGCAGAACGTCAGCTCCTGCCACGTTTCCCATCCTGCACAGTGAAGTGAAGCTGTGGCCAAGACCAGAGTGCAACTGGTCAGCTCCAGGTTTTGTTATAATATTGAATTTGGGTTATTTGTGCAGACTTGCTTCCGCTGCATCCCAGCTTCTGAGAGCTTAACTGCTTCCATGTCTTCTGTGTGCTGCTTATTCAAAAAAAAAAAGAAAAAGGGAAAGAACTAGAAATCCATCTGTCCTATTTTGTGGCATTGCATTTAACACCCACATGGGGTTAAGACCTTTTGATTAGCTTTACTTTGCTTTATGGACTAGTAGAGCAGTGAACTGTTGGACACCTGGGTCAGGCACTTATGTGCTGGCCCTGTTTAGTTTTCTCTTATCTCCATAATACCTCATGCTGTGCAAGCTCCAACTTTGCTTGGATCCTACACAGTGCCCTTCCTGTGTCCAACTCCTGCTCAGTTGTGAGCAGTCAGCACAATTTATTTGCTGTGGAATATAACCTATCAGCAGATTTTTCTCCTTCCTCGTGGAAAGGCTGAATCCAATGCAGACAGTGCTGCCACTGTACTCTGCATTATAAACTCTCCCAAGCAGGGCTTTGCACTTGCAAAGCATCTTCCTCTGTCCCTCTCTAGTGGCCAGCACACAAGCAGAGATTTATGAATTCCCATCACCAAAACAGTTTGCAAAGTAGTTGGGCTTCCTGTGAAATGCTGTTTGTCCCTCGATAATCATCCAGTGTGGAATATCAAGTTATGGCTCCAAAGGAATAGCAAGTCAGAGCCTTCGTTGATATCAGCCTCTTCAATCCCTCTGAAGGCAACACAGCTCCACCACTTCACACCACACATGGTGTGTGCCAGCCTTCATCTGGCATCTCCAGCTCTAATAGGAACATACGCTTGGCTAAATTAGGAAGGAATATTTCTGTGCTTTAGTACAAGCATACTAACAATTCCAGTTTATTTTAAGGATGTGTCTTCAAAAGCGTTAAAAGTGGCATAAAATAATAATATATGTAATTTACCACTGTGGAGACTGTCAAGTGTTGTCATGCTACTGGCATTGTATTTAATACCCGGGCTGCCAAGAGGCATCGCTAATAGAATTTGCATTAATATACACAGCTTCTTTAAAAATTAATTACCCAAAGTAGAGCATCATGTACTGAGGCTCTCCAACAGGAGAGAAACATTGAAGCAGCATGAAACAAGCAGCCTCAGAGCTCCTCGGGAAGCCAAGGGTGGCTGGAAATATTGCCCCAGCCATTCTCTCCTGCCCTGTGCATCATGATGGGGATGCAGACACAAACTGACAGCAGGGAGCATTGCTGTGGAAAATTCTGAAGGAAATCATGGATTTGAACTGGGCCCGGAGGCTGCCTGTGCTGCTGCCCAAGGCTGCTGTTGTTGCAGCTGCAAACTGGAGAAGCTGCAAAGAAATACAAGGAACCTGTTAAGTCACGAAAAGGAAATGTGATCGGAAATGTGATCTTTTCTAATGTTTTCCCAGAGGCGGGGAGGTGCCAGCACTTCACAACACACGTGGGTCACACGTTTGTGTGCTGAGGAAGGTTTGCACGGGTCAGAATGTCTGACAGCAGCAGAACTCACTAAGGAAATGTCTGATAACCCTCATCAGCCCTTTTATTTCTTATTATTCCCTCAGCCTGCAAATGCAATGGCAGATTGGGATGCTGTTCACTTGACTGTAATAAATTAGCAGCAGCCATTCAGTCTCCAGCCCCTTGAGTTTCTTCATGTGCTGGAAATGTCTGGAGATGCATTTTTGCTGTTCTACATCGAGGAGAAAAAAACCAAACTTTTACTGGTCACATGTATTGATACCTTTAGTCAGAATCTGAACAAAGTTAATGGTATTTGTGAAAACACTTGGCCAGCTCTTCTCTTCTTTTGTACTTTAGCGTTGCTGGGTTATAAGTCTGAGCTCTGGTGTGGCCACGAGGGATCTGACCTCATTGCCCATGGTCATCCTTTATATCAGCTGAGTGAGGGGAAACAGGCCCAGGAATGTGGATTGTGCCTGAGCCAGGCAGGGTTTCTCTCTCTCCAATGAGTTTCTCTCATTGCTGAGCTCTTTACAGCTTTCCTGCCAAGAACTTTGCACAAGTGTAGGTATTTTCCTTCATTGCTACCTGTAAGTGAATGCTCTGTCTTCAACTTTGTTAAAATTGCAAATAAATTCCAGCCTTCTCATGTACTGTCACCTTGAAGGTGTTTATGAGCTCTGGTCCCGTCCCCTCTGAGTTGAGGCAGTGCCATTGTTTCTATTGCAGTCACATGTTCACTTTCAAGGTTCCTTACTCCACAGTGAAAGTTGTCTCTGGGCTGGAATATGGAAAGTGGGATTTCAGGCTGGGAGCAACTAAAAAACATCCAATGCAGCTATTCACTGTTATACTTATGGAAGAGCAAGGGAGATGAATGGTTTTAGTGGCAGTCTGGCTGCTTTTGGTGAGGTATTGGAAGCTAAATGATTTTCAAGCAGTGCAACATTCCTGCTTTTGCTGCAGCTTCTGTCCCCTCAGCATCTCCATCTGCCCGAAGCATGTGCTCAGTCTGGGGAAGGGAGCTCAGGTTCAGACACTGCTGCAAGTCTCTGTGGTCAGACAGCTCTGGGCCAAAATACTGTAGGCTAAAATACAACTGAAGACCAGAAAAGGGGCAGCTTTTAAGACAAATTCTTCAGTTTCTCTGAATCCAGCCCTGGTCAGTACTTGTAGGCTCCTTGGCTCTCTATGGATGGAGAGGAAGTCCAGATATAGTCTCTAAGACCTGTTTGGTTTTTTTATTTAAAGGAGGCTGTTACAGTGAGAACTGACATATTTAATGAGTGCCTGTTTTTCTGATTCATCATTTCAGAGTTGTGTTTATTCACATGATGGTCTGGGTTACCTTCCCTCTCCAGTCCTCAGGAAATCACATTATTAATGGCAAATGCTCAGGCTGCAGTTGGTGTTTGAGGGTTCACTGCACAGAGCAGGCTCAGGGGACAGGGATATCCCCTCAGGAAGGCTGAGGGGGTGGTTGGCAATGAGAAAGCACCTACGCTCAGTTCTGCAGCAAAATGAGACACAAATCAAATGCTTCCACACCAAACATGGAAACTCAAAGGGCTCCTTTGCTGGCCAGATGTGCTGAGCAGCAGAAGGGGAAGGCAGAGCCTGGGGTGAGTGGTGTGTGTCTGTGTATGTCAAGGGATCCATTCCTTTCCATCCAATGTAGGATGAACTGGTAGCTGGGACATGATTAGAAGTAATAAAAAATGAGGGATATTAGAGATTGGTTGAGCTGGATTCCTGCTTTCAAAGACAGGCTGAAAGCTCTAGAGTGGGTCCAAGGAGTGAAATGGGTCAAGAAGCTCTAAATCTAGGAAGGGTTTGTATTTGCATCACAATGAACATAGGTATTTTCCCTTTCTCCCTCTGCCCACACTGGTGGGAATCCCATTCTGGTGACTGTCCTGAGAACCTCCCCCTGCCATGCTACTTCACCACCACCCTTGCAGCCCCACTCCTGCAGCCAGCATTCCAGGGCAAAAGAGGATAGAGAAGGGATTGCTCTCTGCTCCAACATTGGGAACTGGGGATACAAACAGAGTCTGAGGCTGTTGCTCCCAGCTTTTGGTGGGAGAACTCCCCAGGGTTCAGACTGTCCTGTGCCTCTTCCAAGGCCAAAATGCAGGATGTGCAGATACACTGCTGGCAACAGCAGGCAGTCCCTACCCTGGAGGAGGATGGAGCTGTTGAGATCTGCAGACAGGATTTCAGAGGACTGCAGTGAAACAGGCAGCTGAAAAAATTGAGCTACACTGTAGGGGTGAAAGATTTCTGAGGCATTGGGGAGGGCAGGATGGTTTCTGTGTGAAAGGGAGCTGTCTGTGTTTCAGGACAAGCTGCACAACCTCAGCTGCTCCTGCGAGTCACCAGGGATGAGCTGTGCTGTGGGAAGGGCTCTGCGTGCGGAGCAGAATTCTGCGCTAACACGAAGGGGATTTGTCTTGAAGGTACCTTGCTGCCTTTGATTTCCCCAGGAACAAAGTGAATCCTGCAAGGCATTTCTTTCTCGCTTTCCTCCTGAAGTTTGATTATTTGAAGAGATTCAGGAATTGCATCGTTTAGGAGAAGGTTCCTAGGGAAGGCAGCTTGCAGTGCTGGGCGAGGCAGCTTCTGTCTGCCTGGTGCTGCATCCTGAGACTGAGTCAGGAGCACCCTGGGAAAAACTCATCTGATGCTCAGTGCCTGCAGCTCCATAGGGGTTTAAACCATCACAGGGCCTGGAGCAACAGCAAAGCAGGGTGGCAGAGGACTGGCAATGTAGCTAGTGATGAGAAAATTGTTGCTTTCCTTTCTGTTACCAGCAGCATCATTTCAGCCTCAGATTATTCCTGCTTCCAGGTTCAATGTTCAGCCAAGCCGTGGGACAGACCTGGCTTCCTGACAGCAAGGAAGTATGAATCCAAAGCAGCCATCACCCTGTTTCTGAGGCAAAGCTGATGTTCCCAAGGAAATCCCTGTTCTGGGGTGGCAAGGCCCTGTGCCTCGGGGCTATTCCAGTGTATCAGGGATTTGGCAGCAGGAGAGTAGTGGGGTTGATGGAGCAGGGGTGCACCCCCAAAATACAACCTGGTCCTGTTGTACTAAGAACAAAATGGTGGTTGAGTATTTTTATTTTTTTCATATTAATGACAAAATGGGGTTTGAGCTTTTTATTTTTATCCTTCTCTTTTATTTTCCTCTCCAGTTCTGCTGCTCCCCAGCCAGGCAGCCAGGGGGTTGTGTGACCCTGGTTGTCCCAGGCCCTCCTGTCCTCAGGACATGGTTTTGCAGCTGGGACTAAATCCATGTGCCAGCCAAAACCCCAGCAACACTTTCCTTTGAATCAGTGTCTCTGTGGGAGCATTCTCCAATATAACTTTGGTACTGTAAATACTAGAGATATTTACCTTCTGTTTCAGGGGATTGAGGGCTTTGGTCTTGCAGCATGATATTTAATTCCTTGGCTGGGCTTAGCCTTTATTGGCTCTGGGTTGTTGGCCAGGGGGGCAGGGGAGCTGTGGTGGGTTTCTGCTTGTTCCCTCCGAGGTGTGTGAGGTATCACCCACACAAGCAGATGGCTTTGGAGGAGTCTGTCTCCAAGGACCTCTGCTGACTCTGGATGTGGCAGAAGTCACAGTGCAGAAATCTTAGCAGCAGCATCACCTTGCAGATTGTTATCCTTTGCTCACCACTGGTTTCCTCCTTCCAGAAAAGCCTCTCTGATTATTGCTCATAGCATAGGAAAGGGTCACCATAACCTTGTGAGTCTCACAAGCAGAGAATTTGTCAAATACAAACACTGAGACATTCATTGACCCAGAGGCTTTTGTGGCTGCTTGCAGGGTGATGCTCCACAACTCCTGTGCCCCCAGGCAGCCAGGGATTGTCCCAGATGAAGGCAGGGCCAGAGGAAGGGCATCTCTAGATTTCTCATGGTCTTTTAGAAATGGTCATCAAAATGTTTCCATTTCAATAGAAACACATTTTCAGAGGTTACTAAACAGCATCTGGATCTCTGAAAATTAAACACAACTTTTTATCACAATCCAGGTATCACTACTCTCCCCTTTCCTAGTTTACCTTTAGGAATGTAGAATACTAGGAGCAGAAACTAAAAACACCCCCAGGTTTTCAATTGTGTTTGAAAAGGCTTTTTGCTTGTTTTGAAGGGTTGGTTTTCACTATTATTTAGAAGCACAAAGTTTAGGTTTACCCATACAACATTGTCACGCTTATCTTTTGTCAGCCTGGCCACCCACAGGCTGACCAAAAGATCACAGTTCCATGTGTGGCCATGGGAGGTGAGGACACACCGCAGCAGGTGATGGAGACATTCAGGGATGCCACCACACTTCTCATCCTCACCTGCTCCCTGGAAATGTCCCCTGAAGCACATGGCTGAAGGGAGAAGGGCTCCTGGGTGAGGCTGAGGTGCTGCACAGACACCCAGGGTGATTTACCCACTCCTGCAGAGAGCCAGTGGCAGTGCCAGCAATGAGTCAGGTTTCCTGCTCCTTAAATTTAGACTCGTCAGCCCTCACCTCTCTCCACAGCTTTGTGAAGCATATTGTGATCCAAGGTAGTTACAAAACAATGTCAAAGGTGTTAAAGCGATTACCATAAAAATACATCTGTTTTCTGCAGTAAAACCTTGGAATGCCACAGAGCTCTTGGAAACCAGAAGGGTGGCACACGGCTGCCAGAGTGTGTCTTGTGTGGACTTGGAGAAGTCTGCTGAAATGGTAGGATTTTCTTTCCTTTTGAAATCATTATTGTAGGCAGCTAGAAAAAAAACAATTCTGTATTCCGTGTGATGAGATATTGATCTAACGTCTAAATCCTTCTAACCTGATTAAGGCCTTAAGAATTTCAACTATTGAAAAATAAGATTTTTTTTTCATATTAATATCTTAAGCCTAACATCCCTAGTGCAGCCTCAGTCTTTCCCTGAGGAATTCAAATAGCTCAGCCTGTAGGGATCGTTCAACCCTACCAAAGGCTTTAACATATGTTTGTATGTAAATATAGTTTACATATATATATTAAGCCTTTATACGTATATGTAAATGTAGATTATGTATATGGCAGCTTGCAGCCAATCTTGAGAAGGGATTTTCTTGGTGCCTTTTCATGGTATGTAGTCGGGCAAACAGAGCCTGATCTAACCCAGGCAGTTTTGAGATGCCTGTCATCCTTGGGATCACACCTTCCCTAAAGGGAGGTGGAGCTCGGGCATATGGGGGTGATTGCAAAGATGCACCTCCCTCTGTGGTAACATTCACTGTACAGCACATACAGGGGTGGGTGTGACGGAGCTGGTCTGGTCCAGCAGATCACAGACCTTGGGGAGCCACCACCCCTACATAGGTGGGAGTTCTGAGCTTCCTCAGAAGCAGGAACCCATGATCATTTCACTCTATACTGATTTTTTGGCCTTGGGGCATTGTGCTTCCTCACATCTGCAGAGAGAGCATGGTCAAACCCAGAGCCAGAGAGAAGAGCTGCAGGTCAAAATGGGTGTAGCACCTGCACAGGCAGTGATGGCTGGCTTTGCTGCTCTTTGTGCTTTCCCTTCCCCACCTCCCAGTGCTTTGTGGAGCTGTAAGGATCAGAGCTCTTAAACTCCCTGAAGGAAATGCAGTATGTGGTGTTTGACTTTTCCAAAATCCAGTGTGCTGGCACTTGTCAAACCTGCTTCCTTCTGTGTGCCAGCAGCCCCTGCTAAACATGTGCAGGTTGGTGTTGACACAAGTCCAGGTACATCCTGCTGCTCTGATCTGCAGCTGTGAACCCAACATACAAAGTGGGCAACGCCAGTCAGTCACACATCTGGATTATTCAAAGGGCTGGAATTCTACGGGTGTGCTCTCAGCTGGCCCACAGTGGCATTTGCATTTTGGCAGCACAAGTGCAGATTTTAATCCTGCCAACAAGAAACCTTTGCGTGTGCCCTGGCTGCGTTCAGAAGTACAAGTTTCCTCGAGGCACTCCTGGTTGCAACTGCGAGATAATCAGTGATTGCTTTTTGAAAGTCACAAGGTTCTGGCTGACTTGTCTTTTCCCATGGAAAAAATATTAGGATACATGATCTGGGTATGTGGTGGTAGCAACAGAGAAGCTCTCGACAGAAATAGAGAATCCTCCTGAGGACTTTTGCACTCTGGCAGCTGAAAACTTATCTGCTGAGCTCCCTTTTGGGTAACTGAAGGAGACTCTGTGAGCAATGGGAATTCAAAACCATGCCCAAGGACTGCACTGAGCGCTTCCTCCAGTGTGGGAATATGGCCTGTTTTAGTGAAAGAAGGGCCAAAAAAGGAAGATAACCATGGGGAGGAAGAGGCAGATGCAAGAGGGAGAAGCATACGGAGCTGCAAGTGACGTAGAGGAAACACCACTTAGAGTGGAGGAGAAAACCAGCATGGTGCCTGTCCAGGGAAGGGAAGGGAAAGCCAGGATGAAGTGCAGGCTGGGGGAGGGAGACATGCAGAAAAGAGGTGAAACAAGGCAGGCCAAATAGATTTCAGTTGTTGTGAGGAAGAAGAGGGCATGAGGGATAAAGCAAAGCCAAAATAAGGATGACAGCAGGTAGCAGAAACTGAGACTGTTTTCCAACAAAAATTACAGCAGGAGAGAGGCCACTTTGCTTTTGCCCATCCAGCTACACTAAAAATTCTGAAAGAGATTCTCATGGATATAATTCAACAGCCTTTTGGTTGACCTGAAATTATTCACAAGCATCTTGAAATGCTGGGGCTGAGTGTGGCGGATTGGTTTTGTTAAGACACTCTCACTTCTTGTACTGTCTTCACATCTGTGATATCTATGGGTAAAAATAATTCAGTACAAATATAGTTTGTGTCTGTCTTTAAGAAATCAAAGTTGTTGTGATGCCTGGGGCTGTGACAGGGAGCGTTAGAGAAGCACAGGCAGAAAGCTGCTGCTGTAGGGAGGCAAAAAGATCTGGAGTTAAATAAAGAAACCAGCTCCAGCACCACACTTCCCCCCAGCCCCTCTCCGCCGGGCTCGCGGTTAATCAGCGTGTGCTCCTGACAGCCCCCTCTGATATATTAATTAGTGCAGCGCCCTAACGAGGAGCGCAGAGCGCTGTGTTTCGGCAGCGATAAGCCGAGCCTTTCTGTGTGTTTCCAGGCAGGCTGGCTCACACTGAGCTCTTGGCCACTGTCGCAGTAAGCGATGGAAGCAGAAAGCTGGAGAAGCTCAGATCTCTCACTGGAGAGATGGGAGGCTGTGAAGGCACTCTCCAAATGCTGGCAGAGCGGAGCAAGCCAAAATGAGCCAGCCCCCAGCAGCACAGCAGCAGTGAGCTCTCAGGAGGATTCCTGCAGCAGCCTACTGCTTTTAAAATCTGGTCAATAAACATTAGGTAAAATGGATGTTTCTTTGTCAGTGTGTTTATCTGAACTTCAGTTACATTGGGCACTGGCCGGGAGGCATAAAATGTCTTGTGCTGGTTTATTAAAGAGGACCTTTAATTACCTTATTAAGAACTGGCCATTCTCTCCAAGTAAATGAAAATCCAAATCCGTCAGTGCAGTTCAGTGATGATTATTTGCATCCTGAAAAGCAAAGGGCCCAGTGGTGCTGTAGAGAGGCTCCAATGTCCACAAACTCCACTCACAGCGAAGGCATTTTCATGTCTCCTGTCTGCAGACACCGTCTGTCCAGTGTGGCTTTTTGAATGGGACTTGGAGTAAAACAAAAGTTTTTGAATGGAAACCTGGCTTTTACGTCTAGAAGTGGAGTATTGACCTCCTATTTGGGTTTTGATTTGAGTTTAAAAGCTACTGTAGGGTAGGATGATGTGTTTGGGGGTGGCTTGCTGTCTCTGCTAGGATCAGGAAATAGAGAATCCTGCAGCCTTGCCTCCCAGCCTACCCAGCTTTATTCAGATATGGGGGACCAGAGAGGCAAAGCATAGGCAGCACTGACTCTGACTTTGTGCTGTTTCATACAGAACTACAAACCAGCAGCTCAGCTACTTGAAGGGAAGCTTGGTTTTGTGACTGTGGCCAAATGACAACTGCACAAACAAAGCAGAAGTGCTGCTGAATGATTTGATGTTGATGTGGGCTTCCTGAGACCTTTCACTTCTGTGACTCAGGCCCTTGTCCCTCATGTGCTCATCCACACACAAAGGATGTTCAGGCAGTCTGTTTCTGGCACATTGGCTTGTTTTTAATATTTTTTTTGATTATTAGTTGTTAATCCCACTGAGCCAAATGGTATAGATTTTACTGAAGGGGAAAATTGCTTGTTGATATCCAAATAAAGCAACCTAGAACAGTCTTGGAGGCAGAAGGTGCATTTACCTGCTAGTAACCCACCTCCCCACAAAAAGAAAGAAACAAGGTTAAATTCAAGATGTAATTCAGACTGTAAATCCCCTGGTGCTTCTGGCTAGTGCTCCTCTCTCTGTGCAGCTCTGAGCTGCAGGATCCTCCTCCAGAAACACCAAGGCAGAAGGTACCAGAGGACCGGTGTGAGTTAACCGGTAATAGCAGCAGGAGCCACGGAGTCTGTGAAGCAAAATCAATGGAGCAAGATCTAAAAGCTGAACTAAATAACTCCTCAATAATCATAAATCTTGTTACCAACAGCTCTCCGCTGCATTTCAGTGGAAACAATGCCCTCGCTTTGCAGAGGTGGAAATTCAAGCATCGAGGAATGGAGCGATCGTTCCTAGAGATGCAGCAGAGGAGCAAGGGTCTGAATTCCTGGGTTGGAGTGTTATCCACAGGGCTGCATTGCCTCCCTACCGTGACCAAGTGAAGCTGCATAGGAACAGCCTGCTGGCAATTTTCAGCTCTCTGGTGGGTGCTTTAGGGAAGCATTTCCCTCTGGGCCCTGCGGAGCAGCGCTGAGCCATGGAGATCGTTCAGGAGGATGCTGAGAGGCAGCGAAGGAGCAGGCTTCAAGCAGGTCAGCCTCTTCAGCCAAGAGCCTGCTTAATGGTTGTTTTTTTCCCCCCTCTCCTCTCAGCTGGTCTCAGCACATGCAGCAGAGGCAGAGCAGTCTGTGCGTGGTTTAAAGATCTGTTCTGCAGCAGGTGATGGGAACAGCAGAGCTCGGGAGAAAATGAAGCCTGTTGGAATATGCAGCAGTGTGAGTCCACCCCTGCTCACTTGTCACAGTGTTTATCTCCATAGGAAAGGCAGATTTTGCCTTAACTTATTTGGAAAGCACATCAGGCAGGAATTAGAGAATATCCTCTCCTGGGTCTTTCCCCAGAGCCCTGCAGAGGAGCTAGGCAAGATCCTGTGAGAGGTAACCCCTTCCCTAAGCTGCTGATGGAAAATAGATGCCTGATATAAATATGGGGTTGTAAGCTGCAGTGGATGGGGTAGGGCTGAGTTTCTCAGAATGACTCCTGATGCAGAGAGAAATTCAAGTGTCTTTAACCCTCATACTACCTTTTTTTAAAATTATTACAGCAGTCTGTAAATTGATTATAGCAGTATTTAGCTGATGTGATGTGAGGTAATAAGGATGAATCAACTTCTCAGCAAATTCCCCGTGCTGCTATCAGACAAGAAATCCTTCACCAAGAGACTTTAGGGTTTGTGCTGGGGACGAAGAAGAATCAAACCAGGTGTGCCTATGCTGGGATTTTAACGAGGGTGAGAGTGAGATTTTGCTGCAGAAACGGAGGCTTTGGCTCCTCAGAAGGGCTCTCCTCTCTGCCTCGGCTGCGCATCACCAGAGGGCAGCAGAGATCGGAAGAAAACATCGCTGCGAAAATCCTGCAGCAGTGGCCAGAAAAGGAGAAAAATCTTCCTCCTCTATATAATCGTGAGCAGCCTGCGGGTGGTGGATGAGGCAGAGGTGGGTGCGTGTTCCCCCAGGTCCTCCCCAGCCGGGAAGTGCCGAGGGCTCGGCCCTGCACCGCTGCTGCCTTTGGAGGAATGCAGAGTTCTGTCCTGGCCTGTGCTCTGCACCAGGACCTCTCTCCTGCCAGCCTGACAGAAGGAAAATGTAGTGGATAAATATTTACAAGGAAAGGGAAAAGCAGCTCAGATTGACATCTGTGCCCCAAGTCCTGCTCTGGGCTGGGAGGAAAATAGAGCGTGCAAAATGCTGGGTCCCTCTTGCTCAGCCGAGGCAAAAGCCTTGTGGAGGGATCTTCCCCCTGACAGTGACTTTTATTCATGGCATGTGGGCAAACTGCCTCTTTCCCCCTCTGTGCCACCGCCACCACTGTGCCCCAGCCCCCAGGAGCAGACCTCAAACACAGGCAATTTCCTCACAAAGTAATTCAGCTTTATGGATAGGAGAGCTACTTGATGTTCCAGCCTCCTCTAAACAGGTTTGCTAGGGATCCAATTATTTGCCTTGTATTGCAATTATTAGTATTAAATAATTATTTAACTTGGTGTTATTAAAAGCTCCAGTGGAAGGAAGGTGCCAACATTTGCTTTTTTTTTGGGGTGAACCCCTCACTGAAGCAAAGCTGCCTGCTGAGGACTTGCAGGTAGATATTTGGCATATGTTTGAAGGATTAAATAGCCTAAAATACCCACCAGGCTGCTGACTGCTTTGGCACTGTGTCTTGCCTGTTTGGATGTGACTTTCAATTGTGCCTTTCACTTGTGCTGTAATTTTTTTGGCTTAGTTTATTGCTTCCAGGCAAATTTCTGAATGCTGTCAGGACCCTGGGCAGAGAATGCAGTGAAATAGTACTGATGTCTCAGCTGCTGTCGTGCAAGCCTTTTGGAATTACAAGGCATTTTTTTACTACTAAAGAAAGGAGAATGGTCTTTTTTTGCGTTGCTGTGCCATGATGGTGTTTGTCAGGGTGCCATCCTTCCTTCTTCTTCTTCCATGCTTTTAGGAGGCCTTTGCAGTGCTCCTGATGAGGAGGAAGGGAGGTGCAGGGAGGGAATGGGCAGCCCTTCAGAGCATGAAGTACAGGCAGGTGATGAGATCTGGTACTAAAGCTTGACCTGCATAATTGTTCTTTTTTCCTCTTTAACACAAGATTCCCAGGCAGACATTAGATCAGGAGCTCCATACCACAGCAGGACTCAAGGACCCTCCTTACCACAGTTTCTTGCTGCAGCCAAGTTTCAGACTGGAAATGTCAGTGGCTGAAGATAAACCAAAGCTAGGGCTGTGGAGAGTCTCTCAGGCATCTTTTACACGGTACCAAGCCAGGCCCCAAGGTACAGAGTGTGAGATAAATGAACAGGGAGGAGTGCGGGGTTGAATGGTGTTTATGACATCTCAGAAAACTCTTCTGAAGGTTCAGGCAGGATTTTAAGTGTAGGAGTCTAGCAAGGATCTTGCTTTACCCCACTCCCAGCACACGTGTAATGGCACCCCCCCCAGCTGGCACCAGGACCACAGCAAAAATAGCTCCTCAGTGGGGATTTACACCAAAGCCACTCTTCTACCAAGGGCTCTGTCACCCTTTGGAGTGACCCAACCTCTCCAAGCCTGCCTGAGACTGCTGCAAACACTCCTGTTAACATTCAGCCTTGCAGCTGAACATTTGGTGGTGAGGGGTCTGACCTGCCATGAGCAACTGTTTGTCTTCCCTGAATGGATAAGCATGCAAATAGAGTCAAGGAAACAGAACTGCCCAAAGCCCACAGATTTGCTGTTACTAATTTTAGTGAAAACTATTGATGGTAAATATCAAAAGTCTGTTAGAACAGAGATACTAAGGATGAAGTTTCTTTTCTTCTTCTTTTTTTTTTTTTTTTTGGGGGGGGGGTGTTTTGTTTTTTTTTTTAATCTATTACTTTCTCTTTCTTGAGCCTGACAGAAAATGGTCAATTTTAAAGTTTTGATTACATACCCCATGAAAATTTTATTTTAAATGACCAAATTTCAGCATATTTCAGCATTTTTCAGATCCTGCTGTGACTGCTGAAGGGTCACATTAAAATTGGTTTCTGTAAGCAGAGCAACATGCATCTCTGAAATTTATTTTCACTGAATATTTTTATATTCAGGTAAAGCTTCCTCCCACACTGAAAGCACACTGCACAAGCCTGGCCTCAGCAAACTCATTTACAAAAAGATGCAAATCAATGTTTCAAATGCGGATGGTGCCTGTCAGTACACAGAGGTTTGACTGTCAGAAGGTGGATATTCCTTGTTTATCCATAAATTAAAATCTGCTCACCCAGGAAAGCTTTAAAGCTTTCATGGTCACACAGTGACAAGGAGAAAGCATCGAATGTTTGGGCTGGGAGGGGATACCCCCAACTCTTGGCAATTCACAGGCAGCTCAAGCCAGCTGGGAGGGGCCATGCACCTTTACCAGTGTGACCCCCTTGGCTGGGACAGGGAAAATGGTGTGGGAAGAACAGGGCCAAGCAGCTCCAGCAAGCTGAGAGGGGACTGCTGCCAGGAGGAACCTGGCATTGTGAAGGGGGGCTAAAAGGCACAAGGGGATGAAAGTCGTGATGAAATGGTTCTTTGGCTATTTCTTTTAAGTAATGGCTGTATTTGATTTATTTTTTTTTCCTCTGTAGAAGATGCCAGCTCGCTCTGGCCCATCAGATAACAATTGCTGACAGGCATCCAGAATTAATAGGCAATTTGAAGCTACTTCTGGCTCATGTGAATGTTTCTGTTGGTCCTGTGTAATGGTTGCACAGCTCAACAGCAATTTCCTGTGATGAGCCAGGCTTCTTCTGGCATCTTTAGTCACTAGATAGGAGCTGCATTATTGCACAAAATGAACAGATTCCTGTTTTTATAGACTATTTTCTATGTTTCTACAGCTCTCTTGCCTTTGGGGGTCCCTGGGCTCTGTTTCTCCTGTAAGCAGCATGTCACAGGCTGAAGCAGTTGCAGCAGCTCCAGAGTGCTTGATTTCTCTGCAATCCCTGTGCCACAGGAGAAGAGTTGTTGGGTTGTACAGGCACTGCTGGTAGTAGGAGAGGACTTACTCACCCATCTTGTTGTAAGATCACACTCAGCAAATACTCTGCTACTTGATTTTACTTTTTTTTCCTCCCTGCCTTCTTCCAGGAGGTCTCCAGGGCTTATAATGCCAACAATTTAGCCTTGCCCCAGCCAAGTTCATTTTGGAAGCAGGAAGTGAAGCCCTTACTTTAGGGATGAGGAAACATTCCTTCCTCCAGACCATTAAAGTCAATACTAACAAAGTCTTCCCTAATTTGTTATTATAAATGAGGTGCTCCTTGGAGCTATGGCAAGAGATTTGTGCCAGTAGTAATGCTAAATTGAATTTCCTGGCATTCAGTCTCAAACAACTGATAAAGCTATGTTATTCAAGAGCCATTCAAAGGTCCTCAGCTGTAAATGTATTTATTAGCTCAACTGTATTTACAGCAGTCCAAGAATTCCACTTTGTGGAATTTTTGTCTGTTTTGTATTAGCATATGAGCTTAGCACAGATTACTGGGAGTAGAACTATATTTGTCTTGCAAGTTGCCTTTCAGAAAAAGCCAACTGAACCGTAAATGTGTTTAAAATGGAGAGGAAAAGGCAGGTTCTTTTATTTCACTAAATATGTATTTATTACTGAAATACATGATAAATTGGGAAAAATACATGTACTGGATGTAGGATGCCTGGAAGATTAATCTGAGGACAGAAATGAGAGGAATTTTTATCATACATATGTGTTATTTTGTGCTTTTTACTGAAGCTGTTGTGGTATCAAAGTGATGATTTGATGTCCTGTTTGCTTAGTACGAGGTAACTGTGATCACATCTCCCTCCTTTAACAGCCATAGCAGAGGAAAACCTCAGGAAACTCCAGGAAGGCTTAGGGAAGTCTTGGGAACAAGGAACTGCACAAAGGGACTCATTGTGCATGTTTGTATTTTGGGTAGGTATGTGAGGGCTGCCTGGTTGGGGGCATGGGTGAAACAGGCGATTTGGTGTGCATGATTCCAGCAGGACATGCAGCACTCTGAGGTGGCAAGAACCCAAGGTACTTGTGTTAGTCTGAAACAATCCTTGAAGGGTTCACAAGTGTTTGAACCTCAAAGGCAAATCCCCAAGTGTCACTAAGGCTGGATGACAACCTGATTGTGAACCAGCACTAGCATACAACTCCTCTGGCTTTAGGTTGTGTACATGTGCAGAGTTCATCTTTCCTTTCCTTTTTTTCATTGCTGCTCTCTGTCTGCTTAACTTTTCTGCACTGGTTTCCCCCTTTGATTTATTTTTCACTTGTGTTACCCATGTCAAGAGACTGAGTCACAGTAGTAATCTGTTTGAACTCCTACCTGCAAATTTCCTTGTATTTGGCACATTTTCTGACACACAACTGATTCAGCTTCCCGGTATGATCTGTCACTTGGGAGAGCGGAGCTTTCCTCTCTATTTCCAGGGTCTCTCTCTGAACTATCCCCTGGCCCCCTTTAAAACTACCCACCAAATGATCACTCAGCTTTTCCATAACCAGTCCATTAGCACAGTCTCTTTCCCTCTCTCACAGCTTGCTTCCAGCTCTTTGTTCAATACCCTTCTTTCTGCTGACGTCATTTCAAGTTCAGGAGCTTCATCCTGAACACCTACTCTCACATCCCTAAAATCTTCCCATGCAAGAGACTCTCCTACTCCACTTCTGATGTACAAGGGGGAGTCTCTAAATGCATCCTCATGGCCACCCTCGAGGACAGTCTTGAAAGATTCTTCCTGACTCCAGCCAAGCCCCTCTGTTTACTCCAACTTCCACCTCTGGGCACTGGCACCTGAATGAGTTGACCAGTCAAGCAAAAATGTTTTCTGAGCACTGGATTTTCAGATTGAGTGGTAGACATCAAAACACCATTAAAGTCAGCTCTTCTCCCTTTCTTTTTGTGGAAAAACATGTGAAGACTAGGAGAGTCTGCAGCCTGTTCTGGCTAGGATGAGAAGGCACAAGGATGATGCCCATAAGGATTTCCTGTGGGAACAGAAGATGGTCCCCTCTCAGTACTTGCTCTGCCAAGCAACTTTTTCAGGGGTTACTCACCAACAAGCCTATGAGTACACAATCCAAACTGATGCAGGAGATGGCCCCTGCTGCTGGCCAGGTTTGCTTTTTCCCTTTGCCTCTAGGTTCTCTTCCACTTTCTCACAGTGGCCTTGATGAATGCAGCCAGCAGAAAATGGTCTGTACCTTAATACAGCAGGAGTTCCCCATGAGAACTTTGTGGTTCTTGCAGAGAGGAGGCCTGAGGAACTGGCTCTAACAGCAGAGAACTCTCCCAGCTAATCTCCGCATCAGAACTCTGCCAGAAACACCAGAGTCTTTTTCTGCAGCTGATGTATCATGCACTGGTCATGTCTGCCCAGCCCAGAGAGGGGCAGGAGGGGCCTGGGCCAGCCATCCTTGGGGAACAGGAGCAGGCACAGGGCCCAGTGGGCACAAGCACTGGGGAACCACAGGACCCTGTCTGCTCTCTGTCAGCAGAGGAGCTGCCCTGGCAGTGCCAGTTCCACCTGTCGGGAAGAACTCACTCCACACACTGGAACAGATCCCCCAGAGAGACTTAAGGAGTGTCCCTCTGGAGATAGTCAAGAACCATCTGGACACAATCCTGTGCCATGTGGTCTGGGATCACCCTGCTTGAGCAGGGAGATGGGACCAGATGATCCAGTGTTGTCCCTTCCAACCTGACCCATTCTGTGATTCTGTAACAAGGTGGGTTACCTTGTCATAAAAGGAATGTGCAGGAGCTGGTGCTGTCCCAGGGCCCCCTCTGCACTCCCCCTGCTCCTTTCCTGCACAGCCCAGCAGCCCCAGGAGCCCTACTGCCTACAGGGGACCCCTGGGGACACCCGACTCCCCTCTGCCAGCCCATTAATCCCCACCTGCTGCCAGGCTCAAGCACCCACCTCATTTCTTGGCACGCACACATGATGGGATTCCTGCTGCCATCCCCCTGGCATTGCATGGAGCACCAGCCCTGCCAGCACCCCGTGCCTGACCGGTTCCCAGTGCCAGGGTGCAGCAGTGTCACCACTGCCACAGCTCTGTCTGGCAGGGGCGACAGCAGGCAGGCAGGAGTGAAGGTAGCTTTTCCTGCCTCCTCTGTTTGTATGCCAGCAGAGGAGCTGCTCCAGCAGCCCCATCCCCAGCTGTGCCCACATCTCCCACACACAGAAGGTCCAAGCCAGGTTCCTTCTCAGGAAAGTCTATTAAAGCAGGCATGGGGGTTGAGGTGGCCACCGAAGCACAGCAATGTTGGCCTGGGAGGCAGCCGAGTGCTGCTGTGTTACCCCATCCAGGACGGGCAGGGCGCTGTCACTTTGTGGGGATGTCGCTGCGTCCCAGACCTTCTGCATCCTCTTGGGAGCTGACGTGTGCTTCTTGTGTCTCACCAGGGGTCCCAGTGCTCTGTTACAGGGCAGGCGGGCGCCCTGGCCTGGCAGGAGCCAGTGCACAGCCCGGGGGTCACCAGGGGCTGCTGGAGGGTTCCCAGGGCTGTGGCACAGGTCCTCTAACCGGGGGACGGGCATTGATCTGTGGCAGAGCTGTGTGGGGTCGAGCAGCCTGGGGCTGCCCACCCGGCTGGTTGAGCTGCGGCAATCCCTGGCTCCCGGCAGAGCAGGTCGGGGGTCGCCAGGAGCTCCTGCGTGCTCCCTGGAGCGGTGGCAACCTGTCCTGGCTGTAAGCTTCCTGAGGCTGAGCATCCTCGGGTAGCCCAACCGGGTGAAGGAGCCATGGCAGCTCCCGGTTGCTGGCAGAACCACCCAGAGGTTGCCAGGGACTCCTGGCCGCTCCCCAGGGCGGTGGCACAGGACAGCTGGTGATTGGCGGCAGAGCTGCCAGGGGCTGAGCTTTCTCGAGCTGCGCGGCCACCAGGTGAAGGAGCCATGGCAGCTCCCGGTTTCCAGCAGAGTAGCCTGGGGGTCGCAGCGGGATCCTGGGGGCTCCCTGGGACGGTGGTCCAGGCACTCTATCCATGGGATAGCTACTGATCCGGGGCTGAGTTTTCTCGGGCTGCCCAACCAGATGAAGAAGCCATGGCAGCTCCTGGCTGCCAGCAGAGCAGTCCGGAGGCTGTGGCAGTGCTGGAGGGCCAGACTTGGGCGTGCAGCTGCTGCACCGTGGCTCCAGAGGAGGCAGCTTTTCCCGTGCCGCTGAAGACCAGGGGACCCCGGTGGCTCTGCCCCCTGAGGGGTCAGGCAGCTCGGGAGCACTGGGTACAGTGCTGGAGGGTTTGTCCTGGAATCGAGGCTTTGCCGGCCGGGGCTTCTTCAGGAAGGATGTGCCTGTGACCACCAGCTTCAGCCCCACAGACAAACATGAGGACACGGCTGGCTGCAGGGAGAAACAAAGGGCAACGGAGGCTTGGGGTGCCTGGGGGGTGGCTGTCCCCAGCCCCCAGCCTTACCTCCCTGTAGAGGAGCTCAAAGGCACCAATGGAACAGGTGGGGTTGTCCTTGCGGTCAAGCACGAGGCGCAGCGTGTCCCGCTGGACATTGGCGCAGAGCCGGCGGGTCACCGCCGAAGAGGGGCTCATGGTGGGGCAGGAGTTGATCTCCAGCAGCCAGGGCCGGCAGTCCTCCCCGATGAGAAAGTCGGCTCCGAAGAGCTCAAAGCTGCCCTTGCGAGAGCCCACTTGGTCCCGGGTGCAGCGCAGGGCGTTCAGGATCCCCGCCTTCATGCCGGGCACTATCACCCGCTGCCAAGCATCCGCCCGCCCCAGCCGTGCCAGGTGTGCCTGGAATTGATTGTTGGACCAGATCTTGTCGAGGGGCACACGGGGATCCGGCCGGAATGTTTTGTACTGCTTCTGGATGGCGACGTTGCAGAGGTGCCTGGCACTGGGGCAGGGAGAGCAGGCCTGGGTCAGGGAGTGCCGGGGCCTGGGCAGTTCGAGCCGGGGTGAGGGGGGAGGGACACTCACGGCTCCAGCTGACACAGGGAGAAGGGCCGGGAGCAGAAGCGCAGGTAGCAGTCTCGGTAGTACCAGACGGTCAGTGGCTTCCAGTCAGTCACCACGAACCACTGCCGGATGTCGAATTTGGTGTCGAAGATGGTCAGCGGCCGCTCCACGTACTTCTGCACCACCCACTCGCACACCCGCAGCGAGGGGCCCGTGCAGCTCTGCTCCAGCACCTCCTCCAGCCGCGTCGCGCAGACGATGCCTGGGCAACACAGTGATGGTGGGACCCCTTCCCCCTGAGGATGTGTGTGCCCCACGCTTCCCCCTGCCTTACCCCTGCCGCGGGATTTGGCGCTGGGCTTAAGAATCCAGATGTTGAGGTTGCCCTCTATGCTGAGTTGTGGCAGCTGCTTCCCCAGGCGTTTCAGCAGGTCCTGGCACTGCTCCCGCTGCTCCCTGCTCAGCACCAGCCTGGCCCCCTCACTGTGGGGGACATGGAGGCTCAGCACCGGCCCCGCCACCGTTCCCCCCTGCTCCGTCTCGCTCAGCACTCACTGTGCCACGCGGTAGTATTCCTGCAGGAAGCGGTCCCAGTCGATGCACGTGCTGCAGGGGGATGGGGTGCTCCTGTCGATGTCCCGGTGCCCCAGGATGCCCAGGTGCTGCTCACAGACCTCCAGGGCCTCCTGCACCAGCTGGGGGTGCAGGGGGGAGCGTGGCGCTGCCGTGGATGGCATGGAGTGAGAGACATGACTCCTATGCCAGCCTTGAGGCCAAAGCACTGAGCCTCCGTGTGGGGATGGGTGCCTTTGTAGCTAGGGCAGGGGAGGGAGTAAGGGATCCCAAGCCACAGCCAGGAGCAGAGGCTCAGCTTCCAAGCTCAGCCATCAGACACAGTCCTTAAGCCTGAACTCTCTGTTTCATCCCCTGCCTCTGCCTGAGTGAGCTCCGTGCACTCACCTGGCACCTTGTTAGATTTTGGGGGCTGCCCTCTCCCCACTGGCCTGTCCCCAACCGTCTCCAGGGCCAGCTTGAGCAGGCTGCGAGCTGCCGTCAGGCGGAAATCCTCTGCAAGAGGGAAGCATCATTCCTAGCCAGTCCTGCACAGGACATGGGAAGACTGGAGCACGAGGGGTGACAGCAGGGCAGCAGCCCCAGGCTCACCAATGAAGGCTTCTTGCTCCCCCATGATCCCCAGCCGGTAGCACCGGGGAAAAAAGGTGTTGAAATCAATTTGCTCAAACCAGGGCAAGTTTTGCAGGCTTTGGCACAGCCCCTCCTGTTTAGAGAAGCTTGTCAGTCCCTTCTGGACACCCCCACCCCTTGTGCCCCCCTCCGAGGCCTCCGTGCTCCCACCTTGGTGCAAAGGGCCTGCAGCCGGGGATAGCGGTTCACCACCTCAATCCTCGGCAGCAGCTGCGGGTCAACGTTGCTAAGCTTAATAGTCCAGAGGAAGTTTGGCACCTGGTCCTGCACCAGGAAGGACTGCGGGAGGGAGTGGGCTGGGGTGAGACACGGAGCCTCCATCCTGACCCAGTCCCTTGCCCCAGGCTGTACCCTGCCCCTGAGGGTTCCAGGGGAAGGGTACGGAGAGCTGTGGCAGAGCCTAGCCCTAGCCCTCTTGGCTAACCATGAGATCATGGATGTCATCAGGGTCCTCATTGCATTGCTCTTTGTCTTCCTTCTTGTCTTCCCCTTCCCCCTTGTTCACCTCATGGTTTGGCAATGGGTGGTGCAGGGGCTCCATGGTGCCCAGGGAAGGCTGTGCTGCTCCACATGGGTTCAGCACTGCCTCCTCCTGCTCACCACCACCACCACCACTTGCCCTCTTCTCTGGCTGCTGTTTCTTTTGGTCGCCAGGCTGCTGCTTCAGCTGTTTGCCATTGAGGGGCAGCTTCCTCTCCACCCAGCCCCGGGCCCGCAGCAGGCGGCGGATGACGGGATACGGACCCTGCACTGCAAAGATCTTCTTCTCCTGCGGGGAGAGCAGCGAGCTCAGCCTGCCCCACCCCGGTGCTCCGGCTCTGCTCTCCTGAGCCACAGGTGCACAAATGCAAGTGTGAGGCTTTTCGGGGCGGTGTGAAATCAGACCCCTCACCTTAATGGCCTTCTCCACATGCAGCCTGGCCTTCTTGAACCGCTCAGACTCAGCCGCGTGCTGGCGGCCATCGGGGTAGTGGATGTTGGCAGCTGCCACCTGCCCTGTGAGGACAGCGCCATCTGAGCCCGCTGTCCCCATGTCCCCAGGCCTATGGGGCGGGCAGGGAGGGGGAGAACATGCTGACCTGTTTGTCTCTGCCTCACCAAGTCTGGGGCTTCTGACATGGCATTCCCTGAGCTGCCAAGCCTTCTGCCAGCATCCCGGCTGCACTCCACAGACTCGGGATGCCCTGCCGTGCCCTTGTCCTTGGCCTGCTGTGCCTGGAGCAGCTGGGATGTCACCTGCTCAAGTACTGGCCCTGGCTGAGGGGCCGTGTGCCCACAGTGCTGCTCTCTGTCACACTGTCCCAGGGTAATCGGATGGTGAGGAAGCTGGTGGCTCCACCTCCTCCAGGCCAAGCAGGTTTTCTATTCCCCCATCCCTTAGGGACTGCACATGACACAGCCTTCTAATCCCAGCGCCACTGGCACTGTGATGCCACAATGCAGGATGCTCAAAGCAGCATCAGTATCACAGGTCCTGGTTCTCCCCTCTTGTGAGGGATTCTAACTACCCTGACAGCTGCTGGAGAAGCAACACAGCAAAGTTCAGACAGTCCAGGAGATTCCTGGAAAGCTTTGATGATTCCTTCTTGACACAGGTAGTGGAGAATCCCACAAGAAATGGTGTGCTGCTCAACCTTAAACTGAGAACTAGGAAAAGCCTTGTTGGACACATGAAGGCTGTGAGCTGTCCTAGGTAATCTCCAAGACAGAACTCTGCCAGAAACACAGTTTTACCTTACAGTGTCATTTCTGACTGTTGCTTGAGTTTATTTTGATGGCTACTGCTCAGCAAACTGCCCCTTTTGCTTCTCCTTCTTTCAGAGATGCAGTTTCATTTACAATTGTTCACAGGCTCCTTGCCCACATTGCCTTCCATGACTTAACTGAAGCACTACTATTTTTGTTGTTTACAATCATCTGCAGCCAGCAGAAGTTTTATGCTGACAGATGAAAATCACACACTGGTCATTCAGTGTCATTTCACTCCAATTCCCCCTGAGGGATCTATTAAAAAGAACCTCAGTTACCCGGCCTCACAGGTGGGTCATAATGTTAAACTGGCATCACAGACAGGATCCCTTGGCTGTGGTGGAGTGATTGGTCAGGTTCAGACTTGTTGGAAGATTTTTCTCCAGGAGAAAAGTCAGGAAACCCCCAGAGGGTCATTACTGGTGAAAGCTCTGCAGTTCTCAGGAATGCTCACCGAGAGTTGATGAACCAGAAGTGGTTCAGAGGGAATGAGAAATTAATCAATTGCTTCAATTGGCCCTTCAGGAGGTGATGGAACAAGATAAATCTCTTAGAAAGAAGCTAGAAGCAAAAAACTGGGAGCAATGAATGTGATGTCAATTTAGGATGTCCCAGAACAGTGTTGGTTAATAGGCTGCTCTGTCAAATCGGAAGAGCTCAGGAAAAATGATCTGGAGGATGAAGAGATACATATTCAGGTTGGACATTAGAAGGAATTTTTTCATGGAAAGGGTTGTTAACATTAGAGTGGGCTGCCCAGGGAGGTGGTGGAGTCACCATTCCTGAAGGTGTTTAAGGAAAGACTGGATGTGGCACTCAGTGCCATGCTCTGGTTGACACAATGGTCAAAGGTTGGACTCTGTGATCTCAGTGGCTTGGAACTCTGCAGTGCAGGTCTCCATCAGCACCCCCTGTGAGACCCCTCCTTTGTCTGAGAGATAACAAGGGTCTGTGGGAGACATGGTAAATGGATTACAGATTATTATATAGAGATTATTATCCTTTCAAGAAATCAGAAGGAAAACAGTAAGTGGCTGTTGGGGTGGAAGCAGTTTCAGGTCCCAAGTGCACTCCTGCAAATGAATGGGAGAACATGAAAGAAGTACACTAGGCAGTGACAGTCCTGGTTGTAAATTCTGAACTCTCTGTTGCCTCTACAGACAATCCAGGACATTGCTGTCTTAGCTAATTACTGAATGCTATCTTCATATCTCTATATTTAGAGTAGAAGGGTAATGTATCTTCCAGGAAGAAGTTTTGTGTTGGGGTAAAGAAAGCCTTATAGAGCCACACCTTTACAAAGGACGTGTGGGTCACAACAGTGGCTATTCCATGAAGTACACTGAGCCAGCTCCAAGACTTAGAATCACATGAGGATAAACCTTTTTCCAGACTAAGCCCTCAACAAAAGATTGTGTGTAAGCAACATAATCTATAGAGGAGAAACTTGATATGATTTTCTTTTATAGTAACTGAGATGTATTTACTGAGCACTGCACGATTCCTTCCTTGCAGAGGAGTAGCCTTTTACATATTTGTCTCCTCAAAATATGTGCTGAAATAGCTTCATCCAAGTGCTGTGCTTACTTCTTAAATTTTCTATTGAAGAGGGGTGTAAAACCTTCCATGTGACCAACAAGAGTAGCACGTTCACGGAGTAATTCTCGCTTTTCTGCAAGCTGCATTGCTGTGGCATCAGGGCTCCATATCTACAAAATAAAGGTATTTGTAGTTCATTTGGACGTGACTTTTGTAACAGAAGCATTAAGAGCTGTGTTCTAGCACTCCTTTCCACTATGAGACGTAGAAAAGAAGCAGTGTGGCCTCCCGGCAGAAGACAGGTCAACAATCTGTGTGTGTACAAACAGAGCATTCTCTTATTGTCACTTCCAATCTGTAACATGCCATGAACTCAGAGTTCAGACAATGTGGGAAAGAAGATCTTAAGGTAATTACTTAAAATTTCTGACTCAGGCTCACGATCCTCAGAGTGGAAAATAGTAATTAGCTGTAGAGTCATCAGCTATGTAGCCTCAGTCCTCTGAGACCATTGTAGAAACTAGCACAAATCAGGGTTGGGGAAATGATAAACTCCAAACACAACTGCTCAGTCAGCAGTGGTGGTTTTTTTTCCTTTTTAAGAAGAAAAAAAAAATTACAATAATTACCTTACTGTTATCATCTTGTTCTGTTTCTCAGTTATATCTAAGTGAGTATCAACAAGACCCTGACAGAAAAGTTGTATTTCCACTATTCCAACTCTAGGAAGCAAATATTTAGTGTACTGTGATCCATCTAGTTCAGTAACTGTCACTGACAAAAGTAATCATGTGATAGCTAATCAAGAAGGCAAGTTAGAAGTTGGTGCTCATGTATGCAAATCAACTCCTATATTTTAAAAGCAGGAGCATATCATAAATGTAGCTGCATTTTTATTTTACTGTGGCTCCACTTTAATCCTATTTTAAAACCTGATAAGAGTTGATTTCCACAATAATTTATTTTATATAAATATGTGTGTTGTTATTATATAACATACATCCACAAACACTTAATTTACTGTGGTTTGGTGGCAACTTCTCCAGGCTATGTCACATCATCTCTAAGCTAGTGGAACGGTAGAAATTTCATCAGAGTGTTCCGAGTTTTGATCTCAGCAAGGTCTACCTTTAAGCTACCATGACACTGTACTCATGTTTTGCTGCTGTACATACTTTTCTGGGTCTGAAGGAGATGTCATTCTTGTTTTCTCTTGGTGCCAAAGACTTCCAATAAGCAGAACTGTCCTTACGGGGATGCTTTGTCTTTTCAGGAACAGGTGTTTCCTCAGGTTGCTCAGTTACATCTGGAGACTGAAGGGGAAGAAGGTACCAATTATATCAACACATCATGTTCAGAAGCAAGGCAGGCATCCTGCACCTTCTGCTACTCTGCTGCAGTGTTTACTGGGGGAGTATTTTTCTTAGTAGTTTCAGAATCTGTTTTTCTTAAAGCTGATTTTTTTAAAATCAAAAATTGTGAGGGCCAACCTTTTGAAAGGTAAAAGGCACCTCTCCTTGGGCACTAAAACATTAACTGCTCTTTATGGATCCCAAGACAGTCACCTTCTACCACTGGTGATCCCATCCTCTTCCAGGTGAGGAATAAACAAGCACCTAAGGTTGTCATCCCCCTGCCCCTGAAAGTCCTGTGCTGTCCCTGACATTCAAAACCTTTGTGAAAGGGGGATGCCAACATTTAGTTACTGGGACATATTTATTGCACTGTCCAGGGTAGCCTAAGGACACTTCCAGCCATGCAGATACAATTGCCTCTTCTCCCTAAACAGCATCCTGGATGTGACTAACAAGTACCACTGGTGAATCAGGGAGGTCTCATCCACAGTAAGAGAATCAGGATGTGGTCATGGAGGCTGATATCAGCTTGGGAACAGGGCAATACTGAGGTGCTCCAGGCTCCCAGAGGGGGCAGGAAAAGCATTCAGGAATAAAACAGGCAAACATCAGTGTGGAATTTGAGAAACAGGACTCAGGTAAATAGTGGAAGTGGAAGGATATGGGACAAGATGGAAAACAGGAAATTAGCAAGGCTGTTATTGTCTCAATGAGTTCAACTAGGAGAGTAAAAAAACCTTTTTACCAGTTTGAAGGGTATTGAAAAAAGAGGTGCTCCCTTTAAGAAATTATGGCTACCGGTTGTTCAGTGTTTACCACAACCGAGCTGGATGAGCATACACTTCAGGAGGAAGGAAAAAGAAAAGGAAATATTTTTTTGTGTCCTGTCAGTGATACAGGACATCATTTTTATGTGTGTCTGGGGAAGACATGAAGTTTGTATAATTAGCAAGACAAATTTCAACCGATGAACAAGTTCTAATACTCACAAGAAGAAGTACTGGCATCTGAAAATATGTTCACAAAGCTGCCCAAGTTACAGCCTTAGAGAGTAATGGGTGGCAAAGAAAGGAAAGAGAGAAGCTCCCTGCTAACTATTAGCAAATCAGTCCTTTGTTACAATCTCTCATACCTCTTTTTTCACAGGTTTCGGTGGCTCTGCTGGTTTTGGCTTGCCACCTTTTGGTTGGTTTGCTTCTTCTTTTTCTTGTTCTTCTGCCAAAATTTTTAGTTGATTTTCAAGCAGTTGAATTATTGTAGCATCTCCAAATAGTCGAGCAAGATCAAGAACACTCCTTCCTGTTTTAAAAAAAATGAGTATCTCTGTAAACCATGAAAATTAACTTTGGCACTGGTTTATTGCAACAGGATAATGACAGTATAATCAACTAAATTTAATATGGCCACTACTTTACTACCCATCTCATGTACCAGCAGCGTGCCTGACATTGGTGTGAGGATCAGCAGTCATCAGCACTGCAATATGTTAGAGCAAGAGCTTAAAAGGTGATGCATGTTAACTTTTAAAATACTCTGGAGACAGGGAAAATAACACTGAATGATGAGGTAACACTTCAGTACCAGCTCAGATTTGGTTTTCTGTTAAGTATTTTTTTCTCAGGAGTTATATTTACATGTCGAGTAGCAAGGAAGTTTTTTAACCAGGGCTGCCAGTGCCTAAAAATAAATCACTTAAATGGGTAGCAGACTATACTCTGGGCCACAACTGATACCTAATTTTCCCTCAAATAAAAGTAATAACAACTAGATAGAATGTTTTCATTAAAGCCACTTATAACTCTGTATGTATCTTGTGAGGAGTAACAGTCTCCTGAATTGTGTAATGAATTATGTTACTTCATTTTCTAGAGACTTAAAACCTAAGAAAGCTGACTTTTTTTCAATAATGATTCCAGACTGGAGAAAATTAACTGAATCTGTTACCTTCATCCCAATCCTGACAGCAACCCTAAATGCAGAACAGTTCTCAAAGTGTTCCAGGTGTTTTTAATAAAGAAACAGCCAATAGAGACATTGCTATTTACCATTGCTGTTTATAGCTTGGACGTCGGCACCTGCAGTGATTAAAAAATAGACCATGTCCAGCCTGCAGGCCTCAATGGCTCTCATCAGTGGGGTGGCATCACCTATTGCAGGGGCATTCACTGCTGCTCCAGCCTTCACCAGCACCTCAGCAATCTCCAGGTATCCATTATAGCAAGCATGATACAGAGCAGTCCACAGGAAATTGTCTGTTGCATTTACATTAGCCCTGCAAAAGCGTAAGAGCAGTTGTGGCAGTTGAAGCTGTACCAGCCCCAGCTTCAGATGCAGTCAGCTGGAACTGCCCATTTCAATGGCATATTCAATGTAAATAGCTATTTTCATATTGCTACTGCTACTCAGAAACCATTTGAGCCCCTGAACTTGTCATGGAATAGTAATTGTAAGAGTGTGCCTGGGTGCTGCTCATGTCCCGCCCTAAGCCATCTGTGTCCTTTACATGGAGCTTTTCATGGATACAGGAAAAAACCCAGGCATTCAAAACACCTTAGTCCTTTAAAATGTTGCTCCAGCTTCACTGAGAGTGGCAGAAAGCAGATTAAGGAATTCCAAAAGCACACTTGTGGGTCAAGAGCAGGTGCTACAGAACATGTGGCAACATTGCAGAGCTTGCCTGCACGAGAGGAAAGTGTTCACCTTTCCTTTCAGTGTTGCTGCCCTCTGCCTGTTTCATTTCTCTGCACTGGCTTCTCCCTTTGACCGATGAGTTACAGAAGGTCTGCCTTGGGAATCTGAGCATTGAAAAAAGCTACTGTTCAGCTACTGTACTGCTGGACTAGGATCTGTTTCTGCTCCCAAATTAAAACTGGGATGTTCTGGAGAAAGCAAGGGCTAATTCAGCCAAGATTTTTGCAATATGCTGCCTTTGGATGAAGCTGAGAGGAAAAGCATTATCAGCCCTAGAGGTCCTGAAGGGATTTAGGGTCACTGTCCCACTTACTCTGTGGGCAAAAGCTGCTATCTTCCCAAAAGACAAGGAGGAAGGGAGAAAGAAGAAAAATGATGAACAAAGCTGCTTCCAGGGATAGCTGTTTGCTCTTCAGGTCATGTGATTAAGTCTAAATAAAAGCACAGCTTCATCTTCTTTCCTTATTTAAATTTTTAATACTTTTTCAGAATTCTACCTTTGGTGAGATTTTAGCACAGTAAATTCCCCTGACCTAAAACATTCATCTCTTTTATTTTTCAATCACTAAGCTGTTATGGTTTATTTGTATGTAGTTTTCATTTGTGTTTTAATTCTCATTAAAATAAGCTCCTTCAGTTATTTCACTTTCTCTCTCAACCCAACCTCCTTGCCTGAACTCAGACTCTGTATGCCCCTGAACCCTTTCTCCTAACTTCATTCTATCAGAAAGAAACCAACCAATGGGAACAGGGACAATGCAGCACTGATTTAAAAATTCCTCAGCATTTTCTGCCCATCAAGCACAGAATTTCCCATCAGACCAAATTTCATTTACTTCTGATTCTTTCTGGAGGAAGATAGAAAGTAGATACCACCAATTTAATTTTAAACCTAATAAATGTTAAACATTTCTCCGGATAAATGTTTTGTTTTCTATTCAATATAGATTTGTGGTTCTGTACTGAAAAGGTTATATTGTAAAAGGTATTTGAATGGCCAAGCCAAACTGCAAGCCCATGTTGCTGAGAGATGGAAACCTAAATGCTACTGATAACTTCCCTCTCCATATTCATTTCTGTCAATTGAAAAATTCTCAAAACTGGTATTATTTTTTTAAGGTAAGTTACCATGTTTCCAGGTCTAATTGTTAAATATGGTGTGACTCCAGTGCTGTCTACTTAGGCTTGGTAAAAGGAGTAGAGATTAATCTGGTGGATTAATTTGGTAGTCCCCACATCTTTATCTTTGGAAAACCTGAATATACACATGACACAATTTTCCATATGCCCCAGCAATGTCAGTGTAATTACCAGGGTGTGTAAAGATCCATGTGCTGTTAGTCTTTGCAGGAACCAGAGCAATGACTACAGCCACTTTCCCTGAGGTATTAATGTTAACATGAATTCTGTCTATGGGTAGAGAGAACAAAGTTAACGTAAATATCTTTGAAAAATGTTCATTTAAGCATTTATGTGAAGGATTGTAGGACTATAGCAGTCTGACAGTAAGAGATTATTCTATTACACAAGTATGACTGAATCTCTCTGAAATTGCTTTCATTTTGAAGCTGTCATTGAGATTTTTCACAAGTGTGTCTGCGGGCTACAGAATTGCTGAAGCACTTCTAAAATGAGGAACAGACTAATTAGTAGCAGGGGCTTCTGATGTAAATCCTGCTGTTTCAGCCTGCCTCAGCTGCAGAGGAAAGTGAAGGTTTAAACCAGGCATGTGGAACAGGGAAATGCAGGATGACCTCGATGATTTCAGGCAAGTCCTTTGAATCAGATTTCCCAAAATCATTCACCAGTTTTGAGAGTTCGGTTGTGGGGATGCACTACTTGAGACATGGGTAGGAGCTCTGCAGCTGGTCAAATGATAACAGTCCAGACACCAAAAATTTCAGTCCTGGGGAACTTACCTCTTGGTTGTTTTCATTTCCATGCTACTAAAATGTGAAAAATAGTAAACTTACCCCCTGTGACTCGAGATCTTAGGGAACTAACTTTTATATTAAATGTTATGTAAGCAAAATCAAACCATAGCCTTTTGCATCCAAATATTTACTGGACATTTATGCTTTTGAAAGCCTTCCCAAAATAGCAATAAAACTGAAATTATCTTACCCCTTTTCCAGAAGAAACTCCACAAGAACTATGTTGCCACCTGCACATGCAACCATCAAAGGTGTTTTGTAATATTTATCTTTTATGTCTACTGGCACACCCTGGTCGAATGCTTTCTGTAGAGACACGAAGTCTCCTGTTCTGACAAGGTAGTTGATATCCATGAGGGTTTTCCTTGGCTCATCTACGTACCAGGCACGGTCATCAAACACAGGATGGGCAGATTGGTGCTCCCGTTTGAAACGCTGCTCTTCGGGAATGTTTGGGACAGCCTCAACCATGTAGGTAGGGAAGCCATCTTCCCTAAGAGGACGTTCACTCTTTGGAACTACACAGATCGGCACAGGGAGCCCTTTTTTGCCTTTTTTTCTCTGTGCTTTCTTCTTCTTCTTCCTCCCTTTGGGCCCAAAGGATGATAGCAGAAAGGGTTTCTGCAAGTATTTTGAGCCCTTAAAGAAATCGTTAAGGCTGACCCTGTCAGTAGATACTTCGTGCTTTTTAGCAAGAATTTCTATTTGCTCCTCATCCACAGTGCTCCACTGCTTCTGAATCATTGCTATAAAATCACTTCTGGATATCATCCCATCTCCTTCACCAGTCTCAAACTGCTTGCGGATGGCATCCTCGTGCTGCAAGGACCAGTCGTACACCTTCAGGTACCAGTCAAGGAGCTTATCTGGTTTTTTAAAAGCTTTTTCAACTTTGCGCAACACTTTTGCTGCTGCTTTAAACCCGGCATTCTTGGCAGCCTCCCTTGGGGTCATATGGGCCAAGTTTGACCATGTAGGATCACAGCCTAGAAACAGGGACACAATTTGGCTGATAGTGCAGTGGAATTCCTAATTATGTAATATAAGAAGCTTGTAATACACAGTTAATTAATTGCCACAGGCCTACAATTTTATACTGTTTCACCTATAAATGGTGATGATAGGTGGGACCACATCATTGATCCCAAGCTGGAAGGTCAGCCACATGTCCATAGTTGTTTCCCAAAGGCAGAAGCATTGAGCAACCCATGCTTTATTTATCCATCCACTCATGAATATGTATAGAAAGAGAGAAGTTCAGTGGAAACTTTACATTTTTACTTAAAGTGGTGAGCAAGGTTAGGAAGCAAACTCAGATTAAAATGTCATTTATTTCTACACTCCAGCATTACAGTTTGGCAATGGGTCACTTGTTTGATCACAAGAACAAACATGGGATTTTGCATGGTCCTCTTGGATCAAAGTTTGAAGTGCCATGATCATCTGACCAAATCAGGAAAGGATCACAGCTGCTTCAGGGCATGTTTCCATACTCATGGGCATGAAGTTTTCATCATGGATGCACAGAGATTTTTTTTTAAATTACCATAAAATCAAAAATTTATTTTCTATTGAAAGTTTCAATACAATACATCTAAACCCAGAACCACTTAATACTGTCCAATACTAAGCTATACAAACCCCTGGTGTTTCTGCTGCTTTCTTGGAGAATGTTTTCTCATCCATATGAGATAAGAGCCTCTGTTAAGCCCTTCTGAATGCAAATTTTGCCACAGGGTACCCAAGAGTCAAATCCTTCAGAGACACCCAAATGAAATCTTTCCTTTAGCACAGAAATACAATACAGGTAATAGTTGCTATGTAATTTAGTTTAAATGTACCTCTTTGTCCTATGTACCTGCAGCAATCTGCAAATCCTCCCTCTGCAGCATAATGAAGTGGTGTGTTACCATTCATAGCAATCAGTTTCAAGTCTGAACCATAACCTGAAATAATCGTCAGAATCTAGAAAAACAAACAGAGTCCCATCAAAGATCTTGTCTGTTTCTTAACATGTGAAAATGTGAGATTGCTTTGTAAATAAATGCAATATCTTACATTCCCATTTTAATAATGTAGTTTTCTCCCACATCCACCTAGTCAATGCACACATAACATTAATGTTTTCTATAGTATTATGCTTATTTAACTGATGAAACAGAAACCTTGTGCAGTTGTAGACACCAAGGACAATCTTCCTTCTTGCCAGCTCACTGTAAACCCATGTCTGTCCTATCTATCACTGCTGGATTCCCTTTGCTGCTTAAAAAGAATCTGCTTTTGATTACTGATCATTATGCTTTGCTCAACTGAGATAATGGACTCAAAAAAACCACAACAAAAACATACTCCAAAAACCCAAAACAAAACCCTTTAACAACAAAAAACCACCCAGGTCTGGCTTTGCAGCAATGCTTTAACACCACAAATGACAATACCTGAAAAAAGCCTCCTTTGGCTGCGAAATGTGCAGCACTGTGTCTTTCGAAGTCGAACAGGTTCACATCGGCTCCCCGCTGAAGCAGAGCCCGCACCACCTCGGTAGCGCCTTCCCTTGTGGCTTCCATCAAGGCTGTGCGCCACGTGGCCTGCAGGGGAGCGAGAGAACAACTCCCAGTTTGTTCCGTCTGCTAAGGCTGGAACAGTGGGATCTGACTGTTGCAAAGTAACATAAAACTGGAAGTCTGCCTTTAGTTTCAAAGATTAAGGTAAACTTGCAGGTAAGCTTTCAGAATCTAGTCATACTACTGCTAAGATCAGTCAGATCCCAGCTTGAGTCCCTCGAATAATGCCCATGAAAATCAATTCCTTAGTTATGGAATCCTTTATTCTGTGGGGATCTTCTCGTGCATATTTACAACATTTAACACAAAATACCACCTCAGCTTATGAAAGGAGGAGCACTATGGGGGAAGCGCTATGGGGAAGGCGAAGCAACCAGGGAGTTTCACTACAGTTCTGTGAGGAAAAGTTCACACTCTAATATATTAAAGTTGTCTTTTTCTAGATAATAATGGATGGATATGGATGGATTGCTTTGGATAACTTAAGGGAAAGCTTGAGCTTCTTGACTGATCAACAGCACAGAGCTTCAGTCTTTCAGGTCTTTGTTAAATTAAGGAAGCAAACAAATAAGTGATTAAGACATACAAAAGGAAAAAACGTTTCTTATTCCTCATTACTGCCTTGATTGCACATCAGGTTTTTCCTAATGAACTTACCTTTTAAGGAACATTATTTCAACTCTGAAAATCTAAGGATACATCAAGGCAAATACAAATCAGCTCTGCTCCACTGAAGTACAATGAACTGCAGCTCCTAACAGCTGGCCCAGTTACATTTAAGTTTGGGGAAATATTTGCACTCTAAACCTACAAAAATGTAAAAGAAGACTTAAATCCCTCTCCTCCAAAAATGGGTGGTACAGAAGAGGGGAAGAAGTACGGCCACATAGTTAAGCAATTTTCACTGCTTTATTGTTTTAATGTGAGGATTTAAGGTCATATACTCCGCTCATCTATTATTTATTCCATACTCCTGTATCTGTTCTTAGTTACAGAAATGCTAATACCGGGTCTTTTGCACGGGGATCTGCTCCTTTCTCCAAGAAAATCAGGCATATATCTTTAATCTCATGAGCTTGCTCACAGGCTTCCAGAAGCACAGACCTCCCAGTAAAAGTACAGTTGTTGACATCTGCACCATATTCCAAGGCAATTTGCAGGCAGTGGGAGTGGCGTCCTGTAGGTGAAAGGCAGTAAAACAAAACACCTGCAAAGGAAACCAGTGGGGATTAGGATGCAATAGGAAATTTCCAGAAGGGTTATGAGGCTGTGAGCTTCACAGCTGAACAGTCTGCAAGAGACCCCTTCCCTGAGGGCATGTCCATGCAAAAAACACTTCAGGTTTATGGTCTTTACTTGGGGAGTAAACCAGAGTTCATTATGTCACAGGCCATGGAAGGAATGTGATTCTCAATCATAAGTTACCTCTCAGGTCTTTACTGGGGAGGCTTAGGATTTAAAGGCTCAGACTCTTCAGGGAGAATTATTTTCATTTCCATCAAAGTTGTTAGGGCCAATAGCTTCTGTTGGGCTGTAAGGATCACCCTCAATTACAGTTCCCTTCCACAGGTAGGACACATCATATGTAGTAAGGGTGTCACACAGTTAAGGGATTGCTTTATGGTATTTCCTTCTCACTCACCTTTCCCTTCATTATCCACAGCAGTCATGTCTGCATTAGCTTTTGCTAATAATTCCAAAATCACCTCGTGGCCTAGCTCAGCTGCCTTCATGGCTGGAGTGCGTCCCATCTTGTCATGGACATTTGGATGAGCTCCGTGTTCCAGCAGGAAGCGGCTCATTTCAATGTCATTTTTCATGGATGCCAAGTGAAAGGCACTATATCCTTCCTTAGGCTCTGTGTAATTAATGAGATCTGGGAATCCCTTCTGGAGCAGATTTTCTATTTGCTTCTTGTCTTTCTCGTGAACACACTGAAGAAGTTTGTAGATCTGTAAGTGTAGAAGCTTTTTATCTACTGGTAACATTCCAGGATAGGGAAGATTGTCTTCTGTTGAGGGAGTACCTTCTGCATGGGCAGAGAAGAAAACATATCATCTCGGAGATGAGATTATAATTACATGCCAGTAAAACCAGTAATCAGATCATATTCACAGCATGAAAATATCCACTTTACCTTGACAGAACACTAGGCTTTGAACTAATTTATCTTTTATTATGGGCAGCACATATAGAGATTATATAAAACCAAATAGCACCTTGCAAAATTTTTCTTTCTAGTCATCCAACTGCTCTGAAGTGGTCTCATTCAAGGAGAAAAATTAAGTTAAGAAGCTCTAGGGTAACTGCTCTCCATTCAGGGAATTGTTATAATCTACAATTACTTGGAAGCCTAAGGGGAGGCTGTTCATCTGTCACTTTCAATGGAAAAAAAACCCCACAAGACACCATGTCCTCTGCACTTGCTGAAACATAAAATTGATACTAAAATTGATACTAACATCACCTCATCAGTGCCTCAGCACCTTCTTTTTTTTTTTTTTTTTTTGGTAGCTGATGCATGAACTTCCTGCAAGGCTGTGCACATAAAAGAGTAAGTCAAATTCCTCTGCAACTAAAACCTTAGGCAAAAAAAGATGCAGATATCAGGGCACTGGTCTGGGAAAAGGTTCTTCCAGGTCATGCATCACATGATTCTTGAAAAAAATGCAGTGCAGGACTTTGCACTTGCCTCAATTCTGAATGTTTTCTTTTTTAGGATTTTTTTTGCCTCTTTTAGCTAGTCTCAGCACTCGTTGCTGGAGGGTCAAGGGTCAGACATTGTAAGGGACTATCTCTAAAGTTTGCCTAAGTGGATGGGAAGCTTCCTGTCAGCTTCTGCAAGCCTTGGGTCAGTCCATCCTCCAGAACTTCTACAGGACATGCAGCAAAAAAAAGGTGGAGGAACATCTCTTAGACAATACTTGGGGTTTGGTTTATTTGGGTTTTTTATTTATTGCAACGCAGTCTGTAAATGGGGCCACTCAGCATCTGCCTGGCTACTGCTGGGTGCTTTGTGAATGTCCATGAGAAGGTGAGATTGCAAAGAGATGCAGAAGGGTGCACAATTCCAACAGACCTTTTGAGGCAAGACCTCCCATTCTGGAAAGGAAGCCTGAGAGAAAACTGCAGGAAAAGTAGAAAAAAATGGCTGAAGGTGAATCATGCTGGGAGTGGATAGAGAGGCAATTTTTGTACCACAGGTACAACATGCCAGTTGTAGTTTCTGTAGCTATTGCCTTTCATTTCTTTGAAAGCTCTGCATCCAGCCTAGTTTGGAGCAGAGATTGGGTCAACTGTTGACAGATTTCTGAGAATTGTCCCTCTTGTTTTCCCTGCCAGACAAGGCCCTCAGCTCCCTCCCTGTGCATCCAGCTAAGCTGGGTGAAGGTGTTGTTATTAAAAGCTGCTCCCTTGCAGAAGTGTTTAAGTGGGTAAAATGCAAAGACTTCCTCTTTGCAATGAAATCTGCTCTGAATAGGTCAGCTGCTCTCAGATTTTCTCCATTTAAACATGATATTACTGAAGTTCTTTTCTGTTTAGGTCTTACATAACCCTCAATCTGATCATATACAAAGTATATTCCTACATCAAGCAATTAGATCTTTAAGTAGCAATAACTTAAGTCTGTCACCTGTGGCTTGTTCATTCTCACCCTGACCATGTTGTGCTTCTTGTGGCATTTTGTCCAGTGAAAGGGAATAAATGCAGAGGTTTTTTTCCTGCTGACAGGAGTTACACCTATAGCAGCACTGTAGTCCTGAAGCTTAGAGCTGAGAAATAAGGGTACTTCAGAGTAATGCCCTGCTAGAACAGAACACTGGGGTCCCCACAGAGCCTGGCTTTTAAAGCCTGAAACCTTAGGAAGCAGTTTCTGAGCAAATCCTTAATACGGGAAGTTTTTTCTGGCTTCTGAGTACAGGGAAAAGTTGTGATGTAAACTCTGCAGGGGCTGTGAGGAGGAGCAGCAGGAAAGTTCTGCAGGGAAGGCTCTTACAGTACTTACACCATTGAAATTCAGTGAAAGAAATGTTTTTAAAGATACTTAGATGGAACTGACAAGCTTAAATGTTCTCTCACACTTTTTATTTTCCATTTCCCACTATCCTGCAGCAGTAAGGAGCTTGAGTTTACTTCCAAAAAGTTTTCTTCCCACTGTTATTCATGATTTGCACCGGGATTTTGCACAGCATTTTTCCAGGAACTCATTTAGGACCAAAACTTGCTTTTTCTTCCCTTCTTCCTCCCCCTGAAGCTGCAACCACTGAAGAAATGACACTGTCCTTGGACATAGGTTAGAAATGCCACAGAACATGAGCAGAACTGCAGTTGGTAAAAACCTGCCAGTAACTAACCTTCAATGAAGGCACAAATGGATATAATATTCAATGCATATGGACTTGGATTTATTTCATGGATTATTCTGGAGATTCCTTGAGATACTTGCCCCCTATAACCTCTGCCTTATGCAGGACATGAGACTGATGGCACACCTCACACTTACTGCACACTTTCATTTTTGCTCAGTGTAATGCAGAATTCAGTACAATTTTAGTCCTGACCAGATTTTTTCTGGTGCTTTTAAGACACTTACCACAGTATTATTTTAATATTTCACACACAGCAATAAAATTATTTCCATGAATGTAAGTAACATTATTTTTATCACAATAGTGAAGTCTTGTTATCACAATTCAGCCACCACCGAGTCCTTACCCAGTTTAAAGTCTTTGCTTCAAAGCATTAAGAACCAACCAATTTACATGAAAACAACCGTAACATTTTAACTGTTACAGTTAATATTTCTTTGCAGCATTTGTTGAAAGTGACTGGATCAAGTTTTATTAGAATTTTCTAAAGTAGCAGCATCAAAGAAAGACAGGTGGGATAAAAAACTCTACCCAGGGTCATGTAAAGTTATAAGCAAGGAAAAAGGCTTCTAAAATGGAAATATAACTGCTGCATCTTGTCAATTTTCATTAAGTAAATTCTACCAATCCTACATACTTCATAGATTTTTTTATTCTTCACCTGTAACAGATGGTTTAATGGAAAATGAGGGATTGCTAGTGTGCCTTTGAGACAGGCATACTCTGGGGAGGGCTTCATAAAGCCATAACCACAAATCCCAAGCTTGTAACATTTGCTTAGCAACAATTTTATCTGTTGACAAACATCAACAGACTTGTTACCTTCATTCTACCAGCATGTCATTGTTATGATGGAGAGCATGAACTCTTTTCAAATCCAGATTAATCCTTTTCTCAATACACCTGGTATTAAGAAAATAATTTTAGGCAGATTTCTGTTTTCCCACAAAGCTTTCCAAGCTGTGATGGAGGTAGATTGATAGAGAGGGAAGTTCTGGTGGCCAGTGATCTCATGCCCTGACTCCCAAAGCCTGGTGCCTGACTGCTGCTGGAAGCACTTGTGATTCCTCCTTAAAAGTTTGCAATGTTTTTCAGTTTCAACATTTCCAGTTGAAAACATCCCTTTAATTATCATTATTCACAAAGCAGTAAACAAAATTTTCATGTGTTTTATCTTTAGAGAGAGAAAATAGCTGAGCACTTTCTAAATTTAATCCCTTTGCATGCTAGGCACAGAGATAAGCCTAATATGTCAGTACAAAAGGAACCAATATGCTAACAGTGCCATGCTATATTTACAGCTTTATGTGAATAATTGCACTGGATTTTTGGCTGTGACCAATGTTTAATAGGAGTGATGCAGCAAAATCTTCCTAAAACTGAATTCCAGTAGCAAGAATAGCCTCTAATGCTGTGGTTTTTTGCTGTTAACTCTCCAGTAGTGCCTTGCCTTGGGCTGAGGCACAGCTGAGCACAGCAATGGGCACTTAGGTCTGAACTGGGCAAGTCTCAATGTCGTGTGGAGATCTCAGCCCAGAATGAACCCTTTGGGAAATGGGGCCTAGTCCTGAGTGCTGTAAAGGCAGTCCCGGGGTTATGGCTGAGTTGGATCAAAAGACGTGCATCCTTTTGTATTCAGCCTTGCAACTTCCAGTCACCTCAGTGTCCATCCAAACTGGGATGTAATGGAGCCCAAATTGCCAGCGGCAGGCAGCCCTGGGGGCTAGCCAGAACCTGGCAATCGGGTCTGTGAGCAACACCTGCGGGCACGGGGGCTCAGGGGAGGTGGCTCCTCAGCCAGGAGCACGGCTGGGCTCGCAGGAAAGCCTCTGGAGTGCTGGGGAGTCGGGAATGAGGTGCTGCTGCGCCCAGGAGCAAGGAGCAGGGTGAGCAGCCGCTCCTGCCCAGGGCCCTGGGGAAGCCAGGTAAGGGATAAAATCCAGGGTTGGTTGATTTTCCCTGGGCTGCGACTCAGAGGAACGGGCGGCCTGTGGAGGAGACTGGCTTTAACGGGAGAGAAACAGCTGGAAGAGGAGGATGCTGGAGAGCTGGTGATGACCCAAACGGTGTTCCCTGCCAAGGACGCGCCGCTCTGGCCGTGCAGACGCCCAAACTGAGGTAACCGCCCGCGGCGAGAGGTGCGGGCCGTGAGGGGGGCGATGTCCAGGGCGTCCGTGTCCTGCGAGGCTGCGCTCAGCCCTCACAGCCCGCCGGCTCTGCCCCAGCCCCTCCGCAGCGCCGGGGAGGCGGCGTCCCCAGCCCAGCCGCCCTCTCGCCACCACACCCGGCAGCGGCGGCGGCTGCGACCCTCGGCAGCCCCGGGCACTCACCTGAGGGGCAGGAGGACGCCGGGGGCTCGGGGGCCGCAGCCGGACCCCCGCCCTCCTCAGCATCCGGACCCCCTCCCTCCTCAGCGGCCGGAGCCCCGCCATCCTCAGCAGCCGGACTCTCGGTCTCCTCAGCAGCCGGACCCCCGCCGTCCTCAGCGGCCGGAGCCCCGCCATCCTCAGCAGCCGGACTCTCGGTCTCCTCAGCAGCCGGACCCTCGCCCTCCTTAGCGGCCGCCATTGCAGCCATGGCTGTCTCCTTGGCAACGGCGTCGGGCGGGCGGGAGCCGTCCGGCGGCACCGGATCCCCTCAGCCGGCGGGTGCCCTCAACCGGCGGGTCCCCTCAACCGGCGGGTGCCCTCAGCGCCACCGGATCCCCTCAACCGGAGGGTCCACTCAGCGCCACAGGATCCACTCAGCCGGCGGGTCCCCTCAGTGCCTCCGCTTCCCCTCAGCCGGTGGGTCCCCTCAGCGCCACCGGATCCCTTCAGCGCCAACCGCTCCCCCTCAGCCGGTGAATCCCCTCAAGCGCCGGTGGGTCCCCTCACTCCCCTCACTGCCACCGCTTTCCCTCAGCCAGTGGATCCCCTCAGGGCCACCGGGTCCCCTCAGCGTCACCTCGTCCTCTCGGTCCCCTCAGCTCGGTACAGACCCGCGCCCCGCCGCCCTCCGAGGCACCGGGGATGAGGCGGGCACACGGGGAAGGACTTGGGTGTCGTGGGCTCTCTTTTCTTGTTGCTGTCTTACTCGCCAAGCCTCCTTATCCTCCCCCATGGGAAGCAACGCTGTGTGGTTGTTTCACCTCCATATTTAACTAGGGTAGCCACAAAAAATGGAGTGGCGAGGTCTGTGTGTCGCCCAACTGCATGGCCATCCCCACGGGGTTTGTGTAGCACAGTACTGGAAATGAGCTTGGATGGAAATGTGATCGTTCACAGTCCGGACTGGACAGAGAAACCTGTTTATTAACAGGAGAAAAATGCCAGTGAATGGGGAAAAATGCTCAGAGCTTTTCAAGTGAAGCCTAAGTCATTCTAAAAGGCAACAGCACTGACCCTGGGTCTGCCCTAGCCCTCTGTAGCTCCTATGCATTTCCTTTAGTGCCACAACCCAACCCTCAGTGCTCCTGCCAGGCTCAGTAGTCGTGTATGGGATAACTGCAGCAACACTGTCTTGATTCCTGACCAAGCCTGGTTGTTGAATTATTTGCAAATCGCCTCTAGCATTAGGAAAGTTTTTTTTTAAATTGCTTCTTGACATGAAATTTCTTCTGCCAGGGAAGTGGTGACGCAGCTGGGTGCATGTCCAACAGTATGGAAAGGCGTTTGCTGAAAGCCATGGGACTGTGTGGTGAGTCACAACAAGAGAAAACATTGTTTTAGCATAAAGTTTCATTATTTACCCTGCAAGGAGTGCCATTTGTACAGCAGCTATTTTGTGTTAGCACTCTGTGGAGCGAATTGGCTGGATTGGTAGTGATGCACTGTCGTGCGTTGCTGGATTGCTTTCCTCTTTGGAAAACATAGCATCTTTCTCCTTGGTCTCACTAAATGGTTGATGCAGACATGGCACAGTAGAAAATGTTTCCCTGCCTGTTTTATGTAAGATTTTTGCTTTTGCTGTTGCCACAGATAAAGGAGATACGTGTCTTGGCCAAAAGCCTGGCGTAAATTCTCCTTTTTCACTTTGTTGAGCAGCACACATTAAATTCCCTTTAGAACAGCTAGCACATGTATTTTGACATTTAGTCCAATATGAAGATAACTCAAGATCCTGTCTGAAACTTTTGCATGCCTTGTCTCTGGAAGTTATGGAAACACTGAAACCAGTTTGGGTAACTTGCTATTTTACCCGAGATGTGAATGTGCATGTAACTGCATGTGTATATATTTAGATTTTTATGCTTGATTTATTTTCCCATGGTGATCAGCTTTTCATGAGCTTTTTGAGAGTGATAATGAGAATTAATGATGCAAGAAGAAAAACATCCTTTTTCAGCAGCTCAGCGTCGTATTGAATGGTTCAAAGCAATGTGGCTTCAAGAGCAGAGGTACTGCTCTGGTATTAGGGTACTGCAACATCTCAAAAATAACTAGGATTAAAATCCTCTTAGAAAAATTCAGAGTATTCCCTGCCTATAGAGATAAATAAAGTTCACCAGAGAAAATTATTCCAAGGTCTGAAGCCTCAAGCTGCTGGGCTCTTTTTGGATGACAGTTTTGGAGGAGTGCCAAGCTGCTGCAGGAATGCAAATGGGATGGTGCTGGTAAAAAGGTAACTGACTGCACTAAGGAAGGAAAGGTGAAAACTGCCTGGAGCTTTGAACATTCCCTGGAGCTCCCAGAGCCAAACATGGGAGACATCCAAAAGGTGCTCCACTGGCTTCATGGTTCCCTGGATGAATACAATCTGTGGATAAGTTTGCCCACTGTGTCTGATAATGATATCACCACTAGTAAATAATTTCCAAATCAAGATTATTCCAGAGAACATTTATTACTGAGGAGCATATGTTTTCCCCTTGTTTTATATACTCTCAAACATTAAGCTCAATTGTTCCTGCAACGTACACTCTTCACCATGACAGGTAAGGCCCTCATTACTGACATGCTCACTTTGCAGCTCCAAAATCATCTTAATAGCACATGAAAACATTTCACTGCTGAATGGGTACCTCCAAATATTTGAAATACAAAGGCTGTGAGGTTTTGTTTGGTGCCAGCAGAAGGTGCCAGGCTGAGAGCGCTACACAGTCTCTCCTGGAACAAGGGGAACAGTCCAGCTGCTGTCCTCTGGTCCACTTGCTGTCTCTGGATAGTGCTGGGTTTTCCCTATGGATATCAAAGCACAAGGATGCTACAGCTGTCCCACAGTTGACCTCTGGAGGGAGGCTGTGCACCACAAGGACTCTCTGGATGGCACTGGAGTCCTGCTGACATAGGGGGGAGCTGGGCTGGTGACTCCAGCTGCAAGGTGTGCTTGAGGATTGCCTGGTTTTTACTTAAGCCTTTACTGTGCAAGTAATTAGCACTATTACTCATCTCAGGATTCTGATGCTACTGCAAAAAAATCTGCTGTGTGGTGCATTCCACTCAAAATCTTCTTGTTCAGATCTGCCAGCTTGGGAGAATGACACAAATTTACACATTTGGCTAATCCTGAAGGTCATCTGGGGAGCTGTTGTGGGGGCATTGCTCCAACTGTGCCCTCTCAAGGGAGGGGAAGAGTCTCCTCCTTGAGACAATCTTTGCTTCATGCAGCAGCACAGCCTCCTCAGAACTGTGCTGGCAGGTAGCACCCAGCTACTCCTCCTTTATTTCCTGGGATCTGCTCTGTTTCTGGTTTTGATGCCCCTATATGAAGCTGTTGATATCACTCAGATCAATGTACAACTTAATAAACTGGTTTGGCTTTTCTTACTCTTCTTTACTCTCTAATTGCTTATTGTCAAGACCAACACTCATTCTTTCTACCAATTGTTATGCAGTCTTAGGAATAGGCCTTTTCACCAAGGAGAAAATCCATTAAATAGCTGTTAGGTCCCTGATACTGTGACCTTGGAGAAGAGACTTGGGAGGAAAGCTATGTCTCTTTTGGGTTGGTTGTTTTCAAGGGGGAAAAAAATTCCCAAATTGTCAGCAGGGCTTATAAAGACAAATAGTGATAAAAGCTCAAGTGTTTTGCCAAGAAGTTCTCTGATGAATGCAGCTGAGATGAATGCTATATGGAAAAACAGTCCCAGGAAAGGGTCTGCAGCTGGTTAGCTGGGGTTTGTGGGAGGAGCATTTCAGGTATGAGTAATGTCAATAGAGGTTTGTTTGGGGTGTTTTGGGGCCTTTTTGGTTTTTTTATCTTTGTCACCTAAACTTTCCCTAAAGCACTGTTCCTTTTTTGGGTATTGTGAATACAGGCTTCTTGTCTGCCCCTGCACTTCACCTTGACTTGAGGTAGAGGCGATTTCAGGGTTACTGAGGAGGAGGGAGGCACTCCTCAGCCAGGGATGTGGCAAAGCAAAAAGGGATGGGGGTAGTCAGCAACTGTGCACTCCCAGCATGTGCTTCCCAGGTACTGTATGGGCCAGGATGAGGGCTGGGACCCCAGAGTCAGGGGAGCTTTCCAGTGCCACAGAGCAGGGCGGTTCACTGAAGAGCTGACAGCTCTGGGGGTGTTCAGTTTGTCACTGACTTTGTTAGCAAGGTTTGTTCACTAAAACCTTCTGTTACTGATCCTGCAACTTCTGTACCCTATGGCACTTGTGGAGGAGGGAATGCTGCACCCCTTCCATCACCATTTCCTATGAAGGACTCTTTTCTACTAAGCCCAGGGATTCTGAAATAATTCCTGCTACTTATTTTCACGTTTGCTTGTCTAACACTGTGCCTTCAAACACATTTAACTCGGTGGGAGGATTCCAGATTACTTCAGTGGCATGTTCTGTTAATAACAAGCTCTGACTCTCTTGATTAGTTCTTTATCTGCAGATCGTAGTGTTAAAAAGCTGAGGGGAAGGAATAAAGATGATAGTTTTGTAACTGGTTTTCAGTTAGCTTCCAGTTAGACAGCAATGAAAATACAAACTGCCTTCATTTGTCCCATTGGTTCTAACCCTGTCACTGTATCCTGTTTAAAACCCTATGCACTGCAAGTTCTCAGTTTTCAAGGTGAAGGAATAAACGTTCTGGAGTCTTTCTCATCTGATGTTACATGAGGCTACTGAAGTATTGATCACATGCTTCGCCCTGGACATGGCAAATAAAGGAGGAATTTCCAGTTGGGACTTATTTTGTATCTGTGAGGCAGATCTGGTGGTGCTGGCTCTCAGAAACTTAGTGCAATAGCTTTTAGAAATGCAAATAGAAGTGACACAGTGCAATGGGAAATGACATTGGTTTGGGGGCAGAGATCAGCACATGGACCCTGGGCCTGATGGAGAATCATCTGGGCTTCAAAGCTGCTTGTGGAACCCAGTGCTGCTTACTGTGAGGAAGGGTAATCTGCACAAAGAACAGCTAAGAGCATGAAAGCAACGCTTCCAAAGCAACACAGGGCTGCTGAAATCCCTGAGGTCAAGCTGGGGGAACTCCTATACAAGAAATTGATTGGTTCAGTTGGAATAAGCCTCATTCCTGTTCCCTTGCTTGGCCTTGCTCAATTGTGGTTAAATGAGGAGAGGGATGATAATCATCTGATTATCCTGCTCTTGACAGTCTGCGGAACAGTTGGGAGCCCAGGCTTGTCCTCTTGCCAATGCCAGCTCCAGGGATGGGTTGAGCATTTGGAAAGAGAAATTACATGTTCCACAATCTCCAGCAGGTGCAGTGGCTGTTCCACTGCTGAGTGTACCAGGAGAGAACTTGGAATTGTCACTGTTGGCTCACCTCAGCTATGTTCCTGACTCACACGGCCCAAATTACCCACCAGGAGAGAGCATAAATTTTCTCAGTAATTAATTAAATATGTTAGGAAAGACTTCCCAGGTACAGGATGCAATGTCTGCTTCAGATGAAGGAGTTAATTATGTCAACCTACAGCAGAGTCTTTGATTTGATATGGAAAACCTGGCATGGGGGAGGATAGTGCTCAGTGCTGCTGCCCTGTATCTATCAGTGCCACCATAGCTGATCCCAGCTCTTCTGGGATCTTTTGGTCTCAGAGTTCAGGATTTTGTGCCATATCACAACCAAGTCAAATTTAAAATTATGTGTAAAACAGCAATCTTTTCCACGACAATTAGTAGGAGAGTGTTAATGGAGCTACTGTGATCAACTACGCCCGTAGATTAATGTTAATAATGTTTCCCTTTCATGTTAGTAGGTATTCTTTTCTTCAGACCTTATTCCTTACAATAGAAAAACCTGAATATGTTCCTTCTGAGCTCCAAGTATACTGGTATCTGTCTCCTTGGTGTACTCTCTCGCTACACTTCACATCAACACATTGATTAATCCAGACATTAGATAAAAGATAAGGGTTTATTCAGGATTAAATACTCATTTATAAATGGAATATGTAACTTATCGTCCGAAGTCTGTGATACATTGGCTTTGTTACAGATTTATCCAGGATACCTGAAAAAGGGCTGAACTGTAGTTAGCAAAGACAATGTTTCCATATTACAACTTTATTATTCATAGAATGGTTTGGGTTGGAAAGGACCTTAAAGATCATCAAATTCCAGCCCCCCTGTTGTGGGCAGGGACACCTTTCACTAAACCAGGTTGCTCAGAGCTTCAAGACTTCCTAACTTTTACAGCCACTAAACTCCATTCAAAGTACTTCAAGGTCCAATGCTCACATCTGTGACTTTTCCATTAACCTCTTCCTATCACCCCTAAATAAATGGCTACTCAGGTTTCTACCAGTAAGGGCTTTCCATCTCTACTGCAATGACTTCAGGTGTAGAGCGGCCCTGTAGGACATGCTCCATTTTGTCTGCATCATGTCTGTAACACAATAACCTGCTATTGCTTTAGAAAAAGATGTATTAAATTTTCTAGGCAATAACTAAAGCCGCTTAAGTGGATGGGGTCCACTTAAAAAGTTACTTAAACAAATGATTTAGTTTTACAGAGTCCTGTATGTTTTTCCCTAGCAATCAGTGACAGTTCTGACTGGGGAGACTCTCAGAAGTTTGTATTGGTTAATTGGTGTCACTGGGCTGACACATGGGGCATTAAATTCAGCTCTGACTTTCATTCACATGTTATAAACTGCCTCACTTGACTCAGGGAATAGCACCACTGTAGGCTATGCAAGTTTTACTTTGCTCAGAGCATAAGACAGAACAGAATCCATCACAACAGTTGGGAACAAAGCACACACAAACACCAGCACCTTTTCCTTCAACTTTGCCACCATGTAACGTGCCTTGGGTGCAGGAGATGTCAGAGCATCCACCATGGCATCTACAACCTCATTGCCATTAGAGCTTCCCTCACTGAGGATGCTGTTGAAGAAGTCTGCCCGCTCTTGAATGTACTCCTTGTTGTAAACAGCCTTCTCCTCTTCGCTCAGTTCATTCCAGATCTCTTCGGCACTGACTGGTGGCTGAATTTTTGTGGAGCGTGCATAATTTCCTGGCTGGATAATACAGACCTGAAAGCGAGGTGTAAAACTTATCAAGGTGCAATCAGTCATAGTGAATTCAATTAAATGCTATAGTCAGTAACACAGATCAAAAGCTCCCTACAGACAGCCAGAAAATGCTGCTTTGTTGAAATTTTAACCCTGGAAACTTGACTGAAATCAAATATATTCCCGTGAAATATTTAGGGTCGCAGAGGTGCTTTATTCCGACTTCCTCATTTTGCTCTGATGTTAATGTTCTTGTTTTGACTACTCAGCACACCTTCACAGAATGCAATAGAGCATCTTTGATTTCTGTAGAATGCTTAATGGTAAAAATGTTTTGACAATACTGAGACAAAGCACTTCAGTATGACTTTGATGTCTCCAAAGTGGAATACTTTGGATTTTTCACTCAGTAGAGAATCCTGCAACTGATAATTTTTTGACCCAATTTGGGACAAAAGGAGATACCAAAGAAAAGTCTTGGGTCCTGGGGAAAGAAGTGCTGTTCTCCCCAAGTAGGTGTAATTAAAAGGAAACTAGGTCTTGTCAGCAAAGAACAGGGGGACCACAGGTCCTGCTCTGCCTCTCATTGAAGCCATTTGCAAATTTCTGTGGATTTGTGCATATAGATTTAAATGGAAAGCACACAAGTCCTTTGCTGCTTCATGTGTTTTCTTTGTGTGTTGCTGCTGTTCTGCTCCCTTTGGAGTGTTCCAGGGAGTTTTGGAGCGGGCTGAGCACTCACAGCACACATGCTGTTCCCCAGTTAGCAGCAGCCTTGTTCAGACTATTTGTAGACATGCAACATTAAAAGCTCAGTGGCATTTAACTGACCTGATTTCTAAAGACTGCAACACAAGGTGAGGAAAACCCGTGCTGAGCTGAGTCAGAGACTTGCAGATCTGACAGGCGTTCTCTGGGAGGTCTGTGGTGATTTAAAAACCTGGTGTCTCCACTCTGCCACTCAGCCCACCCAGCAGAGGCTTCCACCTGCATCAGTGCCTGCCTGCTGGCCTGCATGGTGGTGGATTCACTGCTCTCAGGAGGACTGGGGTGCAGGTCCTACACACAGGGAGAACCAAGGGGTGCAGACAAACTCCAGCAGAGGGATGGTGTGCACAGCTGGGACAGCTTGTGGTGCCTCAAGCAGGTTTGTCACACAGCATCCTCTGGAATCCTCCCTTCTGGTGCTACTTAGAAAAAGTGTTTGGAATCAACCAAACTAATGCCAATAGTAAACTTCCCACATTTATTGTTAACAAAGGGGTTTTAAAAGCTTCCTTTTTTGGAGTTGGCTTGGAGAGAAGGAGAGGTGGATTAGTTTTTTTCCCTTCCTACATTTTCTGCAGCCTTTCCACTGGAAGACACACACTTTGTTGTTTCCTGTAGGCTGTCAGCTTGCCTGGCCAGAGTTCAGTGGGACAGAGCCATAGCTCCATCTGTTCGTTGTCACCTCTGTGCAGCTTTTTCCTGAAAGGACAGAGAGGACAACAGAACTGTGCAAGGGAGCAGAGGAAAACGGACTGTGTATTTTGTGGGCTCTCCACAGGGTAGGCTCTCAGGCAGATGCCAGCCAGCATCTTACACACAGTGAGAAACAGAAAAATACTTCTCAAAGATACTCCAGAAATGTTTGTCAGCCTGGCTCACTCAGTTATGTGCTGGGACTGCAGCAGAGGTGGAGCAGTAAAAATCCCAAAATTACCAGAGTAGCTAACCTGTTAAACTAAGCCCTTCCATGCATTTGAGATTATCCTCAGCTAATCAGCTGAAATCCTCATCGTGCTGTGTGGTATTAGCATGTGTAAAGTCACTTGCATTTTATAGCCCTTCATATTTATCTTACAGGGGTAGTTAATAGATGCATAGCTGTAATTTTTTCCAACACAAAGCTTATGAACAAGGCTGTAAATCTGTTTACATAAACAGTGCACCAATGCAAACCTTCCAGGGAAGACTTGGAATGTTTGAGAAGAGTCTTTCAGCAGTAGAGTGACTCCAAGGAAAAAGCCCAGTGAAGCTACTTAGTGATCTAAGCTTCAGGTTTGACTACTAGAGTTGCTTAGACAGGGCACTAAGAGCACTCTTAGAGCCTCTTAGGTTAAGAGAATAAAAACATCATTACTCTGCACAATGCTGCCTCTTGCAGTGTAGCTGTTCTCACAAAAAGCAAGGAGTTTCAAGCACTGGTATTGAAAGGGGAGAGAAAGAACCCCTCAGGCTGGTGACAAGCCTCCTGGCTGCAGAGCACTCGGTGTCTGGGCTCTTTGCAGCCACTCCAGGGAACATTTGGGTTCCTCACTGCTGTTGGGAGCTCTGTGTGCAGCTCAGGCAGGCCTGTGTCAGGAAGCTTCTCCACTGCAGAGGATGTGAAGAAAGGGTGGAAGTTCAGTGCTGACACACAGACCTGTTACCCAGCAGCTTCTCAGAACCACGAACATCACCCAGGACTGCTGTTCCCAGTGATTTCCAGCTGACTGATTAGAGAAACCACCTCTTTCCAAAGGGAAGCTGCACCCATGAATGCAGTTCTGATCTTTTATCTTTGTCATTTTGTTTCACATAACTCATTACATCACTTACCTGGTTTCCAGATTCTTGTTACATCACTTACCTGGACACCAAACTTTTTCATTTCCAGTCTTAATGCATCACAGAATCTTTCAATAGCTGCCTTGGTCATAGAATAAATGCCATTTCCCAGAGTAAAATAGGCAATGATGCTGGACATGAAAACAATACGTCCTGGAAAGAAAACAGTGCAAATAACATAACTTCACTCTCAGTCTTTAACATGGAATCGATTCACCTCAGTGTTCTGAGCTGCTAATAATGTGATGTTTAGCAGGAGACTGTTTTACTGCACACTGCCAAAACTGGGCAGTGTCAGTGGGCCGTCCCAGCACAGAAGGGCACTCAGCTCTGTTAAGCAGAAAACCACACAAAAATCTTCCACCTCGTGACAGATGCTGGACTAGACAAAGTGTAACACATTCCCAGTGTGCTGCTTACTCCTTCTGAGCCTGAGATAAAATGAAAAAGATGGAAACAAAGCAGTGCCCTAAAGACGGAAAAATGGTAGTAAGAGACTGTGCTAGTAAGAGGAGAAGGACTGCAGAGGAGAGAGGATGTGATTTTCCCTGGATATATGGTTACCAATACCATTTTTTTCTGTGCTAATGATGTCTCTGCATTGAGACCTGGCTTTATACCTGTGCATATGAAGTCCAAGCCAGACTGTACAGTGATAAGCTTCACCAAGGAAATATGACTTGCCAAATGTGTGCAGGCTCACACTACCTTACAATTATTTCCCTGACCTGTGCTGCTTCTTCAACCTTTCTAACTCCTGCTGAGTGCAGGCATGCCTTAAATAGCTGAGATTCCTCATTTGCGGAATGAGGAATTCATTTCCATTGTTTCCTTGGTTTCCTTGTAAACTTCCGTCACATATTCCTACCATGGGGTAAGGAATGTGTGTGTGGATATACAAATACCAGGGGTGAGGGAGAAGGTGGCCTTGTCACTGACGCTACAGAGAACACAGCTGCACTCCTGTTGCTGCCACAGATGCACAGAACATCGGGGCCCCAGATCTCACCAAATGGAATAGGGTTGGGGGATATCAAAAGGAATCATGGGAATGCTGGGAAATCTGTCATTCTGAATTAGGTTCCCTGCCTTCCTGTACAGCATCCCAAATAAATCTTATACAGATAAGAGGAAAATGACTACCAGCTTGCTGACCAAGATGCTCTATCAGCTGGCCTGGCCAGCTGGAAAAGATATGGGGAAATGTTGCTCCTCTCAGGGCAGAATGTTTAAGTCCTAGGCTGGAGGGCATTGACTCCTTTTACAAGTATTAATAATTGTATTAAGAATTTTGAAATGTTTCTTGGAATAGGTGTACATCCACGGTAGGAAGCCATGGGTAGGATGACCTCTGCCTCCTTTGTCCAGTAGCTGAGTGCTTTGGGGCACACACCCAGGATGTGGGACACCTCATTTAACTTCTCTCTGTGCCTAAGAAAATTGAAACCCAGCTTCCCCAGGAGAATACTCTAATTGTAATTCAAGCTTTTCATTTGGAGACATCACTTGCTGTCCTGGTTGTTCCTGCAAGGAAGGAGACAGGAAATCTAGGATTCTTCCTAGGATTCTTCCTTGAAGTGCTTTGGCATCCATAGATGGTACTTGGAAATGGAGCACAGGAGTTAATAATGGAAACACTGACAGGCCTAAGAGAGATACAAAATGTTCCTTGGAGCTAAGGTGTGTGTGCAGCCATCCAGACCCAAACCTTCTACAGGTTTACACATGTGCTTAATATCACATGCACAATTAGTCCCTTTTGCTTCAAAGTAAGCCTGTGCAATTCACAGTCACAGAAATGCCTCTGGTGGATCAGCATCCCAGAGTTGCAGCAGTAAGCAGGACATCCCAGGGAAAAGAGATGTCTCCCTGTGTAATGGCCACATAACACACTCACTGGGTACACACAATAGCACATTCTTCTACAAAAACACATCCAGCTCGCAGGATTTAAAGGCTTCTTTCTTCTTGTGTCAGAATATCATCAAGCAAAGGCAGCCAAGAAGAAAGAAGCAGAATAGCCCCATAAAAGGGATGCTGTTATCTTACCAACAGTTTGTGTAGCAGTGACACCTGGGGCTTCCAGGTGAAACCTACCCCTTCCTGTGCTTGGTGCTGCACACAGAACACAAATCCTCACCCTAAAGATCCCACTGCCAGAACAGACAAGGAAGAGGGGATCTTCTTCCCCAAATACAGATGGAGACAGGTAGGGAACAAACTGCAAAGCACCCAAGACATGCTGCCATGCTGCAGAGGGCAATTAAACCATTCCTTCTCAGAAGGAAGGATAAAGCCCAGGCACAGGGAGGTCCATGCAAATACATTTATCCCACTGGATATCCATGCACCTCTACATACTTGAAGTTTCCTGCCCAAGGTCACAGAGGCTCCATAGAGCTGGAAGTGGAAGCTGGATGTCTCTAGTTCACCTCTGTAGGGTCATTCTTCCTCTCCTAATTGCCAAACAATAAAATTGTAAAGCCCAAATAATAAAATTAAGCAGTTTAATGGATCTTTGTGTCTTCTGATTGTCCGTGCTTAAAAAGGCTTGCCTGGGCTTAATTATCTACTGCAAACATTTTTCCTTTTTTTTTTTTTTTTTGAGTCAAACACTGAGAGAAATCCTTATTTATAAATACTTTTTTCTATGTATTGCACAGACAAAATCTTTAGGGATATTTTTCCTCTTAGGACTTCACCCTCTTTTCAGGATCAAGTATCTCTTTCAGGCCACACAGAAGGAGGCCGTCATTTCAATTCAATGAGAGACAATTAAAGCCTCTTTTATAGATGCTACATTACCCTGCTTATAGTAAGCTAATTATTCTACAACTCTAAATAACAGTGGATTAGCATTACCCTTGTATTTCCTTAGAAGGGGAAGAAATGCCAGGGTTGTCCTGATGCTCCCAAGGAGATTCACATCTGCAAATTTTTCGTACGTCTCCATGGGCAGCCACCCTGTCTCGCCAAATGTTGATATTCCTGCATTGTTGACAAGCCCCCAGAAACCTGTGGAAGAGAAAAGACTCAGCAAGTATCTTTAACTGCAAAGCAACCCCTGTTAGATAACAAAGCAACACCACTGAGCTGGACCCTTGGAAGAAACTGTACAGTTGTGTAACATTTTTGTATATTCTACTTAAAAGTGCAAAATGTTTTGTTTAATGAAGGAATGACATTGTGGCCATGATCTGGACTAAATGGAATCGCAGAATAGTTTGGGTTGGAAAACCCTTAAAGATCATCCAGTTCTACCCCCCTGCCATAGTCAGGGACACCTTTCTTGTAAATCTCAGTGCTATTTAATAATCGCTCACTCTTAAGATATTTATGAACAACATGATCTGGGAGACTACATCTTACTGCCAGTGTGGCGTACCATGATATTTTAATTACTTCAATCCCACTGTGTGCTATGAGCAGCTTTGTGAAAATTATATTAAGCAGTCTAAAGGCTAAGGGGTACTATTTTCAAAGTCCTTGACTAATTTAAGAGCCTAAGTCTTGAATCCTTTTTCCAAGATTTGAGCACTGATTCCTTCTGAAATCAGCCATAATCAGGCACATGGGTGCAACACTGGGTGAAGTAATCAAGCAGGGTCACTGGCTACCGTATTTTTTAATACTTTTGAACAACTTTATTCCCCCATGTAATGACAGATTTTGGTGCTAAGGAGCCCACCCCCTGACACACAGAAAGGTTTCAATGTTTACAAGCAGACATGTATTGGCAGCAAAGCTTGTTGTGACAGAGCTCAGTGATAGGAAGCTGAAGGCCTTTAGCCCAAAGCCACAGCAGGTCTCCTGTGAGCCCTGTGCAGTGCTAACAGCCTCAGTGTAGGAATGCTGTGCTGGAGTGGGGAGTGCTTGCAGGCTAGAGCTGACACGCTGCCTAAATGCTGATTAAACCATGCTGGCTTGTTCTTGCCCGCGCAGCACAGAGCTGTGGATGTACAGCAAAGCAGGCAGTGACACAATGCTTGTGAAAACATTTCTGTTTCTGTCCTCCAGTCCTGACTGACAGCATTTCCAAGTGACCAGCAGCGTAACTAAGGAGTACCAGGGCAGCCTGACTGGCACTGAAACAGCTGAATTTGCAGCTTAGCTCTGCCAGCCTTGACAGTTTTGCTCATGCGTTTCTTTTAGAGAATCCTTGTAGGTGTTCAAGGCAAATAATTGTTTTGTCATGCCTTCTACAGGACCTCCAAGCCTGGGTTTCTGGGGAGGCAGAGCAGGTTTCAGTGCCTTTCTTCCTCCCTCTGGACACACAAGTTTGGGGCAGGGCTGATGCTGACCCAGCTGTAGCCTCCTGTACCTGAGTTATTCTCAGGGGACTTTTGAAAACCTTAGTGAAGGCACAGAAGAAACCTTTGGACTGAACCCTTTATATCTGATCTTCTCTGACAAAACTACTGCAATAATTTCATAGTGTCTTGGTCCTTCCAGAGCCCTGCCAAGAACTGTCAGTATTAGATTTCATTCACAACAGTATAGAAAATTTTTGGAATTAGTTTGTAAAGCAGACCTCTGTAAGCTTTTCTAACATATATACACTGCTTGTATTACCTAATGAAATAGGTCTTTAAACCGAGAAAGAAACTGATTTATTTTAGTGAGCATCTCATTTGCAGGGCAAAACACTCAAAATCATGAATTTACCACCCAGAAGTTGGATAATTCTATCCTCTAAAGAGAACCAATCACTATTCAGCAGCCTGTCACTCAGCAATGCATGAGACTGACCTCTCTTACAGCTTTAGTTGCAGTCAGCCTGCTGCCCTAGTAATGCAGCCGTTTCCTCTGGACTCACTTCTTTTCTAAGGCCCCAAATGTCAGCTGACAGAGGACAGGATATAGACTTTAAAATTTGCCATGGAATTGGGTATCCTAGATCTCCTTCTTCCCCCTGCCACTGCCCTATTGTTCCTTTCTTTCCATCATTCTCTGGCTTTATTTTTCTGTCTTAAAATGGAACCCAGCCCCATGGGACTTACCTCCCCGTAAAATGCTTCCAGATCAATGGCTTAGAGAGGCCCCTGTAGAAGATAATTATCAATATTTTTGTACTTGCACATGATCTGATCTGCAGGTGGGCTGAGTGGCTGCACACCCCATCTGTTTCTGCTCAAAGCTGGAGGTTTCTGTACTCAGGGTTATTTTTATATAACTTAGCTCCACTGCAAAACTGTTTCCTGATCTTTTCAGCTTTACCTTTTCTAATTAAAAACAGTCATTTTGCTTCTGCCACGGCACCCTGTGCAACACAGCAAGAACACTTGTTCCACATACTCCTGATTTCATCAGGCCTTCAGAAATACAGCCATTAATCTCTAGACAATTTATTTTTTTCCTCTTTCTCTAAACTGTGAAACACAGAACTCAGCTTGCAAGGCTCAAGTTTTCTCTCCAGCCATTTGCCTCATATGCTTCAAAGCCTCCAGGTGGCTGCTGGTGAGACCAGCCTCTGTGTATCAACAGAGCTCAGAAAATAATGACTCCTTTCTTCTCTGCAGTGGCCAAATCAAAAGCCAAGAGGAGAAAAATTGGCCTGAGTTGAACTGAAACAGACTTTTAAAAGAGAAGATTACGTTAAACATAAAAAGACACTTTGCACCCAGTCAGCTCAAAACACTTTGTTTGTCCTCAAGCAAAACATATTGTTTCTTAGAATGTTTTTGCATTCCCAAATGGGAAATGTTCTGATATTTTCCAGGATGTTTCCTGCCACTTTGTTCAGCTGAATCAATTCACAAAATTCTACCCAAATAACAAACAGTGCATTTTCCCCTTATGCCACTTTCTCATAATATTTCCTACCTCCTGAGCAACAACCTGCCAGCTCTGTATTCAGAGTACTTGAATCTGCTTTGGTCTTTCTTTCCTAAAATGTTTATGATAAAAATTAATGCTATGAATGTGCAGATAAAACATATTGTAAATTTGCTTAGAGAAATGCAGCTCAGGTAAGAAATACAGGTGGAAATCCTGAAGGACAAGGCACAAGAATTGAACAGCTGAAGGAGAGTGACGCTGCATTTCCTCAGTGTCCATGCAGAGACACATTTGGAAAAAGCAGCTGATGTTTGGTGTGTCAGGCTGTCAGAACAGAACTCAGTCCAAACACAGTTTATGAAGAGAGGTGTTAGACTGTGCTGCAGCAGGCAGGGAAAAAATAAACTGGAAGGCAGGACTAGATGTCACAGAGATTTTCACTGATCTCTGTGTTGGGAAAATGGATCCTGACAAGAAAGATTAAAAGATACAGCCATGGATCTAAGAATCACTTTAGGAAACCTAAGTTTAGATTAGTGAGGCTCTCACATCAGCTCCCCAATAATTTCTACTTCACAACATGTTGACCAAAAGGCACATATCCAAAGTCCTTGTTTAGGCCCAAAAGATACATGATATTTTTTCCAGAAACTCTTAAAAGTCCTCTTTCTATTGAAGTTAATCCAGCTACAAATTTGCAAACCTTTTGAATATCAGTTTGTTTCTGTGCTGGTGCCAACACTCATATAATATCTGAATTCTGCCACACTCTCTAAATACCAACATGTATTCTTGGGATTCCTGATCTTTGGAGTTTCTCCTCTAAGCCTGAGCCCATGTGAAAATGACAGGCTCTTTCCTGACGGATTCCAGACCAATACTAAAGGAAACAAGCCAAAGGAAGGAAAGTGTGATTTGCCTTGTTCCTTTGGAGAAATAAGGAGAGGGAAGAGCCCAATCTGTCTGTGGCAGTGCAGGGTGCTGGCAGACCAGATGAGATTCCTGAGTTCTGTTTACATCCTTTCATGAGTCACCATCCTTTGCTTGGGATATTATGCTGAGATTGTCTTCACTGTAAGGATAATCTATTTCTATAGGGAGTCTGGACTAAAATATTGTACCATGGGTGAATTCCATGAATAAAAAAATCATAATTAAGTGTAAGAGAGTACTTAATAACCTTTGAGTAGGAAGTGGAACTAAAACTAATATCCCTCCATTCCAGCTAGCTAATGTCACCCACTCACAACAGGCAAAAAAAGCAAGAGAAATTCTGGTTTGAAACAAAAGAAAATCAGAAAAATTCGGGTTTGCTGTAGAGCCTAACAGAATTGCAAATCATCATGCTCTGAAGTCCTCGTCTACTTCATATTCGCTTTGGATTTCTACTCTTGCACAACAGAGACAGAAAAGATAATTGCAGAGCTTGGGCTAGTTATGGTTGCAGCAGAACTAGAAGGTGTAGGGAGACCTATATTTTATTCCTGATATCCTGATTTGATTCTGAAATTTTACACATTTTTGTGTACATTTTATACTGAATGGTCTACTTAAAGTAGAAAGTCTCTTTTAGTCTTTTGTAAGTCTACTTATCCTGGGCCCAGGAAAAAGGCAGATTAAGGTGACTTAAAAGACAGCATATCTGCCAAAAAGCCCTACTTGTCTGAGATGCACAGTCCATGGAAAGGATGATACTGTCATCATAAAGAATATTTAATCTTTGCCAGGCTTTACTCGGAATTATTTAAACACGGGCGTGCAAAGGCAATCATCATTTAACTGCTTTCTCTTCATTTTGGTCCAGCTGCTGAGGTTTCACTTGGAATCCCTGGCCTTTGCACACGTAGCATTAGGCCTGGGATTATTGAAGTAACTGTTTCTGGAATGACACAGGAATGTTTTGGTGATCTGAATTTAGAATTTAAAATCTTTTGTTCCTGTGTGAAACTGTTTATAGTTAAAATGGCAAAAAAGAAACAATCCCCAAGCAATACCAAGTGATTCCCAGGGACAGGTTCCTCTTCTTAGTTTCTACGGGGAACTGCTGAACAGAATTCTCCTGTTCTGAGGGAGGGAGAGGGAGATACTGAGAGAAAACTGTGTTTTCCCACATGTTCTGTGTAGTCATATATTTTTCTTACCTTCTAGGTTCTTTCAGAACATAAATGCAATTACAAATGGTTCAGAATTCTCTTTCCTAATGAAAAAGAATTTAATTAAAAACCTTTGACCCAAATGTTAAAAAAAAATTACAACTCCTATCTTTAACAAAGAAATTGGTTAATATGAGAACTAACCTCCTGTTTAATCATGAAATTGAAACTGTTTTTATAGAGGCAAAATACCGAAGAAAACAACATATCTATTTTCAGAGACGCCAAAAATGAACACTTCTACTGAAGTCTTTTGCTTATAGTCTACATGAGTATTGTCACAGTTTCTTTACAATTGAGCTGAAAATATTTGCGCCCCTCTATATTAGAAATTATGAAGAAGACCGGTAGTTTTAGTCCATTAACATAGAGCCTTTAAGGGCTTTGGGGAATCTTTTGTGTCTGTAGGTTGAGGAAAAGCCTGAGAGGGGAAGGCTCTGCCCCTTAATAAGGTCAAGATCAACCACAAACACACGTGCTTAATGAGCAGTGTCTAGGCTTTTTCTTCCTTCACTTCTCATTCCTGTCCCTTCCCAATGAGCTAATGAGCCAGGAAGGCAGAGGCCTTGATTTTATTATTGCTCTGCGTGCCTCATTCTCCACTTTTATTCCCTCTGGGAGCAGGAAGTGTTTGTGTGTGGTTTGGAGGGAATCTCACTTCTGAGCCTGAGGAAATGTGCTCTGCACCAAGCGTATCCCAGAATAACACTGGGTAATTCTCACCCTGCAGTCCCAGCGGGAAAGGAGGTTACTGTGGCCCCATCACCTCCACTGTGTCACACGTGCTGAAGGGATAACCCAGGATTTAGGTTGTCTGCAATTATTATGGAGCTAAGTATATCCATTCCCCTGTGTGCATGCTCCCTGTAGGGTGTATAATTGACATGTTTCCCTTTCAGTAACCTCTCCAGGGACTAGCTTGACAAACCTCAAGTGGTTCAGAGAAGCAGCTGCTTTGGTATGGCACGGCAGCTGCCCTCGCTGCATTTCCTGTACCTGTTTCCTCTTTCACAAGTCATGCCCAGAAAAGCATCACATTCCCATCCCTCCAATGCCTGCACATCTGTTCCGCGTTTCTCTGTCGTTTCCTCCTATCGGGTCCCTGCAGAGGGGCTCCAGGGACGCTCCACTCGGGGAGTTCCTCTCCTGGTGGAAAGGTGAAGCTCCGCCGTGGCGCACCGAGCGGCGCACCCGCTTTACACTGTCGGCACCTTCGGGCGGGACCCAGTCCGTGTCTGCACCACGGCATTTTTAATTAAATCCTGTTGTCGTTACCAACAGCGGTTCCTGCAATTAGCGCCATCAGTGCCGGTGCTCCCTATCCTCACGCTGTGACAGTCCAGCTGACCATCTGAGGCAGCTCCCTGCCAGCAGTCCCAGGCGCTCCGAGCCGCTGTCCTGGCGACACCGCCGGTCCCCAACGCTGCCGGCAGCCGAAGCCCCGCGGCCGCCCCGCCCGCCCCGGGCTCACCTCGCTCGGGCAGGTGGCTGAGCACCAGCTCCTTGGCGGCGCGCACGTCGCGGGCACGGGTCACATCGAGCCGCAGTACGTGCAGGCGGCCGGCGCCGCCCGCCTCCCGCTGCAGCCGCCGCGCTCCGGCCCCGCCGGGGCACAGGCAGCCGGCGAACACGGTGAAGCCGAGGCGGTGGAGGCGGAGCGCCAGCAGGTGCCCGAAGCCGCTGTCACAGCCCGTGATGAGCACGGCCCGCCCGGCTGGCTCCAGCCGCGCCGCCCCGCGCCGCCCCAGCGGCAGCAGTAGCAGGAGAAGCAGAAGGAGCAGGAGAGGGGCTGCTTCCCACATACCGCCCGCGCCGCTACGGCCGCGCTGTCTGGCAGCGACGGAGGAATGAAAACCCGCGGGCAGCGCCCTCCCAGCCCGGCATCCCCTCCCCGGAGCAGCGGCCACCCGCAGGCACCGCCCCGCCCCGCGGGCGCACGGGGAGCCCGGGATCGCGCTCCGGCCGCTCCCCGGCCCCTCCGAGCCACAGCATCCTGGTGAAGTTCGGAGCTTGGTAGGCGTCTCCCCCCACTTTTACTGTCAAAAAGAAAGCGCAGGCTGTAAGCATCGTGCCGAGCTCAGCTGGAGCTGCGCCGGCGAAAGGGAGCTGGGTTACGCCGAGATCCAGTGGTGTGGACAGTCCAGCTTCCCTGCTCAGATGAGTTTACACCGTCCCGCGACTATAGACTGGCCGCAGGGCACAAATGAAAGCATCCATGAGTGTTTCTAGGTCGGTCAGGTGGGGATTTCTGAAACAGCTGCATTATTGTGTTACAGTTGCTGTATCTTATGTTATATATTACGTTGCAGTATTAAATTGATGTGGGTTTTGTATGGCTCAGGTCTATGACTGTTGTTATCTCAAGGGTGCCTACATTACCCCATGGTGGAGGAAAATGTCTCTTTCTTGTAGGCTAAAGTGACAGTTACACATTGCTGAAAAAAACATCCCCGAGAGCTACGATTACAGGATAAATGTGATTAGGCAGTGTTTTCTCTGCCCTTTCTTTTATCTGAGCAACTCTCCAAGAAGCTATTGAAAGGGATACTGTGTCATATCTGCCTCCTCTGAGTAAAATGAAATGATTGAAAGATCAGATGCCTTTATTAATTGTGATTTAAAGTTGGCTTGTGAAAAATACAAAGAGGGCAGAGTCATTCATTGACATATACACAGCAGCAGAGGAAGCAGCAGGTCTTAACACGCACAGGGAAGGTCCCAAATACTTGCCTAAACTACATCTCTGTGGCTCTGCAGTTAGCCCTGTTTATATTTAATGAACAACCTGTGTCTGGTTGTGGCGGATGGGTTTCTCAACTGGTGCTGCCCTGCTGTCCAGGAGTCTCCAGAAATTGTGTGGTCCCTGCAGTCAGCTGTGCTTTGTGTTTGCTTGGGGATACCTTTGCACTGACATAGAGTTTTTAATGACATCCTAAGGAGAAAGGGAATAATTATTGTTTAATTCCCTTTTCCAGGGCCCAAGGCATTCCTGTGTTTTTACTCTCGTTGGCTGCACATCTGCCTAGGTTTACTTCAGCTTTGAATCATTCAGTGCTCTCCCTCTCTTCTGCACTGCTCAGGTCAATAGGCATTGCATAATGGGACTCAAAGCCTCAAGTGGCCTGGGAAAGCAGGTTATGCTTTGCTGCTGGGAGACAAAGTAGGACATGGAATGGTAAACCCCAAAGAAGATACCCAGATATTTGTCCTCTGTAGAATTTCTTTGATCATGTTCCATCACACTGGTAGATGCTGCCCCTTTTTAGCCTTCAAAAGATCCCTCAGTCTTCTGCAACTACATGAGTCACAAAGCTTTGTCTTTACATTAACAAAATAATTATGCAACCCTCAAAATCATGAGAGCTGATAACAGCCTGTCCTCCAGCCAGCTTCCCTGTCTGGTTCCCTCTGGCATAAAAAGATGGGGAGGGATTCCAAATTCTCCTCCTCCATACCTCCCACCCACCTCTCACCCATGTCTGCCAGTCTCTCCTCTCTCTGCTTTTGTGTCCCATTAATAACACGATCACAGGCAGTGACAACCATTTTCCTGAAGACTAACACGTGACCTAACTAACCCCTGAATTCTATGCTGTCTCTGTAAAAAAAAAAAACTTCAAAAGATATTAAAAAGGTGGTACACAAACATGACAAATCCCATCTGAGAACAGGAGCAGTATGTTGTCAGAGCATCTGAGTCATTTAGGCTGAAAGTTGTGGATTACAACTTTGTCCTTCACACTTAGAAACAACTTCATGACTACCTAGTCCAGGAAATGACGCCACTTAGGTCTCCAGTGCAGCACATCTGCAGTGAAATTTATCTATTTATTGGAATGATTTTCCTCTGGTTTGTAGTATTCTGTTCCCAACTCAAATATGATAATGTGCATTTTGAATTTTTGACTCTGTTTTGCCTAGTTTCTGAAATCCTTCCCATCTTTAGAACTTTTTAAATTAAAAACTCATTAAGTTTTTATCTCTATCTTAATCTATCTCTTATGCAATTCCAGTTAGTTGTGGTTCACCTGTAACAAGTTAAAGTAAAGGCTTGGATTCTGAGGAAGTAAGATGACGAAATGGAAGATGCTTAGAGACTGATACTAATGGGAATCTGGACAATTCTGCTGCCAGAATATGTCCAGGGATCTTCCAGTCTTCCTGAGATCATGTCTGGGAACAGCAACCTCTGAAGCTTTTGCTTCAAAGCTTAAAGCTTTATTCTTTGTCACCCAGTAAATTTTACAGTGCGAAATAACAAGTTGCTCTGGGAGAGCATCATAATATCTTCTTTTGTTATTGTTGCCATGTTGTCCCTCCCCTCAAAACACAAGCTGCTTTTCTAAAGGACTGTCAAGTTTCTGTAAAGGACCAGGATAAAGGAGAGCTGTGTGCCTCTACAGCACCCTGGGACTTCCAGTTTGATTTCAGGGAACACAGATCTCCTTTTTATGTAGTTCCTGAGCAGAGGATCAGAGCATGAGTGAGTAGCAGAGCTTGCTGTTGGGCATTTAAATAATATGCACAGATCCTTGTCCAGCATAGCTCAAATGCTGATAGAAATCAAACTACAAGGGAGGGGAGGGGACAGTGTTGCTTTTCTCTGCTCTTAATCATCTTCTTACATTTTTCCCTATTCTCATATCTACTCACCTCTGCTTATTTTACCCATTCTCTTGTTCCTGTTCCCTCAGTCCTCTACCCCTCCTGGCAGTCTTATTGCAAATGGGAGCTGTCTCAAAATTTGCCATCTGCCATGCTCAGTGGTGCCCACTCCCAGCAGTGGATAGGAGGAGTAATGATCTTTGATGTCTTTCTTACAGCCTCCACTAAGTCATTATTATTTTTGTGTTCTGAAGCAAAGATGAAACTCTGATGACTTTGGATGCAACTGCTGATCCATCCTTGGTTTTGCATGAATCACTTTTGGTGCAGAGCATCTCTTGGTCAAAGCTTCAGAAAAATGCTGAGAACGTGACAGAGTGCCTCCTAAAAACTCCAAATAACCAAGCAAACAATAAATACAGACCCTTCCTTTAACACTCTAATGCTTTTGGAGCTTTCATGATTTTCAGGATGCAGGATCAGGATTTCTGACCTGTAGGAGCTGCCTGTGTCATACAATTCACCACGAATGCAACTTCTCTTTGCCATCCATTGTGTCTGGTCAGCTCAGGTCCCTGACCATGTAGCATTCCTTTTGCTATTGTACAGTAAATAGCATAGCAGGCTGCTGGGACTTTTTCTGCTGGTGAAAATTATGCTTATCCAACAGAAAAAAAAAAGACATAAAATGCATCTTGACCAGTCCATCTGGAAGTTCAGCAAAATAAGTTCCTACTTCTAATGCTAACACACAAATGACACCGCTTGCTGCAACTATCCAAAAAGCAGACATTGAATTTGCATCTGCAGGCAAGCGTTTCAGGACTGGGAAAAGTAGCTTTCCAGGAAGCAAATCAAAACAGTGGGCTTTGGGTGCAGTTAAACAGCCAAAGACAGTCAGAACAGAGATGCTTGCAGTTTTTAGAGCTGGCAAGCTGCGTGTCCTACTTCGGGATTTTGCCGTGGTGTCAAAGGAAAGGAGCCAATGGGAGGCTGTCATTCCATGGAATCAGACAGGAGCAGTGGCATGTGGGCTGTGCATGGGGAATATCGAGCCTTTGAAGACTAAGCAGGATGTCTGGGTCTGTATAATGTGATGCACTGTATTAAAATCTTGCTGCTTATTTTTAAAAACCCTGGACTAAGTTGACAAAACAGATTTAGGATGCCACATGTATTGCTCAGTGTGTCCAAAAAAAGGGAGACAGCTTCTATTTAAAAGGCAAGGCAGGAATATCTCTACCTACCCATGAAACATTTGCAAATACTTGTCACTGCAAACACTGTCCAGACTATTCCAGAGATTAAGTCATCCATTTGTCAGAAGTTGTTTTAGTAAGTCCCTAGGATTAAGTCCTTTTTGGCAGTACTGGAGTAGTAGCAAAGAAAGAGAGAGAGATGGAAAGGAAATTCTCCTAGAAGCAGGAGAATTCACCATCTTCTCTAACCTGAAGTGACTGATCCTTTTCCAACTGGAGCACCCCTGGCTCAGGGACAGATGGTTCAGCTGGAGTATCCTCATGCATGGGCAGGATGGAAAGTGAAAACGCACCCTACGCCTTCCAATTAACACATTCCAGAAACCAACAAAAAATTAAACACTGTTGTATCTCATTTCTGACTCAAAAGAAAAACGTGGGATGATTCTGACTGCCAAATGCTACGGCAAAATGATCCCAAGGGAGTAAAAATGCTTGGGCTGCTTTTCCACACAGACTAATACCCATTTCTATCATGGAAGGATTACCTCAGTACAGCAAACTGAGAGTTTCACTTGGACCTGGAGGATCAGGATGAGGGGACATCTCCTTTTCTTCCTGATGACCAGATTTGGAAAGTGCTGAAATCAAAATCTCCTCTAGCACGTATTTTCACCTTCGGCACGTAGTGCAGATACAGATTCATCAGGTAAACTGATTTCAACCTGAGGATTACTAAAAAAGGGGCACAACGTTATGAAATCGGGGTTTATCTCTTGTTAAAAGTTAATTGTGTTGGAGAAATAGCATTTCTTTGAACACAGGGGCTCTTCCCAGATGATGGAAAGCCAGTCAGATGAACTTCTAGATTGTTGGGAAATTCCAGTAGTATCAGAGTAGACACAAAATCAGTTCAATAATCGTAGACTGATCCAGCATAAGAATTAGCAGATTTTAAAAGAAGTTTACTCAGGCCCTAAATACTCAAACCCAAATCTGCCCAGAATTAACTCTCAGTAATTTTGATTAATGCTGTAAAGTAAGTGCCTGAAAAAGCAGAGGACATATTTACATGATAAATCCTTACCATGCAAGAGATAGAAATGTGAAATCTGACTCATACAAGGAGCTCCTACAACGACAGGGGCAGCAGGGATGTAGCTTTTGAGTAAGAAGTGTGCCAATCTTGCTGTTTCGGACTAATATTCCACCGTGGCACCTATAGATTTGCCCGTTAGAGCTCTTGTTTTTATGGAAAAATCTATACAACCCACCATGTTAGAAGCTGAACAACTCTATCATCTCTACACTTCTTCAATTTTCCCAAGCCAGGGACACGAAGGGTTGCGGTTTCCTTGGATCGTCAGAGCAGAATATCGACGGTAACGAGTTCTTTGCACTTGGGAGTTGCTATTTCCAGGAAAACGCCTGTGCCGGTCGATGCCCACGAGGTGGCAGCGTGTGCGGGAGAAACCTGCAGGAAAAGAGGCTTGTCCTGAACACCTTCCCCCTTCCCTGTGCAGGCACAAGCGGCCTCTGCCCTGCAGCCCCGCGCAGCACTCTCTGCACTGGGTTTGAGGGTTCGGATAATGCCGAGAGGATGTGCTATCCCTCACCTGCACCGCAGGATCCGACGGGCAGGAAGCAGGTGAGACACGCTAGCAAGCAGGAAATACCACGGAGAAACCGTGGCAGGCTGGGATGATTTAGAGCAATAGCGGAAAGTTACATCCCTGAAAACACAGTCTGGAGGGGGATGCAGTGAAAGAGACCCAGGAGGCTGATGGCCAAAAAATACTTCGTGCTGATGAGCAGCGAAAGAGCTCTGAGTTTGCCGTGCAATAAATATACATGAACACAGGAGGGTGCTGCTCTTTCTCTTAGCATAAAGCAGCATCTCTCTTCCCTGCTCCGTGGTGCCAGCATCTTCCAGGCCTCAGAAGGGCTTGTGTTTGCTCATCCTGGGCAGAGCCCGTGGTGATAGAGCTGCTGAATAACCCCATGTCGCTGCATATTTCTAGAGTAAAGTGACATTCACATGAGGGGCAGATTGTGCTTTGAGGTGATGACCAGCACAGCCAGGAGTCTGCTGGAAAAGCACCCAGATCTGTCATCCTGCAGAATGCTGGTACAGGGGAAGGTGTGGATAATTCTACTGTCATCCCTCTCTAGCCAAGGGTATAAATCAGAGACAGGGTGCTTGACATTCCTATTGCCCTCATGTCCAGCTCTTCAAGGACAGCCCAGAAGGTTGCATGTCATTTGCCAGTTGGTCCAGGTTGAAGGAGCCAAGACACCAGTTTCTATTGGAAATAGCTCTGTGGAAATTACTCTGCAATTTCATACTGAGTGTCATTTGCCTCTCCTTAGCAGTGTATCTGCTGGTAGTGAGGGCACAAGGATGGGTAAGGAAGTGCAGGATAAGTGGTCTAAGAGAACAGATCAAATCAGAAACGAATGTGACAGAGAAGCCTGGTTTCCTTATTTGCAAGTCTGAGTTGTCCTGTGTGCAGGACAAGATTAATAACTGCAGACCCTGATGCCCCCTAAAAAAAAAAAAAAAAAAAAAAAAGAAGTGAAAGCCCAAAGGATGGAACCATGTGAAGGTTTGCATTTTTCTAAGGTAGAAGTCAAATAGAATTTCGTAAAATAGAAGTCAAAAGTCAACTCCATTGTAGAGTTGGAGGGGTGCTAGAGGAGCTGTATCATAGACAGCAGAGAGGCTTTTAATAGAAGAACCAGAGATACTGAAATCTGCTGCTAAGCTCACTGATGCCATTTGAGACCCACAGAGAGTGACTCATGAGACAGCAGCTCCCACTCACCCATCTGCATCTGGTCCCAAACCTTACTTATATTATGCAAAAGGAACTAATCAATAGGTCCAGTTTCCTTCTGGAAAGCCCACAGAAAAGAAGCCTTGGCTTCTCTGACACAGCTGCATCTCCAGCTGCCAGAAGCACTGTCCAGCCTGACATCTCTGAACAACTTTATGGGGTTACCTCCCTGGCCCTGCACTGGGACAGCACAGACAGGTTCTGGGTTCAGAAGGGGAGTAGGACCAGCTCTTTGAGGATAACAGAATGGAAATGTTATTGCTTAGGGCAGTTTCTAAGCCCTTTTCTCTGCCTCTTCATATAGCCCTACTTTTATGAGAACATACAGGACTCATTTTTTGGCAGATGGTGTTTTCCTATACCCCTGAGCTGAGCAGTGACCCTGACTTGGGAGTTTAGCCTCCCCCAACAGTTGCATCACTGGTAGGAAATTGCAACTGCACCGTTACAGAAATATGGGGGCTCACTTTTCCAGCCCAGGCAGTGTGCAGATCATTTGGACTGGCACCTTCCCAAGCATAATGTTCTGAAATGTCACTCTGCTCCTGGGTGAAGCTTGCCTTCTTCCCAGCTTGTCTTCTCCTTTGGCTTGCAGCATCTGTGCATCTTGCCCTCATTTCTTGGCATGCAGATGCCTGAAGGTGTAGGAGACAGAGCTCTTGTTAATGCTGGGAAAGTGAAAATAAATGTATTTTAAATCCTAAAGGGATTTTGCCAGGGTACTTCTTGCCATTGTGCAAATGCCCACTTTTTGAATGGACGCCCAAATGTAAGGGAGATGCTTTGGAGCAGCACAGAGAATTCAAGGCCTTCTGACAGGATAGCAGCTGCTCAGAGTAACTCTGGGTAATTTTTAATGCTTCTCACAGGGGGTTCAAAGCATAACTTTAAGCCTTTGGATTTGGAACTCTGAGTTTAAGGTTTTAATGATAAACTTTGCACGTGGGTTTTGGCCATTCCCTTCCTCTGGTGGTGTTGCGTTTCCTTTTTAATTTTGGCAGATTTCTGAGGGTGCCAGACAATCAGGGAACAGGAATTTCACTCAAATTCAGACAATGTGCTACAGAGCAGCCCAGTTCTGGGATGGAGTTTTCACCTCAAAGCAGCTTCCTTTTGAGCAAAGGCCACTGGTGCTGCTCTGGCAGTGCACGGGGATGGCCACAGTTGTGTTTCAGACCAGTGAGAATCAAAGCCATTCCCGAAGCACTGGGAACATTTGGAGGCTGAATTCTTATCTGGGTTGCTAAAGAATACCCTGTTTCTGAAAGCCCTTGTGTCACATGGAGGCTGGTAAATAATGAATGCCAGGATGCATAGCTGAGTGTTGGCATAGAAAGGAGCTGTCTTCTGAGCACCAGCTTCTCAGCCTGGCAACAGCAGGACACAGTTTACCTAAATTTGCTCAGTTGCTTTTATTTCCCTTTAAGTTAACAATAGCTTTTCCTTTTCTGTCATTAAATAGCTTCTGATAAGAATTTATTTTCTCAAGGGAAACAGGACAGACTTGGAAATCTCAGAAAAAAATGAGTAAAAAAAACCTACCATGAATGGTAGTTGTGTGTTCTACATTCCAAAGCGTTTCATTTCCCCTCCTGAACTGTGATTTGGTATCTAGAGGAAAGGGGGTGGCAAAACCTGATTAAATCAGGCTCAAGTTTGGGCAGCACAGCCTCAGAGCCAATGTGTGTCCCAGGTCCTGCAAGACTTTAATCCCAGGCATGGAAGAAATCAGAATCAGCTCTTTACCCTGTTGTGGCCATACCATGAGGTATGAGCAAATCCTTGACAAAGGTCAAGAGAGACCCAAAGGCAGCTCATGGAGCTGGACTTGTGCAGCCCTGTCCTGATTCAAACACTCAGGGAGTGGCTTAAAGTTACATCACAGAGTTTTGGCAGCGCTGACAACTGCTCAACCCTGTTCTCCCTGTTCCCTCCTCACAAGCCCTTATCTCTCTGCCTGTGTTGTCTGATTGTGATAAAGGTGGTTGTGGCCCCTGCAGAGCTTGCCTGTCCCTCAGCAGGCAGTTCAGTGCCAAAGGATGATTCTGTGGTGTCCTTAAGTTGACTGGAGCTCATAGCCAACACACAGGAAATAAGCAGCAGCAGGGAAGTCAGTGTTTTCTTAAATATTCTGATTACAGGTATATTTAAAAGTGTTAAATTTCTGAAGCTAAATGGCACTCTTAGTGCTCATGTAGTTAATCATGTGTCAAGGGTTTTCTTGTGCAAGGAGATGGAGGAAAAACTCCAGCTTAATATTGTACAACAGGGTTTTTAAGATATGCTGGTCTCAATTCCATTTTTCCTTTGTTATTCCATAAAATCGTGTGTTAGGAATAGATTTATACTAGGCCAGTTCCTTGAAGTCTCTGATTGCCAAATCCTTTTCTCTCTCTCTTTTTTTTTTTTTCTCAAGAAGTGATTTTCTATAAAAATGTAGCCATTTGTAAACAACCAATACATTCAATAACATTTCTTTCTGTGGTACATTTATGCTAGGAATCCAGAAATGAGAAACTCTGAAATGGCAGCATCCTGAGAACGCTGTCTCCATTTGATTTCCTTCTAGTCTGAATTTTCATCACAGTTACATTTGGGTTTCAGTTATACACTACACTGGCTGATGAATATTAAACAAGGTCTACAGACATTTCTTGGGTTTGCTTTTACAGACTCTGCTTGTACAGAGATATATTTTTTTGATGGTGCCCTTCTTGGTGCCCTCTATTCCACTCTTTTTATTGTTCCCAGGTTGTTCTGAGAGACAAGTGACAGTGTGAGACAGGAGGAGAATGATTACATTTTGCAGGGAAATTATACAGAGTAGAAAATCAATAGTTAGATGCTCCCTGGGACTGCCTAAAACTTCTTTGAAGAATAATTAGCTTGCAAGAGAGCTCTGGTAGCTGGAATTCCTCCCCAATTCTGTATGCATAAGATAAATTTAGTCTGGAATAAGCAGTGTGCTTTGAGGTCTCTTTACTGATCTGGGGAAATGATTCATGTGGAGAGAATGAAGAAATTGGATAGAAGAGGTGTGGAAGAAAACCTGACTGACCACATCCATCCTGGGCTTGGAAGCGAGGAACAAGCAGCAAGAGAAACAGGGAAAACCCAGCAGAGCAAAGCTGGTGGGAGTCAGGGGCTGGGGCTCAGAGCCTGATGGTCCAGGTGACTGTTCCAGTGATGATTATCCATTGGACTGGCAGAGCTGAGGGATTACACTCCACAGCTGTAAATGGTTCATTTGCTAAGCAAGGCTGTGTTTAAGCAAGGCTGTGTTTAAGCAAACTGCCTCAGGTGGGGGTCAGGAGAGGTTCCCTGGACTTGGAGGGGACAATGGGGAGCAGCAGAGGACTCTGGGTGAGCTCTGCCATTGTGTGCTGCTCCTTTGACCGTTTTTAATGTGCTGCTTCCTTCTGGGATATTGCTACAGGTAATCCTAAAGTCAGGAGATGTAAAAGCTCTGTTTGTGTGAGCTGATGTGGGCAGGGCTGGCCTGGGAGTGAGATCAGTCTTGCTCTCCAGAGCTGTCAGTACTCTTTCTTTCAGAAGCATAAAAATACCCTTGGAATGCACAGAGGGCTGCTGCAAGAGGTGTCAATAGCAGTTCATGACAGACTAAGTGACATCTAATCAATTCATTATCTCCCCAAAAGGAAGGACTAATAAGGCTGAAGAATGTGCTGGAGGCATAATGTAATAGGTATTATGGGAGATCAGAGAAAGATCTAACAAAACAAGAGAATGAAGCAGCACAGTAGTAAAAGAATTCTCCACAGTGGAGATGATCACAGGGTATTGAAGAATGACTTCCTAGGATGAGTGAAAAATCAGTGTTTAGTATTTTTCGGCATTTCCATTCTTAAAGTCATAAGCATTGTATGAAAAGCCATCTCTGTTTTGCTTGGGTTTGGTGTGTTGGGTTCTGTTTGTTTGGGTTTTTTAAACGTATCTATTCTGAGGAACCAGAAGAACATCCAAGCACATGTGTAGCAATAAGCATGTGACTCAGCTCGTCTACAGCCAGATGTCTCTCCCTCTTAATTAAATAAGTGCTAAAGTGGTCTGTTGGAGCAAAGCCCAGGAGTGCAGGTTTGAGCTGTAGGTCCAAAAGTGGTGCTAACAAGCAGGTCTAGAATTATAGACCTGTCAGCTTAGCTTTGGTTCCTGGAAAAACACTGGAACAAATAACTAAACTATTGGAGAATACCTAGAATAAATTGAGGGGATGAGTAACAGGCAGCATAAATTTTTTTGAGACACAAGACTCAAAGGTTTGAAGCTGCTTCACATATGCTCGAATAATGATGACATGAATGAAAATATCTGGATGCAAAACTGGTTGGAAAATTGATAGAGATGTGTTTGAGGGGGGTTCTGTTTTGTGTCTCTCTTTTGTTTACACCTGTGGAATGGCTGAGGCAAGAGAGAGCATGCAGTTTAAACCTGCAGCTGGCAACACTTTGGAAAGGCTGTGAGCTCACTGGGCAGGGTTAGAATTCAGGATGATGTTTGCAAGTGGACAGGTGGTAAAAACCCCACCAAAATCAGCTTGCCATCCAGCTGGGACAGTGCATTGTCCCTCTGCTGATACAGATTTATGTATTGCAATAAACTCTTCATGTAGGTTATTCTATAGTTATGAGAGGTTGAGGATCAACAGCTATGTGTGTAGTTGATTTATCAATAAGGATGAAAGATAGCTCACAAGCTGATCAAGACTAAATAACAGCATGCTGTTAGAGATAAAGGCACATTATGTGTATGAGCAGGACTGTTCCCCCTGTGGCAAGTACGCTAATCCAGCAAGTGTGTGTTTACTTTTACCTAGAGTACTTCAAAGTTGAGCTGGACTGGGCTGAGTATGAAAAGGAAGGCAGGAAGACTGATCCAAGGTCCAAAAGGCTCCATTTGCTAGGGAAGATGGAGAGGGAGGTTGAGGGAAAGACTCTATTTTTCTCCAAAACACTGTCAGCTGCTGTGAAGGAAAAAGGCAGTAATTTGGTCTTCCTGACCCTGGCAGTTAAGACAAGAATCTTTGGGCTAAATTGTTTCAAGGGAAAATCAGGGCACTTTGTTTTTATTAATTAATCTGATACTAAGGGAGTGTGAAGGACTGGAGCAGATTCCCTGGGAGAGGTCTGTGACTCTTCCAAAACAAGCTAGAGTCTGTCAGGAATGGCCTATGCAGATCCTCCTCTACCCAGGCCACTGGACTAAATAACCTCTGGTTCTACTAGGGCTGATCTACACTGATCTACCAGCAGGAATCCAGGTTGATTTAATTAAATCAGAGCCAGTAATCTCATCTCGATAGAAAGGGAATCTTCTCAGCACTACAGCTCTAGTTAACCAGAGGTTTTCCATTTTGGAAGTGTTAAATGTGTAACTTACACGTGTAAGCACAGGGAAGAACAGGGTAGGAGGGTGCATGCAGCAACTAGCAAATCACAGTCTCTAACTTGAAACTCACTTGATAATTGGTGTGTGAAGTGCAAGTTGTTGATTTTGTTCCACTTTGCCTCAGCCCCTCAAGGATGGTTTTGGAGGCTGATTAGAGGGCAGCATTGTGGGACAGGTTTCTGACAGCTCTCCAAGGAGCAGAAGTAGTATTACAAATAGGGATTAACCAAGGGAAGTGGATTTTTTGCTTGGTTTCTATACTTGCTTTATAAACAAGCTCCCAAGAAAGCAGTTTAACTGAATTTTCATTAGAACTGGCTAATTGGTGGGATAACCAATGTCTAGTGGGCTTGATCTCAGTTTCCTAAACCCAAGCTCTTGAAAATGTCAAGATTTCTTTGACAGAAATGTTCAAGTTCAGGTGTTGTGAGATGATCAGTCAGCAGTGTTATCTGAAACCTGTCTGGCATATAAATGGCTCCTGGAACACTGGATTAGACTCCAGACCCCTCGGCTTTTTCCTTTCCCCAGGTCACACCCTGGAAGGCCCCTTTCAGTTCCACTGCCCTGTCAATACGGGGGAGGCAGGTTCTCACATCCATTGGAAAAGAGGCTGAGGAGTGGGAGACCTCTTCTGAAGCAAGGATTCAGCCATAGCAGTGGGTATTTAAGGTTTTGATCAGCGTTTGAGGTTTGTTCCGCTGGCCCTTGGCAAGATAGGATGGTTATTCAACTTCTCCTTGGAAGCACAGAACTTTTCCTGTGTCTCTGCATTATCAGTGTTTGCATCTGTTTGAATGTGTTTGTGCAGTGACGATCTTGGCTCCAGTGAGGAATGGGATTTCAGGCTTTGCCTTGGGCATGAGCTGACCTGTGACACGGTCCAGTGCAAAGTGCATCCAAGTGGCACAATGGAAACTTGTGAGTCGCTTCTTATTAAAAAAAAATATTTAAAAGCCAAAATAACTCACCTACCCATACGACATTGTTTCTTGTAGTTGTGGTATTTCATGCTTCTCAGAGCTGATACAACAGCATTGCCCATAGTTATTTTTTGCTATTTTTTTTCATCCCTAGGGAATGCCAAAATAAATTACACACATTACAGCAAACTAATCTTGTGACTTCATGTTTCCGAGTTCCTGTGCTCTGGGCTGTGGATCCCAGGCTCCTTGGACAGATGCTGCCTGTGGCAGTCACTGTTTCAGTGCTGTGTCTGCTCACAGCTGAGCAGCTGTAAATGGCGCAGCTTCCCTCTTGTGAGGCTGTGGGGACTGGCTTTCGGATGGGGGAGTGCCCCTCCCTTCCAGCTTGGCAGTGGGGAAAGCTGTTCCGCAGGGAAATCTGCCTTTAGTAGAGATTATTTCCCCCCCTGCCTTGCACTTGTCAATTTGGAGATTGTCTCAGCTTATTTCCAAGTCAGTTATAAGCCTTTTAAATGAGCTTTATACTGATACACCAATGGGATGTTTATATATGCTTTTGGCACTAGCTATTTAGAGAGATGAAAGCAGAAGTTAAGGCAAACTTTCTCTCTCTCTGCCTAAAATCAAGGTAAAGGATTGCAAGGAAGGCCTGTGGCTCTTTAGAAGACATGCTGTGCCCTGTGGTGTGACACGAGTAATGTCCCATAATTGACATGGTGTGAAATAGCAAATCAGCTGCTCTGGGGCAAAACTCAGCAAAGCCAGTGCAGCACCACCAACCTCACTGCAGTGACCTCCATGGGCCCGGTGCTGTCCCACCCTCATCCCTCAGTGTCTGTGTGCTTTTCTATCTTTCCCATCTCTTCAGTACCTCATTGAAGAACTCTCAAGTCAGGGGCTGCTGCTAAGTTATGGCTTCAAGGAAAAGCTGTGTGACAAACACAGGATCCAAGTGTGTGTGATCTGCAAAGCCTTGGAAGTGTTGGGCTGTCACCAGTGCAGGTGAGAAGCACGTGTGGCTCCACCTGCAAGTCTGGTGCAAGCAGAGCCTTGGAGCACAGCACCCTTATGATTATCCTGCTCATACTGAGCAAGTCCCACCTCTCCTGGGATCTGTCACCTCCATGTTGTGTGTCTGGAGTATCCAGGACACACCATGGCATGGCCACTTGTGCATGGCTGAGTTTTAGACCCAGGAAATCCCAGTTCAGTGCCTTTCTTTGTTGTTGCAGAACTGGACAGTATAGATGCAAGTGATATGAACCATGGCTTAAGAGTGTTGAGCTAAAAATAGAGACACTTGAGCATGACAAGCACGTGAGAGGGTTCTGTATATGTTTATATTGATCAAACTATTAACAAGAATAGCAAATCCCTTTACACTAATCACTATTTTGCTCCCCTGCCTTCTCTTCCCTCTTTGTCCTTCCCTGAGTACAATAAACACATGAAGGGAAATTTCTCACCTCAGGCTGTCTGAAACACCTCCCAGTATCCACTGTAGAGGTGGGTAATACCTGCTCTAGCTTCAGTGGAGCTGTTTCTGTGTCTGACCCCTGCTCAGGAGAGGAAAGTCAGGAGAAAGGTGCCCCTAAAAATAGAGAGACCGCTACTAAGGGAGTGGCAATGCTGGAGAGTATTTAACCCAAGGGGATGCTCTCTTAGTATCTTTTGACAGGCATGCAGACATGTATGAAGGAATAATACTGGCTTGTAGATTAGTTATTAACATAATCTAAAATGGTGAAAGGATGTGTTCATGCAACCAGCTGCCCTCTGCTTCTCTATCACCAGTAGCATTTTGGGTTGTTGGGAAATAATTTTACAGAGTTGCCCAGGAAAATCTGTTCCATTTGAAGTCAAATTCTGTGCTTTCTTAAGTAGGTTAGTAATATGGAAGTATTGAGATTAGGGAGAAAGAACAGGTTTTGGGTGATCAGTTGTTTCTGTTCTGAGTTGCAGGGATTTGGTGCTGAAGCTACTTTTCTTTAAGGAGACTTTTATAGCCCGATTACATTTTTATTGAATGGATCAAAGTGATCTATTGAAAAACATGTTCGGATTCTTGGGGTTTTTTCTGAAAATTTTCATCAATACTTGGACTACTTTCAGTAATTTCTGAATCCCTGATTTTAATGGCTGTATGTTTGGGGGAATGTGTCTAAAAGATGCTGCCAGAATCTTTTGGCCAGGTTTGTAGGCTTGAAAAGCCAGTTGCTTTAATTTTTTTGTTATACATTGGTGATGAAACATTCAACACTATTTAAGGAATTCAAATCCCTCATTCCCACTCAAATTAAAAGCATCTGGGCATTCAGATCCCTTAGTCAGCTTCAGCAGTCTATAACTTCAGTGTTAGTTTGATATAACTAATTTGTGTTAAACATACTTTTAAGTGCAGTTATATTATAATTTATCTCATGGTGGTATTGCCTCACAGTCATAATTTTATGCTTGCACACAGTAATTCCCTGTATCCCGATGGACTGGAAAGCTTTATAAACAAATGTAGGCCATTCCCAAGTCCTCAGGCCAGCAAAACTTCCACTGAGGTCTTCAGGAGCTTTGCTCACAATAATGTCTCTAATTTCAGAACGTGAACATTACAGTGTACACAAGCAGGCAGCATCCTTTGCTTGAAGGTCACTTTGGGAGAGAAGCAGCAGCCATGCAGCAGCCCACACATGTCCCCTGCTGTATTTTGGATGAGAAAATAATGGTTATCAGCTGAAATTGTACAGGGTTATGTGCACAGAATGGGATTTTGCACTGAGGGAGCTGGCAACACTGGCTCAAAGCAGGGTTCTGACTAAAGGAAACATTTCCTGGGACGTTCTGCAGAATATATGGGTTTGGCATTATTCATGTAACTGGTTATTTGCCAAATGTGTAAAGACTAAAACATCAAGCTTTCAATTCAGGAATTTTCTGCTTTAACATGTTCTCTCTCAGTGCTTTGATGTTACAGAATTAAAATGTTTGTTTTCAGTCTGATTTGATATTAAGCTGGTTTAATGTCTTACAGAAGCAGTTTTGAAAGCTTTCCTTTTCCTCCCTAGATCCAGCTCCCTGGGTGGGTGACATCTCTTATCATCAGTCAGGCAGTTCTAAGTTGTGGCTTTATATAATGAAAACCAAGCCCCAGTGCTTTGCTTCCCAGCAGAGTTCTTCCTTTATTTCCTTTCACCTCAGATGTTTTTTGTCTGTGCATATCCCAGTGTGCACAGTACAGCATTGTACTGAACCCAAATTTCAGTGTCTCGGTGTTCTCTTCCTCACAGATTAGACTTGCAAGGGAGTTGCAGACCCATGTCATGGTTCTGAAGGTGTTTTCTGTCTTCATCCACAGTTTTTCGTTGTCTTGCAATTAAAGTCACTGCTGATAATCCCTTGCTGCCAGGAGTTTGTCACTTCTGATCCCAGCTATGCTCCTTTTTTTTCATTGTGTGTGGCTGTTAATGTATAGCACTCCATGGGTTCCCTTCCTGGCTGAAAGACAGCGGGAGAGTTTCAGCTCTTCACTGCTGTTTGCTCTGTCCTGAGTTCATTCCTGCTGCTGTTTGGCTCCATGTGCTGCCTCATCCCAGCTGCTGCAGTGGCCACTGGTGACACAGGGCAGGGGCTGGCAGGCTGTATCCACCTCTGCGTTCCACACAGCATCCAGAGCCTGCTTTAGGACTCTGCTCCAACACTCACAAAGGTTAAAGATGCTACTGAGGACCAGACACCTCCAGTAGTGTCAGATGGAGAGCCAGGGACCCTCTCCCCTTTAGCAAGAAAATATTAGATCAACCAGTGGGGACACTGGCAGGTCATCTCATGAGCTGTCTGGCTTTTTATTTTCTTTTTAATTTTTTTTTTTCTGTTTTCTCTCCTGTCCTAAAGCCTGGACCAGTGAATCATAGGGTGCTCTGGGTGCTTCTTCTCAAGCAAGGATGTTGGGGAACACCATTTCAATTGCTCTTCCAGCCATGTGCTGGAGTAAATGGAATTCAAGAGCCTTCAGAGCCTGCAGCAGTGAGAATACAGGAGCTGGGGAGAGATGATCCAGCAACGAACAAAAGACAGGATATTTTGGGGTTTGCCCTTTAAGAGCAACTATTGTGCATCTTAAAATCCAGTGAGATGCTGGAGAGCAGTTAATGTTCTGCCCCGGTGTTGGAGACTGAGCTGGCTGGTCTTTGTCAGCTACTGATTTGAATCTGCTGCTGTGCCCTGGGCTGGACTGCTCAGGGCCACATTGATGCAGAAAGGCAGCATTCTTGAGGTGTCAGAGTGCTGCAGGAGGCTGCTCCTGGGCTGTTCTCCCAGTCCTCCCCAACCCTCTCCCAACCACCTGGGTGCCCCTTCCCTTTCCCAGCAGAGGTAAAAGAGGCACTGGTTGCCTCTGGCAGGTGACCGAGCTGTGAGGGTGCTGCCTCACCTGTCAGTTTTTGGACTTCAGCAGAGGCACAAGCAGCTGTGGGCTTCTCTTCAGGAGAGTCAGGACACAGGTCAGTGGGTGAAAAAGGACTGAGATGTAGAGAGCTGCAAATAGAAAGGTGACACTGTTTCAACCTCTAACTCAATATCAAAAGACAACATTTATATGTCTAAAAAAAAAAAAAATGGAAAAAGCATCTTCAGCACAGCATCTATGGGCTTTGGATTCCCAGAGTGAACAACGTGGAAGAACTTCTCCCTGTCCCACTCCTACCACTGCCCTTTGCACCAGGGCTGTGGAGAAGGGGCTGCTCCCAGACTGAGCTCCCTCCACACTGGGTAGATGGGCCCCTCAAATGTGACCTGAGTCACTGAGGCCAGCAGCAGGAGCTTTAACAGGGTGACCATCACTGCTGCACCTCCCAGTGCTGGCTGCCTGGATCCAGAGCAGGGCTTGTGGGGAGTAAGGATAGAGGGGAGAACCAGGCAGTTGGGAGAGAGATTTCTTGCTTGTTCACCTCATCTTTCTGGGGTATATTCCACATCTACCACTTGAGAAAGGAGGAGATGCCTACTTTTTCCTGCTATTTCATGAAGGAATGTTTAGCTGCCCACTTTACAATTTTTTTTGTTACTGCATGTTTACAAAGGGCACTGGGACACCACAGCCAGAGTCATCCCTGCCTCGTGGCCAGAGTCTGCCTCTTGTAGAGGCTATTAAAAGCCCAGAGAAGACTTTCAAATGGTGACAGTTTAACAGAGATTTCACATGCATCTAAAACTAAATATTATTGTTTGTAATTTAAAATTGGACAAGTAACTACAAATGAATGCAACATGTAAATAAATAAAGCCATGCTTTAATTAAAGGGTTATTTCTAATCAGGAAGTCTTCCTTCCTACAAGCAGCTAGCCCTGACAACACAGCTCTTCCAAGTGGATGCTAAAGGAGCAGTATTTTCCTTGGGAAGAGCAAACCAGGAGGAGAATTTCTGCCATCTGATAAAGGCCCAGTGCTGCCAGTTACTGAATTGCATTTTGCTGATGGGAGCCATGGGATTTTATTTTCTGTGTCAGGAAGTGGGAACTCAGGTGGTGCCTGGGACAGCGGGAGCTTTGCAGAGCTGATTTTGCACGTTGGCTCTGTCCTACCCAGATAGTCTTGTACAAAAGTCCAGTCTGAGAGAGCAACAGTTTTCCAGAATATTAGCTAACACCTTTAGACCCAAATTTTAAGCTGTCCATGGCCAGCCCTGGTGAGGAATGACCACAAACAAGGGCTTTGCTTTTGAAGTTTTGGCTGCAATATTATAAAGACATTTTCCCCCTCATCCAGACATTGTCAGAGAAATGCAATATGCTCAGTTGTACCTGTCCTCAGTAAGCAATTCCTACGTGGAGCCTTGAAAGCCTTCTTCTCCTCACAGGAGGTTTTTCTCTCAGGTAACCCACATGTGTCCAGTGCCCCTTCATCCCAAATCAGGATTGACGGCTTCCTCATCTTGCCATACATGCCTGCCAAATCAACAGGGTATGAGCCAAGTTAACTCACCCAGCTCATTCTTGAATTACATGGTGATGTTTCTCCAAAGACATTACAGGTACAGATGAAATCTTGCCACTTGCAACTCATTCTAATTAAAAACCTGAAGGTAACGAGCTCAATAGAAGTGATCCATGCTAGGGAAGAGGGGGCCTTAGTGTGCAAGACTCACAGCAGTAGAAACAGAGCTGCTTCAAAGATAGTTATTCCTCCCTGTGTCCACTGAAATGTGTTATTACATATTCCCCTGGAATTTCAAATCTTCATTCTTTTACTTAATTCCTTGAAGTTATTTTTACAAAAGCTTTGGAAGTGTTTCCATCAGTTATATGAAGAGGCTATCCAGAAAAAACAAGAGAAAGCTGTGCTCTATGAACAACCTTACATACTTCAAAAAGTTCAGCAACCCACTGGAAAGTCAGATTATTTGCAGAAGGTCAAATCAATTTTATGATCAGACAAATGTTAGCAAATTGCTTTTCTTAGAAGCAAAGCAAGGGAAGTATTTTCCAAGAAATATGCTTGAGGAAAAATCAAATGACACTTATTAGAAACCATTACTGAATGAGACCTGTTCTCTTTAGGGCACTTATTCCCTTTGTAATGCCAAGCCATTACATCCAAATATCACACGGGGGCATATTCAGGTACAGAAGTCTTTTACTCTCTAGAAGAAATGAATCAGAACTGGGGCCTTTCTGTCTGTGCTGTGGTGAATAACTTTTGTGAGGGGACTTTTATGTTTGCTTGTGTAACTTCAAAATAGGGTTCCAAAGGGCTCTGACCCATAAATGCAGTGTCTGCTTAGGACCCATATTTCCTTAAAACCTGGTGGCTTCTGCAGGTTGTCTCCAGAGAGTGCATCCATATGAGAAGGGAAAGGCTAGGTGTTGTTGGAGGAGACAGTGACTTCCTGCTTGAGGAGATAAGTGCCCTGCCTGGCCTTGGTTAGAGAGAGCCAGAATAAGGTATGAAGGAAAATACCTCCCCAGTGTCCTAGCAAGAGCCCAAGAAAAGCTTCAGGTGACTTTTTTCTGGCCAAGAATTGTCCTCCTCAGCACTTTGCCTCTCTGCTTTGCAGGAAGCAGAGCTAAGAGTCAAAGTCTCCTTTTACCTGCTGCCATGGCTGAGTTGCAGAGTCAATGCATCGACCTGTTTTGCATCAGTATCCACATGACTGACGCAGACAGACACGATCTGTGCCCTGGAGCTGGTGGCATGAATAAAAAATCTGCTGGAGAGGTCTAAAGAGAGGGATGCAGAGAGCAAATGGATGACAGGAGCATTCCTCCTGTCACCTCTGTTTCCTGCATCCAAACATTAGGGGACTTCGCTTCTATTATTATAGACTTTATGTTTTTTAAAGGTTATAATTTATTCTCACATTTCTGCCTGTATTTTTATTTTCTGGACCTTATATAAATAACACTGGAGTCTGCTGTTCTTGAATGGATGGATAAGAAGGACCTGGTCCCTCCCTTTGCAGTTTGATACCTGGTAAATTAGTTAATGTTGTATGTATGGTTATGGGAAATGCTCAGGAATTTTCCATCAGTGTGTTTATTCATTGGAAAATGTGCTCTCCATAATTTAAAACAGGATGGAAATTCAAATCTCTGATGAGGACTAAAAGCTTTCCTGATTTTGTGCAAGTCTTGGTAGCAAAAAAAAGAGAGAAAATGCATTTTGAGTATATTTAATATGAAACCACAAAGGTGGCCAAAGGGAAGGAGAGGAAGGCAAGCAACCTGAAAGGAGTTTTAGCTTTAGATTGGTGCCATCTCAGCTAATTTAATATGACCACTTAAAATGGGAATGGGGAAAGCAAGGCTGTAATGAAGGACAGGCGCTTGGACCCTTACAGGAAGAGAGCAGTTCAAATCCAGAACGGGATAAGAAAAATCCAAAACTTTCTGTGCTATTATATTTTGGCTCTGCTCTAAGGTTTAAATGGAGTTCTGTGGTGTTTGTTGTGTTTCCCCATCGAGGTCAAGGCAGAATTGAATTTAAACACCAAAACTGAGACCTAGAGGGAAAAGCCTATGGAAGAAGCGGTCAGGTGTTGTGCCACATAGACACATCCAGGTGTAAATGTCTGGATTAAACACCAGGAATGGTTCTCTGGTGAGAAATGTTTTTATGGGAGGAAAGATGAATACTATTCATAACTGAAAATAGCTATTTGTTGTGCCTCAGTCTGTTGGTTTAAAAAGTTACTCACATCCAGTCAGAGGTTAGAAATGAATGCTGCCTGGCAGGGTAATTTCTTATCAGACAGCTCATAGATTTCAAGCTATTTGACCAAACCAGAGCAGTGAATACTTTACAATAAATGTAGTTCTAGAAATCAGGAAAAAGCACCCAAGAACAGAAGAAAGGTGCTCCTTTTTTTTTTTGACAACATAGTCAGAACAAATTATTTGACTAATGATAATGAAGCATCAGGTCTAAAATGTTTTCACCATCTGCATTTATAATTCAATAGATGTGAAAAAGAGTGTTGAAAAGAGGGTTGATTTTTAACCCTCTGATGGCAGATGGTTGCCTGGCCTAAACTTATGCCATTTTTTGAAGTCAGTATTACTAAGTCAGACTACCAGGGAGTGAAATTCGGCTCTGTGTTGGGATTTTTAAGAGCTTTAGTGCCACAGGCTGTACCTGCCAGACTTTTCCCTTCAGGACCTCCCCAGAAAAGCAGAGGAATGGGGTAGTGCCAAAGCAGAGCTCCAGGGGCTCAGCTGACCATAGACCTGGCTAAGTCCTGCCTGCAAGGAGAGCTCTGCATGAAAGTTCGCTCTTGCCCCCCTTTTCCTACTGAAAATGCTACACAATCCTTCTGTGTTACCTTGGAGTTTGCAGCATAAGTGTTGGGAAAGCAGTCTGTCAAATGGGAAATATGAAAAGAGTAGATTTAAAATAAATAATCTACTCAGAAGTTCTGTCATCATAGGTAATTTATTTGTATCGGGAAGTATTTGAATATCATATACAGAAGTGTTCAATTTTTATGCATATTCAGTTTTACCGCTTAATTCAAATTAAGTCTCAAAGCATATGTGTTAGAACTGTTCAACAGGTTTCTGTCTCCAAACACTGTAATATGGGAAAGCAGAGCTGCAGAAATATTTTCTCTCAGTTGGTTCCCTTTCCCTGTTAAAACTGACATCTGGAAAACTTTTCAGAAGGATTGTGGTAAGGGGTAGACTATAAACATACAGGTGCACACACACTTTGACAAACTGTATTATTTGGTAAAGACACAGACCTGTACAACTCTTTAGGCTTTAATCTTGGAATTTTTCAAAAATATTTTCTGGTCAGAAGGTGCCCAGCTCTGGTTAATGAAAGACAACATCTCTAAACTGGTGCAAAGCTAAGCTCTTGTCTGGGAGGTTTTTAAATTAGTGTAAAGGTTATGTTACACCTGTGATTATTTCCAATGATTTCCAGAATCAGAGATTACTTTAGCATCATGCATAACTGATAAATAAATAATTAGCTTCCCAGATACTATTGGGTTTATTTTACTTTGCATCTCTAATCTTGCCACTGCAGTTGCACGAAAAGGTGTTGATCACTTGTTTCAAGAATGACATATCATAAACATAGATATCTTCTTGGCAATCTCTAAAAATACTCTTCAGTCTTGTGTGGTTTAATGATTGATGCAGCTTGGAAATCAAACTCTTGTCTAGGGCTTGTTGAAAGAGAAACTTATGGTTTAGGACTAAAATTCACATGAGCTAAGCGGGGGCAGTGTGAAGAGGGTACCGTTTTAGGATGCTAAAAACGGCTGCTGGCAGAATTTAGGAGCCAGTTTAACATAAGTATCCAACTGCCTGGGCTTTGTTTTGTTTCTTTTTAAAAATGATACATTTCTGTTCCTGTCTGCAAACAGAAGATTTGGAAGAAAGTTTAAAAAAATCCTTGGCAGCACATGGCTCTTTCACCTCCTTCTCTTTCCATAATGTTGTACTTGTGGCTGGCATTAGTGGTGAGCATGGCAATGTAGTCAGAATGCATCCAAATAAATAACCCTCTTTTTAACATAGGGCAGACCAGCATGCATTTTTAAGTACTACCTAAAGATCCTGGTTTGCAATCAGTAATCTCCAGCCACCAGCAAGCAAAAGTCCAAAGCTTTGGGATGGAGGTTTTCAACCCAAATGGGCTCTGCCCACTGGCAATAAGTGAAGACTGGGGACGGAGGAGAAGTATTGCTGCAGCTTTTCTGGATTGTGTAACACTTGAATCAGGAGGTTCTATGTGGATGTCCCGAGTGCTCAGCTCTTGTTAGAGAAGTTGTCTGTCGAAACAAGAGAATTACAAAACTACTTTAAGGAAGTGAAAATTCGCCTCCCATAAAATGTCCAGAGGTACTGGATGCAGGGCTTCATTTGGAAAAAGAAAAAGACACATTGACTCTAGATGATGCATAGATTCCTATTTTTAAAAAGAAGCTTTGACTGGGGAGCTCCCCTTCATCTTAAAATAAATAACTCCTCCCAGCCCATATGAGATCTATTTTCTCTCTCTGGGCTGTTTCATAGCCCTGATGTTGCTGTATCAAAGTGCTTCTCTCATTTTGATAAATCCCCAAGAGACAGGAAGGCAATATAATTGCAAGCCAGTTTTTCAAAGACTTCTGGATAACCCCCATTAAAGGCATAAAAGCATAGCTGCAAAAATTATTCATTTCACTCGTAAGTCCAAATATGGTCATTTACAGCTTGAAAAATGGGCTGATTTATCCAAGGTGGCCTGCAGTTGTAGCTGAGTGAAGTTAAATAATGCAGTACTCTTTAATATTGCATGAGTATATGATTTTGTTTGCTTTATTCATTCCTACTCCCTTGTAGTTTATTGCAGTCAATGATTATTGCATCTGTTCAATCCATCTCTGCAGCTGTGGGAACGGCTGCTCGTGCCGTGCACTGAGCTGTACTGTTCTGAAAGAAAGCTGAGCTTTTCCTTTCCTCTGAGTGTAGGAATGACTGGATGGCCTTGCCTTTATCCTAAGGAAAGCATAGCATGGAAAGTGAATATTGTTACCTTCTAATAAAATAACCTGATCAACCACACTGGCATCCTTAGGAAGCAAAAGAATTTCTACAGGCGTGTCCACCAGCAGTTTCAATGTCTCTGTCTTCTGTTCAGGCTCCCTGTAGGGTCTTCCTTTCTGGATCTCTATCCCAAGAGTGCCTTCCTGGACTAAACTGTATGGCAATCTAAAGTCTGGGAATGCTGAAGGAGAGGTGCAAGGCAAGGGGAAATACCAGCAGAGCATCCACCACTGCTACCTGCTGCACAGCAGAACTGCAAGAGCAGCCTGACCTTTGGGAGAGGTAGAGACTGTCCAAGGAGCCACAGGGCTGCTGGAAGCCCCGATAGCTCAGTGCTCTGTACAGCTCTGCCAGCATCTCAGCACACAGCCTTGAGCAAGCACTGAGCTGTGGACACCCTTCCTTGCCCAGGATTAGCTGTACCTGGCCAGGCTGGCACGACTGCCCCCACAGCTCTGCTCAGAAGAGATTGCATGAGTGTCCCACAGTGCACAGAAGAAATGAGCTGGATTAACACAACTTAACACACCTATTTAAACCGATCAAATAAGGTGATCTTGCCTGCACTAACTTAGGGAGAGGTCATGAGAGCCACTTTGCCAACAGCAACATGGAGATGAGGCCGGATGGCCAAGGATGACAGTCCAATATCTCTCACTGGCCGAGCTGTCTGCGTAGGGAGCTCTTTCCAGGTCCTTTGGAGCCTGCAGAACAAAGCCTGGAAACCTGCACTTCCAGCCATGGTGAAGTGTGGTGGTGAGAGAGTCTTTCAGACATGAGTCCTAACATTATTTAGGAATTAATATTATTCATTTGCATCAGTTATTTCTCTGCTTGTGTAAAAGCTATAGTCCTTCCTATTTGAGAGACAGGGACAGAGGGAAGGTGGTAAGTACCAAATAATCCAGCAATTGTCGTGTGTTATCTGAGATTAAGGTACAAGAAATGAAATCCTGACCCAATAAAAAACAATAAGACTCTTGTAAGCAACTTCAGCAAGCAGAGATCTGAATGAACAGGGGGAGGCTGTGCTGTGTGAGGCATTGCTCACATCAAGGATCGTCTCTCCTGTGGGAACCTGAGGAATTACAGAAGATGCCTCATCCCTGGAAGTGTTCAGGGCCAGGCTGGATGGGGCTTTGAGCAACCAGGTCTAGTGCAAGGTGTCCCTGCCCATGGCATTGGGGTTGGACCTAGGTGGCCTTTAAGGCCCCTCCCAACTCAAACAATTGTGTGAACCTCTGGCACAGTCAGGGCTGGTTTTGCGTAGCCCTGTGACTGTTGTGTGTGTGATCAGGTGAACCCCGAGGTAGTGTGACAGCAGAGGCTCCAGCAGTTAACCAGATGAGCACTCTGCTTGTCTGAACCCTTTCTGAGTCAGGTCAGGTTGCTCTCTGTTGGGTCTTGCCCATCTCTACGTTTTCTTCCTCCGTGCCCTACCCCACCCTCCCTGCAGTCAATCCTGAAAATCGTGAAGCAATTGCCAGCATTTCCAGGCAACCTGCCCAAAGAGCAACACGGCGCGGCCGTTTCTCAAGCAGCATAATCGCAGAGGACTCGGACACGATGCCAAGAGCTCTTGCAATATCTGATAGTACAAGCTCAGCTACTGGAGGTGAGCAATAAAACTCCTTCTCTCATCTTTTCCCCTCTGTGCCTTTGACCTCTTAGTCACAGAGAAAGTTTAAATGTCTGATCTAAAGGCACCAAAGACTAAAAGCCAGAAGAACCAAAGACTTTTTATGAGCCAAGTTAAGGTGCCACACAGTAAAGAAAGAATTTGGAAGTGGGCTGGCTTGCATTTCTCTGTGTCTTTATTACTTTGTCCTTAGGCCTGGTAGCATCTTATTAATTTGTCCAGTCACTGCAAAATACAGCTGTTAGGTTTCCTGAAAATTTGGGTTCCTGGGCCTGTACTAGAATGAAAATCAGATTATTTTATCTGTCATAAGGATTTTAATTCTACAAGGAACCATGACTGGGGGATTCTGTCTTCACTTCTGTCTGTATTACTTTGCAAGGCATTTAGGATGAATTTCAAAAGATTGATTATATAAAACAAGTATCTTTTTATTTACAATAGCAAAGATATAATGGTAAAAATGTCCTGTGGGGACAAGTAATTTAAAAAAAAAAAAACCAAAACCCATAAAAACTAGCAGAGGTTCCTTCCTTTAGAAACTAAGAATTGCATACATGAAGTGCGTAAGAGAAGTTTTCAAATTGAGAAGGTTGTGTAATTCTTCTGCCCTACAGCACAAACTCTTCTCCTGCCCTTGTCCAGAGCCTGCTGATCCAACTGCATGTGGGGAGCCACCAAAGCAGGCTTTTGATTTGGTTAAATCCTTTCATTATCAGCCAATTGGTGGTGAGTGTTCATGTTCACCTAACCCATGCCAAAAATATTACAGTAAGTTTTGCAGAATAAATACCAGCACTCACTCGAAACTGTTAACAAAGAAACCCAAGAAAACGGTGAGGTTTTCTTTCTCTTTTTGTTTTTATTTTTCTTTTCTTTTTCTTTTTTTTTCCCCTCCCAACATACTGCTTTGATCTGCCATGCAATTGGGTCAGCACTTGGGAAATACGTTTCAACATCCACGTCTGTGATATGAATATTATGCAGGAGATCCTAAATGTAAAACCTCACGGATCCTACGACAGATCATTCTATCAAAAAACCACGACACCTGCAAAAGCCTTTAACTAGCACAGGGATCAAACTAGTCAAGAGCAAAAAAAGATAGGTACCAGAGTCTCATTTCATTAGAGCAGCACGGGCCCACAGAAATCACCACTTCCCACAGATCCTTACTCGTTAAGAAAGCCTCTGTTGTTCATTTCCAGAGCAGGATTATGCTGATACTCAGCTTGGGGAGCTTTTAGGCCTTGTCCACACAGGAAGGGTTTATCGGAGTAATTTTCTCAGGGTAAATGAGCCAAAATGCTCATGCAGGCAGCTGAGCACTCAGCCTGGAACCCAGTGCTGGTGTGCAGGGAGCCATTTCTGGAGCCTGCAGGCAGGCAGTGGATTGGGGGGTATATCCTGGACCATGCAGAGCTGCACAGGCACTGCTGATCTTCTGGGTGCTTCTGAGGAGGAGACCAATGTGAGAGAAGTGTGTCCTGAATAGCTGCAACCAGCAGCAGGTGCTGGCTGGGGTTCCCTACAGCCTCTCCAAAGGGTGTCTGCAGTACGGGAGGCTTCGAGCTGTGTGCTCTGACTTCCAAAATGTCCTTCCTCTGCAGGGCCTGGGAGCACAAACACAACTTTCAGTGCTGGGCAGCAGTGCAAAGGGTCCCACTTGTCCTGGGGAGATGTGGATGCTGTCCAAGATCTCAGCTCGGTGTGAGTGAGCAGAGAGGCTGCCCTGGGGAGACCTCAAAGGGAGCCATAAAGAAACCACAGAGAGATGAGCAAGAAGGAGAGGGACAGAGAAGCTGGAGAAGAAAGGAGACAGTATGGGAAAGCAGGGAGAGCTTTGCAGCTCAGACAGCCCTTAGGTAGGTTCACAGTGGAGGAGAGGCGTTGGTCTCTTCCCTTATAACCCCATAGCCCTGAGGGCAATGAGGGTACAACCCTGATGGCTGAGGCTGAATTTTCTGTCACTCCCAAGGGGTGTAAAATTATGGCTGTGGGGACAGAGACTCCCCGATAGCAGGGGTTACTCAGCAGGGCATAAGCCAGTCTTCCCACTGGCACCCTTCACCTAGAAAGGAGCAGGGAGGTTCCCTGGCAGTGCTTACAGCCACCCTCTCAGTTGGACACTGTCCCCGTGCTGTCCCATATGAGCTCTGCAGGCTGCTTTCAGTCCTGTATTCCCACAGAAATGATGGCAGTGTGGTTCAGAGACACTGTCCCAACTGCCACACAAAGCTCTGACCTGGCTCTTAGGAATCCTACAGCAGCCTCGAAGTCAAGAGGGAATTCAACTGTGTTTTCTTAATCCAGAAGAGGTTAAAAATTAGACAGATTTCTTCACCTCAGGTCACTGTCTGGGCTTCGCTCCCCCTTGTTCATCTCTGTGTTTTCTTCTCAGAGCAAGTCCAGCTCTCTGTGCCTCGACAGGACCTTCTCCCCCTCCTTCCTTAGCCTACCTTGCCTTCCTCCAGGAACTGGGGTCTATTGGGGCCTTGCACAGCCACCAAAGCAGGCTCTTTCCCCTGGAAAAAGCAAAATTTTTGTTTTGCACAACAAAATGCAATGCAGTTACAGTGTTATTACCATTTTCTAAAGCATTCTTGCCTTCTTCATTTGCTGAACTATAATCTCACAATCTTGTGCATTTTAATTTCTACAGTAGGCACCATCCACAAGTTTGCCTTAAAAGTTACCTTTCAGGGATAAGTGGCTTTCTATGAAGGTTTTCACTGTCTTCTGATACTCATCTTCAGTCAGGTGAAGCTGGGCTACCTCCTTGTTCAATGAGTGTTCTTCTGTCACTGTCCTCTTCTCTTGAGCAGGCCATTGTGCAGCAGACACCCCAAAACCTGCTTTATTCAGGTTCCTTGCAAACATCCTCCCAATGGAACTGTTGGACACAAGAATTACAATTGCTCTCCCTTTCACATCCACATTCCTCTCCATGGTGCCGAAGGAGAAGATGACAATGCAGCAGGTCAGAAACACGATGGAAACACACGCGAAGGCATAGAAGAGGCAGGAAAGGGTCATGGCGAGCACTAAGTCTGTGGCCAGCAGGAAGAAATGCTGCAAGAGGAAAATCATCGTTAGGAGGATTAGCTGCTGCCTCCTCTCTCTCAAGCAAGACGAATCTGCCAGGAGTCACCGCATGCACCACGCTATTATAAAGCCAGGAGCCTTGCGAAATGTGCAGAGGCAAGGCAAAAACCCCGTAGGGAGGATGAATCATTTTCTGGGATAGAGCAACAATGGGGATTTTCAAGCCACGTACGTTTTCAGGCAAAAGAAACGCTGTGTTTATCTTGGCTTTGCTGTGCTCTTGGACACTCTGCTGGGCTGAAATGCAAGGATTTGTTTTGTAAGGCCATTTCATCATGTGTCCTCTTTGGGGCCAGTGATGTGTATGGGTTATTTGGAAGCAGACAGTTTTAAGGGATTTCTTCAAGGAGTGTGTATGTAGCACAGGGAAGCCATGAAGTTGAAATAATCCCCCACATCTGGGCTCTTAAATTTGCCACTTTCCCACTGCTGTAACGCAGGTGGTTTTGGTGAGTCTGGGCAGGGAGCCAAGTGGGCACAGGAGTGGGAGCCCTGCCCTGGGTAAGCAGCTCCTGTTGTGCTGTAAAACAAACCACCCTGGGAGCACTGTGCTGCTGGGCTCTAGGGACTATGGCTGTCCAGAGGGGTCACTCACATCAGAGACAAGAAACAAGCTGGGTGCTGAAGAAAGAGCTTTTTTTTTATTGACAATAAGAGATGTAAGGGAGGGTTCTGCTATTTCTCAGGCAGGCTGAGCAGTGTCATGGAACGGGGCATAGTTATCCTGACTGCAGGGCACTGAGCAGGGTTCTCTGCTGCACCTGCAGCCACTGTAGAATTGGGAAGAGCCTGGTAGATTTGGAACTGAGACCAGCAAAGGTGAATGCTGCAGCATCAAGCTGACCTCCAGAAGAGGGTCAGGAGGGATGCTGCCAGCTCTTCTTGTGCTTTCTCACTGGCTGGAGGCAAGGCCTTTCTGTCCCTTCTGGGTCACGGTTTGAAGTGCTGCTGATCACTGCTAAACCCTTAACATCAGAACCTGCTCTTTAAATACTATTTTTTAAAATTATTATTTTTGGTGTGGGCCCATGTAAAGGGTCCCCCCTAAGAAGGTGTGGTTGTGTTGCAGGTGGGAGTTGTGTTCATTCCCTGTTCTAGCCGGAAAGGCACTGTTAGCGTGGGACTGGCTGTCAGCACGACCCACACACGTTTGACTGGTCCTGCCTGTTCCTCCTCCATGCGAACATGCAGATCCCATCTTGTGGATCAATAGTGCTGTGCTATCGCAGCCATCCGGCTCCAGGCACTTTTGGGATGGAGCTGCTGTCAGCTGCACCCCAAAACTACACTGCGCACCCCACCCAGCATGTGTACAAACATGCAGAGCATTCATTGGAGTGGACAAGAGGATGTAGGATCCAATCTGCTTTCCACTGGCTCAGCAGCAGTGAGAGGCAGCAGGGCTGTGTGTATTGAGAGGCTGATTTTACTCACCAAGAGCTTTTACAAATCTTTGAGCCCTTCTTGCCTGAAGACTGGGGCAGGACATGGCCTGCAAAGAGTCTCTGGTGGAAAAGGACAACCTGCACTGCTTATTTATCAGAAAGAGGTGTCATTGCTATTCCTGGCACAGGAACCACGACTGCAAATGCCTGTGCTTGGTGCTGACTGGGCTGGGAAAGCACACAAGTCCCTCCCCACCTGTGAGGACAGCACAGCCCTGGCCTTGCTGCCAGGCTTGGCAGGAAGAGTGAGTGGTAAACTGAGGAGCTGTGGGTGCCATGCCTGAGGGTGGCATTGGCCCTCCCCATCCATGGATCAGCAGGAGTGGGTGGCCCTGGCCAGACTGGTGCGTCTTGCCAGCTTGAGGTGTGAGCAGGGGAAGTTCCTGGTTGATGAGGAATTGGAATTGGCAGCCTGAGCCCCCTGAATCTTTGCAGTCCTGGCCAAAAAAGGTCCATGGTCCTTTTTGCTGCCAGAAAGGAAAAACTCAAAGCACTGCCTCTGTAAACAATGAGTTTGCATGCCCTGCTTGTTAGGTGTGCTGACAGAGCGTGAAAAGCCTCCACGCTACTCCAAACACTGGAGACTAAAGGTCAGCCCAAAAGGCAGGAGAAGGGGGTGGAGGCACTGGCTCCAATCTTCCCTTGCTGGCCCCGGGTGTTTGGGCTTGCACCTGTCGGTGAGGCCGGCTGAAGGATTTATTTCCTCACTGCGCTTCCATGGTGACGGAGTTGGGGAAGTGTGTTTCTTCCTGGGGTGCACGGAAGGTTCCACCTCAGATCTGGGATTATTTTTCTAGAAAAAAAAAAAAAAAAAAGAAAAAAAAAAGAAAAAAAAAAGTTGGAGTACTTGGGCTTTTGGCTTAAAAAGAAAGGAATATTTTACAAAATGTACCTTTTCCTAGTAAATGCCATTGATCGTGCATGCAGTGACGCCACCTTTTGGCCGCCAGCGGGGCTGCAGCAGCAGGGGCTGGCAAAGCCCCCTCCCCTCATTTTGGGGGACCCGCAGCCCTGGGTGACCCCGGTGGAACCAGCAGCGGCTAGTTCCCCCACCACACCGACACCAGCAGCTCTGGAGACAGGGGATGTCATTATTTCCACCCTTCTTCTAGGCTGACCCTTCTTCCCCAGAAATCCCTCTGGCTTTAAGAGGTGAACCAGCAGCTACCCAGAACCACTGAGAAAAATATTTTATTTGTAATTTTTTTTGTTCCCCAAGGAATGATTTCTCTCTTCAGTGGTTCTTCTTAGTCAACAAATAAATATTAAAATGAGAGGTGCTAGTGTAGGTCAAGAAAACACTTCAAAAGCAGAGATTTTTAAATTTTTTTAAATTTCTGTCTCCCCTACTGTAATATGTGGGAACAGTCAAGAGCTCAGGCTTGCCCTGAGTTTTATATTACCATAATCGCAAGTATAAATCTATTTTGCCACTTGGTGACCCATGGGGCAGCAGTGACACATCCATTGGCTTCACTGCTGACTGTCACCCAGTTTGGGGTCTGCACTGCAGTTACCAGCCTAACTCTTCCAAGGGTTTCCAGTCAATCCTTTCCTAATCAGCATTAACCCTCGGGCTGCTGCATCATTTTAATTGAGTAGATGGTTCTTTTCAAGCCTGTTCAAGAAATGACTGATTAATGCTCTACTTCTGCACGGGATTTGCTGTTTCTCATGTTGAGCAAGAAGTTGAATGAATACGTGTACTATGTGAGCTGGGTTATTGAGTCATTCCCTTGGGTCTCCTGGGCCTCTGGTGTCTGGCTGTGACTTGGGATTTTCACGGGAGGGTGTGTGCTGGAGATCTCATGGCAGGCTTGAGTCCACCTGATTATAGCTTTCTCCACAAATTGGTGCATTATAGGAATTGGTGCATTAGAAAGAAACCAAATATTCTGTCTTTATGTCAGCTGAATTCAAGAGCTGCTTTGTGAGAGGGAGAGGGAAGAGCCATCAGGGGAGCAGAGATTTGGTATGACAGTGCTGCTGTAGCACTTCACTGCAGGGCTCACTCTTCATGCAGGATGGCTGGAAATGTTGTGAGAGAACAGGCATCTGCTTTTTCTTCTGGGCTTGATGCTGCTTTAACCACATGCAGTGATCTGTTAGAATAGCTACATTAACCTTTTCTGGGGGCTTGCCAAAATTGCTGGCCACCAGAAAAGGGGACAATACCTTCACTGGAGATTTGGTGTCTGTCAACACTGGCTTGATTTGACCACGTGGTTCAAAATGCCTGTTACAGGGAGCTGTATATTTTTTTTTTTACATCTCATCAGTGCTCTTTAAGCTCTGTACAATTAGAGCCTTACCTTAAACCTTTTTCAAGCAGGTCCTAAAGCTCTGTTTATTTTCTGTGTTCCTGGTGCTACTAAAGGAGCAATAAAAAGCAGTGTTTTCCCTAGGAACCACATCCTTGAAGTCAGATCTCCAGGAAACTTGGAAGCTTTACAGGGGCACCATAGGGCTTCGAGGCACTTGCAGAGGATCCAGGTTTGAGGTCGCTGCAGTTATCATTTGGCCTTCCTTTTGCTGCCTGCATTACCACAGAGCTTTTAATTTTATGAACTAAATAATTTCAATAATGTTTATAAATTAAGTCATTTCAATATTGTTAAATTTGGCATCAGCTTTACAATGGCTTCCCCATGCTTTGGGTTTATTCTGCTGAGGGAGGGGAGGTACAAATTCATTTGTGACTTGAAGTGCACTCAGGAGAGTTGTAGAGATTTGAGAGCTCAAAGGTGAGTGCAGTGAGAGCCTTCAGAGGCTCTTTGGTGGTCAGCAGCTCTTTGCAGGCTCTCCGGCAGCCCGTGGGAGCTCTCACAAAACAGCTGCTTCTCTTTTTCCCCTTCTGTTGGATTGTGATCCTTACTCCAAAGTATTATACCTGCATGAAAGATCACCAGGAAATCCAGTTCCTCATTGAATGAAAATTGTTGTTTAAAGCCACAGAGCATTGTTTTTGTTCCCAAGTGCAGGTATAGAGTTTAAATTTTACTTTATTCCCTTGGTGTTTGTTTTCCTTTCTCTCTTTTTCAGTAACAACACGAAAAGAGGTAAAATTAGACTTAAAAAGAGAAAAAAATGAAAGGAGTGGGGGAGAATAGAAGTTGCTATTTTTTCACTTTTTTTCATGAAAATTTTTATTGTTACAAAAGTTGAGATGCTGGTTTGATCCCCATTCAGTAAGTCTGGAGAATTTGTACTTTGAGTAAGGAATGTCATATCTCTTGTAGACTTCCTGAAGTGAAATGAAAACAATGACTAGCTAATGCTTTTTTTTAATTTTCAGTTTGGTATCAGAAGCAATAGTTGATGGTAATAAAAGAGTTCTTTCACTAATTACCTGGCAGCTTAGTCCTACCTGACTCCTAGAAAAGCTCCCCATTGCTTGTTAACGGATGCATCCAAATGTCCTGTGATGTTTGACACAACTTTACTATTCTGCTCATGAATCTAAAGAAGAAAACTACCAGTTTTTCTTTTTTCTTTCTTTTTAATCCTTTACAAAGGATGTTCCTTTGTAATTCAATAAAATCCTGACCTATTTATGTATATATCTCATTAGATGCTCTGGTGCTCTTCCCATTTTTCTTTTCTGAAGGCAAATTTCCTTTCACTTGAGGCTTCTTCCTCACTGTTAAACATGGTTCAGTCACAGCCTGCTAATTGAGTGGAGCAGGAGCAAAGAGGAGAAAATGCAAAAGGCAGCTAATAATGAGAGGTGCATGATGTGTGGACAGTGTGGCCATGTCACACAGCTGCACCACAAGAAGTTTAAGGGTGCACAGCCCCCAGTGCCTGAAAACCACCGTGTGAGCACATCCCACAGACAACTTTAAATTATTAATTTGTTGACTTGCAAATGTTGACCTTTTCACTTAAAATATCCTTTTATGTCTTCCCTACAATTTCTTAAGGTTTAAAAAAAATGTATGGTTTACAGAAATTTTTGAAACCTTCACAAATAGTATCAGTCAGTTTAAGACCCTTAAGTTAAGCCCTGTGTTAATTAACTTGACTAATACGTTGCCAAAAATAGAAATCTTTTGTCTTCTCTCAGATTTTGGCAGTGAGTTTCATAGCCACTGGGGACTTGTAGCAATGTTCTAATGGTATATATGCACATTCTTTGAATGTTTCTGTGTTGGATCTCAAATCCTTGAAAAGGTCAGCTATTACTGAAGTACAATTGCTTGCAGAAACAGCTTCTGTTGGGCCCTGGCCTTCAGAAAACCCAGTTGTGCCTCTGTCCCTTCTTCCTGCCTCAGCCCTGAGCTGCACCCTGACATGAACATTCAGCCTCCAAGGCCATCTCCAGAGGAAGAGCTCCTCAGGACAGAGCCATAGGCTGTTCATCACTCCAGCCACAGACTCAATCTGCCTCCAGTGTGCCAGCATCCACCCCTGACTTCCTCTGGAGCCTCCTCTGCAGCCCCCTAAGTGCTTGTAGATCTGCATTTTCCCTTTTCCCTGTATTCCAGCTCTAGGTCAATCCATGGGCCAAGGAGCCAGTGTTTCAAGTGGTTCCTTACTGCTGTGAAAGCTCTTCTAAAACACAGCAATACATCTTGCCAGAATTGTGGTCCTGGTTGTCATTGTCTTGAAAAATGATTTAAGTTGGAAGGAACCTTTGGTGGACATCTAAGTTCAGTCTCCTTCTTAGAGCTGGTCCAATTCTCAGGAGTTTTGTGATGAACTTACTACAGTAGCAATGCTGTGGGTCTTGGAAGCTCTCCATGTGTTGAGGCATTCAAAATGCAGTTGGATACTGTTGCAGTTTAGAGGTTTGGAGGATCGAATAAACCAGCAGAAACACCAAGTTGTAGTGGTTTTAATTCGCCTATTTGAGTTTTTTGGCTAAATGCCAGCACACTTACCAAAATTACTTGATTTTTGTTGTGAGCTAAGGATTAACAGTAGGCAAAGCAGGTTTATACTTTAAGGAATATAAAAAGAATTTATTAACAGACTTAAAATAGGAGTAGTAATAATCAGAACAAAACCTTTTGGACACCTTCCCCCCCCCCCCCCCCCCCCAACCTCTTCATTACTTTCCCACTGACCATACAAAAGGCAACACTTCGACTTGTAGTTAAATACCACCTCTGGAACAGTTCTTTTCTCAGTTCATGTAGGGAGAGAGGTTTTCTCTTGCTCTATCATGTTGATTCTCCATAGGAAATACAGTTCCTATGGTTGTCAGCCTCCCAGTAAGCAACTGCCCGGAGGAAAAGATTTGCTTGTTCTGGAACCCTTCCCACTTCAGTTGCTTTCCCAGGGATACTACAAGTGGACACATGATAGTCATGGAGGTACTTTTTTGAGGATGAACATTTCTATTACAGCAGCAACGAAATCCCCTTTTCTCATTATTGGCAACACAAGTCTTCTATTATTCCCAGGGCAAGGAAATCTTATACGCAAGAGTCTTAGTCCACTGCTTATACCTAGAACATTACATCCCCTTTTTTCACTCTTTTAGACCATTGTTCATATATTACAGGGTATATTATAGCTGACTTTATCAACATATCTTTACAAGAGAATTTTCAGCCTCAAGGCACTCCTCATCTCCTCCTTCTCTGAATGTAGGCTTGACTACATTCATTAACTTGGAGTCTTTATGTTGTACCTGTTGTAAGTGTCTTCATTCCTTTTCTTTCTGTGTGGGGATGAAAATGGATACTCCGAAGTCCCATCCTGATACTGAAAGCAAACAGTTAATTTGTCTTTCGGCTAGGTGAAGGTCACATGACCTCTGCCCGCGTTGTTGAAGTGCAGCATGTCAGCGTTTGAGCTGAGGGACAGGAGTTTGTCTCCACCGTTCTCCATCCAAGCCACGCCTCAGCTGTAGGGGTTGGCGCGGCCGTGTCCAAACTGTAGGGCCTGGCCGAGCCCTCTCTCTCGCCGAGCTGTTCCGCGGAGCCGGCCCAGCAGGGCCGCATCCGAGCTGCAGGGAGAGGAGTTCGCCTGTGCCGCTCTCCCGCGCTGGGCCGTGCCGCAGGGCCAGCGGGACCGTGTTCGAGTTACAAGAGGGCCGCCCGAGCTCTCTCTCCCGCGCCGGGCTGTGCACGGAGCTGGCCGAGCCCGGGTTAGGTGGGGCAGAGTCGTCAAGGTTCCTTAGCTTGGGGCAGCAGAGTGAACCACTCTCGGCTCGGGCGGAGCTGAGCGGAGCCGATTTAGTTCCCTCTCGCGTAAAACCACCGTGAGGAGCTGAGAGACCAGCCCGGGTTTCCCCCTCCCCTCCCCGCTCTGCGCCATCCCGGCCACAGAGGGCCTGGGCGGACCTCACCAGATGGCACGGAGAGAGAGAGAGATGTTTTTCCTCAGTGTGCCAAAAGTCTACAAGAGAGCTTCTCTAACTTGTCTCCTGTTTTTGAGTTCTGGAGACGGAAACTGTAATACCTCCTTTTGGGTACCTCATTTCCGGCTCCACCTCCTTTCTTCTGTACTGGGAGTTTTTGACTACGGTTACCCCACGACAGATACAGAACTGGGCAACCTGCTCCAGCTGACTGCTTAACTGGGCAAGTTGGACTAGGGAATCTCATTAAGTCCTTTCCAACCTCAACTGTTCTGTGATTCCTTAGGATCGTGTTCATGGCTATCAAGTATTCCCGCATGTGAGTGGGTAATAATCCCAATCATAGTTGGGAAAATGAAATAGTGCTGGAAAATGGGCTTTCCAGTGCTCTCTGTAAACCCCCTGACCTGGATGGTTGGTCAGGACCTCCCTTTGGGAAGTCAGCACAGTTTTATCCACAGCCTTCCTGAGCTTCATGGAGGTTCCCCGATCTTCCATTGAAGGACCTCGAATCAGTCTCAGGGCATTGAGCTGGCATTGAAACCTGGAAACTCTGAAGAACAGAGACCCCCAGTGGAGATTTATCAAGTTTCACTTGACAGGAGAACATTAATGATTCTCTCTAGAAAACCAGGAGATTTGGCACAGGTCTTGAGAGCAGCAGAAATGCTACAGGCAGGAGTTCTTCCCCATTTTTAGGGTGATCTTATGTACCTGGCATATCTGTCTTGTTTGGGAACCCTGAGTCCCTGCCATAAACATTCTCAAAGTTTTATGTAACCCTGTCACCAATTGCCAGTTTACAGAGTGGAACAAAATGCTCATATTTATAAGGGAAAAAAAAGGACAAAATCCATCATGTGATTTGTTCATTTGACAAGATCACAGATTATTCAATGGTCTCTTGGTTGGATGAATGGAAAGATAAAAGTAAACATATAGATAAAGTACAGAATAACTCATCAGTATAACTATTCCCAATTTAGAAATGCACGTGCTGCTTTCTCTACCTGGGTCAGCCCCAGCTGGTTAAACACCAAATTCCTAATGCGAGATATCTCACATTTCTCTGCTGCTGCCACACTGGGCCTTTAACTCCTGGCATCTCTCAGTTGTGGTTTATAAGATAAAATAAATCCTTTTCCCATCATAAATCCTATATGAGTCAGTATTATCTTGCTTCTGCAACTGAGAAAATTAGGTCAGACAGGAGAAACGACTTGATGGAGGCCACCAGGGAGCTCTCTGTTGGAGTGACAATTATCCCAGGGAGATGCCCTGGGATATTCAGTCGGGTCCTGATGTTTGCTGCATCCTTCCCATGCTGGAAAAAGCCAGTGACATCACTTCTTTTTGTCCTTTGAAATTGCTGGGGGATGGCAAAAATGGGTTATGTCTTGGGTTAAGCACACCTTCGAGCACATTTCTTAGAACTGCCAAATAGTCCAACTCCCAAATTGCTTTCCTGTTCAACATTAATATTAATGCAGATTTTCTGACTTAAACACATGAGCTTTCCTTGCGTGTACAGATACCGAATTGACTTAAGCCAGAGAAGAAACCATATTTGGGAAACCCTGAAAATCTTCTTTAATCAGGAACTTATTAAATGCAGAGCAAAAATACAAACTGCTAATTTTCAAAATGGACGCACTCTTGTTTTTGGCTTCCCATTTTTTTCCCCAGCACAGTGATGGATGTGCTTTCTGTGCTCACCACAGTCAGACTTTTCTTGAAGGTCAGAGGCTGAGGATTTAAAAATGCAACCCGACTGCAATTAAATTGCTTTTCCTGTCAATACATTCTCTAGTTCTATGTACCAGCATAGATCAGAAATATTTAGTGGTCTCTGTTAGAGGTTTGTCTGTGCAAAGGAAGCACCCTGCAGGGAACTGAGCAGGTAAAACAAACACCCTGCTTTGGATAAGCTGTTGCAGAGGATTCTTGCTTACAAAATACCTTTTTAATAACACCAGCCAGTTGCAAGTGTGTTGGATGTCCTTTCCACCTGTGGTGGCCCAATGTTTTACCTGAATTACCTTCCTTTCTGGTCTTTCCTTCCAAAACATTCTGGGCAAGCCCTAAAAGTGTTGGTTTTAGAGACCTGTCTGACAGCAATGGATTAGGGTCTGGTGAAGATGGTGTTTGTAAGGGTTTGGTTGTGGTTTAAATTCTCTTTCTCAGTATCCCGAAGATGGAGATTCCTTCTTCTCTGGGCTCTACAGCCCTGGTGTAGCCAGTCAGTGCCCACAGCCAGCCTGATGGCCCTCCACTGGCATCACTTCAGCTGGTCACTCAACCTCCTTCTTCTCCGGAAGGCATCGTGTCTTTTCCATATATAGTTGCCTGGACTTCATAATTTCACTGGGAAAATCCTAATTGCTCCGGTATGGATTAATTGTAATCTTTCAGCAGTGTTTTTCCAAGCGCTGATTTTTCTGGCCCCGCTCCCAGTCAGGCTTTGGTGCCTCCAGAGGGATTCAGCCAAGCTGCCTCCCTGAATCTGCAAGATACTGCTCATAGCCTCAGATAACAAACGCTTATGTATTTTCATTTTGTTTTTATACTTTCTGTCTAAAAACATATGCTCCACTGCCTCATTCTTGCAAGGAGAACAAATCCCACTCCCGAAAGCCCAGTGTGCAGCTCCTGAGCTGCTGCAAAGCCAGGCTTTCCGGGGCTGTTGTCAGAAATAAGGCCTCTTTATCTCCCTTCCTGTGTCGCCAGTCTCCATCTGAGAGAAGGGTGAAGTGTAAAGCAGAGCACACTGAGAGGCTTTAATCACGCTGATGCCACCATCCCTCACTGTTTGGGAAGTCTGTTCCTAGGAAAAGTGCTGCTGGAGCCATATCTACCTGTCCGTCACATTTTCGTAAGGATGCAGCTCTCCTCAGCCTTTTATATTCTCCATTCCTCCTCCTGAAGTGTGTCTGGAGTTGACAGGGCTGTCTGGGAAGTGCAGCAGAGACAGGGACAGACGACTCCTTCCATCTGGGTGCAAGGCTCAGCATCGCTCTGAGTTGCAGCACATCAGGTTTGGACTTCGGTGCCTTGTGCCCGAGGGAAACTGACCTGGGCATTTCCCAGAGTCGCCTTCAATAATTACACTGCACCCAAAATGAGTAGCTCGACTTCTCTGTTGCATGACTTGCCTTCAAAGCAAATCTCCCCCTGCCTGTTCAGGCAGCTCAGGATGTTGCGCTACAACATTATGCAGATAACTGTAACCACAGAAGCTGCCTCTGTGCTTGGTGATTCAGTCCTTAACTGCTGCCTACACCTGTGGTACAAACTATGTGGGCATTTTCAGTGCCCCTGGAACCTCACACAGGCTTTGCTTTCCATGTGAGACTGTGCCATTCACAGAAGAATTATAATAAAATAGGTCTCTGCATCCTTTTTCTGCCCAGATTACCAGAGCTACCCCAGCACTGCCTTTTGACAGGAGAGCTTGGGCAGTGGTGTCTTAGCTGCCTTGAAGCTCAGATTGGAGGGCACGTTGTGGAACATCACAGAAGATAGGAGACAGGATGTATCGCTCTGGTTTTGGATCCCTTCAGCTCTGCAGATTTAAGCTAGGTCAGTTTTAATACAGCTTGAAGCAGAAAGATGAAAGAGCTGCAATTAACATTATCAAGCCTGTATTTTCTTATGAACAGCAAATGCAAATGTTAATGTAGACAAGCAAAGACCTCTTCCAACCTCTGTATGAGCTGAAAATTTAGCAAGCACATCAATAAACTGTTCATGGAGATACTCGTGAATATTTTTGTATTTTAGCCTTGTCATCAGCAACTTTTCAGGATAATTATGTTGTGTGAAATGATTACTATAGAATAAAAGAGCAAGCTCCAGGGTAGCTTGTCTCTGTGGCTGTTCATTTTTCAGTGATATGAATGATGGTTTTAATCAACAGGTCTATGTGATGGAATAAATTCCACTGTCTCATCATTGCTCTGGGTGCAGGCTGTTTTTACCAATAACTATTTTTTATAACCAGAAACAGCTCCTGCTGACTCTCAGCAAAGAAAAGGACATATATGCTGTACATGAGTATATTGTGCTTTATGATTGGCATTTCCAAAGCTACACAAACAATCTGGATGCCCAGATCCCATCAGTGGTAATGAGGACAGAATAACCAAGCCCTTCATTGCCCTAAGTGGAAAATCTATGTACACAGTGCTTAATTCAAAGTATATAGAACTCAGCGGGTAGGCTTCTGTTGATATCAAAAGATATTAAACCTGGTCTACATCAAGAACTTCAGAGAAAGCATCAGCCACTTCACACCCCAGCAAAGGGGTTTTGAGGTAACCCAGCTGACTTGACACTATGGGAATATTAAAGAGGACTGATAGAGCTGGGCTAGGAGCAAACAGCCTTTTGTGCTGAGGGTCCCAAAGTGCTGCAGCCCCTGCAGTCCGCAATGGGATGCTTAAATTTGCAATTTCAGGAGGATTCGTGGGGTTTGGTAGCAGCGGCTGTGTCAGGGCAAGGATTGGCATCAGCGCATTGAGAGAGCCAGAAAAACCCAAGTCCTTCCTCCACTTTCCTTTTTACCCAGCTGGCAGCAAGGCTGTTCCTTAGCAAGTGCTATGGCCCTGACCAGGCTGTGTCCGTGCCCACAGAGGTGGCAGCTTCTCCAATGTATCTCGGTCCTGGGTGGCCTCAATCACCAAACTGAATTCAGGGGCTGTCCACGGTTAACTCTTGGATGCTTTCCTGGACACACAACTCAAAGTCCTTGTTTTGCTCAGCACTGAGCTGTTAAGTTGGGTCTTTGCTGTTTGCCTCAGATGGTGCTGAGCACCAGTGACAGCAGATAATTACAGTCACTCAGAGCAGCCTTTTCTCGAGTGGACACTTGTTAAAGCCAGTCTTAGTATTGTGTACATGTGAGCAGAGTTACAGAAGTGACCGGGCTCTCTTGGCTCTCTTAGCACTTCTCGTGTTCCCTAAAGATTGTTTAGGCATGATCCCAAATTTCTATCTAATGTCTATACCTGAAAGCCAGGCAAAATCACTACACTGTATTTTCCAGCCCTTTGCCTAGAATGTAACCAAAGGGTTGGGCATATGCCACTGTGTAAAGATTTGTTCATTTTTGAACAGCAGCCTCAGTGATTTTGCAAAATGACCTGGATGCAAGAGGCTCATTTTCAGCCCTGCATTTGTAAGCAAGTGGACCTTAGGGTAGGTAGGGGAGGTGTTACTCAGTTGTCAGTGAAATGAAACCAAGATTCTTTGGCTGAGTTTGCCATTCATCTAACGAAAATGCTGGTTTTCATTTGCTAACCTTTCAGATGCGTCCATCTGTAATTAAATGTAGTCTCTTTACCAAATATAAGGGTACCTAACATACAGGTAAAAAATTGGAGCTGAGTATGTTGGTATTTATGTTGGCTTTTCAGTGTCTAATGCTCTAACCTTAGCATTGACTTGGGTTGTGTGCTCTGTTTTTACTTTGTTTTCCCAGTAACTTGAGCCAATAGCTCTTGGGTAGAAACTAGAATGCAATTAAACATGCAAAGAAGTGGACTTCAGTTATATGAAATACTATCAAGTGTGCTGGATACATAAGCAAAACCCAGGCTTATCAAACATGTTTTGTATTCAGTGCTGTGTTATTGAGTAAGGCTGATGTCACCCAAAGCCAGCAAATTGAAGTTCTTAATGGTCTCCATGTTCTTCTGCTTTTATAACCAGCAGCTCTCTGCCTTGTCCCTCATTTCAGTTATTGGCAATAAGTGTCTTGTTTTTCCAGCTCCAGATTTACTTGTTCATTCGAAGCCAAACCAGCAAAGTAAAGAGATGCTGTATCAGCTGCAAGTCCCTTGTACTTCACCAAGCTCCAGACCTGAAGCCTTATCAGATGCCTCTTCATTTTTTTCCTCCTTGATACAGGATTCTTAAAGGCTGGTTTTATAAATGCAGAAGTCAGATACATTCAGAAAAGGTTAATCATTCACAGTGGCACTGTAGTTAATAGCCTGGGAATGGAGACTAAGGAAATTGATGTTGATTTTCTGGGGTGCTTTAAATGTTCTTGAAAACTTTCTCTCCGGTCTTCGTGAGAGCTTCCTTTCTTGTTTACAGCATCTTAAGGACTTTTAAAAAGATGAATAAAAAATTCAAATTCTTTAGGAAGGTAAATCTAAGGAAATATATAGAGAAAGAACTGGTGTAAAACTGAAAACTGTTCACCTGGGAAACAGAAAAAGAAATTGTACTTTAGCATGCAATGCATGCCTCATTGGGTTTTACTAAATTGCCCTTGCTTTAGCACAGAGTCACAAGAGAATACAGCATTTCACAAAGCAGGTAGAATCAGAAAGACTTTAAATGATTTCTGGGATAATAAATTCACAGAGACTAAGATGTATCGTGCCAGCCTAATTATTTTGAAATACTGCGGGTAAATCAATGGACGTACACTTAATGTTTAATTGTAGGGACCATCTATTACTTCCACTGTGTAGGCCAAGTCCTGCTCTCATTTGCAATTAATGAAATCTTACTACAGGCAGTAATTCAGTGTGAAATGGACAGCATTTCAGCACTCCTTTGATGATACATGTTGTGACAGACAAAAAAGCCAAGAGCAGAACAAGTGGCTCTTGCTTTCCCACTGTTGGCCTAGAGGTGGCATTGCAAAGATCTCCACAGATGACAGCAGCCAAGTCACTAAAGAAAAGTACATGTTCATTCTGAGTGGTTTTCCAGAAGAAAAGGACCTCTGGGGTCTATATTGGGTCAGGTGAGCTTCTGCCATCCAAAATCAATGCAGCATCTATGGCAAATAATGGCTTTTCTCTAATTCACTCGGAATTTATCACCTTGACTCTTACCTGCTGAATGGCAGGCTTAGGCAGTGCTGGGAATGTGGGTTTCTGCTCCAGCTGAAAGCTGGTGGCTAGGAAAAACAGTGTCATTCCCAGCTTGGGGGAAGTAGATTGCTCTTGCTTTGTGTTCTCCATGGACCTCATTTAGGGCTGACGATGGTAGACTTTAAATTGTGACTGTTTCCATTCAATGCTTGGCACAACGCACAACATTTGTGTGTTTTCCTGGCAGAAAATTGCTGTAGCATTTGTTCCTAAGTTGCTTCTAGGTCCTTGTCTGGCTTCCTCACGAAAAGGACCCAGGGTCTGAGCTGGAAGCTCCCAAGAGCAGGGATTGCTGCCTATGCATTCTGTATATGAAAGTTTTCTTCCGTGTGAGCTTCCCAAGGACACCAAGATGCCACCAGCAAAACTGTACCCTTGTCACCCTGCGCTCTGGAGAGACCAGTCCTCCAGGGACTGAAATGCCACTGACATCCTTAAAAGAGTCACTTTAGGGTTCTTTGAGCATTACCTGGGGGCAGCAGGTGGTTTTCATGGTGAGAGCCACAGTGCTCAAACTCCTTTGTAACGCTTTTCCCACTCCCACATCGTGACGATTGGGGTCCAGGTTGCTCTGATGAATGCCTTGGCATGTGGCACAGGGGAGAAGCACTTGCTGTAGGAGGTGATAGTCATGTTTGTTTGCTTATTGTCATCACAGCAGGTGTAAAACCTGTCCTAGCAAACACCTTCTTAGTCAAAAATGTTTGAGCTCTCTGAAAGTTTACATTTGTAAAATAGTGCTTTTGCAGCCTGGAACCTGTCAGGGCTCCAGAGCTTTCTGTGCAAGCCAAGTAACCAAATCAGCCCTGCCTTGGTTCTCCCCTGTTGACTGGAAGAGAAAATGTGTTAGTTTTATGTCACTGCTAAGATCTCTCAGCAGAGGGTTCACCCTGTGCCAGAGTGTGCAAGTGGTGCAGCGTCACCACGTCTGGGCAGCAGGGGCTTCGTGAAAATGTAATTCACAGAAGAATATTATCCATCCAAGTAACTCATTAAAGGGAGAAGGTATTACTCAGGATTATCCAAAGGTCCTACTTCCATCATCCCCTCTTTGCTATGTCGGAGCCACATAAACTTCACCTGTCCCCATTTTTCCTTTGGGTCTGTGGTACCCTGATGCGCTTTGGGGAGAGCACCTCTCCTGTTGCTTCCATCCACTGCGGCTCCCAGCACACCTGCCCTCGGCAGGGCTAAATCCCTCGGGACAAGCCGGGCGCGCATCTCCTCTCCGACAGCGGCACCCTTGTAAGAGGGGGGGAATCTCCCGTTGCCATGACAATGAGCCTGTCGGGATGAACATTTCTTTTTGCGAACAGCAATTCAAAGCTTAAAGCGATGCTGCTGCCTCCCAAAGCTTATTAGTGCCACGCGTAAACAGAGCTGGGCAAAGCCTTGGGAAAACAAAGGGGCGGGGGTGAAGCTGGCTGGTGCCGCGGACCCTTCCCCGCTCGGGCTTCGAGCAGTGGAAGGCGATTGCTTTCTGCCTCTTTGTTCCCGGCCCTGGCACAAATCAAATCCAGCCTCCCTTCCCCCAGCAAAGCTCGCGCTAAGCTGGAGCACACCAGAGCGAAAACGGATTAAAAAGAAAAATCATCCTTGCTGCAGCAGATGAAGAGGGTATAAATCAGCGAGATGGAGGGTGCTCTGCCCCGGGGCTGGGCTCGCCGCTGCTAATGAGGGGTTTAAATCAAAGATAGTCGGAGGGCCCGGGGTGTGCGCCGACCCTTCCTCTGCGTTCTGGATCTGCAGCACCAGCGGGCCGAGAAGGGCAGTGGCCAGAGCCGCTGTGTGTGAGTGTCCAGGAGCTGCCGCTCGCCACGCTGGAGGGAGCTCCTGAGACGGCAAAAGTGCTCCAGCCCTCCCAAGCCAGACCCCAGAACGAAGGAAACAGTTTATATTTCAAGATGCTTTTAATAGCTGATGTTGGCAGACAGGTTGTTTCTTTTTAGGTCTGTGAAGAGTTATATTTTTTCCCTCTGTGTAAATTAGTCTTATGTAGGTTGTAAACACCCTATATAGGTCTTGAAAATTTTTAAAAAGTTTTTACATACAAAATCCGAGTTTCTTGGAGCCACGTGACTCTGGGAGCTGGGGGAGTGAATTTTCAGGTTGAGTGGGATACAGCATTATGTCAGTTTAATAATGTCAATTATCCTTTCCCCCATCCGCCCATAAACCAGGACTGGCACAGGCACAGTACAGGATGGGAGGGGGACTTTCAACCAGCCCCGACAACTAAAAAAGTAGAGTGAAAAGTTGGGATAAGTGAGCACAGCCCTGTGGATGAAGCAAAGTGGGAACTGGGATGTGCTCCTTGCTCTGGGTTGCACTTAGTGTGGCTGGTGTTGGTGTCCATGGGTCACCTGGCAAAAGCATCCCCAGAAAGAAGGGGGTTCTTGTAAGCATGAGTGGAAAAAGCACCTGGGCACTGGAGGACTGGGGGGAAGACTACATTAAAACAAACCTGCTTGCTTTGTGCAGGCTTTGGCAGCCTTGAAACGTGGGTTAAAACTGGTGAAAGCCACCCAGAGGTGAACGCTGGATAAGGACAAGTGAGACCATATCTTCCTTGCGCTGGTTAAAGATTGACTGTGTTTTGGCACTTTTCCTCAGTTCTTGTTTCATTTTGCTTCAACCACTGGGTGCTGAGCAGTGATAACAAGCCCAAAAGGCTCCATCCTTTGTGGAGGGGCTGTCTCCAGAGCACCTGGGGCAGTGAGGCTGAGAAGGGCTTACAGTGCCTGTACCGTAGTGAGAGACCCCAGATAACACCACAACAATGCTAGAAGGTGAGTTTGGTTATAAGGTGTGATCTGTAACCAGAGTCAGATGCGATGCTGAAGGACTCTCAAGCACAGGCAATTGGGTGTGGTATTCCTTAAAGGCCTCGAAATACAAAGAGTCAGGACCACACTCTGCAGAAAATGCTGGGTTTTCCCCTTGTGGTGTTGTGCCAGCAGGAATGGATTAAAGGAGGATTCCCTCATTCAGGAAGGGGGAGACTCCTTAATCCCCAAAGCTTGGATTTAAAGATCCTAGAGAGAGTAATCACAGACAGTGGATTAGCATCTCTTGGGGAGCCTGGCAGGAGAGGGAAGCGTGGCACTGCCAGCACCAGGGTTGGTCCTCACCCTTGTTTGCAGCTCCTCTTTCCAGGCCTGTGTCTTAGACATGTTCACTTGGAAACACAAAATTTGCAGAAAGGAAGACATCAAAAATAGCATTTCCTAAGTCATGAATGATTTCCTGCAGGTGAGAAGTGTGTAAAACATGTCTGAGGCAGGTGACAAATAATGGCAGGGGTGTGGTGTGTTTGTTTGTTTGTTTCTACTAGCACCTTTAATATTGCTCTTGCAAGGCTTCTGCCATCACAAACTGAGTCAGCCTTTAGCCAAAAGGAGGAGATGCTTGTCAGTCAACAGAAACTAGCTGGTGTAGGGCCATCCCCATGCTGCCCAGAGGCGTGGTAGCCTCCAGCCATGCAGGAAAACCCATAGTTAGTGCCTTGTTTGTGTGGGAAGCCTGGAAAATGGAGTTTGTGACAGTGTGGCCCTCATTTATTACTTACTGTGGCTCAGCTGTCAGGGAGCAGGACCATGCACTGCTTTTCTTCAAGAATCCCAAACCCAGTCTTTTCAGCAAGGTCTGACTTCTTTCTCATTCAAAACAAAACCTTAAAACATGCAATTTCCATACAGATATAGCACAAGTGAAGTGTTTAGCCTGGCTGAGGCATATTTCCCCAGGGAGATCTTGCAGGAGAATTGGACCATATTGGCTTTTCCAACTGCCCTTGGGTACTGCTGCAGCAGCACATGAACTCAGTGGTGTGTGCATTTATCTGGCAGGCAGCAGTTGCCTCAAACACAATGAGGATCAGCTCCCCAAGAGCTTCACCATTTCAAATTTAAAACTGCATTATTTATTCAGACAGGATTTTCTGGCAGCAAACCTCGCATCCTTTTTTGCATCCTCTGCAGTCAAGAGGAAGGATGGTGATACACGTGATGGTGCCCAGAGCATAGCCTGTGTTCTGTGGCAATGCCCAGGCTCAGCTGAGCTGGGTGGAGCAGTCAAGGCAAGAGCCAGGCAGCCCACCTCAGGCAGGGCAACTGGAGCTTCAGGTCCTGCTGCGTGTTGCCTTCTTTAAAAGTTCCCTTTGGCAATACTGGATCACCTTCCCGCCCTCTGACAGGGCTGGTGCTGCTCTAGCCCAGCCTTGCAAGTGCAGCCCATCAGCCACCTTGGCTTTCAAGTGTAGTATGATCATCTCCCTTCACCATTCCTTGCTCAACTGAGGGTCAGTGTTCTCTCCTGCCATCACACCTGCTCAGTCACACTGAGGAAGAGGGGGATCAATGCCCACTCTTGGGAGACTGGTCTGCCCAAAACAGGGCACATCTACCCCTGGAGTACAGCACAGGAACACCTCTGCCACCCTCTGTGTGGCAGAGGAAGCTCCATCAGCAGGTTACCCACTCCCATACTTGGATGCTGCTGGGAGAGGTGTCACATGCTCCATGTTGACAGACCTGCACAACTGTGGGCTTGTCTGGCTTTTTTCTTTCCCTCCTGGGCTATATCTAATTGAATTTGGATAGTAGGGGGTTTTTGTAAGAGACTGTGCCACTGCTCTGGAATACCCGCTCCTACAATTATCTTTTCAATTTATATGTTGCCAAGGAGCTATGCCAACCCTCACCTCTTAAAGAGTGAAAATCCTTTCTGTTGTTGAAAATTGACTGTGTGCAAGTCTTTGAGGACCAGCACCAGTTTGTACCATGCATCAAACAGGAGCAGTGGTCTGAGTCTGGTTTGTAAATCAGGTCACTGACATTAGCAAGGCAAGAACAGCAAGCAACCTGGTGCTTTTCTCCCATCTGTGCTCAGAGGAGATTGGTACTGGCAGAAGGGCTGCAGGGTGAGAACGAGGTGTCCTGGCAAACCTGTGTATGTGTGTAATAGTCAAGAGAAGTCTTTGTTTTCAGCCGGTCATTTTCCATGGCTTCCATGTAGCCATCAGCGTAATTGCAGCATCCAGGGTGCTCAGAGAGATAATGCCCAAGAGTAACAGCTAATGGGGAAAGGTGGGAGAGGGAAGATGAACAACTTTTTATTGCTACCATATGCTTTAAATCCCTTCAGCTCTCTTGCTATAGCCAAAGTTAGAATGTTTTTTCATTGGCAATTTTAATGCTGTTTTAAAAGAGCCAGATTAGCAAATCAAAGCCAGAGAAGTAACTGCCTGCCCACCCCTGGGATGCCTTCATGCTCCTGCCTGCACTCAGCATCTCATTAACTCATCCTGCTGACTTCAGGCACCTTCCTGGTTTTACCACCTTGATCAAATCAAAGAATGAAGAGTCCTTTGCTTTGAACAGAGACCACCAAGATAAACCCAGGAGTTGTTCTTCAGATCTCAATGCATGCCTGGACTGCTGGGGAGCATCCACTGAGAGGGAGGAGATGGATCACAGGCCATGGGGGAAAGGGCAGTGTCTGAACCTGCTGCACTGGTCTGAGCATCCTGCAGGCCCCGTGCCCTGGCCAGTGGAGGCTGAAGCTGATTTTTCAATCAGGGCACTGCTGGGGATGGAGGGGGGGCAGACTTGGCAGAGCCATGATCTTGTTTGCTCTGATCACTAAAGGTCACGAGGTGGCTCCGTCTGTCAGGGGGAGGAAATAAACTCTGGTATCTTCAGCAAACTAATTTCAGGCTTGTACTGATTCCCCTTTCAGTTTAATTTAATCATCTTTGGTGTCTGATTCTACAAACACGGCTTTGTACTGCTAAATCTTTGCTGCATATTAGCTGAGAGGCAGCTGGAATTTGAATTTGATTTTGACTATAGTGAGAAACCTTATATTTAGCACTTGGCAAATGTCTCAAATGCAGGAGCACATCAGTTTATAAATGCAGGTTGCTTTGATCAGTGTAATTTTGGAGGCTTAAGTATGAGAGAGAGAATGTAGGCTGGGTACTGATACTCATAAAGGAGAAATAGAAAAGTATTCTACCAGGTGATTGGAATTACATTACCCTGCAGTATCAGCCTATCCAGAATTTGCTGCAAAAGATTGTTTGTGATAGAAAAATGCTTTGGGTTACAAAGTACTTCCAGTGCAGTCTTTAGTTGCCTGCAATATAAGGGTCAGGTAAAGAAACACATTCTCTCAGATGAAGGGACTGAGGACAGCCAAGAATGGCCAGAGCTGGACTGACCCAGGAATGTGATGCAGACCAGGAAATGAAGACCAACTGAAATAGCAGTGGGATAAACTGCCTGCTTTCATCCCTCTTCTCTGTTGGACAAATCTCCTGCTGGCTTCTTTGCCATGTAGGATGCCAAACTAAGAGTCGCTCTTGGCATTAAAACACGTGTAGGATGCAGGGTTTTGCCATATGTTCTAACAAAAGCAAGTACTTTAGTTTGCAGCTTGGGGCTGAAGCTGGAGGAATTCCCAGTGATTGCCTCTTCCGAGAGCCTGTGTTCCTTTGGAACCTGTCCTGTTTCAAAAGGAGCCACCTCTGACCAACTTCGCAGCAGCTCCCACAGGCACACAGACCCAACTGCGCCGCTGTAAGTTCTGGAGTGCTCCCTGGACATCCCTGGGGCCTGCTTTTCTTTTGGAGTTGCTGTCAGAGGGAGGAGTGCTTGGCACCTGCAGGGTGGGGAGCAAGGGCTTTTAGCAGCTGGGAGGCTGATCTGTGGCCTTATTGCTGCCCAAGAAAGACTTTGATTTTTAGAGAGAGAGGTCCCTTTGCCTAAGCAGAAGTGATTGCTTCCAGAACTTAGGAGTACATGGTTTTAAGGAGCTCAGGTTCTGCTCCCAGCAGAAAGAGAGAAAAACTACGGCAGTAGCAGTGACTTTGCTCTTCATATTTGCATGGACAGAACAGAAAATGGAGCTTCAATGAAAACATTATCACTGGTGTTGTGGGCATGATAACGGAGCATTCATCGTATCCAAAAAGCACCGTGTCCCCTATCGTTTCTGCCATCTTCTGGCCTCCAAGAAATACCCCATCACTTTGATTTATTGACTGGGGAAAGGCAGATAATTTATACAATCAGCCAACCCTGTGAGTTCAGACCTTCTGGAACAGAAATGAAAATGGAGCCTCCCCACCTCATGTATGTGGGGAAGGAGCGATATTTTCAAAGCGCTGTTGTGTGACGGTGCACTGGGACCTCAGCTCTGGTGGTTGCTCATTCTCTGCTTTGGGGCTGTGGCTGCCTCTGCCCAGATGTGACTCCTCGGGGAGCTTCACCAGGAGATCTCCACAATTGCAGGGTTTGGTCTGTTCTAGTCTCCAAGTCCAGCACAGACCAGAGGACCCAACCTGGAAGCTTGAGCACACAGGCCTCTTCCACAGCCACAGTGTCAAGAGGTTATTGCCCACTGTCAGAGCTCCTTCCAGCCTGCAATTCCTTCTGCTCCCCAATCCACCACATCACCACAGCCCAGAGAGCACTGGAGATGCTGCAAAGATTATTCTTGCACCACGGCTAGAGCGAGAGCACAAGAGATTTGGTGACTTCCAGCTTCTGCTCTGTGGGCCCATGGCTCCTGCAGCAGGAGCTGGTTTGTCTCCCGGTGAAGAGCTGAGCGCGGGCCAGTTGGCAGCGCCTGTGCAGGGCAGAGTCGGGATTGATGCACGGCGTGGCTAAAACGGATTGACAGATCTGCAGAGAGCAACTTTCATGCATCCCATATGTTGCTTAGCTCCCTCCGGGTGACTTAAGAGAGGCGAAAAAAATCTTTTGTTGGAGGAGAATATATTTAAGTGTTTCTTTTCTCCCCTCTAGCTTGACCTGATGTGGTCAAAAAGAAAAAAAAGGTATCAGTTAATCATCCTGGAACAGTGCACAGATGTATTAAATAAATATAGTTTCCTGTGGCCCTAACAGCAGGCACAGAAAGTTCCCAAAATTGTCAAGAGGTGCTGCTCTCTAAGAGTTGCAGCGCTGACTAAGATTATCAAAGATACAATGCTGCTAAAGGGCACAGTAAGTGCTGGGGCACTCTGATTTCCACTTGAACTTTTGGCTTGTTACCTATAGCAGAACTTCCCAGGAAGTATGAAATGTAACCCTGAGGTCAAACAAGAACTTTTTGGAGCAAGGCTATTTTTACTTCTCTCTGTTTCATGTAGGCAAACACGTGCAGTGCAGACCATCAGTCCTGATGAAGTGCCATTGTTTAATACAGAAAAAATGCACATTTGATCTAGTTTGTATTTCCTAAAAACTGTGTTATTGATTTGACAATATATTTTTCCTCAGAAAAAAAAATCTGCAGTTATTTATTCATTCTTGCCCCTTGGAGAGCTCGCTACCATCTGTTTTTCTTGGCTTTGCATTACCTTATTTTTTTCCACTTGTTCTTTTCCCACTGTGTACCACTGAAGGACTATACTATACATTATCTCATAGCCAAATTATGCAGGGTATTGTAAACATGTTGTAAACTTTGCCAGCTGCAAAGTCAAGGGCTCTGAGAGATCTTGCTTAGCACTGGAAATGATCTTTGAAGAAAGAAGGCAGCCTTTTGGAAGCAGATTTGCAGGGCAGAGTGACACAAAAGTGTAATACTGCTTTTGCAAAATGCTGCGTGGAGGAAAAAGAGGTCCTAGTGCTGGTACCTGCAGGCTCTGGCAGGTGGGAACAGGAATTTGAGCCTGATAAAGTTCCACACTGCTGTCCTTTCAGGCAAGACAGGACCACGCTCAGGGCACATCACAGGACTGAAGCTCCTGCATGATCCCAGAGTTATCCCTGGAGCTGGAGCAGCCATGTCCTGCAGCCAGTGGGAAGATGAAAACTGCACAGCATCTTGTGCTCTGCCTTGCAGGGTTGGGGCCCATTGCTGCCCTCAGAAATATGAGCTGGAGAGGAATAATCACAGGTGTGTGAGGATAAGTCTGTGTAAATATCCCTAGTTATGGATCTTTGTGTATCTTTTGATCGTTCAACAATAAGAATGTTGGCAGTAGCAATACCAGGCATACCAGAAATCATGCCTCAAAAATATACAATAACTTTAAAACCCCCTTTATGAAATTTATCCGTTCTCTTTGTCTGTCTTCTGGTGACTGATCTCCGTACAGTGAAGGTCATGCCTTCAGGCTTTCATCCCATGGTACACTGCCCAAAAGGGCAGATATCTCTGTGGGAGGCACCACTTGAGCCCAGGAACAGGGTGTGCAAGAGGGAGGACTGAGCAGCATGGAAATAAAGGTGACTGTCACCCTTGCTAATAGCGAGGCCATGGGGATGTACTGATGCACTCCCAAATTCCTTCAGGAGGACTAAAAAGCAATGTGGATTATAGGACCACAGGGAAGAGCCCATTTCAGTGGATGGTGGACATGTAAAATCCCTGTGCAGGCTGATGATACACGTGCAGCCCTCAGGGAAATGCAGTTGTCTACATTTGCCATAAATTCATTATGAATGCTTTTGTGCTTGGATTTTGACTGACAAGGAAAGCAAAGGTTTCTTGAGTTTAGAGGAGATTTGAGGTGTAGTTATGAGAGTAATTGTTCTGGAACCATAGGAGTAGCCCTTAAGCAGCATTTTGGAAAGAGGCCAGGGGCTGCATGGGAGCATGTGGTGCTTGGGTTGGCACAGGCCCACTCCACCCAGCATCCTTCAGCCATCCTCCCTGTGCTACTGGGAGCTCAAGACTTTAAAAGACTGCTGCCACCAAGACCAATGGCTGGACAGGGCGTTTGTCTGCATTATTTAGGGAATTCAAACCTGTCTTTTTAATTATTCCAGCAATATTTCATCTTCCTCTCCAATGGTTAGAGAAAAGGATCACCAGTTCAGTTGTACTAACAAAATGTGGCTGTGAATATCCTATGACTTATTGCCCTTTGCCTGATCTTTTCACAGGGTTAAGAGCTTAGGGCTGAAGAATTGCTTGGCTGGGTAAGATGTATTTCTTTTTCAAAGGATGGATGATGTTTTCCCAGCCCTGGAAGTATTCTTGTGAAAGTTATTTCTTCTCTACAGAGTCTTTTATTACTATTATGGGCTTATGTTCATAGGCTTGCACTCTCATTAAGGGGCACAGATTTAAATAAGGGGCTTTAATCAACAATTTTCATCATGATTTAAATCAGCTAGCAGGAAACACAAAATTGATTATTTAAATTAATCTTGTTCTTCATTTGTTGTTTTAAATTATTTTCCTAAGGAACAACTGATACTTCCTCACCAGAGCCTGGTACTCTTTTTTCATTTATGATCAGGATATGCTATTACCATATTTATTTAAGAATCTGCATATTAAGTCTAAAGTTACTTAACAATTTTCATTAATGTGCCAAACTCATGACTGACGCCTCTACTCCATGGCTTGTTTTAATGTTTGTGTTAAGGTGAACTGCAGAAAAAAGTAACACACATTAGTTACTGTGCTCTAATTTAAATCTCACGCTGATCATAAATACGATGGATGGATAGGACAAGGGGAAGAACACAGTTATCAAAACTGATTCTGCATTTGAAATGGACATTTTGAACACAGGAAATATTGCCTCTGACAGCAGGCTGGGGTGTTTCTAACCACCAAATCCTTATAAAGACTCACTTGGGGGAGAGTGCAATCTCCTGTTCCCTCTTTGGCTTCAATCCCTGATGGTTTTCTCAAACTGGAACGAACCAAAGGGAAGAACATCTTTCTGTGCACCCTGGGAAGAAATAGGTCTGTAGGAAACAGGCTTAGAGTCTCAAAAATCCCCTGATCCAGTTGGTTCAGCAAATGCTTCAGCCTTTGCAGTGGCTTGACTTAATCTAAAATTTGTAGGGGTTAATTGCTATTTGTTATAAAATGAAAAATGAAAAATAGGCCATAATATTTAGTGCCACTGATTCAGGTTTTAAATTAAAATTATCAAATTTTAAACAGGTAATGATAATTTTTTTTTTTAAATCCTATGCTCTGTTTTTTTCTGGAAAAAAAAGGACATTTTGCATTTTTATCTGCCCTTCATTTGCAGCAGCTCTAGCTCAGGGCAGCCGCAATGACTTGAGGAGCCATATTTCTGATTCATACCATTGTGTGTGAGAAGGCAAAAGCAAAATGAACCTTTTTTGAAAAGCTTTGGGGTGGATCTGGGCATATACACACCTGTTTTTCAGACTGAAGGCATTAGATAGTCAAATCCATCCTTTAGGTAATTCAGCTGACTTCGGTGGAGAAACTAACGTCCAAATTAAAGACCTGGTTTCTTGCTGGCTTCAGCCATGAAGACAGAGAGTCCAGGGTTCTCTGGGAATACATAGGATGGGTTTTTCCTATGCTGATGCATCAACCTCCCTTCAATGTGAGTCTCAGCAGGTTCCTCTTACTGAACCTCTGTGGCACCCCTTCCCCCAGCACCTCAAGGGATATGGAGGGATTATTGCTGCCTCCCTCCCTCATCACTGCTGGAATGATGCAGTGCCTCTCTCCTGGAGCTGTAGTTTGGCTGCCATCAGCCCAATTTGCCAATTCCCTGAGACAGTTTCCTCCAAATCACACTTGAGACTAAAGACAAAACAGCAAAGGCTTGATTTCTTTTTGCTCCCCTGCCAGAAGCTGTATGTACCATGCCAAGATGTGACATGCAACACCTTGCATTACAGACACACATTGCTCGTGCTGACTCAGAGCAGGGAAACCCTCACTGCCTTGTCCCACATTATTTGTGGTCTGATGCACCAGGGAACGGCTTCAGCTTTGTGGTGACATTTAAACCCAAGTTGTTGGGTTTTTTCCTTAAAGTTTTAGTCTGGCTTGGGGTTTTGGGGGGAGGGGTTGGGTTGTTTGGGGTTTTTACCAGAAGCCTAAATGTTCTTCAGTAGCTGCTGATTCCAAATGATGCTCCTGGCTGCAAAACCCAGTGCAAAGAAATGGAAATCAGGAACAACACAGTGACTTTAATAGTGGCACCTACTCAGGGAGACCCCAGCCAGCCTGTCTCTGAATTTCACATCTAGGAGGTCAAAATTATGGTCCAGGGCTTTTGTATAACTTTATGCTGTATTTTGGGCTGCTTGTCTGTGCCCAATGTCCCTCCCAGAGAGAAGAGTGCCCTTTGTTGTGCTGTGCTGCCCCAGCAGTGCCATGGGCAGGTGCTGAGGCTGGAGCAGGAGCTTTGCCATCCCAGCAAACACTGACACCATGTGCTGTCAAGAACCAAGGGAGCTCCTTTTATCTCACAGCGTTATGTAGAGCAGTGATGGAGGGGAACACAAAGAAGGTAGAAGCAAACATTATGGGCAATAGAAGAGCACATTTCTGATGGATTTTTTTTTGTCGTTAATGTAGGGTTTTTCATATGTGCAAAAACCTTTTTAGACCTCAGGTGCCTTAGTGCCATGAGAGCCTCAGCTTCTGCATCTCCTTCTGCCTGGCCCAGCACATCCACCCCACACCTTTATCTTCAAGCTGTTCCTGTCGAATCCTCACTGCTCCTGCCATACAGAGTGCATGTTAATGCCAACAGGCATCAAAGAAACTAGAAATGATGTGCAATTCAACATCATTAAGTATGAAATCCCTCCTCTCCTATGCAGGGCTGGATCAATCAAGTCGGCTTTGGGTCTTTTCTTCCCGGAGAGCCTCTGCTGCAGGTGCCTCTGAAAAGCACTTTGCCCTCTGTGCTCTGTGTTTCCTGACAGGGATGGTTTATGGTCATCCCCCTACTGATTTAGCATGTGGAAGGACAGATACATACCTTTATTAGAGGCAATCTTAATCTTTCTTATGGAACATTTTATAAAAATGTAGGCTTAGAGCAGCTTTCAGAGGCAGCCACAAATTGCCAGCAGTAATACACCAAAATTAGATGGGATAGATGGGGTTTGTCTGTTGTCGTCCTCTGATTGCTTCTTTCCATCACTTGCTGTAACCAGATTTGTTCCTTAGTGCCTGGCCATTGTCTGGGGAGAGCTTACAGGTAACAACACATGTTGGCACAGTTGCTTTTAAATTAAAAAAAAAAAAAGGAATAACTAAGGTCCAAGTGCAAAATGAAGTGGGTGGGTGGATGTAGGGGCATGTGGGTGGATGGTTGCAGAGTTGGGGTGTAGATGAATGGAAGTGGATTGGAGTGGGGATTGGTACATGGGCAGGTGGATGTACTGGTGGAGGGGTGCCTGAATTGGGTGTGGGTGCCTTGATATATGGGTATATGAATGCATCAGTGGGTGCACGCATGGGTGCACTGGTTGGTGCATGCAGGTGCCTTGGCTAGCGCAGCAATGGGTGTGTGGGTGCGCAGGTGCATGAGTTGATGCAGGAATAGGTGGGTAATATATGGGTGCATGCATGCATGGGTGGGCGCACACGCTGGTGCACGCATGGGTGGAGGGGTGCATTGGCTGGTGCAGGCACGGCTGTGTGGGTGCACAGGTGCCTTGGCTGGTGCAGGAATGGACGTGTGGGCGCGCAGGTGCATGAGTTGATGCAGGAATAGGTGGGTGATGTATGAGCGCACGAGTGGGTGCACAAGTTGGTGTGTGCATGGGCAGAGGGGTGCACGGGTGCTCTGGCTGCTGCAGACACAGCCGTGTGGGTGCGCAGTGCCTTGGCTTTGGCACACCGGGTGTGCGCCCGGTGCGGCGGCGGTGCGCAGGGCGGGTGTTCGGACAGACAAAGCCCCAGGACAGATGTCAGGGCAGGTGCGTAGCTGCCGCTCGCCGGCACAGCCCGGCCCCGGCGCTCCGGGCGGCAGCGCGGGCGGGGCGGGGCTGCGGGCCCGGCGCGGGGGCGGCGCTGCGCCCGCCCCGGCTCGGCTCAGCTCAGCTCGGCTGGGCTCGGGGGGCGGGCGGTGGCACCTGCGGCCGCGCCGTGGGGAGCCGTGCGGAGCCGAGCCGAGCGGAGCCGCGGCCCGGATGTAGCCGGAACATGGCGCTGGGGGCGGCGTGACGGCGGCGGCCGAGGTAGGCGCGGCGGGGCCGGGGGCGCGGGATCCGCCCGGGGGACGCGGGATCCGCCGCCCCTGCCCGGGCGGACGCTCGACCTTGCGGGGCCGCGGCGCTGCCCGGCAGCCCGGGCGGCCGGCTGTGTGTGCGCCCTGGCGGCGGCCGGTGCCCGCAGACAAAGGCACGGCCCGGGCATCCCCGTCCGCACCTGTGCGGAGCGGGCAGAGCCGCGGGCGCTGCCAGGGGAGGCTGGCGCAGGGCAGCCGGGGACTCGCGGCTTCCTCTCCTAAGGGTCGCCGTAGGTGGCTTTGCTTTTGATAGCTTGCCGGGGTTGCCTACAACAATGGCTTTTCTTTTTTCTTTTTTTTTTTTTCTTTTTTTAAGCCATTTTGCTTTTTATCATTTCCCCCCAGAAGTTGCTCCCAACTTTTCGTGAATATGATGTGCTTTTGGGTTTCCCCCCAGAAAGCAGGTGCCCAGAGAGCCGTACAACCGCTCCGGGAAATGCTCCTACATGCGCCTCTGTACCTCTGCTCCCTCTTTTTTTTTTTTTTTTTTTTTTCCCCCTTATAAAGGGTTAGAAATGCCTGCAATCGACTCCGCTGTTCTTTCTGTGTTCATGAGCCTCGGATCATCGTAGCTAAAGAAAATGAGCTGCATAGTGAGTGCCGTGCTTGAATAACGCTCCAGCCTCAGGCCAAGAGAGGGCTTTTTTTCATGGTATCGATCAGACCTTGAGAATTTTTTACCAACCCGCCAGCAGCACGCAGGCTGCCTTTCTTCCTCTTTGTTACGTACCAGTCCTCTGTTAACGTAAAGAAACAATGGATTTTTTTTCCCCCAAAATATTCAGCGTTAGATCTAGTGGGCTGTCATTGCCATTAAGGATAAAATTACCACCAACTTGAGAGGGGCCAGCAGTGAGACTTCTCTGCTAGTAGCCCTTCCCTTTTATTTTAGAATTTTTTTATATGCTTAAACATTTGCAAAATGAAGGAAATGAGTTTGTACCAGTGTTGAGATAGATCTCCGTGGTCCCTGCTGCCCAGATAGCACTTAAGGAATCATTGCTCCAAATTTATTGCCTTTATAGTACCATGAAACTTCCAATACCGCTGCTCAGGGCTGCAGCAGGGAGCCGTGCTCCCCTGCCCGTTGTGACAGCCGCTGTTGGTGGCTGTCAGCATCGCTGCTGCTGCCGGGGACACAGCTCTTGTCATGTGGAGGTGCATCTGGAGGCGTTGGGGGATGGCTCTGGCTGTCCGCTGAGGAGGATGTTTCTGAGCTGGCCAGCGAACGTAGTGCCATTCCTGGGGCTCCCTGGCTGTCCGCACCCCCAGGAGCGAGACTGAGAAGCTGTAGGAGCTCCTCTGTTTCAGTTTGAGGTTCACAAAATGGCCCTTTGCGTTGCTCATTTTTTTCCTGCCGATAGGTTGCTGTTTCTGCTACGTGGGGGTTACAAATGTGTTGGTTGCCCATGGTTAGCAGCTGCTCTCCCTGTTTTCAGGTGGGAATGAGGGACCTGGCTGCGTGGGGCAGGGCGCTGGTTTCGGAGCTGCTGCTGTGCCAGGTAAAGCTTTGGGAGTTACTCATTGTGGTTCACCTTATTGCCTATTCCTGTGAGTTAATTACATTGTTTTTGGCTGTTGGTTATTTTAGGTTGATGAAAGGTATTTGTTCAGTGTGGAATCCAGTATTTATGCTATCAAATGTATTAATTTGAGATAAATCGAGTAAAAGCATTGGTTTGATCAAGGGAAAGACTCATGTTGAGAGTGCTGAAGCTAAACTTTGTCCTTTCTCCTGCTTCAAACATCTTTACAAATGGTTTTGATCCCGGTGAGACCATGTTTTCTAGCTGAGATTAATTTTCATCAGATGATTTGAGAGCAGTCTGCCATAGTCCCTCCTCTCCATTGTGCAGGAGCTCTGGGTGCTGGTGCCCACCTCTATAGTGTTTTAGCCTCACTCTGAGGCAGTGAGAGCTCACCAGTCACAGCACGTGTGCGTGTCCTCAGCTGGAGCACTGCTGAACCGTGCTTAACTGAGCGGCTCAGGAGTCATTCCATACCGGGAAGTGGTGCCACAGGGAGACCCTGGCAGGCCTGTGTGGAGAGCCCTGTTAGGAGTCATCAGCTAATTCCCTTGGCAATCCCCTGTGGAGCCAGACCTCATAAATCCCATTTCTCGTTTGATTCCCATATTACTTTGGCACCTCTGTTTGCTTCCAAGTGGCTTTTCTGTTTGGGCTTGGGTTTTTGTTTTTTTTTTTCTGGACATCTTCATCCATCATGAATAGTCACAGTAAGTCAGTGTTTGACTTTCAGTGAGTTCTCAGTATCCTGATAGCTGATTCCAAGATGGAAGCGTGTAACAAGCAAAGTTTCTGCAAAACGCTTTACTTCCTGATTATTATTTGCCAATGTAGCTGATTTTGGCAACTCTTACTTTGAAAACTAGTATTTGGGAAGTACAATGCTATGTAAGAAATATGCTCCCCAGTGTCAACCTCCTGCTTTCAGTCGGCTGAGAACAAACTTCTCATGGTAGTTAATCACAAGTCTTGAGTTTCACTTTACCTCATCAGTGCCACTTCTGACCCCAGATTTGCCACTGAAATAGGGGAGACAAACTATTCTCATTGACATCAGCTGGGGCACGCAGTTTGGGTTTAATGCTGAGTTCTGGGAGAGCTCCAGCTCATGTGGCTGAAGCCCAAGAGGTGATGCTGGCACACATCTGTCAGGGGTACAGGTGTCAGCTGTTTCAGGGATGTGTGGAAAAAAGAACTGGAAAGACGGAGCAGAAGAGCGCCTGCATCTCTGCTTCTCCTGTCTGATCCCCCTCACATTTGACACCTAAATCCTTTCACTGCTTTGAAGCTGCTCCAGTTAGGAATATGAAGTGTTTGGCATCTACTTGTTCAAATACATAAACTGGCTCTGGTTTTACCGGTTTACTTTGCAAAAGCTACAAACACAAGTCTGCTGTGTGGCATGTGCCGAAACTGCCAACAGGTGTGTGTGGGTACAACAGCTGAAGAGGCTCCAAATCATAAATCTCAAACAAAAACCTCTCTTTTAAATACCTCCTTGGGATATCCTACTCCTGGCATCAGCGTTGCTGATTCATGGTGCTGTTTGGCCATCCTGGAGGCATTTTTGGGGCTGCCTCTGCTTTGCACTTTGCTGAAGCTAGTGGAGTTGGTTTGTTGGATCTGCTTCAGGGTTTGGCCAGATTTCCCCAGATTTTGGTGAAAGCTGAGCAAAACCTCTGTTGTCAGGATGGAATGGTATGTGATTGCAGCCAGTTGAAACTGGAGAAATTATGATGGAGACTTCAGGTGGTTGATACCCTCACACCTCTAGGGCCTACACTTACTTTCATCTTCCAGTTACACTCTTTATTTTTACCATTAATTCCAATCTCTTAAGCATAGTGTCTTGCTACTCTTAATAGCAATTTGAAGCCTGAAATGTGTTTTAAACAACTGTTTGCTTTAAAACTTGATGGCATGACCAACAGAGCCTTGGTTTCGATGACATCTTCCCTTGTAGCTTGTCCAGTGTCTGATACAGGTTTGCATCTTGCTCAGTAGGAGCTTCACAGGGTACCTTCCTTCTTTCTAGATACAAAGCTTGATATATTTAAGACAATTTCCCCCATTAAATTCAGCTGTGGTTGGTGATGAGGTGTGCCAGAGTACTGCCTGATGCATAGCACAGCTGCATTGGCTTTATTATCAGGGAAAAAGCTGAAAAGCTGAATGATTCAAAACCATTAACAACTGTGCACAAAACCCCAGTTAGTTCTGAGCCCATTTAAAAGGCAACTCCCCCCACCCCCATTTAGAGCAAATTTCAGAGCTCTTTAGTGATGTTTAATGTTCAGGTAACTCTAATTAAGACTTTAATCCATTAGGCCACAGAGATTCACTGGGGACTTGGCTGTTCATGCTGGTGTTTCAGCCTGTGTGTCAATGAGCCCAGGAGGATTCAATGTTCCATTTGGAGGTCTGTCCCTGTGACAAAGAAAACAAAGTGTTTTCTCTGCAATTAATTGTTTAATTTTGTTTTTTTTTTTTGGAGAGAAGCGACTCAAAGGGCAGGACTGTGGCCAAGGCTCCTGGTCTAAGACCAGCTGCAGTATTTGGTTCTCTCATGGTTCAGCTGTGCCTGTTGAAAGCCCTGGCACAAAATTCCAGCTTTAAATCAGTTCTTGTGCCTTAGAGAGTTCAAAGATTATCCCTGAGTAATGCCTGTGAGTGCAGTGATGTGAGAAGTGTGTGCTCCCATTGCATCAGGCAGAGCCAGCCACAACATACCAAGTCAGCTATTTTGCATCTTTTCCAACTTTTTTTTTTCTTTTCTGGGCTATGTGAGAATGCTGCCACTTTTGGAAGGTGCATCTGGTGGAAGTACACAGGTAAGAACTGTTTCAGATACAGAGCTTGAATATCTTTTGAAATCAAACCAGCAAAGCAGAAATACGTGAATCAAGTCTTAACTCTTCAGGGCTGCTGTTTCCCATTTGTGACCTTCCTCATCTCATAACCAAAGCTTTTATTAAAACATGAGCTGTAGATACCAGTTAATATTTCCACTTCACGAACCACCAAAACTGGGGTCTTGGAAGGGCTGGAGGCTGTGAGGACAGGTGGCAAGCTTTGTTTTCACCCTGTGGAGCTCAGGGCACAGGGTGCACCCATCCTGTTTGTGCATATGCCGTGTGCCGGCATGAGCGTGGACAGAGTGCGCCGGAGAGGGGTGGCATGACTTGCTCGGAGGCATAAAGTGATGGAGAGTGGAAGTGAAGTCCTGTCTCCCATCATTTTCCTTCTGGGCTCTCCTGGCTTTGCTCTGCCGTTAGAGGTTGCCGCCAGCAAACAGCTCTGCCTGCAGCAGGGCACGCTGGCCCGGTGTCACAGGGCTGGGAGTTCTGAGTTTGCTGAACAAAGATGCTCTTCCAAAAATAGGTTAAGCTAAAGAACTTAGATGCCAAAAATAGCACTAGAGATTTTTTTCTTTTTCTGACTGTCCTTTTTTTGACTGTGTTTTAGATTTATTGTTCCCTGCTGGAGGCAGCTAAAGAAATAAAAGAGATACTGCAGCTGTAGGCAAGGGAGTAGTGGAAGCAGACATACAGAGTCACCTCTGATGGGGAAAAAACACATGTGTCAGCTATCCCTGTAGAAGTACACAAAAATGCAAAATAACAATGTGAACAAAAATGTGCTGTGTCACTAAACCGCTCTCTTAGCAGAAACGTTGTTGTTTTTTTAGAAGTTAAGGTACCCCACAAAGGGAAGGGTGGAGAGAATCCTGGTGACAAAGGGGAGGACAAAAGAAATGCCAGCAAACAGAAACTGGGATGAATAAATGCCACAAGAATGATCCTGGTGGTAGCCCCTATAAACCTTTTATTAGGATACGCTCTGCTGCGTGTGAATAATTCACTCATCTCAAACTGGTGGCAGTAAAATCTGCCCAGCAGCTTTTTTGTACAGGTTGGTCAGGTCACAGCAGTTAAAATTTAAGGCTTCTTTCTGGGAATTCTCCATAGACAGTTTTGTGTTACTAAGTTAAACTCCAGCTTTCCCATTCCCAAGTTAGATACATGCTTAGAGGACTGAGCTAATGACTTGCACCGCAGCTATTTAAGGTGCTGGGCTGAGCCTGGAGTTGGGAGTCAGCAGGCACAGTGGCTCTAATCCCAGCTGTGCTGCTCACTGAGCCACCTCCAAGAAGTTATTTAACCTCTGCGTGCCACTGCTTCCCTCTGGGTAACGGCAGGGATTATGATAATTGCTTTTGAAAAGCACCTTAGGTGTTTAGTTTTAATTTTTTCCAAAGGTGCAGAGCTCTCCAGTTCCGAGCTGGAGAGGCTTGATCCGTCCCAGGAGGCTTTTAGTACTTCATGGGATTGTGAAAATAATGCTTAATGCTATATTGTTGGTTTGGCCCATATAAATAAATAAACCTAAAAGTTTTCTGATGCATCTTTTGCACACTACTCACAGAAGGGCTCTTAAAATAAAACTGAGGTACAGTTCAAAGGGGTTGTTACTGGACACTTCATGAAATCCAAGTAAACTGTCAGAATGTTTAAATCATTTACTTTTTCAGCCAAATCCTGCCAAGACCACAGAAACCTGGGTTTGCATGTGTTAAACTTACCTCTCACTTAGGTGTAAAGACCCCAAAGGCAACAGATTTGTAGCATTTCTCACTCAGATTTGGAGGGTATTTGGTTTTGTGTTTTACAGCAAAGGGTGATTTTCTAGGCTGAAGAAGTAGGAAGGTTTCCCTGAGAGTGAGATGAGAACAAAGTAAATGCGCCCTGAGCTGTGCCTCTATCCCAGATTTTGAAGCATGCAGGAAAGAATAATGGTACATGGATTTGTCTCTGTTGTACACACTGAACTCCTCCTTTCCAAAGAACAGAGCTTCTTCCTATTTAAGCTTTGTGTCATAGGGAAAATAAAATCAAAGGGCAGAGAATTCCACGGCTGAGCTGCAGCTGGGCCCAGAATGTTACAGAAGTTTGTGGAGCATGGTGCTGTTAGTGGGGTGGCTGGTTGGGAGGCACCATCCATGTCATGGGGTGTGTCACAGGGTTTGGGGCAGCAGCATTACCGGGGATTTTATAGTGGAAACATAAACTTAGTGTGACAGTGGAACGTGCTCCAGTGCCGAGGTAATGACCAATCTAAGCCACTGGCTGCTCTAGGAAACCTAGGAAATAAAAGGGATGCTCCCATTTTTATGCAGGAGCTTGAAATGGAGCAGCCAAAAGCTGGGGACTGTGTTGCATCTTCCCAGCACCAGGGATGTAGGCATGTTTTGAGAAAGGCCTGGCTGCCAAAATAGTTTAGTATTGCTACAATGCTTGCAGGTGGTGATTGCCTTTTAAGTTCTGCTCTCTGTTCTGACATTTTTAGGGCAGTAAATGAAGGATGAGAAGTAGAAACACAAACAAATTAGAAAAATCCTGTGTATGGATGTCTGTTACTACAATCGTGTGGCTGGATGGAAGAGCCCTGTCCTACTGGAAGTCAGGGAGGGGTTGGCAATGAAGGAAAGTGGTTATTGCCAGTAGCTCTCCTGCCAAAATGGAGTATTGATGACAGGGCTCCGTTTAAAGCAGATGGTGTAATGCATACCCTAAAGACTGCCTGGGGAAACACGTGCAAAACCATGTGCCTGAATGCCACGGAGGATTTATTCCTAGGGGTGAGACAGAAGGTGAGTCCAGAGACTTGGCTGGAGATGAGAGTTGAGTCTTGGTCCTGGAGAGCAAGGAAAGTGCTTTACTGGGGCAGGGCTTTTATGAGGGACTGAAGCATGTCTCTCATTTTCTGTTATATTAGAGATACAGTACAGAAACTACTGAAAAGGCAACATCCGTCTCACATCAGTGCTTTCTCTACCCAGTCTCTTTGAGGACCAACTCTTAGCGCTGTCAAGATTCACAGGGAGACTCTATAGGGCTTTTTCAAGTACTTAAGAAGTACAAGGCAGGAGGTAAATAATTCAAATACTGGTTCAGAGCATTGCTAGCTCAAAATTGACTTACAGTTTCTTAACAGGCTAACAATAAATGAATGGTTTTTTTCTTTTTGGGGAGAGGAGTATGGAATGTGTTGCCCATCAGCAGAGCTGCTTCCTTCCAAGAGAAGTGTTTGCTGTAGTGAATCATAGAATAGAATCACAGTAGGACCTGGATTGGAAGGGACCTTAAAGATCATCATGTTCCAACTCCCCTGCTGTGGGCAGGAACACCTTCCACTATCCCAGGCTGCTCAGAGCCCCACCCAGCCTGGTCTTTAATACCTCTAGGGATGGGGCATCCCTAACTTCTCTGGGCAACCTGTGCCAGTGCCTCACCATCCTCACACGGAAGAATTTCTTCCTTAGTCTAAACCTACTCAGTTTGAAGCCATTCCCCTCGTCCTCTCACTCCATGCCTTTGTAAATAGTCTTTCTTCATCTTTTTTATAGGCTCCCTTCAAGTACTGGAAGGTCCAGTTAGGTCACCCTAATGCCTTCTCTTCTCATGAACTCAAGTTATGGCCAGGGCTTCTTTCTTCTTGGGCAATCCAGTCTGAATTTGGACCTCATCAGTGCAATGGATCTCTGGCATTGTGTGTGTAATGGGAAAAACCTGGTACCTCTGTGGCTCACATTTATTATAAACTTCTGTTTGAAGAAGCATTTTGACTTTTTCCTCAGCATTTGGTAGGACTTGGTCCACAGCACGTTGCTGTTGCAATTTTTTTTGCACAACAACCTGATGCTGCGTCTAGAGAGAGGTCTTCAGCTGAGAATTAAAGGGGTTTTGGGTGGCTTTGTTCCATAACTTTTGCCAATTTTATTCCTTTCCTGTTTACTTTGCTCTGGTATTGATCTGACAGCATCTTGCTATTTCCCTTCAATTTCCATTTCTGTGTGAGGAAGAAAAATAGTCAACTGTCCTGATTTAGCTAGAAATTAAACTGCAACTATTTTTCCACGGAAAATTTCCTTAATAGGAAAATTGGTGATAATTGCTAACATGCTTTTTAAAGACCTTTTTTTTTTAAATGGGTGAAAGACTGTCAAGCTGTCAATCAAGACAGATACTGGATAATACTTCATTCCCCTGACAAGTTCCCTTTATTATATGAGGCTTCTGCTTCTCTCTGTAAATTTGAGCCGCTCAAAATTTGCCCTTTAATGTTTACTTTTTCTGTCCTTTCTTGGTATTACTCAAGTAATCCCAGTGTACCTGTACAGCATGGTCAAATGGATGTAATAATCTTTGAAGAAAATAACTTCGCGGCGTGATTAGCTTTGTGAGATCATGGTATTCCTTAACCTTTTTCCAGTCTCTCGCCCTGTCATTCCATGGTGTACCCACCTGTCCTTGCTGAAACCAATAACCAGCTCTAAGTGCAGGGCCTGCCTTTGTGATGAGCATATTAAAGCCAGGCAAATGTGAAACTCAGAGTTGCACGAACATTTGTGGTCCTTACAGGCCGTTTCTCAAGACTTTTGCCTATAACACAGGGCATTTAATTTTCTCTTTACTTCTTTTAAAGTAGATTTGGAGAGCAAATTTGAGGTTTTCTTGTATTCCCCAGGTTCCAAAGGCCAAAGGGGTTTTCAGAGAAACTGTTAAAACAGGAGATTCATAATCAATGCAGATACTGGACCTGCTGAGAGTAGCATCTCTCCAAAGTATTGGTTGCTCTTTCGTGGTTCTGGATTTACAGCACTATGAAGCAAAACTTATCTCGACTCGAAGCACCACTGGCATTGCATGTAAAGCACCACAAATGTACAAAACTGGTTCAAAGCAGAACAGTCTTCATTCCCAGACCATTGCCCCACTTCCAGCAGTATTTGCAAGTTGCAAACCACTGCCTTTCATGCACCAGGAGGTTCTGGAGTTAGCATCTATAGCAGGCTTTGCTGCTCAGGCGGCGCAGGGGATGGAAAACTGCTCCAGCAGTGTTCCCATCCTGCTGGGAGAGGAAATACAAGTACCAGCACCGTGAAAGGACCAAGTACAGTATTGATTTTGATGTAGATAGAAGTAAAAATTGCCATGACGTCATAGCAAAGCATTGCAGTCATTATAGCAAATGATGAGAAAAATAAAATTATAGAAATAACCATCTCCCTTGGCCCACAGATAAATCAAAGCTTAGCCCTTGATCTCCCATCGCTCAGTAGCCCGGAACACAAATCCAAGGATTTATCATTAAGCTTAATGGGTCATAAAATCTGGGCTATTTTGGAGGTAGTTGCAGAGATTTGCGGCCCAGGCAGAGAGGGGGCTCTAAGCTGCTGGGCATTGTGTAACTGGGTAAATAGCAAGCTTCAAATAATGCTATAAAGCTATCAAATGTAATAACTAATGCAGCCAGGAGAGTGTGTGGGGAGGGGAGCCTTGCTGGGGACAAGCTTGGCCAGAAGAAGCCCTGGTGTAGAAAGACCTTTCAGTAAAAAGTTGAAGTCCCTTTTGCTTTACTGGACCCAGGTATATGCATCTGGTTTGGTTCACATGTAGCACTTTTATTTTCTGCACATCAGTTCTTCCCTCACCGTGGGCCCAGGGGACCGAGCGGCGAAAACCAGAAACGCAGGAGCCACCGACAGCTCTCTTACTTTGTCATCACCATTTAAATATTTATGACAGCACTTCACAGCGTGCTGGTAAATGCATGATAGTATATTATGTAAGAGCAATAAAATTATAGAAGGAGAAGACTTCACTACTGCCCTTTGCTAGTAAATCTTTGCTACCGTCTGTAGCAAGGCCGTGTAAAGGCCATGCCTTTTTCCCCAGTTTTTTTAAGAGAAGTGGGTGTTTTATGTGGGAATGGGAATTTAGCTTTTACTGGCATTTGTAATCACATGTGTTTTAAAATTGCTCTCCATCTCTTATTCAGGGGAGACTTTGGTTCAGGTCAGATTCCTGTAGAAGTTGATAGCTCTGAATTTGCAAGTGAGCGGCAGGTCTTTGGTGTGTGATGGGGAGCAGATCCCTCGGTGAGGGAGCCTGGGAGGAGGGGATTTGGGCTGTGAGTCTTTTGAGTTAATTAACAGTTCAAAGTAGCTTGTACTTTTCCTAAAGAGTTGTAGAATATTGATTCCCATTAGTGCTGTTCTGCTCCAGAGAAGGGGATTCTCAGGAAATTATGTGCAGTCAGTTGTGCCTGGACTGACCTGAGTTGGATTGAAGTTTGGGATGAGTGGCACAGCTTTCTGGGGGAATGCTGACAGTTAAAACAGAAAGTTAATGTAAATTTGACTTTGGGACAGCCAAAAGATTTGACTGTGGGACAAGTGAGAGGGTAACCCATCGAAGGAGGAGCCTGTCTAGATTAGCATAAATAGTCAAATTGATTTAAACAGAGGTGTGTACATTTGTGCCTTAATGAATCTGGGAGAGATTCCCCCCACGCCTTTCCCTCTCAAAGGCAGACATTGGGAACCTGTGGTTAGTTGTGTTTCAAAATTGCAGAAAATAAACCTAAGAGTTAAAGATGATTTGTACTTGGCATGGGCGCTATTATCTGTCACGATGGCTTTCCTAGCAGTAGTGTATGTGTTTGGGGAGACATTTTGTGGATCTGTGCCAGTAAAAGCCAGCCTTGGAAGCAAACTGTGTGTGAATGGCTGAGAAAACAAGCCGCTAGCACGAACGATGAGCCAGCATGTAGCAGGCTCTGGGGTGGATGGGATGCAGGTCCAGGGGCAGGGACTGAGGGTGCATTTAGGACTTGGGTACATTCTCTGCACAGTCATGGAGAGATTAAATGTTCAGCACTGGTATCTGATGTACTCACATGAGTGTTTACAAAAAACAAGCGCTCAATGATCAAGACTGTTATCTTAGCTTTTACCAAAGATGTTGTAAGGATGCCAAGTGGGAAAGCGAAGCCTGCCAAAATCACGAAGTAGCACTGGAAGTTGCTGACTTTTAATTTTGAGCCTTTGCATATACAGGCAGCTCTAATTATGCATGCTGTTTCGTACACATGATTGAGCAGCAGTTGTTTCTGCATTTGTTATGTCTCAGTACCTGCTGGGGCAAACTGGGAGTGTCTTGGCAGGGCAAGGTAGGAGTCCCCAGACCCACAGAGTTGTTCTTACAGGAAAGGGCTCCTGGATCCATCAGCTCCCACAGTTAAGTCTTTACCAGTTTTACATTTCTGAAAGCCATGCTGGAAGTTGTGGTGATGTTCTAGTTCTTCTGGTGCAGTTTGAAAAGCAGAAGCTGTAGTAAAGCTTGGTACTTTGCTACGGACACCCAGTGCGTTGTCTTGTAATTCTGTATTGACCCCAGTTCTGCGAACACTTTTCTTGAATTTCAGACCCTGGGAGATGGCTGGACTGTGGGATGGGAGACCAAAAATTTCCTCATACATTAAAGAAATGTATGGTGGGATGGACACATCTTGGTTTTGAGTTTGATCCATGGGATGAGTGTTGATTCCATGTCTGGTTTGGTGTCAGTTCACTTCTATAATGTACCTGGCAGTTCCAAAATTCCCCAAACTTTGCTCTCTCCCTCTGACATTTCTCTCTTCCAGTGTTTTTGAATTTTGCAGCTTTATATAGGCTCCTTTTCCTCCCCCTCTCACCACTTGCTGCTTCTTCTCCTCCGCCCCAGTTACTAAAATCTCCTCTCCCCGATGCGTCACCATCATCAGCAGCGCTCTCATCATCTGCAGGCTGACAGCAGAGCAGAGCGTGCTGGGGGAAGAAGAAATGACCCCAGACCCTCCTTAAGTTTTCAAGTGGCTGGAAGTTGTTTGCTGATCAAAGGTGGCACTCAGGAGTCTCTTCTCTTTGCTTCCTCCATCCTTTTTGTGGCAGCTTTCTCCCTGTTCCCAGCTGTAAGGGCTCACCCCTTGGGCTCTGCAGGGCCTCTGCTAAAACGAGAGTGGCTTTGCACTTCCAGATAAAAAGCACTTCTGAGTACCCTGGTGTGTAAATACCAACTGCAAAATTCCTGCAGTCAGGGTGGCAGGTGCTTTCAGGAAGATGGGAACCCCTTTGGTAGGGAGAGAAGAGGTAGGGAGAGCAAGGAATTTTGGAAAGAGGGGTAAAATGGAGAGAGGAGAAATGCCCGATGACAAAGCTCAGCTGAATCGACTGGTGAGAAAAAGTCATTTTGAGTGCTGCAGTCATCAAACCATGACTTTGAGAAGTGTTACGAGTATCACCTATATGTAGAAGGTTTGTAGGTGGGTGAAGAACAGATCCAGTCCCTCCCCTTGGAGGTTCTGAAGCTGCAGCCGGACAAAGCCCTGAGCAACCTGCCCTGGTCCTGCTGCAGCCCCTGAGCACAGAAGTCTCTCCAGCGAGGGTGAGTCTGACATTGGTCTGTATTCAGAGAGAGGATCAAAACAAACAAAAACATTTGGGTCACTGCCAAGTGGAAGTATTAGGAGTGACATGGCAAATTTGTTTTAATGTAATCTGGACTTAATCACTGGTTTAGACTCTACTGGAGGCTTTCAGCTCCGGTAAGGGCTTGATTAGATAAATGTATTTATTTTCCTGCTATTCATTTTCCATGGATGAACATACTTAAAAGCATGTAGCAAGGAAGAAACAAAAAAAAGGGGACAAATTAAGTGACTGCTGCCAGATTAATTATTCTGTTACATTTCAACTCATATTTTTAAACCTACAACTTTGAAACGGAATGTTCAAAATTATCTTTGCAATGGCCATCTTTCATCTAATTTAAAGTCATTCAGCTTTACAAGAAGCAATTATGCTCCACACTAACAAATGAAAAGACATGGCAACATCAGAAAAACTGATTATTCAAGCAATCTTTCTTACATAAAATAGCCAACTAATCTCCCAGCTTCAGTCCTTGAGTGCTATTGCAAATACCCTCCTGAAAGAGAACTTCATTCTCGGTACTTTGGCAGTCTGCCTCTCATCCCTGATGGCTCCCTGTGTAGTCAGTCATGGTTTTGGTGGTTAAGAAATTATTTTCTTTTTTGTTTCTGTATCTCTTCTTGCACTCAGTGCAATTTTTTTTCCTTGTGACCAATGAAAGTGAAGCGCAGGGAATGAGATTTGTGCTTAGAAAAACAAGGAAATCTCCAGACTTGCTGCTCTTCTGCTGCTCTGGCCATCACTCTTGAGGCCTTCTGAGGTTGTGGAGGAACCTAAATGTTTTGTAAGTCACTAACTAGTGCAGTGTTGCACTTGAAGTGGTTGCTGTTAGTCTAACTCTACTTACTATAGAAAAAGAAAAGGAAAATAAAAAGTCCTGCTGCAGAAGAACTCACAATAATAAATAGTTACTAAACACCTAAAATCCTAATACCCATGCCTTTCTCTTCTTGCCTTCCACTGTTCCCTGAGAAAAACCAGGGTGGAGCAGGGGTCAGTCATCTACCCCTTTTCCAAGTCATTGATGAAGAAGTTAAAGAATACTGGACCCAGTATGGAACCCTGGGGGACACCATTAGTGACAGACCTCCAGCCTTCCTCTGGGTTCTGCCATTCAGCCAGCTCTCAATCCACCTCACTGTCCACTCAAAGCCTCCTTTGGCCTTACTGACCCTTCTGTAAATTCAAAAATACCTCTTCTGCAATAAAGCATTTCTAATTCCTGGTTGTTCTTAATATTAAAAACATCTATAGAAAAACTCAGTGAGTTGTCAGTGTCCTGTGCTGCCTTCAGATGGAGTGTGATGCTGATGGGGGCTTTTATTTTTCCCGCTGGTAGAAGCAGGAGGTGGAGGTTGGTGGTTTCTTCCACTCTGCTCTAGGATCCACTTGGGATAATCAATATATTTATGTTTTCTAGCATGGTTTTACATATTCTTTCTTGAAGTCAGTATGTGCGCATTGTAGCTGTCTTTGTTGTACATGGAGCATCTTAAACACATCAGATATTTGCTCCTAATTCTGTTAGCCCTAAACTGATTTTGTTAATGTCTGCATTTCTGTGGCTCTTGGTGAGATATTTGTGGGGGTGTCCAGGACCATGCTGTGCCCCCTCTCCCCTCCTACACCTGCACCCCTCTCTGTGACACCTGTGCCCCTGTTTGGGAGTGCCCTGCTCTGTCATTCTGTGCACTGCCTCATGGCAGCGGGATCATCCATATTTCATTCTCCACTGAATACCTGTCTGTTATTACTCTCTGTACAAGCATTACGGTTATGTACAAGGATAAACCACCTGGTCAATAGAAAAATTGCTGCTACAGCTCAACAAGCTACAGCAAAGCCCCAGGGAGGCACAGCCGGAGCCTGGCCCTCAGAAGAGTTGGTGCTTCAGCGTGCCTGAATCATCCAGTTATTTGCTGGTTTTGTTCCCCCTTTCCATCTCATAACATTTCTTAATTTTGTATTTTCATCTTAATTATTGCTGAACATAATGTTGATGTTTGTAGGGAACTGTTCATGAGGCCTTTCAAGACTTCTTTCCTGATCTCCAAGTTATTTGAAGGACTGTTGTGTTTGCAAAGCAAACATTGCCATCCCTGCCCTGGGAGTGGCTTTGTGTTTCCCAGCACTGAATTTAAATTGACATTTTAAAAGCAATTTTGTCTGAGCAGCAGTCACTTCCAATGTCAGAAAGTTCAGGCACTGCAGCCACAGGCCATCAAGATGATCACTGGGAGGCACTGGGGTTTTGTGTCCCTGCTGCCTGTGAAGGAGGAGCAGAGGATCAGATCGCAGCCGCTGCTCAGCCGGCTGAGCTGACACGTCTCTGCCATGCTGCCTGGAATTGGGAATGACGTTGCAACTCACTGGGGTTCTGCTGGTACCATTAGCTCACTTACCTCTCCAGCTTTGAGTTGTCTTTGACAGCCAGCTCTGTCCCTGCTCTGTGTTTCTGTATGATCACAGTGTTATTAATCTTTTTCCTAAGAAGTTGTGTGGTACCTCTTCATCTGTAACAATAAGCTGCTTTTCAACATTCCTGATAATCACTGGGGGTTTGGGTGGTCTACCATTTATCCAAAAATAATTATCTATTCAACCTTTGTCTGCTGTACTATATTCACGTACCCCTCTTCAGTGGGATTTGCCAAGGACTGTCTCTTTTTATAAATCTTGCTAAATTCTTATCTTTGAAATTGCAGAATTTTACAGCTTCCACCCCCAGAAGTAATGCTGCCCTGAGATAGGCTTTCTGATTTTCCTTCTTTCCTGCTCCTAACACTTCCCTGTATTAATTTGCATTTTCCAAGACAGAAGCTTGGCCCCAGTTTCCTTAGAGAATGCTGCCCTTTCTCAGCAAGACTTGATATGCTCCAGGAGTGTGCTTGAGTCCCTTTTGCTCTGAACCTCTTCATTCGTTTATGTTTTGAGCAGTTCAGAGAATTTTACTGTGGTGGATGAGCAAGAAATGCAGAAAACAGCCCAAATCACACATCAGCCCTAAATTCTGCCTGCAGGCTCCCCTCCCTCCTTACACTGCTGTTGCCTGCGTGTAGCTACCGAGTCCTTCTGTGGCATTTCCCAAATGTGATGTATCCCAAAGGATGCAGAAGACTGTCCCAGATTAACATTGTGGTTTTCTGAGGCTCATCTATTCAGGATATGTTTAAGCAAATGGAGTATTCATGATTCTAGATAAAATTAAGGGGGAGGAGGGAATGGTTTCACATTTTGAAAGCAAACATTTAAAACAGATGCAGCCTGCTGGGAAGGATCACATTGAATTGCATGACTTTTTAAAAGAAAAGAACATCCATTTTACTCAAGTCCTCAATATGAAAGATTAGGAGTTAAGAGACATTTTTCGCCCACTTTGAAAGTAAATGTATTTTAAATTTAATTCTTTGGTGCAGCTGCTGCTTTCTCTCTCTGGAAAGCCTTCCCTGTGCTTTGAGCAATGTAAAGATGTGGGCTGAGTGCTAATCCAGTTTAAGATTCCAAACTTCCTTTCCACTCTTTGGAGATTTTCTCACCACCACCTTCTAGATAAATGTAGAACTGTCTTTTATTTTAACACAGCACTGGTTTAGGGAGATTTGTTGGAGATTCGTCGTCTCAGTGCAAGAAGAATGAATGAAGGTTTCGTGTTATTTTGGAATAGATAAATCAATGTAAGATGGTATGATATCAGCTGGTTTCTTTTTTTTTTTTCCTCCAGTGGAAATATGTAGTGCTGCCTGCGTTTTAAAAAAGTAAGCCAGAGCAACCCAGGACCTGTGAAAGAGTCCCATGGTCTGGTGGTGCTCTTGGAGCAGCCAGGAGCTATCGCAGGATGCTCCTGTTACTGCTCATCACTGGTGGGTATTGTTGGAGTTACTGCTCCAGTTACCACGCACTGGGGGCTGCAGAATCATCCTGCAGAGAATGGCTTAGTCTGAAGATGCTGGAATGCCAAAATTCCGGGGAATCCTGTGTTTCCTGAGCTCTGTTACCACCCATGGACTGCAGGAGGAATTGCTGAGAGCACACGACACCAGATATCAGCACTGAGAGAGTTTGGCTGAAGCAGCAGCAGGATTTTGATGCCTCATTATCTTTGTTGTCCTGATCCAGTCTGCCCCAGGGACTTTCCAAACTCCAGGTAGAGCCTCCTCCTTTCCTGTTCCTCTTCTCCTGAAGAGAGTGTATTTTGTAGATTGAGTGTGCTGATCTAGAGCTCATTAATGCTGTTGTACCATCCTGAATACATCAGCTGTGCCCATAATACTCAGTCTGAAGCCATTATTCTCTAGAAGTGATCTTCCTATCTTTCTTTATTACTGTTACTATTATTATTAATTTTATACAGCCAGCACTGTGCACTTTTCCAATAGTAACTTGTATTTAGTGACTTACTAAGGTTTATCCAAGTCACAGATTCCCAGAGGATGTTCTGAGCTTGTTTCTTATTTAAAAACATCATCTAAATTCAAATCAGGAATTAACACAGTTCTGCAAATGACATTCACCCCTCTGCAGAAGGACTAGCATTAATCCTGTGTGCTGCAGCAATGGTATTTCAAGCCTTGTTTGAGGGCTTTAGTGGGCTTAACTCAGCCTAAGGCAAAGCACAAGCGTCTGCAATAGTTAGACAGGACTAACGCTGCCTACTTTGGGCACTGAGTTTAAACATGTCAGAGGGGCTGGATCAGGACAGGGGTTTCCTTTATAGTCAGGGAGAAGACAAGGTGCTCCACAAAACCTTCCTGCATCACTTGGTACTGGAGTTAGTGGCTAGAGACAAAATCTTCATACAGTCCTATTCCTAAACCATTTGCCCTGCTGCTGGAATGCTGGTCTTTGCTGGGAGAGGGGTAAGGTCCCTGTTTCAGAGCTCTCAAGGAACAAATGGGGTGCTGGCAGAACCAGCAGGATCTTTCTTTATGGGCATGTCCAGCTTCTGTTGAAATCCTGTTCGGGTTGATCTGGTTCCTGTAGGGCTCTCTGGAAATCCCCACTGTAATGTATTAGTATATTTGCTTCCTTACTGGCTGTCATCAGCAGTCCGTGCTGTTTGGGTTCCCAGAGTTCCCACAAAACCCGTTGTGCTGGGCCAGTGGGTGGGTTGGAGAGCTTCCATCCATCCCTCCCTCCCTCCCTCCCTCCTGTGCCTCTGTAGGGTAGAGTCTGCCCTTGGCATAGAAATTGTGAAGTGGGGCTCTGAGTGGAAGAGGAATGTGATACACTCGCTTCTCCGACATCCTGCTGCTCAGAAAAACATAAACCCGAAGCAGATGTGTCATTAAATCATTTTGAATCATTGCAAACATTGCAGGAGTTCAGTACAAGCATCCATAGCTTTAAGCCACCTCCACAAAGCGCTTTGCATCTATCATAAAATTTGGATGAACTGCACTGGGTAAACTGTTTTACTGTTACCTGATAGCCACCTACCTTTTAGAGCTGAGACTTGCTGAGGGAAGACAGAAATAGATTTCAGTGCATTGTGAGAGTTCAGAGTGACTGGTGTGACTTCTTGGTCCTGTAAAGCTGCTGCCCAACATAGGAAAATACCTCCCTTTAATTCAGAGACCAGGCAAAAGAAGCTGTCTTGGGTCTGAGCTGAAAGTGTATGATTATGTAATCACTGGTTAGTTGGTGATAATGAGCAAGTATTTTGCAAAATGAGCTCTTAAAGGGAGTCTCTAAACATAGATCCTGGTGCTGCAGTGCTGGAGCTGAGCACAAAGTGTGGCCCTGCTGTTCCCAAGAAAGGCTCATTGGATCACTGTTCCTTTGCAGCCAGGCGTTGGTGGCAAACCTGCTGCCCAAATTACCAAGCTACACATGTGCCAAGGCCAGGGAGAGGACAGAGCTCCAAGGGTTTCTTAACTCAAAACTGTCATTTCTTGTGCTTCACAGAGCTTTTCCAGCAAGGATACGTTCCCCTTTAATTGCTGGACTTCTGAGAATGGCTTGACAGAAGAGCAGCCAAACAATCTTGTTTTCCTTTGTTAGTTATTTTTATTTTACCTGCATCATTACTTATCAAAGAGCACTGCTATCACTTGAAATAAACATGTTTAAACATTAATAAGTAGCTTAAGAGATGCTCTTTTTGATGCTGTCTGGGAAAACATCGTCTGATTTTTGGAGGAGAAAAAATTCAGCACAAATTTTTTTCCCTCATGTGTTTTAATATCCCTCAGCAATTACTTTGCAAGTGGGAAAGCAAAGAAGGGAAATTGCTGTGATGAACTGCCCTTAACACTGCCTTGAAAAAAGCCTGACCAAGCCAACAGTGTGAGCAAGGAGAGGTTTGTGAGGGTACCTGGGTCTGCACACTCTTCTTTATTACCTGTTTAATTTCAGCTGCATTGAAAGCCTCATATAAAATCAGAACATCACATATTTCCGAATTTCTTGGAAAACTGGCTTTCAAAAGCAAGAGTTATTCCGTTACCTTGTGGCTGAGTGAGTTGCAGTACTTATGTGCTGCTCCCTGTCCACATGAGACGCTGGGTTAATCGCTCCACAGTGATTCAGAAATCAAGCCAGAAGGGGCTGTTGAGTCATCCTTGTCCTCACCCCGGTGTTCCATGAGCTGCTCTGTTTCCACCTGCTCCTCTCAGCACAGGGCACGCTGTGTCTGACTGCACTTCCCTCTGCAGGAAGAGTTCCAGGCTTCACATGGCATCTCCAAGAGTTCAAGCGTTTTCTGCTCTATTTCATAGCTTGTTCAAGAGTTTAATGATTCATGCTATAAAAATAGTTTCCTTGTTGGCTTTTCCCTGTCTTCAGCTTCCAGCCAGTGATTTCTTTTATTTGTTACTGCAGAGATAACAAAGCCTTTTTCTGGCACCGTGTTTTCCTTTGTGAAGGGGGTTTTACGCTATAATCAAGTTACCTCTCAGACAAGCTGAACGGATTGAGCTCCACATTTCTCATTAAAAGACATTTTCTTCCATTCAGAAATTTTTTACTGCATCCTTTTCAGTTTTTAACATCGTCCTGCCAAGGTTCACCCCAAAGCTTTTCCAGGATCCGTCCCATCAGCTGTGACATGTGGGGGTGAAGTTGCCTCCTGGCTTCCAGGTGTTGCATTTCCAGTTTGTATGGACATGGCCCAAGTGGAATATCCAACCACACAGGAAGGTTGTGCTCTGGTCTCCTGGATGTTTTCACAGAGGCATTTTGTTGGTGGCTGCTGTGGCCAGTTCTCTAGGTACCTCCACAGTCCTTGTGGTGACAAATAGTCTTTCTGTGTTTTCATTGCTTTTTTTGTGATTAAAAGAGGAAAAATGTTTGACAGTGCAGAGCTGTTCTTGGAGAAAGATGAGTTACTATCTTAATAAACACAGGTATTCCCAGTGCTTTCTTATTTGTTGGTTTTCTGGTTTGGCAGCCAAGCTAAAGTTCAATTAAGTGTCTCTAACCTTGCTGCAGGGAGAGCTGGGAAGCCATTTGTTATTTTAAATCTCTTTACTTTTCAGTTGTCAAATTCAATTAAGGGAGAATTTATGCTTTCATAGCTATAGAAAACTCAACAACCTGAGTTGTTCCAGGATCTGTTGAGGGATTTCATGCTTTCAGCAGAGCCATCTTCAGAGGTTTTGGCAGTAACTTCAGAGTTGTGGCAAATGAGTATTTGCTTATCTTAACATTTGGGGCATTTAATGTGCATATTTTCATGCTTTGCAGCCAAGCTGCGACCACAGAGGGCAGAGCTCAGCAATATCCACCTTTAACCACTGCTTTTACCCTGTTTGCAGAAAGTTTTGTTTGCACAGGCTGCACCTTGCCCCAAAACTGTTGAAATCAAAAGTGATTTTTCCAGGGAACCCAGATGCGTATGTAGGGGACTTGCAGCTGGTTTTGTTTTCATTTCACTGCATCCCAGAAACATCACTTCATTCCTTCAAAATCTCGTTTCTGGTTATTTTCCTGGTTTTGGGAAGGGGGAGAAAAGGGCTTATTGTGCATTGGCGCATCAGAGGGTGTCCTTTCTAAAGACTGTGGGGTGCTTCAGTCCCACGGATCCTGTGGAAGTCTGAGATGGGTGTTCTCATGGGTTTTGTGGTGCAAAACCATGTGGTGGGTACTGCTTGAATTCATCTGAAGCCACCTCCGAACCAGGGGCTTGGGCATTTGTGTTGAGCTGCTGTATGTCCAGTGCCTGGAATCAGAGAAGGAGACTTCTGGTGTAAAATACTGTTCTCAGGCAGTCAGGGTATCCTGCTGTATAATCTGGTTAGGTTTCTTTACAGCCCTTTGCAGTAAACTTGGAGCTTTTCTGTTGTCTCAGATGCTCTTTCTTTTGCTGTCTTGTCCCCTCTTCCCCTCCAGCTAATGGTAAAAAGTATTTTAAAGTACTATTTCACATAAATCTGGAAGGCTGAGTGACTTAGAAGCCAGCTGGGAAGCTGAATGTGTCATCTCTGGAGTAAAACATAGATTTGGGGAGTTTTCATGGGTTTTTTTTTCCCAGTGTTGCCATTTCTGGTGGGCCAGCAGATGGAACTGCCCACGAGGCTGTATTTATCCCTGCAAAGCCAGCTGCTGCAAAATGCTGGGGCGAGGGTTGCTTTGACTCCTGTGCTTTGGAGAAGCTTGTTATTGTAATGAGAATAATGTCCCTCTGTTTGGCTTGGCAACATTCTGCAAATCAGTATTTGTTCTTGAGCTTGTGTATAAATCCCACTTAGTTAATTTAGGCCAAAGCTGCAAGTCTGTGTTTGTTCCTATGAAAAACAAAAAAGGATCAGAGCAATTTGGGGGGAAAATGTGATTTCTGAGATATCATCTGGGAAGATACCTGGTGGCATCCTAGAAATAAAAGGGGTTTTCCCAGTGGTGTAGATGTGATGCCACACCCTGCATTCCCCATAGAAGCACAAATGTGGCCATTGCAGTGAGTGACAATTGGCCTTTAGCCATTTGTCACTGATCCTGAGAGGCCTTGGAAAGGCAACAGCCAAAACACAGGGGATCAAGAGCACCACAAGCTGGGAAACAGCCAGAATAGTGTTAAAGCTTTTTGATATTCAGGATAAAGAAACCCAAAATAGTGGCACCAGTGGGTTCACTGTGCAGGCAGAAGAAGAAAACTAGGATAATAATAATAAAATAAGTATTTTTGGAAGCTCAGGAAGGCAGAAGCAGGAGGAGTATTTTAAGTGCTGGGTGAAGCCCACGGTGTCCGTGTGGGAGCTGCCAGCGGCACAGCGGGCCCTGGGTGGTGGCTGCTGCACAGGGACTCTGCAAATCCTGTGGAAATTAATATTTAATAGAGAAATAAAGTGATTATATGTATGTGTAAATGCTGTTTTTATCTCCCTGCTGCCCCATAAATGGCTGGTAGCTATCAGCCCAGGAGGGCTGCAATAATTACAGCTTCAGTGACTTGGCTGATAAAAAATCAATTCCACTGGGATGAGCTTATGCTTTCCTTAGTCCCATTTTAAGGATGCACCTACAAGAAAAAGGGACTTGCTTGGAATCCAACTTTCCCCAAAACTGGAAAATTCTGAAAATGCTGCTTAGCTGTCTCTTCCTTGGCAGCCTGTGGACACCCAGCACTCTGTAAGAGCAGTCACTTTTCCTGGCACCCACCAGATTTTTTCCCAGCTGAACATCTTTGATTTGGTTTGGTTTGGTTTTACCTTGGCTTGTTTTGGTTTTTTCCCCAGAGGAAAACTCCAAAACAAACTTTTTGCATAATTTGCATTGTTTCTGTCAAAATTTCACAAGAAAAGTTTCTCTCTCATGGGAGTGCAAGGGAGACAGGTAGAAACCAAGACAGAGCTGGAGTGCAACATTATTTGTGGTGTATAGACCCATCCTGCACTTGGGAGCTGACACCGGGGCTGAACTGAGGCTGGTAACATCTGAAGTCTTCAGAAAATGCTTTTATATCAACTTCCCCTGTGTTGTCTTGTTTCCTAGGGGCAATATGTAATTTGTTCACTAATAGACTCTCTTATTTAGACAAATTAGACCTTTCTAACACCATTTGTATTAGCTGGTTTTGACTGCACTGTGTTAATTACAACAGGGATGGGGACATTGTAATTGCAGAGAATTGTTCGCTAATTTGGGGAGAACAGACAACACTCTGTGCCCAGCTTCCAGTTTATATTCCCTGTGTTTAAACATGGTACTCAAACCATTAACATAATCTTGGGGTGGCTGTAATTATGTGAATAACCGGGTGGGAAGGAGTCATAGCACAGTACAAAAACAGCACCAGGGAGTGCAAACTTGTCTCTATAAACAAAATAAGAGTTGAAGGAGGAGGGAGATGAGATGCCAGTGGTGCTGCATCCTGGAGCCAGCATGGATGGTTATTGTGGCTTATGTCGAGTACACGTGGAGACCAGGTAATGCCATTGCATATTGCAGTGGTCTGCATCAGGACATTGGTTTCTCAGAGCTTGACTGTACTACTATTCTGTGTTTAAAAATATCTCTGGTGCTATTAAATTAGCAGGTTGCCAGCATTATATATTCTTTCAGCACTGGAAGGATAACAAAGCACATTCCTCTTTATTGCATCCCCAACACGTTGAGGGTGTTTGGGGCCTTCTCGCAATCCATAAAAACTTCTTGGCTACAGAATCACCTTTTAAAACTTCTTAATACTTTTCCCACCATTTTCTGGCTTAACAGGATCACAGAATCATCAAGGCTGGAAGAGACGTTTGAGATCACCCAGCTAGTCCAAACATTCACTCAGCACCATAATCAGCCCTAACCACCAGACATACCCAGATGCTTCTTGAACACTTCTGAAGACAGTAACTCTACCACATCTCTGGGCAACTTCTTCCAATGCCTGACCATTGTTCCAAGGAAAACATTTTTTCTGATGTCAGATCTGAATCTCCTCTGGCGCAATTTAAGGCCATTTCTTCTCATCCTTTCTCTTCAGACATAGCAGAAGAGGCCAATCTCCACCTCGCTATGACCTCCATTCAGGTTCCCTCTGAGCATCCTCTTCCCCAGATTAAACAACCCCAGTTACCTCAACCCCTCATCACAGGACATATTCTCTAGACCCTTCTCCAGGGTTTCCCTCCTCTGGACTCACTCCAGCACTTCCATGTCCCTTTTTGAATGAGGGACCCAAAACTGAACACAGGATCCAAAATGTGACCTCCCAGTGCTGAGCACAGGGGTACAGTCACTTCCCAGTCCTGTTGGCCACAATATTCTTGAGAGAGGCCAAGATTCCTTTGGCCTTCTTGCCCACCTGGGCTCATACCCAGCTGCCTGTCAGGCAGCACCCCCAGATCCCTTTGTGCTGAGCAGCTCTTAAGCCACTCTACCCCAGCCCGTAGTGCCACATGGGGTTGGTGTGACCCAGGTGCAGGACCTGGCACTTGGCCTTGTTGAACCTCACACAATTGTCCTCAGCCCTTTGATCCAGTCTGTTTAACCCTGCTTGATTTAGAGTTGTGGAGATGCCCCCAGCCCAGCCTGACACCTTTCCCCACATCTTAAAATGTTCTATTTGTGCTCCCCTGCAAGCTGTCTGCAGGTTATGTAGTGCAAAGGGTTCATTCAGTGCTGCTCAGACAGAGGTAGTGATCCCCTTACTTGCCCTGCACCCATGGCTTGAAACCATCTTAGCAGACTGTATCATGGCACTTTAGAAAGTCAAATCTCTTTTTAGCCTGACTTCCTAAGGAGGCTTAAGTGCTCATGCTCTGTTTATATCCTCATCCCTCCCTCGGAGAACTTTTGAACCCGTGGGCCCAGATCAGCCAAATTTATCAGCTGAAGGTGTTGATGGTAGTAAGGCTGCAAGGAGGGGTTTTTTTTTGGAGCTAGATAAAGTGGTGACACTGAAAGAAAGCACTTCTGTGTCAGCTCACGGCTGATCAGACATGAATTCCATGGGAGGGGCTTGCAGGCACCCAGCCACACAGCAGCCACGGGAATTGCTGTTTTTGCAGAGCCACAGCAGGGGCAGCTCCTGCTGCAGGGGTGCCCTGGCAGTGCTGGGGCTCCCAGAGCTCCCCCATTCCTGTTTCTGTGGGGCTCAGCCATGTCAAAGGTTGTTTGACTGTAAATACCTGCCTGTGCTGGAGGGGACATCACCACAGTCAAGGGGCTTTGTGCAGCGTTGCAAAATTTGGCAAATATTAGAGAGGAACAGAGCAAAGCTTGCATTTTTGTTTTTTGCACTCTTAAGCATCCAGGGAGATCATGAGGGTCATGATAATTTGGCTTTTTTTTTTTTTTTTTAAGATCTTTGTCTTGAAGTGATGGAGAATCTCTGATTTTGGGTTTCACGATGGCTTTATGCACTTCTGACAGCAGTGAAAATGTTGAATGAAGCCATGCCACAGGGTCAGGCTCAGGGAAACTGATTAAAGCTGATTAAATCCTAGTGATGCATGAGTGCATGTACATACATGTATGTGCAGTTCCATGCATGTATAGGTATAAATCTGTATTTGTGGGCACGTGGGATGGTGCACTGTGTGCTTCTGATGGCACAATGAGAGTCAGTATTTGTAATTTCAACATTGAGTATACAGCGATAAAAGAAACCCCCGTGGAGTCTCATCCTGGGGGGCAGATGAGTAAGTTTGACAGCTAAACTCGATCTTGCCACCATCCGAAACCTGTGAGCTCCTGCAGGCTTTGCGCCTCTTTCCGGAGGACACGTGGCTGATTCCCCGCGGTCTCACCTGACCCGAGCTCAAAACAAACACGCCCCCGGCTCGTATCTCCTGAGCACGGAGCTCGTGTAAACCGAGCGCTCTCAGCAGCAGCCTCAATGAGCTAAATCTTTCCCAGGGAGCAGGAGATAATCGCGGCAGGAGGCTCAGTTTCCCCCGCTGTGCATCTGTCAGGCAGCGCCCGCAGGGAGGGAGGGGAGCGGCGCTGCCACCGGAGCCCCGTGGGGACCAGATGGGTGCGGATTAAATCTGCCCTGGCGGCTGCATCCCGGTACAGAGAGGAGCATCCCACCGCAGCCGCTGCCACCCGGGCTCACTTTGGGGAATGCGCAGTTACTTAGAGGAGAAAGATGTGTTTCAGGCTGCTAAATCCATTCCTACTCCAAAAATGACTGCATTTGAAACAGAAGGTGGAATTGGAAATGGTTATTTGCTGATCTCAAATAGCTCTTTTTATCTTTCGTGTTAAATTTGAAGTTCATACCTGTGTCTTACAGTTTCAGTGGGAATAAGCTGTGCTTCTGTTTCAAGTCAATGTTTCACATGACAAAGGTTGTCTGATGTCAGTGTATAATTGTAAAAGTACTGCAGAAAAGAAGACAAATTAGCCTCGCTTATTAAAGGTTACAACATTTTGTTTCTAGGATATGGCTCTGAGCCTACTGTAAACAATACTTTCTGGCAATTTATATCACTGCTTAACTCAAGAAGAATTAAAATACCCTAAAAGAAATGGCATGTAACATCAGCAGAGAGGCAGCAAGCAGAACTTGTCAAGTGCCTCCGTTCTTCTCTGTTCCTTTCAGCGTCTTATATCTTTTGGGATCTTTGAGCTAAGAATTGAAGTTCCCTATATGTGCTTCTCTGATACGTTCTACCAACCTCTTTATGATGACCTCTCATTGCAGTAGTCATCAGGGAAAATACTGCATGACTGTGGCAAAATCTTCATCATCAGTTTTGCCTTCTGTTATGTGCACATCACATTGTATCCTTGGCTTCCAAAGCATTTTCTTCCTTGCTGCAGAAATCTCGCTTTCAGCCTTTACTCTTCAATCTTCATGAAATTAATTAAAGACCAAAAATTTCCAAAGTTAGATGTTTTTCTGCTTGGAAAGTCTTTGAAGCTTGAATTTCCACTGTCTTGCTTTTTCTGCTGTACTCCTGGTAGCCTTTTGCTCAGAAGGGTGTGGCTCTTCAATCTTCCATTTTGCTACTGGCACATATGCCAAACTTCAGTATTTTAACAAGCACATTATTGACTCTGGGACCTTTTGCACTGGATTTCTCATTCTTCTCATGCCGTTTGTTATTTTTGGCCTATTAACTCTGATAGGTGATTAAATTTAATTACATGAAGTTGAACTTGATTATTTAACATTAATTAAACCACTCTGTGTTTCCATTCTTCAAACCTCTTGAGAAAGAATTACAATATTCCCTTTCTGGTATAACCTACATTAGGAGATTTGGCTAGACTTTTTAAAGCTGAATAAGAGAGGTAAGAGCTTACTGGGTTCTTCAGGGGAGTGTTGGAAGACCTGATGTTCAAGTCTAAGGTGGTGGAGACAGTGGGCAGTGCTTTGCCATAATAAAAACTTTCAAGAAGAAAGTTTTTTTCTTTTTTTCCCCGCCCTGTTTTTAAGACCAGCCTTCAAGCTTCTCCTTCCAGGAGTCTCTTTATATCTTGTTCAGGTTCTCTCTGTGAGACCTTATCCACAAGTGTGGTATAAATCACAAATTAGGTAGTACAGACCATCTGAACCAATATTTTAAAATTGCAGTCCATCTTATTTTAACCGGGGGCTTCAGAGCTGACTGTAAATAAATATCAACTTGAACATATTTAATTTGGTATCAAATATAATGTTGACCTGGATTTATTTTGAAAGGATTGAACTGTTATGAGACTCAGATGTTCATCTGGGGTTTTTTTATTTGATTTATGTATCTTCCTCTGTGGCATATTGTAGACAGTTCTTATGAGATATTTCAACTCTTTAATTTAATTACTTTAAACGAATGCTCATACCATAGCTGTACATAGCACAAGCTTTCTCAGTTATGTTTCTGATACCACTTCTTGAGTTTATTCTGCTAAATGTTTCCCAGGGGTTTTCTCTAATACTTGCATAAAATTCACTGCTTTTCAAACATTTCTGCCATAAATTCTCAAGCTAACGTATCTGAAGGAAACAAATAGGAAGATTAAGCAGAACGTTTTGTACCTGGACAGATACTACAGAGGTTGTCCCTGAGCTGATAGTGAATCTGTTGTAACTCCCTGATTTGCCCCCGATGTGAGATGGCAAACGGCTGCATCCTGTCCCTGGCGATCCCGCTGGATTGATGCTGGCACTGGGGTGTCTCCTGTGTGTTGTCTGACTGACACGTGCAGCACAGCTCCTGAAGCAGTGCAGTACAGCTAGGAAAATGAGAAAGCAATGTAAAATGCATGACTGGCTGCTTTGCCAGTCGAGTAAGAAATGGTTTCTAGAGGCCATGAATTATGCGCGAAGTCATTTTTAATATTAATTTTATTGGTGCTTTATGAAGTGGCTCTAGCAGTGGCATTTTGAAAAGGTTCAAAATAGTTACAACCTGCGGCAAAGGGCAGCTCCAAAAAAATTATTACTTTTCCAAGAAAACCAACAGCAAAACAAGCAACTTCTTGCCTCAGGGAAGAAAACCAGACCTTGGTCCTGCAAACTTTGGTACTTACTTTGCTTTGAGCACAGGAATAGCCCCATTAACCCTTGTAAGACCAAACAGCTGGAATAAAGTTATGCCTGTGTGTGTAGCATCAGAAACCCCCCCAGCATCAGACCAGATCTGTGCCGCCACCTCTGGGCTTGTGATTTCCCATGAAAATGCTCATGAGGAGGGTAGGGGTCTCAAAAGTCTGAAATTAAACCCAGGCTCCTGGGGTGGTGTGGACAATTCACTTCACCCTGCAGCTGAATGGGGCTTATGCCACTAGGTGTTTCTCTGCTCTGAGGTAGGTCTGCATCAGATGTGCAGCAGATGCAGCTCTTCCCCAGGAGCAGAACCTGCAGTCTGGGATGACTTTGGCTCTTTGGCATCCATTAAATGAAACTCAGACGAAGCCCCTCAGAAAAGTTAAATCAGCATAATTCCTTAAGTGGAGCCAGTGTCGGTGGTGTTAAGATGACTGGTTTAGAAATGTGTTTTAAAAAGGCCTCTGTAATACCAGCACATAACCAAGTAAAAGGTATTCTGGGCAAGATTTTGCAGTTCCTTGAGCTTCAGTGATGTGTAAAGCATTGTGTCGACTCAAGATCTTTTCCCTGTCTGCACAAGTGGTGTTTCTACCTTGCGTTCAGAGTTTTTCTCTGTGTGTGGAAATACCATTGCTCATTGAATTTATTGTTGCTGATGGGACTGAATCATCTGCATAACTCCGCAAGGCAGGATGCCAGGGAGTAATCCATGGGGCCTCATCCTGTGGGATGCAGAGGGTTCCTGGTACCCAGTGCAGAGTTGGATGGGGATGGGGCTGGGGCTTGAACCTCCTGTTGGCCAATGGCTTGGTGTCCATTGGGTATGGTCCTGCTGGAGATAACCTCCTCTTCCCGCTGGCTTTGGCAGCTGGGAAGCATTCATCACCATTCCCGGGTCTGGGATTCTGAGCAACAAAGCTGGGCAGGATGGACAGAGAAGAAAGAAAAACCTGAGTTGTGCTGGCCCACATCTGTGTGCACATCTCAGTGTTTGGAGGAGGCACTGGGGGACACTGATACAGGAGTGTTCAGAGATGGTGCTGAGGAGACTCCTAAAGATGCTCTCTTAAATCCCTGCCTTGAATAAGACCTTGCAAATATCTGGACCTACTTCTTCCACCCCAGCTGTTTTTCATGTTCTCCAAAACAATATTTTTGACAGCTATGCCATGTCCTTTTTGTTAAAAAGACATATTTCAGTTTTCATCTGACACATGGCTGGATGTTTCTTTCGGTCTCTCTTCACATCTTTTCTGTAACTGTTTTTAATCATTCCTAGCAGAATGGGTGAATTGCCTTCTCATACTTTCCTTCATGAGCTTCCAGGGGCCTTTGTCATGAGTTTTTCCTCCTTCACCAGCTCTGTCGTTGCTTGCTGGGCACCCTCCTGCAAATCCCCTGGTCACTGGGTATCAGCCACCATGGGTGTTGCTCCTGTATTGAGGGGGAGAATATTTAGCAACAAGTAAAATGTTTGCTGTTGGAAAGCTCCAGCATCTGCAACCCTTGGTTGTGTTTTTGTAAGCAATTTCAATATCTTTGCCATAATAACAGTAATTTTAACAGGTACTGTTGACTGGAGGGCAATTAGGATTGTTGAATTTTGCATTTCCCTAATACTCACCACAAGCAGCCGCTGAGCCCCATTCTGCTGGTATTTATAGAGCTACGACTGAGCAGCTCCTGTGAAGTCAGAGGCAGCAAAGGGACTCGGAGCCTGTGGAGGGCTGGGAATGGTCCCCGGCGCAGCCCCCCAGCCCTGATGCTGCAGGTGGTCACAGGGGTTTGGGTTTTTTCGCTTCTGCAGATATTCCTTCACAGCTGCTCTTCCTGAGAGCCTGATTTATGCCCTGGGATTTATGGAGCTGAACAAATGATTATGGAAGAGCTATGTGTTTTATTGCACAGGGACCAATTTTCCCAAGCCAGAGGGCAAATCCTCTCTTCTCTACCTGTGCTCTGGTTGGGTAGCTGCTGTGCATCCTCTTTGATAGTCTGAAAGCTTCAGATTAGGGGATTCAAGGGGCCAGAAGAGTAATTTATCCTCCTTTGGAGCCCAGGAGTGCAGTGGGTGTTGCTGCAGTTTGCCACCGGCTGTGACCTTGCTGAGAGATGCTGCAGGGAATGGGGGGGCCCTGTCCAGCAGTGCACAAGGGGAAGCAAGTTTTTCAAAATGGGAATTGGAATAATTTTGCTTTAATTTATATTTACTGACTGTTTGGTCTCAAAGCTCGTTACAGGGGGGAAGCTGAGTACTTACCTCCATCTCTGTGAGCTACTTCAGTAGTTCAGGATCCACATCAGCACTGCCAGAGGTAATGAGGTGTGTAAGTTAAAAGCCTTGCCTACTCCTCCTCTCTCCCAAGCATTCCCCAGCAGTCGGCCTGCACTGATGTTGCCAAGTGTGAGATCTGACCCACAGGAACTTCACTGGTGCTGTCCAACAAGCCAGAGGAGAGCTGGCTGCGCTCTGGGATCCTGGCACTCTGCAATCAAGAAATGCGGATTTCCACGTTTGAACCAAGCCCATCAAGCCTGGAGCACTGCCAGCACCACAGAGTTGCTGTTTCCATGGAGGCAGCTGTGAAAGCAGATTTTTCCTTTTAAAGGAAGGCAGAGCATGGGACAAAGCACACGTACTCTAATGGGGTGGAAGTCCTTTATAAGAAAGTGAACCCCTTTAATTGCTCCTGCATAAATGAGGTGTTCCTGAGGCCATGGATGGAGATGGGATGTTACTGATCTCATAAGCCCAAAGGAGTTTCATAAATTTGTGAAGGGAGCTCATGGCTCTGTGTCTAATTAACTCAATGCTGAGTGATCAGGGTGCTGGGAGAAATACAGAGGGCAGACCCAGGAGAGCAGACCCGCAGCAGCTGCTGCACTAATTGTGCTACCATCATTTCACCTCATGGCTGATAGATCCTCCTCCCTGCCCTTTAAGAGCTGCTGGGCTGCCTTTCCTCTTCAATACTGAATCAAGTCAAAGCTACTCCATTGATTCAACTCCTTCTCACCTGGCCTCTCCTCCCTTGCTTAGTTTTCTATTGCGTCCCCTCTGGCTCAGCCTCCCCTCCTCTAGGAGCCACTCACATTGATTTCTTCATGCTGCTCTTGTCTTCCCAGAGAAACCCAACATGATTTCTGTGTTTGTGCCTCCTGCCCTGCCCTCACCGCTCCTGCATTTCCCACTGCAGGCCCTTCTTCCCTACCACCCTGTTGGCCTATGCTGGTTTCCGTGTTGGGATTGTCTATTCCTTGCATCCTTATTACAGGCACGTGCATCAGGGCATTTTCTTCAGTGCTGAGAGCACCCTTCCGTGCAATGGATGTCTCGGCAAGGAAATGGAAACGGTTGCTTTTGCTGATTAGGGAATGTCACTGCACAGTGGTGGCTCCTCGCCTGCCCAGTGAAACAGAGCTTGGTGCTGGTAAAGCATTGAAAAAAGCTCTAGAGTGCTGGCTCTGGGAGGGGATAATGCTGCTTTTCCTGTTTTCTAATTCAGCAGGATAAGTAGTCTTTAACATACAGAAGGCCTTTCCACAAAGATCAGGTGCACCGCAGAGCGGATGGATCGCGGGGCGAGGAGGAAGGCGGCAGCAGGAAGCAGATGGGCAGCACAGTGTGGGGCTTGCCTGGCATTTGCTGCTTTACTGTGGGAAGCTCAGAAAGGAGTTACAGCAGAACCAAAGAAAGAGGGGGAAAGATTTGAAGCCTGTCAATATTCAGAAGAGCAGAAGAAATAAATATATTGACCTAAATGAGCAGCGGTGACTCAGAAGCTTGAGGGAAATATATGTAAATCTTAAGGGAAATATATGTAAATAGTGCCATTACCAGCTCGAGGGCCATGGGGAAAAGGGGCTGGGGGCAGCTGCTGACTTCTGAAGGAAAATGCAAAATAATGGAAATAGTTTCTTTGAGGGTTCACTCTCTTCTGCCCTCTGTTCTTCCCCACAGAGACTCATTCCAAATGAGACTTGTAAGTTAATATTTTAACTTCTACCAAAACCAATTCAAGCACTGCTGACTTCCTTGGAGGAGAGTGTTTCATAAAGCTAATTTGGAGAATAATTCGGTCTGAATCATCTCCACGTGATCCATGTGATCATAGCTGCATCCATATGAAATGCAGACTGATTGCAATTTCTGCCTGTGTTTCTCCCAGCTCAAAGAAAGCTGACCTGCAGGTTTTTGTTTTGGTGCATCTATAGGAAAATTTTGCTTTGCTGGCCTATTGTAATTTTTTTCCTTATTCCAGATTTTTTAAAATAAACAGAAGGGATTAACTGGAGTGGAAGGCTTAATTGACCTCTTTCAAACAAATCTCTTCCCTAGAGAAGCTTGAATTAAACCCTCACTTTCATTTCTGCAATTTAACTGACTGGTGATATCTCATCTGTAAAACAATGTACTCTGATTAAGCCTTAATGTCTTAGACTTTTGAAAGCTGATTTTATAGGGATACAGAATGTGTAACACTTGTCTTATAACCTGCCATGTTAATAATTAATATTCTATTCTGGTTGTGTCTTTTACATTTGCATTTCTTCTTTACTCTCTCCTTGTAATATAAATTTCCCACCTAAACCTTGCAATGCCCAAGTTTGCCTCTGTTCTGCCTTGCTATGTATTTATTGATTTCAGCTCATGATCACATTAAGGAAAATCCTTTTTATCTGCTCCCATGAGAAGTTTTCCACTGAGGACAGTTCTTAGGTCATGTATTATTTTGCAGCAAACATTACGAGTCAAAAAGGGAGAGGGGAATAAATTTGTTGTTGGTAACCTGAGGTGACAGTGTGGGTAGGGACAGAGCTGGCAATGAAGATGGGTTTGAGATGAAGTTTGGAAGGTTATTTTACATGAGTAGGTAAGGAAGGAGTGGTGGGGAAAATATTGGCAGGAGCTGATGGAATTAGTCCTTTGGGAGCCAGCCCCAGCTCAGCGTACGGAGCAGAAGCACGGCAAAACTGAGAGCCCAGGAAAAAGGGTGATGTGGGAGATCTGCAGGGAGTCCTGGCTCTGCTTGGAAAGTGGAAATGGAGAAGGAAGCTACTACTGAGCTCCCTTCGAGCTTTTCAGATTGAAGTATGCCTTTAGCCAAGAGAAAAAACCCTGCAGTTCCTCCTCCCAATCCATAATTCCCTTGCTCTGATTATTACCAAGTGTGGAAGCATTTGCCTCTGCACATGTGATGGATGCCAGCGGCACTGGGAAGCTGTCATTGGAGGGGGGAAAAGAGAAAAAAGTCATTTCTTATGTTTGCTGGAGCAGAGTTCAGTGGAGCATTTCAGATGCTCGTGTTCAGATTATTGCCCTTCTCCTTTGCCTTTTCTTCTGAATTAAAAAACTATCTATTAATAAGCTGGTAGGCGAGGAGTGATTTTGCATGTTAAACAGTGTGATTGCTTCATCCCAGTGGGATTGTGCTCGCTCAGACTTGGACAGCTGAAAAACACATATATTGGTAATTAAATTAGACTTTATTTACAAATATTGGCTCAGAGGTTTTCCAAGTCGGAAACTTTGATTCCTTTTCTGATGAGCATAAGCCTTTCTGGATTCAGACCAGATAATGTGAAGCTCAGTCTTTTTCCAGCTTTACAAAATCTTGGCTTAGAAAATATTGATGAAGGGGCACTTTGGTTTCTGTTGGGAAATGGGAGATAGTGGCAGCAAAGGAGAGGGAGGGAAGCAACATCTCCTCTGGCCTCTGGTGCAAAGAAAGGGAGCAGGAAATGGGCTTTCTCAAATAAAGTCTTTTTTTTCCCCTTCCCCTCCTCTTGGATGTGCTGCCACCACAGAGGGTTATTTTTCCAATTCTTCCCATTATCAGTAGAGGGAAACAGAGAAAAAAGTGGCTATTTCTTGGGTCAGAGTTCTCCCTCTGAAGCCAACAACAGTTGTATCAGGACCCAAATGATGCTTCAGAAAGCCCAGGACAGAGGTGACAGTTCTGCAGTGGGGAAAAGAGAGATGGGCTTTGAAGATGAGTTTTGGGGAGGTATGGAACGCACATTGGTGGGTACCCAGCTGTGCTCTGGGTGTGATTTGTGATCCAGGTGCTCAGGAGTGAGATTTGCCCTAACCAGGTTGGGAGTGACACAACAGAGCTCTTAGAATTCTGGAATTGACTTTGAGTTTTGAAACTCCCTTCCAGTAAGTCAAACCCTGTAAGAGGAGTGTCATACCACCCTAGTAAATAACATGTTTTTTTTCATTTCTCTGTAGATACCCAGCTGCATATTTCATATTCTAAAAAATGAACCCATATCTTGAATGAACTGATGTTTTAAAATGGTACCATGGGTAGTTAAAGCCTGCATGGCAGCTCCAGTGCATATCCAGCTTTTCCAGCCTGAGCCCCTGCTAGTGAGAGAGAAGGAGCTCACATGGACTTTGCACTGATTTATTCATATCACATCTCCTACGTGGGCGAGCTGAGCCTTCAGCTTTTGGCATCCTGAGCGTTGGTTACTTGCAAGGACACGCCACAAGTAAGAAACACGGGGGGGATGAGATGATGTTATTTCCATTTAAAACATTCAGCCTGAGTGATACAAGGAGAAAGAATAGTTATAATAACACAGCTGATTGCTGTCAGAGCACTCAAAGGGAGTTTTATTGGAAAAGGTATTATACAGCCCACTGTGCTTTGCATAATCACTTTAAAAGCAGTTCAGGCCATCTTCCTGCCTTTATCCTGAAGAAGGTGGAAATAATTTAGAAAGCCAGAGTTGTCAGTATGGTTGAGCTCAAGACTGGGCACAGTTACACTGGGATGGGTGCACAGGGTGCAGATGCAAGGAGTGCAGAGACTGAATTACAGGGGTAGAGTGTAAATAGATGTTCTGGTCGTCTGCTTGAGGTGTCCCAAACAATTTGAGTCTCATGGCTGTCCTAAAGTCATCTTTCTGAAACCTTTCTGTTGCCCCATGAAGCAAACAGTGAGTCATCTCAGGTGCCCACCTACAGCACAGACAATTTTCAGATCGGCTGAAACCAAAAATACCAGGGTGCTTATTAAGCCTTATGTCCAAAACTTGAGGAAAAGCCTAAATTGACATTTTGGGGGGTTAGCTATATCTTAAATAGCTTTTGAGTTTTACATGATTCCATTTTTAAGTACAAGAGGGAAATGCTGAAAATTATATGAGAGATTTTGTAGGACAGCATATTTCATTAGAACAGAAACCATGGCTTTTTTCTGGTAAGAAAATATTTCCATTAGGGTCTGAACTCCTTCTGCACATTTAATTTCCGTCTCAGCCAGCGACTCTGCAGTCCCTTTTTTCCCAAAGTGCTGACTCTGGCCCCGCCACTTGACATAACCACACATGTTCCCTTAATGCATTTTTTTGCAGTCGCTTTCCTGGCTCATCTTTTGATTTCCCAGTTGTATCAGCAGCTTTGTTGGAGTCATTCTGTAACGAAGTGGGGAATGAATGAATTAATGAATCTGCCTCTGGAAACAGCGGTGAATGCAATCAGAGTCAGCATGCAGAGATGTCCTTTTCTGTTAATTATTACCTTCTAATTGATAGTGTATTTTTGATGCTGAGCCTTTAAGGACCTGCAATCTCAGATCTAAATATGCTGAATTTAAATATAGACATGTGTATTTTTAAATACAGAGGGGTTAGAGTCTGATGGGTCACTGGCACCATTTCACCAAGCAGGCTGGGAGCCTTGGGGAAATGTGAGTTGATGTGAGATGATGGCCAGCTTCTTCAGCTCTGTGTAGCCTCAGCATCTCACCCTCACTTGTAAATAAGATTTATCAGAAAATACTTGGAGAAGATCTTGCCTTTTCTCAGAGACTCCTTGTTATGATGGTGTTTTCCCAACGAGACAGCCTTGAGAGCTGCTGTAAAATCAGTCAGTGCAGACTGGGGAGGGATGATGCCGTGCTGTTCCAGCAGAAGTGTTTCTTCTGGGAGAGAAGTGGCTTTTTAGCATAATTGTCTAAAAGTTTGGGAGCTGAATCAGCTCATGCACATGGCAGCTTCTCATGGTGTTTCCAGAGCAGGATTTCTGGGAGTCATCTTAGCTGCTCACTTACCTGGCAAGCTCTTTTCCTTCTTTGTTTTTTTCTGAGAGGGCGTAAGTATCCTTTTGGACCACCTCAGATGAAACCTCTCATCCTGGAGAGGGCCTGGAGAGGCCCTTCCCTGAAACAATGGATGGATGGGCCCAGCAAAATGCAGTGATTCACGTTTGTGCATCCTTCCTCGGAAGGAAGGGATGGGAGCCACCCTCCTGCAGCAGCAACATCCCTTGGAAGGTGGCAGTGGTGGCCATCTGAGATACAGCAACCTGTCCGGTTGCTCAAATCCTTCCTGCAGCCAAAAAAACCATTTCCATTTTTGGCATTTAAAAGGTGGAAAACAATCAAAACCTCACAGTAGCATTCATCTTTCTGGATTTGCACTGAGATTAAAATGTGTGGGTCCTTTCATTCAGTTTACTGTAGTTTTTGTTTGCTTTTCTGTGTCTGGTCTGAAGACTTTCATATCAGCTTCAGAGATAAGGCATAAAGAATCTCCAGTGCCTCCCAGTTAGAAAGCAGGTGAGACCCATCATTTCCAAGCTGCTGTCTGGAGGTGGCAAAACACAAAGTCTGCATGGCAAGGTCGCTTAGCTCTGAAAAAAAATCAGTGTTGAGGAATTCCTCAGATGAATTATTGATCTTTGGGGATTATCCAGAGGGAGGAGGACTGAGCAGACATCACTTTATAAACATTCCATGCTCTCTATAAAGAGCTTATGGTAAACTTTCTGAAGGAGGTAATAAACAGTAAGCTCTAGAAACCCTTCAAAGGATCAGTTCTCATTTTTAATGTGGGAACAGAGTATGGCCTGACAGCAGCTCAATAGGTAATAGGATAAGAATTGACTTTCAGACCAGCTTTCCAGCGCAGTGCAGAGTGAAAAAAAAGGCAAGAAAATATGTAAGTAATAAAAATTTAAGGTAGGCTCTACACATTTGTAATTTATTGTAGACTGTGGAAATATTTTCCCTTCAGTCACATGTTACAGCAATTCAGAGTAAAACCAGATAGAAAGGTAGTGAGCCCACAGTGATAACAACAGGCATGATTTTCATCTTGCAGGCCACCTGATGTGGATACATTTATCTATAGATGTTTGTTTGCATTTTAAAGGTATTTTGACATACCAAATAAACTGATTTTGCACCATTTCTTGGCAAACACGGGTCAGATCCTGTGTTTCATCCTGAAGAATGTTCTTATGAGAGGCTTGCCATTAATAATGAATGAATAATGAAGCATCTGTTGCTGTTGATCATTCATTGGAAAGCAACCGTTTCTTTTACAAATGTTATGGTGATAGAGCAGTTCCTCAGAGCCAGCACAGCCTGTACTGCTTTAGAAGTAAAATAAGAAATGCAGTGAATATTATTGTAGAAAAATGAAGTGCGTTGAATGCAAACATACCCGTGAGGAGTTGTGGCAGGAGGTCGGCTCCAGAGCCCCAGTGTCATCACCTTGTTTCAGTGGCACGTGGTGCTGTCCCAGGGCTGTGTACCCCTCCTGTCCCATTCGTGCTTGTCACTGTGACACTCTCTGGGTGCTGTAAAACCATCTGTGCTGGGGCATCCACCCCCTCCTGGAGCCCCTACTTGTTGCAGTTCTGATGTGTTCATGGAGGCATCCAGCTCTTGATGCACCCAGCTCAAGATCAGTTGGTTTTGAGACCTAGAAAATATTTTGCCTCCTTTTTTTCTCGAGTAAAAGCTATCTTTTAAAAATTACCAGAATACATCCCCAGTAGTTACAGGCACTTGTGAGAAACCATGCAGTCCTGTGAGAGCTCTTTCCTGGGAAATATGGAAAAGCCCTGCAGCAGCCTGCCATGCTTTGGGCACTGCTGAGGTCACACTGATGCACCTCAAGCGGTTTCTGTTCAGTTTAGGGCCCCTCACATCAGAAAGGACATTGCTGGGAAGGCTCTGGAAAACATATCTTAGGAGGAGTGCCTGAGGTAACTGGAATGACTGGAAGGACTTTATTGCTCCTACAGCTACCCAAAAGGAGTTTGTAGTGAGGTGGGGTTGGTCTCCTGCTGTATCTCAGCTGAAAGGACAGGAGGAAATGACCTTAAGCTGCACCTGGGGAGGTTCAGATTAGGTACTTGGAAAAATATTTTCACTGAAAGAATGGTCAGGCACTGGAATAAGCTGCCCAGGGAGATGGTGGAGTCACCATCTCTGGAAGTGTTGGTTGGACTAGATGGTTTTGAAGATCTCTTCTAGCCTTGGTTCTGTGATTTCATATGTTTGTAATGCCAGCTTTGCAGCTACCACTGAGTGTTGGGGAGGAAACTCAGTTTCAGAAAGTTAAAACTAAAGCTTTACGTGCAAACCCAAGACATTTTAATGTCCTCTTTGCTGTGCTGCAAGTTGGTGCCAGTCCATTTCTTTTGCTGAGGTTTTGCCAGCAGACCCCTCTGAGGATGTGGCCCAAAATGCAGAGAAGGTGTAACCTGGTGCATGATTGATAAGAACGGTTTTCCAAGTGTTCTACAAGCACTTTGCTAAGTCTTTTGATAAATGGAGAATTTCATATTCTTGCAGTTCTTATCCTGCAGTTACCCCAACCTATAGGACTGTCCATATTTACTAATACTCAGAATTACACAATACTGTTTCACAGTTCTGGTTTTGATATTTCCTGCAGGTTTGTTTGATCTCTCTGTTCACTTTCTCTTCTCTACTCATACATCATCCCTTTCATTCTTAATAGTATTTCCTTTACTAAGTGTTTTTTTCTACTGAAAACATAGAAGTAGAGTGCCTGCATCCTTTAGTACAGAACAGTATAGAACTGTCTTAAAATAGTGCTAAGATCAACTCAGAAAAAAATAATTTACAACTGAAGTCCCAGAAGTAACTTGAGACTCAGGGTGTCTCATTTAATGGGTGCCTTATTTAATCCCCTCTCCCTGTGGATGTCCAGCATTTCCTACAAAGTTAATACCATTAATTATCTCAAGCTGAGCACCCAGGGGACTATTTGCTTCTGCAAATGTGGAATCTTTTCACTTGCTGGGGATAGAAATTATTTGAGTTACCTCCAGGGGTTTGGGGGGCTGAGGGGGGGTTTCCTCTTTAATCTGCCCAGAGCTGTTGCAGACTAATTCCCTGCACGAACCTCTGTCTCCACGTTGCTATTTATGTGTGCATGTGTGTAAGATAATAGAGAGTGACTGACTACAATATATGCGTTTAAGCTACTCAGCTGAAAATTACTGAGCATTAAAATCCTCTGGGAATCACAAGACTTCTAAATTAGGAAAGCACATGTCAGTCTGTGCGTGGAAATGAGCCCTCGTACAAGAGTAGCTTTCAATAAGAAGAATGAGGATTGTTCCCTGGAGTACATCAATCCTAGTTTGGCCACTCTGTACCAGCTTTTACTATTTCTCTGGAAGCATACATTGGCTTTTGTTATTATTTTTTCCTGCCTTTCGTTCCATTGTGCATTTCTATTAGATATGTCTCGTGGGCCAGCTATCAAGAGACACACTGCTGTGCTGTGACAAATGAAGGCATTTTCAACCGTAAACAAGGTATTGTGGGATTGAAAAGAATCCTGGACAATGGCAAGTCCTGGACTCTTTGTAATTGTTTAAATGTAGTTTTATTATATTGTGCAGTGACATAGAAACTCTGAGAAATTGGCTGGTTTGACCTGAGGTTGAAATGAGCAGAATGCCACAGGGTAAATGAGGGGCTTTGGGAAAGAGGTGTTTGTGTTGGTCTAGTCCATCAGTACATTCCTTTCCATGATTAAGGCATTTTAACAGTGGTTAAATGACTTTAGAAGTATGTCCCATCTCAAAAAAAAAAATACCAGACACCTTGAAAATCCATGATAATAAGTTTAATCCTATTGATCATTAAGCTTTTCATTCTAAAACTCACATGGGCATGCACTGAAAATGGTATTTCTATACTTTGGTTGAACTGAAAAAATAGTCTGGAAAAACTACATGGTCACAGGTGATTAATTTCTATCAGTACATTGTTTGTGTGCAGGAGAGCTCAGCAGAATGGTAAAAGACTCAAAATGTGAGCTGACTTGGTTAATTCAGGATTTGTAGATCCTTTTTGTTTTGCTGCCAGAGGGTCAGCGTTTAAAACCATCATTAGCAGAGTATGTGAGAACATTTTCCACAGTGTTATTTTATTGTTCTCAAATTGAAATGCTCAAATCATAATTAAGAGCAGAGGGATGAGCAGGGATCATGGGAAATGGGTTCCCTCATTAGACAGGTGAGCCAACCTGGTATTCACCTACTTTTGGTGTTGTCCATTCCCATGACAGAAAAAAAATCCTTGTATCTAAGGAACTAATGAGATCTCCCTCTAGATAACAGCAGTAAATGAATAAATAAATATACAACATGGCCACAGGACTCACTGCCTCTGGTTTGAGGTGCTCTGCAGGCAGCTGCCCCCTGGTTCCTGGGTGTCTCCCATTTCTTTCCATCCTATCCATCCAGAATGATACTCTGGGAGTTAGGAAAGTGTTGAGGAATATTGTATGTGGAAATTCAAACAGGATTTCTCCTTTTGTCACAGTAGTGCGTGTCAGGCCTGACCTGAAACCAGTGTGATTTTTAAGAGTCTTTCCATGAACTTTATTGTCTTCTCATTCAGTTCACTCTGCTTTTCCAGGTGTAGCTTCTGGTTTTATCTCCTGAAAAATAGGGTAGTGCCCTCTGTATTTTCATTTAAAAATAGAGATAAATTCTTCTTAAAAATATAAGCCTACAGTCAGGGCATGCTTTTTTTTTTTTTTTTGCAAAGAAGCTCATGCTCTGATTACAGCCAGCAGCAGAGGGTCCCCACCAAGAAGCTCAGAACCGTCTTTAAACAGAAAGGAAATGCAAAAGTATTGCGGTTGCTGTTCCTTACTAAAGAAAAAAAACCCAAACAGTTTTCCTCATTTTTAATAGTTTTATTGAATATAGTAAACATATTAAATATATATTAGGTATATAGATACACAGGTATGTGTTGGTCTCCTTCCACTTGCCTCAGGAGCAGGAGCTTGTACCAGTGTGAGCCGAAGAAGACCCAACATCATCTTTACCTCTCACTCACAGAGGATGTCTCAGCGATTTATGCTGCCACCAGTCCGTCCCAGACTTTCTCCTGGATGCTGAGTTTCAGCCCAGCTCACATTTGTCTGGAGCACTGGCTCTGCAGGCTGCCTTGACACGTTAATTTAATTTGTGCTTCTCAATTCATACTCTCATTTACGATCAAATATCGGGAAAGGTTACAATTAATCAGAGCGGAGGAACAGAAGCCGCCAAAGCTAATGATGTATTACTGCATTTGGGTTGCTCTGGAGGGGAGTAATTGAGGTCCTTGTGTTACAGAAAACTATTATTAGTAAGTAAAAATTATCAAAAGAAAGCGACCTGCACCCATCTCCCCATTTTGCAATCTGCGTCTCTGTCAGGTTTCTTAAAAATGAAGCATTTTATTAATGCTCCTGCCTGGAACCAGGTTTTTGGCTGTGTGGCTGACTTGGTAGAAAATGTGCCTTTCCACAGGACCTTTTCATAGCCTTTGCTGCTGCCCCCCACTTTGGGCTCACAGATTGTACTCAGCATGCATGAAGCCAATTTTTAGATGCTAATAACATGCCCATCCCCAAGGGAAAAGGGCTCTGCCTGCTGCTTGCTCAGCTGAGGAACCACAGGGAATCCTTGCAGAAAATACAGGCTCACAGGCTTAATGCAGTGTGCACTTCCTAATTGAAAATGAACTAATTGCTGGTTGTTTAAAAGCAAACACGTTGCTGGGCTGAGGCAGGCAGTGAGCTCAGAGCCCCTCCTGAGGGAATATTTTCAGCCAAGCCCATGTTTGAGCAGCAGCGAGGTGTGTGTAGGAAATCTTTGCAGGCTTTCCAGAGTGGCTCAGGGTCATGGTGAACACACACAATTTCCTGGGGTTAGTGGGACACTTTATCTGGTTGCTGAAATATCTCAGTGAAAAATAGGGCTTACACAGCTTTAGTACAGAGTCATTAAATGTTTCGTTTTAAAGTAAAAATTCCCATCTCGCTTCATTTAACTTTGTAAGGTTATTGTATGTTTTATGTGTGGCAGAATTTCACAGACCTTTGCTCAGGGTTATCTGGGGACATCTGGGATGGCAAGGGCTGTTGTCACTGCTTAAGGGATGCACTTGGGACTCTCTGGTGGTTTTTAAGATTACAAGACAGGATAGGTCTTTCCAGCGTTTCTAATCTTTAAAAGAGCAGCTATTTGGAGGGGGAGCAAAAATTGGCTCTGACTGTTTTTACTGGGAGCAGAAAGTGAGGCAGAGTTGAGCAGAGTTCTCTCTTATTTTGTAGGTTGACTGAATTACTCTTAGGATATGATAAAAGATACAGAATACTGTTAACCCTAGGATTGAAGTAATCCTTTTTTTCCCTTTTATTCTTTCTGCCTTGGCTTTTACTTGCTGCAAATGCAAAAATTTGTTCTTTGAGGGCAGTAACATAAATCTGAACCTTCAGCTTTTCAGTTCATCTGTCTCAAGCGTGTCCCCTGATCTCACATACAGGAGAGGGACAGCTCTTAAAAACCCCAGGATGGGGCCAAACTTTTGAGAGTGAGCAAACCTGTGACCTCTATGTGAGCTATGGGGTGTGAGCTGGCAGGGCTTTAACTTTTGGTGGGAAAGCTGTTGCTGGAAATCCTGTCCTGTGCACAGACCACCATGGGAGAGTCTGAATGGTCTCCCCTGGCACCCAGAATAGTACTGCCACCCTCCTGCTCCAGTGTGGGACTGTAGGATGCTTCTTGCTGGAAAAGCCCTTCGTCTGTGACTGGGAGGCAGCACAATGAGAGTGCAGTAGCTGACAGAGTGGGTTTACTTTGCTGGTCCACATCACACACCTTGCATGGGCAGTGTCTCAGGGAATTTCCTCTATGGGGACCTGATCTTGAAGGCCATGGTTGAAATTTGGACCAGCCTGGGAGCCCATGGCACTCTGATGCTCAGTGAATTATTTCTGTGCATGAAAGGGAGTGCAAAGGAGCCAAGTCTGGCATAGATCTAGCAGGCAGGGTGTGCTGATTAGCATGTAATTTGATTTGTTAAGGACTACAATAAACAGCATTAAGAGCAAAAGCAGTGATTGCTCCTGATAGCACCCCCTCAGTGTTACCTGGTGCCTGCAGCAGTCAGGTGGAGCTGTGTCAGCTCCTCAGCAGGCACCAGCAGAGCTGGCACTGCTCCTTTCCCGGGCCCAGACAAAGAATAAGGCAAATACTGCAATTATAGGAGGGTTTGGGTAACTATCTCCAGAGCACAGCTCACACATTTCTCTGCTATCCCTGTTCCTTCCCCATTTCCTGGTGGCACATCTGGGCCCAGCACTGCTGTGTAAGGTTACTGAGGAGGAGAGGTGGTGCAATGGTCTGATTTTCCCCACCAGGTATTGTGTTTTCCTCTAGTAAATCTCATGTCCATATTTTTTCCATCATGATTTTGGTTAAGAAACTCCTTTAACTCCTGTGCCACGGTTGGGCTGTGGGTTGAGGAGCCCTTGGCATGGCAGCCTGGAGCTGAACAGACTTAACTCCTGACTCTCCTGCTGAAGAGCAGACTGGCTTTAGGTGTTGTGCTGTCCTGCTCACTGAATTCTTTATTGGCCGCCTCCTCCAGACCTCACATTTACCAGCCCAAAATCAATGTGCTGCACCATTTCAGCTTAAGACTGAGTAAAGTTTTTCTGTACAAATGCTTCACTGAAGCAGTGCAATCTCTGCTTGCTCTTCCTTCCAAATCCAGTTCAAGCCCACTGCCATCAGAATTAGCTGTTGTTAGCATAGTCTCCCCCAGCCCCCTTGTGTCGAGTGTCACCTTGTGCCACTGGCACCAGTCAGACTATTCCTTGGCAGAGCACGTGCAGGGAAAGGACAGACTTCCTGGTTGTGCTCATCCCACCAAAATAGCAACACATTACGAGTCCAGTACCTCTCATTTCCTCTCCTTCTGTGGGGGAGAGCATAGGAGGAGCTGCACAGAGAGGTGGCATTTGCTGAGAGCCCTGGCACAATCAGGGCCACGTTGGAAGCTGTCGGGAAGAATTAAGTTAAGGGTGAGCGCTCTGGCATGGGGCTGGCGCAGAGGCAGCTCCGCAGAGCTGCCCTGCAGCCTCCCACCTCCCTGTGCCTCTGGTAAAGGCTGCCCTGTTGTCTGGGGGATGTTTTCCTAAGTAATCCCATTAGGAAATTAGGGGTTCTTAATAACGGTGAGAGGATTGCTGGTTTGTGTGAATGGGCAAGTGCCTGAATGAACTTTAACTTCATACATGCTCTTGGTACAAATTTTGTAAGTTTTCTGCTACATACACATTAGCCAAAACCCTGGAAAGCTCCATCATTTCTCTTCAAAGCACTTAGGTACCTCTTATTCCTAAAAGAGCTTTAAGTGTCCTGCAGAATAGGTATTCACTTACCTGGGGTGTTTTCTGCTTCTACATCTGATTAAGTAAATCCTGTATTTTTTGCATCTTATCAATAGAGCTATGGGAAAAACGAAATAGTCTCTTTTTTTTGAGGTATGAGGACCAAGCACATCAGTGGGGACTGAATCAGGACACGTAGAAGCCCAGGGCAAAAAGTTTCACAGACTTGGCTGCCCAAACCTCCATCCTCAGACAGCTGAGGAAAACAAGCAGAATAATTTCCATTCTTTGGGAGAAATGAGGGGAAATGAAACTTCCTTGTGACTGCTGTATATGTTACAGTTCTTTGGAGGGACGGTGCTTGGCTTTGCAGTGAAATGGAGGTAACTTGCTGGCTGGTGTCTTGTTGAATGAATGTGCTGTTCATTTTAAAAAGCAATGTGCACTGTGCCAGCTGATGTGCTTTTAGTTATCCGATGTTGTTTGGAGCTCAGGAGGACTTCGAGCATCCAGCCAGCTGCGTTGGGATGCGAGTCCTGTGGGAAACCCTGGCATTGATCAGAGGAAAAAATACATGTCTAGAGCTGATGGTTTAAAATGTTACTCCAATATTCTCATGGATTCCCATCCCTGAGGGCGAATAAAATCGATGCAGTGCCATTGATCTGCAGCCGGTTTGTGATTTTTGGAGCCCTACAGGTGAGCCCTGGTTGGGAGCTCCTCCCTGACCTGCCTTCTTCTGTTTGAGCCTGGAAAATGAATAATCTCTGAGCAGAGACCAACCATGATGGCTTTGGAAGTATGTCTGGGAGTGCCACAAGGTACCTGAGTGCACCAAAGAAAAATAAAACAATTATGATGCTGGAAAAGGAAAAAAACCATGTATCAAAGTGGTTGTATTGTAGGAGGTTTTGGGAGAGGAAGATGAGGAAGATACCCAGAGCTGGAGAGAGACTACCAAAAAAGCAGGAGATTTTGGGAAGTTCAGAGTAGGGTGGAAAGCCAGAGAGGGGTGTGTGGAAGATGAGACCTGTGGAGAGAGGAGCAAGTCTGCTCTGTCTAAAGGAAATATGCACGAGGGAGACAATTGCCTACAAATACACAGGGGGGACTTACAAAGCAGCCAGCAATCAATTTTCAATTAATGGACTTGATCTTTGGATAAACTAGTAAAAGGGAGTGAGGGTGGAATAAATACCTGATTTATCACCCCATCTTTTTTTAGCTGCAGCAGCAATACAACTGTATTTTCTGAACTTCTCCTCTCCACCTCCTGAATCAAAGTCAGGGAGGCACCTTTACAGCTGTGATAGAAGAGGTTTTACACAGCTGCCAGCCTCCTCACCCTACTGCTGTTTCAGACAGATGCTGCTCAAGTGCTTAGCCAGTCCTGCTTGAAATGGCCCAGAGAGCATTGGAGGGACATCTCTCTCTTCTCCACACCACCTGCACAGACACCAAAAGAGCTGATGCTCCTTCCTGGACCTTAAAAGGAGTAGGGCCGTGATGTAATCAATTCCACCCAAGTCTGCTGGCCAGGAGCCAGGGACCTATGCCCATCTGAGCATAAACCCAGGTGCTTTGGGCATGTGGCTCTCACAGCAAGTTGTTTCTCTCCTGAAGAAGTCAGGTCATGATATTTGTAGTAGGTGATACCTGATGCTTTTTTTAAGCAGGACCCATCACAAATGCAGATGGAGGCCCTTGGACCAGATTAGAATTAGATCTGAGCTCTCTGTTTTCACTGCTGAAATGGCACAGAAATAATTCCCTTTGGAGTGCTGATGTGTGAGGCCTAGATCTGCCCACAGCAGAGCCAGGCTCTCATCTGGGATGGGTTGTCTTTGGTCCAGGATCTGGGGTATAGATTTAGGATGCAAAACCGTACATGCATTTGCTCCCCCTTGTATCAGGGCACAGCTCACCACTTATCCCAAGTGATATCCTTGGAGCAAAGCCATCCACTGCTGCTGGAATTACTCTGGGCTCAGAACTTCCATGGGGTGCAAGTTGCAGTATGAGCAGAGAGAGGAGTACAAAGTAGGACCTGGAGCTTTCTTTCCTGGGAATTTGTTTCAAAAGGTATTATGAACATAAATAGTAAAAGATTGGGTTAACTTCTTAAAATCTTCTCCCAGAAAGGAGGTCAGGTAAGTGCTTGCCTCGCATAAATCTCAGCGTGTGTGGAATGAAGTTCATGGAGGTGCTTGGCTAATGACATCTACTAAAGTTTCTTGTGAAGAAGTGAGAATGGCTGAGGCTTACAACAGAGTGTAAAAATGTGGCTTTTTTCTTTTCTTTCCTGTTTCCCTCTGACTTCTCCAGATCTGTCCACCATGTTTGGGAAAAAGAAGAAAAGGCTGGAGATTTCCGGGCCCTCCAACTTCGAGCACCGGGTCCACACTGGCTTCGACCACCGGGAGCAGAAGTTCACGGGGCTGCCCCAGCAGTGGCACAGTTTGCTGGCAGACACGGCCAACCGGCCGAAGCCCATGGTGGATCCCTCATGCATCACTCCCATCCAGCTGGCTCCTATGAAGGTACTGTCCAGAGTCCCTTGGAGTCCCTCAATCTGCCTTTAATTGTCGCCTAAATGAAGCAATGCCAGCTGTGTGTGGGTATTAGGTATCAGCTGTCCTGGGAGGGAGCTGCAAATCCAAACGTTTAACGGCAGAGCTGCAAGGAAAAAAGGAACTGTGTGTGTAAAACCTGTGGGAGTGTCTCAGAAGAGCGCGAGTCATGGGTCTGGCAGGGGCTGAGCCTTCACGTTCCTGGGCTGCAGGAGAAAAAGCCACAAGTCCCATTGGAGGCCCAAAACACTGCTCCTCTGCAGCATAAAGCTCCTTGATAATTAATTTAAGAACAGTGCTTTAGGCAAAGGCAGTTTGGAGCAAGGGAGAGAGGGAAAAGTACACCAAAGGAAAGACATTAAATTGCTTGTTCCGCCGGGCAGGGAGCTCAGGGAGGGATCTCATTGCTACCCGTGCTGCCTGCAGGGGGCAGGACGTGGTGATGGAGCTGAACTCCTCAATGAGTAGGAAAATGAGGGGGGAAACAGCCCCAGGGCGCGGTTTGGGAGGCTCAGTCTGGACAGCTGGGAAGAAACTTGACTTAGAGGGCAGAGCAGCATTGGACAGAGAACCATGAGGATTCTTGTAGACCATCTGACCCTGATTTTCCAGTTTCTCTGGGATTGCACATCCTGACATCTAAGTGAACCACACCTGTGTGATGGTGGTAGCCTGTAACCTGCCAGCCACACACCTCTCCCTGCCGTGCAGCTGCAGAATAAATATAGGATTTCATTTTCATGTGGATTTTTCTGCAACAAGGGAAAATCAGATAATCCTGAGAGCACGGGCCCTGTAGTTATATTTGATAAGTGCTGTTTGCTAAATATACATTTACTGCCTGCTCCAGAAGGGCACTCAGTACTTGCTGATGAGGTCTGCTGGGTGCTGCTACAGGACAGTGGGGATAAAACCAAGTTCTTGATATTTTTTTGCTGTAATAAAATACCTTACTGATAATGGAGGCCCAGAATAATAAGGAAAAAGGTAGGTAATCTTTTTCCTGCTAGTGGAGGAGAGCAACTTTGTTCCACAGCCCTTCTTAGCACCAAAAATATCTATGGATGTTTTGACATTAATACATGAAGATGTTTTAAAATGGGGGAAAAAAGGAGTTTATTATCTTGCAGAAATATCCTCTCTTTCCTGCAGTTCTGGAGCTATAAATCCCTAAGCTTAGAAAGTTTTAAATTGCATTACTTTTCTCAGCATTATAAAGAGATGACTCTGGGTCTTGACCTGCAAATGGACATGTGCAGAGTGGGATTCATGTCCCACTGAAATAACACATGGTGAAGGATCAGGCCTCAAATGGACAATTGCCACATTTTGGTTCTTTCCAAGAAATTGTAAATTCTTGCTTTTCTGGCTGTGTATCAAGGGTCTACATATGAGGCTATTCCAGGGATGTACTTTTCAACTAAGGAAGGAGATTACCCAGATTGCAGTTGATTGCACAGCCAAAGGTATAGGTAGGTGAGGAAATGGGGTTAAAATTGAAGGATTCAATTAATTTTGCCTTTACCATCCTGTTTCTTTTCCTGAGACTCAATTGCAGTTAATTGAAATGGTCCTCCATAATAATGCTAGAAAGTTTTAATTGCAACTAAGAGGCACTGATTATCAACTGAGAATTGGCTTTTAACTCTATTGCAAGATACCACTTTACTGCATATTTGTTAAGAATTAACATGCTTTGTTTTTATACAGCTTAATTTATGGAGAGAAGCTGAGTTGCAGGCACTTTAAAATTAGGAATATTTAATGTTGCTAATCTAGTTCAGCATAATTATTGAATTTAGACAAGTTTTTAATGTGTGCACTTGCACCAATATCCCTAGTGTTCAAAGGGTATTTGGCACTGAGGATTTCAAAACTTCCCTAAAAACTCGAGATGTAAAATTCACTTGCAGTTCATGAAGACAGGAACCAAAGGTTCTGAGATCTCAGTATTGTTTAGAACTTTTCTCTTTTCCACACAGCAGCTGATAGTTCAATTAATGCATTGATGCGTAGCAGAAGATTCACAGTTGTTCCCTGAGTCACAGATTTAAGTCAGGCTGAGGCATTTGGCCAGGGTTAGTTCCTGCTGTGGTTTCAGGTCATACAGTAGCTCTGTAACTCTGCTCTTATGTGCTCCTAAATTTCTTTTCCATTTAATTCCCTCAGTATTGACGGTCTTTGTGGTGTGAGGCAGAAATGTTCCTCCTAATTGGTGCTCCTTCATGACTGAGGAGTAGCACAGATCAGAGAGACAGACTTTGACAGCTCCATTTCTTGGTTTTGAGACAGAATCGTGTTTGCTTGCTTTAGGCTTCACCCAGAGCTGAGGCAGAGGAAGGGAAAGACTTTTTTTGAGTTCTGTAGGTTTTGCAGCTTTCTCAGTTAGTGGTGTTTGCTTGTTTCTTAAGCTGCAAAGCAGATCTGATGGTGCGTAGTGTATCCCTTTGGGTAAAACCAATAAATGATAAATACTCTCGCTGCTGCATCCCTGTTCAAAGGCAGACCCGCAGTGATGATGATGAGGCAGCGCCCCAGGCTCTCAAATATCCTGGGGGATGTCATCCCCCTGCCTCTGTGCTGGCTGGGATGAAAGGCTCAGAGTGCTTTGGCACGCGGGTGGCGGCGGCTCGTCATGGAAATGTCAGCCTTTGAATCCAAACCTGAGCTCACTGTACAAATTCATTCATTTCAAACACAATGAGAGACAATAATGGGATTCCCCTTCTCAGTGTGGCTGACCCAGATACCAGCAGAGGATTGTGTATTTCAGGTGCAAGCACAAGTATAGCACAACAGAAAACTTCATGAAAAATAGAACAGCGGTGATCTTGATAGGTTTGAGGGGCAGAGACAAGGAGGGGATGAAAAAAGGCTGATTTTTCACTGAAAACATCCCTGCATGAAAAATGTGAACAGTCTGTGTCTGCCTGTACTTAAAATAGGCTTCATAAAGTCTGACACCCTGTTGCCAGGCCTCTTGGTCCTCTTGCTGCAGTACTTTGTAGTTATTCCATGTGTACCTGGAGCTCATGGTTTGCTATTTGTTCTCAGTACAATATGCTTGGCTTGTCTTCACTCTTACGCTACACAGAAGCTCCAGTTGGTTACCACCCTTTGATTTTTGGAAAGCTTCAGAATCAATAACTAAGCAAATACATCCCCACTCCATTCAAAATGCCAGGAAAAGAGGCACCAGAACCTTTATTCTGGGGATTTTTGCCAAAAGAGCTCATCATTGGCTTTGGAAAGATGCTCCATTAACATTCTTGAATGCCTGCTGCTGTCAGTGGGAGCAGGGAGGCACTGTAGACTTGTTAAAATCCCTTCCCATGTTTCCCAGTGCAGGGAACAGCTGAGCATCCTCACTTCTGTCGAGTTACTGGAGAGAAAAATGCCATTTGTTCATGAAAAAACACCATACTGGGGTTATTCTTCAGTCGTCTGTGCTGCTACATGCGTCAAGCCTCCATTGCTGTATTTTTGTTGGTGCTTTGGGTAGTTTCATCCATCCACACCTTCAGCAAGATCAAGGTTCCCAACTTGGGGGTGGGAGTTTGCTGAGTTTGTCCTTGAGCAAGGAGGGAGGCAGCTGTCAGTGTTTGGGTAGCCAACAAGAAAACTGAATCCTACCTGCTGGGACCTCCACATGACCTCCCCTGAGCACTCTGCAGTAAATCCAGCTGTGCTCGTGTGGTGGAATTTAACTTTACCTGAGGTTTTTTCCCATTTCCTTCCCTTGAAACACAGGTGTGAGGGGATGAGGGCTCTGGCTGCCCCACGGTGTCTGCCATGCTCTGAGATGAGCATTAGCACAGAGGGGTGATGCAGAGGGGTCAGTGTTCAGCAAAGGCAGAGCGAGATCCTCAGCTTGACATTGATGCTGTATTGCCAGGAAAATGGCTGGAGCCTCTTCTGTGCCCTGGGGGCTGGGCTGCCTTCAGAGCAGAGGAAACATTGTCCTTTCCATCCACCCAAAGTGCCCTTGTATACAAGCCCCACGTCTGAGCTGAGGTGCACATTATTAATTTGGGATGCACACTGGCTGTGCCATTAACCCATGGCAGTTCATTTACCTGCTGTCCTGCAACACGTGCGTGTTGCAGAGCAGACAGTTTCTGTAGGGGTCAGACCACAGGGTTGCCAGCTTGTCTCCCAGTTCTTCATCCTCATATCTCAGTGGTCTATATGTTCTGTCTTAAAATTTTAGCTTTTCTCACTTTTGCCCCAAGTCTTGATCCTGGTGACTTTAATTTTTAAAACTTTTCAAAGTTTCTACTGATGCATTTCAGCCTCTCTCCTACAAAGGGAAAAGTACAGCCAGAAAATGAGTTGCTGGCTGTGGCCCTTTCAATACTCTGACATGAAAATCAAAGTTTTTGTTTACTCTGCATGAAGACAAAAGAAAAAAAGCAAGTATTTCTCTTCCCCATCCTGTTTGGCCTCTTAAAAATTTCCCAACAATGCTGTTCAAGCCTCATTTAAGGTGTCATTTTTTTCCAAATTTTACGTGCTTCCTTGCTTCAATGGAGGATAGTGTGAACAGGGATGCTGGGTGGTTGAAGACCTCAAAGAAGAGATGAATGAGAATCCTTGTCTGGGCTTGAGTAGTCAGAAATATCCAGATTTCATTAGAAAATCCCCAGCCCTCTCCTCCCATGTGGAATTGCACAGGGGGAATTCCTGACCAGGAAAAAGGGGATTTAGAAAGAAAGAGCTGTTCAAAGGCTTTGCCCATTGTGTGGGGGCAGATGGACAAAGAAGTGTTGTCCTGACCTCTCTTCCTCACCCTCCCAAATTTTTACTTCTCCTTGACAGCTCCTGCCAGGACAGGACCTGGAAGGCTGCTGACATCTCGTGGGCCTTCCTTGTAACCACATCATGAAAAGTAACACTTGGTTCTTAATTCCACATTTTACAATGGCACTTTTGGTCTTACGCTTGCTCAGCTGGGAGAGAGTGGAGGGGCTGTCTCCAAAAAGGGCAGGAGCCAGCAGCTGGCAGCACAGCCACATTCTGGGTGGAAGGAAAATGCTTTGCCACCAAGCGTGGTTGAGCATCAGGACAGCAGCTGAGGGGACTCTGGGATTTCAGCCTTTGGAAAGGAGAGGGCCAAATTTGATGGACAGTGCCCTTTAGCCTGACTGGACTGGACTTCGATGTTAACCCTGCTCTGGAGGCAGAAGTCCCTTCCAGTCAAAGTTCTGTGATTATCTTCATCTGCAAGTTATTGTCAGATTTGTAGTTGTTCTGTAAGGCAGCCCCACTTCGAATTTATTTTGATCACTGAACAGAAATTCATTTGCTTCTGTGTGCTCCTGGCAGAAAATACTGCCACAGATTTAAGTGGAAGCTTTTCTCTCAAAGAGATAATGCTTCACTCTTGAGTGCTGTTTGTTTTACTGTGTCTGTAAGTGACAATGCTGCTTCAGTTCCCTCTGTTCCCCCTGTACAGATATAATACAAATATGCCATCTAGTGTTCATGTCTAACTTGGTGTGAGAAGAGCCAAGTTGCCAGTTTTGTGTAATCTTGCAGGAATTTAATTGCTGTAGAAATAGAAATGAGCCACAGTCTAAATCAGTGCAAGAAATACATGGCTCAGAAGTTTTTTAGAATTTTATTACCTGATTAATATGTTCTCATATGTTCTACATTGTACAGAGGAAACTTTGGGATTTATTTCTGATCGTCTGATTTCAGAAAATTATAAGTTTTATGTAAGTTCTTTAGATGAACACTTTTGCTGCCTGTGAAGTTGATTTCAACCATAGAGTCAGTGTTTAAAAGTCATTTGGACAATGCCCTCAGTTATATGCTTTAAATTGGTGAGCCCTGAATCGGTCAGGTGGTTGGATTGAGTGATTGTTGTAGCTCCCTTCCAGTTGAAACAGTCTATTCCATTCTCTTCCATTCCATTCCCTTCCATTCCATTCTAAAGGAAGTGCCTCTCCCCATGATGCTTTAACTGATACATTCTCAGTTCTTTATAGTTTTCAGTTTCTGGCTTTTTGAACAGCAGAGTTCCTGATCAGCAGCTCTTTTCATTTTCATGCAGTTGTGTTCCGTGCTGTTGAAACATTTCATCCTGCCTGATTCTGACACTGTTTTTCTAGAGCCTCATTTGGAGAATCAAAACCAGCATCATTATCATTTCAGACTGACTCAAAACACGGGATATTCCTCACTTTTTCAGTTCAACTAATGTGCCAGAAAATGAATTATTCACACACCTTTTTTGACCAAGGTATTGGTCCTTCATGACAGCCCCTCAGGTTCAGCCATGTACATTTGCCCATGCAACAGTTGGCACTCACATGACAAAGGAGTTACTTTACCTGGGCCTGCAGCAATCATAGACAATATAGATCAATATAGATTACAGACTTCTGTGGGTAAAAATTGTCTCCAGTATGATCAGTAAAAGAATGTTCTTAAATGCATCAGCGCTGAGATTTTGAGTAATATTAGAGTTGGAGGAATCTTGCAAAGGCAAGAGAGCTTCCGTGGGTGAGCAGAACTTTGCAGTACACTAAATAAAGATTGAAAGTAAACTAGGAGTTCTGCTGAAGCAGACCAGCCTCCTTTAGAGCTCAAAACCCATGTTAACCTAGGGGTCTACACATTAAAAGGCCAAACTCTTGTGCCAGCATTTCAGGATTTGAATCTGGTCTTCTCTGGGAATACCAGACTGGGAATACTCTCCAGGTAGCATTTCATAACCTGAAACAAGCCAGGAATTAGATCCTGAGCAAGGACACTCATAATCAGGTTAATTTTTTTAATGTGGAAGTTGGTCCCTGAAGACAAATCTATAGAACACTGTTCCAGTAACTCCTCTGGCTGGCTTGCCTGTCCTGAAAAAGGAGCCGCACTCCCAGCTGGCTGCCTGGAGGTGGAGGCCTCCATCACTATTCGTGTGTCTGTTGTTGCTTGTAGCTCCTTCTCATTTGTTCAGCCCAGCTTTGTACTCCAAAGCCTTCCCTGCACTGACCATACTCTCCTTGGGGCCAGGAGCAGGGCTTGGCCCTTGGAAGGACCAGGCAGGTGCAGGTGATGCTTTGGGGTCCTCCTGGAACCTATTCCATGGCCATAGTCCCCCAAAGCAAAGCATGGAACATGAACAGAGAGGTGTAAGCAGTAAATGCCTTCCCCAGTAAATGTTTGGAAAGGCTGGGTGTGTTTCACCAGGATCAGTCACACAGTCCAGCAAGCTCCACTTGGCTCAGCTGAGAAAGCCAAAATGGAGCAAAATACACTGGGAGATTCCTTGTTCCTATGGATTGGCCAAGCCTCCAGCGGTGCTGCTGAAGTGCCTCAGGTGGAAAGCTGAGCTAGAAAATTCTCTGCTCGTTTGGTCGGTGCTCGGCCGTGGGAAGCACTAGGTGGCAGCAGGGAATCTCTGGAAGCGCAGATCCGTGCGTGCCAAAGGCAGACCCTGACAGCTGAAGTGATGAGGATTCTGCTGGGGCATAGTGATGGATTTTGCTCAAGGCAGGTGCTTCAGCCCACGTAGTAACAGGTCTGTGGAGGGGATTTCCACAGAACATTAGTCCTGCAGCATCTGCAGTCCATGTCAGCACTAGGGCAATGCTTGCCTCTTCATTTCATTCATCCATGCAGCAGTCATTCAGTCACTGCACATTCTGCACATCTCAGTGATATGTTTGTCTCTGGGTCTGCTAAGGAACTTGGTTTGAGCCATTGGAGTCCAGAACAGAAACCAGACAGATTACAGTCCCATTAAACTGTGTTCCATATAATCAAAATCTTTAATATCCCTTCCAACCCAAACCATTCTGTGATTCTATAATTATAACCAAACAGCCACATTTATCCAATCCCAGCAGAGTTTAGTTCAACAGACTCATAGGATCAGAGGGAAAAAAATGTTGCCAGGCAGCTCACTTACCTGTGGAGCCAAAGCTCCAAGTATAAAAGTGATTTTTTCTATCTCCTGCTCTGACGTGATTAGATCTGGGCTTTGGTGGCTCTCTAGGAATTTGAAAGTGCTTTGTTGAGCTTTCTTTCCAGAGAACAACACTGACTTACCTGCAGGGACTTTTAAATGCTTTTTCTCTTGTCTGTGGGAAGAACTGTGTGGGCCAGGGAAAAAAGGGACATTTTAGGTACAGATTTTTGGAGAGAGAAAAGTGAATAAAAGAGAAGTATTTAGGATGAGCATTTCTGCTTCTTAATTGGTGAGATCCAACAGGCATTAGTAGTTAGCTATTAGGATCACACAGTTTAAAATGATAGCATAAGATTGTGAATTTTACTGAATTTTACAGTTTTGTAGTCTGAGCAGAACAGTAATTGGTATCTGTGTCCTAGTTTGCAGTTAATGATTCTCACTGAGCATGGAGCAAGTGAATATCCTTATTGCTAAGGCTGATGCTTCCATGTGAAGTAGAGATTTCCAGGAGCGCTGGGATATACAGGTGTAGAAATCTGATTTAAACACAGTGGTCTTCATGAACCACCCCAGGAAAATGCTCTGGAGCAGGATGTGATCTCTGACTCCCATCCCACACCCCAGGCTGGGGAAGCAGCCCCATTTCTCCCTCATCAGCAGCATCTGTACTGCCCTTCTCCCTGACTTCCTCCCGTGCTGTCTGGTTGGAGGAGGGAGGGAGCCACTGTGTGTCAGATTAATTTATTAAGCGTGTCAGGACCAATCTGCCAGCGAGGACAGAGTGCACTTGGTGGCGACGCAGCCCAGCAAATCGAATCAAATCGAGATTAGCCCTGAAATGTTTGAGCAGTTTCTGGTACATCAGAGGTTGTCGGGCTGGGCTGGGCTTCACCTCTGCTGCACAGCATCCTCTGAAATCTCCTGCCTCGCTTTGTTCCCATCAGGAAGGTGTTTGATTTCCACTTCTCATTTACAAGAGGGAATAATTAAAGTGTCAGCTGAGGAAGCTCCTCACGTCTTTTGTCTCTCCTGCCTTGTAAATTTTACCTAACCATTAGATTTCTGCACAGGAGCCCTTTTTGCTTCACGTCCATGTTTGCAGGTACAAACCACTCAATGGGGGTCAATCCTACTTCCTTAGGACATTCCTATGGCTGCATTTCCCATTTGATAGCTGTCCTCAAAAGGAAAAGTAATTACTTGTGTGTTTATTTTGCCAATACAAATCCCTGGATTCCCTGAAATCAAGGAGTGAGCTTTCAGGAGAGCATCAAGCAGAGAATCAGTCAGATTAAAAAGTGCCCCTTGCATGTGTGTGGCCAGGAATGCACAATTTTAGTGTGTTAGGAAGGACCTTGAAACTTTCTGACTGTTTGAAGGCTATGGGACTGAGGCATTTTTTTGCACCTCACCGGCTGCAGAATGATTTCTCCTGCTTTACCTTCACAGTGCCTTCCCTGCCAACACGGGCAACACTGTGCACACATCATCCCGCCCTTCCTTGGAGTGTTCATCCCAAATTCAGAGGGCTGAGAGTGCGGAGACTGTTCCAACCCCGAGCAGGACTTGTGGGCAGTGAGCCCTGTCAATCTGCAGTACTGGGGACTGAGGCACTCAGCACTCACCATCATCTTCTTCCGCTCTCTGCCTCTGCCTGATGATTTATGGAGTGGGAGAGTAATTCACAGCCCTCTGCCACAGCTTGCAGAGCACCAGGAGCTCCTTGAGCTGGCCCCACACACTCGAAAGCAGAAATGTTGACTTTGTCTTAAAGCATCTGCTGTATATAAAGCTTCCTTTGCTGTGGCTGATCGCAGCCAAAAGTAATTCAAATTGTTTTTTCTAAATTAGCAGACTGTCAAAATCCTCATTTTAATTAAAAGCAGGAGATGACCCTGACCACAGTGGAGTGACCCAAGAGCCTCTGCCCTCCTAAGCAAGTGCCCCACTGTCAGAGCTGTCAGATGAAGGCAATTACGTCCTGAGCATAAAATTTTATCACACTGGAATTGACTTAAATATTTCAGAAAGCTCAATCAAACTGCAGCCAGAAAAATCTTTCACTGTGGAAAAAAAGCACCGGGATCATTAATTGGGTTAATGCTCCATCAACCTTGCATTTGTTAATGGGCATGTTTAGGGCACGAGGGGAGCTTCATCCAGGGAAATTTCATTGGAGCTACAAAGACGGTTTATGCTGCAGTGTGACTTTGTGGATTACAGGCTGTCCCTCTCCTCAGCTTTTTTAATTGGGGCTGCAGGTCGAGAGCAGGCTGCATTCCCTGTGTGCAGTGCCCTGTGCCATGCTGGGCATTATGGTAAATGTTTGGGTGAGTGGGACTGGGAGGGCGGGGCACTGGATTTCACACCACCCACCCTACAGCAGGGCTTCTCTCCCCAGAATTCCAGAATTTGGACCAAACATTGGAGTCTTTGCTGTGGTTTGATACAGCTTTTTGGCTTAGCAAGTCTGCTCTGTTCACTGTTGTGCTGCAACCATTGCCACCAGCCTTGTGAAAATGCAGCACTTCTAAAAGGGGAGTTAAAATTCCTGTGGCTAACGTTTCTGAGGAATTCCATTTTATGGGAAATTTTGCTTTTCCTTTCCATCTTTGGATAAAAGAAAATTTCAAAATGTCCTAAGACCTGTGAAATAGAAATTGCTTGGTTTGAGATTTCTCCACTCCTCTCCCTGAAGTGCTGTTTAACCCATCAGTAATACAGATACTTTCTCTTTCAAATTAAAAACTAAGTTACATTTCACTCATTTGTTGTGTGTCTGAGAGATCTCTGTATGCATAAAAGTTTGTATGCATATGAACTTGCACAGATTAGATGTGTTTCAAGTAGGCCCAGAATAATTATTTTTAACTTTTAATAGTCTCTAATAGCATTTCAAATTACATATAACAAGCATTTTTGTGTATTTAAAAAAAAGTAAGGAAAAGCTACTAGAGTGCAGATATTTCAGTGGTATTTTAAAACTAAATGTTTTGTTAAAGTTGCTATATTTTAAGATGTCAAAAGAATTACTGGTGAATGTGATTATAATGAAACGTTGCTCTTGTTGTTATGGAAACCAACTTTTAACACTGCTGTGCGGGTGACAGATTACACAGTGCCGTTTTGGTGAGCCCTTTTTTATAATTTTCCATTATTTTGCTTTTGAAGAATTTTAAACAGCCTGCACTAGTGTTGTTAAGCATATTAGACTGCTCTCAAGCTGTACCTTTGTGATTTGGAGTCAGCTCTGGTGATGTGCACAGCCCAGCCATGGCACCTCCTGCAGCACCCATGGGCTCATGTCTGGGGGCTTCTGCCCTGCCAGAGGCTGCTTTGGCTGGGTTTTACTTGGGGGGGGGTTGCATTTCTCTTTAATTTCTCCTGTGCAGGGGAAAGGTCCTGTCTAAGAGCTGTCCTGGATCTCCTAGAACAGATTAGAGCAATTCATGAAACAGGACGTGGCAAGGGGCAGGTGGCATTGTCACATACTCCTGGTTTGGGCAAGTGACTCTGTGGTGTAAAGGCCATGCTTGGTCTGTGGAGCAGAGACCCAAAATCCTGGCCCACTGCAATCTGCAGAATGCCTTCCCCAAGGAGGGAACTGTGGGGTACCAAAACAATTATTTTTTTTCTAATACTGTTTCTATGGGAAGGATGAGAATTTATAGCACTGGGAAGAAATTTGTAACAGAAATGATACAAACTCTGACGTGTAAACCAGGCTCTAAATTACAGGCTTCAGGAAGGGATGTTCTGACATACTTTCCTGTCTGTTGTGTATTCCTTGTGACTGAGTAATAGCTGTTTTGTAGACAGGCTGTAGCTCAAAACTGGAGCAGATCCCACAGGACACTACTGGAGGGTGCAGAGTGATAAATTATCTCTTATCCCATCCAGCATCATTTCTCACGATGTATCTCAGATGAGTTCCTGTAGAAAAGGCTTCTTTCCAGGCTGATCTGTGTGCCACAAGTGCCCTAAACTTCCCACTTAGGGGAAAGTGACGATGGATATATAGAAATTTTTTTGCAATCCTTTCTCATGAAAAACTTCTCATTTCTCAGTTTGGATGTAATTAAGAACTCACTGGAATGTGGAAGGACTGGGAGGATAACTCTGACACTGTCATTTGGAAAAGCAGCTCAGAGGTTTGAACTTGTCCTCGAGTGAATATTCCATGGAGAAAAGCCTTAAGTGCCAGTGGATCTGCTCACCTGAAAGCAGCAGCCCCAGCTCCCAGCCGAGCTGCCTGGGTCTTCAGCTGCCATCCCTTTTCCTTCCTGGCAGCATGTTTACTTCTCCATGGTTGGCAGCCCTCAGGATGGCACCTCAGAATTAAAATTTAGTCTCACACTCAAGGGGAAGGATCCACCTCATGTTGGCCCTGTGCTGCTGAAAAAAAGTAGGGGTTTGCTTCATGCTTTTGCCTCTTTTCAGGAGTTTTAAGAGACTCCAGCTATTTTGAGGTCACAGAATCACAGAATGGGTCAGGTTGGAAAGGACTGCAGTGGATCATCTGGTCCCACCTCCCTGCTCCAGGATTATGCCAGAGCACATGGCACAGGATTGTGTCCAGACAGTTCTTGAGTATCTCCAGTGAGGGAGAGTCCACAGCCTCTCTGGGACACGTGTTCCATTGCATGGTCACCTGCACTGTAAATTCTTCCTCCTCTTAAGTACTTTTTCTTCTGTTAAGAGTGGATCAGATGCAGATCCCTGACACCTTTGGCTGGAGCTGTAAAACTCAGTTACTTACAGGGAAAGCTGGAGTTTTCTTTACAGGTGATGACATGGATCAGTTTTTCTCTCCAAGGGCCGTTCATATTTGTTTACACTGAAGAGTAAAATGTGGTGTCGTGAACACAGCTTCAAATACTTTGAATGTCTTGCAACACAAGAAAATAAATTACCAACACATCCATCACTTAGAATTTGATTATTCTGACTATCTGTGCTTTACGCACCTTTTCTTAAGGAAAAAAATTGATTTTCAGCTGTGCTTTTAGTTCATGTATAATGCAGATGAGGGGAGAAGCTAGCTAGAGGCAAAATCAGAGTTTAGATTGGCTGTCTGTAAGGGCAACCTTTCCCTAAAATTCCTTTTTTTTTCACCCTGCACATCACAAGGATTTAAAAACCTCATTGACTCCTGAAAACACAGCTCCGGGAGGACAAAGGATGATATATTCTTAACGAGTGTGTAAAGTATAGTAGTTCTAAAGACAATAAATGCAAGGTCGCATTAGGGCAAAACAGTTAATTACCCACTTCATTATTGTCAAGGTTAATACAGAATTTGAGCGCAGGAGCTGTTTCTCATCTCCTCCTGGAAACAAGGCAGGACAGCCTCTCTCCCAGACAGATCCATTATGGCTTATCACCGCAGGACAGGCTGCTGCAGAGGCACCATGAAGGATGTCTGCTGTCACCAGGCTCCGGAGCCAGCGCCCAGCCTGTCCAGGGAGAGGTGGGAACGAAACAGGAGCTGCGGCTCCAGCCTTAATTCATGGAGACTGCGCCCTATTGATTTCATGGACAAGGGGAAGAGTAGCGTAAAATTCCCCGGCACTCCTTCATCTGCGGGAGCATTGATCCCTCCTGAATTGCACAACGCGCTGGAAAACGTCCTTTAATAAACATGGAGTATCGACCATGGCCGAGCCCGTCCTTCCCTGGGGAAAGATACACCCATGGAAGGGCTCCATCCCGGTTTTCCATGCATGATGAGCTGTTGGACAGGTTTCCATTACCTGATCTCACTAGAACAAAGGCCTCGGAAATCGTAGCCCATCAAGCTTTGCAAAGAATACTTTGCTTTTATCTGCTTTGCCTGCAGCAGCTTTGAAAATTCCGTAAGTTTAAAAATATGGAGAGCAGTAAGTGGTTAAAAAATTCAGAAAACAATCTCTGAAAATATATCTAGAATACAGAGAGAGGCAGAATTCCCTCCTCCTATGAAAGCATACCTTTTTTCAGTTTATAAAGCCTTTAAAATTAGAAAAGCTAGTCTAGTTCCAATGACACTAATTACCAGGATAACTGTGTTTATATCACTTTCCATGATAGCCCTTTTCTGTTACATTTTCTTTCAAGATTTTTGTTTTTCTTTTTAACTTAGAGCTCAAATTTCTCATCACTTGTGATTCCTGCTATTGTACGTATATCCCATGAGCTTTTCCCTCTGCTCACTGGTACAATACCCAGAGTCCCTAATCCCAAACCAAGATCCTACATCATCAGCCCATGTTTTCCACTGAAGTCATTCCTTGGATCCTGGGTACTCCATGTGGGCCTGGCACTAACATGGGGCTTTCAGGTTTGGGAATTTGGGCCATGATTATGGCAGCTCCCAGTCTCAGGCTTCTTTCTGCACATTCTGTGCTTCCCAGGAAAGCTGTGGGTACTGGAGAGCCCCCAGCACACACTGTGTCTCTAGTAAATTCCTTCAGGACAAGTTAACATGGTACAACATATGTTTTATTCTTTATAATGTCTTACTTGATTTAATTTTTTAGTTTTGATGCTCTGTTCATTTTTACAGAGCAATTGCTTGTATTACTCCTTTAGACTGATACCTTCTTTGGCATATTAATTTGTTTTTGCAGACTAGTAAATGGTTCTGCCCACCAGGGAGTTACTCAGTGTACTTCAGAATTGTGCATAAACATCTTAAGTTCTGTTCAGATAGCAAAACACTTGAGAATATAGAGTATTTCACAGGGTCTTGGTGAAATACTTCCTAAATTTTCTTCTCTGTGGACACTACACTTCTTTGATAAGAGTGATGCTAGATGTTCCCTTGGAAAAGATCAGGCTCTTGTAGGCTCTCATATGTAGCCTGGGGGCGTCTCACCAAATCTGTCCTTCCATATAAGGGAAATGCAAACTTTAAAAACAAGCCAAAGCAAATAGAAATATTGTTGTTGTTATTAGCAATAACTAAATATCATAATTGATAATGATTGTTATTCATAGCAACAAAGCACTGACTGTTCAGTAGAAAATGTGCCTCTGGAATAGGTAAGTTTTATCCTCCCTTTGTGCTGGCCATTTTCATTTTCTCATGGAAAAGAATCTGAAGCCAAAAGGAATTGCAGCCATCACACTTGCAAGTCACTGTTTGCCAGTGATCATCCTTAAAATGCTGGGATAAAAGAAAAGGGGTTTAGTTCTTAATCCCCTTAACTTCATCAGTCAGGATGAGACAGCACTGAGGTCCCAGAGCTATCCAAGCCAGCTTCATCAGTCTGGGACTTTGATGGCAAATGCTTTTTTTTGAAAATCAGAATTTCCTATAAGATCATTTTACTATTAGTACTATTTTTAAATCCTCATAATCGAAACCGTTGCTCCCACACATGCACCTGTCTGCAGAAAATCCCTGAACTGCAGGGATTTGTCACCAGTGAATTCCCTAACACATAAACACTCAGCTGCATCCTTCTAAATCTTCCTTCTGAAGGTGCCTGTAAATCCTGCTTCCAGACAGGATGTGCCTGGAGGAGCAGAGGGACAACTCCTCCTCCCTGTAATGGAAGAGACCACTCTGCTCCAGGAGCTCCCTGTGGCTCCGCGGCTCTTGCGTGCAGACGCAGCGCGGCTGCTGCAGGAAGCCTCTCCTTTGTGAAGGCCAGTCCCATGGAGAGTGTTAAATTGGCGTTTTCCTCCTTGGCAGGCGTTTGCACAGGGGAGCGGGGTGGCGCTTGGGTATTTCAATCTTGTTTTCAATTATAAGCATTTCATTGTGGAATGTTGCTGGTTTATTATGTGATAATTAAATATGAATGATCGTGCAGTCATCCTGCCAAAGAGGCTGTAGCAGAATGAAACCAATTCCTCTCATCCTGCTGAATGGCTTTAGAGGCGAAAGGAGTGATCTATTTGCTGTCCCTTATTTTTGCTGTCCTATTGTTTCAGTACCACTGGCTTCAAAATAGCAAACTAGGCAAGTAATTACAGACATAAATCAGAGCAGGGATCAGTGTGAGGTCAGGACTGCTCTGCTTTTCACTTGCCTTTTCTCAGCTGCCTTTTGCTGGGAGAGGAGTACTTTCCTGTTAACTTTGTCATCTTACTAGTGATGAAATGCTTATTTTGACAAAGTTTGAACCTCTGAGTGCTTTCAAGCGGAGGTTGAGCAGCCTCACCATGCTTGGTGCAAAGTAACGAGAGCAGAGCAAGTGACCAGGTTGGATCTGATATGCTGTGGTTGATGTCCTGTATTCCACATTCAGCATCTACTATGCTGTGGCTGGTGTCCAGTATTCCACATTCTGCACCTGACATGCCTGTTTGGTTCCCAATACACCACAGTCAGTGTGCACCACAGGCTGCAGCCCAGAGAGGGAAATCTCCTCGGGGTGACCACAGTGACTCTGTTGAAAAGCTCAGTGAGCTGAGTAAGATGCAGCCAGAGATATTTAGCCAAAGTAAATCAGCAAAGCAAATGTTTTCAGTAGAGCCTGGCTGATTTATGGCCCTGGCCACCAATCTGTACATCTTATTCTTGGCGGGTGTTTGTAAACGTGAAGTGGTGCTCAATGGCAGTGCCCAGGTGAAAAATGGATACAGCCACACGTTACAGCCTTCAGGTGGTACTGGCTATAAAAATAAAACCTTTCTTGAAGGAGAGCTGTAACCAAGCACTGTTCTCCTCCCCTCCTACCAGGAGCACCAGTATTTTGGACATAAAGGGGCAGGGATGGGCAGGGGGATCTATGGAAGTCTTTGCAATAGTGGGACACAAACAAGGCCAGCACTTGGCATCCCTGATGTGGGTGTTCCAGAGCCATGGTTGTGCACCGTGGTTTGCTGGATGCTGTGTGTTACAAGGAGATGGAGTTAAGTATTTTTCCCTCTTTCCCAAGTGTCTTTTACGCTAAGTTAACTAAGAGGCAATCCTCAGTGGGATTCTGCTACTCAGGAACGTACTGTTTTGTAAAAAAAAGAAAAAACCAAGAAAATTCAATGCCTGCTTAACTGTATGCTACTTTTCATTCCAGCAGTTGTGAAAATAACATGTAGAAATGACTGCTGAATGATTCTCCTTTAGTTTATCCATGCCCTGTACATCAGATTCAGCCCACCAGTTTGGCTTGATGCAGACAACTGAATAATAACAAGTAAAAAATAAGTAGTGGGTTTAAATATCTTTGTTGTTGGCTGCTGAACAGGCACCTCGGAAATAGGGCTTTTTGAGAGTGCCTTGGGGTTGGATGCCGAAACCCAGCTTCTGATCTACACTGAATTTAAATGTTTCTTCATTTCCTGCTGTAATTTTTTATTGAGGTTTGTTTTTTTAGCAATGAGGTATGTGACTGAAGAACATTACACATTGCTATGGGTATTCCTGGGTGAATCACAGATTTTTTTCCTTTTTGGTAGTTGTTTTTGGTGAAATACCAAACAAAAATCAGTATTTAATCAAAGTAATTGTTTCATTCCCAGACTATTGTTCGAGGGAACAAGCCTCGAAAGGATACTTCAATCAATGGCCTGCTGGAGGAGTTTGACAACATCTCAGTGACACGATCCAATTCCCTGCGGAAGGAAAGCCCTCCCACCCACCACCAAGGGAATGCAAACCACGTGCCCAGGCACCAGGAGGAAAATGGCTACATCACGTACTCCCAGTACTCCAGTGAGTCAGACACCACAACAGACTATGTCGTGGAGAAATACCGAGACAAGACTGTGTACGGGGAGGAGCTGGACAGGTACTACAAGGGCAGCTACGCCGCCAAGCAGAACGGGCACATGATGAAGGTGACGTCCCGGGACATCTATTACTCAGAAGTGACACCCCTGCAGCCAGACCTCTCCAGGTTCCTCCCAGATTACCATGCCCACCTGGAGACCAAGCCCAAGCCGCTGGAATATGGCGGCCTAAAGCTGGAGTATCAGCGGATCCCCAGCGGATCCTCCCTGGACTACAGAGATTCCTTCCCTTACGCCCCGTCGCGAGCATCGATGCAGAGCGAATGCCCCAAGGAGAGGCTGGAGTACGGTGACAGCGACTGGGGACACGGCCTGGCCAAGGATGACTATGACAAGAGGCCAAAGTCATCCTACGTGGACCCCGCGAGCCCTCAGCCAGCCATGAGGCAGAGGTCCAGGTCAGGCTCGGGCCTGCAGGAGCCGGCCATGCCCTACGGAGCAAGCGCCTTCAAAGCACACCAGCAAGGACATTCCTACAGCTCCTACACCTACCCCCGCCTGTCCGAAACTGCAGCAGGCATTCCCAAGGTAACCTGACCTGCCTGGGACACTGCTGCCAGGGCTGGGATCAGCCTCTCCACAAGGGGAGGGCGAAAAGTAAAGATTAAGGGCAAGGAGCCATGCTTGGGCACACAGTGGTTGGTAACATCTCTTGAGAGTTGTGTGGCTGCTCCTTGGCAGGTGTGGAAACCTGCCCACTTTACTTGGTTTTATGAAAATGGATGTTAGGGGCCAGTGGGTTTTAGATACTTATTAAAAGGCAGATTTAGAGATGCCATCTTCTGGGGATTTTATTTGAAATTCCCACTAAACACAAGTTCTTTGGCAGTTTTTTGTAGCCTTGGGAGTTTGTGTGCCTGAGCAGATCTCAGCAGGAGGTGAGACGCTGGTCTGGTTTGTGTATCAGATACTTCTGTGTTTGAATTGTTACTGTGCAAGGCTGAAACCTCTGTGCTTCAGTATTTATACTGTATTTATGCCATCTTTATGTTACAAGGTTTATTAATTCTTCACTGCTAATGAGAGTAGGAGCTTACTCCTTTCTGCTTTGTTTTTAAGCGTTGAAATCAAATCAAGGCAGCTGATCTCACCTAAGACATTTTAGATGTATTTTTAAGAAGGGTTGATGTGCAAGAAAGCATTTCAGTCTGGTTATCTAAATGCAGCTGCTCTACACAAATCTGTGGCTTGCTCTGCCACATGAGGTACATTACCTACACGAGTTTTCCTACCCTGCTTGCAACAGTTGGCTGTAACCCTTTGTTCAGTTCAGAGTGCTTTTCTCACACCTCCAGTCACATAACCATGATGAGCTGCCTAAGCATCTAATATTCTGCAAGAGATGCTTTTTCAATGTAGCTTGCACTGAACATCACTGAGTTCCCCTAGCAACAGGCACCGTGATGATCATTTTTCCAAGTCTGGGATTGCTGTGACTTTCCACATGCTGAGGTAGGTGACTGTCAGTGGTGAGATCCATTCTGCTCTCTAATGATACCTGAACAGTGCATTTGCTTGCTGGCTGTGTGCTCTGAGAGCATGGCTGTGTCCTGCTGCAGTCCCAGGTCTCTGCAGATCCACGGTATCCCTGTGTTGGAGGTGTGCCTGTGTCGTGCTTCCTTAGGTTTTGTCTGCTTTGCCATTACTGTGGTGCAGTGTCCCTTGGTGAAGAGTGAGTGATGCATTTTTCATCCCTCTTTGCATTAAAGCACAGAGCTGGGCTTTGGGGCTTGAGGATAAATTCGTGGTGGGGTAGAAAAAGTTCCCAGGTCTTTTTAGGTGCCCGTCTAAAGCTCAGGGTGTGGTGGGAGGAGTGTGTGTGGTGGTTAACTGATCACTAGTGTGGCATTCAGTGTGGATTCTGGAAGCTGGGAGAAAATCTGGGATGGGGTAGCTGCCATTTCCTTCACTGAAAGCAGTCTTTTTGTCAGAGTTTAGAAAGGAGAGGGACAAATCCAGTAATTCAGAGACCCTCTAGTACCTGCTTCTGCCAGTTTTACACCATTCAATAGGGCAGAAGACAGAGGTGTTTTATACAGGATTTCAACATTTTGAAAAATACCCCATTAAAATGCAGTAACAACTTTTGTAAAAAATAAAAGTAAAGCCTCCATGCAAGATTCATTGTGAGCTGTTCCTCTCCTCAGAGCATCAAGAACACTCCTACAACCTTGGTGTATTGAAACTTGATGATTCACTGCTAAATGCAGCAGTTCAATTCCCAAACCTGTCCACAGCTCCTGGAAGTGAATAGGAGTTTCTTGTCTTGGATGGTTGCTGAAGAATCTTCTTTTCAAGGAGGCATTCGTAAGGTAGTGGTTCATCAAATGGGCTTACTAAATGAGAATCAGATCTCAGGTCAGATATTTTACAAATGAGATTGCAGTTAAAGTATAATTAAAAGGGGTGAAAAATTAAGTGCAAAAGTCTGCAGGCACAACTGTGTGGCATCAAAGTGCATTAAACAAGGGTGTTCATTTTGGCTTGTAAACATGAAGAACAGACTTACTTCAGTATTATTTGCAGGTAAGAGATGTCAGATAAATCAGATGTCTGCCCTGCTTCATCATCAGTGATTTCAGAAGATTGCCCTGCCCTGGGCTTGGCCACTGCTGTGCCATGGAACCATGGAGGTGTAGGAAGCCAGAGGCTCAGATTTGGTTCCTCTGATCCACCCCTGTGTCACCCAGCTGCTCTCCTGCCCTCCACTCTGGGACACCTGTATGGAGTTGCAGAGTCTGCTGCGTTACCCTCACCACACAGAGTTGATGTCCCACCTCAATATTGTCTTACAATACCGAACTTCTCATGCCAGGTTGGCTTAGTTTTGGCCACTCTGTACTGCATGGTTTTTTTAATCCTCCTCTTCATTGCAGGCAGCCCTCTTAACTTCTAGCGCCAGGCCCTATTATTTCAAAGCTTCTTTCCCTGTCATTTCCCAGAAGGAGCTCTCTGTGACCCTCTCCTGTCCCTCTTCCAAGGGCCCGTGATGTCTGCTCCCCCTTGGCTACCTCGTACTGCCGTAATACAGCAGAGGTGTCTCTCACCATTGTTCTCTGTGTCCCTCTGCACCATGGGGACCTTTCCAGCCTGGCAAAGGCTGGGCCAAGCCTTTACCGTCAGACACCCTCTCCTTTTTTCCCTATCTTCCCATTCCCATGCCAGCAGCTGTACATGAGTGCTGCCTGCCACCTCTGTGTGTGGAACAGGGAGTCTTGGGGATTTCCACCAGCAAAGCACCAGAGTAACCTTTGCCTCTGTGATCTCTGTGTGATTTAAAGACCATCTCTTCCACACCTTTGACTTGGCAAACTGAAACCTGATCAAGTGGAAATCCTTTGCATGTCACAGAGGGGCGAGTCCATCCCATGAGGACTCAGGGACACGGGCTCTGGCCGCAGGGCTGCGGCTGCGGCTGTGCCGCAGTCCCACTGCAGAGCACGGGGACACCCGCCCAGCTGAAAGGGGAAGGGACCGCTTAGGAGCAGGCAGGTGTTCCCTCTGCTTGCAGTGCATAACAGGCATCAGGGTCACTAGAGTGAGAGCTGGAATGAGTTCAGGCACAGCATTACATCCACGTTTTAATGGTGAAAAGAGCCGAGTGCCGACGTGGCCGTGTGCGGATGCGGGAGATGCTGCTGTGCCATGATGGATATCGTGTCACAGCTTCGGCTGCTCCTTTGACCTGATCTTGAATGAGTGCAGGACTGTTTTCTTCTCTCCTTTGTAGTATTTAAAGAATTTCCATTCTGTAGGTGGCTGCATTCAGTAGCAGAAATAGAATTATTAGTGGAATAAAGTGTGTTCGATTTTGCTGTGATGTGGAGCACCGTGATGTGCATCAGGATGCAGCCTTGGAGGAGAGCTTCAAGTTGATTTACTCATTATAGCTCCTGACTTTTTGTAACATTTCTTGAGATTCGGGAAGTGGGTTTACATTGTACAGCAATGCTAACCTCAAAAAGCTTCCAAATATTCTTAGCAAGCACATGGAACCCTGAATTTTTATTATAAAATTTCACTGCAGGATATTCTTTTGCCAGTGTGTTAAGCTTAGGGCACACTAAATGCCAGACATGGGTGAAGCCTCATATAATTCATTGGTGTAGATTTATCCAACTCGAATTTCTAGACCAGATTTCCCCATATCCATGGTTATAAAGAAAATGATGTATTTACAGCCAAAGCAATAATTTATTTGTCCCAACATACACAGATATATAGGACAGGGTTAGATTGAGTTCCCCTCCCTCCATCCAACCATCTGAGCACTTTTCCACGTTAATTAGCTTGGCAGATGTAACATCCTTCATGAAATTCATGATGATGTCTGTGATTCCCTTCTATTTGATGGCTGGTGGAGTAAGGGAAATGATGGCTGTAATGATGTGGATTTTTGCCTGAGCAATCCCAGCATCCAGGGAGGCGGCCACACAGCCCTGTTGGTGCTCGCCGGGTGCTCCCGATGGCGGGTGGCTGTCAGCTTCAGCTTTTCCCAGGGAAACCTCAGAGCAGCCCCTCTGGAGAGGCATTCCCTCTTCCCCCTGAAGCTCTCCTGGAATGAAAGGACAGGCATGCCCGGCTCACACGGGAGGTGGGAAAGAGCCGACATAAAATTGCACTGGAGGCTTTTCCGCCCGCACCGAGGCGACTCCAGCTCCAAACTCCTCCTCGCTGTGCAGAGCCCACGGTGATAAATTGATGCTGCGGCAGATTTTTTTTTTCCTTCTTTTTTTTCTTTTTTTTTTTTTTGCAGTCTTAGCATAAAATGGTCAAATGATGTTCCACCGCAGAATTCAATTTCACAGTTCAGTTGGGTCCTTGATTACACTGCCAAATTCAGATTAATGTGCATTTAACTAACATGGATCAGGGACTCCTGGCCGGCAGCCAGCAGTAATAGTAGCAACCGTGAGCTGTGTAGGGTTTGCTGCTCTGTCCATCCCTGTGCACTGCCACTGAAATTGATTGATTAAATGAACTCATTGCCATAATTATTTGTAATTGTGCTACATGATGAGCCTGTGTCAAACCACCCCCCTGCCCCGAGATGCTCCACACATCGTCAGGAGTCACATATTGTACATGTGAAGGTGTTCTTTTCCAGAGGAAAAAAATACAATTTTTGGGTGCATTTTTTTGTTCTACATATTTTGGGAGGATTTTAGTTTGGATAGAAGCGAGTAAACTATTATGTTTGTAAATGTGAAGTATTCATTAGCCTTCAATGTAAGAAGCTTACAAGCTTAGAGAAGCTTGAAAAATACAAAAAACAGAAAGGAACCTACAAATGAACAAGGTTCCCCATTGGGATAATTTCCTTTGTGATTTTCTCCGATTTCAGATGAAAATTAGCAGTTTTGTGACACTGCAGTTAAGTAGTGTGTCGCTATGGAAAGTGATTTAAGAAATGGTGAATTGAATTAGGCTTCTCATTAAACTCACGTAAGCAGTCACTCATACAACAGCTGGTAGCACGGCAAGACAGGAGATGACAGGGATTTTAGGGTACCACCACCCCCACAAGAAGAGATTGGGTTATCCTTGCATTGCTGGAGAAAAACATCAGAAAAGGCTAAGAGCTGAGAATCAAAATCCAGGTACTGGTAATACACCAATTTGAATTTGCCAAAGGGCAAATTTTGGCTGGATGTGACAGGGATGGATTCTTGGAGGAAATGGCTCGGAGAGCCTGCAGGGCACTGCAGATGCAGAGCAAATACACTTTTTGGAGCACAGGTCCCTCCCAACCCAGGCCATTCTACGATTCAGTAAAGACTATTGTATGTACAAACAGGTACCTGGGCAGAAGAATGAACCTGAGATGCACAAAAGATCCTGTGCTGAGGGCACAGGAGCCCAGTGGTCTGAAAATGCCTGCCCAGGCCGGGGCAGCAGAACGGGTACAATGTGGGAGCACCTCGTGCCAGCTCTGCTGAGACCTCTGGGGGTGCTGGGAATGGGGTGGAGGGGCAGGGAGAGAGGTGCTGTTCCCTCAGCCTCGCTCTGTGTTTGTGTTGCAGGTGGATTATGACCGAGCACAGCTGGTTGTGAGCCCACCTCTCTCCGGGTCAGACACCTACCCCCGGGGCCCAGTCAAGCTACCTCAGAGTCAGAGCAAAGTCAGCTACTCCAGCAGCAGCTACCAGTACCCTCTGGTCTACCACAAAGCCCCCCACTACCACCAGCCGCCTCTGCAGCCCGGCTCTCCCTACATTTCCACCGCCTCCTACCCCAGCTCCCCGAGTATCACGTCAAGTGCTTATCCTCCCCCCAGCTGGGGCTCCTCCTCGGACCAGCAGCCCTCCAGGGTGTCTCATGAACAGTTCCGAGCTGCCCTGCAGCTCGTGGTCAGCCCCGGAGACCCCCGCGAGTACCTGGACAACTTCATCAAGATCGGGGAGGGCTCCACGGGCATCGTGTGCATCGCCACCGAGAAGCACACGGGCAAGCAGGTGGCTGTGAAGAAGATGGACCTCAGGAAACAGCAGAGAAGGGAGCTGCTCTTCAACGAGGTATGTGGGTTTGGGTGCTGCCTCAGGTTTTTTAGGCAGCAGGTTCAACAGGAGACATGGGCCAAATGCTACCATCGAGACCCAAATTAATGTCTTTCTCAAAGACGTGATGAGTCCCACACACATCTGTGCTGTATAAATATTGTATAGCCAGACCAGTTTCAAGTGAGCTGCTTCTCCTCCTGGCTTTAAACCTGTAATGCTGTGACAGGAAACAGCTAAGAAATGTATCAGCTGGTCCATGCAGTGTGTCAGGTGCTCAGACACAGCCTGGCTGCCTTTTTCTGTCTCCTGACACAGTTTAGTTTTCCCAAAGGGAGGATCCAGACTAACCAGACTATTCAAGAAGCCTATGCACTCTATTCTGACATACACATTCTTTTTGTTTCCTCCTTCCTTCCTCTCCTATCAGCACTCCCCCCTGCTTTCTTGATGGTTACTGAGCTAAGAGCTGACAGTCCCTTTTTAATGGAACCATCTGGGTTAATTCCCACATCTCCTTCCCTGAGTGGTTGCAGCCAGTTCAAAGCCCACAGCTGCTTATAGGAGCCTGTTTTCCCCTTGTACATTATTTAATTTCAGAACACTGGTTTGCATTTGCCATTTTTTAACCCAGTTGTTTGGGGCTTGAGAGTGCTCTCTGCAACTTGAGGAGTTTCTCCTTTTAACTTCTTACTCTCTTAAGGCATCTGGTGGGGTGTTCACTGCTCCCTTTTTGAGATCACTTGTAAATACCCTGATCAATACCAAAAACACTGCAGGATCCCAAGGAAATCTCCTGTGAAAGTGAACCTTTTAATTCTATCTTTTGTTTCCTGTGTTTTAACTATTAGTGTGTCTTCCCTCAGCATATGACAGATTGATTTCTTGAAAAACTTCACAGTTTTTAATTACAATATTAAGCAACAAACTTCACCCGTTTCTTCTTTACACAGTGCATGACTGTCCTGGTTATTTGGGCTTGGCTTTGCCTCTGCTGCAGGCTGTGGTGGCTCTAACTGAGCATCTCTTGAGCAGTAACATCTTGAAGCAGCTCCTACATGCTGTGCAGGACTAAGCTGCTTCCCTGACACGCTCCAGTCACTTGTGTCGTCTGAAAATCTCTTGTCAGCAGTGATGAAATCCTTCTGTCTGTGATGAAGCCTTGCCTGGCTGTTCTCTCTCCTGGTTTCCTTTCTGACACCCCTCAGTGCCCTGTGGTCATGGGCACTGCCTTGGCTGGGCTGCCCTGACCATGGTGCCAGTTCTGTGCAGTCCCTTGTAGGTGTGGGATTTGAGTCATCCCCTCGGTGAGAGACTGAGAGAGAGAATGATGTCCCCAGACATTTTGGGGTGGATTTGTGTGGGGGCGGTGCCCTACTCACATCCCAGCCCCTCAGAGCCAGTTTCCCAGCCTGGCATGGTACCAGTCCCTGGCACACTGGGGGCAATGCTCCCCTTCGCCCCTGGAGTCCCAGTCCAGCCCCAGAGGGGTCAAATGACTGCAAGTCCCACCCAGGGGAAGGGCCCAGGAAGGGTGAGGGGTATTTAGGCCAAACACGAGGCAAGGACTTGTCGTGACCCAGCTTTCTCTTGGACTTTCTGAGCTATGCCAGAACCCAGGGGTTGGTGGCTCTATGTGTCCGTTTCTATATATTTTCTGTCTTTCTCTCTTTCTCTTTCTTCTAATTTCCTCTTCTCAAATTTTGGAGTAACTTAAAATTGAACTTAAAATCGAATTAAAAGCTTAGAGTTTGCCAATTTGAATGGGCCAAGTTAGTGGGCTTTGAGAAGTGTTTTACATTGATTCAGTGTTTCACAGAGCCTTTTACCAAAGTTCTCTGATTTTCTTTAAGAAAATTTTTTGTTGTTTGACCTCTTGAGAATATCTTGTTGGCATTTCTCCCATGTGTCTAACTCAGAGTACACAAAAACCAGTAAGCCTTTAAAAAATCTCTTTGAGTGAGTTTTGTTGGGCCTTCCTCCAGCATTCTGTTAAAATTCTGTGCAAAACAACTTTGATGCGTTGAGCAATTGATCAGGTAAAAAAAACCTGTTGTACTGAAAGCAATTGGCAATAAAAAAAACCAATTAAATAAACAGGTCTGAAATAAAACAATTATCTACTGTTTATACTCTATCAGCTAGAGATTCTTTCTTCCTCCTGATGCATTTATGATGACTGATATTTTCATGTAAATATATTGATTTTGTTTATGCGCTGGCATAAGGATTAGGGAGGATGTGATTCATCGCAGAACCTTTCCTTAGCACCAGTGAAAAAGAAGGTCAAAACAAGAGTCAGATAAGGCTTGTAGCATTCCCTGCTCGTCCCTTTGTGCCCCTGCAGGTTGTGATCATGAGGGATTACCACCACGAGAACGTGGTGGACATGTACAACAGTTACCTGGTGGGGGACGAGCTCTGGGTCGTGATGGAGTTCCTGGAGGGCGGCGCTCTGACCGACATCGTCACTCACACCAGGTGGGCTGGGGGACTGGGGCTGTGTGTGCAAAATACAGAGAGAAAAACAGGAAACTGCATAAAATATACATGCATGGAGGATCTATATCCATAGATTTTATATGTACTCACAGTTAAACCCATACTGGCTTTGCCATCATCAATAAGCCGGAATTGCAGATGAATTCCTGTCGATACCAGCATTTGCTAAATCAAAGGGAAAAAAATACCTGAGAAGTCTTGCTGGTAGATGGGGATTTGCTAATGCTTTGGGAGGTACTTCAGCAGCAGCAGAACTTTTATCCAGTACTTCCAGAAATGGCAAAATAAAAAAGTTATTTTCCCTGTTTGGTGATCTGTATTGTTGGGTTTGCTGTCATAACCATGTCTGCTCTAAGGGTAATTTCTCCTCACAAAGGATATCTGCAAACCAAACCTGAAACATAAGGAGGAAAGTATTTTTATATCAGAATATTTGTGCTTATGGTGGAGCACATTCCCATATTTGAGTTACTATCACACCTTTAAAGTAGGACATTATCCAGCACAAGAGCTGCTGTGTATGGAACTGCTCTGCGTCTTCTGAGGGGAGACATTAGATTTTACAGCCCTCTGTACATCTGCTCTTTTCTCATCTGCTTCTGATAAGCTGGATAAAATGAGATAGGGAAGAGGGATTCTTTATTTAATTTCTTCCTCTTGAATGAAAGAAAATTAAAATTGCCACACCAAACCAGTGGGAGATTATTTAAGAGAGCAAGAATAAAAGCAAGGAATTATGAATTAGAAAATTTGTGTTCTCTCCTAGTTTAATGATGCTCTTAGATCCTACCAAGAGTTACAACATAAAGGTTTTAATTTTTAGTGTTATTGGAGGTTATGTGCTGAAATAAATCACAATATTGGAAGTATTTGCCAAACCATTAAAAGCTCTGTCTTAGATCTTAGATGACAGAAGTTTAACAGCAAACAGATGTTCCCAGGACACCACTTCTTAAGAGCTGTCATCTATTTTTTAACTCAAAATAGTCTTCTCTTAATCTTCTGGGTGATTTTTTTACATTGCATGACCTTCTCTCAAAGATTTTGCTAAAATACTGCAAATGGCACACAAAGTTAAAGCAGAAACCTCCACAGGTGTTCTTCTGCTCGTGTAGAAGAGATGCTGGGGACATCAGCGATGGGACAGTGGCCCCAGGGCACACAACCCATCCCAGGCATTGTTCTGTAGCTGATAGAGTGACCTCAGAATGGGGTTTTTCAGCTGTGCACAGAAATGAGGACTCTTGTTTCTTTTTCTGCTGAAATACCCAGAATATTTTTATAGAAGGCATAAAAATGCTCTCAAAGAGCTACAGCCTGATGTTTTGCCTACACAATTAAGGGTGGTTTTTCTCATATTTATTCCACGCTTGTTTCCATCCCAGTAGTGATCCCTGCTTGGCAGGCAGCGAGCTTACTGTAAATAAGGCATTTCCATGATTTCCCAGGGGGAAACAGGCTGCAGCACATGGCACACTCGGCTTTTGTGGTGCTGCAGGGAGACTAACCCAGACCTCACTGCAGGGCTCATCCCCACACCTCATCTCCCCTTTTCAGCCAGAAACAGGACCAGAGATTCACCCCTAGAGCCACTGCCTGACAGATCTCCTGTGTAGTGCTGTGAATGGGAACTTGTGCCTCCCCACATCCCCTTTCCTGTCTCCCCCAGCACTCAGCTGATCCTCCCCTTGCTGTTGCAGGATGAACGAGGAGCAGATCGCCACGGTCTGTGTGTCTGTGCTGAGAGCTCTGTCCTACCTGCACAACCAGGGCGTCATCCACCGCGACATCAAGAGCGACTCCATCCTGCTCACCAGCGATGGCAGGGTGAGCACTGGCCCTCCCAGGGCTCCAGGACAATTCCTGTGCACAGAGTGGCACTGCCTGGAAAAAAAACATCCAGGCATGGGGAAGAATGGGGTGTGACCTGTGAATAACTTGTTAGAGAGTGTGAATGACTTGGGAGAGAGCTGAAGCCAAAAAACACAGGCCTGGCCTCACTGGTGATTGATATCTGTGCTGCAGGCAGAGTCCTTGGGGAGGGATTGGAGCCGGGAAAAGGCAGTGGCAGAGGAAACTACACAGCAAGGGTGATGATCAGGTGATGGGAGACCTTCTGGGCTGCAGCACTCCTACTCCAATGCCTCTCAAAAAACACTTCCTTTTTACCACACTTGGGTATCATTTACTTAGCAGTTTCTGTACATGTGCTCTGCTTCCCCAAGCTAGTTGGGAGGCTCAACATCACTCTGTGCAAATAGGAAATAATCTGCATTAGTGCTGAAACCCTCCCCAGATGGTGAGAGTAGCTTTCACGCTTCCAAGATGCTTGATAAAACCTGTCCCACACTTCCATGTACAACTTGCTCTGTCTTTGTGTTGTTAATGAGCAGGGGGAGAAGGGGACAAAGTGCTGCACATGACTTGCTCAGTAAACAAAATGTAGCTTGCACACAAAAATGAAGGGTTGTTTCACTGGCCTTACACACCTGTCTAAGGCAAGACCTGGAGAGCTTTGGTTGGAGCCAGATCCAGACCCTCCCCTTCCAAAGGAAAGCTCTTGGCTTCCCAGGCCTGGCCTGACTCCATAGCCAAAGGCTTGCCTGTCTGATTTGGTTCCCACTTCACCAAGGGAGAGGGATTTTCTTCCTGCAGCAGTCACAGGCTGCTCCTGTTAATCCTGTCAAGGAAAGAAAATCCCACATGTGTAGGAGCTTTTCAGTTGTGATTTCAGTTCATGTTGCTGAAATAACATCTGATCTGCGCTCGGGATCTGCATACAGTGCCTCATTATACTCATTACTCCAGTCCTTATTATCTGCATTGCAGATTTCTTCATGGCTGTGTTGTGCAATTATCTTTTTTTAGAAAATCGTTGTCTTTTATGTACTCGAATGAGCAATAGATATGCAAAACCTCTTGTGCTCCTACAAAAGAAAATTGGGCTCTGCTTCCAAAATATGCATTATTTCTTCCATTCTTCATCCTGTAAACTGAAAAATACTTTTAGCGTGGAGAACTTGGATATTGTTGGCTTTGTTTTAGAAATACCAACAATCATTTCCTAATTCTGTTAAAAATAATACCCATAACTTCTAAGAAAAGTAATGTCTGTGCTGAATCTGAAAGAAAACAAGTGAGTGCTGACAGTAAGTCTACACAATGCAGAGATTTATGCAGCTTCCCACTCCAGTTGTCCTGGGGCTGTTTGGGCTCACTTTGTATCTCCAGGCACTGAGTACTGATGGGATTCACGGCCTGTGGGCCTTGGGCATGGGTCATCATTGAGCTGTGCAGTGATGGAGGTTAGGAACATGTCCAGGAAAATCCCTTTGATAGCTTCCAGGCCTCCAAGTAAGTGCTTGGGGGGGGTTAAAAAGTAGATTTTAGCCTTAAGGAGCAAGCTGTTTCTGGAAGGGGGTGATGCCACCAACCCTCAGACCAGCTTGTTGTGGTTGGAGGTTGGAGGAGTTTTCACCTTGGCATTGTACAGCGACAGGGAGGGGAAGGTGATAATTTTCCATAATTTTTGTTGTTAAAAAAAAAACATCATAAAAGTGTGAGCCAGGCACATGATGCAGCAAGAGCTGCTCTCTGGAGTGCTTGTGTATCCTATTATTTCTATTTCAGGTCACTGCCACAGCTACTCAAGGACAGCACTAATTCCCGAGTTCCCAAGCCCAGGGAACAGGTTAACTCTTTAGCAAGGACTCTTGTACCCTGCCCTGCCTTCTCCAGCTTAGCTCTCCTGCTGCATAAAGATGAAAGATAAAGCTTCTTCAGTGATAGTCCCCAGTGTGAGATCCTGAGCTTGACAAACCATTGGAAGGGCTTTTATTTTCTGTGGGTGGTAAAAGGGAATGGGGTGAATGCCACTTGTTTCCCACCTTTTCTGCCGAACGCAGGGATTGTATACCTGGTACAAACCACAGGAGGAGTGTGTGTCAATTGGAATATGTGTATTACTGGATATCACATGCACAACCACAAACATGGGGATTCTATTTGGAATATTTTGTTTTCCTTCTATTTTTAAGTATTAAAAGCCATTTATCACCTCCACATCCCTTGCTGGTGGGGAAGCAATGGGCTGTGACAGATGATACCAGGAATGAGCACCACTGCCACTCTCCTACATCTCCCCTCCATTTTAATGAGCTGTGTGTTCCCCAGGCTGTGCTCCCATCTCCAGACACTCCTCTAGAGCTGGGCTGCTGTCCTGTCCCAGGAAAAGCTGCAGCCCCATCCCTGTCCCTGCAGCTTCAACTGGAGATGTACCTCAGAAGAGTTTGTCCTGTTATTCAAGAGGGGCTTTTACTTTTTCATTTCAGATAAAATTGTCCGACTTTGGGTTCTGTGCCCAAGTGTCAAAGGAGGTCCCCAGGAGGAAGTCCCTGGTTGGGACACCGTACTGGATGGCACCAGAGGTGATATCCCGCCTGCCCTACGGCACTGAGGTGAGCACAGCGGGCACTGCTGAAGGGGATATCCCAATTCCCTATGGCACTGAGGTGAGCACAGCGGGCACTGCTGAAGGGGATATCCCAATTCCCTATGGCACTGAGGTGAGCACAGCAGGCACTGCTGAAGGGGATATCCCAATTCCCTACAGCACCGAGGTGAGCACAGCGGGCACTGCCAGAGGGGATATCCCAACCCGTGGAGCTGTGTCAGAGCTGTGCAGTTCAGAAGCATTTGCACAGCTATGCTAAACAGCAGCAATGGCGTTTGCCCCAGAGTGCTGCATCGTGCCTTCTTTGAAAGTATTTCCCCAAGATGAAGTCATTAACTAACAAGCCCATTTAGCACTCTTAGCAGTGTAATGCCTTTACATATTTCAGCTTGGGGTGCTGTAGTAGGAGACTGCCCTCATTTGCACATTTGCTGCTCTTTAATATCAAACCTGCAGGCTGGAGCTGCAGTCACAGGTGTGCACACCTGCAGGTACCAAACCAGCAGTAATCTCATGTGCCCCTCCTGCACAGCCCGGTCACATCAGTATTTGCACTCTGCTTTCATCCAGCTAAAGCCTGCCATGCCCTGCCTCTGGAAGGTCCTGTAGGGTCTCAAACCCCAGGGCCGGCTGGGTGGGTTGCATTGCCACCCTCTGTGGTGGGATTGGTCTCCACATGGGCTCATTCCTTGCACTCATGGCTGTCATCAGCTGAGACGGGGGTAGGAGAAGCGCCTCTGTGGGAGCTGTTCCAGGCACTGCCAGATGTTCTGAGAAAGGCAGCGCATGCATTTTTATTGGAACCCTTCAGAGGAGCCCAGCAAGGTGGGTGTGGCAGCTCTCAGTGCCACACCCCATCCATGAGGCAGCTGTGAGTCACAGCACTGCTGCCTTGGCAGCCTGGGAAGAGCAATCCCCTGTGCCGTGCTCAGCCTGACAGTGACAGTGACTCACACCTACCCAGCGGGGACACCTCTGCTCCTCTGCTGGGGGCAGAGCTGCTGCCTCAGTGCGGAGAGGATCAGCTGCAGAGCTCGACCCTGCCAGCAAACCGAGCCAGGGGGCACAGGTGTGTTTACACAGGTACACACGTACATACCTATAGAGAATACAGATTTATAGAAATAAAGATATGCACAGGGAAGGGGAGATGAGCTGCGCAGGAGCTGCTCCATCCTCACACTGCTCTGGCACAGCACCATGCAGGCACTGCTGTTCACCCAGGGTCTGTGCTGTTGTAGAAGACATTCCAGGGATGATAGCATCAACTATTATTAGCCCATTAATAGCTTAGGGGGATTATAAAGTGTCTGAACTTAGGGCTTCATTAAGTTTCCCCACTAGAAAGGAAAGGAAAAAAATAAAGGATTGAAGCTAAAGAACAGTGTTGGCAAAAGAGCAAAAGCAGACCGAACTGGCCCTGGCTGTATTTGGGCTGGCAAATGACAGGAATTACAGTCATCAGAGGATTGGGATTCAGGAGCAGCTCTGCAGCAGGCCAGGACTAAGAAAAAAAATACTTTTTTTTTGAGCTGGAGCTGAATCACTTTCCAAAGATCTTACATAATGTGTTACCTGTGCTGGCTGTGAACAGGCCTGGGTCTAGTGAGTGCTTGCATTTGCCTTGGGGTCTTGAACAGAGTTCCTGTAGTCTTCAAACTCCAGGGGAATTGAGTAAGTGATTTCACAGCAGCTGAAGTGTACCCTGCACTCCAGTAACTGCAGAGCCAGCCTGGGGTTGGCGTTCAATGGGCGCAAATCCATGCAGCTGGAATGCAGGGCAGCGGGACACAGCCTCTCCAAGGCACGGAGATCCCAGTGGGCAGCACCTAAAGCAGCTACAGACCCAGGTGTGTAAGTCCCTGCTAATATATTTTGTCAAGGCACTCACTGCTCAGAAGACAAAATCATGGCTGGTTAATAAAAGGAAGATGGATAGTGCTGGCTCTCCAGACCGCTGGCTTAGAGTGGCGGCAGGCAGCAGCATGAGCCAGCTCTGGGGTTTGCACAATCCCCTGTGCTGAGCCTGTTGTCCCCCCTGCCCTACCAGCAGTGCTCATGAGCCCTGTGTGTGTTGCAGGTGGACATCTGGTCCCTGGGCATCATGGTGATTGAGATGATCGATGGGGAACCCCCGTACTTCAACGAGCCGCCGCTGCAGGCCATGCGCCGCATCCGCGACAACCTCCCGCCCCGCGTGAAGGACATGCACAAGGTCAGCCTTCCCTGGGGTCAGGGCTTTGCATGGCACATGTTCAGTGACACTGCAGGCACACACCTGCGTGCCCAGATCATGACTTACATCTCTAAGGTTCCACCTTGAGCAGTGGGTCCTACGCAGGACTCCTGTAGGGAGGAAGTGAGGCTACAGCCATCGGTCATGGCCTTGTTTGTGCCCAGCCCAGGGGTTGCTTTTGCAGTGAGTGATGGCAAAGGGAGGTGGGCAGAGCCTCGTGCTCACTGTGCTTCCCACCCTGCCCAAGGACCAGAGCAGCTTGGCTCATCGACCCTGCTGTGGGTGGAATGGTACATCCATGCCTTGTGCCAAAGCCTTTGGGCACCTCCCATTTTGGGTGTGTTTCCATCAGACCTGAGCCCTGAACGTGCCTTAATGCAGTTCTGCACCCAAACACTTCAAACATCACAAAGACCCAGAGCTCTGCAGCTCAGCGCAGCTGTTGCCATAGGGAAGATCAGTGTCCCTTGCCTTCCCAAGAGAACAGCATGCACTGGGTGTTTTTGCCTGCCCCTAATGCCAGTGTGGTGTTTCAGGTCTCCTCGGTCCTCCGGGGCTTCCTGGACTCGATGCTGGTGCGGGAGCCCTCGCAGAGAGCCACGGCCCAAGAACTGCTGAGACACCCCTTCCTCAAACTGGCTGGGCCCCCCTCCTGCATCGTGCCCCTCATGAGGCAGCACAGGCACCGCTGAAGCTTTTTGGGCAGAGGTCAGTGCAGAGCCTGGCCCACGGCCGTGAGGGAATGCCAGCAGTTGTGTGGGATCCGCAGGCAGGGAGGAGGGAACCTTGTGAAGGGAAGCAGCCCTGTGGTGTGTGAGAACCCCAAAGCCCAGGCAGTGCTCGCTGTGCTCCCGCTGTGCCAGGGACAGGGAGCAATCCCGGCCCCGCTCCACCAGGCACTGGCGCTCCCAGCGCTGCAGAAGGCACCAAACGCCAACGTTGGAAAGGTAATTCAGCAGAGGAGAGCACAGCCAGAGCGAACCACCAGAACTTTAGTGCAAGCTACAGCACTTCTGTTTCAGAAGAACACTTTTCTGACAAAATAAAGCACTTTTTATCTCGGTCAGAGCAGCGCAATGTATTTTGCAACGAGTTTGTAATTTTCTGTACAGTACGTTTTGATAACTTGCAGTACTTTGTCATGTAACTGTTGTGTTAGTTGAAGTAATAAGTGTAACTTAGCGAGAATTTGAGAAGATGAAGTTTCCTACTTTTTTTAACCCTTTTAAAAACAGGAAAAAAAAAAAAAGGAAACCACAACCACCTTTAGGAAGTTGTAAGATTTTGCAGATTTCCCACGGGGTGGGGAGGGGGCTCATCCCGCCCTCACGGCAGCTGGAAGAGCCAGGGATAACTGATGCTGGTGGGAGCACCTGGCTTGGGCCACTGGGTGACAGTGGCAGCCCCAGCTCTGCTGAGAGCCAGCCGTGCTCGGGATCTCCCTTTCCCAATGCCCCCACCTAGCCTTGGCCCAAGGAGCTTCCCAGGCTGGGCTGAGCCCTCTTTTTTTATGCCTCCACAAGGCCAGGTGTGCCACCACAGAAGCCTCCTTTATTTCTGTCATGCTCTGGCAGTGGAGAGGGAGGGCAGGAGCTCCTCCTCCCACCCCAGAGGGATCCCCAGAGCTCAGGCAGAGCCGTGGGATGGGATGGGATGACTTGGGATGCACTGCCAGGCATTTGCCACAGAGGAGAAGTCGTGCTGCTGTCTAGACCTTTCTGAATGTTGATGCAACAGTTGACTACTGCAGTACAATTTTGTGTTATTTGTTGGATGACTTTGCATGTTAACTGTAGGCCTAAATAGATCTGCCTTTAAAATTTTTAGAAGTGCTTCATAATTATTTCAATGAGAAATTAATTTTATTTATTAACTATTAGTTGTTTTTAATTATGTATAATATAAAAGCCATGTTTTTCAAGTTTGTTTTTTTTTTCTTACTGACCTCATCTTTAAGAACCACAAAGCCAACTTTGTGAAAACACACTTTCTTTCTTATTATGGAATTTCATAGTTAATAAATTAATTGTTATTTATTGTAGTAAATTATAACCAAACATCTAAACCTGGCAGGAGCTGTTGCTCAAAGATCTTCCTCCGGGAGAAAAGAGTTGCCAATAGTAAAGAAGCTCCTTTAGTTCTGCCCTTAAAGAATATTTGGAGGGAGAGAAGCAATTAAAAAAGAAAAAAGGAGATAATCTGGAACATGGAATAGGTGTTCTTTCATCTGTGTCTTACCCCCACTGCTCTCTCTCTCCTGACCCTGTTTGCACACTTTAAGAAGACACTGAAGAAAATGCGTTTGGCTCCCGCCGCCCCCACAGCCTCCCAGGGCTCTCTTTTGTAGTCTTGACAACTCAGGAATCCAGGCTGCACCAGTCCAGGCAACAGCGTACGGCACAACTTCATACTAGCCACAAAATTACCTTTTTTAACCATCTTTGAATAAGAAAAAAGGGGTTGGTGGGGGTTTTTTCTTCAATATTCAGCACATTTTAGGCTGTACAAGTGAAGAATTTTCTGCAACTTTCTTATCATTAGATACTTTCAACAGTGTTCATCGAGTTTACTGAGAGTTTTGTCGATTTCAAAGGGGTTTTTTGTGAACACCAGCTACTGGTGAGACAAATGCACATGCAAGTTAAATAAATTAATTAATAAATACTTTTAAGTTTCAGTGTGTTTTTTTTTTCTCTGTGCCTTTTTTCTAGTTTATAGATTTGACTCAGTCCCACAGTACTGGACCAAGCAGATAACAAGGAAAAAAAAGAGATGCACATGTGTATGATACACATATATATATATATAAATATATAAAAATATATATAAATATATATAAATAGTGATTTATAGAGCTGCCCCAAGTGATTTCTAAGTGTCAAGGCATTTCTACCTTCCTTTCTCTGCCCCCTAAATAATCTCTTTCTTTTTTTGCCTTACACATCCCTAATTTTTGGCTCACAGCTGTTGATCTCTCACACCTACTGACAGCAGTTCCTCCCTGTTTCCCCAGCAGCACCAGTCAGCTGATGAATCTGCAATGTAATTTGCTGTTTTCAGGTCTTAAAAATGAGGATTTATATTACTTTTGGTTGCTGACAGCAGGAAATACTTCAAAATACATTGAAAAAATATAATGCCATCACCTAAAAACAAACAAGGCATGTTAAGAGCATCCATTCACTCAGAAGCTGAGGCTGTGCTCCAGGTATGGTGGGATATTCCAGTGAAATTATTCCCACCTGGCACTAAGGAATGATGGCTTTTTCTGAGCTCACAGTTCTGAAACTGTTCCCAAATCCTCCTAATCGTAGTAGCAGAGGCCAGGACATTGGCTGGCTATGTCCACCCCCTCCTCAGCAATACATCAATAATTTGTAATTAAAGTTCTAATCACAAGTACTCTGTAAGTCATTAGCAGCTGCTTTAGTAAGTGCTTAATTATTACAGGTCCTCACAGAGCTCAGTAGGGTGATAAGGTGTATTTATCCACCCTCTACTGCTGTGTTCATAAACATCTATAAAGCAAAGCTTTCAATTTGCAGCTCACCCATAAAAAGCCAGCAATGAATGAAAGCTAAATGCAAAATTAAATCACAATAAAGTGCTGCCATCCTCAAGATGCTGCTGTGGTTTGACAGGCAGGCAGGAAGCTGGACATAATCTCTCTCATAAGTAATTTTTCATAAATAGGCTTGAAAAGCTTAAAGCAATGGAAAAATCAGATCAATTTCAGTAAGTTGGCAAAAGGATGGAAAGAATTAAAATATTTAAAGGGTTTTCACCCAAAACCTTAAACAACTTTTTTTTTTCAATCAAGATACAGCAGTGTGGGACACTAACTCACTGGGCTGAAATGACTGTTTCTTTTTCCTTTCTTCCCCAAAAAGGAAAAACATCAGTCCAACAAAAAAAAATATTTTCTATCAGTTCAGAAAAATCAAGAAATTAATTACTATATTCCTGAAACTCTAACAGCTTACAGACACTCACTCCCTGAGGGTGATGCCAAGGGCTCCCTAAGGGAAACCCTCATCTGATATGGAAAGCAGCAAAAGTCCTGCAGGCATGTGGGCACAGGAGCTGCAGCAGCTTTTGGAGGGTTGTCCCCATCCAGCGGCTGATGCCACCAGCTCAGTGCTCTGACCAGTGCTCAGGCACTGGGGTCAGCCCCTGTGAGTGCCCTGACAGGGTCAGTGCAGGACAGATTAAAAACAGCCTGCAGAGTCCACCATAGATCAGCCTTTCTTCCATCTTAAATCCTCACAGGTGTTTGGGAGCATCTCCCTGGTACAGCAGGCAGGTTTTCTCACATGGTGCAGCAGAAGCAACACCAAGGGAACTGAAACCCCCTAGCAGCTTCACCTGGACAAGGCACAGCCACCTCCCAGAGCAGCCTGGGGATTGTGTCCCCAGCCACACTCAGCAGCTCAGCCAAGCCCCAGGCGCTGCTGCCTTTAGCAGCTCCATGTGAACCCCTGAACTCCCCCTCTCCAAGGGAGGACACCAGCCAGGTGAGAATGTGCTCTTAGTGACCAGGATGGCTCCAGGTGGGTGCAGTTTCTCCCATCATTCCCACAGCCCCTTTGCCAGAGTGGCCTATCCAGGAGACAAATGGCAGTGGAGGGGCTGCTCTGGCATCTGCAGCTCAGCTGTTGGCTTCCTGTTTGTATTTTATTGTTCTTTGGGATGTCACAGTGGCAGATGTGCCAGGCTGATGGGAGCTGGCCAGGAAAGCCTTCCTGGCCCCAGGGCTGACAAAGGTGAGGCAGGACAAAGCTTCTCTCTATTAAGGATGAACCTTTAATCCTTTTATTCACCCTTCTGCTACCTCTGGCTTTTTCTAACTGCCTCTAAAAGAACCTTTCCTTTTTTAATTGTCAGCTCATTGTAGGCAGTGCCCCTTGGTCAGCCTGAAGTTCACCCAGGACCCTTTCACTGGAGTTTTAAAGGAAAAGGGCAAAGCCATAATCATCATTAGTGCCATAATTTTGCTTCTTGCATCCAAATGAGAAAACAGCTGAGTAGAGCATAGAAATGAGATCAGGAATAAGGCAGGAGTAAAGAAAGGCTTATGCTGTGTCCACCTTCATTAAAAAACCCATGAATTTTGGAGGAGGCTACAGCATTAAAGAACAGTTGAAGTTTCTTCTCTTGCCATTTCCCAGCACTGAAATTACTATTTTTCTTTGATTTTTTAGCTGAAAGAAAAAAAAAAAAATCAAACTTCTGTTTGAATGAAATTGGTTAAAAAACAAGGAAGTATCTTCCATATCCTAAATTGACACAAGGCCTGGACTAACTCCTGCTGAGGTAACACCAGAGCCAAGGGAAGCCAAAGCATTCAGTGGCAACTGGATGGTACCAGAATAAAACATCACTGCCCACACAACACACAGGAAAAACAACCAAGAGATAGAAGAATATTTGAGACAACCAACAATACTGAACCACCACCATGTCTTCACCAAGCCATTTGCAGCAAAACCTCTGCTGGAATGAATCCTACCTGTAACATCTGCTCAAGTGATGTAGTTGTGCTCCCATTCCATTTGGTATCATGGAGTGAGTACAAAGCATTACATCATTTCCAAATAAGAAGGCAAATCAAGTATTATATATGTACATGTTTTAATTAATTTTAAAAATCATCTACATTTAAGGATAGATTTCAAGGGTTCTCTTATATTTTTTCTTTTACATTAGATTATACCTGAATAATCTGCATAGTGACTTTAACATTACTGTTTTCTTTTACTCTTTTTTTTTTGTTTTGTTGTGAAAATTATCAGTTGCAGGTAGCAATGTAACATCTCAACCACAATCACAATACGTGCAGGATGCCCAGCCAGAAGCATTTCTCAGTTGACTTGCAGTAGCACGGCACTTTATAATTTGTGTATCAATACTTTTTTTTTTCTCTTTTAAGTTTAGTTCAGGTGTGGCTCAAGAAGCAAAAACAAATTTTCTTCACTCAGTCTCAAGTGTGGGGTCAGCTCCACAGCTGTGATCTGCTCCACTGGAGGTACTGACCTTGAATTTTATTTTTTTTTTTTTTTCAAAGCACACCTGCATTTGCCTCCATGCTTTCCTTAACATGAGTGCAAACTTAGGGATGTGGTTTGAGTCCCTTCATTAGGGGGCCTGAATGAGCCCTGTGCAATGGCTCTGTCTCCCAGCCCTGCTTCCTGCGTGGACAGGAACGTGGAGAGCTGAATGCTCCAAAGGAGATGCAGGGGGAGGCAAGAGTCTCTTGAGATGGGGAAAAGGGAAAAAATAAACAGGACAAGAAAGCTAATTGTGCTCCCAGTGTGAAACTCTGACATGTGAAGCATTTCTGTTTCCAGATGATCAGCCCAGCTGCTTAAGAAGGTATTCAAACCACCTACAGACCCTTCAGACACTGAATCTCCTTACAGTCTGTGTTAAAGCCGAGCCCTAGCCTGAGTGTCTCCATGAAATACTCAGGATTAGGTGCTGTGAATACCATCCCTTGCCCCCCCAGAACCTTTCCTCCCCCGCAGAAAAAAGTGCTTTTGCTTTTTCTACCTGATCAATGCTCAGGTTGCTCGGTCCTGCTCCCTATCCCATGTGTTTGTACTGAGATCTGTCCCGAGGGATCTGCACCTGGCTGGCTGTCAGCTTGTGGTGGATGTGGTAAATGCCGAGGGTGATCACGATCACCAGCCCCAGGATCAGCCCCAGGATCAGGGGCAGGGTTTCCTCCAGCTGCTCCCTCTGGTCCACCGGGCACTTGTGTTCTGCAGAGAAAGAAAGAGGGGAAAGGGGGACGTGACTGAGATGGTGCCAGGCTGAGCTGCTGCCGTGGGGGCTCCCCGGTCACGGCTCCGCCCAGGACGGAGCAGCCACAGCCGCCAGAGGAGACCCGGGGAGAAAATCAATTGCTCTGAAGCAAAGTGGAATCAGTCACAACGCAGGGATGCAGGGAGAGGCAACCTCTATCAGACCAGCCCACGCACTGGAAAAACACTTTCATGCCCATAAACTCAGCCCTCTCTGCCACACATGGACGGCCTCGTTGGGAACAGGGCAGCCGAAGCCCGAGTTTCCTGACTGACTGAAGGGCTGCTTTGTTTATTCATTTATGGAGTCTGGAGAGGCTTCAAAATCAGTGAAGTCTAATCCTGCACCAGACTCACCCTGCACATCATCCAGAGATTCCCCCTGTATCTGCAAGCTGGCAGAGGTCCAACAGCATCGCTGCCCCCTCTCCATGAGCTCCCCACAGACACTGCACCAGCCCTGGCAGAGCACACACCCATGTCTGTGTCAAACAGCACCCCACCACCCCACACTGTCCATCAGACATGGCAAAGCAGGAGCAGAAGGAACATGAGCCCTGCCAGTGGTTTTCCCTCTGGCTGATGAGTCTTCCATAGCCCAATAAATCCCTAGAAAATAGTGATACAATGGGAAAATGCTTTTCTGCTGAGCTTAGAAAGGCCACTAAGGTCAGGAAATGTGATACGCTGGTAATCCTGGCTCAGCTTCTTTATACTTCCAGAGTCTACTGCAGGCCTGAGCGGCAGGATCATGATGCACTTTTTTCCCCACAGGATTGTTGCTTCTCCATGCTGATGGACAGGCAGAGCCCATGCTGCTGAGATGGGGCTGCCAGGCTGAAAAGAAGAAAAATGCCAATTCTGGGGGGAAAAAAAAGGTTACGTGATACAGGAAGGACAATTCTCTGACTCATGTTCTTCATTGTACTAGAAATGTGCTGAAAACAATGACAACTTTAAGGAAAAAAAAAGGGAAAATAGAAAGGCTGTGTGTTAGACGAGCGAATACAAAGGGCACCACGAATTCCCCCCCTTGCTAAAGACTGTCCAGATGGGTTCCCCAGGCAGCTTATTACAGAGATCTGCAATAACCACGAAGAGCAAACGCCCCACAAATCTAACAGCATGTGGCAAAGAGCAGGAAAAACCCAGAGACCCCCAGGCCCAGGCAGGAGGTGACTGACAGCAGGGACCCATCTCCAGCAGTGCCAGCACCTCCAGGAGCTTCACCACATCCTGGAGTGCAGCCTCCTCCCAGCCATGCCATCAGGAGACATTTCAAGCTGCAAACGAGGTGAAACAAAAAAAAAGCAAAATTGAAATGTAGCCTTAACACAAAAGAATGTCCTTTTCAGTTCCAGTTGCTCACTGTTCCACCAGAGGAGTGATTAATCACCAGGACTGTGGTACAGGCGATTCAGCAATTGCTGCAATGCAGGGGTTTTGTTTGTTTGTAGTAAGGAGAATGGGGGAAAAATCCTGATTATTACCTAGCTCCCAAAATTGGGTTTCCAGTGCTCTGTGGAATTGTTCCCAGTTTAGGATGCTAAGGCCTGAGCAGTTCACAGGGACACAAGCCTGGGCTGAGCTGCAGGAAAATCCACGCACGGGGCAGGGCTGTGGGGCCAGGGCTGCTCTGACCCCACTGTCCACAGGTACAAAGCAGCACCATTCCCACGGGAAGGATCCAAGCTCCAGGGGCTCCCCTGCACTCCCCACACGGCTGCAGACAGGGTGTGCTGAGGTGCCAATGAGCAGATCACAGTGGCTGGACACTGATTTTTGCTTTGGCAGTGGCTTAGCTTAAACCCTAGAGAAGATGGAAAGAAAGCCGCTGGAAACCCAGCTGAGAGGATTCGCCTGTGCTCAGACACACCAGGTTTGCCCATGCACTTTTCCCTAAACAGGAACAATCCAGCATTTGCAGGAGAATGGGTTGGACGTGGGGGGCTGCAGCCAGTGAAGGCAAGGCTAAAAGCACCAGTGCAGAGAACAGACCCAGCTCTGAAGCACCCACTCACAGCATTTGAATCCCACCAGCTTTTGCTGAAGCAAACCAGCTGCAGGGCACAAAACACACCAGAGGATGTGGTCAGAGCTCTGGGGTCCACAGAAAGCCACAGCTGTGTTTAAATGTCTGTGTCACAACTCAGAAGGTGTCAACTCTTGGAGGCAGCCAAGAAAGAGTTCTTTATCCTGACACTGTTGTTAACAGGTTTAAAATTAAAAAGAAAATAATAAAGCCAACAGGGAGGAAAAAAAAAAAAAAAAAGCCAAGCAAAGCTGTCAGTCTCCAGCAGCACATCCCCAAACCCAGCTGGACCTGCTGCACCCCCCTGGGCAGAGCAGCTGCCTCTGCCCCACTCACACCTTCTCCTCTCCAGCAACATCCATCTTCTCCTCTTGGAGCAGACCACCAAAGCCTGGGCTCTTTGGTGGAGGTGGGTGGAATGGGAATGGGGCTGGGGGAACCCAGCATGGAGGCAGTGGGGAGGGTTAAATACAAACACATCTACAGCAGAAGTGAGGCTTTCTGGGTGCTGACTGCTAGGAGGATGAATTCTCTATTTTAACATTAATATAATGTTAAAACCACATCATTTTGTGACAAGTAAAAATATTTTCACATTTACAACCATTTACTTTAACAATTATACAGCATTTTTCTGCCCAGGAATTCAAATAAAGCACTTTTCACCCCAAGAATTCAAAGCAAAGGTGCTGAGGGTCCACAACACAGCAGGGAGGCAGGCAGGCAGCAGGTATCGTTCCTGCTCCACCAGCACAGGAAAAGGCAAAGGGGGAGCAGGAGGGGAGAAGGGTTTGCATAAAGTCCATGGCAGACAAATTTGGATATCTAACCCCATCAAGTACAGGCAGGTTGATGCCTGACAAATGAAGCACCACTGCAATGGTAACTGCTGTGCTTTCAAAGTTAATGACCCTGCAGGAAAACAGCCCTTTCTGTCAGATTTACCCCAGTATTTTGCTCCAGGTCGCAGGAATCTCAGCATTTCCCAAATTACTGGGGTTTACTCTCAGTCCAGGGAAGTAAAAAGGGGAAGTTCAGGCAATGCTGGGAGTTTTGCTGCATCCTGAACATGATGGGGTCACTCCTCTGCAGGACAGTGTCACCCCCAAGTCCCTACCCCACTGCAGACTGGCTGCAGACAGATGCACACGAGGTGTTTAGGTACATTCCTCACTGCTCCTTTGTGCTGTGCCTCCTCCCAGGCTCACGTACTGCCACGGTTTCTATGGTGAGTGCTCGTCCAATTCCAGTACCAGGCTGTGAAACCACCTAAGAGCCCATTTTCCTCTTCCAGAATTCTCCTGCAGAGCAAACACCGCCAAACACCCTGCAAAAGGCACAGAGAGCGCCCTCCCGCAGGCAGGAGCACAGCCTGAGCATCAGCACAGGGACTGCCCACAGGGGTGGGAAAACAGCCCAGATGTGGCTGGCATGACAAGATTTTTGAGATTTTGAGTGTTTATAAGTAAATAGCTTAAAGGAAAAAAGAGAAAGACCAGGTGCTTTTTTAAAAATGGCCACACATTTTGGTGCAAAGGACCCTTGAGAAAATGTGGCCCTCAGCTGGGAGGTCTCAGCTCCCTCTGAGCCACCCCAGGGTCCCAGTCCCTAATCCTCAGCTGTTGTATCCTTTTGCATTAGTATTTTTCATCATATTGCTTTATATTCTAATTTACAGATATAAAATCAATAGAGCTGGCAGTTTCTCTGGGGTTCTTTCATCAGTTTAAATCTTCTCACACCCTCTTGGTCCAGCTCTCGTTCTGCTCATCTTCTAAACTGAAAAATGTACACACACTTCCCCTATTAAAAAAAATAAATTAGTAATCTCTGAATGAACAAAATTCTGCTGCTTCTGTATTGAAAAATGAATAAATAAATAAGGATTTGTGAAGGCTGGAAGCAGTGTCTTAAAAAAAAAAAAAAAAAAAAAAAATCTAGCACATGAGTTTAAGCATTCCAAACAACCAAACACATTCCAATCACTCCCTACACGCTTTTTAACCTATCCCTGCCAGGACAGTGTCAGGATTAATGACAAAAATCTTTCCCCCATTTCTTTGTGGAAAAAGGGCCACGACCCTCCTGCGTCTCTGCAATTCTTCTGCTCTAGCAGGTCTCTTCTCTAGTCTAAAATATTTTAAAATGTTCTGTAGCTTGTTCATAATTAATAGGAATTTTACCTAATGGGAAATTAATGAACCAAAAAGGAGAAGGCTAATTACTGTAATTTAAGATTGGCAGTGATTCTCAGACCCCACAAAGGACCCTGTTTCCCCATGCGTGTGCCAAGGACGAGCTCGGCTGGTGGGGACGCACCGCTGGGAGAGCAGCAGAGCCCTGGATGGAGCTCCATGGATAAATCACCTCCCAGGATCTCTGGCCACCCTCTCCAGGTGCTCTCTGCTGGTTAACTTTCAGTGGAATTCAACAAAAAGGAGTGTAATTGAATAATGAGAACACAAAAACAAATAACCCCAGTGAGCCTGACAAAGGGAGAAGCCATACTGTCCTCCTCCAGAGGAATTCCCTCCATGTGTTTAAAGATTGTTAAACCAACATCACTCTTTGTGTCCTGGAGAAAATAAAAACACCAAACTATGGCAACAAAAGAGAAAACAAAATAGAAATGAATTTACTGCCTGATAGGAAAAAGCATATCATGAGAACTGCAGGCAGAGATTCCTTTGGCAATAAGCCCCGAGTTTGGTTGTTTTAACTGGGAGTTCTTGTCTTCCCAAGTTTGGTATCACTGAGACACAGACTGGCATATTTTAAACATGCTGTTCTCAGCCTCCAATATCTGCCCAGCACAACCCTGAATGAAGTAACCCTGGAGCCACAGGAGGAATGAGAGGGTAAAGCTACACCAACAACAAAAAAATTACAGCAAACTATTAAGTTCTACTTTTTTCTCCTTGCAAATCTAAGAAAAATGTGGTACCACTTCGATACAAAAAACCTTGCCCATGGATAAAACCTACTCAGTATTACACCGGCCTTGCCATGAGTACTTCGGGCAGGCAGAGCTCTGCCAGAGCCAGCACATGCAACAGCACGAATTTACTACAGCAGTGACAGGATCTGAGTCGTGAGTGCAGCCACTCAGCTCTGCAGTCACTGCTGGGCTTTTATTGTGTTCCAAAATATTTCCCACATGCAATATAATAAAGCTCCACGTTTTTAATGCTAGGCTTGAATACCACCATTTCCTAACACGTTATTAAAAGAGTTGGCTATTACACATTTTATTTGCAGCTGGTTACAATAAAGGGCTTAACTAATTTTAGTGCTAAGGCAGCACCATGAAATGGGACTGGTCTCACCTATTCCAGGTGAGCATGATTACACTGCCTTATTCAACCTGATGGGAAAGCCAGGGAGGAGGAGCACCATGGGTTCCTCAGGATAAAGCAAGCTAAAACTGCAGGAATCCTGTCCCACAGCACAGTCCCAGTGCAACCCTTTATTAGAACAGCATGTTTTAACTCAGGTTTTCTTTTATCCACCATGGATGTTAAAGAATCCCAGAAGGGGAGAGAATAGCATCCCATGTGTTTGGTGCTCAAGGAGCCCAACTGAAGTCCCTGTCATGCTTCCTTCACCCTCACAATGAGCATTAATCAAACTGAAGCCAGGGATGTGCATCCCCAGTGTCTCCTGCCACTGCAGCCCCAAACTTTCTCAGTGTGCAGCAACCCTAAGAAGCCCCTGGGGCTGTGCTGAGGCATTTTTCTGCTGCAGAGGAGACACCTCAGCCTTGCAGGGTGCCCCAGGGATGCTGCATTTGGGCTTGCTGGCAATCTAACTCTACAAGCCCTTACGGAAGCCAATGTATACACAATGATAGCCCGTGTTTTGGCAACTGGGCTAAATTCGTAAAGCCTTTTGGGGGACCTCAGAGGCACGGAATGGATTTGGAGGGACTGCAGTGAGCACTGGTAACAGGGTGGAGGAGGGGAAGGTTGCTCTGGAAAAGGTGGGACCCAAATTCCTTCAGTATGTTGCAACATTCCCAAAGGCCACGGCAGCATCAGCACCTCGGGGATGCAGGACGTGCCTTTGCCTGCTCCTTACCTTCACTGAAGACAAAATCCGCGGGGATGTCGAAGGGCTGGAGCCGCACTTCCGACAGCAGGAGCTGCACGGACTTCTGGTGGTCGCTGGAGACGAGGGAGATGGTCTGCTGCGCCTGGCACTCGTAGGACCGCCCGGCGGGGGTCACCAGCGCCGAGAGCCGGTGGGAGCTGGCCGTGTGCTTCCCGGCTGGCCAAGGGACACGCACAGGTCAGGCCCCGGCCCCGGGGCTCAGGGGCCCTCGTGAACAGAGGCAATGAACCGAGCGTGCGGGGGACGCGGCCGGGGCGCAATGCGGCAGCGGCCCCGCTGCTCCTGGAGTATCCTCCTGGGGTGGGACCCTGCTTTTGTGTGACACCCCACACAGCCAGGGCAGCTCCCACACCGGGATCGCCTCCTGCGAGCGGGAACACGCAGCTCCAGCACACGGAACTGCTCCACAAAGGACAGAGCTGCCTCTGCTGCCGCCAGCTCCGCTTCTGGCACAGCACCCGGAGTCCATAATGTCAGGGAAATGGTTCCCGTTCTTACAGACCCGGGGCTCAGCCTGGGACTGTGCTTGTACTCCCTGCGTTTGGGAAACAACCATTTCTGTGGCTGCACTTGGGCTCTGAATGCAGGTGGGAAGGAGCAGTGCCATTGGGGACCACACCACAAGGCAAGACAGGCCATAGAGCCTTTCCTGAAAATACAACGTGGCCATTTCACCCAAGTATAAATTACGAGAAAATATTTCCCTATCACACCAAGCTCGTTTTACAAGCGAAGGCCGAATGCGGGTGGAACGAGGAACATCTTCCACCTCCCGCTCTTCTATAGCCCTTTGTTCCCCTTCAGCAGCACAAAAAGGCAGTCAGTGCTTCACATTTGCAGGGGCTGACAAGGCACGGCCACCTCCGAGTTTTGGGTACTCAAAACAGTGGAAAAACCAGTGGGAAAAACTGCCCCAAAACCAGCGTGTCTTACGGCAACAACTCTAAACGCCCTATACACGCTGGAGTTGGAAAATCCTGAAGGAGAATGATTTGCAAATGACAATATTTCATTTTTCTATTCAAGACAACACATTTCTGAGCAGAAATGAAATAAAAACAAAATGAAAGCCAAAAGAATGGAAACCCAGCGAGAAAAGAGGAGGCTGCTGGGTGCAGAGGCGTGTAGGGGTGTGATCCTGATGTCAGTCTCAGTTATCTTGGGAAACTGCTGCTTTCCCACCTATTCAACTACCATCAGGATTAACCTTAAAAATAATCTCCCACAGGAAAGGAGACAAGCTTTTCCAGCCCAGGTGTCTCCCTGCCCCACCCCCTCGGGCCCCGGGTCCCACAGGCCGGGCTCTCCCTCCCACCGCAACCGCGGTGATTAAAAACAAGAAAAAAAAAAAAAAAAAAAAAAAAAAAAAAAAAAAAAAAAAAAAAAAAAAAAAAAAAAAAAGCTGTGTTGAAAAAAAAAAAATTATATGCAGTTTAAACCCGGCAGCTGGTCCCGACTTTGTCCGGTGTGTTTGGGGTTTTCTTTTTCCCCTAAGCTGCATTTAGCGAGTAGCCCGCGGGGCGCTCCCGTCCAAGCCCGGCCCCGCGCTCGCCCGCCCGCCGGGATCTGCCTTAAACCCCGACCCCGGGCGCTTACGGCTGACGGCATCCTTGAAGTAGGTGCGCTCGGAGGTGTCGTAGGTGAACTGGATCCGACTGAGCCTCCAGGACGCCTCCGGCCCCCGGGACGTGTTGTGCCCCTCCTGCCGAGACAGGGCCGGTCAGGACCCCGCGGAGCAGCCGCGCCCCCGCCACAGCTCCCGGCGTGCGGGGAGCCCGTACCTTCAGGAAGGAGAGTTTGAGGGTGTACGCTTGATCCAGCCAGGAGAGCTCCAGCTCCGACTCGTTCGTGCCGCACTTGCCCTTCATCTCGGCGCCCCGCGACAGCGGGATATCGGCTTGCTCCGTGATCAGCTGCAGGCGGGGGAGCGGGGCTCAGTGGAGCGACCCCCGGGTCCCCCTGGGCGCCCACGGCCCCCCACCGCCCCTGCTGAAAATCCTCGGAGAGGATAAAGGACTTTCCGAAAGTACCGGCGGATAGGAGTGGGTGTGGGAATGTGTGTGTGTGTGTCCCCTGCCGTCCCCGGTCCTGATGGAGCCCCCGACCCGCCCCCGGCCCCTACTCACATCCACATAATTGCTGGCCCACACGTCGTAGGGGACGATGAACTTGGCGGCGAATTCGGCCATGAGACACGTCGTCCGGTTTTCCCGCACCACGAAGATGTCCTTCTCGGGGTTAGGGGAGAGCCCGGAGAGGTTTTCAACTTCTTGCTCGGCGGCCAGGCGAGCCGCGGCGTCTGCGGGCACAGCGGAGCTGAGCGTCAGCAGCCCCGGGCCCGGGGCCCCAAGCCTGTGCCGCTCACCCTCACACCCCTCGCCACCCCCGAGCCCGCTGGAGTAAGCTACTCTATCGCGACGAGGCGTCCCTGTCGCGACAGAGCAGGTGGAGGGGATGTGGCAGCCGCTGGCGGTGATGCGGGACCGGTGCCGTGACAGCGCCGAGTCTGTGCCAACGCCAGCGGCTGCCTCGCCGCGACAGGGCTCCGTGTCGCGACTCGCCGCCCAGGTACTCACGCAAGATGAAAAGCAGCCCCGGGAGGCGCCCCCCGGCCATCCTCCCTGCTCGGTCCCGGCGTGGCCGCGGCTGCTGCTCCTCCGAGAGGTCCGCTCCGGAGAAAAGAAAAAAAAAATTAAAAATATAAAGGTGGGAAAGAAAGCTGCCCACCTCCTTTCTCAGGAGCCGCACAGGCTGCAAAAGCACTCTGCTGCGGAGTGGCGGGGAGGAGGGACGGGGAAAGTGTGTGGGTGTGCGGGGAGGAGGAGGAGGAGGGGAGATGCCGGCGGAGCTGATGGAGCGCCCACGCCGAGGGACGGGGCGTACGCGCAGCCTGGCGGGGAGGAGGAAAGGAGGGATTCCCCCTCTCCGGCGCCGGGGCCTCGCCGCACCCGGCGAGGGGCTGCCGGGGATCCCCGCGGGGACCTCGGGCTGCTCGACGTACGGCTGGAGCGGAGCGGGGCACCCCCGAGCGCTCCCCCGGCAGGGCCGGCGCTGGGAGCGGGACGGGACTCCCTCGCCCTGGGGTCGCGCCGCCCGTCCCTGCCGGAGAGGCCGGCGGGATGGAGGAGGGGGTGCCTGTTCTAGTGCTGGCTGCTCACGGAGCGTCACTAATTTCGGTGAAGGCGAACAGCTGCTCCGCGTGTTAATTTAGGAAGAAACGTGCAGCTATTTTTGTGTGGCAAGGTCAGACGGAAACCCGCATCCTTCTGTGAACCGCCATCGACACACCTGAACTCTAAGATGTGCCAACAAACCACAACACGCACCGTAACATAAACCCAACCCCGAGAGGGTGCATTAAACAGAAACAACACCGACCGTGCCCGTGCGGGGCGTTTTTGGGGGGGACAGGCAGGAGGTCACACCTGGGGTGAGCCTCGGAGGTGGGACAGTGCCAGCTGAGCCGCGGCACTCGGAGGGTTCTCCCTTGCCGGGTCAAGGGAGACAGCGAGGCCAGACGCTGAGCAGAGAGGGGCTGCGAGGCGGGGTGAGAGCACGGAGAGCTGCCCGCCCCGGGGCCCCTCAGCTCCCCGTCACCGCAGCGCCTTCCCTCCCTCGCTTTCAGCCCGGGGCAGGGCGGCGCTGGCCCCCCGGGCTGTCGGCAGCGGGACTGCGGGAGGAGCGGGCGATGCCAGCCCGCAGCACCCCGCTGCACTGCCGCTCCGTGAGGTGCAAGTGCGGCCGACTCTCACGCTGCTCCCTTGCTCCGGGTGATGTCACGATGAAATATTTCTTCCCGCCTCTCATCGGGACCTTTTTTTGGAGCTTTAACGCGCTACCACCCTCGCCTCGGGACCAGGAGCACATCCAAATATTTACGATTTACCGCGACGCCAGTCCTAGGAGCAGCGGGGATGAAGAGCCCTATGCTGAGGATGGTTTTTTGGTAAAAGCCAAAGGGACAGCAGCTATCCGGAATGATGGCACGACGTGGATTCACCAATTCACGTTTCGGGTTCAGGAAAAGGCATCTGGAGGAAATGGTCCAAGGTTTTGCAAAGCAAGATATTGCAAGGTGAGTTTTAATTGTGGGCAGCTGCCCTTTCTCTTCCAGGGCACACACGTGCAGAGAGGGGCTTTCTTGCTGGGAAATGTTTTTGTTTTCTTTTTTAAACAATAAAAGCAAATACTGAAGGAACATATTGATTTTTGTAGCTGTAATGTTGAAATTCCTTTTCTGCTTTCTGTACATATTAAATATATTCTGACCATTTCCTTTCTCTCTCCTGTTTCATGATAAAAAGCCATTCCTGCACACCCCCCAAACAGAGTCAGACCTGGGTTGGCTGTGATATAGGATTAACCTCCAGATAATAATTTCATGGGACTACATAAAGGAAAAAATAAAATCTTCTCTAAAATATAATCTTTGACTGTAACAGGCTGTATTTCTGTGATGATTTTAGTGCCTGGCTTCCTCAGGTCCTACACTGATGAGCTCAGTGTTTTACTACCCTTTATTTCCTCCACTAGTCCACTATTTAATTTCCAGACTTTTTGAGATTTCTGAAATACACAATCCTGAGCAGCTGCCCCTGCATCCAGCCTGTGCAGGAAGGTCCAGGGAGCAGCTTGGAGAGAGCAGCTGTGCTGGAGACGGGGACAAGGCTGCCCCACAGCACAGAGCTGTGCTCTCCCAGCTGCACGGCACAACAAAGCCCTCAGCTCCAGTGACAATTGCCACTTCCATCCTGCAGAGCCGCCTTCATCCTGCTCTCCGTGACAAAAAAAAAAAGGGAAAGGCCTAAGACTTTCTAGCACTGAGCAACCCTCAAAATAGAACAGAAAGGTCTCACCTGAGGGAGCCTGGGCAGCATCAGCCACCCTGAAATGCTGTGACCAGGGACAGTTTATGGTCCCAGATGGGTCACCTGGAACCAGCTGTGCCATCTGCCCTTACCCCCAGCTCCGGAGAGTGCCTGGGTACCTCTGAAGGCTGAATCCCCCTTGCTACCCCCAACCACCAGACATGACAACCCTTACCAGCGTCCTGGAAGGGAGCACACAGCACGGTGACAGCCAGCACCACTGCTGGCACATCCAGCAGGAACAGGGCTTTACATCCAATTGTGTTTGCCACTTGCAGCTGGTTTCACAGACAGCCCCTGAAATCTGCACGGAAGTCAGCCCCTGAGGGGTATTTTGGGTCTCTGGTGATGCAGTTTAACTGCACTCAGGTGGTGCAGGAGTTTTAAAAGGCCCCCACCTGGAAACAGTCAAGTTAATGACCAGCCCCCAAATTACTGGAAGTAAAAGAATAGCAGGCTGCCTGTGAGGCCAGGGTGTCATGATTCTCCCTCTCCCAGCTGAACTGAATTTATCTGAAGAGATTCAGGGAGGGAGAATCTGCCACTTCCCCCGATGAAATTTCACTGAAGTGGAATCTATCACCCTGGCAGGGAATAACATTTTAAACTGCTTTAACTCAGTATCAATGTTCAAATTGATTAGCCTATTTCATCTCAATGGAAATTCTCACCTCATTACATTAGCGGCCAAACTTCAAATAATTTTTGAATCAAATACTACTTAAACAGTATTTCAAAACACTTAGCTGACAAAATTCATCACTTAATTTCAAATTACTGCCTGCATTTTATGCTAAATTGTCGGTGGATGAACTACGTGCCAGTGTGGGGAGCTGAGCCTGGCAGCTGAGGTTTCCTGCTCAGCGGTTTCACAGAAGCCCGTTTTTCTCTCTGAATTGATGGATGCCTCTCTCCTGGCTGAGCAGGGAGCAGAGACTCAGACACTGGCTCTGGGCAGTATTTTCTAACCTTCTAAAACCTGCATTTTCCCCTGAGGGATGGGATGCTCACCAAGGAATTTAAATAGGCAAGTTTGATCTTCCTCAGGGAGGGTCGTGGGCTGAACCCAAGCCCTCCATTCCCAGTGTTTTTTTTAACATGTAGGGCAGGGTTTTCAAGCCAGGCTTTAAGTGAGCCTAAAATGCTTCACCATCGAGTTCTCTCCATACCTGGTCTGTCATTTGCTTCTTCTTGCAGGCTAAAAACCATTGCAGTAGGCAACAGTGTAAAATTCCAGCTCATGGCACTGTCTCCACCAACTCTGTTTTAGAGGACATTTTTAATCAAATGAAAAATCATAACAAAAGTCCTGTCCAGCATGCTCTGAAAACACTTCTGCTCCCAGCTCTATCCAGCACTTGAGCCAGGCTTAGAGAGCAGGGTGAGCTGCTCCCACTACACAAAACATTTGTCTTTCAAAACATTATGGATCATAAAGGACCAGGAGATGCCTCCATAGGCTGTGGCATCAGGATGGGAATTCTCAATACGCATTGCAGGTTTGTTTAAACCCCACTTTAAACACCTATAGATTCACTGACCTCTGTCTCAGTTGCTGCTACACTGCACTCAGGCTGCTGCATTTCCAGGTTGTGCTGCTACACTCCACTGGGGCAGTTCTCTAGTGCTGAACAATGCTTCTATCACTTACATAAAATAAAAAAAAAAAAAGACTCCTTTGACTAAATAAGCTGTGATAGAAATGTATTTACACTATGCACATTTTTACAGGAAATACAACTTGCTAAAAATTTGCAATTAATAACACCACCACCCTGCAATTCACTGCAGCCAAAACTAAAGGATTTGAATTTTTAAGCTTTTTATTAGAGAAGTTGAAAGTTTCATCTCAGGACTGACAATAACATAATTATCTCTCTTCATTTATTTTGTTTATAGGAATATGTAGAATTTGTTTGTACAAGCATATACAACAAAGTAATTGGTGCTTAGTACATTGAAATCAGGAATCTGATTTGTTCTAAACTACCAGTTTTCCATGCAGTCATCTTTGAATTGGCAGCATGGACAAATTCCAAGCCGAATGCTTACATGCATTGTTTTGCAATATAACTACAGCAAGCTCTGGAAACATGCAAATTAACACATTAGCAAATTGTTTTTATATCTAATGGACATAAAAAGGTTATTCCTGATATGAAATTCTGAAAATCTGCATAAATACTTCTGTGTAAAATTAAATTAGTTATGTACTTCTCTTTTACTACAAGTATCAAGAATGCCCACGTAATTAATATACACACATATATATAGAGACCTTGTAATGCTAAAAGTCTTTGTAATTAATCAAACAATATTCTGTGCCATACATTTACTCAGTATTTACCAGCTAGTAGCATGACTGTGGTCATATAGTAGGCATTACAGCCTTAGTAGCATTTGTATCACATGCAAACATACTCTTAGCATTTCTGTTAACTACTTTTATCACGTGGCAACATGTATGTGATTTTCTACAATGTTGTGTTTCCCAAGTGTATAAATACTTTTTACATTTTCACAGTTACAAACTTTTTGCCAAAAGCCATTTAAACAATCTTTTAAGTTACAACGAACTGTAGTATCCGGGATCTGCAGCAACAGGATCAAAATGCAATTTCTATACAAGCAATGTGGGATGTAAACTTTTCTTAAAGTGCCTAATATGTAATTCCTTAGAGCACTGATCAGTTTTGGCACGAATACACTATATTTCCCTCAGGTTACCTACCCACTCCAGTAACTTCTACAGGATACTGGCTCCTCTCAGACATGATAGGGTTGATATGGCACTTGTGAATGACATCATTAGGCTGCAGAAATACCCTGTCAAGTTACTGCTGCAGCTGATGGATTGGCCGATGACTTTGTACACGCTGTACTTTTGAATACACGCAGTTACCTTTCAACTGCCTGCTGTCTGCTGCCTGAAAAAAACCCCACTTGAAATACGATTTAAAATCACCCAAACTCAACTCCTTACTATCCTAATTTTTACTTGGCGTAAGGTCCAGTTCAGTGGGCTCAGGGACATCAGGTGCCGAGCATCTGATGAGACGTGATGTGGCGGGGTCTGGCAGCACGGGGTTTCTGCACAGCACATCTCACATGAGAACACAAATGGGAAATTACACGACTCGAACTATGGCTTTGTTGCCATCTGAGATGATGTTAAAGGTGTCTCCTGTGTTTTGAGGCTGTGTCTGTGTGATTCTGATGCAGGCATCTGAATCTGTATATCTGGTGATATACAGAAAGGAAAACAGGACGGGGTTTGAAAAACTCACTTCATCTTTGGGTCAGGGTTTTTCTGAACAAAGGAAATTCTCATGGAAATCCAACAAAGGAAATTCAGTGCCCAGTGTTTAAAAAGAAATAATGCAAACCTTAAGACTTGGTGGTCCGTAGCTACGCTTGATACATTAAGAACAAAAAAACCCAAACCAAACCCCTGCCAAAACCAAACCAAACCAAAAGCCCACTCTTCAACCTCAGCAATGTTATTTTGAATTTTGCTCTCATTTTAAGGATGCTGTGCTCTCCAGCTTCAATTTGCTTGTTGAGGCTTTAAACCACTGTTGCTGGCCTGCGATCCATCTCTGCTTCCAGCTTCACCATCTGCTGCATCTCCTTTGCCTGCAATCCAAAATAACCACATGAAGCGTTGCATTAGACCTTTTGTTCCCAATGAAGCATGTTTCACATGAGAGTATCTGAGTGAAACACAGGCAAAACACACTGAAGAGATCAGTAACAACATTATTTTTACAGCCCTTGTCCCCCCACCCCATGTCACTCTGTTTTCAAAATTGGATGTAATCTTTATATCTATGAATTTTTAGGAAATATTTTTTTATTCTATTCTGGGGGTCACGGGTTGACTTTCTAAAGTGTCAGGTAAAATACAGATGCCCCAGTTTTGGGGAAGAAGTTAGGCAGATGCCAATTTATTGTTTCTCCAGATAGGAAACGTCTGCAAATGTATTCTTGCTGCTGTTGTGAGAGTACTGCAATGTGTTAATGCCTGAAATTCATCTATGATCTGGATTTGTTTCTTTCATAATGACAAGGAATCTCAAAAATCCATCAGTGTAACATCTCCCTTGCAGTAGGCAAGATTTTTTAAGTAGCATTTTTAAAAAATAGTATCTTTTTTTAAAAAGAATTTTTGTCTGACCTGGAGATCCTCATGATTACAGAGGGGGTGTTTTTCACCTCAGGATTAGAATACTGCTACATGCTCCACGGGATTACACACCCCAAATCCACCTGAAACTGTATCCAAATCCATTATGCAAAATCCAGCGATGAATACATGCCAGACCTCACTATAAACTCTGCCTGCCTCGGGCTCTGCAGGCAGAGTTACAGCTCTGTGTGTAAATGGTGACTGGCCTGAGAGTCTCCCTCAGAGGGCACTTCTTTCACTCCCTTCCCCTCTCTCTCTCTCAGATGAACGCACGGCCGCACTCTCTCCTCCTGTTATTATGTTTCAGTTCGAAACTCTGCAGTTTAAAGGAACAGAGAATCTGCATCTCCATTTTCCCAGAGGGTTCTCAATCTGGGAAATTATTTAAATCCATAACCCCAAGGACCCTGAATAAATTGACCCAGAGGGCAAACTAACCCATCTATACAATCAAACTCAGAAGCATTAGGACAAGTTTTAGGAAAAGACAATCCAAGCTACAGTTTTCTTTGGTGTAACTGCTGTATATCCATCATGCAGGGCATAATGGTTAGGGGGACTTGATTTATATAAACTGTGTTCCCCCAGAAGTTGTAAAAGTTGCTTAGACAGGGAACTTTGCTGTACAAGCTCTTACTTAAGGAGTCACCTATTCTGGATGTGCAAACACATATTTGCATATGTGAAAATGTGCAGATGTAGGTCTAAAGTAATGAGGGTGCACCTCTATTCCTTTCGCAAGGTAAACGTGGATTTATGCAGATGTGACATACCTGCCTTCTTGAAAAGGCTAGCCCTGCTCTTGCTTAATCATCCTTATCATCTTCTTGGGGAAAAAAGTAATTATGATAACAGCAAAGCAACCGTCATAAATATGATTAAAAATTAATCAACGTTCTCCATTTAAATGACTTAAAAGCTTGAAAGTAATGAAGAAATAATTTTAACATGAAAATATGGAAACATAATAAATAAATCAATATGGACAACCTGTTCTGAAATGTTGGCTGGATTTTACCTGCGTGTGAAATGAAACATCCAAATAAAACAAAACCCTGTGTTTGCTTCTTAGTGACTCACACATTTCATGTTTCAGGCTTGTGACTTGCCTACAGGCACAGAGTGTCCTATAAATATTCTGTGTCCTGTGTATTGTGTACAGAACTCTTTTAGAGAACCTGGCTTCAAAGACCCTATTAGCACCTAGAAGAGGAGCAGGATGTTTGTGCCGTTCTGAGGCTGGGTCAGACAGTGCATTCTCATGTGAACACACCAGCACAACAGGACAAGCCTCTGGAACCTACAGTGGATCCATGGGGTCAGGGGCAGCCAAGGGACTCTGCTTTCAGGATATTCTTCTGACATCTGAGACAGGTTAGGAAACACATACAGTAAAAGAAGAATAAAAATATTTTTTTCTCCTAGCCTAATGGGAGTTTTTTCATTATTATGTGTCCATAAATAAATGTTACAGTGGGTGTTGTCAGTGGTGGAAGATGTTACCAGTTCAAGGGGGCAATTCAGATCAGGCAGTGCTGTACAAGGGGATGTTCCAGCCCAGTTCAGCTCTTTCCCTTGGAAAGACAGGGGTTAATAAGGATTTCTTGGAGTAACGATTATTTAGGAAGCTGCAGCAAGCACAGCCACATCATAAAGTGTAATTGCCAGAGCTTGTACCGTGTTGGAATTTGAAGTGAATTTTAAAGTGCTCTTCCACAGACACTAGGAAGCTATTTCCAGTCATCTATTCTATATGTGACTATTCTTAGCATGGAATTACTTATTTTATTACCATACTAAGATATGTGGATACCCTTTGTCTGACTATCAGCATTAGCAGTTAATCACATGTGTATTAACACTAGAATACTTTTCTTAGATCAAGAGACACTCTCACAGACACAGTTTAGAACTCTAAGCAGATCTTCCAGTAACAGCAGCTAACATACAAGTTAATCTCTAAATATTTTCTCTGCACATCCCTGTTCATATTCATCTGAATTTCAGATGCCAAAGCACAAAATACTGTTAATATTGTGTCAAATATCTGTGTGCAAACAAGATTAACACTGCGCTCACTATGTCAATGGCACTTCCCAATGGTTGCATTTACAAGAAGGGCTCCAATGATAATGATTTAATTTAGAAGGAAAGCACACTGAAATAATAGTTTGCTTATTATACGTCCATCCTACCTTGTGTTTGAGACACTGCATGACAGGATTTCAAAAGCTGTTTGTACAAAAATAAAAATGTCAAAATCGAGTAATACAACAAGAAGCAAATTAAATGAATGAAAACTGAAGTGAGATTGAAAAATTAATGCAAGAAAAACATACATAAAACAAAACAAATTTAAATTCATAACAGTTTGTACTGAAGGCTGTTTCCATCCATAATTCTATTTTTCTCCATTGTATATTTGTATGAAATTTTTCTTGCCTTGTTTGATCAGGAAAAAAAGTGTTTAAAATCCTCATTAAACAAATACCTGGATCCAATGAATTTTTATATATCAATGTATATTACAATGAAACCAGAGCCAGCTGGGGGTTGCCCTGGTGCACTTTTGGGTCTACAAGGAAATGGTCCAAACAGCATGTATGGGAATATCTGCTCTGATGGATCATATTAGAGGGAGTTAAAAAGCTGTAAAGGACAGCCCCTGTGGCAGAGGCCACCACATGCCCACACAGAAGTGATAACCAGCACACAGAGGGGCTTATTCCATTTAATAACTGATGATTTATCTGACTTAAATGGCAAATGAGCAAGCTCACGTAGGCTGCTGCCATCCCTCTGCTGCAGAGCTGTAAGCCCAGGTGAGGATGTATCCAACTGCTCAAAGAGGTGACCCTTCAGTGACTCACACTTATCCCAGCTCCCTTATACAGAACATGGTTATCACATTATGGTCAAAAGCACAAACACAATCATTCTCTCCTCTCCTCTCCTTATGTTTTTAAAAAATGGATCCAAAGCTCTCTGAAGCCAAGGAAAGAAAGAACTGATAACACCATAGCTCTGGATCAGCCCAGCATTTTTTTGTCAGCTATCACAGTGACTCCACAGATCTGCCACAGCCCAATTTCTTCCCCCAGGTTCTGCCTCCCTGCCTTTAGATACTGCTCAGGAGCAGCCTGACTGACAGATCCATTCATGCTGGATGTTAGAGAATGGCATCTACAGCAATCCTGTGAGGAATCAGTGGGACTCGTGGCTGTTGTCCAGGAGTGGGTGGAGTGATCAGTAGAGCCGTGATGGCAGCAGCCACCTGAGATCTTACAGTGCTGGCAGCCCCTGGAAGTTACCCAGGCTGCAGCTTTGGGGCTTGTAGGACTCTCTCCTGACAGTGGAAATACTTTACTTGCCTGTACTATTCCCTTCCTTATCCTTCTGTAATATGGCTTTAATTTGTATTACGGTGTCTTCCAGAGAGTTCAAGTTCTGAACATTTAACAAACAAAGAAGAGAGTACATAACCCTTGACAGGAGTGGGTATTAAATGGAAAGTAGTGGGTATTAAATGCTCCCCTTCTCTCTCACCTCACTGAACTGCTGGGTATATTCCCCTTGCAGTTTACATTTTTAAGTGCAGTACTTCCAGTCCATGCAATTATTCCAGCTCTTCTGGCTCAACCTTTCAACAAGGGAACTGCTCAGAACACAGTGTTGCTTCCACCAGAAATAAGATTAGAATTTTCCTTTCCTTGCCAAGTAGTTTTTAAATTAAAAAAAAAAAGGCTTATAAACTAGCAGAAAATAATAAGGTATTTTAATTAGGAAAGGGTGTACTAGTACAGATAAAACTCCCCATGCTACTGTACATCTCTAGGATTCAGTCCAAACTCACTGTCTCTCAGAGCTCAGAGATGCTCTGGGCACGTTTCACCTCTAGTTTTTCAATCAGTACCAGAAATGTAAGTTCCCAAACGAAGGAAACCGATTTGCTTGAGTTACTTTTGGGGAATAATTAAAATGGATATGCCGGGTCCTTAATGACTGTCATATCTGGCTAACGAGTATCGGTGTGCCTGAACAGCTGACAGGAAACTCTGGCTGAGCAGTTCAGCTCCCATAGGCTCAGCTGAAACAAATCTGGTGCTGGATCATCATTTAAGTCACCCCACCTCTTCATTTTGACTCCCAAAGTAGGTAGTGACTACAAAAAAGTCCCCATTTTGGTAAAGACTGACACTCAGAAGGATTCTACTCAGCCTGACTCTGGTTACTGTTTTCTCTAGCTTGATTTTCTCCTAAGCCTTTAAAACAAGATACCTGCTCATTTTGCTTCTCCAAGACTTCTAAGTGCTCAAGTTGAACTTTTTTCAACTGATCCATTTCCTTTGACTGCTTCATTGCCAGCTGTAATTGAGAGAAAATAATGGGGGGGGGGGAGAATATAACACAAAATTAACAAGTAAAATAAAAACCTGCTTGAAAGATATACACATATTTGCTGTCTTGCCCCATTTAGACAGCATGATACATCACAGGAGGCCTAGTATATCACCCCATCTTAATAAAAGCTTAATATTATTATATTATTCATCAATAGATATAATTAATAGATACATTATGCATACTGCACATAATGCATGGACTTGGCAAACACACAGGAATGAGCAGTAATTCTGTTAATTCAAAATAGCTTCATCTTGTGGAGATGTCAGATCTACTCAAGTACGTGGAACAAAGCAAAGACAAAAGATTGAGAGCTGGATTCTTAACACAGAGAAATGAAAAAGAATATCCAGAAACAATGTCCAGTGACTTGTCAAGGTTATGGTTACCCTTTTTCTCTCTTCCAGGAACTTTTTCGTGTTGCTGCTGTTCAGTTCTCTGACTCGCCTGAAAAAATGCAAACATTCTCCATGAAGACTCATTGGTAAAAAAGAAACCCAACAGCTACAATAGAGAGAATCACAAACTCTTAAGGTGTATTTTGTTTTCTGATTATCTGTACCAGGTGGGACTAATGGCAAATTGTACACTTCTCTGGGTACACAACTTGACACTTAGAGATTTCCAAGTAAATTGGCAGTATGATTGTAGACTTGACTGTTGTGAATGAAGTTTGCTTTTTCCTTACTCAAGAGTGGTGGTCAAAACTTAAAAAAAATTAATTAAGCTGCACTCTGCTGTCAGTTTTGGTATATAAAAAGTATTAAGAGTAGTAATGAAAAAAATCACCTGATGATCATAAGCAAAGTTACACTTATCAATACTGCAAGCTTCTTAAAGCTGTTATTTGAACAAAAATACAAATATACAATTAACAGTTACATAATTAAGTGTCTCTTCCTGAGATTTCTGCCACAAAAATAGTTCAAACAGTTGAATCAGGCTGCTAACCAGAACTGCTTTCAGATCTGGGAACAGATTTATCTTGGAGTCATTAGTGAGGTCTGACACAACAAAGCAAACGGTTACCAAGGGCTCTGACAGCTCATTCTCCTGATGAGCTGGGAGTGTGCAGCAGTCCAGGGACTTGGTTCAGCAGGAACAGGTTCAGGCTTTGGGACCAAAATAGCCCAGTGCCAAGGAAGGGATGTAAAAAAGAACAAGCCAGATGGCAAGGCCAAAGCAAAGGGGAACCCCTGAAGGCTTATGAGACATCCTCGTATAGATTCTGCTGTCACTCCCTTCTCAGTCAGGCCCTCATTTCACTGAAAAAGCAAAAAAGTCTAATGCTCTTGAAGGACAATAATTAAAATGTAGTAGTGTGATTGGACCTACTCCAGTCAGTCAAAGATGATCAGGGCATCAGAGTTATTAAAAGGATAAATATGAGAAAATCACAATTTTTTTCTAAAATGGTCATTTAAGAATACATCCAGCACAATCTTTAGACCTTGTTTCCATATGCAAAAGCATGGTTTTAATGGAATTAATCCATGACTCCAGCCTTTGACAGCATTCTTCCCTTGTCAGGAAGGGATACTCACCTCTCTCTTTCAGCTTTGTTTTTGATAGATTTGTCTTGGCTGATGGCTTTGCTGTTCTCCATGGATATTTTAGCCTGGTTGGCACGCATCTCCTTGCTTTCCCTGGGCAAAACCAAACACAATCATTAATGCCTAAGATGCAACTGTTGTGGAGGTTGGGTTCCTCTACACTACTTTTGGTTACTTTTTCCTTGAAGTATGAAGGAAGAGGAAAGAACAAACAACATGAAAATTCCATTGCTTTGGGAAGAATTTACATAGTTTGAGAAGGTATCCTGAAATCTCCATTCCAGAGAATATAATCTGAAAGACCAGTTTAAAACATTTTTACACTTTGACTATTGTAAAAGGTTATGAAATACTCTCTTTCCTCCCTATTTTATGAGTTGTCCTAGTATGAGCTACTACCAGCCGTTTAGAAAATGCTATTTGTCTTTTACAACTGCCTAAAAAATTTACAGATCCTGCCCTCAGAAGGTAACAGCAATATCAAGAGTAATAATATTTCCTGGTTGTGCTATGAGCTGACACACTTCCTTTGAAAGTTCTACTTTGGGCCTGGAAAGAGTGGTTTAAGCCATGGTCATGGTTGTGTTTGGTTTCTCTTTCTGGCTCAGTGAACATTTTAGCCTTTCCTGTGAAATGGGAGAGCTTTTCAAAATTTTTATTACAGAAGTGTGATGCCTTTTTCGTTTTGTTTTCTCTCTGAGAGCTCATAAGGTGAAACATTTCCTGCATACAGATTTCAAAGCAGTGGTATCGCAGCAAAAATTAGTCTGGGTTCTAAAAAACTGAAGTGTTGAGAGCACGTTTCATTGCAACAATCCTTTCTCCAAATAAAAGCTTTTATTTTCTATACTGAAATTGAAGTGATTTTCAAGCACACTGTCTTAAGAGGAGTGCTGAAATAATTTATTTTGATTGCTGTGCTGAGGGATATGAAAAAAGTTAGTGTAGGTGTTCAAATTGACTTAGCCTGTTTGCATCAGATACAATTTTAGAGTGAAAGAAGTTAAGAGGATTAGAGGACTATTGTGCATCACTGATGGTTTAGAAATGAGGCATTGGCCATGGAGGTGGCTGAAAGGGCCAACACATCACGTTGTCTCCAGCAGAAATACTCTCCCTCCCACAAGCACTGGTGATTCCTGGAACTGGAAGAAGTGGATAAGCCAGGATGGTAAAGAGAATAAGACAAAAAAGGATTCTGAAAAATGTGGCACTGCAAGATTTAGCTGCTGATTCCCTACTGAGTCATAGTGACTGCACCTCTGAAATTTATACAAACATGTCTTTTGAAGGGATACTTAACTTTAAGCATATAAGTCTACCCTCGGAATTTATATATATATTCAGATGGCACCAAAGTGCATTAACATGTCATTTTCTGACACCAGTATTGTTTGAATAAATAGAAATCTCATCTTCTATTTAAAAACCCCACCACACAACTTCCCTCTCTTTCTCTCAGGTTTATTTTATCTGGAGTACATAATGCTGTGAATAACAGCCTCATGTCCCCAATTTCTCCACTGTGCAGGATCACCACATCCAGATCAGTCCAGGTAGCTCAGTTTGGGGAGGCAGGGGGCTCAGCACCCCTGGAGCTCAATGAGCTAAAGGTTTTTAGTGATATCTGCTGCCTTCTGGTTTGTTTTTAAATGAGCCCAAAGCACAGACAGTAATTGCTTTTTGTGCTACACAGGGAGGGAAAGCACCTTCCCTACAGCAGGCAAGTGCATCATTTTAGATTATTGATCTCTGCTACCAGCCCTGTGCCCTCTGCTGTGATATCCAACTCATTTCCCAGCTCAGAGAGAGGGAAGAGCTGAGAACAGCCTGCTGAGAGCCTGCTCCACTCCCACGCTGCCCTCACACACATCCCTTTTTTCCTGTGGAATACCTGAATTGTCTCCTGGCCTCTACAGATAAATGCATTTATGTCTTCTTACACACTGTATATTACATTAAAGAGTTTACAAATTCATGAAGTGTGAAGGGTCTTTGGGGCATTATTATTCACATTTCAATATTTCACAGCCCAAATTCTTCTGAAATATTCATAGATTCAGACACAGTTTTAAATTTGTTTTAAACAGGGAAGTCCCTGCACATTTAGGACTGCCACACAAATTCCCAAATAAGCAGAAACACACTAAATTGCAATGACTAAAGCAGAAAGAATATCGAAGGTTGTTACTCCTGGGACAGCTAAGCAAAGAAAGTTCTCAGTATTTATCAGGATGTAAATTTTCAGATCTAGTTCTTAATAGCTTTAAATACAGAGCAATACATTGACTGAATACAAATGATTTGTAATAAGAAAGCAAAATCCATTCCTAAGAATTTGCGAATCATATACAGAAAATGACAGAGGGCTGTTTAAGCAACATAAAGACACAGAAATTCTAAACCCAAAGACTAAAATTATAAGAAAAAAGCTTTTAGAAAATTTTAAGTTTTGCCTTAGTGTATTATATAATAGCAGCCAGGAATGACAGCTTCTACCAAATTTAAGAGAACGTGGAAATATGTATGGAAAAGAAAACAAAAAATTTACTTTCACAGGCTGTATATTAGTAAACTATCTTCCAAGCATTCTGATGACTTTCAAGTAGGATACAAAAAAAAGACTCAAAGAAGAGAAAAAAGAAGGTGATGTAATTTCCTGGGCTGATACAGCCAAGTATGATTTAGAGGTACAGCACTGTGGAAAGACTGCGCCTTCCTCTGGCTAATAACTTTTGAATGATGAATTTGTATAATAATTTAACAACTTTGGGAGTTCATATTTGACTGGGTAGGTTTTGCAGGACAGCTTGTATAGATGGGTTAACACAGAGATTAACATAAAGATGAGCTCAGTACAAGCCTTTTGCTGGGACAATTCTCTGCTGGATGGAAAGCTCGCAGATCCCAGCATGTGTTCTCTCTGATGCAAAGATAAGCTGTTTTTTCACTCAGGAATTTAAAAAAGTCATTTCAAGTCCTTCATCAAATATGAACCATTTATTTCTTTTCCTCCCATGTTTTTTTTTATGTGGAAGGTGCTGAAGACAATTACACATGAGTCTACATATGCATGAATATATATATTATGTATACACACATATTTTATGTTTATATGCTTTTAGCTGCTTTGAATAAAAGAACACAGGATCAAAAAATTATTCCTCTACTTACCATCATTTTTAGCACTGGGACTACGATGTGTATTTAATTTAATATGATTTCAAATGGGCAGGATAGTTAATTACAGAAACAGTAGTGTTATGTAGCATCTTCTGTGTGATTGTAGCAGGATATTGTATGAAGATAACACATCAGTCTAATGTAGCTTATCCTGCAAACCCTTTTGACCTCACTTTTCATGGATCTTATAAACAGAGTCCACAGCTGACAGCAACTCCAAAGAATATTTCCATATTTGATACTTCTCAGTTTCCAGCCTCTGAATGGAAGTTCTTTGGTAAAGTCAATGCAAACTACCAATGCTTCATGACCCCTGCTGCCTTTAATGACAGGATGATCTAAATCAGCTAAGAAGCCCATTCCTACATCTACCTGTTGGAGGTTAGGATTTTTCCTTTTTTTCTCTTGCTCTCAGGCAATTTTGTCCCGTTTGTTGCTAAGAGACGATAATGAGCCCAACTTAAGAGAGACAAGAGAAGTGGCCAAGTGGGGGAAGGCTTGCAGCTGCATTCTGGTAGCTGAGGGGTTTTTCTCTTGGGAAGGGCAGAGAGGTTTTGGCTGGGGAGTGAGAGGCTGGGCTGGGCTTGGCTCCTCTCACTCGTGGGATCAAAGGGGAGACAGGCTGTGGATGCTGAAGAATTTGTTATCACTGCGGGGTTCCATCTCCTGCTATTTTCTCCTACCATGAGTGAGGCTCTGCTTGTTAGAGCAGCTGTTGAACTGGGACCTTATTAACACCTGACCTCACTGGAAAGGATCCTCAGCATCTATTTGGGTGCCTCAGGGGAAAAACCGGGTCCCCGAGCCACTCCCATTCTGAGGGAGCCTCTCCCAGCCATGTCCTGGAGCTGAGCTTCTGCTGCCCAGCCCCGCCATTTCTCTGCCACTGCATCGGGTTTTTCGCTACACTGTAACCCCACACTCCCTGCCTGCGGGAAAACCCTGCTGTTCCAGCTACAGCTGTGAAGTTTCTGACAGGTTTCCTTTGCTGCTCTGGGCTCTGCTCCTCCCTGCTGTCCCAGCCGCCGCTCCGAGGTTCCCGCCACAGCCCCTTTCGCCCGCCCGCCATTGCCGCGTGAGGGAGACGCGGCCGAGCCACAGCGCCCCCTGCAGGAGGGGAGGAATCATCGCCAGCAGCGCCCCCTGCCGGCTGAGAGCGGAACTGCACCAAGGGGAGCGCGCCCGAGCCCAGAGAGGCCGGCACTGGGCTCTGCTCTGGTTCTTGTTGCTGCTGTTTGTTTGCCTTGTTACACATATATATACACATTAATAAAGAACTGTCATTCCTTTTCCCATATTTTTGCCTGAGAGCTCCATAATTTCCGTGTTATAATAATTTGGAGGGAAGGGGGTCACATTTTCCATCCCGCCTTCCTTGGCAGACACCTATCTTTCAAACCAGGGCACAACCTAAACCTTGTATGGTCACTTCTTTTATTTCTACCATGCACTCAGCCCAGTACCTTTGGCAGCAGTACAGGAGCTGTCAATGCAGAAATCTAAAGCATTACACAGAGCAGACCTAAACCAAGCCCTGATTATCAGGCAGCAGTGCCCTGCTCACCTGTCATGGGAAAATTTCAGCTGCTGGGTTTGTTGTTCGTGAGCATTGATGAGCAGTTTCTTCAGCAGTTCACACTGTTGGTTCAAGTGCAAGTCACGGATTTCCTGCTCCTCGGCGCTGTGCGTGTTGATCATCTCGGACCACTCCTTGGTGTGCTGAGCCACAATCTCTTTGACCTGTGGGGAGGTAACACCAGCTTTGTTAGAGGCTCCCAGACAGAGCAACTCCTCCTGCTGCTGATGTAGGTGATGTAAAGACAATCATAAAACAGGTCCTAAAGAACGCAGCTGAATTGTGGAAAATGAAGTTGCACAAATGAAGTCGCTGCACAGCACTGAGAGCACTGCTGGGTGGTATAAAAACAGATGTAAACCAACCCCTACTATTAAGGACACTATTATCTGAAGTACCCTGAATAGACTGGCTGAATAAATAGGCTCTTCACTGTACTGCCATTGTTTTAAAACCTTCTCTAACACCGAGTTAATAATAAAACAGTTTCACACTTTTGATGCCAAGAAAAATATAGGTATTAAAAGTACTGAACTTAACAATGGAAAAACCTAGTGAGCAGGGTTTCTCTGAGGGCTTAAAGATAGCCTTTGATTTTGTGGAGACAGTTTCACAAACACAGAGCATTTACAGAGAAATCCTGTATTTAGTACAACCTGAATCTGAAGATGGGCTACATATCTTTGTTTTATACTCATTAAGTCAGCAGGGAATCTGACAAGTATTCTCTTGCTTATCTCCCAAGACTCACAAGAATAATGAGATTAAAGTTTTGGAATGTTCCCAAGAGACAGTATTAAGAAGCCTAAATCACCAGAGTTGTTATTATAATAATATATCGCGCTCATTGATTTTGAAAAGAAGCTAATAGAAAGATATGTTTTATTAACCTTTAATAATTATCTTTGGGTATTTTGACATGCTATCCTACTTTTCCATAAATGGTATACAAAATGTGCCTCCCAATAAATACATTTTCAGGTAGTCATTTAACTGCAACCAATAACATCTGGGTCATCTACAAAAGCAGACTTGATCCTTTTATTCAAAAATTACCACCATTTTGCTTAGAAAGTGAGAGAATGATGCCAGTATTTTAGCTGGGGTATGCATAATGAAGAACAGATTGTCTTGCATACAGCGGTGAAGGTGAAAAAATTGGAGATTTTATCAGCCCCAGTCTCCATTCTGCCCTGGAGAGGCTCCTCTGAAGGGCCTCTTACCTAAAGCCCATCTTGCCTAATAAAAAGGGAATCTAATGAAATAAAGAAGTGAGTCATTCTGGAACAAATCAGGATGACTACACTACCTGAAAGCCAGATTTGCACTTAACTATAGCTAAATAGTGGTCTCATATCAAAACAGGTACAAGCAGCTGAGAGAGAGCAACCTGGAGTTTTCTACAGAAAACAACAAAAGCCTTTTGAGGCAGAAGTTGGTATGACTAACACAGGCCCAATTCGTCAGGGGGTTTGAGAGTCCGTGTGCCTCCAGCAAAATGAGCCATCCTTATTTTGTGCATGTGGGGAGGTGTACTACTAAGCCCAGAGCCTGTCAGCCATGAAATGATATGAAGGATGTGATGCAGTTTGTGGGAGTAGTATTTTTAATAAGGTGCTCATAAGTACTGTCTTCAGAGCCAGAAAAACATCAGGATTCAGTTTTAAAATGAGCAAAAATGAATACTTGGATGTTGTGAAGGAAGAAAGATTAACTTTTCAGGTGGACTTTTTGAGAGGCTGAGGGGCAGACACACTAATTCACCTCTGGCACCACCTCTGGCACTTCAGTTTGGGCCAAGTTTAGCCCAAGGTCCTTGTACTGCTGACATAAAAAGGTGAGCAATTCCAAAGCAGGATTTATCACTCAGACACTCTCTGGAAATGCCCTCTTACATCTTCAGGGCCTCAAGCACCAACATACTTGAGTTAGGTTGTATGAATCTCCTCTCAACAGTGGCCTCATTTGGCTTATCACCCCCAGGCAGACTTAGGATGGACTTAGGAGAGCTAAATTCATGGCTGGAAGTTTTAGGAAAACATGTTCCTTGTTTATTTTCAATGCAGAATTTCCAGATGGAGTCAGCTCCATCCACAATTTAAATTAAAAATGGTGCAGGTAGATCAGTCCAAAATCCTGGGTGTGAATTGGAGCATAAAAGCAAAAGGGCTGTGCCCTCAGAAAACTCCCACAGTCACAGTGTTAGAAATTATTAATGTTTCAAAAAGACAAGTGCAGTTATGTGACCCAGGGAGCAGGAGACCAAGTGCTCACCACCACCACTGGCATTCCAGTAAACAAAGGAAAGTTTGCTTTTATTGAATGCCTCCTTATGCTGTAGAGAAAATGCAAAATGAACTTAGCATGAAAAAAGAAGCATGACAATAAAACAGTGAAATAAATAGTGGAAGCCATGATGAAAGCAAGTATTTTGTGACTTAGTTGCAAAGAGTTTAAAAAGCCCAAACAAACATAGAGGAAAACAAAGACCCCAGGGCTCACTGCAAATGAATAATGTGATAATTGTTTTTAAATGGTGAATGTTATAAACCACAGAGGAATCTGAAGGCAGGAATTCTGAATCTCAGGTGTATTGATACCAAAGAATCACATAATATCTCATAGAAGTTTTGAGTCCAACTCCCAAAGAAAAGCCCTGCAAGGTGACAGTGTGGTAATACTTGAAGTATTTAATCTAAGAAGGAAGTAATAATCAGAAAAACACCCTGCCTGTGTTCACGGACAGATGTGCTATGATGTGCTGCTAATTCCAGAAGCAGCAGGCAGTCTGAGAAGCAGATACACCTCCTTGTAAAACAAGCTTTTTTCTAGGGATACAAGAGACAGAGAAACTTTCTTTTATTTCATCTCCACCAATGCAGAAGTCTCATTTCAGGTACAGCAAGATATAACCCAACGAGAAGGATGTAAGGGATGTGCCAAACACCAGTTACAAGACTTTAAATACCAATTTAACTCAGATTTCGAAGAACTTAGGACTCATGGCCATTAAATCATCTGAAATCCAATTTTGCTGCAGATCTGTGATACACTTCAAAGTCCAGCTGTAGTAAATTCAGAGAACATCCCTGCTTTTTTCCAATTTATTAGCAGCAGAGCTGAAATGACTATTTAATTTTCACTGGGCTGTGCTCTTGTCCTACTTTCTGCTATTAAGGCAGTGCTGCTTGTCCTAAAGGATAGGAAAAATAACCATTAGCTAACTCCTCTCCTTCCTGTTCTGCAGACTGTGTTTGCAAGCCTGTCCTTTCATCTGCTCCTACACTGGGCCTAAGAGACTAATTAAAATCCTGGTAAGGAACCTTCTTTTGCACAGCATATATGCAAGAAGTTTGTTTAGTCACTAAGTTCAAATAGGAATGATCTTTGAAGTAATCTTTCCCTTTTTTTCTTCTCATCCTCTGCCCGCTTGATATTGGGACCTACTTTCCTAATGCAGGGGAGCAATTTGCATTTGCTAGGTTAATTGTGTGTGAAGTACATGCTGGGACATTCAGATTTAATTTCAGTATTTTATGTCAAACTCGAGCTGGATGTTTCCTCATGACAGGAGGAGTTTTGTAGATGAAAAGGTCTCTTTGGTGCTAAAGGTGTGTACAGGCACGTTGTGGCACAGAGCTGTACTAGAGGACATGAGCTGTAATTAAAGATGAATTATATTCCAAACCGATATCAAAATTAGTGGGCCAAATGCTGAGAAATGCTGAACAACTGTTAATTAATCAAACTCCCACTATATCAGTGTAATGCATTCAGCATCTCAGAATTTAATCTAATTTAATTGCACCTACCTTCATCTAAGATAACAGTTAATTTCCCTATGGTCTTGAGCACTGTTTTCCAACCTGTTGCTTGCAAACATTTGAATGATCTCCAGGAATAATTCAAGGGCCCACACACAGCAGTTTAAACAAAAGAGGTTGGTAAATAATCTGGACAATTTTGATGAAATCACAGTGAGCAGGACATTGAAAATCATTATAGGAATCCTCAGAGGTGGATGATTTGCAGAGGAGTTCTTTGGGAATTATCCAATAATCAGAAGCTTGGAATTTCAAGTCTTACATTTCAAATCTTACATTTAAGTCTCCTTTCAAAATGTCATCCTAAAACCTGACATGGGAGTGGACAAAAAAAATCAATCTTTTTTTCTAGGTATGGATTAAATTAAAGGGAACCAATTTGAAAGCAGGATTTTGAAAGGAACAGGGCTCAGAAACTGAATATATTTGTGAAAAGGGAGAACACGAGTCACATTTATTGGATTTGGAAGATTAATGAACATTTGGATGTTTCTTGTGTACAAATGACACTTAACTCCAGACTATGAGTGACACAGGTGAGAGAGAGATCAGAGTAAAGAAATTTCTATGTAATGTAACTTCAAATGAGTTTTGGAGCTTATGTCTGGATGATTGGGAGCCAGTGCTCATCAGAGAGTTTGTTTCACTCAGAGAGGAATAATTTTTTTATTTTTAAAGTTAACAAATTTGCTTTTACTTAAGGAAAGGGTTTTGGACTTTTCATAGGGGAAGAAGATAGGGAGATAAAAGAGGACTTTAGGTCTTATTCCTGGGGGGTTTTGCTACATCTACAACTGAGAGGGCAGCAAGAAGAAAGCAAACCTTGGTTAGAAAAATAAGATCTTCTCCACATGAAATAATAAAACCAGAGACTAAAGTTAAAAGAAGGCAAGATAAAAATTAACTTATTCTAGCCTCAAAGATGTGGCTGTGTTTGTGTGTATTTTCTATTCTTGTCTGATTCTTTTCACAGCTTTCAGCTTTCCCTGGGGTCAGTCTCCAGTACTGTCCTCCCTCCAGATGATTTTGTACCTGGATGAGCCTTCTGGTACCCCTGCCACTCTCTAGTCTGGACAGCTTTCAAAAACATGTCAACCAGTCCTGATAAAACTTCCAAAGGAAACAGGAAGTCAGTGAACACAGTATTGGGATAGAAGTAGAGAGAAAAGAACTCTGAGCAACTCCATGTGAGCCATGAGCTTGAGAACAGCTTTTCCACATCAGCTAAGGTTGAGTCCCAGGGCACTTTCACTCCCCAGGACCTTGGAGAAAACAAAGCAATGAAGCAATGAGGAAAAAATAAAACCAAAAACACTAGAAATAAGAAGGCATTTGGCTTAAGAGCAACTTGGGCTCTTCATTCCCTAAGACACAGATTAACCACGGCCATGGCGACAATGATGGAAAATGAAATAGAGATTTCTTTATGTATATATTTTGGGAATGTATTTAGGATCCAAATTTTGTATACCACACATTCTCTTTGTCTAACTAGAGCTGACACAAATGACCAGTTTCACTGCATGAGGCATGAATATGGTGCTTTCTTCAAAAATTTCAAAACAGCAGGAAATTAATGTTGCTTTAAAAAATTTTTTTAAGAAACACTTTTAGACACTCAATTACTCCCATTCTTTTCAACATGTTATTATTGCTGAAAATGATTCATATGCTTCCAAGAAAATTAACTACCACTTGGGTCTCAAAATCTCTCTTTCAGAAGTTGCATGTGTTAAAATTGGCTGTTTGCTTACCTTAGATTTGTGATCTGATGTTAGTGTCTGAATTTTAATTTCTGTTTCTTTCTTCAATTCAACACAATTACTTCCTCTAAAAAAAAAAGGAAAATTGCAAATGTGTGCCACGAGTTAAACATCTCCCCATTCAGTCAGCTCTTACTAATTAAAATGTTAATCAAAGTTGAAGTGCTGCAGTGTATTGGAATAAAATTATTTCTTCTGGCAATCCATTCACAACTTAGAAAATATTGTTGGATTAATGATCAGTCAATTCAAACACCAAATGATTAATTGTAGATTGGCCCAGCAATTATTCTGTTGCTGAGGATGTGTCAGGCATCTTCATTTATGACACTTGATTCCTTTTCCAGGCTTAAAATACCTTGCCAAGAGAAACCAGTTTCTGCCTGAAAACTTCCAGGCCTATTCAGTGCCTTGCCATGATTTTAGGCTCTGTTTTAAAAGTAATTTTGATACTTATATTTAGTTTGAGGCAGAGGAAACAAAGCCATTTGAATAATTACCTCACTGGCTCATTTAGGTGTACTGAATTTTAACACCTATAGAAAGTGTAGGTGTCCCTCTGCGGGAATAAGTGAATGGGCTGGAATAAAACCATATCTTGAGAGAAATCTGTTTTGACACCACTGTGATGTTTCTATGTTGGATTATCCACTGATGTGAAGTGATGCAGCTCCACTGTCTGGACAGGGACACATTCATTTATCAGCTGCAGCTGGCCCTGATAAGGATGGTCATTGCTTGACTGCAGGAACATTAATCCATGTTTGCTCCAGAAAGGGAGATTTATGAAACTCTTAACAAGTTTAAATCCTATTTTCATATCAAAGTACTGCTAAACTGATGGAAATTAGCAGAAAATTTTATCATCACACAGTACCAGGAAAGCCCTTTCTGAAAACAGTGTGGTGTGTCTTGTTTTCCCAAGGGTCACCAGTCATTTATTATCTAGTCAGAGCAAGGGAAATTTTGTAGTTATTTCTAGTACTGATTTGATACTTTGGAAGCAATCTAAAGTCATAGAGAGAGGTTCTGACCACTGTTGCCTCTGCCTGAAAAAAACCTGAAAGGGAAGTGGCTGTGATCACTCTGTGATCAGGGTGTGGCTGTAATGGAATATTTGATTTGTTGTTCAGTATGAAAGACATTAATTCTTAGGTGTGAATCAGACATTATCCCAAAATAGCCTAATAGTTCAATCACTGACTCTTCAGAGTCCCAGACATCCAAACCCCCAGCTGACCCCTTCTCTGGAAACACGGCTTCCATCATCTCCCAAGGCAACTTCCAGCCAGTTTGGACACTGGGCAAAATGGAATTGCCCCCAGCTGTGGTGGCAGAGCCCATGGTTGAACCCTGGAGTCACAGCTGGTGAAAAACACCCAGGGACAGCCCAGCCCAGGGTCACCTCCCATGCTCACACACACAGATTCACTTGGATTCCTGGACAGTCCCAATAAATCAAAAGGATCTTTATGTGCCCTGACTCCAGTTCAGAGTGGGAACACAACCATACCTATCCCCATATGCCTTTCTGAGATTTGTAAGCATTTGAAGTGTACAACAGAAATAGCACAGGGAGCAAAATCCTGTCCATCTGTCAGTGAATTAGTGAATGTGATTAAAAAATCCTGCTTTGCTGAGCAGTATGGAGTTGACATTTGTCACACCATGTGGCAGAAATGGACCACAAAAAAAAAACAACTGCTCAAGATCAGAAGTTGTCTTTACACCTATCAAACACCTTTTTGTCAGGAAATAATCTGACAATTTCAATATGAATGCCTTGAAAACACGTTTCACAATTCCCTTACAACTTTTATTGCTCGCAAATGCTCCAGAATGACAGCCAAGGAAATGGAGCATGTCCTGTACTTACTGAATCAGGACTCTGGATTCATCAGATCATTTAAGTTCAATACAATTTGTAAGTGTCAACCAATGAGTTCACTTTTAAGCATGTCCTTTTAATACCCTGCACAGCTGGGATGGGCATAAGGACCTGGAAGAACAGGCTTTCAGGGCTCACCATGAAGGAAGCCTTTAAAATATTTTGCTATGGCATTAAAAAGTGTTTTCACAGAAGGTCTGTGTTGATACTGATTTTGATTTGGCTGTTAATTAGGTGCCAACAGTTAGTCTTGTAAAACTGGAAGAGCCATCATGTGACAGAGCTCTGGAGTCCATGGAAAGAAGGGAATCATGGTAAGGAACAGTATTTGGCTTTGCATTGAAGCCGCTTCTGGAGTGGCCATTTCCAATTTTATTTTTAGTTCATAATATGAAACTATCATAAAGGCTGTGCTGTCCATGGAAGAAGTGCTATAAAATTAAGAAAAGATGCTGCAAGTAGCCAATGGAGTGACCTCAAACCGGGAATCAAATTCTGAACTGCTTTGATACTTGTCCCATTTTGGGGTACTCTGGACAGCATTGTAATCCCGAACTTCCCAATATTTATTGCCCAGACACAGTCATTTCCACCTTTAGCTTCCTCACACACCTTCCTCGGCTGTTTTGTCTGGACAGGCAGAGGCACTGGCTCCTTCTCAACCCAACAGGAACACCAAGATTCTTAAATACCAGAGCACAGGGGAAACCTTTCTGCCTTCACAATAATTACAGTACAATGCCCAGAGTTCACTTCTCTGCCACTGTGGTAAATAACCTGACTGTAATTAAAAATCCAGCTGTATCAGTAACCTTCTGCTGTGTTGTATTCCATGGAACTGAATCAAAGCTACATTAAATTAATCAGTCCTGCAGTTGTCCCCTCTCTCTTTGAAGAAGTAGTAATTTTCTGGAAGAAACTCCTTGGATTAGAAGTAATTGTGTGCTTACAGTTCTCCTGTCTTGGACAAAAAGAGTACAGCATGAACTGTGTGCTTTCAATAATTCAGTGAGGAGAATTCTCCTTACCTTGTTTACTTCTGACAGTTCTGCTTCTTTTCCTTTGCCAGTTTTCAACATGCACACTCACAAACCCACTGCCATTCCAAATAATTTATAGAAAAAGCATTCTTGGAAGAATCCTGTGCCAAACAGGCATCTATGTTCAGTATTCAGAGAGGGAGTTGCTGCCAGCTGTTGTTGCCAGATGACAACAATATGAAATTAAGAGCAACTATTAGCAGAGCTGGATATGGAACTAAAGTAATTCCTGCTGTCTCAATGAAATTCCAGTGACAAGGTGAAAGGGAGAGGAGAAACTGCTGCCAGATGAGCAGCAAGGCAACAGCAGGTCCTGCTACTTAATTCCAAATTAGAATTAGACATTTTATCGAAGTCATCACCATCTTCCAGGAACCTTTCTGGGACAAATAGGAGATTCCCACAGATAATATCACAGGCCATCAGCTTGTGCAAATCAAAACAACTCCACTCCAGTCAAAAGAGTGAGACTCATTTATCTCAGCTGAGGATTTGAAGGGTTTATTTTTGTTAAAAAGAAACTTCAACTCAACAGTGCAGCACAAGTCTATTATTTTCAAACATTCAGGATTTAAAAGGCAGCTTTTCCCCTAAAATCAAAACATTGCTACTTTCTGGTCATTAGAGCTGCTGATGACCTGAGTCTGCTCTCACTGAACATGACAGTGGCACTCCCTGGGGTGTGCAGTAAGACCAGACCAGACCACAGAAATAAAAACTTGAGGCAACTCCTTTGCTTTTACTTTTAAAATTCTGACAGCAGAACACTAAAGAAAAGCAGAGTGAGTCCAACATTTATGGCCCATTGCTAGGCTCATTCTCAGGCTGATGTAGGATGCTGGTTCAAGTTGCAATGACCTTTTTATGAATGCTTCATTCCAGACCACAAGAACATAAGATATCAAATATTTTAAGTCTAAAGAAAAAGAATTTAAAATAATATCTTACCCCTTCTTCTTGATTGCCTTCTCTAACATTTTCTCATATGATACCTTTTCTTTATCATACTGGGCCACTATTTTGTCAATTTGTGTGCAGTGCAACTTCTGCATGGCGCTGTGCTCCTGGAAAACAGCAGGACCTTACCATTAGGTTGCTGGATTTTTGATGTTCAATTTTCTTACAGCATAGAAAAGGATATCAGTGTGCCAACAGACAACTTGGACAATGGAATTTAATCTGGTCTAGTCACATGGTATTTAACATTCCAGGTATTCCACCACAAGCACTAAAACATTTCTTCTTTCTTTGAAAAATTAAAACCTGCGGTGGACCATAAAGATATGGTATATTTTAAAACAAAGTAATGATGGAAAAAAGTAATCTGTTGGAGTAAATATTCATTTAAGTGCAATTCTGAAGACCTGGCCCACGACCCCCAGTGACAGCAGCACCCTCATCATTAAGAAATCCCACCTTGTGGCAGACATCTCCTTCAGCAAGGGACAGCAAGCTGTGCAATACAGCTTAACTTTATATTCTCCTTCATCAGAACAGCAAATATTTGATCAGCATGGAGAGCAGCAAATATTGAATTTACACTACAATAGGAAAAATGGTTCTTTCATTTATGCTATTTTATTAATACCCAATTGCCTCACATTTTATCTAATTGTGGCAAAAAGAACTTCATTAATTAATATGGCTTCATCCAGGACTTTATTTTTTATAGCTCTTCTTGTATCTATTCTACACTTGCTATTCTACAGCTCTTTATTATTATTTTCTATACACCTTTGCCTTATCACTGTTTCTAAAAATGCTAATTAAGTACTTTTATACTCTCTTTTACAAAAACATAAATAAAAATGCTGCAATGCTTTTAAAAATGTAGTACTGGGCTGTACCCCAGCACTCCAACATCTGCCAAGCACTTCCCTAGGGAACACATACAGCTTCCAAGTGTTGTATTCAGAGTGGGGAACTGAATTTGCTGTTCCACAGAGGATTTAAAGGGAAACAAATAGACTCTGTCAATATTAAAACATGCCAGCCTCACCAGGGGGTGTTTACACTCACTAACCAGGCAGGGAAAAACAGGGACGGTGAAAAGAATGATTTAAGCTTGACAGCACCAGGCAGCCACAGGTGAAGTGACTGCGAGCGTCTCTCAAAATACCCACTCCCCTCTGAATGAGCAGAAATATCCAATTCTTGCCAAAAAAGACTGAGCACAAACTATGCAAAGCATAAGACTTCTGCCCAAACTTCTGTCAGAATTCCAAGAAATATGTTTTTTTGTAGCAACTTTTGTTTTCAAATGCAAAGTTTCAGTTGGTAATGTGTTCTAGGTTGAATCAGAATAAGTGTACAGGTAAAAGTCTCCTCAGGTGAGTTCTCATTATTTCCTCAAGCCCACTGAATTTGCACATCTTTCACATGAATATATTCACAAATTACATATCATTACAAACCAAAGCCACAGTCCTGCCAGTGTTCTGAGAGGCCACCTAATTGGTATAAAAAAGACTCAAATCACAGCAAGAGTATCCATGGGAAAAGAATAAAGAGTCACATACTGTTCCTTTGGGGCATGTGTGTGTGAGCAGAAATCACAGTTCAGTCTATTAAAGGGAGGAGAAAATAAATTCCCATTATAAAAACTGTTATTCCTGTCTGGTATCTCCCTAAAGCAACACAAATACTGTGTACAACTGAAAACCAAGGTCTGGAGGATTCTCATTACAGAATACAAGGATGAGGAAATAAAAAGAAAAAAAATCCATTTTGTAGAACTTTATTAGTTTACAGTCCCATGATGTTTTGTACTTCTGCATTTATATTTGAAAAGGAGATTTTTTAATGCTCTTTTTTACTAGGCTTTAATTCAAACAGTACATATTTTCAATATCAATATGAATGTGCAGGAGATGAATTTGGGGATTTATATTAATTATGCAATTCTGGTAACTATCTAGAACCATATTAAATTCCTCAAGGGACACTTGTGACTATCCCTGTCGTGTCTGAAACCTCCAGAACTGTACACCACACTCCTCTGTTGTGCTGCTGGGCTGGTAGAAAATATATCAAGGTAATAATCCCTCACTGTCCTTCCTCTTCTGCCTAGCCCAAAAAGCACAGAAACTACGAGACAGCCCTGAAAAATACTAACATGAATTAGGGAGCCATATGAAGAGGTGAAGGAGGCTAACAGGTGAAGTTGGTGACTTTTCTTTTGCCCTTATAGCCCACCTGCCTGTGATGCCACCCCAGATCATTCACCTAAACAATATTCAATATATAACTTGATAAAAGAGATATAAACCAAAGGCTATTATTCAGACACATCAGCTGTTCTGCACTTGCACAATAATATTCATACTGGGAGATTAAAGTTACTTCAGGGAATGTAGGCAGGAAATACTTTACCCTCAAAAGCAGCCAAATGCAGGTATTTTTATGGATGCATTGTTTAAAGAAAAGCATTTCTGCACAATATACAGAAGTGACTGGACATACTCTTTTCAAATTACCAAAAGCACAGGTTACCAGAGCTAAGATTCAAGAGAAGTTATTCCTAACAAGGAGTTTTTTTAAATGGTGACAATTACATGAATTTGCCACAGTTTTTCAAGAGTCAAACACAAGGAATGCTACAGCACCAGAGGCTGATAGCTTCCCACTAGACTGAGGTTTGGATCATGTTCTTTGCCTCCAAGAGCAATCATTTGCTCTTCAGCAATCCCAACAGAGGGGTTTTTGGAGAATGTTGTCATAGCTGCTGGAGCCAAAATGGCTGAAACACCGAACAGAAGTAAAAAAAATCAAAGAACAACACCAACAGGGTGTTGTGTGCTGGGAAGCCTGGCACCACTTCATTTGTGTTTTCCATAGTGCATTTTCCAAAGCCAAATTTAGCTGGAAAAGCACTAGACTTTTCTTTCCTTAAGCATCATGAACAACTCCCTTCTACATACTTACTCCTCCAGATCTCTGAAGTGTCCATGGTTAAACAAGAGCCAGCCTATTTCTGGACCTTTTAGCTTCACTCCGCTTCAAACACAGGCTTCCATCATGGATAACCAAATGCAGAGCTCTCCTGCTCCATCCTAGCTGAGAAAATGCACTAAGAACACTGCCCTGAGATCAACTCTGAGCTGATGTGGCTGCACTTTCCTGCTCAGACTATCTGAATTCCAGGAGCTGCCCTCTCTGGAGCCTTTAGGCAGGTACTTTGTTGTTAGGACAGGCTCACACTCTGTACTTAGGACCAGCAGGACAGACTGGCTCAGACATGAAATAGCTGTGCTTGAGCTAATGCTGAAAGCCCTTCTGAGTGCAGGGTGTTTTTAGATTATGGCTGGCAATTTTTCCCTCAGATTAAAGGAAGCAAGTGCAAGCCTGAGCAGATGGATTGCTTTTTTTTTTTTTAATACTAGCAAGCACAGCCTTGGCTCAGATATCCTGTGGGTCACATGTTTGAAGGAGAGAGGCCTCTGAGTAGGTCTGATTTCTACATATCCACAGGACCATTTCTATGGCAAACTGCTGCCTGCTGGCCAATGAAATGACAAAATAGTGTTTAAATATAAGAAACCCCCCAAAAGATCGACCTGATGAAGGTCTAGAAACTGTTGATATCAAAGAGTGTTGGTGATAGACACCTTTCTTTGAGCATGGGCTTTGCACACAACACAAAAATGCAGAAATCACTCATTTCCCCTCTGCACAGTCAGTAAGGAGGCTGAAATGTAAAAGTATTTAATTTTCTTATATGGCTTTCAATACTTAGAGCCCCACAAAAGTGCAAATTATTGAAAGTAATTTCTCCATAATTCATTGTACAGAGTCCCATGCCCAAACAACAGTCATGAAAATAAACACAAGGACTGATATTAAAAAGGCCCAGGCAACCACATGACATCAGATCTGCAGTGAAATTCGTAAGCAAAGACATCAAGGGAGCAACTGCCCCAAAAGCCCAGATGGATTTGCCAAAATTCAGAACTTAAGATTTCTTTTCCTCACTTATTATAACTCTTTCTGTAACAAGAGTAATGGTTTTCTAATGGAAGAGGGCAGGGGAAAATTGGCTGTGATTTTCTACCATCAAGGATATTTGTGGTAGTGTTATATGTAACTGTGGCATCACTGCCAAGAAAAAGCTGGCTATAAAGTGGTTAACAGAGATATAAATGAGGAGGAGTAGGGTATTTAATTTCTCAGCTACACATCCCAGTTCTGTCTGGTGATTTTGCAGTTTCTCCAGCACCTGTCTTCAGTGCAGCATCACCTCCCATCATCACTGCCTTGTTTTTCTATGCTACCTATCAATAAGTCACGTGAGAGGGAGCAAGATAAAATCATTACCTGAAAAAGGTGAGCCCTGGATGTTTATATGGGTCAAACAAAGGTGCACCCAGTCTCAGGCAGACACAAAAAGGGTTGCCAAAGGGTAAACGTGCTCACTGCAGCATATTTCAGTACATTTAAAACATATATGCCTTTCTTGGGAGTACCATTCCTTAATCTTTCCCTATAATTTAATTAGGAACTGCCTGTGCTAGTGAGCAACTGTTTTCTATTAGGCTCAGAGAACTCTTAATGATCTTACCTTGGCATGTTTCTTCTTTAAGGCATTCAGCTCTTTCTGCTGTTTCTTCAAATGCTTTATATAAGCCTAAAAAGAGAGAAGCTGGATCAATTTTTCTGTGGCCAGATTGACTTTAACCAGGTAAAATCCTGGCTACTTAGAACAAAAAATTAGGAGCACATCCTGAAAAGTTTGTGTCAATACTGACCTTCATTTGCTTTAAGTCTTCTATCTTCACTTGAGGAATGAGGTCTATACCTAGGAAGGCATTGATACAGTTTATCTAAAACTTCATACATACTAGCATATCTCAAATTTAAAATCTCAGTTTTACACAGCAACCTACATTTAACTTAACAAATAATTAATGTTTTTCACCACATAAAAAAAGAAGAATCACAGGTTAATGAGAAAATTATTCACCAAAATATAGCTAAGTTGCAGTTGACTTCCTTATCCCATGCACTCTTTTAATCAATTGCCTTGTGGAAAAAGAATTGAATCAATGAGTATATTTTAATCTCTTATAGTTCTGGACTGAAGTGTCAAAACACAGCAGTCTAAGAACTGAAAGAAGCTCATTTTCAGCAAACACAGCAAACCATTTATGAATATTAAAACAACTTCAGAATTTTGGTCCTTAGCTGGAGATTGCATTGGCACCACTTCTTTCTCAGAGCAGGGAGGTTTCTTGGGTAGGGTTCTACATGACTACAAAAGGATTAACTGAGGCTGGGTGTGCTTCTCCTCAGGTTAAAACACAGGAGGGAAAATTTATCTGCAGACTCTGTGGTAACAAAAGTAAAACTTGCATTTTGCTTAATACCAGGCTATGGAAAAAGGAGCAGAAGTGTGCTCTAAGACTAAAAGAGAGTTAAAAAAATGAAGGAGAAACAGAAAACCAAAATAAGTGAAAATTCTAATGAAATTTCAGTCAATCACACAAGACTAACAGTACTATTTAGATGAATGAAAATCACTTTAACTGCAATGCAAACAAAACCCGATCTCATTTCATGTTTATGCTTTAATAAATGCTTTATGACATATTAAGGGGTTTTTAAAATCTACTAAGCACAGCCTGTATGTGTTAATGAAAATGTCACTACAATGCCATGAGAGTTGTAATTTTTAGTTATTTTCTGAAAACAGACAAAAATGTTTGTCTGTTTATAAATTCACTGCAAATAGATTTAGTTAACTGCAGTTAATGATGTCTGTGGACTCTAAGATTTCCTTTGCCTTGAAAAGGACTTTCTGGGTTTTAAGGTGAATTTAACTGGAAAATGCTCAGGCACTGTAAAAGGAAAAAAAAAGAGGGGGAGGAGAGGTAGGCAATCTCCTTAGGGAATATGAATTTTTTCTTAGAAGTATAAGACTCTGCTCAAGTATATGGTATCAACATTAGTCTGGTAAACGAGACAGGAACAGATGCAGGCACAGATAGAGGCTGAAGTTTTCAAAAACACAAGTGATTTAACTCTTACTGAAAATCTGAGACCAAAAAAAAAAACCCCCACATTCTAGTGCATTTGAAAGCCTTCCCCATTTTGTTGGATAAATAATTTCTAATAGCAAGATGAATTGTATATTTTAACAGTGGTAGAACTATTCAGATCTTAGTAAATCATAGAGATAATAAACACAAAATAAGGATCTTTACATGGCCTATAAAAATGAACAGCTCTATTTTAACATGCAAGAGTATGGATAAAAATTACAGACAGGAAAGTGTTAAAGTACTGAAATCTCAGTTTAAGAGCAGGGCTGCATCAAGCTGCTGGGTTTCTAAACAGACTTCCTCATGATTTTTTTTTTTAAATATTTACTACATAGAACATTTCCTTAGCTGTCCAGGTCTGACTCCATTGCTAGGAATCAACTGTTAACCCCAGCAAATTTCATGCTTAATTAATGCACATTAAAACCAACACTTGTGCATCTTGGTGATGGCACATGAAATAGGAAAACACTTTGCTGCATAAAGTGACCTGAGGTTTATACCAGGGAAGAACTTTTGGAAGAGTTCAGGTGCCAGAGACACCCTTGAACCTTTGATTCATTGCCGAAGGTGACTCCAGAGAAATGGCAATTTGGTTCTCAAGAGATCCCTTCACAAGTTTGTACTCAGCCACGTGTGCTTAAATCTGAGATCAAGAGCCCTCTGTGCTCCTTTCCCCTCCTGTCAATACCTTTGGGCCAAGGTGGATGAGTGAATGAAACACATTCTAATTCTTGTGGCCCATTAACAGAAATATTTACTGTCTTTCGTTCAGTTGTACAAATTTGTTTTCTCACTTAATCTTCATTACCTGTGATGATATGGGAGAAATAAATAATCCCATTTGACTGTATAAAATGACTTCGTAGAGTGAACGGTGAAGAGTTAGGAAAAAATACTTATTCACTTAAAAATGAGCACATTTAATTTTTTTTTACAATAAACATGCCATTTCCATAATCACTATTCAGAGTAAAAACCACACTGTGAAAACATTTCTAATTGTATGGAAATCTCTAGAGATTCCAGCAAATTCTAAATACCTTTAATTACTTAAATCTGCAACTCTGCCAAGGGATTTGTCAGGGGAGAAAAAAAGCCGAAGAGTTCCTGTGGACTATGCCAGATAATAGTCACTCCTGTTGGCACTCCTCCAGGAATCTTTACTAGTAAACTATTCCCAGAGCCATGCAGGTTATGCATATAACACACACATATATTAAAAAAAAATAGCTGTATACTACAGGTACACAGCCACATGAAGAGGTCACTTGGTGAAATAAAGCTGTGTTACCTTTAAACAGTCATTTTAGCAATACACAAAATCCATTTGCAATTAGACAAAGACAACTCCCAATGGCAAAATGATAAGAATGGATAAAACTGCAAAACTAAACTTGAATACTGAGTGTTTCTCCGTGAGGTTCTGAATCCCTTTGGAACAGAGGGAGTGGTTTCTGTGTACCTTTCTTAGCGTCGGTCCCGGACCCAAAGCCTGCGGTGGTGCTTGGCCGGAGCTCAGAGCTGCTCTGAGGTGTCACATTGGCTTTGGGATTATTGGCTTTTCCTTTCCTGTCGTTCTTTGAAGTGTCATTTGGTACATCAGCTATATCACTCTGAAAGAAACATTCACATCATAATAAATGGATTGTTCTTTTACCTGTAGTGTAAAAAGTTGGCACGGGAAATTTCTGAACTTGCTTACTTTGAACATAATGGAATTGCAACATATTTTCAAACAACACTACTGTAAAGCATTTGTAACCTATTTCAAATAGCTACTTACTAAAATACAACTCTGTTCCCATTTATCAAGATTTTTCCTTCTAAAGGATGTAGTAATATGATCCATGAAAAGCCAGTGAGTATTTAAGTAAATTACATAAGCCAGACAAAGAAGTTAATATTCGAAAATGAGAAATTAAAAGGTGCATTGATTGGAGAAGGACCAGTTTACTTTAAATAAAGAACACAGCATGCACATAGGTGGGCTGTGTTTGTCATTGATTTTACTTACAGTTTCAATGCCCATAGCTCTCATTTGGTCTGCTCTTTTTTCTGTGATAGACAAAAATTTCTTTGGATCTGATAAAGCATCCACAATATCTGTAGGAAAAAAAAAAATCAACTTTTTGTGAGCTTTGGAGGCATTTGGAAAACAGTATTTTACAAAAGCTTTATTCTATCCCTGGTATTGTGAGACATGGCTTGCAACAGGAGTCCAGGTTTCTCATGTGGATTTTGCAGGACTGGAAGTGTTTCTTTCCACAGCACCCGGAACATGGAACAGTTCATAAATGCACCAAGGTGTGGTATTAATCCAGGCACCATATTTAGGAAAAACCCAGTGACTCTGTCAGACCCAAGCTACTCTGACTTCCTCCCAGTTAATGGCTGTAGAATTTGAGACCTGGATGGGATCTCCTGAACAAAAAAGCACTAACTTTGTCCCTTGGTTATTTGACTGACTTGGGACTGCAGGGAATTGCAGGAAATGCCATCATATTTCCTAGCTAAAGAGCAGTTTCAGGTGGGTTAAAGCAATTGGGTAAACCTATTCTCACTGGTCTTTGTGATATTCCATGTCTGGAACATGACAGGCTGTGAAATGGCTTTTCTAGGAATGACCAACATCTGAATCTTGCACATGAGACAGTACCACCAGCCCTGGGTACCAGACAGATTATTGAATCTGTTTTCCATATGCAGTGATAAATGTGCAAGCACAGGTTTACAAGATGACAAAGTCCCAGGAATTTTTTACCTGCATATCAAATAATCCCTTTCTGTGCTTAACTTCAACAGTCAAAAAAAAAAAAAAAATGAAAATATCCTACCCATCAAAAAGTTTGTCCAGAAACCTTGTGGGAAGTAGGGGCTGGGCTGTATTACCTCCCTCCCAATCTGAGTTGTTCTGTGGAATGTTCCTCTGAAGCCACAGCACAGACAGGTCTCCCATTCCCAAAAAAGTTGTATTTAACACTTAGCACTACCCTTGAGATCTGTTTATCTACACAAATAGGTCATCTCCAATAACTGCCGTGACCCACTGATGTCTTCTGAAATTTATTTCACATACACAAAAGCCATGTAGATCTTATTTTTAGCCACTGCAATGGATTGTGGCTCAGCACCGACTGTTTCTCCTCTCCCCAACTCATTAAGGATGTCTTTTTGTCCTTGGCACGCACTTCCCAGTGAAAACCCAGGGCTACCCTGCCAGCACAATGCGTCACTTGAAAATTGAACCTGATTATCACGAGCTTCTAGGTAAAAATGACTAACGTGTTTGGGAGAGCAGGACCTCTGTGGATTGTGTAAGGAACCACACAAGCACATCACCAAAGGCTCAGCACTTCTGAGGGGGATGTGACTCATCCCTGCCTCTCACTTTGTCATTTGTCCTCTGCTTACGCTCCCCTTTCTCCCCAGGGAGGTGAGCTGGGGGTGGGGAGCAGCATTTTGTGGGAGAGCTGCAATTAAATATAAAACTCTGAGAATCGCTGCAAGACTACATAACAGAGGGCACCAACCACTAACCTAAGCAGCCAGGCTTACTCACTCCAGATTTCTATTATGGAAGCCTCTCTTTGGAGAATGCTGCTTCATTTGCATCACTTTGTGCCATTATCGTGTTTTTATTGGGAACAGAGGGGCTGATGCAAATAAACCACAAGAAATTACAAAGCTATAAAAATAAAAAAAGGAAAACACACATCTTTTAAAGCCTACAATGCATCACCCATTCTAGTTATTATTCAGGGCACATTTTAAAATCTTACTCGTACAGGTTAAAAACACAAAAAAGAAAGAAAAAAGAAAGTAGGCAGCTACTGACTTGAGCTCTACCTTCCTACAGGTTTGCTAAAACAACCATGGAGATCCTAATGATAGCTCATAAAACAAAGAGAAGTTCACTGCAGATGATAAGTAATTAAAAAGCACATGCCAGCAGAATACTAATGATTCCACCTGAGTGTCAGAAGTTATTTCCCAGTTGCTCATCATGCTGCTGTTCTATATCAATGAGGAAAATGCATGAGGCACATTCAGCCTATCTGGGAAGGGAGAGGAGAACTATAATTGAACTCATTTAGTTCCTATTAATATGGAGTCTGTTTTTGCCACTGCTGACAGTAAACTACAACCAACAGCTCTCTCACTGTAGTAGCATTTTACTGTGACAATATTGTTACTTAGGGGTAGCAATGTTTTCCTACCTCTATCAAATAAACCATCTACAGCAATGCTGACAGTGTAGCACACAATTTGCAAATTCTAAACTGGTGTTGAGATGCTCTTTGAAAAACAAGTCTTTCACTTCTGCATGTGCAGAACGCAGTTTAAAAAAATAAAATAAATCTTCTTTCTTTATGGGTCCAGCATAGCAGCTCAAGCCACATCAAACTCAGTGCTAAGTTTAAATTCTGTTCATAGAAAAAGTCTGGGATCATAAAACATCCATCCCAAATCAGAAGCACGTCCTTAGCTGAGAAAATATTTTAACTGAGTCATTTACTGTCAAAAGCTTCAGTTCAGGTAAGAATTAAAGGACACACTTAAACGTGTCTCTTAGATTGATGGTTCAATTACTCTTGAGAATCTCAAGTTTAAGCAGAAGCATACATTCCTCTTGAGACAAAGTCCCTGCAGTTAAATACTGTGGATGAAATGTGCTGCATAATGGCATGGTGGTGCTCCAAGGCCTGTGGCAGAACTCCAGCTGACTTGCCAGAAACCAGGATTTCACATGTGAACAACACAAATGCTTCTGTAACACTTTTTTCCCATGAAATATTGTTACTGAAGTCTCAGCCTGTTAATTTTTTTAAGCCTGGATAAACACCAGCAAACACAGACTTGGAGATAGGTTAGGTCAACTTTCCCTTCCTCCAGTTTGCACCATGGAAATCACACTCAGAGAATTCCATAGGCAGCAGGTTTGAAATAGGTTTTGTGAAGAGAAAAACATTGGTTTGATCAATAATTTTTCACCAATAAGCCCTAAGGTAATTCCTGCAGAGTCAGAGCACTAACACTCAGTGCAATTCCTATTTTACAGTTTTAAATGGTTTATATATTGTGCACTGTATAAGCAAATTTCATCTGGGGTGAAGAAGGCCTTTCCCTCAGGGGGAGCTCACCCATTACACTCATTTTAGTGGTGCAATGATTATTCTCAGCTCTTTGTTCCCACACACACGTGGCAATTTGCCACTGTTAAGTATAAATGACCACAGCTCTGCCAACCTGATGGTGGATATGGCTCACATTAAAATAACTTTCCTGACAACCCAAAATCAATTAAACCACACTAAAACCATGCAAAATCAGGGGAGAAAAATGCAGAGAGGTTCTGGATGCTGAATTATTTCACTGGGCATTTCTAAAAATACGCCAATATTCCCAATAATATGGAATTGATTTTGTTTGAAAAAACTATGTTTAGATTCTGCATACATTTTTTATACTTATAGGCCAACTAATATAGACAAAGTACATACTAACCTTACAGATATTTATGTTAGACAACGTGTAATAATAATAAAAAAAAGAAGACTCTTTCTAAATTGTCAACAGAGAAAATCAAATTGAATTAAGTAGTCATAGCTTATTTTCCACATTATTTTGTCATTTTAGTAGATTAATGCTTTTTTTCATTAACACTGAGGCAGACACTTGGTCAAAAAGCAGATTTCTCAACTCAATAACCAGAGATTCCAAGGAGTTAAGATACTGAATGTTTCTATCCTCCAGCACTGCATGTGTGCTTCTGGCTGGCACAGGGACACTGAAGCACTTCAGGATTTGCACACCAACACTCAAGAGCCACAGCGCACCAAGATAAAGGTTTATCTCACCTCCAAACCCATCAGGCACGTATGTTTTGAGCACAATGTTGCAGAAAACCGTTGGAAGAGAGAGTGGTTTGTTGCCCTCGTTCCGAAGGGAAATGTGTCTGTAACCTGCTTGCAGCCCATCCAGAGGCAGGATCCTCTGACCAATCAGCTTATTATTGTCATCATACACTGCTATTCTCAGGACAGCAAGATCAGGGAGGATAACCTGGAAAGCCACAAAATGCAGACATTCAGTGACACTGATACAGCAGCTCCCTCCCTGCCTCCCATGGGTGAACTTGGGACGCCAGAAACCACCATCACTGTGAGATCTGGTCATTCCCTGCAAACCCCACTTTTCAAAATTAATCTTTCCTAGAAAAGCTTTTTTCACCCTAAATAGTGGGTAGATTTCAGATTATGTAAATCCTGCAGCTCACAGTTACACCAGCTAAATATTTTGTAGGTTTATTTTTCATTACTGAAGACTGGTGACAGTGATAAGAAGGCAGGTAAATACTGCATGGGAAATGACAGATACAGCCACAATCAAAGGGCAGGTAGTGCTGGATCAGGAGGAATTATGACAGAAAGATGGGATTTGGGATGCATCCAAAAGGGCAAGGAGAGTGCAAGCACAGGCTGATGGGGATGTCTGAGCTGCTGAAATGCTGTGCTGCCAGCAGAGGTGGGCGTGCTGCACTCAGGACACGGGGGGTTCAAGGCATGCACGGGGAGCAGGGATGCTGCAGCCCCCTGCATCTGTCAGACCCCACCTGGGCTGACCAGGAGAAGAACAAAGAGATCCCCTGCCCTCCCTGGAGCAGAGGTGCTGCCTCTATGTGCACAGAGCAGTGAGGAGGAGGCAGATCAACAGAGAGGTGCAGCTCCTCTGCCAGCCCACCTCGACCATCTGCTGGGAAAGATTTCCCACTCCTTCCCTACCCGGTGCTACCCACCAACACCTGTGGGACAAAAGGGAAGACCTCAGTAAGCTGTGTCTGCTTTCTCCCTCACACTTTCCCCCTGCCACTTCCATTTCCAGTCTCGGGGGGCACAAAATAAAGTCTGCTTTTGGTCTCTGAACCCATGTGAGCAGTTCATGGATATCCTGCTCTACAGCTCAGCACTCCCAGCACAGGTCACCACCAGCACTCACCCCCTCCTCCCCTTACACAACAGAGGGACAACACAGAACCCAGGTTAGGATGACTGGAACTTTATTTTAATTAAAATAAAAACAAGAAAACATGACAGAAGAACAATCAAACACAGTACCTGAGAACAACTGTGTGGGATTAAGAACCAGCCTGAGGAGAACACTGCAACCCAAAGAGGGCAGGTAAGATCTCTCCCCTACAGGTCACAGATCAGCACATCTTTCATTACATGATTGTCTTGGACACAGATTTGCCAGGGAGTAGAAGTGGGGACTAAGTTAATTGCATCCTCTCCATTAATTTGGTGTGTGGTATACTGGTAGGAACTTCTGCCCTCTCAAGACGTTTTAGCACTGTGCACTCTGTGCCTCCAGTACCTCCAGCTAGAGGAATCCTTCCTGCTGTGTTTATGCCACTCACCTGCTTGATCTTCAATGTATGTTGATTACAATGCTAAGATATGATAAGGGCCTGAGGTGAAGAAAAATAATCTCTTGGCTGACCTAAGAGTTCAAAGAGAATGTGTGACCATGTGATTGCTCCCTGCAGAACAGTAATGAGAAATATTGGCATCAGCCTCTGTGCCTATGTCCAAACACACAGGTACCCCCCTTTCAGACTGGAGCTGTGCACCCTGGTATTTATGGCCCTTTTGATATAAGAAATCAGACAGCAGCAGATGCTGGTCATATGGCCAGCAAGCCACGGGCAGCAGAATTGCCTCTACCTAAGCATCTTCCCTGTGCCTCCTCATACACAGAGAAAAGCACTTGAACTCACATTCATTCCAGAATGCAAGTTCAGAAAAAACTCTTGCATCAACTAAATTTCTATTGCAAACTGGCCTATGCTGTTAGGAAAGCAGATTAAGTGTGTAATACACCCGAGTGTGAAGTGTTATCACCACTCAGCAAAGTCTGAACTTTGGAATAAAAGTCTGAACTTTGGAATAAAAGAGCAACAATTTTGCATGACAACAAAACAGGTGGAAGCAAAACAGATGTTACCAAAGACAGCACTGTAACACATGTAGTCTGGATGAAACTCCAGGCAACAGAAGAAAAATAAAATAAGTATATATATATGTGTATCATATATATATAAAGACAGAGAGATAAAAACCGAACACAGACAAATGGTCTCTCTCTTTAAATCCCCCATGCCAAGAAAAAAAGGGTTGTTTTTCTTTTGGTATTGAAAAAAAAATAAAGGAAAAGGTACATGATGCACATGGACTACTGAAGGAGGGAGCTGGCAACACGCCTGAGGAACACAGCACCCTTCCAACTTTTCCATGTAATGACATTGACCTTAGCTTTGGATGCAGCATCTCACCTGCCCTCTGGGCTGAAGGAACAGTGCAAGATAGCAGCCACTGCCAGGGCAGGGAAGAAGAAATCTCCAGGGAATGATGGTGTCCACCAGCGGGGCTCATTCTGGGCAGACTGCATACCTTGAACACAGGCATGGTCACAGAGGAGGTGGCTACCTCCAAGTGGGAGGAGGAAGCAAAGGGGAGGAAAAAGCCAAATGGAAACAAAAACAACAAAAAAAAAAATCATGTGATAGCTACAAAGGTTATCCGTTAGAAAAATAAAACCAAAGCAAAATTAAAAAAAACCAAAACAAACCAAAACCAAGCAGCCTCTTGAAAGCTGATTCCAGCTTTACGTTGTTTACTGCAGTAAACAGGGGGCCTACAAACCCTTTTCCATGGGAGCAGTCAGGCTAAAGCAGGGAGAGCTGGCTCAGGAGAAGCTCATGGGCACAAGCAAACCACAAACTGTGCTTTCCAGAGATCCCACATCCTACCTTCCTGAAGACAAAGGACTCCTCGTTGTACACGGGGTTCAGGCCGTTGTTCATCACCATGCGCGTGCGGAACTCCTTGCGGATCGTGTCCGTGGGCAGCCCGTACATGTCTACCTCCACGTAGGTCCCAATCTTCTTGTCTGACAAAAACTGGCCAGATATCACCTGCAGCACAGTCACAGAGCGAGGAAAAGCAATACAAAGTAAGAATATTGGAAATAGTGGTCTTTTTTTACTGACATCACTCTGAAAAATGGTTTATTGCTGACAGATGCATTTAGCTTCTCATATAGAAATGGTGTATTTCAAACTGCACCTCTTTAGAAAAGCTTTTGTGATCAGATATATAACTATAACGTTCGTCCTAAATGACTGTGCTGTGGTATTACCAGCTGTCAGTCATCCCTAAAAGCCAGTGTCTCACAGGTGCATTCACTGTGTGAAAACACTGAATGGAACAACCAGAGTTGGCACTGCTGTTCCACAACTTCAAACATTCTGTTCAGCAGCACTTTTTTCTATTATACATCTTGACCACAAGAGGTGAAAGGAAACTACTGCTCTGCTTTCACTTAGGTGAAGGTTTGAAATTAATAATGTGTCAGTCTGACTCCATATTATGTGTCTGGAAAGCGCAGGATGCTTAAAAAGTGAAAAAACAAAAACCCCATGCGATTCCTCTGTATTGTTATATATATGGAGATTTGTTGCCATTTCACTCCAAGTCAAGATTAATCCAACCACAGCAGGTCATTACTCCAGGGAAAATTTTTATTCCATCAAGATGATCTATTACTTAAAAATACAGCTAATGTTTTCATTACTACAATCAAGGAGGGAACAAAAAAATTGAAACACGGTTTCATAGAGCTAAGCTCATTCCAAATCCTTTTGTTTCAATGACATAACATCCTTCCAGGGAACACTCTGGATAAGAGATCTGAAAAGTTTTGTGGCTGAGGGGTACCATTGCTGGCTTTTGGCCCACTCAGCTCCTTAATCACAAAATTTATATGGCATTTTATAATAGTTTTCGTCACAAAAGAAAAGTAACTGGCAAAATACATGACCTAGGAACCATCTGATCCCACTTCCTTCTTGGAAGGGGATCCACACACTGAAATGTGCTTTCATTACCATTTAAGAAAAAAGACATTAATAAAATATATTTATTTTCCTAGAGGTGCAAATGGAACTTAGTTCAACATCTAGAATGCATGAGGAATGCTTGGCCAGAGAAGGTGTGACATTCAAATGCAGCACATGGAAAAGGTTAAATGAAAGCTGAAGTCTTTTACTCACAAAACAGGTTTTACAATCATCAGCCTTGTTCCAAAATTTGATACCTAACCATGCTTTAGAACTGCAACAGTTTCATGGACTTTGTTACTTATAGATAACTCCAAAGTAAGGGCCTGCCTCACATCAATCATTTTTCTCTATTCCTTTTGAAAATACCCTGAAAATATTTTGAAAATATTCCTCCCTGCTCTGTGGTGACAAGTGATGTGTGCAATTTCATATTGCACATGGGAATGAACTTCATTCCTTTATCTGTTTGTGTGGGCTCATGTGTTTCCAAAAGACCATGAAGGCTGTTAGAATATGACAGTGTGTAATAACACATCATTTCTAATTCCATCATGTTCCACTCAGATCAAGTAAACAAAGGCATCTCAGCCAGCAAGAAAAAATTCGCTGAAATCTACACAGTCCAAGCACATTTACTGTATATCTCCTATTCCTGCTGATTTTAAATGTGCTTTTTTACCTGTACAGAACACGTTGCAGCAATAACACCATCTACAGGAGTTTCAGAGAATGGGTCAAACGTCCTGTCTGGTCGCCTCATGAAATCTGGCTTTAGTAGATACCTTATTTCAAGGGAAAAAAAAAAAAAAAGAGAAAATTATTCTTGAGTGGAAATTAAGATTGTATTAAATACAAATGAAATGGATGTTTTGCCTTTAAACAATGAGTTCTCCTACAGCACTGTCAAAAACAGACTCATTCCAGCTGCAAGTATGAGGAAGTAAAAGAAAGTATTATGATTGTCTGGAACACAGATCAATATTAATCTTCATTTTGAATTACCAGCTACTGAGAGATTAAATCAATCCTGAATTTTAAGATAAAAAGAAATGTAATATAATCAAGAACATTTCAAAACAACTGAATAATAACATTTAAAAATACAGGGAGTTACCATATAATACAACACAGATGCTCTCATTTCTTTTAATACTTCAACACTTTGGAAAAAAACACAGAGGGATTTTATCAATTTTATTTTTCTAAATGAAGCAGTTCCTTAGAGTTCAAGACTCATACATTAAATTTCAGCTTGAAGCTAATTTTTTCTTCGTGGGTATGAAACCTTGGGGGAAACAACTGATAATGTCAGTGCTGACAGATTGTTAATTATAGCAGCATGAAAGGTACCATCACAATAACACTCACAATACCTCCCTGAGGACCTCACACTGGATCAACATATCAATGAAGCCAATATGTGCTCTGATGTACCAAAACCCAAAATGAAACAGCAGTTGATCACAGAAAGGCTGCACACTGCAGACATTCTCTTCCACTGATGGAAGAAAATGTGTAACTGAAAAATCTTGTTAATTCTGCAACCCTGACAGACAAGGCTGCTAGAAGATTAATTTTTATCCACCTATAGTCTCTCTAGTGATTCACTAGTACACAATATTATAAAGGCCTAGACAGAATTCAGAGTTTAAAAATGCTAGAAGAAATTCTGGTGGAAAGAACGTCAATGTTTTCTCTCATTTTTTAATAACATGATTTCTGTATGAAAGCAATACTACTGCTTTTTCTTCCATTAGAAAAGTGATGTCTTAGTATTTTGTTAATTTAAAGCAGGTTGGGGCAGAAGGGAATTACTGGAAACATCCTTAGCCTCAGTTTTCAGCCTGCTGAAATAAAAAATGCTGAAACCAGAGTGGTTTAATGTTGTTTCATCAGCAAGAAAGGTGAAAGTCTGAGAAAAGAGGAGTACAGGCAGAAAGAAATGTTCTCTTTTTCATTTCCTTTCTGTGACTGAAATACCACCACATTTACAAAGCATATCAAAATATTACCATGCATTACCACTACATTATTATCAAAAGACTGATGTAAGAATCCAGGAATTTAGCTGATAACTTTGCCTGTCCTTCAGAGAATTTGGCAAAAGTAAGCAGGTACCCTTTTACTAAGCTGGTGGGTCCAACAAGAAAGGAACCAAACTGCCATAAGAAAGCTTTGGTTTTCTTCTATTCTTGTTATTTTGACTGAAATAACAGTGACTGCACCTTTGTCAAAGCCAAGATACTCTTTTGGAGAGCTCACAACTGCAAAAAAAGGAATGCAATGGAATGGCCAAGCACTGTGTGCCCATTCTGCACATGAGGTATTTTACCAAGCTCCATCTACTCAGATTCTCTTTCTGAATATGATCTACAGTAGTAAAAGAGTAGCTCCTTCCCAGGATGAGTTTGCAGATTTTAATGTGTTTCTGGAGTGTCATTTCCTGTGACTCATTAAATTTCTCCTTTTCTCTTGATGTTAATGATTGATCTGTCCTATTAAGGTCTATGCTCAACATTTGAGAAAAATCTATCAGCATCACTTGAACACCCTTTGTCATGCAAAAATCATGAGCAAGAACTCAGATGAAACACTTCAGCCTTCTCTGTGAAATCTGTGCTCCAATTAAGAGTACACAGATTAAAAAAACGTTCCCTATGTATTCAGCCTCCACTTGTCCAAGTAAATTTGGCAATTCTGTGAACTGTGTAAGGAATCTCCATTCTGAGGCACATCTTCAAAGAGAGGCTGAGAACAGAAGGTGGAGATGTATTTAAATAACTGTGTACAGTATTCATGATCTTCATAGTATGAACACAAAGCTTCTTCAACTCATTTAAAAACCAGGCATAATTAAAAGCATATTCATTAGAATACCTCCTTATGGGGGACAATTCTCCCTGAACTCTGCTAATTTCTACTCTTCACTTAGCATCCCATTTTCCCTTTGTAACACATAATTAATAGTGACAAAATTTTATTAAAACCTTAGAAAGGACTCTGGTACACAGTGACAACAGTTTAAACCACATCACTCACCCGCATGAGCCATTGTACTCAAATTTTCCTTGATTCAACTGCATTGCCAAATCTGCCAAGAGAGAAAATTTATTAACTTTCCTGCTGAATAGTACAGATCATGAACTAGATCAGAAAACTAGACTGTTTGTCCAGAACAATCAGTTTAAATAAAAATTAAATTTAACGCGTATAAAACACACATTTAAGAAATAAAAGGAAAGAATAGGAAAACTCCGTATTTCTTCACAGGAGTAACAGCTTTACCAAGCTGAAGTCCATGCTGTGCTTAGGAAACACTCTTTCCCTGAATTCAAACACACCTGGCAGGCAGGGAAACAACAACTGTGAACATGTTAAATGCCTGGGATGGGATTTCCATCATCTAACTTTTGGTATCTACAGTACAGATGTCTCCATTTCTGCAGATCACTTTGAATAACAGAGGGATACAGGAGCTTTAACAGTGCAAATAACCTCAGAATAAAAAACAGGAGGAGATATTCTTGAAGAATGTATTCCTTCACAATGACCACAGACAACTACCTCTGATGAAGCTGTCTGTATCCTGATGTTTTCAAGAAGGTGAGAGGAATATCTCACAGTTTTTCTGTGGACTTAGCTGAATAAAATACCACACAAAGAAACCACAAAGATCACAGCAGCATTGCTTAGTTTCCACATTTAAAGCATGTGAGTTTTAGTGAGTGCATTGTTACAGCACTTGTGAAGAGAAACACATCATAAACATGGAACAATCTCCCTCTCATCATCCAACCCTCTCCAGAACTTTATGGAAAATAGTATGTTTTCCTGCAGGTTTCCACTTACACAAGAATTTCATCCTCTTGTTTAGCAATACAACAGGTATTTCTCTTGCCCAACTGAGTGCACCTTCCAAGGAAACAAAATCTATTCTGTTGGTGCTCTGATATACAAAATACGAGACTGTCATATGTCCATACCAGTTATAACTGGATTTGCTGGGCAGCTGTAATTTTTATGTCCTCAATCATCTTCATCTTGACAGCACAGCTGGATCATGGAAGAGGAATACATGAAAGTTGCTTACTTCCACTTATAGAATTACTACTCTTAATTTGCAATCTAAAGGGGTTGGGAATGACATCCAGTGGACAGAGGCAGTGCTGGGAGCAGAGTGGGGCTTGTATTTCTGCTCCAGCATCCCTATAATGTCCAGTGGAGTGCTTTCCAAGTGTATTCCAGTGTATCCCTTCTCCTGCTTCCTCAGCTGGTGAAACTGGGGCACAGCTTTGCAGGACAGAACTGAGGGATGACCACGAGGAGTGTCTGCAAGCACAAAAGCACTGCCACAGCCAATGGAAAACTGGTCTGTTACATATATGGCTGAAGACATTCCCAGATAAATTTAAAAAAACAATCAAAACAAGAAAAAACCTGCCCTGTCATACTCACACTTTCACTGAACAGGAACAGTGCATCTCCTCTCAGATCACCCTGTGGAGAGGCATTTCCATTCCCTGGCATCATTGTCTCAGCTGGGATCTCAGACCCATCCTCTGCTGCTGAGCACATGACTCCTAACACTTCACAGTAACTGGTCTAGAAATGCGTTTGTCACACAGTCATTACTTTTTACCATCTTCATCTGTGCACTCCATCTTTGCTTTGCAGACATGCACCCAACTGTGCCAGAGCTGTGTTTTGTGAAAGCACTGCTTTCCCTGTAATTAACACTTTATATTAATAAAAACCATTTCTGTGAGAAGATGCAGTACTCCATTATTTTTCCATGAAAGGGGACAGAATTTTCCTTCTGTGCCTGGCTTTTTTTATTGCTCCTTGTCTTACGCTTTTGTAATTTCACCCCGCTGTATTATTTAGCCATATGTCTGTTTCCTCAAAAAATGCCAGAAGCAAATCCACGGCATCTGTTTGAGAGCTCCTGCCCAAGCCATTCTTTAGGATTGAGGTTCACTGGTCGTTGCTGCCTACCTGGGGTCTGATAGTTCAGTGAGACCATCTGGCAGCCAGCGTTCCAGAAAATTTGAGGCATGTAATTACTGGAATCCACACGGCCTCCCTTTGGGTATATCCGACTCATTTGTCGTTTATTATAACTATGGAATTCATCAAGGAAAATGAAATGAAAACATCATAGAAATGTAGAGTAATGTCCTGGCATCCTCAGCATTTCAACATTAAAACACACTTTTTATTTTAATCTTACTATTTCTCCTTCCATGAGGTACTTCCCCTTTTCCTTTGTAGACATGCAACACTACATCTAGAAAGGTGCACTGGTTTATTTTATTTTAGGATTGGTAGAAAGTGGGACGAGGAGGTGAAAGGATACTTCACAAACTCAATGGCATGAGTCTTCAAATACCCTAGTCCGACTGATTCGTTGAAAGAGGACATGTTATGGTGAATATTACGTTCTAGAAAGAAAAGACAAGACATTTTAAAACACTTCTGTAATGACAAATCAAAGCTCAAAATCATGCACTATAACAGCAGGATGCAGCAATTTTTGGTCTCTTTCCCCATTATCTATTACTCATAGAATCAAATTACAGCGATAAGAAATTTCATAGAATCAAATTACAGTGATGAGAAATTTCACAATATTTCTGACTTGTTTTTCTCTTTCACTCCTTGGGAAATCAACAAAACTTTCATTTTTTGTTTAGGATAAGACTGTTATTCAGAGCCTATGCTGTGTGGTAGATAAGGCAAACCAACATGATAAATGGCCTGGTGTGCAGTATCAGCTCAGTGCTGACCACTGTGACAGCTGAGCTCACCTTACTGCAGAGAGAGATTAATTTTAAAAAGCATTTCAACTGGAAAGGCCCACGGAGTAGAACCAACCTCAACAGCTTCAAATTCTCCAGTAATTTAGTGACTCCGTGTGGATGATTAATGGAATAACATGCTAACTTTACATCCAAGGAAACAGGTCTACAGAACTACTGATGATGGTCATTAAACTAAAAACTCTTACACCTTTATTTCTAAACTCAGGAAATGTAGATTAAAAAACTACCTAGGTTAAGCAAACACTTGTATTTCATTCAACCTTTTATGTTACCTTCTGCTACATCGAAACCTTGAAATTTTACAGGTTGAGCATAGTTGACCATTGTTGATAAATATGGATGTATATTGGTTGTGGCACCTACATATTTGTAAGATGCCATCCACGCTTGCTCATCTTCAACAGTTACTAAACCCTGAAAACACATCAAAAAGAACAGTCACCATTTCTGTGTGCAAACACTGCTGTTGGCTTTTTCAAAGGTGGGACAGAATTATTCCCAAATCTGCAGAAGGTTAAAGACAGTGCAAATTAATACAAGAAAAGTGGAAGTTTAGTATCACAAGTTAAGATTTATTTTCTTGCTGATATAAGGCTCCCAATGTTACAGGATGCATGCAAGAGGGCTGATGATAGAAAAGCTCCTTAGCAGTGGGTAAATATTACATGAAGTTAGTAGGATAACACTGAGATAAAAGATAAATATTCCAGCAGATTGAACAATGCTGGGAGATAATGATCCATCTTTGGCAAATAAATTCCAAAACCTGTGATTTAATATGTGTTTTCTGATAGAAACTGTGTATACTTGGCACTCAGCAGAACTTCCTCAACATCAAAACACAAATGGGTTCCACTTGTAATCTTTACTAACAGAAGCAACCCAAAATGTAGGAACCACAGAACTTTAAATTTTCTACCAGTATCTCATCTGCTAGAAATCCACATCAGGAAGTACTTCTCAATTGGCTCTACCTGTCCAACATTTTCCTTTCCTAAACCAGTTTGAAACATATTCTTTTAACTGAAAAAAACCCAAACAACTCTGTCAAGCTAAGCAATCTCTGAAAATTCCTCATGTTTTTCCCACACATGCATTTTATGGGTTGCTCTCCTACCAGTGGACCAGTGACCAAAAAATCTGACTGTAGGCTGACAGTGAACTTCTGCTGGGAAGTACGAAGTGTACTCTCCCTGAGATGGGAGAGTAAAGGAAAAGTGAAGCCACTTGCCAGCATTATGGCACCTCTGCCTGCCAGACAGTGCAGACACATCTCAAAGAATGAAAACCATGTGAAGTGGAACCATTTATGCCTCGGTATGAGATGATTATAGCCACAAGGAACACAATTTTCTGACTGCATGGAATTACTGAGTTAGCAGAATGAGTCCAGGTACACTTTATTGTATGTGCATTTTAGACTGAATTAAACTTCCAGCAGCCCATGAAATCAAACTGACACCATATTTTAATGCTGATCATCAGGGCTCAACCCAACTGCTTTTCAGAAATGTATATATTGAAGGTTCACAGATCTGATCCCAAAATATTTCAAACAGCACATCCCCATGTTAGTAGAAAACAGGCTTTTTTTTGTTACTAGGTCAGTGGCTGTTAATAGAGCTTAGGACAAATTCAGGCAAAATTTACTCAATGAAAGCAGTTCTTTTCAGTGTCTTAACTTTTGAAAGGCCAATCATTCAGAAAGAACTGACCACCCATCTTCTAAAACCCAGAGTTCTTTAATGTGCCTCCTGCTGGCTGCTCAGAACAGCTAATCATATTTGACTACCTTGATCCATCCACACCTACACCTAAAAAAAGCACCATGAAAAGGGAGTCAAAGGGATTCTGATGCCTCAGTGCCCAGGCAATGGTACCCTGCAGGGACAGCTCTGCGACAGCATTTGGCTCACAGACAGTGTCCCAAGACAATGTACTGGCCATTGATTTTATCTTATTCCCTTGCAGACCCTTAATGTTTTGCATAGGGCGACACTCTGCACTGTTCACAGCTTTAAAACCATGAATTAAGAAAGGGGTAAGGATGGAATGTTTCCTAAAATCTGCAGAAACAAAGGAATGGTTACAACAACACACGACCCTTTTAGGGGATAGAGAAGAAAAAGGGGAAAAGTTGATCTCTATGTTATTTACACCTCCCCACCCCTCAAGAAAAGAATCAGAACCCGATTAGAAAACAACACAGACTGAAACCAAGTGTGGTTAGGAATAGGAGCAGCTTGAATGAGAGAAGAGGAGGAGGAGAAGGAGAGTGGAAGGAGGTGGGAAGAGTCTTACAGAAGGGATTCCTGGGAGAAGATAAATGCAGAAGTCCCAAGGGAAAGCAAAAGGAAGAAAAAGAGAGGAAAACAAAGTGCAGTCAGGGTAAGGGCAGAGGAAAAAGTGAAGCAGGGATGATACATCTCAACACCATTCAGAGAACTGGTTTCCCAGTGCTGGACATTGGAGACTGAGATCAAATACTTCTAAGCAGGCAAAGGTCATGCACTCCTGTCTATCCCCAAATTTTCTGACAGCCCTAAGCCCAGTATAAAAATATAGCAGAAGAAACCCTAGAGGACAAAAGGAGGTAGAGTCACTTTCTAAAGTAGGTGCAGTGAAAGTGAGCATAAAATTGTTAAACCACTGAGAATGCATGTTAAGTAATATGCATGTTATATATAAAGCAATAAAATAAACTACATTACTTCCTGTGTCACCTTTTTATTGTTTTCTTGCTCAGAATCTTCAACAGCCTAAGGGAAAAAAATATATATACATTACCCAAAGAAAAAGCCATAGGAAACACCCACAGTAAGGAGAAAAAATCCTCAAAAATTAATATTTTAGCAAAAAGTAAACCCTTTTCCGCCTTCCTGCATGCCTCATCTGTCCCATACACTTTCAAAAATTGTAATCTATTCCAAATTTGGGTACACAAGACCTGAAACTCAACAACTGGCCAGCCACGGGAATAGGAAGGAGGATGCCAGACAGTTAAGCCTAAACCAGAGCTATCACTAGATGGTGGGGACAGGAAGTTTCAGAGAAGAATGAAAGAATAACACACCCAGATAAAGATACCACAATAAAGATAATCTGATCTGGATGTGCAAACTGCCGGGCTCTGAAAACTGAAGGGTTAAGAGTGCTGTAAACTGTGCTTGAAATGCCCATGTTGCAGAAGGCCTGTCTTAAGACGTTATTTGTAATGGGGCAGTCTGCAGTCTGCCTTCAGTTAAAAGCTGCCACTACTGAGAATCTTGGATAAATATTGTCTTGGCACTAAATGTACATTCCTACAGAATAAAGATCAAGTCACTGATCAGCAAAGAAGAAGAGAAGTTACCCAAGGACATGTACTGAGGATGAGTGACTAATCTGGAAACAAAAAAACAATCCTCAAAACAGCAACAACAACAACAACAAAAACCCACCCAACCAAAACACCCCAAACCATTCAGGTAGTTAAGGACCAGCTGACTTAGTAAATGAAACTGCTCTAATGCAAAGAAGTGAAATGATACTTCAGTGGGAGCATCCACAAAAGCCCTGAAAAAACAAAGTTGTTGAAGAGATACACAGAAGGCACTGGTACTGGTACAGACACTGCTATTTTCCACACCTACACTTCTATCTGGAGTAAGGTCCACAGAAACCAAGCAGGAGAGAAGAAGTGGCCAAAATTCTTGAGTGACAGAGGAGCATGATCTGATAAGGTACCTTAACCCTCACATGTGGGCTTTTTTCTGTAGCGAACAGCACTAATGCATCAGTGCCAGAGCAGTTTAGTTCCGAATTCCAATATTCTGTATCTAATTACCATCAAGTGATATTCAAGTTACTGAGCACAGGCTGATAAACTGTAATTGTCAGGTACGAGTGGAACAAAGAGAACTCTTTCTCTGTCTGCCAGCTGGCTGCCTGATAGAGCCCCCCTGCCACACCACCCCACTGGGAATTATTGTCCTGTTTTGCCTTCATTGCTGTAGGTGGAAGAGAGAACCTACCCTAAGGGTTAACCATGAAAAACGATGCAGGAAAACCCTTAAATGAAGACACAGAATGCAGCCCTGCAAAAATACTGCTGAGCAAGGAAGCTGATGTTCCACCTCTCATTAGGATTCTGCACCTGAGATGCAAAGTAAAATATCAGAGGCTGGAGCAGGAAACTGCTTGCTGCCTTTAATTAGTATTTTTTATTAAATCCCCCACTTGTATACTGTTTCCTACTCACTGATTCTGTTTCCTCAATGAGTATATCCTACCTGAACAAGGAGAATATTTTTGGCTACAAAGCTCTGTGCTCTCATGAAGCTAAAGGTAAGAGGCACCTGCTGAAGACCTCAGGTTTGAATCTTCTGACAAGTGCTCTGATGCTTCCACAAAGCAGAGTACCTTTTGCAAAAACCTTCATGGAAAGTTTTCATAAAGATACATATGAATGAAGCAATCCCACCTTTTTGACACTGATGGCAACAGCTTCTTTTTGACTGTAATCATCTACAGTAAGGTCACTTCCAAATTTGTACTCAGGATGAGCTTCTTCTTCCTGGTCAGCTGCACAGAAAACAAAAAGAATCAGTGCAAAAACCACAGCAACTCGTGGGCTTTTTTTGCAGGGCATGAAACCAATGGCAGTTGAATTCCCAGGTTTAGGTTTGGCATTTTTTAAAAAACAGGAGTAAAATCCACGGTATTAGATTTCTAACAGTTAGTAAACTGTTTCCAAGTGTAGTAAATTACAGCTAAGGCCTGAGATAGTTAGTAGGAGAAATTTTATTTGTTGTATTTTTTAAGTAATTTGCTTAGCAAATGTGTAAAAAAAAAAAAAGCCTATAGTTTTGGGGAAATAACAAGAACTGATGAGAGAGTTCTTTAAATAAAGACCTAAGAAGATGCTTCTTCTAAGAAGAAGATAGAATAAAGATCTAAGAAGATGTCCAGGCTTCTTGTGTGCATTGTCAGTCTCCTTGTGTGCCCCAACTATAGGGAATTGTTCTCATTTGTTTTTAAGGTAATTTTCCATTAGAACCTAGAGTATTCAAAGAAGCCAAAAAGTAAACTTAAAGGAAAAAAAATATATATATAATATAAGAAGACCAAGTGGTAGGCTAGAGCTGGGACATTCATTATGACATAGGTCACAGGCCAGTCCTGTGGGTCAGACACTTGTGTGATTTACATCTTCTGAAGGTGAACATTTAAAACAGACAAGGTAGGTTACACCCTAAATATGTGTATTTTTCTCTGCTGGCCATATCACTGGCTCAGAGCTAGACATTGACACTGAAGATAATTGAAGCTTGGCCAGAAAAATCCTACCCCTCATTTTATCCTTATAAAGTGTAATGCAATAATCCCCTCTGATGATGACACAGATGTTAAACACAGTGACGTGTTTTCAAAGCAAAGATCATGACTTCTTAGTCTCTCTCTCACAGACAGAATGAAAATCTAACTTCTGAACAGTAAATGTAAGTTAAAATTGTCTGGGGTGAGGTGGCAAGGCTGGGGTCTGTACAAAAAGTGCTGCACAGAGCCCAGAGCTGCTGCTGCTGCCACAGACCACAGGCATGTGGGTAAGGAGCACCCAGCTCACTGATCTACCACAGGTGATGCCTGAGAGCCCTTCTCCAGGAAATCCTCACCACTTTCAATTTCCTCTTCATTGTCATCCTCCAGGATATTTACAGGAGCAGCAGTTTCCCCAGCCTCCATCATCTTTTTCAGAGCATCAAGCTGTTCTGTTAATATGAAAAATAAAATTAAATTAGTTGTGACATGAACAGTTTGTAGCACACAGAAATGCAAGAGAACCATCACAAATGATTCCCTGATCCTCAGATCTACTTCTGTTCAATGAGTTGTCTGACTTTTCAGTTGGCAATAAAATTTTACAGAGTAAGGAGCATTAATAAATGCAGACTGTTGTTAGATCTGAAAAGTGGTCAGTAAGTGCCGTGTCTGAAGATCACTGAAGTTAAGGAAAATATTTCACAGAAGCATAGAATCAATGAGGTTGGAAAAGGCCTCTGAGATTAAATCCAAGCTCTGACTGAACCACCACCCTGTTAACCAGAGTGGTTGAGTGCCATGTCTAGTCTTTCCTTAAACTCCTGCAGGGATGGTGACTGCACCAGCTCCCTGGGCAGCCCATTCCAATGTCTGATCAGCCTTTCTGTGAAGAAATTACTCCTAAATTTCCATGGACTTCAAAGGTCTTTGGGTCAAGCATGTTAATTCCCCACACAATAAACAGGCAGCTGTCTTTTCAGTACTTGATCCATGCAAATGGAGGCAAAGTACTTGGATTTTCACTTGTGTTTCCATGTGCATTTCAATTAGACAGGAGAAGCACAGTCATGTATGACTGAAGCAGTGGAAGGTCTGAGTGCTTATCTTTGAATGGAGAAGGAGCAGGGTTTATCATTACAGCCGTACTGGAAACTAATATAGCAAAATTATTGTTACTGAAAGAAGATTAATATCAGAATTGGCAACAACAGCAAGAAGAGCAATTTGAAATTCCATTTCATTTCATGCTTATCCTGGAAAAACACAGCAATGCAAACAGACCAGTGTAGGCAGAATTTACAAGAGATTCTATCTGCCTTATATTTTAGCTCAACCAGCAGTCTGATAAAAGTCCCAGGATTACATTTCTGGGTCTGTCTGTGCCTGTGCAGCATGCTGATATCAAGGCCTAGACTCTGGCACTCACATGAAATACAAGGGCAAACAAGATGTTATTTACATACAATTTGTATTCTCCCAACAATAAAGTACAAACAATCTGGAAACTTTAGTAAAAAAGTCTGTTTGTAGCAATCTGGACTTTTGTTTATTTAATATTTGACAAACTTTACTTACTCTTTTCTACTTCAGGTTTCAGCCTTTTATTCTTTATGAGAATCTTTCTTTTGAGGTCATTAGGAGATGGTAAGGCTTTACCTTGTTCAAGCTGTAAAACAATTCAAAGAAAGTGCTTAATAATAATAATAATAACAACAACAATAATAATAACACCAGCTATTTGGCCTCTCTGCATCCCTGTTTGGGATTTGGATTTTAGGACAGCAATGCTAAGGGGCAGTTAATAACCTCAGGCACAACCCCAGAAGGTTGTGGGACTGCAGTTACCCAATTTCCTCTGCTTCTTCCCCATCCCAGGGGGAAGCTGTGCTCAGGTAAAGCTGCTGGACGAAGCCAGCACTCAGGTCTCCAGCCTGTGCCACCCTCAGCTGCACTGCTCTAAACATTTTCCCATCTCTCCTGCCAATGTGACCTGCACCTCCTCATCAGAGGAATTCCTGCTCTCCCTCCCTGTGGTTCACACAGCCCAAGCCACAGCTTAGCCTGTTATCACTTGATCTCTAAATAAGTCACCTTTTATGGTCTCCTCGAGCTGCAGTAACCCAAGTGAGGCAGCCCACACACACCTGGAGAGTGGAAATGGACTGGCACGAGGGAATGGAAAACTACCCAGTCCTCAGCTAGGTAATGGGGACTGGTTTTGCCAGTAGGGTCATAAATGCAGTATTTGTGAAAGGAGAAGGTCAAGTTTCACATACACAAGGAAGTATCAATAAAAGGCTTCCTCCAGTTTGGGGAAGGAGAAAAAATATTATTTGGAAAAGAGAAAAAGTATGAAATCCTCTGATTTAAGCCCCGTCACATCACTGAGGCTATGAAACAGAGATTTGGGTAAGCTAATTAGCACTCTCTCCACCTCAGGCTTGCTAAGAATATTATTCAGGGAGTTGCTGGTATAATCACAGAATATTCTGAGTTGGAAGGGATCACCAGGATCATGGGGTCCAACTCTCAAGTGAATGGCCCATACAGAGATTCAACCCATAATTTGGCATTCTCAGCACCGTAACAGACTGGGGTTTTCAGTGAAGCCTAAACGATACAGGAGTAGAAGGTATTTTCATAAATAGTGACAATTCTTAGAAGATCTACTCAGATATTCTTATCTCCTAATCCAAATCTGAGTTAGAGAGATGCAGCATTCCAGGTGAACAAACAAAAGAACAAAGCACCACGACTTGAAACCAAATAAAAGTAGCAGAGGTGACAAATAACAACCCAGCGAAAAAAACCCCACAAAACCAAAAAAAACCAACAAACCCGTATTAGCCCAGCCTCAGGAGAATGGGTGCAAGGTGCAAACCTCCTCGTGGGAGGGTAAGGGTTCTCCACACCCACCAGGCTGGCTCAGCATGTTGGATGAAGAGAACACATTTGCTCCCGACAGCAGTGGGGCTGTAACTCCACTAGATGTCAGTGCCGCAGAGCTCATTGATGCCAGGCTGCATCCCCAAGCAAGGCCATACTTGGATGCCCGTTTGGACAAATATTTGCTTTTACTTAAAGCCAAATCTGCTTCAGCCAAGTGCCATGTCTCTCCTAAGTGTGCCCCCCTCAGTCACTAGCCCAGGTTATCAGGGTCCAAGCACTTGAAAAGGACATGTTCCAAGCTCCTGCTGCCGTCTCTGCAGTGTTTGCTTTGTGAGCAGCTGGGGACTGAATTCACTCATGGGGAGGAGAGGACACAAAATGCAGAAGGCTCAGCAGTGCTGCAGGGCACAGGCAGCTGAGGCTAAATGCTGAGCTCTGAGGTAGAAGCATGGCAGCCTTTGGCCAGCTCTATTTTAGGCTTCCCAGAGAGCTGCTGGCAGCTTTTTGTGAGGGTTGTGGCAGCGTGCTACAAACATCACAGGGGAACACTGCAGATTTAATTCTTTGGGATGCACTTTTCAGGGCAACCACCTGACTTTCACCAAGCCTCATGTGCTGCTGCCCCTGCAACATGCAAGGAAAGCCAGGAAAAACAAAGATCTAGGGATGCTAATGCCAGAACCTCCCTTTGCCAGGGTCACATGGAGCTGAAAGGAAAGGCAGAGTCCCCCTTGCTGTGGTCCCCCACAGCACTACAGTGCACCAGCAGGCTTTGGGTGACTGCTGGCACAGTGAGCTCGTTGTGAGGAGCAAGGAAGGTCTGGAGGAGGAGCTGCAAGCACTGTGCAACAAGCTGTTAGATCTCAAACACTGTGTTTGTGAGGAAGTGCCTGTTATCTCCTGCCATGCAGGAGAGTGGAGTGCATGCAGATTACAGAGCACTCCACAGTCCAAATGAGACTGCAGGGAACTCTTGGTGCTTAATTTGATTCTTAATGCAGTAGTGGGGCCACCTAGACTGCAGGACCTGACCTGGAGCACAAAACATGTGATGTGCAGCTGAAAGAAGATGTTTCTTCAGCTGACACCAATTAAAATTTGCAATTTAATATTAATTGTTATGATTAATTGTTTTTCAACAGTGACTGGCAATTTCAGAATGAGGTGTGACCTGCAGAGACAATGTACGTGGCGTATTTTATGTAGGTGCTGATATTATGTCACACATCAAGCGGGGGGATTTCCCCAGGCTGCTTGCCAGAGCCCTGCACAGAGGAGATTAAACAAATCAGATAAAGAAAAGTTTGTACCAAAAAGCACAGCCACCCAAAAGCACTAGTCATTTCTGAAAGCACAGGACTGGCAGTGAACAGCACTAAAGGTGATATGATCTCAGTTTATCATCTCTTCTAAATAAAACTAATACAAAAAATAGAGAGACTGGCAAAATACAACATACTGGATGTGTTTCTAGAGGCTGCTTCAACAGGAGATCTCCAAAAAGATCTTCACAGTATTTTGACATCTTGTACTGTTGATATTTGCTGGAAAAGATTATGTCAGTTCATTTTTAAATATAAAAAAGAAATCACTATCACTCAGCACAAAAGAATAATACTAAGTAATGTAGACATCCCAAATTATATACTGCCCACTTTGTTTCAACTGAGAAGTATTCCTTTACTGTAATTATACTGTCAATAAAAGTCTATTATCTGACATAGATGAATTTATTAACAAGACCAAAAAAGTAGAATAACTGAATCTCATACAGCTAATGGAACATCCAAATTCATTTCACAGCTTTATCACAGATAAAAATATTGCCATTATTAAGCTAGATAAAGATTGATTCGTATATTAAGTGACATTCAGCATGCCTGCATATCCCCCTTCCCCCCAGTTTTCAAGTATCATGTATTAGTATTTTAAACTATATTATCTCCCTCGGACAATGCACAGTTTAAAAATTAAAAATGGGCACTACACACCTGCAGTGATTTTCAAATGAAAGAATGACAGGGTACTCTGACGTAACAAATGCTGTTTCCTTAATGGCTTGAATTACATCCTATAAAAATGGAACAATAGGATTCAAGTTAGAACAGATAAAATTCAAAACATTATCTATCCCACCCTGAGGAACACAGGGCTGTCTTAAATGTGCAGGGGGTGGATGATGCAAGTCAGAAATCAACCCCAAGGTCTGGGCCAGAAATCCTGCCCATGTCAGTCCATCACTCCAGAGCAGCATTCCAGCACTGAGGAGGGGAGGGTGCCCTGCTTGGATTCTTGTCCAGGGCTTCTCCTGGGGTTTGCTGCCAGTTTACCTTGAAAAGAATGTCTGTGCACATCGCTTTTCCATGGGTTATTATTGGTTCTTGATCTTCGCCTTTGCCATCCCAACAGTCCAGCTCGACACACCTGCAGATTCAAGAACAATTAACTTAGTGTTTCACTACAAGTGAGCTACCTGGGACATATTTTAGAAGTGATGGCCAGAGCAGTAATTTGCAAACCAGTTTTGGGCATTACAGAACTTTTCTAAGCTGTACATGTGTTATTTCAGACTTCTTCTACAACTTTGGATAAACCACCTTAAATATGGCATGTGTGGGTCAATATAGTCATCTGGACAAAAATGTCTTTAGCACTATGCCACTCTTCTTATTCTCACTCTAATAAGTCAAGGAATTAAGCAGGAAATCATAAATTTCCTGATTCTCATTAACATAAAAACTTCATAATTATAAAGCAGAAAGCCCTCTGAAATTCTTCAGCTGCCATTTTGAGCTCAAACTTCTGTTAACTTTCTCACAAACTCTCACCTTATATCAATTTCTACATTCCACTGCCTGGAAATACTTTTGTGAGGAAAAAATAAGATTCTTAAATAAATACATGTGTTTTCATTTGCCACACTAACATATTTATACATTTAATGGTACAATATATCACCACCAAGGTACATTATGTAGGTTTAAACCATTAGATTCACAAATATTTATTATCTCCTGCTTCCAACCTGCATCCAGCCAAAAGCACTTGTCTGTACATCTCCACTGAAGACTTGCCACCAAACTGCCTGCCTGTTAAATATGTATTGTGAGAGGAACTGATGAAATAATGAGCCAGAGGATGGTCCATTTCTTGATACAATTCCAAACGGTCTAAGAAAACTGGGGCATTCTCATCTGACATCAGATATCTGCAAAACCCATCGCTGGATATCACACCTGGAAGGAAGAAGAAGGCATGGTAAAATACTGCTAGAAATTTAGAGTCAACAGAAATCAAACCATCTCACAGAGCAGGAATCCTGACACAGAACCTGTTATTTACAAAGGTTCCTGCAAGCAAACAGCCCTCTCCTTCCTCTGCTCCAGGCTGACCAGCAACTGGTGGAAAATGTGCCATTATGTTCCCAGATAACCAAATTAAAAATCAGGTGCCAACCAGTTCAAAACTTGAGGTCCAGCACTCAACATCTGCAGAACTAAGGCAGCAAAAGGAGGTGAAGAAGGCAAGTCAGTCTTTAAGAACTGAAGCAAAGAAATAGTGACATCTCCTCAGAATAGCCCCAAAATTTTTGATCTCTGGGACTTTCTAAGTCAGGAATTGTGAGCTGGCATGGACCAGGCTTCTATGGCCCTTTCCTCCCCTCTTTCATATTTAATCCTGTGCTACATCACTGTCAACCAGCTCACAGAGAGACTGTTCCTCACTGACAGAAACATGGGGATGTGAATCTAAAAATGTTTGCACTGATTAATTTACAAAACATCAGGAAAATCTAAAATACCTTCCAGTTTACTGTTTGAAATACAGGTTCATACCTTTGTAAATGAAAATAGAAAGCTACAATGAACATGGGACATACAGGAATTCAGAATACAGAATTCATAACACCCCTCTCTTATCTCTGCTGGTCTGTGCTTCAAAAAAGTATAAAAAAATACAAATCAAGGGGTAATTTTTAATGAAACCAAATTAGGAATAACCAGGATGGCAACATCGGTTTTAAAGAGGCCAGGAGTCTGAAAAATGATCTGTGGTAGGGAAGAAGGAGTTAGAAGGAGAAAGAGTTGCTGCAGGGAATGGTTACCTGGCATTAATTTTGACATTGCTTTCTCTGAAGTAATTTATGAACACTCAGCTATTGTTAAGGCAAAGTTGCAGCAGTCCTATTTTTATTTTCTTTAAGGCTATTTTTCTTTTATGCAGAGAAATGGACTGATCCCAGTTTCCATTCTACTCCTAACTTTCTGAAAAAATCCTCCACTGGAGCTTAAATTTTCTGTGCTTGGTGTCAGCCAGAGGTGAACTGTTCCAGAATGTTTTACTCAAGTCCTCTCAGCTGATTCTGAGTATGAAAGAAAGGGGGCAAAAGGAAATTTTCAACTTGAAGAATGGTTTTATTTTATCACCAAATACTTCAAAGCAGCAGCACAGCTTATCTCCGATGATACATACTCCTAGTGCATCATCTTGTGCAAAAAAGTCACAGCTGGATGGATGTTCTAGACAGACCACAGCTGAGACCTCAGCAACTTAACAGAGCTCTGTGTTCAAGAGCTCAAACTTCATATTTTTGACTTGCCCTCACCAGGTGAAAGAATTGGGGTTTGTAGTGCTCCTGAGCAGACTCTGGTTACTGAACTGCCCAGCATGAACTTGTGCAGCTTTACTCACTCCTGTCACTGAAATGTGACTGAGGAAGAGTCAGCAGCTTATTGCTACTGTCTTTTGTATGTCAGCTTGTTTCATAAATGTCATGATTTAGCAAAAAAAAACAACAAAAAAAAGTATTTTGCTCAACAGCAAAATTTTATCTAAGAAGAGGAAAGAAGCTGAAGATAACAGCCACTGCTGACATCCCTGGAGGAACACTCAGAGGGGACTTCAGCTGTTTTGTTGTTATTCTCCACAACCCCATCCTTACAAAAGGTTATCCATATTTACTGAAAACCTCACAGAAATAAAAATCAAACAAATAAGCTAAACAATTAGCCATGGTTGAATTTTTTTTCTCAGTTTTAGATTTATTTCCACCTTCAGAAAATATGTTTTTACACCTTCCATCCTAAACAGGTGGCAGTCACATTAGGATACACCTTCCTTATACTGGAAAACATTTAAAATGCCCTAGCCCAAGAATCAGAGATGAGTGTCTTTAAAAATTATGAATAAAATGAGATAGAGGTGGTAAAAATTCAAGTAATTAATACTTAGAGTTCATGTAGAGAGGGAGAGAAAGCCTCAGATTTTACTGGGGCAGCTTTAGATGCTGCCTCCTTTGCACATCCTTCCCATGCAGTGGCAGCACTGCTGGATGTGTAAATGCTTGATCCATGAGCCTAAATGTCTGTGCAAGAGGATTTCTGTTAGGATGGGCTTCGTAAAGCTGCAGTCTCTTCTCTGCTTGCCACAACAGCAACCCAGCAAAAAGGGCAGGGAGCACAGGTGGGGAAAGCAATGTTTTTCATTTCTGCAGTTGATCCCAACATAGCTGCTGCAGCAAAATGGGTCAGAACTGGGAACAAAGTTCAGCCACTGACACCTCCCACACTCACAGCAGCTCAGGACATCAGCAGCCCAAGAATGGCCCAGCAGCTACTTCCTGCAGCCTTGCTTGGAGAGAACATTTTTCAGATCACCCACATAAAATACCCTGTTCTGAGCCAGGCTGCTGCCCTCAGGCACTAGAGAGATTGCATTATAAGAAGGTGGATGCAAATGGCAATTTCTGTTTTATTTTTGCACAATATCTGTACTTTGCAGTCTCTCTGAGACCCTGATCACAGCCACTTGCACGTTGTCTTTTTGCTGGAGGGAGTCTCTGTTGTTCTGTATTTACTCAATCCCAGCCTCTCCCTTTTCTATCAGGATTTGTAGCCACACTTTAACCTGGATCAGGGAAATAACCTAAAAACCTCTGATTTTGAGGGGGAGATATTTTTTCAGCAGAGCAGTTTCCTGATCCAGTATCTTGGGTGCCACACAGGACTTGATCCACAAGAACTGTAAACTCCCTTTTAAAATTGGATGCTTCAGAACAAATTCCCCAAATGCCTAAACCCAGTGAATACTGAATTCCCTCCCCCATTTACCTTTCCTCTTCAAGTCTTCATCTGGCTCATATGTCTCAATTATCTGCATTGCTCTTTTTGTGTCATAAAAGGGAAATAAAATTTCATTGAGCCGAGGATCTCGTTGATGCTAAGGTTAGAAAACAACGGAATTCAGCAAAACAATATAGTGCATGGCTATCATCCAAGAGCATTTCATTACTGCAGATGAGAAAGAAAGAAGTGGACATTTAAAAAAAAAAAAAAGCAGCCCTAAAATTTAAAGACTATTTAACAGCAACTTCAGCATTAGGTAGAAAATAAACCTTATCTTTTAAAAGAAACCTAGGCAGTTTCATCACAAAAATATTTCAAAAAAAGAAAAATCCAATGCAATCATATAACTGATATTACTCTTGCTTATTCATGAAAATAATGAGTGCACGTGGCATCTGTGCAAATGAGATGTTGAAAATAAATAGCTCAATGTCTGTTTGTCAATTCCCTCTCTAATCCTTTTTTTTGTAAACTGACAGACTTGACTGGTGGCACTGTCATCACCTCTGCAAAAATGCAAGTCTTACGTAATATCTACAGCCAAAGCAAAGAAGTAAAATAAAGCTATACTATAAATACAGAATTTGAAATCCGAGTTTAAAAACATTCAAGTACTGATTATTATTTGTGAATTGTGGAAACATCGTGTTTTTAACTATTCAAAAACCAGCATAGGTTCTTAGAAAACATTTGCACTAGGATTTCACAGCATTATCTCTTTAATTCACAATAATTTACAGTATTAGGATTTCATAATATATGTAATGTTTAGGTACAATTTAGTGGTGATTTCTAATAGACTAATAAAATTCAGATTTTTTTTTTTTTCACTTCATGGTGTGCTATGTAACTTTGGTTTTTCTCCTTGCTGGATTAGAGCTGCACACTGTGTGCCTGATTCTCCATTAAAAGAAAATTAAAACCAGAATTGACGGAGTAGTGGCATGTAAGCAGATGCAACAAAACAATGAAATAAATATGACCGTGAGAACACTCTTTTACCCCAGAAAGTGCACAGTTTCCAAGCTTTAGTTTAAGCAGAATTCAGAGATGTAACAGGCCACCCCCATATTGGCAATCAACAATTTGGAGTGGACAGGATGGTGTTGACATGGCTTACACAGCACTATCAGCATTTGCTGTAATTCCTTATGTGGAAACTTTTTTGACTTTTTTTTTTTTTTCATGAGAAAAGTAATATCCAATCCAATCTCTTTTCTTACAACCAATCCATTGGTGCACGTGCTTAATGAACTCCAAGAAATTACAACCAATGCCAATTCAATCATGCAAATAATGAGGGATTTTTCCAGCAATGCTACTGGCAGTCTGCAGCATCTAAACACAGCAGGTTTGTTGAGGCCAGATTGGGATGCCCCAGTAAAACTCAGATGAAACACGACACAAGAGCAGATGGATGCAGGACATGATTGCTCAGCAGCACACACCAACAACACCACGACACTGGCATGCAACAGCTCCACGGGGACAAATGACAGGGCTTTGTACCATTAGTGACAATACACCACCTCAAAAAATTGTAACACATAGTACGGAAGGTTCTTCGCTCAAGAAAAGGGCTCTTCCCCACTCGCCTTCTTCTACAGTTAGTCATGAGCAAACAGAAGAAAATAAATGGGATAAAGCAAAAATCTCCTCTTGAGAAAGAGTCCCAGAGTTATCAGGAGCTAAGAGCAAAATATTCTTCCAGCAGCAATGATCATTGCTCATTATCATTTTTCCATATGAACAAAAGCATATCATTGTGTTCACTTTGTTTAAAAAATAAAATTGGCAACTGATGAAGGTTTACTTGAAAAATTAAAGTGAGAGTCTTCACCCGTGTCTCTTGGGGAAATGGTCTGCACCATGGAGCTTGGTAGCACAGGGAACTTGTGACATAAAAGCAGACCAAAATTCAAAGTGTGACATTTCATCTAGAAAGACTAACTTCAGGGCTGACTGCATATGTCCAATAAAGCTGTATTTGGGTATTCTAGTTACTCTACCAGACAGGACACCTTTACACCAGGCATTCCCACCCACATGAGGGAGAACTGACTAAAACATGGGGAGAAAGGATGCCCAGAGGGTTCTGCAAAGACACAAAGCTCATTCAGCCTCCCCAGGCTGCCTCCAGCACCTTGGAGTGGGCACAAACTGGGACATGCAGCAGTTAAAAGTGTGCTAAAACCAGTTCTGCCTCTCTTGAATTTGTCCTGGGAGTGGTGAGAGGGTTCTTTCAGGGAGATGAACAACTGGGGGATGGAAAGAGTGAATGGGAAGGAGGGAGGAAGAGGAAGCAAGTGGAAGAGAGAGAGGGAAAAGGAGCAAGGAATTGGGAATTGCAAAGGATCTCCCCATATCTCCCTCCCAAAAGAATGGATGAGTCCTGGTCAGGCTACTGAAAATTCCATTTTAATTGTCACTTGCCTTGTTATTTTATTGCTGTAAATGACCTGCAGGAGCAAATCTCAGTGGTGGTGATTTCAGTCCCTTTTCTACTATATTTTCTTTTCTTTTCTTTTTTCTTGAAATCTGACTTTAAGAATTGGAGACCTACACAAAAAAACTCAGTGCATGACAGCAATTAAGTTTTTAAAAACTTCCCAGAAGCTTTAATACCGAAGAACAATTAAATCATCTGTCAGCCAGCAGCATTTAAAAGTCAGATAGAGACAGGAGTTTGGAAAAACTCCAGGAAAGCTGCTCACTCTCCTCTCGTGTCCAGTAACATATCCTCATGCTCTCTTAAAAACCCATAACACTTAGAGCTTCTGCTGCATGCCTTGGAGGTTACTTCAAAATAATTTAAGTTAAAGAGTCTCATGAAGAGTTGTTCTGCCAAGTAACTCCCCTCTCCTATGCAATGATAATAACCTTTTTATATTTGCCAGCATTAGACACCACTGCTAATTGCAGTGTTGGCCAGCTGCCAGGGGGACAGAAATGATCCCTTCAGGAGGTTCATTCTGGCTCATTTTGTGCCTTTCAAATTATGACCGAAACTTTAAACTCTATTTGGAGACCAAAAGACCTCCAGCACAGACCAAAGGCATTGGTTTCAGGCATTAGAATAAATGTCCTACTCTATAAAAGAACACTTGACTAATTTTTCCCAGCTCTGGTCCCCAACGAAAGGGCCAACCACAAGATTTCCAACTGCAAAATGTATTTTGTCAATATGAATGTAGCCAACTAGATGCATTTTTCCCCAATACTACCTATGAAATAAGGGTTCTAATTCTGTAAAAAGAACTGCCAAAGGAATACAAAATTGAGAGCACAACTCAATTTTAATTTTTCAATCAGTTACTGGAGATAGGGGGTTCTTACAAATGCTGGCAGTTTTTCTTCAGAAGTTTAGGCTTCAAGGAACTACACTTTAAACTAAAACAATTACAGATCACTTTTAAAATAATGATAAAATAGTAATTTACCTGAACATGAAGAGTGACACTAAAAAATCAGAAGCTAATGTGGTTTAAAGTGGGGATAGGGCTGTGTGCCTCAAGCAGTAAAATGTATCTGTCACTACAGGTGAATTGGGGGCTGAGGTGCTTTAAAAGGATAATTTATAATTTCAATCACAACACTATCCTTTGACTCTCCAATGCAGAAGCAAAAATGCCAAGCCTTAGCTCTGCCCCCAGCCCTGCAAACACTTAGACACTGACTTGTGTAAATAGCTGTGATAAAAGGATGTCTCACAGCAGTAAGATTAAGCCTGTGCTTCAATTCACCAATAGATATGAACTAAAGCCCCAAGTATGCAACCCCAATCATGTAATCAACCTGTTAATCTTCTGGCCTTTCTTTTTGAGTACCCTTTCTACAAGTAATTGAGGTTAGATGAAGAGCAAGGCACATATTCCATACTAAAAAATAAAATTATATTCTAAATTTGATAGATAGGGAGCTTACAGCCTGGATCTTCATATTGAAGTATTCAATATATAAACATATATATAAAATTGAAGTATATATATATATATATATATATATATATATATATATATATAATTGAAGTATAAATAGTAAAACAATTTTAGATGGTGAGATTTTTTGGTAATGCACCTAAAAAAATGTCACATAGTGAGGTCAGCAGCTTCCCATGTTCAGGATGACAATAATCTACCGGTACAGAACCAAGTAGGATGGGTCTGTTTTCCCTGTGTGTGTTCTTGTCAAATCCACATTTATTGCTGGAATCCCAAATGAGTCAGTTTTCTATAACTTTGCTTTAGGAATAGAAAAGAGCCAACCCTACAGTGTTTATTGAACTACTTCACACACTCACGATGCTTTTAAGAAATACTAAATACTTCTGCCAACAACTGCATTCTGGAAATACAGCAATAAAAATATTTCCTCTTATTCTGCACACATGGTATTTTAAAAATCATATACAAACCCTTAAAATATCCTCTTAGCTCTTAGATTTTGTAACAGATTGAAATAATACTGCTGAGGAGAATCCAATCCCTGTTTATAAACGCCTACTTCAGTTTTTCTATTATTCTAGAAGGATTAGCAGACATATTTAGCTGGGGCCTACAGGTAAAATAATTGCCTGCTATAAAATACTGGGTGTATTTTAGTGGAAACTGCATAGAAAGTATAAAACACACAGAACACACACCGTAACACAGCAGCAAGTAATCAACAGATGCAACTGCAAAGCCAACATGTAGAAAAGCACAACACCACACACGGCTGGAGCTGATTTTTGCACCTGGGTGTTACCACAATGGAAAGATCAGCGGGTCAGAAGCAGAGCAAATAATGGCATGGTGCATGCAATGGGAAAATTGGAAGAAGCAAGCCACTGCAGACAGACTTGTATGGTAGTTAATGTATGAAAAAGCTTACTTCATTTAGAAAGCTCACTAATTGGTCTACCGTTAAATAATCAGTTTTGTCTCCATTGCTGAAAAGGAATTTATTAGAGAATGTAAGTTTTTATACACGATGCTACAGTAGGTATGATTTACATGTTGACATTGTTGATACTTTTAAAACCACTTACTATTTTCTACTTGAAAGTAGCTCTAGAATCCCAAAATGAACAGTCACAGAAAACATATTAACTGCCTATGCTTGGCACAGTATATCTCCCACAACGTATCTTCCTATCACTTAACAAACATTACTTCATAAAACAACATGTAAGTCCTCCAGCTGAGAATAAATGGGGTGAAGAAACTTTACAAACTTCAAATTTCTCACTTAATTTAATTAGTTCACATACTGTGTTAATCACCTGAAGGAGAAGTTAAAAATTACAGTAGTTAGTAAAGCCAATGCAAAAAAAAAAATAGTTCCAGGTTCTTCCTTTAACTCATGTAAAAGTTGCTCTAAAATACAGAGTGAACTTTTACATTAAGAATCTGAGAAGGGAGGAAGGGGTAAAATATAGACTGGAGTTTGTTCTAAAGTACTGCTGATGCTACTAGGATTCAAAATAGATTTTACAGTGTTCTGTCACTATTAGTTATGCACTAAAAATACAGCAAAATGTCTTTAAAGTAAGATTATATTAAATTTGAACTTACATCTTCTTAAAGAGGTCCTCTATGTCAGTTCGGGGACATATCTTTTGGGTGAGCTCATAAAATTTCTCGTAAGTAAAAGCTGCAGGCTCAATTTCATCATTCTGCAATGAAATGCAAAGGTACATTTATCTAGACAAAAGAGCTTATGTGCTCTTTTCCCTAGAGAATATCTTATACCAGAAAAAAGCAACTGAGAACTGGCTTAGCTCCTTACCAAGTATAAATTTACCTGGTTTCTTTGGTACTCTCAAAGTAATTCTAGATTCATCCTTATCACAGATCTGTTTGATGTGCTTGTATTCTAACCTCACAGTAACAGTAATTCTACATGAACACATAAATAATCTATTTTTCTTCTGAAGCTTAAAAAAAAACCCCAAAAAGTTCAAGCCATCACCTCTCTGGGGCTGCTGGCAGGGCTCCCCATTGCAAGTGGGACAGAGCTGGAGAGCAGCTCTCCAAAGGAGGGGAGTAAAGAGCAAGAGGAGTCCAAGAAATTTAAAAAAAAATTACATGCATATTTTGTGCTGAAAAGTTTTGCATAAATGAACAAAAGGTAGTTTGTGACAGAAAAAAAGGGAAATCTCGTTTAAGAGGTTTAAGGACCTCTGTGCCATAGAGATTTAATTACATTTTGGCTCTAGTAAACAACCTCCAGTGATTAGTAAGTAACACACAATAGGCATACTTTTTGTGATGCAAATGACTTAGATTACAGCTTTAAACGTGAATGAGTCATCACTTTATTAGCACACAAAAACAGTTATTCAAAACCACTAAATACCTTTCCGCTGGGAAGACCTAATTCCTTAAGTGCCTGAAAGATCACTTTTTCTGTTTTACCTGATGCAAAGGTTCTGGTTATGCTAAAACAAAAAAAAACAGTGGAGAGAAAAAAAAAAAAACAGAGAAATGTTAGTCACTTCTTAAACAATCAGTTCTCTCTCTCTCTTGCTTTTACTGCCAGCATTTTCCTCTGGCTTCAATTGATGAATGTAAGCAGCTTCCAAGTAATAGTGCAGTTGAAGAAGAGCTCTAAGCTCCACAGAACAGCACTGCTCTGCCTGCAAGCCAGCCACTAGAAAATACATCAAAATAATGAACTGCAAACAGAACAAAAGAGGGTTCTTTTTTCCCCCAGTACACTGGGACACAGAGCCATGCAAATAATTCTTTTATTTTTTTGCTCTTTTAAGCTGTGTGCTGAGATAAATGACTGTTTAGAAAGCAGCAGATTCTCCAAGGGAGGAGACTCATGTCACCGGTCATTCTCGGTTGTGGTGACTTCCATTCCGGGCATTAAACTGTGCCTCCCAGGTCACCCATGAGATAGGAGTGGGCTGTTCCCCATGGCAGCTTCCTTCCTCTTTCCTTTTCAAGCAGCTACTGCTATCAGGAGACTCCCAGCCACTGCCAAATCCCATTCCCTGCTGCAGTGCTCACTCCTCCCTCTGGATGCTCCCTCACCACACATCCATTGAGAATATCCCATCCCAATCATACTACACACAAATCCTTCAGGTAGGCCTCAGTTATCCCTGGAATATTTCCACCAAACTGATGAGCATCGTGCTCCTTCCCAAAGGATGATTTCACCATGCATAAAACTCACAAACTGGTTTCACTTGGAATGACATAAATCCCACAAAAACGCAGCTATTTGGTATGATAAATACGAGAGTGGTTTATTTCTGTTTCCATTTGAGATGAGTTTGAATGACCTCTGGCTCTGGGAAGGGGAATCCAAACCTCACAGCTCTCCTGCCTTCTCTTTAGGGTTTGAGCTAAAATGCTGTGACCCACAATCCCTTGATTTTGGTGTCTTAGTCTGGAGAGAAAACATGAAGTCTGTATCCAATATATATTTCTAACAAAAGCTGTACATTGGGGAACACTCAATGGCTGCTGATAAGAATGTGTTGCTCTTTATCATCAAGTGAGACAAACATTTGCTGAGACTTTTAGTTAATCTCATGCATAATAAATAATTTCACATGGCAAGAGACGTGAAACAAATTGTTGCCGCTATTTGTTGCCATAGCAATTCACGGTTGTTTTACTCTCCAAAACACTCTAAACTGCCTATGTAAATATTTTCATACTAATAAAATTAAGATCAGGAAGTGAAATATCTAAATGATAAAAAAATATTTTAACAAAACTTAGCCATGATTTTTTTTTTTCTTACTGGATCCTTACAACAGTTAGATTTCTATGTCCCTATTTAGGCATCAAAGTTAGCTGTTGGATTTTCCAAAGCTAATAAGTACCAAGATATTTTCACTAAAATATAGACTGAGTTTAACTTTAGGCACTTGTTTCTTAAAAAATCCTCAGGCATCTATTTTTCTGCTAATTCTGGACCACAGAGTAATGTTAGCTCTACAATTTACAACCTATTTCCAGCCCTGTAAATTTCTATGTCTTCTGTAATGAATTGGACTCCAATAATAAATGTCCTGTAAAACATGTAATATTGGTGTAAGTAATTAATCAGATGTGTGCCAAGATTCCATGGCTGCAGGGAACTTACTTTTGATGCCAAATGTATTTTTTTATTTCACAAATGCTGACAGCAAACATAGCAGTAATTTGTAATGAGAGCAGCAGTGTGAAGGAGATTGCATGAATCAAAAAAAGATTGTAAAAATACAGCGTGACACATTCATTTTGCTAAGGCTATTGCAAATAAAACTCATTTTCCTTCATCAGAAGAGACTCCATCTTAGGAGATTTACATTCATCTTGACACCTACAGGTGTTTACTCCTCACGTTCCACCTACAGTGGTTTGGGGCTTATGATAACATGCCAATGTACTTCCTCATAAATATTTAAAACACTTCCCAACTCTGGAACTGAGGGATATGACTCCATTGTGCTTGTTGATGGATTAAATGACTTGGTTACCTCAGACCTTCACCACTTTCCTACCATTACGTCAAAAATCAAGCCAGCACAACCTGTGGAGATCAATCATCTACCATGTCTCCACTGAATTTATCAGACCTGGGAGTACCCCTGCCTACACTGTACAAGGAATTATCTACCTTTGATTTCCAACCAACACTGAAACATTGAAACAGATTTCTTCCAGACACTCTGGAGTAATCAAAACAAAACACACTAACAAAAAACTCTACTTTCAAATTAACTTAATTAGACTACTGAAAAAAAGATTTAAGCTTCCTTTGTCATAGTTTGGATTGTTCTTTTTCTACTGTATATTTTCATAGTTAGAACCTAAACTTGCTTAAATCCTTTTAAAGGTAGTTCTACAAAGGGAGAAGCACAGACTGAGCAAAGCTAATTCCTAACCAGGCTCTAGATGAGAATGTACAACTCCCTCATATAGAAAATCTATCTTCTGCCAGCAGAAAGTTGAAGAAACCAAGTAGATTTTTTTTCCTTAGCAAACACTGACCTGTTTACTCATCTATTACAGCAGTGTTAAAATCTGAACATACAAAATATCTTACAAATGCCGTGTCTTTGCAAGACCTGTAAATGTAACTCCAGACTCAGACTGCTAAAATTTATTAAAGCCCAAAAGGCAATACTGCCACTCTCCTAAGGTTTTCACACTGCTGACTGCCAGAATTTCTTCTCTCTCAAACATGGTACATCGACAGCAACAGATCTATGCCCCAGAACACATTAAAATCCAAAAGTAGCTTCAGAAAAAAATCTTTGTGACTTTGCAACTCCCAACTGTGCAGCCAAGGAGTCACGTATATTTATGGCATTTACCACCAACAGCCCGAGGAGTTTCACATTCTCAAGACTTATCATTCCCTATGGGGAATATGATAGTTGCAAAATTTCTTTCAAACTTGGGAAGAAATGCAAGGAGCTCTGATTCTGCAGGCTAGAATTTTTTTTTCCTTGGTGTTTTACTGCACTTCTGTGTAAAAATCAAATACAGGTGGATTTTTACGATACACATTCCTAGGCCTGAACTGACCCGCTGGGGCTTCTGTTTCTGAGAGAGAAACCTTTCCATCTGTGTCCCCAGAGCCAGAGCAATTGCTACAGGAGCCCCTGGCAGCAGGAGGAAGAGGGGGAAGCAAGGCTGAATAAGTAACAGTGGATTTAAAACAGGTAACAGGGAAGGTCAGGTGGAAAGGTTTAAACTGGTCTATTTAAACCAGTGAAAGAGGTACTGGGGGGAGGCTTGGGTAGAAAATGTGAACCTTTGGTGCTCCTTGCACATCACACCAACACAGCACATTCCTTGGAGCACCCAGATGCAAAGGAGATTTAGCTTCATGGAATAGTAGATTCCTTATGAATTTATAAGCAACCTACTTTTATGATAAATTAAACTGCTAGGGACTGATTTATGTTAACCTGTAAATAGTGCAAATTCAAATTTAAAGATTTAATACACTGGACCCAGTGAACTGGATTTTGAAGCAATAGACGGGCTTGTCTGCATACACAAATCAGTGTGCTGGAGCACAACAGAGAGAATTTATGCCTCACTAAACATAATGTAAAATATTTAAAGGCAGAAACAGTCTCAGACAAACTAGGACACTATAAATTAATACCGTGGAATAGGGTTCTGTGTTCAAACACACGCAGAAAGCTGTAAAGTCCTGAAAATTGATTTGTCCCTGGGGTATTGTTACCCTCCAGCTGATGATATTCCTCATGAGACTTCTGCACAGGAGATGCTTCATGGCAGCTGAGTTTGAGAAATGAGCAGAGACTTGGCCATGAAAGAACTGGAGGATTAATACACTGAAGCAGCTTTAACACTGTCAAGGTGCTACCTGAGTCATGAAACTATAGAAAGCAGCATGGCAGGCCCTTTGTCTATTTTGCAGATTCTATAGATGCAAAATCCTCTTTTCCTCCCTTGGAAAAAAAATGGTGCGTGAGGTTTATCTTACAAAGTCCTCCCTCTTCCTCCCTTCTGTGAGTTTCTCTTCATGAAAAATCAGCATGCCCAAAAAATCTGGTTTTCATGTGCTTTATGACAAGAGCAGCTCAATGTATGAGCAAGAATGAAGTTCTGGACCAGGAGAGGGGAGTATTATTGCCTAGCCAGAGAGGACTGAAAATCAGAAACTGGTAATAGTTAATAGCTGCATAGAAAGAAAGTTGCTGTTCTGGCTTTGCTGTTCCTGCCAACAAGTAACCCAACAATTCATTTACCATGTGGACAAAACCAAATATTATCTTGGGGGTTCCTATAAAAGCAGAAGCATTTTTGGCAGCCACACGTACGTCTCTTTTACAAGGAACTACAGTTTAAAAGTACCTTTTTGTCCTCTGCTTAACTGGCCTGCAAGCTTTTATGGCTCTTTTTTAAAGTATTTTATCAAATTTTACAACTGAAACACCCCATCCCAGGGGTTTGAAGAATGTTAGGCTGAGAAATCTGATGCTCTTAGCGACTTTGAAAACTGTTAGAAGAATTCATATCTTCATTACAATGGACTGCAAAAAAGAAATGAATTACTGGGCTGGTAAGAAGTCCTGCCTAGCTTACCAAGGAGGGCAGATAAGAATATCTAGTTCTGTACTTACTCTTAAATATGTATTAGTAATTACATTAATATTATATTCCATTATTAAGCCACAGAATTTTATTAAAATTATAGAACTAGGAACTGAAAAAACCTAGAGCTCCCCAACTGTGCTTACCTCCGAACTGGAATTTTCCCATTTGTGTTTGTTAGAAAGGCCAGCTTCATCCAGCTGAAATTAGGAATGAAATATTTTTAAAATGCTATTTATTAAAACTGGGGTCTAGATACTTATGTTTAACTTATTGCCATGTCTGCAAAATGAGTACAAATAAATACTTGTTCTGCAATGAAAACATTTTTCTGTAACCTTTTAGTGCTTGAGGCAGAGCAGTTCTTTAACTGTAAAGGCAAAAAGCAGCCCAAAAAAATCAGTACAGCAATTAACACAAATGTGAAGATGAGAAATCTCATGGGGTTCTGCTTGCATATGCATCAAGGAAAAAACAAACCAGCCAATAATTAAAACATACACTACAATAAATCAAATGAACAGTTATAAATTCTCCTGTAATTTCTCCTGGGCAGGTGCCAGATATAGCCCTGAGACATCTTCGGTCTCAATAAAAGACAAACTCTTAACTCATTTAACACCATTTTCTTTATGACCCTGTTTTGTAAATGTCAAACAATGAAAAGCTTTTTTCTTCGATTCCGACAAGGAAAATACAAAGACAGAAAAATAAAGGAGAAAGGGGAAGAAAGTAACTTACTGTTTCTTGAGACACGTCATTGGACTGACATTGTTAGCTCTAAAGTTGTGTATGATGGATCCAAGCCCTTCTACCCATTGCTGAAAAACACAGAAACACCAAATTAGGAAAATTGAACAAGGAAGAAGAAGGAAAGTTTGTCCTGGGTTAAGGCTCATCCTTGCAGCCATGGATAATGTAAATAACCTGTGATGAGGAAAAAAACCACCCTCTTCACAGCCCATACCATGGAAAAGTCCAGCCACATTTAAACCATTTTACCCATTACTATTTCATCCTCCACTAAAAAAAAGGATTGTGCTTTCCACTCTTCCACTTGCTGCACGTAGTACCAGCAGTGCTAATAAACCAGCTGATTGCCAGCCAAGGCAAGTGATCCACTGACTGATTTATTAAGCCCTCTATTTATATCCTATATGAACATTTGCCTCCCTTTCAGTGGTGGGGGGCAATATCAGCTATCACTGAACACCATTACCCAATGGGTGATGACATATTTCACTGGTCCAGTTTAGAAAAGGAATGAAATAAAATATTAATGAGCTAGAGGAGGAGGAGTAGGCACAGCAGCCTCTCAGTGACGCCGACCTCATCCAACACCTTGTTACATATTCAAGTCCTGCTTGTTTTCTTGTTTTCATCCTTAAAATGCTCAACATTCCAAATAATCACTGGGAAGACTTCCAGCCAACAGCACTTATTTTAGTAATTCCTCTTTTAGGGATCTATTCTTCTGCTGTAGCCTGCACCCAGACTTTGCAGAGCTGCAGAGAAGCTGCTCAAGGCTTAGGCCCTAACATGAACATTCACATGATTTCAGCAGGAATCCTGGCAGGAAAAAGCCATGGGAAGAGGGAAAAACAGCAGTGCTACAAGCCAAGTTCAATCTCAATTATGCCATTGTAACACCCGGATTACTCAACAGATAATTTACACTGGTGGAACTGAGATGGGATTTGGTCCACTGCTAAACATTAACCTAGTGAATAAAGGAGCTTTCTGCTTCTGGCCAAATGCTGTGCATGCAGCTTGAGCTGACTTGGGCAGGATCCAGAATATGACACTTATAAATAGATGCAGATGAGTGTATTTTTCTTTTCATGAATGAGTGCTGTACATCTGCAAGACAGATGAAAAAAAATCATGATTTATATTGGAGGAACACTAACATCTTTGGGAAATGGCGTATTGTAAGCTGCAGGCTAAAACAAGGTCTAAGGTGTCAATTCAACAGATAAACAACACACTTAAGAAGACCCTTGTACTCATGAAATATTAAATCTGTTTTGCTGTAGGAAAAGTAGTCACTTATTAAGAGATGTATTAATATTTAAGTGTTCTTTTTTAAGTTATCTTTTAAATAAGTACTGCATAAAATACGCATTTAAACAGATCAAGTGTGTAGCTGGGAATCATTTAAAAAACAGAACTCTCACTTATGAGAAAAGGTAGTATTTAGGGTTTTCTCAGGTGTGTTTTTGGGCTTGAAAACAACCTCCTAATAAGAGTCTGTCCTCCCATCTCTCTTTTTCCAGCTGCAGGAGTAAGATGACTTTGTATTCATAGGCTGAAGGAACTGCCTAGGAAGATAAAGAAAGCAAGGTTCATGGGGCAAGATAACATTGTTTATTAGAGGTGATATAACTAGAAGCCATGGACAGATTTAGGAAACACTTCTCTTTTCCTACAAACATTCCCTCACCTCAGATGATAAAGGAATGGTGCTTGTGATAATTCCAGGGTAAATACCTGAACAAATCTTACATATACTTCAATTTCCTAGAACTGCTGAAATTCAGCTATTGTCAACTACCAACATTTGGGATTTTGTGGTTTGTTTGGGTTTGGGGTTTTGGGTTTTGGGTTTTTTGGGTTTTTTTTTTTGTAGTTGTTTGTTTTTTGGGTTTGGGGGGTTTTTGGTTTGTTTGGTTGGGTGTTTGTTTTTATTGTTGTTTAAATCAATAAAATGTCACAGCTATACAAACACTTGTCCTTATATGATCTGCATTTGCCTGTAGCCCCTTCAAAAGTCCTTAGCCTTCCAACACTGACCCAACCACTCAGTGGCACATTCACTGCAAAGAAAAAACCCTTGCAAAATTAGATTACACCAAATGCATGTTGTGAATAAGCTGCAGTCTTTCCCCCATTTTTTTTCTGCCAAAAACCACCACTGGCGCAGTACTGACAATATCAGCATTTAATTTGGAAATAAACACCTACAGATCCATTCTGGTTTGAAGGCAATGGATTATGACTACACCAGATATAACAAAAATCAACATTTAAAAGTAAGGTTAGCCAGCACTCAGCTCTGGAGTTACTTCTGCACATCCAGAAGAGCTGCCAAAAAGGAGCACTGCTAGAAAAACAAAAAACAAGTAAAGAGAGAAATCAATGCACTAAGCAATTCCCAAGTGATTTTTTTGCAGTTGTCTTGATGGTTCCCTCTTTAGAGGCTGCCCTAACCTTTCTTTCAGTGTTAATGCCCTTCCCCGACAGAGATGCCAAATCAGGAACTGCACTCCCTTGGAGAAAAGAGCACAAACCTACAGCCAAACACTGACGAGCCACAAAAGCATCACATCTCTGCTGGCAGCAAGCAAGGGAGGGACCCGAGAGCCTCTGTCCAGCTCCAAATCATCTTTACATGGGCGTGATGTGCCCTGGGCAGGACGTGGCAGTTCCAGAGCCACAGCTGCCCATCTGCTCCACGCCACATCTGCAGCCATCTGGCTGCCTGCCTTTCTGCCTCGGGCTGGAGCAGGTTCTGCAGTGCTTTATCAGACGCTGCCCACGGTTATCAGCTGGCCCCACATTAACCAGCAATACAACAAAAAAACCCAAATTCAACAACACATTCAACACAGTCAGACTTTTTGTCCCTCTGAGCTGGAATAGCCTCCAATTAATGCTGTCTTCATACTTGCTTTCAAGGCACTGTGATCCAGTGCACAGATATTCACAAAATTCAATGTCAAGCTGGCAATATATTGCTTTCCTGACAACAAACCATTCCCAGATTTAATGTACACTTGTCTGATGACCTTGAAGGAGGGATGAAAGAAAGGCTCAGGTTTTTCTCAGCTAACACACAGACAAATACAGCAACAGCCTTGCTTGTATTCTGTGACAGGACTCCTTATTTTACAGATGAAGCTGAAAGATCTGTAAATCTCGGTAAGTTGGGATAAAGGGATAAAGATCCTCAGCTCTCTTCTTTCACGCTCAGCATTTTCAAATCACTAACTGCGCAAAGGAGGAAAATCCTATAACAAGTGTAATTCTGAAATGAAGTATATAAGAAACACTTCGGTCTTAGAAAAAAATGGTTTTCATAGAAATCAGAGTACATTGTATTTTTACTGATGCTAGTGCTGAATATGTTCCAGTTCTCAAAATATGGTTCAGTACCTTTAATCTGTCAAGATAACTCCTGAATGGCTCCCTATATACAAATATTATTCCAGATTCATACAGGGATCTGGGCCCTGCTATCTGATCCTAGAAAATCCACAGTCATGAAAAGAAACAAAAACAAACACCAGTGCACCTTAAGCTCAGACCCTTAGGCTGACACAAGAGGCCAAAATCTACACTGTTGTTTTTCTCTGACAAGATCAAACACTGCAAACATCCCTAGAAGGAGAAGGGACAAGAAAAATCAATCAAAGAAGCACTCTCTGAGCTTTTGCTGTCGGTCTGAAATGCTTCTGAGGCACTTAGTGACCCTGTGTTAGCTGAGGGTCACCGATGAAACATGGGCAGCGCTGGCAGGGTGCACAAATAAGTTTGGCCTTTCAGCTCTATTTTAGCCATCGACCTTTCATTTAGGCAGGTTAAAAAGGACAAGAATTATGAAAGGTTAAAAATCACCATAGCCTACAGCTCATGAAATTCCAGACAAGGCCATGCGTGGCTTATTGACCGGTGGGACCAGTATTACCCAGACCTCTTGAGATTTTACCTTCCCTTTTCCAGTGCAATCTCTCCAGAGCTGTACTCCACTTATTTCAGGCATCAGGAAAGCTAGGGAGGCAAGGAGGCATTGCCCTCTGATTTTGATGTTCAGTGTCTGGGATTGGCTGCCAAGGGCTCCAGAGCTCGAAGGCTCAGGAAGCCCACGGAGAATTGTTTCCCACCTCTTCCCCAGCCAGCCACGGGCTGGCAGGAATCCCGGGCACTTGCCCTCAGCCAGCAGATGTCCCCCTTCTCTCAACGCAAACATCTCAAAACTCCTCTCTGCTCCTTCCTCTCACTCCAGGCAGCCACAGCAAGGGCACCTGAGGAGTGACAATGCCAAACCTCTCCCCTATCTGACCAACAGCAGTGCTCATTTTTGCAGGATATTGCTGTGAAAATACTGCAAGTATTTTCACAGAGATAAAAGGGATCCTTCTGATTTTCAAATATTCCATCAGGAAAGCTGAGGGTCGTGTGCTCTGTGCTGGGAGCTGCCCATTGTGTCCAGACTGCTACCACACTTCAGCAAAGCTTCCTACCCTGGAGGGGCTTTTCCAGCCTTGGAGGGGCCTACTCTGAAAGGAGCTGGAAGAATCACTTTGGCTGCTCTTGTATGCAAACTAAAAGAAACACAATGGCGCTTTGCACAGTGAAATCGACCTCCTGGCTATGGAGAACCAGGGCTAAAGTTGACAGTTTACTGATAATTCCACAGTGGCATAGCCAAGGATGTACATGAGAAGGCAGAAAAACACATGCAAAGCACCAGTAGTGAATTGCAGGCTGGGATATGAAGATTTCTCTAGAGAACAGGGCATTACAGGTAAGCTGTGGTCATATTTTTAAGGCAGTCATGATATAGAAATGTTTATCACGTGGGCTATGAGCCATAAACCACATACTTTCACAGTGGGACACAGAACAACAGTAGGCTTCTAGAGGTCTGTTCAAGACTGTTTTGCAGGTTCCTTGAAAAGTTCTGCTTTGAAACATCAAAACAAACCAAAGCTATGGGAAAACAGAACTTTTCTGTAATATATTTGTGGAATATTCCCATTGGAATCTTCTGCTACCTTCTATTCACTCTCTTAACAATATGATTTGGGCATATGTTTAATAGCTTGTTTCAGGGGAAAAAACCATCAGAATCAACCAGGCTGGGCTGGATGGGCAGCCTGGTCTAGTGGAAGGTATCCCTGCCCATCGCAGGGGAGTTGGAACTGGATGGTTTTTAAGGTCCTTTCCACCCCAAACCATTCTATGATTCTATGAAACAGAATTTTTTTTTGTAAATCCAAAAGAGTTTGATTAGTAGAAACACCAACAAAAGCGATCAACCTGAAGTGCTTTGTCTTATCAGAACAATTTTAAACAAACTGGAAAAAAAATTAAATTCTCATTCCAACTGAGAAGCTGAGAAGTTTAAAAATCTCAAAATGAAATCTTTTCAACTACAGTTGACTTCCATGCCATGAACATCGTTAGCTGTATGATAAAGCCTGCATTTACCTTTATGTTGTTTGTCATGTGTGAGTAATTAAGCATTTTTGCACGTTCTGTTCATTCTGGTGCCTCACAGGTTAAGCCATCAAAGGGTGAATCACTGTCTCAGTAACACATCTATAGAATACATCTATTTCCTATCAAATCCAACTAAAAGTGTAAAACCAGTGTAAAAGGTCACTCCACTCTCCTTCCTACCCTGTTTCCCCCATGGCTGTTCCCATCTCAGATGCACTGCCAAAGGAATGGTGTGCATCAACACTTCCCAAAGCCAGGTTATCTTAAACACTGGTGGGAGCTTTGCCTCTAAACATGACTTTAACATTAAGGCTCTTCCTTGAACTGAATTAGGAGTGTTCACTGAACTCCTCTGCCAGTAGGGCATGGGGAACAGCACTTTAAAGCAGAAGGGCAAAATCCCTGAGGTGAAGAGATGGTCCTTTCCAACAAAACGGCTGGAGCTGGGAAGTAACAACCACCAGGGCAAATTTACCCCTGATATGCCCTAATATTAAATAATGCTAAAGAAGCTGACTTAGGTGAATCTCCTTAATGCATTGCCAGAGTGGATGAGCAAAGAAGACACGAAGTGCAGATTTTGGGTCACTGAAGTACAACAGCTTCACTGGACTAATGCCAGCGCTGGATAGGCAGCCCCTGTGCCAAGGGCTGAGGCCTCACATCAGCACTACAGCACTTCTGCCCCAAGGAAATTCACCCCCAAATACTCACTGGCCTTTTCAAATGTCTTAGACTGAGGAAAACAGATTATCCAATTACTAGGGCACAGAAAGTCCATCTGGGAAGTAAAACAGAAAAATACACACATACGCTCTCGTCTCTAATATATGTGTGTGGGGGGGTTTTAATTTTAGCTCAAGATAATTTATACAACCTGATTTAATCAGGATTCCAAACATCAGGTTTTAAATTCCACCTTTTACAGTCGCTCTCTACTACCACAGTGGAGCTGCTTTAGCAGTGGACCACAACAGCTGCTTGCAATCAGAGACAGAGTACACCCTATTTTGTGGCTGTTTTAAGAGTGGAAATGAAAACCAATTTCTCAGCTGAAAACACCAATAAAATTTAAGTAGATAGAATGTAAATATCAGAGTTGGAGCTTGGAGACAAGTGCAGAGATAATAAACACACTCTTGTAGTTGGAATAGCCATACTTGGAGCTCAGCAATGCCTTGGCCAGCCCTGCTGAGCACCAGGGGCACACGGGGCTGCCCCAGGGCACAGGTGATGACAGGTGACAATGGCCAGCCTGGGCCTGCAGGGGAGGGTCCAGCACTGCCCACAGCAGGCACCAGCCCACCTGCTACAGCTGGGGCACCCCAAGGGACTGTCCCACTCTGCCACCCTGTACCAGGGTCCTGGCAGAACCTGCTTCCCACTGGCACCACTCCTTGCATGGATAGGCTGAAGAAGCCAGGAATTTCCACCAATTTTCTTTGTCACAGTTGGCCTCATTTTAACCCAGCCTTCAGTGAGTAACAGTTGCTTCTTTTCCAATTGTAAATTATCACCTACAGAAGCAGAACCTTTCTGGGCAGAAAGGCTCTGAGCTTTTGTGCTTGAATCTGCCACTCAATTCCCACATTTTAAAGTATCCCAATCCTGACCTTGATTTATCTGAGGAAGGGACAGAAGATAAGGCACAGAGTGATGCTCTGTTCCTCATGGCAAGAAACCACAGGTTTCTTACACCTCTTTTACAACCCTCACACATATCTGGGCAGCTTAAGCTTCAGTCATTACCCCTTCTCCTCCTAATTCTTGCCTCTGTCATTTCAAAGGAGGGGCATAAGCCCCTCCTTTGAACATGGATTAAATCAAGGCCTATTTTAAACTGCAGTTAGCAGCTGCACAGCTACTTAATGCCATGCAAAGGCTTGTTTCTTCTAGAGGGGATTTACCATGTCCCAGAAGAAAGATGTTTTCTCCTGAGCAAAACAGGAAGAATCAAGCAAGAGCACTTCTATGTGCAGAAAACTCCTAGCAAATTCTATTTTAGCACAGAAGTACAGTAGCAAGTTGATGTATTTACCATATACCAAAGGTCAACACAGTACAGGCCAAACTCCCCAGCGAGGGCAACTTAGAAGCTCTACACCGATTTTTTGGCCTGATCTGCTTTATGCTCTCCCTCGTGCATCAAACATACCACATCAGATGAGGTGGATCATCACTGCTGACAGTTCTGGATATATTTTGGTGGAAAGGCTCCCAAATGCAGGACTCTGGCGTCCATGGGCCTCTCAGAGCCTGCCCACTGCAGCATGACACACCATTCTGGAAGGCTTGGCTGTTAATGAGCAGTAGATCTTTTGGAAGCATAATTAGCTCATCTCTTGTGACAGTCTCTGTAATGGGCCAACATTCTCACAAACCAATTAGTCTAATACAGGTTATTGAGATCTAAGGTGCCTGAGAAACTTAACTGCAGCCATTTTCAGAATAAATCAGAGACACTGCTGGGTTAAGTATGAAAGTGAATGCTGCCAACATCTCCTTTGCTTTGCTTCTTTTCTCAAATGCTTTCAAAACATAACTCTGACATTTTATTTCCCTTGAAGCCTGCTGAAAATACACACAGTAAAATCAATTTAGTGTACCCATGTAAGTTATACAAGTATTTCTCCTATAAAGGAGTTTACTCAGCATTGCCAGTGTTTCCAAAGGTATGAATCCAAAGCAACGAAGAATAAACCAGCTCTGCCAATGCATTTGGTGATGTTGCATTCAGCAAACAATTTCAAAGGAGGGGATTTAGCAGGTCTGTGATACTGATCAGTATTTAATATTTAGATTATAATCCTAAACACCCTAAATCCACACAATCAGAAAAGAAAAGCAAAGAGTGTGTGTTTTTAAAACCCCATGAATGTCAGGATCTCAGCTAGAGGTGTACTATCAGCACTCTGACCAGGTTTCTCAGAGCAGTTCACAGCTGAGTGCCAGGGCAGGTGGAGCCCACGACTTGCATGTGAACTGCAAATCTCAAGCCCTCAGGAAAGATGACGTGTAAAAAAGCACCATTGTTTTCTTCAGACTCTTCCAGGTCAACGGGAAACAGAAAAGAACCTGGGTACACTGGGATCCCCATAACTGCAGAGAATTTTCTTTCCTGCTTTTGTCTTTTCAAATAATACGAACCACATGATACAATTGGGTTATCAGAACAGAATTTTGAAGGGCTGAACTCCACCCACCAGGAAAATGGCAGTAATTGCACTTCCCTTCAGCATCCCTGTGACAGCCCCACCGCACCATCATCACCTCATCTGCTCAACCAGCCCCACACAGAGACACTGAACAGCTCAGGGAATGCTCTGGCCTGTATGTCATGGTCTCAGTGTCTAATTCTGATAAAATCACTGTTTCCTCTCACCACGGCACACAGACATGCTGCAGAATGCTCCACGTGGATGTTTGCTGTCCTTTGGAAGAGTGAGGCAGCAGACACCAAACCAGGTATTTCAGCCAGCCACGCAGGCAGACTGAGGAAAAACAATTGAGCACTGCTGATGAGCTCTTCTTTGAACTCCCACACACTGTTTAATTGTGAAATACCTTGGCTATTTCTGTGTTTTCTGCTACCATGAAAGTGAAGCTGATGTTCACCAGATCTGTGCCGCTGCAAACACACACTATCCGTCCTTCCAGCTCATTTTCTGATTTCCCAACAGCCTCGAGAGCAGTTAGTATTTTGGGATCCTGTGAAACAGAATAATAACTTGTTACATTTGCAACACTTCTGTTATGCAAAGCACTATGGTAAATATGCATTTCCACCTCCTTGTACATTTACACCTTTAAACCTTTGACAGTCATCTTAAATGAATGCTTTCACTCAGAAACATTGTGTGCAAACCTGAAAAAACAAGATATTCTAACAGTCAGGAACATGATTGTGAGAACTCCGTATTTTCATAATGAAAAAGCAAAATTAATCACTCCAAGGACTGGAAACAGAGGAAAAGCACTAATCTCTAAGTTGATTATTCCAATCTGGTTAAGTCCCTGGTTCCTGAGAGTCATGATCTCTGTGACTTCTTGGCTGTTTCTTAGCGATGTGTCACACAAGCTGCTGTCTCTGCTGCTGGAGATTTAATGGGCGTATTTTTTAATATTTTTTTTAATGACAGAGCTGAAGTCTAAAGCACATTGGTGTGGCTGTCAGCATGTGGAGGATAGGGTTGTCTGCATCACCACATTTCTCTGTGGGGCAGAAGTCTCAGTTTATGGATTCCCAAGAGAATTTCTAAGAGATAGTTACCTACAGTCAACACAAAACTACTTAACATGGGAAAGTGGAAATGCAGAGTTCACAACAAATCTTCTAAACTGAAGGCCTGGTGGAGGGAGGGCCACAATTCACTGCAGAAAATCCTTTTGAAGAATAGCACTGAATGCATTTCCTAAGTTTTGGGATTCTCCAGAACTCCTAGCTACGACTCCTGCTGATACTCTTTAAGAAGGCAGACTGTGACCAGCTGCCCTCTCTGACCACCTCAATGCATAAAGAGGGATGCCAACAAATCTTTCTACATTTTATGCCAATGGAGCAAGAAGATAAAATAAATTCAAACAGGAACAAAATTTGGAAAATGAAATATTTTATACCAGATCCCTAAAACAAGTATCATAACACACTGCTACAAGATAATTAAAAACTCCTGACATGTGCTCTTAATGTCTGTTCAGCTTTCAGTGCATTTGGAATCCTGCACTACATCAGAAAGACGAGATGACTGAACCTTCCCACTGCAATCACAACAGATCACTTCAAAACTTCACATTTTAGGCTGTGATTGCAAAACAAAATCTGTGTTACTGCTATTATTTAAAGAAATGAATGCCATCCTGCATTTCACCTTCAGTTTAAATATTTTTTGTTTAGATGAAAAGTATAAAATAACTATAGAGTACCTTTGGTACAGCTCCAAAACGAACACTGTTGATCAGGGAGCATTCTAATACCTGTCCCTCCTGAAATGACAAAAAGGGTACAAGTTCAAAGGTCTGTTAAGACATGGTTCCATTGGGAATTTCAGCAAAAATGAACTGTGAATTTTATTAGTAAACACTGTTAATAGACACTAAACAGCATATTTCCCTTTAATATCAGTTAATTCCTTCTTAAATGCTTCACTTCTGTCAATTCTAAAGGAATGAAGCCTAGTTTTGTAAATAAACTAACACAGTATTTTAGATTTTTAAAAACCAGAATAAAAAATCAAGTGCAATAATATATCATATACATTCCTGACATAATTGTAATATACCTTTCCTTCACTTTTCCAGCTCAGAAAAAAACCAAATTCATCCACTTGGAAGAGACAGTTGCTTTCAAAGACAAAAGATTCCTATAGAAAAGAAAATAAAGACCATTATTTTTATGCAGTTTGAGAAATATCAATTATTTATCACTCAAAAATAAAAGATTGTTGTTTCTTCCCAAAGACCCTCCTGCAGAATTTGCTGTTCCCAAAAACACAGAAACAAGGGAGGCAGGGTTTTAAAAAAGAGATAATTTTTAATGATGTGTCTTATTGTTGATGCTTGAGACATTGGAATGCACATAATTAATATTTTCCTACCTCATTGCAACTTTGAATCTGCTTTATTTAATAAAAGCAGTGATTCTTACCTAATAAATATCTTAATTAAATGGAAACTAAAAAAAAATTGAAAATTAAAGGCTTTATTCAGGTAAAAATTACATAATTTGCCAATGCCACCTTCAGGATCAAATGGCCACATTTCCTTTTAACTTTCACAATTTGGGAAGCACTTTTCTGTTGGACTATGGCAGTGAACATGCTGTGAGGGCTTTGCAGCCAGAGTATCTGACAAGCAGAGCTTGAAGGATATTGATTTGTAGAAGAATTCAGGAAAGAATGGCATTCCAAAGGGACTAGGCAAGGCAAAAAATCAGATTAGCTGAATTTAAAAAGAAATTTCCTCCACACACCTCCAGCCTCAATTAGAGCATCCTAAATTAAGCTAAAAGGCAGGAAAACAGTGTGCAGAATCAATCACTTCTTCGAGAAAAGGAGGATCCAGAACTTCCTGACTTCCTTAATTGGAAAGTGAGGAGCATTTGTGAGAAGAGCCCTCTGTGAGGAAACAAACCAGGCTCCAACTGTGCCACAGAAAACCTGGAATCAGCTGCAGCAACACTTGGAGCAGGAGAGGATCATGAGGTGGACAAACAGCATTTTGCTCCACAGGGGGAAAGCAGGACCTTTCCTGTGGGGTTTGGGGGCAGCAAATTCAGCTGCAAGGAACAAAACCTCGGTGCCAGCTCCTCACCCCACGTGTGCCCAGGATTGTGGAGTTTCCCAGAGGTGCCTGCTGGGAACAGAACAAATCATGCCTGACGTTGTCCCTGTCACTGCATGCAAGGCCCAGGTGCCCACACAGTGTCTCTGATATTACACTGAATATTTGTGCACTCAAAACTCTCTCCTGTATCTGCCCATTCTCTGTCTCTCATCGAAAGTGCAAGAGAATAAAAGAGAATAACCACAGGCTGTGCTCCCTCACTCAGCTCCTCTCAGGCTGGTTTTGGAGCAGTGTTTGCTGAAGGAAAATAAAGCTTTTCTAAGAATTCCATGTTCACCGGTATCTACTTCATTTATCTGGCCACAAATCTGGAAATACAGGGTAAACTATCCCTATCTTGGCAGGCCTCGTGATAAAAAATACCTTTTACCTACATTTTAAAAGATAAGAAAATACTAATATCCCAGAAGGCACTTGCCTTCAACTTACAGAGATTTCCTGGTCATACAAGATTAAAAATAGACCCTGATAAAATTATTCTTACCAGCTTATCAATGCTGAGTCTAAAGTAAACTTCTCAGCATTTTATTTCACCTGCCTGTATAAAATGCCCTGTTTTGCATTCCTTTAATAAATGTGGATTAAAGCATAGCTGAAAGCAGGATCATAGTAATCATATTTCAGATAGAGAGTAGATTGATTTTCCAAAGCAGATAAAACCACTCCAGATCTCAAATGTTGCATTTGAATCAGAATATGAATGCCCTGTGTTCTCTTACTTTCCCTTATAATAGGCAGGTCCTCAGTTTATATATTTAAAAAAAGCAATATTCTCCCTCCCTCCATTTGACAGAGAGTACAAAAAAATTGAAGGATTCACTTTTTTCAATAAAGTGCTTTATGAATCTGCAAAGATGAGAGTTTTATACACATTACAGATATTTTGATCCAATTCTCCCCTTCTCTTCCTCAGGGCTTATTTCAAATCAGAGGGATTAAATATATTTTAAAGCTATTTCTTTTAAAAGTAAAAAATGCTATATAACAATGAAGTGTGTTAGTATTGCCTCCCCACAGACATTTCTGAGGGTATTACCAGAAAAAATTTAAAGTTTCTTTGTGTACAATGAAAGCAAAACATGAAATATTCTAGAACTTCTGCATATTTAAAAGAGAATAGCAAATGAAAGGCAACTGGCCTCTTACCTCCTCATATCTATCAAACACAGCTCCATCTTGCATAAAAGAGGGAACTGGCTTCTGCCAGTTAAATTCATAAGGTTTTGCCATGATTACAGAAGAAAAACCTGAAATGGAATGGAAAAGCACAGTTCAATTACTGTCCTTCAAAAGGAGCATTTCAAAGGCCAAGCAGGAAAAAAAGTGACTTTTAGCTTTTCCTTTCACACGGAAGTACTAAAAACTCATCGTGCATTTCCAAATCGAGAGCTTTCCTCCTAGGAGCATTTTTGTTTCCCATCTTTAAAATGAATAAGACTTGTAAAATGCTTGCATGAACTTAATTATTTGAAAAATACTCGCACTGTAACTTCTAGAGTACAATGAGGCTGGGATTAACCCAGCTCTAGGTGACAGAATACCACAACCTGTAATGTAGACAAGTGCTTCTATTTTACTGGAAAACATCAGATGCTAGAGACAGACTGTACTTTTTCTTAACATCCTAAACTGTGTGCTACATAGGCAAAATACATTACTTAACACAAATGAAATCTGAAACAAAAAATGTCCTGGGTATTTTCAGTCGTATTTTACCCATAACTCAAAATATGAATAATATATATGTCAAAATTCATAGGGAAAAATACTGTTTAGAGATATAGGGCATTAAATAAAACTAAGTACTGTGCATTTCTTCAAGTGAACAAAATTGCTAATGTAAAATAAAACCCATAAGTCACACTGTATGGACATTACAATAAAGACAGCAGATTATCCAGTATCCTTTCCAATGCCTCCCAGGTTACACTGCTTTACACCCAAAAATTGCACCAGAAAATATCCAAACTAAATACTCTGAAATACTGAAGTTCATTTAATCTGAAGTGTTTGCTCCTGCTTCCTAACACCATCCAGGACACACAGCACCCTGATTATCCTTTGGAGCAGAAAGAGTGGGAATACCCTTGGCAGCAGCAAGGCAGGATAAGGCTGAGTGCTGGATGTCAGGAAATCATCCCGCAAGATAGGATAGGGAGGGTGACAGCAGGACACGGCCACACCACTGTCCTCACCCTGCCCCACCCTGCCCTGACCATTGGTGATGCTCAGCCACCCCTGACTGTCCCCAGAAGCTCCACATGGGTTAAGTGTGACCAGCCTGGCCCTGGATATGCCACAGCACAGGCACAAAGCCCGGGAAAATCTGTCCAAGCAAGAAGAATAAAGAGCATACATAAAACTCCAGGGAGAGCATGACAGCCTGGGCAATCCATGCAGACAGAAATGTCTTCTTTGACTGAATTTTAAACCCAGAATAAACATCACTGCTTAAAAGAGTTTAAGAACTTTGTAGCATCCCCCTTTCTCTGTCTTGTTTTCATGCACATAAAATATCTCCTAATAAGAAAAAGAATGAGAATAAAACAACTGTTAGAAGACTCTGTCCAACATTTGCTTTAAAAACAGTTATTCTGGTAATCTTCTACTGAAAAAATAAACCTACTACTTAAAACATGCAAAGCACATTTTCATGTTAACCCATCTCCTGCCCTTTTTTGGACATTGACACAGAAATATCAAAAATACATATCACATTTCCAAAGCCTTGGGAATAAGATAAATGAATTAATTCTCCACAACAATCAAAAATACAGTTTGAAAGTTATATATACATGTCACCCTTAAGTGCTCACTTTCACTGAAAATGGGATGAAAATTCAAAAGAATATATCTGCACTTTCTAATTTTAAAAAAGGGCTAAATGATAGTTGAGCTATTCATCTATATCTTATTTCTCCCACTGAAGAGATGCTTTGAATAAAATAGATCATCTATATCCAATATCTTATCAGAAGCCCGTTTTTCTTTTTGCCAGTCCTGTGCATTTGGCCCTTGCCACTCTGTAAACAAGGAATATCATCTTATTCATGAGGACTATGAGATGTTTTGAGATCCTTTCAAGGAATGTGCCAAATTATTTAATTTTCTTTTTGAAAATACATATAATTCTCATGTCTCTTCCAGTTTAGATCAGCCTAGAGCTGCTTTTCCATTTCATGAAGGAAGCTGGATAATAGGACATTGCAGTAGCATGATGGGGTCATGTTCCATACAGCTCATGGACTTCACAAAGTAGCTCAGAATAACCACAACAAATTAGAAACTTAGAGGTTGTTCTCGGGACAAAGGAAACTCAAAATATACACACCTGAAGTGATAACCACTCTAGTTTTATGGCATGGTGGCTGTTCCCCTATCTATTTAAGTGTCTTTTATTATCAGAATGGTCTCAAGAAGAAAACTTCCTTCAAATACAACAGGTAGTTCATGCAGCAATAAATGCTCCCATCCTTCTGGGAAAAGCTGACACGTTCTGTGCTAAAACATCAGAAATGTGGTGGCACTTTTAAGGCTGTGAAGAATACTCCTCTACAGTCCCAAGCCTATATAAATGGGTTTTACCCTTTTACACTGGCCCTGAAGCCCACACAAACCCAGATTTAAAAACCTACAAGTTCTGCAACTGCTCTGAACTCCTGTGTAAGACACATCCTAATATTTCCTCCAGCATCTGGCACTCTGAAACCTGGATGTAAAGAGTGCTTGAAGAGACCCTTAACTCTCAGAAAGACTCATTACCTTAACACTACACACTTGCACTTGGTTAGCTTGGCTGAGCTCATCATCCAGTCACAGAAACACAGCTCTGTAAAATCCCTCCTTCACAGGGGTCTTCTCCTCATCTGGGTACTCACACAGTCTGATGAACTTGTTACTTCATGGCTGAGACATTACATGGAAGGAGCTCCTCAGTCTGTGCTGCAATGTGCATTTTTCAAACCTTGCAGTCAGCCTGAGCCCTCTGCACTTTCCCAGCTGCCTTCCTGAAGTCAGGGGTCTGGACCAGGACACAGCAACCCAGCACCACCCCCTGTCACAGGAACCAGGATTCCAGCCTTTCATCTGATTTGCATAACCTGGCGTTTAGCGGCAAGAAAACGCCTGATTGCTCATAATTCATCAAGCAATCAACTTCTGTCTCGGAGACTCGGGCTCTTTGTTATTTACCACCTCACCAATCTCTTCTCTAGCTCTGCTCTCGCAGGTCACTTCAGTTTACAGATGAACTGAGACAGATGAAGTGTGAGGGAAAGACAGCTTGAGTACATGCAGCAAGGAGTTAGAGGAATTGTTACAAACAACATTTTTAAGCTCTATGCTTTGGCAGCTGTGCAGAAGGTGAAGAAAATTCTCTCTGCCTTTAGAAAAGCCCTTTTCGGTCTCTCACATTTCTTACAGCCCTCTCAAAAATCCATTTTTTTCTTAACCCTGTTAGCTTTTAAGATCACCAAAATAAACCACAAAATATTCCCTTGTCACTCTTTGGACTTCTGTTAATTTTCATCAATTTTTTAGCAGTTCGAAGAGAGTGAAAAACAAAACCAATCCCAACCTGAATAAATGTGACTTTGTAGCATTCATATGGCTGCAAATATATGCATGCATGTATCCTCACTATGATGAGAATCAAGAATTACCCTCTTTAGAGAAATTTAATAACAATGAAATGTGTGAAGATTCAACTGGGAGACATAGAAGGTTAAGGAATTACATTTAAAGGCAGCAAAATTTTCATTTGAAAACTTTTATACCGCCTTTAAAAACTGAAATCAAATCTTCTTACTGACTTAAGAGTTCTAAAAGTACAACAACTCCTGTGAATACATACCATTCACAAAAGCAGAAAGAACACTCATATAAATACACCTCAGGACTTAATTAATGACTGCAAGGAAGAGGCAGATGAAGTGCAGTAGTTAAATGCCTTTTGAGGTATCTCCCTTTCTTTCAAGATTGATTTATGCCCGAAGGCATGATTGGGATCACATGAAATTCACCTGGAGTACCCAAAGAGTGAGGACACAAAATTAACCATATCCAAAAGAGCATTAATTAACACAAAAGTCTTCCTCTTTTGTAAGCTTGGCTGTACTAAGCTAAATCTGGGGCGTGTGGACTATAAATCCTGGGTTTTCTCATTCTTTGACCACAAGAAGGACAAGGTGTGGCTGAACAGGAGGAGGAAAGGATTCTGTTAATACGAAGGAGACAAATGTTTGGGGAAAGAGGTGATATTCTAAACTAATCCCCAGGGCTGGCTAGCATGATGAATAGGATACTCCTTGGATCCCATAAACATCCTGTCAATGTTGAGACACTGCTGGAAAGACCAGCAGAGTTCCTTAGAGCTGACCCCCCCAGTGTCAAACACAGAAACTCACCATTTCCGCAGGAGTATTGTAACAGGACTTGTACAGTTTTTTTTTTAGTAATTATTATTTTTGCCCCTGGAATGAATCCCTGTTTGCTGAGTGAGAGGTGAGGAGGCTCCACACATTGTGTTTACCATTTCACCGCTTTCCTCTTGGAATTACACCCCCTAAACTTGCCCCAGTTACTGTCTGTGTGGGTTTCAAGTGCAGCACCCACCCAACACTATGCTGAGTTTAGTAATCTTGCCCTGGAATACACGTTTTTCTCATAGATACAAGGAAGCAATTTAAAAAGCCCAAAAAACTAATCTATTTCCCACTCTTTCCCCCCACCTTGAAGTATATATAACCTTCACCATCACCACCACTCCTGTTTGGTAAACAAGATTCTTCATTACAAAGACAACCAGACTTCTCTAACTTTTGGGGTTTTTTTATGGAGTTCATCCCAGTCCAGCAAATTTCCCTGCAGAGCTGTGGACTAGAGTGAAAATCCAGCCGTCCACAGCTAAACAGGCAGTGCAGCACTGAAATTCTTATAAAAATGCCCCTTTCATTTTTTAACGAGGCTTTGAAGTATACTTTCATATTCAAATCCTATAAACATTTCTAGAAACGTGAAGAAAAGTCAGATCTTCATATATTTACTCCTCAATATCAAATTCACTTGGTCATAAAATACTGTCATTATCATAAGCAAAATGCAGAGACAGTGAGTTTTTTAAACATGAAACCTTGGTTTCAACACTAGAACTTAAAATTCAGAGTAAGTTTTAAGAAAATAGAAGCCACTATAGTGTGAATCCTATGTTAAAAATAACAGGGAGAGCTACACTGCTAAATTTCTGCAGTGCCCACACTATGCTATAAAACAATTTCAAGATTTCACAGCTCTCCAGGCTCTTCCACAGTCTAATTTTGCTGGTTTGTTGGGGTTTTTTTTCCTTTTTTAAAAGAGTAATTTTTCAGCAGGCTATTTTTAAACTCATTATTCCCACAGCTAATGCAAGCAACTTAAAACAGTTCTCCCCAAAACAAGGTCCAGGAACAACAACAGACGCACATCAGGCCCCTGAGCATGCATCGTCTTGCACCGGTCTCAATTTCCATTTTGTCTCATTTTCCATTTCGTTTTAATTGCTGGAATGCACTGGCATGCAGGGGCAGCTGAGGGATTAGACCACAGCACGAAGGGGCCTGTTCTGAACCAATCTTTTGAGAATTTCCCCTAATTCAGTGAGGCTGCCCAGTGCAGAGCTCAGAAATGAGTGGACCAGCTTCTGGTCCTGCCTTCAGATCCCAACTGTGCCTCAGTCACCACCTCTGGTGACAGCCACTGTTTCTAACAAGTAGAATTCCTAGGATAAAACGTAAGAGTCAAACATCACCTCCCAGCTTCCTCACATTTTTTTCTTTTTGTCCTAAAGGCTTCCTAGTTTGTTCATATCTAGAGTTTTCCTATTCATTTGAAAATTCTCATTTTTTGACATAAGTGCTTATCACCCATCCTTTTTTGGGGGGGAGAGAGTTTGCCTCTATGAGAAGTGAATGGTGTATAAAGAGACATGCTGGTTTTGTAAATAAACTTATTTTGGAATATTTCCAAAAGCACAGGACTGTTTTCTGACAATTAGAAACACATTTAGATCAAGCCATTATGGAAAGTTTCTCAGATGATTTGCTCAGGTCTAATTCCTCACAAACTTCTAAATTACAGACATTTGTAATCCCAAGAAGGCAAATTATTTCTCTGCTCAGCAGCAATACAGAGCCACTGGAGAAGAGTTTCTCTTTTGAATGGATCACCAAAGTCCTCTGGACTCATCACACAGCATTGATAGGATTGAGATCGATCCTTGTGTGCCATCATTGTAAACCAACTCTAATAGCTTCACTTGCTGACCAAAATGAGCCTTCAGATAGATGCCACTTGAAATGACTGGATAAACAAAAGTAACTCAGCAACTTCAACACCAAAGTGTTCAAAAAAAAGGGTAAAATTTAACTCATTCTCACAGCAACTCCCAAAGCAATACGAGAATCTATCCATACTCCCAGAGAAAAAGCATTACTTGAATAGTCAGCCAAAATGCAGAGCTATCATAACTGGAAGTTACTAAAAACTTAAGTGTTAAAAAATAATAAACCACACATAGAAGCCTGCAAACTTCACTGAGTAAGTAAAGTTGTTTTTACTGTTCTTTCCTTCTGGTGATAGGAAATTTGGTGTTCAAATTCTTGATTTTGTAACAGCACAGGTGAAACGCAAGAGGAAAGGCATAGATCTTCCCAAGGGATTATTTCAGGAGGGAAAATGCTCATAATGCTGTGAATTGTACAGAGGATTTAGCAATCTGATTCACCAAAAGACAGTAAATGGCCATTGATTTTCATTTACACTCATTATTCAGTATGCACCTAAAAGTAACATTTTGCTTTAGATCTTTCAAGTGAACTTCATTTCATAACATGAGCATGTGATGAGGAACCATTCCCTAGAACTTTCCCTGTTTTGTCTCACTCCAGTGTAATAAACATCAACCATACAAAACATTAAGTTGTCTGAAAATGTGGAAGATGCTCCATTTTTATCTTTAGTCAAGCAGAAATCTTAAAGGAGTTCAAGATTTATATTGTATAATGTCAAGTGTCCCATTTCCTGGAAGCCACCTTGTCCCCAGGTAGTAATGGAGAGCAAATTGGACTTTGATGAAAACAATGGTTTGTGTAATGGTTGCCAAGATCCTTTCTGAATTGCCATAGCATATGATAGATGTATACAATGCATCTGGACTTCACCAGCAGTGACTTCTATGAAGTTTAATTACTTCACTCTGCGGCTTTCAATAGAAGGCAGTGTTAAAACAAAGGACACCTCATGGAATAATAAAACAAACAAACAAATATCTCAAGTATTTCCTGATTTACTGAAGCCCAGGCTCTCTCTTTACAGTTTTGCAAACTCTGACACCTTGTATCATTACAGCAACAAACCCAAAATGAATGGGATTTGTCAGATTTATTAAAAAAAGTTTTCAATAAGGTCTTTGAGCAATTAATACCATGCTTAATTTCTACTGTTGTCTAATCTGCTGCTGACAGGTAACATATCTTATGTCAGTGAATAGTGTTTCCCACTTTTAGTTGTACCTGTACAAAGTATTTGTGCAAATTATTTGAATTAAAATTGGCAATTGTGACATTTAGAACTTCAGTTTCTTCTTTTTAGCTTCATTCTAGAGCTTTATGCTCTAAAAGATCTTAAGCAGAAGTGGTTCCTGTACTTTAGTGTGATAGGAAGAGATAAATAAATATTTGAAATTTAAATTCTAAGAAGAGTTCAGGTGGGAGCACAGAAAAACACCAAACAACCTTAAGTGAGCATCACTCGTTACAAATGCAAGAGTTTGGGGATCCAAGGACATAAAACAACTGCAAGATTCTAAGACTGAATTATTAACTACAAACACCATGAAAACAAACTTCCAAACTACATTAATATCAGCCGTCTTTCCTTTTTTAAGTGCAAGGAAAAGTTTTGGAAAGAACATAGTGTAGTACCTCAAAGAAAAATAAAACAAACTACAACTATCAGCTGCTCCGTGACCACATCCTGAGGACACAGTTGTGTTTCCAAACACTGACACAGGCCCAGACTTTGTATTAATAAAATGCAAAGAAAGGTCAAGATCATATTTTTGTAATAACTTCTAAATCCCTGCGTGTTTGAAATAATCCCTCCTATGGTCAGGTACTTTAGTTCAAACCAAACTTTATTAAAGTTTGGACATGATTTATTAGGATCTTTTTCAAAATACACAGATGTATTAAAAACTAATAAGCTGTGAGGAACATAGATGTTACTTTAAAATCTAAAATTAGGAAAGTGACATTATAATTTGCTGGTTTCTGGATGATTTCTGAGAAAACAAGAGTGACCCACATTGCTGGCTTAAAATTTCAGACAAATCTAAGGTGATCTTTGGCAATTGTTCCAGCAGTCTAAAATGCATTAATTTCAAAAACTGCATTCATTGTTTGACAGTTGGCAGTGTGTTAAAAGTAGGTATTTGTTGGAAGTTTAAACTAATTACAAATTTCTTAGTACCCTGGATAAAGTCTATGAAGCACAGTCACCCTGGAAATGCATGGGGAGTTTATACTTTTAAAACTGTCATTGTGCAGTTTAACCCATGGCATCAGTAAGAACATTTTGGTATCGATCTCAGAAGATGTAATGCTGCTCAGATTCCACCCTGGAGACAGAGGGTTTTGAATTCCCTTCTTTACACTGAAGAAGATAACATGGAATGAAAAGTAACATAGACCTGGCATCAGCACTTGGTCAGTGCATTCCTTCCTTCCATCCTTCCTCACACCCGACAGCCTGTTTTTTTTCCATCTCCCTTTATCATCACCTCTGAGTCACGTCTCCAAGGTAGGGGAATGCAGGCAGGGCATTATCAGCTGGTTGGAATGGAAATTATCCACTGTCTCTCTGCCCAGGCCAGCAGTGACTCCAAAGCCTGGGTAGGAGAGATTCCTAGGTGCAGCTTTTTTTCCTGCTCAGTTCTGTGACAGACCCAGGCTCACATAAGTGCAGCAGCAGAGCTGTGAGCTGCCCTTGCTGAAGTGTGGCTGGAGCAGACTGCAGCTCCCCATGGAGATTTTATTTGGCTGGCTTCATTTTATTTTTCTGCCAAGATTTCAAGTTCACATCACAGAGAAAAAAAAAATCTCCCAGTCAGCATCAGGAAAAGAAACTATATGGGGTTCACAGCATGTACTTCAACACTCCTGTGCAAAAAGCAGATCTGGGAATCAGAATGACATTTAATGGATGGGGAAAAATAATAATAGCAACTACTTGGCCTAAACCTTGCTATAGAGGTTCAACTTGTCTATTTTCCTCACCCCTAGTCACTCTGCCTATTGCATGCAAAACCAACACTCATCATTAATTGTTTAGGAAAAACACATCCCCTTTGGGGTAGGTAGGATCAAGGGATACAGGTGGCAGTTGGGGGTGAGCCAGACAGCTCTGGAGTCCTGGATGGACATTTGGCTATTTCCCATTTTCCTCCCTCTAAAGAATGAGGCTAGAAAGTCCTGCTTAATTACAGACTTAGTGATGCTAAGTACACCTTTCATCTCCAGTAACACCCAGTGCTAACTCATTAACAAACTAGGCATTTTGCTGAAGATGAGATTGCCCCAGTATTAAACACACTGTATCATAACTAGGCAAGGCTGAAAATAAACTGCTGCCTATAATTTGGAAATCCAGAAGCCCTATTTCCAGCAGGACAAATATGGAGAGCCATGTTGGAGATATACCAGGTTATCACTTATTTATATCTTTAATTTTGTAGAGAAGCAAGAAGAAAAGCAACTGGTTCTGAACTTTTAGTTATTATTCCTTCATTATGGTAGGTAGGTGGCAGAGTAAGCATTTCTTGTCAATTTGTTCCAGCCACATTTCTTTTTAAATGGTTGCTGTGCCACTGCCCAGAAGTTCTGAAAACAATAGATTGTGCAGAAAATGTGACCAAGGATAAAGAAAAAATATCCCCAGTCCTTTAGCTGGTAAGCTCTTAGTTAACAACAAGGAGAAAATGGGAATGCATAAAACATGGCATCACAGTCGTTTTCCCTAATCCCTGCCTCAGAGAACCCGTGCAATCTGCATATTCATTTCTACTAATCAAATATTAAAACAACTCTCTTGACATTGTGCTCTGTTTCCTGTCACAGCAGTCGCTATCGAACTGGCAGCTGTTGTCTCTTTGGGGTAAAGGGAGGCTGCGTGAGACTACTCAGAACTTTATCTGATAAAACAGCTCAGAGTGCTAATATAGTCATTATTGAGGCATTCAGCTGTTTACATTACTTGAGAACAGCACCCCTAAAATGTCACTCTGGATATTGGCTTGTTTAAGAAATGGGGTAAAACCAGGCATGTCAGCTATTAAAGAGAGGGGTGGGAGAGTGCTCCAAGCCATCAACCTCTCCAAACCCTCCTGCTGGATACATTTTGGCTTGTTCAACTATTCATAATATATATATGAAATTTCTGAAGGAAAGGCATCTCAATTTTTGATTGCTCCAAGTGGATGACTTGACAGAGTATTCCTAAAGGGATAAAAATAAAAGTGTTGGTATGTAACCTATTTGTCCAGGATGGAGCCGGAAAGGAGAGCCAGGCTGCCAGTCAGGAGTGCTGGTATGGCCCGCTGGCCCACACAGCCCATTTGGAACACTTCTTTGACAGCTCCTAATAAACAGCAGGATTTACAGCATGCTGAGAAATCCCATTTATTCAGATTTTTCTGGACCAACCGGCGGCACCAGGGTCAGGGGGCTCAATTTCTCTGAATTCCTAACTTTAGGATTTCAGTGTCAAGCACTGAAATGAGAAATGAGAGGGGGAGCTGATACCTCTCTGAGCTCCTCCTCATCATCATCATCACCACTGCTCTTTCTTGTCATCTGCTGCTGTGACCCCCACTTGTGAAAGGGACATGTAGCACAAGCAGAGGACACCTCTGCCCTCACAGGTACATGTGGAACACACACAGGCAGGGAGATGAGCAGCACTTCCTCCTCTCTCCCTGGAAAAGTGGGAGCATGCAGATCATGAGGACATTCATGAGCACAAGAATTGAAAAGAGGAGGAAGGAACTAAGAACAGGAAAAGAACAGGAAGCAAGGATGGGGTGTCTGGCAGTGATGTGGGCTGAGACAGCATAACAGAGTGCCCGAGCAGACCAACGCAGCTGAAATCAAAAGGGAAGGTGGCCACATTTGCACGATGCTAGGAAAGAACAGCAGATAGTTTTGGAAATCTGAAATGGAAGTTATTTGGGATAGCACAGGCAAGGCCATTTTTAGAGATTATTCCAAATATGAAGCTGGGTTACTGCAACATGGATGGAAAGGAAGGAACTGGGTGGAACAAACACTAAGAAAGACCAACAAAACAAAACGCTGGTGTCTGTTTGTGGGGGTGAAAAGAGAGAAGTGGCAAGAACACTGCCAACATTTCAGGCTAGGGCAGAGGGGGGTCATTTATTGTGGCAGCTCAGGAGTGGGGATGGCAGGGCTCCTGGAGGTGAGGAGCTCAGTATTGCCCCACGCTGCAGGCAGACCAAGGGATGAATGGGGAAGAAGCCTGGAAAGGTGAAAGAACTGATTCTAGACATGAGGGTCAAAGAAAGAGCAGCCTGTTTGGGAGCCATCAAATGCAGTGGGAATCAACAGATGCAACAAGTTACATCATAAAAATTGATAAAGGGACCCTTGCAGAGACAGAGAGAAAATGTTTTGCCATTTGCACTGGCTGGATGAACTGAAGTGTTCTCAAGTGGTGCTTAACTACGGCTGCCACCATCCACTCTGGCCTCCTACAGCTCAGTAACAAGTGGCACACAGGCTCAGGAAAGGCAGGGACCATCAAAATAAAGAGCAGTGTCACACCCAAAGCACAGCAGATCCTGTAGAAAGTGAAGGTAACATTTTTACATGTCTAAAACCAGCTTTGTCTTCATCACTGTTAAGCATTTCCAGCATAATAATTACCACTGCAAAGAATAAAAACTTGAGCCCAGCAGGCTTTTCCCATAAGAAAACTGGTCAGCTAGTTCAGACTGCTTTTTTTTCTTGTCACATACCTATTAAATGCTTCAGACTGTTTAATGTGATAAAAATGTCTAGACTGGTTTTTGACTGAAAGCTTAAGGAAGAGTGTTCTTTGCCCTTGGCTAGCAAACCCCTTGTAAGCACAATAATGTGAATGCTGTCCTTCTGCAGCCCACACTTTCTGCATACATCCATAAATCCGTTGCAGGCATCATCAAAAATCTTGAGATTTGAGAGACCAGCCCAGGAAAATGTGAAGCATATAGGTACAATATAGTATATATGTAAATACAGTGTTTCTTTGCAAGGAGAAATCTGCAGTTTATAATCAAAGTTGCTGAGAAGATGACAGAGCACATCTCACAGCCCAGTTAACAAAAAAACCAAAAAAAAAACCCAAAAATTAAATTGATGAAGAGCAAAACACTTTGCTGAAGCAGGCAGTAGAGTTTAGGCAAGGAATCCCAATGGGCACATTAGGAAAAACGTTGCCACATGTGAACCAGTGCATTCAATGCTTTGTGGTCCCGAGCTGCCCTCAGTCTCCAGCAGCTGTTTATTTTTGTAGAACAAAACTTCTAACATAATTACAATCACTCTAAACTTAGATGCAAGTACACAGTTTTTACTAAAAATACCTCTGGCAGTGAAATTATCCAGCTCAACTGGTCCACACCCTCCAACCCTTTCTTTTTAGGGGCTCTAAATCTGCATCTGTGGAGTGGGCTGTGGTCAAGGAACAGGTGCAGCTGATTCTTGTCAGCACGTGTGACTTGCATGCTGGAAAATCAGCTGCATACCATGGAAAAAGCCTGAGAAGAAACACTATCCCTGGACACCACTCACTGTGGAAATAAAACTTGCCAAAAGAATTAATGGACAACGTGATGTGACAGGAACATCACTCTGGCCCGGTCACAACTGGATTGTCAAATCATGGATCAAAGTCCCACTTCCCACCTTCCTGTACCCTATTTGTTCCCAAAGCAGTCCTAACATCCTGAGGATAGTTTTTTGTTTAAAATGCTCTTAATCCCCCTCCAAGGCCCTAATTAACTCTTGTTCCCTGTGGTTGGACCATAAAGTGCACTGCCAGTCAAAGGAGTTGAAAAAGGAGCAACAGACCACACTGCAGGAACACAACTCAGGGCCTGGGAATATCTATGGGAAGGTGGTTTCAAGGGAGGAAAATGGCAGTTTTTCCACATCAAAAAACCATGGACAAAAGGATTTGTACAGTAGAGGTGTTGACCCACCACTGAGCATTTCTGGTTCCCATTCTCCTTAAGATACCATTTTTCCTGAGCAAGTCAGAATATTCCCTGTGGTTAAAAGCAAGAATGTGGTTTTTCAGCATCACCAGGGAAGGAGATTTTATTGGTTTTGAAGCACTTGGATACTCTACAACTACACTATACAGTGGAGAACGGACCAAGCAAGATGTCAATGTCTAAAATTAATCTTCTGTGAAATAACTACGTGCACAAATTGAAAGCTTGCACCAGGGAGGTTGCATACTGTGGGTTTCTGGTTTGTTTGCTTTTTAAAATATTAATATAGGGTTTAGATCAATAAATCTTTCCTTTTGTCAGCACACTCTCCTGCAATCTTGGTTTCTGTACAGTCCTCCTCCATGTCAGAAGGTTCTTTGCAGAGTCATGGCACAGCTGAATTAAATCCCTTCTTTGCTCCATACAGGCCTGTGTACTTTGGGCAGCTGAGTGAAATGGCACATGGAGGAAAAAGGGACTATCCCAGCTGATGTTTCTCTGGAAAACCCCTTGCCATCCTCAGGAACACTGAGAGTGGTCTGGAAGTTTTTTAAGCTGAGCAGCTGGCAGCAGCCTCCTGAAGACACCAATCAGGCTGTGCTTACTGAGATATCAGGTTGTTGGCAAGGCTTTTTTGGATGGGAGATAAAAGCGGGGAAAGGGGAGGTTATTGCTTCTCCTGAAACAGAAGTGGCTGGCACAAAAACAGAAAGAACAGATTTCATAGTTACAGCTATCCCTTCCTAGGTTATATTTCTGCTGTTTTCTCAAAATCTCAGTAGCATGGGCTTGTTAAGGGTTAATCAATAATGCTGTTCATTGCTTTATGCAAACTAACGTGCATAAAGATTTGTGTGTGAGAAAGTGGGAACTAACTGAGCCCACCCCTGAGTGCTCTTGATTAACCACATTAAGGGCACAGATTAGCTCTGTAAACAGGCAGGGTAGTGGACACCAGTGTCCCCAAGTTGATACCAGTGTGTGCTGGAGACAATCCCTTATCAGGGCAACCAGAGTAAGCTCCCTGCAGAAACCCCACAGAAATGCAGCTCACAGCTGCTTACTCAGAGTGCCAACAAAAATGGAGCCCCTTTGAAGTCATCATGGGTGAGAAAAGGAGCCAATCCAACTCTCTCTGACAGAAAAGAGCAATCCTAACCCCCTGCTTCTGCTTCTTCATGATGATCCCATTCCTGCTACCCTGAGTGATCTCATCTCACCCAGGTCACAGATGTACACTGGTAGAAAGCTCTTGTTATTTTCTGCTGGTTTCGTGCAGTGACCAGGTCACACAGGAGTCACGTCGTGACCAGCACAAAGGACAGACTGGCAGCACAGCCAGAACCAAGAGCAGTGAATTTGAGGCAGCAGCAAATTGCATCTCACACACGCCGCTGGGAAAGACCCCTGGGATTTTGAAAACTGGCTGATTGAGTGTAATTTCTCTCAGCTTTGATACTCTGCAGCCCAATTTGCCAGGACAGCTGGTCTAATCTCCCAATCCTAAAGCAAGTTTGCCACTTCTTAAATTTTACAACATACTGAAAACTTGGCTTTAAAATCTGATTACAAAGCCATTCAGCAACTTGCCCAACGTAATGTTAAAAACCAAACCCACAGCCAACAGCTACCATAGTTGGCAAGCTGAAACATTTTCAAGAGCCTATTTATTTATTTATTAATAAATCCCATTATTTATTAAGAAATTGAACAAAGAAACAGCAGAACTATTAAGCAGAATGAAAATGGAAAAAATATTCTTAGTTTGTTTTTGAAGCTGTGGTTAAACAACCACCTGAACTTAAAGTTCAGGATGGCAGTATTTGAAAATCAGGTTGAATACAAGATCCTGCAGGTGCTGGATGTGATAAGCAGGGAAACCATGGTTTTCATTGGAAATCCAAATTCACACAGAAGATAAGGAGGAGTAAGTTACTCAGTCAAACCTAGCACTGTGGCAGAACTATCAGATCTAGGAAACAAAGGCTGCTCTTTTCAAGCTGTGTAACGGACAGTACTCCATTACAATTAAAGAAATCAAACTTCCTTTTGCTTTCAGACCCGGTCCTGACAGGCACAAGATAACATTATCTCTATCCAAACGTGCCTTGCTCAGTTGTGGCTGTGTTTTGGAGCAGAACTACGAAACCAGGAAAGAAACCAGGTTGATACACTGAGATAAAAACTACCTGATCCAAAGCCAACAAAAAGGCATAGCTGTAAATATGAGCCCCAGCCATGCACCCTGAACCCCTCCAACTGCATGTGCCACAAACTGAACTTGAGTTCCATCAGGCAATTCCACCATCAACACTACACTGCAGAGCAAAGCCACCCACTCTGTGATCAGCTGGAATCAAGGCATTCCCCCACAGACCTGCATTACCAGGGTACTCAATATTGTTTACAAAAATATTCCTAAAAAAATGTGCTACATCTTTAAAAATTTAGTCAATGGTCTAAGCAAGAAAACAAACAAGCAAACAAAAAAAGTATAAAAATTAAGGGTTTGGTTTGTTTTTCATGCATGGGTCTTAAGAGATTTCTCTTTTTTCCTGCATCAGAAGTACAGAGAATTCTTGGAGAATACGCCTTAATCCACCATTCTGTTCACACACAGAAATCCTCTGGCACGAATTAAGTGATGTTTCTAGCTGAACGAGGCGGTCCCTGAGTGTCAACACTGGTCAAAGACCAGGTGTAGGAGCTGGCAGTAGGGAAACAGCAGCTCAGGAATGTTTAATTCAAGCCTTCAGCGGGCACATTTATGCTGTGCAGATGCATGAGTTAGCTCTGAGCTGGCTGTGCTTTACCTGATGTCTGGGGTGTCAGAACCACCTCACTGTGCTGGCTGATTCAGTCAGCTCCCTGTTACTCCAGCCTGGCTGCTCCCAGCTCATTTCTAGTGCTTGCCAGGGATCCTGGGAATTTCTGCCCATTATGGTATGTAGGGCAGCCATACCTTCTGCTGCCACACTCGTGTGAACGCTGCTTCGCAGTGCGTTCCCAGCCACCCAAAACAGGCTGGCTGAAAGCCTTAAAATACCCCAAAGCAATCAGAGACGGTTTTTGATTGCAGTAATATTCTCCAAGACTCTCCAGTAACATTTGTATTTGTTCAGAAGAACAGCCTACATACACTGAAACCATCACAAATCACTCTGCACCAGCAGTGTTGCTCTAATACTGATTATATCTTGTGAAAACGAGTAGCTGCTCCTGTATAACAAAGCAGGACACTGGAAACACAGCTCTCTAATAGATTTCTGTCTTCCAACTATGAGCCCCTCCAGGCAGATGCACTCCAAGGTAAGATTACTACAGCCAAAGCATGGGTGAAATCTGAACCCCAGGTTTGTACTCCAGCCTTTAAAACTGGAAGTTTTCTTTAATAAAGGATTAAGTCGGAACTGAAATTCAGGAAACTGAAGCAAATTGAACCAGGAAAAATAGGCATTTTCCCCCACTGACTCTGATCTGTGCTTAGCTTACACACCACTGCTTAGAAAGGACCCAGGAGAACCCCACAAGCATTTGCAAGAATTTGCAAACAGAGCTTCAATGTAAACAATCCACTGGCTGGAGTCAAGTGACCATCTCAAGAACACCTTGAATGGCACGTCAAACCTATGTTGTTCTTGTACTGTAAAAGATATAAGCAAGCAATGATAAATGGTGACAGTGAACACACAGAGAGGACATAAAACTGCTCTGTTGCCTTGAGTGCCTCTGTTGTGAACAATGGGAGAGAGAAGTGGGATGGTGGGACACCTGGGAGATGCAAAAGATGCATGTTCCAGGCATTTTGCTGGCAGAGGATCAGCCAGGATCACCCTGTGTGAGACACACAGGTTCATCACAATTTTCACAACTTTTTCTGTTCCTCCCAAAGCCCTTGACAGCACGTGGTTAAACAAGAATCTTTGCATCCATCTTCCACACAGAATCAGTTCCGTTGGAGAAGATCTCTGAGATTACTGAGTCCAGCTTTTGGCTGAACACCACTGTGTCAACCAGACCATGGCACTGAGTGCCATGTCCAGTCTTTAATTAAACACCTCCAGGGACAGTGACTCCATCACCTCCCTGGACAGCCCATTTCAATGTCTACTCATTCCTTCTGTGAAGAAATTTCTCCTCATGTGCAACCTGAACCTCCCCTGGCATGGCTTGAGACACAAATAAAACTCAGAAATGTGACTTGGTTGTCTCTGAAGCATCTCAGAGACAAATAACTGAATGCAAAACTCAGAAATGTGATGGTTGTCTCTGAAGCATCATGAAGATCAGAGACAAATAACTGAATGCAAACCCACAATATTTAGTTGCTCCTTTTGGATACTCCTTGTGCAGTGAGTGTGCACAGTTCCAGGGAGCCCTGGCTGCAGGAAGAGTTGGAAGCTGCAGCAGGAGCAGCCGTTTCTCATCAGTGTAATGTACTCGGAGGCACCTTGCGTGGCTTGAGTGATACAAACCACCTGAAGCACCAGCAGAATTGTATCTTATTCATCTTCTGCTGGAGAAGGAGGAAAAAAGAGGTGCTTGCCAAACATTTGAGATAGCTGCAGAATGAATCCCAGAGAAGACAGTTTATAGGTCAGAACAGAAAAAAATTAATTTTTTTTTAATTTTTTTTTTTTTTAATAGAGATCTAGTCAGAACAGAGGGATGCTGGATCCAGAATCACTAACCTGGGGAATCTTTAGGTTGAGATTAACCAGTATCATTTGTCTGGCTGGGAGCATTTTGCTCAGCTCTTAATTATACTCCATTTCTAAAGGTCCTTGTATGGTTTCAATATAAATACTTCAAAAATAGCATTCTGATGCCAAACTCAAGTATGACAAGCAAACAATTTAAAAAGATGATGGAAACTACAAACCCAGTGGCCATACACCTTGATGAAGAACCAGGTGATCTGGTCTAACTTTTGATTTTCCTTCCAGGGCAGTCCCACCTGCTTTATGAATTAGAATTTATGTTTATTAGCGAGTCTTTCTAAATTGCATTGCCTGTTTTGTGCAGGATGAATGCAATAGAATGTTACCTCAAAACACACAGAACCTGGAGATTCAATTTCTGCTAAATACAACTTTGGGGGCTATTTTCTTGCACATAACCAATAGTCAAGAGCATGCAACAGGTACAGATATTGCTAATAGCAACATGAACCACCTAGACAGGCAGAAAACTAGAAGAGCAGTGAGGAATACAGGTGGAATTAACTGAAAGTGAGAATACTTAAGGAAGATTTCAGAACAGAAAGCAGGGAGAAAAACTAAAGCCAACTTGTTGCATTTCCTACTACTGTATAACAAACATAACATTCTTCTGCTTCATAGCAATACATAGTGACAAAATCTGTGCTTAAGTCTTCTGTTATTTATTGAAAAACACTGAATAGATTTCTGATGGGCAGACAATGGCAGAAAGGGGCAAAGCAAAAAAAAACAAACAAAAAACAAACCCAAACTAAACTGAAGAGAAAATATTAGACAGCATTAATGACTTCAAAGACATTGTCTCCACCAAAAATAAATGGTAGTTTTACCTTCTTCACAGACTGCTAATCTTATTTTTCTTTCATATATGCTGACATACAGCTAATCAGCTTCTTGAAGTTAAAATTTTTGTATACATCTGGAGGGACCAATGATCTTGAATTAAAAGAGCACTGTTTAATATTTCCTCCTTAATTTCCAGCATATTGTGTATACATTCACCTATTCTTAAAAAAAAACCAAAGTAATATGAAGAGGTAGAAGGGGAAAATTTCTCTTTATGTCCCTTTAGGATTAGAAAATCCAATTCTAGTACAGTAATACACTTGGCTGTACACAGCATTGTTTGTCAGGTGGTTGGAAAGCTCCCCAGAAAAACAGACCCCTCTCACAGACAAGGAAAAGGTTATGAATGACAGAAAACAGAGACAACCTAAGAGAATAATTGCATTTCTCACTCTCCAGATGAGCAGTGGTATTAATTTTACATATCAAAGGTCAATTTTCGCCAGAACATCTAATCTGACATTGCACAATGACTACATTTGTGCTTTGACATCCTGAGTGGGTGGGATGGGAGAGGTTTGCTCAGCTGGATGGACACAGCTACTCCATGTCCAGGTTTGAAAATCGTGGACACTCCACAGGAGCAGGGGGATATGATGAGAAAACGTTCAACAATGTGGCCAGAAACACTTGGGAGATTCAGCTAACTCACACCCTTCTGTGAACTCCAGAGAGTCATTTTAATGTTTAAATCTTTAAATACACTTGCAAGTCTAGTCCAAATAAATGTGAAATCAAAGCACAACTCAGTGCCCCAAAGTCTGGTTCTGCTGAAGGCATTTTCTCCCTGGGGTCACAATTCTACCTGCATCTCCCAGTCCCCTCCTCTGAACTTTACAAATGCTCACCAATAATTTTATTATGATTTTTGACTTGTTTATAAGGTCAACTTTCTGATAGTCACAGAGTCACACACTGCCACAGTACCTATCAAGTTATTCCAGGGCAGCCTGGGAGCTCATTCCAAGTGTAATTCCAAGTATAACACAAGCATTCTTGCTTCTTGTCATCACGGGATTTATCCCAATCTATTTTGAGAGTTATCCCCACAGAAGTCTCTACCAGATTTCCATTACTACATAAGCTAATGATGAAATAAGCACCCTGCTCCTACTTCATTTTTGTGCTCCTCAATTAGAGCTGGCAACATTTCTAATAATCATTGCTAACAATTGAGCCAAAGTAAAATTCATCACCTCATCATGTAGGATCTGAAAGATTTTCAGTTCATTTGCAGTTTTTTTGTTCTTATTCTGTGCTTTGAATATGCTTGGATCCAAAACAGTTTTCCTGAGGTACATTCCAAATATTCATAAACTAAATGTTGCAGAGGAATCTGTAATTTATAATAAGACTTAAACTTTGCTTAGTTTTGTAATTCCCCCTATTAAATCACTTTTATTAGATACTCTTACTGGGAGTGCTTTACCAGAATGGTCATTTCTTGGAAAATATGGCTTCAGTCATTTTAAAGACACCAAGACTCCCATTTGCAGTGATCCCTCAACATAAGGGAAACAATACAAATAGATTGGGCAGACTAAAAAAGATGGACTAAAATCAATATGAAGATGTCATCAAGTATAGTGGCACATCAAAGTGACTGTCAGCTGCAGAAGATGGGACTAGGGGTGAACTCCACTTAAGAATAAATACTGCCTTCATTTTAATCTGATTTTTTTTTGAGCTGTGCTCTACGTGCTTGGAAATATTAACAAGCACAGCTTTTGCAACTAGATAAGATCTCGCCTTTTGGGTAGGTTTACTTCAAATTATTTCTCTCTGTGAAATGAGCAGGCTGTTCTAAATTCAATATCTAGTGACTAAAAGCTCCAAAGTAACCAGGAAGATTTAATCTTACGATGTGCTGCCAACCTCATTGAAAATAACCTGTGCCTTAACAGCAGGTTTTCAATTTTAAATATATGTGCACACAAATGTACATAAATGTACAAAAAGTTAACATATATATATATATACATATATATATATATAACACATATATATTTTTAATACACAGAGACTTTTGAGATACTTCATTAGCTAAACACATTTAAGTTTTGGTGCAAAATTTAATTTCTAAAGGATTCACAGATTACAAGTCTTATGCAGAGGGACAGATGTTAGCTTTAATAAATGAGTGAAAGTGAATCACAGTAAATCAGTAAATGTCTGATTCCAGGCAGTTTTGAATATTAATATAAATAATTTCAACATTTTTTATTAAATTAAATCATGACATTAGCTTCATGAAAGATGCTTATAAAAGGTCTGTGTGTCTTTACAGATAAAATTCCCCCAAAAAACACCGAAAAAACCCCTAAATACAAAGCAACCACCAAAAACCCCAAACCCAACATTAAGTCCTTGAACTGGAGGAGTCTCTTAAAAGTCATGTACTCCATTGTTCAGGCCCAGGAAGGGCCAAATCCATGCCACTCTGATAGATGTGACAAATTTTCACCTTTATAGCTCCAGAGGAAACCAGCTCTGGAGACAACCTATTCAAGGGCTTCACTGTCCTCTGCCCCGGAAAAGATTTTTCTAAATAATCCTCACTTCACTATATTTCTTACCCCATACACTACAGCACATGGATTTTCCCTTTGCTCTTTTGCAGAAACCTCTCAAAAACGTAAAAGCCACGGTTAAGCCATGATCAGTTTTCCAATGATCAATTCTGGAGACTGTAATCTGTCTGAACGTTACTCAGCTGATAAAATGATCTGATGTAAGAGATGACTAACGAGAGAGCAGGTGGTGCAGGGACCATGCTTCTCCTGAGGCTCTGTGCTCAGCACTGGCTTCTTCTAGAGAAGCTACATTCCCTTTAGGCTCTTTCAAAACTCAGCAGCAGGTATAAATTTAAGATTTCTGGCAAGTTCAGTGGTTTAAATGATTTTTTTTTTCCTGAAATACAAGCAGTAATTAAAAATACTGATTTCCAGTATTACCTATAATCAGGAATTCAGATGTGCAGACTCTGACAAATGACAAAACATGCATGATGTGACAGATAAAATACCAGCCCATGCTGGGCCAGTGGACAGAAGTGATCCTGAAAAGCATCCCAACCTTATGCAACTTGGCTGGGAGTACTTTGCTTAAAGAACAACCATTATAAGTTTGAAATAAAAGTGGTAAATATTTTTGCTACATAGTTTCCAGTTTACACAATTCTGAAACATTTTCTTCTTTAAATTTAATATAATTTGAAATTAATTATTACAAAAACAACGATGCCCAGTAAATAGGAACACAAATCTTTAAGGGCTGCAAAATAAACTGGATTTTATCTTAGTGCCAGACTGCTGCTTTTAGCTGCTTAAAATAGAAAAGAAACGAGGGACCAAAGTCCTTATTACCATGTTTAGGTCACTGAAACAGATTATAGTATTTCCATGAGATTTACCACCTAAAGTTTTCAATCCAGCTTCTTTTAATCCTGAATTAAAAAGATGCGAGGACTGAAGGAAGAATGAGAACAACACGAGCTTTCAGAGACAGATTTCCATGCCATCCCATCTGAAGAAAGATGTGAGTAGCAAGGTCCAGCCCTAACATCAATGCTGTGATCTACCAACACTTACAAAGCGTTAAGGACCCAGACTACAGCCAGCTTCACTCAGCACCTACTCTGTGTCTTGGGAGGGGGGTGTGTTCTGGTATTTATGAGATTTTTGCTGCTGAAATAAATCAAAATGGAGTCTTAATCCATGATTTTGGAAAGACACAGCAAAAGAAGTCTCTGTTGAGCAAAGAAACACGTGCAACACACTGAGCTTCAGAACTCCCAATACATACTTTTGTTCAATGACTGCCATTTTATAGGGAGAAAACACTATTGTCTAACTATCAAGCATCATGAAAATGAAATCAAATTTCTCAGTTTGAAATTGTGATATCTCTGACCATTGAAATAATGTAGTAAGATGAGAGACAGGCAATCAACAACACGTAATTAGGAGATCTACAACTTCCTCTTGATTGCCAAGGCTTATATAAATAACATGTAGACACTACTCCTCCTGTCTGAGGATTAAAACATGTTTTGTTTTTTAATGGTATCTAGATAGCTAAAGAATGCAGCTACCATTAAAGGAATCTTCAATGACATCAGCATGTTTCAATTAATAGAACAAACTGGCTAATACTTGCCAGTACTTATGTCTATATTTAGGTTTATTTGATAGTTGCAGTAAAATTAATGAGTGAACACATACTGAGAGTGTTTCCAGGATTTGGACCCAACTACTGAGGAGAAACAGAACCTCAACCGAATTCCTTTTCCTGTTAGCTTAAATCTGGCCACATCCCAAAACTTTTTGGGATTTAAATAATTTACACTCAGCCAGTCAAAATGTTCCTGTACCCTACATACAAACTCTTTCACAAGAATTTCAATGGGAAATTAAAATACACTACTCCTGCCTCTGACAGCAGCAAACATTTCAGAGTAAGCACAAGGCAAAGCTGAAAATTACAGTGGGAGGCAATCACACTCATTTGCCAATGTAACCAAGAACTCTACAGTCCTTTTTTAAGTGTAACGAATTTGCAAATATTAAGATTCATGTGATCACTTCACCTCAGCTTAATTACTCTCCCAAGAGAATATCATATGCATAAGCAGCGCCAGCTGTAATCCCTGATTCACAGTTTAAACACTTATGCAAGATCATCTTCTGCGAGAGAAGAGGAAAACCCGCATTACAGACGGCAAAATTATAGGAAGCAGGGAAGGTGACAACTCTAGGTTTGCCAACCCTGGAATTACGCTGAATGGTTTTTAACTTGAACTCCTCCTGGAGCACTGCCAAGGATCTGGTATCAAGGGATGCTTTAGAGCAACATATTCCGCATGCAAAAGTGCCAAGAGAATATGTTAGGGAAATTAAATCATTCTGTTCCACTACTCAGCACTCATGCAGGCCCGAGCAGAGGCTGGTAATTAGCTAATTTACATGAACTCTGAGCTGAAGAGTATTTAAAAGAATTCCAGAAGTACAATCTTGAAGGGCCAAGACAGCCTGGCCAGACTGGCTCGTTGGCCTGCACATCCTGTCATCCCTCTGTCTGAGGCGAGACAAGCCACTTTTAGCTGCACGAGGACGGGCAGTTGGATGCCTGAAAATAGCTCCATCTCTGCAATTTGACAGTTAAATATGTAATTTCCTCACAAAGAGTCTAATCACTGTCCCATTTAAGTGGACTGCAAAAGCTGGATCAAGAGAAGCAATGGATCCAAGCCTCACTTCAATACCCCTGTAGGAAAACAGGCATTTTTCCTGGGTTTAGCCAGCTATCTTTGGGACTCTGACCAGCAGAAGCATCAGGGCAGGCAAAGCTTTTGGTGCCACAGAGCAGCACAGAGGCTCCATGGATGCTGTGATGGCATTTCCTACAGCTGGTAGATGTTATCTCTACAGATTTTCGGATAGTGAAGGTCAGAGTTTTATTTTGAAATATAACTGCCTTTCCTGTATATGATGTTTTACCCTCCCAAACTCCAATTCTCCAGTTTTAAGCCATCTCATTCCAAGGTTTGCAATGGTAAAAACATGGTAAGATCTGAGGTACAATGAACCATATTTAACATAGAGAACAAGTTATAACGGCAGATTCCTCTGCTTTTACACTACTAATGATCTGCTCATGGCTCTGCAATCACTATAGAACATTATCTATAAACTCATCAATTTTGTATATGAAACATGCATTTGAGAATTAATACCCTTTCTGATGCTACAGCTTCATATCCTGCTAATGAAACACCAGCCTAAAAGCTGCTCTCAAAGCTCCACAAATATTACATCTAATCTATTATGCAAACATCAATCTTGGAACCCTGACAACAAGGAACTAACTTTTAATGCTTTCATAACATTTGCAAGTTGGGGGAAAAAAAAGGAAGCAAGAAATGTTATGCCTCAACAGGATCCTCCTCTTTATGGAAATTAAATGCCAAAAGCAAATATGGAATTCCCTCACATGGCCCTGTTGTTTTCAGTTTTCCCATAGAGTTCAAAAATAAAGAAGCATACACATGGACTTTAAATAATAAAAAAAAGCATGCACTGCAGAAGGAAAAAAGCTACGTATTTCTACCAGTTTTTAAGGTTCCAGATTCTATGCATGAGGTTCACTGATAAAACTAGTGCGGCACTTTAGGTGAGACAAGTTTACAGTTATTAATCACCCAGCAACTAAATGAGAAGAGCTGAAAAGAAAACAGACAAGCTTTGGACACAGAGCCATGTTTTTAGGACTGAAACAGAAATAGCAAAGTTGAAGCTAGAGACATATTTTTCCCCTGGATCTTCTGACCTTTCTGACAACATTTGCAGCCACCCCTCACAGTCCCAGGGAAGAAGGGAGCAATTCTCCAGAGCATCAAAAACAAATGCTCAGAAGAATGTTCTGGTTTAACTGCTGGAACTCTTCTGTGATTAACCACCAATCCAACTTGATAGAAACTAATTTCCAATCATCATTACTGAGTACCACTAGGTAAGGCAGCTCTCCTCTCCTCTTCCCAAGTATGAGCCCCTGGTGTTCTCACTGCACTCTCCACCCCCCCAAACAATCTCCCTGTCCTGTAAAAGCCAGAGACCTTTCTGTCTGAATAACATGGAGCACCTTCAAGGCCCTTAACACAGAAAGAATTATAGCAGTAACTTTTTTACTAACTTGGGTTTTTTTTCCCGTGCAGAAGCAAAACACTCATTTTTATAAATGGAAGAACGCACAGACACATCAGGATGTTTTATGTTGCTACATCAAAATGCAAAAGAAGCAACACTTAACTAAAAACACCCCTTTTTAAGAATATGTAAAGAAGTGGCAACTTTTTAGTCTTTGCTATTCTCTGTGTCACAGGCAATACAAAAATCTTGGACCAAGTGATTTACTCGATCCTAAAAGGGAAAACTCCTGCAGCAAATTAGCAGTATTACAGTGGCAAACAGAGTCAATTTAAAAAAAACCCAAAAAGTCAAAGTATCAGATATCAACTTAGAGGGCCCTGTTCTAAAATGATGGGATGGCTGCAGAGCGTGGGAAAAGTGCTTGTGTGTTGGCTGCACCTGCAGGACTCTGCATACAGAGGGTAAACAAGGAGTCAGCCATGCAGCTATTTGCAGACTGTGCACTTCCAAACATCCACTTCCATGCAGAAATTCCGGGCTTGAAGGGCACAACATCTATGTCCCTGCAGTGAAAAACTGAAATGATGAGCCTCATACTGTGAGACATCCACCAGTAGAAGTCCCAGCCTTCACTCCTACACCAATTATTCCTGCCAACCAGGATCTGACATGGCTACAACTTCATGGCAAGTCGTCTGATGTTCCTTTTAAGTTTGCCCTTTATGCATCTGCCTTTCCAGTTTGGGGGGAAAGAGAAATCAGTTGTTAAAAACAGGAAGCAGCATAGGATTTGCTAAGTCTGACCTGGACAGAGGGTTCCCTCTCTTTTCTTCTTTTTCTGTCCAAGACCAGCTGCTCCCAACAGTGACTGTTCACTTCCCACTAGTGAACATTCCACCAGTGGAAGCCTGTACCTACAAAAGGCTCTTTCATTGCCAAAACCACTGGAAAAATGGGCAAAGAGAAGGGGTGACAGTCCATCTGAAGATAAGGAGGTAGAATCAGACCTCTGACTGTTCTTTTTTACAGCAAAGTATAAAACCCCCCAGCAATATTAAAAAAGATGTTATGCACTGCTGCAAGCTTAGTGATTCTTATCTCTGTGTTTGTCAGGCCGTTACTTTATATTTGGTCAAGTAAACTTTGTATTTGGTCAAGTAAACTCAGCCTATCAAAACATTGCCAAACATGGTTAGACAGTAATAGAACTGAGTCAAAATGCATTGTTTAAAGGGAGAAATTTAGATGGATGGGAGGATACTTGCATATAACACATCAATCAATTATGCAACCATCTACATGACTCAGCTGATGTGAAAGATTATTCTCCTGAAGGAATGTGCTTAAAAACATATGGAACAATGATATTCCTCAGTAACTTCCCTCTACTCTGAACTTTCTCTGTCCATTTAACAAACACAAAGGTGCTTCAACACTGTTATGGAAACAGAACATTTCATTAAACCTTAATCTCTCACAGGAAATAGCAAGAACAAGATCACAGCCTGCAATAGTTACACCCAGGCTTCAATTCCCACACTGAGACAACTCCTGCTCTCTGTGTATGAAACTTGCTAACCTGCTATGCCCAGACCTGCAAAAAGACTGTATTGCTCCATAGGACATAATCCCATAACAAGTATTCCCCTTTTTTGAAATCAAGAGCTGCCACCCTTCAGGTAATTGTCAAGCACTTAGAACTGCATTTCTAGAACAGTCACACAGGGGCAGATTACAGACACAGGGGCAGATCTTCAAAATGGCCCAATACTGCAGACTTCAAAAGGATTTCACTCCTTTTCAGGCTCATGATGAAGTGTGTGAACTTTCAAGTGCTCAGCACCCAGTGAGAACAAACAGTCCTGTTTGTATCACTTGTACAGCAATTGGCCATTTCTCTGAGGACATTATCAAAAGCTGTTCCAGCTTTGTTCTTTTCAACAGCATTGCTGCCTAATGGCACCAAACATTTCCTGCAAAATAAAGATAGGCTTACTTAGCTTTTCAAAATAATCAATTTGCAAAACTGGGGCAGGGAACATGTGGAATGTATTAACTTGTCCTGATTTTCAGGAGGAGCTGTCAGTCGGTTTGTATCAGAGTAGGCCATTCTCTCCCTGCGAAAGCTTTGCATTTCAGGAATTCAGAAACTGGCCTGGGGGAAAAAATAAGTCCTTTTCTGCTGAACTCAGACATAAAAGGATCTGGAGCTCAGAGGTGCTTTGCTGCTTGGCTTTCTAAAAAAAATAAGTTCTCTGAAATGTGAGTACATTTTGATAATTTGTGCAAGTCATAAAAATGAGTTTCCATAGAATGGCGCTCCCCTCTACCCAAAAATTGTTTCTGTTACAATTACAGTTAAGAAACAAGAGCCAAATTCGCTGACTGAAGCACAGTAGATGCTCCAGAAAAGACTGTTTTCTGCTTAATAATCTCCTGATGCAAACAGGGAAAACAGAGACTTGACATTGTTTACCATCATTGCTGTTATTCTGACTGCTCTTCAATAGAGGTGCACATATGCATGAGCTCCTTTGTACAGACAGCTGCTTCTATAGAGGCAACAAATGCTTTAGTAAAAAACTGACTTCAACTTATGCAAAAAAATCTTAAAACTTTTTCCCTCCATTTTTCTTACTTTGAAAAAGTCTTTATTTCCCCCATATTCTGCCAAATTCAAGTACTGCTTCTTGACTTCTATTTTGGCAAACATCTTCGTAAGAGTCCTTTAAACAATGAATAATGAAACCACAGTTGTGGAATTGAAACACACACCAGGTAGTAACAGGGAACCAGCACTGCTTGCAGAGCCTGCTTCCCACTGAGGAATTGCTAAAAAGCTACAGAATTTCCATGGTATCAAGGCACCTTTAGGTCCCCTAATACCTCCCATTGCAAAAGCCCTGTGCAAAAATGCAATGCCTTCATTATTAACACATTCAGTTCCTTGGGCAGCAATCTCTCTGCAGTGGAGTGGAGTTTTAGTCTCCATAAAACTGCAAGTAATGGTAACAATTATCAGATTCCTAAGGGTCAAATTTTAGCTTTCAATTATACCTCTGTCAACCTTTTCTATTTTCCTGCCTTGCCATTTCTCCACTGTCTTCCTCCTACTGTCCTTTGTGGCAGCTTCTACCTTTCAGAAAACTCAGCAGAGCTGTAACTTATTCTAGTTTTAATATTTATACATTGCAAATATACTCACAGGGAAACCTGGGCATCACCCTTAGGACAAGGCAATTCAGTGCAGACAGAAAATGGCAAGGTTTAATAAAGTAATACGAGAATGCATAAAATGTGAAGGTGAGGAGAACAGCAATAGGAGCTGAAACAGATGATATGTGAGGCAGTACTGAAATCATCCCTTACACCACACTGAAAGCATGACTCCAGTTCACATCCAGTACAAATCACAAGCAAACCGCAATCCATTGAGAAAATGTGCTTCACTTCTTGTGAGTTTATAAAAATGCAAAGACTTGACTTCTCCACTACAACATTACAGCCTTGTTGTCTAGCAAACTGCACTCAGATGTTGCTCCTCTGACATCATTAATCTCCATGGAAACCTTAGAATAACTGTTGGCCTGAAATAGGTTCTGTCATCCCAGATCAACACAAAAGTAGTCCAGCAGAAGATCCTATATCTCATTCTTTTGGCTGTACATTCTTAGCAGTTAGGAGCACAGCTGAAGAATTACAATTCCTGCAGCCACTCTGAAACAGAGCTTTCATTCCTAACAATCAGAACATACATAAAGTGAACTATTTTTTCCAGCTGAGGCTGAGATCCAGAGATTCAAAGATTGCCTGCTTCTAGAATAAGATGTCGACTTGAAAAAAAAACAAGCCAAAAGATGTGTCTATATGGAATTTTAGAAGATGATTAAAGCTAGGAGACCAAGCTCCTAAAAATCCTCTCTATCTCTGCACAGCATTATCCCTTCACAAGAAGGGACCAGGGCAAAGCCAAGAGATTTTTCTAAAGGTGTTTATTAAAATTTACTTTTGGGAGAAACTGTCTATTTTAAATGCCTGTTTCAAGTGGAATGCAACCAGATGGGTCATGTTGGGTTTTTCTTTCTCCTTCTCCATACCAATGAAGCCCCTCTCTGTGATTATTGTCCCCAGCATGGGGTCAGTAAAGTTCCTCAGAGATGTTCTACCCAGCTAACAGGTCCTCTGCAAGTGAGTTTTGTGCTGAGTTAAACTGACTCAGAGATTCACTAAATGTCAGGAAAGCTGTTTTCTTGGCAAGAAGCCCTGAGCACAAATTGGTTCTGCAAGGAAAACATGTTGCCTGGGTGTCTACAAATGCATAATGTGTTATACAGATACAGAAATAATATGGCTTCTCATACACCAAAACTAAGAAAGTAATCTGGAAAAAGGGAACTTGAACCTTGCACAGTTGTGTCATACTGCACTAAAGCTTGCTTTATTGAATGTAATTTGGTCATTGCTATGAATTTCTAGAGCTAATTAACAAATTTCTGTATAAATTTTTCTAATACGCGAGAAATAAAACAAAGAGGCAAAAGAAAACAGGGGGGAAATTGAAATAGTATATGAAGATTTGTGCTTATTCATTTTCAACAGTATTGAAAGGAGTTGCCTCCACTTCCAGCTGCAAGTACTTAAGATATCTCCAGAAAAATAAATTAAAAAAAAAAACAAACACGAAATCTTTAATTCCTCAGGCCTGATCGTCCCAACTTTAACTCTTACAAATCATTCCATTATCACAGTTTATTCCTGTTCAGGCAGAAACCTTGTTTTACTGCATATTTGTCCACTTTCAAAGCTAATAAAGTCCTGGGGCTCTGTGTATGGCTGGGTTATTTTAGCTACTGCTGTCATATGGTACAACAGAAATTTCTTAGCATGGGGTTGTTGACAGTCTCACCAGCATGAGTAACACTGCTGATGGCAAACATCACCCAGGTACACGGTTGAGGCTGGGTGTTTTTGTTTGATTGCTTGTTTTATCTCGGCAGCATTTAGATGTGTGCTAGGCAGAACTGGCTGAACTTGGCTGGGGAATTACTGATACCATCTACACCGAATTTAGGAGTTCATTTGTTAATGAGTAAGCTGCTACGTGAAACTCCAGAGATCCACAGAGAAGAGAAGTCGACATCAATTCCTATGGGGATACAAATAGCACTCCTGAACTGGGACCTTCAAGTAATACCTGACATGTTCAAAGCCACACAAAGCCAATTTTTACCCTTCTCCAAATAACAAGCAGGATTACAAAGGCAGCTGCATGGTGGCATCCTTGTTCCTGGGGGAGGTGCTGGAGAAAGAGAGGCAAATTCATCAAAACCTAAAGCCGGAATGATGCCAGCTTTACAAGCATGTGGCACAGCAGACTCACCTTTTTCTCACTGTGGAGGAACAAAATGCACTCCCCTGTCTTTGTGCTCACTCTTTATTACAGGGATAGAGTCAACAGGATGCCAACAAGCAGAGCTTGTCTAATACAACAAGAGAGGAAAGCAAATGCTTGACAGCCACATCTTTTGCTCCCACCGGGAGTTTCTTGTAGTTTGGTGTGTGCTGTGCCTTACACTCACTTGCTAACAATGTAATAGCAGCTGCAGAGTTTGGATTATTGCCTCAGAAAGAAGGGAAGCAGCAAACACTGGATTTTAACTCTTGAAGAAGTACAAAGACTCTTCTAGCAATGGTGGCCATGAGGTGAGACCCAGGGGACCATACCTTATCAGACCAAGCATGTAACTACACTGTTCTCAGAACATTCTGCAGTTTGCTTCTTAGAAGCTTTGAGCTGTAAGCAGTATTTTGGTGTTAATTGTTTTTCTTGGTGAGTTTTCATTGTATCATCAAGTTATTAAATTCATAAGAACAAGCTCTAAATAACAGGAAACCAAGATGACAGATATATAATCTAATCTGCTAACTCTGACTAAAATTCCGCGCCTGGAAGCCAGGCAGGGGTGTCCAAGGAGAGACAGCAGCAGGATTGCTGCCTACGCCCGTCTCTGTATTTTCTTCCAGGTCTTCATTTTTCTGATGGCCTCAGAACTATGGAATCACAGTGCAACATGAGAGTACAAAACCTTTAAACCCCAAGAATGACTCAGTAAATTAGCTTAGAGCTAAAGCAATAAATTGCTGCTTGTGGGGGATTTTTTCTGCTAATTCTGAAAGTCTGGCCCACCTTCCTTTTCTCTGCTCCTGCTTCTGAGAGTAAGAAGTTATGAAGCCTTAATAATCCTGCTGCTCGCATGAAGGGGGAAATTGCTTGGTTCTTTCTCCCAAAGAGGCTTTTATGAAACATTCAGACTTCACCAGCTCAGCAAACAGAATACAAAACACTGCCTGTAGCAGAGAACATCAAGGTATGAAATACTTGAAGAACAAAATGAAAGGGCAAGTAATTTCTTTTTTTTTTTTTAACTGATTTTAAGTTTCACAAAGGGGGTCCTCAAGTTTTTGTAAAAGACAACATGTCCTGGTTGCTTCTGTTATTCATCCTCTCCACAGTAAAGTGTCTCATTCTGGTCTTACAATAATTAACTCTAACAAATGGAAGCAGCAGGGAGAAAAAGGAAAGAAAGAAATCCACAAAAGACAACTGAACTGCCAAGCATTTATGAAACAGATTGAGGACCAAAAGAGGCAACATCTGACAAAGGTGACATACTATCCTTGCGAGGCAAAAGCTCAGGCTGTACCAGCAGCCTGACATTGCAAAGCAGCTCACACTGAAGCACCAGCAAGTATCAAAACAAGTTTATTAATTGCTGGAAAGTCACTGTGTTATTCTGTTATACAAGAAGCACCAGACACAACAACAGCTGAAACGTTTAAACAAACCCCATATTTTTTAGAAATTGCTTATTGAATAAGAGCTCTTATTCCCAGTATTTCCAGCAAGTTGCTGTGCTAAACAGATCTCATCCACTGTGCAACCTTGTGTTCCTAATTAAAATAAGAGAAAGTTCTCTGTTATTTCAAGGACCTCAAGTGCAGGTTTTTACTTTCAGGATTGCAGTGAGAAAAACTGGACTCCAAGAGAGGATCAAACAAGCTTCCAAACTACATCTAAAATATGGAAAGCCAGCAAGGCCATCATAAGGTTTAATTACAGAAAGCAAAAGCAGTTGACGAAGATGAGCCTTCATGGGTCACAGAATCTTGCTACAGGTCAAGCAGTGAACTCCAATGCTGAAGTTTGGATGGGTTTTAAATTAATGCTTATTTATACTTCTTAAACTGCATTTTAGAACTAAGTCCAAACACAAGCTAATGATTTTTGGCATTTTCTCTCTTTAATAATTGGAGGTTCATTTTCTTTTGGGACACACACACACAAGCATCCACATGCACCAAACCACCACTGCAGCTCTGTAACATTACAAATGCTTTTTTAACTCCAGGACACCCTGGAAATTATTGTTCTGCCATAGCCAAATGCTTCATTATCCACTTGATTTCTGAGCAGCATGCATTCTCCTTGGCCCCATATGAATGCCAAAAATGACTTGTGTTGCTGTTTGGAAGTTGCCATGCTATTGTCAACTATTTCACCCTTTGGGAATACAAAATCCACCCACAATTTCTCAAGTTTGCATTAGTAAGTTCTGCCCAGCACTAGCTTCATTTTCAGGAAAACCGCAATATTTTTCAATTATTCTAATCACTTGTTATTACTATTAACAAACAGATTCAGTTTAGGGATAATCAGTGACACTTGAATGACAAGCAAGGACAAAGGGGAAAGCCAAGATACAGCAATACTCCAGTATATCCATGGAGAATATGGAGCTGGTAATGTGAGATGAGAGAATGGGAGTTGTTTGGCCTGGAGCTAAATCCATTTTATGGGTGAAAAAGGCAATTCCAGGTAATCCCTGTACAAGGCAGTACTCCCTTCTCCCTCACTGCTTTCTATGTGTAGGCTTTTCTGCATAGTACAGATTGCAGAGAAGAAGATTGAAACATTCTCAACTGCCCTCTGTGAGATTCACTTGGGTAATCCAGAGCCCCTGGTGACACTGGCCCAGGAGATGACAGCTTTTAGGCAGACTGGCCACTCTGTAGTGATTGTCACACAGTTCATTACTGCACCTCATCCTCCTTTCTCCAGGAGAATTTAACAGATCAGAGACTCACAACACATAGAGAGGCTTTAAGGAGTGAGACATCCAGAGGTGCACCACAAGGAGTTGTCTACCAGAATGGTTACTTTCCACTGGGCTTGAAAAATGGGATTTTCTGGATGAAAAACAAGTACTTCTAAGTGTGGGTCACTGATTCCAATATTTGTTATCAGTTTGCACGCTTTGCAGCACTTTCATGGTTGCCAGCGTTGCGTGACACTCGTCCATGGCCACAGAGCTCAAAATTCAACCATGAAGAAGTCTCCCATTTAGCGAGAACAAGAACTAGATGGAGCAGTTGGCTGATTTTTTGTTAGCCTGGGTTTATCATGACAATTACTGAGGTTAGCATGGACCAAACCAGAGCTAGGCAAGTCCAAAAGCCTTTGTTACGCTGCATTTTGGGAGTGCTACCAAAATCCTAGAGCTGCCTAGGCAGCCATGCTGTACAGAAGCAGTTTCTACTCCCCAAAGTTCCTCTTCACAAGCTGGTCATTTATGTATCACAACCCCTGACTATTCCCTCACAAACTGAGCAGGCTCTAATGGATGAAATAACACCATTATCCCCACATTTACCAAACACCAGGTTCCCAGCAGCAACCACCCATGCCCTACACGCTACAGCTGCTCCCCACTGTTCCCCAAGCTTTCCCCTCAGTTATAAAGGTATATATGTTTGTTATAAAGCCATTGGATCAGGTAACAAAGACTTCAGTGGTACTCCCAGCTCCCTGACCTCCCTTCCAACAACAGCAAGTTGTTCATGTCTCTGCAACAGACAGGATGCTCCAGCAGTGACTACACCACAGTACAAAAAAATGTGTCTTTCCCTTTGTTCTTAAGGACAAAATTGGCTCCTGATGAGGTTCACAGCCTGACATTTCCACAGAAGGCAGTGCAAATGGTAGTAGGCTGACATTTTAAAACATTGTAAGGCAACACTGCTGTGAAACATTTAAGACCTAGAAACTATGTGCTGAAGTCACCTTGCTCTCTGATACTCTTAAAAAGTTCCATCACACTAATTACAGTATGATATAAGAAGTGATATTCCTATATATACCTGCACACACACACTTGATTGAAAGCCATAGAATAGTGGACTGAGAGTTTAAACTGATGCATTGAGAGAGGGAGAGTCTCCATCAGCATCACATTTGCAAATGTGCTCAACTGTGATCTCTAGTTATGAGTGAGCAACTTACAAAGGAGTTCTGGACTGAGATGATAAACAGTGCTCTAATTAGACTGATGTGCTGGGAAACTCTTCCTTCTGTGAAGCAACAAAACAAGATGGTCAGTGTGAGACCTGGTGTTATCTGCTAGATCTCACTGTTGCAAAAACACCCCTCCCATAGTCCACAAAGGCATGGTATCCACACAAACACTTCAGAACAGGATTTGGTTACGCCACTGCTAAATCCTTCATGGGAAATATTTTGCACAGAGAAGGATCGGCTGTAGCTGGGAGTGTTGGAAACTCTGGATGAAGCATCCCATTCCCCACTGCACCACGCCAGGACAGCTTTTAACATTCATAAAGCATTGTGAATGATTAATAATCATCACAAAGGAGCAGCTGAACAGTGCTGCCACATTTATATCTTCCCAGAATAAATGCTAGCTGATTTTAATTGTGTTTCATGTCTTCCTTAGATGAGCAACATAAACTTGGGAAGATTTCACTCCAGAGTGAGTAACAGACAAGCTCCACTAGCACGGGAGTGCTATCATAGCATGAGAGCTACAAAATAGAAGGATAATGATCCCCCTGCACATCCATTCCTATGGTTTCTAAACATCCTGCCAGCCACGTTCCCAGGCTTCACCCTGTTGCAGCTCAGATGTTTAGCAAGGGCAGGTTAGCAGCACTGTCAGGCCATGTGCCATTCTGTCTGGCATTGCACCCAAACAGAGCCCAAGTTATTCCACGTGCCTAAGAGCTCATGGGATGTGCTGCCAGAGATACACACAGCTAAACTGGGGGCTTCTTGGAAGCAGCGAGGAAATAATTCCTGCACAAGAGCCTCCAAACTGTGCCTTGCTTACAGAAAAGAGACTTTATATGAGGCACTGAAGAAGGATAGTGAGGCAGCTCATCAGGTGCTGTGGTGGCACACAGAAAGTGTATAAAAGTCTTGAGTTGAGAATGGAAAAAATGAACAACAAAGGATTGGGTCCTGGACTGATCAGCGGTGAGAGTATGTTACTTATTAGCAAAAGAAACAAAGTAAGGGTGACAGGAATCATGGTGAAGAGCCCTGGAAGTACAAAAGGAAAACTGATGTTTGATGTACAAGGAGCCAGGAGAGAGAGGCTAAAACTCATTTCAATTTGGTGAAGTAAGACTGCAATGATCAAGGCAAGTTTGCTACAGTAACAGGACCATAACAATTAGATGTGTGCACAGATAAGATGGCTTTTCCAGCAGATGTGACCCATCTGCCATGCAGTCCCCTCACACAGCAGTCTTCATCCTGTGACCCAAAGAGAGCTCAGTAACTCATAAAATTGTCACTCAGAGAAGTGTCCTGGGGTGCCCACAGCACTTACAGTAAATCAGGGAGAAGAGGAAACCAACAGAGAAATTTGGGGAAGACCAAGGAGGATAAAGAAGGTACTGAAGTCCAAGAGTGCACAAAAGGTAAAAACACCTCTTTGCTGCATGTGTGAGTTTAAGAGAAAGCCAAAGATGGAGATTAAATATCACCAAGTGCACCAACAGTAGATGGAGCTGTGAGATAAGAGGAAAAAAAAAAAACCTTTAAAGGGCTGATTAAAATAGCAATTCTGAAAATTAAGGTATAAAACCCTTTCTTCATGTAAGGTCATGAGAGACAACCCACCAGAGCTGAGTCTGTAGGAGTATGACAGCTATACCATGTCAGCAGAAGGAGCTGCAACACCTTGTCACTCTTTTCCCTGCCCCAGATAAGACAACACTGCCCATGGCTAGCACAGGTTAAATCCCCACCAACCATCTGCCAAAATCAGCCAAGCACTAGGCAAACACAAACTCAACCTGACTTAACAAACTTACAGAAGGGTTGCTCACATTCTCTGTGCTTGGCATTTTGCATTACATTGTAGCACAACCTGAAATTTTTTCACAGAAGCACAGACAAAAAATGTGTACTATTTTCTGAATTCTTTTAAAAAATGGAATTGGTTATCAGAAGCCTGTTGATCTCTGGAAAGAATGACCAATACTTTGAGATAAGGGCTAAGAAACACTAGTGATGTATAAAAAGATCTGCAGAGGCAACTGCAGATCACTCTTACTGCCATCAGGAAGTCTATAAATGGACTTCACCAACACAAGCCCTACCTCACATCCAGATTCCAAACAAAGCTGGACAGTCTAATAACTCCAGGTGGAACTATGAATTTTACTTGAAACTATTCTGTAAACAGGAAAAAAGCAAACTCTGGTCCTGCATGAAATGGATTCCTGTATTAGGCAACATGCAGTGAGCCTGACAAGTGTAAGAACAGCTTTATTTGTCAGAGATCTAAGAACTGTTCTAGGATAGGCTTTAACATCTCATTCTTCTGTGACCATCCTCTGAAGAAGCAAGTTCAGGCTTATATGAAACTAAGGCACAAAAATGGAATAGCTTCTAGCCTTGGTCACTGAAGAAAGATCCCAGTAACACTCCTGTGAGAACAAGCAACAAAAAGGACATTTTATATAAAATTCAATTCTTTTTTTCCTCCCACAACTTCACAAGTCATCTCCAGTCACCTTTTCACAAGGAAAGAACTGGAACCTTTAACTCAATGCTGCAAATCTCTTTGGAGCAAGACCACACACATGATGAAGCAACACTATAAGAGCTGTTTTTCAGAGACCTGGAAAAGAGCCTGTGTCCAAAAGTGTAATGGCTGGTCTCAGCAGTCAGCCTGGTAAAAGATATCATCTGCTCTTACCAGTCTTGCTTCTTAACTTAAAAAAAAAAAAGAAAGAAAAGGGATGTTTTATATATAAGCAACTGATTGGCAACATTTATGAAGAATTCACTAGAGGTGGCACTGAGGCCTAACTCTATCACATGGTGCTAATTGGAGTCCAGGGCCTCCTTAAGCTATCAAATGGATTGTCAAATGGGAATTCTGTGCCTACTTACAGGATAATACATCAAAGTATATGATTAATTTTATCAACAATAACAGGCTTGAAGCACAGGGTGAGTTTCAGTTTGCAGTCACAGGAATGAGTGTACAATCCCCCAGCTGACCTGCTGCACATCAGGCAATCAATTTCTCTTATTTTTGTGAAGCTGAGCTTTAAACCATGTTGTGTAATTTATAAATCACCACACTGGAACCTGCTGATTACACCATGCCTGCCAGGAATCAACTAATTTCCAGACACAGTGGAAACCATGGAACAGTTCTTGGGCTCTTCAGACTATTAAGATATATGCTAATTACTTGCTACTTGATAGAAACGTATAGCTAGATGTAAATTACAACGTGGAAGAGCTGCTTAAGCCCTTTGTTATTTAAAAACACTTTACATATTGTCTTTTTCAAATCAGCATCATAGCAAAGCCACAACAACCATGCTGATCACAGGAAAAAAAAAAACCTACCACTGCCAGACACTGCTTCCAGTGTGGCAGCTGAGTAACAGAGGGGATGAGACAGCACAAGATCCATCCCCCCACCCACCTGAACACGGAGTGCACCCCTGACATGCACAGAATAAATCCCCTCTGCCCTTGCTGTACCAGGGACATGATATACACACCCTTGCTTTCATTCTACTTGTCTGCCTCTAACCTAAAGCTGAAGCCAAGCTAAAAACCCATGATGAGCAAATGCACAGCTGCCCCTGCCATGTCCTGCTCCCAGCACAGCCTCTGCACCTGTGCACTCAGTGACCCTCGGCTCCTGGAGCCTGGGCAGCAAAGACACCACAACGACAAAGAGAGAGAGCACAATTCTCTCCTCATGCAGCTGACACATGAATGGCACTGCGAGAGCACCGCCAGGAAAAGGAACCCCAAAGGGAGGGGATAGCAAACATCTTCTGTTTGCTTCTAAAAACTCAAACATTCAATTGCTGTAAGAGAACACAATAAAAAAATAATGGAGCAATATTTAGATCCAGCAACTGCCAAAGCCAACAATACAGAATCTCTCTGGTGCCCAGTGTGGGTAGTCAGCTGTACAGTATGCTAAAAGTTGAAATATTTTATTCTTGCTGCAGCAAAAAAACTGTGACTGGAACCACTGCAGTAGAATTCCAGGCAGAGCAGTAATTTCTGCCTTAATACAAGGACTGCTAGACCATTTGGAAGATAAATAAAAGGCCAGCATTCACATGAGGATACAGCAAAGAGGGAGAGGGAAGAGCAGTACTGTTCTGTTCTTGGAGAGTTGTCTTGGTAAGTTTTAGACCACAAAGTGCTTCTGGCCAAATCACGTGCATCAATTTGTCCTAATTCTGGCACCAGGAAGAAGACATGTTCTTAGAGACATTCCTAAAAATCCCACAGCAAGCAAGTAGGGAAAGTGGGGGGTTTGTCCATCCAAGTACCAACACCTGCATTAGAGCCTTAAACCATGTTTGTAGATCACACGAGGAAGACAGAAATTACACCAGGAATACAATTTAAGCTGCCCACTGCGATTTCCCAGTAGCAATCACACTTTACAATGTCTTTATTTTCTTTTAACAGGGAAAAAACACAAACCAAACCCCACCTCTTTCCTTCTTTTCTCTTATGGGTTCAGTGATGAGGGTCAAGGTCTGGATTGACAAGCAGAAACATGAGCACAGCTGAGGGAATAGCAAACTAAGAAAGCTGTGAAAACTTTATACCCAGGGCAATACAATAGGGACCTGCATCTTCACATTTCTATTTCTATTTATGCAGGCCAGAATATTTGTCTTTTTCTTCACTGCTGCCTTATGTATGCTTTAATTGCATCATGCTAACAGGCAGTTGACATTTTACAACGTGTTGGAACAAGGGATTAATGCTTTAAGGGATGTAAAGGCTATGATTTCAAGCTGCTTTTGTAAGGAACATTGTTGTCAACAGAGGGTTGTAAGAGGAGCAGTAAAAGCCACATCCAAATTGATGTGGGGAAGAAAGTATTTTAAATTTTGAGATTCTGTATCTGATAAGATTTTGGTTGTATGTTGAAACGATAGAGTTACACATCACTCCTCTTTCCTGCAGCACTCAATCTTTTATATTATTTCCTCTGTTCAAGTTAGAATATTAAAGGAAGATCTCCAAACCCACAAAGTCATTTCATGGGAAAAAAAAAAGTAAAAATCAACTTGTAGCCATACCACAGCTGCAAAGATGCTCTAACAGAAGCCCATGGCTGCCACAGAAAACAACCAAAAACCTCCTGTAAAACAGGCTGTGGCAGGACAGAGGGGAAAGCCTAAGAAAATACTTTGATCACAGCAGTAACTGCCTCATTCACCCTGGTGGAACCCACTGTTTGCTTCTGAGGCATCACTGGCTCCTTCCTCAGTGACTCAGGAGGGATAAAACCCTGCCACTGCAGAGCAGGAACACCGAAATCGTTGCACCAAAACAATCATCCAGAATCAGGGCATTAAAACTGGGCTGGGCGCTCCCTTCTCCACACTCAGAAGGTGCCACTAGGGAGGCCCTCAGACCTTCTCCACAGAACAGAAATATAAAATAGAAATAGAAATAGAAATTTGTTTAGACTTGTTGAGGGCTGCATGCTCTGAGTAGCACAATTCTGTGAAGGACTGCAATAAAAATTATCAAGCAGAAATACCAAGTGATGATTCCCAGAACTTTTACCTTGTGCTCTTAAGGATTAAATGTGAAACCTGAAAAAGGTGACCCCAGTACAGCTACAGAATAATTTATGACGTTTCTCTGTTGGGGACAGTCCAGCAGTATAAAAAAGTTGTGACAACATAATAAAGTCAAGGCAAAATAATATAATCTCAATAAAATAAGTAGCATATTTTACATTTAGTATCTTTGTGTTCTTTCCTTTTTCTTCATAAAACTCTGATCAAAACTGATTTTTTCCTCCATATCCTTTTCCACCACTCATAAATGAAAAAAAAGAATAGAGTGACTCTCATTACAACTCGCTTGTTGTATGTATAATAAAGGATTTTGGCGAGTTGCATGTGTCCATTTTTGTCCTTTGAAACCACTTAGGTGGTGATTTATTCAAGTCAACTAGAACTTCGTTGCTGGCCCAGTGGCTGAGGGTCATCAGTGTCAGGAGAATCCACATTTGTGCATGTACAGGCACGTAGTGCTGTCCTATTTATATTTACATTTTAATTCTCTTGGTCCAAGATGCATCTGTAGCAATACAGGACTCATGGAAGTCACTAAACTCTCTGCTGTTTCCCATTTCAAAAAGCATTCCTGGTGGAGCTTATGCGTGATAAATGAGCTTTGAATATTTTCACATCATTTGAATGGTAATGGTTTCAGCCCTGGAAAGTTTTGATCCAGAGAAAAGTCCATGAACACACACAAATATTCATGATCTCACTATGGTCAAGTGATCCTGGTTAGAACTGAATAAAAACATATACAGACATTTAATACAGGACTGGAGTAAAGAAATTCCAGTCTTAAAAGTATTAAACATTTCTAGCATAACCAATAAAAACTATGATGACATTTTCAGTTTGATGTATTTAGAGATGTAATAGATAATAATACTAAATAAACAAAGAAGAATAATGTAGAAAGGAGATATGCAAACTTGCAGAGAGACAAGCATAATACCTTCATCCAAGTGGTTGGACTATGTGATGTAAACAGTTGAAATTTGGATTTCATTTAATATGACAGTTTTGGCAAAGATTTTAATTCATCACCTAAATCTTCTAATCAATTTCAGTGTATAAATTAAGTCTCACTCAAACTTTATGCTAACCCTGTTTCATTTTGTAATGGCTTCCAATAAAATGCATAACATAAAACATAAAACTTCATGGATCATTCTTATTTACAGTAATTTGCTGTGAAGTTTTATAGAAAAGATTACCCAACATAATTTTTTAAAAAAACCAGAGGCAGATTGTCAAATACTTCTTTCTAACTGATCCTGGAGAAAGAAAGAAAGATCAGTCCAAAGCATCCTGTATTGAAATTATGTTGTCAGTTCAGTGTGTTCTCAAAACAAAGCCTTATACAAGAATTTCACTAAGGACTTCTAGGAACACAATTTGGAGGTTGTGTAAAGTTGCACCCCAATACAGAAAGGCCTTGATCTTTTTATCTTGCACATATTTAATCCTGTGATTGTACTGACTGAAGTGAGGCTTGCCATGGAAAAATTGTAAGGCACACTTTTATAATTTTCAAAGTAAATTTGCTGTCATTCTGACGAAATTCTCCACTTGAAACAGCTCGACAGCAAAAATTTGGGCTTTTATTTTACTTATAAAAATACAGGCAATAGTCTGCATAGGCACTTTATAACCTCCTTGAAACCTAAATCTCCTAAAGCTATGAATAAATTCCTTCCAAGAGAAAGATGCTTCTCTTCAGACATTCCTAGAATTCCCCATGATCATTACTGAACAGAGGGACTATTCATGGTGATCTTATCACCGACTCCCACATATTATATATAGTCCAAAGTCTGCTCCAGTGCAGGCAGGTGGAATGCAAGTGATTTCATCTGGCCTGCATTCGGCCCTCATGGACCTAATTACAAAGCTGGATGGAATGAGCTCAGGGAAAACACATGAAATAATTTACAGTACCATTATTCTGTGGTTCGGGAGAGTCACAAACCCAAGTGGAATCAGTTTGCTTGATAAAGCCAACCAAATCTCTCTCTGATCTCCTGTTTGCCAAAAATTAAGAATACAGGGGAAAAAAAAGCAATAAATGCATATTTGTCACTGTTTACAACAGATGGATCATGAGAGCTTAAAAACCACAGAATCACAAGCAACTTTTGAGAACTGAGTTCTGAGCTGTTCCTGGCCATGCTGACCCAGCAGGAAATAGTTAATATTTGTTCACACTCTGCCTTCTCCCAGACTCCACAAGACTCTAGTAACAACTTGCATTCCTGCTTTTTCCAGGCTGAAATTTATCCCAAGGATACCATTTTTTCTGAAGAATGTTCATTATGAATCAGGCAATGAGTATGATTTTGAAATCGATGTGACTTCTGTCACCAGCTTAGGAAGAACTAGGATTTAATCCGAAGAATGTAACCATATGCTATTTAACATTATCTGTAACGTAAACTGTGATGTGAAATACAGTCTGACTGCTGAAAGAAACAGAAAATTGTCCAGCAGCTTCCTGGTCTACCATATTTCCAAACTTTGTCTGCTATAAACTTGAGCTCACTTTTTTTCAATTCCCTACAAAAGAAAATTTTTATCAAAAGAATAATAAAATTAAAAGGCATCAAAGTCTAATAAGTTGTTTCACCATGCAAAACCAGGAACATTCCTGAGCAAAAATTTTCCCCAGTAGTGTATCTGGCTGGTGTCAGGTTGTCAAAATGATTGACTTGATGAAGTCTGGAAATAGGAGTGACAGGAAATTATACACTTCAAAGACAGAGCTTGTTGGCTCAAAGCATCTGATCATGAATATACTGACCCACATGCAAAGAGGCAGCATGATTCTCCTACCTACATTGGGGAGATGAAAGATGCTCTTAAAGAGCTTTGAAAGAGGAAAAAAGGGAATTACCCACAGGACTAGACCTGAGCATCCCATACCAGATATCCAGGGCTTCTTGGTCAGCATGAGACGTCACAGCTGAGAGCACCAGAGTGACTTGGTTCAGCAGCAGATTTAATCCCAGAGCTATCCCTGGCTGTTCAGTGGAGCCTGTCTGGATTTACAGACTCCATGGATAGCCTTCATAACAACACAGACATAAATGGTCATTTACAGTGGAAGTTCCTCTCAGAGGAACTCCCCACTCTCAGGATATCTCTTCCCATTCACCCAAATCTCTGGAGTTTACTTCCAGTAAATTTTGAACAGGGATTTTTTACTCTATTCTGTTGCAGTTACACGCTTTGAATGTAAAGTTTCTGTTCTTAACATTTAGTTAAAGGTTCTTCAACACCTCATAACTTTTCTGTAGTATTTGAACCATTCTGCTCCTTTTAAGAGGCCTGTGAGTCACTGGAACAAGTTGCCCAGAGAAGCTGGGGCTGCCCCATCCAGGTTGCTCTGATCAACCTGGTCGAGGGGAAGGTTTCCCTGCCCATGGCAGGGGAGTTGGAACAAGATGATCTTTAAGGTCCCTTCCCACCCAGGCTACTCTATGATTCACTTAACTCTATAGGTTAAATTTTTAAAAAGAGAGAGAATGGTATTTTGTTACATTTGACAGCATTTCTGACAGTCTAGGCAGTTTTATGGCAATTTTTTTTCAGAAGTGAAGAGTAAGAATTTACAGAAAACAAGCCGCTTAAATCCTTCAGGATTCCAGTTTTCTACACTGTAAAAGGCTGTGGCATAAATCTGTGGCAAAGAAAGCCAACAAATCCTCTGCCAGAAAGTCAGAACCTATTAGGTGCATAATCAATTAAAAGGAAAATTTAAGCTATTATCTGACATGTAAGACATCCCTCAATTGTGCTTTCAAATTAAAATGGTGCTTTATATGAATCACTGTGTATTAGGCTGCTTTTGCCTTTATTTGTGTGTGTGTACCCATCTTACTTGCAGTGCTACAAAACAGAACTGAATAAACAAATGGTTCACAATTGATTCATACAAGTCAACTGGAACATGGTTTATTTCATTTATGTTTCCAAAGGAAAATGTCTCACACGTGCCCCAGCTGCACTCACCATAATTTAACATAAATCAACCAGGCAGCCTCTAAGTCAATGAACCTTTGCTTTTCATCAATTTGCCATCCCCACCAGCAGCTCTGTGCCATCCTTTCACATCACCCATTTCTCCATGCAGTCAGCAGCCTTCCACCCATCTACACAAAGCTTTTTGACTTTATCTCCCTGTAAGATCACAATTTAATGCCTCTCCCTTAATTAGAAGGGCTGCTAATTCAGGAAGATATCATTGACATAGAATGTGATGCATTTCAAACAAAACAATAACAGTCCCATTACTACAGCTTCAATCCATCCAGCTGCTGGCTGATTTTTAGGATTTATTGCAGTATTTTCCAATGTCTTGTGCTGTTCCTGCATGCTACTGCATGAGTGAAAGAAAATTCCACTGACTGTCACTCCCATAAATGTTCTCAAGTTAAAAATAAATCAGAAAAATAAATCAGAAAAATAAAAGTGACCAAGAGTGCAGCTTCACACAGTGGAACTGCTCATAAAGGATGTGCTGACAGGTCCTAAGTGACTGAATGCATAAAGGAGACCTTAAAAATAATGTTAACCACTGTGAAGGCAAAAATCTGTATTTCAGTGGCAGTTTTCTTTTCTGCTGTGTTTCAATTTCAGCGTATTAAGGCTGGTCCAGGAGTGCTTGAGACAACCTTTGACCTTTGCGATATCTGAGATATTCTGAAGGATGCAAAAAGAGTCTGATAACAAGGAAAGTGTCATAAAATACTTCTTCAAAGAAGTTAAATATTCCCTTGCTGCTTTTATTTCTCAAATATTATAGTTTTTTCCACCCTGAGGCCTAACCTGCAGTGGAAGACTGATTTACCTTAGCTCTATCAGTTTTGCATCATTGAGATACAAAGAACATATCCTGTTGTAGAGTAGATAAATAAATTTTTACTAAGATATCTGCTTTCACCCTTGGGCTTGTGCTGGTTCAATTGCATTAGCCAGTAAAATAAATAAACGTGTTACAATATTAACTGGCAAAATCAGAATCAATACAATTTGAATTCAGGTGAGAGCTGAATAGTAACTACCAAAACCTACCAGAAACTAAATCTGAAATAGTATCTCTTATCCAAATGAGTCTGAGTTGCACAAAGCAAAGTATAGAACCCTTAATTACATAAATTTGTGCTTAAGTAAAGGTTTGCATGTTTCTTTACCCCAGAGCTGAGCCACTTCAAACACAGCTCCTGGTGCTGCAGCTCTCTACTCATTTTTAAGCAAGAAAATAGTGCTTTAACCAGGCACAGTCTCTGAATTAAGGCACAGTCTCTTAATTAAGGCACAGTCTCTGAATTAAAGCAGGATAACCCATGTCTAAAATCTGCAAGCAAAGTGTTGAATTCAAGACAGATAAATAAGTGATAAATATTACAATAAATCACAGCATAACGTGAATAAATACCTGTGTCTGCATCATCACTGCCTGTTGCTCCTGAACAGCACCTAACCCACAAACCAAATTATCTAGTGCTGCCTCTGCAGTTGTTTTCCATTTTGCTGATCCAAGGGGGAAAAAAAAAATTGAAACCAGAAAAGAAAACATCCAGCCAAAATATGACAAAGATAAGTTACTTGCCTTCTAATTTTGCCAAAATCTTCTAGGAAATGAAATCAGAATTCCCTTGTGCTGCATTGCAAACGGAAATGCCACGTTCCGAGAGCACTAAATGAATGTTACACTGCAGCTGAGCAGGACAATAAAAGCATTGTGACAAACGGTCTCAGTGCCCCACCACACAGACTCCTTTCCAGTTATCCTTAAAAGCAGAGACAAGCCAAAAGGAATAATAATATTGATTCTGCTTGGCATACATTTCCTACCAGACAACAGACTACTGTGGAAGAATGCCTGGTGACAGATTTTATAGACAAACACAAACCAGCCCTGCCCAGCAGACCACCCAGATCATTAAACACCAATCTTGCATGTTCCCTGAAAACACTTGCAGATCAGATCCATTCTGGAAGCAACGTTTTTACGGTTTAAATGCCGGACAGTAAATAATCCTAATCACAGTTGTCACATATTGGGCCTAATCTATAAAATTCTCTGTTTGTCCAGAGCAGGAACTGGGCCTTGTACTGGCAGCAGACCCTTGGTACAGCATGAGCCACAACTTCCTTCCAATCAGTACCAGTCATGCAGCCATCCTGATCCCGATGTAGGTCCAGTCATTCCTGTGTTTGGAGTAAGCAAAATGGCCTCAAAAGTCATTAGCAGCTCCACCTCTCCCTCTGGCAGCAGCAGTACTTGAATATGCCAAATGTAGAGAAAGAATATCCACAGGAAGCAGCAGTAGAGTTGATTAATTTTTAACTTGTTGGGGTTGTTTGTCTTCAAGAAACAAAAAATAATTTGAAAACAATCCTATGTTTATAGCAGAAGTGGGAAACTATCTACAAACACAGTCTAATCAATTTTTCTCCTCATGTGGATATACCCTGGAGCAATGCACACACCCCCAAATCTCAAGATCCCTAACACAATAAGGCATGAGAGCTCTCAGAAGAATACCCCAGTACAAGAAAATAAACATTTCTTTTTACTAATCTTAAAATATCATATCCACAAATGATGCTTTTTAGGGATGGAACGCAGAGAAAAGCTTCTTACAAAGCATTTAGTTTTATATTTATGAGAATTAATTCTGTAAAGCTCAGCTGATAAGCTCCTGTTAATTATAATGCTTTCTGTGCATGCCTTTCATCCGAGGTTCTGGAAGTGCCTGGAAAATCTTAATTAGGTCTCAAAACACTACTGTGAAGAAGGCAAATTCTCTCTGCACAGAAGACACGGTGCAGACAACTTATGTGATTTGCCAAAGGTCACCAAAGGGCTCTGGTGCTAAAGGGCACTCAGCAGACAAGAGCAGAGCTGTTCCTGCCCACAATGTCAGTCCAGGTCATATCTCAGAACCACCACATCACTCCTGTCCCTCACACAAAGGATTTCCAGTCACAAATTGAACTGGAGCCCACAGAGGCTGAAGAGTTTTTCCTGTGGAAGGTGCTTTTCCAGCTTGGGGCAGTTGTGTGAATTCCTCTCCTTAAACCCAACTGGTCTATGCAGACACAACTGTTCATTAAAGCCAAAGCAAACTCTGGCTGGTATAATTAAATGTTGTGCCTGGAAGGCTGAAATATCTTATAGCATCAAAGGTTTAAAATCTCATTTTCAGCCCTGCCTGATTACTTAAACCACTACTATAAAACTATAGTGGATAAAACCTCACCTGAAGCTGATTAAATCTTTACTGATGTAATGGAAGAGTGGCAAACAATCCATTTACATTTTCCTGTGACTATTTACCTCTAGTGCAGCTTTGGGTTCTGCACTGGAGCATTTTGCCTGCCAACTTCCTCTAACTTATGCCCAAAACGTCAATCTCCCTGTGCCAATTGTCTGCTTCAACAAATCATAAACATTGAAATATGCTTTCATTTGCTTAAAATGAAGACAGTAATTCAATTTGAAAGGATTCATGATAGCTGCAGTACAAAAGTGAGGTGAGAAGACGGCTAAGTTGCAAAAGAAAGCTCTATCTCATAAAAAACCACTAGAAATAAGGCCAAACATGATTGTTTCTTTTAACTGTCAGCTAAAACATATTCAGGTTTCTACACTGACTTGGATTACTGCATCTAACAGGAGAGTTGATCAATACACACTGTGTGCCCAGAAGTAGAACCAGAGCCACTCAGACACCCCAAAATCCCCACTTTTCACGTGTGCTGAGCACACACAGCACAAAACCCTTCGTGCTCACCAAGATGAGCAGGTTCTGGTGACTGCACACCTGAGATGGAACCTCCCCTGAAATGCTGACATTCACTATGGATCGTGACTGACAGCTGAGCTTTAGAGGCTGAGGGTGGGGGTGAAAATCAGTTTCCCACTGTCAGTTTATACTCAAGCAACTTTAACCTTTACCTGAACCAAAACAAATCGTGAGTAACCCACACTTACCAGTGAGGTGCCTGCTACTGGAACCAGAGTATCCAGGATACCACTTATTCATTAGGCTGCAAGAAGTTAAATTTTTGAGCAGGGAACAGACCACTAACAAATTATTCCACCTCCTTTCACGTCGGGTCATAATTCCAGCTACTTCTTTAATCACTCCTTGACAATTCAAGATACATTTTTATTCATTTTAGGTATCATTCTGCTGCTTCACACTAGTCATTAATTTGAAGCTCTTAGGTTTGGAACCATCATTTACTACTCAAACAGTACTTGGTGACAGGCAGACACTAAAGAGTTGTCAAACAGAATGACACACAGTTTTTAAGAGTTAGCAAAGCAGTAAAAGCTTTAAGATTAAAAAACCCAAACAACCAGCCTTGCAAGGAGTATTTGAAAGGTATAAATGTGGGCGTAGTCAGCACTACCAGAAAAGAAAGAAAAGACAAACCTTGAATGAAAACAAACTTCAATAAGTCTGATGTGCAGTGCTTCTATTGATAAAAGGTTGAAGTAGCCCCTTTGGTACATAATAAAAGCTGAGTGAAAATGTTTCTCACAGAGGTGCCATTGAGATGAAAACTCTGAGGAGAAAGTGAAGACCTGATTCCAAACTAAACCAAACAAAACCAAGGTCACCCCAGTACTTTCACGTATCAAGAGCAAGAAATCTGCTATTGTGGAGAAAGGGCCACTGCCAGCCCCCCAAAATGCACTGCATTCCAGGAGATTATAATTCCCTTGAAATTAGTTAGAGAAGTCTCAATTTACTTAGAGATAAACACAACCAAAAAAAATCACAATACTTAGAATATATGAGTGTGTGTTAGCCCCAAAGGGCACTGCAAATTGGAGGGGAAAAAAGAATTCCAGTCTTCTAGCCCTCAGGCATGGGAACGGCTCTCATGAGACTATCTGAACACATAATTCAACTCAGTCAATACTTGGAAAAAATACAGAACACACTAATTCCCTGAATCCACTGGCACAGCCAGTCAGAGCCCCTTGTTTACAGCTATTCAGATTGCAAGGAAGCTGAAGATGGGCTGCATTAATTTTATATCACGTTTTTTAATTAAATCTTTCTGGCTACCCAGAACCCAATTTTCTCTTCATAAGATGAGTCTTTACTAGATGGCTGTAAATAGAACATGGATTCATTTCCATATAAAGAGATCCAAATATACTACCCTTCACTAATGGGAAAAATCAGAAAGCTCCATGTTAACTAACAACTCATCTGATCTTTCTCAAACTTGACACACACATTTTAGCAGAACACGGTGTTAGTAACAGCTGGAAAAGAACACCTTGAGAAGAACAACTGCTCCTGCTCTGTAACCATGGAAAAGTCCAAGGGAAAACTGAACTGGCAAAACAGAACAAATAAGTGAAGAGTTCAGGGGCTTGGGAGTTTTATTGTTGTTTTTACAGGGGATTTCAAGCTTCATGGTTTCTCTTCATCATTGCAATAACAGGGTTTTGTCTCAGAGCTCTTCATATCCAATTGAAGTTGTACATTGGACTTGTATCTCTCCAAGGTTACGCACACCCTGGGTCATGTTAGGCAGACAATCCAGGGGCTTGTCTGTGGTCAGGTTACTTTTTCTGTCACATGCAAGTTATCACCATTCCTAACATCCTGCTCATACTCATTTTCTTTACTAAAAGTGAATTTCAGCAATGACGTGCAAAAGCATGAAGAAGGCATTGGCCTTAGAAGGCAAAATAGTAACAGATAATTCTATTCACCCTTCATGACATATTCAAGTTAACTATTAAGCTAAAAAGCAGAAAGCTTTGAATATACTGTTTTCAAAAAGTATTCTACACAACAAAAAAGGGAAGGCTGGTTTCATTTCCAGGCATTGCCTGTTAATGGTTTGAGAACTAAATACCTATTGTGAAACTCTAGAAACTACGTGACTCAACTGTTAAAACAACACCATTCAATACTTTGATTGTCTGTAGTGAGAACTATGAGATATGTAATGATCCCAAAAATATGGGACTCATTTAACCAGGGACCAGGAAGCTTCTCAAAATCTCACAAATTACTTATGAGGGAAAAGTCAAGAATTAGGAACTTGTGACAAATCTCACTTCTCAACTTCTAAAGCCCAAGATATTATATTAAGATACAAGAATTATCATTCTGGTGCCAAGCCGTTTCAGCAGGAACACAAGAAAAAACAATGCTTGGGTTTAATTATCGTATAGTACCAGGGGAAAAAAGTAGTATTAATTTTTTTAAGTTACACATTTATTTAACAGCCAATCAAACAGGAGCCAGTCTCAAATAGGTAAATTATGTTGTATAGGGAATCTCTGCAAGCAGTTAACTTTTACAGAGCATGAATTGTGTGTGTAACACCACAAGGACTCTGAGTGTGTCTCTGAGTATTCAGCAGCAGCTTTGGAGTGCAAACTGTTGCCCATACCCTGTGTCTGGCCAATATGATAATCCTTGCATCAATGCCTTGAAACACTCAAGGATTTTACCCCTTCATGAAAACCAAACCCACTCACTCAGAGGAAAAATAAAAATTAAGAAAAAAAAGAAGAAAAAGTAATTAAATCAGTTTGCAATCTGAAAATGCTGCACCTAAGCCAAGGTCTAGAGCTGCTGCTGCTCCAGCCTCATGTGAAAATGAAAGCTGGCAGCTCAGCCCTCTGAAGCCAGTTGGTTTCCCCCTGCTGCAGGCACTGTGCCAGCCAGAGGCAGGAAGCTCAGGGCAGTGGCAATGTGTGGCTGTGGAGCAGGAAAATTTGAGGTGGAGGGTAAAATCTCCTAGGTTGAACAGGGAAAGGTGTGTGGTGTGCAGGTGAAGGAGAGCACAAAGAGAAGGGTGTACCTCAGGCTGGAGCTCATGGAGAGTGGGGGAGATGAAGAACATGCAGCTATGGGAGCACAGTGCAAGAATGAAAGTTAAAGAAAGTAAGGGAGATGTGACTCATTTCAGGAGTCAGGGGATGCACATGCAGAGCAGGAAGGGTAGAACAGCCAGCTGCCAAAATCAGCAGGGGTAAGCAATAGGCACAGTTAGGACCATTAGGATCCCAGCAGCAGAGCTGCTCATTCCCTCACCTCCACTCATCTCTGCTCTGTAAAGCAAGCTGTCATCTCAAAAGAGAGGGACATGATTCACTGGAGCACAGGAGTGTGCAGTTGAACAAACAGAGTCATTCCAGACCACAGGGCCCAGACATAAAACCTCCTACTGTTCCCAGTTTTACACCCTGTTTCAGCAGAGGGAAAGACTTACCTGAGAATTACCACAACACGGAGAAAGGATGGGGCAGGGGCCAACATTACTGAAACAAGGATGAATATGAGCCTTCCCCTTACACTTCCAACCACATGGGAAGTGCTCTAGCAAACTCTTCCCCTTACACTTCCAACCACTTGGGAAGTGCTCTAGCAAACTCTTCCTCTCTTCTTTTTGCATGGGAGAGCAAGCAATCCAGGTTAGCTCCCTGTTTCTACCAGCAAGCTGTCACACCTTTCAGGAAAGTCCTTGGTCTCTTATTGTGTGTCTGTGTTATCCATTAGCATTTTGTAATTACACACTCTGATACACTTTCTTTCTTTCTCTGCCACTCATCTTTTTAACACTTCATTCCCCAAAACAATAATATTGACCATACTACCTTCAAACGTTAATAAATTGCTGAAAAACAGCAGCCAGCACTAACTCTGAGCTGAATTCACTTTCTCTTGGCATAGTTTCTTCCTCACTTGATCTTTTCTTGCTTTGACACAGCTTATTAATAGGGGTAGTTTAACGTTTTCCACTCAAAACTGAGACTGTATGGAAAACATGTAATTGCTTACATAAAATTTTGCCTGACCTCCCCCTTCTCTTCAGTGATTCCGGTTTTTGGGCTGTCATCATCAGACTGATATTATCACCCCACCTTTTCTTTCTGAAGGAAAACAAGTTGTGATGAGCTGTATTTTCACACATTTCTGGGTGAGGACTCTGCATCTTGTGCCTGTCTGCTTGGCACCTCGAACACTGCATCCATCCACGTGAAAGATTTTCTCATGTCTATCACCACAGCTGCTTTCCAGTCCACCATACTGAGACAGTCTGCAAAAACTGATGTGCATGAAAGTAACATAAAAGGTAATAAATTGCACTAAAACAGAAAATACCAGCTTCACTAGTCCCCAGGTTATTTCCTAACAACCAAAGACAAATGCCTAAGGAAATTCATTAACTGTTTCATTTCCAAATAAAAGCAAAACACAGATGACCCTATTGGCTTATCTAACTCAGTGGAATTCTCAGGAGTGATGCTATTTTGGTTTCAAGGATGCACTAGACTAAGAGCTGTCAGCAAACTCAGTTAAGTTAGAAGAGTTTTTACACAGAAGTATACTTTAATATACTTTAACCTATTGCAAACTACTTCAGAGACAAGGTTTTTAGGAAGGCTTTTAAACAAGTACAAAGCCAAATAAGGATTCTGTCAATGAGTTTACTACACAGCACTTTGTTACTCAAAAAAAAAAAAAAAATCTTTCTTCCTTCCCCTCAGATCCTTTGACAGAAAGCAGATGATTTCATTCACCGAGACTTGCAAAGAAATTCAATGAGGGCAGCATTCCAGATTGCCTTCCGGACGCAACATGACATCCTCATCACCTCCAGAGGAAACACACGCCAGTGCTGAAATTCCTACTGGAACACATGCTCCCTCCCTCTTCATTTGGAAAAATCCCACAAACCAAAGAGCCTCAGCTGCTGTGTGATACCACATGCCAAAACAGAGATAAAGTCTTTGACATCATTCAACCTCCAACAGGAGGAACTCTTTATACAACCACGAGCAGAAGTTTTAAGTAGCAACATTTCTTAAAATGACACTTGAACTGCTCAAAAGTCTTTCTCTTCCCATCTTGTCCCATTGATGCTGTCTCTGTACTGTACGAGCAGAACAACACCCACTCCCACCCCATCCCTAATGGCCACGCTAAGAAGAAAAGGTGTTATAATCTTGTTCTAGTTCTTACAGGCAAAGCATCAGCATAAAATACTGTGATCTGTGAGAAAAGGATGTGCTTCCATTTGGAGTTAGCCTGGACAGTACTAAAGAGACAGAATTTATAACCTAATCCCTTCTGGAGACTTACAACAAAAGCAGATCGATGGAATGCCCTGGTTTTTTCCAAGGATCATCTCATACAGCACAGATCAAATGAGATGAAGAAGTTGCCTTACAGAATAAGTATCAGCAAATTTCAAAGCACTGGAAACACAAAGTGGATTAGAACATGGCCCTATAAAAAGGAGGTCTGGGGTTTAATCTCTGATCTGACAGTGCCTGGCTACCCACCCTTGAACAATACACTTATCCTTTGTGTCCCACCATCTGTAAAACAGGGGATAATGCCATCTCATGGGACTGGTTTGAGCTTTAATTAATTACTGCTCACAAAGGACTTCAGCCTCCTCAGCTGTAAGGCACTATTTTAACTATCGTCCATAACTCTCGTAACTTACAGCCCTTAGCAGGCAATCCCATTAAATACCAGACTGTGCCATATATGTAAAACCCATGGGGCACACAAACATACAAAAGGTTGTGCAAATTATTCAAATTATCTCAGGCTCTGTGACAAAGGAACCCATTTGACTTTCCCACATGGGTAAAGGGTCCATATCTAAATGCTCCAGTAAATCTAACAGGAATATTCTTGTGTTAAGCAATGGACAAAATTTTAGGAGCTTTTAATACTTCTGAAAAAGCACTTGCCTGAAAAATAGAGTTGGTAAATATCTGTAGATACAAGCAGAGGGCTCAAAATATTTTCACCTGTAGATGAAAGGTGGTAACAGCAATAACATAATAGAGAAACCAGTTCTGTGCAGAAGGAGCAAGTGGTTGTATAAAAAGTGCTTTTCTTTTGGGACCACTATCTTTCCTCTCCAAAAAAAGGCTTCTGGTGATAGACGGGAATGAGGTGAGGCTACTCCCATTTGACCTCTAATCAACCTTTGGGACTTGATTTTCGTATTAAAATCATACAGCCCTTAATTATTCTGATTTCACAAAACAATGACTTTATTCTGAGCTACTGCAATTATTCCATTTGACAGTCTTGTGTAGGTAGTCCCTTCTAGATTATACCAATATGGACATGCAGCTCTGCACTAAAAACCCCAGTACAGAATGCTCTATTTAATAAATTCTCCCAGTTCTGACAGTCTCTGAAGTTTCAGAAAACCAAATGACAAAGTTAGACAAAGAAACCCTGATATTATTATTCAGCATTATATTTCAAGAGAAAGCAAAGTGCTTTGAGTTCAGCTTTTTTTGTTCTGAGCATAGGCTGCCTTCAACACAAAAATACAACTAAAAATGCTAGCAGTGATCATCAGCAATTCATTCCTTTCCATTTATAGTTAAATGCTGCACCCTCTCAATATGCAAATCACTGCTTTTCTACTTCAAATCTTGAATACTAAAGACTGAAAAATCAGTTAGTTTTTAAATTCCTTTTAAGAAACCAGTGAGATTTACCAAAATTGATGAGGATTCTTATTGATTTCACTTTGCTCACAGGAATGTGATGATCAACATACACTGAGACAAAGCTTCTTGCTGAGAAGCCAAGTTTTGATCCATTCTTGTCAGAGGAGCAAGAGAAAATCCAGTGTCTGCAGCAGGCTGTATGGAAAGAACATGAACACCTGTACCATGTTCTCATGGGAGTCAGAAGACTGCAAGAATATCAGCAAATCACCTGTGACTGGGGGTTACTGCAGTCATTTACAACGGAGTGATGAATAAGCAAGAATGAGGTTTCACTGTCAGACAACAAGGCTTGCACAAGTTTAATGCTAATATGAGAAAACAAATGAAAGTTTATTAGCTAATGAACAGTTTGGCCCACTCCTATCCAGCTGGGATGTTACATCTGGAGAAGTGGCCAATTAGGTGGGTAAACAACAAGGTGGTTGGGCTCAGCAGTTCCCAGGAAAGACTGAGGGTCCTGGTAGCAAACAGCGAGCAGAGCACGAGCCAGCAGCGTGCTCTGGCAGGAGAGAGCAGCAGCAGCAGCCTGGCCACAGCTAAAGGGCAGGGCAGGGGTTTTACTGCCTCCTGTTCTGTGCTTGTTAGGCCACACCTGGGACAGCACTCAGGGAAGGCTTGGACCAAGTGCAGCAAAAGCCCACCACGGCCCTGAGACTGCCAGGGATGACGGCGTTTCCCTGTGGGAAGAGGCTGTGGGAGCAGGGCTTGTCTGCCTTGGAGAAAGGGTGGCTGAGGGGGACACCCAACAGCAGCTCCAGCAGTACCCATGGTGGTGTTGGAGATGGACCAGGCTCTTCACATGGTGCACAGTGGGAGGAGGAGCTGAAAACACACAGCCTTGACTTTTCTGTTCCCATGCCAATGTGGCACTCTAAAAACAAAGGGTGAGGCTGAGCAGGCCACGCGAGGGTGAGGAAGATGGGGTAGAGATCATGGAAGATGGGCTTTGGATCCTGAACACAGACCAGCACCCAAAGAGTGGAGAACAGAAGTCCCCTCCCACCCATCTGAGGCTGGAAGGCTTCAGTAGACCCACCACACTTGTGCTGTCTTCTATTTATGACAGTTTTATATAATAAAAAGAAGGTATTAATTTTTGAGACTTAAAATAAAATTTAATCTGCAAAGGTCAATAAGCAGTGCACAATTACAAACTATATAAAGGCCAAAGAGACTGTTGTGTCATTGCTGAGACTTGGTTCTTGTTCTGTAACCTTTAGAATGACTTTCTGTTCAATCTGAGTAATCACGACCTTTCTCATCAAAAAACTGAGATCAAATTCTTAATTCATCAGGAACATGACAGTGACCTCTCTTCCCTTCATTGTTACAGTATTTTTGTAGGCCATAGACAAGTGAATAGTCTCAGATGATATTTTGATGTTTGAGGATAAAGACCAAATGGATATTTTTACAGACACTGTCATTGGGGAACAAAGCTGTGTTAGTATGGTTTTCAGTTAGAATTTTATCTGCTTGTCCAGAAAAAAACAAATTAAATGGAGACTTTTCCAGCTATTCTAGAATTAAAATAAATACCTACTATTTCCATCTGTTAATTATATAAGCCACAAGGTGTTAATTTATATAATGTTGACCAAAATTCAGTAATATTATACACTGCAGCACTTCAATAAAAGTAACTTTTTTAGTGCACTTGACAATTGTAAAAGCAACTACTCAAACTAAAACAACAACACAAGGGAGCAATGATTCTGTGTAAACCCTGGACAAGAGCACGTGTGGTAACTGTAAAAATAAAGAAGTACAAATCCCTTAACTGCAGAGTTAGCTGCACAGCGAAAATGAGAGGTGGAACACAACTTTCATGCAGCCGGAATGTCTCCTCCCTACCTCAGTTCTGTGCCCAAGCTGAGTTATCTGTGTGGCTCTCTGATCAATGCACAATGTCACACCTCCAGAGCACAAGGCACAACGTCCTGGGGTCTTTGTCTGTGCCAGGTACATGAATCATTCCCCCAAAGATGCCTTATTCTCTCCCGTGACTTCACGAGCCACAACAACAGCTTGAAGAGATGCCCTGCGTTAGGCAGCCAAAGCCAGGCCAGATAAATCCTACCTGCAGAGCAAGACAATATTATCTCCTAAAACTATATCTACACCTCTCTGGGCACATAAACATTGCTGTTTATGTGCCCTTTCTTCTGGATGGCACCTTAATACTTCATTTCTGCTTAACTCATGCACCGGCCAACTTCTAGTTTTATGCCACCTTCTGCAAACATTTTCTGTCCCATTTCTCTCTCACAGCTCCTGATATTTTAAGGTTCCTTTGGGTTTTAAAATTGTGGAAATCTCAGTTTAGAATATACTCCTTAAACTGAAAGGAACTTTAAAGACATCTAGAAACATCCACTGCATTGTAAGCTTACTTTATAAAATGAAACAACTTCTGCATCCAAAAGAGAAACATTGTGAGCTTTTCTTTACGCATGTTAATTAACTTGTTTTGGCAAAATTTCACCTCATTTCCCCAATGTAATAAATTATAAAATCATTAGAAATACTGCATTTTCCTGGAAGGCAAATACAATAAAAAATTCAATCACTGCAGCAATGAATACTTGAGAATGTCACTAATCACAAAAAGCTTAATATCAGTCACAGCTCTTTTCTAAATAGTATGAAAATGTGGAGAGGGAAATACAGAAAGCTTAGGACAGTGGAGAATTAGGGCTTTTTTTAACCTCTTATGATTATTTTCCCTTGATGTGCTATTCTTCAATTCAACCAAAAGCAGAGATGAAAAGATTACTTCTAAAGTCAAATGAAAATAAAACCAGCAAACAGTTTAAGGTCTTGAATTACTTCAAAATCACCATGTAAGTTAACTACAGAAATTAACACACACAGAACATTTTACAACTATAAGTGATCAGAACATTGACAGCTGTTGTTACCCAGTGAATACCAGAAAAACGTAATTATATGAGAGCACAGCTAGAATAAAGATCTTCCCTCATAGCAGGAAAAAGGGAAAGAATGGATGCATGTCTGGCAAAGACTAGAAATTTTACTGAAGTTTATTGCTAACATTTTTTTGCTTTAAGGGGAGGGAGAAAAGTACAGATACTAAAGAATATATTCCCTAATAAGCAAATACTTTAAAAAAATATTAATATAATAATTACTGTTTTAAACCAAGAAGGCTGTAATTTTGCATTACATCAAGCAATGTGAGTTGACCCTAAAAAGGCTGTTCAGCAGTTTAGGTGTAAGAAGTGACCTACTTGGCTATTTACAGCGGCCTGGTGTGAGCACCCATGGACTTGCAACAGTATTAGATACAAATAAGAGAACAATTCAGTGCTCTCAGGCTACTACCTCCCTGGTCACACAGTGTTTCCTCAAGTTTTCCTGACATTAAGCATGTACAAAACAGCTGAGGCAACCTTCCTTTTCACAGGGCTGAGGCTCTCGAGGAAACTATTTCAAAAATGCTTTCTCTGCACAGCTGCTGTCCTGACACCAAGGGCAGCTTGATTAGCCAAAGGCAGATCTGCCTGGGCTTTGCACAGAGCTTCCTCCTCATGAGCAGGCACCAAAATGCATCCCATATAGCAGAGTGCATAAGCAGAACCTGGCAGAGGCTGATCTTCATAGGTGTGTGAATAATCAAATGTCAAACAAGCCCCTTTTCTTTAAAAACAAACAGAAAAAGTGTGAAATTCAGACGTGAGTGAGAAACACAGCATCTGGTTTTTCATCTCTGTTTTGGGGGACTTAGCAGGAACTACTGATCTTCTAAATTTGCAGCTGATATTCTAGTCTATACTTGAGATGTAGTTGATTTCACAAAAGAAGGTACTATCTGAAGTGAAGGAAGAGAACAAGATGGCTTTGTTTATTGTGCTCTGCAAAACTTCAGCTGCGTAACTTCAGCTCTCCCCTGAAGCCTCCCTTTCACGCTGAGGAACACAAAGGTCAAACCAGGTACGTTCTGCAGCTCTCAATCAACTTCCCCAGCAGTGCCTGAGCTGAGTTAATCACTGGGAAGGAACAGCTGAATGGCCTGAACCACAGAACAAACACTCCCTGACTCTGGAAAAACCTTTAGTGGGAAGTTATGGGAGCTCCTCAGCAAAGACCACGCCAGCTCTTCTTCCTCTACAATGGCAGTGACCACTTGATGACTGCAATTATTGTTCACATTTCTTTTGTATTTCTTACTGATATAAACTATGGTATGTCAGGTTATCACTGAATTTCCACCTTCTTGTAGCATTAGTTTTAAAATATAAGGTGGAATTTAAATTCTAAAAATTAAGGGTTAAAAAACAAAACAAAACCCGAATGAAACCATCCCTCCACTGCAGAGAGAGAGGAGTAAAGAAAAATAATCTATCATATATTATCCATTTTACATTAAAAGGCAAAATGCAGTGGAATAAAGGTGAAAGAAGATGCAGTCTGCAGTAGTCCTTCTTAAATGTACAACTTAAAAACTTTTTCACAGCTATTCTACTTTTGATTTAGCTCATAGTTAAAAGAACAGATGAAAATTGCTGCATACTCCTTCATTTCCCAAATGTTCCTCATCGACTAACAGAAGGTTTATCTCTATTTTCATAAGCACAGGCTCCTTAACAAAGCCCGAAAGTGAGACTGACAACAGTTTTCCACACACTGAGCTTATTAAATTCTGATTCAGCAAAGGCAAACACAGGAATAAACTCAGGAAAGCTGTTATTCACACTGCCATTAATGAAAACAGTCCCACAAATAACACTGCATGACATTTAACAAATCAAATGCTCTCTCTGTAAAATCATCCATTGAACAAAATACATTTAAAGGCCTATTTTAAAACCTCTGAGGGAAATGAAATACTTTAGATTTTGATGTTAGTGAGATTAATTAGTACTTATTTATTTTAAAAAGCAATAAACTACTGTGAACACTAATCTGGGAAAAACAACGCTTCTCTCATAGAGCTGAAAACTCAACATTCATCAGCTTGAACTGAAATAACTCTACTAATACAGAAATGTATTGAGAAAGATCTTTTTGTCCTCTCTTCCTACAGCCTACAAATACAGAAAGTGTAGGATATGGCTGGACAAGCATGAATAATGCCCTAATAAATATTCATAAAGCATTTGTGCTGCAGTACAGAGTTTACACAAGTGAAACTATACAGCTGCAAATACCTGTCACAAACCTTGACATCTGCTCTCTTTGAAACCTTAAATTGACACTAGAGGTGTTTATAGTGTACATTACTACATTTAACACATCAAAAAGATAATCACTTATCAGCATGCCATCAGAAAGGTAATTTTTTTTACTCAGAAAGGATGAAAAGAGCTGATGTAGTCAAGAAAAACGTCTTAGGACAAAGAAATCGGAAGTAAATCTTAATAAAGCAAACAAATAAATATAACGGTAAACTTATGTGGTTGTCCCATAAATATTCAGTATGTCTCAGAGATGTGTATTTTCACTTCACACAGGTTTATATGTTTAAAAGTAGCAATTTTTCCTCCATAAATCTACTGCTAATCCTATTATTTGAGTCCTTACTTGAGCTGGGCAGCATGAAACAGCATCTAAATAATGCAAAACAGTCCCTACTCATACTATAAAACACAATTTTTCCATGAATTGCTTCTTCTGAGTTCCCAAACTAAAATAGAAAACTGTATCTCATTAGCACTGGCAAACTTCCATGCTCTCCCAACTTTCCAAAATTTAAACTACTAATATGGAAAGAAAAAAAAAAACAACACACAATAAACCAAGATTAATCTTCAGTTTTACAGCAAAAAATGTTACAGGTCACGACCAAAAAACTATCCTTTAAAGCCTGCACTATAATTCACTGGAACAGTGAAAAATCAAACTGTTCCTAATGTAGAGCTGTGTGGTAGCAGCAGGAATAAGATGCCTAATACCTGCTAACACCTCAAAACATCTTCCTGTGTTGGAATACGCTGCTCCCTCCCATATCTATTTTCTCCTCTTTAAGTTTCAACTATGCTTATTAAACAGAAAAACTGCTCACAAATAATTGCACATATATCTACAGAATACACAGAATTGCCAGCTCCTTGCACTGAGGTATTTCCCACCTCTCCCAAAGCATCTTCTGGCACCCAGGGAAACCCATTCTTATAAATAAAATTTCTCACATTTCCCTCAGGCAAACAAGTCTCCATCGCAGTCTTTTGTTTGCCATTTGCCACCAAAATGTTGTCCCCAAACTTGATTCAGTTCCATACCCCAACAGAATAGGAAGGGGAAGAACACAGAGAAATAAAAGCAGCAAGCTTTTGGAATAGGACACAAAAAATGCACCACACTAAGGCAGCAGGACATGGTGTTTTTAAGAGCCAATTTAATTAACCTCACCTCCCAATAACTGAAGTCTTCAACTTCCACCCAAACTGCTATTCCAGTAAGGAGGAATTTTCTTACATTTAGACATAGCGTACAAGTAATGTTATTTTCATTATGGCTTTTCATGAAGCTGTACGTGCCACGGACAAAACATCAGAAACAAGAACATTACCAATCTGAAAGCAAGTAACAAAACAAATCCAAGATACTTCTTTTTACTGTCCTCTCCCCATTCCTCCTTCAGCAATCCATTTAATTTCATTATTTCATTTTTCTCTTTTTTAAAAACATACTTCTCTCTCCTAGGACTGAGTAACCTTTAAATGGATCTCCAGCACAAGTGAAATGGGAACACGCCTGACTGACTATTCAAGAGAAAAAGTGGAGCTATAATTTACAGAGCACTGTCTAATGCACAAAGCAAACTGGGGAAAGACAGAAAAAATACCACTGTTTGTTTTGTGGTCGCCTTCTGATAAATATAAAGGGCACAGCTGAAAGCTACCAGTTGGAAGGTGACTTACAGTGTGTTAAATGTTACTGAGGAGAAATAAAAGGTTTGGTCTGAAATATTGCTGGCTTCCTAGCATTTGCAGTTTTCCAGAAACTGAGAAAAAACATGGATAGGTCATGTCTGTCTCAGCCCATCCAGCCAGTAAGGCTGCACATGGAATCCACACCACAAGTTCTGACCAGGATACTTTTCCAAAGTCATGTGGCAATTCCTGAAAAACTGAAGTGTTTTATAGAAAAAAGTCAAGCAACATGCCAGCAAGTTTTCCCTCAAGTATGGTTTTCATGTGCCTAACAACCAACTTCCCATGGAAGAAACCTGCCCGGTGTCCTCAGCACCCATGAAGTGCTTCCAGTGGTGCCTCCCAGTCTGGGACAGGCACATCTTCCAGTCCCAGGCTGGATTCAGCAGCTGCAGAAGGCAGAGCTCCCCTCAGACCCTGAGCATGGAGAGCTCGATCTTGAAACTATTAAAAATAAACATTGGAATTACTGCATTACATTCTCATCAGACTACTTTTGTTCTAAAATGGAAGAACTACTTATTTTCTGCTTGGATATTTTGGTGGGCTTTTCTTTTTTGTTCCCTCCTGCCTAAAGATTGGGTTTTCCTGTATTCTAGAAAGGTACCTCTACAAGCATGCACGTAACTATATACAAGTCTCCATTTGTAATTTTTATTTTATACAGGTTTTTATAATTTTATTTTATAAATATTTTAGAATGTGTTATTTACAGTTATATATTCTATATACCCATATGGATGGGTGCTATTTGCAGGTAAAATGTACACAAAGAAGATACAGATAGATATAACAAAAATTTTGTATGTTTTTCCTTCTCCCTCCTACAAAGCATTTGTAATCCATCTGGGCAACATTCAACTTATCCAACTCAGGGCAGTGGGGCAGGAAATCAAACCAAGTTGGGAGTTATTTATTTTTTAGAACCCTTTTTTTCAATGTTTAGCATCTGTGTCATTGTTACGGTTTTTCTGAGATAGAGGGACATTCAGGATAAAAAAAAAATTGCAGCAACATACACTGTGAAATCTTTTGTTGGTTTGGATTTTTTATTAGTTTAAGTATTACAGACACTTGTGTCATGGAAGAGTTGGCATTTTCCCTTGTAGCCACAAGCACAAAGGTGAATGTCAGTCCAATAGATGCATTTACTTAAAAATAAGTAAATACCAAGAACACAAGACTTCTCTCTCACTGTCTTTACTGTGCACACTGGATTAATGTGCAGCACATTTGTGTGCTTAGAGATTTTACTTTCCTTAAGCCATAAGCAAAGAAATAGCATGAGAAAGGATTTTTGGACAAAGCCTTAGTGACTGCAGCACAGCAGTCAGGTAGGAAGCAGCAAGGAGAGCTGGGTGATACACACTGCGATTAACTGAAATAATATTTTGATTTATATCTTGATATTTAAAATTATTTTTTTTAAATTGAGAAAAGAGAAAGCCTGATTGAGTTCTAAAATGGTTCAGCTTTATTTCCTCTACCAGTACTACGTTCCTTTTGGCCACCTTCTGGTTGCCTTTTTACCCCTGTACATAATAAAAGCAGATCCACAGTGCAGCTATTACAGCATGGCTGTGGAAAATATTCCACTGTCACTGAACTGAAGAGCCTCCCCGAGTTCAATCTGCAGGTTTGCCTCTGGCACACTGCATGGTCTGTCTGCCTTGGAGGCTCAGTCTCTCTTGCTGAGACAATAACCTGACATTTCACTGCACTTTACTCCCTTTGATCCCAAGATACAGCATTTGCCTGTATTTGTCTTTGAAAATAAGGCCTGCATAATAAATTTCTTAAAATTATGTTCAAATTATGGCTGCTCTACAATCTGCTCCTTGTAGCTGTTTTGGGGTAAATCATCCCCAGTCTTCTCACTACCCAAACACACAGGTATTCGACACAGCTGCCATCATCCCTTGCCTTCACTCCGCCAAACTCTTTCATCTCTTCCCTGCCTTCCCTCATGAGCACATTCTCTGCCTCTGTTGCAGTTCCTGATTCCTGGCTGCCGTTTCCAAGTGACCCCTCAGCACTGAACTGCCTTTCCTTTAAAAGGGAGCCTGCCAGGGGCAGGTGCCTGCAGACTAAAGGGAGCGGGCTAGAGACCTGCCGATTTTTGGTACTCAAGTTATTCATGTCTCAGTTCTTTGGTCACACAAGTGCAAGAGAGGCTCTCCTTTGCTGTAAAAGAAACCATCAGTTATGTCACAACCTCTGGAAAGACAAATCTCTTCATCTTTGCTGGCAGGAATACAGCTGTAGCAGCATGAAAAGGGAAGAAAAATGTCTTTTCCCAAGGAAAGTGACTTTTTCTGTATCACGCTGCTAATGCTGTTTTCCTCATGATAAAGAATGAAGCACAGGCTTTGGATTGCACTGCAAAATTGAATAGTGTTTCTTCCAGGCACAGAAAGCTCCTTCCTGCCCCAGGTGACAGCAGCCTCTGGACCATGAGCCAAGTGGGAATAGTGCCATTCCCGCAGCTGAGACAGTGTGAGCCCAGCAGCGTCACACTCTGAATCATGCCACTGATAACAACGTGATACACAACACAAAATCGAGGGGTTTAACAGTCCCAACATTTTATTTATGTAATTCTTTAATAAAATGAATGTAAAAATGCTTCCATGGACCACTCAGTCCCTTGGGTGGTCATGCATATACTCACAAATTCAGTTTCACTCTCTCCTACATTGTACTAAAATATCCACGGATAATGGAACACTACCAAGATAAGAAAAAAATCCATCTTTTACTTAGTATCTAGATTAGGACTACCCTAAATTGTCTCATATTAAAACAATTACTCAAGTCATTCAACTGCCCTGCTCAATGTTAGGTTTTGAGATATCACAGCTCTCATTCGACAGCAAGTCAAATGCAAGCTGCTTCTTTTCCCTGAAGATGTGTTGCTCAAGAGGGGATTTTATTCTGCAGTCTGTAAGTGCCCTAGAATTGATATGTATACGTTAATGGAACAGTATATAAAGTCACCTCAAAGGCAATTGGTTTAAAATTGTAAACCCCTACAGATGGGATGTAGGGTGACAAGTTAATTTAAAATTAGATATAGTGCACACCTGATAATTGAGAGAAGTGGGAGGAGGGAGAAGAAGGTTATTGCTCTATATTTGAAAAGGTGAATCCCTCCTTCATGAGAGGAGGAGAGGAAGGCAATCCAGAACCACACTGCAAGGATTTCCAAACAGCTGCATGGGCAGCAGATGGGTATTTTGGGGCTGATTATTGCTGCAGACTATTTCTACCTATGGCAATTATCATTTGTGGGATGCCACTGCTGTGTGGGATGAAATACAATACCAAAGGGAAGCAAGAGAGATTTAGCTTTCAGTTGTCAGACATGAGCACTACTTTTGGGAACAACAGCTAGAACAGAGACAATGAGCAGAAAACACAGTAACAGTAGCTTCCTGTTTTAATAACAGCTCTAATTGCTGACATTCAGTTATTCATAGCCAGCTCCATATTCCTGTTGTGCCAGGAGCACTGGAGGGACTCTGAAGACAAGAGCTGCCATCCTGCCCTTGGAAGTACTTAGTCTTAAAAATTACTTCGGCAAATACTTGTATATGAAATCTCTTGTACACACACAGTGTGAGCATCATGAAAGTGAGGATATAAACCAAATAAATCAAACTCTGTAGGGTAAAGCAACATGCACAAGTGGGCCCCATTCCCAGCTCCCAAGGCCCCAGCATTTTGCCTATTGATTTACAGGACACTCAAGTCCATTTTGACACTTGACATGAGAACTGCAACTGCAGGTGAGCACATAAACACTTTCATGCACAAACACTGAGAAGGCAAATATGCAAACTGAACAGAACATCTCTAGGGATGTGTCATGACTGAAGGAAAAGAAGAGGCAGCCGTTAATCTCAACTCTAAAAAAAAAGTAATATTAAAATACAATAAAAACTATACATGGAAGTCACAGAAAACAACAAGCAAACTCTGACTCAGCACAGCTGAAATAAAATCTGAATCAAGTCTCTGTACTGCCCTTTTCCCACTTTCACAGAAGAGTCAGCCTAAAAGCACAAGGATGTAAAAATGCTCTAGTTTGGCCAAATAAGTCACATTCCATAAAAAACCTATTATTAGCTTTGTCACTGTTCTATTTGTCTTCAATGTCTTTTCCAATAAAACCTAGAAGAATGAAGGGCAATATAACTATTTCTAAATCTCTGTGTAAACAAAAAAAGGAATGTGCCTGTTTATTTTTTAGTCCAGAACTAAACACCATATCAATGATAAATTATTTAGGGAGCAGGCTGTGTTCATGCTGACCTTACCTGCCACTGACTGAGAATTTTCCATCCACACCAAACAGGGAACAGCTTACAGGACACAAAGTTAATTTTTATAGTGTCTGACAAATTTACTTTTCTTTCTAAACAAAATGTGTGCAACAAACCTTATGGCCAGTCTCCAAGAGGTTTTTGTCTTCCCCTGCATTACAAGGGGGAACTTTTAAGTGCTGCCAAATGAAGCTCTTAGGAAATCATATCTTGGAACTACTGAATTACTGTGGAAACCATCAGTCACTGAGTTCTACTCCCTTTATGCTAACAACTGGCCAGCCACAGCTCCTCCTGTTAGATAAGCTTGCACTCCACATTTTCTTCCATATCAGTCAAAGATTATTTGAAGTAAAACTTGTCAGCTTTTCCTCTTTGATTACTGAATATCCTCCAGCCTCACATTTTCCAAGGAGCCTCTGTGAAAAGAGCACATCCTATTCTTTGATGGTGGTGTAGAAGAAAGGGAAGAAGAGATGTTTGCATCTGTCAGCAAAGAGAGAAAGGGCAAAGGAAATGGTAGGAGCATCACAATAACCCCCAAGGCCCACACAGAAAAGTTCAGCTGCACATCTGAGATGCTGTGGACTTGACGAAAAAAAGAGATCATGGGTTACAAGCATATGTATATATATATATATATATATATATATTTACATCATGCAACATCTTCCTTCCTATGACCTACATAAAGAGAGTCTTTGCAGAGCAGCATTTATTCCTTCCATCAATAAGGATGCATAAGTTTCATTGTCATACTCACATATATGTGGACCTACTGTGAGACAGAACCTGGACTTTGAGACAGCCCACTCAGAGATTCAAAGCTCTCCATTTTAGGTTTGATGTGCTCCGGTTTGAGTTATTTTTAAGAAACATTAATCATTAGCAGTAAAAAAAAAAATTAAAAGTGATGTTTCCTTTCTCTGCACAAAATGGTACATGCCATGGTTAGATTGTACATCATCACCACTTAAATGTTTAATATCAGCACAAAAATCAAAATAAAGGGGTATAAGATACATGGGTTTCCCTTTCACACCCTTTAGCTGGCGTGGCAAATCCTGTTTCTTTGCTACTTTTCTGGGTGTGGAACATCTCTTTTTATGTCTCCAGAAACAAAACAGATTCAAACACACGTGGTATTTTGGACTTTTGAAGGAACTCTGTGTTTTTCTGACCTTTAATTTAGCTCTGAATGCTGAGTGTTGTGGTCCAACACGTCTACCCCAGTGACTCCAAAAGATGTTTACCTACACACTGCCCTACCCTGTTATTCAGCAATTCTGCAGGAATGCTTTCATTCACTGAACCCTGGGAGTGGCCTGGAACATCTCCCATAATTCAAAAAGCAAATTCAGATAGTATGGAAAAGGCCCCTCACTGCAAAAGGGCTGAACAACCATCATGTAGCAGCAGTGGGCTGTACATGATCAGTCAAAACAAGAGAGAAGAATCCACTCATGATGGAAAGCACATTACCCATGGCAAGGCCAAGAACTACTTCCAGCAGCATCAGTCCAGTGGTAACCCAGAATTAGCTTTTAATTAGTTTTAACTTCTGCAGCCAGTAGGCACAGCTGGTGAAATCCTGGCATCCCAAACTAGAAGAGCACTGCTCCCATTCATGTTAAAAGAAGATCAGGAATTTCAACTGTTGTCACAGTAGCAAATAAATACATTCTTCACTTTTGTACCTCTGCTAAAAGCAGAATAGGGTAAAAAAAAAAGTGACCACATGATTTGCTTGGTTCAACAGGGTGGAGAAATTCTGACTTGCTTAGCTTTGTATTAGAACTCATTAGAGAAGCCACAGGGGAGGAACTTCCCTTTGTCCTTCTGGACATGCATGGAAAGGAACAAAATCTCTTTTGCCACCTAACAAGAGGATCTAATACAGCTTCCTCAATTATCACTATTTTCTGTTACAGAGCAAATTCAGGGTTCTCTTAAACAAAAGCAGACTGTAAATATTTCTTCTCATACAAACCAAATGGAGAAGAGAACAGCAAGACTATCTGCAACCAGGCTAAATTCAATATAAGATCTGGAGGCACATTTCTTCATAGCTTTCAAGAAATGGAAATATTAATTTGGCATGTTAGAGTCACACAAACCCCCAGCCCATCACTCTTCTGCCCGTTATCGTGTTCTGCCACAGCTTTTCTTTTCATATTTGTTTGTTGATTGACAAACAAAACCTTGCCACTTTTTGAAATTGCTCAGTACAACTGGAGTGGGAATGGCAACCCTTGCCAGGTTAAAGAATTAACTACTTGTTAAGAAGAAAATCATCACTGCAATTGACCAGCATCACTTTTCTGATGCTCTGCTGTCCTATATCAGTACAAGATATGAACATGAGACACTCATGCACCAAAATAAAGCATTTCAACGACCACCTGCCACAGGAGCTGCAAGGCTTTGAAAAGACCTGATCATATCAACAGCTGCCAACTAAGTGAGTAAACTGAAGTGACCCACGGGAAAGGAAGGTAAAAAAAACAAGAAGCAAAAAAAAAAAAAAAACAAAACAAAACAAAAAAAAAAAAAACAAACAAACAAACAAAAAAAAAACCAACAAAAAAAAACCCATGACAATACAAATTTATACAGCTTCTTTTTTAGAGCCTCTTAATGGAACTAGAAAAACTGGTCCCACTGATGTTAGCAGGCTATACAGCAAACTCATGATCTTTATATTTTACATCAGGGGAAACTCAACCGATATAAAATGTTATTAGTGCCTGTGAAGTGTCCTGACTGAAAAGCTGTCCAGGGATTAGAATAATTAAAAACTATTCAGGCTCTGCCCCTTAAATCTGATTCTACTCCAATAAAACCATTCAATTTTTTCTTTCAACTGTGAGAAGGATTTGGCCTTAAATTACAATACTCTGATAGCTAAATTTACAGAATTAGCAATATCCTGAAAATGGAGAACCACAGAGAGAAAAGAGAGCTCATAAAAAATAAACCTTATGGGATTGTCAATTAAGATATTTTAGCTTCCCAACTTAAAATAAATGGAAAATATGCCATATGAACCTCTGTAGATATTCAATCATTTTATTTTTATTATATTGAGACCCATAATTGTACCTGGAAGGAAGGAAAAACTGGATCACTTTGTCCCCATTGGTCTAAAAGCACAAGTACCATCAGGAGACATACCTGACTCTCTGGCAGAGGGAGCAGCGATGAGACCTGCATTAGCAAAGCTTCAGATGAAGAAAAAATAATTAGGACAGTCAGAAAAATTTCAGAGGATTTAATTGTTCGCACAGCTATGGAATAAAATCCACAGCGTTTTGAATGTTTAACAAAACCATAGTTGAGAAAGGAGTGCAGTGCACACCTAATAAAACGTAAATATTGCCATGTATTTCACTACATATGCTGAATAAAACTACTTCTGGACCCTAATTTTACCTTCTGTTGTGTGCCCCATACTCAAAACTTAGGATTTGCTCTGGAAAACTTGTTTTGGACTGTACCATGCAGTGTGTAGGAGGCTGTGAAAAAGAGAATCCTTCATGGAATCACATGTGTATGAGTTTTAGCGGGTAGGTTTGACAAATTTGCCTTTATCCCTTCCTCACAACATTTGCATAGAAATAATCTTCTAGGTAAAAACAGCTTGACTGGAGTTAATAATGTCCCCTTGCTGAACTGAGGTGTTTAAGCTGAAGAAGAGTAATTTGCCTGTGGAGAGAACTTGAGTATAAAAAACCAGCCAAGACAAAGGTTCTTTGCACTTAGCATTAAGCATTTATCACAACTGACAATGGAAAAATAAAGAAATGCCAAACCAGAAAAAAACCTATTCCCAGGAGGACAAAACCAAGACTGGAGTTTCAAGTCTACCAACAGCCTGCTCCTCTCCTTCTCTTTATTTACATGTGTGGCCAACTGCACCAGAACACACTCAATACAGAAATGCTTGTGCAAGAAAGGCCTTGCTGGCACTGCTTCTTCAAAAATTGTCCTAAAGGAACATTCCTGTAAGAGACATTTTATGAAGGCAGTCTTGCTAATGACTGCAAGCAGCAAAACACCTCCAGTAAAGCAGAAACAGCAGCATTCTTAGCACAGCCATAAATTCAGAGTAGGCAAATTTCTAACCGCCTCCTATTTCAGTGCCAGCCTTGTCAATATTCTCCATTTACAGCTCCTCCAAAAGGAGTCATAAACCATCTGCATCTCTGTTTAAGTAAAGCTTACAGAAAACACTTCACTGGAAAGGGGACAATAGTTTGAAGCAAAGAATGCAATGAAAAATGCTTCTACACTTGAAAAACCCCATGAGATGAGTGAATCTGAGCTATTTATTTCATTGTCTTTTATATCTTCCCAAAGCATCTTACAGAACCCACGTACCTGGTACAGGCAGACCTCGAAGTGGAGCTGACACAGTGCAGCAAACATTTTGTTTACCAGAGACATTTATAATTCAATCTGCAGACATTTGCAAATGTTAGCTTTCAGACTGCCCCCCTAATGGGTTCTTTAACAACTCAGGAGATGCACAGGAACTGAGGATGTATTAGGATAATCACTCTCAGGAGTAAATCACTCCATCCAGCCTTTTAGTAATGTTTTAGCCTCAAAATGACAAACAGAAAGAGCCGTTTCAAGAAACACAGAGCTCCTGGCTCTAAGGAAATCTCTCTGGTTGACATGTTACACAAATAAGAAAATCCAGTATCCAATAATTTTAAACTAATTATATCCTGAAGATTTGTTGTGACGTGTGGAAAACCTCTGGATGGTTTAGTTACTCCAACCTTTGGTGTTGAGTGCAGAGGTGCATTACTCCTCAAAGCAAACAACATATTTTCTTCTTTTTATGGACAGGTGAATAAAAAAATTAAAATATAGTTTGCAGTAAAAATTTCATTTTGGAGAGGTGAGGTTTTTTTAAATAACTTTTAACATTTTCTACCAAGTTATTATTTTAAATTACTTCAGCAACCTAGCAAAAAAATCGGTCTATTAGACTTTAATTTCAAATTCCAAATAAAATGTACAGAACAACTCCAAATGTCAAAACATGCTACTTTTTCCAACCATGGGATCATTAAAAAAAAAGATACTGACATCAGTACGAAAAGGAACAAAATGCTTTTAAAAAGAAGTCTTACTAAAATCCCCAAAAAATCCCAGCTGAAACCCACCCAATATTTCAAGATCCTCAAACAACTAAGAGAGTTCAGGTAGAAACTTCCAAAGCTAGAGAGAAGGAAGATTACTTTTTTCACCTTTCTGTAAAGTGTCAAAATGTAATATTAATTCTTCCTGTTCTCAGAAAATCTAAAGAGGACTACCAAGCTATTAAACCTTCTGGTGGATCATTTGTGGTATGACTTATTAGCATAATTGGGGGCACACTTTATTCTGACCTCTGCAAAACTTTCATTTCCCAAATGTGATAGATACAAAGTGCTTTTATAATACCAATAATGATTATTTCCTATGGGAAACTGCCAATTATAAGTTGGTGAAAAATGCTATATCAGATGTACATTGAGAAAATGAACACACCTACCAACAGTCAGACTAATTAAAGCCATTCTTCAAACATTAATAAAGCTTTTCCCTTCCATGAAATACAACCTGTGCATTTTAGTGCAGCTCTATCCTTGTCAGGTCGTTCTTTCAACAATAATAAATGTTTGATTAGTAGTTAAATACAGCATTTCTGCTGTGTTTCTTTTCCTGGCAGTAAACCAACACATGTGGGAAGCTGTTTTAACATTTAACCACTTGACTCGAATTCACACTGTATATATCAAGTCACATCAAGTGCCAGCAAAAATACTCAAGATAAGGAAACAAACCTCATGTTCTGGACACAATTCTTAAAGAAAAAAAAAAAAAAAAAAAAAGCACAGCAAAGACAAGCAGTAAACTGTCAAAGAGCTCGGGGTTTGGGTTTATGATATTGACTCCAGCACCTTCTGCTGCAGCCACAAGTACAAGAGGTAGTGACTTCAGTGGCATCATTTCCCGCTCTCATGGCACCTGCTGTCCTGTGTCACCTGCTGCCAGCTCGTGTGCACTGCCAGGAAAAGGAGGGACAGGGAAAGCACAGCCAAGCCGAAACTCAACGCACTGACTGGGCAGAGGACACGACAACTGCCCTTCCCACCAACACACCATCACTTTCACAGCAAATTCAGTACAAATTAACACAGAAAAGGGGAGTATTAATAATGAAAAAACTGATTCCAAATTCTATGTGACAACAGAAGAGCCTCCATGCTGATACATCAGTGATGAACAGAGGAAAGCCTTTGATTTCTTTCAATATATACACCTGGAAACTGCCTCAAGCTGCTTAACATTTTAAAAGGGTAAAACTTCCCAGTTCACCAACTGTGTTTAAACACACCTTAAAAACAAAAAAGATATATTCTATAGAATCCAGACAACAAATTGTTCAATGAAGAAGAGACCCAAAAGAAAAATAATTTAAAGCCACTTAAGTTTATTTTTTAGATTTTTCAGAATATCTAGCTAGTTGTATTGCATCCTTAAAAACAAATGCCTTGACACAAAAGCAGGCCACAAAGGCCTGCAGAGAAAAAAGGAATCCAACTAGTTTTCAGGTAGACAGACCCACAAGACTTGTAGACAGGCTTGTATGACCAAGTGTTCACAACCAGGAGCTGCATACACACGTGTGACCATGTGATTTAATGAGGGGAGTGAAGTGCTGCTTCCTTTGGAAGGGACGGATCTGATCATCAGGTCATTTATAAAAACACCGACTGCAAACCGAGCAGAAATGGTCAAAGTCTTCCAAGTGAACAAAAATGTACAAATGCCCAAGAAAGGGCTGCACATCTTGAAAAAGCGGTTTATGCATCAACACAAGAAATACTTGCAGTATCTACAGTAGCTTCAGAGATGTCCTCCCAACTGCTAACCCAGATTGCAAAAGATCTCATAATGATCATGTTTACAATCCGAATTTTCAGTCTGGTACAGATCAAAGAGTAAAAAGTGTAGTTATGAAATATAAGTAGATTTACTTGCTACTTTTCATTGTGATGTTTAACAGGTCTTATTAGTTTTGAGAAGAAGAAACAACAGCTGAAAAGTGGCGTGTGTGTCGTTAAGCAAAAAACAATATTCCCTGTCTGTCTGTCTTTCCCCTTTGGGTACAGAAAATAACTAGACAGCAGTCTCATCACTTCACATACTGTACCTTTCAAAACCTGGCACAGCAACTCTTACACATTGTGTTTCAGATCAAACAGCTCAATACGTGCTTCAGAGATCTGGCAGCAGCTCTTTTGGGAGTTGTTTCCTACTTTTCTGGCTTATGCAACCTGGCAAGTTTGGAAAATTTGCACTTAGTAGATCCCAAGTAAGTACACAGAGAAAGAGGAAGTCACAATAACCATGATTAGAAATGAAGTTTTGAATGTCAATTCGATTTGCCACAGATGTTTCCCTTGCCTCCAAGAAATCATTCTGATGTGGAACAGCACGTGCCACCCTCTCAGCCTGCAGTTTTCACAGGTACTGTGATCCAAAGGGACTTGTTTGGGTAAACAGCTGCAGTGGGGCAGACTCCATAACACACACACACTCTCCCTGTTCCCTACTGCCATGCTCATCTTAAGAGCAAAATTACAACCGATAAGATATGAACAGTAGAACAAAATCAAGCTCTGGGAAAGCCAGAAGATACTGTGAAGTTTTGCCTTTGATTAGCATCTGTTTACAGATTTGTTGTTTTTTTACACTCAACCAAACACTGCTTCTCCATATCAGACCACAGAAACAGTCAGAGCAAACATCCCTCTGAAATTTTCCATGATTTTACAGTTCAAAGTAGTTGCAAATACTGGAAGAAAAACAATCCTTTCAAAATACAATGTATTTTTTGGCAAAAATCTAGTAATTTTGGCTTCACCAGAAAACAATAAGGGTTAAAGATGAATGCACTATTCATGTGACATAAGCAGACATGTAAGTTTAAAAGAAAGCACCCAACAAGCCAGCAATCTTGCTGTATCAATAGTAGGTCTTGGCAGATAGTTTCAACAGGAGAAGAGAGTCAGAAATGAATAAAACATTTTGTCCAAACTCAGCTGTGCACATGACCTCTTGCTTTCTTCCCCACCACGTAAGTACTTCCTGTATCTGACAGTTTTATTATGACATTTCCCACTTTTTCTACCTTGCTTCCTTCATCTCACAGCTCTCCCCATACTTTTCAGATCATCCTGCTCATTCTTTCACTCTCCATTTCTCTTTGAATTGGCCTCAGTGGCAATCAGTGGCAAAAATCCCACTGATCTGTGTGCAGAGGGATCCCTTGGGAGCATGGGAATGTCACTCAGCATCTCTGCCACCACTGCCCTCCAGCTTTGGCACGGAGTCATGCCAGCTTTGGGTAGGCTGAGAAACAAGAACAGGCAGAGTTTCCTTCCTCCACTCCCTTCTGCTCCACTCTCTCCATTTCCAGACACACACTCCTGCTGGATAATTACAGCACACTCTTGTGCTCTGGTTTGCTTCTGGATCCAATTCAAGCCACTAAGAAAACAACCAGAAAAAAAGAAAAGACGGGGGAGAGGGCAAGCCCTCTCATAAAGAGGTTCTTTCTTCATAAAGAACCCCAATATGTCTTAGGGAGCTGAACGTGCACAGAACAAAATGGTTTGTGACAACTTCACTTTCTTCAGGTTTTATTGAGGCCCAACAGTACCAGGTGCCATTTTGTGTCCCTCATTTTCTGACCCGTTCTTCCCACAGTCTGCTACAAGACCAGGTCTTTGCACATTTTAAAAGAAGGTTTTATTTCAGGCATTGTTGAAATAGAAATTTTGAATAAAACAACACCGTGACTTAGCTCTTTACAGAATCTTTTCAAAAAACAGCAAATTGTCTTTCCTTCCCAAGGAATGGCAGATGAATCTTTCAGGGGACAGTTTTACCAGGCAGTCACTTAAAGAAATACACAGACAAAGAAAACAACCTTTCCCAGCCTAACACAACTCGTATCATAAACAACTAAAATCTACAGGAGCCAAGATTTGTTTCCTCCCTTTTTCTGTATTAGAATGTCTGATGATTCAGGCATGGTTTCAGACAGACCTACCACAGACCAATTTGAGGCAGCGCTCTGGTAAAATTTGGAGTCCTCTCCGTAAGTCCACCAGTCACTCATTCTTTCACCATTAACTTTTGCTCTGGCAGAAAAACTGAAAACTGACTCAGATTTTTAAAAAAATCACAGACTTATGGAATACTTTTGGTTGGAAAGAGCCTTTAAATGTCATCTAGCCGAACACCTCCTGCAATGATCAGGAATATCTTCAATTAGACCAGGTTGCTCAGGGACCAGCCCAGACTAACCTTGAATGTTTCCAGGGATGGGACACCCAGAATCTAACTGGGAAACCTGTTCCAGTTTTTCACCACCCTCACTGTAAAAAATTTCTTCCTTATGTCAAGCCTAAATGTACCCAGTTTCAGTTCAAAGCGATTACTCCTTGTCCTGTCACAAGACCCTGCTAAAAAGTTTGTCCTCATCTTTCAGACCCTCTTAAATATTGAAAGGTGGCAATAAGACCTCCCTGGAGCCTGCTCTTCTCCAGATCAGAAATGACCTTTTAGAATGTTATTTATCAGGTCTACTTTTGGGCCAGCCCAGTCCCTGATTCACTCCTCACACAGGCTTTTGGTGTGAACAAGCATCCAGGGACAAAAAAATCAGACTCCGTTCCCACTCCCAGCCTCTATTTCCTTTATCACAAGTGTCAGTTTAAAATGCATATGAAACTACAGAGAATCTGACAACCAAGACAGTCATAACTGCCATAAATTATCAGTATGCTTTTGTTATCATTTCCTTTTTAGCTCCCAGAGTTCTGCCTCCTCTCTGAACCAACAACCTTTCTCAGGCTGAGACCTTTGCCACTACATGCATTTTCTGCCCCTTCCATGCTCACCTCTCTGCACAATGCTGGATTTTGTTGTAATTAAACAGAACACTCTCCCAAAGGAAAGCACAAAGACAACAACATGATCACAAGCAGCAGGGAATATTTGGAAAACAATACTTCATCTGGATGCAGCAAGCTTCATTTATTTTTCTTTTGCCTCCCTATTTTTGTTTTATACTGTTGACTCCAAGTTTTAATGACCGAGGATATTTTAAGCATTCCTGACCTAGAAATGTGCTAAGAATAAGAGAACTTTATTATAAAGAAAACATTGGCCATCTAAAGGGAAACTCAGTAGATACCCCACCTAAGTAAGCTATGCATGTTGCTTGTGAACAGCAGATAAGTTTTCAGACCTAAAAGAACTCAATTTCCAGCAGACAGAGATAACATGGATAAAGAATCAGGCTGTAGGAGTCAATGAACCTGATTAAGAGAACAGGAATGGGATTCATGGCTAAAATGGATGCAAAATGCAGCTCAGGTAGAAAATACCCCAACAAAATATGCTAATTGCTGTGTTTATCAGGGACTGTGAGAAGATACCCAGTGGAAACACAGCCTAAAGCTAGGAGTGAAAACCTCTTTATTTTGTCAACAGCAATCTGAGTCAATGGCCTTGGTCTCTATCAATTAGGGCAACTTCTCTTTATTCTCCCCTATAAAGTGTCCCTTCCATTTTGGGACCAGTTACCATGCCCCTTGTAATGACCAGGCAGCAACTACTTTGGGACTAAAATTCATCCTAAATTATGCTCAGCAGGTGTGAGAGTTCCATCCTGGCACAAGAAAAACAAGTGCAAAATATTTCTGTGATTGTAGCAGGCAGATTACTTACAGAGAGAACTTCATGAAGGTTTGGCCAAGGAATGCTGCTGTTAGCTCCCCAACTCAGGGACACAGCGACACACAAGCACTCACAGGAACACAGGTAATTTAATCAAAAACGCACATGCCAAATATTCAGGCTCTGCCTTTACAAAAAAAAAATCTGCAATTCCGTAAATATACCACAGGGATCTTATTTCACCTCCATAAATATCAGCTATGAAATGCTGATGAGTAAAATCAATGAGCTGACTGTGATGAACAGTACATTGTTTTAATTATTATTCCAATCAGGAATGCCCAGTTAACATCACGCCCAGTTTTACACTACAAATTTGAACAGGGATCCAGCCCTCCCTCCTGTCAACAGTGTTGGAAACCATGGTTTATTTAAAGGATTTTCTTTGGCTGGTTTTCTCTTCAGCTCAATCTCTTTCAGACTAGGAGAGGGGTCAAAGTTCCTGCAGCTCCTGATTATTCAATAACATGACTAATGCTCTCCTAAGGGGAACATGATTACAGGTAAATGATGTGTTATGATAAAGGCACCATCTCCCAGTTTCGCACCCCTGTCCTCCCACCCACCACCCTGTAAACAGAATAAACCTTTAAGGATGCCCTGCCTGACCTCATCTCCTGAAGAAATACTGCCTGGAACCACACTGTAATGAAACACAGGATAGCACAGAATGGCCCCATTTAATCTCTAACAATACGATATTTGAACAGGCTTCTACCCAGAAAACCTCTCCCAGGCATCCTCAATGTAACCAATATTAACTGCAGCATGCTGTTCACAGACCCTAAAACTGGCTGTGCAAATTGGGACTGCCTGGGGCAACTTTTGTTTTGTTGTTGAGCCAAGTTCTCTTCATATTTACTTGATGCAAAAATACAGAAGTTCTGGAATTTGCTGTTCCTTTTTTCACAAAGTTGTTGAAGTCTTTGACTTTCAGGGTGGTGTGTAAAGCCTATGGCATATCCTTCTTCATGCTACGTTTAAATGGTTACAAACAGGATCCAGTGGAAAATGAAAAGCAACATCCCTAACTTCCTTCACCAACTCCAAAGGGGCTTTTGCCTCTATTATTTGCTCTTATTTTGAAAGCATCAAATGTAACAGACACTCTAGGTAAACTCATTAATCTCCTATTCCTTTATCCATTTTAACAAATGAACCAAGAGTTCTGCCATTAATGGGAATTCTTCCTAAGTTTCTTACCAGTAAAATTTCTATTGTTGCACCTGGATAAGAAGACAGCCCTATTTGTATTTTCAGACCATTGCTCTAAGAAGATATTTACAGAAGTTTCTACTTTCCAAGAAAGCTATTTCTGGCCAATGTAGGCTTATTTTTTTTCTTCTTTAATTATTTTAAACTGTGCTTGTGCCCACAGAAGAATTATTTTTATCAGTCACAAATAAACAAACCGCTGTGACAGAACACCAGGTCACAGTGCAACAGATTCCCAAATGCTTGTGGCATACACTACATGGATAAACCAGCAATCCAGGAGTGAAAAATCAAGAAAAACAAGTGTATTTTAATGACTAATGCCAAGGTAGGATAGGTAAAGCACTGCCAACAACCTTTGTACCATTACTTTTAATTCTACACTTCTAGAGCAACACTACACCACATCCTTTGGTGTCAATGACTTTTTCTGCAATGAATTTTTTCTGCAAAAGATCCCTTTAGAGCAGATCCATCAGCAATTGGAATCCTCATCTGAGATTTCTCACATGATTTCACTGCAGACGACATCGGAGAATTCTCATGTGAATTTAGGCATGGTTTGAGATGAACAGCAAAAGCACATGCACCATCTCATCATTTTCACTTCCAGAAATTTCTGTAGGAAGAGTAGTGCATGAAGTCTGTGCCTTGCTCTGTTCCTGTGCAGTAGGACAGAAGTCAAGGAACTCACCTAAGCTAAGCTTGAGGTCTCAGTCAGGATTAGCCAGAGACTAACATTTGCCACAACCACCTTTTGAGCCTGCTCAATGCCTAGATTGCTGAAGCAACGGGAATTCTGTGCCAGCTTGGTGCTTCTGGAGGAAAAGTAGTTTTCAGAGACCAGAAGCCAATAGAGTGAGAATCCTTTATGCCAGTGGGATGGATAAAACTTCACTCAGACTAGGAAGAGAACATAAATTTTGGTGTGCAAGTGACCCATCCCTGAGTACTAAAAACAAGTGAATACTTGTTCTTCACAAGTATGAGGTGAGAAGAATCTGCTGGAACCACACAGAGACTCCAGACTTAAATTGCGTTTGCAGCTGTTTAGGAATGGTTGACTCGAGTTTATTGGGCCTGAGGGGGGACACACAAAAGAACAATTTCTATTCTTCCATACTTTTCAGAATGTTAGACTTCAAAAGGATAAGGTCTCTGAGAACTTTGAATACCCTCATCTGACTGTGTCTGATCACACACACACACACACACACACACACACACTTCCTTAATGTCAGGATATCTGGTTTCAGGAGAGCACAGCATCCTCTGAATTTGCCGTTATGACCTAAATTTCTAATAACCTCCCTCCTCTCATGAACCCCGACTGCTGCTTTTTCAGAACACACTTTACATTCTACTGATATGGACAGTGCAGCATTGCAACAGCAAACGATATTTTAAACCTGAGGTAAATAACCTAGGAAAAAACAGAATTAAAATGTTCGAACAGAGAAATGCATACCTTTTGAAAACCAGAAATTACTCTGTAGAAATTCACATTGTAGAAAATGTCTTCCTTTCCCTAAAAAATTAAAAAAAGAAAAGGCTTAATTGTGCATATTCATATTTAATTATCTAATAAAATCCCAGTAAACTACTTCAAGACCTTCTTTTTCCCCCAGAATAATTTCTCCTTAAGGACCAGAATATTTACACTATAGCAAACAAATATTGTGAGCTCAGTGATTTTTTGTTAGAAGCTCATTTTATTTTGAAATTCCTGTTATTTAAGCAGAAATATCATAGCTGCAGGTGACACGAACACTTGGCACCCATCCCTCCAAGCATTTAAAACTAGAAAGCAACACAATGGAGACCAAGGATGGAGCAGTGTGTCAGGAGCAGGGAAAAGAAAGTATTTTATTTTGAGAGATATAATCAGGTCTCTTTATCATTCCAGCTTTGGGTAAAAAGTAAATTATGCAGTTGTTATTAGTGCTAAAACATATTTGCTCCATTGATTTTGCCCACACTTTGGAAGGATGAAAGCATCCACTCCTGTCTTTCCCCATCTTTAGAGGGGAAGGGACAGCACGGGGGCATCCAACACTTCTGTGCCTCTGAGCAGCACAAGTGGGCAGGGCTGCTTTGGTCGTGCTGCTTTTTACCCCTGTTTTTTTTCAAATGCACAAACCCAACTGATTTCCATCTGTAAATCCTAAGTACGAGAGCTTAAAATGGGCATGAGCACAACAGCCCCTCAGCAAGCAAAGCACCAGGTTTACAGAAGCAGAAATGAAAATGACAAGAGTGCTCAAAAATGAAGTCAAATCCAAGTTCAGATTAGAAATTTGCTTTATAAGAGACAATATTTTATATAAAAAAACAAGCATCTTCAGCATTATTGAAAATAATATGAAACTGACTCTTGCTTTTTCAAATTAATTTCTATCAAGAGCTCCTGTACTTTAGAAGCTTATTTTTCTCTCTTCCATCAAGCTTCATCTTACTTCCCTTATAGAAAAATAAATTGAAGCCTAAAGTTGAGAACATCTCAATATGCACTAGGCGCATACACAGAATTAAATTTGACCTGATACTTTTAAGTTTTATGAGGTTTAAGTTTTATGAGAAGAAGGAAAAAATATCTCAATATTAGAAACAGATTGTAGAAAACAAGTGTCTCAGCCAAGGGAAGCCAGAGCATGTTGTGGGTCTAGCATTCAGTTTGAGAACTCATGGTACATAAAACACCCCTGGTATGAGACCAGAGGGACTGGGAACCACAGCAATCACAATTACAGCAATGAGGGCAGTTAAAGAAAATAGTTTCCTCTTCTGTTGAATCTGCCCAAAGTTGCCAAAAACGTCTAATAAAACAGAAGTTGTTCCAAATAATAAATAGCAATTCTGAGAGGATGATGGCTACATACTTTATTCCCATTAAATATTGACAGCACACTCTTCTAGTGAGAGACTACACACTGATTTCAATTATTTTTTTAATTATTTTTTAATGCCTCAAACTCTCTCATTTTGTTGGCGCACTTTCAGACTGACCTCAGCAGCTCACAATTATATGACAAGATATCACTGGGTCTCCAGCACTTCTCAGCTTCACACAAAAGCATCCTTACACTTCTGGGTCAACTAGAGCCAACTTCATGCTAAAATGGTTAGCAAGTTCAAGACACGTCTGTATTGGGAAAACAAAGACATGACAAGAGTATTTTCAAGCACACAAACTACTCTGTTGGTCTGCAATAAGAGATATGCCTCAGACGTTTTTGTTCTCTTGCAGATCGTGGTCAGATTTCAACATGGTGACATCAGTGTCGGATGCAGCCCAGCACCACTGGAATCAGGAGCATCCCACTATCCCTAATGCACATACCAGAGACAGGACCTTCTTCCCAACTGATTTTAATCATCTGCAGCTTTCTGGGCAGAACTGCTACTGGGCCCTGAAATTTTGTCATGTTCCATGACAAAAACACATGAATACAATCTCATAAATTTAGTGAAGAAAATCAGTTTCTTTCTACTTATGCAAATATCAAAAATCTTTCTTTCTCTTTTCACCAGTTAAGTATTTCTTCAGAAGCTTGTTTGCGTCCAAATTCTCCAGTGGCCCTTTCAGTGAGACTGTAAATTCTTTGAGGGAAACACTTAGAGGCAGACTGAAGTCTCAGTTACAGAAATACTGAGCAGTTTGTAATTCACAGTAACAGGACAACTGATGGAGGAATGGACAGCGGCTGCAGCCTTGGGTTTGTTCTTCATTCCAGAGCTGGGTGTAAAGACTAAAATACAAAAACCCTACAATTTTAATTTTTCTCACGTTCTAAAGAAAAACAAAACTAAAAAGAGGTGAATAAGCTGGTATTAAGTATCTTGATGCCTGCTATATTTTGTAAAGGATCTTTAATTTAATGTTCTTCACTTTCTGAACACCTAACCAGATATCACAGGATTTCAGCTGTACCTGAACACCAAGGCAGGTGTAGAGACATCAAATTCTGATGTGCCCAGTGTTCATTCTGGCCACAACACACAATCCTTCATTACTGTTCAGTAAAGCACAACGTGTTTCTTCGCTCGGCACCTGACCTTTCTTGTCACCTTAAATACACCCCATGGGTTTCCCCTCTCTTCATGACTCAACCCCCTTATAACCTACCAGGAAAAGACTTACTTTTGCAAAAGACACAGCAAAATCATCATAATTCTTCAAAAGGATGGACGACCTTCATCAAGACTCTGGGCTTGTCTACAGATTTTTTTCCTTTTATTTTTATTTTCAAGCAGAAAACAAGTTTTCATCCACAGGGACCTAACATTCAAGGTTCTTTTTCACTTGTCACTCTGAAATGCTCAGAGAGAATGACCTGACAGGAGCACACTTCTGCAAGTCTATGACTTTCCCATTGACGGACACTTGGTTACAGATAATCACCTCCTTCAGCTACTCAGAGTATAACTTTAGAATTCCAATAAGGACCTTTTGCCTCATTCTAATTAAAAGTCAAGTACAAGTACCCAATTTAGAAAAGACCATTAGAGTCTTAATTTAAACATGACAATTTTAGTCTGTCAATATACTGAAATGATCATTACTTACCAAACCTTCACTTGTTTTGTGCCAAAAAGGAACTTCAACCATAGCTCATTAGTTAATTTTTGACACACAACTGTTAATATTTTTCAGACATGAACTGCCTGTATATCCCTAATCTGGATGTGTAGTTTCTAAAAAGGTCATTTCTTTCTTTTCAATTTTTTTTCAGGATCTAGGAGTAAGGAAAAGAACAACCCAAAGCAACAGAAGAGGCAAACACAGGAGGCAAAATTAAAACATGAAAAAATTCCCTGTCATTCTCACACTTGGGGGCAGGAAACCACACTGAGGGATGTGGTGTCAGCACCCTGCCTCCCACCAGGGCCAGGCTGTTCCAGCCAGGGCCTCGCTGCCACATCGCTCCCCTCTCATGTGAGGCTTCTGAGAAAGCCCAGCTCCTTCCTGGAGTGGAGCCCTGCCAGAGACATCGGTCTGTTGCTGCTGACACACTCCACACATAATTTGGTGGCTTCCTGCTCCAGGCATTACATAATTTGAGCCTCTGGCATATCTTTCTGGAACATTTCGTGTACTCACCCACAGGATCAGCAGCATCTTCAATTAGCAGATAGCTCTGCACATTTTCTGCACTGATTCTGACCTGGATGACACTGACTACAGCCACAGATGGCTCTTTATCCCAAGTAAATAAAAACTTGACAGTATGACCCCCAAAACAGACCAAAGAAGCAGGTAACCACACAGTCAAACACAATTAGTGGTCACAGGAATACCATGATGGAAATCACTTTCATAAACCACAGAATTCTATCAAGGGCTGCTGCATTCAGCTTCACTATGTCAGAAACCTATTAATCAAATAGAGCACCCAGCCTCCTGCTAGTACCACACACAACCCACCCTTAAGTCCTAATCTGCCTCCAGCCACAAAATAATGAGTCAAGAGAGTTCATGACTGGGGATCAATGTGCATATAACTAAATTGAAAGGTAAAATCACTCCTTGATGTTTGCTGGGCAAGACTCAGGACACTGCACTCCTGAAACACTATTTTCACAGAGATGTCAAGTACTTGGAGCTCAGAGATTCCATTTCATGAAAAGCATATCAATTGATAATAAAGTACACCCTCCAAAATGATTTGTAGATAATAGAGTCTTTTAGACCTTTTTCTACAGAGAATGAGTTGTATTTCTATGATAAACCCACATAGTTTAAGCCAAGCAATAAACAACAGCAGCATTTGTGCAATACAGAACAGTTACTACAAACTCTTATCAGCATGCAAATGTAATAGCACGAAGAAACACAATCTGCAATTTGACTCAGAGAATTTCAGTGTGCCTTGGATGTAATTATACACTATCTCACAGCTCCTGCAGGGAATTTTACCTATGTTTTAGGAAAGTTTTGTTTGTATTTTTTTTTTCTAGGGGAAAAAAAGAACTACTCAATTTTTAGTCACCTATAGTAATTCTCTGGAACCAAAATTATCATGCTGCAGTTTAAGAGGTTTTCAATCTCTGAAATTACTCACTGCTGATGAAAGCATTAACAGTCCAAGACTTCATTTACAGCATTACAAAGAATCCAGGTCAATTATGGGTAAATGCTTTTACTCTGCTTGGGCCAATGAAATTAATTATTATCATAAAAACCTGCACTCCAACCAAGTTTAAGGGTTTCTTACCATAATTCAAAGAGAACAGAAAGGAAAGAGCAATCCTAGACTCCGGGCAGCTAATGCAGGCACTGGGGAGCATGCAGCAGGTGAAAAGATGGGAAGAGGATGGATACTCCTTTCAGGCCAGCAAGACAGCAGCTGCCAGCACTTCATATCACTACGATAAAATCTGATGTCTCCAGGGAAAGCTCAGCATCATCACATAAATCCTGTTGCAGCCTAATCATTCTTTTTGGGATGTACTCTGTGTTCCAGAAACTGGGAGCCTGCTCCTTGCCAGTCTCGCTCTGAAATGTAGGCCAGCAGCTCTAATGTAGCATGTTGTGATCCACGCTTGTATTATCCCAATCCTCCACAACAGCAAGAGAAAGGGATTAAGCAGCTTTATTTTTCCCCCCGAATATTTACTGAGATAATTACATACCATACTATAATACAAGATTATTTTGCACAGTGAAAAATAACACAGAATGGGCCCATCAATTTATGGGAACCTCCTGGTCCCATCACTCTTGGGAGAGTACCTGGCTGATCACATTTTCCTCCAGGAAAATTTAGCAGCAAACTCTCCCAAACGTACCAAATAGATGCACTCAGCTTCTTCATACAATCCCTTTTTCTTTGGCAATCATATTTTTTAATTATTTCATAAAACATTATTAATATCTAAAGCCATCTGTGTTTCTAGAGAACGCTCCTTTCCATCCTCTCTTTCCTTCCTACTGGGCTGCACAGCAAAGATTTTTTTTGTTTACAACCACGTTTATGCCAGCAGATGTTACACCACACAAAACCGCTTTGCTGCAAGTTCAAGAAGAAAGTGGTGGGAAGAAGTTTACATAAGCAGACATCATCAACAAAAGCAAGAAAGCCTGGCAAACCACAGGCCATAGTAATTTAATTCACACAAATCTTTCTCCCCTTCCTCACTCTGCTTTCCAATTTGTTCTAATTCCACAGGAGGATCTCACTGGTAGCCACTCCATAATGCATTGCAAGGTTTAAATGCCAGCAGCTTTTCTTGTCTTGACAAAATGTACAGAGCTGAAATTTAATTACAACTGGCTCCAACGCACTTTTGTTTTGCTTCTGCCCACCTGGAACACATAGCCCGTTTAAAGTAAACATGTTTAGTCACTGGATAATATGAAATATAAAAGAAAAGTTACGCTGTAATAAACAGAGATACATTTCAAAACAATTTTGATTTCTTATCGCTGAAGCAGGCTGCAACCAGCTAGCTGCAAGTGGCATTAGTGTGATGGAAACAGCGTGGTATTTCAGTGCAAGAAAGTAAACATATTCTCCCAGATCCTAGCACAGGAGTTGAAATCTACCCAAGAAAACCATTTGCATTATCGGTGTGCATTATTCTGCCCTAACGTTTTGACACTGAGTTTAAACATTAAGCTGTGAGTACAATGCCTCTATTTTAAACTAATGCAATTTCTTGGGGCAAAATCTGATATGGCCAGCCAGATTTCCTGAGTGCTAGTTTCTCCCAAGGAATAAAAAAAAAAAAAAAAAAAAAGGGAGACATCAGTTTAATTTTGATTTGTCCAGTAAACAGATCAAAGCATTGCAGCTCTGCAGTGGAGGTTTACAAAGCCTCATTGTGCAAACATCCTGGGCCTGATGCTGCTGGCTGCACTGAAGCAAATCTCATCTGATGGCAGCCAGTGCTGGTTTGTGCTACATTGTCCAATGCAAAAATTTACACTTTAAAGGGAAGTCAAAATCTTTGAAGTCCCACTTGATCAAAAATTATTAAAACATGCAGCTTGAATTTTTAGGCTGATCTTAACCACATGTAGTTGGTATGTTTCACACTTCTATTCTGTTGTTTATATACCAAAAACTGTGTTCAGCTCTAAGCTCCTCCTATTCCAGTGCAATAAATTCTTTGGGTGAAGGAGCATTTTTAACAAATATGTACAACGCCTAAAAAAGAGATTCCAGAACCACCATTAGATCACTGAGAGCTGCAAGACTGCAAAGTGTAAATAATTTTTAGCATAGCTGAAACATCTTTCTAGATCTATGCTTTGTAAGGTTGCAGTTTCTGCCCAGCCTCTTCCATTTCTTTTCTCATCCACTGTGCAGTTGAACTTGTTCAGGGTTTGCTCTTTGGAGTCTTTCACAGAACACAGAGAAAGAGGGAGGAAACAGAAAGGACACAACCCATATAAATTAGTTATAATGCCTTCAGCATTAGGCCTGATGTCCACAGCTACTTTGATTCTTTGCAAAAGAAAATTCCTTTTTATACATACATATGGTTTTGACTTGAGTGCCCCTTTAAGCCAGCTTTGCTGATTCAGACCATGTCCATACCATTGCCAAAGGAATAAAAAAAAAAAAAAAAAAAAAGGCATTCCTGAGTTATGTTCTGACTTAAAAGATTTATACAGGGAATCCTCAACCTTAGAAACAACACCAAGAAGCACATTTTCATTTCTGCTGCAAGACTGCTGTCAATGTTCATATGCAAAAAGACTGCTTGACAAATATCCTATAACACACTGTGCTTCTTAAACTGAAACTTTGCTCTTTCTGGGCTACAAATCAAAACTGGATCTGTTGCATAACAAAGGTATTAAAGATAATGGCCTCTAATATTGCACGGCACATCAGTGTGAGCAGGGTAAGCAATGCCTTGCTCCATACATTAATCTGCACCCCTGAGAGTCTGTCCTGGTAGAGCGTGTCCATGTCCCTGATTTGCTACATTTTGATTTCCAAGTCAAGGTCAAGAAGTAATTTACCAGGATCCCTGTTGTTAACACACATGGGCTGCGGGCTTTGGGGATGTCATCTCGCCACGCTAAAAAAGGGCTCAACAATTGGAATATAAAGAGATGAAATTGTCTGAAAGCTGCTTTATACCATTAGGTACTTCAGCATGTTGAACTGAACAAGTTGGATGCCATTTCTTTTTAACCTGCATAAATCAGTTTTGTATATATATTCTAATTTAAAATGCTGTGTTGCAGTGTATTCTCTCATCTGAGGTATCAGCAAATGGACACCAACCAGGTTAAATAAAAAATAATAAAGACTGCATTGCAATAAATGCCATAGAATAAATAATGCAAGGATAGTCCCTGCCCCAGAAACCTTGCAATTTAGGCCATGAACAAAGAATCCTTAAGGGATCATACCAAACCTACCTAACATTCCTGAACTGACATTTACATTGTGCTGTACTTCAGTTCATACTTTCAGGGCTGGAACTATGCACTTGTTCTGATGTGCACTGTTGAAATCTGCTCTGGATCTCGTGGTTCACAACAACATGTTGGGCATTATCATGATTTTAAGGTAGATATTGAAAAAATACCTAATCAGAACACTGTGGGTGAGGGTGTGTGTCTTATTTATTTAATCCAAGCCTGCTTTAGAACAAAGAAATCTAATTTTTAAAGTGCACTACAACCAGCCATGCCCATGCCCATACCCAAAGGACATGGAGAGAGGGAAGAGGGACTAGGTGGTGGAATTACCAAAACAACACCAAGCAACAAATGAAGAGCTTTCAGGCTGGGCCCCTCACCTCCTGGGTCACAAAGGGTTACCTGTTCTAACCCAGGAATATCACCATTCCTCACACAGAATCCAATGTGTCCCAAAGGCCACACCTTGCTCTGCTAAAATTGAGCTAAAAATTAGTTTTGAAATTATATCAGTCTCAACATGGTCATCTAAAATTCCAGCAGTCTCACTCCATCCTTAAAAAGTGAAATCTTTTGACATCTGATCTTATGAACAAGAAGGCTTGGGCCAAAGTTGTGGATATGCACTTTGCTTTGGAAGGGATAAACAGAGCCCCACTGGATGTGTACACCACAGGGGACAAATGAAGTTCTCAAGCCAAATGAAGGATTTCACCTGTGAAAACTACAGACTGATTTAATCGACCTCCAGCTCTGAAGGGCTGGGTTTCTGCACTTGCAGTATGCTGTGCTTGAGTCAGTTTTATTCCTCATACATGGCATATCCCCCTGCCAAGTCCTGACACTATTTGGATTCTTGTTACCTTTCTTTTGTCAGGTCAAATTTCAAGATTAAAAAAATAATAATAATAAAACACACACTGCCAAACAATAAAAGAGAAGTTATTATCTATCAGATAGGATGGCTTTTTTCTATTATTTTCCCTTTGGAAGGGGAAAGGAATGAACCACTAAGTGGACAAACACCATTTTGGCCTATGAATCATCCCTGATAAAACTGCAGATGCACAAACCCAGTCACAGCAGTATTACCATAGGAGAGAGCAGATAAATTTCAACAACCACCCAAAAGGCCCCTTCGATGAGGCACGATGATTTTGAATTGAATTTTGAGATGCAAGGCTCAAATGGACTCGGGTTACTTGCTTGCAACACCCACGCTCTGTCAATACACAGTGCTGAAAAGGAAGAGGCAAATCTTGTTAAAATTATGTTTCGGTCACTAAGAGAAGTGCTAATTACCAGCTGGACTGAAGACCACTGAGATAAGCAAAACACTCCCTGCCAAAGCCCTTTAGACAACATTCTTTAATTTCTAAAACCTGAGATGTGATGATAGCAGGAAGAGATGGAAGGAAGAAAAGGATTAATTCACTTTCAGGCATGTGTAAATAAGACTTCCTTTAAATGACTTCAAATTAACTGAGAAGCATTATCTTATCATCAACTTCTACAAAAAGAAAGGCAGCCAGAAATTTATTTGTGTAATTAATGTGTTATTCATGTATACAGAAGCATTTTTAATTGAAACTGTAAGCTGGCTTTTCAGTAACTGAAAGATTTCAGGTAATGGTTTATGAAATCAAGAAATATTACCAGAAAAGTGGTTATAATTTAAATTACCAATCACTTTTCAAGGAAGAGATGTAGCTCACCTGGAAAAATACCATAGGTCTACAATTTTAAAATTTTTAGGTATACAGTTTTATAGCTCTTTAAAAAAAAGCAAAAAAACACAAAACGGACACCTTACTCTGACAATTCCTTCCACTAATGCTTTGAGGAAATACTTCCACAGATCTTTCAAATGAACCAAGTGAAGCAACACCTTTGAGATCCAAGGTTTGGTTAAAATCTCAAATTACTCATGGAGGCCTTTATGAGCATTTAAATGCTGCTAAAGGTTCGGACTCTTCTTTTAGATGTATCCCTTTATTGAGGGAACACAACTCCCTGACAGGAGGTAGCAGGGTGAGGTTTGACCTCCTCTCCCAGTGGAAGGACAAGAGGAAATGGTCTCAGGCTGCACCAGGGGAGGTTTAGGCACAGAAAGACTGATGAGACATTGGAATGGGCTGCCCAGGGACGTGGTGGAGTCACCATCCCTGGAAGTGCTTAAGGAAAGCTTGGATGTGGCACTCAGTGCCACGTTGGTGTTGCATCATTGATTGGATTCAGTGACCTCAGAGGTCTTTTCCAACTTAACTGATCCTGTGAAAATTAAGTAATTCAAAAACTACAACCCCAAAAAGACTAGAAAAAAGAAGCCTCATGTCTTGTAGTATTGTTTTCTTCTTTAAAGAAAACAATTCCACTTAAAAACAAGAGAATGAAAATACCCAGCAAACATCCTGACACTAAACTACAGCAGGATGGAGCCAATTCCTTAAAACCAAATAATGTAACTGTTAACAGAGCAATGCAATTTCCTCTGCCATTTCTACCTGTGAGTATCAGAAGCTGTTTTCCACTTTTCAAAAGCCTTTAAGTATTGCCACATTGCTCAGCACCTGAATCATGGAAAACCACTCACAGAATCAATCATTTGATGATTCAAAATTACCTGAAAAACTACCTGTATGTTTTTCCACATAATTTCAGATCAATTCAATTGATGTTTTTAACGTGTCAGATATCTGAGAGCTGCACTTAGATCTTTGTGTTCACAATATTATTATTCAGTCATTCTACTGTGGGGAGGGGAGGTGGTTATTCCAGATTAAAGTGAGCAGTGTCTTTTCATGGGGAAAACAGAAATTAAAGCAGGATGAGATCAGGGAAGATTACCAGGCACTGTTTATAAACTGAGCATAACTAAATCAAAGGTATATAAATCAGAGCATGTATTCTTGGCACATTGATTCAGTTTTGAAAACTGAAGTGTCACAGGCTTCATTAAAAAAATATCCCCAGCAATAAAGCTCACTTTTTTTTTCAGAAGTAACATATTTCATGCCAATTCACAGCTACTCCTGTAAAGTATTGCTTTCACCTCATGTGTTTTGAAATACAAGAAACATTTACAAAATAAGTACATGTGTTTGTGCAGCAAAGAATTACTGTAAACATATACTTTTGATTTCTCCACATCTGGAAATGCAATTAGGTTACATGAGGCTTTTAGCTCATCACCGGAAAGCTGTAAGAAACTAACACACAAGAATCCACACAAAACAAACAGAAAAATAGTTACAAATAAGAAGAGCAAAGTTTTTCATGTCTTTAAAGAAAAAAGAAAAATAAAGCACACCAAAAAATGTCCCCCAAAACCCTGAATAAATCAACTGGTAGACTGTCACTGTAACCAAAACCCAACAGATCATCTGTTTTCTGAGACTGCAATTCAAAGAATCTGCACTGAAAATGAAGATGCAGCAGAGAATATTAAGTTCTTTTACATGATTTGGACTACCAGATAAAGGTCTATGCAAGCTGTGATTCTTCTATCCACACAGGAACCACAATTCTGCAGTACAAACTTCACTAGTAAGAATTCTTCCAAATGAACCCAACCAGACCAGCAGAGCTGTGGAGTTATCCCTTCCATACCAAACAAACATGCAATAGGGACAACACCCAGCATTTCCCCACAGTAATGATCCCCCAGCTCTCTAGAGAGATAAAAGCAAAATGCACAGGACTGGTCCTGTTGTGCCCCTTTCCCTCCAAGCCTCTGCACACCTTCATTCCTTGCTAGATCCACACATCTCTGTGATCAGCAGCAGCAGCTGAGGTCACAGGTGTGCCATTGGGGGTACCACAATCCATCCATCCCCAAAAGCACAAATACAGGCCACAGAGCCCACCCACCAGCACCACACCAACTTATTAGCTCTCCCTGAGGCAAGGCCGGTTAAGTACCTCATGCTTCTTCTAAGGTGCCAGTCTTCATTAATTCCACAGGGAAGGGATGGTATTACTCCCATGAAAGCAGTGCAAATACTTCTGTTACCTGATGCAAAGACTAATTTAGACATTTTCTTGTCTAAAGACACACAGATGAAATAGCATACCAACTATTTTTATATGGCTTTTCTAGTAAAGCTCATGCTCTCATTAGGATATCTCAAAGGAGACCATTTTATCAACATCTGTTTACCAGGCTTGGCACATATTCCAATTCCAGCACTTTCTCAGTTTGTAAAGAAAAACAAACAACTACAAAAAATTAAAAGCATGCAGAGCCAAACATACACAATACTTTAGGACGCATCCAAGTAGACTGGAGTCTGCTTGAGAAAAGCAAAATTATACCAGTGGTGTGTGAATGCAGGGAAGCAGCAACCTGTACAATTAAAAAAAAAAACTTTGTCCAGTTTGTCCTCACCTAGGTCAAGGTCTTCTCAGAAGTTATTTCTCTTCTCAGCCACCTGGTACAGTCACAGGTCATCAAAAAGCTACTCTGTATTTCATAGCCAAAACCGAGAGCATCAGCAAAAAGAAGAGCCAGACTCTGCTATACACTGCCAGATTTGAAGGGCTTGGGGAAAAAAGGAAATAAATCTCTGTATCACTTCAGTCGCAGCAGAGAGGTTCCAGGACCTCCCCCTGGGCAAACGCAGATGTCCAGCGGGGGCTGCTCCTGTCAGCCCCAGCCCAAGCAAAAGAGGCCGCCAGGGTCCCCGAGCCCCAGTTGCTGTGTCCGGGGGAATACGGCACCGACAGCACCTCCGGGACACCGAGCCGCAGCTGAGCCCCCTCCCGCCCGGACTGCCCTATTTGAGCCCTCTGTTGTTCTCCCAGGTCACATCGCTCCCCGCCCCCGAAGCCCCCACCTTCTCCTCCAGCCCGGGAATTCTCCAATCAAAGCAGATAAGCGCATCATGTGAGGGATGGCAGACACGCTGAGGGGAATTTCCGAGAGCTCCACCGCACCTGCAGCATCCACGGATACAGGAGATTTCCAGTGTGAAAACGACGAGCCGAGCAGGGGTGCCAGAGTACCCACGTTACCTGCAACTCACAGCTCCTATGCCAGACTGCAGCACCTCATTTGCAATCTGCTCTGATACACCTGCAACCACATTCCATCTTCCCTTGTCATTTAATGTATGACAACTATTCCTAAGCATATTTTGCTGGGGAAGCAGCACACAAATAACACAGGCTGAAAGACCAGAAAGCAGTAATTACTCGATCTATTCTTTGCTGATGTCAGACATGCAGTACAGCTCTCCAAATCCACCAGAGCACCGAATTAATCTGCACTAATCCTCAAGAACTGTATCTGAAAAACAAATAGTAAAATCAAATCATCCAACAGCCTCTGCCTACCTTGCAGTCACCACACCGTGCTACCCAACCTCTCCTTTAATAGATCTGTGCTTCCTTCTCATCTCTGCAAACAAACCTACAGAGAAATCAGCAGCCTCTCTCCCTGCCTTCTTCAGAAATGCTTTTCTTTCCATGATCATGGTCCTTCATAGAAAAAATTGTACCAATTCTGTTGAGTTCAACAGATCACGTTAGCCTTGCCAAAGTAACCACTCCATGGCTCTGTTTCCTACTTCCCAATAAGGCATTAATATTCCATTTCAACTCACACTTCACTGAGAAGAATTCTGTATGAATTATCCTAATTTGTGTATTTCAAAACAGACTCTCACTGCAGCTACCAATTCCTTTCTTCCCTCTGCTTCCTGTTAGCAGTGGCAGCAGCAGCCTGATGGCAGAGATGGAGACAAGCACTCTGGAGCCAGCGCATGGCCTCAGCTGAGAGTACAGAACATCTGAACGTGCAACAAGTACAGCACATGCAGCAACACCGACAGTGGACATCCCCAAAAGCTTGGGAAAGAAAACCAAGAGGCAAATGTGAGAGACATGGCAATTTCTGGTGTGGGAAATTAACATGTTCAAGGAGTAGGAAAATGGGAACAGAGAAACCTGTAGAGTTTTAGAATGGTCTACAAGATGAAGGAGGAAAAAATGCCACTTTGATATGAGAAGTTCTTTCATCCGACCTCTCTTGTTCGAGACCGCAGCTTACATCTCAGAGAACTCCCTTATTACTTGTTATTTTCCACACCACCAGTATTCACAGGATCATGGAAGCTCTAGATCACTGGAATCCAAGAGATGCTCTTTATTAACCTTTCAAGTCCTTATTCTCTTTTGCCCGCTTTATTAGTCACTGACCTCCTGGCTGATTGCTTCCAGTCTGCAGGAGCGTGTGCACTCCTTGAATGCAGAAATTGTTAGAAAAGGAAATTTATCTGTACCTTCAAGAATAAAGAGCCTGCTCTTTAATACCTTTCTCATAACCATTTCCTCCCTACTAAAGTGCACCCAAACATTTCTGAAGTTGAGTATATATTCTATCTCGGCTGGCATATTGCTAGACTAACTGCAGACATAAATTACCTTTATGTAACTACTTGATCACTCAATGACATTTGTAAAAATAAATTATGTATCTTCATCATTTCAGATGGTGTTACACATAAAAACAACAAAATACTAACACCAAGCCTAGACTAAGGATTTTCAAGTAAGTGGTCTATCAGTACAACATCTGAGAAGAAATAATGTAGAAGATTTAATTTGAACAGTCCCTTTTTAATCAAGTTTCTGTAATGTTACTCATCTTCTCAAGGTCTTCTAAGTTGTAAGGCTGGCTCACAAAGGAAGTTACAATTTGAGAGCTCCAAAGCCAACTGAACAGAACCAGTTTCTTCAGAATCAAGAGGGCAAAGGCACGTGGTTACTTCAGCAACACCAATTTCAACCACTCCGCAAACAGACCTTACAATAGGGCACATTCCAAACAGGCTGTCTCACCTCATTTGCCTAAAGCTCCCAGTTATTGTTACTGGGTAAAGAACAGGCTCGCATTTTGAGGAAAGATCAAACAAGGTGTAAAGCCTCATGGTGCTACAGGTATACCTCCTATATAAAATGGAAAGCAAGGCCCTAACTTTGGATGTGTGACAGCTGCCAACCGACTTCTTAACCCACATTCTGATTCCTGATTATTGCAGAAAGAAAGGTGAGAAGCCCACACTGAGGAATTAGGAGCACTTGTCAGTTATAGATTTTTTTATCAGGCAGCATGGAGAAACTGCAGAAAGTCAGATTATGGATACACCTGCAAGGTGGTCATGAAACAGGGGAAGACAAGGGATGCTCCATGCCATATCCATGGTCTGTCTGTCCCATGATCAGCTATCAGCCACAGGTGGGACAGGATCACCACTGAGCTTAACAACACTGACTGGCAATGGAAAAGAGCGGGAAACCACAAAGAGATCCAAGTAACAGCCCCATCTACCACAGAAACTGAGACCGTGAAAAGGGGAAGTGGCCTTAAAAGCTGGATACCTTGTATTTCTCCCTTTCCATGAGCAGATACACTACAGTAGGGCAACCCAACCTTCCAGTGACACCCACACTGCTTCCCAGGAACAAGCTCTCTCCCACAGGAAGACTGGCTAGTCCTCCTTAGAACTCTAAAGATGAAATGAAACGTTATAACCATTCACAACTACCATTCATCCAAGCCTACTAACAAGGGTAACAGGACACTATGACTTCATATTAGTCTAGGAGGCTCTTCAGAGGAGAAAAAAATGAAGGTTTTGTCTCATTCTTCTCTAAAAATATTCTTTTGGTGTTGCACACGTACAACTTTAACCTTTCTTTCAGTGGCTGATACATAGAATGACCTGTAAGGCAAACTGACAAAAGAAGCCACAGCACTTCACTACCTCATACAAGCCGATATTGGTCTTCAAAAGGAGGGGATGCAAGTACTGATTTTCCTCCAAGATCCCTCACAGGAAAGACAGCAGCAGCCCATCACCCAGAAGTCTGCTGGAGAGGAATCTCTGAAGCCACAGTTGTGCTGCACCATCTATTTCTGTGACTCGCAGAAGCCGCTTGGGAGCATCTTGCCCTGAAAATTGCAGATTCCCGGCACCAGCGCTCCGAGGACAGCAGCGAAAGGGTTGTTCTGACGCTGTTCCCCATGTTGTGACACCCTGTTCCAGGCACTCAGACACATTAGTCTTTCTGGAACAAGGAACTTACTACTAGGCCTAATTAAGTCCAGAATGGCTGGGAATCCACAGTTTCACAAGCCTCTTTACCCAAATTTACTAAGCTTCCAGAAAGCTCTACCATCATAAGAAGATGGGTGAGGACCAGCAAGATAGATTTTCATAATTTAGTGTTCACAGGACAAGGCATAAGCAAAGCAGGATGGTTCATGCCAAAGCACAGTTCCTCTGGTACTTACACCATTGATATCCCATATATTCTAACCCTCTACAGGTCAGCACTTTGGAATACAAAGTCCAAAAATCTCCTTCTTTTTCTGCAGGAGCAAGAGGATCACAAAACCTGCTTCCAGAAAGCCCTGCCGAATAAAACTTTTCTGAGCCTTTGATGCGCGCACACAGGTAATTTTGATGTGGTGCTATGCATGAATCTTTCATAAGAATAAGATGTCCTAAATAGTATCATCAAAAAACTTTTGAAGAGTTAACAGGCTGGATCATAAACACCTCCACTGTGTGCAACTCCTGCAGACATCAAAGAGTCTCCTCCCCACACCAGATGCATTACATATCTTGCAAAATTAGTAAATGTACTTAAGCCATCAATTTTGCAATTTTTGAAGTAGCACAATGCATCTATTTATTAGAGAATGGAACTAAGCCCAGGCTGCTGATTAGCCATCCTACAAATAATGCTTATGCAACTCTTCGTAATGATTTCCACTAACAACCAACCATAGATTTTATGACTTGGAAAATTTCACTTCTAAACCAATTTACAACACTTCCCAAAATCTAATGGGACAGATGATTGAAACTACAGAGGAAACCAGTCTTCTCCGAAATCAATAAGGTACAATTTTCATAAGTATATCTCTTAGGTAAGATGTCTGCATTAGGTTTCAGTTCTCATTTCTAAAATTCTCATAAGCACTCCTCTGTCCCTTCCTCACTTTCATCTAGAAAAGGGATTAATTCAATTTTAAGGAAAATATTAAAACAGCAGTTTCAGACTTCAGTCTCTGGCAAATTACTAACAGGAAGGAATAGCAATTGAGCTGTTAAAACCACCAAGGAAAGCAAACCACTGAACAATTCGAAAAGACCACAAAAAAAATGACAAGATAAGAAACGAAAAAGAAGTACAAAACAAGTCCTTTCGGTATGCACAAAACTTATATCCCTACAAGTTTTCCACACAGTCTACCTAAGCCTGGTGAAAATGAAGCCATCAATTCCTACACAGCTGTAACAAATACTTGACAGACTTCCAGCACAGCCCCAAGTTCATCATCACAGCCAGATATTACTGGAACAAATGCCCAAAGTCTGCAACAGAAGTCAGCAGTGCATATCAAGCCCAAACAACTCGCCGTTGTTTTTGAAAAGGTGAAAACAACACAATATTTTGTGTGAAACATAACAAAGAAGTATTTCCTCTGTCAGTAAGGGAAATTCAAATGACTTCTCTTTCCTGCCCCTTTTGGTCTATCTCTCTTCCCCTTCAAGGTTCTGTCTTCCCTGCATTCTAAGAAAAAGCAGAGAGTGTAGGTTATGCATAAATTCATGACAGAAAACACTATTTTAGAACAAAGCTCCTGTGCGTGGGTGCATGTCTTTAAAATAAAAGGCATTGTTACTCTACCGAGTGCGTATCCACAGCCAGCAATCAAATCAGATCCTCACATTTTATTTTGACAGCTACGCAGTTATATTTTCACCAGGGGTTTGACTTTCCTATCAATACCTGGTTTTTAGCAATATCATCAAGAGATGAATCAAAACTGACACGTGAAGGCACATTGGTATTAATGGTTGTGGAAGAGAATTCTCATGCTAGAGCTCTGTAATTTATTTTTAATTACTTCACGAAGTTACCAGTTGTAGGGAGGAATAAATCTGTTCCCGACTCATATTTAGGAACTGTCTCTGTACAATACAAAATTGCTCAGCTGTATATAACAATAATTATTTAGTGGTACATGGCACTATTGGGTACCCTTGATCTGGTGAAAGCCTGAAAGTACTGAGGCCATAACACTTACAGAAGTTGGAGAAATTAACCTGAAGCGAGTAGTATCAGCTAGCTAAAATTGCTCGGGTAAACTCCAAAATACAAACGTGTTAGGAAAGAACCTGCTCCATCCCCTCGCAAGATCCGAAATGCGATGTTTTCCCAAGGACCCTCATTAACACCAATAATTAAACTGAAAATTCCATGGTGCAACAGCGAGCGAAGTTTGAGAAACGCAAACATTATTTATGTGTTAAGAGAGGATGATGTGCGCTTTACTGAAAATTTATACCGTGAAAGACTTTGGCTCCCTGTAGCCCCTACCATCCACCTTTCCTATCACCGTGGACACTTCAACATTATATAAACTCCCCCTGAGATAAAGATTATTCTATAACTTCCAAAGAATATCTCCCTTTGAGAAAGTATTACCTAACAGACACGCATTAAATACCTCACAAGCGCATTAGATCCCTGGGATTCTACTAGATGCCAACATAAGATAATATTTGAAATTTATTTTGAGATATTAAAAAAAAAAAAAAAGAAGACAAGGCTGGATAACTGTAACTGGAAAGGATAAACAGGATTAAGTAACAGGTGTCTGACTGCACGTAATTCAAAGTCGTGCACGGAATACAGTGCACAGCCTTGGAATGGCTATGGAATGGAAATGGAAACATTGCTTTTGCACCTTGCTTTGAAAATTACCACTAAGTGATTTAAAAACGTCTTGTAAATTATAACCACACAGAGGCAACAGGAGCACTTGTATCCCCAGAGACCTTTGGATATATATGAAAGAAAACAAACAATCTTCAAAGGTGAGCCTGCCTTCCTCCCAGGGGGAAAAAAAAAAAGGAGAAAAAAAAAAGAGGAAAAAGAAAAAAAAAAGGAAGAAAAAAAAACCCCACTGCAAGAAAGTTATACTTAACTACACAGAAACATTTGTCACACCGCCCAGCACTGACAAAATCCGGATACACTCAGAAACTACAGCAGCGGGGATGAGGGGAAGACTCCAGCAGCCAGGCGCACACACAGAAGGATCCACACACGGATCCACACATGGAGCACACGGACACGCGTGTGTGCACGGACATGCGTGAGCGTGACACGCGAACATCTGTGTGTGTGCACAGCCCTACATGTGTGCCACACACAGCCGAGTGTGACACGCAGGCACACCTATGTGACACAGCCGTGTGTGGCAGACCCACATGTGTGAGACACACACGTATGACAGACACACACGTGTGACAGATCCACGTATGTGACAGACACACACATATGACAGCCCCACACGGACGTGAGGGACCCACACGGTGACAGCCCCTCACAGGTGACAGCCCCTCATGTCTGACAGCCCCACATGGATACGAGGGACCCACACGGTGACAGCCCCTCACAGGTGACAGCCCCTCATGTCTGACGGCCCCACACGCTCGCGCCCGTCCCTCGCGGCCGGGGGAGCCCAAGGTTACGGCCCGGCGCGGGGGGGGCCCGGGCAGCGCCGCTCCCCGCCAAGGGCGCGAAGCCGCGGGCAGACCCACGGCCGCCCCCCGTCCCCCCCCCCGCCTCAATGGTGGCCGCTCCCGCCGCCCTTACCTCAGGCACCGCGGCTGCTTCCTCCTCTTCCTCCGCCTTCCTCCTCACGCTGTGCCAGTGTCTGTGTGTGTGTCCGTGTGTGTGTGCGACCCGCCCGCCCCACAGCGGCAGCGGCTCCTCCTTCCCCCCTCCCTTCCCTTCCCCTCCCTCCTCCCCCGCCGCCGCGCCCGCCTCAACCCCCGCAGCGCCGAGAGACGCGGCAGGGACGGGGGAAACCCCAGGGCGGCCGCCGCCTGTGCTGGGCGGGCCGGGCCGGGCCGGGCCGCCGCCGGCTCCCCCCGCCGCCGCGCAGGGCTGCGGGCAGCGCATGGCAAGTGGGCGGCGGGGCCGCGGGCGCGGAGCTCCGCCCGCACGGCCCCGGGCGCGGAGGCTCCGCGGCGCTGCCCGCAGGTACCGCACACGTGCCCCCGGAGGATGCCCGCGCCGGCGCGCCTCTGTTTACTACACGTATTGGGAAAGGGCGAGGAGGAGGAAATCCCCCTTCTCGCGTGTGCTCCCGGGCTCCCGCCAGGCCTGCTGCTTTCCACGCAGGCGGCGGGAGAAAGGGGATGTTGCGGAGGCCGCTGGAGGGTTCCCAAAGTCTCGAAATTACAGTTGGATTCCTTGAGGTTTATTTGGAGTGAGCCGCGGAGGAGCTCAGCGCACAGACAGCACAGGCGCTCTGGAGCGCGGGATTCCCTCTCCCGATATCCCCTGGCCAGCCCTTTCACAGCTCATGACTATCTACAAACCACTGCCATGGACTGCCCTTGTGCCCTCCCTGCGCTCCCCTGTTTGTGTCACCCCATGTGCCCGGTCTCAGCTTTCCCCCTTCCTCATGATTTCACGAGAAATGTTTTCCCCCGCGTCAAGAAACAAACGCGGAACGCCCACAAAACCAAACAAAGTGCTGAGCTTTACAGCCGAGGCAGGTTCCCCATCCCTGTTCACCTGCAGCCCGCCCTCTTGGACTTTGTTGATGAACTGTGGAGTTTGGACATGTGGGACCGCTCCGAAGGGACACCGGCACCGAGAGCTGGGGTCGGGAGAGGCAGCAAGATACAGATAAGAAGTTATTCAGGGTGAGCGGAGGGAAAAGGAGAAGATCTCAAAGTTTTGCTAGTCACAAAAAGGGCGTTGCATTGCCGTGAAACACTCGAGCCAGTAATGCAGTAGCCAGGATCTCAGGCTTTATTATCCTGTAATATAAACTGTATCAATCCAGGCTTGGAATGAGAGCCCGCACCCCGACACCAGTACTAGGATGTGATTAAAAAATACTCTGCCTTCAAGAGCTGCCACCGTGCTCCTGTCAAAGAAGTGAGCAAAGGGGGGACTGAGAACAGCAGCAAGGACGACACGTGGTTCCAGGGGCAGCCCGTCAGCAGAGCAGACCTGCAGTCTGAGGGGTTCCTGTAGCCCAGGCGAGTGCTGTGTTAAGCAGAAGTTTGTGTTTGCTCTTGTCTCCTCAGTCAGAAATTCCTCATGGGCACGCTGGCAGAGGCAGGGCTTTAGAAATCCACGAAGGGCACAAGGCTGCAGCGAGGGCTGGGGTGGGCGTATCACGCCAAAGGAGGTGCAGGAAGGAAATAACAAAGGAACCTGCATGAGAAGCACGTGAGCTGGATGAAGGCCAGCGTTGCTGGCAGGGCTAAAGGGATCTAGTTAACAGGATATGGGAGCAGCAATTATAGCCATTAAAGATGGAGGGTATCAGCTTGAATGTCAGATGCACGGGGGGGGGGGGCATAGTGAAGAGGTTTTTTGTTTGTGGTTCCAAATTGTTTGTTTCTAAATGAATGGGAGATGGATGCATTTGTGGGTACACAAATGAAGTGCTCCATGTCCTTTTCATTGCTTTCTTTTCCTTTAATTTGTTTTTTTCTTTTTGCCATTGGGCTGTATGTAAATTAAGTAAGTTATTATATAAGTAGTAGCAAAAAAGTATTTTAATTCCAGTGAGGCATAACCAGTTACTCGCTAGAAAACAGTATTGGATTCTCTTTAGGAATCCCTGTGTGGTTTCTCTTCAGATCTCTAGAGCTGGCAGAGTCTGCAAGCACTGACATTATTATTCTGGTCCATAACTCTATCTGGCTTTCCCCATGATTTCTTATCTCCTTTTCCCCAGAAATGGCTTCTACGTGACTATAGGTCATGGCTGCCTGCCTGTGCAAGGAGATTTTATTCCAGGGTAAAACTGGGCCTATTATCTTCATTATTGTTGTTCTTAAAACAGTTTTAGCAAAATGTTTGGGGCCTGAAATGTTTGGGTAACTGCATGAAATGCAGGCAAGCAGTGGCATCTCAGAATTAGTAGAAGTATAGCTTCTTCAGAAAAAGCTGCTCTTTGTTCTTTCACAAACAGTCCTTCCCCTTCCGCTGTCACTCCCCTGATCTGGTGTGTTCCCTGAAAGAAGGGCAGTGATCAAAGGAACCAGTGTCAGGACCCTGGGTCTGTGAGGAAACAGGCACTGACAATGTCAGTTCTAACAGCAAGGACACTTCACACTAAAAGGTGTTTTAAGTCATGGAAAGTGAGGCCATACAAGGGTCTGAAACTCCCAACACAGTTGCAAATGGCTGGGTCAGGCTCCCATGTCCACATTCATTCCCACTTCTGTGAATTCTGTTGTGGTACAACTCTGTTTACACACTTGGACTTCTCAACACAGCACAACCGGTGATAACACTTTCATTTTTTCTTCTCCACTGATTCCCTCCTGACTTCAGGAGGACTTCAGCAGTCAGTGTGACTTGGCTTGTTAGGGATAACTAAGGAGTGAATCCAAGAACCTCTGATTTTCCAGGTAGTTCTTAGGTTGACTTGCTGCCTTGCTGTGGACAACGTACAGCTGTCCTGTTTCATTTCCTTCCAACAGGACAACATTTGGTAGTTATAGCTTTAGGAATAGTAAGTATAAACATGCAAATGCTAAAGATTTCACCCTCATGGCTTAGCAAAAAGATTTAGGGAAAGATGAACCGTGCCAACAATTCATGTCAGGTGAAAACAATATATCCCAGGAAGCACAGCAGAACAATCCCAACCTCTTCAGTGATCAGCTGAAATCTGGTGCATTTGAAATGCTTGCCTCTCATAAAGCTATGGTGCCACCTCACCTGATCATAGTCGGCAAAAAACTAGAGCTGCCTTCCCAGGAACTTACTCAAGCTGCAGCATATTCAGATTGAAAAAAATATTTTTCCAAAGACATTGAAATTTTGGTAAATTAATATGATCTTCCAATCTTATTTCTTCTCTGATGCAAGGGTGCAGGACATTTTATAATCACAGCCCTGCTAGGTCTTAGAATATCCACCCAGAGGAGTTTATTCTCAGTGGTCTATTTTCAGGCTGTGTAAGGCAAAATTTTCCTTGGACATCAGCATGTGCAGCGATTGAAAGCAGGCAATAGGCGTAGAAACATGGTAGGTATTGGAGTCTGAGAAATTCAGTGAGAATGTTAAAGCTGTGGTTCTGTGCCATTAGTTCACAGACAATCTCTGACAGATCCTGTGTTGATCTAACCTGTGTGTGCTTCTCACTGATTTATGCCACCTCTTGGGCAGGCCATTGATTTTTTTATTCCTCAACATGGATGGTTCTAGTTAAATATGTTGACATTGAATACTAAGGCAAGTTTCACGTGCTAAATTAATTGCCTTTATAAGTGTGGTTTATTAACCTGGGCTCGGTGCTGTACACAGCAGCTCCAGTGCATGCAGCTACATGGATCTACATCCCCACTGTCCCCAGGGAGAGCTTGGCTGCTGCCCCTGCTGCCACAAGGCTCTGTGGATGTGTTATCCTCTGCCACTAATGGTGCTGCGGTTGGTATTGATGGGGAAAACACTGGGCTGGGCAGAGTCGATAGCAAAGCATCCACTCAGAGCAGTGATTTGCCAGGTCTCACACTGCAGCCAGGTCTGAGCATCTGCAATGCAAAAAGGCAATCAAATGGTCACTCGAGGGGCAAATTGCAGGCTGAAGTGGACAGACACCAGATTTCAGGTCTGCTTCCAAAAAAAAGAGCTGGGGTGAATAATTTTCATTAAAAATACTTGTTATTTTTTTCATAACTGTTTTTGTGAATGTTGCTGGGCCGTTTTGTTGCAGCTTGAGGCAGACAGCAAGCTTGGAATATTTTAGTCTGGTAGTTAAAATTTTGGCAAAATACTGGAAGTCTTGGCAGTTTTAACTGTAGATGTCTCTACCAGCTCTCCCTTGCAAAATGTTCAGCTACACAAATATTTTGGTTAGGCAGGACACAGCAAAATGAAAGAGATTTTAGTCTTGAAACTGTCCTTTTTTGTAGGTTTTTTTGCCCAAGATTGTTAACTTTCCACACCTGTAAATGCCTTCATGTTCCAGACCTTCATGGTCCCAATCATTTGTATCAGCTGTGACACTTTTGTTTTGTGCACCCATATTTCATCAAATGCTTTGATTTAGAAAAAGCTGAGGTTACCTTACTGAAGGCTGGCTCTCTAAAGAAGCAAAATTTCCTTCAGTATCAGATCTTTGATTCATTATAAAATAAAATTGTCTGTGATCATTTTTCAAACAGACTGTTAGCTTCCTCCTAGGCTTTTCAGGGAGCTACAAATACAAAGATTGATATAATAGGAATGAGTGGGAACAAAGGGTATGTTTTTCCTCTGCCCACAATATAATATTAATGACAGACATTACAATTATTATTTTTGAGGTCTTTCTTATTAAAAGGAGTGAATATTACTAATCAAGAGTGCCATAGTGGATCTATTCAGGATGCTAATTAGGCTCTTCATTGTGCTGGGATATATTTATCTTCAGGCTTTTGCTCCAGGTCTTCTGAATGCAGCACTACAGAAGCACATGGCTTGAGATGAGTTCCTCCAGAAGCTGCATAGTGCAGCAAGGAGGAAAACAGAGCTTTCAGGGTAATGCTGTGCTAATAAGATTGTGCTTTTCCGTTTGGATGTTAGAGGAAAAAAAAAGAAGGTTGAGTTTCTTTGCTGGGTTTAATGGCAAGAAATTAAATTTAGCATTGAACAATACTTTTTGTATCTTTTAAGGTACCAGTATCTCCACCTTCCAAAGAAATGGTCTCAGCATCAAAAATAGGACAGTACTATTCAGCCTTTCAGACAAGGAGCCAGTCAGGGTTTATGTGTGCAAGACAAGGAGCTCTGTCCTTGATCAGCATCCCTGTCCCCATCCACCATGACCTGACCAAGATTTGTCGCTGCCAGACTTTGCTACGTGCCAGGTTCAGCAGCCCAAGGAGAGAGCCCTGGGGCTCCTTTCTCACTCTTGAGAGCTTGTTCCTCATTCCTGTCTGTAGAACAAAGCCCCACTGACCCAGTGCATGAGAGTGCATTTCACCTCCATCTCACCCTCTGTGTATTTACATGGCCTATGAGGCTCAGGCTGCCTGCTGAGCTCCCAAATCTGCTTCTGCTCCTCCTGCTCAACTGAGTGTCTGCAGGGCTGCAAATCCAGTTGACTTTTGTCTAAGGGTTCAGGAAAGCTGAAGGGGGTTGGCACTGGCTGCAAGGAAGTTGTGAGAGTATCAGCACAACCAGGCTGAAACAACAGCACTCAGTGTTGTAAATGATGTATAGAAAGACAAGCAGGTTACGTAAAAAATGCTCTTTGAAAATGGTAAAGGAAAACTTATTAATAAACTGTAACAAATCTGTGCTCACTCAGAAGTACTCTGCTTTAAATATTAATGCAAAATGCAAGAATTTTTCAGTTCAGGATTTTTCTGTCTAAAGAAAGACTTTAAAGAAGTCAGAGAAGACAAAAGCAGTCCAACCCATGAACCTTCCTGACTTTTCGTTCAGTAGTTGACAGTCCTTTGTTTTCAGTCCCATCAGATGCTTTTCAACACCCATTTTCCTAGTATCTAACCACTTGTGATTCATTTATAATGATGGAGGTGAATTCACCATCAGTGAATTTCAGTGGGAGATCCAAAGTTGCTCTCTTATATCAGCAGCAAGTTTTTGCATTAGCCCTTCAATGTAAACAGTGAAGTCTAGGGACTCTTCAGCTTGTGGGGTTTATGTTTTTATCATGGATTTTATGACACAGTGCTTGCAGTGGAAGGTCCCTTCCAGATGTCTGTACACATTTTCTGTATCTGCTTCTCTGTATTTTCCAGCTTGTAGGAAAAGTTACTTTTAACCAGTTACATTACATTTCCCCCTCCTACGGACATGTTCCTATTCTTCCTTTTCCAGGACTCAGGTTGTTTTATCTTTCTCAAGACTTCTCAGAGTTATTGGGTGATGTCATCGATCTTACTAAGGTGCAGGAAGCATTTAGATGTCACTCGAATCTGTATTTGTACAATGCAAGTTCAAGTGCTTGTGGAGTATCCAGAGGCTTTTCATACTGCTTCAACATCAGATGGCCCTTGAAAGTGGCAGTGTGTGTAGTCAGGCCGTGATTCTGGATAGAACAGTGAACAAACAAAAAAATCACAGCAGCACACTGAATAGCTGTGGTATTTCAATTCTTCTGCAGCTTGTCATGTTTCTGCTCTGGTATCATTGCCAAAAGTCAGGTGGACTCTCCTGTCTTTGCTGCCCACCCAGGGGAGGGGTACAAGCCCCCTGAGAGCCAGCCAGCCGTGTTCTGTGTGACAGCAAGCTCCTGTTGTGCACCTCGCCTGCCAGCAACGAGGGGCAAGGCTGTCTGCTGCTGAAAGGAGAGGGTGGAAGGACAGGGCAGGGCACATGTGTGCCAGAGGGGCCCAAGGATATTAATGCTGCCCACTGCTGAGCCATCTGCAGGTTATTACATGACTTGACGGACAGTCAGTTATTAGAAAGGAGTCACACCAAGTCCACTGCGTGGGCTTAAGCACATCTCCTCCTGCTATGCTGTTATTTATCTCTTCCCTGTACTTCCAGCATTTGTTTTTAATTCATATACTGACAGTGACACATGGCAGGAGTCCACAAATGCATAAGACAGCAGCTGGTTGAGCCCCAAAGGAGCTGTCTTTTGGCAATAAATCCGAGGAGCAGACAGCAAACCACACTTTGATAGGTACAGAGCAGGTTGGTCACTTGAATGCTTATGTACCTGCTTGCTGCAGGGCATGCACTTACTCAGGCAGCAGAATGCAACATCAGTGCCCTGCCAAAGCAGTCAGTCCCTGGGGACCAGTGAGGTGAGGATCATACAAGGTCCACCAGGCTAGCACAGGGGAGCTGCAGTTACCCTCCTCCTCCGTCCTTTTGACATGAATCGTTGCCACATCCTCTTCTTGAATAATTAAACTACAGCTGAATAATTCAGAGTCTATTCAGAGTCTAGTCTGGTGCTGAGCTGGGGATGACTGCAGCACAACACAATACACAACAATTCTGTAATATAATATTCTTGCGAACTCCAGGGGTAACTTTTTTACTACAAAGCCACCTTTGGGATTTTTCTTTCTTTGTTTGGTTTGGGGTTTTTTGCTCCCTGTCTTCTCTATACTAATACTGCCCATAACTGTGGATCTTGAGATATCAGTGACCAATCTGCCCTTGCCATAAAGAGGGAAGCAGTCTCTAGTATCAGGCTGGTATGGAACATCCTTCAAAAATCACCTGGACAACATGCTGCATCAGAAAAATGTGGTGTCCTTACTAGCAGCCTTATTCAGGCATGCAGTAGAGAGGTGCTGGATTTCTGCTCAGGCTGTGTGACAGGGTTTTGTCCTCTGGCCCTAAAGAGTTGACCGTGAATGGGCTTGAAGGAGCTGGAAAGGGGCACCTCCTGCAGCCAGGAGGACCTGCCATGCAGAGGGAGGTTCCTGCTTCTCTCAAGTACGAATTGCTGGAAGAAGTACAATCTTCACCGGTTTTCAGCCCCACCATTGCCCCAGTGGGGTGTGTTTCCCCGGCACTTAGAGCACAAGGCCTGATCCTGCTTGTCAGCTTGACCCCAAGCTGGAGGGTGGGATATACTCACTAAAATTCAGCCCTGCCAGCTTCAGAACATATTCAAAACAGATAGTAAATATACTGTTTCTGTCTTCCCTTTTCTGTCATCCTCTGTTCCCCCTCACTTTCATTTCCCTCATTTGTTGCTCCTGCTGTTTTCCACAAGCTTTTCCCCACGTTCTGCTCTCCCAGCAAAGGCAGGGCTCTCCCTGTGGAGCAGTGGGTCTGTTCGGGCAGCACAAAGGGATTTGCAGCAACAAGAGCAGACACTGACTGGCTGCAAGGAGCAGAGACTGGTACCAGGTCAGCACAGCTCAGCAGAAGCTGGGGACAGAGCACAGGGCATGCCAGGCAAGCAGTTCTTAGCACATAAAGTCAAATAAATTATTGATGCAGTTTCACCAGTTTCACCAGCTCTGCTGAGGATGGATTTGGCCCAAGGAAGCAGCAGGAGGGCAGCACATGAAGAAGTCAGGCCCTGGGAACCAGAGAGCTGAGCCCCACAAGTCACACTGACAAGGCTGTGCACACACAAGAACAACCGTGCAGCTCCACAATTGCTCGTCTTCTGTTCTCCAGCTCTGTAGTATCACTCCTCAGCCTAAAACCTTAATGAGTGCTTGCCAAGTTCTTGTAATCACACCAAATTTCATAATTTAAACATGTTTTGAAGCTCCAGAGAAAAAACGTACATCAGTGGGAACCAGCCATCTGGAAAGCTTTGGAGTCTTTTTTTGCTCATTTGTTTGTTTGCAATTCAGCTATTCCAGTACTGTAAGGGTATTTCATTTTAAAGTTTTTGGGTTACAACATGAGTTTTCACTAATAGATGAAGGCACAACTCAGGCAGGGATAATTCCCCACTATGAAAAGTAAATGATTCCTGAATGATGAATGAGGTTTGTGGTTATGCCAAGGTATGGTCCATACTGTTACAACCTGTTACTTCTTCCTGATGCTCTTTGCATAATAGTTTCTTGTAATGCCATTTTTCTCTTGCCTCCAAGTTGTGAGAGACGGGTAGGGTCATAAACTTAGGGTACAAAAGAAGAGACAGAAACATCCTCACCAACTATAACCTATTAAAAGGTCAAATCATCAAAAGAAAAAGAGATAGTGATACAAAATGCCTTTTAAAAACATCCTTTGGAATGTGCCATGATCCTGGCCCAGGTGCACTGTACCTTATGGCATTATGTATTACAAATATGTGCCAGCTCTGCCTTCACAGAAAATCAAAACAGCTTTAAGTAAGTTATTAGATTATTCCTTCCATATTCACACTTTTTTAAAAAATTATTTATCCTTGCTGACATTAGTTTATGTATCATATTATTCCTTTCATTTTCTGGACAGTGGGGTTTTTTTTTAGTTGTTATGATTTGTTTCAGTGGTCCTTTTGAGGCCCCTAAATGAGAAAATAGAGTCAGGAGAATTGAACATGAATTAAAGTGAAGGAAGAGAGACACTAACAAGTGAGCTATGACAGCAAATAATACCTTTGTGGGAAAGAAATCAGCACAAGCAGAGGAATGAATGAAAACAGAAGAAGAAATAATGTCAAGAAAGAAAGAGAAAACACAGTAAAAGACAAGAGATGACAAAAATTGTAATACTGAAGAAAAAGGCACACAATAATCTGCTATAGGGAAAAGAAAACCATTGGACTGCAGAGAAAACTGAAAAGGAAATCAAAATACACCATTTTATTCCAAAACCAACTGAGAGGCAAATAAAGTGTCAAATATAGAACAATATTGAATATTCCTTTAAATGACAAGATATATGACCTTGAAATAGAGGTGGCAGTTTTCAGCGGTTTTTTCCCAGCCATATCTCAGGCAAAAACTGTAGGTGTTGAGTAAATTTGTAATTGAGAGCATTAATGATTTACATGTTCACAGCAATGTGTCTCTCCTTCCTCTGCTACCAAGTGAAATTCTTCCACAGCAAGCATCAAACCTTGAATTCCAATATCATTGTCATAAATAAAGGCTAGTCCTCTAAGCTTTGTCTCCTTTCTGACAACACATTGCTTTGTGCCCACTGTCCAGCTGAGAGATTTTACAGGAACATGGCAGTCCAATCAAAATGTCTATTATAGCCTTAGGAGGCAAAAAAACAACTGTTAGCATTTGGATGTTTCTACAGTTAATGTTTGTATGATCTTACATCTTAATGTGAATATATTTGAATGTTTTTGGGTGCTGCATAATAAAGAGCTGGTTACAAAACTTAGCAGCACTTTGTGTAGATTAGACATTATAACTGATGCTTACAGAACAGGACCCAGAGAAATTAATTTTATGTTGCTCCAATTTCACCAGTTTAAATTAAAGAGTTACAAAAGGTCTTTATATACCATGGGGGAAGAAAAAAAGTGCCATGTATTCATGGGTGATGGCAATCGTGTTTGTTCTCTGGAAGTGCCTGGATGTCTTGTAATTCCTGTCCAGGGTGAGCTCTCCCAGCTCAGTTCCCTGTGCTGCACTCTTGCAGACTTCAGCCTCCTCCTCTAGCATCCCTGGTCTCTGATATTTTCCCTGTTTTCCTGTTTAATTGCCCTCTGCTTCAGTTCTTGAATACTAACAGAATTACAGCCTTGAGGGACACCCCTGTCCCAAAAAGCCAGAAAAATACTGCTCACACTGGGGTTTTCTTCAGTCCTGTGACCACCCTTTTCCAGCCTAAGGCCTTGGACAGGCTGTGGGTTTCCAGCTCACAGTTCAAGAGCAGGAGCAGGCTGGCTTGCCTTGCCTCCTTTGGCTGGCCTCTTCAAAATCCTCATGTACTGGTACATATTCCTCTGCCCCCTTCCTTCCCCATCCCTGCTCCTCTTCATGCTTCATTCAGCTCTTCCAGGGGGTCCAAATCTGCACTAACACCTCCTGTTAGTCCAGGCTTTAGCAATTATCCAATCAAAGACCTGGGTTCATGCACAAAGTTTGGAAGAGGATGGCTTTGCCTAGAGCAGAAATACTCTCTTTCTCCAGAGCCTGTTCATGTGCCAAAGGCCTTTATTGATCAATGTGTATGGATCTGCTGGCACTCTGTTGTGCCTTCAGCAGAAGAAAGACTGCCAGAGGTATAAAGTGTGGATAATTCATATTAGTCAGGCTGGGACCAGTATATTAGAATAGATAACCCAAATCATCCCAATATGATCTTCTACATGGGAGACAATTTCCTGTCCAGATGCCAGACCTGAGGTCAAGCAGCAAGATTCCTGGCACCTCCAGAGCCAGGAATGTAATTCAGCTGCAGCTGATCAATGGAACAACCTGAAGCAGATAGAACAGCTGCAGGGTTGTATCCAGGCACAAAGCCCTTATCCCAGGTACAAAACTCTTATCCTGAGCACAGACTGTGGCCTTGGCCAGCTCCCTCCCAAACAGGGATTTCCCAATCTGGAATTGAAAGGCAAAGTGGTGGAGTAAAGGAATGACTTGGATATCTGACCCCAGGGGACAACTTTGAGTTGTGCTGGATTCATAAGAGAAAACCTCATCCTTCTTCACATTTCCTATGAAGGAATATCACAGAAGATGTTTTGTATGCCAATAAGGAAGAAGGAGCCCTTTGAATCTAGAATTTATCTCCATCACAAATAATCCTGAATAAACACCATTAATGCACACTGACAATGCTAGTATGAAATTCTGTCCCAGCAGTTCCTCGTTCAGCTGGCCTGCTCCAAACACTCTAATCTAAAATTATGTTTATCAGGGAAGTCATAAACGCGGGAGCTCCAATCAGCAATGTTTGGTGGAAGAAAGGAATAGATAAGATTTTTCGTATGCCCGGAATGCCTGGTTAAATAATGGCAGAAAAGGGAGGTGAAGACAACCACAGGCAGGGGAAAACCTGTAATCAGGCCTCATTAATACTATAGTTAATTGATTTTCTGCTTAGATTCCGAGGAGGAACAGGAAGCTTTCTTTAAGGTGGGTAATAGATTAGCAAACATTGGAGAGGCAGAGGGGAAGGGAGACATTTGTATGTAAACAATGTGAACTTTTCCAGTTTTCCAAACTCTATTTGCTTCAGTAGTATGAAACTCAGTGGTACAATATTCACAGACTATTTTGAGCCTTAAAAGATTTTTTTTCCCAAACTTTGCACGCTTAAAAAAAATAATTTTTCCCTGTTTGTGAGACTTCCCCTCTCCTTTTATCATATCTGGGGAGCCATAAATTAAAGGATCCAGCGTTGCTCAACTCTGCTAAATACTAGGCCTACATTTAATTCATTTTTCATGTGGTGATTCAGATGCTCTGACTGGTGAGACACCGAGAGAGAAACAAAACTATTTTCCCAGAATGAAAAAGGCCTGTTTTAATTCAGTTCAGGTAAACTACACAGACTTTTAAAGTGGTTGGTGCTGACTGAGATTAAACAGGAGCAATACAGTGCCAGAAGAGTTGTCCAAGAATATTATCAAAATAATGGTCTATCTAACCACATAAATATGTTTATATGGGATGTTGCTCTGCGAAATCCCATGGGTTGCAGAGCAGGGTTGTCCCATGGCATCTCCCCCAAGCCCTGATATGTCCATTATATCAGTGCTAAATTTATCCCAATGGTCCAAATCCAAGAGCCATGCTGCCTTACAAATCTGTCTACCTCAAAGTGCACCTTTTTTCCCCCGCTCTAAAACCTTTTCCTATTTATACCCTGCTTCAACAGCTGTGCTTTATTCCCCATTCAACATCCATTTTCCCTTAAGAGGGATAATTAATTTAGAACTCCAGGCAATCAGACATAGGTGAGAAACCAGCTTTCCTGGTGTTGCCTTTCTTTTCTTAGCCATTAAATGGTGCAATTCTGCCTCACGTTTACATGGGAACAAGGCAATACACCCCAAGTCAAAACCAGAAAATAATCTCTTCTAATGCTATGCTAACATAGTGAAACATAGAAGTGTAGAAGTCATATTCTTCTACTACTATTAGTTCATCCTGGGTTCTTAGGTACTAAAAGTCAAAAACTGGCAAAATTGGGCTTTGATGTGTCATCTTCACTTAAGCAACCCAAGTAAATAGTTTCAAGAAGTGTTTTCAGGAACCTTGGGTGCAGTAATACTTCCAAGATTTCTTTTTCCCATCAGAGCAGAGCAGCCTGCTTGCATTTATTGAAGATTTCTGTACGTGCTCCTTGCTTTTAGTCCCAAAGGCTGCCTGCAGTCGGGTGCTTCAGTTATGGGGGAATCTCGACCCTTCCTTACCCAAGGTGATGGATGCAAAAGGTCACCTTGACACTGCAAGAAGGAAAAATGAGCCCCCAGGCTATGAGAGCTGTTTGCTTAAGTGTTTTTTCTGAACTGATCTTAAGGTGTTGTTGACCCTTAGGAAGAAATTCATCCTCTGGGACTTGAAAAGGAAGAGGGGAGCAGGGAAATAGTTGATGTCACCTCTCTCTCAGTTGGGTTTTAATCCCGTAATCTGAGAGATCACCTCCCTTGCTTCCTTGGGTGACCGTGGTGCTCTCAGCCAGCTTGTCCTGCTACCACAGGGGAGCTGCATACAGTGCAGGAATCAGGGCATAGGTGTCCTGAGAACATTTAAATGGGCACATATTGATGATCTCAGTTATTTAGTGAGATCTGTGCTCATGTTTCATCACCCTAGACTGAGGTCAAATCCTCTTTGGATTTTAGCGTATAAAAAGCCCTTTCTTGATGCTGTAATTAAGTATATTATTTATTCCATACCCTTCCTGCAATGAGTGAGTTCTGCTAGCCTGCTTTTTGCATGATTTCCCTTTAGAACTAAAACAGTTGGTGTAGTGAAAAATATATTTCACTGTATGTCACCTCCCACCCCCCAATATTGTCACAGCGTGTAAAGCACGAAAGCGAAAAAATTCACACATGCAGTGTTCTATCACTGTGAGTCTACTTGGACTCTTCTTTTAATAAAATCCAGGTGATTCCATGTGATTCTACCTTTACAACACGGCATGTGCTCACGCTGGATGCATTGTGTTTTGCAGACACTCCGGGAGAAGCCTGAGGGAGAGGGGCTTGCGGACGAGAGCGAGAGAAAACTACATTTGCAGTAAATAAAAGCATCGCCCACAGAGGATCTCTCAACTCAGTGACCTTTGAAGTTGCAAGGACATATGGCCTAGACAGGTAAGGGAATTACATTACTCATTATTTTCTGGTGGTTTTGTGCCATGAAGCATGCTCGTACAAGGGAGGAGCAGTTTGCAAAACTGTGTTTAAAAAGAACTGGATTTGTCAGCCATGACAACAGCTAGGGGAAGATTTAAATAAAATAATAGGTGTTTTTCACCTTTAATGTCTATAATTAGTTAATGCAGCGTAAAAACCAGCACATCATTACTCTTCCCCTCTCCACTGTAGAAAAAATCAACAAAGAGAAAAGATGCAAACCCAGTATTTTTTTAGCTTGTCTTTTAAGAACCTGGCTCCTGTTTAGTATGCGTTTAGTAACGATGCATTCAAATGAATAATTTAGACCTTTGATGACAACTTTTCAAGAGCAGTTTTATCAATGTCAGACAGCTTCCTGTTTTTGACCATAGAAGCACAAGACAGAAACCACCACTGCCATTATTAGTTTTGGCTCATCTTTCTGCTGTTTGGATAGGAAAGCCCCATTTTAATTTTTTTTTTCTGGTAATGAATTGGCATCATTACTTTTAGAACTTCCTGATTGTAAATGCTGAATCAAATGTATTACCATAAAAGAAAAAAAAAAAGCCCTGCCTTGTACCAGCACCGCTAAAGCTGCAAAGCCAGACACTCCTGGGAAATGTTAGAGTTTGCACTGTCTTAATTTTGCAGGTTATTACTTCTGTGTTCTAAGGCACAGACAGTCACCTTACAGGTACTGACAGGCTTGCTTACAACAGCCCCAGTGATGCCACATTTACTCACAGATGCTGGAAGAGGGAACCATCCCCACTCAGCAGAGCAGTTTCCTTTGTTGACAGTACTTTTGGTGGCAGTTGTGTGAGGAGGGATTATTTTAAAGACATGTTCAGCTGCACACAATTGCTCCACATTCTAGTGCTCACACCAACTGCCTCACAGGGGTTAGTTTTAAATAAAGGACTGTGTCTGTCCCTTTCTGTTATGGGTCTGTGGATCTAGCAGATGTAAGGAGTTCACCTTGCCCTGCATGAAACACCTCAGCTGAAGGCAAAACCAGCTCCAATCTGGTAAGAATTTTTCCCATCCCTGTGGGTTTTCTCCAGGTTGTAGCTTACTATTTCACTTTGTTAGGGAAGGATATTTAGAGTAAAAAGAACTTTGAAATTAGGAGATCAGCCAAAAATATCACTAAATATTTAGTATTCCCTTCCACATGCTCATGGAGATTTTTTCCAGCTTTTTCTTTGAACCTTATTGATTCCTGTTATTAACATAATCTTATATAGGTGCACACCCTGCATAAGGTGCCAAGCTGCACAGTGTTCTGTTGGATTCAGTAACAGAATTAAATTTAGCAGTTTTCTGATTGGAAATAATGCCATTATTCATGTGCCCTTGTACCAACTCCCAAGATGCTGCCTGGCTCTCTTGACAATATGACGTTCCTGCTGCACATTATCTCAGAGGTCAGTGCAGAAGGAAAGGTATTATACAACACTCAAAAACAAATCCTCCAAGGAGGAGATCTCAGATAGGCACAAAAATGTTCTATACCAATCTTGGCACAACATCTGCTGGGTCCTTGCACACTTTAAATATATACAGTGCTCCCTTACTGGGTGTTACTTACAGCTGAGACATCAGCCCTGGCTCAGTACACACAGCATAGTCACTGGGACAGCTGGCCACAAGAATGGTAAAGAGCAGTGACTGATGGCCTAAACTGGGGGGAATGTTAGCTTATTCTTATTTTTTGAGGTTGTACGGAAGTTTTTCTTGTAGTTTATGTTACTTTGTAAGCAACCTGCAAAGGCACCTAAAGACAGCAATCTAAATCCACAAGCAACCGAGCAGCGGCAGGCAGTTTGTATTCAGAATTTTGCTTCCCCATCAGATTTACATTTAAATTTTTTAGTCCGTTTGCTCAGTGGCTTGATTGCTATATCTGAAAATTATATAAAGTCTTCAGAGTGTTGTGAAAAAGCAAAGGTTAGAATTACATCAGCCCAGGTGTGAGCACAGAGGGAGCTGGAGGTGAGAGAGCCATCCTTGGAGCAGCCTGGCAGCCAGGACACAGCTTGGCCTGCCCCAAGCATCCTGCTGCTGCAGCCAGCCTTTCTCCTGCCCCTTATGCTGCAGCCTGGGCACAAGACAGGGCTGACACTGCCCAGGTGCCAAGGCAGAAGCTGAGCAGCTGCAAACAGCTGGCACTGCCTGGGACAAGGAGCCAGCAACTCACATTTAATGGGGACGTGAGCACCTTCAGGCTCTGCCCTGCCCAGCCCTGCAGCTGCTCTTGGAGCCGCTTCATTTAGAGGCCTGCGTGCAATTGAGCACAAAACTGTGAGGACCTGGAGATTAAAATATTTGATTTGCCTGAGCAGAAAGGACTTACTGACACAAACCAGGGCCTGTGATGAGATCTTGTTTACCAGGCAAGTGTGGGGCTGGAAATCAATACCCCAAAATTGCTGTGACCAGAAATTAGACTCACTTAGTGAACAAAATTCATTAAAACAAGCTATGCCTCGCATCACACCTTTTGCATGACTGATTTAACACTGTTGCTTCCTTCTTGCTTTGTCCCAGAATGACCTTTTTAGAGCAAAACACTTGTATAAAGTCACTTGTAAAAATTATGAAGTAGAAAATAATAAAAAATGGCAGTCTTTTTTAATGAGGCACTTGCTAGTAAAGGTCTTAATTAAAATGTTGTTGAAAAACATAAAAGACAATTTAGAAAACCACAGATGTGTGCAGTAAGTCGCTTGTGCAACATCTTTAGCAATTGCTTTTTAAGAACCTTTGATGGGTTCTCTTTATATTAAAACTTTCTTTATTCCTTTCCCCTTAAACATCAGTTGCCCCACACTTGCAATGGCCATAGTCTTATTAAATAGGTAAAAAAGATTTTCTTACCAAAAGTTATTGTGCAAAAGAGATCTGAAGCTGAAGGAAGAAGCTTTGTGAATCAAAGATGCAGCAGACACGATAGCAGGGGTGTGCGAAATTGTAGGACAAGGGGAGAGACAGGAGCTGGTGACTGGGTTACTGATAGAGCTGGGAGAGAACCATGAAGTATCAGTACCTAATAAACTCCTCATGCTAATGTGCCTTTCTTCAGCTAAAGGACAGAAACCCTCAACCTCACAGAAATTGGTGTGGTGCTGCTGACTAACAGCACTTCTGGCTAATCTAGGCAAGCAGATTAACATAAGCCTGATAAAAGCAGCAAAAGGAAAAGATTTGTATCCCTTGTATCTTCCTTTCAAATTGATATCCTTGGGATGGCAAAGGAGAGCTGGCAGGACCACCAGTTCGTGGTTCAAGCGTCTGGTGTGTATGCTGTATGCACGTTTTTATGAAGCACATTTTGGGGGCTGACCCTCCTTTTCTTTCTTTTTCTCTTCACTTCTCCATCCAAACAGAAGGATCCTCCAGCTCATCCCAGCAAGAACAGTAGTAGTACATACACATGTAGATGATGGAGAAGTAGAGCTTCAGTCTCCATTGTATTGCTGGCAATCAGCAGAAACTGAGAATTGTCTTTTCTCTCCTAAATCCTCACCCATAAGCTCAGCTTCCACCTGAACACGCTGTGTGTGGTGCACAAACCTGCCGAGCCCTCAGGCACAGCTATAGATTAGGATGTTCATTGCCAGCAGCTTAAATTCAGTTTAACACCTATTTGCCCACACAGAGCTGAACTGGTAGCAAGGAGCAGGTCTCATTAGCACTCTGCTGTGCTGCCCTGTAGACCCAGGAGCAGATAGCAGTTATTTATATTTTTAGAAAGTAGGTATTAACAAGAGAAATTATTGCAGTTGTGCTTAGACTGGGAGACAAGGGTGTGTTGGCTCACTCTGTGGTGCTGGGTGCCCCAGGATTTGGGATATGAGGCTGGATAAAGAGTCTGCAGAACACACACACCAGGGGGAGAACAAGTGGTTCACTTGGATCCAGAAGCCAGGAGATGCTATAGGATTCTATGGTCTGACCATGGCTGTGGGCAGCATCCAACAGTGGCAGGCAAGTCCTCTGAATTGCAGCAAAAGAAAAAATTTGTTAGGAAGAAACCCTCTTCTGACACAGAAATAATGCTTTTACTATTAATAAATATTGATTTTAAAAAATCAATAGGAATAGGACTTTTAATTTCTTAAGGCACAAAGGTCCAGAGCTATAGAACAGTAGCTGGCTTTCATTACAACTGGTTTCAGACTGGGATTTTAAGAGCCCCATTCTTTGTGCAGATCTTTCTTTCCAGGAATTCAAAGAATGGAAACTAAGTTGCATTTGAAGCTTGACTACAAGTTGTTCATCTGCACGTCCCGCATGTTTGGTAGACAGGATATTGCATTATATTTGTATTTGCCTTTCTGATTTAAACAATAGCACATCTTCCCTAGGAAACCAACAGTATTTAACTAGCGCTGAATTACGCGAGACAATGAAGAAGTTGGGTTAACAAGGGGAAAAAGAATAAAAAATTGTATTGATTAAAGTTACCAGTTTAAAATTATTTAGTTCATCTATTGCAGTGAAAGCCCCCATAAAGCCAGCCTTCAGTAGAAAGTTTATGCGTATAATTTGCATAGCTGCCATTCAGAGCTAGACAGGATAGAAAATGAGAGGTTACATGCTTTTCAAGCTCTAACCCCAAGCCTCAGCTCCTTCCACAGTCTCAGCACAGCTGGAGGTTTTTTGCTAAATTTGTCACCAGTGTAGCAGAGAACAACCAAGAAAGATAGAAAGAGCGTAATTAGACTTTAGGCTCAGGATCTCAGGGGTGGGAGCAGAGCAGCTCACCACCCCTTTGGAACCAAAAGCTGATCTCAAGAAGTATCACAAACCCAGCCAAAAAAAGAGATGTCACTAAGTGGTTGCATTTCTATTTAGGATAGTTAAAAAGACAGAACTGTGTTCAGCTGCACTGTTGAAAGAGAGAGTTTAAATTAGCTAAGAATTTGATTTGAAGCTGAAATGCTGTATTCTGGTTTGTTTTATGAGTTCCATAAATACTTCACTTTTAGGTGATTTAAAAAAAAAAAAAAAGTGAAATCTAGCAAAGCTTTTTGCAACATTTTCAGTGAAATGATGCTTCAGGCATAGTGAGGTTATGGCACATTTTCTGAAGGACTGATTAACAGTGGGTGGGACTTCCCCAAATGCCAAATCCTACTGAATTGTAGATTATCTTCATGTTTTAGAAAAGAAAAAAGCAGCCCATCTTGAAAAATTTTCCCATTCATCCTGTAGTTTCTCAAAAAACCCACTTCATTTAGGGTCATATTTCTGAAGTGGATATTGAGAAAAATGCTTCTCTGATCTGAGGATCCCCCATTTCTCATGAAATCAATATTGTGTATTAGTTGTCCTCTCCATCTCTGAAAAAGATCAAGCCATAAATCTTTCTGGCATCTCTATTCATTCTCCTGATTATACCATATAATGCTGAGGAACAAAGCAAGCTTTTTTTGCTAAATTGCAAATCTGGAGAGGCTGGTGAGGGGGACTGTGTAGCTGTGGAGATAAAGCCTCTAATTCCACATTAATATATAGCTCAAAAAGAAAAGGAATTGGAACAGCCATGAAATATGGAGTACAAGATACACCTTGCATTAGTATTTCTGAGCTGAAGGAACGTGCTGTTAAGATTTAGGTGGCATAATATTCTGAATTCTATTTTAAAAGCATCATTATCATCAGAGAACATTTAATATAAATCCTTCCTACGGATTCCCTGCAGGAATAAGGTGGCCTAGCTAACAAAGCCTTGATTTGTTCAATAAAACATACTCCATTTTCCTATGAAATGTAGACAAGGCACCTGCTTCTGCCATCTTCAGGGCTCAGCTGCCACTGCACAAATATTCCTTTATATCCAAGTAGTACCTGGGCACCACCACGTCCTGATGTACAAAGGTCTCCATTCACACGCCTCACAAGAAAGAGCAAACAAGGACACCACAACTGCTAAGCACACAGGAACTTGTCCAGCTCCAACAGACACAGCATTTCCCACCCCCTGCCAGGACTTTCACATAGCAACGCCTCAGCAGGCACGTGAAGGCAGCCAAAACAAGAGCGGCATTCGCTGCCTTAGCTCTTCCCTTTGCAGCCTTGCAGGAGGGAAGGGGGACAATCAGGGTCCTTGCAACCTGTAACCTGTAAAACCGGTGTCAGTGCACCTTCACCTGTGCCCCAGAGAGACTTTTGCTTCTCATTTATCAGTCCTGCCTCTTGGAAATGCTGTGCCATAAACACACATTCATCTCTCAGTCATGTTATGCTGTCACTAGAAGCATGAATGCCCCTTCAACCCATTATATGCCCACAGATTGGGGCACACCACACAGCTGGGACAGTCCAGCAGATCTGGATCTGGTCTGTGTTGTGGGCTCCCACTGGAAATGCCCATTAGGGGCGGTCTTTGGGGTGATCTAGAATAGCAGCTCTATATACTGAGTATCTCATTTCTCAGCATCCCAGTGGGTGCCGATCCACTGGCAAATTCCAGCCCTAAATTAGGCCCACAAGGAGCCCTGCTGAGGTCAGGGAGACTGCTCAACTGAGCAAGGCTTACGCACAAGAACTGCAGCTCAAGCTCCTGTTAATTGCAGTGAGAGCAGGCTTGGCCCCAAGGAAGGGATGTACCAAAAACATCCAAGAGGATTCTCTCTGTGTCCTTGCATGAATTCACCTGTAAAGCACACGCCAAGCATAGACATATACTAGGAATGAGAGCTACAGAATGGCATCCAGGCAATATCCCCATCATGCAGTACACTGATTATTTTCCTAGATCCAGCCCGCTGCATTCCAGCCCTCCTTCAAACCAGTGTCTTACATTAGCACAACGATTTTTCCAAAGGATACTGTCCAGTGACCATGCACCAAGACCTACTTCATAAAAGAAGTTTTGATGCTGTTTCTGGCACAGCAATCAGAGACCCAACAGGGAAACGCAGCTCAGGCAGCGTTACTCAGAATTACATGGCTGCAAGATGTCTACTCTTTAGTGTGTGACTCTGATCAGATCATAAAGAGCACGCGGTGAAGAGGAACATCCAGACACTCACCAATGAATCTGTAAATGCACACGTTGCCACCTCAATCAGGCTGAAGACATTGGGGGGTTTGGTACTCTCATTACAGATTAGAGCAATGGATCACTTCCATTCCCACAGCTTTCACAACCTGCCTGTAAGAAAATAAATTGTAGCGTAGGGAACCGGCGAGTTACAGTCTGTGTTTAAAAGAGGAGGAGATGGCAAATAGCTGTTTGTAATGTTTAGTGCTTTATGAAACACTCCTCTATTCTTCTCTAAACAATTATGAATAAAATAGCAGCCTGTTTCAACACAGCCTGAGTCCAGCCCCTTTATGATAAAGATTTAAAGACACCTAAACCTGGTTTGTAAGCAGCTTAGTTTCTGATTAGGACTAAAAAGTATCCTGAGTGTTAATCCTGCATTCTTCAGTAAGCTTAAAAGAAAATAATTAGTGAAAAATCTTCACTAGCCAATCAACCAACCAACATTAGTGTCAGGATGGCTACAAAGTCACTTTTTATGTGTCTGCGATAATTCCATTACCGTTTGTGCTTGCGAAGGAACATGAAGTGTTGGTTACCTTGGGACAAGACTCTCCCAGCTCCCTTTGGAAACCATTTGTGCTATTAAATCATTTATTCCCAGCACTGTGCTCAGCTGACAGTCCCATACATCAGCTCATCCTGAAGAGAAGATCTATATAAAGTCTTTGAGCAGCTCTTTGCCAGCACAGGACTCTCGCATCTTGTCTGCGGCCAAGACATCGCTACAATACAGCACCACCGTCTTTGGTTTTATCAAACCTCAAGGAAGGCTGGTAATTTCCATTTCCCCCCTCAACACCCAGACCTACTTTCCTTTAAAAACTCTGATCTTTGCATCCCTTTCCACCCCCTCATACACCGCAGTTTCTATAATCATCACCTTATATAAGAGACCCAGAACCGGGAGCGGTTATTTATCCATGTTTGCGTGCCCTCGCTTTCTCCCCGGAGAGCACCAAAATAACCTAACAGGTCCCCATTTGGCACATGTGGGCTGGCATACCCTTGTAAGCAGGGGTGCCCGCTGTCACCCGGAGGGGAACGATGCTGGGGACAGAGAGAAAGGGTTCATGCTGAAGGTATCATGTAGGATCCTTGCTCTGGTGTTATTTTTCAAAATATTCAACTCCACCCATGTGCTACACAGCAGGTGATGGGGTACCCAGCTCTGCCAGTGCCCTGGGTTTGCACAAAGGGAGGTGTGCAGGAAAGCAGGAGGGAGCATGCACAGTCCCAGAGCCACTGCAGCACACAAACTGCACCCACCGAGAGTCAGGCTTCTGACTCGGCCCCTTGTGTGGCTTTTATTGGTGGCCTGTTTATTTTCAGGTGGCCCTGTTGCAGCATCGTCACTCAGCTGGTTTCTAACTGACCTGGCAGGTTTTTACTGCTCCCCTGTTCTGCTTGCTGGCAGAACAACAAAGTCTGGGGGATTTATGTGCCCCGACACCCACGCAGGAGCTCTGAGAGAAGCCTCCTCCTGAGGAGAGGAAGTTTTTGCTGACAGATGCCTCTGTTTGAAGTGTCCGTGTGTATTTAGGCCCTGATCCATCAGAGCATGGGAGCACTCGGCCCTAGGCACATCCATATTGCTGTCACCAGGCTGTGTAAAGTAAGGTGGGTATTGAAGTCTTTCCTGGGCTTAAAGCTTCAGTTTATTGTCCTGGCAGCTCTTGTAGCCTGCAGTGCTCTAGGTTGATGATTTACAGAGCAGCTGAAGAAGAAACTTTGCAGCATACACATATTTCTGCAGTGAAAAAGCACAGGATAACTTGTTTAATCCATTCTGGGGAAGGGCTTTTACAAGCAAACATGCATTTACCCTTTTTATTAGGCACTTCAGCCACAAAATTTATGACTTCAGCACAGTTTTGCCCTGTGCAGAGCACCTGTAGGCAAGAGCTGCTGCAGAAGTCGGTGTTGCATGGCCTATAAATGCCTGTTAGACATCATACAGAGTGCTGGGGTTAGCAGCAGCTTCATAGGGATAGACACATCCCAAATTTAGTCACTGTTTCAACCCACTCCTTGTCTTGCCAACTTGGTTCCTGCCAAGCTCTCCACTGACTTTGTTACTTTGAGGGAAGCAGATGGGAACTAGTGTTATTCCAGAAGGCTGGGGGAGTTTCTAATTTTCTAAGTTTCCAGATAAGTTTGACAACAAAAATCTAGTCCTGAAGAAATACTTTTCTTCTTTAAACAAAACAAAAAGTTTGGTTTTATGGTGACAGAATCTCAACTTCTTATCAGCATACAGATTTTTTAGTGCTAACCAGTACCCTATCCTGAGCTTTGTGTTACTGGTACCCTCCATCAGCTTTCTTCTTTGGCCAAACCATCTCTTCAGTGAGCTGCTGTAAAGCTGATTGTCCCTGCCACTTGCCAGACCACCTTCCTTCCGTTTCTCCCTCATTTCTGCAGAAGTGAACTCCAGACTGTACAAATCCAAATTAAAAGACTTAATTTTTATAACTTGTCAGCCAGACAAAATTAGTTTTGCTGATAAGGGAAATCCGCTTGTTTGCTGGAAGAGAGACGGGAAGTAGCTGTGCCAGCTCAGGGGATCATACTCAGCCAGGACTGGAAATAGCAGCACTCAGCCTCACAGTTCATCAGTGAACCACTTCTTCAGTAAAATCACCCAAACAATTTCCTGATGCTTCCCTAATCATGCCTCTCTGAAATTCTTCTCCTCCTCTGTCTTGTTGATTTGGAAAAGTAAGTTCCTTTTTCTTCTCTTCAAAAACTACATTGCTTTACTGACAGGCTTGAAAATGGACATTATAGTTCTTGATTGTCTTGATCACTCATCTTCCACAGTGAGGGTGTACAGCAATGATCAGTAAATACAAATTTTTACATCTGAAATGTAAAGCTACCTGGTGTCATCATCACCTCATCCGTGTCATAATAATGCTCGGTATTCACCTGACCTTTCGAAATCAGCAGATTCAATTACTTGTAGCATTTGCTGAAGATCCTCCAGGGATCTCACCGTAAATTATACTGTATTCTACAAATAGATATGGCAACACTAATCAGCAAATTAAATGATAGTGATCATTCCTGCAGAGATACTTAAACATCTGATTGAGCTTGGATCTATGCAGCCTTCAGCTTCAGGCTGCAGATCCACTGCTCTCACGCATAGGAAATGCTGACCTTGCAAGCAGGCACCTGTAGGTTACTGAAGATGTCTGATAAAAGAAGAGAGAAAAGGCTGATGCCTCCAAGCAAATGGGCATTGATGGATGGTGACTCCAGTCCCTTCATTAATATTTTGCTCAGATATTGCACTCATTTGACGTTACGCAATTATTCTCAGACTGAGCAGGGCTGGACACTTCCTGACACTCTTTTCCTTGGGCATGGGAGAGCCATCACTACCCCAACACCCAAGGTGCTGCCTCCCCAGTCCTTGCCAGGTAGTCCTAAGGGAATTCCTCCTTGAGATATATTCCATAGCTTACACAACAGCCATTTTGCAGTGGATAGGGACTAGATCTTGTCCCACCTCCACTCTCATTGCCCTGTCAAGCTGCAGTGGAATAATACTTGCCAAAACCCCACATCATCAGCTCGCTTCTTCTGGGACTGTGCTCCATGTGTTGCCTGCACACTGTGGTAAGACCATAAATGCTGGGCAGGAAGGGCTGGGTGCAGAACTGTGAGGCTCAATGTGCAGAAGACCTTCTACAGGTCATGGGGCAAAGGAGAGCATCACTGGGGCCAGGCTTATTGTGCAAAAGGCTGGAGAGGCCTGAGGCGACAGCTCTGCTAGCAAGGTCAGCCAGACGAGGCATGTCCTGCCCTCACAGCCACTGTCACCTTCATCTGGGCACGACCTCCAGCCATTCACTGGAAGCAGGTGCTGCAGGAGAAGGGCAGCACGGAGCCGAGAGGTGCGACTGCATCCTCCACCACAAGCTGTTATTTTGACAGCTCTATTACAGTCATATAGAAACAACTCCTGGGAAGTGTAAAGCACTATAAAAAAACAGGCAGGGAAATCATCTGTCCTGCAATATGCCAGCTTTCACTGCAGAAGAGGATGGGATGCCAATGAAGATCTGCAATGGGTTCTTTCCCCTGCTCTTTCTTTGGCCACAGCTGATTATTGGTCACTCTCAAACCACTATTTCTCCTCTTAAGTCTGTGTGATTGACACATCTGATGTTTATTCCATAGCAGCCCTCTCCCCCAGAAGATTAATTCATTTTTCATACAAGCATGAAGATCTCAGACCCAGCTGAGGCAAAGGGATGTACAGCCATTTCTCTGCTGCCTTTCTTAGGGAAAAGCAAAAGCTTATCCCAGGAATCACTAGCTGTGCTCAGAGTTAACGTGTGACTGCATCCACACAAAGTAGCACAAATTGTGGAGACACTGCAGTGATTTCCTACCCCAGGTACCATTGACACAAAATCCAGGCTGCTGCTTCCTGTGCATGTCCATGCCAGGATTTCAGTGAGGGATTTTGGGAATGCAGGTGCATTTCTTGGTTCATTACAGACCAAGGCTTATCCCCTATGAAAATACAGCAGCTCTCAGAAGAGCATGAGACTTCTGGAGTCACCCCTGCAACAGCAAACAGAGTCGTGCACTCAGCCCATATGAGCTGGAGCAAGGCAGGGACCCCAGCCACATGTTCCTACTGCTCTGCTCCTTCAAGAGCCTGCAGCATCACCTGGAGGGCTTGGTCACCAGAAAAGATCTTTGCTCTGCACACCTGTGGGTGCTGGGAATGCATCTTCCTAATCCAACAACACACCAAGAGCAGATATACACAGCCACTCTAGCACCAAAAAAATCAGTATGAAGTTTCTTTGTTGTTTTTTTCTCTTCTAACCACACATGGTACTTGGTAGCAACACCATCTGATAACCCAGCACAAACAATCCTGCTCATTTGTGTTGCCTCGTTGGCGTTCTCCATAGAGACACACACACACAAGTTGTCTCTTTATGTGCCACTCCTCCCACCTTGGGGAAGGAAATTAGAAGTGCTGATGGAGGAGCTCCAGTCACATTTCCTTCCAGCTCCTGGTGGCATCAGCTCAACAGTGACAGTCTGTAAGGCAAAACAAATGGCTTGTGAAGCAAGTGTGTGTCACGGAGTCCTACCCAGAAGAAATGCCTGTCAAGTGTTCCAGAAATTCACTGTGACTTTGGTAGGTTTTTGTTTGACAAGAGGTATGATGCAAAGTTTAGCTTCCACCCTCATTACTGCAAATTATTCTCCCAGCTGAAGTGCCTTTTCTCTTAGGCAGCACACTGCAAATTGGTGCTGTACTCTCAATCAGCATCATCCTTCTGTCAAGGGAATGCCTTCAAGGGCTTCACTCTGCACCTGGCACTTCTTGTGGAGGAGCCCTTGCAGCAAAAGGGAAAGTTTTCAGCCTGAGGAGGAACACCTGAATGCTGCTGGCAGCTCAGAGGAGCTGTGGCTACCACACAGACTGACATACCCACCCTCTTTCTTCCCTTTACAAACCCATGATACCATGAAACGCTTGCACAGGAGATCAGGTGTAGGAAGTAACATCGCATCCTACTGATTTGAGTTTGAAACAAACACAGTTTCATTCATTTGTACCCTCATTTATTTAAAAACCACATGACTGTGTGGACATTATCACAGGGACAGCCCTTGTCCCTTCCTTGCCTTTTTTGTTCACATATTTCTAAGGCAGCACTTAGTCCTCTAGGGCCACAGGCTTAGCTGGAGCTTTGTGGGAGGCTCATAGTATATATTAATATTACTGTGTTAATATAGTAGGAACTACAAATAATGCCTTTTGCTTTCTCCCTTCCCCCTCTCCTGTGTCCTCTGCCACGGATATCATGGCATTGCTCTGAATCTCTACACAGCACTTCTTGTGCCTGGCAATGGTTACAGGAAAAAATTAAGAAAAGACAGATATTTCAGCCATGGAACACCAAGGAGAATTTCATTTGTCATGAGCTGGAGTAATTAAAAGTAATTTTTGCGTGTTTTGGATGCTGACTTCGGTCAGAGCATGAGCTGTGCAAAATGCTTATTTTTATAGTTTTGACGTAAATCATGGAATGTTTTCTTTCTTAATTTGGAACACTTGCCCCAAATGTTCCAAGTCTCTGTAGATAAGTCCCGGCTCTTTTTTTCCTCACGACATCCATCCATCCATTAAAGTCCCAGGGTTGACTGCTCAAGTTGTTTAGCTGGACTGAGCACAGGACCAAGGCATCTTTTAAAATGGTAACTTCCAACAGTCTTGATAAACTACTGGTTCCAAGTAAGATGCACAGTTTTGCTATCTAAAATCTGCCTTCTTCTTTGCAGAAGTGCCATGGGTCATTTGCTTAATAAAACAAACTCAGCCTCCTCCCCCAAGCCCGGCACATACACAAAAATAATTTCCTTGGTTATATTTTTCTCTGGGGATGTTTAAACTGTCAGCTTTGCTGAGCTACATTCTCCCCTCTCATTCTTTCTCATGGGGGATGTCCTGTCACGGGGGACTCGGTGCAAAGTCACATTTTGAAATTTTCCAGAGGAGTTAATATTAATGCACACATAAAAGACTTGCAAAATCTTTCTCTTTTGAAATGATTGTATTCTGTCAATAGCTGCTAGAGCTGGTGTTGTTCAGCTTTGACTATATTCTTCAAAATATAGTCCATGCAAACACTTCTGATCCCAGGGTTACATGGATATGTCATTTTTCAGATCAGTCACTGTCTCAGGGTATGGGCATTGGCTCGCTCACACTGAGATCCATTTGAAATTATCCCACGTTATTGGAATCACTCAATGTGTAATGAGGAGCTCTCTGTTTCCCCTTGTATCTTCTCTTATCCGTGGAAAGTCCTACTTGGCCAACAACAATAAACCCTTGGAAATTATCGTACACATCCCGAAACCTCTGCAAGTGAACGTGGGAAAAGCAGAAGCTTTGGTTTTGTTTTAACCTAGAACACTGGCTAAGAATCAATTACTGTAATGGATAGCACTGCAAAAATGTGAACCCACAGGGCCTGTCTCATATGGATACACGCTTGAGTGTTTCTTACGTTTGCAGTCTCAGCTGTCATCCTCTGCAGCCATCCACAGCCAGAAGTAATGGTGCGAGATCTCCGCCAACACCCTCACACTGAGACTTGGGCTCAGAGTTTAACATCCATGATAGCCCATCAGTTAAAATCCACTAAAATCCAATTCTCAAAACAATTAATAATTAAAAGCTGCCTAGATAGGAATGTAACATGCCAAACTGTTGGCCAGCACAGACGACTTGGCACAATGATTTGCATTACAGCCTTTTCATCAGTTACAATAAATGAGTGTGGTAGAATCACTACTCCACTATTAAATTAGTACTTTTTTTTTTTTTTTTGGCTTGCATATGGCAGAAATATCCTTGTGGCAATAGGAAGGGCCTTGGCAGAGCTGTGCCTAAACTGTGTGTTGATGCCTGTGCTTCTTGCCTTACAAGTCTCCTGTAGGGAGAGCAGGGGTTTAGCCTGAATCCAGCCACCATGATCACGAGTGCCTGGCTGTCAGCATGCCTGGATGGGCTCCATCTGCAATCAAAGCCATACTGTGGCTCCCATAGAATGCTGCCTGGGAAATGGATGTGTTTTATTGTAAGACGAGTCCCACTCCCGCTGTAACTGGTGGCAAATTGCAATTTTGCCAGGAAAAGCAAGATTAGGCTCTGTTGGCTGATGCCTGTATTTCTGCTGGTGAGGAATGCTCACCAGAAAACCCAAAATGGTTGTATAGAAACATCCTCCAACTGGTTTTCCCCCCATTTTATATAAATACTGCATGCTTTAAATCAATTACCTATGTTCTACAGCTCCCTGTGTTGGTGGTTTTGCAGCCTTCACTGATTTAGGGCTGCTAACTCGGATTTTACTGCAGGTGCTATGATGCTTATTGATTTTTTGGGAGTATCATCTCCTTGAGTCATGTGAAAAGTTTCCATTTCACAGCTCAGGAATGGTCCCACATCTGCTGCTGGTCAAGGAAGGTTGCAAGCATACAACTGGTAACTGCTGTATGCACTGGTAATATTAGTGGGGATAATTCTTATAATTACAAATGAAAATGAATTTTTTATTTAAATGAAGCTTTATGAATGCCCCAGTTTAGGTTTTGAGTGGGTGGTAGCACAGAGGAACAAACCAACTCCTGCCCTACTCGACACCAGGGCTCCATCACCCCTCAGTGTACATGCCACACTGATTTACACCATGCTGACAGACTTAGCATCCTTGCAAACCTGGTCCCAATTCTGAGGACTGGTATAAGAAATTCATTTGAGGGGCTGATACTGAATTCTGATCCTCCAACACTTGCATTTCTCCGGGCGTCCCCACCATCTGCATCCACGATGCTGCTGGGTTGCTGAAAGACGACGTGGTTTGGACCAGATCCTCTTGGCTCGGGGCAAGCACAGCATTATTTTCATTCCACTATCTGAAGGAGGCAGATCTGGTGGCAATTTAAGAATCATACATTATCACAGGCTATGAAAAGAATAATTTATGCCCTTGAGCGTTTCTCAGATCTTTCAGCAAAATCAGACATCTAAAGGAAAATCTAGTTCTTTGGAGAGCCACAGGGATGAGTAATGCACCCAAGAGGAGTTGGGGTTCAGGCATGAAGGGATTAGCATGCTCCACCAGCATGGTTTCGTCATCTCAGCCAGACTCAGGCACATCATGTCCCCTTGTTTCATAACAGCCATCTGGATGCGAAAATGGGAAGATGGGAGCTTGTTCCATGGCTCTGGTTTGGCTTCTCATGGGCCATCCATCACCTTGGGCTTTTGCAGAGGGCTGAGTTCTGCCTCTTGTGCTGGCAGCTTGCACCACTCCCATTTCTCTTCTCATATTTGGGGGAAACCCTCCAGGAATGCCTCACCCAGTGTGATCACAATTATCCAGAATGCTTTTGTGCTGGGGTAGGACCTCCAGCTCTGTTGGGCATTTATCAAGCAGTCCATGTAAAAACTTCCCACTGCTCCCCCATGATCTTGTTGCTTTCATGCAAAGAGTCACTAAGATTGCTTTGCCTCTGTTGGCCTCCACCTTCTGCTAGGATAACCTCCCCCACAAAAAAGCAACCCCAAAGCTGCCCATTAATTGCCACAGCAGTGACAATTCCTGCAGAAATGGAGGGATCTATCTGCAGTTCCCTGAGCGTGTGACAGTGGGCAGCCACCATTAAATAGTTGACCTAAGGCAAATCCAAGATGATCTAATTACTAAAAAATAAAATAAATACCCTCTCTTCCTCCCTGTCTTACAGGAAAAATACCACCCTGAACTGGTGTGAATGCAGGGTTTCCAGTTCGTCTCCCTCACGGAACATTTGATAGTTCATTTAAAAGAAAGAAAAAAAATCCAAACAGAGCAGAGGGTTCCCTTGTGGAATGTAAGCCCTCCAAAGGACTTTTGGCAGCATCTGGAGATATTATTAAGTTTTCAGACTAGGTATGCATAGCACAATAATTAGTTCCCCTGAAGACACTCTAGTAATTGATGGAATTTTATGACATCTATTATGAAAGTATGAAATGGCTCTTCATAAAAAACAGTATTGGATTTTTCACTCTTTATTCCACATAGGCTACAAATCAATATTAATACCTGGCTAGTGAATTCTGACACTTAAAGAAGTTTGTGGCACAAAGAGCTCACAACACTGAGTACTAATTGCTGTGGAGCTAACGAGGGGAGTGAGAACACCGTGGTATGTGCATTGGATTAGACAGAGTGCCTCAAGAAATGCCCTTTGTATTTCTTCAAAGAATATTGAATAACTTGCCTTCTGGAACAAAAAGCTCTAAGTGTTATTTTATAGAGCTGGTTCTTTACTTCTGGCAATGCTCCAGAGTGCTACAAAACCAAGTGAACAGGGAAGAAATAGGATATGCACTGTGCCTCGGCACTGCAAACAGAGGAGATCGAACATCAGACAGTCCTCACGCATTTTGGGACTGAGCTGGGAACAGCCGCTCAGGCAGAGGGCGAGTGGGATTGCAGGGATCTGCCTGGTCCTGCCTGACAGTTGTCCTCTGCTAGGGACAGCCAGGCTGACCCTGGTCTCCTGCAGCCTGGTGTCTGCCGAGGCTGCTGCAGAGCGGCAGCTAGTGCCAGCGGATGGGAAAGGCTGGGAAAATGAAAGTGCAACCCGAGGGGAAGACAGGAACCGGCAGGAGGAATCCATTTGTGTAGAAACAAACTCCTCATTTCACATGCAGGTCATGTGCTGGTTTTCATACAACTGTTTTTAAGGTAGTGCTGTGTTTTGACAAATAGGGCTTAATGATCTCAGTGCTTGCAAGTGATTGGAATATGCATAAAGGAGATATTTAACTCTATTAACTCCATGCAGCAAGATAATGATAATTGTGTCAAGTTCACCTTAACCCATAGTGAAGCAGGGCCGATTAAACCCCAAGATTTTTACCACCATCAGCAAATGCCTGTCCCTGTCCCTTGGACCCCATCTGGCACCACTGGCACACCCTGCCCACAGCCAGTCCCAGTATGGGTGTACAGGTGAGGAGCTGCAGCTTTCCTCAAACAACTGAGAACAGCAGCATTTCCATAGAAAAGCAGATAATTTCCCTCTCATTAGTTACCTTGACACAAGAAACTTATCACAGCTCCCCAGTCTGTCACTGGTCTGAGGGAACAGGAATTTGTAAAGCCAGCTATGGGTTTTAAATGATGGCAATAGAAATCTATTGCTTTTTATGGAAAGGGACACCGAATGCCCAAAGCTGGATTTCCTCAGGGAAAGCAGAGCAATTATTTTGTTGCTACCAAGGCAATACCAGGGTGTTTTCTTCCTATTTCTAGACCCCTAATACAATAAAAGGAGCTAATAGCAGCAAGATGTGGGAGACACGCACTGGTGAGCGCTCTAATGCACCGAGCTAAATCAGGTCCTGTGCCAGAGAAGCAGCGTGGGGTTTCTCAGCAGTGCAGAGCAGAGGCCTGGGGTGCCACAGCACGGTGGCATTTCCTGGCATCACTCCACGTGTGGTACCCACACAGGTGACACAGGCCAGCCTGTGCCACTCTGCACCACCCCCAGCCCTGCCCGGGGATCCCCAGCCCCGCTGCCAGCCCAGCACTTCCACAGGTGCAGGAAAACCCCTCCTGGGGAGCAGGAAAGGTCTTCTCTCCCTCCTCTCCTCTCCTCTCCAGCCGGGCCTGGCAGCTGCCTGCAGGTTTCTGAGCACAGCACAGAAGGCAGCAGTGGCATGAAGGGGCTCTGTGGTCTCTTCCAGCCCATAAATCAGGGCAGCAAAGAGCCCTGCTGGCGGCCGGGCTGCGGCATGGGGCTTAACGATCAGAGGGAGCACTCTGCAGCAGCAAAGTGAGAGCAGAGTGTAATATTTATTTACTGAAAGGAATACAGGCTGTTTCCTACTTCTACAAGTCCCTTTTCTTCAGGAGAGGCTTTTCACCTAGCTGGAGGAACTGAGCTCTGTGAGATCATTGCACTCTGGGATGGAAACCGTGGCACACCACAGCCGCTGCCTCCTCCTCGCTGGAGCTCTGTCTCCAGCTGCTTCCCCGAGGCTGACAGGCTGCACTCCATGAGTCAGACATGCATCTTACCACAGGCTTTACAGCCTGGCTTTGCTTCCAGCCAGGGAGTTCATCTGCTCTGCTCAGCTGGTGGCAAGCTGCAAGAGCACTGGGGTTGAGTTTATTTATTGCTGAGGGCTCCTGGGATGCCACAATTGTACTGATTTACACCCTTGGAGAGAGGTGACTCGTTTTCTGGGAGACATCCCATATGGCTGAATCACCGTGCTCAGGGTTTCTTTTCTGACCCTGGCAATTAAGTGGACATTAAAAAGCCCTTCCAAAGGGAATCAGCCTTGGGTGATCACATATGAAAGTGCTCTCCTGGGGAAAAAAAAAACCTCAAAGACAAGAACATTATACTAAGAGCAACAGATCTTAAGGCCAGGAGAGGCTGTGAGATCATCTGGTCTGGCCTGTCCATCACAGTCCCCTCTGCTGCATCCACACTGACCACTCAGTGCAAGTACCTGGTGTGGCACCATCCCATGCAATGCACCATCCCCTCTCCTGTCAGTGCTCACAATCCATCATCTCTGCTGCGGGCATGCAGAAAGAAAATAAAGATTTTGGTGCATCTCTAACTCTCTTGCCTCCAGCTTCCATCTTGCAGCTGGTGTTATGCCTTTCCACCAGTCTCTGGTGGTTTTTCAGTGAAGCCCAGCTTTCAGCTATTGGTCAATAGCCCAGGGACTGTACAGGGCCAGTTTTTCTCTGCATTTGCCTGAAAATGTGGTAGAAAACCTGGACAGGGTGTTTCCCAGCTGTAACCTCTTTCCCAACTGAAGGCAACTCACCTGCCCTGCTCACAGCCCCTGCCATCCGTGGGTCAGATCAGTGCAGCAACACTTACCAGCTGAATTTCATCTTTCCCAAGGACAGAGCCAAGTTTGATTCCCACCCCCCTTTTTTTTCCTTTTTAAATGATTTGATCCCCCTTACCCAGCCCATAATCACTTATTTGAACAGGCCAATTATCCCACAGCAGCTTATGGCACTAATTATATTACAGTTCTCAGCAGTGAAAGTTGCCAAGCTCTCCTGCTCATTAGGCAGGCTTCCTCCATTGATAGAGCAGCAGGCTTCACATCTCTTCACATGCATCAGGTTGGCTTCAATTTGTTCTGTATTACAGCTTGGCTTTCCCAGTGCTACTTAAAGCGCTTCTACCTGGAGGGGAATCCAGCCACTTCTTATCACAGTCTTCCCACCATTCCACAAACCCCAGCCCTTTAAAATCTATCACTTATACAGTACTTAATATGCTAATATTTTCTTCTTTATTGTCTGCAGGCTGAACACTTGGATTTTTCATTTCTTCAGTGTTTTTTTCCCTCAGATCCTCCTTTTGATCATGCTACCCCCACAATACTGATTCTGAGGAACCTGTAAACAGCCTCTAAACTACCCCACTGAGAAAAAGTACAATGGAGCTACACTTGGGAAAGCAGCACAAGCCCCAGGCCTCTCCAGCTGTCTGTCCAGCAGATACCTTCTCTCTAGAGGACCTCTTTAAAGCCCAGAATTCCTTGTTGCAGTTGGCTTCCTTAATTTCACCAGTGACCATCACCTGCTGCTTTTTGAATGTGCCTTTGATTTCCTGCATTGCCCTTTTGCTGAGCAGCTCTTCCTTCTCCTACTGAGCCCTTGAAAAAAAGAGTAAGAGCAGGGCCAGCACTCTGAGGAAGGACCAGGTCTGGTGATGGCCAGGAGAATCCTGCTGTGTGGGTTTAGGCTGGCAGATTTGATGTGCAGCTCCTGCACACAGAGCTCTCCCAAAATCCAAGGGTATGATACAGTTCTGGGGGGTTTAAACCCCACTCATGTCTTTCAAAGGCACAGCTGCTTACCTCAAAAACACTTCCTTGGGTTCAAGTGTGTGCTCAAGTTTTAGGGTGCCTGATTGTCCAGCCCTTCAGCCTGCTCACCCATGCCAAACTCCTTCTGCCCCCCTCAGCAATGTTCCCCAGTGCTCATTCCAACATCTCAGCTTGATCTGACACCCTCCAGCCCTCTTCTGGAAGCTGCCCCACAGTGAAGGAAACAGTGTAAGACTCAGGAAGCTGAGGATTAGTTACTCCTGGCAGAACCTGGCACTGGCACTAATTCTCAAAGCATAGTCTGAGGGCAAAGTGAAGTCTTCATTCTCCTTCCCCAGCTGGCAGCAGCAGAGTTCTGCTACTGTGGTGGGACTGGTTCTCTTCTGGCCATCACCAGGAGCATTTGCAGAACCCACCTGAAGCTCAGCAGCCCACTGGGCTTCTCAAAGCAGCTCAGGTCCCGCTGCCTGGCCTCTGCAACACCAACTTCCCTGTGCTCAGCCTCCAGACAGCTTTTCCACACATCACAACCTGTTCCTCTCTTCCCCACAGCAGCCAAGTCAGTCTCCCATGGCCCACGTACAAGCACCAAGGTCACCTGCTCAGCTAGCTGTGAGAATCCTGCCTCACCAAGCCCTGCAGGAGCCAAGGGTTGTTTCCCAATCCTCCCCGTGGCCTCCTGGCTTTTCCCTCTGTGCTCACCATCACCATCTCTGCCTTGACCCCAAGTTTCTTGGTGCCAGGCTGCCCTCCTGCCCTGTGGTTCCATCTGCCCCCCTGCACCTGTATCATTGCACACCGGGACTGGGTAATGGGGCCTCCACAAACCCCTCTCTTGATTTCATATCTCACTGCTCCTCTTAGGGGAAGGAAAAAAATCTGGTTTTTATCTTTTGATTCCCCCCCACTTCCCCATTTCCATCCCAGTCTTACTCCTGTCAGTCAGACTCACAGGCTCTGCTTTGAGCTCTGTTCCTCCCTTCCTTGCCTGCCCTCATCCTGTGCTGTGTCCATCCCATGTGTCAGACCCCATTTCCCTTCTAGTGAGCAATCTGACTCCAGCTGCCTCAGAGATTATTTATTTTAGCAGGTATATCCCTCAGTACACTGGATTAATATACCTGCTTATCTCTTCTCCCAGAGATAATTTTGTACATTGTAAATTAAATAGGGGAAGGGGAGTCAAAAGCCAAAGGAATAGATTTATTTTTCAACACTCTCAGTGGAAGGCCCTGCAAAGGTACATTTCACAGCACATACATAATTGAATAGATGATGAGTGAAACAGCTGGGGCAGTGGAACAGAAGTAAAGGTGCTGTAATTTTTAGAGGCAGTTTGTTGGTATGGCTGGAAATCACGTCCCAGCTCTCCTGCAAAAGCCTTCCTGTAAACCAACGCATTTTCTTACCAGTTCACTGGCTCCTGCACACGGCTTTTTGTTTCCCATTGTTTCAGAGTAGCAGCAAATGCACATTGTGCTGGGAGGGGCAGGGGCTGGAAGCACAGGCATGTGCAATTTCTTGTTCTTGGTGTGAACACAAAAGCCTGAAGGGAAATTTCCCTGCCTTCTCCTGGCACTGCCCCTCCCATCAGCGAAGGGGTCAGGGCAAGGTCTCCTGAGTCAACTGAGGCTCTTGAGTAATGAACAGAGAAAACTGGTCTTGTGTTAAGAAATTTTTATTTGTCCTTTGGATCTGTAATGTAAGCACATAAAATTACAAGTGGAAGAAACATCATGCCACAAAATTGCATAGAATTTTTACAAAAATGTGAATTATGCCTCTGAAACAATCATAGATTGAGGAACCGAAAAAATATGTACATGTTAACTGGAATATTTCATCCTACTCTGAAAGCAAATCATCAAGGACTAATCAATCACAGACACTATTAATACAATGTACAAGAGCAACACTGATTTCAAAGAAAGGCAAGCAATGATGTCCCTTTAGTTATCTGTCAGTGAATGTTTAGCTAATACATGAGCATTAATTAACATAATTATGAACATGTTAAGTCTAAAATGTCTGGCCTTCATTAGAATTTTTAAAATTCTGTTTATACTGCCAAAACCAAGCTATTTTCAGTAGTGTAAAGATATCTGAAGTGCACGACCTAGTTTAATATAGACAGCTCTATTCTATACAGCAGAAAGTCCACGATACAGCATTTCCACACATTCAACACGGAACAAGGCAAATACATAAAAGGCACAAGACTTGCACATCATAAAGACCCTTTTTTCATTATCTTACTCTAATTCAAGTAATATCAATATTAAATGATATTGGTTTCACTGAAATAGTTTGAACGATGCAAGATGTACAGGATTACACACTACCTTACACCTGCAGAAAGTGGCACTGTACAGATATAAAAAAATGTGAGTACAGGAAATGGTCAAATACAAACGTACTGTAAAATGACTACAGCTGATAGTATATTTAACCCAACCAGTCTATTTATTTCTTATTAAATATAAATAAAAGGTTAATTGGTATTTGCCCGAGTTTCTTTGAAGACTGTGGCGAAGTCCTGGCTCCCCTGAAGTCCCCGGGAATGTTGGAGATTCAGAGGAGCCAGGATTTTACCAAGAAGCCTGCGCTGTACAACGGTTTCTATAATGCAATAGCTTCAGTTTTAGTATGAACACTGCTATCAGTTTATTCTTGTAATAATTTAGACAATACGTCATTTTAACTTTATAAAATGCAGCATTAAATCTCGACTCTACATTTTCAATGAGTGATTAGGATTGATTTCAAAGTGCAAAACTAGGATTAGCAGAGGAGTCACTTTCCCAGCATTAAGATGAAAGTCAGATTTTTGAATTTCATGTGCACTGATTTCATCATCATAAACCAGAACAGTTTAGTTCAAAATATGATCTCCAAATAATGTGCAATTTTTTCTTTCTTTCTGCTCTAAGTTTAAAAAGGAAACATCAAAATACTGTTTGTTTTCCAAGATTTGAACTTATATATATATACACACCATTATTTAACTGAAAACTTAAGCTTGATTTGTATTTTATTGCTTAAATTTAAATAAAATAAGTTACTTTAAGTACTAAAATCCTGAGGGAATTGAAGTAACTTAACTGTTACGATGTGTTAAAATGCCTCCCTATTAATTGATTGCTTTCTCCGATTGCTGTTTAATCCTAAGTAAGGCCCTGATCTTGCAGACGTGGATGTGAATGTTATTCCCAGCCCAGCTCCTGAGCCCCATGCTGCAGGAAAACACAACTTTGAAGGATCAAATATCTTGAGGCCAATCTGGGGCTTCTGAGTTGCTCTCTCCTTTGCCCTAAGGCACCTCCACCAAGGAGGGAAGAATCATGTACTGGTCTGGGTACAAATCCCAGTCTGTCTGAGATGTTTCATAACTCCAATTTCTGTTAGGATGGGAATCCAGAGAACAGCATCTCTTCACCTTTTCAAATATCCTGACTTTCACAACGTCTCTCTGTCATCGGATAGAAGTTTCTCAGAATGTGCTGTTACTTCTCTCATGCATATCATACAGTACACCAACTTTGACTGTTCTTATTTTAACAAGTCCGTTAAACAGATTAATATATATTTTTAAATAACAGTGGTCAGGTTTTTATACTTTGCTTTTAAATTTTAGACCTTAGTAAAACTGAACCTCAGTCTTAAAAATAATGGAAGATTCTGTTAGATTTCAAATACTGTAGTCCTAAACATTTTATAATCCTATCAAATTCAGTAAGCTTAAAATATGATACTTAAAATCAATACTTTCGAGTCTGCAAAATATATATCAAATTTATATTCTAAAACTACTTTGATTTACAACACTAACACCACAAAAAGAATTCTATGATTCCATGATTACTCTATAGCAGTATAACCCAGATGTTAGCTCTCGGAAAGATTCTCCCTACTCACAGATCCCTGAAACATTTCATTTGGCCAAGAGACCACACCAACTCCAAATAGAAACATGCTGTGTGTGATTATATAGACAGATGTGTGTGCACATATAGCTATATATATATATATATATATATATATATATACAAACATATATGCACTCACAGGGTGTAACAAACACAGACGGACACAGACACCGACAATCTCCACGCGGATTCTTCGCTCCGTTCTCCTCTCGTCCCCACAGTTCCAAGAATTTTCAGCAGCAAATATATGTCTCTCCATGGGATAAACATAATATCAAGACAGCAAGCCACCAGTGCTTGCAGAGCTAAAAAGGATCCAATGTTTCAGTGCAAATGTAAAAGGATGGTACAGCTGTCAAGGTGCAGTTATAAAGAAGGAAACAAATACGATTAAGTACTGTTGTAGTATTCGCCAGGATCTCTATTAGTTTGGAGCACTTTGCACTGGCACTCCAAAAGGAAATCTGCACACATTTGTCTCTGTACAATACACTGGTCTTCATTAAACATTCTTAACAGTGAACATGGCCAGAAAATTACCCATTGTAAATTGGCCAAAAAAAAAAAAAAAAAGAAAAATAAAGAGAAGAGGGAGGTTAACATATTAATTTTCCCATTACAACTGCACTAAGCTTTAGAATAATAATCAGATGAAGAATGAGAATGAAGACCTTTGCAGAATACTTTTTATAAAATGTTCCTCTGGGGAAATGTGCACTTGAATGCAGATTCCTCGTGCCTCCCGAAGCGCTCCGGCGGCAGCTCGCCCCGGGAGCGCGGGGACGGGCAGTTGGGAATGGTGCGCCCTGGCACACCGATTGTTTCTTGGGCAGTTAAAAAGTAGTATCAAACACTTTTTCTTGATTATCTTCTTCCAATTCCTCTTCACTTTGCGGAGGTTTATGATTTGATTTTCCACTGTCGGATGCCAGGGAAGAGGGGGCAGAACTGTGGTCTCCATCTTCACTGATTTTCCCTTTCATGGCTTCCTGTACGAACTCCAGAATTTCCAAAGGCAGTCTTTTGAATTTGTCTTGATATTCCTGATCAAGTTCCACCTGCAACTACAACAAAAGAGACAAGCTGTCTTCAGGTGTATCTGATGTGACCAGTGCTACAGGATGGGGAAAGTACCACACCAGGCAGGAGGGGAATTAACAACGCATTTTTGCACAATTCGAGAACGTATTCCCTTCTTTCCCGTATTAGCACCACACATCCAAAGTGCCTATTATTTTCCATGCAGTCATTGCAAAGCTGAAGGAACGTGCAGTCATAAGGCTGGTTTTGGGTACCATCCTTGAGTACCCAAATCCTTCAAATACATGGGGATTTAACCATACTGGTGTCCATACTCCCACTGGCTTTGACAGGACCCCATTCAAGCGTAGTATGGATCACAGATAAGCCTTTGAAACAGCAAGGCCTTCACTGAGCATCAGGTAGTTAATCACACATCAAACACACCACAAATGCTGCTCTGAGAACAATAAAACAACTTTTGCCAGATTTCTTGGGTTGGAGAAACCATTAGGAAAAAGTCAGTTGTCAAAGGGAGTAAGAGAGGGAGGGAAAACAAGTTAAATTGCATTTCTTAGGGCTAGATCATGGAAAGTTACATTATCGGATTAATGCAGAATGTGTCTTGGACATTACTGGGGAAAAAGTGTCATATCATCAACAGGATGCAAACGGCATGCAGAAAGAAATCTGGCTATCAGTCTTCAGGAAGCAGTGGGTCCTTTCCCAGTATTTATTTGTACAGCCTTTGTTTTTAATGCCCATATTAGGATCTGCATGATCCATTATTTAAAAAACATTAATGTGTATCAAAGTTTCAACTGAAGACAAAGCCAATTTTTTCATCATGACCAATATGAGCACAGCAGGAAGCAAAAGGGGTGAGTTCCAAAGCCAGACCCGCTCCATCTGTCCGTCCATCCATCCATCCATCTACCCACCTTCTTAAAAAGAGGGAGTCAGGTTCTGCTAACTGTAGCTGCAGCAGTTTTGCAATAGTTTCTTAGGCAATTGTGTTCTCAGCTATGTATTTTCCCATGATTTCCAGGATAAAGGTGCTCGGAATTCTGATCCTTCAGCTCTAGGCCTGAGTCTATCCTGTGCAGTTTCAGGTCTCCTTCACCCCACTGCAACAGCTCTCAGCAGGCAATACAAATTTTCACTTCAACATGAGGTTCTATCCTCGTCTCACCATCCTTGACCTGTCCATACTCACCATGTGACTTTATTGCTGTCCCTCCCTCTGAGCCCTTCCAATCCCATTCCCCATGCTTCTGTCCTGGTTTTCATCCTGCATCTCTGACTTTATTTTTGTGAGGCCTCTTCTCCTTTCTCCTGATGTGCAAATCAATGTCCTTAGCTCACCCGGTCTAGTTCTACATTCCTTAATTAGACAAATTCTGCAGCTTTTCTTCCTCAAGATCTGTCTTTTTTCCTTTTGGTTTCCCTGCTAAAGCTCTTTTCCTGCCTTCTTTCTGGCAATTTTCCTGATGTCCTGGCCTTGGTTTTCCACCTCAGATAAAAACCAAGTCTGAGGCACAAACGGTTCCATTAAAACACATCCTGCCTCTAAAATACTTACTTCTATCAACTAGAAATATATGTTTGTCACTGTGGTAGTTAATCATTATCATAACACCCTTCTTCTTTTCCTGAACCCCTTTGTTCTCTGGCTTTATGTCCAGATACAAATTTCCAAAGGGATCCTCCTTTTGTCTCCATTTTGCAAACAATTCCACAAGTACAAGGCATCATCAGAGGAACAGTGGCATGGGGTGGCTGCTGGAGAAAACTGAAAAATTATGCTGATCCTCCCTCTCTGCCCTGCTCACCACAGCCCCAGGACTGCCCCCCTGCTGCCCAGGGAGCGCCTCAGCCCCTGAGAGATCACACCTGCACTGGCTGGAGTGTCGGCAGCACGGCTCTCGTGTAGGACACACTGCAAAACCAAAGATGAAATTCTAGCCGAAAGGTCTTCCTTCATGGTGTAGTCGTGCTTGAGGTTACAGTTCATGGCTAAATACCTGCACCGCTTAAAAAACACGAGTGTCCAAGCTAGAGATGAACTGCTGCATTTCCCCCACCTTATTGTTGTACGTGGCATTACTGAATTTGTGAATTTTGGCCACCTCAGGTACAGAAGAAGGTGTGTAATATCGTGAGTCAGGGAAAAGTCTCCTGGCTCTCAAATTCCTTCAGAATCTCGATTTGCTTAATTAGGTTTAAGAGCAAAAGAAATATTTGAAATCCCTCGGAAACTGAACGTTATCTGAACCCAGTGCAACCATAAGCATGTTGTTAGAGAACAATTGTGTCTAATATTCTTCTCCTAAAGCGCCTCCAGTGGCTAATTCCCCTTAAGTTGAGCGTTTAATAGAAATGCCATGAATCGGGAGCTACCTTTCTGTCTCCAGAGACAGTCTATATAGATATCTAATCAAGAGGAGGCTGAAGTTAGTTGAGAAGGAGCAGACAGTAGACAAGGAGGGTTGATTAAAACTGCATCAGTAAAAATTAGTTTTCTTTTTGATTCCAAAGGCACTGTCAGTTCTTCCCCTTGCTCAGCATCCAACACACCCCTCAGATCCCATCCATTCCCTGACCCCTGAGCTACCACACAAGGTTAAAGAAACAAGTTGCCTGCCTAAAACCAGCTGGCCTAAAGAAATCCAGCTGTTTTTCTTTTAAAAGCCTCAGTGTCCTGCTGTTTATTCTGTGGCTTTACAGGGACATTACAGTTCATGGCAATGAGTGGAAAGCTGCCCTCCCAGCAGCAGCAGCAGTAGCCACACACATCTCTCATTTGGCTTGGCTTGCTGATGGCAAGACAAGGTGCCACGTTAGTGTGTGAGCAAAAACCTCTCTGCTCAACCAGCACCTGACCAGACCCCAGCCCAGGGTAGCCTTCCTGCTCAGTTTGCTGTCCCCTTGGCTTGTCTCCCATCACAAGTCCACCTACCCCAATTTCTCTGCTCTCTACTGCTGAACAAGGTGACCTACACTTGCTGTTAGGATTCTGGAGTCAGACAAGGGAGGGGAATGAGACCGATGATTAGACGGGCAGATCGTTATCTGGACCACTGTCCTCATTAACATGTAACAGCCTTCTTCCTTCTGTTATCTCACTACCTGCCCTCTCACAGATCCTCTGTCCTCTCTCTAACCCACAACAAAAACACCACCAATGTCACCTCCATGTAGCTTTAGTGTCCCACAGTTGGACACTATTTCTTGTTCAGCTAGATCTCACTCCCCTGTACTTTACTGACAGGCAGTGTGTTAATACTTTAAAATTCAGAGCCATCATTAGATGTTTTCAGGGTCCTTGGGGAGAGGAAATGAATGTGTCAGTCAATCTTGATGGCCGTGGCCAGAAGCTCTTGAATGTGTGCTTCCATCTACCGACCTCGTATTTTTTTACCCGACAGTGCAAGTTAAAAAATGCCAGCAGATGCTTAGCTCAGCTTTACACAAAAACTGCCCCACAGAAACTGTACCATCTGCACCTTTTGTCCAACCAACACAGCCCTGAGCCGAGGGACAACAAATGAGCAGGGCTTTACAGGTGAGCAGAGCTCCTGGTGGCCAGCCATCTGCCCAGCTCATGGGCTCATGTTCCCTCCCAATTCAAAGGGCTCTTCAGCATCCTCAGCTACAAACGCTTTCCAAAAAGGGCCATCAGTCAGGGAAAGGCCTTGCAGCCCTTCCTTGGAATGTGGTAGGGGAAAATGATTATGATTGTTCAGCTTAAAGCAAGGAAAACACTCAGAAAAGGAAACAGATGGTATTATTAAAACTATTTACATTTATATTTATACCTAGCTGTTATTATTAGAACTATCACATGAACAGCATGAACAGCACTAATAGCAGTGACTGTGATCAATAAAGGAACACAGAAGCAGAGGTTTAGATGCTCCTGACCAAGCCCCTGTAGACTCTTGCATGCCTGCAATGTGATCTAATGAGCTCCTGTTTCTACCAAGAACCAAAATAAAGCAGCCACGTGGGAAAGAAACATGGTGTGCTGCCAGCACAAGGGACCTGGAGGGCTGCGAGGTGGACACAGCTGGGTCACACAGCCCCGCTTCCCCCTCACCTCCTCCCCGCACTCCAGCAGCCCAAGGGAAAGGGAAACCAGGGGGAAACACGTCCAGCCCTTCTCCCTTCCTGCAACTCCTTTGAAGTCCTGAATGTGAGCATTGCTGCTCCTTCCCCTTGTACCCTGAGAGTGCCTTTGGGAAGTCACCACTGCAAGAGCTTTCTGAGCAGTTTCCCCCTCTCTTCCGTCCCCACACGACTTGGGACACTGCAGGCTTGGCCTGTGACCTCACAGCATCCTCCTCCTGCTGCAGCATCTTGTCTGATTCAAAACCAACCCACGTCCACCCACCGGGATTCGTTCCAGTTCACACGGAATGGGTTTTTAAAAATATATTTGCAACTCAGAAATAATGTAAGGGTCACTACTTAAAATGCATCTCCAGAATTCATCTTCAGCCAAAAATGTTTTGAGAAAGTTATCTACGAAATACAACTGATTACACATCTTGGTGAAAAACTCCCACCAAAACTCAGTTTTGCTGAATCAAAAACATTAATTATGGTCATATTTGTTTTGATGAAGTTCTTCCACTGCAAAAATTTGATATGACTCCAAATACGCCGCTTTTTAAAGTCTCAGATTTTTCCATTCCGCTGGGAATTTTTCTCTAAAGGCAGCTTTTTGTGTTTCTGTTATATCTCCTTTTAAATTTATCTTATTTTGTTTTCCTGATCACTTTCATTCCCTGAATGATGTAGTGAATTATGAATGGAAAATTATTCAAATATCCTGGCTCAACAATTTAGGTAAAAATAGACTCTGAGGACCAAATAGTTCAGTATCTCCAACAATCTCTGACATTTCCAACAGCAAACTCTTTACTCCCAAGTTTTTTTTCATTATTTTTAAGTTAAGATTTCAAATGTGAGATATTTTAAAGCTGTGTTGTTTTCCCTTGAGGCAGAGAGCAGCAAAATATATTAAAAAATTACTCATTTTGGTACTTGATTGTTGCATTTCTTCACCAGTTGAAATGTGATACTCGTTTGTATCCATAATTACTGTGGCACTACCCACATGCAGAATATTATTTAATTCCACATGGACAGTGCCTGTTCTTGTTGTTTTACTGATGAGACACTCAACTGTGTTTGTTTCTTCTGTGCAATTTCAGCAGAATGTATTTTGACAAGAGGCAGTAACTGGTCACTGCACCATTTGGAACGAAAGGGGGGCTGCAACCTCTCCAGGGAATTTCTGTTTAGCAAAGCTCCCGTTTTCCTTATCACGTGTTGTTGGAAATGTTTATTTTGTTAACACCAGCAGCACTGATATTTTCAGTGGTCAGTGAAACCATATTGCAACAGCAACACTGGGCTGGGATTGGGGCCCCTTTCTCACTCCTCCCCTCCTTCTCTAAATCTACTAAAGCTACAAATACTTATTTTTCTTCCTGCAAATATTTGACCCATGTGCCTAAAGATAATTTTAAATAGAGGATTTGGGGCTTTTAAGCCTGCATCAGACAACAAATATGCATAATGTCAGCGACCTCAATTTAGCTTCCAAAATAGCACATAGAGGACTCCCAGATTAAGGGTACAGAGAGCAAGAAGGCTGCTGTTCCTCTGCTTTTCATTTTCAGAGCTTACTTAATTAGAAGGCCATTCTGGAGGGATACAGCATTAAAAGACACATGAGTAGCAAGAACTGTTAAAAGCAGATGGAGGCTCAGTAACAGGGAGAGTGAAGTTGAGGAACAGAGCTCAGGGATCAAGTGATTTATAGGCAGCAATTTTTGTTTAATTGGAAACAGTAGGAGTTCCTTATTACGGACCATGTTATTCCCTCCACTGAGCAGATTTCTGCTGGGAAGGCAAAGGAGTAACCACTGCTCAGCTGTCCTCATGCCTCGAGGCCACAGTTCCTCTGCAGCACTTGGCTGGAGACGGGGACTTGAGGTGAGAATGTGGCGTTCAAGGGGACCTGGGACTCCCCTACAGGATCTTGCCACAACTGGCATGTCCATCTCTGCCCTCTGCCAGGATGGCCCTGAGACTGCAGCTGGGAACAGCAGGTTCTTGGGGAGCTGTTTGCCCAGGCCTGGGGAAGGGGTTATAACTGCATGTGCAGCGAGCACCTAAATGCTCCTTTTTTCTCCCAGTGACATCCAGGAAGTGCATAAAGGGACGTGCCACCACGTCAACATTTGGGCTTAGCACAGCTTAAGGACAACACTGATAACCCTGAGATGAAACCAATCAGGTAGACAAGGTTTTCTCTCAGAAGATGTGGGAATGTGGAGTCATTAAGGAGAGCCTAAGGGCACTTGGTATCTGAGGTGGCACGAGGAACAGCACGGCACCAGGTAAACAACAGTGGGAAATGTCTTCATGCTGACTGGAAAGCTCCCAGTAATGACTCCGGTCCTCAGACAAGGACATCTCTGCATCTTCAAACAATGGTTACTTTCCAGACCATGAGAGATGCCAGGCACACCAATTCCCAGACTCCTCCTCTGCCTCCCCACCTGAAGGTGATGCTCCTTTAGCCCTTCCCACAAGGCTGAACCCATCAGGCCGATCTTCCCACCCCGCAAAGGCTCTGTGCTGTTTTCCTGAGACCAGGGTCGCTGGCTCAGCCATAGTTCTGACTGATCCACTATTGCCTCTCTGCCTTCTCGTGCCAGCAGGCTGCACATCCAGACACTCTCCTCGGAAAAAATCCCCAGCAACTACCTGAAACACATCACAAGTCACAGAGTGGATAACACATCCCGAGTTATCTCCCCTTGTACAGACACTCCCCCCCCACCTCCTTATCTGCCATGTTTCAGCTCAGTGTCTCTTCCTATTAAAGCAAAGGTGATTTGCTCTGCCTCCCTGAGGGTACAACAAGTCCCCACATAAATGAGTCCCTTTAATATCTGCTGTCTCAAGGCACTAGGCTGCAACCTTGGGGCCTCCATCAATCTGTGTCTCCACCTTTATTAACTGCAACCTCAATTAAACCAATGGGACCCCGAGGAAACCTGGGACCTGGGCTCCTGGATTTTAACACTCTCATAAGGCAACTCCTATCTACCTTCTGTGGAGTAAACCAACTTTGCTCCAGTAACTGATTAAAAATGAATGTTCGGGTGGTGAGATGCCCATCGGTGCTGCCCAGGTTATACAGATGTTAACCACACATACACCTGTACAGTACCTCTGCTGAAACCTTCTGGGTTAGAGAAAGCCCTTACAAAAAAAGTCTAAACTGGCAACTGTATTATTAGCAGCAATTTCAGATCTCTTGCATTTTCTTTAAAGAAATAGCTTGTATAGCTTGTACTGAATTCTGTGGGAGGATTTTCTTCACAGTAACTCTTGTTTCCTGTTTCTTCAAAAGCCCAGCAGTTTATTCTCATGCAAAGCCCTGCTCTGTGCCTTGTAAGCTGCATACTTGGAATTACTCCTCGTCCTGATGATTATTTCATGTAACAGTTTGCTTTTGTGGATAAAATGCTTTCTTAAGCTGTCAAGTGGCTCTTAGAAAACTCCATAAATGTGTGACCTATGCACCTCACAATGCATATGAATAAAAATAATTTGAGCTAGAATAAATGAGAAAAATATCCCCTTTCTATGCACGTTTTAAGGCTACATTCTGAGATTCTTTTCTTTTTCATCATCACTAGAGTAAGCTATCTTCACTGTAAGCAAAGGAGAATCTGCTCAGTTTCAATGCAGTAAATCCAGAGAAACTCCCCTGGAGTCTCATCTATCAGCAGATACTGTCCTTAGTTTATTGGGGTGGGTCCAGGTTAAATAATTGAGTTATAGAGCTCAAAGAGAGCTTCTTAGCTGGTCCTTTTAAAAAGTGCTGTCCATATTTTGGATACTGCAAAACAAACAAACAACAAAAAAATCAGTGCAGCCATTACCTTCTAAGTGATGTTTTTCCACTTCCACAGCGCCTCCAGGGCAGCCTGTAAACAGGCAGCTGACTGTCCAACAGCACAAGCCTTCCAAGAGTAGCAGCATTGTAATTCTCCTCTCAAGAGGTCATGACAGTCCCTTGGAAACTCATTTTAAATGACATCTTGAGGTTACAACAGCAACAATATATTCCAGAAATATTTCAAACCCCGGGCGGACCAGAGAATGTGGGACTCAGCAGCACCATGGCAGCAGAGCAGGATGTCCCCCATGGGCCATGGAATCTACAGAGCCACTTAATATTTATTGTGTTTTGCCTTAAAGTGGTGTTGGCCCATAAAGTGAGAGATTCTGGCAAATTTTGAAAAAGGAGAGATAAGAAAAGAAAGTTTCAGGTGCTGAAGGCCTCCAGTGCTGAAAAACAGATCTGGAGAAGAAGGTGGTGGAACCCACAGCACAGCTTTTGGATCCTCACCTAAACTGAACTCTGGATTCAGTTTAACAAAGCACTTTCCAGTCTCTCATATCCACTTTGCTAATAGGTAATTACAGTGTTGCCTGTGTCTGACTCTTGGCAGGACATCTCTAACAGGCCCCATCAGTGTCACAGAAAATTCCCTCTGAGCACAGAGATTTCTCCTCCAATATGATGAAAATGAAAAGGAAATAAATAATCTCTTTCTCTGCCTCTCTCCAGTGGCATCACTGTGCTCCTCAGAGCAAAAGGAACAGTTCATCCTGTGATTATGTCTGGCACCTCCTTTCACTGCCATACCCTGCTCTGCCCTGACTCCCGAGCCTGTTTCAAGTAGTAAGAGCTCCAAACACACACTGAGGGCTGTGCATCTTGAGACAGCACCTTTCTTCAGGTACAAACTCACTGTGATTTCCATGTCACTGATAATTGTCAGGGAGCTGCGTGGAGGTTTAGAAATAAAACCATCATTAGCTCAGAAATAATCACACTGATAAAGCCTCTGCTGCACTTTGAAGTTTACCCTGCACTGACTGTAGCTCTCCATGCCAGAGAGCCTCTGCAGAATGAAGCCTCACTGAAAATCTGCTTGGAAAATTACTGAGCAGTCAGTCCTTCTGCTAATATCCTGTTAAAAATGAATGCTTCTAGACTAGAAAGCAAGCACACTCTGAATAAAGATCAAAGCCTTAGAAGTTTCTTTGAAAATCTTTTCAAGTAGTTGTAGTTCTGTAATCCCTTGTAACAGCGAAGGCTACTCCAAAATATTTCCTAACTCATCAACAACATGAATCTGGCTTCCTCTTTACTATTAGCAGAGACTTCTGCATTGATTCTCCCCAAATAATGAGCCAACTTAGTGACAGACCCATTATTTTTTAACATAACATGCTAATGAAAAAACCCCCATTCAGAACCTGGTAGAAGTTTAACAGTGGAGACAGAGCTGCTATCCCTCATTTTCCATCTTGCAGAAATGATGGCTCAGTATTTTGGCCTTTGTACTTCCAAGTGCCAGGGAAGTTTTGAGGCTGGGTTTAACAATGACAAAAAGCTGGGACCTAATTCAAACTCCTGTGCTGATGTATGTGTTCATTAATATCTACTGGCCATCAAATGGAGATGTATCACTGCTACTGGGGACTGAGTCTGGTAAGTTTGTGGCTGCTCTGTGTTTATATCCTGTGATTATCTTCACATCCCTCTACTTCCACCATGAGTTCATCCATATATGCACACTTCTCATCATTTCACACTACACTCATTTTTTTTTAACTTGAGAAGCAGAATTAGTGTAGAATTTTAACTGCAACTATTAAAAACTTTAGAGCTTAATGTAAGAGCGACTCTGCCCAGTGGTTCAGCCTAATTAAAAATAGCCTGAAGGTTTTTACTTCCTGATACTACAATGAGCTTTAAAGGAAAAAAACACTCCTCTTGCTGTCTGTACTGATGTTACTGGATTAAGCAGTACTATGCAATGGGAGGTTAAGAGAGCCATCCTCATGATTAAGTTCAAGGGATTAATAGCTCAGTTCAGTTGTTTTTCATTTAAACATTTTCTCCAAAGTTCATATTAACACTGACTGCAGCAAACTCAGGCAACTCTCTAATTACCCATCCAGTTTAAATGACCCATGCAGAAAACTTTATTTCAGTGCTGTTCAGCAAGCATCCCACAATGCAAAAATTGACATATAAGGTAATTTCATCAAGCCAGATCAACAGGACAAAGCCCATCCCACTGCTGCCCAGAGCAGCTTGAACTCATTCCTGGTAAAGCACATACACAAAGTTCACTGCAGTCAACAGGGCAGTGACTGGCTTTAATGGGGTTTGGATCTGCAGTTTGGATCTACAACCACACAAGTGCAGATGCAAACTGATCAGATGAAGTGAAGGAACTGCTGGAACAACAGGGCATGAAGTGCTTGCTCCTGACCCAGCAGAGACCTGGGGGTAATCGGTCTCAAAATAAGAGGTGCTAAAGTTGTGTTTCACTGGCTCAGGGTTTTCACCTGAAAATCACTCTCTTTTTCAATTTGAGCAAACTGCAAGGCATGAAAGAGTCTGGGAAGAGGGACCAGGATTCTGCTTAAAATCCAAGCTTGCTGCAACAGTCAAGAGATCACAACTTCTCACAGAGAAGGGCAGATGCCTTTCTCACATCCAGACCTTGCTCTCTTTGTGTACAACCTGATCTGGGTTTCTGTCCAGCACCTGAGCTCCATGAGGAAGGGAAACTGCTGAGGGTTTTCCCTCCTAATGCTTATTCTGGGTGAGGAATTGCCACCCTGCTCATGCTGCAGCCCAAGCAGCCTCACACTCTCATATCAGGTGTGGAGGGATGTGTTCAGTGAGGCTGTGACAGAAAATGTGTGTCCCAGTGGCCGTGTGTGAGTCTGTGCCACGGAACACTTTCCATGTTGCCAAGCAGCCAGACAGCTGAAAGTCCTCTTGAACATGTCTCTTAAAGACAAATCCCTGGAAGCCAGCAGAGACAGAAGAATAAAGGGCACCACAAGTTCAAACTTCCTAGAAAATGAGTTCCTCTGGTGCCTCCTGGCCCTGCCGAGCTCAGTGGGCACGAGAAGGTCACTCTGGGGCCTCCCTCACACCTCCAGCCCACTACAGGAACCGTGAGCTTTTCCACTGCCATCACTGTGAGCTGCATCTGCTCCCTGGCTTCTCTCCTCCTGAAGTTAATACAGTTCATCAAAGTTCAGTTCACCAGAGGGTCAAGCCTGAACTGAGATGAATCTCATGGAACTTCACTAAGCCCTTTGCTTTTTTTTCCACTGAGAGGCATGCCATCAAAATGCCTAACATGATCCCCCTAGAGCTCCACTTTGTTTTTAATCTGATTTCATTTATGTGTATCACTATTGGTAGCTTCTCTCTTGGAAAGGTTTTGCACCATGCAAAACCTTATTTAAGAAAAAAACACTGGCAGTAGAACAAAACGTCTTTCCATTACAAGAACTTATCTTTTTAATGCTCTATCAGTGTTTTATTATTATTTCGGTACTTGACATCTTCCAAAAGCATTAAAAAGTTCTTCAGAGGTCTTACAGCTTTACAGTGTATTCTTTCATGCCAGTTCTGATCACAATCTAGTTGAAGATAAGTTTAATGAACACTAGAAAAATAAAGGCCTTTCATAAGCGATCAAGTGATTTGAAGAAGCAGAAGAGTACTTTAAAAACAAGCATTTCTCGCTTTAGAGCCCTATTTTAAAAATGTGTTGAGTACATATTTCTGTTGAGGATAACAGAAATTCATCTGGAACTTAGGGAGTGTTTATTTCAAATTATGGTAGACAAGTATCAGAAATGAATGAGATTATTAACTTGCAAAAACACCTTTCAGAACGAATGTCATCTTTTCCCTATTGCACGGAAATCTATTTAGAACTAGAGAAATACAGACAGACATTAGATTTAGCGATGGTGAGTAAATAATAAAGTCATCTGCTACTCTAAATAACAGTAAAAAGATTTTTCTGAGTTAGTTACAGAAGATACTACTAAAAATTCTTATCACTTATGTTATTTAAACTTTCTTACATATCAATTAGTTTGAAATAATAAGTCTTTAGGCTATCCATTAATTGCAGCACTGTTGGCACGATCTGTATTTAAAATTATGCAATGAAAATTAAGCTGAAGCACCAAGCTGTCTTGGCTAACAAAAAAGATTTCCTCAGCCCTTCGGATAGAGGAGGAGAGATAATGGGGGCACTGAATTCACAGGAGAACTCTTTCTCAGTTTACAATTCTCTCCTGTCACATGTTGACACAGACTGTGGAAGCCACAAGCTCCAGAATCCCCATGTTTAACTTGCAGTGTTGCTTTTCCAGTGCATCCATTTTCCGATCGATGGGCACGGCTGCTCTCAGGAAAAAGGGAAAAGAGCTCCCATGGTTAATGCAAAGGAAAGGCAGCACCATGCAGAACCTGGAGGAGAGCTGCTGCAGGAGATTCTGCACAGAATAATTACAAATGGGGAATTTAAATTGCTAAGTTACTCCTTCAGAAGTCAGGGGGAGGCTGCTTGCAGAGGAATATCTGGTCCATACATCAGGAGAAGACACCTATTTGAATTTCTCCTGCTGTTATGGCTCCGGGCTCTCCAAGAAGCCTCCAAGCCATGCTTTTAAGTCTTCCTGTCTTTGCAGAGCACATCTAAGGACAACTGAACTTCTCTTGTCTGGTCTTATTTTGCTTCACAGATACACTGAAGCTGCACTTTGGCATTTGTCCCATTCTGTTTGGGCTGGTTCCTGCTGGCACCTGCCAGAGGCACAGCAGGGACTGCCACGTCTGGCACAGCAGCACTGACCAAGGCAAGGGGGTTACTTTAAAAAGTGCAGCCATTCCTTGGTTGGTGTTGTTTTCCCAAATCCTCCGTGCCTGCAGCACACAGGTGTTGGGATTGGCATCTTCCTGCCACAGAAATCAGAATAAAAGCACCTGAAATATTCTGATGGAGGGAACCATACCTGGGAGAGAGACTTCTTTAAATCAGAGCAGCCACTGCAGCTCACTCCCTGTCAGCCCCTGCCTGCTCCACCAGCAGTTCCCTGTCTCCTGCATCCTATGGTTAATTGTACTTTTAAATAAGGAAAGGCAGAGCATCCTCCCACTAATATTAATGAGCTATAGGGAGGAAACAAGGGTGAATAGTGAGTCAATCCTCTAGTGACAGGTCTGTGTGCTTGTGGATGCATACACACACAGAAAAAAGAGAAGACATCTGAATATTTTAAAGTACATCAATATAATTACTCCACTGGCATAAACACGGATTTTGTGGGAAAAAAATCATGTTACTGAAATATTCATACAAAAGATGCAGTTTGTTCAGGGAGGACAGGTACAAAGAGGATCTTTGGTGAGATATTTATCAAGGATCTGAATTTTTCTGGGATCTCCAGCATACTGTGGAGAGAGACCTGCTCAGGGTCCCTGGGCAATTGACAGAATTGGACATGAAAACACACTGTGGGCACTCTGACTGGGTGGTGAAGCTTTACTTGCCCAGAAAACTTTTCAAATAGGAATTCAGGAGGGCAAAGAATATTTCAACTTCTAAGCAGGCAACATCCATATTTACAGTATGTCCTCTCTGCTGGGGATTGCATGGGAAAATAGACACCTCTTTCCATAAAGGATGTGGACCTGTGGGCAAGTTTACTCCTTTTCCACATTAAATCAATTCCTACAGTAGCCAACAGAGTAGATCCTGGCCTATGTAAATCCTCAAACATGGTTTAGATCACTGAATTCAATCTGCTTATGAGTTGCAGCCATTACATGGCAGCTGATATTACAAAAAATTAACTCCAGTCTTAAAAAAAATCACTTCAAAAGTAAAAAAGCTAAGTAATAATTTAAAAATTGGAATTCATTTTCAACCAATTAGTATTTTCAAGTGGGAGCTGCAGTAGTGCCTGTCTGAATACAGATGGGAATGAAGGGTACTCCAGGCCAAGAGGAGGCGTTAACACTGACATGGAACTGGGGAGAAGTCACTGCAGGATTTATTCCTTCATGGCAGGGAAAGCACGAGCTCCTGCTTGGAATTACAATGATTCCCCAACAGAAAGACTGACAGTGAGTGATCATTCCCCAGGAGCTCCTACAGTTTCCATGCTGCTGGCATCACAGGCTGCTCTCTCCCACCTCCAGCAGCATCCAAGCTTTGTGGTGTGAGGTGGATTTTAGTAAAATAACAGGGAAACGTTGAATTGCTGCAAGTCAATCCCATCAGGAATACTGATTTCTGAAACTTGACCTCTGCTCTGGAAACTGAACCTGCAAAATTTTCAGCAGAAAGGAGCATTTTGAGAGCAGAAATACTACACTGACATCTCACTGACCTATACAACACCCTGCAGAATAAACCTGATCCAAACAGGCACATTTACTAACAGAAATAATCTCAAGGAGGAGCGCAGATGAGCAACTGTAAGCTGCTTCTAGAAATGCTAACCTTCACTATCAGCAGGCTGGGAAATAATTTGCCCTGTAAGCTCCACACCATATGTTTTATTCAGGCATTAACACCTCCACAGTGAAAATAAAGCTGTCAGGATGAGAGGCACTACGGTGCAGTATCATCCCCACAGGCCATGCCATAGCTGAACCTGGAGGCTGAAGTTGTACTGAGCAGAATTCTGGAGGTGTGCAACAGCTACCAAAAGACTTACAAAATTCCAGCTTTAGCAAAAAGGACAGCTTGATCCTACACAACACTTGCACGTGGCTGAAGCCTCACTGAAAAACTCTCTCATGCACTTAAGTGTTCATTTGAAACACAGCTCAAAGAATGAGGAAAGTGCAGCAGCAGCTTTCAGGTCCTACTTTTTAGAGTTCTTAAGCACCATCCCTATCCAGCAAAAACATCCTTGTGCAAAAGCACAGAATAAAAAAAAGGCTGCGGGCTCAGACCAGACTTGTAAGTCTACGTTCTTTTCTTTCTGTTTCAAAATTTTATCCACTGCCGGCACAGAAAACTGTGAACTACACAGGGTTCTTCCTGAAGCTGTCTAACATTTAGTCAGATTCAAACAGCTCCTGAATGAAAGCTGTAATTTAGGTAATTTCTCTAGATTTGTGCACAGCTATTATCATGGCTTAGAAGGATTCTGTGCCTCTCCTGCACAGAAATATTCTCTAAGGTGATCAGTTTTGTTCAGCCCAGAGCCAGTGGTTCACTCCACTAGAGCAGGAGCTGAGATATTCCTTTCTGGCCTGCAGGAAAAATTTACTCCTTTCTGTCCTGCCTGCCCTCCCTTATCCTGGTACTTCACAGCATCCCAAATGCTTTGTCCTGTGTATGTAACAGTGAGAGCTTAGAGCAGAAAGGGGTGAAAAAAAAAGTTTCTTCACATCACATCATTCTCATGTTTGCTTTGGTGTGATGGATTCCTTCATCCCGTTTTGCAGCTTCCTGAGTACTCGGTGCCAGTCCATTTTGTTTCCCAGTTCTCATGCACAGGTAGGGTGCACTGAAAGGCAATTCCACCATGCAGAGCTTCTCCTAATCCCACTCCCTGTACACAGTCTGTGAGGCTGAACTCCTGAGAGCAGGATGAAGCCAAGGAAAGAATAACTCCAGTGCTGTAATGAGTGGTTACTTCTCACCAGAGGAGGTTTTTCTCTGGGGTCTGATTTCCTTTCAACTGTGCAGGAGCAGTTGGATTTGCCTGGCTTCCCAGCACCCTCCCAAGATATCCTAACTTGACCCAGGCAGGTGATAAGAGGTTGGCCTCATAGTTATTATTTAAAATGTAAGTGATGTATGACAAGAACAGAGCTAAAACAAGTGCTTCTGTTTTTTTCAAATGTTCAGTGAGCTGTTTCAAGGCAGCTCATCTCTATTCCCATCCTCCTGCTTTTCAGGAAAGGAAGACAGCACATCCCTTAGGAACAGAAATCAATATTCTCCTGTCACTTAAACACAAACAACAAAGAAATCCCAGTCCCCTGGTGAGCAATTGCCAGTTTAATCTTGCCATCTTCAGTAAGTCACTCCTTTGAATACTGTGGAGGTGCCAACATATTCATTATGGGCTCTGCTTTCTTTTGTCACAACCACTGTGCTCAGGAAACACACGTTTGTTCCCTTGCCTGTGTCCAAGAGGAAAACAGCACTCATGAAATCAAGGCCCCACCTCACAGTTTTAATCTCTAACCCTGCCACAATAAGAGAACTAAACAATATTTGCAATTGTGTTATTTTTAACAAACATTTGAAAAAAAAAGTTGACTTATATACAACAGTGAAAACCTTTAAATAAACTGTAATGATGTGAATTGATACATGAGGAATATGCTGGGGTCTGTGTGAGCAGAGGCAGGTGAATCACAGCAAAAAAGCCCTGACAAACCAAGGTATTGTCACTCATAAACCAAACTTAGCACTTGCGTTTCTGTAAAGCACAGGAGTCAATCTGTGTTGTGCAAGGCACAGATCAAACACCCAGAGTAGGTTCCTTCTTCCTTGCCAGTGCATGTCCATAGAAAGGGACGTGATAAGTGTTTAAAAACCCAAACAACACCCCCAAACAGGCTAAGAGAACAAACACAGCCCTCACTGAGAACCATGGCAGTTCTCTCCCCAGACAAGCAAAGCATATCAAAGCAATCCAGAAGAAAGCAGTAGAAGGTGAAATAGTAAATAAAAACACAAAGCAAGCAGGATTCCCTGATTTAGTGACAAAGGTGTGTGGTTTATTGCTACCCCCTTGATAGTGAAAACCCAAGTCCTCCTGGCATGGCTGTGTTTGCAGGAGGATACAGGAAGTTTGTTTATACATAATCACATCTCCTGATAGCAAACACACCTGAAATTATACTTCTTTCCATCACCATCTTGTCATCATTAGCCCTTCCATAAAGCAATGAAGAAAATTCCCTTACTTTAATCTACTTTCATCTTTCCTCCAGGCTTTGCCTGCCTTTCCCCAGTTGTCTTCTGTTCTCTTCCTCCTCCCTGAAAAACTCACTCTCTTACCTTTAAATCTTCCCCTTTAGGCTTCACTAATCCTGTTTTACTGATCCCTATTCATCAGTTCTTTCTCTTTGTACCCCAATTCTTCCTTCTGCTCTGATGCCCTGGTTAATCCCTTCTTTATCCAGTACTCTGGTGTCCCAGATGACAAATCCTTAATTTATCTACTTTGTAAACTTAATCTTCAGAGGTACCCAGAATTCCTACCTTCAACACCTTTCCTCACCTCCCACTCCTACATCCAGATGCTCTCAATTCCTACCCCCACATCAATCAATCCTCTTTACCTCTTCAGAGAGAAATTTCACAGTGCCTGGTGTTCCGATCTGAGAGTACTGCAGCTACTGTGAGCAGAGAACAGAGGGTATCCCCATGACCCAAAGGGCTGTGGCAAGAAAGCTGGGACAATCATGCTGTTACACACAGCCCCTGATGGCTGCACTGAGTGGGGCAGAAGCAGCAAGAAATAAAACAGGCAGGGAGACAATGGGGTAGGGTATGATCCGAAGAAGGCACAGGTCGCTCTCGCGGTATCGGAGGGATGTCATGGTCAGTGGCAGCTCATGTTACGCAGCTAGCAGGTAGTAATCAGGGCTAGAATTGCTCAAAGAGTTCAGAAAAACCACCAGGCAGTTAATTGTGGATGATCCTGACTTGGTTTGGACATGTAAAATGAAAACAACATCAGCATTACTAGATAAAAAGGGGAATTTTTCACTCACTTTCACTATAGTCTCATATTCCATTTCTACTTCTGTTTTTCCTCTACTTCTTGTTCTTCTATGCTCTTTAAAACAAAACCAAGGATCATTTCAATTTGAGGTGATTAACAATTACTCTAAGCTGAAATTACATAATTCTGTGCATTACAGTAAAGCAACATCTCTTTAATCTATGCACTTAATGAAAAACAAAAGATTATTTCATGCTTCTGTGTGCCGGCTCATTAATATTTGACTAGGTACATGTTAGTGAGAGAAACAGTCTGTTTATCACAACCTGTCACTCCATGCTACAAGAGGACAATATTCCAGCTGTGTTATGAGGGAGATCCAGCTTTAGTTGAAGTTGCAGCTTATGCAGGTTGTAAGAAGTGTCACTTTTTTTCTGGGAAAGGGAAGGAAGCGTGTCTGAAGAGAAAAATGAGCATCAGCCATGCCACCTGAAGTATGTGCTGGAAGAGGCATCCCTGGCCTTAGTCTGTGATTGTGCCTAATACCATGAACTCAGGGCAGTTGGAATGGAAAACCACCAAGAACATCCCCAAGTGCTCACAGGAGTGGTGCTGCTCCAGCCTATTCCCCTGGAGTCAGAGTTGTGTGAGTGCCTGAGCAGGAAATGTGAGGGTCACGCAGCTCTTGGAGGTGTCACCACTGTTCTCTTGCCTTCATCCCAAGCTGGTGCTTATCTCTGGAGCTGAAACTTGTCTTTGGCAGCTCAAGGAACAGCAGGATTGTCAGATTGTCCCAAAGTCCCTGACATGCTCCAAGCTGCTCGGAGCCGACTCACTGGGACAGCATCACACACCACTCTGAGCACCCTGAACTCAAACTCTCTCTTGGAGAGTTCTAAGATCTGGAGCAGAGAAGTCCTGAGGGTAATCCAGCAGCAACCAAAAAGACATACATTTTGTTCCTCAGTTTTTGCAGTTACTAGAAGATGGCTATGAAATTATAGCCAGGAAGTGAAAAAAATGGGTGACTTTTTGGTCGTTGCTAAGTGCAGTCCTTAAACAGCAGTGCCCTGCCATTCTCAAGTGGCTGCAGCATGTTCCCTTCTCTGTTGTGTTAAATTATTGTGGTAACTGTCTTGTCTGACTCTAAAATCAGTGTTATTTCAGCATTAAGTGATTTACTGCTCCATATGGCAGCAACTGCATGAGTCTATCGCTGAACTTGGTTCTGTTTGCAGAAGTTAAATCACAGCTCTGTCATGACAGGGTTGGTGCCACCAAAATCTTGACACTTCCCACATCAAATACTTCATCCTTTATCATGTATTCAGGACAGTGTTGTATCTGCACTGTCTGGGAGCCAGAGCTGCAGTGGCATCCCCTGTCACACACGGGTGACACGCAGCCAGCCATGGAATAACTGCATGTGAGCTCACTGAGGTAACCTGTGCTTTGTCTTAGGTGGCAGGTTTGGTACGAATGAAACTGAAAATGGAAACCTTTAAAAAGAAATAGAAACAGACAATAACACAAAATAAAGCTTCTCATTTAATATGTAGAGATGAAACAGCTTAGAAACCGAGGTAGTACTTTTAATATTTGTTACAAAACATTTCCTCTCAAAGCCTGCTCTTAAACTGAATACAATTATTGAGTCACTTCCTTGGTAATGGGTGAAGAGGCAGAACAATGTGTCTGAGCACTGTGTCCTCATTTTACTTCCATGCAGATTCATAAATGCCTTCTAATTGAGCCACAATGCAGGCAGAAAATCCCATTAGCTAACAACTGGCTGGATTTGATTGAAATTCTGTGTAAGGGAGCCTATGCCACCTTCTTACATTGCGTTGCAGCAAGTGAATGAAGTGAATTTTATTTGTTCTCCTTCAAGTCTTTCTCACCTTGGCAGCAGTGGGCTGTAAAGCTGGGGCATTTAACACTGACACAAATGATGTTAGGAGAGATGTGGGGCATAAGGTGCTCAGGAAATGGGTGCCAGTGGCTGTGGCAGCTTGCACCATCTTGACATGCAAAATGAACCTAAAATATTGGCTGAGGAAGCAGAAGGTGACAGTTTGTAGCAGAAAAAAAACGTAGCAGCAAGAAGGTGAGATGTAAAGTGAAATAAGAAAGCTACTTTGTTTTGCACAGCTCCTGATGCACTTTATTTTCTGCCCCTTTGGTCTATGCACTTCACTGGTTCTGTGCTCCCACTGACAGACAAATCAGCTAAAGCAACTCACAGAAAATTGGCAATTTTTACAAAATTACATGTAAGTTTGCAGCACACAAACATTTTGTTGCTGGGGATGTTGGCCTAGTTACTTCAGCGAGGTTTGTAACTACTGAAAGCAGGTTAAGATTTGATTAAAAATTTTCTTAAAACCAGTCTTGGAAAACACTACTAAGCATCCTCTTGCTAAAATCCTTCGTTTGTGCAACATTAATACTTTTCCTTTCTTTTGGCACCGTTTTTAGCCAGCCTCCCTGTTAAAGGGCACATTTTGGTTTGGGAAGGGCTGTGTGTACTCTGTGTGTTGTGCTCACACACCAGGATTTGGGTGTGCAAAGGAGGCACACATTTGCCAATATCCAGACTTTACCTACCTGCAGGGTGAACATCAGAAATAAGTAAACATTTCAACAAAAGCAACATTCAAAAATGGTAACAAACTCCCCTCTCCTTAACCAAAATGAGGGTTTTCCCCTTGATTATTTATCAAAACACAGTCCACAGAAAGTAACAGAGATATCTGGGTAGCATGAATTCCACGGGCAGAGGAAATTGCAGGGTTACCAGGTACAGCCACTTAGCTGTGAGTGGGGTATGCACCACTCAGAATGTTTATTTCTAATTGAGTTTTTAGCAATATAGTCTGTGCACTTGCACCACTGGGATGCTCCTGATCCGAATAGTGGTAGTACAGCAGACATATATCAGATATTTACCACACGGGTGCTCACTAGTTTGGGAGCTCCAGGCATGGCCTTGCAGCGTAGGAGAGAGAAAGTCAGAGAGAAATAAAGGGATTAAAACAAACACTGAAATTTTCAAGCTCTTTTCCATTCTGAATGTCATGAGTGTACTTCTCAGAATTGCCTGGTTTTGAAAATGCCTGAGCAAGTTCTTGATTCCAGTGTGAGCAGAATCTTTCTGTTTGTACAGACATTGCACTGGGCAGCTCTTTGTGAAATCTCTAACACAGAGGTAATAAAACACCAAAAATACATATACACATTTCCAAATCATAAAGCAGCCAAGTATCTGTTGCTTTTATTAGTGCTGAGACAACATTTTAGGGAAGACACACATAGGAACCAGACTAGAAGAACACTGATGACAGGGGGGAGTGTTAAAACACTGTCTGCTATTCACAGTCACTGTCTACCTAATGCTGATTTCCCAGAAGCTTTCTGGAGACATTAGAAAGTCCAGGAATCAAGCCAGTGCATGTTTAAGCTTTCAAAATATTGAAGTTGAATATAATCTGACTTATCTAATGGTCCTGGACATGTCCTCACTTGTGCAGAGAGCCACAAAAAAAGATGCACTTTGTGTTTCTGGTTTCTAAGCTGTCATGAAAAGCTGTGTTGTGTTCTCAGTTATTGTGCCATTACTATAAAGAACTACTGCCATTATTAGTCAGGATTTCTCTTCTTGCTGGCACATAGAAATGGGGCATAGAATCTTGTCAGTCCCCACAATAAGTGTGCTGATCTAACACCTCCAATCAACTCGTTAACATGACTGTTCTTCACAATTATACATTATGAACCTTTAAAACCACAATGAAGGAATGTGTGTCAGGGAGAAGAAGAAGGAAAGTGCTCATGCAGAGGAGCTGCCTCACAGCACATGGTTCAGTTCCCTCAATAATTCACACATCTCTCAGCAGTTCAGGGATTCACATGTGCTGCTCTGGCTCTGCCTTTGGCAGACACTTGAGGGGTTTCTGAGAGCACAGAACCACCACGCTAGAGAGAGCAGGAAAGATTTGTAAGAGCAGTTTGAAGGGAAATGGAAAAGCTTTAAGCACTGCTGCAATCAAAGTGACCTAAGATTTTTAGAAATGAAACACTCCTGCCTAGCACCTTCTCCTTTTTCTGCACTGTACTGCTCTCACCAAGGGCCCACCTGACTAAAGGACCTCTCTTCTCTGGGGGCAACTCTTCTGACACTATGGCCAGCTGAAGGAGAAGCAAGCAGTGCTCACTGGCCACTGAACTGGGAAAAGCCCAAGCCCCCTAGAAAACAGCACAATCTCTCCAATGGACCAAGCAAAACTTCCTTGCTCTTTATGGAAGCAGCCCTGGCCTAAATTCCTAAGCCATGACTCCTTTTCAAACTCTGTTTCCAGCTGTGTTGTGTGTTGTAGAGTTCATCTTCAATACAATGTGCCAGATGTGCCCTTGGCCCTTTTTCTGTAGGTAACTGCTAATAGAAGATGAATTGCCAGGCCAAGAAAACAGAAAAGCCAGGGGCAGGGGATGTGCTTTCCCATGGGTGTCATCTACAGCAGGGTGGCACAAACAGACACAGAAAATCTACCTCATGGCAACACAGAAACAGCACAAAAACATTTAAGGCAGCAACTTGTAGTTGTATTTTGCAAGCTGTGAAATCCAGTTATATTCTCATCTTCCCTGGACCAGAAAAGATCCTTCACACCCCTATCACAGAGACAACACTGACCTAGGTTTGTTTATCAATTGGTCCAAGACTGACTGTGTAGTAGGAAGAGGAAGAAATGCAGGTGGAAGAGCTTGGTTCTGGCTTTGATCTCACTCAGCAGAACAGTAAAAAAATTATTCAGATTAATTCTACTGCATATCAGTGAAAATCACTGGTTTAACAGCAACATGTATGGAACCCACTCCTGTGCAATTCCACCCCTAAGCTACACACACAGAATCCAACTGCAGCAAGAACAATTTTCAGATGCACTCCGGTTTCTCATCCTGGGCAAAGAACATGCCCATTTCTGCTTCCTACTGATTAATTTAGATATAACCTTTTAGAAAATCAGCTATTATACAGCAGCTCCATAAATGCCAGAAGATTAAGTCAGAATATGCATCTTTCAGCTCAAAACAAAACTCCCAAACCTCAATACAAGGTCCAAGCAGAGCATCACTGAAATTCTGTCTATACAAAACATTTTATTTATCACCTTTACACTATGTAGCATAGCATTTACTATCTTGTAAGCTAGACAGAGATCAAGAGAATGGAATTTATTGCTCAGAAATGTATTTCCATTAATGCAATGAATGTTAGACACAAAAAGTCCAATCTGGGACTCTTACCCAGAGTTTGTGTTCCTCTGATCCAGCAGGATGAGTTAATACCCTGTGGTTATGAGGCCACCAGATTTTTGTGAATATCTCATTGCAGGATGTGAATTGAAAGTCTCAAAGATTTACTCATTTAGGACACAGGTTTACTCCACTGAAGTCAGTGTGAGTTTTGCTATTGATACCAATCAGAGCACATTAAAAGTTCTCTCCCCATTTCATGAGTGCTTTTGGCACACTGCCTTAGTCTGAGAGGTAGCTCAGCAACCCCTGTGTACCAGCTACTCATTAAAGGAGTAAAAATTACTTTAAAAATTGAAAGAATGTGAGGGGAGCCAATATTTCTACAGCTAATCCAGTACAGCAGGTTGGGAAGGGATTATTTCAGGGCAGTTTTGAAAGTAAGCATTCCAAGCTGGTCATCTAAAGGAATGATGGAATCACAGGCCCTTAGGTTACCACTGGGAACAGACTAAAGAAAGAAAGAAAGACACCATAGAAGCATTTTGTATTTTCACTAGGCATAAAATAATTTTTGTTATTATTCAGTAAGCACTAAAATAAGTGAAGGCAAGAGTTCTCTCCCTGGCCACGGTGACACAGCCACCAAGAGCTTTAGGAACTACTGACTGCTCCCTTATATGATAATGAAACCTTTTGGTTGTCCTATAATGGCCCCGTTACTGTAAAGCCCGAGTGCCAAGGCTGCTGTGCAGAAAACACTCAGTGTTCCCCAAACCCCCTTCATCACAGGACAGCTCTCAGCTGTCTCACACTTCCTGCAGGAATCTGCATTACTGAGGACACCTCTCCTCTTGTAAAGCCTTGGAATGTCTAGAGCACACATTCCAATATTCCTTTGATACAGGTGAAGGCTCTCAGTATTTCATGGTGAGCAGTGCTGAATTCTCACTCAGCCTTTAAACTTCGAGTGTGACAAGACATTTATATTTGTATATGTACAAAAATATCGCAAGGACCAGGGAGGACTTCTGTCCTCTAAGGTGAATCATAAAATAAAGAGAAATCAGCTTAGCTCCACCTTAAACCCAGCCTTCTGTCCACACAGTGCATCAAATTAAAATAACATATCAGTACCCAAAGCTGGAGCTGCTTGTCTGATGGCTGAGCTAAGCATGAGCTAACCCAGTTATTTCTGCAAGAACACAGCCTGCAGCAGTGCCCTGCCATGGCTCCCCCTTCCCTGTGTCCTCAGAGTAAACAGGTCACAGGGAGGAAAGCCTGAGAGCTTTCCAGTGAAATGCATTCATTGCCCCAGTTCAGCAAATGTTCCACTACATTTCATTGCTTCAAAGTGTAAAGTGGGAATATGGATTGTGAAAGTAAATTATCTTCAGGGGATGTAAAGGACCTGGTCCTCTGATCTTGATGGTGAGACAGAATCACAGAATCGTTCAGGTTTGAAGGGACCTCTGGAGATCATCCACTCCAATGACCCCTTCCAAGGCAGGGTCACCTGAAGCAGGTGACACAGGAACGTGTCCAGGTGGGTTTGGGATGTCCCCAGAGAGAGAGACTCCTCAGCTTCTCTGGGCAGCTGCTCCAGTGCTCTGCCACCATCAATGTAAAGAAGTTCTTCCGCATGTTATGGTGGAACCTCCTGTGTTTCAGTTCGTGGCCATCACTCCTCATCCTGTCACTGGGCACTGCTGAAGAGTCTGGCGCCTTCCCTGGCACTTCTTTGAGATATTTACATGGATTCATGTGATCCCCTCTCAGTCTTCTCTTCTCCAGACTAAACAGACCCAGTCTCTCCTCAAAACAGACCCCTCATCATCTTTGTGGCCTCCACTGGACCCTCTCCAGTAGTTCCCTGTCTCAGAAATTGCCTTTCTAAAAATGATACTCAGAATGGGAAGACTGCAAATTAAAGAAAATTCTCATCCTTTCCCAAAATGTCATTCTAAGTCACACCAGTACCCATTCAAAGGGGTTCCAGTAACTTCTCTGGAAAGATTATGAACAAATACCAGAGAAACTGAGATAAGCATCAGGCTGAGAATGGACATCTCATTGATTCAGCACCTTGTACAAATGAAATAGTTCAGTTGTCTTATGCCACAAACTGATTTCCTTTGCAACTTTCCCCAACTCATTTCACTGCCAAGGTCTCAACTCTCCCATCTGCAACACTGCATGAAATACAAGTTACTGGTTCAGAGTTTAATACTGATATTTTAATAATTTTTATATTAGAAGCTGAAAGCAGTAGCATGGTCTTGTCCTACAGACAGGCCTGACAGCTTAGGCAATTTTAGGGCCTTCACTGTATTAAATATAGCAGATTGCACAGTTTCTCTGCAGTCAAAGGAGCTTTATTTCCTAAGAATGTTCAAAATCCAAATCCTTTCCCTAATGAAGTGTCAGATGAAAGGATCTTCTGCACAAACATATCAAGAAAACGTTATCTCCCAAAATTTCATTAAACATTAAATGGCTGAATTAAACAAATAAAAAATGTTGGGATTTTTTTTTGACAAATTGTTATTAGTTCAATTTACTTGGTAAGACAGAATACATATGACAATTAGTTCTTCAAATGACTGCATGGGGGAAATCCCTTCTGTCCTGACGTTCCATACTCTGTGATAAGCTCATTTGTTTGTGTCTAAGCACAGATTTTCAGCTTCATTCCTTTCTGAAGCTGAAGTCAGCCTCAGACAGATAATGGAGCTGATGCTAATAAACCCAAGATGTCTGAACATCAATTTGCTGAATGGAAAATCCTGCTTATTTTGAACTAATTTAGTACAGCAGTACCTGTTTAAGATCAATTCACAGCAGACTATTTCCTATTTATTGCTAATTAAAATCACGGATTTCCTGTTCCAAACAGCATATAAGCCTGAAAAATTAGCTCCAACCCAGTGTGCTATTGACTCAGCTGGGGCACTAGATCTAGATTTACCACCTCACTCCAAGGTTTATAAGAACAACTGCTCTCAGGAATGACAAATCAGCCAGAGGGAGGTCAGGTGAGGAGGGAAACCAGGAGACGCTCGCTGAGATTTGTCTTCTCAACATTATGGAGTGCAGAATGGCTCAGCTGTGCTCTGATCCCCAGCCTGAGGTACCAAGGGCACACAGACTGGAACTCTCCCTTGGCACATTCAATCTGGGGACCACCCAGCCTTTCTGCCTCGGTCGCAGCCCTTTCCGGCCTTGGAGAGAATAATACTCCAGCTGTGTGCCAAGGGGATATCTGCAGGTGCCATCTGGGCTGAACCTCACCCACCCACACTTCTCTTGTCAGGTCCATACAAAAATGTTTTCAGCTGATTGTGCTGGGTAGGAACAGGCCAATTCTTTCTCTTCTGGAACACAGTTCAGCCAGGAAAGCACACAAGCTTGGGAACAGCTATGAGAAATGGAAATATTGGAGTGGTCCTGAGTTAAGGACGATTCCACCCAATGCATTCACATCCCTGGGATTTGAGACTGCCTGAACTGCTGAGTTCCCAGGAAAGCAGTACCTGCTGGGCTCCACTGTGATGGTACCAAACTTCCAGAGGGTAAGGAGGGCTGTGTCTCCCAAATCCACACAAACTGATGAAAGATGCACTTACAGCAAGAAAATGCTTACTAATAAATCAACCTTTTTTTTTTTTTTTTTCTTTTCCCCCTCCAAAAATCTTGGCCTCATTCCCACTCCAAGAGCCTAAAATCTGCCCAGGGTCATCCTGGGTGATTTAATCAATCACAGCAGCCTGCACTGCATTTCCACCCAGAAGTCTGAGCTTAGGACACTGTGTCAAAAGTGACATAGAGAGGTAAAAGCCCTCTAGGAAGGAGCCCTGCAGACCTCAGGACAGGCATCTCTCCAGAGTTTTGGCAAACAAGGTGCCAACAAATACTTCTTTACTCGGCACCAAATCCACCAAAACCTCATTGAGACAGGGATACACCCCCTTTGAAGTTTTATTTCATGCCCCCAGATTAGTTAGTTGCCTGAGCACTGCACATGTTTTAAACTCCAACCATTGACTGCTATGAAAAATAACACTTTTATTAATGTTATCCTTTGTTTTCCAATTCTTTTAAAGATTCCAAAGATCATTCTGGAAGATTTGGTCTTCAGGTAACATTCAAAAGCAATTATTAGTCCAACTTTGTTACTGGCATTTTCTTTGACACCCCAAAAATACTTATTCAAGCAGCTTTTCCAGTCTGCCTCTTATTAATTTCTTAGTTAGATTATCTTTTTAAACAGTGCTTGGTGATAGTAATAACATGGCAAAAAATAGAACAGGTGTATAATTAATGAAATAATTGTGTTGAATGTATATTCACTACATTTAATAATTGAAAAGTACTTCAAGTTGTCTTTCATTGTGTAAGTGTCTAATTCCTGCTCAAACATTTTTACTATTCTTTTGGTTGAAAACTGTGTGTAAGAAGTAACTGGGCAGGGACTGTCTGTGAGAGGCCCCTGCAGAACCAGCCAAGGGTTTTAGGGTTTCCTGCACTGAGCTACTGCAGATTCATGACCATTATCATTTGTTGAAGAGATGGAGTCCTACTAATACCTGCAAATACATAAGGAGGCCGAAATGCTCCTGTATTTCAAATTGACTCAGGGCCCAGATTTTTTTACAGATGGAGGCCTTCAGTTCAAATGTATGGATGACTTAAATTAGTATAGCTAAAGTAGACAGCATCCTTAGCAATCCTCCTTTTCTCTCCCCAAGTTGTTGCCATTCTTGCAGGCATGGCTGAGCAAATTCTGCATCTGCTCGTTAGCTGCTGTAGCTTAAATTAATTAAGTGCATGAATGTAATCTGCTGCCAAATGGAATTTACATTAATAGGCAGGACCACAAATAAGGAAGAAAGTTGGGGTTCCTTATCAGGGGAGGGAGGCAGAAAGCTGAGGTGGGTATTGGACCCAGCTCACCTGGGACAGAGTTCCCTGAGGATCAGAGAATCAGAACCCACAGATTGCTGCCCACTTCTGACCAAAAAGCAACATTTTGGTTCCCTTCAGTCTCATTTATTCCAGCAGTTCAACCTGCCTGGCAAGCTGATAAACCAGCAGTGCTGATACTGGCAAAAAGGGAATTACGAAGTGGCAGGGGGCAGATCCCCCCTGGGGCAAACCTGAGCCCTGCTGGACAAGGGCTGGAAGTCTGAAACTGCTCAGTGACAACTTTCCCCAGGCTCTGGGGAGCTGCCCCAGCTGGGGTCAGTTCTGAGCTGCTCAGCAGCACAAACCACTGACAATATGAAGAAATAATGGGAAGCAGTGTGAACGCAAGCAAATGCTTGCAATAACACTTATTCTAGCTGCATTTCTTATTAAAAGAATGCAATCAAATTAATAATGACAAATATAAATATTAATGTGTTGATATTTAGATGATGAAATGTAGTTTTGTTGTTCAGAGAACTAAGCTGCTCCTGTTTTCTGCAAGCTTGAAACAGCCCTTTGTTTATCTTCATCTTGTTTTCTAACATAACTTATTTATTTACAGCATGTCAAGGGAAAAACCTAATTTCTAAGGACATTTTCCAATTAACTTTCCTAATTAAAAGTAAAAGTTAGACTCAGTTGGTCTGTAAATAGCATTATCTAAACCCCAAAAAATGAATAGATGCTGGGAAATGACTGAGAACACACCTACACAAGCACAATCAGAAATGGTCCCCATCTTCCATCTCCAGGTGTCACAGACGTTGTCTGGCACTCTGAATGTCTGCTCCTCTCCTGCCTGGTTTGGAAACAATGACATTGGCTCCCAAAGCCTGTAACATTATTAGGGAATTGCTGCTCCCTTTGGTTCCTGTTAGACAGTTTGCACTTCCAACTATGGGCTTTAATGAGTTTTCAGCTCTGCTCTGAATATGAATCTGTAACAAGAGTCTCTGCAGTGATCCAACTCCATGGATCTGTGCAAGAATCCAGTAACATCCTGGGAAATGCCTGCTGCTGCACTGATTCTCTGCCATTCAGACTGAGAACATTACGAAGAATTCACCATTTCAGGAGCCACCACGATTTTGTCTTGAGGTCCCTTCAGGAAGTTTGTGTAAGGCTTTCAATTTCTGTCTTTGAACTTGAACCAGACACAGGAATTGGAACCTAGAGATCACATTGTCATGTCTGACTTGGTGATCAATTAGAAACAGATTCACCCCACTGAACAGTTCACGAGAGCTGGGAAAATATTTAAATCCAATAAAGTCAAAGAAGATGGTTGCAAACCACTTTAAAGCCCTGAAATTACTTATTTCCCCAGTGCATTTATGGCAGTAAATAACCACACTCTTAGTGGATGCAAGAGCATTTCACATCTAAAAATAACTTACACTGTGCACTGATCACAAATCTGGATATACCCAAGGCAGCCTGGAGTCGCAGATCAATTTATAATACTTAGGTAAAATAAAAAATAAAATCAGCTTATAGCAAAATTAGATGTTCTACTTGCCCCATATATGGTGGATTTATGCCATGAGTCATTGCAAACTTTCTCTGAGATGCAGTAATTTAGATGAATGTTCTTCTTAGCAGTTTCAGTACTAAAAATACCTTTTTTTCCTCATATATTGAAAATATATTTCTCATATATTTAGCAGGTATAAACACCTGGCTACCTCCTGCTCACATCCTGACCATCTTACAACAGCTTCGCACACACTTTTAAAGCAGCACTTTTCCTGCTTTAGCACTGGAGAAACAGATAGATGTGCTTTGATGTATTTGCTGTGCAAGAAGAGTAGTTTTTATGTTCCCATAAAATGCTTTCAGAAATAATAAAGATAATAATAATAATAAAAATAATGACAAAAGAAGCTGTAAACTCCAGCAGGGCTTGGCTGTAACTGGAGAAACCAAATGACTCTGGATTTTGAAGGCAATTAGCCCCCACACATTTTAAATTAGTGTGTTTGTGTGCAGACAGCAGCATTGTATTGTGATTTTGTAGTGGTGTTTTTAACCGCATGAGTCACAGCTTGGGAAGGCAGCTGAGGAAACCTGATGGCTTCCATGCTCCACAGCATTTCCTTGTGTCAGAGGAGAAATGCTGCTTCTGTTCAGCACAAGGTACGAGGGAACCTCTCTGCTGTAGGTTTGGTGTGTGTTAAATCCATTTTGCAGGTAGCATGGAACCTGGGAATCCACAAATCTGCCTTTCCCCTTTCTTGTTTTCCATACAGGGGAAACTCTGACCTCATTGTTAATGCAGCCAACTAGGAAAACTTGAGTAGACCACAAAACTCCTTTCTGGGATTGGTGGTTTCAAAACAGGACTGGGAACCATCAGAACTGGATTCTAATTCTGTCATGCAGAAAATTCACTCTGAAAGATGGTCAAGCCAAAGATTTCAAACACAGACACCTAAAGTAAGGCAGCAAAACACAAATTAGCTAAGCAAAGCCTTCAATACACAAAAAATGCTCTACAGGTTTGAGTTGCAAGCACCACAAGGAAGTTTTATCATACACTGTTTTCCTTTTTGGAATGGTCTATTGATTTTCTTTTCAGACCCACACATTTAAAACTCACAGCTAAATTTATCTTGACAGTGTCATTTCAACTGAGCTACAAATATCTTCTATTTGCTGGGTTAAGCTGCAGAGACTTTTAAAAGCAGAGTGCTTCAAAAGCTAGGCTTCCTCAAAAACATATCCTAGGGTAATAAATATCTGGAATCTCTCTTTCTAGGAACAACTGACCATAATGACCAGGTTTTTTTTGGTGTTTTCCATCTCATTTACACCTGTTCAAAACTCCAGTGGATTCTCAGCCATTCGCTGAAATGTGAGAATCCATGGTGAGATTAAAACAATCCAGGACTTGGAACTCCATGGACTCCACTGACACAGTGGCAGCAGAGGCCCTAAGGGTTCCTAGACTCAAATCCCCCTTCCTTTTGGGTTTTCCCTGCCAGGTTGCTGTGACTGCAGGTGAGCTCCTGCAGTCCCTGCTCCTGTTGCCAAGGTCACCTTTGCAGGGCTCTATTTGCATGCAGCTGACGTTGATTCATGTTGCCAGATGGCAAAGGACAAAGCACAATCGCTCAACACAACGTGTGACCTACTTACACTCCCAACAATCTGCTGCCTAATACTTGGGAAATGCAGGGAGACTTTGATTAAAATTTTAATTTTGTTTCATGGTTGGCCCACGTGTGGCATGTACATTTTGCATCCCAGCTACATCTGCTCCAGCAGGGCAGTCGCGTGATGACTCCGACTTGCTCCTGAAACAGGGCCTGTGAATGTGCAAGTGCCACTTCCTTATTTCCTAAAGGCACTCTCAAAAGTAATTACAAGTTATTGGTTTACATATGGACAGCTAATGAAGAGCCAGGCACTCTCACATTGGCACCACATAAAGAAATAGTAATTCCTTTATAAGCAAGGCGGCAATAATGTGTCTGCTTTAGAGAAGGAGAATGAAGAATGATACAGACAAAATTCATGTAGGGTTCCTAATCAAATCAAGTCACGGGGAACTCTCTGTCTGTGCTCAAAGTCATGTATATATTTACAGGAGCAGCAGGACAACAGAATTTCTGCACTAATTAACTCCAGTGTGAAGGTATGTGAGAATAATGGAAGTGACATCTGGACACTGTAGGCCAGATTCCCCAAATTGCTCAGGGCTTTAGGAGTGCCACGACTGCCAGGCTGGCTCAGACCCACGGCTGACTGAGATCTGTGCTCTGCTTCTGCCCTTGGCTGGCATCAGATCCTGTCCAATGGAAAAAGAGTTCTAGAGCAGACAGAGAAAGAACAATTCCCTCCCTGAGCACGCCTTCCTGGTCCTGATCTCTAGTCCTTGAACACTGGCCTAAGTCCTGCAGTTTGAGTGTTAGTAAAGTTTTAGTTCCTGTCAAAGTATCAGTCAACAAGAACCTCAATGCAGTAAACATTTAAATTCTGAAGAGGTCTCAAATCCCATTTTGAACCTCCTCAGCTTTTGACAGATTTTTCAAGGGCTTGGCACCAATAAATGAAGTGGAACTGCTGGAAGTCTCAAGTGTTCAGCAGCTCCTCTTGTGAAAGTTCACCATCAGACCCTCAGAGAGTTCAGCAGTGTGTGAATGTGGGCACACACAGCTCAGTAACTCTCCTAAATGAAAACAGAATGCCTGTTAAAACACAAATCCTTCAGGCCATGAGAAAACAGAACCCATAAAGCCTACAGAGAAGCAAGCCTGACATTATATTTTACACTGAGGAGGAGGTGACAGATCCTGGTTGGAAACCATCCCATCACATATTAATACTATTTATTTGGGGAAAATGAGAAGGGAAAGCCAAACACAGGGAGAAGCAGTTGTATCATAGTGTAGACACTGCTAATGAGGTGATTATAGGTGGCAGAGTAAGGGAAAATAACTGGCAGGACATTACCTATACTAAAAATTTATCAGTGAAACCAATATTTTATTATTGAATAAAGATTTGCAGGGCTGTACTCAGGATACATCATTACATTATCTGTGTGCCACACGAGGTGTTATCTTCACCAAGAACTTCCCTGCTCCTTTAAGACTGGGAAGATGACTAAAAGGATATTCCAGTTGTGGATGGGACAGAAAACAGAAATATTTTGCAATCAAAGCAAACAAACAGCAAAAAGAAGCTCATTAGTTTGTATCTATCACTTTTTCTTTAATGCTTTATAGAAAAGATCTAGATGGGAATGTGGTATGTCCTCAAGTTCTGTCCCTTTGCCATAAATTAAGCTGGGAGAGAGAAAACAATCCAAAGGAAGTAGCAAAAAATAGCATTTATGTCATTTTTGAGGAAAGCACAACAGTTCTGGAAAAAATACCAAGCACCACGTTTTAAAAGGAAAAATCAGAGAAATCCCTTCTTCCTTTTAGATCAAAGGAAGTTTTAAGGCCAAATCTTCGTGTGTAAATTGGACTTTTTACGATCCATAGAACAATAGCTTGTTCTAAACACACTTATTAAGTATTTGTATGAAGTCTAATATAATACTAAGGGTGCTGTATCATACCAGACACAAGTGTCTTTGTCATGAGCAGTACATCAGCCTCAGACTCTGGGAAAAGTTGATCCTCATGGCACGAGTGTAAACTCTATCCCTGTGTCCATCTGGTGGAGCTGATTCCCCAGCTGCTGCTCCACATCACCCTTTTTGGACAGAATCTCTTCACCTACAGGTCCCAAATACACATCTGGAGCCTGGTTTGGGCACTGACTCCATTACAAATTTAGGGTCTCTCCTTGCCTCCAACCCACAGCAAAGCTCCCACAGCTCTGCTGAGACAGAGCCTGCCCAAAGAGCCAGAGCTGACCTGACCTTCAATGCAGAACAGTCCTACTGCAAGGATACAAAACACTTTACTGGATTAAAACTCCCAGTGCCTTGTGCCCATTAGGGCTGAGCATCACTAACACATCACAGCCCTGACAGCCCTCACTGAGTGAATCAAAGAGGCTGAGTGAATCTAACACCCCCCTCCTCTGCTGGCTCTGATTGTTTTTCAGCTTAAAAGTCTGTGGAAGGGGCAAAGTGTCTGTTTAATTTGCTGTTGTGTAGGAAAGGGGCCAAGGTGTCTGTGACACTACACCGTGCTGGGGAATTGTTTTCTCTGCAGTTTATAAGCAAGATGCCACAAAAAACAAACATAATTGAAGTGAGTCTCCTTAAATGAGAACAAAGTAAACAGAGATGCTTCATTAGAAGTTACATCCCCTGATCCTTTTGCTGTCAAATCCACTGATTTTTTTTTTCTTCCCCTCTTTGGTTCAAATTAAAAATTAATTATCTTGCATAGAAAACACAAGTTGCTACCATTATGTTAACAATACTTTGAAGAAAAAGGTCTTTTTGGGGGCAAGTCTGTCTTGTACAGGAAAGAGATAATTTTAGTAAAACCCATCCTTGCTTGCTCTTTACATCTTTCAAAGAGGAGTTTACAACTGCTTCGCCTGCACTGAGCAATCACAAAAGGGGAAAAAATCTCTTAAATAGAATGGAATTGGGGTAAACTAAGAATAGCAATACAATTGAAGAGTTTTGTTTGGGTTAGTGCTCTGGTTTGTTTTTTGGGAAGAGTTAGATGGATAATATTCAGGATGGCTCTTTATTTAAGGAAGGGAGCACACACCATAAATTAGAAAGTATAAATATTTAAAGGTTTGCTGAAAGTGTACACAACCAACCTATTATGGCTGAACTGCTTTTTCGAGGCAATAGCTACAATAGATGTCCTTAAAAGTGATGCCTTGGTGTAACACTGGGCAAAGGCCAAGAGAAACTCTGTTTCTATAATGGTGCTCCAGGGAATTCTTTATTTTCAAGTGCCACATGGAATGTCTAAATTAAGTCATAGGGGCAAAAAAATTTATGGTATCCAAAACGTTTGCTTGGGCACGCAGTCCATGGCATCACCCTGTTAATCACACTGGGGATAAACAGCTCTTCCCACATTCCTGACTCCAGTGACAACAGCTCCAGAGCTGCCACGCCTGACGCCAGCTCTGCTCACAACTGCACCCCTGGCCACACGTTTGGATGTGCTTTTAGGGTTATAGTGAAGAGTAAGCCAAAAGGGGATAAAAAAGTGCCCAAAGTCCCATAGCCCAGGAGCAGGAATTTCAAACAGTTCCCAATTTGGAAATGGTTGAGAACAAGGACACCATCAAACCCAGTGTCTGGGAGCGTGTGCTTGGGGAAAGCATAGCTTAGTGAGTCTGCAAAAAATCCTTAAAAACCATAGTGAAGGGTAAAGGCAAGTGGGGAAGATCAACAGGAGGAGTTCTTTCCTGTCTCTGTAATGGTTACAGAACTAAAAGATGTGATTTTTTAAAGTCATCAGCACTACTTTAAGATTCCTCTTGCTTTGTGTCTCTGCCGTTCCCAGGGACTTGACAGTGCCGTGACTGTGTCCCTACAAGCCCCAGTGCCAGGCAGGTTTAACCTACAATCACAAAACACTTCCCTGCCCTCTCACACCTTGTCATTTCCCATCAGCTGTGAGCTGGGCTGATGGATCACCCTGCACAGCTCTGCTCAGGGAAGCAGGGAATGTTTCCCTTCACAAGCCAAGGAGAACGGCCTTGATTTGGGTCTTTGCACAGCAGGGAGCGACCCAGGGAGGGACTCATGGCAGGTCCCAGAGCTGTCCAATGTACCAGCCAGGCTGAGGACAGCTCTTCCCAGGGATGGACCTGCTCTGCTTGGGAGCTGAAACTCTGAGGACTGGGAGCAAACTTCCAGAGAATGTGCCATTTTACACTTCCACATCCCAGCCTTTCTCTTTGCTTTGCCGGTGAAGCGATGCCGCCAATTTTCCATGGATTAGCAGCAAAGGCAGTTGATACTTTCCTGAGTTCCTTTTTTTTCTGAGTAAAAGCTTCTTTATCAAATTTGTAGGTGAAGCAGACAACAAGCAACAGAAGCTCAGCTTTGCTCTTACATTAAAAGGCAAATCTTGAATTTATACTTGGCTTTAACTTTTTTTCACAAACAAAAACACCAATGAAATACAACCTGCCTTTCTTCTTGATAATAAAACCTACCCTCCCTTACTTAGCTACTCTTCAAATTTTAGATTTAAAATCTTAGTAGAGATACCTGACTGAGAGGAATGCAATAGAAATGACCATCAAATGTGGACAAATAAAACACATCTGTAGCACAAGCCTTTGTCAAGAAATCTATCAATACATCCAAGAGCCTTTTGTGCAAATGGAATCATTCTTCTCATCGTAAGTCTTATAAAATAAAAGAAATTCAGATGATGGTATGTAAAGTAAAATTCACTTCTTGTCTCTGCAGATGAGTTGTTACTAGAATGTCAATTTTCACTCTTTAAAAGAGGGTTGGCTTTAATTTTAACACCATGATTACAGTTTGAATTTCTTTTTTAAAGTTTTAGTTTTCCCAAAAAACAGCCCTGAATTAAGGAAATGCAAACGTACAACATGTAGTCTAAACTTCTATAGTTTTTCCTTGCTTTTTGTTATTAAATACGCATATAAAGAGATATGTATATCTGCAATGAATGCAACAGTACTCACGGTTATTCCTTCTGATCTGAAGGCATGCAATGCAACTCATAAATCTTGTTAAACCTTTAGCCTCACCAGTTTGGGGGAATGAAGCTACCTTGGAATAGCCTAAACCTGAGCTCGGTGGCCATTTAGAAGGGGACACTGGGAAGCAGAGAGCCCTTGTGGGCTTTACTGAAAAGCTTGAAAGCAATGCAATCCAGTGTTACTATATTCATTTAGTGATAAAAAAAGAGCCAAGATAAATCACCTTTTAGCTGTAAAGGGCCATTTAAGAATCTTCTTTGACAGCTAACCTAAACCACAAGAATTATTCTCCTAAAGAGATCCATCTCACAGACAAAAATTAGATGCAGCAGTTTAGAGGGTATCCCGTATTTGTTTTCACATGCATCAAGAAAGCTTCACACCTGTCAGAAGAGTTAATCTCAGTTCATCCTTTGCTTCAGAAATGTAATGCCTGTCTCTTTCATTAGAGAGGTTCAGGCCAGTTCTGCTGACACCATTTAAGCCCTTCACACTCAGTCTAATTTTTAATCAAAATATGTGCCATAGGTCCTACTGGAATCTCTGTGAGTTCTGTGTTGGCTTTCTCACAGAGCAGGCACAAAAAATGGGTTATTTGTAATGCTTCCTAGCATTTCCTTCCCTTGGGGGGCTTGAGACCTGCCCAGGTTTCCTGTAGGTCTCTAAATCCAGAGCAGGTGAGCCTTACCCCCAGTCCTGCACCTACTGCCCCTGGAGTATTCTTCAGCTCCATTATTTCACAGCCCCTTTAATTCATAAAAATTCACCTTAGGACTCATCATTTAACTCAAGTGAATTAAACAGAGCAGCAATGTGGAAAGATAAAAGTGTTGGAAATGCAAAGGCTGAGGAAATGCAATTAGAGCATCCCACTTGACCAGTTCTTGAGCTGGCACTCATCGCATTTGCACAAATCCACACAAAAACAGATAAAGGTGAAAAGGGTGAAATATTCCCAACGGATGAAAATACTCCTGCACTGCCAGTTAGCAGCAGCATTTAACTTGAACAAATGAGCTGCAGAACACTCTACACTTCCATGGAAGTGTGAGACTGAGACCCAAAAACCTCACAAGTGAAATATCTTTATACCAAAACCAAGTCTGTCTCTGGTGTTGCAACAATCTTTTTTTTTTTTTTCAAGAAAGGAAGCTGAAGGAATCCCTGGCACAAAAACAGGTTAAGTAACAGCAATTTTCTTCAAAGACTGATGATGTCTATCAGTGCCCCAAGAATGCCACTAAATAAGAGAGAAAAAGAGGATGGCATGATTTCAGCCACTAACTAAAATGAAGTAAAACCTTTCAGAAATGCAGAATGGGATGATTACAGCCCCCAGTTTTCCATGTTTATGACACCAGATGAATTTCAAATGATGAAACGGGTGAATATTCAACATCCAGAAAGCTGTATGAGATAACACCAGATGGAGAATCTGGATGTCATTATAGGTAACATTTGCAAAAGGGCATAACTCACTGCATTTGCAAAAGGGCATAACTCACTGGAGTACTTCAAAGATGGTGATTGAGTTCAGATTTTTACCTTTATCAGTTTAGGAACTCTACAGGTCTCTAAGCAATGATGGATCCATTAGGAAAACAAAGCACTTCTGACCACATAATGATCTACATGGTGAACTATGCACCATATTGTTTAGTTCATGGTGTTAGAAATCAAAGTTTCAGCCTAAATAAGCCCAAATACCCAGTTATTCTAAAAGATTGATTTGATGTGTTGGATGTTTTTAAAGCACAGTAGCCTAAAAGAACAAATACGAAAGTTCAGTATATTAAAAAGATAGATGCCAGCTTGAAAGTTATTGGACTTAATCAGTGATTTAGAGTAAAATAACTAAAATTTCCACCTCCAAATATTAATTTAAAAAAATTAACATCCCCCCATCAAATAGAAAAACCAGGAGAAATTGTTGCCATTTATGAGCAGATTATCCAGTCTCCTTGTGCCAGCAGCTTTTCATCATTCACATTGTTTGCTCCCTGTCACTGTTATTTGAGAAGTCCCTGTGGCCTGTTCAGATGTCCCTGCATGGCAGGAAGCACCGGCTGCAGGGGTCAAGAACACCCTGAAGATCACTGAAACTTTTCTGCTGCTCAGTTGTGGCAGAGGCAAAACCAAACCTCTCCACGGGGCCTGTAACAACACAGAGTGTTTCAACAGCACTTCACCTCCAGCTGCCAAGAGAGCTTGGCAGGGAAAAAGTAGAAATTGGGGAAGAACAAGGAAAAAGTGGAAACTGGGAAAGCCTGACTCCTGGCAGCTCAGAAGAGAAACTGCTTCATCTGATGGGCTGGGATCCAGGGAAAGCTCAGGCTGCTCTGAGCTCTGCAACGAGGCACAGCAGCTTCGCTCAGCCACTGGGGCTGTCTGGTGCCTCTGGCTGAGTGTCCTGAGGAAGGACAGGCCAGGGACAGAAAATCCTTCAGGAAAATGCACTGGAAAAGAAATGGCTGCAGAGCAGTGAAAGGAGAGAGGGAAACCACCACATTCTGCCTCAGTGGTGAGCCCCCAAAAAGGGCTGCTTTCCATTCAGGCCACAAGCTGATCCCAAATATTAACATTGCAATGAATGCTAGGGATCAATGCCATAACTGAACATAACTCCACAGAAATAATCCCCAAATGTCACTCCCAGGGAATTGAATGCCAGTTTTTTTTATGGGTGGATAAGAGAAACTGAAACCCAACAACAAGAAGTAAGCCATTTCAGTGGAATTAAGGAGTCACAGGGAGGTCAAGGACAACATTTCGGTGTGAATTCCAGCATTGTATTCTGTATCAGAGAGGGAAGTGCAACATACAGGGTAAAAAAGAAAGAGGGGGGACGTGATTTAATTGTGAGTTAAAGGTTGGTTAAGGGGCAGTTAAAAGATGGGTTAGAAATTTTGTTTCTTTACTAATTAACAGGCTCAGGAGACAAAGAATGCCCCAAAATTCTGTATCTAATTGCATATTAAAGACCCCTGAAACTGCAACAGAAGCTGCTAAGTGTCTAAAACATTTCTGAAAGCTATTATGTGAAAGGAGTAAGAAATATATAATGTGCAAAGGCTGCCAGGTATCACTCCCTTTCCTCCTGAGCAGGATGGGAAGCTGCAGGATGCTGGGAGAAGGCTGCCCTAGGAGCTGGTGTCCCAAGTGCCACCCTTGTGGTAAATAAAGAGCCAGGGCTGCACAGACACTCAGGAAAATCCTGGTTTGTGGATGAAGGACTCGGGTGTGAGGGACAGGAGCAGCAAGAGCTGCAAACAGGATTGAGAGTCAGCTGGGGAGTATCATGGAATCCTGTGTCTGCTGAGAGGGAAACTGGAAAAATCTTATTAAAGAAGAGTAATTGGTGGTTCATATACCACAAAAAGAGTGTGCTGCACAGAGTATGGGATGGTACAGCTCATCCTATCCAAGATACTGCCTCAGGAAAATGTAAATCTAGCAAGGCAAGAGATGGAGTGGGATCAGTTACTGCTCTGAAGGCAGCTTTTCATATAAAACACAGGCCAAGCTGAGACTCTTCACATGACATGAATAATACACTTCTGATTTCCCCTGCTGTGTTATCAATATTGCATCTTGTCACAGGCCTGTGCACCACACAACAACTGCCCAGCTCTCAGAGGGAGAAACAGAAGCCTTGACCTGAAAAGCCACCACAGAAGTTACTGGAGAGCACTGCTTGTGGTGGAAAACAATCAGCAAGCCAGGACAGAAAGGACATTCCTAAGTGCCCTCTGCAGAGTGAGTAACATCATCTGCAAGCAAGGCAGACAATGAACTCAACAAACCAATACAAAATGTATTTCCTCACAATATGTTATCAGCTCTAAATGCAACCATTTTTCTCAGCTAGAAAGTCCCATTATTTTTTTATGATACAACAAACAGCGAGTGAATCTGATTGAAACGGGTGAGGGAAGGGTGACTGGGGGAGCACTGACACAGCAGCATTACAGTCAAGGTGATCATTACAAAGCTTTTGTACTCCATGTGTAAAGAAGATAAAAATGTTGGGACGGTGCCCTTCAGCAAAAGATGAAAATCAAAGGAAAACACAGGAGTTTGAATCACTGGAGGGTGTTGATCAGTCTGTAAATGTACTCACACAACTCTACAGCTGAGCAAGGATAGAGTCATGACTCCATTAGGGCAGGAAGGAGTCAGTACATCTTGTCTGCACGAGCAGGAGTTGCCCACCAGAATATAGCAGAATATAGCAGAACACTCAGTGTAGGAACAGAAAATGCGTTTAATTACTGTATCAACACAACAAAGAGTGTGGAACTGTGGAACTATCACTGTTAATCTCAGCTCTGGTACAAGAAGCTCTCAGTGATGGAGCTTTCCCTATCCCCCACACCAGATGGGGCAGGTGGGAAGGCAAAGCCATCCAGATAATCCCAGGAAGGAGGAATGCTGGAGTAATAAACATAAAGGCAAATTAAAAAATGTCGTTTCCAATTAGAAAAATGGAAGAGGAAAGTGCTGGGGAAAAAGGGAACATTTGTTTTCAAGCCATAAGACCAGGCTTTCCCAATGAACAGGAGGGAAAAAATAAACAGTGCTAGGCAGAATGGTTTATGCAGCTCTAGAGGTAACGATTCCATTAAGAGCAGAGATTCTGTGCATTAATTGGGAAGCCACAGACATAATGAATGCAGGATGACATTTTGATGCCTCACTTGTCTTCTCCCCTGCCAATCCATCTCTCTGCTTTTCAATCTGTCACTATTGGCGATGTGTTAATCTTTGGGGTGAGGAGATAAATCTGTCGGAGCTCTTTCAGGGAAGCAGGTACCTGTTAAGCACTGCAAAGAGCCTCTCCTGCAGTTTGCTGAGGAGAGAATTCATCTAGCAGATAATGCTCAGTGAAACCCTCTCCATGGCATCCTCCCATATTTACTGTCTCATTTGCATTTATATGCCCTTTATTATCCGAGCACCTCAAAATCTCCCATGTGCTTAACCTAACAAATCCCTAATACAATTCAAGGAGCATTAGGGCAGTTTCACAAGAGATGAGCAGGGATGATGGTAATTCATGTTGGAGCTGGAAGGTTGCTACACAGCTATTCTGTGAAAGGAAGATGAGATCTCTGAATCACTGAGCAGCTGCTACCCCAGACATGCTCCAGCACAGCTTGAGCTGTGAAAAGTGTGTTCAGTGCTCTGTGTTGCCTTCTCTTGACCAAACCTTTGATTCCCATATAATGCCTGATATATTTCCTTGTGCCATTTTGCTGTGCTCACAGCCAGGGAAGGCTCCCAATGGGCAGCCAAAACTTTTCCCTGTTTATTGTCTTTCCAGAAGGGAACCAGAATATTAAGCAGGAAATTTTACAGGACAGGGGGAAAAAAAGAAGGAAAGTTAAAAAAAAAGGGTTTGAATCACACTGCAATTAACACGGTGATCATGCCAGTTTGAAAATCACTACCAGAATTTTATGGCACTGAATTTTCCATCCTGCAAGGCTGTGAATAGCTGTAGTTTAACAGATGCATCCAAAATGTACATATCAAACTAAATCTCTAAAATTATAGCATATGCATGTTCTTAATATAGCTAGTGAGCATGTGTGCATATGCACACATAGCTGAATATTTACTATTACATACAGAAAACCACATTTATCCATCAATATAAACAAAGGGATTATATCTACTCCATTTCCTTATAACATGATTAAAATTCATGCTGGCCAGGAGGGCTTAGTGAGGTTACAGGTAACAGCTTAGCTCCTAAGAAATGCTCAATTTATGAATCTTCAGATGTCAGAAGACAATTTTATGTGCCCTGTGGGGACCAGAAATCAGTGTCCTGGATCACAAACCTGTGGGCCCGTTCAGCACCTTTGAAGATGGAATTCTCAGTGTAATGGGCTATCAGATACACTGTAAAATAGTCCTTTTGTAATGTGCTTTAGGGTAACTGCACATTCCTATACAGATTTTGTTTGTTCTCTAATGGGAATTTGCAGGGCACATTTTCCAAGAGAAAAAGAAAGTGGGTGATGTGATAGTACCACAGAAATCAGCTTTCCTTGTTTTATCTCATCCTAATTGAGGGCTGCTTCTGTTGCCAAGTGAGGTCTGGGCTTCCTTGATGTATAAAAAGCAGGGGTGTTTGTTACACTAAAACTGGCATGTAATTGCTTGTCAGCAGTCACCTTGCTTTAAGAAATGAGTGAAAGAAATCAAAGGAAATGTGGAATATTACTGGAGACTGTCTTTGAGATGAATAGGACTGTGTGAATGGCTGATCAGGACTGAAAGGGAAAAAAACCCAAACATACAGTGAAGGATTTTGATACCAAGCTATTTAGACTTAGGCACGCTGAAAATACAAGCTGAAAAGTTTTGCGTTCAATGAAATTCAGTCTTTAATCTCTAAACTCTGTGTGTGTTTGGCCCTCTCAAAACCAAAGCCCAGCAGTGGAGAGCCTTTCCCCAGTGCTTCTGTGCCCAGGATGCTCAGCTTGGGCTCTGCCTAACAAGACTCAGTTCCTTCTGTGCAGTGGGAAAGTGGCCCAGCCACTCTCAAATGGGCTGATCTGGATTGGGCCGCTCCCTGTGTCTGGAACTGGAGCTGTTCCACACCTGGAATATTTTCCACACATCTTTGTGAGCTGTGTATCATCTCTTTTATCTGATGGAAGGTTTCGGAACAGTATCCCACATTCCCAGCCAAGCTCACAAATATGCAGCCCACGTCATGGCAGCTCTTTAACACCTCTCCCCTTCAGGCTGCTCCTTCAAACGTGCTTTTTCATCTGAAAGAGACATCATTCCCACAAGGACTTGCAGACACTCCTTGAAATTTAATAACAGCAAAGAGGAAGGAGTATAAGAAGTGTAAGTAAATAAAGTCTATAGAAAGAGTATGAGAAAGAAACCACATACTCTGAAAAGAAGCTTGATGCAAGGTGGAGAAGGATAAGTAGGAGAGAAGTTAAAATGGGGGAAATAGAAGAAAGGAGAAATAAAGAAGGCTGAGAGACCTCCTTCCATTATCAGCAGGGTAATATTATGCCTGATAACTCTCTAGCTATAGTGAATTACTTCATTTCTATAAACCAGAAGCCAATCTGGAGAGCTGCAAAGTTGATTGAATGAACCAAGGCTGAGATTTCCTGCCCCATACTCAGTAGCTTTAAAAAACAGAATTTTTCTATCACAAGAACATCAAAACTGCTTTTTTTTTCATTTCTTTAGGGAGTAAGGCAAAAAGAACAAAACCAGTGAATTTTCACCACCCTCGTAACTGGCAAACTCATTGTTACAAGATTTAGTTACAATGTTAAAGCACAATGTTATAAAGTTTAAATTTTGCCTTGACCATCCTGGAGCCAGGCTCTGTATCGACCCACATCTGGATTAGGCCTCCCCTTCACATTTGTTCCATTTATTCCACACTAAGATTACAAATCTCCCACAAAAGAGATCATTTTCAGGTACACAGCTGCAGTTTAGGTGCTTAGTCACACTCCACATTCTCCTGGCAAAACCTCCTTCCAAACAAGGGCTGAATAATGGGAATTTACTGAGTCATTTCAGTCCAGCCTATGGACTGTCATCACCCACAGCTCCTGGATTATGCAGCTGCAGGAACCCTGTGGAACTCCTCTGTTAGAAAATGCTGATTTGCTGCAAGTGAGTCACAGGAGGAATTTAATGAACAGTAATCTTTCCTGGGAACATCTTTCCCAGCTATTCTGCTCCTGACTCCAGAGGGCTGCCAGACCCTCAAAGCTCACCCACGCAGCACGGGAAGCAATGTGGAAACGGGGCTGAAATGTTTCCCTGCCACTTTCTCTCCCTTCTGGCTGTGCAGGGTTTTCTTCCCCTACCGAGCTCAGTACTCTTAACCTCCTGGGGAAGAGACTGCATCTCAAAAAAACATTTTCTTGTTGTTATTTTTGTTGTTGCTAAAAAGAAAAATCCTTCCCCCAAAATAGGCCATACATGATTTTTAATACACTCTTTAAATCAGGTCTACTTTTGAAACTCTAGCACTAGTTTAGTTATTTCTCTCACCCTTTCTTCTAACAGAATATTTATCATCCTAAAGGGTCTCAGTGTAAGATGAGCCCATCATCCACCTTGTCATGACTGCACAGTTAAAGCAACTCACACGAGTCCCTGCTGTGCAGACACCCAGCATCATTTCCATCAGTGCCTCTGCTTTGCAGGGTGATTCTGCACAAAAACACTGTCACTCCCCTGACAAATGACTTGCATACACTAAGCTGTTGGTACACCACAAGCTTTGCAGGACCACTGATTTTATTTCTCTGTTCATTACAGAACACATTTTTCCCCCCATTTCATGCATTTCAAAGCATCTCCCTAATGAGTTCACATACTAAGCACTAATATTTCTTTCAACACTTTCCCATTAGCTGTGTCAAACTGAATCTCGTGTCATTTGTCACGGTGCACTGAGGGGCTGATAATGAAGAAATATGTTTTTGCTGCTGCTGCAATGATGAGCACAGTTGCACAGGAGTGTTTGATTGTGGCTCTGTGGCATTCCTGGCTCAGTCTGAGAGCAGTGAGTGTGTGCAGAGTGCTGTGTGTGCACTGTGAGGTGTCTCTGTGTGCTGCCATGCATTCCAAACTCTCTATCTATGCACACCCCATGCATAATTCAGCCTGTGCATTTTTAGCGTGGATTTTCCTGCAGAGCCAGCCTCGCTCATGAAGAGGGGAAGGGGAGTCAACAGCTTGTGGTGCCCTGTTGCTCCCTGAGATTTAGCATGCAAAGCACTTGCCTTTGCAGAATCACAAATATTTCCACAGCACAGACCTCTCTGGGCAGGTTTAAATTTTGCACAGTCTAAGCTAAACATCCTGACACAAAACATTTGCCGGCCCTGGCTTCTTAAATTTTTTAGCATCACTTTTGGTTGTTCTCTCCTCAGAGACCACAATGTTAACACAGCAGTCAGTTCTGTGCTCTCTCCTCTCACAGGCAGTTCTACCTGGCTGGCCACCTGCCCCTGCTCTGCCAAGATTTTGCTATGGAAAGCAATAAATGTGGAAGCAGAGGGAGTGCAGGAGGGGTCACAGGGGTGCAGGGACTGAGTGACAGCTGGCACTCAGCCCTAACCCCAACACAGGAGCTCTGTGCTGGGGCAGGGAATGGGGCAGTGCAGGTGGAAGCCTTTGAGAGGCCACAGAGAGCAGGTAAGGGGCCTTTCAGTGTTACACTGTTCACTCCAGAGTGGCATTTTCTTGTCATCCTTAAACACCTACAGTGCCTAGAGGAGCATCTTCTGCAGAGAAAACATTCTCTCTCTAGAATGTCATCATCCTGAACTCAGCTTTGCAGAAAGAAGCTATATATTCATTTTTCACACTCTTTCCCCAGTTTTGTTTTCAGTCCATGGAGAAGCACACTGCACTCTTCTCTGCAGGGGAAGCTCACTTGTTTTGAGAGGGATCAGCTATTCACAAATGTTCAAATTAGAAGTTAGGGCTGCTTATGGAAATTGTATTTGTCCAGAGAAGCTGTGGCTGCCCCATCCCTGGAAATGTTCAAGGCCAGGCTGGATGGGGCTCTGAGCAGCCTGATCCAGGGGAAGGTGTCTCTATCTATGGCAGAAGGTTGGAATTGGATGGTCTTTAAGGTCCCTTCCAACCCAAACTACTCTGTGATTCTGAGCTGATCATTTTAATAGCAATTCATTGCTTCCCTTTTCTCGCTTGAACTGATGTGCTTTGTGACTCAAATTAAGAATTAGAGGAGCAGTGCAGGATCGTAAAATCTGTTACCCTACAAATGAAGCAATTCCCTTGCTTTTAACAAGTGGGTCTGTTGGCACATGGGTTTGTTCTGGAGCAGCCCCCCAGCTCCAAGGAAACAGGGTCTGTTCCCCCAGTTTGATGGATCCTCAGGACACATGGGCTGCCATGAGCTGGGAACACACATTTTTATCTGCATAATGGTAAATAATGGCAAATATCTGCTTTCCCTCCAGCCACATGGAGCTCTGAGCAGCAGGGACCTCTGTCAGTGCTGGCTGTGTCACACAAAGCTGGACACTGCTGGGGAATGCAGGACAGTCCCAGCTCTGCCTTGGATTTCATCTTTTTTGTATCAGGAAGGCCAATTACCAACTGACCACAGTGTGCTGAGACATGAGAAATGTGCTTATCTGAATAGAGAACAGAGTCACTTTGCAAATCAGTAAAAAAACCCAAATTAGTGAAGTTTCCTTTTTTTGCAGGAAGAATTCTCACATTTGTGACTTTAAAAAAATAATTTTCTGTGAGCTCTTTTGCCCACAGAGAGTAGCTGGATTCTAAAATCACTTTTCTTAAAAAAAAAAAAACCAACACCACCACCACCCTCAGAATTCTAATTTATTAGCATGTTATCCAGGAAGATCTCAGTAACCTTCACAAATCAGGCCTGGCTGCCACATGCCCTCCATTATGGACCTCACTAATATCTTTAAATCACCAGTGACACTGGGAACTCGATAATGTTCCTTCTGATTCACACTACTGCAAAACTGAAAAAAGTTTGCCCTTTCAAGTAATTTATTTCCCCTTTTATTGCAGCTCCAGAGCAAACCCAAGATTTTCTCTGCCTTCCAGTTGAATGACCCATGTGTGAAAAATCTCTCCCTCATTCAATAAACTCCAATTTAAATTTATCATCTTTTTTTCTTGGGTCCCATTCATCAAAGTATTTCTTTACTCTTACATTCTTCCTACAAAGAGTTTGTGACGTTCTTATTTTAAAGAAAATGCTATCAGGATTCAATTACAAAATTTTTAAAGCATTTTGCATATTCACACTGGAAATGTGATGCTGTTGATTTAAAAGTTAATGTTTCCAAGAACGTGTAAGAGTAACACTGAAGATACTCAATTAACACAATAAATATCACCTCCAATTGTTAGATGTATCTTTTGTGACCCGATACCCATTTCTCACACTGCAATATTTATTGTGCTGGGAAAAATAAACAACCATTTAAAATGTGGATTTGTGAAGAAAAATGTAAACAAGCAAGGCCTAAATCCAAAATAATCCTTTGAGCATCCTGTTATTGGACTGAATTCTTTTGATCTCAGGCCTGTGCCATGTCAGTCACTTGAGAGAGCTTAAGGAAGTTTTATTGGTATAAAACTGGCACAGGATAAAGGTCAGCCTATTTATTTTTAACGAGTGAAGTGAGGTTATTTACTACTCAGTTTACAGGCTGCAAGTGCATTCTGCAGTATTTATTCATTGGGAGAAACACAAAAGAAAGGGACCACCCTAACTTCCCCAAAATAATATTCTGCAGCTGGGGACTGCTTAGCAACTGCACCAATACAAGATTTAAATCCCATCAGGGCTTGGGCTGTTCAAAGTTTGGGCTCACTGTCACTCAGGGCTGGATGCTGAGAGGTGCTGAGCAAAGAGCCAAGATCCTGCAGGGAATGGGCCATGGACACTGCATCCCAAAATTTAAACTCAAGCTCTGATCCAGAAGTGGGACCATGCCAGATCAAGTCACAGGAAGATGTGGGAATCTCAGTCTGTATTTTATTTTTTTTCTTTAAAATGTTCCTTGGTCACTGAGGCTTTGAAAATTCCATTCATTTCTTGGTGCTGTTGCCCACTTAATGAGGTAGAGAAACATTTTATTATTCTCTCTGATGAATACACAAGCACCAAAACCCAAAGCTGAACAGTGAAACAAACTGTAAATTATTTCGATCCTCTTAATTCTCTGCTTTTTTGGCAGATAATGCCATAATTCATTTTAGCTTAGCAGCCACAGATTGAAGACAGATTTCTTTCTAAACTTTGGAAATGTTAAAATTGAATGAACAAAAGAAATTTTTACCTAAACAGGGAGAAAATAACAGAAGAACTTTTCAAATATTACACTTGCTATCAAATAATTTTTATGGGTCTTTTTTGCCATGAGTCTGAACACTAATTTTTTTGGGAGGACAACTTTCCCCTGCCCTATCCAAATCCAGGCAAGTCCCATGAATCCCAGTAAACTGAAATAACCTTTCCCTCCAAACTCCTTCCCCAAAATTCTTGAAGAGTTGCCTGTGGTTGAACTGGAATGCATCTGGAAGTGTTTGAATTAAGTGCAGCTTGCCCAAAAGACAGCCTGGCTTCCTGCAGAGGTGTCAAGGATAAAAAGGGGATTGTGGTGGACAAAGCATTGTTGCTGTGAGTTAACAGGGAGCAGAGGCAACACTGGAATACTCATCAAAGTTCCTGAGGGCTGCTCCCTTCCAGATGAGCTCTGAGGGCAGCTGAAGTATCTTCTAGAAGTGCTGCAGGACACATTTGCTGTTTGATCCTCCTGCAGGGAACAGCTCCATTTAACTCAACAGCATCACCTGCACCAGGTGAGCACAGAGTTTCACCTGAAGCACCAAAGCTGCAGCTTTGGTAGAGCCTTTTGCTGCAGTAGAGCTGCAGAGGCTCTTCTGCTGTAAAAGATCAGCATCTTGGTAATTTGCTCTGCAACTTGAATATGTATCATTCTGTGCCTCCATGAATTTTTCAGGTACAGTGTTAATATTAATTTTTGATTGGATGTGAAAGTGTCAACTCTCATGGGATGCAATCAATAACACGTGTCAAACTGGGAGATAATAAATGTATGAAAGTGAGTTAGTATGTATCAGGTGCTTGTGTTTTCCATTAACAAGAACTGATCTATAATTTTAAAAAATTGTTTGCATTACACTTTTTGAGGAAAATAAATAATTTCATACCTTAAGGCTGTATATTCTCTTCATTCACTTGAAAGAGCACAGAGGTGCAACACTTAGAGCAAGGTTTGTGCAGCTCCTGGTGCCTCTGTAGCTCTGCTGGACCTTTTCCCACAGATCCCCACCCTGAACTGTGGCATTTCCCACATCCCTCCAGGAGCCCAGAACACCTGGCAGGCCTTGGCTACGCTGGGGTTATGAAGAGTAGAGCAGAAACATGGGCTGCAAACTGAGGAACCACGAGTTACACCTTCTGTGACAGCTGGGGCTGGAAGAACAGTGTCCACTGGAGCCACAAGAACCCGGACAACTCAGCTGAGAGCAGGGATTGAGTGCAAGAGCACTGAGGTCTCAGTATTACACTGAGATTTGAGTGTAGCTCTGACCCACGAGCACGGGTAACAAAAGTGTCATTGATTCCAATTAGAGGAAGCTTGGCTCTATTTACTGTAACTGAGTCGATTCTCAGGAAAATAATTAATTCCTTGTCATGTCTCACGTGTATTGATTTTTGTAATTACAATGGAATTGGAGGCGAGGGTGCAGGGAGAAGGAAATGCACTTGATTTGTGTTTAATTTGATGCACAAGCTGTCAAGGACAAAGCAATTGAGACACTGTAGCCGTGCCCACCCTGGCTGCTCCCTGTGCTCAGATGCCGTGTGCCAGATGTGCGGGAGCGCAGGATCCAGAGTCACACCCTGCTCTGACACAATGCAGTGCTCAGAGCTGGCTGCTGCAGCCTCCACAGCAGGCAGGAGAGATGCCCAAGGGGAAGAAGATAAGGACAGGACAAGCTTAATGTGTATCAGTGACTAAGAGGAGGAGACAAAGAAGTAGGATGGGAGAGAAAGAAAATACAAGTTGTTGCTGATAATAGAGCTGCCAGTAGATAACGTAAGAAAAAACAAGCAGTGAGAGAAAAGAAAGTACAATACAGCCTTGCTTGGTAATGATGCTGTTAGGAAAAAGCAGCAGGAGGGAATCTGAGCTTTGTTTCCCATATGATTTCACTAAAATGGCAAGTTAGGGAGCTTTTACCCAGAGTGAAGTCAGCATTTTTAACAGGTGATAGTCTCCTTTTCCAGGCATGTTTGTTGGAGGTTCCATACACACACAGTCCTGATTGGAACACTCAGGTTCTGCAGAGCCACAGATCAGTTTGTCACAAAGATACTGCCATCACCCACACAGACACAGAACCACCTCTGGGCTCACTAAAGCCAATGCCTGCCCTGCCTTCAGCAGGGCCACAAGAAGCTGTTTCCAACCTTTTGCCTAAAAGTACCAGTTCTGGAAGTCTCCAGCTCTCACAGAAGCAAAAAAACTTTTTCTTATACAATAGCCCTGCAAATGAAAGCGGCAAAGCAGTCTCACATCCAAACACTAGAAAAAAGTTATATATATGAGGGAGAGGCAGAGCTTAAGGCTGTAAATCAGTCCTGAGTTAAGCACTTTCAGCTAAACATGTGGTATTTTAAACAAAACAAAAAAGCCTCCAGGCCAGGGAACTATTTGCATCCAGTCTGTTGTCTAAAACCTGCTGCCTAAAATGACAGCACTCAAAGGCCAATATTCTCCTGGTGCCCTACACATGCCACAAGAAAGGAAGCTACAAACTCATACTTTGAGAAAAGCCAAGAGAATATGAGAGGTTGTGGCAGTGTGCTGGCAGCACTCGGTGACACGATATCCTCCTGGCTGGGAGAGAGCTCTGAGCACAGAGTGAGAACACAACAAACTGTGAGGCTCTAATAAATAACCAAACGGCACTGATGGATGACAGCAGATCTGTCTCCAGTGGAATTATTGGTGAGAATACTGAAAATTCTTTCCCTCTTAATATATTAAAGTCTTTGTTTAGAGCTGAGTCGATGCTGCCAGAAAAGCCTTTTAACACAGCCAGCATAAATTGCAGTGGGTGTTTGAAGCAGGAGAGCCTGGGCTGTTGAAAAAGCAGCCCCCAGAAAGGCTGCTGCCTGCAGAAAACACATCAGCTCTGCTCAGCTGGGAAATCATTTGATCTATTTTATATCACTGAGGAGGCAAATATGGGTATGAAATATGGACATGGAGCAAAACATAAAAAGAGACTTAATAAAATGAGTAATTATGTTTTCCCTAAACCCTCTCATGCAAGCAGGAGGCTCATACCACCATAAATTCAGCACAGTGCCCGTTGCAGTGTGTGGGAAAGGGAAAAGGCCCTGGAGCCAGGCCCTGTGAGCACATCCCTGCCAGGCTGTCTGGGAGGGATGGACAGGGCAGGGTGAGGAGCTGGCACTGCTGCCAGAGCCAGGGGGGGACAGGGATCTGGAGCTGCCCCGTGCCAGAACCTGACACTGGGCAGAGAGAGAACTGATGGAAGAGTCAAACACGGCTGGCCCAGCACAACCTTTCAAATTTCAACTCAAGTCCTCAGTTACAGATTTCCAGTGCTTTATGTGACTCCTCAGTACATCAACAAATTAAAAATAAAAAATCAAGACAAAAAGAAGAAAGGACACCGCCAAACAGAACAATCAAGTGCCCAAGGATCCAGAAGCCAGTGTTAGAAGCACTGACTGATTATTCTTTGGCTTTTTAAATTCCAGTGTTTAAATTCCAGTTCACAAGCTCATGATCCTACAGCACCAAACACACAACACAATAATATATTCTTTACACCCAGGTGCCCACAGCATCAAAAAGTTCCAGCTTATTTATAAACACCATTTTAAAAAGATGAGTAAAAAAATGAAAATGCAAACATTTTTATTTTCCCAACCTATTGTAAACTTCTGCCTATCCAGCCCTTAGCCTGATTTATTCTCTGGCTACTTCACAGAGACGACATGACAACACTGATTAACTAATTCGCAGCCAGTGCTAGAATTCAAGCTGCAACACAGGCACAGAAACATTGGGACTGTGGACACAGACAAGGAGTGAGAACTGAAGCCAAGGACACACGTTTGAGCAAGAGCAGAAAAAATGAAAGCAGACACAACCCAGCGGGCTGGGAAGAACTACACTTGGATGTGAACCCTGCTGAAAACAAGTGTCCTCCATGTGGAAGTCTGGTTATACCTAGGTCTTCCTACAGGAAAATCAGGTACAAGTGCAGAACTCTGCACTTTCTCCACTGAAGTTGGTGACAAAACTGCCACCAGCTCCACTTGGAGCAACAGTGAGCCCCCAGGTTTAAGAATCAAAACATGTATTTCAGAATGTTACACGTAGATGCAGTGCATAAAGTCAAACAGAGGAAATCCAGCAAGCAATGTGGAATAAAGAGCACTATTACTGTCAAAAAGGCTCGTTGTTTCCCACAGCAATCCATGCTGATGATGGTCAGCAGGACCTGGGGGCAGCATGCTAAGGAGATATCTCTCTTTCCTTTCAATGGGAACTGTGTTTTGCTTCTGTGCAGCTCAGGCACAGGGGAGGGAAGGGCACACTCTGCTGGTCACAGCCCCTTTTACACTGACAGCTTTTGAACAACCTGAGCGCTGAAAAATCACCCTCATCTCATGACACCTGGGGCTGGAGTGGTGCCCACACCAGGCTGTGCTTGACTTCTCTCACCCTGAGTGTCAGTGAGGGTGGCTCTGGTGCTCAGAATGGATTCTCTCATGTTTAAACATCAGCCTACCTGTTGCAAGAACTCTTTCTCTCCTGAAGGACAATTTTAGCACTGTAACATATGCTCAAAAACTCTTTACCTTAGGCTTTTCATCCAGTATTTGCTGACGGATCTCCTTGTGTTTTTCTACAAGTTTCTCCTGCCTTTTACTCTGAGCATCTTCTAGCTGTCAGAAAAGAGCAAAGAATCTTTTAACAGAGTTGGCACATCCCCATTCTCCCACCTCCTCCCCAACAAACATTCCACCCATCAAAATTAAAACATTATCATTATAACTAAGAATAATTCCAGGATAAAATTACACACCACTGCCACGAGCATCCCTGAGCACAACTGATCAGCAGTTGGGTGTGGACATGAAATATCAGATTTCACATGTGAGGTTCAGGATCAGAAATGGCAAAAGGACTTATTGCAGACTTCTAATGTTATTAAATTATAAATCTTGGGCTTCACTTAATAATGCACTCAGACTTAAAACCTACATAATTTGCTAACTCTTTAGGTTGCTTCCTAAATCAAGGCTCTTCTAAGCAAAAATGGGCCAACTTCTGAACCTAACTATCTTTGCATTGAAATTGAGAGGAGAATTCAATGGCTGCATAGACTCCACAGTGATTCCACATCCCAAAACACTGCAGTGCACCATTTCAGCCTGGTGTGAACCACCTGTAGCTGCAGAAGAGCTAACAACTGTAATGGAATTCTTTGATTTGTGTTTACAGAACTCACAGAATTCTTTTAACATTTCAGTAACTGTAGAAATGTAATTTAAGTTAAAATACGCTCGGCAATTAAATGTTCACTGATTTTCCTTATGCAATCTTTGCATTCACGAGACAGCAAGTCCATTAAAAATGGGTGCATTTTCCATGAATACACACAGGATATTCAGAGATGAAATTGTAATAAAATCTGCCCTGCTCAGCACCATCCTCCAAATGCTGACCAACAATTAATGAGGAGCTGCCTGAAATCCCAGTTTTCCTTTCACTGGAATGTGAAGCAAAGCCTACACTGCATCTGTAATAAGTCAGCAGGTATGGAATCTTTATGCTGAAGTTTAGAATCTGCAGCTGAATAGAATCTGAGAGATGAAAGGTGCCATTTTATCCCCCCAGACGCAGCACAAACCCCTGGCCTGACATACCCTCTTTATGTACTGCACCACCTCCTGGATGTAGGACCGGATCATCTCCGTCTTCTCCCTGGGGGAAGCATTCCACGAGTTACTGGAGTCAGTGAGATCACACGGATGCATTTTAACCCCCTGTCATCAAGGCCGTGTTTAAGGATCTGCCTAATTCACTTTTCTGCACTCCCTGAACCTGTCTGTGTGCCAGGCTGCACCTTTACTGAATGAAGGGCTCAGATTTCCCCATGAGCTGCACAACATCCCCCTGCTCTTCCCAAACAGGCTTTTCCCACAGGACAGAGCCACATTTTCCAAGTGCTGGTGGTGTTCCCGCAGTCCCAAATATCAGCCTGGGAGTGCAGAGCCTGAGCAGAGGCACAGTGCCACGGTGTGGCAGAGGAGCAGCCTCACTGCTGGTGACACCCAAAGCTCCCACAGGAGCGGCTTGGCCCCCACACAGAGCTGAGCTCAGGGGAAATTGAATTTAATGTCATTCTGAGACAGTTATTTGGTAACCAGCAGTCAAAGGATGAACACAAGAAAGCCCAAAGTGGTAAACACACATAAAATAACAATTTGTGGCTACTTCAGTTCACCAGTTTCAGGACAGTTACTCCAAATCCTGATTGCCTCAGCCAAGAACACTGCACTGCTCCTCAGGTGGCACTAAAATCAGGAGGATTTAGGCAAGCCCTGGGTGGGTGTAAAAACATTAAGTAAGAACAATTAAAACAATGGATTATTATGTCAGTGTAACATTCCTTCCCAAACTTGTGCAAAAGCTTTAGATGAACAGCAGTGTAGCCAGAATGATTCAGAAGGGATTCCCCAGGTCTCACACCTCTCTGCCCTGCTCCCAGAGTGAGAACAAGCTGTGCCACTGACAGGGAAAAGCTAACTTCCCCCTGGAGTACATCTCACCTCTCCCAAGGGCTCTTTGAAAAGCCTGACAGAGGAAAGTCCTTGGGAAAAATCAGTAAAAAAAACGAAGGGAGAAGAGAAAAGCACTGCTACTTGTCTGCCCCTGAGCCTTTCTCACTAGTGCCTCATTTACCTCTCAGCAAATCATTTCCTACTGCAATTGATTTTTACTGCTGCAGCATTTCCGTAATGGCCAACCACTTTTTCCTAATATGAATTCCACGTCCTCTGACCAGATCTAACCATATTAAGTATTTCTCCCTCTTTTTCATAATAAATTAGTCTCATCTTTCTTTTTTTATAGGATGATTATTGAAATTTTTAATGTGTTGATTCTTAAACTACCTGAAACACTTCACTGTGCATGTCTGTGATTTCCTTTCAATGTTACCAAATACACAGATTTACTCTTGAGAGGCTCCAAAACCTAACACAGTTGTGCCTTTGTTGCATTGTAAAACCCAAACATTAGAGGGTTTCTTTTTTTGTTTTGTTGTGTTTGTTCCTCTTGTATTTTTAACTGCTCTAAAGTAAAGACTGGTAACAAGAATAGCAGTGCAAGATTAAAATGCTCCATTTTCTTTTTGAGCTGCTTGCCAAAACAAATGGAGGAGGACAAACAAACCTGGATACTGTGCCCTTGGGAGGAACATCATCAACTTGCACAACTGCAGTTTCTGTTGTCTGGGGGTGCATAAATGGAATTAGTATTGCTGTGCCTGCTCAGTGTTCCCCTGTCTCCCCTCCAGAGTGTCACTGTCACTGCAGGAGGATCATTAGCAGAGTCTGAGGGGAATTTATCCCAAAAGCAGAGTAAACCTCTCAGTGTGGTGCTGCCATTTCTTCTGCAGAGCAGCTTGAATAGAGTTAAGAAGAAAAGACAGCTGGCAAATAGAAACCCAGGTTCAAATGAAATCCAGCCCTGCAGGAACAGGAGCATTAGGGCTGTTTGTACTCAGAGGAGCAGTGCCTGGATGAGCAGCATATTGGGGAACTGCTCCATGAGTTCCCAGGAACATCCCCACTCCACACAGCAGCACCTCTGCTGCAGGCCCAGGCTCTCCCTGCTCAGGGAACAGGAGATTGGATTAGCCCCAGGAAATGAAATCATTATCAGGGAAAGGACTCTGGTGAGCTCTGACTAAAGGCTGCCTAAGATTTAGGGTCGAGACCTTCCTTTGATTTTCCAGCTGTGAAAACTCTTGTATAAGGATATGGATCTAGGGATACACTTACTCTTCCATTTGATTTTTATCCTTGGACTTTGCTTCTGTGATCTTCTCCTGCCTCTTCTTGTCCATTTTTTTCTTCAGTTCTTTCTTTTCTCTAAAGTATAACATACAAAGGGAAGTTCAAAAAGTATCTAAACAAATCCCACAAGGAGCAGCAATCAATGATAAAGGGAACAGCACTTACTTTTCACATGTTTCTTTCAGTTTCTTTAGCTGGTTGTTCTGACATTCCTCTGCTACATCTGTCAGCTTCTGAATTAGCTAAAAAAACATCCCAAGAAATAAAAATATGTATTTTCAGCTAAACATCATACAGGCAGCTGAATTTCCTCAAAAGTCTGCAGCAGACACGAAAGTGTTACGCCATTCCCAGATTAATTACCAACAATCAAAAGCCTGTAAACATTTTTATCAGTGGAAACACATTATTAACTGGTGGAGTTCAGCCAGACTGGTGCATATCCAACTCACACAGAAACTGCTACTTCTCCGTACATCAAGGTGATACAGTTTCACAAAATCAAACGCAAAACCAAAATATATTCCAAGCATTTTACCTAGGAACGAAAATGCCAGTGATGAATCATAAGGGGTCACAAATTGAATTTACACAATGCTAATTGCAAACGGAATTCCTGTGTCACTGGATATCCAGGGTTTTCTGTGAGGGCTGAAAACATTTTTCTTGTAATGAGGATTATTACAAGGAGTGGTTGGGATTTTGGGGTGGTCAGAGGGATGTTGAAAATCAGGCATGACAGCTATGAAAGCCAAGCACAGAGAAGCATAATCCACATTTTGGTCACAGAATGAAAAAGATCTGAGTCACTAGGTTTGAAATCTGCTGTGGGTCCATCTCCTTTGTGCCCAAACCAGTCACAAAAGCCAGGCCTGTGGTGGGGATGCTGACAGGAGAGAGGAGTCATGGGCAGGGCTCCTGTGCCAGTTCAATGAACAGGGAATAAAGTGGGAAATGGGACCCTTTTGGTTTGATCCCCCTTCTAGTTTTAGTCTGATTTTTTAAAATGATGAACCAGGAATGTATAACAAGGCACAGCTGGGCTGATCCAACTTTTCATTCCTTAGATAAAAGCAGAGAAGTACCAACAATGGGCTCTCCTCTAAAAGAAAGCCATCAGAAAGAATCTCTCAGCTGAAAGGCAAATTTAAACTGGAATATTAACTCCTGCACAGCTCAGAGGAAAAACTGCTCGAAAGTTCTGTGCTAAAAATGAATTTATTCTGCCACCACCCAACAGGATAATGCCAGAAATGTAACTTTGCTTTGAGAAATACCATCCCCATTTTGGAATGAGAAACGAGTTACCTCACAAGGTAAGTGCAACTGTGTGGGTTTAAAATGGTTATTTTTTAATAAAAATTCAAATCTCTGAGGTGCAGCCAGCAGCTGTTACTGAGATGGGGACTGTCCCCCCTGTGGTGCAGGTAACTGTGTCCCTACACCCACCCTGGAGCAGCTGTGACTCACCCAGGGATGGGGATGAACATCACAGCTCCATGCTGGGATCCATGGAAATCAGTCTGTGCAGAGGCCTTGCTGAGCAATACCCACACACAAATCCCTCCTCTGACCTGCTCTTTTTGGCTGGCAGGGCAGAGGAGACAAATCACTTCACCCAACAGGAGGAGGCAAAACATCAGGTAATAGGAAAAACTGCAAGAGGGGCTGTCTGGAGTTGAGAAACAGTTTGCACTCCCATAACACCCTTTAAAAATGTTCATTTCTGCCTATGAATATCCATTAGCATCAGCTTCCATCTGCCCAAGCTCCTCTCTCTCAGCTCAGAGGGCCTATGATCCTGCTGTAGTTGTCAGCCAAACTCCAGCTGTAAAAACAAAGCTGACTTGGACCAATGAATGCAAAATAATTCTTCACCACATACAGATCATGTCCTGTGTGTCCCCTTAAAGCATTCGTCTGCCACAGGAACACTCTGGCACAACCCTCTGTCCTGGGGAATGTTTGAATCTATTTTCATGGTGTTTCAATTTATTTTCTGGCTAATCCTGCCTCCTTGTGTGTTGCAGGTTTGAAGAACAAAACAGGACCATCATCCAAAAGCTGCAGTAAAACGACAGTTATGTAACCAGAGGCAGCAGCAATCCTGTTGCCTTTGAGCCTTCCATCCAAAGCCTTCCAAGCTGCTAGAGGTGCTGGTGACAAAGTGACACAACAGCCCCTTGAAGCTGCAGCAGAGCACAGGGAAGTGAAGCTCTGAAAGGGACTGTGAGTAGGAGGAACCCCCAGTTAATGAGAATTTGTCCTGGTGCCATCAGTGCTCACCCCAAGCTCGACACCACAAACCTACCAGCTTGATGTGCTCCCGTTTCTGGTACTTCTCACTGTAATACTGCTCCTGCCTGAGGTTCAGCAGCTGCTGCTGCTGCTTCTCCTTCAGCTCCACCAGCTTCTGGGTCATCTCAGAGTCCAGTGCAGCTAGTTCCTGCTCGATGGTGGAAGAGCTGTGGTCAGGGCTGCTCGTCTCAGACCTGCAAGGACACAGCACACCCCGAGGGGTCTCGGTCACCAGGCACCTCCACCCTGCCTTTATTTATTTAAATTGGCCTTTTTAAGCCAGATATTTATAAGTAGCCCATTAATAAGTTTCTCAGCACCACCCACAGAGCAAGAAGATAAGTGATTTTAGCCCTAAGAAGTTCATTATTTTAATTAAAAAGAAATTATTAATGATTTATTAATGGGATGGCTACTGCTTTTAAATCTCATTTCACTGACCCACCAGGGTGGTGTCAACCAGACTGAGTATAAGTGAGCTATAAATGCAACTGCCAAGATTTCCCATGAACAGATGCTCATGGAACTTGTTTATCCACTTCCAGACATAACTTGAACTTCAAAGCAGCAGAACCTTCAGCAGAAAGGGTGAATGCCGAGTATTTTGGAAACTGAGTCATCCCTGTGTGCACTCAATAATAAATTTAAAAGCTTAACATTGCATCTGCCTTTACAAAATGCTCCACATGGTAGAACATCCCTTTATTTGGTGTTTTCTCCCCCCTTGAGGAAATGCCATGCATAGCACACACAGGAAAGGGCTCCACGGGCTGCTGCCTTCAGAAGGAAAGTTCACACCCCAGTGGAGAGCAAACCTCTGACAGGCAACTCTCAGGAGCAAGGGAAAACACAATAAGGGAGCTAAAAAGCAACACTACGGAACTAAAACAGTTTGGGTCTGTTTTATTCTTTCTAAGACAGAAGGAAGGATGGATGTAACTGTGAAAGGAGATATGACACTAAACTGTCTAAGAGAAAAATAAGCAGCAAACCCAGTATCACTCTGAGGCCAGCACTAAACCAAAGCCTAGGAAAATACATTAGAAAAATAAGATTATGCTGTGTCCCTGCTCTGCTGCTGCGTTTGCTGCCATGCTCAGGTGCTGAATCAGTTGCCTGGGAAACGTCAGAACAACGCAGGAGATGGACAAAACAACAAAACCTTGAACAGGGAGGGCTGACACGGGGAGAAAAATGAGTTTGCTCCTCAGAAATGTGCCGAGATTACCATGCAGAGAACTGGCTCTGCCTCTCTTCTCACTCCCAGGTTCAAGTGTGCAGCTGCTGTCACTTAAGAGTTACCTCACCCGAAATAATGTGATCCTGCTTTCATCTGCCTGAGGACACGAACCCCAAGGTAGCCTCCTTTTATTTCTTGTATTTTATTGTGTTTGAATATTCTGCTAAGAGGTTAAGTGGTGTCAGTGTGATGGGTGAGGGTAATTTAAACATTACAGAGCCAGAAGACAGCTTTAATGAATATTACAGTCAGCATGTTATGCCATTACACAACACATATTTTAAAGCTGACATTTCTCTTGTATTTCTGGAGAAAAGAAATCAGGCCTATTTCTAAACACTGGATAAAATACTGGATGTTTTTTATGGGACATGATGATTAAAGAAACTTCAGAGCGACACCAACAAAACACTTGTGCATGTGTATAAATAAATATTTCAAACTTCCTGTAGACAATGGCTTTGCGGAATCTTGGCACAATTTTAGACAAGGGCACAAAGCAGAGATTGCTCCTGACCTGAGACAACGCATTTTTATGGCCATCTGATACAGGGACTCCTGTGAAGCAGTGATTTATACTGTGCAGTTACAGGCAAATAGTGCCAGCAATAATTTAAAATTATAAAACCCCCTTTCTCCTTGAGATGCAGTGTTCTGTTGGAAGTCTGCTGCTCGAGATAATATGTAGTTGCAAGTTTGAAAATCCCTGAAAACATATTCCTGCCTTTTTTAAAATTTAACCTCCAGACTTGTCTGTATCTGCACATAAAACTTCTCATCTCTGACACCACGGTGGCAGCTCCACGTAGGAGCCTGCAGGGTTTTACTGCCTGACATCATCAGTGGTTTGCAGTCACATCACAACACAGTAAAAAAAAAAATCCCAAATCCTTTTTTGCTCAAAAACAAATGAGTCATTTTATTTATTCAGCTTGATTTTCTGCTTAAATGTGAACAGGAGAAAAGACAGAAATGTGCTGTTGTTTTGCCTGCCACTGTCTGTCACACACTTTGGTGATGGAAAACACTGCAGATAAAATATCCTTGTGCTTGCAGTTGACAGCCAGTCATTAAAGGAGTTTGTTAAACTCAAGTACAGAACCTGGAAGCCTGAAAACAGGCAACAGTTAAGGCCAGCAGAACACAGATATATTGTGAGTGTCAAGTTCTTATTAAGCCCAATGACATTCTGTCATCAGGAAAGCAGAAATGAATAAGCTCCTGCCCAGGGACAAGTTATGGCCTGAATCCCAGTCACTTACATTTAGAGGTGCTATCAACAAGGTTGGCAGCTAGAACAGGCTAGCAGCTTTTTTCTCTGATCGTCTCCTACCAAAAGGTAAATTTTTTTAAAAGTTCATTCAATATAATCATATTTGAGAACTGCAGCTACATCAATTTCATGTAAGAGTTAAGACGACTTTTGTGCTTTTCTAGCTACTTAAAAAATAAATGATGCCAAGATAAAACGAGTGCACCAATAGGAGAAATAAAAGTTCAGTTGCAAGAGTATCTGACTCTGATTGGCTCTATGTGTGCATATGCTTTGCCAGGAGTTATGAATTGATCTTTATTAACTACAGTTCCTTACCATAAAAACAAGGCAATAACTGTGGAAAGGTCAGTAAGAAGTCATTGCAGTCCTTGTATTTCAAACTGATGACAATAAACAATTAATAAATAAATATTTTAAAAATTGTATCAGGACAGAGAAAGAGACGGGGTGGTGCAAGGCTTGGAAAGAGAAAGCACAGAAGGGGTGTTCATGCAGAGGCAAAGCCAGGCAATCATTAAGAGATCCCCAAGTGGGGATCATAACTTAAACAGCAGTCAGACGTTTATAATCTCCAGGTGCTTCTTTCCCCTAATTCTACACCTGATGCCTTCTACTGCAGCCTGAGTTTTTCCAATGCTCTAACTCAGAGCCAACACTCATCCCCATTACCCAGGAATCTGCTGCTTTCGATTTTTTCTGTGCTCTGTCACCTCCACATGATTTCTCTGCTTTAAAAGAAGGCCTGAGCAAAGATCTCCTGATGAGGCAGGCTGTGTTTCACCCACCTTTTCTTGCTGTCCCTCTTTGCAGTTTTCTCTAGCACCGCTCTCCGCCGCAGGTAGTCGTTCTGGATCTCGTTGTACTTGGCTGTGTGCTCTTTGATAAGGTCCGTGGTTTTCTTGTGGTGCCTCTTCACCAAGTCCTTCATTTCCTTGTAGTGCTTCTTCTGGAGTTTAACAAAGGACTTCTGTTGTTTTAGCTCCTCGATGGTCTGTGCTTCCACTTCTGCAATGATAATAACAAAAGCCAATTCAATTTTCCAGCAGTGCAGGATTTCAGTGAGAGGAGCCAGGAATTGCCACAAGCAGGAATGAAACTAAGCCTGCTTGTTTACTGTGGGTAAAGGAAATGATGGCATAAATTAAGTACTTTTACCTGAAATAAGCTAACTGGATTGAAAGCACTATGATAAAATGGTTCCACTATTCACTATATTCAGAACAAATTTAGCTTCTGTTCTCCCTCTTTCTTCTGCCTTAGATGGTAACTTGGTGCTCGTGAAACCACGTTTTTAAAATTCCCTGTTGGCACTCCATCCCATGAAATGTGCCCAAACATTGTTTACATCAAACCTGAGGAAGAACACTTGGCATGTACATTTTCTAGGAGTTACTGCAGTCCTAATACTGGAAGAAATGCTCAAGCATGAAATGCTCATCCAGGTGGCCTATCTCATGAAAAAAGATGTTTTTCTTGACAAAAAGCTTATCATTCATGTAGTGTGACCTGTGTATTTATTACCTGTGAGGACACTCTGGATAAGATCTTCTGTCTTTGCAGGTGCTTTCACCGAACCTAGAGGTAAAAGAGATGTTTAATTTCAGTTCTTTTAAAATGACAGCCACGATTGTGCTGCTTGACTGGGTGTTAAAACAGGTAACACAGGACACATTCTGTCATGGGCAGTTGGTAATGACTGGAGAAAATACATCTTTTAGGCAGGAGAGGAGCAACACGGGAAACATCAACCCTCTGGCCCAACACAGAAAGGTGACCTTCCCAAAACCCACCTGAGCTGTATTGTTTTACTGATAAGGAGGACTGAACTCACTGATAGCACTCACACGAGTCATTCGAGTGGCATCAGGCTGACAGTACAAATATGTTACATTTGATGGTGTCAGTGCAAAATTCCTGCACACAGGGTGAATCCAGCTCCTTGTCAGACAGATCCTGCCTATAGAGACGGCAGTCTCTAAATTATAAAATTATAAATATAAAATTATAAACACTGTGTTTAACAAGCATTTGCTATAGGAGATGTGTCAATACAAAACACAGCAGTGCCTAAGACTGCTTTGTGTGTGGACTAAGATGTTACTACGTGCATAAATTAGGCACAGTTACGAAAACAATTTCAGTAGATTCCTGTACTTGCAACACCATCAACAAAAAACCCCAGCACATTTTCATGCTTGTAATAAACTTCAGTTCCACCACTGAAGTAACTGTTAAGTTGAAGGTATTTGTATATTTGAAGCAGAGGAAAGTGGTGGGGAAGTTTCTACCTATTTTAGGCAATCAAAACAAACACACACGGCTTTCCACCTTTGCCTTTTACACACAAAGCACTTGAAAAATTATTATCCAGACTTATTTTGAAAAGATGGAACTTTTTTTCCTCCTTTTCCTTTATTTTGTTGTTCGTTTTTTTTACCTGGTGCTGGCTGGCTGTGGACAACCTGAGTTGCTGGTTTCGGTGTGAGGGAGGCAGTGAAATTTACCCCATTTTCTGCTGGTGTTGGCCTGGGTTCATTGTTAGCTTCAGATGGTGCATCCCCGTGGTCAATCTGAAATCACATGATAATTCACATTATTCTTCCCAACCAGCAGACTTCATTTATTTGCAGCTCCAGTTTAGCCTGGTTTTTAAATGTACAAATCTGCAAATGTTGTATCTAAAAATCAATCTAAAATAAAACAACGTAAGGAGACATCCTTAAGAGCTGTGGTAACCCAGGTGGCTCATTTGTGCAGGGTAAATTTCAAGAAGAAATGGAGCATGTATTATTCTGAAAAAGTATTTTAAGTAGATATAACTCATCAGGGACATTTTTCAGTACAACATATATTAGCTGCACCAGATGTGAAGGCTGTATTTCAGTGAAGAGCCATAAAATCTTTCTAGAAATAACGTAGGTGCTGGCAGGAGAATGCTGCTCAAATCCCTGCTGTGAACAAAATGTGTACACAAAATTACTTTTAAATTTCATTGATACACACAGCACTCCCATTATTCACCATTCTCATAGAACAGGAACATCCTTCTGACTCCCAAGATCTTCCATTCTTATAACTACACTCCAAGGGTAATATGTAAACAGTACCTCCCTCCATCCTGCTGCATGAACACATCTGTGGTATCCAAGCATTGAAGCATTTTCCACAATCTTTTCCTTCTCTCCAGTCTCCTAAAGGCTCAGGCTTGCAGTGTGCACTGTACTACACACGGAACATCTGAAATTGTCCCTGTGACCATCAGGTTGTGAGCAGGCACTCAGCAAACAGAAGGTCATTCAAAGCAATTTTTATTTTGAAACAGTCAGGTCCCATTTCCTGCTGTCCCTGCGAGGGGCCTGTTGCCATGGTGTCTCAGGGAGGTTTTGAATTTGTTCCTTCAGCTGCTTCCATCTCCCTCTTTGATGGAGATCACATTACATGCAGAGGCAGGAGACCACAATTGTTGGGTTTTTTTGCCCCATCATTACTCCACACTTGCAAAATATAAGCCTGTGCTGCATCAATAGAGGCAAAATGGATTTGGATCCAACTGTTTTGTGCTGCTCCTGCTGCTGATTCCCTCCAGCTTGGCCCTGCCACTACACTGTGTACTGCAAAACAATTCCTGTCTCCACAGCCTATTCCTACCAGAATCACAGGAGAGAGACAGTGTAGGCAGAAACATGATGCAGTCAAAACCCAGTGCCAACAACTTCATTTAAATCAAGCAGGAATGACTGCAATAAAATATGGAAAAACCTGATTTAGCCAACATTTCCAACAGAGGAACAATGTGACAGGCAAAAGCTGTAGCTATGACAAACACACACAGATGTGGTTATTGCTCTCAGTTCTCCTCAGGCTGCAGTTCATTAGTTTGATAAAAACAATGTTTGCTAAAGAGATTATCTGCATTTAATACAAATAAAGCCAGAATTCCTAACTTCTGGCAGCTCTGTGCCCCATTGCATAGGAATTGGGTATTATCCTCTTTTGAGACCAGGTTTTTATGTGCTATGAAATGCTGCATCCAAGCTTGTTAAGGAACTATTAATATAACCTGTCAGTTTGGGACATAAAACATCTGTTTTCAGAAACTGAAGCAGAAATATGAGGCAGGATCACAAAGTGAATAAGGAATAATTTTCATTACATCAAGCAATCCAGTCTCATTAAAAAGCACTTTCTATTCCCATAATTCATCACACTATTCCAAAAGAATGCTAAAAAAAACATGATTTTTCCTTAAAAGAAAGGATTTTTCCTTTTAGTCTGTTTTTAAAACATGATGTAACCCAGCCTTCTAGTTTAGTTTTAATATTCACATAAACTGGTTTCTATTTCACATTGCCATGTCTTTTGCAATACAGTGCATTTACTAAGGAGAGAGATCCATACCTACAGAGGAATCTGTATGGTCTATTTTTATTTCTACAGAGAAAAGGAGCTGCTTCAGGCTGGGATTAGTTCTCACCAAGGAACTCCCTGCAAATTCCTTTGGATTGTTCCTCTTGTCTGTAAAGGACACCTGACAGGGGATGGGAGGGCAACCTTCACTACCTGTATGCTCTAAGAGATTTATAATACATTAATTTAAAGGTGCAAAAATCACACTGCGGGCATTTTATTCCCCAAAACCAGCTCTTCTCAGGCCAGGCAGGAAAGCAAGAACTGACAAAAAGGTAAAGGTAGGAATTCCTGTCATATTTATGATGGGAACTTTGTAAAGAAATACAGAAAAATGCTGGAACTTCTGACAATTCTTCAGCATTCTTCGTTTATGTGATTACACTGATCGTTAACAAAGTAATGTGAATCCTGAAGAAAGGTTGATTTATTTGTTCAGAACAATTCACTATTAGGTAGCTGATTTCACTGCTGTTCTGAGAAGCCTGGGAACTTCCTACAGAGGTTGAGTTTAAACTTTTACAGAAAGGAAAGCGAAGCAAAAACCTCTGAGTTTTCCTCTGACAGCTGCTCACATCAAAAATGTGTGTGAGGGGAAGGAAAGTGGTGTGGGGAGTGGAATCTGTGCTGGGAGACCGCTCAGTTTTGCACCCAATCAACTATAGTGTGTAAGCTGGAAACTGGGCTTTGGAAATGTGAGCCCAGGTGCAATCAGGTGCTCATTTCTGGCAAACACACTTGGGTTTGTTCAGCTGTGCTGCCATCAAATGTACTTGCAATTATTAATCAGTGTTGGGCCAATAAAGGTGAAGAAAACAGACTGACAGGTGAGGAAAATGTTATCATCACAAAACATGGTCAGGGAATTCGAGATTTCCAAGTACAGACCAAGATCCCTTACCCAAAAAGTGCCTTTAAAATAGAAGGAAACCGTGGTGAATTCAGATTGACACTTACAGTGGCAGTTTAGTCCCTGTCCCTTGCTGCTGCAGCTAACTCAGCTATCATACATTTTTAGCAAAAGCACCACCACAAACACTCCAGTTTTCTTTTACAAAATATTTCTGCACTTCTCCAAAACAGCCTCTTTTATCCTATGAGCTATCAAGCCCCTTGACAGTCATCCCTTCTTCTTCCATCTGCTGCAGAAAATCCTCTATGACAAGAATTTTTCTAACTAACAAATAAGCCTGTACATACCAGGAAAATCTGTAGTTTTTCAAAGGTAAAAATGACCTCTAAGGTATTTAAAGGATTGTGTTAAAAAAAAGGCTTTGCTATTAATATAGAATCTCATGTGTAGCGTGTCCTAGATAAATGTCTAAGATACTATTGAGCATTTCACAGTGTCCTCATTCAGCAGAACTTGTGACACTGCACAAAGAGTAAAATGTTGGCTACTGAATCGTAATGACTTTCACTCATCTGGTCTGCTTTGGGAATGTATTCTTGGTTACAAAATCTAGTTCAGCGAGGTTTTGCACATCTGAGAATTGCAGAAGGCAGGCACCAAAGCAGAGGGCAGCTTAGGATTAAAAAGCATTTCTCTGTCTTTGCTAGAGCCTGTGCTGAGGGCCTTTTGATCACTTGGTGTGCACAACACCTGGCACAGCCACCTCTGACAGAAAAAGCTGATCTCCTCAAACACTGCTAGATGTCCCAAAATGTGTCTGGGACAGAGAGACCAAATGTTTGAACATGCAGAATCCATCAGAAACCACAGCTGAAGCCTCAGTTTTACTCAGAACAACATCTGTGCATGGGGGTGCACAACACCTTCAATTATAGAGAGAAAAGGGTTCACAGGTTAGTCTGCAGGTAACCATATATACCCAGATACCTAACTAAAACTGTGCCTCCCACTGCTTCCAGCTGAGCTACAACAGGCCTGAATATTTATCTTCTCCATGGTCTCCTCCCTCTTCATTGCTCTTTTTAACATCTCTGAAGGGTTGGATCAGTTGAACTCCAGAGGCCCCTTCCCACCTGAATTGCTGTAGGATTGTGTCTCTACAGAGAATCCGCAGAGACATCATAAACTGAGATACACAAATGTTTCTCAGCAGAATGACCTCTCCAGAGACAGTCTGAAATTCCCTGCAATTTGTAATATTTTCAGGAAAATCTCCTGACACAGAGTTGTGTTTTTCAGGAAGGGGAGCCAGCAGCACACTGGAAAACAACAGGCATTGACTCACACAGATTTCAGTTGCTACAAAGTTGCACAGCACACACATAACTCAGGTTTTCATCTCTTTCACCTCTGAATAATAACCTGCTCACTGCTCTTAGTGAAACCATACTCTCAGTTTAATGCTGCAGGGGTGTCGTGTGTCCCAGCCTCCTTCAGGGTGAGATGTTTACAGGTGTTCACTTAATCAACACATACAATCCCCAGAGATTTTCAGTATTTGTCTTCCTAAGCAAAGTAGGTGTTTTTAAATACTGTAGCATGATTTCCAGAGGCTCAGAAACCTCCCATACCTCTTTCTTGACCTCTTCCTCATCTTCCAGAGTCAGTGCAGCCAGCTGCTTAGCTCTCTGCTCCATCAGGTTTACATATCTGATTGGATTGGATAAGGCCTCAATCACATCTAGGAACAAGGCAAATACTTCAGTTTCAAAGCTCTTGTGTTATGGCCCCAGCACTCCCCAGGTTTTAAGGAAGAGGCAGAATTAGTGTTTTTCCCTGAAGATGCTCTTTCACTGCGTGGCATTTAAATCTACCTCTGTTTAGAGCCAATGTCAAAACACAGTTCTCTCCCTCAGGCATGGCCCTTTGCCTAGGGAACAATTACATATTCATGTGTCCTGTGTGCAAAGTTTCATTTGTGTTCCAGTGGCAAATGCCTGGGTTATTTCCTCCTTTGGAGCCTGCTGAAAATAAGAGTTGGCCCTAATCCTAAGCCTCAGGCAAGGTGCTGTAAATGAGGCCATCTCCTAGGAGTGAGGAGACACAATGGTCCATCAGGTGCAGACCTTTGCTCACAGGACTGTTATCCCAGCCTGGCAAGCCATCCACACCCCATGCATTTTGTGTTTCAATTAAATTTTACATTCACCAGTAGGAAAATTACCTGCATAACACAGAGTTACCTGCATAAGTGTCAGGTACGTAGTCCTTGACCTCGATGTACACAAAGAGAGCTGGCAGTGTCAAAGGCTGGTTCCTCTCATTCCTCAAGCAGATGTAGTGATAGCCTGCAAAGTAAGGAACAGCCAGTTCACAGCATAAACCCTTCCACAGGCATTTCCAATGCATCTCTGCATTGTTACTTATGGTGTGGCTCCAACTCAGCAAGCAGCTCCAGGGACTTCTGGGAGGGAAAGGTTTACCTGAGAGATAAGTGTACAGCCTTGAAAGGCATGTGACACTGCAGATTAAAATTACACTTTCTGTTTGTTATTACATATGTGACTGATGCTAAAAATGGTAATTGATTTAGATTTTTCATGCATTCTGTCTAAGTACCTATGTCTGGATTTGTTTTAGTTTTGTAGATCTTATTTAATTTTCAAAAGTGACTCTGGTAGTACTCAGGAATCTGAATTGAGATGTAACAGCCCATCCAGGCACAGCATCTAATTTAAAAAATACACCATGTGGCATGATGGCTAGAGAGGGTGTTTGTGTGCATAAACTCTATTGTGTGACCATCCTTAGAATTGCATCTGTAAAAAGAAAAATTCCAGACTGTTTTGGAAGCTGGCTGTCCAACCTCTGACTGATCACCTCGTGGCACTGAGAGTCATGTCCAGTTTGGGAGCAACATGTGTCAGGATCCAAGTCAGGAGTAGGATGCATTTATCTGGGGGAATCCCCACTTGGCTGAAGTAAGCAACTCTCTCTCCAAGTAATGGTTAAATCCTTGTTTTGGGAATAGTGACAAGACTGTGGATTTATGTGACAGCATGGTATAACTTTCAATATCATCTCACAAAAGAGAGAAATTTTACAAAGGGTGCTCAGTTCTCTCAAACTCCTCCAGCAAGTTCTCAGCATGGACACAAACTTGGACCAAGAAGCTGTTCTCCATCACATGCTGCAAACTGATGATTCTGGTAAGATTTCACTTACCAGAAGAGGGAAATTCTTCCCACCCTCTTCTCTCCAGTCACCCATCTACCTTCCTCTGGCACTCAGCAGATCCTCCAGGAGACAGCTACATCCATTAATCCAGCAGAAAATGCAGCTGGCATTTCTTCTGGATTGATAAACTGAGTTTGCTCATGAAAAAAGTGTGGAGATTATTCCTCAGGAATAATATGGCCAACAGTCAGATATGGGGACAGGTGAGTTTTGTGCTGGATAAGGGATAGGGTAGATAAAGATATTCTTCCTTTTCCAGTTTGAGTGAAGCTGGGAGCATTTTCATGGCCCATATGCTTGCCCTAATTCAGTTTCCTCCCCTCACTGGAAAATCTGGCAGTGAATTTGAACTCTTCCCTTGCTCAAGCTGCCAATGTCACTGCATCTTTCTGAAACAGGATCTCTAACAAGTCTCTGGCCTGGAAAATGTGGCCGGAGTTGTACAAAGAAATTCTCATTTAAGTGGCCACTAATTATAGTAGAAATAATGTGATTTAGGAGAGGCCAATAATGGTCTTTTTCTTTTAATTTTCAGCATTGAGGATGAAAGTAGTTTTGAACTGATTTAAAGGTGTAACAGAGATATAACAGCTGCCATATAGGTCAGTCTTTCGTGTGTGCAGAAATTACATTGAGAGGAGCAGGTTTTGCTTTCATTCCCAGCCACATCCCATGCTCACAAAGATGACTGATCAAAATTGGCTGTTGCTGCTCTCTTTCCTCTTAAAAGTGTGCAATGGCACTTTTTAGCATAAACCTGTGAGCATGAAGTTGGTGTACTGAGATAAGAAGTGCCAACTATGCCTCTGATGCTTTAATTCCATTGGTTTCCCTGGACGGTCAAAATTTTAAATTTCAGGTGAAATATGGCATTTTTCTTTCTCAAACCTGAGACAGATTATACAAGTCCTCAGTTGCTATGAGGCTGCTGAGTGGCTGCTGCTTTAGAGCAGCTGAGATTCTGTCTTGCTGTCTCTTTTCACCACACAATGTCTGTCTGGATGGGGACAATGGTTTTACCTGGTCGAATTGCTGAGACTGGCAATATCCGATGGCCAATGAATTTCCCTCCTTCTTCATACACTGCTAGCCTTAAACAGGCCAGGGAAGGTAAAACCACCTGGAAGGCAAGATTGTTGCATTAGTAACTTCCAGCTCTGAACGAAGCAGCTCCTTCCACAGGCTGCACAGAATATATGCTAAAATTTATCTAGTCATTGAAAGAAAAAAAACCAGCAACAGTTCAAACCTAAAAGCTTCTCTGGTTTATTTTCAACCTACTAAAAATAGTAGCCTGTGTTTCTCTGAGCACAGGGGCAGTCAGGCACGATCGTTAACTAAATAGAGAAACAAAGTACACTAATTAGTTCATTACAGAAGAAGAATGCTAGTGACGTTTCCAAACTTAAGCTCTGGCAGGCTGCCAAAGGAAAGCCATTCGGAAGGCCAAATATACAGGGAAAAGAACACTGCTGCAAGTACTAAGTGTATAAACATCCTTGTGAGCTACACTTGTTGAGAGAAATCTGAAAGGAATTGTTTTACAAGCACCTGGACTCAGGATATACTTAACCAAAGTGCTCAGTGAGCAAAACACAGAAATTCTGTTCAAATACTGGCTGTAGGTGCATTGCAAAGTGCAATAAAACATACACATTGCATGGTCCTAAGACATGCTCAGTGCTCCCTTAAAAGTTTGGAGAATTGAGTCTGAGTAATGCTGCATGAGTGGCTCAGAAGTTTGTCTCATCTCAGGCGGGTGGGATTTGTGTCTTCCTCACCTGGGCAGTGATTTTATGGCCCAATTTAGTGTCAAGCAGATGGCTCTGGCTGTGCCAGCTCAGCCAGCCAGGAGCTGCATTCCCTCTGTCCTGTTCTCAGGACACCAGGAGGGCAGCTCAGCCAGGGCACATTGCCATGGCCACTGCACTGAACTGCTGCTGGCATCTGTGCCTGCTGCCCATCCCATCCCCAGGCTGCTGCTCCCAGCTGAGCCACCAACACAACCATGGGAACTTCAGACTCACTCCGCAAATGGAGCAGCTGAAGTTCAGCAAAAGCAGCTGAACTATGAAATAACTATTCAGAATATCTTTTCCTGCTTTCTAAGCAGTGCAAAGTTTCAGTAAGCCAGGGAAAGACCCCACTGGACAGGGATAAAAAAAGCACAGTTCCTTTTTGCGGAGCAAGTGTTACACCAACCTTCTTAAACACTATGGCTTCCTCCTCCCAGACTGGATTCACTGCGTTGCCTTGAGAGGTCTTGGTCTTCAGAGCTTTCCTCCTGGTATCCACAGGCAGGCCAAACATGTCCACTTCCACATAGGTACCGACTTTTTTATCAGAAAGGAACTGACCTGAAATGATCTAAAGCCAAAGAACAAAGGAGCATCATTAGAGATTGCTGTGATGGATTAGGAAATGAGTGGCTGTAATGCAGATGCAGAATTCTCATTAATGATCATGTAGTGGGCATTTAAAATAAAACCAAAACAACACTAAACCCACAACAAACAGAAAAAAACCCCAATATTTAACTGCAGGCACAGAAAAACAACTTGTGAGGCCTGGTTTCCTGTGACACTGTGGTCCTGAATTCCCCAATGAGCAATAATGTGATTGAGATCATGCTGCTGCCCTTCCCTCAGCAGGAATACTCATTTGGATCTCTTCCTCAATCTGTATGCCTATTTCCTGAGAACTCTTAAGTTCTATCTAGTCTCAACAGCAGGTTCAAAAAATGCTTGATAAAACAGAGGTTTAAATGGCAGAGAAATTATGTACATGCTTTTAGCTGTGAGGGAGAAAACAATCTTAAAAGTTTGTATTCTTATAAAGGCTCTTCATGGAGGAGTTTTAATATGAAAATAAAATTGTAAAATAGTTGATGTTTCCCAGTTCCTTTTTTTAACAGGCAGCACAACTCTCAGCTTGAAAAAGTGAAAGAAAGGCCTGCAATCACTTCAGAAAGCTGAAGAGGCACAGAAGTGTGCAGCAGTGTCACTGTACCTTCACAAATTGAGGCTTGCCTAAAGCAAATCTCAACCCGGTGCCAGCTCTGCCTGTGTGAGCGCTGCCACTGTGAGCAGCAGAGCCCTCCCCGAGCAGGCAGAGGCAGCTGCCTTCTGACAGCTGTCTCCTGACTCCTGATGCTCATTCCTGTTAAAATCTGTGCATCTCCTAATAGCTGCTGAATGACTTCCACCTCCATTTGCTCTAATTGCACAAGAAAGTGCCTCTAAAGCCACAGGAGGGGCCTGAAAGCTTCCATGATTGCAGGTCACCACAAAAGGTCACCCCACACATCCTCTTCTATTACTGTGCATGTCACCAGACTGTTCCTTTATGCTCATCCCTCCCAGCATGGCTCTGCTGCAGCCTGAGAGGAAATGCTTGTTTTCCCTCAGTGAAAACAGGAGGATGTTTTGCAGGTGGACTCTGGAACACAGAGGCTGCTCTAATGGACAAATCCATTAAAGGAGTAGCAGGACTCCAGGAAGTTTATGGTTTTATAGCTGGAGATGCACCAAGTGAATCTGACCCCCTGTCACAGCTAATGCAATCTGGCCCCCTAAACATTCGTGGAGGTGATTCTCAATCTGCAGATTCCTGGCAGTTCCTGAACTTCATTAGAGGTCCTTAAAAAGGAACAAGGAAAAACAAGTTGGCAATGAATTGCAGCTGACATTTATGGTCCCACAGTTCTGCTGAAGAACTTTCAGAGAAGCAGAAAAATGTATTTATACTAAGCATGTAGTGTTCTAGCTGCTCCAGTCCAACCTCCCACTTCACAACAGCACATTTTAAATCCAGTTCTTAGTTTCTAAAACCACAGCCAAACTGCTCCTAAATCTATTAACTTCCCAGTTCTGTGATTCTGTAATTACTTCTATGGCAAAGAATACACACAATGAAAATATATTGATTTGTTCTATAATGCGAAATGTGAGGCAGGATTTAAAAATTGAAAGTCACTCCATGAAATTTAATTTATTTTATTTTCTGGGCTTAGAATAATAATTTTCTAAGCCACTGCACCACGGAAATATAAATATATCCATGCTCTGGCACTGCCATGAGAGCACTTCCACCAGTTACATACATACCTTGACAGATAAAGTGTTGGCTACTATTCCATCCACTATTCCTTCAGTAAATGGATCAAAGTGCTTGTCCGGCCTTCTCATGAATTCTGGCTTTAACCTGTATCCACTTTTGCCATTGTACTCGTACATTCCCATGTTTATTTGCATAGACAAATCTGCATGTTAAAAATATTAGTAAGAGTTATCTTCTGGACAGATAATAATGTTGACAAGCAAAAAATATTTTAAAAAATTACTGTATTTTCACACTGACTGTAAAAGACACAGTACAATCCTGGGTTAAACATTTTAATTAACAGCTCTATAGTATAATTTAATCCCTAGGTAATTTTTGATGAATAAAACCTTTCTTACCTATGAATCACCAACTCTATCAGAGAAGTGGACATGTCCAGCTTTCCAAACCCAGAGAACAGCATGACTTACCTACAGTTTGGAAGTTGAGGGCGACCATCTGGCAGCCAGCATTCCAAAAGACTTGTGGCATGTAGTTGGAAGAGTCTACTCGTGTTCCCTTTGGGTAGATCCGGCTCAGCTGCATTTTGTTGTATCTAAACAGTGAGTGGTTAAGGTACAGAACATGTGACAAAGACCACCTGGCAGAGAAGTGCAGCTGCAGGGTTAAATGCAGGTAATTCTTTACAGAATGGCAGTGGGTTCCTCACTGGATTTCTACAACCATCACGCTACCAGATGTCCACAGTTTTGTAGGAGATATGATAAATGTGGGGCAATTAAAGGTGCTGCTTGTTCCTGCATAGATACTCAGAATAACCGAGGAAAGAGCACAGGCAGATGCATTAGGAGGATCACATTCATAAAATTCCATTTATCTTCATAGTTCCTACTTTGGGATTTTCATAGGATTACATTTACAGAGGCCAGTTGGCTGTAAACAGTGACTCTTCCTCGGGAGCAGGGAGAGGTGTGCAGTTAAAAAGTGGTTTTCTGGCGTGAGGACTGGAATTGGCCTCTCCATGGACAGAAATGATGAGTGTACACATCTTACAGGTGAGGCTACAAATCTCTGAGATGAGAACGTGCTGCAGGCGATCTGTGGAAGGAGCTTTCCATTAATCTCCTTTGAGGCACTGCTTTATCTGTTTATCTATTTTACCTCATTCATTCTTTACTGCAGCCGTGAGGAGAGATATTGAGAAACATCAAAACATCTAACCAGAATGTTCCTTAGCTTTTCTTTAGAAGGTATAAAAATCAAAAAAATTGGGAAATTTTGTGGCAATAAATCAGTAGAGGTATGATGGGAAAGCGAGCATTCTCATGTGACTTTGCAAAAAAGTCAGCCACATTTTGACAATGTGCTCACCATAACTCTTATCACTCCATATAGGATGATAAATTTAACAATCAGAATACAAAGAATTAGGTCTTCAATATGTCATTTATGCCTATTCCCTCTAGTCCTAGCCCAGACCACGAGGACTCATGCCAGTTTTTAAATTAGCTCATCAGAACTCAGGCCAATTAATTCATTTAGAAAGACAGCCAAATCTACAAATTTCATTTGGGTTCCCTATTTCCCCAGCTCCTGCCTCCGAATTCCAATAAAGCTCTGCAGCAGATCTCAGATATAGAAAGACTTAGGAAGCAGCATTCTGAAAGTCAAGGATACTCCACAAATTCCACAGGAGACTTTGTAAGTTGCTCGAGCCCTTTGGTTTCCACGAAGGAAGACATTTCAAAGCTTTTGTTGCGTTCTGCAGGTTTAGAGGGGAGATAAAAGCGGTGACACATTAGAGCACAAACTCGTGTGTTTTAATCCCAGTCCCCTCCTCTCACCCACACTTCACCAGCTCTTTTCACCCTCATCCCAAGGAATTTACACAGGGGTTTGCTGACAGCAGTGACCTCGCTCTGCACACACTCAGAGCTCCATCTGCACCCACACCAGCACTGGCCAAATCAAGGGCACTGATGCTGCCCAAGGTCAGTGCTGGACCAGCTGCAGGCAACAGTGGGGGCAAAACACCGTGTGGATGTACTCAGGAGGGTGAGCCCAGAGATCACATCTGTGGCACAGAGGTGCTGCAGCAGCTCGCTGTGGGAGCTGCTGGGTCTCTGGCTTGTCTTTGCAGGCTGCTGTGAGGGTTGGGAGCCACTCTGAACTGTAACGCCTGATGTCCATATCAGATTAAAGTGAGCAGTGCTGTGCCTGCAGTGACTCTCCGCAGCTCCAGCACATCAGGGGTAGGGTCACAGCTGTCAAAGCCACAGAAACACCACTATCCAATCATCCCTGAAGGTGCACTCCTGTGTCCCAGCAGGAATTCTGACCTAATCCCCAACTAATATGAGGCTTTTATGGCCTCTTTAATTTGGTCAGACTTTCTGATCTGCCAGTGGTGAACAGCTCCTCCTCTGCATCTGAGCAAACATTAAGTGTGCATCACTTGTCCCTCACCTTTGCCTGATGTGGGCCCAGCCTTTTAATGCATCCAAGCATCAGGATGCAGGGGAGAGCCTAAGTCAAGACCCTGCCAGCTTCAGTACCTTCACTTTGGTTGAGAGGTAAGGATTTCAGTAAACTATCAGCCTCCCACTCCATCCCAATCAGCCCTAGTGGTTGCCTAGAAAGACCACAGCTCTGGAGGTCAAATCCATCAACTCCTTCAGCACTGATCTGTTTAAAAATGAGGGGATCAGTGCCTGTGTTGGAGCAAGATCTCTCCAGTTTCACTACTTTATTGAAGGCAAACAGTAAGACAGAGAAAAGGCCTGGCCTCATCCAGGTTTAGAAATGATTGTAACTGTGTTGCAGCAACCCAGGGCCGGCCAGGAGGCAGGGCTGGCCAGCTCCCTGAAGTCACACTGCGAAGCCACAGGAGAGGGATAAAACTGAACAAAAGCACAGAGGAGCAGAACAGAAACAGGTGGGCACTGTCCTCACAGGGAGCCAAAAAGGAAGCAATGGATCCAAAGAAATGAGGAAGTGGATTGTTTGGGCCAGCGTGGTAGGAAAATGTGCTGCCAGCCTGGGAACTACAAACCACTCTCGGTGAATGCTGGGGAGACACAGGATGAACATGGGGATGAACAAAAGTAATTCTCTGCCTCTAGGAGAGCTGGGACTCACCCTTTATGGTGGTCCCTATTTCTAATCAGCAACCATCATGCTCCTGCTATTACTCACAGCTGTTATCTCCTAATGGTGAAAGATTCCTGTTATTCCCTAAAGGCTGCTCTCCCACCACTCCCTCTTCCTTTCTAACACACAATATCCTTTCTTTCTCCAGCTGGCTCACCTCCATCTCAGCTTCTCATAAAGACACTGAGATTATTCTCATTTCAGCCATTGAGATAGCTCTTATTCTAGCCACCCCTTACTGATAGCATAGCACTAGCAACACACATGTGTACTGGTTTTACCCTACTTAGAATTTAGGTGCTAGAATTTCTTGTAGTAATAAACTCTTATCTCTCAGCCTTGTCTTAAAGTAGAGCAATTGTAGGAAAGCAGAGCTGGTAGCTGTTAAAGGATTTGGTTACCAACTGTCCGGAGTTCAATCAGACTCATAATTAAAATAAGAACAATTATTTCCTTGTAGTATCTGGAGAGGATTAAGGAACCTGTCCTTTGAAGAAAAGACTCTGCAGGAGAGACATTTCTCTCTTGTGATACATTACACCCTGCTGTCTTATCAGGAGGAAATTACTGCAGAGTGAACAAATAACTCATTGAAAAACTGTCTGAAAAACATGGAAAAATACAGTTACAGCTACTTGCTGCTTGAGAGAGGGAACCTTTCCAGTGAGGGCAATCAGGGGACTGGTACAGATCCACTGCTATTCAATATTTCTGTTAACAACTTGTATGCAAGACCAGAAAATGCACTTTTAAAATGTGTGAATGACAGAAGCAGTGAGGTGCTGTTACCACCATGGAGGTTTGGATCACAAATCCAAACAAATTCTGAATTAAAAAAAATAAATTAGCAAAGTGCTGTAACATAATAAAACTGTATAGAAGACAAGTATGGACCTCTGTACTTAAGAAAGTGAGGTCAAGTGAACAAAAGTAAAATTTTTGGGAAACCCCTGGAGAGATAGCAAACTGAAAAGCAATTCTCATCTAATCCCTTCTTTATTCAGCTCATTTAACGAAGATCCAGCAGTGAGTCCAGGCCAAGACTAAGACCAGAACACCCAAGCAGTGCTTTAGCCAGCCAGCAACATTTACCACCTAAGGCCATATTTATCACAGAATGGTTGCTTTGACACAAACACCAAGAATTTAATCCCTTAACAATATGAGTTCACTGGAACAGTATTATCAATCAAAGGTCACATTAAGACTTAGGAGAAAAATCTCGACAGCAGATCTTTACAAAAAACAAAACTCAGAAAGGCAAAGGCATGTGAACAGGGAAAAAAAAAAAACCTCTACATGAGACAATTTTATAACAGCTGCATCAACTTGTAGTGCAAGGATTCACATGGCTTCCTTTCCAGAAGGCACAGCTCCTTCCCACTGTGTTCTTGTAACTCTCATTAGGGCTGGAGGAGATTATAAACACCCAAAGGGACACTACTACAGGGAGCAAGCACAGCTCCCTGCATGATTCTGTGACTGCTCATGTGTGGTGTCTGTATAAATACCCACATACAAATGAACAGTTGGGAACTTCTTACATGTTTATTATTCATCACAAGCAAATGCCAAATCTTGTATAGAGACATGGACTTAAGCAGCAATTACCTGTCCTCTGCCAAGGACACCACAAATCCGGAATAAATTAAAGTGCTGTACACTTTTTAAACTAAAAAGCTCCAAAAGCACATTAAAACCTGTCAAAACAAAGTGAAAAAGGGCAGACAAACAGTGGGGGGGTGTGCATCAAGGAAGGCAGAGATGCTGCAGTGTTTACTGAGGATGCCACCCAGTGCATTCCTAGCAAGGCATCTTCTGTAAAAGCCAGCAGGGGGTGAAATTATGACCCTTTCTATACAACACAGAGAGGCAGGAAAGTGAATGAGCATGTGGGGAAGGGCAGACTCTGCTGGCCCTGAATCTTCTCTGGAAGTACCAAAGGCAAAATAAAAGTAGGAATATTTATGATCACCTTTCTCAAAGTGTTTAGGTTACTCTTCAGTCATGGGCAACAAAGACAATGTAAGCACATAATTTTCAAAACTGTTTTTGAAATGTCAGCATGTTTACTGTTGATGAAGTTGGATATTTAGACTAAAAGAGGTTTCAAAACACAAATGGATTTATTTGGCTGGATACCAAGAGAACATTTTCTGTCTGTGTTCCTGTATATAATTGAGAGGAAGCCAAGCAGCATTTCTGCAGAACTCTGCCAAACATTTGCCAGGTAATTTGAAGTATGAGATGTTTCTTACTTACTTTTTGATACTTCAAATGACTCAAACTTCACAGGCTGAATGTAGTTTACCAGGTTAGACATCTCTTCTGTGGCCATAGCCTCACTTCCAGCAGTACCCTAGGGAAGAGAAGGGAAAATGCTGCAGTTTGGGTCTGTCCACCAGAGGCCACAAACGCCAAAGCCCAGTTTTCTATCAGTTGTGGTGTCTTTCACTGCCCCTGGCTAGCAAAGGCAATGCTTCATATAGGGAATGTCACATAGGAAAGAACAAAATGGGCTGGAAGATGTTAATGTTTACCTTAAACTGATACTTCATTCAGTCTTTTATGTAGCTCCCAGGGCAGGGACTGCATTACCTCTACCCATGCACAGTGCTGAGCACATTTATTTGTACTGGTGGACAAATAATAAAGCTCTATGTTTTTGATGTCAAGTTTTTCTTCCAACAAGGCCACACACACCACAGGCAGCTGCCTAAAACTGATCTGCTGTGGTGCTATTTGTTCTTAAACTTGAGGAGATAACAGTATAAATAAACAAAGCAAAGATGCGCTTCCAAACCGACCAACAACCAACTCGGAATAGCTGGTGCTGTGTTTCCCGGCGCTCTGCCTGCCTTTCTCCACTGGATGGCAGCCCCACTCCTGGTAACACTCGCCAACCCGCAGCTGCAGGAGCCGGCCCAATCCCCAAAAACACATCTCCGCCCTTACTTCATCCATCGACGACTTCTTACAGTCATCGTCATAGTCATCATCATCGTCGCTCTCCATCTCTGCTTCTCCTGAAAAGTTTCAAGCAGAAGACAATTACTGGCCGAGGCAACAGTCACAATTACCAGAGACAAATTCAAGAGAGATGTGCAAGTAGCACTGCTCGGAGCAGCCTGCACTGTACATGTGCTTTTTGTCACAGCACCAATCAAACTCACTGCTCTCGAGGGACTCATCTGTCTTCAGCATTGATTTAAGTTCTTATTGCCCAACCAAACAAAATCCCTTCCTTAGCAGCTGCTTGATGGCAATCAGCACTGAGAGAAGAGTGTGCTCAGTGTGTGGGTAGAGTACCACAGACTGCTCTGAGAGGCATTCCTGAGTTTGGGACACATCCCTGGGGTTTAGAGATGTGAGTTCAAGCTCGTGCTGCTGCAGGGTCCATGCAGGACCTCCAGGGAATGCCTCACCCACTCTGGGAAGCAACAGTGTGCACAGGGTGAAGAAATCACGATGAAAATCGATGAGCTTCTTCTGAGCTGTGCTACCGAGGGCTGCTGAGCAGAACCCATCCGCTCTGGCCGTGTCACTGAGGCAGCACAGCTGGGAGAGAGGGTCTGGCACAGGAGCCAAAGTGCAGGAGCTCACACAATTCCCTTGGAACAGCACTTTGGGGTGCCTGGCAGGGCTCTGCAGCAGAGCTGAGCAGCACCAGCTGAGGGCACTGCGGACCAAACAATGGGAGGAGATGCCTGAGGCTCATCCTTTCCCTGGGAACTCGGAGTAAACAGGACCAAATAAAACACATTTATTGCCCTGCTCCCAAGTGCAGTGCACTCTTCAAACTTCAGTGGGCAAAAGTAAATTCTTTAATGCTAATTAGCAAAAGCCTCCTCTCGCCTCCAAAATTTTTGATTGGTTTCATCAAAAATTTAACCATGAAGGAATATCAAGCTTATCTCTGCCTTTAGAAACTCCCCCTGTGGGCCTGGCTGTCATGAAGTGTACCCTATGCATCTTAAGACTCTGGAAAGGAAGATTTACTTATCCTGAATCACCTATCCACACCTGTAAGAGTGACAGCTCTCCCTAAAGGTTACTCCACAAACCTTCCAGCTTCCTTCAGCGGTGGCAGCACAAAAACCTAACTTCTGTGCAGCATTCCCAAATTCTCCAGAGAATGATTAGTCCACTTCAGTTCCTTCTGTCAATTTGGGGCCTAATCCCAAGCCCACTGAGTCAATAAAGGAACTCCTCTGTTCCAGCAGGTCTCCAATCTGGCCCAGTGGGCCCCTTGTGAGCACAGAGAGCACACACCAGCGTGCCTTTCACAACCCAGCGATGACTACCCAGCCTGCATTTCCTTCCAGATGCAGATGTTGAAATGTCAGGCTTTTATTCATCAACACATTTCTTCCTGAACGTTTCATTGAAGAAAATAACACGATTGCTCAACAGGCTCAAGGGATGGCTCAGGGAGCCTCAGCACAATGCGGAGAGCCAGCCAAGCTCTCACAGGATTTGCACTGACAATCTTTGGATGGGGAGCTCTCAATTCATTTAACCAGACTGGCAAAATAACCCTTTGCACAGTCCACAAGAAGGGGGAGGTGGGCAGATTTTGGCCAGCTTGCACTTCTGAGATAAGAGGTACATGATAGCCTGTTCTTGCTGGAAGTGTCCAGAGGGGAAAGTACGCAATGCACGGTTCGTTTATTTAAAAACATTTAACACAAATACTCCCAAGGAGAGCAAATCTCATTTTCAAGTTCTGCATCAGACAGCAAAACCAGGACAAGTAACACACAGGACTGCCAGCATGGAATCAAAATGAGTGTTTCAGGAGGTGCAGTACATCTGCCCTGCCCTTGCCCCAGCACAGCCCTGTGCTCACACCCAGCCCTCTCTCCCTGATTCATGGCAGGGACACAAAGCCATCCTGAGAGTGTCTGAGGGACAGTAAGCTGTAGTACCATCAGTACTATCTGCATTTAGATAGGACTGCAAACCCAGGTCAGCACAGGACCTCTTCAGTGCTGTGTGGCACACAAATACAGTGAAAATAAAGTCCTGCAAGGAAGCCAAACAAAAGCCTGCCCATGGACTGAGGCAGACAGAACAATATCAAGAAATAAGAGGATGTTGCTCCCTACCACAAGTTAAAACATGGACACTGCCAACCACTCCCGGGCAGAAGGGCACAGGAAACTCCAGTGAAACAACAGGGCAGTTTTAAGGATGTTTTCAAGGGGCTGTCCCTGGTGAGTGGGGCAGTATGGGAGAGATATAAAAGTGCTCCTTGGGAAAAATAATGAGGGGACAAAGGAGGCTGAACCCCAGCTGATGGGTAGAGGGGTTCAACACAGTAATACTGACTGGAGGATGATCAGGAGAGCTGGGAATGACAAGCCAAATCCCTGGGTTGAGTAAGCAGTGTGCTATACATTATCCATTCTCATCATGACAGATACTGGGAGCCTGATAAAACCAAAGGTTAGACAGTGCTTGAAATTCAGAGGAATCAGGTAATCTGTTTTCTCAGAACCTTTCAAAACAATGGCCAGGATGAATTATGAATATGGTGCTTGCTGGTGCAGCTTGTTAACTCTGCAACCTTTGGGCAGCCACCAGCATCCCAGAGGGGAATCACCTTTTTGGTTTTTTCCACTGAACATCAGCACTAACTGATTTTTAAAAAGGGAAAAATAAACTTTAAACAGTTTGATGAACCATTTTGCTTTGTAACAATGGACCATGGTCTCAGCTGGCATCAGCAGCAATGTACTAATGCAGTTACATACACTGAGCCTGAAGCCTTTTATCCAGATTTCTATTTAGGCATCATGAAAGCATGGAGCCAATTCTGCCCCCTCTCTCTCTTCCCATGACTCTTCTCTTGCAGCACCCACTGCTCTGACAAAACCATCATCCTATCAGTGAGAAACGGACAATTTGCTTATTCAACAATATTTAAATACTGCTCCATTAGCAAGTTTTAGCTCCTTTCATTATGGGTTTGCTTTTGGTGAAATGCAGTCCCTGCAGAACTGCCACTGTTCCTTCTGCACTGTGACAGAACTTCTTTGGAAATCTTGCTTGTTTACCTTTGTTCATTGTGCAAAACCAGCCAGGTTTTGATGCTTGTTTACCAAAATTGCAATCTATCTCACAAGTGTTATCTCAGAAATTCTTCTGCTTTGTCAGCTTTGCTCTACTTTTAGAAAAAGTTTTTTTCCACTGACAGGTACTGAAGTTACTTCCTACATCAGTTTCATGGGCATCCTGCAAGGCATCCCACAAAGTTCAGAATTCTTTCCTTAATTATTGCTACTATTTCACCAGCACCACACTTTTACATGGTCTTATAAGCACATCAAAAACATGGGTTTATTTGAGATTAAATCTGACCTCAAGCAGTGTAAGACACAGCAAAGCTTGATATCAACTCCAGTATGAATTTCCACTTTTTTTTTTGCACTGCTGTGAAAAAACTCATTTAGAATCTCCAGAAGGCTAAATCAGCACAACTTTCTCCTGGAGAGCAGCAGCAATTCTGACAGGAGCTATACAACCCAGTAGAGAAGTTCGAATAACATGTCCAAGCTGCTAAATATAAAGATTATATTAAGGCTGGAGTTCTGAAACATTTCATGTTGAGGAATGTTGAGAATCAGGCTTCTGACTAATTGCATTACTCCAGAAAGAAACTGGTATTGGGTGCAGAGAGGAGCACAAGGCTTGCAGAGCTCTAGGAGGACACATTGCCAATACTGAGATGTGAGAAGAAGGGTGTCATGGTGACTCTTGAGCTCTGCCATGTGGAAACTCTTCACTACCACAATGTTCTTATAAAATGGTGAATAATTTTTCTGTAATTGTTCACAGACAGAAAACTGGCACCTGATTTACAGAAATGCTGCATTCTCATAGCTGTAATCTCTGGAGCTGTACTCTGCATGCTTAAAAATTCAAAGTACTCTAGAAAAATGACATCCTGGGTGTTCCTCGTCAGTCATCCCTTAAGTGTTCTTAAGCTCTGTCAGATTCGTCTGTCCTTAGATAAAATTGGTTTAATATTATTGCACTTCCCACAGGTATTGCTCAGATAAATTCACTGCTGTTTGTCAGGAGCTCACAGGCAGCCTGGATACCCCCACAGAAACTCACTGAGGATGCTCTATCTAGGATCAAGTATTGAATGACAGAGAGAGGAAAAATATTGACTAATTGCATTCTCAGAAAGAGGCACAAGTCCTAAAGCAGAAACAGAGGCTGACACATGGAATACAGGCAATGTGCTTTGGCAGTCACGGATGAACCAAGTGACCACAGCAATTTTGCAGTCTCAGTTCCAGCATTTTTTAATTTGTAAATGCTCATCTTCATAATCAGAGGCTGTTACAGAGGTAATACAGGCATAATAGCCACAGTTAATTTGTAAAATTACACACCCCATTATGGGACTGACCCTTCTGCCTTGCATCATCATCATCATCATCTTTATTCACAGCTTTATTCCTAGAAAAGCTCCTAGAGATGCTCCTGAAAGACAAAGTTGTTGCCCTCTGTGCAGCCCAGGCCCTCAGAAAGCCAAGGCTGTGCTCTTTGCCACTGTCCTCACCATGTGCTGATAACAAAAATGGAGAGACAGAAGCACAGGGCTGATTTCAAATGCTGGAAAGGAGGCAGCTGGAACACACACTTATTTTTCCCCTGCTTCGGATTTGTCTAAAGCAAATAAAGAAAATAGTATTAAGTCATCCCTGACACCAGGATGAATCTTCCTTTGAAATCCAAAGCCTACTCCAAAGCGTGGCCTTTTCATAGTCTCTTAAAAACAACAGTTGAAAACTCTTTCTTTGCTGCTAATAGGATAAACAATGTTATCCACAAATGAAGCAGGACTTCTTTCTTGTTAATTCAGCTGGGGGCAAACTGCCAGCATGAAAATTTTCAGCTCAGTTAATCAGAGTTTAGAAAAAACTACAAACAATGGCAAATGGCAATGAACTTATATTCCAGCAGAGCTTTCAATTTACTCTGTAAGTTTTCTACTGCTGGGATATAAATATCTGTGCTTAGAACAACACAAAATTTCAGTCTTGATAGGAGGAGAAATTCCAGTGCAGGGAATAGACACTGGGCTGGCAGTCAGGATATACAGATTTTGTTGGTCTTGCCTGTTTCCATGTCTGGAACAGAAGAATATCTTATAGCACTTTAAATAGAGGTCCATGACATGATCCCAGCTAATGCAGGACGACAGAGGGATGAGCCTTTTCTGAGGACAGCGATCTCACCCCTTTATCCTAAACCTTGAGGCACTGCAGACCCTCTGCAGCTCTCCTGGGCAATGAGTTCTGTCCAAAAGGGCACCAAGTAGCAGGCACAGCTCAGAGGCAACAGGGAAAAGAAAACATTTCTATGTGATATTGGGCTTGGGCACACAGGAAAGGCAGCCAAGGGTGGAGGAGTTGGCAGCTCCCTGTCCTTAATGAGCAGTGCAGACGAATGTTAGCACACATCAGTGAGCCCTGGGTCATTCCATGAGGATTCCTCGGCCATGAGCCCTCACAGCACAGACTCCAGGATCAATGACACTCAATGTTGTTTCCTGCTGAGCAACCCACACTGGTGCACCTTTACCTTGCTAGAGCACTGCAGATGGATGGGATTGCAGCTGTAATTTGTGCTTGAGGGAGAAGAATATCAGCAGATCCAAGTCCTACCTGCTCCAGGGGAGGAAGGCTCAAACATGCTGGATGTATCACTGCAAGTGTTGGAGGCTTGCTCCGAGAGCTTCTTCTTTGCACTCCCGTCTGCTGACTTGTGAGACTTCTTCTTATTCTTCACCAGGATTTTGTACATTAAATCCTGAGGGCTTGGGAGAGGAACCCCAGCTTCCAGCTTCCAGGAAGAAAGAGGAGAGATTTGTTAGAAGAGCAGAAGAAACAAGCTTATGGCAGTTTCTTAGGGACCGCATGGTACAAGACAGTTCTGTAACCTCTGTAAGCCCTGTTAAAATGAAATGGATTTTGCACAAGAGGCAATGTCAACATTAAATAAAACAGGGCTACTGAGGGCACTTAAGAAGAAAAATGCTTTATGAAATGTCTGCAGTAATAACCAAAATAAGTATTAGCTCAGATATGAGAGCCTACGTAATAAAACGGCAGCTATGAGGATCAATTGCATTTAGAAGATCACAATTCACTCTATCAGGGCAATCTCTGCATCAGAAATGATGCTTAAGTCACCAACAGCTCACGTTGCTTAACTCCCTCCTTTAGACTGAAAGGCTTTATATGAAGAATGAGGCAGGACTGAGACACCTAAATACAAATACAGAGACATTTGTGATGTGCTAAACACCAAGGCACATTACCGGGTATTTTTCCAATGGATCCATGAGCAGTGCATCTCCAAATATCAATCTGCAGTACTCTGCCATTTTTGCCTGTTGTTTAGGGCTGAAGGGAAGAATAGAGAAAAAGAAATGAGTCCAACTAATGCTCCAGAATGAAGGCAGCAGTAATGGAGTATCTAATAGTCCTAAACTAGATGTAATTTACTGATTCAATTGCTGTGAATTTTTCAGTGAGACCTACATATATCATGCAATTATTTCAGTTCCTCTGATGGAGTTTATCAAAGGGAACACACACCAAATAAAGGCACCAGTCAATTGAATAACAGTGAAACAACCATAACATGAATTTGCCTCTTTCAGGCAATACTTTTATTCAAAATTTAAATATTTCCCCCCTCACGTTACTTTATACATGTCTGGCATTTTTCTTGCACTACAGCAGTTTTCACAATATCCTCTGTAAGCAAACAGAACCTCAGCAAACCCTACTTATAACCAATTTTCCCCAAGTGCAACCAAAAGGTGAAATAATTCCTGCATATCACTGATGGAAGTTCTGGGACTGAACTTCCCATAGGTTATATGGCTTAGAAACATTACTCCAATCATCTCAAAATGCAGCTCAGTACCACAGTCACTCTCTAATTTTAGAAAACTTGAGTATTTTTGTTATATGTGCCTGTTTAAAATGCGTAGCATCTGAGCTGAGGCATCTTTCAAAGTTTCCTTTTTTGACACTCTGCTGGGAAGGCTCGATTAAAGGACAGGTTTATATGGCTTAATATAACTTCCTCAGCTCCTGTTAATTAGGATCTGCATATCATGGAAGAGACAGGGATGTTATAAGCCGTTATGTTACCATGGAGCTACTTTTCATGACAAAATAGAGCTGGATATAGAGAGAAAGAAAAAAAAAGCTCATTTTTCTCTTGCAAACCAGGAGTTCAACCCTGGCTGTGCCCAGCTGGTCAGTGGCTATCAACTCCCAGGGTCAGCATGGCTAAGGAAAAGGTTGGGTGGCCAAATGACATTTCAATCAAAAAATGTGAATTCCCTGGGATCAGCATTCTGACTGCCCCTGGAAGCAGAGAGGGGGTGAACCAGTCATTAGCTCAGTCACTGACCAAAAATACTGAGGGGAGGCTTTAAATGATTCCCCAAAGCAAGAGCTGCATGCAGTTTAAATCCCGACAGCATTTCATGAATGCTGTGTTTTGCATGCAGCCAACTGTGCACAGAAGCTAAAAGGCACTTTTAGCTGAGGATGGGAAATAAAGAGGAGGACAAGCAAGGCAGCAGAACGAAGCACCCACACGGGAGAAGGTGATGGAAGAACAGATCAGGCTGGGACGTTGTGTGGGATATTTCCAACCCTCAGCTACCGAGGGAAATAAAGGCACCACTCCAGCCAGCAGAGTGTGCATGTGCCATAAATCCAGGGCTCAGCAGAGTGAGTTTTATTTCAGTCTCCTCCACCAGTGTGGATTTTGAACAGATCCATGTTCTCAGAACCCAGAAAGTTCAAAGGACACCAAGAGAGCATTTATTGAAACGGTAGTAATTAGATATGCCATCATCATCATCATCATCCTTAAATGGGCACAACTCCAAAAAGAACTCTCCATAGGAATTCAAAAAAATAAAAAGCAAGAGTTAAATGTAACAAATTCCCAGCCACCACCACAGCTAGAACAAATTCTTCTGATCTTCTGTGTTTAATTACATGTTTACCTCAAAGAGAGCACAGTGAGAACTTTCATTTTTGCAAAAGAGAAAAATGTAATGCAACATTATGTTGGTTCAGCGTATAAATTCCAATGTCACTGCATCCCAGAGGCAGAAAGGAGGAAAATTACATGAAAAACGAATGAGTTTTAATACCATAAAAAACCCTTGAGGTAGCAAACAAGGCCGAAGGAGGAGTATCTTTACATTACAAAATTACTTGTCTTTGTGAAGTGGACTGTGTGTACAGATATTTTTAAAAGCTCCTAAGAGGGAATAAAAAATTTAGGAGTACCAGCATTTAACTTTGTGGTAGATTTTTGTGTTCCCTCTCTCCCTAATATACGTATGTATTGTTGCAAGAGAGAGATCATTGGAAACACCAGATTACACATCCCTATTCAAGTATTTTTAAAAGCTGGAACACCAGTTTCTTTTTATTTTCCATTCTTTGAAAATTATGAACCAGAGCAACAGAAACACCAAATTTTCTGAATCAAGAAGTTCTCCCAATTTCGTTATGAAGTCAAAACTCGGGTATTTCCTGGTCCACATCTCCTGTTACTGGAAATTCTCTCAGCATTCATGCATTGTAGTGAAAATTGATTGTCAGAAAAGAGCTGACGTTATCTGCTTTATGATTTTCACCGTGCAGACATGGACAGGTAGCACACAAGCTAATTATAAATGCCCCTAAAATGTGCCAGGGCAAGGGGAGATAAAGGCGGAACACGATACCTGGAGATATGGAAATACAAAGAATATTAAGAAATGTTTTCATTCCCATTATTGTATTGCCTGCACTTTGTTCTACTGTGCTTGTATCATGCCATTATGAAGGTCAACCACAGAGGCTCCTTGGCTGCTCCCAACATTACGTTTTTATCACTTCTGCAGAGATACTTCCTCTGCATAAGACAAAGGCACAGATGCTTCCCAGAAGAGTCTAAAATAATTCAAAGTGTGGGATGAAAAAGTGATAAAAATCCTGTTAATATTTGAAGCAACAATTCCAGCCAGAAACCAGCAGTATGAATAACTGTAATTAAATTTAATCTTGGAAGCAATCTTATATGGATACTGCTCAAGGATCACTTAACCTTTTTGCTATGTCATCAGTGCATTCCTAATTATAGAGTGTCTGCTTTCAGATTTGCAGATTGCTTATCGGCTTGCAAGCCCCATTTCAAACGTCAAGGTCTTCTTGAGGTCTTTTCAACATTTTCAGGACACTTCTCTGCTTTTTTCACTTGTTTTAGTGGTCTTTTTTTTCAGTGTGCATGTTATGATTCACTATAAATGGTGGCATACATAATGTTTTGTGTTGTCTAAAAGTTACATGCTTGCCCCCTTTTCTAAAGATTTTATTGCTAGAAAAAATACACTAATAGTGGAGTTAAAGAAAATAAAAATCCTTCATGTGCTCTGAAGATATTGGAGAGCAGCCCTTCTAGGAAACACATCAAAGGAAAGCAAATGAGATGATTTACACAATGTGCTAGTAAGTGATTTTTCCCCTAAGTGGACAAAAAGTGACAAAAATACTCTCATGAAGATAAACCAGAAGGAAGAAAAATTGCATTTTAAGTCCAGTGGTGATTAACACTCTCATATCTATGGTGGTGATGTGAAATTTCTTTACCCCTGATAATTGCAGTCTGTTTAAGAGCCATGAATACAGAACACAGGCTAAAACCATATTTTTGTTTAAGCCAATGCCAAAATTTCTATGGGACCAGAATTTCACAAATGACTCTTGCACCTTGAAAAGCAGAAAAAAATACTTGATCCCCTAGAAGTAAGAATTGATGAAAAAGGATTTGTTCGACGGCAGTTCTGTAAAAACATCAGCACTCTCTGTTAACATTTAGGGCAAAGTCCAGCTTTAAGATCTAGGAGAAAAACAACATTCCAAGCAAATGAAAAGACAAAAGGAGCATTCCATGAAATTAGGTGAACTTTTCTGTAAGTGGCATGATTAACTGCAGATTTCTCCAGCAACTAGTGAAGGAATGAAGGGGTAATTCTAGCAGCTGGTAAAATAACGAGAACTTATTTTCAGTCAAAGCAAAATCAGAAAACACACACACTAAGTCTGATCATTTACTATGGCAGAAAATAATCAGCAGCAGGAAAGCCTCAGAAAGAGAAAACATTTGGTAGTGGTTTTGCAAACTTGCTTTGCTGAAAACCTATGTCTGAGCAATGTATGGAAAAGGAAATCAGAGAATACACATAAGGTTAATTCCTTATTCCATGGCTGGAGGTTTCTGGAGAGGAAGGGCCTTCTGTGGGGCAAACTGTGAATAACAGAGCAATGCAGCAGGAACTCTGTTCCCTTTCTGCCACATTCCTGCAGTAGCACACAGCTTTTAATTCTGACATTGGTTCATCTTAAAATTTTAAAGCCACTTTTGTGTACAACTTATATCTGACACGAGTTTATTTCATAAATCTTTTTACTTCTTCACCTTCCCAAAATAGAACAGATAACCCTGGAACAGTGAAGATTTAAGTTATAATGACTTTAAAGAAGAAAAATGGAACTCTTGTGGTTAAAGTAATGTAGCTGTTGTTTCTTCTCTGCCTTTTAGTAACGGAGTGAATGTATATCATAATAAACCCACAAGAATGAGTACAAAATATAATATATTGAAGAGTGATCTTTCCTGAAGGCGAGAGGCTGCATTTGGAAGCACTGTGAGTTCAAACCCACAGGAGTAGGTGAGTGCAAGTCCAAAGGGACAAAATGTACACCAAAAAGAAACGAGTGAGGGGGCCATTAGAGAAGGAAATTAAGCACAGCATCTGTGTGGTCTTTCAGAGGAAGACAGGAATAACTGAGCAGGATTTAAGAGGCAGCTTTTTGAATCAGAACCATGTGGCCACTAAACGTGTGCAGAGCAAACACATATTTGCCCACAAGAGGTAAATTTATACTCTGAGGTATACTGGTAGTGGAGCTCAGCTCTCAGATTTTAACTTCTTTCTACCTACATAATTTTTGATCAGTATTGTCAGATCTGTTGCTTAAAAACATTCTTATATAGCTTCTTCTACCAGTTCCTTCCCTTATGACGAGAATGTTCTTTCTAAAACAATGGAAGTTAGCCTTCACCCTTTTCCTCTTTCAGAAAGAGAAGTGCCAACATCTTTTCTGATTTGTATTAAAACATTCATAGCTGCCCCAAGAACATCTTTATTTTACACTGAAAACAAAAACAAAACCCTAAAATGAATTTCTAAGTCCAAACTGCCCCAGAAGAGTCGGAAATGTTTTCACAGCAAAAAGTGCAAAGGGGGAAAAGGCAATTTAAGTTAAGGCACATGTTATGTGTCAATGTCACCCCACTTTGAACCACGTGGTCTCTGCATTCAAAACCAATGTTACTATAAAAAAACCCCAAAAATCAGAACTTTAATAATAAAATAGATCACTGGGACAAAGCTAGAAGTGTTCTCATTGATTTTTTCTTTTCTTACGCAGAAAAATTGTCCTTTTTTTGTAACTAAAAAAAAAAGAAAATGAAATAAACTTAAGCAAACTGGGTTTTTTTTGGCAGAAATGAACAGTTCCTGGCCATCCATACCACCTATTTTGCAATCCTAGAAGTCCATGGTTCTGGCCTGTGCTTCTAACATGAGACACAGACCAAATTCTGAGTAGGTTTACAGCACAGAATAGGGTCACAAGCAGGTGAAATGCTGCCTCATTTTCTTTGGAGTATTGCTGCATTCCAGCAGGACAGACTGAGAGTGAAAAGTTAACAAAACCCCTCTCACAATCAAACTTCCTCTCTCATACAAAGGTTCTGATTCAGGAAGGTTTTTAAGAACAGGCCCAATTTCATTTTTGGGTAAGAGCTGTTGTTTGTGTCACAAGTGCACACACAATTCCATGCCTAGACCTGATAAAAATGAAACATCAGACAATAAAAGGTGGTAATTACTTACGAATCCACATGATTTTCAAAGGAAAGGAGGATTGGAAAGGGTGATGTCTTAAATGCACATTCAGCAATAGCTTCTATTACTTCCTAAAGGATTAAAATAAACACAGTTACATATTTACCTCTCTAAAGAAGCACAGTTTTAGTCTTTGAAGACTGAAGAGACCCAAAAAGCTCTGAAATAATTCCCTAAGATCAGACCTTCCTTCCTAAACATCCCAGAAAGCTCTGGATGTGCTCTTGCCACAACCAAGTTTTTCAACTATAACCAAATCTCCAAAATGTCTGATGAGTCTCAAGCACCACATTTCTCAAGAAATTACTTATGTCTGCCAAAATCAATAGCTTAAATGTAAAGCTTGGTTTTTGTGTGGAGCTGTTCCATGCCTGCAGCTATGGCTTTCATGTGCAATAATAAACATGCTCTGACAAAGGCAGATCCTCTAAACATCATTAGCACAAGCACATGTCCATAAAAACATTAGTTACTCTGACTCACATTTGAGTTCCCTCTTTCTTTTTGATGACAGAAATCCCTTTAAGGCAAAAGAAAGGAAAAAAGAAATCTTTACTCAATTAAAATAGTTGGTTCTGTGGTAATTATTAGAGGACTCAGGAAACTTCTGTAAATTTTCCTCTCAGCTCTATGGAAAATAGAAATCCTAAATCCAGCAAAAAAGATTTGATAACGATGATTTTAGTGGGATGCATAATAAATGCAATAATTGTTACAAATTATGAAAAGTTTCCCTCTTGGATCAAATCTCTCTTCCAAAATAACATATAAAACACTGAAGACTTTTCATATGCATTGCTGGCAAACTCTGGAGTTTCTAAGAACTCATAAGTCTCTGTCATGCCAAATCATAAAGATGACTAAAACCTAAAACACGTATTTATTTTAAGCAAGCTTTCTCTGGGGATTCCTCTTGTTCCTTTTCTGTGCTTTTAGAGGCTCAACTAAGAAGTGTATCAGTAAGAAATCAATTCCTTAAAACAATAGTTAAGTTCGTGGATAAATTCTTCTGGCTCACTTATTTTCAACTGCCTTCCCAACTGCAAAAGGGGATGGAATCCTGCACGAGTGGGGAAGATAACCTGGAAGAGTAGAATTAGGGTTGTACTGATGAGAGGTGAGGATGAGAAGCTCAGACGCTGGTTCAGTGAAGGCAAATGCTCCATGGCCAGAGAGAAAACCTGGCAGGCTGCATGCTTGGCTCCAGCTGCAGGATGACTCACCTGGAGCAGGTCTCCAGGTGTAAATATGGTTACACACACAGAGATCCCTGCTTATGGCATGACATACATGACATATGTGGCTGTTCCCTATAGGATCCCACCCCGGCAGCAGCTCACAACCCACAGCTGAGAAAAACCTCACGGATTTCTGAAGAACCAAAAAACCCTGGACATAAGGATGGGGAGGGTGCAGTGCTGCTGCCTCTGCACTTCAGGAAGTCTGTCTGAGGCTGTGAAAGCTGGCAGGCCGAGCAGAATCCTTGTGCGGGGTCAGGGCAAAAGTGTGAGCTGATAAATGATTCAGCATTCAAAACATGAATTGATTCTCACACTCCTGACATGTTATTTCACTGCCATTTTGCTCCTCCCCAGCCAAGCAGCACATTTTGAGTGGTGAAAAGAAATGGGCAGTTGAGGTGTTTTTCACATTTTTCTGTGTGGATTAAAAAATGCCTGCCCTGAAATGACCGATGAAATACTCCTGAGTAGGTTTAAAATACCTTCCAATATCTCTCCTGCCAGCACAATGCCAAGGGTTGAACATCTAAATATCCAGGGATAATCCTCATTCCTGCTAATGATCCTTTTAAAAATCAGATTAACTTTGTTTTAAATTCCTGCTCATGACCAAAGCAGTTGAGAGCCATCTTCCTTAATTAAAGTACTCCCAGCAATCAAACCCCACGCCTATAAACATAATTGGCTTCACATAAGCATAACTGGAAAGTTAATAACAAACGTGCATGAAGGTTGTTCTGTGTGTTTCTGTGATTAACTCAATCAGGGAAGAATTAGAGAAAGCAAACTGGAAAAAAAGGGGCGTTCTAGTAAGGGTGAAACTTGGTGTTCTGTCTGTGGCAGAACTGTTTGCTTTTTTTTCTAAAGAAAGGCAATAGAAGACAAAAAACCCACCCAACAACAGGTTTCAAGTATGGGAGAAATGTACCAAAGCTGGAGCTGGCACAGAAGGCACACATAATCCCTGCAGCATGACCAAAGTCAGTAATGAACATTTCCCCACGTATTCTTGCACACAGCTAAGGCCAGAAATGTATTTCCATGGTGAGTTAGTGTCTCAGATAAAGAAGAATTATTTCTTCACACTTCAAAAATGATTTCCTGATGTATCATTATAAGCTGTGCTGACTTCCAATCCTAATATTACAGGAAAATACCTCCATCGTGCTCCTCTAACACCTCAGATCAAAAACATCTTTAAGAATAACAGGAAGATAACAATTTAAGGTTATTGCTAAGGGCATGGTCTCTACCTTATACTGTAGAAAAGGAAATGGAAGATGAAATTCAATAATAAAGATGACACGTATAGGGTTTGAATGGCACAAATATCCCCTCACAGTCTCCAAAAATACTAATTTTTCCTTTTCACCCTCCAGTGCTTTGGATGTGATCCCAAGTATCAGGGATAACATTGCACACACACTTATTAATTTATTTTAACTATAATGCTGAATATCTGGGTCCTGTGGATGGAGCCTGCCCATCTTACTGTAAGCAACATATTCTCTGCTCACAGGAATTTAGAGGCTTGCAAATTGCTGAGATGTAGCTGCTACTTCTTGTCTCAGTGCAGGACTTTTGCCTCCCACTCCCAGTGACCAGGCAGAGAAAAGGAGTGAACTGAGAAAAGGAGTGTTGATTACTGCTGTCCAAATTCTGAGGCCTCCAGCTCTGTCCTATGGAGCTGTAACCCAACCAGTCACGTCTCCCAGTGCCTTCCCAGCCCCATTTTTCTCTGAGCAGAACCAGTTGTGGTGGCTGTGCCTGATCCTTCAGCCCTGGCTGTGGCACTGCCTGGTTCTCTCCCTGTGAGATTTGCTGCGGGGATGTGCACAGGAGCACAGCCCTGGGCATGGAGCCCAGCCCCAGATGGCACTGCTATCACACCACATAATCCCATTTCCTCACACTGCCATGACCACCAGGAACCTCTCCCCATGCAAAGTTCAAATGCTGCAACACTTCTCTTCCAACAATTCTGCAGCTGCTCCGTAATTTCCTCGTACAGCATCTTTCTGCCCCTCCCACCTTCACTGTGATGTATCTGTGATGGTTTTGCATGAAAGGAACCCTCCCCAGCTACAGCAGCCACCCCAGCGTGCTGCAGAGCTGTACCTTGAAGGATATCTCAGTTGTCATGGTGAAGCCATGGGTGATGACCGGCTCCTCCTCCGCTGTCCGTCCCTTCCAGCAGTCCAGCTCCACACAGCGGCAGCCCGACAGCAGCACCTGCCGGTACATCTCCACCGAGGAGTTGCCAGCCAGCTGTCCAGCTGGGACACAACACACAAAAAGGGAAGTCATTGTGGGCCTCAGAAATGGATACAACTGATCTAGCAATAATTAGAGTTAGCAGCAGCTTTTACCCTCGGCCTAGAGGAAAACACTCCAAGGAATACGAAAAGCGTAAGAACCCAATGGAAATTACTTTGGCACAGTCACTGTCATGGTTTGGTTTGGATCCTGCCCTCAGTCAGAGAAATAACCCAGCTGAAGCCAGCTCAAAAGCTTCTCGTGGGCACCATCAAATACATGAAATAAAATAATAATTATAATAAAAAGCTTAGTTCTACGAGATTTTGTTATCCCTTGACAAGCAATGTGAAATTCAGAGGCGACTCAGGAGACCAAGACCACATTTTCTCACAACATGCAATGCAGTTTAGTACAAGATGAAACAAACCCCCTGCTATCACTAATGGCACCATCATTAGGTCTCAAATCAATATTTAATATGCTAACCCCTGCAATGAGTTGGTCAGTTAAATTTCCTGATGTGATACTGTATTATGTAGGGAGAAATTCAATTAAACCGTCCTTCTCCAATTATGAGATAATATAAATACAACAATTAAGAAGGAAAACAAATTTTTTCCAAACTCGGCAAGTATTAAAAAAGAAACACAAAAAAATTCCCAAGCCAACAAAGAAGTCCAGTTGGATTCAGGGAAGGATCTCCAGCCAGGCTGTCTTCATCTGCTGCAACAGATTTGATTCCAGTCATTCAGAGACAAATTCCTTGCAGCAGAGAGGTAACAGTAATGGAAGAATGGCTTTGTGTTCTTTTAGATGTGAAGAAAATGGATGCAGTTTCCTGGATTTCTTGAAGATTTTCCTGGATTTCTTGAAGGAAATTCATTTTCTTTTTAAGGAGGCAGTGAGTTCATGTACAGCAAAGATTCTGACTGGGGACATATAAATACTTCATCTAGACTGGCATATGATACAATGCAGAGTAATCCTCATTTTATTGTCTCTGTGATTCTGTGTTTAGGTTTTATGCTGGGAAATACACATTTTTGGATTTGCTTCACAAAGCAGCATTGTCTGCCTCTGCTCTGCTTTTACCTTGTACTAAAAACTGTAAAAGAACCCCTTCTTATTTGAAAATCCCTGTTTACAGTTTCTATCTGATACATGAGCTGGAGCAATCATAAATACTCCACAAGGTATTACCATTACTCCTGTTGAAATCCATAAGAATCCTCAGTTCCTGCTGGAACCAATGGGAAATATCTGTTAATAACAGAAGAAATTGGCCAGTGCTGGAAAGCTCTGAAAATCCAAATGGAATCAGCAAAGTGACAACGTGTCTTTTTTTTTTAAATTTAGCTTTTTTCTGTTTCACCATTGATTATGGCAGATTATCTTTCCTCATACAAAAGCCTTTTTGGTGCAGTTCCAATGTCTGGGTTAGGTAGTGGCTCTTTTTCTTTGCAGGATGCAAAGAAAGCATCCTGCACGGATCAGGGAATAACAACTCACATTTCCATGTACTCATCCCTAAGTACCTGCTTATGAAATCCTGGCTCTCATAGGCATCCACTGAACTCTACTGCCTAAAAAACCACATTCACTTAGAAAACCGTTCTAACGTTGTCTTTCTTTTCCCTCAGAGCATTTTGAGTTTGGATTAACAAACTAATCTATGATTAACAAATTATTTCCCGAGAGACTCCTGGTGGTTATCATTGCTAAGTGTTTTGGGCTCCGAGATCCTTCACCTTCAAAAGTGCTTAAGTAAATCATGACATGCATCACTTGCCATATGACACTTCCCACACCACCTTATTAATAAGGCTCAGACGTTTTGGAAGGATTCCTGCAAAGGATAAGAGGATATTCAACCTCCAAACCATACAATCTTCAGAAAGACTCCCAGGCAGAGTGTAAAATGCTAGCACATGTTTTAATAGTCCCAACAGCTTGGTTTTCTGAAATAGAGAATACGAGGAATATTCCCCCAAACGTAGGTTTTTTGCATGTATTATTTAGAAATTTCTATTGTGTGAGTCTCTCTTTGCATTTATTTTAAAATACCCCTTTTGCATTCTAAAAAGTGATAACACAGACACTAAAGGGAACACTTCCAGTATATTTTTAATAGCCTGAGTACAGATCAATTTTTTAATACTGGAAATTGAAAGCATTATGTATTCCCTTCTACAATACAAGCAGTGTCTACAGTAATACCATACATAACATTTGCATCCCATCACCCTTTATGGGCTAAGGAGAAATAGATTTTGACAAAAATTCACTTTTCTGAACAATGTAATTGGCTAAATGATACCTGACAGGGTACTATGCAAAATGAGCCTGTGCTGGTTGATCTAAGCTGAGGATATGACCCAGATTTCCCCACGCAGAACAGTTCCACACTTCTGTAACTTTCAGCTGCTCATTTCTCAGGAAGTGCATCCTTGTCGGCTTCATCCACCAGTTTTTCCAAGTGAAAGTTACTTGCAATAGGTGGAGTTAAAATGTGGGTGCTATCTATTTAAGGTATCTTTCCTCCCCAAACTGGGGGATTTTCAGATCCAGCTATTTGGAATCACCTGATTCTTCACTATCCTAAAACCAGAGGCTGCTTCCTCCCTCTCTCCCAACACTTTCTCCCAACATGAAGTGCCTGTATCTTCCCTCAGCTGTGCAGAAACATGAGTTGCTGAATCTCCTCTCTCCAGAAAAGTCCTGGAGAAGCCAACAGTGCCCTGGATCATACACTGGGGTTTGCAATGTGCAAACTCAGAGCCCCACACTGCTGGCAGCCTGGCTCCTCACTCCAGCAGCCACACAAGGTGCTGGCAGCCGAGGATTTTTCAGACACAGCACATTTATCTGAGTCTATTTTCCTCCTGAGCTATTTCATCACGCACAGGACAAGCAGAGCAGACCTCACACTGTGACATACTCTGCTCCTGCTTGTATGTCAGTCAGAGTAAGGCTCTCAGCCTTGCCTGTTGTTTTTAACACTTTACACTGGATCAGAGCAGGATGTGTGGCCAGCAGCAGGAAGGTATCAGCCAGCTTTCCATCCCTTCCATGCTGTCAGCTGGGAAACTGTTCTGGAGGCTTTGAAGGTGAAGAAGGTTTCAAGGAAGTGCTGAATGCAGATAATAAGCAGCAACAGTGAGGACTGGGGAATCACTGAGAACAGAAAAGCTGGAGGATGGTGGATGAGAGGTCACAGGCAGCAACTGAGAACTGCCCCTCATGAGACATTTTTGTAGAAAGAACTGAAATACCAGATTGTAAGCAGGAAAGCAGATGCTGAGGGTGAACAGGATAGCCCCAACTGGCTACATGTGCTCAGCTGATATCTCAGCAACCTTCTGCTGAGATTATTGTTTCTTTCAGTCAAAAAATGTGTCAAAGGCGTGTGATTCTCATATTTTGCACTTCCCATATTCAACAGCAAGTTGCACGGCCATCAAAGCATGCAAGGCTAAGTGTGATATGTCATCATTTGTCTCTGACTTCGGGTGCTGCAGAAAAAAATGTTGCAAAATCACTCCCCTCAGTGACCACAGCAGAAACCTGAGGTGAGACACCAGGAAAAAGCAGGGTAGCACTTTAAGGGGCCAAAGGAATAAAGAAATAAATTATGATATCAGTGAGAAAAGAAGATGGGATAGCAAAAAAAGTTTCTCAAAGATGACATTTCTCTAAGTTAGCCTAGGTTCACTGCAAATCACTTCTTTCTTCGTGGGTTTTTACCTTTGTTCTTAAAAATCACATTTCCCTAAGAAAAAGAAAGCAGTAACACTTCTAAATAAATAATCAGGACTTGATGTACTGCCAAGGGTTTCTACTAAGGGCTAGGAAAATGATCAGCATAATTAAAAATAAATTCAGAGTGTGCACATGGTTCTTTTAATGTTATAATGTTGTTTCTTTGTGCATGCTTTTTCTAGGTTAAAAAACCTAACAAAGGGAGAGATAATTGGTAGGGCATTAAGCACAGTAATAAAGTATTGCCAGACTGAATGGCTCTCTTATTGTCCTGGTAATTATTACATGACTAGTTGCTATTTCATGGCCTCAATCAGGGCAAAGGTGCTTCCAAGGCTTCCCTTCCAAAGCCATGAGCACTTGAGCAGATCCTTCAAACTCTTTTGAGGAAAAGGAATAGCCTGCCACCATTAATTTCATTAATTTTACTTCCTTGTTTGAGGAAGGCAAATGGGAATGTGATTGCTGTATCCTGATGTAGGCTCAGAGCACAATCCAAGGCTGTCAGTTTTTGTAATGTGCAGATAAAAATCAAACCCTTAATCCCATTGTCGGCCAGCTGCCACACATTCACTGAACATAATGAACCCACTAAAAGGGAAGGGCTTGTGGTCTGTGCCTGTAAATGTGAAAACATGCACTCTGCCAAGGAATTTGAAAGAGTTTTAAACTTCTTTTGCACTATCCCCTGAGTTTTGCCTGATTTACTCCCCCCCAGTTTACTAAGATAGGAATATTCTGTCAAATTAAGACTGAAGATCATGTTTCCAAATATAGCCTCTGAAGTTACTTGGAAATGTAGGCAAAGGAACCTGCAGATGCAATCTGAGATGATTTGCAGACTTTAACATATAAGTCAAAACAAATTTAGCAAGTGTCAAGGTAAATAATTAAACATGTTGAGGTCACTTGTAGTGCAGTTAAAAAAATTAGAATAGGTTGGACTAATAATGAATTCCCATCCTTAATTCCTTGGGTTTTGGCTTCTGTGCCTGTAGACCTTTGGAACACATCTCTGTCCTGACCAGCCCTGATAAAATCTGTGGTATGGACCTGGCTATAAATTCCTGCTGTTAGAGGGGACAGCAGTCTTTTATCTTTTCAGATCAACTTTAAATTGCATCGTCTTTAAAACCTCCCGTGGGCCTGTGCTTCTCACTTTGGTACTACAGCTTTACTGTTTTCTTCCAGAATATCTGTATAAAGCTGCAGCATTTGGCTTAAGCACCAACTAATCCTCAGTGACAGAACAAAGTCCATATTGGAAGTAAGAGGTCTGCAAAACATCATAGTTAAAAATTGCTTTTGCTTTGGCCGTGTCTTCGCTCCTCTAAAGAGCATAAATTTCTGCATATTGGAATCATAACTTAAAAGCGGCCACACTGAATTTCGTTTCTTTTAATTCAGAGAAAGAAAATAGCTGTCAAAACAAATACTTATGTGACAAGTTCTAGCACAAAACACATTTTACAGCTGAGATATAAACCCTTGAAAAATGGTGTCTACTGGAAACAATGACAGTTCATTCACTCCGTGAAAGCTCGCGAAGGTGCTGGAGAAAGAACTGTAACAAACATAAAGCAGATGAAAATAACTCCCATGAGGGCTGTTTAAACTGGGCATCGCCACTGCCTGGGGTTGTTTATGTTCTGACACGCTGGCATTCTGAAGGAGTTGGTCAGTTAAGGCCAGCCTGTTAACAGCATTAAAAAGCCTACATTACACATAACACACATTTTTAGCACTCAGTGTAGCATCATTTTTTAAAATCTAACATAATGCTAAGTCATTAACAAACACGACAGGACAAAGCAAACATCAAATCAAACAGGAGAGAACCCCATGTGTACATCTGCTGGCCCAAAACATTTGTTCCTACTCAAACCAAACTAAAATAGTAAATTTACAATTATTTTCTCACAAGTTAGCAGAACCTTGGACTAGAAAACAAATGCCAAAAGCTGAATTTCTAAACTGCCTCAGCTTTTTTTGAGTCTTAAAGCACTGTTGACTTTGCCGTGCAAACAATACAGTTCAGATTGTAACTCTAATTAACAGGAGCTTCTGGGTGCTCAACCTTTTTAAAAACCTGACATAGCCTAAAAATTTCAGCTCAGATGTTAGATATTGTCAGGGAACAGATTTCCACTCCTTGCATTTATGGGCTGTCAGAAAGTTATGTGCCATGTCAGAGCCTCCCTAATCTCTGAATCAAAGCAAATTTCATGGAGCACAACAAACTGCCAGACTTAATGTTTAGGGGCAAATTTATGAGCTCCAGAGATGTTTCCCATATTCTGCTTTGCACACTTGTCTGGCTATCTTTGTTGTCATAAAAAGTACAATGTTCATTCTCCTCCCTAAAGATGAACCTTTATCTGGAATCCTATTTGAGGGAAACTTTCCAGGGACTTCACTGGGTTTCTGACCAGGCTTTATATGAACACAGCTCATCTATTAATAAAAGTGTATTTGATGCAGTTGTGTTGCAGCTACAACAAAAATCAAGTGCCACCCTTGCTTCCCTGAAGACTGAACTCCATCATCTGTTCAATGCTGATGCTTTTAGTGTATTTTATGTTACCATTGAAAACACGCTCAGAATTTCTGTAAGGTAAGAAATTAGATCTCCCCAACAGTGCTGTACCTGTGAGGTAGGTGTTGTGTGAGGAGTTGATGAAATAGTGTGACAGTGGTTGAGACATATCTTCATTTAAATCCAGTTTCTCAGGTGGAACGACGCCGTTCTCTTCTCCGCTCAGATACCGCATAAATCCATCCACGGATATCTGTCCTGAGAGAAACACAGACCCAGGGAAAGCACCAATTAATTTCAACTGCAGGCTTTGTGACATGCAGATAAATTTAATATACACTTACACAAAAGCACGTGTGAAAGACCATACAACCATCAGCCTGGCCTTCACCTAGTTACCCTAACGTTCTTTTGTTATGACTACCCCATTTTCAGCCACACAAGTTGCAGGTAACGCACATCCCTTTAGCTGCATCAAAGTTAAATCACTTCATAATCAGCATCTACAGAAAATCAAGGGCATGGGGGAATCAGAGTTACAGAAGGCTGTAAGAACAGAGAAAATGAATCTAAGCCCATCAAGGAAAGGTGTCTTTGGGGGACAAAACAAAGCATGCTTTCCAGAGGAAACCAAGAAACCCGCAGAGAGCCACAGACACAGGTAACTGTCCTCTTTCAAGTTGGGTTCAGTGTGCATATGAACTACCTTTCAAATGGGAACTAAGCTTTGCTTTGTAATTTTTATATTTGTCTTCTAACTCATATCTTACTGGAGTCCCAGAATAAATGATCATTTCATATGCTGCTGTCAAATTAGAAAGCTGGGTCCTATCCTCAGCTTAAACATCCCCATTGATCTCAGTGGAGCTGTTCTTCTTGCATCAGGAGGACTTTTGCTGTCAAGCCTTCTGCATAAATTTGACTTTAGGGTGTCAATTTGTACATTTAGACTAAAAAGAAAACCAGTAGTTTATAATTGAAGATTATTGTTTAACTGAACAAATTTGAGACATTTTTCTTTGCCTGGTATTTTTTGCTATTTTGTTTAGATTTCATCTGTTGATTAATTCAGCCACGTACCTTTAGTTATTTCAGCTCCTGCCTACAGTAAAACAGATTGTCTGTATCACTGAACTACATGTTTGGTGACTCCCAACAATGAGAATTTCTGACCTCTTGTGCCCAACCCAAAATATTCTGCACAGTCTGTTAAAGCAAAATCTCATTTGCCTGTTGATAGCTTGAAAAACTGAAGATTTCAGTTCTACTTCTGACTCTGCTACTCTCTCCTTTCAGGATCAATCCCTTTTTATGATAAAACATAAAAACTTACACATATTTTTCTAGCATGTTAAAAAGTAGCAGACAGCCCTGCCCTTTTTTTTTTTTTTTTTTTTTTTAATTATTTTTTTTAAAGCAAATGCAAATACTGCATGTAAAGCATTTACTTAAAATCTGTGCTTGGAGCTGATTTGGCTCTTGCTCAGAGAGGAAAAGATGTAACAGCCTTAAGTGCACATCCTCATTTTCATAACAACCCTGGTAGCACTAAAGGAACTTATTCGTATGACAATAAGTGCAGTGACAATACAGAGCAATGCAATTACCATTCATTCTTACAACAACAATTGTGAGATGGCTGGAAAGAAAAACATCAAGTCCGTCCACTATTTTAAGGCTGTAATTTGAGTGCAATCTTGTCAGGCTCCACAGCTGCTTTGTTATAGGGTAACTAATCATCCAGAGATGGAGGCCCATGTACTTTCCTTTCCACTAGAAAAAATGTAAGAAGGTGAAAACCAGGAAAAAAACCCCACCACTGAGGTTTTTCATAAAGTGAAAGGTTTAGGAACAACCTTTCTAGCGCACAAATCTACCAGAGAATGCCAACAGAACCAGGTGCTATCATGCAGTTAGCTTGACCTAAAATCCACTCTGCACTGAGTTTACTGGGATATAGGTAGAGAATGTGTATCCATGCCAAGTGAAATGATAGAGGAAAAAACAGTTAAGATCTGAACGGGATAGCTGCCCCTTGCATTTTATTATACAGATAGGCTGATTCATGCAGGTGTAGTTTTCAAGGTTCTCAAAGTGATGTCTGTGTTCAATCCTCAGAGTGCACCTGACAAACAGGGGCCCTGTTTTTCAGATGGAGATGGTCCTCCCCTGCACTGCTGCTGGCTTTAACATAAATCACAGCCAGCATTATTCACACGTGTAATGAGGCAGCTCCTGAGTTACACACTTGTCTGAGCTCACGGCTCTAGAATGCTATTTCCCCTATCTCAATTAAGCAGTCAGCATTTCAGAAAGTGAAGCAATTTGCAAGTTCAATTACAGCCAATACTGCAGCAGTGAGAGTTTATCTGCAGAACGGAGATGGCAGATGTCAAAGGGGCTTTGTGTCCTGGATATTAAAGAGTAGATTGTTTGTGACCAATGTCAATGATATTCTGAGGCCAACTGCCCTTGGTGGACAGTCATCCAAAAAAACAGCCTCAATTAAGTGGTAAGATTTGTTCTTTGTTTCCTTAAGCATATTATGCATTTACACAGACACTGGCAAGAAAATAAGAATATGTGATCAGTTGTTTCCATTATAGTTGTCACCTTTTATCTTCAGATATATAACAGAAAGATTTAATGATATGTTTAGGTATAAAAGTTAGAGAGACAAGAGACACATAATGCAAAGACACAGAGACATGACAGACTCGTATTTTTTTCCTTTTCTTTTGGCTTTTTTCTATTAATATTATCTCAGCCCTAAAATTTTGATGAAATTTCCAAAAATATCTAGTGTGCTTTATATACTTCAAGTTGTAGAGTTAATTGGCTTGTCTTTTTCACTCACCACTGCCACATTAAATTTGATCTGATGTCTCTTCTTGAGATGGAACTCACATCTGTGTAACCATGTCAGCAGCTACAGCCCTCAGCAAGACCCTTCTCTCTGCAGGGTTTGGAGTTTGCCAGCACAAATTCATTTCTTTTCCCTTCAAACACCTCTTCACTAATTTATCTGATTAATTACAACTTCCCTCCCTATGGGGTCACTCCGTAGTGTTGTATTAACATGCTTAAAACCAGAACAAACATAAAAATGCCTCCCTTTTCCTGATGCATGTGGCCAATTTAAATGTTCAGCACAACTCAGTGCCACTGAGATGCCCTCCTGCTGAAGAGGGCAAGAGCTCCTCATCCTCCTCTCCCTCAGGCCTCTCCCTTTTGCCCTCTCCTTGTCCTCTTTCCCTCACACTGCGTATTTTCCTCTCCCACTTTTCACATTTTTCCCTTACCTGTGGAACATTTTCCCCCTCACTTTCAGAACCCTTTTCCTTTCCCATTTTCCACTTTTCCTCCTCATATTTTGAACTTTTCCCTGTTTGCATTTTTCCCTTCACACTTCGCCCTATTTCCCCTTACACTTTCCATTTTTCCCTTACATTTTGCACTTTCCCCCTCACACTCTGCACTCTTCCTGCTTCACTTTGCCCTTTTCCGCACGCTTTACACTTTCCCCCTCATTCTGCACTTTTCCCCCTCACACTTGGAACATTCTCCCCTCACACTGTGCACCTTCTTCCTTCACATTTCACATTTTCCCCTCACCCTCAACTTTCCCCCCTCACACTTGGAACATTTTCCCCTCACACTTTGCACGTTTTTCCTTCACATTTCACATTTCCCCCTCACATTCTGCATTTTTCCTGCCTCACTTTGCCCCTTTTTCCTCACTCTTCCCTCAGTGTGCACTTTTCGCCCTCACACTTTGTACGTATTTTGACTTCACTCCCAAAGCAAATATCGGTGGCCAGCTAAAGTTCGGTGCCAGCCAAGTAAATAACAGATCAATTTTAATGATTTTATAGTGCATTGGAACGGGCCTGAAAAATACAGGAACAAGCATGGAGGAGAAATACAAAGGTGTCTAATGTATTCTTAGTCACAGACATGCCCAATACATCAAAATTAGAAATGTGTAGCTGCACGCTTGGGTAAAGATTATATAGACTTTGATCTAACTCTAGAAATCTACCTGAATTAAAAACTTTCAAGAGTTTGGAAAGGCACTGGCAAGTCTGGAAATGTCTCTCTATGCCTCTCTCTGTATTTGTACACAGAAAAATGTGAAGCAGTTTCTCAGCAAATGGTTCCACAGAACATCTCAACCTGCTGCTCCACATAACCTTCAGGGTGGTGAAATTCATGCAGAGATCAAAACAGAACTACATTGAGAACCAAATGAAGTCAACCAAATTTAGCATTTTTTCATTTAAATTTGGTAGGAAGGAGAAGTAATTTCCTACTAGAAGAGGGATATGTTGAGAGAGTCTATTGAATTTCCTGACAGTGATCAGCTTCATTATATGAAACGCTGGAAGTGTTTGTGCAGCTTAATCTTTTCCTGCATCCCTGACTCCACCTGATTGTTCCAAAATAGTAACAAGGGAGGGGAAAAAGAGGAAAGCACAAATGAAGTGGCAAATTCTACACATTTCACAGTAATTCCTTATTAACTCCAGCTACATCATCCCATAGCTTTCAAGATCTATCACAATGGATCAAACACATGAATGTTCCTAATTCAGAGAAAACCACACAAAAATGTAACTGTTGCTTTGTCCACAAGTATCAAGGCTCTTTTCTAGTCACCATTTGTCAGCTCTAAATACAACAGAAGTCACTTCTGCTATCCCAGATCCTTTTTCTTGGAAGCAGTCTTCAGGCAGGTGACATACTTCTGGCAAACGATCTATTGAAAATTGACAGAATTTCCAGGGGTAATTAAGTGAATCCTCTTTTCTGTGGTTCTTAGGTCTTGACAACATTCATCAATCAAAAAGTTTTCTTCTGTAGCTTATGAGATCTGGAATATCCCCATTCCTAGGAGATGATGTCCACACATTTGCCATGAAGCAGGAATTCCAGCCAGCTGAAATGGTTGATAGGATAGACTGCATCTTGTGAATATATTTCTCAGAGCCTGCTCTGTTTGAAGACTTACTGTGTTATCACAAGGCTCTTAGTCCTGTTTGACCAGATCCAGAGAACCCAGCACATTTCTCACATGAGACCTGTGACAGTCCTTGTGCAGGGCCAGGGCACTGAGCACTTCCCTGTGCCAGCACAGACACGGGTGACAGCTTCATGTGAAACTTCCCATACAATTTCCAGGGCTGGCAAAAGCACAGGCTGCAATCCTTCTCCTGCTGCCTAATGAGACACAGGTAACTGGACAAGATCCTGCTTTCCCAACCCCTTTAGCAGTCAGCATGACCAGCATGTTGCTCTGGATGTGGAAACAGCTCCTGTGTCCCTGGGAGCTTGCCAGCTCCTCAACATGAGGATGTAAACAAACCCCTGCTCACTCAACACCTGCTAAAAGACATCAGGGTTCAAAGTAGGGTCGAGCTTCCAAAAGAAGCTCCTCTCCCAGTTCAGTGCCCTCTGCAGAGGTCCAGGATCAAGACCAAAACGCCAGCAGTGCAGTAGCCTGGGGAGATATAAAAGTGCAGCTAACCCTGAGAATTTCTCAAACAGCTGCTTGATCTGAACTTCATCCCCTTATTTTGGCAGGTATGCTGGATGTGCAGCTACTTAACTTTCCCCGGGGTCTGCCCAGCCTGCTCTCAGGAGCCTTCCAGCCCTCTGGAAAAAGTCTTGGGACAGAAAACAAAAGAGGCACAGCAGACAGCAGAAAAGACAACTTAAGTGAACACCTTTCTTTGCACTTTAGTGTTGCAACTTTAACAACAGCCTTCACTCGTCCCTTAAAATGTGTAGATGTTTTGTATGACAATTAAAATGTGCCTTTGCTTGTACACAGCAAACAGGTTCGGCCACACGGATCTTAAACATTTCTTTCCGTATATTTGCAAACTTCAGAGTGCTTTCCATTTGTTTACACCCATGCTGTTATCCACTCAGTTATAATGTAACTGGAAAGCACAATTGTGCCAAGAGATGTTATTAAAGCAAAAAAGAAAACAAACAAAAAAAAGAAGCGAGACAATTAATTGGCGCCCTGCATCTCGCAGTCAGCAGCACAGAATTACAACAGTATTTTGTCTGACAGTGAAATCAGGTCTAGTCCATTGCAATCTGTAACAATAATCACATTTGCTGTAATCCCACACAACAAGATAAGAATCCAACAAGTAAAGCAGATACTTGATAATCCAGTGAGAGATCTGTAAATCGTGACCCATTGGGAATTCTCTCTCACAAACAAGCACAGCAATTTACAGCTCATTAGGTATTAAAATTTCATGCACAGTGTGGAGTAGGATGCACAGAGTCCCGGTGTGTCTCTTGACACTGGGCACACATTAGCTCCTCTCTGCTTTCTGGCTTTGTGAGCCAGCAGAGAAGCTCACAGGATGAATTCACATAAAATTCCCACTGTGTGGGACACACTGTGCCAGAGCTGCTCTGGTGGCACTTGCAGCATTTGCATCCAAGTGATGCTGAAACCTGTTTGGCTTTTCAGACACATGTTCTATTACTATATTGCTATGGGGTAACTGGAACCCCTGTCTGTGTTTAATTTTGCAAACCAGGGCAGGACAGGATTGTTCTGTTGGACTGTGCAAGGGACACCCTCCCAATGGCAAAATTATCACAAGGAGAGAATGTGGCACAAGCTCAGCCCAGACTGAAAACACCCCAACCCTACAGCTGGGGTAGACCTTACCCCAGAGATCTCAGTGCTGCTTTGTCTTAGAAAAAACACTGAGGACAGCAAAGACTCAGGTCAGGATCTGCAGATACAACAAAATATCAAACTATTTACACCACCATTTACACACCACATGCAGAAATTGTCAGTAGCTCCCCCACTTTAGGAGTTCTCTCAGTGATCAGTAAGGGCAAAAATTCACACTAGTCAGACAGCCTTATCAAATTAATAAGTAGAGGAACAGCAATATATCTGAATTACTGCATCTGGATATTAGTGAAGCATTTAATGAAGTTTTAAATTCAAATTTTTCCTAATTGGAAAAACTAATCTGCAACAAAGCACAGGCAGAAATAAACTGAGGTCAGCTTAAAAGATCAGGGCTGCTTTGAATTTGAAAGCTGAACTGCACAAAAAGTCCAGAGGCTGAACACTGATCAGCAGTAGGTCTGGTTTCATAAAGTCCTTAATAATGTGAAAAAGTAGAATCAACAACACTGGGTTTAAAGAACAGACAGTTCTCTGGTGGCTGTTAGCAAAACAAGAGGGTGAAGCTGTAATAAACCAGGTAAATGGGACACAAAGCAAAAGAGAACACACAAATAATAATTCAAGCTACGTAGCTAACCACTAGAGGAAAGAAAAAGCCAAAATACAGAGGTGAATAGGGAAGAAGATGCCTAGAAATCTCTCACCCTGAGAAGCAGATGAGATGCAGAGAAGAGAAATCCATCTGTGTAAGAAGCTGCATCAAAAAAGGTGATTAGGAAAAAGGAATTAAACAGGTAATGAGACCAGAGTAAGTACTAGAAAACTTGGGGTGAGCATCTGAAAAAGCTTGGCAGTGCTTCAGCTAACTGTGCTAGGAAACAGTCTTGCAGTGGATTTATTGGTTGTCTTGTTGCTTAAATCCTTTAAAATCAAAGCAGGACAATATCCTGTTGTGTTCAAATCTCATTTCCGCTCTCTAAACTTGGAGGAAAACATAATGGATCCAATTGTGCCCTCAGTTATACTCGCACAAATACCTTCTGTAATTAGACAGTTACCTGGCCACAAACCAAACCAAGCTGTCTTGGGGAAATGTTCTTGAAACAGAAATGGGAAACTCACTCAATAAGAAAGGAACTGAGCAAGATTCCTTGCTCCAGCCTTGAATGGGTACAGTGCAATAAGACCCAGGGAAATCTGAACATAAACAGAGAATGGTAACTGTGATACAAGACTGGGATAAATGCTTACTGAATGACAAGCAGTCAGTGAGGGAAACACGGCAAGGCAAACACGTTGTGCCTAAGTAGCTGACATGAAAGAGCTCACTCAGTATCTGGGAATCCAGGTGGAAATACTGTGTGCCCAAGGACACCGAGACCCAGAGCACTGTGCAGAGGAAGTAAAGCAGAGTTCAGTGTGTCTGAATCAGGAGTGCTTGTCATTCTAATGAAGCTATCGCATCCACCTTATCATCTGTACAAGTGCACAGAGAAAACCAAGAGTGGATACAACTATTGGAGGGGGTGGGGGGGGGGAAGAAAATGTTTGCAGATGGAAAACCACTTTTCTGAACTATCACGATGATGCACTGCAGCCCAAGATACTTAGTTCACTCCAAGGAAGAAATATTTCCCACAAGCTTCCAGGCAAGCCATGCCAAACAGCAAATCTACTTCAATCAGAATTAAAATTTCAGGAGCATTCCAAGGACACTGCCATCTCCAAAGGAAAGGAAGATGGAGCATCACCTGAGAAAAAACACAGGTTTCCAAATCTCACTGGTGCCTGCAGGCATGAACCACCTGGGTTTAACAAGATCTTAAAGCCACTGTGCAGTGTTGAGCACGGTATTTATTTACTTATTTTATGAGAAGTCACAGGCTTTTTCAGCCCTTTTCAAGCTCCCAAGAAAGAAGGGCTCTAACTACAAAAAGGATGCATTTTTCTCCAGTAGTGCCAGAAAACAGCAAAACACACAAGGAGGCAGGGAAGATTCTAAACACTCAACATTTTCTCTTCCTTAAAATTTATACCTTGGAAACACATTTCTTTTGACGGATATTGATCCTTTAAATGTCTGCAGCAGCTTTAAAACCCTCTGCTGTTACAATGCATGGTCACAGTTCAGAGATTCTGGCAAGCAGAGGTTTTATGATAAGGAAAACAAGTCTTGGACCAGCTTCTAAAACTTTAGCAGGCAGGTATATCCAAATATAGAAACTTGAATAACCAGTAATTGTTAAGGAGTGGGCGAAAATCCCAAGCAATGAATCTCTCCTAAGTCTCAAGACTGAAGCAGGGTTTTACAGCCACGGGCCCATTCTCTGCTCTTGACTTCTCAGCAGGGATGTAGCAGAAATTGTTTCTGACAGGCTATCCCTTTCAGGATAAGAGAAGACAGTTAGTTTATATCCAATTAAATCCACAAAACCACTACAAAACCACCTTCACACCAGTCCCTAGCTAGCAGTGGAATGAGCACTTTGCAACATGGCAGATTTCTGAGGCAGCTGAGTGGAAAGGATTTGAATCTGACAGATAAAAACACCATTCATCCCAGCAATACTAGAGTTATTTCTGACAGACTTGAAAGAGGGACACCACTGGAATATGTCACTGTCTTGCCAAACCTCTCAAATCATCCTCTGTACAACGCCTTGGAGTGATCCTGGGAGATGGAATAATGTTAAATGTTGGCTTACTTCCAATTGCTAAGTTGCACTAAAAGACATCTAAAACCAAATTTTTTTCTAAGTGATACTTCTCTACATAAGCTATTAATGCATTTGCCAAAAAGACTGTCCTGTAGTGTCACGGGGAGAGATGAGTGTCAGTGTGCTGTAAGTGGCGAAAAAAATCAAAAAGAGAAAAATCACAGGTGACATTTTTACTTCCAGAAACTCCTGCAGCTGAAAAAAGATTAATATTAAAGGAAAATGGAAAAGAATAAAGGGGTGGCACTGCAAAGACAGTGCAAATAAACTGAAGAAAAGGGATTTTAGTCCCTTTAAAGGGCCTTCCTTATCTGTCCTCTAAACTTGGTTCTGCAGCTGCAGGCACTGCAGTGGACAATCCCTTCCATAAACAACTTGAGCTCCCTCTTAATAACAATCGCTTTTTTTGCCCTCTTTACTACCTCTGGTAGTCTGTGCCAGGACCATATTGTTCGGAAAGTTTTCCTAATTTCCAGCCTAAATTTATTCAAGGCCACTTGATCCCTCTGTGTTCTCGTGCCAACATTGTCCTTTAGTTTACCACTTCTTTCTGCCTCCCCAGCGTTGAACCCCGCTGTATTTACAGGCATATTCCAGCTAAAGGATATTGTTGGATGATTGCATCTGACACGGGAAGGGAAACTTCCTCATATGGATGCTGTGTTCCAGCAGTGCACTCCAAGCTTGCTCTGACAGATACCACACATCCCAAAGCACTCAAGGATCAGGGCTGGCTCCTCAAGACACAGACTGTCTGTCTCTTGAGTCAAGCCAACCTGAGGATGAGGCAAACCCCAAAAATTACACCCAAAAGGGGATGGCCCAGTGGCAGTGAGCCCATTTGTGGCTCTTCTGCCACCAGTCCTAGATGTCATCCAGTGGATCCCAGCAGCCTTCACCCCCTGTGTCCTGAGGGGCCCTTTCCAGCTGAAAGCATTACATTTGTACAAGTCATGATGAAGAGCCAAACCATGCCATGTTTGTCCAAACTTCATCTACATTTGTTTCCTTCAGCACTTGAGTCCAGGCTCCTCTATATTTTCAGAAGTAAACTTTATCTAATATTCATATTCAAATAATAAATCCTGCTGTTAAAATTGAATACTTCCCTGTGCTCCATGAAAGAGGCAGTGATAAGAAACAGTTTTACTGTCAGACTAAGTTTTCTATTTATGGGCTCTGATAGTCTGAGGCCAACTCAAACACAATACAGGCAGAAAAGTATGTCTCCATAACCCCTGAAATGCAGTACTGGCATAAGAGTCTCTTAGCTCTGAGCAAAGGCTCCAGCTGGAGGGAATGAGGCTCTAAACCTCCAAAACCATGGCTGCTTTGTGGTCCTGTCACCCCAAGTTTTTTCAGCCATTCTCAGTGTTAGGTTGAAGGCTGCCTGTAGGGTTTGATCCCAGGGCCCTTCAGGTGGTCCCTGGGGATTCCAAGTGGTGGGACAGGAGTCACTGGTGTGGTCCCTTCCATGTGTGATATGAGCTGACTGCAGAACTTGCATTATCACCATCAGTTTATGCTCTGCAGCTCTGAAGACAAATTCCACAGTAAGTCTGGGCCATTTTACATTCAGCACTGCTTCACTGACACCAGGGGTACCAGATACCAGTTCCAAAGTGGATTTCTGCAAAGCTTGTGTTTCTTTCCAAGTATCTGCATTATACACAGAAGAACATGAAATCTGCCCTCCCTCAAACCCTAAATATATTTTTGGCATTTTCATTAACCCTACTGCCATCAGGATTGTTCAGTGTTGCAAAATCCATTATCACTAGGCCACATCACTGTTTCAGTTGGTACAGTTCAGCCAGAGAGATAACACACTTCACCTGTAAAGGACATGCAAAAAATCCTTATAATTGAGGACTTTCCATTCTAAAAGATTTTTACATTTAGTTTTTCACTTGAGATGCGATGTTCCAAGCAACTGCAAGATCTAAAATTAATTTAACAGCCTAACTAGAAAAAACAACCCCCAGTGTATTACAGAAACATATTTTGTAAATCCGTTTTGACAAATCTTTTCCATTAACTTATTTGTGCTGACACATTATCCATACTAACATTTGTTGCACAGATATGTTTTAAAACAATTTTTTAAAAAAGGCTTTCTGGTGAGTTACCTAACCTAGCACTTGTTGCTGACAGCCTGGGCTAGACTATAACTTTGGTGTGGTTTAAACATTTTAAAAAGTAATAAATCATGTTGGGGATCTATTGTTCTGTCAATATTTGAGACAGAAACAGTGCAGAGAGCTCTTCTCTTGTACAACGGGAAAACACTGACAATCCCAGAGTTAACGGGCTTTTGGGTAAGTATTCTTACTTTCCATGTTACAGTTGGGAGGCCAAAGAATTTCAACTGTTTTGTAACACTTCCTACAAATGTTTCATGCCAGAAAGCCCAACCATTTCCCTGAATGATTTATACATCAGAATTTATGCTTTAAATATTATGAAGTGTGTCTTAAAAGTAGAGCCATGGCTGCACGGTGCTTGTTTTTGCCATTAAAATCTGTTGCCTAGGAAATGACCCCCTTCTGCCATCAAAAGAATCCAATGTGTAATTATTCTTAAGCAGTTACTAAAAGGTGAATTTAATGCAGTGGATGAAAATGTTTCAATTGCAGACAAGTTTAAAGGAGGAAAACCACATTTATGCTGGAGTGAATACTGCCTGGTGTTAAGGCTGCCATGGGAAAAATATATACAATAGATGCTGTATAAAATTAAATATATCTTAATCTAATGATAATTGCTTAATTTATTTTATTACCTAAGAAAAACTCAGCGCAATGACTACCAATAAATGTGCACTGCAAAACAGAATTAATACTGGAATTCATGGAGAAAGTCATGGAACCAGCTCCTCTACATTCCTTCTAAATACATGCCTAACCAAAGCTGACACACAGCAAATAGGTACAGAGAAAATCTGGAGAAAGAAACACTGTGAAACATAAGAGCAAAGCTCTTTTCCTCTGTGCAGATCTAAAATTAAAACTGAAGAAATAGAGATAATATTTAAATAAATGTATCCTTAAGAGGGAAAAAAACCAACATCTTTATGCAATTACTTAAAGCACTTTCACACTCTATTTTTAAATCTTCCACCACAAAAATAAAAGGCTGATAAATATAGGCTAAAATAAAGGCTGATAATAACCTAACCCTTGTCTTGCTCCCTCCAAGGATGATGGTGGAAGCATGTATTTTACAGCTGTAGGTTTTTCACACCCCCTTTTTCAAGCAGACCTTGGGTTTGTGTTCTTTCCTTCTTTCATTTCCAGTCTGGTACAGGGGTACAGCTCTTCTTGCATGCTTGGAGTGTGGAAATGGCACCGGACACCCCCAGAGCCAGGGCTGTGACTCTGTGGTTTCCAGAGCACTTATCTGAATCAGAATGAAAGGTTTAAACTGAGATTTGAGCTCTCAAAGCTCCTTCTGAACTCAGAAACTTTTAGAAATGAATTGCATCATTAAGCAAAGGAAGAACCAGCATGTTTCTGCAGAATGGGAGAAACATATATATGGTAAATTCTTCTCCACCCTCACAGCCCCCAGGACACTTCTGCTGACAGGGAGCGAGTGCTCAGCACTACCACGGGCTTCCTCCTGCTCCCACCTGATAAGGGAACACATTCTGCAGTGAATTAATCTCCTCCACTGCACAACACAGAGCATTAATCACAGCAGCTTACTCGAACCACAATAAAACACCACTCCAGATGCTCAACCTATGCAGATGTCAAGCCCGCCTGTCTGCTGATTTTGCAAAAGCTCCACGGTATCCCAGCAATAAATACACCTAAAATACATCAGTGACAAGCAGGAACATGGGCAGGATTTTTACTCAGAACTCTGTAACCTCAGGAACTTCGCCAGCAACAACACCAGCATTAGATTTCACCAGGTACCTGAGGAGCTGCAAAAATTAAAATATTATAGATATCTCTTGCTTACTGTGTTCAAAATAGTGTAGGAGAGCAGGTACAACAAAAGGGCTACAATGGTGACCAGGGGAATTATGAGATCCCAAAAGCATTTGAACAGTGGTGTGAAAGTAGAGAGACAGCAAAACAACTCACTAGAAATTCATCTAATTAGCTATGAGAGAATAATTAGAAGAGAATATTGCTGTACAGTGGATGTGCACAGACAATGAACTCAGACAGGAAATTAGGAAGAACAATCATCAGACGAGTGAAGCTCTAGAACTGTCCAAACAGGGAGCAGGGAGTCAGGTACTGTACAGAGCTTCCACTTCATGAATCTGGATTTACGTTTGCAAGGGAAAAAAATCCCTGATTTTATTTAGAAGAGCTTTTCAATGCATGAAATTTCATTTGCTAAGAAGCATGTGCAAACTTTCCAAAGTTGCCTGGGTACCTGTGTTCATGTTTCTGGCCAAAATCTGTCAGGAAATTTCACTTCAACAACCCTGGTAGCAGAAAGCCTGGGTGATCATCCCTTCCACAGAACACCACATTAAAAGGTTAAATCATTGCTCTAAATACATGGTTCCATTCTGGTGACATTTTATAGACATGAAGCATTTTTGGACAATTATTCCATGAGTGTAGAAATGAATGCACACCTACACTTCATTTAATATACAGTGAATTGCATTCCTAACTCGGAGCAGATGTACAGAAAATATTGTGTCCCCCTGTCATTCCTGATTAGCCAATTCCTGTCATTTTAAGGCAGTAAGCTTGGGATTTACACTGGAGCTGCTGCCAATTGCTGCAGCTCAGCTGCCAGACAGGGAGGTGGTGTCTTCAGCACAGAGGTGGTTCTCAGGTTGTGCCAGCTGGACCCCAGTGCACAAGTCTGAAAAGGGGGGGAAAAAACCCCACAACAATCTCACAAAAACAATTAACTCTCTATGATCTGCCTTTCCCTTGTTCAAGTCAGCATTTGGAGAGAGAACAGATTCTTTAAGATCAACATAAATCACAGCCAGGAAGAGAGGCACCTATGGAACAGCAAATGCCTACAGCAAATGTGTGCACCAAGGCAAACAGGGTAAAGCTGGAGGTGTCCCACAAATCCCACTGGAGGGTGGTAGCAAACATCACCCCAGCACCCTTCTCCTTGGGCTCTGTTTCATGTTTCCTCCTTATTGCTAGTCAGAAGGTGATTCCATTTTGACTCTGGCACACCAGCACACCTCCTTCTAATAAATCCTTTATTTGGTTTATATGAAGTGCTAATATTTGGGTAACAAGAATGATCTTTTAGGTAACAGACTTTCCTGCTGCAGAAGGGAAATAAGGTAAGCACAGAGCACAGCTCTAATATTTGCACAGATGAGAAAGGAGGTCACAACGTGTTTCCATTTACTCAAGGTACTGCTCCCACTGACGTCAAAAGACAGTTTGCATAAATATAGAAAAGAAGCAGGATTTAACCCTCCAGCAAAACCTCTGGAAACACTCCATTTGACTGGACTATAAAAAAGTAAGAAGCCTTCAGAGAAACATTAGAAGTGTTAGAGAGACATTGATGGTGACATTGATTTCCTTCAGGAAGACGTCAAGGTGAGAAGGCTTCCAGGAAGAGGTGTGGGAGTGCCTTCTTTTAACCTCTGGACTGTTGGGAACTCTTTGACTTCTTTTGATCCACAATCTCTGGACCAACCAATCTATTTCATATGACACCTGTTTTTCAGGATATTCCCATGCCTCTAGAATTTCTAAGGTGCAAACACATCAAAAGCTGGGCTAATCATTAGGGTATGTGGATTGGAACAAAACAGGATGTGGACACAAACTGAATGCTATTTTAAGACTTGTGGTAGTAGCAAAAATCTGCAGAGATTTGTGCAGGAATTCTTTCACTGGTTTTGGCAAAATGCCCAGCCAAGTCCTTACAACACTTGAGATGTTCAAAAGGGAATTTTCAGTGATTAAAGCATGAAATACACCGAGCTGATCTCACATCTTGCTTTGTACACCACTTTATCCAAAAGCAGAGGGCTACACTTAATAGTGTTATTAAATGATAGAATTACCATGCTCTTAGCTCCATTGTCCCTGACTTTTTCTTTCAATCTTACATTTTAGATGCTGGTAAACAGCCATTGCTGAGGGTTGCATACCAGAGCAACTCTTCTGTCAGGCACACACACTACAAAGCAAACACAGAAACCAGCCCCATCCTTCCTAACCTGATACCAACCAAACACATTTCAAAATGCACCACATGATGGCTCACAGTCCTGTATGATCCAAAAAGCAGACAGCTGGGAAAGTAACTGGATTTTGAACCAAATTTTGCTTTAGCGTGTAGGATAATTGAGTTATTTGAGTTTCAAATCAGGAACCAACTACAGCAGAGGAGTGTGAAATCCACTGACCTTTCTTTGCTAGGTTGCTGTTGGGTTCATACTTCTCAATCAGCACTTGAACTTGTTCTTGTTTGAGTGGTGGATAAAGGATCTCATTTAATCGTGGATCCCGTTGCTTCAAATTTATAAAGTCCATCATCTGATCCACAGTAAGGTAGGGTTTGCTCTTGGCACCGCTGGAGAGAAATTAAAGCAACAGCAAAGTCATTTAAATACATTGCCTTGAAACCTTGTTCCATGTCTGAAACTTCCCAAGGAAATCAAAACAAGATTCAAACTATCATACAACAAAAACATCACTCCACTGTGGCTCTGGACTGATTTATTTTGCCAAAGGCTCTTCATCAGACGTCTAGGAGGAAGATCTTTGACAATGTTCAGTATTACAGGCATCAGTGGAAGACTTGGAGCAATGCTGAAAGCCTTTAATTCCTCTGAATTCTTGGAATTAAGCTATTTTAAAAAGTAAAAGAGAAAACAACCGTGGAATTCAATCCCGAGCCTGCCACAAACATTCTGCTGGCATTGCTGGCCCAACTATTTGGGTTTACTGCTGAATAACAGCAGCCCTGATTTCATTATTCTGGTAATTTGTGTGGGTCTCTTTTTTATAAAGCCTCTAAAAGCTGTGAGGTGCCCTGTAATGCAAGCAAAAAGACGCCTATTCAGAGAGTCAGTGAAAAGAGCAGAGCTTAGGTACAAGTTGTGCCCAGAGGGAAATGCAGGAAGGCTCTGAGCCAGGTGATGAGCTCAGGGCTGTCTCCAGCACCCAGGCCTGGCCTAGTTCTGCTCTGCCAGGGAGCAATGGGAAGCCTCTGCTGGGAGCAGTGGGAGCAAACTGGGACAGGGCTGTGCTCCTCTGAAACCCCAACCTTAGAGACAACAACCCCAAAAGGGGAATGGGATCATGGCCGTGCTGCTGAAATCCATTCACCAATGGCTTTGGTGGTCATGGAGTGTATTTTGGAAATTGCTTTCCTCTCCTCTGAATGCTCTGACTCCATTGATCAGGCCCTGCTGAAAAGGGAAGTACACAGATTGCTGCAAGGGGTAGAAGCACCAGGAGATACAGAGCTCATGTATGAAATCAGTTGTAGCTGCTTGCTAATTTAATTTCACAGTGTGAATTCATCATACACGAATTCTAAAAGTTACTGCATTTTTTTGCCAGTCCTAATTAAGCTTTTGGGGGTGATTATACATATTCTCATGCCTATTTCATGCTGTTATTGCTTATTAGTCTTCTTTCTTTACTTTCTTGGAAACCTAAACTATCCTGATCAATACAGAAGAACAAGACCTGGCAGTTCTGCTCCTCTAGGAACAAATTCTTTAAAATTCAAGCCATCAGAAGTGGAGGTAAGAGTTGTGAAAGAAGGAACCCTTGATCCAAAGTTAAATAACAGCTCTGCTTGACATTTAAATCTGTTACTGGCAAGCACTGCAAGCTGCTATAGTATAAATAACCTACTTTGCCATCCCCAGTCCAGAAAATCAGTGAATGGGGAAAATAAATAAATAAACCATTGAGAGTCTCTCCTTACAACTCAGAAAAGATGTGGTCAATCTCAGGCCGAGGGCAGAGGTTGTTTAGGAACACTCTGTACACTTCTGGCGTGAAGTCGTCTTGAGGGATTGAATCATTCTGTGAAATGGGAAAAAACAGTGAAAGAGAGATACAGCACTTTTATATGTTCTTTGCAAATATATCACTCACTTTTTGGCTGCTTTTGATTTCCTTTCTGTAGCCTAGAGGAGCCCAGATTCTGCAGGATTATAAATTCCCCTGAATAACAGAGCAGCTTAGAGTAGATCTTTAAAAAAATCCATACAAACACATCTATCAGCTTCCATGAGGCACAGGTATCTCATTCTCTGAGCACCTGTGAAGGAGGAGGAAAGGACATCTCCCCATCTAACCCCTCAAGTACAGCAGAAATAGGTGTATCAGCCCTGATGAAGCCTCTGAGCTCACCCCCAGCAGTGCTGAGCCCGTGTTTTTGAGTGAGCAGAACAGCAGCGTCACAGAGGATGAGGATGTCACTCATCTTTCCAAAGCTGTCACACAACTGGGGAACAAACTGGGTCACTGTGTCATTACTGATACACTTGTTCCCTGACTGCAGCAGCGATTTTGCCTTTTCCTTCCTGAAGATACACGTTCAAGATGCCACAGTTCTGGGCAAGGCTCAAGCAGCACAGCTTTTCCATCCATCTCTGTCCTAAACACTCAGTGTAACACATTTGGCAACCAGATTTCTTTAAGAGGAATTGATAAAGATGCTCTCCTGCAGAAGACATGCCAGTATTTTTTCTTCCTTACCTTTTCTACAATTTAGAGCGATTTAAATTTAGTCCAGCTTCTAGATGACAATTTCATCATCCTCACTACATTTTTCTCCAAAAAAATCAAATTACTGGAGGCAATTACTGTATTGGGTAAGTCGTCACATGAAGCTTGAGAGTCCTTCATCCAAAGCTATGACATGTGGTCTCTGGGAGCACCACAGGCCCACAGGATGCCTCTCCATGCTCCAAAATACAATGAACTAGAGGAGGAAAATTGTAACTTGGGCACAAAGCTTGGCAGGCTGCTGGAACCTGGCTGTCTGGGAAGCAAGCTGCTGCTGGGGCAATCAGAGCTTGTATTTATTCTGCCTGTTTAGCACCGTTGCCAAGGGAACCGGAAGCATCCGTTCAAGCCTTTGTCACACAGAAGGAAACTTTTCTGTATTTTTCCTGCTTTAGGTTACAATAAATAAATGAGACTACAAGGGTCGCTTTGTCTCCTTTCATCTGAAACCCACAGAGGCTCGAGAGGGTTTTGTTGTGTTTCTGTCCACAAGAACAGACTGACCAAGCTGGGCTGTTTCTTCCTCTGCTCAGCATGGACAACCATCTCCAGGCTCCAACATCCTAAGGTGACCCCATCAGACCCTTGTGCCCTCCTGTTTTTTAGCAGACTGTGAGTGGCTGCAGGGTGAACTGGTTCACAACCTACCCAGCCAAAGCTGGGTGTGTTTTATCACGGGATCAACTCCTGTGCATTTTACATGGGATCACTCCCTGAGACAGGTAACTCGCCAATGGCACTGCTGCTAAAGCCAGTGCAAGGATGGACGGAAAAGTGGGAAAGCTGAGGGTAGAGGATGGAAATAGCTCCTTTCAGTGACCCTGAACCTGCACCCACAATACTTGGATAAATTCAAGCTGTGAAGCTCTCGGTGCTGATACCTGTGTTTCCCTTAAGGCTGGGATTCTCAGAGCTTGTGAATTTTGTTGTTAGAGCTGGTACCCCGCCCACCCCTGCTCCCTTTGCTCAGCCCCTGTCCAGCAGGGCGCTGCTCCTCAGCCAGAGGCTTTTCAATGATTCTCCAATTACCACAGAACTATAGCCCCCCATCAAACTACTATTTTTTTCTTTACAGGGGATTTGAAGGTGCTCATCTGAACAAATGTGGATCTTTTCCAATGATCTGAGATCCAGGTTCTGATTTTGCACTCAGACCCAATTAACAGACCTTGGTTTGCCTCCCCGAATCTCCGAACACCCACAACAAAGAGAATAACCAACACAAGCCTTCAGGCAGAAGTATATAGAACTTTTTAATAGGTATTTCCTACCAGTATCATCATCAGTGGGCTGCAAAACACAAACATCTAGATGGGAGTTGAAAACCATCTCAGGCACGACCTCAGACAACTATATTTGGATTCCAAAAGCCTGTCTGCCCAAAGGGATTAAAATACACTGCCCCCTTACTCAGCCTGGTCTGAGCCATCCCCATTTCAGAGGAACCACCCACACACCTTCTGGGCTCATCTCTTTTTTGACACCAATGAACAAAGCACAAACCTTCTGTACCACATGAGAGCATCCCTCATTTCCAGCTTGGCTTAATATTGGCATTCAATTTTATTCCGTGATTAAGACTCTCTACTAATTTCAAGCACTGCTGATTTATGATTTGCCAGGTAGCCTGCATGCTTTTACAACATCTGTATCCAGTCTGTTACCAATCTGGCAGCTCAAGAGCTAATTCAAATTATTTGCACAAGCTGGACTCAAGAGCTGGTTATTTTATTTTAACAGTCAAGCTCACTGGTGCTTCATTGTGAACCTCAGCATTAACTAGAATGCAAAAACCAGTCTTCACAGCCAAAAGAGCAGCTAAAGTGAAGCTCTTCAAATTCTATAGAAGGTATCTTTTGCCAAAACAAACAAAAACATCAAAGAACAAAAAGCAGCCCCATTTCCAAAAAGTAGCCAAGGTTTTAAAAAAAAGAATCAGATGCTGAACTCAGAAATTCATTGGGGTATTAAAACTTGGTTTAAACATTTATTTAAAGATTCTTCTGCTTTCAGATCTTCTTTCAGATCTGGATGACAACTGTTCCAAAAATCAGGGCTTGGTCCTGCAAGACTCTACACAGGCCAGTTCTGAGCCATAAAGAGAGAAATTAAGAAAGCCATGCTTTGAAAAAGTGCTTGACTTGAGATCCATCCCACTGTGGTCATGCTCTGCTGCTCAGCTGAATCACGGCTAGAGCGCTCAGCACTGCAGAGAATCCATCCCTTATTAACGTCCTTAAACATGAAATGAAGGATTTTTTTTCAGCAATTCCGAGGATACTCTCTGGTGCTATTCCTCAGGATGAGAACAATTATCCAGGCAATGAGAACTCTTCCTCCTCTTGCACTAAATGCAGTGCCTGCACATCGTGCCGTGGGGTCTCCTCAGAAATACACACAAGGAATTCCTTGGAGAGCGGGACTGATGGATGGGGATTTGTCCTGCCACAGAGAAGTCCACACAGGGACACCCTCTCCTGGCACCTGTGCCCAGGTCACTGCAAAAGGCAGATAAGGGACTGTCCCAGGCTTGAAGATTCATCCCTAAGTTCCAAGAGCTGCAGCAAAACATCCTGTGAAGCTCACGGCCAATGAGCTCCGTATTCCCACAGCAATGAGAGGTATGGAAACTCAGGGAGAAAATCCATGAGGAATGAATATGAAAAACCAAAGAGCCTAAACTGTTAATGCCCATGAGAGACTTTAATGAATTCTCTGAATAATTTGGTATTCTTTTGCTGAGCAAGACTGCCTGATATCCATGTCTTGCACGCTGCTGGAGCCTACTGCTGTTCCAAGGCTTTACAGGAACACCATTTGTCCTGCAGTACAACAGGGCAGAAAAGCTGGAAGTTGAAGCTAAGAATTTCACTTGTTCAAATAAACAGGAACACAAAGGAATAGAGCTGTACTTGAAGTTCTCTTTTTCTTCTATTATGTTGCCTCCATGAGATTCAGTTTTGCCCTTCTACAATATTTTTCAAAGATGATCAACACAGTTTTCTTTGGTGCATGCAGCGCATTTCTCTTTTGTCCCAACCAAAGAAAGGATTTACTTTGTACTCTGGATTATTTTCAACATGGTATCCCAGCAACAAGCATCCAGCAGTGTGTATGTAAAACTGCCTCTGCTTAGATAAATAGCAGAAAAAGGCTGCAGTTTCTTCCAAAGACCCAAATGATATTTAAATTTTCTTTTCAGAGACGTAGTAAACGGAAGAAATAAAGCAGCTGACTCAGACAGCAGCGCCTCTGAGATTTTTTTTGCACACCTTGTTTGCTATCAATTAAATGGAAACTCATCTTTAAAATTATTCTCTTCATGTTTCCACCCTCACAATATTACTTTAGATAAGGTTATTATAGTATTTTATACCTGCTTTGCTGACATTCCTTGGAATTTTATGGAATTAAACCTATGAAGGAAGGTCTCACTGTAAGGGGTGTCTGAGGTTTGGCTGGTGAAGATTTTGCTCCGTTGTTCTTCTGGAGCTGCAGGAATGGGATCTATTAAACCACTGGGGGAGTAAACATTGAGGAAACCTCACAGCACAGAGTTTTGTGTAAGTCAAGGGATCATGAGACACAGCTCCACCTCTCGCACCCCTGAACGAAGGAATTATCCTGCAAGGAGCTTCCCTGGGATTAAAACCCAGCTTGAGCAGGGAGGTGGGTCCAGATGTCCCACTGTGGTCCCTCCCAGCCTTACCCAGTCTGTGATTCTGTGACTCCAGTGTTAACTGGAATCGCCTGCTCAAGCTCATTCCTTCTGAAAAAAAGCCTTCTTGAGGGCAAGGCACCATCCAGGCAATGCTCTGGGCTGAGGAGAGCTCCTGGATTAGCAGGATGCAATGGCTGCATCCCTGCAGTGCTACAGCTTCCACACCACAGCGTTTCAACATTTACTTCGTGCACCTTGTGGACAAGCCACGGTGGGTTTAGCCTGTCACTCATCTCCTGCTGCAGATCACACCCTGGGCTAGCACTGCTCTGAAACCATGCCTTGGAAATTGTGCAACAGTCACCTCTTCTTAAAATGCCCTCACAGGATTCCTCCCAGGCCAGGTCATACAAACTCTGCCCTTTCTTTGAATCCTTCCAGGTTTCTTCCAGGTCCCTAACCAACTTCAAATCAAAGGTACTGAGATGTGTATCAGGAACTTCTGTGTGGGAAAGCCAGAGCTGCTGCTGAGGACCTGTCCAGCAGCAAAGCCAGCACAGCAGGACCAGCCTTGAACAAACTCAGAGGAGTTTGCACCAAATCCAAGCAGTGCTGACAACTGCAGATGCTTACCCTGGAAGAGGGGAGGTTACAGGCTTCTAATGCAGTCTCTACCCGTTTTCTGTCGGACGAGAACAGGCGGTATATGCTACAAAAGGAGGACAAAACAGAGGGATTTGGCTTAAACACATGCCTTGATGGCCCATGTGGCTCAAAGGGTGAATATCTCTTAGCAGCCTGTTACCTCTTTAGCTGTTTATTTCCATTTGTTGGCTGCTCAATAACAGAGGGGAGTGCTCACAGTTTTAACTCTACGCCACAGCAGCCCCTATCACAGCAGGTATTTATTTCAGCTATCACTGCTCTCTTCATTCCCCCAGAGACATGCAATTTGAATCTGTTTATGTTCACATGTCCCTGAGATAAAGAAATTATGCTCTTTTTTTTTTTAATTTTCACAAGTGGAGCAAACCGGGACAGAGAAGCAGAATGTCAGTGCCCAAAGGGCATTTGAACAGACACATCCTGGTATCACTGGCCACTCTTTCCAGAAGTACATGTTATTAAAATTAATTTTCTAGGCACAGTGGCCCCATGCTGATCCCAAACACATATTCACACCCCAAAGTCAGCAGGGAGGACATGGTAAGGAAAGGGAACAGCACTTACTTCTTCAGAGGAATGCGGCCCTCTGGAGTCACCTGCAGCTTGAGTTTTGTGTAGCTGTGGAGACAAAAGCACCCTGCTTTATTCTTACAGCATTTTCAAGGACCTCTCCGCCAACTTTCTAGCTCTGGGGCTAGTGCTCTGATCATGTGGCAAGTTCTACTCAGCTCTCTCTCCCAGTATGAAAGCCTGTTGGGATATCATTGCTGAGTAAAAGCCTTCTACTGTCTGTCCTGAGGCAACGGTAAATGAGCTCTGCAGTAACATCACCTCGCGAAAAATGTGGCAACACTTAAATATTTAAAAGGATTTCTTTCTTGTTGTTAAAAACTCAGCTTTTTCACTTTACCCACTGGTCTGCCGAAAGAAGAAGAAACTGCATGGTTCTAATAAACTCTACTTTTCTTCCCAACATAAAATGCAACTAGCAACCACTTCAAAACCAGTACTAGGATAACTGGGATAGGAATATTTCCACAAATCCTTGACTCCCCACATTCATCTTCTGGAAACTGAAGCCTTTCGTGCTACTGTGTCACCAAACACATCTATCTCCCAGCACTGAGGTAGATTAAAACAAAAAAGTCACAGAATAATTAAAAAAAGTTTCTTTTATTTTGCCTTCCATTTTTTGAAAATTTTGATTATATTTTGATCATGTTCAGTATTTTCCTCAACAGCCAAGGATGCTAGAAATAACAGAAAATGAGGACAAGCTTCTCAAGCTGTTTATTATTGCACTTCCAATGCTCCAAGGAACTGAATGTCATAAAGAAAAAATCCCCTTCATTCTGCTCTAATGCAAGTTGGTTTTCTCTTTCAACAAAAGGGCTCTGATAGGACTCCAACCCTTTGCTTAGTACTAATTATAATGGGGAAATAATTTAATCTTCAAAGTCATAGATTCCTTAAGTGACTGATTTGGCATCTGTGCAGAGGAGCTGGGAAACCTTACAGTTTCCAAGTGATTTATTAATTAGTGGAAAAAGACACAGGAATGCCATGCCTGCCTGCTACTGAATCTACACAGTGTGTCCAGTGACTTCATCTTTAATTAATAAGGCTTGAGAAACTGCCAAAGAACAGCTCCAGACAAGGCTGGCTCTGCTCTACTGTGCGATGACACATTTCTCCTCTGATTCGGGGAGGAAAAGGCCCATTAGGTACAGCCCCAACTCTCCCCTGTCAACAGAGCCCACTGGGCACGTGGGGATTTGAGGGGCAAGGAAATTGTAGAACCAAACCACTCTGGAAACTCATCTCCAACCTATGGAGCTGCAGGAAGTCACCTGCTCAGGTGAGCACACTCCCCACTGCCAACATGCAGGGCCAACAGGAAATGTTAAATGTTCCCAATTATTTGGGATTTTGTTTGCCTAATACATCCCTGCTGTCCCAACACACCATAATCAGACACAAAGCTGCAGTTCCAGCAACATCCACCCTTCAGAGCTGCCTCAGGAATTCCTGTGGGCTCCAGCTGCACCACAACACACACCATGAGGAGGAAATACACACCCACACGTGCACATCCCTCATTCCCACAACAGGCACCTATGATTCTGTGGGATTAAAGTTAAGCACTTTGGAACACTTTAACTATGCTGCAGCTAATGAAAGTAGCCATTCACAACCTCAGAAAGTCCAGGAAAAGGAGAGGTTGATTTGCTTTTTGGAGGGAAGTAAGTTTTAGGAGCCTAAGTTTAGTATTTAGCTGGACTGAGTCCCTGCCTGTGAGCAGGAAAAGGTGTTTGGGGGAGACACCAAACTCAAAGGCTGGGGAAGGTGCATCTCCTCTTTTAGAACCCCAAAAGGCCAGTGAGTACCCAGTTCAACACCAGCACTTTCTGGCAGGCTTTGCCACAGTGTTCTCAAAGCTCTGATTTACACAGAACTGCCTCAGCTTATGCACTTTTCATCAGCTGAGAATTGCTAACCTCAGGTTTAGCTCTCTTCCCTTTTAGGTGTGTATTTCACCCCAGATATTCTCATAAACAGCTTTTCTACTCTGTGGAAAGCAACTCAGAATCTGCCCATTCTGCCAAGCAATCCAGAGGAAAGAATTCCCAGCTTCTCTCTGGATCACATGGAGACCAGAGAGATCAGACTGAGGAAAAGGGACTTCTGGCATTTCTTTTTTTTTTTTTTATTATCAATAAAAGACAAAAAGGAAAACAAACCAGAAGCAAGTCAGTCTAGAATATTCTTTCTTTCTAAATTGAGATCTTCAGCCCACAGCTGAAGCTACCACTACACACAGGGCAGGGAGCATTTAATTTTGATTTTGTCTGTTACGATTTAATACTTTGCAAGGAGAACCCTCAAAAGGATTTTTGTTTAGATGGCTTGTAGATAACAGGCCTTTTAGAACCGTAAGAACAAGGGGCTGTGTTTACAGAAGTGACAAGTCACCAGAGCAGAAACAATAGATGACAAGGTGAGTAAGAAGTAAAGGAGGAAAATGACGCAGAGGGAAGAGCAACACCCACAGCGTGACAGGCGAGGGCCACTTACGCTTTTTCCAGAAACGCGTCCCTTGACATGTTCTGTGCCAACAAATTTGTTGCCAAACTGAACACTTCATCTGACCATTCCTATGAAGAGAAAGAGGCTCAGTTTAGATGTTTACTGACACAATGCAAAATATTTTTGAAAACTATGCTTTCAAGAAAAAAAAAAAGGCCTAAAGTCTGATCTTGGTTTTTCCAATTACAGCTTCCCTCCTTATCTGTGAGACCTGATTTTCTCATGCTGCAAAAAAAAATTAAGACTGTTACAAATGAAAAGTCCTGACTCTATCCAAGATCTTACCAGTCAACTTAAGAAACAAGGTTAAAAAATACCCAACCAACAGAAATATACAGGAATACATTTCAATTACTCTGTTGTGCAAGGAAGATGCAACTCCAAAGAGCTCTTTCCCCCTGATTGTACATCCTTACATGGTGGTGCTATCCCTCACTAATTTTTGGTTTTTTTTTTCATCTTCCCAGCACAGGGAAGAAATGCCACAGAATCATGGAATGGTTTTGGTTGGAAGGGATGTCCAAGAGGATCCAGATCCAAGCCCCTGCCATGGACAGGGACACCTTCCCCTAGACCAGGTTGCTCCACATTGCTCAAGTGCTTCCCTGGCATCCCTGACCTCTCCTGGGTTCCCAGCACAGTTGATCCATGATTATAAACTGAAGTTTAGACTCTCAGAGTTTGTCCTGCTCTCCTCCCTTGCAGGTCTCTCCCACAGCTTTTCATTGACAACTTCAATGTGTTTTTCCCTTTCTGACTTGGTGCTTATTCACAATCTTTAATTGCAAACCTTTTTAATCGCAATTCCAGTTTTGGATTGGCTTCATTTTACCCCATTAAAAGAAAGGGAAGAAAACAGCAATGCCTTTGCAAACAATGTGCTTTTTTTGTTTTAGCTGACAAAGCTCTCTGGGTTTTGTTCCAAACTAAAGTTATGTTTCCTTTCATAACAGTCCAAATGCAAAATTCCCACTGCCTACTTCCCAAAATTCCTACTTTGGGAAGTATTCCCTTCTCCTTGGCTTTTCTTTTTCTTGAGGAAAAATAAAAATAATAAAAAAAAAAGGAGGAGGATTCCATTCTGACAGAAATGGATAGGGATGAGAAGAGTCATTGACTTCCAACGAAATGAATGTTCCTGCACCACTTTGGAGCTTATGAGCTTGTTTTACCTAAAAAGTCTCATGTTTCCACGTGAGCAGGTGATTGATTTGAGAGAGGTTCAGAAATTGGGGGGTTTTTCCATCTTTTTTATGTGCTAAGGTTTTTTCCCTGATGTTATCAGACCTTGTTCCTGAAACTGGTCTCGCACTGCTGCTCCCAAGGAGGAACAGATAAGGCTGCCTGCATGCCCAGTGTTTTAGCAGCCTTTGATATCCTCCAGCTCTCAGATCCTCAAGTCCATCCCATTTACAACCTCCCCCCCAAGCAGCTGAGATTACACCTCTCCTGTGGCTGGTGTTTCTGGAAGAGAAGCCTTCCTCTGTCAGACACAGACTCATTCTGGAGGCAAATCAGTGCTGCTCAGATAGTCCTCCCTCCACCTTCTCGTGACCACTGCCATTTTTCTTCTTTAATTGTTTTTCCTCCTTAGGTCTAGTTTGAAAAAATCAGGGGTGTGAGAAAGCAGAGGAGGAGGAGTCGGGTTCGTTAGCAACACAACTGCTTTGCTGTGACTCTTGGAACAGAGAGCGTATTAAGTGCAGCATCTGTTTTTCTTCTTGGCAACTCATTTTTCCAGGCTCAAAATAGACTCCTCTTGTAAACACTGCTTTGTTGAGGCACTAATAATAGTTGCTCAAACTTCTCCCTTTGACACCAACGGCCACAGAGATTAACAGCAACACAAAATATTATTTAGAAATTGAAAATACGCTGGCTTTTACCAGATCTTCATAGACTGTTTCCATCTCATTGCTTCTGCTGGCCTTAAAGTTGAAATATTTTGTTTAAAAGAGAAGAAGGGCACTTCAAGAGTAACCCCACACCCCCAGCTCTTCCTTTTCTTTGTTCAAATGTTTGTTGACAGGAATGTAAGGGGAACTCACTTATTATGTGCCTGTCACACATATCATTTATATAAGCAGTCCTGTAATTTGTTCCATTTTATTCCTTTGCTGGCTCTTCCTTGCTCTCCAAAGCAATCCCATTGTTCTTGCCAAATATTCTGAGGGCTACCTGCAGGCTGACCCATTTCTAACCAGGTCACAAGCAACACTTGATCATTGTCTCTCCCATTTTAGGGTCCAGCCACCCCAGAGTCACGGTCAGAAAATCTGCCAAGGGTCACATCATCTGTCCAGCGACTGATCTGAACGCTGGGCAGGAGGAGGAACAACAGCACTGAGGACAGAGCTGAAGAAACAGAGAGATGCTTGGCTTTGATGGGCTCTCACTGAGCTGTGAGCCAAGATGTGCCTTGCTGCTTCAGCTACCACATGACTCCATTTCCTGGGGGCTGCTGCATGGCAGAGAGCAGAGCCCACACTCCAACCCTCTATCAGCAATTCCAGCGCTCAGGGAGAGCACTCCAAGGGATGGGAAGCTGCTCTGTGTGGAGAGAAAGAGCCAGCTGTGGGAAGACTACAGCAGTCTCTGTACAGATGTGATACAACAGGAAAATATAAATCTGCGCTCTTTGAAACAGGGCTGCAGCAGTGCCAACAAACCCAGCACTGATCCATCCCCTCTGGGAGCGGAAGGACCTGGCCTTCTGATCTTCAACTCCACGCAAGTCGCATCCATCAGGATAAGAGCTTCCTGAACTTGATCCCCTCTTGGCTCCATCCTGTCACACCAGTTCATTTTCTATCACTCCTGTGAACTTTGCTGACAAATAATTCAGCTGTTCAGTGCTTTGGCAGGTGGCACATGAGCAGCAGCTTGTTTGGAAATGCGCTGTTCAGTGAAGTAAGCTCTCTCTCTCTTCCACCGCATGCATCAGGATACCATAAGACATTCAGTGCAACAGAAGAGATGAGACCTTTTTCATAAGAAAAGGCAGCACAGAGCCTTGAAAACACTTCCTTCAAATCAGTACTGGCTACGTGTGAAGGCAATGTTCCTTGCACATTACTCTCTTGGTGGGAGGTTAACAAAGCAAGCTGCTGAAATTCTACACTTTCGGAATTTTATTTGAAAAAACCCATGTTAAATGGATGTGAATTGATGTGGCTTGCTTTAGCATTTCATTCTACTGATCAAGCTCTTCCATACACCGGGAAAGCTAGAAAAATAAAGATGTATGCTGGAAAGAACAGTATGGCGTGACTTGTGAATCATCCTTGATGACATCATTTTACTTATGGAGGAATTCATCAGCTCTTAGTGATGCATTTTACCCAAAGCTCATCAAACTGAGGAGAAACATTTCCTTGGGCTCTGGACAGAGGCCTGCATGGCCAGGACTAGCAGTGCAGAAAGAAGAGAGCTGGCATGAGAGGCACCAAAGAGAGCAAGAGGAAAGAGATGGGAAAAACAAAATATTCACTTTTGAATCTGCTGGATTTGGGAAGAGAATGAACTACTCTAAAGCAGACAGAGGTTGATGGGTTGGACTTCTTCATGTTGGGAATGGAGACAGAGAACAAAAGCATCTGCTCAGAGCAGGGTTTGAGAATAAACCTGCTGCTTCTGCAGCAATCTGTGGATGCTCCCAAATAAACCCCACCGCAGACAGGCAGTCTCAAATGAAAATAAGTGCGCACTCTCTCAGTGCTGCTTCTCTTCCCCACCAGGACACACCTTCCTGCCTGCCCTTTAGACCAGTGCCTAATGAATTTCAAGCTGCATTCTTTGAACAGACCAGGTGCCTTCAGCTCATCCTGATGTGCTTTAAACACCAGTTACTGTCTCGTGGAGGAATGACCACAAACCAGCACACTGACATTTCTATTTAGTGCACCTGGGGCAAGCTGAATAACCCAGGACTTGCATTTTCCTAATTTTCCCATCACTTGGCCAGTGGATGTGACAAGCAGAGTTTGCAGCAGAAAAGGCAGTCCTCTGCAAAGGGACAAAAGCCTATAACTGAATAATTTTAGCTGCCTCATTAAGACCAATATAGCTTACTTTGCCTTTCTCCTTAAAGGAGGTCTGGTCAACACTTGTCACACAACTTTAAAAACAAGGTACCACAAATGAAGGGTTACTCAAAAAATATTCATGCACTGAAAAGGAAAGGTGGGGGAGATCTCCATTGGCACTTGCTTTGCCTGGAACATCAGAAGGGTCAAAATTTGCAAGTGTGGCACTGAAAACGTGTTGTACTGACATTCCTTCCCAGAGCTCCCTGAGGAGATGATTTGTGCCTGATGTGTTTATTTAATACAACTTCTCTGAGTCACTGCATGGGGCTCAGAGACAATAAAGAGCAGATTCTCTGTTCTGGTTCATATAAAGTTGGAAAACAGGTTAAAAAGGGAGGAATTATTAGATGCACTCAGCAGTGATCAAAACTGTTTTGATTCAAATAATCAGGATATTTAACATGACCTCAAAGCAAGCACAGTTAATCTGTAATGCCTTAAAAATTACATCCCCAGGCCATAGTGCCCAACTGGTCAAATAATTATTTATTTGCTCTATTGCATTTACAAATAAAAAGGAAGACTCAGATTCTGAGTTACTCAGATGGCAGGAGTTACTCAGGATTTAGAGCAGCCAAGCTTTTACAAAACATGATTTTATCCACTGTACTTTAAGGTTCTATTATCAAACAGAAAATAGCCCTAAATACCAATTTCTGTGCTGTTTTAGCAAATAGATTATGGCTCACTGACTGCTGGCTAGACAGGTAAGTGCAAAAGAAGGACATAAGCTTCTGATTTGGGTGATTTTCCCTGCTCCTTGATAAGGGACAATTTCTACTGGCAAAGCTTTAGCATACCTTTTCATTTTCCATCATAAGCACAGCTCATTTTTTCTTCCTGAAGAGTTATTTCAATCGCTTTCATTTCTGCAGCGTTAAGATTTCTCACCCTGTAGAGCTGTGAATTTTCAAGTCTGAGGACAGCACTTCCCTCTCAGCTGTTCATGGACCACCACAAACTCTTTCTGTTTCTATTCTTCCATGTTAAAGAAAAATTGGAAATCGTGTTTTTGCCAATTGGCTAAAGAAGATTAGCAGAAATAGAAATTTGGCAAGCGAAAATATCCCTTCCCAGCTGAAGGCTTTCATCCTATGACCTTTTTGCACCTGGTCTAACAATCCTTGTTGCCTGTGAGGTGACAAAATAACTCCTTGCTGTTGTGAAATCACAGCAGGCTGCAGAGAATCTCTTTTTAGTCCAATCTAGTGAACTCCAGGATGTAAAAATGCTCTGTGGAAAGAGTTCTGTGCATGGATGTCTGGAGGCTGGGATCAGAGCTTACCCATATGAGTGGAAGTGGAAAGAGGAGAAGCTTGGCAATGTCTGTTTGAAACAGATAAAGCAAAAGCTCCCAGTTCATTAAACAGAATTGAATTGTGGAGAAATTGGAAGAAGGAGGAAAAAACCCAAACCCAAATCCAAACCATGTACTGATATCAGCTGCAGTGACACTGTTTCATATTGTGGTTGGACAGAGGGAACTGATGGACCTGCATGGAAAAAATACTTTTCTAAGGCAATGCTGTTGACTACACATTTCTTATCAAGGGCTCTCAACAGGCAAAATGTGATGCTACTAGTGAAATACTGCTGGATGTTTGGGGAGCCACAGTGTAACATCTCATACCTGAGTTAAAATTTGTGTGTAGCACTATTTTCACTGTGATTATTTGGCCTTTACAAGCAATGCTCTGAACACAGCACACTTATCAGGGCCATAAATCTTGCTGAATAAACTCCTTGGAAAACAAAACAAAACAAGATTGCACATTTCTTCTTGGGAGCTGAGTGGCACAGCTCCAGAATAGAACTGTGTTTCACTTCACAGCAATTCCCATTTTGGGCTCACTTAGCCATATCTTGAAACACTACTCCAAAATCTGAATTTGCCACGACAGGTGAAGGTGTGTTACCTTTGCTATGTCATCCTGGAAAGCCACCAAGTTCAAGTAGGAAATATTGACCAGGTCTGGGCCATACACAACAGTTATCATCCGATTTTCCAGCCGACCTCCCGCGTTGCCAGCATCCAGCAGCTCGCGCAGCTTCGGATCCTGCAGGTGAAATAACGATGAAATAATTAAAAGCTTTCAGCAAATATATGACACAAAAAGAGGTGCAAAAACTGCAAACAGTTCCATTTTGAAAACTTGTATTATTTTGAACATTTTAAACATGCTGGCTCTAGTTTCTGGTTAATGACTCATTAAAATACTTAGTGTTATTAACCCAGAATAAAAAGGGAATCACTGCTGTAAATCCTTCAAAGCTTTTGAGCTCTGTATTGGTGCTGTACAGACTCAGAGCTGTCCAGCTGATGGCTGCACATTCCTATTTTCAGTTATTTTGCCTCAGAAGTAAACCAAACACAAACTGTGTTGCTTGTCAGAACAACACAATCTGTCCAAAGGCTACTGGCCTCAGCAGAGAGATTCCCTGTGATTTTAATGGATTTAAGATAAAACTGAAAATGAGAACTTAGTTTTGCCTAAGGAATTAAGAAGACTTCTGGAATTAACTGCTTTAAATACTACGGAATGACTAATGGAATTTTAGCATTGCCCTCCTCTTTCTCCTTCATGTTAAACAGGTCATGTACTATTTAAATTATTAGTTACATTCCATTTAGATTTAGCTTTTAGCCTTTTTTCTCCCCAGTTTATATCCAACACAGAATCGTAGAATCATTTAGGTTGGAAAAGACCTTTAAGAGCATCGAGTCCAACTGTTCATTCCCCCAGCACTGCCAAAGCCACCATTAACCCATGTCCCCAAATGCCACATCCACAGAACTGTTAAACCCCTCCAGGGATGATGACTCAACCCCTTCCATGGGCACCTTGTTCCAGCCTCCATAGAGGAGTGACTACCAAACACTTCTGTGAAGGAAAGGTACATTCAATGATTTTTATAGCTATTAATAGCCTGAAACTCAGCTTTATTGGCAACCTGAGTGTGTGAGTAAAAACCTCAGGTTATTTTGTGACTCGCCTCATTTCTATTAGGCTGCACCATTTCCAAGAAATGCACTCAGCGTGTTTTAAACTAAGAAAACAGGGCCTTGGCCTCATGGTGAAGTTTATACAGACAGATGAAAAGCTGCCCTGCATGATTGGATTCAGTCCTTTGGAAAGGGCCTGTATAATGTGAAGGCTCAGGTTTCCTACAAAGCAACACTTTTCAGTCTCACACAAAAACCAAAAAATGGCCAGCAAACACAATCCCTGTGGGATGACGGATTCTGTGCAGAGATCAAGCTATTTCAAAACTGACACAATAAATCGACTGCAGCTTCAATTTCACTCTCCCATGAACCTTCCCCCCCACTGTCTGCATACATTCAGTGTTTGTGGTATTCTTAATATTTAATAACTTTTTGAATAAGTATCTAAATTTCCACCAACTGATATCAATTAAATTTAATATAGTAAGGTTAAGATGATAAAAAGGGACATTTTTCATGGATCTTGCAGGAAATCATGTACCAACAAGACATCAATCTAAAGGGCGTCTCCTGATTGGTATCGTATCTTCTTGGAGGCAACGGAGCTCTGTGTGTGTTCACCAAACACTTCACCAGGTTTAGGAAAGCATTTTTGGAGCATGAGGCAGAAACTGGAAAGAAAGTACAGGGCTGTCTATCATAAATGCTAAGTCTCTTTAAATACTGGGTATGATGGCAAATGTTGCAGGAGAACAGACAGAATAATCCTATTTAAGGGCTCTGAAAATTGTGAATATCATTGTGCTCCGAGACAAAGATGGTTTCGTGGGTAAACAAGTTAATCACAGGCTTTCACAGGAGAGAAAAACAGGAGAGGGATACAAAAATAGTAGTTGTGTTTCAGAGATGAGGATTCAAAGGAGAAAGACAAAGAAATGGTATCATTTAGATCTGGGAGAAGGGCTAGAGAAATGCCCTGCAGTTGCTAAGTCAGTCATGGTGCATTACTAGACGGGTTCCTTTCTCTTTTATTTACAGGCTGGATGTTTCAAAGCTTTGTTTTATGTCTCTGGGAGATGAGAATCCATCTCCTTTTTTACCCTCCCCCGTTTCAACCCCCAAATCAGACAGATAAATGCCTCTGCTCAAGGGCCTGTCTGGGATCAGCATCATTCTCTGTGGGCTCTGACAGAATGGGATTGTCTCTCTGCTCTCACTCCCTTCCACATCATTGTCATTCCTCTCTCCCTCTCCCTGGCCGAGCCTCCTGCTCACAGTTTCACTCCTGATGATGAACTGCAATCGTGGCAACAAAAGAAGGGAGAAGATAACCTTTTTCTTTTGTATTTACACTCGGCCAAGGGATGTCTCAGTGATGAATCACACTCCAGTTAGACTAAGATACGCATTAGCCACGCACCACAGAGTAAAAAGAGAAACAGATTTGAAATGAGATGGTTTTCCCAAGCAAATTCATCGAAAGAGAAGTCATCTGGCACTGGGTCAGTTTTTAGAAGCGGCAAATCAAGCAATGTGAGTGTGAATTTGGTTTCCCAAATCAAAGATTTTTTAGCCAGGTTCTACAGGCAAGCAATCAGACAGACCATTCTCTTTGGGTTGCTGTGTTTGAATGGTTAAAATGTTGATTTTCTCTGTTCTGTTTAAGGCTTGTCTAGCAAAGTTTGAAGCACACAGTCCATGAGAGCAGTGCATTATCGAGCCACCATCCAGCAGCTGTTAATAAAGGGAATACACCACGTGTCCTGGGCAGTCTCATATGCTCCACAGACTCAAAGTACATATTTTTATAGCTGGTTTTTCATATTTTTAAAATATATTTTTAAGTTCAGTGCAAGAGAATAATTTTGATGCTAACACGATTCACACCCTTTTTGACCCCTGCCACCTGTGTATTTGCTCTTTGGGGGTGACAGATGCACTTGTCAGTGACAACTTCATCCTGAGCTGATGATCGAGGTCCTAATTAGTGCCTGGATCTGAAGTTCTCAGACACCAGAGCTCCCACATTCCTCATGAACAGCTCTGCTCCCTTGTTACCACCCTTTGCTGCAAACACTGCTAAGGAGATCAGCAAAACATCCCTTATCAACATCCTGAAGACGATCAGTGCTCTATGAATCAAAGCCCTTTTGAAAATGTCACCAGGTTCCTGTGGAGATGGCAGGAAAGCACATGGGGGAAAAAACCAAACCAAGCGGCAAGACCAAATTTAGCTTCTTTTATGTAAATTGGATTGTTTTGATTTTAATAATTCCATTTTAGGAAATGACACTGAAAAGCCTGCTGCTGTTTGGGACTGTGTTTCATACATTGGCTCATTATGGACAGGTTGGATTTTGGGATGAGCTCTTTGCTAGACTGGGGCTCATGAGGAATATATTGAGCTCTTGGACAGATACTCAGAAGAATTATATCTATTAAATACTGATTAAAGTCATTTTTGGAACACCTGAGCTACTGAAGTTTGGGAATATGTCCAAGGGATGGCCAATAAACAGCAGCCATTGGCAATACCCACATAACTCATCAGATTTCCGTTTGTATCTCAATATTTTAAGGCTTTGATGTTTCCTTTTGCTTCTTCCAGTCAAAAGGCCCAGGGACCAGCTCGGTTTCCCCCTTCCACTGGAGTCTGAAGGGAGCTTTAGCTTAAGGACTGGAGGTGCCAGAAGACTGCCCCGGAGCCAGGTCAGGAAGATCAGGGTTTGGATGGGACAGGGTTTAAATTCCCTGAGGGAGATGGAATTTTTGAGCAGGCAAATGAGGAGGAGGTGATAAGGATGGTGTTGGCAGCACAGAGAGCTTTAGAATCTATCAAGAATCAAATCCGTCATGTCAAATTGAGGCTAGAGTTTGGTCAGAGGATTATCTCTGCTCGTTTGGTAAAAAGCCTTTCCTATTTGGTTGTGCTGTCTTGAGAAACTTATCAGAGAAAATATACCTTAAATCAATGGGAAATAAGGAGAGAATAGAGAAAAAAACAAAAAAATCAGAAACATAACCCTAAAATAAACAAAAGCTTATGGAATTCCTACCATTTTCATGAACAAATGCAAAATAATGACTTTTTGTTAGAAACCCGGATCCTGTAGACAGATGGATAAAAATAGATTTCAATCAGACTTCCAAAACTTTCTGCTGCTACATTTCCCTTTCGCTGGAAATCATAAGAATAACATAAACTTAGACAGGCAGCTCAGCCACATTACGATCCCTGCTTTCCACTGTGACTGGTATTATCAAAATGTAGGTCTTAACCCTGAAATCCCAATTAGTGTGTGTTCTGCACAGCACAGCAAATGCCATAACATCTTTTATTAGTATCACCAGCCCTTTAAACTTTTTTATTTTTTTTCTGCAAACCTGCAACACCATCTGCCTGTGGAAATGCTCTGGTTTTTTCATACACAGTTATAAAAGGTTCTGCGGCACTCAAATGCTGATTTCAACATACCAGGGAGCAGCAGTTCAGCCTCCTTTTCTTCCTGATGCTTCTCAAAACTGCAGGACAAACTCTGAGAGCAGCTTCTGATCCCTTTTCAAAAGGAAAAGAATCTGCCCAATGCTAAAGATTTTCCTGAGGTTCGTTACAGATAATGTGACCGGCAAACTGGGTGATTATCAAGAGAATCAGAATTTCTTGGGTTGCTGGAACAGGTGTGGAAGCAAATATTGGGAATTTTTTGGTGAAGACATTATTTTACAAAGCAAAAACCTCTCAAAACGATTTTACAGAGCTATAAGGGTACTTCAGTATTCCCTACACATTGTCTCTATTACTACCTGTAACTATCATGATCCCAAATCATTGTATTTATGCCCTGACTACTTCAGATGTCTGAAACAAAAATGGCACAGACCTTCATGTTAGCTTTCTGCTCATCAAAGTGAGATTTTCAAGCATTCCAAAGTGCATTTCAATTTTTCTAGCTCTTTATGTATCCCAGAAGAGGAAATATAGAGGAGGAAAGAAGCATAATTAGCTAGCTACACATGCAAAGAGTTTTCCAGGAAACATTCGAGTTTGAGGCTTAAATTAAACAAAGGACCTTGCTAAATTAGGACTTTATATTGTGACTCCATTGAAGGCAAAACTCCTACAGATTTTCTACAAATAGAAGGTCGTCTTGTCTTCAAGAATTCCTTATCAAAGAGTGTTTATCAACAAAAATGTATGTACATCCATAGATAGAGAGAGCAGGGATATCTCATATGTTTGACCCAGATTTCAAAATACCAGCTCTTAACACTTCAAGCACCAGGTAAGTTGCTGGTTTAGGGGCAGTAAAATAGGAAATAATAAGTGATTCCTAAAATCAGACTGGACTTCAGCTGAGTTCCCAAGCCCCAGCCCTGCTGCAGAGACACAACCAAACTCCTCAGTGCCAACTGCCCAGCACAGAACCTCAACTAAAGGCAGGAATTCCTTTCTAAGGCTCTTGAGATGATTTTGTAGTACCTGAAGCACACAGCTCTGGTCTGCCAGACTTCCTGGGTCCATGGCGATACCTAAGAGTTGCTTCCCATCTTTGTGTCTGCACCAGCCTGACCCTCAGCAACAAAACGTCCTTTTTACCTGTATAAATTCGCTGCAAACAATCCCCACACAGATTTCACAGCTGGCTCAAACACCCTTTGTGTCACACAACACTGAGAGCTTCCCATCAACTGCATTGACAGACTCATCCTTCAAAGAAATCTTTCTTCTCTCCTCATTTGTTGAGACCAAAGCCAAAACTCTCAAGTTTATCTTTCTGCATCCCTCTCACAGATTAAGGAGAATGTCCATACATGGGAATCAACACCTACAAAACTCAGTGACAAGATTTTGTCTGTCTTAATGATAATCATGTGAAATGAATATACTCCAATTACTACATCAAAGATATTCAAAACAGTGTTCTCCAAACTCTCTTTCATTACACAGAACACACAGGAAGTTTGATAGCTAAATGGATTTATTTATATCAAGTTATCCTTACCAAAACCATTGTCATTAAACCAGAAATATATTTAGCCTGATGAACACTGAGTATGGTTTTAATACAAATAACGTCTTCACACATTTCACAAAAGAGTACCAGGTCAACATATAACCAAAACATTTGCAAATAAATTTCTCATTTCTAAGGTATCAGAATGGATTCCAAATTTGGCATATCACCATAGCTACCTAGGCACAAAAACAGAGCCAGGATCTTATTTAAACACTCAAGTCATCCAGACATCACTCCTGTGCAAACCAAGTCAGTGTGCACAAAACAAGAGGAAGTTTCTTTAAAAAATAATCTCAGTCATCTAAAGTGGTCCCAATTTGACCATCTGCTCAGTTAATACAGTAGAATATTTCTGACATATAACACAGCATGAGGTAAAAGGAGTCAGAAATTTAGTCAGTCCCTAGGGAAGGCGATCCAAGGCATCCACTGACTCCTGCAGATCTGGTACGCGCAGCAATCCCAAATAACTCCTATCTAACTAAAAGCCAAGGGCTGCTCTTCCCACAGGTATTATCAGGGAGGACAGGATGCCATCAATCACACCTCAAACAGTCAATGCTGATTACCCTTCTCTGTGAAACACCTAGTCCAGGACAACGGTTGTTTCTCCTAAAATAGCTTAATCCAATTCTGTGCTTGAAGTAACAACATCAATACATCAAGGTTACCAGGACCAGGTTATGAAGAAGAGTGAAGATACTTCTTTTTCTGTGATGTACAACTTCTAAGGTAAAGAGAATATGTGCCAGCTCAATACATATTTTTCTTTGGCAAAGGAAAAACAGAAAAAATCTCCGCCTGTACAAATGAACTTTGGAAAAGAGAGATGTCTGTCAATAGGCATTTCCAAATAGAATTCCAACTGTGAGCTCTGAAAATGCAGGGTGAATTCATGCTGACTTTCTACAATACCCACATTGCAAGACACGGGTTATTTAAAAACATAAAATGTGATAAATCAGTATTTTTGTAACACTTACGGACACCTCCCCCCCAAAAATCATGTGAGCCACCACCTCAGGAGGACAGAATGCGTCCTTTGGAAGCTCACAGGCCACACCAAGCTGGATGGAGCAGCTGATGTGCTGGACAGCCAGGCTGACAGGTCTCTTTCAACCTCCAGTTTTCGATGACACCACGATTTCTGTACCAGACGTGCTGCAAGGTTAACTGGGGACAACACTGTAAATTCATTGATGGTTATTCAGTGCCAGTTTTGGTGAAGATACTACTTACAGTACAAAATCAGATTGATTTCTGAGCAAAAGGGAGAGAGAGACCCAAGTGATATCTATGCCATACACAGTGATACAGGATTTTATCTGAAATACGAGGATAATTAATTGCTTGTGCTGAGGAAAAGCCCAGGGACAAAACCAGGGCCACCTCATTCCTCTTTTTCTGACCTTTCTCACAGTTCAAGTGATCCAAATCCAGCTTCCCTGGGTCTCTCATGCTCTCATGACAGAACATTAAGCAAATATTCAGCCTGGATTTTTGTTAGTTTTCCATCTTAACATTCGTATTTCTCAAGATGTTTTTTTCTAGGTTCATGGTATTCAACTTTGAAACTGTTTGCAAGACTATGTGTTCTAACAAAAAACAAGTGGCAGTATAAACCATCTAAATAAAATCAGACCAAATGTGGTGTTTTTCAGTGTTTTTGGATGTGGTTGTGATTAACATGAAAAAACCTCACATCTCACAGTGTAAATCTTAATTCCGGTGACAACTCTAAAAAGGTAAAATACCGAGCACCTACAACCGTTCACAACCTTCCTCTAGGTGTTTTCTAATTCACGAACAACTTTTACCAATTTTTATCAGCTGCAGATGGCTCATTACTTTAAAGATGACCTTTAAACACACACACTTCTTTCCCCTGCTTTTCCTTCCTGAAAATTCCATGTGATTTTCTTCGATTTAGTTTTAAAGGAAGAGACGAACAGATAGCGGCGAAAAGAAACTTGTCTCATTTTCGTGTCACTTTTATGAACTCATTTTCTTCGGTCTGTATGAGACTATTGGAAAACCTATAAAAAGTCTTTAAATGAAATGATTTCTCCAGTAACTTGCACAGCACCTAAGGGCAGGAATAGCTGGAGCAGCAGCTTAATTTTCACTTATCTATAAATCTCACATGCATTGTTCTTCCAATTCGGAATTGCTGTGTGGAGTTATTTTAATAGGGTTACTTCAGAGGTTGAGGAACAATCAGCTCTTCATTTATCTGGCATCTCTAAAAATCTGAGATGCTTGAAATGAGCTGAGGTATTGTGGATCCCACCACGCTGCTCTGGAGTGCTCCACAAGGGCTGCAGGACAATCACTTGCATTTTAAAGTATTATTTTGGTTTTTATCACTTGCTTTTTAATGTATTATTTTGTTTTTTATATAAAAATGCATATTTTGGTTTTTTTGCTGGTGGAAATGTGTAAATCCAGACGGTCTGAAATGCTGAATGCACCGACTGCCCACCCCACACAAACAGAACAGATGAAACACGGAAAGCCAGAATTGAAAACATCTGACTAACGAGCTGCTTGTTACTGCAACATTTCAGACACACTCAGCAGCAGAGAGAAAAACCAAAGAAAAAACAAGAAAAGAGCCTGTGTGCCATGCCAGCAACATTTTGTTGTCTCTTATCTGTCTGAGAGATACATTTTGGTGTCATTTTTTTTCAGTTGCAAAGTCACGTGGGATGCTTTAATGCTAAAGGTTATAATTTACCTGATTTTAATTATTGTAAACACTCACTGTTCCCATTACCTTTAAGTATTTAATTCTAGGAAACTCATTTGCAGCATAGGAAAGAAAAATAAACCATTTCAATGCTGATGCAACAAGAGTGGAAATTGTTTCCTTCTTGGGCTGTAGCAGATACTCAGCTCCTGCAAATCAATGAGCTCAGAACAGACTCTTAATGGCACATCTAATTAATTATTGATGGCTAATGACAAGTTGTCCTGCACTGTCATGTGTCACAAAACCTTCACTGCTCCTTAGTCCATACAATTCAGAAGCAGAAGTACATGTAGACACTTGACACCTATAAATCGGTGCCAGATTGGCCAGCACAGGTGAATTTATTCCCTGCAGATCTTGATGGAGCTGTCCTGGCTCCTGGTGACAACCCAGCTTGATGGGAATCGGAGCCAGGGTGCCACAAAGTCAAGGGACTTGACTCTGAAAATCCATAAAATCAGCTAAAAACCACATGGCAAAATGATATGGCAGATGCCACTGTGCCGGAGGGCAAAGTTAACAGAGAAAAAGTAATGTAGAATAAATAAACAAATTAAGATTCCTTTTAAAAACTTGGTTGGCTTTGATTTCCTCCAGAGAGAAGAATTTTCTCCAGAATCAGATCAGTATTCAGCAGAAAAAAAACCAACTAGAAATAGGTTCCTGCTTTAGAAGACAACATGACTACTGAAGAAGAAAAAAAAAAAAAAGAAGTAAAATCTACAAGGAGTATGAGTAAGAACCACAAATATGTTTTTCTGGCTGAGGAGAGAGAGACAACAGTGAATAAATGCAGAAACTGGATTTGGGTGGTTTAATGACAGATTAATTTCACCACCTGTGAGAGTACAGGAAACATGTTTAGTCACTGCTAGGAAAAGGCCATCCAAACACTGATGGTCCCTGGCAAGCAGCTGCAGAGAGGAGTTCTTCAAGGGATGCCATGGACATCATTTTATTCCATTTATTCATGGCCATTACTATTATTTTAAGCCCTTGGTTTTGTACTCCATGATTTTGAGAACTAATTGGGGAAAGGAATATGAAAAGGGCAGCTGGATCAATTTTAAATCAGGATTGAAGAACACAGCACACCAACTTGGAGAACAGTGCTGATGAAAATCCTGATTGTCACACACTTGTGAGCAGCCAAACAACGTGAGAATACCAAGATATGGAAGAGGAAAAATCAGTGCAAGCAGAAAGTGATGGAAATGGTCCCAAAAAATTCAGATGCAAACTTTTGAGTGAGTAGCTTTGGGTATCTGAATTATTCCCATGTGTTACAGAACCAACATTCACTCATAAATACAAGTTTCTGCCTACACATCTGCAGATACAGAGCATTTAGACAACTGCACCGAACTTGGTCCTTCAAACTTCTCCATTTCTATCAGTTTTCCTCATGGTTCATAAGGAAAACAACAGGGACAGCAGCTGTTGCTCTTTAAAAAGCAGACATTTCTCAGTGAACACCTCTGCATCCCTGATATCCATCAGCGGCACTTTTCCACAGCAGAAATAATTAATCTTTGGGAAAGTGCAAGAAGCCAGAGGATATTTTTCACCCCAAAACCTCACATCACCCTTGACTAAGGAGCAACACCAGGTGCTGCACTGAAATAAAGAGATAATAGGAATTCTGCACTAATGCACAAACTTAACAACTCTCCTCAATTCAAAGAGGTTCACTTGGAGTTACGGGAGATGAGAAAGGGTAAAAATTGCCAGAGGAAGTTTAACAGTGATTAATTGTTTTTAAAGCTCCTTGTACAAATCACGGCAGCTTGCAAAGAATTCAGTTTCTTACATTTGGAAGGTAGATCAGCACTTCTCTTCCTAATTTCACTTGCTAAGTGCCAGACAGACTCCCAGTTATCCAAGAATTTAATGAACTAAATCCAGCCATTTAGGGCTGTTTCATCTAGATAAGAAGCTTTCCAGCTTGAAGGATAAAACAGCCTTAAAGGCAATGGCAAGTAAACCACACTTTGATGTGTACAAACTAGCCAAGCAGTTAATTATAAAAATCAAATTTTAGCTGGGGGAAGTTGAGTAAATAAGTTTGGCAGACCACAAAGGAGTAGAGGAGGCTGGAAAAGTCCTGCACAAACTCCAGGCCACACTTTGTGCTCCCCCCTTTGCTGTACTTCCCAAGGATCCCCAGTGGAGCACTTGACCGAGCCAAGCTATGAACTCCAGGGTTTGACCAAAATATTTCTGAAAGGTTACAAAGTCCAATGTTTTTTGAAAAGGGAATTAAAAGTATTTTGTGCACATGAGATTATGGTAGTGAGGGTACACTTCCTCCAGTTGGATCCTTTCCAATAGATCCTTGGGAAAACAAATAGTTATAATGGATGCAATTTGGAAAGGAATATTCTGCAAATATGAGAATATTCTAAATGTCACTTCCCCAAAACATCATCATTTGGCACTGGGTTTTAAATAAAGATGCATTAATACCTTGTTGTTCTCGAGTTCTTTCCCCCCCACCCCCATCCTTCAACAGGAAATAAGGAGACAAACAAAACTTGGACATTTCTTGTGATAAGAGAGATGAAAAATCCTGAATTTCAGTGTCTTCATTTCCTCCCTTTGTAAACTGAGTTCTTCTCTCTTTTGCTTCTCTAAAATCTACTGAATTTCATTTTTCTTATATTCTGATCAACTGTTCTTGCCTCACTGAGAGTGTTAGTACAGAAGAAGTCTTTTTTTTCCCTTTGAATGATTTTTAGAAGGAAGAATAAATGTATGCTTCATACTTACACATCTGAATAAGCTCTGAAGTGATGAAGCACAAAACCTCATTGCATTCACATGAGCAGAGATAAAACTTTCCCTTCCTTGTGTGATTGTGATGCTGAGATGCTGCTTTGAAAAGCCACCAGAACCATCCCCAGCCTGGCTTACTGCAGGAGGAGACCTTGCAACAGAGAATGGCACAATGCCCTTTATGCATTTATATCTACTGGAATTTAAAAGCGTAAGATACACCTGGATAATAATTCTGCCAGCATAGCAGGGATTCCCACTGGCCACTTCTGAGGCTCCTTCATCCTCCAAGGAATTGGGGAATGCTGCAGAACCAAGCAGCTGGAGGGGTGCTGTCATGCCATCCACACCTCTCTAGATACTGATTTCTTTATTCCAGCCCTCTCCAGAGCAGCCTCTCCTACCAGCACTGCTGCTCAGGTGTTGCTGCAGAATTTTGCCCTCCAGATTTCAATGTGTAAAGTCTCCCAAGGCCACTGTCTAAGGTTACAATGTAAGATGCAACCAAAATTATGTATTCTATCACCAGCTGTTAAAACCAAGTGGGGCAGTGTTCTTTATCTCTTCCATGACCCATCCCTCATAACTCCGGGGGATCTCTTCTGTTAATGGGCCATTGAGTCCCACTGCATGACTGATAAAATTCCATCACCCCACTGTGAGATGCTCCTGCCTCGGGAGGAGCCAAGCATTCCTACCTGGATATAATTTGAGGTTTGGAACCACGTAGGCAGCCTTTTCCCACTGGATTCCCTGAGGAAGACCAGACCCTTCTACAGGAGCACTGCTTCAACAGATCCACATCTATCACTCCCAGAGGACTGCAGCCACCATCTAATTGGAATGCTACCACCACCCTGACTGACAGGGTGTCAGGCTGTATCCAGATTCTGTCAGTGTTTTTGTACTATTGCATTTATTTTAATTTTTCTTTTAAACTGTAATTCTGACTTAGTCTCTCTCTATATTTTTTTTTTCTTTTTGGTAGCTACAAAATATCTATGGAGGCTTTCTGTAATTCCCTATTCAACTTTTCTTCTTATAGAAAGCTGAATCCCAGCAGTGCTTTGAAGAAATCTCCCAAGTCTGTGAAATGGGACTTTTCCAGCAAAGCTGCCTGGGCTGACAGTGACCCCCAACCCCTGCAAACCAGGTGAACTCACCCACGAACCAAATGAATCCCCTACGGAGAAAAATCGTGTGTGTAATGGATTGGTGCTATAAATAGGGAGATCAATAGTGCCTGGAGTCAGCCTGAATGCTTAAATTAATGATTTCCCAAAATAGCAGCAAGACAAGGCTACATGGCACACGCTGGCACCTACCTGAGACTACAGAACGTGAGCAACACAGGGTCAAAGTCTTCTACTACTTTTTCCCTCTTTTCCATATTTTCCATACCATTTAGATACTTAAATAGGTTACAATTTGTTTAATTGCTCAGCGGGCTTATTTGAAAAAAATCATGTCTGTGGCAATCCGTAATCTTTTCAGAACAATGTACATTTTTTACATATATACAATAACCAATACAATTTTTTATCTTTCTGTAACATAATTTATATTGGCTCCACCTGGTTTTACTCTTTCTACATGGTGATGCTTGCCCCTTTCTGTGACTGTGCAAGCACAACTAACAACAGGGAATAAATTCTCAGTAAATTTTTTAGATGTCTGTTTTGATTTTGGTTTTCATCCCAACTCATAACGAAGCTCCTGGAGGAAGGGAACAACAGGATGTTGTGAAAGAGGGATAAATGTAACATTGGGAAATGCACAATTTGGGCAGGAATAAAAGCACAGCCTTCCACCTTCCCCTGGAAAAACAACCTGTGCCAATAAAACAAACAGTGAATGGAAGTGTGCTTGAGCAGCCTTCTGGGCAGGATTCCCAGCAGAAATTTATTTCTGTCTTATCAAATTTCTAATCAGTTTTTTAAACCAGGCTACTGAATAGGTGTAAATCTCCTGAATGGCAGGAAATTCACTATGGAGACAGAAACTTTCAGGCTGCAGTGGATATCATCTACCCAGAAATCTGACCTCTGAGACCTTTCACTGCAACTCTAATGAGATACCACAGGAGCTTGTCCACAACCAGAATTGTACTTATGATTCAAATGGATTTTAAAATAATTAAAGATCACAACTAAACAACATTTAAAAAAAAACCCAAAACAAACAAACAAACAACTCACAAAAAACCACAACCAAACTATAAAAACAACCAGAAGACCCCTGACCTACCACTGCTGGATTTTCAGTGTTAATAGAAAGGAATGGAGAAATTTAAATTATAATGGAGAAAATTTAAATTATAGAATGTTAGGACAATTGACAAAAATAAACTTGCTACTGATGCCAAATAATTTTGCTGGAACCTTTATCAAACACACCTTAATATATTTAATCATTCAGCACCATCAGAGGGGTTATACCCTGGTCTGATACAGCTTTTCCCTGACAGCCCTAAATAAAACGAAATTTCCATGCATTGGGTGAGTTCTTGCCTCAGTGCCTGATCTTTTCTCCTGCCGTTTGAAGTTTTGTTTTCTTCTTCCATGTGTACAACACATCTGATGACATCCACACCTTCTGTTGAGGGTGCTGTGATCTATAAAGCTGGAAAGGGCCATCCAAAGTCTGGATTTGTTTGATATCTCTGAAGGAAAAGCTCCACTCTTCTTGACTGATCTAATATCAAATAATATCCTCCTCCATCTTCCTGCCAGTGCCTCTTGTAAAGGCTGTTTTCATTTCTTTAGGTTTTGTTCTCTGGATCTCACTCAGCCTTTCTGATGTTTGGGATAATAAATCCACCTACATTAGTCTTAGGAATCAAAAACAATCATGGCTCAGTTCTCAGCTGTTGGTCTAAGACTGTGGGGGGAACACTCACGTAACCCAGAAGGCATGGAATTCCAGATTATTGGAATTATTCCCAGTTACTTAGTGTTGCCTGGTAACACCTGAATTATCTCAATTCCCTGGACATCCCGTTGGGTTCAGGAGGTTTGGCTCACATCAGTCCTCATGGTGCCACACCTGGAGATTCTGCACCTTCCTTCAGAAACCTGAAGTGTAACTTCAAGTTTGTGCTCCAGTGAAAGGAATTAATTGGATGGATAAGGAAAGTACAGAAAACAAAAAATTGGGGGTTTTAGTGCACTCAGTACAGCCTCTGCCTTTGGGATGAGCGAGCTGCTCCAGAAGGATGTCCTGCTTGAAGGAGGAAGAGAAGTGGAATGGAACCCAGCTCACGCTGTGAAGAGCAGAAAGCTGAAATCTCACACCTTAAAAAACAAGGAAAAGAAAAAACCACTTCCATGGACACAACAACATGAGTTTGCTGCTGCCTCTCTTGAGGCCTCCTGCAAGATCCTGCCCAGACAATGAAGTATGAAAACAAATGCTGAAAAACAAGTTCCTATTTTTTCAAAGCTCAGAGCAGCTCAGTGTGCTCTTTCCCCTCAGATCAAGTGTCAGCAGCAGCGGAGCAAATACCTGACCAGAGCATATTTTATTAGCTCAGCTGTCAGGCAAATTCTCTTTTGCCTTAAAAAAAAAAAAAGAAAACCAACAAATGGACACACACCAAAAAAAAAAGGAAAAAAAGAAAAGCAAAACAGGACAGACTTTTTAGGGTAGGTTTCTATGAAGGTTGCTTAAGAAGCTTCCAAATACTGAATTAATGCCATTAATGGTAGCACTGTGCAAGAAGATTTAGGAGATGCTGAATGTAAGACAGGAAGGGCCGTGCCCAGGACTTTGGGAGTTAAAGAGTATTTGGGATGAGCTGTGCTGGTGCTTTTCAGAAGCTGTGCCACAGGGAACATGCTGTAAACACCTGCTTTTGTGAATAATCCCACTGACTGTAGCACGAAAAGTCCCAAGACAAGAAGCAGATGCTCACAGAATACAGGAGGAGTTCAATAGGTGTGGGCTGCTTTAACGGGATGTCCTTGGGACAAAGGCTGCTCGTGGACACTGCAGTAATTAATCAGCCAATACTAAATCAAGCCACCCAGAAGCAAAATGATGCCCCTTCCTCCTCATGCTTCCATGGAGCTGATTCCTCTGGAGATCCTGGGTGGGAGCTCTGCAGAAGAGGGGAATGAGCCAGGAGCTGAGTGTGAGGGGTTGCAGTTTATCTCCAAATTTCTGGCCTAACTCCCATCCATGGTGGGAGCAAAACACAGGGGCAGACACTGACCTGAGGCACCTGAGCAGCCCTGGTGATATCAGTGCACTGCACATTCACCAGGAATGTGCCCAGAAACTGCACTTTGGGTTTGTTTCTGCTTTTTCAAGGACTTCACTTATATTTGCAATTCCTCTTTACGCTACAGACTTTCATACAAAAAAAAAAAACCAGGATTTTTTTTCTTGCTTTAATGTATCTGTTCCTGACATATTTCTTTTGCAAAGGTGTGACATTTCAACATGGGCTTATGAAGAAAGAAATTTAGAGAAGGGTATAGATTTTTGCAAGAGCTCTGATTCAAAAGGAGCTGAAAATAAGCCCTTAAAATCTTTGAAGGATTCTATTGCTGAGGCACCAAATACAGAAAAAATTGATTATTCTTCAGGCAATAGAAAAAATGAATAAGTGGCTTTGATATTTATAAGACAATGTCACTTGCTTTTCCCTTTCCAAGCCCTTTTCTCAATATTCGGATTTTGAAGTAGCGAGAAACCTCTCCCTATTTTCAGACTTAAAAAAAAGAAGCATTCCTAAGAGAGAAAGAAATGTTTTCTGGTAATCCCCGTGCTGTCTGGGAAGAAAGCAGCAGCAAAGGGGATGGGGAAGAAGTCTCACACACCTGAGACAGTTTTTCCACTTAGGACAATTTTCAAGAATAATTTTTGACAGTGGCTACCAGTTGCTCACCTGAAAGTCTCAATCTCTCTGGACTTTTTCTTTGCATTATTCTTTCTGCGTCATTACTTCTTGCCATAGCAATTCCTCATTTGCCAAAAGATACCAATTCTGAAATTAATTTTACAAGAGAAAATGGTAGGTCTTAGATAACATCATCATTTATGGTACCATGGATGAAAACAAGAGCAATTGAAAACTTTCAGGGAGGTACTTCTTATGTAGGTTTTTATTTCTTTCCCCCAGGAGATTCTTACCCAGCTGTATTTCAGTCCTTTTTTCTTCAAATTTCTTTTCAGAGCCCCCACACACTTGATTTTCCTGGATCATTGTTTCAGCCCATGTGGCTCTCACTATATTCTGTCTTCTGTGAATTTCAGCAGCTGACACCCTTCATTTTCTTTGGTTGAAAGGAAAATTAAATATACACCATTTAATCAGCCTACATATGCTCTGGTTTTCCTTTGTCCTGACTGTTTGGGTGTAATAGCTCGGGTTTTGTTTGCTGTTAACGGGTTTGTAATTGTTTTTGATAAAAAATTGCAGTGTTTGTTCAGCTCTGCAAAACAGACAGGCATAAAAATATAAGTTTTGTGTACAGCCATTATGTGGGATAAAGCAGGGTTCAGCAGCTAAGGGCTCCTAGTGACTATCAGATTAAATCAGTGTATTTATTGAAGTTCTACAAGGAGAATATGAATTTTCAAGTACTCCATCGAAGTGTACCAAGCTGTTAGAATGCCATTTGCTATTATTTATCCATGCTACTGCACCTCAGGTCTTTGTTTAACACTCCTCTAGTTCCAAACTCACAACAGCGTCAACCCCAAAAAAGCCATGAGTCACTTCCCTTTCACTGAAAACAGCTACTTAAAATCCAGGAGATGCACGATCACTGCTCCTGCTGCTATTGAAAGAGCCTGGAGGATTACCTTGGGCTCAATCTTCAGCTGCTGAACAGCTGAAATTATAGGAAATGAACTGAATTTCGTGGATGAGAGAACCGAAGTTCTCCAATGTTTAATGACCTTAGGACAGGAACTTGGAGACACAATTTGCAGCTCAGGAAGATGCACGTACCTGTACAATTTTGCCCCTATTTACTGACAACACTGAATAGGAAGCCCAGACATGAACACCAAACATGAAAAAGTCAGGTAATAAATACTTCGAGGAGAACACAGCTTTTTTTTGTTTTGGTATTTTTTGGGGGTTTTTTTGTTGGGTTTTTTTTTTTTTGGTTGTTGTTTTCTTTGGGTTTTTTGTGGGTTTTTTGTTTGTTTGTTTGTTTTTTTGGGGTTTTTGGGGGTTTTTTTGTTTGTTTGGTTGGTTGGTTTTTTTTTGGTTTTTTTGCTTTTTTCTTTTTTTAAAGCTATTCTGCTGCAATGATTTGCTGTTCAGATTCTGCATAAAGGTATTTAGGGATCCATTCCGAAATTCTATTTGTGGTTGCTTTTGACATCTTACAGAAATGCTGCATTTTCCACATAGGTGACAGCAAATATATACGAAAACCAGAAATTTAACCTCTCTAAAGGAATTCAAAGGTCTCTCTGGTGTGAGAAACAGCATTAAAACGAAGCAGTGGAATTCCTCATCAGACAGCCCACAACACAGGCACAAGAATAGAAAACTTTTCACTCAGTAAACCATACGTCCCTAAAAAATACCTGGCCTAGCACCAAATTATCCAAGGTGCAGTTGTCAGGCTTTCTTCCCCAGCACAGCAATTATGCCTCCATTGTACTCTAATCTCTTATTCTTAGCAATGAATGTATCCATACAACAAGCTGATTAACTTCTCATCAGCATCTGGCACAGCACGGGCTATTCTTCCACAGGTAACCAAAAGCTGCCCTCACTCTTTTTTGCCAGCAAAAATGCTCCAGTGAGCAATTCAGGAATATTTATCCCGGACACAAGATTGTTCTCCTGTTAACACATTGACGTATCTTAAGATCAAACTGTAAGAATAAATTGCAACTCCTGAATGGGGAAAAGGTTTTGTGTGGAGCCTGCACGCTGCCTCCCTTCCCCTTGGCAGGACGCCTTTGCAGATGATTGCTAATTTTTAAATACTAAAAAGTCTGTTCTGCTATTGCTAAACACATTCCTGAGGCAAAAGAGAAGTGGGGGAAAAATACGAGGATTAAAGCAAAGTATCTAAAATTGCACTTTTGTTAGGGAATAGAAAACGTTATGCCCTGGAAGCCTATGGAAATCACATTATGTTACTTTGTTCTCTTGTTGGCTGGGGGCTTTTTCCCTTCTGAAAATGTTAGCAATGATGACCCTCATCACTATTTTACGAAGCAATGCAGAAATCACAAGTGTTTCCTACTCAAAGCCTGGAGAGCAGCTCATAAACTGATGCTCTGATCAACAACCCCTGAAAAATTCCCACCAAAATCATCGCCTTTTTGATCCATGGGAGCCACAAATGCCCCAAACGAAGAAGTTTCCTCAGCTTTTAACTTACAAACTCCTTGCTATCAGAAAAGCTGCCTTGCTGCCACTAAAAAAAAAACCCAATCCCAAAAAAACAACAACAAACCCCAACAAACAAACAATAAAACTCAAAAGAAAACTCTATTTTTTGGAAGCTTGGAAAACTAAAGCCTGATGAAATCTGGACTTGCAAAAGTGTTGTTATGTACAACCTGCTGCCATTAATGCAGCCCTGTCACCTGCCACCCTCCAGAGCTTCACCCCAAAACACCCCAGTCCTGAATGAGGGTGCTTCCCCTGTGGAATAACCCAGCTCATGGCTGGTAGGAACTTCCTGGAGAAGGGAAAAAATAGACAGTATTATTCTTTTTTTTCCCCAATGAAATATCTGGAAGTTTTTGATCTAAGTAAAAACAGATTTAAATTTGCAATATCCACTTTGGAAGTTTTTATTAATTCAGAATGTCTTTAGTGGCTTTGTTTATCTTTAAAAGTCATGCAATACAATCACATCCTAATCCGTGGTTGCATTAATCACATTTTAAATGACAAGGACATCCATGATCAAAGAATCTCATCGTGTTTGAATCACAGTAGCTCCTGATATAACCTGACACTGATCTAGACCAGAAGAGGCTTCAGTGCTAAAAACAAAATCAGATTCACTATTAGCCTGCAGTTATTCTCCTTTCTTGTTAATAATTTCAGTCCTTTCCCATTAAACCACACTGGATACATCAGGCAGATTCTCAGCCAGAGGCATCTGTAAAGTATTTAGGTCTAATCCATGTCCAATCCATTCAGGAATCCCAGAGATAACCTGCAACTCCTTATACACTGGCTCTGTCCCTGGATGATCATTTCAGCTCCTCATGGGAGACAAAAGAACATTTCCTCTCCCAAATATCCCCTTAATAACCAATTTTTAAGAAATTACTTTAAATTGTACGTGGTAGATCAACGTGACAATCCTGACACCACTTCTAATTCTGACAGGAATTATTTCATTTCTCCTTTTTCCAAGTTCACAAACCCACTTCATTCCAACTTTATACCTTAATTCAGATTTTGGCAATGCCATACTCATTAAATGGCACGTGCTGTAGGATGCACTCAAACACACTGGCATTTTAACTGGCTGTGGGAACTGCCTCCTGAGGATTTTTATAGCCCAGGCTTTGTCCCTGGATTTAGCAGCAGCATGATGTTCCTATACATGAAGGGCTCCACACTCATTGCTTCACCAGATTTCCAAGCTGTTTGTTCATTCTGCTGGGTTTTCTAATTGTGAGCCCAGCGAGCTCAGCCCCAGCTGTAAAATCCCAGCTAATTAAAGCTACCAGAGAAAAGGTGTGGGGAGATAATTTCTCAGTGTCTTGATCCTCAGGTATGACAAGCACCAGCACTGGGGCTGCTCCCTTGCAATTAGAGGAGCTGCCTGCACTAAGTTAATTAATTTAAATTCTAAACGGGGCCTAACGAGGTATTTTGTAAATAGCACAAACACCCGGGGAATGACCCCCGCTTATGACGCTTCCCAGCGGGTAAAGCGCCCCTTGGTAATTACAATGTTTCAGTACAAACTAACAGAGGTAGGGGCCAGATATAAAAGACATCCCCCATTGGGCCAACATCACTTTGCTCTCACATTTCTACAGCAGATTCCCTCCAAAGCTCAACGCTCAGCAGCTCCAGAGAGAAAATGAGACCTGGATTAAATACAAACACTTGCACATACCAGGTAGCACAAACATTTACTTTCACTGCATCCAGTGCTGTTTCATCGCTACAGCAAGCACGTGGAGAGACACCTCTGCCATCCAGCTGTGCCTGCAAACTGCAAAGGCTTCAATGGACTTTAAGAAACTTTCCATGAAACTTAAGATGACATTTCCCTTTTCTGTGAAGATCTGGGCCTCGTGGGGAGATTGGAGAAGGAAAGGTCCACTCTGTCTACAAAAAGACAGAGCAATGGAGTTGCCTGACTGTATATTCAGTTGTGAAAAACCAAAGAGAAAGGGAATAAGAACTGGGACATTGCATAGAAAACCATCACAGAAATCCAGCCTGGGGCTTCAACTCAGCATGCTTTCCCAAAAGCAAAAGTCTGGCATTTTGCCCAAACTCATTGTGTAAATCCGTTCTTGGCCAATGGAACAAGACAGACACTTCCAGAGGGAGATGGCTGCTGCTAGAGCTGTGCCAAGAGACACAACCTGGCTGGCTGTCCAGGCTTTAGGTAAGTAAAATGACAATTAATGCAGAGGAAAAATAATCAGAGATAACCCATGCAGCACCTGACTAATCCCTGGTCTTGCATCACTTTATAGCTCACCTTTTCACAACAAGTTGGTTGTCAGCTCATTGGGGAGATGCTCCAGCCTGGTGGAGACACACAGGAGCACTGAAAACATCTGGAACTACCAAAAACCATTCTTTGTGCCTTTAGACTCCACATCTAAAGCTGAGGTGAGAAAGGCACAAAAAGCTAACAACCTGCTGGGGGATCTCACATTCACTTCTGAGCTCCCATGCTTTCGGATTCAGGCTGGCATTCTCCTGGCATGGCACTGCCAACTGGCTCAAGTCCCTGGGCACTCCTGTGCCCACAGCCATCAAGTCCTAAAGTTAAAGAGTTAAGACCCTTGTGGTTTTTTAAGGGATTGTTCTCTTTTAGTAGGACAATATCCAAAAGGAGGTGCTCACCCAAACTCGGCAGTATCCATGAAATAATAAAAGGATTCCGCCTCAGACACGAAGCTCACAGAAGGCAATAAAACTGTCCAGAGGTCATGAATCAGGTACTTTAAAGCAATACAAACAGCAATAAAAACGTTGGAACGTTATTTCCGTAACCTTTGCTGCTAAACCAGTGTGACAGTTGTGCCTCAGCACACAGACTGAGGAGGGAATTCTCTTTTCATAGGCAAACCAAATGCCAGGATAGAGAAAACCTCAAAACTGGGATGCAGGGATTAGGGCTCTGGATCAACGAGCTGAAAGCAGCTTCTCAGCAGCTTTTCATGAAGGTACTTAAAGTAAACCCTCTCAAATTTGTTCCTATAAATAAAGGGTTTCATTTGTAAAGCAGCAGCATCAGCTGGCAGTGGACTTTCCATTGTGGGCCTGATCCTGCTGTCAAAACTCTCTCCAGGCTGCTGCTGCTCCAACCATTCACCAGGCTCCCAAAGCCATGGATGTGGTGACAGCAAGCACAGTCCCCTGGAAGATCTCCCCCATTAGGACATTTTTCACAGAGGCTGATTCCCCACACAGAGAGAATAAGGTTTGTTTGGTTTTGCAGTGGTTCATGATCTGTTCTGACTCCTTTCCCTCCCAGTGAACAAATCCCAATTCAGATGCAGTTGCCCCCATGGTTAGAAAACAAACTGTCAGCTCCCCAAGAAGTGACAGCTGAGAGAAAGGACAAAAAGTTCAAAATCAAAGGTAAAATTCATAGAAAAGAATACCTTATTACTGCTTTCTGCAAACAGAAGAACTTTCTCTCGAGCAGTATATTGGTACTGAAATTTAATGGCATTTTTGCAATGTTCTACAACTCAGACAGCAAAGAAATTAAGGCTCAGTGCTGGAAGTGCTTTGCATGCAGAGCTACTGCAAGGCAGCTTGACAGGGAAAACAGTGGCCAGTTAAAGCATTAGTACTTTGGAAGATCCTCATTGAGAGATGTAACTTGAAATATTAAAAAAGGAACTGGCCTTGAAAATTGGCAGATCTTTAAACCTCTGAATTCCTTCCAAAATGTGTATTATGCTTTCATTTGCAGGGGGGAAAGGATTTCAACTCAAATTTATGACTGAGAACAGGAACTTCTTTAGACTGGAAGAGTAATCAAACAGACCTTAAAGAGATATTGTCTGATTAAACTGAGGCAGTAACACTACCAATATTTCATGTCAGTGAAAGCAATTTTAAGCATAAAGAGGCTGTAGCAGCTCCTACAACCTGCGAAGAGTGGTTATGGCAATCCAAAGTATTATAAAATAAACACACTGGCTTAGCAGCTATCAAGAAGTTTGAGATCCGTAAGAAATCCTGAGGAGCTGGGAGCATGAAGAAAGTAAGTGGAATTTATTTCTTTTCAGGGGAGAACCTTTGAGAAACAAAAAGCTAACACAAAAAACACGTGTGGCACAGCAGAGAACAAACAGGACAAAGCAAACAGCTCTGATGAGTTCATCCTTGAGCCTTGGTAAATAAACATCTGGTTAAACCCAGGAAAGAGTAGGAAGAGTCCTACAAATATCTGCAATGAAATTCAAAACCAACCAGAACTAACTACAAAAACAGAAAGGTGAATTACCTCAACCAACCTCGCTCTCAGATCTCACTGCCGTTACCTTTTTAATTACAGAGAAAGGTTAATAAAATGTAGCAGAAATACATTTATGACACTCCAAAGACAAGACACTGCTGAATTCCAGTTCCATCCTGCAGCAAGTGCCTAAGACAGAATTAATAACCTGTAACTTAAGAGTCTTTCTTTTCAGCAATAAATACGGAGAGATATTGCACAGAAATTCTGCCCCAGGGATAACAAATTTATGCTGCAGTGATTCAAGACAGCAACAGCAAAAAAGCTTTCACAGTTTTCCAAAATCCTGTTGATTCTTTCAGACCAAGATCTTGAAGCAATACAGGCAAACCAAGTTACCCTTCTGTGAGGGCTACAGATACCACAAACAAAGACAAGCTCTTGGATGTCCTCTGCAGATTTCCACTTGTGTATTCACTCTTATTTGCACTGATTTGCTGTGCTCGGGCTCTTCCCAAAGATGAATGTTTAGGCATTTCCTTCATCTACTTGGAGTTTACTCAGGTATGAACAACACACCCAAATCACAGCATTTATTCCCTGCTGCACACACGACCCCCATACACAGCCAGCTGCACATGATAAGCACAAGAGTGACATTACATCACCAAGGGAATTCAGAGGAAATTCAGTAATTTATAAATTGAATATCCTGAGCACCTACTCCCCAAGCCTGACAAAGCGTGAATATGTGCAACTGATTATAAATGCCTAAAAAAGGACACATCTTGGAATCTCAGAGGCTTTGCAGACTCCTGGTTACCTCCCAAACTCAGGTGTGTCTTTAGCAGCCGATTTCATTCCCTACCGCTCAATATAAAGTGTGCACTGACCTGCAGCTGCCGGATCAGATTTTCCTTATTCTTAGTGGCAGAGCCCACAATAATCCACTCTGATAATCCACCCAGGGTAAGTGATATCCTTTCCTCCTGAAAGCCCAAGGCAGAGCAGGGGGAATCCAGCCATTGATCTGACAAGTAATTTGTGGCTTCACTTGACAGAGATTAATGAAGATCGGAAGAGAAATGGGAGCAGGGACGATAAGCAACAGAGATCCCTGAGGGCACTGATAAACTAGAGGGATGTGTTTCACAACTAACAGGCACACCAACAAATCACTGAATGTCAGAGTCCCTCAAAGCAGGGCTGTGCTGAGGCAGCAGCTCCAGCCCTGGGCCCACAGCAGTAGGATGGATATCAAAAATCAGGACATGAAGATGGAGACCTGAGTTTCGCATGTAGATCTGGCTACAGAAAGGCTTTGGCTGTTTGAGTCCAACCACGAGTTGCTCAAGGATCCAACCCGTCAAGTATCTTTCAAAACTTAAGTCTTACTTGGAACAGAACAACGTAGGTGAGTATTTAAAAGCATAACAATGTGGTTTCTATACAAACTGTTGCCACTTCAAGCTGGCAGGCAGGCCCTGGAGGGTGCTGTGCATCTACCAGGGTGCATTTTGATGAAAATGCTTTGCTTTCATTGTGTAAAACATCTCTGCAGGGCTTGAGGACACACCCAGAGCTGCTCAGAGAAACTAAAATTACAGCATAACTATAAACAGTTGGTGCTGGATACGGACATGGCAACAGCACCTTCCACACTTTTCCTAGGAAAGGGAAGAGACAGCAAAAGGAGGCTGGAATCCACACTGCAACTTGGAGCACAATTCTCAGTGAAAATGATACTTAATTACAGAAATGAATTTTCATACAACCAGATTAGAATTATTTATCTGGGTTCATCACTGTAAATCAGCAAAGTCTTCTGAACGTCAGCTCCAAATTAAGCCAATATAAATATTTGATGGAAGTTCACAAGTATGTGTAAACAACAATACACTAATGACACTGAATTGTTGTGTAACACTGAAAATGAGATTTTCCTCCTAATGAACTTTCTGCAAACTCAAATTATTTTAAATTATTTGTTCTACTTCCATTTATTCTGCATTTATATTCATGAGGTTTAATTGTGATGCATAGCGATGTGTAATGTATTTGTCAATATTTAGTCATATGAAAAACATAAATATCAAGCAGTTCTGAAGTTTATGGACAAGCAAAACCCCACTGATGACTGGAAATCAAGCTCAGGAGGAACTGCTCTGCAGCAATGCATGAAGATTTCTATGGGGAGAAAATCCAGCCCCCTTACAGGTGCATCCACTTGAACAGCACAGAGCATTCAGTACATTTTAAATGAGCTGAGGACAGAGGCAGGACCTTCTCCAGCAGGAGCAGCACTAAAACCTGAGCCTAATTTGTGTCAGGTGCTAAACTAAACCCAGAGCACTGACTGCCAGCTGTGCAATCTCAGTGCCTGCAGAGCCCAGAGATCAAGACCTGAAAGTCTGGCTTAAGCAAATATTCAGGAGCAGACATTCAGAGAACAGGAGGAGGTAGCTACTGCTTCCAGAAGAACAGGGTGGAACAGCTCCAAGGCAGGGAATTGCACCATTTCATCAGTCAGGCAGCCACAGTAACATTCAGAATTTTACTTTTATGAAGAAAATCGTGGCTGAAGCCAAAAGCAGATGAAATGCAACACCAAAGCAAAGTGATTTCTCTTTTTTCCAAGACGGGTCTGCCTTAATGAATTTTTTTGGTACGTTTTCTCCAAGCAGCAGTGGAGTCCAGCTCTGCTCTGGAGATGTCTGTGTACTTGGATCCAGGCTTTGCATGTGTGTGTCTCACTTTGGATATGGTGCTGCAGTTTAATCTACACAAAAACCATCTCTTGCTCTGTGTACTTATAGTCAGTGCTATTAATTGGCTGCCTTGGAAATTAAATAATCTTCTTGGTGAAACGTCTCCATTCTATGTAACATTTGCATTTCCATGAGGTAATGAAAGTGGGATATCAATTAAGAGACAGAAAAAGAGCAACCTGGAGGAAACTAAACCACACCTCAAAAGCAAGACCCAACCAGAGAATGAATCCTTGCTTTGTAAACAGCTTTTCATCAGAGACTTATTTACCATGCTTTGCTGTTGTTCTTTAAAATTAATGAGAGTTCATGCACTAAATTTCACCTGACAGATCAGGTACAGGCTTCATATACAGAGGTTTCCTTCTAATTTATAAATGAAATAATAAACATTTTCTAAAAGGGCTTCTAGTGACTTTACAAAAGTCTGTATCTGCCCACAGGTGCCCACTGGAACTCCTGCAAGCACCTCCTCCCTTCAGCACTGAAATACCTTTACAGATCTACTCTCTAAGCTCTAAATTGGGCAGAAGCTGGAATAAACTTTCCAGGGTCACATCTCCCCCATATGTTCGGCTCAGTCCCTTCATGTGTCTGCATTTAATTTTGGTACTGGGACTTCTGACATTTTGGAAAACTTCAGGCTCTGATCATCTGATTCAGATGCAACCCCAGACTCGGAGACACCTACGTTGTGGGGGTGGCTGGATTCTCAACTCTGCTTCAACTTTCTCTCCTATTTTAGCATTACATAACGCATCTATTTCAGTCTGTGCCATCAAACATTAAAATTAAGAAAAGCCACGCTTCATAGCTGAACATAAAGTGACTTCTTGATGCTCATGTTCCCAGCAGGGACATTTAACCATATCCAGGCACTGCCACAGGCACCTGTGTAAATGGGGTGTAGCAATCTTGCCTTCACAATCATTTTGTAAAACAAAAATTGCATGTGCACATTAATACTTTAATGTACAAGCTGCAGAGTGCAAACTATGCCATTACTATGACTTGCCCAATACTCCCATAGGATTTCTTAAACTCGAGGATTTCTATCTATTCTTTTATTCCCAGATAACAATCTGTGAGTTTTATGATAATAAAATACAACAAAAAATGCTTAATGCTAAAATTTACATGCTTAATAAAATAGTAACTGGAAAGTATATAAAGAGCAGCCCTTTCATATTTTACTCACAGTGTGGCTTTGAGCAGGGAAAGCTTGCCAATTACTTTTTTGGATAACCTATTGCAACAGTGCCAATTTTGAAGACATAATTTTACAGCAGAGTTGTAAGCAGGAAAGAGTAGACATAGAGGAAATAAAGTGCTCTCCCCTCTGGCTCTGAACAGAGACAAATGTTATTTGTTTTAATGAAGAATGGCTCATACAAATGCTCTTTGGATCATTTTGGGTTTGTTTTTTTTAAAAAAAAAAACTTTTGTCAGATAATGTTTTAAAGTATTCCCAAATGTTTTACATTATGCAGCTGACCCAATTCATTGTCTTCTATGTAATGAAAATGTCCAGATTCATCTGTAGAGCAGAAAGTACTTGCAAAGTTAATGGTGTTTGATAAATGACACCTTCTTCCCCAGCCCTCCTTAACTTGATGCAGTGATCACACATCTGTCTCCCTTGCCGGTAGAATATTCATTTCTGCTGCCTCCCAGCCCTGAGAGCTCTCACCTGCTGGCTGATATTAAGCAACAGCCTGACAGCAGAGGGAACAAAATAAAATGAATTTGCGCAATTCAAGAGTAACTGGAAATATTCCTAGAGAGGGACAGATTAGCACAAGAATGACTGCTGGCCATTAAAGGCTGTCCAAAACACTCTGCAGTGTAGGTTCCTCGTATTTCATCTATTTCTGCTCTGGGAAAAGTGCTCTGCTTGCAGAGCTGTCTCTATTTTTATCCTTTCTGAAGAGAGGGAGTCAATGGGTTTCATGCTGTTTTAACACACCGCACCCTGGAGAATTTTGTCCAATATTATGTAGTAAAGTGGTTACAGCAAAAAAGAAAACCAGTGTCACACATTTTCCTGAGAACCAGGCTGGACTTTGCCTAACACTGAGCAGCAATGGCTGGTACTGAACACAGAATGGCCCACATCACTGCAGGGAAAACGCAGAACAAAATCCAAGCTTACACCCAGGTAAACTCACTTCATCAGCAAGTCAAGAGCTACAACCTTGGGAGACAAGATGTACTGTCAGATCCTGTACCTCTCTGCCAACACAAACATTTCTATCTGCTTGTAAAAATCATCCCAGCATCATGCTGCAAAGAGCTTCAAGAGCTTGGGAAATTCAGCCCATCCTCTGCCAGCAAAATGGTGCTGGGAATTGTGTATGGCAAACCCAGGAGAGACATTTTATTGAGGAATTCAGAGCAGGAACAATAGGCTTACGCACGTCCCCAGCCCTCAGCTTAGCCCAGCTGTCCTGTGAGGGTTTCCATAAAGCCTGGCCATGAGGAGAACAATGCTGCATTCAGCAGGGTGGAGTTTATCCTCTCCTGGGGGGAAGGATTGGGGTTAAATAAGACTTCAGCTTGTTCAGATGTTGCCTCCTGAGAAGCAGCTCATTCATACTCCCAGCTCCGTGTGCAGCCCTGCCTGTGGCCTCAGAGCCCCACCACCATTCCCTTGTGTCTGCACTCACTCCTCATTTCAGGCTTCCTAAAGGCCCCAGCTTTTCCAGCTCTGAGTTACACCTACAGCAGCACAGTGGGCTGAGAATCCAAGGCTGTCAATTCAGGCACAGCTTCTCCTTCGTGGCCCTGCAGGAAAAAACCCTCTCAGATACATCCCAAAGGTCTCTCCAGTCTCCACAGTGGAACTTCCAGCACAGCCCTGTGGGGTTTATCCTAACCACTGACTTCATAAACCCTCGACAGACACTCGAGGCAGGGAATGCCTTCCCTGGAGCTGCCTCAGGAATTCCCCCTCCACAGAAGAAGGCACCCAAGCCTCTCCAATACCAAGGCACACATCACTGCAGCCCAGATGCTCTCCCAGCATTTCAGCACATCGTGAAGGTTGGCAGGAAATTCTTGCCACAAACACAGGGATTTTCTCACTGCCCTCCTTGTCTGACCAATTTTTGTTCAAATTTTGTCTAATTGTCATAAAGCATATATATTCATTTAAAAACACATCAGTCAGCCATCCAGCACACGTGGAAATGCATATTCAACAGGAGACAGGAAACTCAGTCTTCTTATAAACCTGGGATTACTTTCCTCGTGCAAAGATATGGAATGTTTTCTGAACATTTACTATTAATTAAGTACTCAATTAATACAAAACCAGAAAATATCAAAACAGATCATTTCTATAAAGTGAAATATAAACAAAATGCCAAATAATATGCTCCTTCTTCAAAGATTAGACCCATAAAACCACTGGAACAAAGGATGCAGTGCCAGCAAGACTCAGCAACCAAAGAAGCCATACAATAAGATTAAACTCCAAAACCTTTATGAATATTCTTTCCTGGATAAAATGAACCAATAATTTCTCCAAGTCTCTTCAAAGGGATTACTTAAGTGCAAAGTTATGCATGCACCTAAAAATATTTACGGGCACGGAAGGCTTCCTGTAAATTGAAAATAAATGAATCAGCTCAGGCAGCGTTTCACCGGTGCCCCTGTTGAAGGCAGAATATGTGACACGGTCCGAATAAAAGATGAGGTCGTTCCATGATCTCCACGGATGCAGTTCTTGATGAGGTTATGAATAATATCACTCCTCATTATATCTCACGGCTGTTTGAAGTCATTCTGCACCTCGGTACGCGCAAGCCGAGTATCGCTCCATCTGGAAATACATTCCTTAAAGGAAGCAATTTTGCTCATGTAGAAAGTCTAATCCGACAAAGTCCCCAGGAAAAGATTCTGCCAACTTCAAAGCAGACCGCGCTTCTCGCAAGATATGGTAATAATTATCCATCCCTTCAGCACATTAGAAATACTCATTTTATCAAGGTCAGGCAGTGAGATCCACTTGAGGGACTGTGACTGCTTGCTCATTTTACAGCCTGATTTCTATATATTGCCCCATAAGTCTCTGGAAAGTGTGAACACAAGGAACACACTAAAACTATCGGGTTCTTAAGTAGGAAAACTACATTGAACCCATTAATTTAAAAGGCTGTTTTGTTAGACTAATTTAAGGAATTTTGTCTGGTTTTTTACATTAAAACACACTTTTCACTCAGTAGCTAATTTGAAGCTCATGCATATAGACAGATTCATTACCAACAACACCAAAAGAAGAACTAAATACAAACACAAGCAATTATGTTTCTTAATTGCTGCTATCTCATCTAGGGTCAAAGATATCAATGTCTCTTCATCATACTTCATATCCTTAGGCAGCACATCCAGAGCTGCTCAGATGCTTCAAATGCATAAATACAAAACACACAATCCTGGGCAACACTTTGGGGATTTAATATTTCTAAATTATAAAGTTTTATCCCCAACACTGCCTCAATCTCTCCATGGGCTCTGGTCAGGGTGGTTAATAAAACTAAGTTGTTAGTGGAAGATTTCTCATAAAAGATAAAGTTGGAGCAGAGTTGTTTTTATTACAATAACAACAGTCCTACAGGGGCAAGGAGGGTTTCCAGTGAGATTTTTGCAGCTTTTCTAGCAGGAAGCTTTTCAAAAATGAGACATCCATGCCTAAACAGAAAGAGAAGTGGATGCAATCAACAGACTCCTTAATTGTCTTTCCCATGGCTCACTGCAGAAAAAAGCCCACACCTTTATTCTGCAGATACTAATTTCAGAACATGGTATTTTTAGGAGGAAAAAAAAAAAGAGAGAGGAAAAAAAAAGCCATATGACTGACATATATTAATTAAACCCTGCTGTGATGTTTATTAGTTTGGGAATAATTATTTAATCAAGAAATAGCTGCCAAGGTTTTGATTTGATGCTGATGAATAGATATGTTCAAAAAGATATTTGAAGCCAACCGAAGTAGGAAAAAATCCAGAATAATTCATAGAAATCTGAAAGCAGTGGCTCAGCACAAGGACACTGACCTTGCATTTATTCATGTTCTAAGTCTGAGACCTTTGGCTTCTTTTCTGAATAAGCACCACTGTGATCTGCAGGTGTTTATTGGCATGACTGAGCCAAACATGAAAACAACCCGGGAAGGAAACAGGACAAACAACCTGGCAGCTCACTGACAACTTGTGCTACATGTCCTTCCACTGCTCCCACTGCAACACACCCAGGGAAAAAAAGAATCATGGGATGAAAGAACCAGGAATCCAAAAACACAATGAGGAGAAGGAGGAGGCCCAAATACAGAGCTTGTATGATTTCTCTAGAGTCAAACAAATGTCATGGTGGATTAAAAACCAGTTAAAACTCTTCACACACACATATATGTACACACATACATATAATAAACCAAATATGTGGCTTAGAATTATCTTGTTAGACATTTGTTAGGCACTGTCTTGTTAGACAATTGCTTTGACACCTCTCTGAAGGATCTGAATCAGGGAATTGGATGGACATGGAAGATCTTTCCTTTCTGGCCAATTTTTTCTCTTCCTGAAAGCCATATACTAAACTGTGGAAGGGGTTGTCAGTTCAGCAACATTTTCTCTAAAAATGCTACAACCTTCAGAGGATTGATCTTATGCCAGCAATGACTGATAAAGGAGCACTGATTCCCTCTGGACTGGCAGGACATACCAAGGAAGAACCTGCACCCGAGCATGAAACCAGGGCCTTCACAGGTATCTTGTGCTGCTGCTTTAACAGACTTGGCTCTCTCCCACTGAGGTAACAATCTTCTAATTTTAAAAGGAGTGGGAGATTTTGTGAGCCTGAACGTCAACAAAGGTTTTGTCTGTCAGAGTGAGGAGGCGTAATGGGAACCGCAGGAGGAGGAAGGTACCACCTTGGAGAAAAGGTGCCCGAGCTCTCCTGAGCACAATTTTCTCCTTCCCAAGCAAATCTGAACTCAAATTTACCGTGTGTGGGGACCCTCCTGAGAATAAACCATTGGCGCCATCATTCAAACCCACTCCATTTGTCAGCTAAGGCTTGGATTTTAGTCTTGGCCTACTTCGCTGGGATTCACTTCCAGCTCTCTCAGTGAACATCTTTTCCAGCAAAGTCAGAGCTTTGCAAGATGAGTCTGCACTTACTAACGAGGGGCAAGTAATTTTAGCAGTGCTGTTTCTGGAGGCTCTCTTTCCTGTTGAGCAATTTAAAAGGATTCACACCGGCAGGGCAAGGGGCAGAACATCCACAGTTCCATCTCCTCTCACCTCTCCTGTGTGCCTGGATATCACAGCCAGCCTTAGTTCTGCCTTTCCTACACTTCAGAGGAATTAATTTTTGAATATTAACAGATTTCCTCTCAGTTTCCTGTGTTTAACTCAACCACATAAAGGAGCGAATGAAATACCTAATTTACTGATTTCTAGACTAAATCAAGAGCAAAGGCAACCCAGAATAAATACCTGCAATTAAAGGAACAGTCTTTACACAGCTAATTACTACATGGTGATTGATATAGGATCAAAGCCTAATGAAGATGGAAAAAATTCTAGTTTTCACACATTTAATCTCTTCCACAGTACAGGACAGTTTGCTTTGAGTATATGCTCAGTCTACAAGCAGCCTGGTCTCCACTGAGATTTTACTTCAAGCTGAAAAACCATTTACTAAAGACAAGATTTTAAGGAACGTCTAGACGAGGCTTCACACAGCTGTCATCTGTTAGAAACACAGAAATATCTTTACACTGGGCAAAAACAACCCAGTGTGGGATGTACAGTGACCAAATAACAGCACAAGACTTTCAGGAGACAATAAAAGGCCTACAAAACCCTAGAGGAATGCCAGAAAATTCAGATCCGTGATTAACAAAATCCTACTCCATGTATTTAACATTTTTAAAGACACCTCTCTCAGCAAGGATTTCATGCACGAAGACTCAGACCTAGTCCCCTCAATCACAAAGTACTGTCACAAGCACACACAGTCTGTTCTTTCTCCCACCCCACATAAAAAGGCCCTGAGGCTAAACTGGGTCAGTGTGTCACTGTGACAGCAGTTTTTCTGCTGGAGTCACGCCGTGCACAGCAAAGGGACCAAGGGAACAACAGAAAAATGACATCTTGTTTCGCTGGGGCACAAGTTCGGAAGAAAACCAGGCAGAGTGGGTTGCTCATCTATTGCCTTTTACGTTATTTTGTGTTGTTTGATGCCTCAGTTCAGGTGCTCAGCATTCTCTCTGAGGGTTCTGGGCTGGAGTACATCGTCACCACCTCATTGAGCAGGCTCCAGGCAAACAGGTGCAGAGCCGCTGGCCATTCCCTCATATCATTGCTCCTTGCACCCCTCTCACCCAATCCACAAACTCTTCTCCTCCTGCAGATCAGAATCATGGTACATCAGCAGATATAATTATGAAGGCAGATGTATGGCTCTGGTTTGGGTTTGCATCTCAGCAGCTTTTCAGGACCATCCAAGTCTCTCCAAGTCTCCACGTGCTCCTTAAGCAGCTGTGGAGTCATGGGTGCACCTGCAGCAGGATGTGACAGCTCTCCAGGCATGTCCCAGTGCTGGGGCCCTTTGGACAGTAATCCTGCTGGCCAGACAAATACCAAATACTAACACACTTCTTAGGTGTAATCTTGCAATTGATTACCTGCCTGCAGTGACATGATGGCATACACAGAAAAGCATTAAAAAGTCTACAGGAATACAACGAATCACATCTTGGACTCTTTTAATGGCTTAACATCTCAGGGGGAGGAAGAAGGAAGCATGCTGTGAACACAGCAGCATTTGGCTTAAAAACACCATGCATGATTTATTAATTTTGATGAAGGTTCCTGTAGCAAGTGTTATGTCCATCCTAATTTAGGAGAATAAAACATATTTAATCCTGAGCAATCTTGCTGAATATGCAAGCTGAGCTCTCCACCACCCAACTGAACCACACTTCTGTGTACAGAATATTTTTATGGAAATGTCTGAGCCTTACTGGACTGAAAACTGCACAAGCATCTGTGGGACACATTCAGCAGAATCTGCCTTCTGAAGAGAGCTGAAACCTCAGCCTTGTGCCAGTGCTGCTGTAGATGGGGTTTCTGTTTCTTTATGGACTGTGCCAAACCCAGTCTGACGAAAACCAGGTTATCCTTCAAAGGCTGTGTCAGCTCTCACGTTATACACAGCATTGCAAACAAATTATCTGAGCACTGCTTTGACTCCTCCCCAAGAAAATGTGCAGCAACATAGCAAGCAATGATCCTGTGAGATCTGCAATTTGGGGTTAGCACAAAAGGGATTGTGGAAACAATCTGTGGGCAACAGAACTGAAATGAGACAAAAAGACTGAACCATGCACGTGAATCAGGCACGGACATTATCTCTAATAAGCCTTGAGATTTGTTTGTCTGCCTACACCTGAGCACAACAAACATTTTTCCATTACCACTGGAAGGACACCTCCCTCCCCTGAAACATCGAGTTGTATGCTTTATTTTCCTCGATTTGCAGACAGACACAAAAGCCTCACGAGCATCTCATACAGTATAAAGGTTTGTATTCATAGTTTGAGGATGAAGACCCATCCTGAACCACATCACAGTGTCAGTTTGATTGGGATGTTTCAAACGTGGTGCTCTTAAAGCAGAGTGGACAGGAGCAGATCTTGTATCTGCTGCCTGCAGCAGGCAGGATCAGAATAGAAATAAAAGTCTGAAAATCATCTTGGCTTTACTTTACATGTGAAAACAGCTCTTACAGTAACTTAAAAGTGAGCACTATTTTAAGGTAACAAATGATGCTTTCTCTCCACTATGCCCAAACAACCTAAAATGTACAATTTCATTCTTCCTAATACATTCCAAATACTTAGTACAGGTGTAAATTTCAGGAAGAGCTGAATCTCAGAAATTTGAGAAATGAAACTCTAACGCTGTACCAACATACTGCAGTAACCAATGGTGATGAATCTTTCCTATCACTGTTACTCTCACCCCCAAACTCTCTCCAGTTTAAATAAGGAAGAGTGCTGCAGACTGGAAAGAATCATGCATTATTTATGTAGTAATACAGTAGATAACTGAGGAATTGGGGTTTAGATGCACTTTTACCATACTAACACATGCTCAGGTGTTACACAGACTTTCCTGCAAGGTTTGCCTGGATAATAGTGTTGCACTGCTTGACCCAAAAAACTGCTATGAAGCTCCCAAAGGGAAAACAAAAAAGCCCTGAGGGAACACACAAAGCAATGAGGAGAAAGGAAGAAAACTCCAGCCTTGTTCCTTTCCAGAAAATGAAAGTTTTCCTTATGCCTGCTCCAGGTATTTGATCAGGACCAGGTAAGGATGAAGCAGCACCATTTCCCTGAGGCACAATTCTCTCCAAATACCCACTTGTTCTTGTTAATACCTAAATTGTGGGGGCCTTTCCTAGAATTAGCTTAAATCCAGTGAAGGTGCCTGTATCCACAGTGCATAGTGAACCAGGATGTGCCTGAGTGTGCCCTGAGAGCTCCAGAACGAAGCCAACGATCCACTTTTGCACAGGTTATCCCAGGCCTTGCCCTTCCCAGTCGAGTGTTTCCATGCATGAGCAGGAGTTGAGCGAGGGCCAAGGCACAAAATCGGAACATGAGTTAATCCCGGCAGCTCCGGCCTTGGGAAACACAGAGGAATCAGTCAAATATTCTCCTTGTAAAAGGGAACTTGGCTGAGCCCAGCTTCATGTTTATATTGCTGAGGGACTTGGCTCCAGTTTCTCAATTGATGTGTGGACCCACGAAAAGTTTTATCTAGCTTTCCAAAAATGCTGCTTTAACCTTAGAAAGAGCAGGGCTCTGACAGGAGGAAAGGCTCCAGGCTTGCAGGCCTTGGTTTTCTGAGACACGTTGCAGACTTTCAGGAGAAATGACAGGCAAGAATCTTTTCATGTGTTTTGCAAAAGTGGCCTTTGTCCAGTCTGCAGTAACTGATAGCCTGAGACTGAGACCAGCCCCACCACAGCTGTGGAGATGCACAAGCACCACAAGCTTTGGAACAGGACCCAGGAGCCTCCCAGCGAAATCCAGACTCTCCAAATATTCCCAGCCTCAAAAAATTTCCAGATGGCAACACTGGGCAGAGAGCTGGAGGCTTGACTTCTGTTAAAACCTGAAAAAAGTTCTGTCCTTCTCAGCAGTGGACAGGGAAAGAAGGATCTGTCATGATTGGTGTCCCGATAAAGCAGATTTATTCAAGTGATAAAAGCTGCAGCATTTTAAAAGGCTTTCTCTTCTTCGTTAACTCCTCATTCATGTTTATTGTGTACTTCACATAGATTTTGGCTTAGCTGATAAAGTCCTAAAGTGTTCCTCTGACAGTGGCTGGTAAAAAAAAAGGGCAATGAGTGGCCTTTGAGGTAAAATCCCAGTCCTGCTTACGCCAACAAAATGCTGCTGTTAACAACAGTGGGGTCCAGGTTTCACTTTTGATTTCCTGCATGCACAATTTCTGAGTGTAAACAAGTGGAATGTAACAGAGGCATGGTCATACCTGAAAATATAAGAGTAACAAGAGTAAAGAGTAAAGAGAAAAAGAAGAGAAAAAAGAGGGGGGAAAAAGAAGAAAAAGGGAAGGGAAAAGGAACAAAAAGGGGAGGGAAAAGGGAGAGGGAAAGGAAGGGGGAAAGGGAGGGAAAAAACAGAGAAAAAAGGGAGGGAACAGGAGGGTAAAGGAAGAGGAAAGGTTGGGGAAAAGGAGTGAAGAAGAAAAGGAAAAGAAGTAAAGAAGAAGAAAAGAGAAAAAAAGAAAAAAGAGGGGGGAAAAAGAGAAATTGAGACTAAAAGGACTCCAATAATTGCAATATATATCCCATTCAGCAGATTTCTCTTCCAGAGCAGTATGTAAATGTCAGGGAGCTCCATCCCTTAGTAATCACACAGCGTATCTTGTAACTTCATCATCAGAAAGAGTCAAAGTTTAAAAAATATTATCATAGCAGATGGAGACTGAGTATGAACTTTCCATGACAAATGCAAGACGCTGATCTCAGAAGAACATTCTGAGCTAGTTTAAATCAATATATCTCCATAAACATCAGGGAAGGAACTGTGATGAGACCAGAGAATCAACCCCAGCTTTCCATGCTGTACCCAGACCAGGGGAGATGGAAGCAAAGGTAAATTCCAGTTGAACACGGGCTCACATTTAATTATGCAGCTATTACAGTTTGATCTGATCTGGGCCAGAGCGAGCAAAGGGCAGTTTCTGTTCCAGCATCAGCTACAAATCACAGAAATGAACAAGAATTAGCTGCCTGCATTATTTATAACTGGGGACACTCTGGGAAGATTTCCAGAGCACACCACCCTACAAGTCTGGCAGATTCACCCCCTCTGCACTACTTTTTATCTCTAAATGACAATCTCGCTAAAATGAACTCCAGAGAGTTAATACCTGGGTTTATTTGAAATTATTTCAGTAGAATTTTAGCAAAACAATTGACTCAGACTGCTGCTGCTTCAGTAAAAGCAATTGCCTTTTCATCCTAATTTTATTGGTGCTGCTGGGGGAAAATGAAACCAACTTTTCATGGTAATTCCAAAAGGAAATCTCAGCCCCTAAACTTTCTTCTCCCTTGTTAAAATATTCTTTCCTGTACAGGAAAGCAGTAAAATGACCTTGTTTTTAGTATAATACCCGATATGAAGAGATTCCTCTGATCACCCTTTATATCCTGGCAATACAATCTGATCGATTGAGTGCTGCAGAAGCACTCCAAGGGCAGCCCCGAAACCCAGAAGTACCCAAAGAATTTTGGTTAATATGTCACACAAGCTGATAGAACAACTTCAAAAGCTGCAGAATGTTGCAGCAACATTTTGTCCTCAATTTTGCTTTTTCTTCAGCCTCTGTAAGAAAAACTGGCAGATGTGGATGGTGGGTTTATAGTTCTCAATTGCTGCTGTTCCAGAGTAAGTGGGGTGTCCTTATGTGTAATTCAGGCAACATTCTTCCCCTCTGATAAAAAAAAAACAAACAGCAAGGAAGCAAAGCAACTGGAAATATGATATTCCTCCCCAAAATGGAGTGCCCCAGAAGGAGTCAGGCTGTCCCTGGCAGGGAGCTCTCCATCCCTGGGAACAAACCAGGGCATTTCCCTCCCACAGGATCTCCTCATCTTCTCCAGCTCTCTGTGCTGGCAGAGGCAGCCCCAAAGTAACAACTCCCTCTTAGGGAGGTTGGTTAAACAACTTAAAGAACTTTTAATCTAACTACTGCTTATTTTAAATCAATGGAAAGGCGCATGGCCTTCTCTCTTGGAAATCTAGACTTTTGTGCTCTCTGTTACCATTTTCCCTTGAATCTCTGTGGAATTTGTTTGCAACAATCATGAGCAAATAGTAAGAAATTCTTTATTATTCTTTAAAGTGATGCAAACCTAAAAATTACAGTGCTAAAACAAAATAATGCTTAATTTTATTTTTTTTCCCCAACATTTTCTGATAGCAGCACCAATCCAGCTGCACTACTTCTGCACAGAATTTCTCTAGTTCCAAGAAGGAAATGTAAATCTCCAATATTTAGCTGGGAGACATTATGGTGATTAAATTTATGAAGAGAAAGAAGGAATTTTCCTTACCCAAAAATACAGAAAACGGTGAAGGGAAAATTAGAACTCACGGGGGCAAAATGCCTCGCAAGCTGTGCAGGGGTTAGTTAAATATAAAAGCATGCTTAGAAACCAGCTCTTGGCCAAGCAGGCACCTAGCAACAAAATACTGCACGTGATGTGGTTTTAAATAGGAGAGAAAGTGTTGTTGGTAAGTGAAATAAGAATTCCTGTCTGAAACATCTCTTGCTACTGGTCTGCCAAATGCCACAAGGCTAAAGATGCTCCCATGTCACCAAACTGAGTTACCAAATTCTCTGGTTCCTGCTACATTTTGGCAGTGGCTGTACCTTCTCCATAGCCACAGACAGATTTTCGTTTTCTTTGTGTATTTTGTGAAGAAAAGCAGAAATATATTTAAAGGATCTGATGTTACGAATTTGTGATGTTCAGGTGGCTGTGACACTTCCGGTCATGAAGGGATGAAGATGGCACTCAAGAGAGGTGCTGTGGAGAAAAATCCCTTGAGGTTAAGCCAAGAAAATCTCCAAAATATGTCCCTGGGCTAACTTCACATCAGTGCCTGCATGTTAGCAAAGGCTCAATTGTCCTTTGCCTTATTTTTCAACTTGATATCCTGAAAAAAGCTGCATGACTGACCCTGCAATTTATCACTGCAGTGATGGGCACTTTACAGTCCCGAACCTTGAACAGGCACAGTACTTTTTGCAGGCTGCCAATACAATGTACAGCTCCATATATGTGTAACAGCTGGAATTAAGAGCTTAAATCTACTTTGTGAGATGTACAGCCATTAAAACGCAGGCAATGATGGAAATAAAATAGGGAAAAGAACAAAGGAAACAGCTATTATGCACTTGTTAGCACTAAACAGCAATTCCCTTATAGCTGTTCCCCTTAAAAAAAAGGAAAAGAATGAAAAAAAAGGAGAACTTGCCAAATGTAAAAGTCTGTGCCATGAAATCCCAACAGATCTAATGAGCAATGTAAGAAATCATTGTGATGTACACGATGGAGTTAAGCTCTCAGGGTACATGAGCCATCACAATTTAATGAATATAAAATGAAATTAAATGCTTTGAGTTGTGTAAAAATACAACAGTGCAAGTAATACTGAAAATGGAAAAAAAATGGTGAAAGGAATAGGCACCAATCCATCACACAAGACACGGGTCCAAACCAACATCTTGCAACTTCAAGCTATCACAACAGCAGTGTCTAAATACCACCTGTGGAGCCCTTTTCCACTCTCATGTTTTAAAAGTGTATTTTATCAATTCCTCATAGGATTTGGGGAACGTTTTCCCTCCTGTAATTGTTAAACCTCTGGGTTTGGCACAGAGGAATGATCTGATGCCATCAATTCAGTGTCAGTGGGAGAGAACTGAAGCCCCTCAGCAGGTCCTGGGCAGCTCCCCTGCCAAGGCTGTGTTTGAGCAGAAATGGTGTCAAACCAGCCCAGGTCTGCTATAAAATTGCAGAGAAATCCGTAAATGTATAGACATCTAACCACGAAAATCTGGCCATCAAGACCAAAAAGGTTTCAAGCCATGACAGTCATTACAACAATTAATTTAGCATGTGCATATGCACTGAGGCTGCTTAACTTTTAACACACAGAGACGCTTGAGGTTCCTTCTCACACCACTGACATTCTGCCTGTGGGACGTTATATTTCTCCTGGATAATGTTATTACATATTTTATTGACGTCAATAACCTTGTTTTTCGAGGACAGTAATAACTTCTGGCTATTTTTACTTACTAGCAGGAATTTGCAAATATTAATTGAGGTCCATGATCCTTCATGGTAATAGTTACCAGAATGTTCAGAAAGGAACATCACAACTTCTCCTGTAAATAGTGCCAGGCCAAGAACAAACATAAATTTAAGTTAGCATTTCAGTTGCTCTCACTGTGGTTTTTTTATTCCATGGACTACTAAAAGAAGCAGCTATAATAAAACACTTCTATTTTACCCTTTTCCACATGATCAACCTTATTTCAGCTGCAAGAGAATAACAAGTGTTTTGGGAAATGTGCAGGAAAGCAAAAATTATTAAATTATATTTTCTCAGCTTTCAAAATGCAATGTTTGAAAGCAGCAAACTGGGGAAGGAAAAGGAACATTCTTATTCCCTCCTCTCTGTCCCTGTGCAGCTCAGCTCTGCTTTCTCAGCCTGACACTGACAAAGGTGGACAGAGAGGGTACAAAAGCATAAAGCCCTGTAACAGACCCGCTGCAGCAAGGGACTGTGTGTTATCAAGCTGTTCTCCCATTTCCAGGTATTCCGTGTCCAAACTAATAATAATAACAATAAAAAATTTATGTGTTTTGCCGTGGGCCACTCTAAAACACCCCAGACCTTTCCAAAGCACCTTGTTCCGCTCTGGTTTAGCTCTCCCACTCCATTTCCCTCTTTTCCTGTTGCCTACTTGTTCTACAGATCCCTTCTCGCAAGATACCTTGACACATAGCAGACTACACCCAGCTCACATAATCTGTTCCTCTCTTTTTGGGCACCTCCCAGTGAATTTCCTTTTCCCCCTGGTTTCTTTTCCCTCTTGCCATTCTTCAGGAAATGAAATCCCTACAGAATCCTGTGGCAGCAAAGGAAGCTGAGGCTACACCAAATCCAACACCTTCGGTGGCTGGAGAAGCTGAAGAGGAACAAAGTCACTCATTCAGGTCCTACAAAATCAATCAAGGCCTTTACAATCAGCCTGAAGAGCCATTGATTGCAACACCTGGAACATGAGTGACCAAAAAGGTTTTAATGAAGACACAAACAAGGACAGCAAAACCATAAACAAAGAGCTCTTTTGTACAGTGATAATTGCAGTTTTTCTCCTCAATACAGTCCTTCATTGTTCACTTCAATGTTCACCCAATGAGCTTAATGCATTTATAATTCAATCTTTGACTGCTTGGCTATGAATAAAGGATTAGGCCTGATAGGAAAGGTCATGTTGACCTTGAGAGCTATCAAGTGACAAGACATTTTAGCAATGCAGTAAACAATTTAAATACATCTTGGAAAACAGAAATATTCTAATGATGGAGGCAAACATACAATCAAATGATATTTTGTTCTACTGATAAAAAGTTTATCTTGTCTCTTCCAAATCTGTCAGTGCAGTGATTTTTATGTATTCTCTGACAATTTCACAACTCAGTTTATCAACTATAGTTATTTATCCCAGCAGTTTCCACCACATAAAGTTTGCAACCCCCAAAGTACAAATCTTCAGCAATGCACATTAAGAACACTTGCCTTGTTATTAAACTACATCATCTTCAATAATCTTTGTACAAACATGACCATACCTTTATTTCTGACTCTTCTGTAAATTAACTCCTCCCCAGCCAGAATTTGCACAAATGCAAATGAAGAGAAAACATTTAGAAATTGGAGTTTCTAAGCCCTTTTCTGAGGGGGAAATGTGTCTCAAGCACGTCTCAGTGCTGCTCCCACTCAGAGAAGCAAGTCCTATACTTACATAGAGATGGTTTCATGATGCATTTCTGCACATAACAGGGAAAGAATCACAAAAGTAACGAGAGGTCAGTTTTTAATAAATTCTGTGAATAATGGAAATGACAAAATTTCACAGCTTCTCTCCTATATAAAATCACTGGTTTTTTCCCTTTCAGACTACTGTCTGGCAGCTGTTGACACAACCTGACGTTTTAATGGCCTGCATAAGCTTGGCTGACAAAATTCCCATATGGGTAACACCCATCTACCACACAGCACTGACAGATGACAATGCCCTCTAAGTTAGGATCACTGCTCCAATAATCCTCTGTGCTCTTCACAGCACCACCAAAACCCATTTATTTATTTATTCATGAGCTTCCAGTGAAGATTAACAGTTATCCCAGTGAAGCTGGGAGATAGGCAATGTGTTTTTCCTTATCATTTCCCAGATAAACATAAACAATAGATCACAACACTTAGTGCTGACCACAGCAATGTGAGACTTAAAAAGTTTAACCTCAGAAGGCACACAAAATCACAAGCGGCTGAAGGACAGCCAAAATAAAATTCTGAAACAAAACCATTCTGGCCTGTCTCATCAAATGATTGGAAATGTAACAGGAATGGCATCTGATATAAGACATTCAGGGAAGCTGTGCCAGTGTCCCGGGGCTCTGTTTGGCAGCAGCTGCTCTGTACCAGCCTCTGGGAGGCTGCAGAAGCTTTGGGTCCATCCCTACAGCCTCTGCAGCCTTTCCAGCACTGGATCAACAGCCAGCCTTGGCAAAGTCAACAGTGATGTCTTCTGAAACCAGAGCAGGTCTGCTGACCTCTCCATTTCTTGAAGGAAAGATCTGTAACAATCTCTTCTATGAGACAAAGTAGGAAAAAAGCAGTAAAACAACAGAGCTCCTGTGACAAGTGCTGTTGGGAGGGCTACAGCCTTTCAATTCCTGCCAGGGATTTTCCCAAAGGCATTCTATTTTTGTCTTCTTTTCTTCTTCCTGAAAAAACAGATCTGGGAAAGGATCTCACAGGCTGCCCTGCGATGCAGGACAAGGCAAAGTGGGAGAAGGGAACTGCAGCAAGCCGTGTGTGCTTGTGTGCACAGCAAGGCAGCAAAGAGCAGATCCAAGTGCACTCTGATCTCAACCAAAAGCAACAACTTTTACAATGCTCTGAGATGCAGGAACATCTCCTTGGCATGAGAGAGTGAAAAGCTGCCCACATTCAACTGTAGCATGGTTTTAAACTCTGGGAAGTAAAAACAAATTAGAACTGGTTTTGTACATTACTTAATCTATTGAGAACATTGACACACTATAAACCACAGGACAGCATTGGCCAAGCTGGTCATTTCTAAGATTTGAAGACTTGATATCAAACCCTATTCTGTTTACTTACTAAAGCATTCCATGGACCTCTACAGAGCTAGGCAGGTAAGCTGAACTGCACTGCTTTCTGGTGTTTATGAGCAGGAAATTCATAATCATTTTCTTCCATCTTGGAACCTGAATTATAAAAGCAATTTTCAATAATGCACTGGGTGTATGAACAAGCCTCTTCCATAATAACACCACTGATTTAAGAGGGAAGATACTTCACAGAGCACAATCACATTTGAAGGGTTCTTATTTTAGTAGCTCCTCTATAACTGGAGCATTAAATAAGTTCTACTGTGTTATTAAAAAGTCTTGAAAATACTCTTTGAAGTTACTTGAAGTTACATTATGGCCCTGTCGCTTCTTTTGGAAGAAATAAGACCTGGGAACAAGGGAGAGGTACAGAATTACCAGGTTGGTGTGGCAGCTCCACTGCAAGAACCACCAAACTGCCTCTGTGCAACACCCTGACCCATGGGCAAAGCATTTCTTAACGCACAGAAAACCTGGCTTGTCTCCTTCCAGGGCTTCTCAAACCTCTTCTGACCACAGAGCAAGAGACCCAGTCCATTTTACATGTTTTTGCAGTGCTTTTTGCTGCCTTGGGATAAATCTTCTGCCTGTGAAGCAAAATGGGCAAGGCCAGGAGGAGAGGTCCCTCCCTATAACTGGCTGATCTTTTCTCATTATCTATGGTTTTGATATTGCTTTTGATATTTCTGAGGAGAGACTGATGGCATTTTTTGTCTCAAATGTCACACTGCACATCAGAGTTCAGGCAGCAAGATGAAGACGACTGACCCAAACCTCTCCATTAAATATGGATCAGTCAGAGAGACTTGGCTTCTGGCCTTCCAACTGAGTCCTTTAGGAAATCAATCCAATTAAGCACCATCCACAGAAGTACCTATAGGCAAGTGGCTGAACTGACGAAACAAAATATCTGCATTTTGCTCACTTACATCCAAGAATTTACCTCACATGGCATTAAAAAACCCCTCAAACCCAAACTGATGTGGAAACTCTGTCATAGATTACTCAAGATGTAAGAAAACTTCAGTTGGTGATAGGTGTGCAGTGCTGGGATCATAACCAAGAGAAGCAGGAGGACTATTTTCCACTGCAGAGCAAAGGGAGGTGGGCAGATCCCTGCTTGCCAAGGGACTTTTCCAAATGGCACAAAGTACTTGCAATTTGTGTTCCCACTGACTGTGCTACCCCTTACTCTCCACAGGCAGAATCTCTCCTCAGCTTCTTGGCTCATTTTAAACCCCCAAGAGTGAAAGCCTGATTTTAACAGAGCTGTGTAATTCTTCCCAAAGGAACTTTTCAGCTGCAGTCTCTCTACACATCACCTAAAAGACCATGAATCTGTTGTTTGCAACCCTGTGGTCCCATTAAGAAATCTCAAGCTTTGTTCAGAAAGCTGAAAGCCCAAAAAAATCAACGCCTGTAGAACTGTGGAGATTTAGGAAATATAGTTCCATGCTCTCAGTGTTCTCATCTGCAATGGAAAATAGGATTACTTTTCTGCTTCACCTGATAATGCTGATAAGTTGAAGTCTCTAGTCTCAGTGCATAAATGAACCAATAACATTATTTCAAACTTGAAGACACACCCCAGTAAGTTTTAAAATCAAATTCTTTTGTGTATCTGGCTTCCTGACAGTGGTAATGCATCACATGCCCCCCTGTTACAAGCAGTGAAATTCAAGGGAAATTTTTGTCCCAGGATAGCCCAGACAAGGCACTGACAGCAATATTGTATTCCTAGGATAAAGCTTCACAGTTTCAACATTCACAGATTTCTCTGTGTTTAAGCACACAACTGACAGCTTTGCAAACCTGAATCATGTCTATTTGCCATGACATACAGCAATCAGGCAACACAAATAGCAACAACATTCACATCCTTTCCACCCTACATCTGTCAGAAGGAGGTCAGTAGGACCGACTCACTTTGCAACTACAGCTGAAGAGCTCTAACAGTTTAAAGGGAACTTTATCCCAAATTCTGGCTTCGCCAACTCCAAACCAAACTGCACAAGGAGAGGTGACGGTGCTTCCTGGTTTTGGTGTAGATGAGCGTTAAGCTTAATTTCCACATGGGGAAGAAATGATTTAACACATTTATTGGTTGCTTAGAAGCAGGGAAATCTAAAGTACAGTTGGGAAGTGAAAACATCACTATCCAACGTCACAAACTGTGTAAGTATAATGAAAAGTTCTGCCAAGATAATTGTAAGTATAACTAATGGAAAGCGCCCACCTTGCCTGTTCTTGCACTGTCAAATCAGCAAAATACACAAATATTTAGAGGGATGTGGGGACATACAGCACATATCAGAGCCTGGGAAGGAAAGCAGCGTGAGCAGGTTCACAGGAAACAAAGCAGATGGCGGCGCCTTCTCAGCTCCCTGAAAGAGCTAATGCAGCACCAGCATTTTGTGAATCCAGCTGGAAAATGGGCAATTACTCCTGGTTTTGCATCCTGAAGGTTTTCTGCAGAACTCCCCTTCCCAATCCTAGCACTGCCAGAGTAATTAGCTCTCCCCAGCCCTGCCTGCTAATGACTCCGTCCATGACGGGGGCTCAGATAAATGGCACTGTGCACAGAGAAACCACCAGATGTTAATTCAGGCTACAAAGCTCAGTTCCAGGACAGTGACTCACCTGCTCTCTTCCTCATCAATTTTATTTTGAAGTTTGAATCAGAGAAACAAAAAAGGGGAAAAGGGAGTGTTTGGTTCAGCTTTTCCTCATCATCAACACCCACAGTCAAAGAAGTCTGTACTTAAGTCTCAGCGTCCTCAACCAGAGTTCCTATTCTCAGACCGGGTATCTCAAAAGGTATCTGTTCTGTCCAGTGGACTTCAGAGAAAACCCCAAGCACATAAATCCATCTGGACGGAAAACAGGGTGTTACCAGAAGGTTAGTTTTTTGCCTTAATAGCAGAAAAAACTCAGAATTAATCAATTCATGATATTATCTGAGAGCACGCTGGTAAACTCTAACATCACTGAAACTTTGGCTCCAGAAAGACTTTTTTTACCAAGGTATCATTTCATAACAAATTATGTTTAAAGAGTTTGATTCATTTTAGCAGATCAGAATGCCATGCTCAGACCAGACAGTGGTGAAATAATCTCTCTAATAAACTGAGACTGCAAAGAAAAAGTACTTCACCTCTCTATATGAAAATTTAATATGTGTTCCTATATTTTTCCTCCAGCCAAGAAGGAAAAATAATCAGATCTGACTAACTCTACACAGAATAACAATTCTGGTATTTGATTACCTTATAAAAGGCAATTCTAATCCAGTTTTTTTAAGTTCACCTGCAGCAAATTGCTGCCAAGAAATGGATGGCCAGTTTTTGAAAGTTATTTCCTTGAAACGTTGCCCTAAACCAACACAGTTCATGACAGAGCTGCAGTGAGTGATCTCTTCTGAACACACTGTGCCTCCTGTTTGCTTTTCCATCCTTCAGGCTCAAATTCGTCCTGAGGAACTGGAAATGTGGTCTGGAGTGATAGGTGAAGCTCACAGAGAAATGTGGCATCTTCATGAAGTTTCTTTTAGGGATATGAGAGTGAGGATCTTGATTAGAAGTTTTGTTAAGGGGAGGAACATTTTTGAGGAACAAGAAAGGGAAAGAGGGAGAGAGAAATTTTCATACAGCAACTTCCCACCACACTAATTACATCCAGGTTTTCCCTGGATTTGCACTGTTACAGGACAGGTGAGAATGTAGTGGTGAAATTAAAGGTGACACTGACCTATGGGGTAAGAGAAAGCTACTCTACTTGAATGCCAAATCTGTTAGAAAACAGTGTGTACTTCACCTGTTTATACCTAAGTGTCTACTTTCCTAAAATTAGCTTTCCTATGACACCCGGCTGAGCTTTCAAAAAGCCTGTCCTTCTGTCATAGTCCTATACCTAAAGCTGGAAAAATACACAAAACTTGTTTGCTGAAATGCTTTATCCAAAAGTTAGTTAATGAAAAATGTCTTATCTTTTTTTCCCCCACCCTCTCATAGACAGTTTTTACTGAATTTTCTGGATTTAATTTTTAAAATCCCCAAATAACCTGTGTTTTGTTTTCAAAGCACATAAAAATGTTTTGCTAATGTTTCCTAAGAAGCCAAACAATGGATGCTGATAAAAAAACAACTTCACAAACACCCCAAACAAACTCTGTATTTAAGCACTGGCGTGTTTTGAGGGGGGAAGGCTGCACTGGGTTGTAACTAAGAGGAAATTTCTCTGCTTGCAAGGGAATGGATGAGATGCTGCCTTGGCAGTGCAAGGATGCAGAGCTGGCAGCTCTGGCTCTGTGGGATTTGAGACACACAAAGCATGACAAGATTTACAGGCTGAGAGTGGGAAGGAGACACAAGGAGGAGGCAGCTCATCGGTGAACATGTGGGAAGAAACAGAGAGACAGCAAGGAGGCTCTTCCAAGATAACTCCTGAGGGTCTTTCTCCTGATTCTGAAATCCAGAGGAGGTGAAAGCTTTCCCACCAAGTATCACCCCCAAACCCAGCCTGAACACTTCTGGAGGGAATAAAACCAGCAAAAATATAAAAACTGGCACAAAAGAATTCCACCTACAAAAACCTCCCTAGTTTAAATCAGTGACGGATTTGGTGCAAAAAAAAAAAAGTGCTGCAGCAAATAAAGACCGTGGAGATGGTGGGAGTTGGAAATGACAACCTCATGGAGTCCTCAGCCCCCACAACTGCCCTGCGCCTGAAACCCCCGAATAATCCCCAGCCCACTCGTGCCATGCCCAGGAAATCACACGGCTTTGAGCTCGCCTGTCTCGGGCAAAACAAAAGCTTCTGTGACTCACAACACAAGGCTGAATGCTAAAATTTCCCACAGAACTCCTGAGTGTGTCTTTTTGAAACAAAGTGCTTATTACCAGGGACTTGTCGTCCCAAGATCAACTGGAACCTTGACATCTGCTTATTTTCCTTCAGAAAAGCACCTTGCTCAGTTATTATATATTGAAAGCTTGATGGTTGCCAGCAGCTCGAAGGGTACAAAGCACCAAGCAAGTGCCACAAAGTGGTAATCCTGAAGCTGCAGGATGCAAGGCTGCTGAAAGAACAAATAAACACTATTGGCACAGAGAGCTTTAAGAAGGAAAAAATCTGAGTTTCCCAAAGAAAAATATAAAGCAAGCCTTGCACAACTTCATTCTACAGAAAATGTCTATGAAATTCTGGCCTTTGCTTTTCATGTTACTTGGCTGTCACCTCGTGAAGGCTGGAAAGGGAATGGATGCCAGGAGGAGACAGAGGTGAAATGAACTTCTCCCCTCCTCACCAACAACCCCTGACAGCTGGTGGCAGTCAGTGGAAGAGTTTTGCTCTCAGCCTCAGTGAAACACCCTGCAGAGCTGCAGGATGCTGAGGGTACCTCTAAAGCTGTGCCAACAATACCCAAGTGGGTTTTCCCAAAATTCTCTTTGTGCCGTATGTGTCCCTGCAGTGATCCACAGTCATTAAAAGCAGAACACATTCACCTCACCATCTCTCCCTCTCAGTCCCACACACCTGCAGGGGCTAAATCCAGTTCTCCTGACCTTTTCTTTACGTAATAAGGTGCTAGAATAGGTGCAGAGGAGGTGAAAGAAGTGGTGGCTCCTTCCCAATGCCAGGAGGTTTATGGGGAACAAGGACAAAGTAAGATATCAGTGACTTTTGGCTGAATTCCCCAAGGAGGGGAGCACAGTGGCTCTTCATGTCCCAAAGGCCACTAAAATCCTGGCTGTGCACAGCCTGGAAAACTGCTGGCTGTGGAAACAGAAAATAATCCCTATGGATTTAATAACACCATATAAGCCAAGCTGGGGAAACTTCAAGGTCACTGGACAATATTTAAGATGCTGATGCTTACTCATGCAATAGTAATGTCAACAGCAATTAAATGCATTCGAATTGAGGACCCTAAATGCCTTGCAGAACACACCTTTTTAACCATGGATAAAAACGTATTTTAGGGCTCATTCCAGAAGTGTCTGGTACTGAATGATGCCCATAGTTTTTCATATTTAAGTTAATCCAGACATTTTTAAATACACTTGTAAATAAAGCACAGCTCGGAACAGCCTTGGTGATTACACTGGGATCAGACACAAAATGTGTGATGGTATAAAAACATCATGATCAAGAGGGAAAAGCAGGCTTTCCACAGGTACCATTTCCATTGGTGTTGTGCTCTGAACGTCCCTATATTGCAAAGAAGGACAAGGCTCCAACTCTGAGGCAGGGGAGACTCACTGCAGTGGCAAGAGGAGGATTCCAGAAGGCAAAGGTTAAAGTCACAGTGAGGAGTCTCCTGATGGTGCCTAGGCCATCTCAGGGTGGGAATTTTTCGGCCAACAAACACTGCAAGGTGAACTCAGCTCTCCTTCCTCCCCCTGGTAATAAAAGCCAACTCTTGTGCTCTTGGTTTGAGCCGCTGTTTCTCTCCTGCAGCACCTGGAGAAATCCCCTTCCTGTAACCCCTGCCCGAATTTGGCTTCAGCAGCCGAGTCCTTCGCCCAGTTACTCTCACAGCCCTGCTCAAAGCCTTTTGTCTCTCCGACATCCTTTCCAAAATCCCATTGGGTCAGTTGGCAAAAACAATGGCAAGCTCTTGCCTGGCTGGGAATCACCCCCTCCAGGTCTTTCTCTTCCCTCTTCCTTCCCTTACTCAAAATGCTCTCAGCAAAACCTTCTCAGTGCCTCTGTGCCAGTGCAACTTAGTAATAAAAACTGTACTCTGAGCCCCTGAGCCTCTGCCCCAGCTCATGACTGTAGCCTTGTCTATTCCTAAAATAGCTATTATTTTCATTTCTTTCCTCCCTCTCTCCTCTTGCCTGCACCTTATTTCCTGCTTTCTCTGTGCATCACTTCAAGAGCAGCAAAGATTTGTTGCTCACATGTTGAGGAGTGCTGCTTCAGTCAAAAGTGTTGTTTATAAGGATTGGAAGGCTTTTTCCTGATGAGAATTTCTGGTGAGGTTTTGGTGTTGCCAATCTTCTTTCCAAACAGATCTTTGAAAATAAGCTTAAAAAGCCTATGAACGGAAAACAGTTGAACAAAAATAAGTTTTAAAAACCCCAAACTCTGTGGAAATATTTTTTAAATATACTTGTGTGGCAAATCCTGTGAACCCTCCAAGCAGCTAAATAACCAATGAGCAGTGAAGGCATTTTTATCTGTTGGGGTGGGATAATTCCTCCTGCCTTCCTTTTAGGGACATGGCCCAGGTTGCCTCTCGGTCATGTGCATTCTCTGACACATGGAGAATTCAGCCTCCCAGAATTAGGCACTCTGAATCACACCTTTCAGGATGCATCATGTATCTCAGGACAGTGTGTGAATACCTGGGGTTTCTGGAAACACAGAGCTCCTAAAGCACCTTCCACTGGAGATGGTAAAAACAAGAGCTCCTGAGCCTCAAGCTCCATTTAGGACACTTGTTTTGAGCCTGCCTCAACTGTTTCAACAATCAAAATATCTACCTTTTTTCTTTTTTTGGAATAAATTCTGTTTGCCTTTTTCATGGTAGATATAAAGCAAGCTTTAAATCTTGTAAGATACTTGTGTCCTGTTTACCCAGCTAGAACAACAGAAATCCAAGTAAAAACAGGTTTTGCTGACAGGCAATAAACTTGGAGCTTATTCTGCTGTTCCACTGTCAGGAACTGGGAAAACAGGCAGCAGGAAGATTTGAATACCCACAAAGCACCAAGAAGAATTTGGCATTTCACTCAAAAACGCAGGGAAAGACCCATCTCTGTTCCAAACAGCAGCATGGAGAGATTTCACCAGCCAGGGTGATAAGCAGCTCCCCAGCCCACAGATCTGCCTGTTCTCCATCACCAGCAGGATGGAGAGAGGGCAACAATTCCCCTTTTCCCTTTATTACCCAGCTGGAAAGGGATGGCAGCGCAAAGGGAAAAACCAGGACAGGATATGATGCTTTAAAAAAGGGGCTGTGAGTCCCTCAAAGCAGCAGCTCCTCCCCACTGAGAATTCCTAAAATCCCACCAGGAGCCAATCTTGCTCCATCCATGGGGAGTTTGCTCGTTATGTGTAGCAGCTTTGAAGGTGCTTGGAAATAAAACGCACATTTCTCTGCTCGTTGTAAATCCTTTGTCACCTGGCAAATCAGCTTTATTTTCCTACCACTTTTACTCATAAAAGTACTGCTATTCTGCTTAAATTTACATTGTGTTTTTATTGTGGAGACTGTGGAGGTTCAGAGTTCTCAGCAATGTTACCGTAACTCAAATTGTTGAGTTGTGAGGGTTTCCAGACAAATTCCTTATCAGGATGTTATTGCCACTGTTAAAACCCAGAGAAAAGAAAATTACTTGTTAGGTTTTGGAAAAAAAGAGCAATGGGGCTTTAACACGACATTTCATTAATATTCCTTGTAGTGTATCTATTACAAACTCATTAACAAATCACCAAGCAAAATAATTATTTGGGGTTTTTTTTTTTTGTTCTCTAAGGAGTATAATTCAATATGAAGATCATTCTTTGCATTTCTGGATTTGTCTTTTTAGTTTGTAAATAAGATATCAAAAGTGGGAATGAAAGCATTCTACTCTAAAGCACTTTGAAAGGAAAATAATAGACTACCAAATTAATTCTGTGACTAATCCAAAGAATAAACTTCATTCTTTCTCTTTATGTGACTACTAATGATGTCATTTTCTTTATTCCTGAGGACTGAAGTACCACTCTCCGAAAAGTGCTTATAAACCCAAGATATCAATAGTTAATCAGGTGGAATAAACATTAAATACCTTCACAGGAGAACTTTGCCTCATGCTCCAAACTCTGACTGCACTGGAATAAGGAAAAAAAATGAGAAATCAAGAGTTTTATGATTAAAGTCAGTGAAATTCTTCCACTTGTCTCATACCAGTTGACTAAAATGGACTTCAAGTGGAAGGTCCATGTTGATAAAGCTCTTAGGAACACAGTCAGCCATGGACTAAGCAGGATTTGCTTTAACAGGAGCTGACCACGCTCAAATGGAAACAATTTCTAGTCCCTCCACTACCTGCACTACAGGTTTGCTATCAAGCAAATTCCAGAAATTAAAGAAAAATAGGAGAAACTTCCAGTGCAAGCAAAAATTTCAAGACCTTTAAAAGACCTTTACACAGTTTAAGAAAACAATATTTCAAAATCTAGAGTTGGATTATCAAAATAGTAAAACCCCAGCAGTATTTACATCACTTTAGGGAACTTTTTCTCAGTGTTTTCAATGACTCACTGATAGGGAAAAAAAAATCCAACTACTTTATTTAAACAAAAAAAGGATGTTCTGTTTGAAACAAAAAGAGCACTAGACGGTATTTCCCTTCTCCAGAACTGTGAATGACAAAATAAAAGAGCCAGTCTCTGGAAGATTTGTTTTCTTTCTCCCTGGTGTTTGTGTGACTCAGCCAGCACTACCAGCAGTCTCCAAAATATCTGAAATGGGGGCTTGAGAGCAGCACAGCCAAATCCCAGCTCAGAGTGAGCACTTTCCAAAGAGGATGCTGCTCCTCTGGAAAAGGGAGGCATCCATAAACAAATTTATGGAAATCACTGGCAATCTGCAAGGCTGCCCATTGCTTTCACGTGGTTCTCTTTCTCTTGTCCCTCTGCCTATGGCAGAGAGGCTTAACTAAGAAAAAACAGCATCTTTTATTTATCACCTGGAAACTCCTCATAGTTTCTGCTCCACGCTCTGCCAAACAATCAACAGGTCTGTGCCATGGGGCCAGCACTGAGGAAAATCACAATACTGCAGGAAACAAAATTGATGGTGCTGCACATAGAGAAGCAGTGGGCGATGATGCGGTTTGGACAGGAGGAAAACAGCGCTGTGTGACGGAAACCCAGGAAGAATTTTAAGCAGGCTGAATGAAATATTCCTGAGGGAACTGGGGCTGTTCAGCCTAAAGAGGAGGCTCCAGGGAGACCTCAGAGCCTCTTCCAGTGCCTAAAGGGGCTCCAGAAGAGCTGGAGAGGGACTTTCCACAAGGGCTTGGAGTGCCAGGACGAGAGGAATGGCTTTAAACTGTCAGAGAGTAGGTTTACATTGAAAATTAGAGAAAAAAATCTTTGCTGTGAGGATGGTGAGGCCGTGGCACAGGTTGCCAGAGAAGCTGTGGCTGCCCCATCCCTGGGAACATTCAAAACCAGGCTGGATGGTGCTTGGAGCAATCTGGGATAGTGGGAGGTGTCCCTGCCCACGGCAGGGGGTCGGAACAAGATGAGCTTTGAGGTCCCTCCCAATTCAAAGCACTCAGTGATTCTATGATTATGTGAAAATTTAATATAATTATAGCCATGATAGATATGAGGGATGCAAGGTCTGCAGGGAAAATAATATTGTTTATTAGAATATTGATGCTGTTGAAAAAGATATAAATTTCTAATAGAGCACATTTTACTTTATGCCATCTATGTATTGCTTTCGAAATGTGTCTGGATGATTACAGCTTTCCAGCAAGGCAGAAATTGCCTCATTATCAGTAAAATATTCAAAGTGATGGTATACACAGCATTGTCAAATGTGGGAAATCGTGAAAGTGGAGGGTGAAGGAAAAAGAGAAGATTGCAGATTTCAGCTAAAAGATTTTCAGGTCAAGCTTCCCTGGCAGAGTCAGGTAAAAACTTGCACTTTTTCAAAGCAATCATGAATGGCTGTGAGAAAAGACAAGACCATGGCTAAACCTCTGTGTGCATCAGGGGGCCAAATCCCATTGAATCCCAGCAAGAATTTGGAAAAACAACTGGAAAATATGCTTTACAACCTGCCTGTAGTTCCTGGGACACTTTCTGCAAGCACAAGGACACCTGAAACCCCTTCGCCTGGAACTGGGACCAGACACAGCCACCTTGCTGCTTTCTTCCTTTTCACACATCCCTCAGTATGAGGACCCTTGTAATTGATAAGAAACATGCTGCGAGAATGGCTTTGAGCACCAACCTTCTCCCCAGAAGAATAAAATATTAGAAAGATCCGAATTCAGTTGAACGTCTTTAGTTGTTTGGCTCTAAAATATAGAACAATCCACATATGTCCATTTTAATAATGCATCAACACTCCTTCCTAGTCCCCAGGAGTTATTCCCCCTTTCAAATGATCTCCCAAATTCATAAGAAATCAGCTTAATTTCTTTCTGCACTAAAAGTGCCGATTCCCTCTCAATTATTTTTATATCTGTCAGAAGTTGGATTATTAAAGCTCTCAAATTATTCAGGCACCGGAACTTAATTCATGTAATGATTACATGCAAAACTGAACCTTTGAACCATTTCAGTCAACTGCCTCTTAATTGCTCTTTAGCAGCCCCATAATAACTGGAAATACCTTCTTAAACTGTGGCAAAGCTGAACTGAGATGTGTGATCTGGAGCTCAGTTTCTCCCCAAATACTTCATTATTGTTGCCACACACATATTTATAACATTATCCTCACAATAATTTCTCAACTGCCAGAACTTTGGGAGCGCTCCACACTGAAAGTATTCACCAGTTCATATTAAATTCCCAACCATGAGGGCCAGACCTTCAAGCCAGGATAACTCAGCCCAGCAAACAAAGCTCATGCTGGAGATCTGCTAATTCTGTTTCCTCAGGAACATTGGGTCATTTCACTTTCCACAAACGCTTCAAATGCTCCAACACTTCAGCACAAAGGGATTAGAAAAGCAGAATTAATTCTCACATAACTCACTTGACCATGCTGACAACTCTCACCAATTACAAGTACATAACCCCTGCCCACGGCTGAGGTTTGGAAAAGATGAGAAGAAATTACAAACTCTCCTGGTGAGATGGGTGAAATATTTTCAGTAACAAAAACTGCCTGGAAATGGATGGCATTTTTAGTTAGGAAGCACACACAACACCCTGGAAGTAAAGCTGTCTTATATCTTCTGCTATCAGTAGCTCTAGATTTCAAAAAATAAATTATTCATCTTCCCCAGCTCCTTGACAGCCTTTGCATTAATTTTAAGAATAAAAGTAAATTGCTTTGAGTGGAAGAAGAAGCCCAAAGTACAGACTTACTGAGCTCTATTGGTAGAAATAAAAAGGTGAAAGACTCGAAAATTCAGATAATAAATCTTGAAGATGGAAAAAAAACATCAGCAAGATGCTTCACCCACCCTCTCGTTGCTTACACAACCCCAAAAGTTATCCTACAAGAGATAACCCCATTTTCCTCAAGATCTTCAATTTAGAAACGTGGGTGCAAGAAATTACTGCCAAAGCCAATCCAAACCATCACATTTGACAGCAAAATCTGCATTCCCTATAAACAATGTGGGAAATTTACCTAACCAAGACTAATTTAATTCTTTAAGGGTTGCAGTTGTGACCATGTGTCACAATGGTCGTGGAAACAGCTTGAAGGAGCCACTTTGCAGAAACATGAGAGTTTTATTAAGGATTATTTATAGATTATTTGAAGGACCAGGCAGATTTTAATGAGACAGAAAGAAAAAGCAGCATGAAGAGCAACACAACTGAGCATGAGAGTCAAGTTAAACCCTTCTGTTTCTATTGTGCACACCCCAGATGAAAACTGCTGCTGTCTTGCAAGACTGTCAGCTGTAAATTTATTTATTTAAATAAAAGCTCTATGTTGAGGGACCATTCTCAACAACAAATACATGTAAAGGTCAAAATCCAGAGGAATCAGCAAGTGCAAAGCAGAAGCGTGTGGTGAGTGAGATGAAAAAAATACCCAGAACCAATACAACTTCTTGGAAGATCTACAGCAAAGCAGTTTCACAGAATTCAGTGGCACCATAACAATTTGAAATGAGCAAATAAAAGACTCCAAATTAGCTATCTCAAGTTTTCATATAAAATACTGATGGTCTCCAAACCATCACTTTCCTTAAAAAAATTATCATCTCCTTCCCAATTTTAATCATTTTTATAATACATGAAAATTTTATCTTAAAGAGAGTGCCAGATCATTTTCTGAATTTTTTTAACTATTTATCATTCTTTCCCCTCAATAAAACTTCATTAAGGTTATTAAACAAAGAAAACCTTGTATTTGCCCCTCTGCTGTAACCCTGTGTTCCGGCAAAATGTGAACCGCATCTGTTTGCCACTATTTTGATATTCAAGGGGAGCCAGAACTGCAAATTGAGTATTTAAATCATGTAATAAAACAGAAGAAACTTATGCAATTACATGAGTTCTTGCTTTCTCTACCTTCTCATTGTCTTCTACAAATCTGGTTTTTTTTGTATAATTGAAAAACAGGAGTCTAGGTGTGAAGTTCAGTCTTTCATTTGCCTTAGTGACAAAACTTGTCTCAAAAGAAAATAAAGGTAGGAAAAATGATAATTAGGACCGTGTGTCTTATGGCATTAGCACAGCAAATGTGCATTCTTGATCCTTTTCTACAAAGCACATTTATTATTTTTAGCCTGGGTCAGGAGTGGCACTTTGTTTTCAAGATAAACTTTCTCTGTGGTGGTGCTGGCTCTGTAATTCCCATCCTGCCTCGAAGAACTGTCACCTTTCTGTGGATTTTACTTTTTAATCTCGACAAGTAAGATCTTTTTAATGCTGACCAAGTATTTTCCCCTAAAAATGACAGCTTAAGCAAAACTGTGTGTTCCAGTTCATCTCTATAGATACCTGCCCACTCTGCATCCAAACATCTGCACCAGCAGCGAACAGGAAAACCTGGAGAGCTTCAACAGGGCCACAGGCACCATTCTGCACATTTATGAATATCTTTACAGATTCTACAGAACAGCATAAACAATCCTCACAGCCAAGACAAAGCCAAACTAATTGAGAACATTTAAATAACTTTTTCCCTGATACAAATATTAGACAAAAAACCCACTAAGAGATGAGCTGGCTTAGTGCTGATTGCCTGTTATATCTAAAAGCCTTTTCCTTCACTGGTGCTCAGATGTGTTTGATAGAGAAGGATGTGTTAATGTCACCCACTGCACAATGCCATGGAAATGTCTGGAGTCTGTCTGGAGATCTGGGGGGATACAAGGATTTGCAGGGCAACAGCCTTGCCAAGAACACACCCTATTGCAGCTTGAATGGGATAAAGCACATCTAAAACAAACCACCTAAATATGTGCTAATTTCATCTCATAAATCTAACTCATCTGCCAGAAAACTTCCTAGGAAAAGAGAGCATCCTGTTTGCCAGCTTCCAATCTTCCAGGCGTTTCATTTGTTTCCAAATAACACGTTGGTCATTTTAGCCACAGTTGAGGACAGTCTGATCCAGGTCTCACACTCCTACAGATAATGGTAATAATGGTGCTATTTCAACATCACTTTCCTCACGCTCAGTGCCTTCCCTGCCCTGTACAGGCATTGACATCCCAGCAGTTCCTCAGGGATGCCAGGCAAGTCTCTCAACCAGCAGACAGGATTTGTTTAAAGGTACATTTATGAAAAATAAAAAGGCTCAGCCTCTAGGCAATTTCTGGTTTGTTCACTCATTTATTTTGCACAGGAGAGCACGAAAGCAGAGCTTCCAACAGAAAACATAAAATCATAGTTAACACACTAAATCCCTAAAGAAGAGCAGACTGATTTTTCTCCCTGAAACAGGCAAGAGAAAAAGAACCTCTGTCACACAAAGCAACTGAAGAAGAGTTACGCAGATAAGGCAGTTCAAAAAGAAAATTAATTATTTTATAATTCAGTGGACAATTACTTAGAGATTTGACATTCACAAGTTCCTCAAGGACAGGAGCACTACTAACATAAATCCAGCTACCACTACTCCCTGCTTCAGCATCACCCCACTCCCATTTTCCCTTTCTCGTGCTCACTTTGAGCAGCCAAATATAAGAAAAATTCCAAGTTTGCTACCTCAAAACCACAGGCTAGAATCCCTCAGATATTATAAATGACTGTACAACCCCTGAAATCACAGGGGGATCATTAAGTTCATCCCATTAAGGACCTGTCTTTGCTTCTTCACAGCTCAACTGATTTGAATTTTTTTAATCCAAATTTTTAGAGTCATCTAAAACTTTCATCATGTAAAACATTAACTGTTTTCCCTGGATTTGGCTGCTGCAATAGCCAGCTCTTGCAGAATCAGAGATGCAGCAAAACCATGAGGGACCACCCCAAAATCTCTCCAGCTAGAGAAGGAGTCAATTTTGTGAATTACGGGAATTTATTCTAGGTACTCATGCTCTCCATCCATTATATAAAGCTTTCCATAAAACGTAAGAAAATGTTCCTTAAGCCTCAAAAATGTTTCACAGTTTTTCGATGGAATTTCAGTGAGATTCAGTTAAGTTATGAAGTGCTAAGATAATCATCATTTTACCTCTTAGAAGAATGTCAGCAACGTGGCTAAACAAGCAACATAAAACTGATACTTCCTATTTTCCAACTTGTTTTGCAACCTCCATAACCTCTGACTTTTGTGTTTGCTAACAAAATATGTAGATTATAATGAACTAAGAATTAATGACTTGGGAAGTCAACTTCCATCACAATTTCAGTGGAACTCAGCACGCAAGATCCTCAGGTTCATCTGAAAATCTTAGGTTTTAATCTTTAGACAAATCATCCTCATACCCAAAACCTGACAGTCCTCAGGGTTGTCCCTTGTGGCTCAGCTACCAAGATATGGAAGAGGAAAGGATTTCTTTTACACTTCTGGGGAGCAGATAAATTAAACCCACTCAGAACAGCTGTTTCCACACCTGCAGCTGCGCTTGCTTCCGTCAAACTGAGAATGATTCCCGTAATCAAGACATCCAAGGATACGTGCATCCAATTTCTTTTTATAAATAAATTCAGCTATATGAACTCTAGCTTTAATAACGCATTCTTCTTCCATTTTTGTGAAAACATGGTACCTGGGAAAGACAGGGATCATTGTTGGAATGTGGAGGGAATTATATAATTGCAGTAGAAGATGGTATGAAAACATGGAGTAAAAGATAGGAACAAAATACTACAAATCTTCGATTTGCCCAACATAAAGTACAAATATCACATGCAGACAAGAGCAATGTAATTATTACTACACAGTTTCAATTTATTCATTATTAGCTCACCTTGCATCGCCTAAAAAATCATCAAGATTCTGTGGAGCAGTAGAAATATAATTACCAAGACCAATTCAATGCACTGTGCCATTAACAGCTTATTATAATGAGGCCACAATATGAAAGCATCCCACAGACAGAGCTGTGTTTTGCAATTCGTGGTGCAATTAGGTCTAGGTCTAATTCAATGAATCCAGTTCTAAGTGGGATGGAAATTCTGGATGTCTTTGTCCTCAGAGATAAAGGTCAGTCGTGCAAGTCAAAATTAACTTCAGTGAGAAATCAAGAGGAGAAAGGCTTGTCAAGCACTGGCACAGGCTGCCCAGGGAGTGGCACAGCCACCCTCCTTAGAGGTGTTTAATTGATGTGGCACCTGGGGACATGGCTTAGTGGTGGCCTTAGCAGTGCTGGGGGAAAAGTTGGAGTCAATGATCTCAGAGGTCTCTTCCAGCCTAAAGGATTCTGTGACTCTCATGACTTTACATGAGAACATGTAAAGGTTTTACTATCAAGAAACTACAGTTAAAAAATCCCCACAGCTACACAAATCCTGAAATCCTGGTAATTCAGGATTTAGTCAAAATACACCTTGACGTTTCCTTTTCCCCCCACCCTTTTCTTTCTTGACTTTCTCTGTATGGAGGCACTGACAATGCTGACATGTCTGAAGCTGCAAACCACAATTTTCTGCATCAGGGCTTAAGATAAGAATCCTGGATTCCTGTTTTATGTACTCTAATATTCAGAGATTCGTACCTTCAAACAGGCATATTAATGAACTTTTCCTAAGAACTAATGCATCATTCCTGCAGGAGTAGCTATAATACTCATTTTGAGTGTATTGCAGCAATGTATTGGAGCATTTTCTTTATTTCATTATAGACAGTCTTAGCTCAGAGCAGCAGAAGGAATCCGTCTACAGGCTCATTCCCAAAACATCCAAGTGATATTTCTTAGTACAGATTTGCTATTATCAGTCATTACGACCCCAGATCTCATAGCACAACACAATTAAACTGCTGAAAACAGCGAACTCAACTTGATGCTGCTCCATTTTTGTATTTTGTCTTGCACAGCACAACACAAAACAAACACATTATAGGAACCAACCCTGAGAAACAACTTCTGAGACAATGAAATTAAGTATTTAAATGTTGCCTTTGAATTCAAATGCATTCAGTGATAGCAGGATGAGGCATAATGTATGATATGACCTTGCCATCTTATATGCAAACAAACCACTCACTTTAGTGTTGTTTGTCCTGCAAAGACCACATGAAGTAAAAGGTCCTCTGATTAAACAGAGGTTTTTTTGCTTTGTAACTTGTTCTTCTCAAGCACCTTAAGCTTGAGTATAATCCATAAAATAAACTCCCACCTGAGTTACACCTTCTGGCTGAAAACCACTTTACTGGAGATACAAAGTCTTTTAAATTCAGCTAAAAGAACGCAGCTGCAAATGGACACTTTAAGCAGGGAATTGAATTTTATAAAGCCTGAACACTTTACAGCTTACCAGGTAGGAATGCTGTTTTCAGGAAATGTTATAATGATATTCTTAAGCAGCTTTGGTGACTCAGTGTAAGTCTCTGTATTGCCATGTGGGAAGCTGGAATTTGAATTCTTCTTCCCCCTGGGTTGCCACTTTGGGATTCTTGTGCCAAAATAAAGCCGCGGGTTGTGCAGGGGAGGAGTTTTTTGTGTGGTCCCAGGATGCCACACTTGCAGGGGGAGGCTGTGTGGGCCCAGGGCTTGCCTGAAGGGAGGCTGTGCTCAATACCTGCCTGGCAGAACGGGGAGGATTTAGGGGCCTTCAGGAGGGGCTCAGTGCAAGGAAAAGAAGGCAGAGTTTTAGTTCAAAGTCACCTTTTCCATTTTATTCTATTTTTTTAAGTACAATGGGTTTACCAACTACAAATGTGGGCATAAAGCGTCTGACCAGCCCACCCTCTCTTAAGCTGATGATACTTTATTCTCTAGTGAATGCTTTTATTGAGTGTCCCGCTGAGGTGAGGGTATTTAGAATCTCCAAAGGTGCCAGAGATCAAGGATTAGCACCTGAAACAGCTTCTCTGCCCACACTCGGCTTCCTCCTGAGTCTTGCAGCCCCTCACCAGGCAGAGCTCAGTGTGTTATTGTTTGTTAAAGGTGTCAGGAGCTGAATGTTGTTGTGCTGTTTGCAAAGCTCACAGACACCAATGTGGGACATGCACAGGACCACAGCCTCCGCAGGACAAAGATCAATCACCCATCTCTGCAGAGTCCCAGCTGGGTGCACTTGAGGATGTGGACTGAGGGTGCAGATATTAAAGGAGAGATAAACAAGAAGGAAACTGAATAAACAAGGGGTGAGAAAGGAGTAGTTTTTCTCCTCATGCAAAACAAGCAGAGCAAGAAACAGTGAACACAAACTACAACCAGATTTGTGCTGCAGCTCACGAGGAGCTTTGGAGCTGTCCTAGGTAGGGAAGCCCTCTGCTGAAGGCATTCACACAAGTGCTTTCCCCTAAAATCCACCCTTTGGGTTCCCAGGTTATTTGGAAGATGTAGCCTAAATGAATCAAGTGGTTGAGCTGGTAGCAGGCATTACAGAATGCTGAGTGCTGCAGTGCTACAGGAGGCTCTGAGGACATTGGCACCAACACCCTCCAGCAGACAGCACTGCACGTCTGGAGACCACACACACACTAAAGCAGAGCCTGCCCTAAGTGGATAAACCCAGATTAGCTCAGAAGCTCAAGGATTGAGCCATGAAAGCCTAATCCACAAATATCAGTCCAGAAAGTAAGGCTAATTCAGGCTTACCATAGCATACACTACCACCTCTAAACCAGCTTTTTTTTAAACTGTCTTTAATTTGCAGCTTATGCTGCAATTTCTGAGCTGTTCCAGACAGGCCACCAAAACAGCCAGGAAATTCATTGGAAACACTTCCTATTCATCAGGAAGCCCTTCCAGGCTGTACACAAAGACACTGCCCTTTGTACTCAGTCTCCTCCTTGTCTCATTCCTACTTTTAGCAGCATGTTAGGGGCAGATCTGTGCAAGAAGCTTCTCCAGAGAGCAGTAAAAAGGGATGAGCAAGTGGGGCTGAACAGAAGAGGGTCCACATGCTGCTTGACTTCAGCCCAGCCTATGGATGAGACAGCAAAACTTTTGCACCTATTTTAAAGGCAGCAGAAATTCCTTCTTTTGCTTTGCAGCCAAAAAACCCTCCAGAAATTAGTGCTTTGAGGGCCACTTCTCCTACGGCCACCTCAAGAACAAAAAACAAAACAAAACAAAACAAACGAAAAAAAAAGAACAGGCTTAAAAAATCAAACAAAATACAAAGTAGACTCTACATTCTACAGTATGGAAAGCAAACCTGGTAAACCATTTCGTTCAATTAAGACAAGCCAGTATGGGATCAACTTCAGTATCCCAAACCACAGTTTGATTTGATCATATTCTCGCGTTCTTAGCTCCTGGGGACACTAAATTAATAAAAGCTCTATCCTGCTTCGCCAAAACTAGGATTTAGTTTTTCTGTAGTTGATTTGATGAGGGTTTTGGCAGAGCAGAAGTGAAGCAGGGTGAACATATCCAGTTTTAGTAAATTAAAAAAGTGGTGATAAGAAAAAGGAAGAACAGCTTTTTAGATTTTTTTTTCTTTAATCAGAAGCTGCATTTTATCTGGATGAGCTGAGATTACAACAAAGCTTTAATGATGAGTTCAGTATCACCAGTGACCTGTGCAAATCCCATCCTGGACGGTAGGATTTTGGTTATTAAAGGGAGTATTAACTTTCACAGGTCACATTAGGCAGCCGAGGAGCTGCAAAAAATAAACAAATAGAACAACTCAGAGGGTCACTGGCCTTAAGTGGAGACAAAACCACCATCAGTCACCATGTGCCAGGGCCAGCTGGGCAAACTGGAGGCCATCTACAAGAAGGAAATGGTGAAGCTGCTGGCCAGCTGAGAGAGCTTTAGCCACAGAAAATACAAAATCAGGTGGGTAAAAGAAGCGAGTGCTTTGTGTCCCGACTGTTGAATCCACAAGAGCTGTCTGGATAAACACTCTCCCTTATCTCAGGGCCTCAGCTGGCACCACACAATTCACACTTCTGTTCCCCACTCCAGAGAACAGACCAACACTTGGGGAACAGGGAGCAGAGTGGAAAATGGGCAGCTGAGAAAGAGGAAGACATGACACAGAAGAGTGCAAAGAATATTCTCTGATTCCCCCAGGACCTCGACACCTCCCACCAGGGCCTCTGATGAAATCTCCTAAAACACCAACAAGGCTCCAGCAGTGCTGGCATGGAGGCACATCCAGAGAAAAATGAGGAAGGAACAAAACCCAGCTCCTCCCCTGGAACCTGCATTTACCTTTGCAGAGAGTGCCACATAACCCAGAGAGAACAGGCCGGTCTATAAATGTGCGGCTCCAGCAGTGAGGATGGCAAACCAGGTAACAGATTGTGTTATAATATAAAAACATAATAAGAATATAATATAGGGCAGGCCTTTAAGACTTCAGCCATGACATTTAAACTAAATTCAAACCAAATGGGAAAAGGATAGAAGTAAACCACTAGAATACTGGCAATAAGGGAGCTGCAGAATGGGTTGTACCTTACACAGGACTGGGCACTGCAAGGCTGAAGAGTCAGCACTTCAAATCAGATACTGTAGGGTAAGCACTGAATTTCTGCACTTCCTTTTTGCAGCTCTGTTGTGTCCTTAGCCTGTGTAATTATTAAATGTGAGATCAGGAGGACTGAAATGCATGAAACATTTACACAGACACACACAGGCCTGTCTGTGAACTATCCCATCTCCGAGGTTTCAAACCAAATCTTCATAGAGCATTTTAAAAATTCACAAAATCCAGATTCCCTTCATCACATGAAATGCCTCAGGGGAGAAAACAAAACAGGAAAAACATCTTGAGGTAAGGATTTTCGAAGTATGAAACGTGCCAAAACTGGAGAAATGTCTTAATCTCCAGTGGTGGAAATGCACTAAGTCAAACACTTCAATATTAAAACAACTAATGTTTTTAGGACAGAACAAGTTCCTCAGTAGTATATTAATGCAAAATTATGTGCTTTGAAATGGGAAGTGATTAAAAATATACCAAATAAATTCAAAACATTGAAAAGCTTTTTTGATGGCAAGATCAAATTAAGAGCAATTTTTATTCCACTTGGAGGGAAAACTGTATTAACATCCATTAAAATCTATAGTAAACTGATTACCGATGATTGCTGTGGTTTAAATACGCGCTTTGCTGACTTTAGCGAAGTACAAGTCAAAAATTAATCCAAAATACCCTCAGAGAGCCTGGTGCCTGAGAGATGGATGGATGGATGGATGGATGGATGGATGGATGGATGGATGGATGGATGGATGGGGATTTTCACACCTGCAGCCCTCTCAGGAGCAGCCACAGTGGAGGAAGCTGTTGGTCACTCATTCACAGGGAGCAGGACATCCTAAAGTGACCCAGCTGCAGAGGAAACCCGCAGTCACCATGAACTCAAAGCATTTCTTTAAATAAAAGGAAAAGTGTGTCCCTGGCAGACACACAGGGGGCACAGAGCACCCCTTGCAGGCTGGAGCATTTCTGGCTGCAGAAAACCAAGGTGGTTGTGGTGCTTTACCAGAGGTAGCAAATACCTCCTCTGAGATGTGAATGGGCTTGTGGTATGTTAAGAAACTGTGGAGATTCGTAAATAGAGTACAAACCCCGTTAATATCCTTTATTGATTGAACTGTGTCTCAGTAAGGAGAGAAATGGCTTCAAAAGGCATCTCAGAGAGCACAGGAGATGGGCTGTGGCAGCTTACACACTCTTCAGTGCAGAAGCCTTGCACTGACCCATATTTGTAATCAAAATAAAATCCTCCTGTGAAGGCTATCAAAGCCTCACTTACCAGAATTCCACTAACCTACAAGATAAACCCTTTAGTCTGGAAACATTCACTTGACCTCACGTTACTTCTGCGTGCAGAACTAACATGGAGCCATTGCCCAGGGCACCCTTAAAGGCAAAAATGTCTTTTTCCACCCAGTTGTAGATGGATTTCCCATAAAAAGCCACCTTGTACACTTTCACTGTATTCAAGCAGTTGCATCACGGTGTTCAAAGCAGGTTACAGATCAATGCAGCTCAACGCCACGTGACAGAAAATTTCAATGTCACAATTAATACTTAATCAAATTTGTGGTGCCTTGTTCTCCAGCAGGCACTTGAAATGCAGGGAACAGGTAGAGCCTTAAACTGCTGGGAGAGTAATTACCACCCTGACTGGCTCCTCAACACAATGCCACTCTGCTGTGCTGTTCTGACAAACACATACAGGCACTCACAGATCCACTGACGTTTTCTTTTCTTTTATTAAACACTCTGTGTGGGCAAGAAAAGAAAGGAGGTTGCAGTGTAATTTATGACACCGTGTAATATCAATACTAAAATACATATGAAAGGATTTTAAAATAAAGTTGCAGTGTTTCTTCCAGTAAGTTCCCCTTTTGTGTTACCAGTAAGTCTCATTTTTGATATTCACGAGGCAAATGAATGGTTTTCTTTTCTGAAAGGGAAAACTCAAATCACTGTCAACAAAACACCCAAGAAACAAAGGTGATGCATATTAAAATTAAGATGTTAAATAATTAAAGACTTAAATTTCAAAACTCCTCACTACAACTAGAAGGAAAAGTCTGAGACATGATATGCAGAAGAGATGGCAGGTAAATAACTCCAAGTCTAGAATTCTGCAGCTTGGAAGTGAAATGGATGTTAGGAAAGTGGTCAATACCATCACAGAATACACAGAGGACCAAGTAGGTGACAATTCCCACAAAAACCAGAGACAACAACTAAAACAATCCTATAGAGTGCAGGAAGGAGTTTTTATTTCAAGTCCTCACTGCAGTGAGCTGGCCCAAATCAGCTTAACACCTTTTCAAGGAGAGGTTTGCAGCTGAATTCTGCATTACCACAGCTCCAACTGTGGGGCAAATTCCTTCCCCTGCCTGACTCCTCACTGGGATGGGAGAAGGACCATCCTTAGGAAATTAAGGACTGAGCCCTGGAATCAGTCACTGCACTCTGAGAGCATTTCCACACTTACTGCAGCAGGGTCATCCAGGATTTAAATGGCTGTGTTCTCTCTGTTTATTTATTTGCTTACTATTTACAACTTATTTATTCATTTACAATGCCAAGAGAAGGTGGAGATGTCCAGTTATACAATCTCACCTGCAGGACAGCTCTGTCTGTGCAACACTTCACAAGATGCAGACCTGGCATTTTAGCTTCAGGAAAAACTTTCAGTATTACATTAGATAACACTGCTTTAAATTGATTTGAGACAGAGCTATAAGAGCAAGCACAGCATTGATATTAGGTGTTCCCATCTGAATTTGATGTAAAAACTGAGTTTCACACATTGATGACACTGTTAGGTAGTTATTTACTACCACTCATAATTGGTGCTGACCTGGGGACAAGTGTTGATCTGATAATTGAAGGGTTAAGAAATGGAGATACGACCAATAAACAAAAATAATGTCATTAAAGCATTTTTTCTTGTAATATTTTAACCATATTTCTCTAATCTTTAGAGAATCCATTTTCAATCATTTCTCAGGAACTTGTCCTCAGCAACCTTTAGGCTAAGAATGTGATCATTTGTACTGCCCCTGAAATAAAAAAACACTGAGGAAAATCGTCTGGGTCACATTCATTTGAATGTACAATGTCTTTTCAACACGCTGCACAACTACCCATTTCTCAGGCTTTGTGAGGTCCTGAACACACTGAATTTATGAATTAACAAGCCTAGTTAGCCAATTTTTGAATGCACACCTGAAAAAAAAGAACAGACATAGCAGTAGATTTATTGGTATAGTAATGCCTAAATGTTGATTTGTTCAGCATCAATTAGAGAAAACCATATGTTCTCCATGGGAGAGAAAAAATAAAATGGAACCAAACCCATTTTCATTTAAATGCCTGGAATTTACTCTGTTCTTAGAATGGTATTGCCAAAGAACTGACTTAAGGGGCTGCTGCACCAAGAGCATTCAGCAGAGGAGGGGAAGAAACGCTGAATGCAGGAGCTGCAGTGCCCTTTGCAAACCCTGTGCTGGGCAAATGACATCATGTCCTGCCTGCTCTGTCAAACATCCTCATTTGCTGGACAATTCACACAGAATGCCTTGGACACTGTCATTTGCTATTCAGAAGCTGCTGCTGCTTTGCTGGATGGCTGCGTGCTGCCCATTAATGCTGCCCAGCTGCCTCCCAGCTCTCTGCTGGCATGCTGATGATGCCCAGCATGCTAATGATGCCCAGCAAAATAACACCAAGACGGGACTGGCACATCCAACTCAGGCACTGACTCCATAACAACCTGATTTCCAACCACAAAGCTCACATTCAGGCTGTTGATGCTCACTTTGGGACACGACCCAGACCTTCTGGACTGTTCTCTCTGTTTCCTTCGCTGCAGTCAGGTCATCTGACCAGAAGATCCAGAAGATGTCCATCCTTCAGCAAAGGAAAGCTTTCCACTTGCATGAATGCTGGAAATAAATTAAAGAGCCTGTTGTACAAAACCCAGTCAGATGCAAATTCTGGCCAGTGTCAGAAGGGAGGAAAAGGAGAGGACAGAGTCTTTCCTATGGGGTCTCTCCTCACCTCAGAGTGGAGACAGTGCTCCTACAATGGTTTATACCTTGCCCTTCCCTCATATAAAAGAGTGAATACTTCAGAGTCATTCTAGTTTTGTAATTTTACCTTTTCCTCCATGTTTAATCAGTGTGGAGCTCATGGAGTCTTTTGGGCTACATCCCTGCATGGTACAGGTGCAGGAGCCAGAAAAGAAGGCTGCCCATGCTACAGCTGTTTAGAAAACAGCTCTTCTGTTTTGAATTACTAATAATTTCTAATAACTTCTAGTAAATCATAGGTTCTGTAGCTCATTAGTAAACAATCTGTATTAGCTACTCTCTGAACCACTTGTATAAGATGAAGAAATCAACCCTGGAAGCTTTGAAAACAGATTCCCACGTGCATGCTAAATCTGAAGAGTAACTGAATTACTACAAGCAGGCTTCGCTGTGAGAGCTGGGTGGGTCTGTCTTAAGAGGAACCACAGTTGTTAAGTAGCTCTGAATGCCATGGAAGAAGCAGTAACAAAAAGTAACACAACAATCATTGTCACTGATCATACTCAGGAGCAGTGACAACTTCCTCTCCTTTCTTCTCTCTGCAGCACAGTTCCCAGTGTTGCCTCTACAGAGCTAATGCTGAGAAATCCTTTAAATCACCCTTTTGGCAAATCCAGCATTGAGGTGCTTCATTTGCTCTTTTTTTTTGCTTTTGGTTTTGATGGAGGGATGCAACTCGCTGCTGTGGGGCAAAGAAACGGGGAAAAAAACCCAAACCAAACAGAACAAAAACGTCCAATCCCTTAAAACTGAACGAAAACTTCACAGAAAAGCCCCAAATTAAACTGTAATGAAACCAGTGCACCTTCTCCCACTTCAGAAAGTCTTCTGTCTCCATGGGACAATTGAAACACAATTTAGATGCCTGGGAAGGAAGCAGCAAGCCTGGCAGCTCTAATGTATTATGCAGGAGGCCAGACTTCACCGGATGGAATAACAGCATCTTGAACAGCACCAAATCTCCCCAAATCCATCTCTCCTCTTTCTCACTCCACAGCTTTTCTACTTGAAATAGGCCTCTATTTATAAAGATATGACCGTGCAATCCAGATATTAAAAGAAACACATGATCTCTTCATATTTATACAGATAACAAATTAGCAGAGATCTTGGGCGTTCCTGGGAACCCCACTGCAGAGTCTGTGGAGTATAAAACTGAGCATTTTAAGGTCCTAAAGGAAGGTCAGCCACAGGAGACTGTATTAATTTTAACAATAAAAATGACCTTTTCCCACTACTTACAGCTTCCTCGAACAAAGTTTAAGAAACAAAAGCAGCAGCACTACTCAAATGTTTTGTCCTTTAAAGAAGAGAGAAAAAAGTTGTGTTTACTCTTTGCAGTTTGATGTGGGGTTGATTTGGACATGTATGAGCAAGGAGGAACCACAGCACACACATTAACGAAGATGATCTTTCAGCTAGAGTCCACTCCTTGACACTAGAGGCTTATAAAATAGAGCTGCAGGTCGCATTAATTTCTACGAATTTCTAATCCATTAATTTCTACAAAGAGATATTACAGTACAAAATTATCCCACCTGCCAACATTTCAAAATAGAGAATATGCTTAGAGTCAGAAAAAGAAGTTGGCTTCAGAGAGGATTTGGGAAAAGGTCAGGGGAGAACTACACTGCTCCTGCCAAAAAGTGGAAGGGATACTTCCCAAACAGAAAGATTTGGCAGGTATGAAGCATTTACATATCTCATAGCAAAATACAGAATGTTTATCTTAAAATATTTTTAGAAGAAATAAAAAGCATATTTCAAAGACACCTTCATGAACGCGTGTTATAGTCCAAATTACACAACACTGCTTCTATTAAAAACAAAGCCTAGTCTAATAAGAAAAAAAAAACCAAAAAAAACCACCCAACCATATTGATGGTGTTTGGAAATGAGAAATAGATGACTAGGAGCATTTTCTTCATTAAGTAACAAATTGCTTCTCAGAGATGGATATTTTAAGATAGAGCACAAGTGGCCAATTGTCAGCTGGTGTAAATTACCACGGTTGCAGGGAGCTCTATTTTTACCAGCTGAAGATTTGCCCCTAAGCATCTGCCAGTGAAGCCAGCCAGGGAACCACGGACATATATATGGAAAGGCATTGATTCCAAAGAATGACAAGATAATTACAATGTGTTGGGCAACTGCAGGGACAGGGGGATAGGAAAAGGATGAGGAAAGTCACAGTAAGTAATGGAACAAGCAGGAAAGCAAACAGCAATCCTAACAACTCCGTAGGATTGGCATTACTGCACCAAAAGCTGTGTTCCAGTCCCCCCTTCCCAGCCCTGTGCTGCAGATCCTGTACAGAAACTGTGCTTAAGCATCTGGGCTGAGTCAGCACCGCTGTTCCTCCCTCCAGCAGTCAGGGACAGCTGGTGACTGCTGAAACCAAAAGAGTGGATATTCTGAATAGTGGGATAAAGCATTTCAAGACTTTAAGACAGCAATTTTCATATGCATCTTGACTGAACAATTCTAGTGAGCGTATCCAAACCAGCCTCCCTGATGCCCAGAGCGCGTCCCCGCGCTCGACTGGCTCCTCCCCGCGTGGCACCAGGTTTTGGGCAACCCAGCTGAACGCTGGGCATCAGCCCACCCCTGCTGACAACTGAGGCATCCTCCCAGAGATGTGGGATTGCTTGCTGGCCATCCCCAGCCATGGTTTGGGTTTCTGTTTGTTCTCCGCACACCCTTTGTTGGTGCAACCCAACACAAGCCCTGTGCTCGGTATGGAGTTAAGAGACTGCAACAGAGCAGCTCCCAGAGCACCACAAGCACTGGAAAGCTTCAGATTTAAACAAAACACCTTCCCCAGCATTCCATATAGTGCTTCAGTACTTTCAGAAGACAAGAGGAGAGGGAAAAATGTTTCCCATTGTGTCCGACATCAGCAGTATCTTTTTGCATGCTGAAAGCTCATCTTCCCCTGTGCTGAGAGCAGGTGTGCTGCTGGCAGTCACCCTCCTGTTGCTTCATTTGCAGGAAAGCAAGAGACTGGAGCAGATGCATTTTTGCAGAAGTGAACCACATTAACCCAGCTCGACAACGCTGCCTCTTAAAACTATAAATTTTCATTGCTCCAAGTATGTCACTTGTTAGATACAAAAGCCATTAGATTGAGTAGCCCCGTTACTGGTAAAGAATAACTTCTAATTACATGACATAATCATTAATTAGCATTTACCCAGAGATGAAGCTTGCATTCATGGGTGATAAATGACGTGATACTGAATGTTCAGGAGCACTTAGTCACATCCCTGGGACATCGTGGATATGCCACTGCTAAGCGCTTTTACGTTAAACATGGGTACCTTTCTAAATGGCCACTTACGCTCAAAAAACAGTGACAGACATAAAATCCATGGATTTGGACTTCAATTCAGAGCAGATAATTCTGTCAAGGAAACATTATGAAAAAGATGAAAACCAGCAGAAGCAGATTATTAAATTTATGCCGTGCTGGATTCACTGCCACCACTTTTAACAACAGGCTTTATCCTTCATGTAACCAAATTTATGCTAATCTCCTCAAGAGTTCCAGAAACCCCAACCAGAGAAACTCATCATTTTCAGCATTTCAAAACTCCCTTCACAATACTCTGTTTTTCATTTTTATTTTAACCTCCCCACAAAAGCCTGTTTTAGCCTTGCCTAGTAAATACTGTAGGGTATTTACCCTGGACGTCAAAGCGCTGGCGGTACTTCCATTTCATTGTAAAAGGCCAAGATAACAAATACAGATTTATTATTAAATGTCCCACCTTTCACACTATGCAAATTCACCCAGCCTGCAGCCTACTTTTGGCAGTCCTCTTTCCCAAGGGCCCTTTAGGAAGAGGCTATCAGCCAGATTAATTATTTTAACAATAGCAGCCTTTTCCTATTGCCATTTTTTCTGTCACCATTATATGACATAAAGCAGGGGGGAGGCAGAATGAATTTGTAATGTATCTCAGTCCAAAGCTTCCCAGAAACACTGGATTCAGCGTGCAAGAACAAAGCCGCCAGCCTTGCGTGACAAGTTACAGGGGACAAGAGAAGAGCATTGCGTGTCCCTGCCTCTGGAAAGAGCTGCATGGTCCATCTGGCTGGAAAGGCTGACCACCACAAGAAGAGAGGGAGGGACAGATGTTAAAAACCCAGAACTAAAATAACCTCCCTCTGCCTGTTGTCATTCCTTAGGACATGTTGGCTTTCCAGTGGAAAAGCAGCACCTCATAAATGCTTGGATGCTTGATGAGTTAGGCATGGTTCATTTACTGGTCCTGCTCTCCTGATGGGATCATAACTGCAGTGGCACAGGAACACACAGTGACCTTCCCAGATGTCTCACGTGGAGCCCTGGCACTCCAGGAGTGACCAGTGTCCTGCCCAACAGTGCTGCTCTGGGGCCACAACTGCACTCAGGAACCAGCCCAGCACTGCTGCTACACAGTCTCAGGGTGGGAAAAGCAATGCCAGGGAACCCTACCACCTGCTGTACACACTGGATGTGTTAATGGGGAGGAAAATCTTATGTACATTACTTTTAAAAATGTAAAAATTAGGGATTTTCTCACTTTGAGATAACACCTGAATGCAGCAGCTAATAGTAGGTAGGATAATACAAACCCAAAGATTCCCTAACTCCTCATTATTATTGTTTTTACAACTCAGAGCCACAGATCTGCATGGAAGGACAGGGAATCATTCCCCCGCCAACCTGAGTTGCTGCAGGTGTCAGAATCTGCCTTTCCATTGCGGTGAGCACAGCATTGTGGCTTTGTATTCCAAATTCACTCTTTTTGGAGATCTTGGTCCCAGAGATGCAGAACAACTCAGGCACAGGGGATTAGGTCATGTGAACGGGCTGCACTGTATGTTTGATTTAACAGAAAACATAAAGCAGTTGGCACTCTGCAGCCTGCTCTGTTATGTTTACAAAATGATAATAACCGCAAAGAAACGCCAACAGGAACTTAGCACAAGTTAAACAAATCACCCTCAAAGTGGCACTCTGACACAATGGTGTCAAAACACTTTTCCTTTCCCACTGGAACAATCCCATTATTTCATGCTGGCAAATGGAGGGGAGAAAAGCGGTTTTAAACCCATGGGAAAAATGGCACATTTACAGGGACATGAGAGAGGCTGGTGAGCTCACAGAACTACTCAGGGAAGAACTTCTGAAGGCAACGGATGTTTGACAGAGAAAAAGCCTAGAGGATTATCCCATGTCAGCATAAATCTATGAAAAGACAACGCCCTCTTCATTACTGCAACAGGTGCCAAATCATAACGCTCCCACAAAATGAAAAATATCTATGATCTGCCCCTCCTCCTAGCAGCAGAGAAGCCAGTGAGACAGAGGAAAAGGGTTTCCCCAGCTCTCCAAGACTGACCAGTGTAAGGCTCCACAGGAATCAACACAGCTTTACATAGATGCAGATCCTCCCAGGCCAACAGGAACATCTGATTAGGAGAGGTCCAGGCTAAACTCTGGCAGTCAGGAGGGTGCACCCACCCAAAGGCACAACCTGCATTTACAGCTCAATACTTCATACCATGTTTCCTCAAAAGACTCAGTGCTTATGGAGAGAAAGACAAACATTTCAAGGAAAAACAGATGTCAAAAATCAAGGGTCACTTCCCCTGGCACTTCACTTCATGGGAAGCACCTCCATCTCTCCCCCTATTTCTGCCTATGGTGTGAAAGACTCAGATGCCAGCTGGACAAAACACCACATCCATAACTTCAGTGCCAGTCAGGGCTGGGATGGAGAAGTGGGCAGCTAAACCTATAATCCCTTCATAGAGTAACTTGGGAATCAAAGGAATTTAAGAAGTCTCTGTATAGGATTTTAGGGCAAACCTTGTGAAACCAGGAGATCCAGGACCTAAAGAACAGGTAAATCCCTCCCACCTTGATCTTCCCACGAAGCATGGGTCAAGTACAATAAATCCTGAAGGAGCTTTAAATGAAAATTCCAGTGACTAAAAGTTACTGCAAAAGAGTAACTTTTAAAGTTAAAAGCAAAAAGATACAGGCTCTGTCAGTGAGATTAAGATCATTTATTACACAAGTTCAGCACAGGGTGCCATAACTTAAATCAGGAGGGGAAAAGCTTAAGATAGCCCTGGCTTCCTGTACATGAGCAGCAGTGAGGATGCCAGGAGCAGATCTGCTGGTGCTGAAAACCATGCATGCCAGAGGTGAGGAGTGGATCTGCTGCACCCATGAACAGGAGTCCATTAGGATGCTCCTGAAGCACAACTCCAAATTGAGTTTCATCCCATCTGTGCGCGCCGAACCTGCTCTGCCACGTGAAACAGGGGAGGTTTGCTCCAAAAGCACACTCCTGCAGCACCAGGGTGCACAAATCCTCTGCTGGCACGACAGGAGCTGGCCAAGCATTCTGTGCAGCTTGGGCTGCTGGCTGCAGAAACAGTGGAGTCAGATACAATGGGAGTGCTCTGGAGAACAAGGGAATGAGCAGTGAACCAAGGTGCTGATACAAAGCCGAGCATTATTCAACACTGAGGTGTCCCCTCAGCCAAGAACCAGTGACAGCTGACACCTGGAGTCACAACAAGTTCCCCTACACAGACACAAAGCAAATGTGTGCTGATGTTTAAGGGTGACTGGGGCAGCAGGAACCGAGGTGTGCTAACAGAGCGCTAAATGTGTACGGACAAACAAATGCAGGAGTGCACAGGCCCACCTGAACAAGTGCCAGCAACAGTGAAGCATTCAGCTACATTTAGTTGCTCCTAATAAAAAGAGCTGAATACAGAGAAGACAAATGCAAATCTGAGCATGTTATTTTATGTAACAAGTCAAAACCATGACAAAATTACCTGCTTCTGTTTTCTTTACTTTCCAAGACTACTTTCTTCCCAGAGTCCCAAATGAAATCATAATGATGCTTTGCCTTGGGGTGCAGGACTAGGAGGGAGAAGAGTCTCCCTTGAGCTCTGCCCTTCCTGGCTTCTTGTGTGATGGGCAGCTCAGAGAAGAGGGCAGCTTCAACACTTGGGTCTGCTGTAGAGCACAACATAGCTCCTAAAAGACTAAAGGGGTTTGGGCACCTGTCTGTAATGTTAAAAGGAAAAAAAAGCCCAAACATTTAAAAAACAAATCTCAAACCATTAGCATGCCACAGTTCTGGATATTTACGAAACTTGTGTTTTTATTAACATACACAGAAGACTGGTGGAAGCGCACTACAGCATTCCTAAAATGACACAGCACAAACAACTGTCTGAAGCTTTCCTTACATTGAAGAATTTCTCTCAAATCTCCGTGGCCAGAGATCAAGTAGTCACACCAGTGGAAGACAGTCAAAACTGTGTAAATGCACAAATATCCCCAAAATTAAGGAGGAAAAAAAATAGATAGTTGATTTACATGTCTGAAACAGAGCAACACCAAGTCCCCTGTATTACAACAGCTATTGCAAAACTTCAGGCCAATTACTAAGACAAGACCCCAAAAATAAATCTGTCCTGCATGACCATCGAAGGTCAAGGTGTGCTGGAATTGTTTTATCGCTTCCTCTTTGAGTTCACCCAAGGAAACTTGAAGCAATTACATGTGAAGATGATGAAGGGATAGGAGGGGAGGATGAGGGTCAATTGCATCATCAGTTCTGAATGCTTCTAAGGAGAAATCTGGGCACTGCAAAGCCCGATGTGGACATTCCTGGCATCCCAGCCAAAGCCTGACTGACACAGGGACACCGCACAGCAGGATCTGACGTCTATTCATGGCTTATTATGACAGTGTCCTTAATACACAATATTGATTTTCTTCTTCTGAGTGCTGAAACTCTAGAATATCTCTGTTTTTACTGAATGTTCCCAAGTGTTCCTGGAGCTGAATGGGCTGATTCCCTCAGAAAGCTGTGTGGGACCTCACTTGTCTCTAGAGGCACCTCAGCTCAGTGATTAGGTTGCCACCTTTCACTTCTTTTTGGTTCCAAACAAAGCTCCTGCAGTCCTGCTCTGAAGCAAATCAGCCATCTTTAACCACACCCAAAGGGACTGCTGCCTTCTCAAAGAAAAAGAAGTCAGATTTGTGAATTTCCTTGGGAGAAAAAAAAGTATAATTACCAACCATTAGTAGCACGGCCTCCCCCCCACGAAAGGTTGAACACTAACATTCCTTAAAGGGTTTCCTGAGCTTTTTTTTTGCTTGGTAAAAATATCCCAAAAGGGCGGAAGAAAAAAAACTCTCCACAACATAAGCAGCATGGAGTCTTTTTGCCGGATAATGCATTTCTTATTTTGGTAATAATGAAAGGCACGTTGGGGGTGCTTTCTAAAGCAGTTTATTCCAGATTGCTGGCTCCCACTGTACAAAAAAAAAATAATGACCCTTTCCCCACCCCATCCAAACAGTAGCACGCAATCCTGGCGGCACAATATCCCATTGTAGTGCTCTGAATGCCCGCCTGGCAGAGGAGCTGGTGGGAAGGAGGGAGCACAAGCGCCCCTTTGCCCTCCCAGTGCTGCCAGTGGCAGCTCAGGGTAGGATGAGCCCCAGCCGCTGCCAATATGTTGGTCCAAGGAAATGAGGGGAAAAGGCATGCAAAGATAAATGCCTGGAAAGACGCCACGCTCCAGCCCTGCCTCCTCTGAGCTGCTGGAGGAGCTGGGGAGAGGAAGTTTGAGAAGGACTGCACAGACATTTCAGCAGCACTGCAGGGCTCTGCTGCCTAAAAGTGACAAATCTCCTTTGTCTTGCGATCCAGGATTCCTATTTCAACTGTCCCTGCTTTTTTTCTTTCTATCACACACCTTCCTGTCCTCTGCCCTCCTACATTTGTCAGACAAGTACAGGGATGGGTTTAAAGGTCTCCCACAACCCACACTGAGCACTTGGAAGCCACTCTGAAAGCTCATGAAAAGTCTAAAGCCACCTTGAAAAAACAGAGCTACAGGAATGGAAGGACACATCCAATTCCTGTGTTCAATGAATCACCAAGGATGCAATTAAAAAGCAACCTCTGTGCTCAGGTAAAGCAGAGGAACCGACAAACAGCACTTGGGTTTCTAAATGCCTCAGCCACTTCCGAAGTTCCCCACCTAGGGCAATGCCTGGCTAACCCCATGATGTGGAAGGCAGAATCCCATCACTAGGAGAGTTTCCTGGCAGAACCTGTAAGTGAAGGCAAGGGAAAACCCATTCCTACATGGATGGCAGTTGCTGTTCCCCCAGCTCCTCGCTGCCCCAAGAGCCCAAGATGGTCTTTCCCCATCCCGTTTTTCCTTCCCATGACTCTCCTGACAGCCCTTTTTCCACAAGCCAGCCATGGCAAGGCTCTCAGCCCATCGCTTCCTGCAGGACTTAGTTGACAGTTCTGTTTCGTTTGTGGCTCCTCTCAGTTTAGCCACATAATTATGTCCATTTGCAGCACAGAAACCAATTCCAAGAATCAAGTGACTCACATTCATTAGGGCTGTTTGTACAGAATCTGAGGACGTTGTTGCTCCATGCAGAAAGGACTCTGTGTCCATGTTTGTGGTGAGGCTGGATGGACCCATGACAGCGATAAGTTTGTACACTGAGATGTGCCCACCTCCACCTCACGACCCGGAGCACACTGAAGAGAAAACATGAAACAGGTTTGGTTTTTCTTTTACCTGCCTAAAAAGCACATCCTCTTTTCTCTGTAACTCTGTTTTAGAAATTATTGGGAGTTTTTACTCCAAAAGAGCTATGACAATTCATTCCTATAGTCTTGTATCAAACAGCAAAATTTTGATTATTTAAGTTGAATCCAGGGTAACATAGTACATAGGTCATAAGCTTTAAAATTTTTAAATAAGTGCACCACAACCACATTTCTGGACAGGCAAGGAGCTGATTACGTGAACCCAAGCAAGGAGATGGCACAAAGAAACAAACTGAAATTCCCCATGAACTTTAGCTGCATTCACACAATCCAGCAGCACATTCCTCTGAACCACAGCCTTTTACCACTACACCAATTAAAGAGAAATTTTAGGCACTTGGAAGCCTCAATGCAGGCACAGTGTGAATTTTTTTTTCTTTTAATCGAGTGTTAAGCTTATAACTTAGCAGCTCTTTGAAATATTTGCCCATTAAAAGCTACACAGCTGACCCTGAGGTACCTCAGGGAAAATGTGATATTGTTCTTCAATAATTAGGTCAGAATCTGATATTTTGACCTCTGTGTACTCCTGCTGAGAAATATGAGCAAAAGTCAGCACAACCTGAGGCTTTCATGATAGGGTTGGAACCTCTGTACTGTAAAATATTCCAACTGACCCCAAGGGGATTCAAGTTATTACTGGATATTCCTTCTCTCACACGAACTCTCTTCCCTCCCACTGACAGCAGTGTATAATATTTCCATCAGCAAAAAAACATTCTGCAATTTAAAAAAATGTCCTTCTCATTCACAATCAGCAAGTGTCATCTCCAAGATGTATCTTGTCCTCCAGCAAACACAGCAACTGTTTCTGTACTGAAGTGGCAAATAAAATCTGTGTTGGGTGCTGAGTTTAGTTCGAAAAGTGTTTTGTCTTTTAAAAAAGAAATATCTCATCTTCAAAATCACCCAAGTAACACTAAGGCTGTGTCCTGCTGACTGTCAATAACAACTAAATCTCTAGGAGGTGACATAATGATAAAATTGTTGCAGGCAGAGAGAAGCAGAAAGATTTCACAGGCTGCATGTGGCTATTTGCAATTTTTCAAAACACATTTGCTATTTGCAGTTTTTCAAAAAAAGCAACAGAGAGTGCACAGCACTAAGCCCAGAACATTTTCCAAAAAATCAAAAGCACTAACGGGAATGTGCACATGGCTTTTGCCCCATGAAATGAGATGAAAACCAGTTGTGCTGACCCAGGAGCTGGTAATATTCCCACTAATAAGAACTGGGAAAAGAAAGTTTTCCCAAAACTTTTGGGAGCACCAAAGTTCATGTGCTCAGACTAAGTGTGTCTTACAAGGCTACACAGAAAAATGTGGTTCTCATTTTTCCATGGGCCAGAGCAGGAGATAAGATAGCAATTGCATTGTAAAGCCAATAACCACCTCACTTGATTCATTCTTCCTCAAAAGACAAAGATTGTTTGGTTTTCCAAAAGCTTGATTTATTACTTCCAGCAACCCGGATGGGAATTAATTGGCAGAAAACACAAGAGCTGTCCAAACAGAAGCCTGCACAAGAGCTACTGCCTGTAAAGCAAAGCTGAACTGAGAGCTGGAAAAGGTCACATCCTTTTATTTCTGCAGGCAATTAACCATCAGAGCAACTTATTCAGGGATTCGATCCAGTCCTCGAGCAGAAATACCAAATAACTTCCTCAGTTTAATATTGATAGACAATTTTGCTATTGAGTTAACTCAGCTTGAGACCGATTTTCAAACACCTAATCCACCTCAGCTGTGAATTCAGCTGGGGAATCGTGGGCTGGATTTCCACAGCTCCTCCCGGGAGGAACAGCAGAGCTGTCACCACCAAGGTGCTCACAGAGGGCGAACACCTTGTGGTGCCTCATGAATGGAGCTGACCTGGAAACCAGAGCTGCTGAGTTCCAGAGCACTCTGGAGAAACCCTGTGGCAGCACAGCAGAATTTACAACAGGCTGGATGGACCTCCTGGGGTATAAAGCTCAATAAAGTATTTTAGAGGGCAGAAATTGTCAATAGTTTCTCCTTTTACACTACACTTCTGTTTACAAAACTACTGGGAAATAGATTTCTCTTCTCACAAAACCAATGGTGAAATTCTTTCCTGTGGGAGGCCCAGAGAAGCTGTGGCTGCCCCATTGCTGGAAGTGTCCAAGGTCAGGTTGGACTGGGCTCCCAGGAACCTGGGATAGTGGGAAACGTCCCTGCCCATGGCAGGGGGGGTTGGATCAGGCGGTCTTTAAGGTCCCTTCAAACCCAAACAATTCTGTGATTCGGTGTACAATGAAGTGATACTACCAAAACAGAAGAAGAGCTAAATGAGGCACAGGCTTGGTGCTCATGACACCAGCCACAGACACCTCCTGTAGACAGAAAACCTCCTGTATTGCATGAAGACAACTTACTACTGGGAAGAATGTCAAATAAAAAATGATCCCATTAATAAAGGCAACTTAAATATACATTTATTAAAAACAAAATTAAAGAAAGCCTCAACTGCACTGTTTTCAGAAAACATCCTGTTTGAAATAATACCACAAGCTCCAGAGAAATGACGTGAAGACAGAATACAGCTCTTGTTTCTCTAGCCATCAGTGAAACAGAAAAAATCATTTAGGAAGTGTTCAGCTCCAAAAGAAAGCACCACTGCTTTTAAGTTTTGAAAGAAAGCCAACCAGTTCACTTAGTATTTTCTAGTAATAAGCATTTACCCACGACAGCCTTTTGTTTAGTACAGAATTATTGCCTGTATGCCTTGAAAATTGAGCCTGTCATGCAGATATTTTTTTATGAACACTAGCTCACACCCATTTAATAAATGAAAGCATCTCAGACACAATCATAAGCCTGCACAGAGCAATCAGACACAGGAACGTGGCCATTTTACAAAGCACTGAATCAAATCTGCAGGCATCCAGCTTCTTTTATTTTATAGATATACAGATATGTATGTATGTGTGTATATATATATATTATATATATAAGTAATGTTGGGTACCAACATTTCACTCAGATGCCAAAAACTCCATACAACACAGCAGTTTCAGAGATAAAGAATTCACAGCACACAGGTAACTTAAAGTAAGAGAGCTTGGGTCCAGTAGCATCTTAGCTATGTGATGCTAAGTGGTTTTGACAAGCTCTATTATAATTACTTTAAAATGTTTTGTTCTAATGCTTGTGTTTGCTGAAGTCTTTGACAGGAGATTAAATTACCTTCACCCGAAATTCCTATAATAAATTAAAGAAAACAGAAATGTAGTGTCAATTTGTGTCCAAATCTGCTTACAAAAGAGAATTAGCTCAGGCCTTTGCCCAGCCAAGCACTTAATCATGTGCATAATTTTTATTACGTCAGTATTCCCACTGATGTCAACGACCAATTGCAGCTACAATCACAAGTTCTATACATGCCTGAGTGCTTTCCTGGAGCTAGGCCTGAGAGAATTCTCAACACATGGCAGTGACTTAGGACAGCCAGTCCAGGGAAAGTCTCTTGGGACTGATGTCAGGAGGACGCTCAGCGCACAGCCTGATGTTCCCTTACAGGGGGAACTAAATTCTGCATGATAAAAACCTCAATTACATTTGTAACATTAAAAAAACCAGCACCAGGCTGCCCTGAGTCAAAGAAGTACCACCCAAACTTCAGGCAGTTAATTGATGATTACAGTTAATTAAATAAAACCGTGACAGACACAAAAATTGTGAGGTTTGGTGCATTTTTGTGTAACCATGTGTTACCTTATCAAGTTTTATGTAGTCCAGGGGAACACACAGGTATCTCCCAATTCCCAAAGGAACTGCTTAGGGAAGAGCTCACTTGGATGAGCAGCAAACGAAGATGTCTGGGGCTTCTCAAGGTAATAACTAATGTGGGTAAAGAACTTTCAGGTCATTGGGCACTTGTCTGCAGACAAAAAATGACTGCTGCTGACTGCCTTGAAGTTTCCGTGTGTGAGTTACGAAAAGCACCAGTGAGATGCATCCTCAATTCAGAGACGAGGAAACCAGAAAAACTCGGGAGACTTGTCTGGGAAAGCTTTCACACCACCAAAGTTCTGGGTTTCTACAGCAGAGACCAGGCTGAGCTTGTGCAAAGGCAAGACATTTTATCTGTGTTGTGGAGTTGAAAGCAGGCTCAGGCAGCCAGAGAAAGGGATTTAATTATCGCTTCGTCACCCACATCCTGTCCACAGCCAGCGCTGCCTCCTTTGATGGCTGCTGCCACTTGTTCTCCCACAGAACACGGCGCGGAAGATAAGGCGTGTTTGGGTTCTTCTGCCTGCAGAGGATATTGTTTTTCTTCTCCTTGTTTTATAAACCCTGCTCAGTCACAGCTCTTGGCCATTGCTCAGATGAGTGAAAAACAAGTATTTCCTGCTTTCTGCATAAAGGAGTGATTACAGTTGTAATAACTTGTATTGTACTTCACCAAATTCCCTTTAATTTGCAATGTATAGTGTGTATGTGTCCATTAACACCACTTACATAAATATATACTTACACACACGTATTTGTAATATTGGGCCTGTAGTCTCCAGATTTTTCTCAGAATTATTGCTCTCTGACATCCTTTTTAAACACCAAATTTCAACATTTTGTCATTACTACTACAACAAAGAAAAAACCTACAGTTTTAATTTCAGAGACATGCTTAAACTCATCCTAGTACAACTAATTTTTCATGATGACCAGCACCTAAACTTATACCTAAATCGTAAATTGGTATGTTTAATTTCTGCACAACAAACCTACAAAAACTTTGTGCGACTCTTAGCAAATACCATTCATTGCTTTGAAGATAAAGCATCAAAAATCTTCTGCTTGGCACCCTCTTCATCCATCTTGTACCATTATTCTTGCCTTGGTGACAGCCGCAGCTTCCAGCTCCTGTGAGACCAGGAGAAATAACAAACCCTTCCCAAGCTTCACACTTAATAAAATAAATCCAAAGCATCACAATAAGCAGCACAGCCTTGCAGAGCGAGTGCTTTAGTCTTTCTGCACCAGTGGTTTCTTGTTTATACACACCAAAAATACATTTTAAAATATTTATTTATTTATTTATGGTGGGTTGCCAGAACATCAGGCACAGATACCCTGACGGCTCAAACAAGCTTTTCTTGATATTCAGAGGATAAGCATGGGATTGATTTATTTTTTTCCTCCTCCCCTAGGAATGGTTTCCACAAAGGGCAAATTTAATAATCAATTACTATATTAAGAACAGAACCTATATTAAGTCACGAATCTTCATCCAGCAATTGCAATATAAACAGACACATCTGGTTCAGAACACTTTTCATTACTTTTCTGTTTGGTTTTAAGCCTCCTTAATTTCTCCATACACTTCTTTAACAACAGTTAAGCAGTGTTAAGTATTTCCTGGTGGGGAATAGCAGTAAAAGCATAAAACTCCTTCACAAGAGGCTGTTTTTGCACATTTATTCACCCTGCTGTGAAAACCCCTGGTGAGTTTTTGATTCGGTGGCTGTTTGCCTCTGAGGTTCAGCTTTAGTTACTTTTAAATGATTAATGGTGAGCTAGCCAGAGACAGAGCATCTCTATTAAAGTCCTGCCTGTGTTTACCAAGCCCCACGAAAGAGGGCTGCATGTCCAACATTATTTCCCAAAGGAACACGGAGCTCCTCTGCTGCTGCGGCTCCATCCGACATCAGCTAATGACAAAGAAAGGCCTTACACGGATCACAGGGTTTGAAGTCAGTCTGTAATCGAAACCAAAATTCACTCTCTCACTCTTTCATTAGCACTTCAGCGTGCAGAATGGAAACCTGTACATCAAACCAAAACCAGCAGAGGGACAGCAGTCAGGAAGGAATTCAGCTGTGTAAAAAACTGTTGATTTTTATGTTGAACTGACTTAGCTGTGGATGTTTTCCCCTTGCATGCCCTTATTAAAAGACATTTTTGAGCTGTTTTATGAAGACAGGACTTTTAAATTATGTGCAGTCTAAGGTACTAAATATGAAAAATTCTGGAAAAACCCACCAGTTCATCTGAATGTCTCACTGATATTCTATTCCTAATTCATAACCTTAATCCTAATCTTTACATTCTGCTCAATATCAAAATGTGAATTCCAGACAAGCAACTCTGATGCTTCTCAAACTTTATCTGAAGTTCCTTGCATGGAATTTTCCGATTTGAATCATCTCAGCTTAAAAACGGCGACCGGAACTGCCTGAGTACAACTCACACATATATTTAAGGACACAACATTTCCTAGTGCTAAAATAAAATGTTTTATAATGATCTGCAGGAGCTCAGATAAGATGCCTCATGCATTTGCCCTTTGCATCAAAGAGGAGAAGAAGATGCCAAAGGGGTTTAGAGATGCTACGTGAACACTTTCAGAGTGGTATTGATCAGACAGAAAGAAATGCCTGCCACGTCATAAGCTGGGTGACCTTAAATCTGTCAGCTATGGAAGAAAAAAGAACTATTTACAGGTTTAAACTCCAGCTTTGTAACCTGTTTGCCAGTGCTGTCTGGGACACCTGAAGATTATTAGGTCTTACCATCCTTTTAATGATTTTTTTTATTATTATTGATTTTCTTTTTGAGGCCAAAGAGCCTGTGGTAGATGCCTGGAAGCCAAAAACGACAAACTGTTCATCCTCCACCAGGCGTCCCAAGTAACAGTAAATAAGGAATCCAACATTTTCTGCTCTTCATTTCATTAGAAATTTGAAAGTTACATGTTTTCTAAAATATAATACAAAAAATATGATGAAGTAAATACAAATTTGCTTTTGAAGAGTCCTTGAAGGAAAGGAAATCTAACCAATATTAAAAACAGGGGCCCAGAAAAGGTAAAACAGTTCTCCTCATGCTTTACAAAGCTCCTTTTCAAGCATATAATCTGACAGAAGAGTAACATAAATCCAAATGGCATTTGAGTCCTCTTTTTGTTTTCCAATGCCCACTCAACTTCCAGGCACCTTTGCCAGTGAAGAGCGCACTTCTTCAAACCAAGTCATAGGGGTTCCTTTTTGTGCTGCTTAAAATGTACAGGACTCCCTCAAGTTGGTGCCAGAAGTCAGGAGTGAACTAAAGGCACCCAGAAGATATAAAACATAAAAAATACGTGCAGCCCTTCTCAGTTCTACACAAAGAATTCCACTTTTTGCCCCTTGTCTCCAGACTCAAACATTGTACTTAAGAAATGACAGGACTCTACAAATAATGTTTCCAGTTCTTAAATTGTTTTGTCCCAAGGCTAATTATATTAATAGACTTCCCTGGGTTTAATTAGCATTTTCTATAACCCCAGCTGATCATTAAAATTTCATTTAATCTGATCACCAAAGTACATATTTTAGGTCCAGTCCAGATGAAGGAATTGCAAGTCTACAATTACAACTGAGCGGATCAGCCAGGGCATTTTTCACTCCTAAACTGAATTTCAGTATCTCAAGTCCATTAGTGTGGATTGCCAAATCTTCCTCCTTATTTAAGTGACAGCAGCAATCAATCACAACCTCCTGCTTTGTATATTTGGAACACTAATTCTCAGTTCCTGTCACTCAGCAGTCACAGGTGCCTCTTCCCTACCCAAAACTCAAGGTCTGCCAATGTTTGAGCCTCGCTGGAAGGCACCAGCAGACATCTCAGTGCAGGCAGGCTCATGCTCACATTCAGTTATTTTGTCAATAAAACCATTTCACCAAAGAAAACACACTCCTGCCAGTAAAAGAACTGATCTGCTTTTACAGTTGTGTTTGGAACAGAGCTTTTACTACCCAAGTTTTTTGTAACAAAACCTCTAGAAGTACATCAGGCTCCAAACAGCTGCATCTCCCCTCGGGTTTCTGAGGAGCTGTGCTTCCAGGTGAGTTATTGGGCTGAGAGCTAGGGAGGCCCGAGGGGGTTTTTTACAAGCCCGGAGCTCTCAGCAAACATAACTCCACAGCTCCTTTGCCATGCCCACAGGGAAGCATTAACTCCTTTTTGGAGGAGTGTTCTGTGAAGGATTGAGCACGCTCACTTCCCTGTTTCTATGAGGCTCAGCCACTTGTGGAGTCATGCATCCTGCAATTCCCAACAGGTGGGAATAACAGCATCATGAGAAGCAGTATTATAGTTCCAGCTAAGAAACATGGCAAACTGAGATTAAACCAATCCCTTCAGAGGGAATGACAGCGCAAGCACACACACATTCAACAAAATAACAGCAAGAGCAAAGACTAGATTGTCTCTATTAAAACCAAAATCAAGTAACAAAACCAACTGCATCAGCATTGTTTTATATCATAATCCTGTACTGTATAGACAGATAATCCCCAAGAAACGGCCTTGCTACACATAATTGAGGATGATTTTATAAAATACGACTGGACAAATCCCATAGTGTTATAGACATGCCTATTATATAACAAATTGCCACAGGACAGCTTTCCTCCTTCCCTAAGCCCGTATGGGCACAGCTGTAAAGGTGCTTTGGGCAGACTCTCTGTTTCTATGTCATTATCTGCCATCTCCACTTCAAAACAAATCACAGGGCTGGATACAGAGCCTGACACTAGGTAACTTATGGAACCATTAATTCTTCTCCTTCTGGCTTCCTTACAATGCATCAACTACAGCCAACATCTCTGTGATTAAAGCACTTTACTCATGGTATCTCTGCTGCTTGTGAGCACTGATTTTCCATGATGCTGAGTGCTCCTGTCTAGGTGCAGAATGACTTCAACTCCCATCTCAATGTAGTTGAGATGGAAACTTTATTCTAATGTGAGGTTAAGTCTTGAATAATTGCTGCTGGGTACTAGAATTTATGCAGCTCAGATGTTTACAAGGCCTGGTTTACATCTACTTGTGGTAGCAGCCTTTAGGTTAAACCGAGAACACACAAAATCATTTGTATTTCCAAGAGTTTGCTTTAATTGCCCAATATTTTAATAATCTGCTTACAGCCTGTCTGGTTTTGTTTATCTGGAAGAAGCAGACTGCATGAGTAAGATAATTTGATTTAAAAAATACATTCCCTGTAGATGTCTCCAATATGTAGAAAATTTTGGTCACTGATGTTCTCTGAAAAGGCTGTGCTGCACTTTCTACACTGAAGCCATAATATTCTTCCTTGGGGGCAAAGGTCATTTGATGCATGAGAAGTTTGGGATTTTTTTCTGTTAAATATTTTGCTGCAGATTTGAACTCCTTGGGCCGTGTTTTTGTTTGGACAAATCTTTCCCACCAAGTATTAGTCATGCTCTGAGTGCTGTTAAAATAGTTTTGATGAGAATTCTTGTAGCTGGCACAGGGGCTCAGAAACAAAATGAAGCTGATTTGTAAGCATTTATTTTATCCAAAGTTTGTGGCTCAGCTGCTTATCTGAACTTCCATTATAAACTTTAGCTTGCTTGTAAATCTTAGCAAAGATCTTTTCATTAAACCCCCTGCCATTAACATGAAAATTCAATAAGGAAAAACAAGTGCTTTGAAATGAAATTTAAAAAAAAAAAAAAGAAAAAAAAGCTCTTATTCACTTATTCATCCTATTAGTACTTTAAGAACTTGATTTCTAGATACAATTAAAAGCAATTAAACTCCAAAGCTCCAGAACTGCACTCCAAGGAGAACACGCTGTGGCAGAACAAAATGCAAGGATGCAATCAAAGCTGTGTTGAAAGTGCTGATGTTTCGTGTGTGTTTGGCTTTTAAAACACACACAGAGTCACTGCACTGAGCGAAATTAAACTGCTTGTGATTCAACAGCCTGCATGTGAGAGGGGGACCAAGCAGCTGCATCTCCCATGTTCTGGAATGGCTCATCAAAAGCAAAGAGCTGGTATAATTTCCAGAACAAGCTCCTGTTCCATCCTCTCTCTCTGTAAATTAAATCTCCACACATGGCTCTTCAGACCCCACCTGCTCCTCGACAATTTGCTCAGGTTTGCAGATTACAGCACCAGGTAATTTGTATTCTTGCCAGGCACTGTAACCTTATGTATGACATGCTCTCCACACGGCCTCTTCCACTGCTGCTAATTCCTGCCCAATTAGCATCTGGGTGCACATCCTTCATGAACAGAGAATCCCTGTTTAATTACCAGCACCCTCAGTCACAGATTACCCAGGGATTCACAGGGGAACTGCCTCCATGAACCTTGGAAGAGAGAGAAGCATTTGCAGAAAGGACTCTCTCCATTGAATACTTTGCCCTTAACTCTATGCTCAGGGCAGTTTTTGTTTAACCACTGTTTCACTCAAGAGGTTTTGAAACATCCTTTTGTAATTTGCTTCCAGGTACAGTCTCATCACCTTGTTTTAAATATCACAGCTCAACTGAGGTGGCTTATAAAAAGCACACTGTGATCTTCTGTCAAAAAGGAACATGGTCTTGGCTGACGAGGAAGGGTGGTGTTCCCCCAAACGCTCCAGCCTAGCTGCTGGAAGAAGAAACTTCCTCTACACCTGTGCAGAAACCTCTACCAAGGAAAGGAAGTTCAAGACAGGGGCAAATAAGCTGAAGGTGGAGAGGAAAATGAATATAACTGTGCCACATCCAGAACTTTCTCAGGCTGATGATTTCAAGAGCTTTCTGTTCTGTTGGCAACTGAGCTCTAGTCCACTTCACTCACTGTCTTTTCCAAAAATACATTTCAGCTCTGGTTCTTTTCAGCCTTCCTGTTTTTTTAAAGCAGAAAATCCAGCATCCAGTGTTAATACCATTTCACAGTCAGGAAGTAACAGGCAAAGCTCAATTAGGAAATTGTGCCACCAGGACATTTTACATTCTCGATAAAGTGACACAAAAATGTCATGAAGTTCATTTTCTCAGTGCCATAACATGAACCACTGCACCATTTACTTACCTCCAGCTGTTGCAGATACTCAGAGCTGGAGGCTGGAACTAGAACAACACTAACTCCAGTGTTTCTGTGTCAGGCAATGCCTTCGGGAAGCTGCCTTCCTGCAGGTCCTCCTTCCAAGATGTTTGTATTTCATGTCAAACAATTCAGAACAAAAAGCTGAGGAGCTGTGCAAACCAAGAGCAATTCAGTGGCAGCAGATGTGTCTTCCTTCAATTACCAGACACGCACATGGCAAGGAAGTTTATTCAGATAATCTTTCTTATGTCTCCTGCAAAGCTTTAGAAACCTTTGGTCTTCTCATTTCATTTTCCTGGGTGTTGACAGTTAAGAACAATCTCTGTTTCTCCAAGAAAAAAAAAAAAGGATGATTCAGAGAGGCACAATTAGATTGAGATAATCCAAGGTTAGGGAAAGCAAATGTGACAAAACTGTCCGGATTTTCCTCCCAGATTTAGGAGAAACAGATGAGACATCACATAAACTCCTCACCGATCACCAAGGTTAAGCTCTACAGTAGATCACCAATTTAGACCAATTTACTATTCCAATATGAAATATTTACTTAGAATTACAAGTACTCTCTTCCATAATTTAAAGGTTGTTGGAGGAAAGAATGAATAGAGCTTATTTTTTATAAATAAGATTCATAAAATTGAAGAAATGTAAACTTGGAAAGGACTTGAAAGGTCATTAGCAAAATGTAATGGAGAAGAAATACTTGAGTAACACAAATAGAAATGCCTTCGTAAATACTGCTCCTGCTTAGTGCTTCACTCCCATTTCACAATATCTACACTATTCCTACTTCACTGCAAAAAAAGCAAACAAATATCGAAGGCACTGTCTGATTTAGTTACTACTGGAAAATTGCATTGGGCACAGATCCCAAAATAATAACTATTCTGCTCCTCAGCTTTTAAACAAAACATGCACATTTTCAAACACTCTCTGTGCTGGGCCTGCCAGCCTGCAGCTCATCATAAAGCACAGCAAAATGGCTAAACTGATGGTACTGCAGAAAACATATCTTGATCCTTCACTTTCAGTCAGCTCTTTCATCCCTGAAATAATGTCAATAAATAGGCATGCAGCTAGAGAAGCAAACACGGTTTGGGCTTTAAGTACACCAAGAATAACACGACAATATTTATGGAAATAGATTGCAATGCTCTGAAGGGGCAGATCAGACTGGCAGGAGATTTGTTTATATCCACCTTCCCACCTGTCCAGTGCTTTGGCTGTGATGTGCTGAGAGAGGGTAATGGATGGTGAGCGGTCATTCCTGCTGATTTGGACAGCAGGGTGACATGAGGGTTTTCATTAACAGAAACATGGCAGCCAGCTTTCTAGGATCACACAAATTGGATTTCAGCTCTCAAACATGAAGCGTGCTGTCAAACACGATTTGTTCTTCAAAGAAACATGTCCTAGATAAAGGAATGCAATTGTAAATAGATTATAAACCATATTTAAACTGATTACAGGTTAATGCGGGATCCAGACCAAAGTCGTGCAGTGGTGCAGGCTGCATATCACGGAAGTGAGCTCCTGGTTTAGGGTGACTTCACATGCAATTTTCAAGAACCAAGACTAATTACTAAAAATCTTTCTGAAATAAAAAGGGAGAAATGCACTAAAAATGCAATGCCTCTAAGTAAAATGCTTTGCTGGGTTGGGTGTAGCTACACCAGGTTCAAGCTGGACATCAAGGCATTTCTTCATGGAAAGGTTGTTAAACATTGGTTTGGCCTACCAAAGGAGGTGATGGAGTCACCATCCCTGGTCAGGAAAAGACTGGACGTGGCACTCAGTGCTCTGCTCTGGCTGACATGGTGAAGGTTCAGCCACAGGTTGGACGTGAGGACTTCAATGCTCTTCTCCAACCTTAATGATTCTGTGATTCTGAAATAATCCAATATTAGCTGAGCTCCACAACTTAATGTGCAGCACACAGCACTTCAAACCCCTTCAAAGGAGCAACTGTTTGGATTCCAGCTAGGAGTTAAGCAAATACAGATGTAGGAAGAGTAGAAAAATAAATACATCAATGCACTAAAACTGCACCAGCATTACTAATTGCTGCTTATTGGACTTCTTCCTGGCTTAGCTGTTTCCCAATAAAAACCAAACAGCTGCTAAGATTGCACAAGGAGCTCTTTGCCCCCACATCTTGTCCAGGCTTTGCCAGATGCTATTTGGAGAAGACATCTCTGCTGCTTCCCAGGCCCTGAGGGTTCCATGGTGCTCATGTGCCTTTCCCTGGAGCGTGTCCTGGCACAGGGTGAGAATCCATGGCCAAGGTAGTGCTTGCAGTGCTGTGGGGCTGATACCAACTCACAACATCTCAATGTCATTTCAGAGCTCTGCCCCGCTCCTTGGGGCCTCCATTTTCACAAGTTTCACCTCCCCTGGCTGATTGTCACTCCAGTTTAATGTCTCCTGGCTGGTCTGTAGTGGCCTCTCCAAGACAATATAATTGCAGTCAGCTGCTGACACTCCATTCCTACCAGACAAGGACTGTGAGCACCACCCAGCTCTTCCCTTCAGGAGAAAAAGTCGCTTTTAACAGATGACAGGCATGATAAAAAATAGACAAAACCATTTCCCACATTTCTAGAGGAGTCTATTTAAGACAGCACAGTTCATGCTTTGCAACAGCACTCCTCTCTGTAATGTATCTATAAACAACAAATAAAAACAGATTTCAAGTTAGAAATAGAAAAGATTGTGCTCATCTCAGATGATCCACTGTGGTCCCTTCTAACCATATCCATGCTGTGATTTTTTAAATTTAAAAAACATCTATTTGTTTTAATAGAAATCTACCTCTGATCTAGCAAAATGTAGATGACTTCCACTTACATCAAGTATTTCAAATGAGAAAACCAACAGAAATATTAGCAAAATATTTAAATTAATAAATAACTACTGCTTCTAAAATATAGAATTTTAGACTAAATATGAATTTACTTGGGATTTTTCCTCCAAGTCTCCCTTCTGATGCCGTTTGCTAGAAAAGCTCATAAGAATTGTTTTGGTCGCATTCCATTCTCACGCTTAAGAAATAAAATTTACCCTACATTTGTTAAAACGCAACTTTTAATGAAGCTCCCAATGCAGACGTACAAAGAAATCAGAAAGCACACATCAAATCATGCTGAAAACCAACCCAACCCAGCTGAATGAACCAGCCTGGCTGTGCTCTGTGTGCCCAGACTAAACTGTGCCCTCCCAGCCCAGGGTTTGCAGAAGAATTTAAACCCAGAGCCAGCTGCTGCCCACATCATTCATCCCTGCATTTCAAGAAAGCTCTTCAAATACAATAAGCCATCGTATTTCTTCCCCAGCCGTGATTTCAAACATCAGTGCTTTTGTTCTGAGCCTGCACATTATTTTCTCTTACACACACAGGACATGACCGGCCAGCCCAGTTTTTTGCAATGTGATGAGGTTTTTATTTGTTATACCCACTAATCAGTATCGAGAGCAACTTGGAAAAGAGAGGTTCCAGATGAACAGAGCCCACTCAAGCTGGCTTTTCAAGCTAAGATTTTTTTATTTGAAGTAAAATTAAAAGGAATCCAATCAGCTCCCTCTGGGTGATGGGAATTTTAAAGAACCCTTCTGCACATCTCATGCGTAAATAACTGAAATACAGCTTTTTTTTTGCTTTTTTTTTCCCCTCTCCTTTGGTGATTTGCCTGTTGATTGCCTTTTCATTTCCTAGAGACATTTCTAAGCTTTCTACTTCCCAAAACCCAAACAAAATCAATGCACACCCCAAACTGTAATCATCCACTGATAGGAGAGTGAAGAACTGGAGGCAGCACAGGAAGCCTTGTGTTTCTGCTGCCTCTGCTCAGAGGCCCAGCTAGAAATGCATTTCTTTATTTCTCTGGGGGGTGGGCTAACTCCACCATCAAGGGAACTGGAAAACACGTGACGAACTGATAAGTACTCTATAAATAGATTTTGGCTTTGCCCAAGTGCTCTGATTTGCAGCAATTGTTGTAAATAACCTCTGGGTTTAAAGCCTGTGACAAACACTACTCCAAACCGCTTGGTTGTGTAAACAACTGTCTCCATGGTGCAAGGGAGGATGAAATCCACTTCTCAGCTCCCTCCCTGCAAAACTGGCCACGTGGGTCCAAGGAGGGCTTTTGCTGTGTGCCATTAGCTTTTTTTTATTGTGTCCATACTGCTGAGACCACAGAACCTGTATTAACACTTGCACGGTGGTCCTTGCAATTTTCAAGCATGATCCTATGCAGAAAAGTAGAGAAAACCAAGTATTTATTAATTTTTTTCATCTCTAGTTCTCTTATTTGCAGCAGGTAGAGCAACTGTACCGCATTCATCTGGCCAGACTGAACTATGCATTCATGGAATTTAATTCTGCACTCCCAGGAGCAATACACAATGTGCACCCAAAGAAAAATATCCATCTGCATCTACATCAGGGTTCACTATTTTCATATAAATAAAAACATCTCTCCTCATCCTTTCTTCTGGTTTATAAGCACATTAAAATTCTAAGTATGTGTCTAATATTCAACTGCAATTGAAATAACTCTAGATCAAATAGTTTTATATCACATTTGACATAGCTCAAAGACTAAAGGAAAATGCCTTTTTTTCCTCATACTCTAAATAATCTTGCAAATAGTTTTGAATTTATCATCAGGATAAACTGCATGACTAACAGGCACAGTTCCTACTCAGGGGAAAGCTGCTGACAACACTTCTACATTCTCATCACTCATCTTAATTCTGGGCTACTTAATATAGAACACTCTTCAAACGCCACTTTGTCTCCCAGTTCTCTTATCCTGGGATCACACCTTTCCTGGATGTGCTAAACAAATACTTGGTCATTGCAGGGTTTCTTCCCACAAGGCTTGTGGAGCATATGCCAAGTGCCTGGATGAATCAGGCTCTGCAGGCAGGCAGGGCAGGACTCCACTTCCTCTCCATGGGATGTGCAATCCCAGCTCAGGCAATTCCAGGTCTGCGCTCCTGGGCTCCCATCAGGAAGGGAGCTCACAGTGGATGCTGTTTATTACAGGAATCTTAAATAGGATTGAGCAAATCTGTACAGGAGCATTAGGGGTGCTCATGCCAGTCCTCCCTGCTGTAGAGTTGCCCAACTCTTCAGTTTGCTTAGAGATACTGAATCGATAATCTGAAGACTATTCCAAATATTCAGACAGCTCAAAAATATGAAATTTCCTAAAGCCACGGGGAGGTACCAGCAGTGCCAGCAGCAGGCACCTGATGTGGGAGCAGGGGAGGGAACCTCGCATCCCTACAAGCATAAGGGTAAGGGCTTGTTTTGATCAACACAGAGACAGAGGACAAGAATTCATGGCTCTTCCACCACACCTTCTCCTCCTCTGGCAGCACTGCCAGCTGTGAGCAGCTTTTCCCATGTTGCCAAGCACAGCAATGCTGTAAAGAGCACAAGACTGACTGAGAATCACTGGGTTTTACCAGATGGCAGAAAGCTAACAGAGATTGGGTAACATTTGTTTACAGCCTGATAAGTTTTACCTTGGCACTCGTAATTTGCCCAAAGAAGTTTTCAGCTGAAGTAGAAAACACAGTACCTCCCTTTCAAACACGTGGATATTTAAATGCTCTTAATCAAGATGGTATCTGATTCCTAAAAACACCAGTAAAGGGCTCCTTTTAATTACATAATTTGCAAGTGTCACACGCAAACATTTAAATCAGCAATATCAAGTGATTATGCTCACAGAGAACACTTTAAATATAAACCAGAAGGAAAAGCCAAGCATTGTCAAAATATGAGGAGACCTAAGCACAGCTTTCAAATTCTCCTTTTTTATTATGTAAGTAACAGTTAAATAATTCCACTTCTCCTCCCACCATTTGAAACTCTCCTGACTCCAAGCAGGATGAAAAAAACCAGAGTCTTGAAAAAACACCACTTCCCACAACTGAAATACTGCCACAAACTTATCAGTGACTTAAAAATGAGCTAGAACATATTCAGTGTTGCCTCCAAGAATTTACTGCAGCAATAGTTCCTTTGAAACATGCAGAAGTGCTGCCACTTCTCAGTACAGGGACGAATATGGTGCAATGATTTACACATCAATTGTGAGGAGCTTCGACCAAGGACATCAGAGGATTGTAGAATGGGTTGGGTTGGAAGGAGCCTTAAAGACCATATTGTTCCAACCCCCTTGGCATGGGCAGGGACATCCTTCCATTGGAACACGTTGCTCAGAGCTTCATCCAACCTGGCCTTGAGCACTACTTTCCTCAAACTCAAGTTCACTTTACACCATGAGGCAGCCCACAGCTCTATCAGCTATCCCACACACATTAGTTTCTTCTATTTATTTCAACATGCAGGTAACCGTTCACATCGACACTTTCGTTTACCTGAATTCAGTTTTGTCCTTTTTTAAAGCATTTTAACAACATGCAAATTGCAACCATTATTTCCAAGATTAATGTTTCCCCTTTATACCCTGACCTCACCTAGCATGGCTGTTCTGCTTCTGCTGCTTCATTAGCAAACACCATTTTGAAGGCATTTACACTCAACATTCCCAACTACAGCACACAATTCTCATATAAATTATTTTAAATGTATTTCATTAATCTCAGAGGAAGGAGGTTAACTCCGAGCGGCAACAAGAACAAAAAAAAGAACTTAGTGTAATTTCAGTTATGGCATTATCAATATTGGATGTGTTTCAGAAAAGGGAAAATGAGTGTGGGATGCACTGTAAATCAGACCCACCATCAGTGCAGCTCCCCTGAACTACCAGAACCTTCCACCACAATCATTTCTTATAAAAATTACTGAGTTGATAATGATTTTTCTGTATTTCAACACAACAGAAAGATTTCTATTCCTCTTACCTATTACTTTAAAAAATCCAATTATTTACCAGTTGCACTAAACTATGTTTAACACTGTCCTAGCACCAGGACTGGACATAACTTTCATGAATTCAAATAAGACTGTGATTATTAGTATCTGCAGGTTATACTGATACTTGTTTTAGGATTCCTCCTGGAAATAATAGGAAAAGGACATGTTCTTTTAACAGGTATTGTGGTAATTAACCACCATTTTAAATCTGTAAGTGGAAACCAGTCTCCCTTGATGGGATGAGCCCAGATGTGGAGACAATGCACGACAGAGTCGGAAAACAGCTTCCATCTAGCCTGATTCTAAATCACACCTCTGAGTACACTCTGCTTCCAAAAGACAACAAAGAAACTGGATACTGCAAAATATCACAGCCAAGAACTCCGTAAGAACCTTCCAGCCAAGGGGATTTCTTCTCCAAAGTAAGGCAATTGTGCTTCATCCAAATTCCTCCAGATAAAACAGTGTAACCCAGAAGCTCACAAACCTAAGCCCTATGAAATACATCTTTAAAAGAGCAAATCTGCATTTTAACAGACTGCTGCACTTTACAGATACACACTCAGGTTTTTTTCTGTGTTGTTTGGCAATTCAGGACTGTGGTACCAACTAAATCCAGAGCTACCGAAACCTTAGTGTAAGATCAGCATGGAATTGCACCTGCTCTTTCTGGGGCGTGCCACAATCCCAGGGCACTGGTACACTTCTGTCAGTATTTCTGTAAGATTCTTCACATTTCAGGCTGGTTAATAATTCAACCTACACTTGAAGGCTATGAAGGCAGGTTCATATTCAAGAGTGGCTAAGCTTGGGAAATGTTTAATTCACCTGCTTTCTTAGCCAGCCCCTAAAATGATTTCTGATTTCTTTCATCAAGAATCACACATATGTACATCCATAAACAGGACTTCTCTGCAGATCAACCTTCTCAAGAATGAAGACCTGACTTTTGCCATCTGAAGCCAAACTAGGAAGGATATTGGACACTCACAGTGCTAATAACCATAGAAAAGAAGATCCTGATGCAGAAAATAGTCCCTAATTCTGTCTCTGTGCAATGTTAGTGCAGATCAGCCACATTGAGGAGTGGCTTTGCAACTTCTCCTCCAGTGTGTAGCTGTGGAAATGCTTCTCTTTGGAAAGACTCAATCCCCAATGCCCTCCACAGTGAGAAAAACCTTCTTAAATAATGGATAGCGGTGTATCAGTCTTAACCCACAGCAGTTTTCACCAGAAATAGACTGCTCTTTAGTCTCATGAACCACCAGTAGTTGAAAAATGCATTAAGCAAACCTTTGGCCCTCAGAAAATGTTCTCATAGCTTTGGCCCTACAGAGAACCATTTTGCTTCCCTGTGCCATCCATTTTGCAGGAACACCCCTGAGGATCACTCATTAACAGCCCAGGAGTGGCACAGAGTCTGAACTTCCCAGTGGCAACCCCTGATTATTTTATTTAACTAGGATTAGTTTGGGAGGTGACAGAGCTGAGAAAGTCACAGACTGGCAGTTTGCATTCAATACAGCTGTAAGGGTTTTTTGTTATCACCACACAAATACTGCCCAGGATTTAATTAAAAATGAAGTATTTGTAAGTCTTACTTGGTAGCATAATCCTATTTATAATTAAATAGGAAGGGAGCTTTGGTTTGGTTTCAGAAATAAGCTACTGTATTAAAAACCCAAAACTATCAGATATTTGGATGCACATCCACAGCAGACAAAGCAAAAGAAACCAGTCTCATTTCTGCTTGATGCTTTGGAAAAATGCTAACATGGATTTAACATTAAATACTGATATCACTACCCTGGAAATCTATCATTTTCTGCTGCTTTGTAGTTTACATGGACCTCTGGCTATTTCCATTTGCTCCCACTAACTACCTTACCTGCAGCTGAACTTTAAGTCCTGCTCTCACATTCCAAATTTCCCATTTTTCCTGGGAAAAATAAAATGTTTCCCAGTAATACTGGTCAAGGTCTCTGGTGCAGCTGGGACATCCCAGTGGCACAGCCATGCTGTGGGGGACACACAGACCAAAAAGCCTCAGAGCTCCATCATGAGATCCCAAAACACCCATTTATATGCAGATGATAACAAGCATATCAAACCTTTGCAACTAATTAAAACCTGACAGCTTTCTCCAAGTGGCTGTTTACAAGCTAAGGGATGTAATGACAAATCACCAAGCCGGGTTCCAATAAACCAGGAAAATTGTAATCATTTGTTCTAAACAGTTGCAGAAAGATGCATCTGCTGTGACATTTTCACTTGAGCCTGTTGATCCTACATTTGAAGCTTGAGGGTATTGCACTCCCATCAGATCTCTCCACAGTACTGCTAAAATAAGTACTTTAATATTTATGGAATATTTCTAGATGGAGATTATGGCTCTGAAGGAAAGACTAGCATGGTTCAGTTATTGACTACCTTTACATTTGCCGGTGAAAAATTCTGAAATTCATTCCAGACTGAGTGTTCATGACACAGGCTGAATGGAGCATTCCTTATTTTCATGGATAGCAACATTTTATTTATTTATTTTTGTATTAGTATTGCACTAGGGCTGGACTTCACAAGACTCTGTCATCTTGGTGCAAGTCAAAAGGTAACAAAATGATAATATTGGAAATTGATAGGCAGTATCAACATCTCAGCATCGTTAAAAGTGCCTCCAAAAGAACTTTGACATCCCACCAATTTTTAAATTTTGTGCCTGCCACTGCAAAAATGCCATTTGTCAGATTCAAGTGAGGTTCATCATGAGTGACAGGGCGTGGGGGTTTGTGACAGCCGTGGCTGGACATGCTGTCCCAGCTGCACTCTCAGCTCATTAACATCATTAGTTGTGAAAGCAGAAAGAGACATCCCTGTCCTGGATTACTGGGCAGCAACTTTGGTCATACCAAAAGGGGCAAAGGAAAAAATAATAAATTGCACATGTACACAGGTTTATTCAAAAGCAGCAGCTGCAGCATTTAAAGCACAGCTTTACCTATAATTTCTGGTGTTTTCAGGAACTCAAATATCACATATTTAATTGAGCAGTGCCTACCTTTTCAAATTTAAATGTCAAGTTTTAAAATCACAGTTGTGAGATGCCTTTGTGCTTCCTAAAATATGGAATTTCTTATTACAGGCTCTGCGCTGCGAACTTCGGCAAACAGAAAGAAGATGGAGGCTTTATAAATATAACAAAGAAAAGTCTAAAACCAACCAGCTCAGAAAGCTAACTGAAACAGTCAGCAAGCAGGGAAAAAAATAAATTATATCTTTCTGGCAATGATTCATAGTGAAAGCCTTGGAGAAAACCCTGTGCTTTCTGCCATGCCCTGAATGTTAGTAAATAGTGATTCCAATGAGCTGTCCAGACAGAGCTAAGTCACACAGTGGATCATACGGTGCTGAAAAGGTCCCAGTACCTCAAGCATTGGGGGTTGTGAATAAAATCACTGATTTGGGCCATTGGAGGGTTCAAGGAAAAGCTCCCTCACTCTCAGGGCCCTCAGCTCCCACACTCCTGGCAGCATTTAAACCACTTCCATTTCCACAGGAGCACGGGCCAAACACCATCCAAACAAATTCATCTTAACCTTCCTTAATAAAGTAAAACTCAAGCGAGACAAAATGTTTTTGCAGTGCAATCATTATTATGAAAAAAAAAAAAAAAGCAGTTATGTAAAAGAACAAACACATTTGGGGCGGATGTTTGTGGCTGTTGCTCTTATCCCCAAGGTGAGTGGGAAGAAGGTGAGCTGCGTGCACATTCCATTTTTATTTCTTTTTGGCAGAAATAGAATATTGCTTGGGCATAATTTACATTTTCTAATTTAGAATCAAGGTTGTTGAAGGGAGAGCAGCATGCATTTATATCAGCAGGCAAAAATAACAGCAACAGCAGAGTTTGAGGCAGGCAGAGCCACAGAAGTCAGTGCTGGAAAGGGCAGCAGGTGTGGTGCTGTCCTGTCTCATCCATGGGCACAGCTGGCTTTTCCAGGGAATGGATTGAGTGCACAAAAAGGAAAAAACCCAATAAATCTGCCATTTCCCACAGGCAGTCTAATCAGGGTGCTACTAAACACAACAGAAATGTCTCTGCACAGACTGTCAAGTCCCTACTGACTCAGTCAGTGCCATGGAGTGCAGCAGCAGAGGCAAACGCCACAGTCTGGAGAGGTCTGACAATCCAAACAGGCTTGCACATCCTCATTTCCCCCAAATCACCCGGTTTTCAGCTGAATAATTATTCAGGCTTTCCTTGCTACTTTTCCTTTTAGTTCCTGAGCCCACCTAGTTCAGGAAATGCTGGTTTTCCTCTACAGATGTGTTAGAAGCCAGCTAATCTTCCACCGCAGCTTTTGGAGTACAACTGAGATAGGTCCAAAATCATCTCAATCTACTTGAGCATTCCCAGAAAATGCACCAAATACAGAGGCTGGTGCTGATATTAAAATAGTAGTTGGGGCCTTGGCAAATGTCTGACATTCAAACATCTGAATTATTTTTCTCTGTAGAGCTTGCTTGTTAAAGTGAGAAAATTTGGGTCGGGGAGCCACAAGATTTTTTAAAATTGGGGATTACTCTCTAAATACATCTTGGCATGAGAGTGATTCTATCATTCATAATTTCATCTCCTACAGGTTTCACAGTATATGTTATTTAAAGAAATTCATTTCCTGCTGAATGATTTATGAGGGAAAACAGGATGCTGAGGGAAAACAGACTGATCAAATGCATCAAAAGTTTTCAATATGAACATTTACCATGGGGTTATTTCCTTCTCCCTGTCAACTCATCCTGATCTCTCTTCTCGCTAGTAAAAACACATATAGTTGCTTAAGATTTTAGTTGCCATAGAAACTGTTATAGGCTAAAGTAAATACAAGATGCTAAAAAGTGTGACTTCTCCAGTCCTGTGAGCTCGTTTGCAGCTGCCAAATTTTCAGCACCTGACCATTCATTTCTCAGTATTTACTGGTGCCTGACATTTTTAGCTACAGCTCCCTTTAAAGAGCACGTACACCCTTTTGAGGGGCACTTCCATGCTTTCCAGAAGGCATGTGAATATTCATAGATATTCCTTGTACAAAAGCACATTTTGTGTTATTTTGCAGATCTTGTGATTGAACTTTACAGTGGAAAAGATGTCTCTTAGTCTGCACATCAAACCAAAGTTTGAGAGTATTACCAGGTAATGTGTGAATAAAAGGAAATAAATAATTGCTTCATCACAACTAGTGATTTTCTCTTGTTCTCAAAATTCCTCTCGCTCCCTTTCCTACCTGGTTCTAATGCCAACTAAAAAAGCAGTCCTGATAATCATTTTAGAATTCCCTCACTTCTTTATAAATTTAATTTTACTTTGAATGGAGGCATTTTTTCTTAGCATACACAATTAATGTGTCTTTTCTTGTTCCCTTCAGAGCACGACTTCCATTTTCCTTCTCATGTAGAGCTCTGATGCAGTGCTCTGTGCTGCCTGAGATTTTGCCTTTCTACCAAGGAATCAGCCTTTGCATGTATATTGCATTGAGCTGGAAAACTCTGTCACCACTTCTGAAAATAGCAGCTGAAGACAGAAGGAGCCATCCCTGACAACATGCAAAAATGCTGGAGCTTCTCAGGATCTCAGGGTCATTTGAGTAGACTGCTTTTCATCTTCCAAGCATCAAGTGCTTTGGTACCCACTAAAAACTCCCTTCGACATCATTAGAAACCCAAGTTGCTGCCCACGTGGCAACAGCACTGCTGACAAATTCATTACAGCACCCAAAAATGTGTTCTCAGCTCATTGCCTGTGCTACCTTAACATGAGACCTGCAGGGTGAGAGCTGCACTTCTGTGCCTTCAAGGGAACTTTAGAGGCTAAACACAAAAGGGAATGGAGAAAGCAACCAGACCAGCTGGGTGAGAAACCCAGGAAGATGCAAAAACCATTCAAGAACAATCACAAAATATATGGGGCTGGACTTAGGGAAAAATATTGTGAAAACTGAGTATCAACCAAAAAGGCTGAAAGAGAAATTGTAAAGCCCTTTGTGCTTCTCAGTCCTTTTTCAGGAATCAAGAATACTCATGGCAGTGCACTGAATGCATCATGAGAACAGACTCTGAGTTTTGGAAACCAGGACTGCCTACAGTCCTTTAAAATAATTTCTTGCTGGTGGCCCTTGTGTAGCAGCACACCTCACACATTCTGGTTAATGACACTGAAACTTCGCTTACTATAAAAATAAAAAAGAATTACTCTTTTTTATTTAATGGAGAAGTCAAGGCTTATTATAAAAGACACTTATTTCTGTCAAAAAGCTGCAGTAGATCAGAAATACTTAAAGTGGTTTTAAGATTCCCATTAAGTTAAGTTTGTAATTACAACCCATGGGTTGTCACCTACTCTAAGAATTCTGAAAATAGATTTAAAAATTCACATAAACTGGCAGAAGTCCTCTAATAAAAAAACTATGCAAAAGTATGGGAAGAAGGAGAGGTGGTGGGGTGATGTAGAGAAAATCACCTCAGTCTCTTGGTTTACAGGAAAGCAAGGGGTGCTCCCAGCTGGAAGCAGAGCTGCGGAAAAGAGCCCCTGAAAGGCTTTGGTGAGTATCCTCCATTCCCAGTGCTTTCTCTTCAGCCAAAATCCCAGGCTTTTACTGGAAACCTCTGTGCAATCCCAGCTGCTACTGCCTGACTTGGAGCCAAGCCTTGTAAAGCTGAGCTTTAGATCCTCTGTGGAAGTGACACACTCGGGGCTCAGCAACGCTGCTTACCTGCAGCTGATGCTCCTCTGCTCAGACCCCCAACCCGGATCAGAGCAAAACCGGCACACGTGGCCCCAAAAGCAGCCCTTTATTTCACACCATTTGCAAGATGCCATCAACAGCCAGCCCAGGTGCTGTTTAGCTGCTGCCCACACACAAATCAATGACAAAAAGGAAGCTCATTCACACAGGTGGTGCATTTCACCACCCTGAGAGCCAGGCTTTTCTCCTACCTTCCTTTAATGCCACTGCTGTCAAATCTGTAACGTGCTGTAACAAAACCAGCCTTTATGTAACCCAATAAATAAAAGCCACCAAGGCAATAGCTATGCATAAATTTTAGCTAAAAACATTTTGTTAGAAGAACATGAATGTCCTCTGTAAAGCGGGTAGCATTTTAAAATAATGTTCTAGACATTGTTAATACTTTATTGCTATTCATCATAGAACCATTAATCATGGTGAACTCATTTGGTATTAATGTGGATGTCATAAAGTACTTCTGTTGCATTTCAATTATAACTCAGCCTTTAAAATGCTGCCAAGCTCTACATGGAGAGCTTTGAAAACCAAATGTGAATAGTCTGTTCAGAGATAACTACAACTGCTTTCTGGCACAGAAAAATAACCTTTTCCATTCCTAATTGCCTCCGGGGGCCTGAGGAGCCCCTGGGGCTGTTCCTGGGCTCAGGGGCTGGCTGCAAGGAAGAGAGGTCACCCACACCCTGGAATATTCCCCACTCCAAGATGAGAGTAGGAGAAACATTCTTTTGGTCTGTTCAACCAGGGCCAAGCAGCAGCAAGGCCACACTTTCCAGCCCCTGGGGAGATTTCATATTTTCCTTTCACTCCTGGGATTCCCCGAGGCACTCTCTTGCTTCCGGAGCTGAGTGCTTTGGTTTTTCCTCTGATGTGCTGTCTGCCAAAACAATAACACCAGAGAGAACTTATATCTACAGCCTACTGTTTGTAGAGACTGTAGAGTGCAGAATCCATCAGGGCAAACAAATGGAGCTGATATCACCACCTCTCTGATAGCAGTTTAAAAGAAAACCCAAAACTCTCTTCCTGGCCTCAAGAGGCACTGAAAAAGGAAAATTGCCAGCACAAAATACAACACGGACTCAAACAAATATCATCTCCTTGGCATCAGGGAAACCAAGAACTTGTGTAAGTGTACCTTGACAAACCAGGATTTCTGTTCCTGCGCTGCCAGCAGAGCTTCCAGCAGGATTTTACACACAGAATTCAAAGACAACAGCTCAACGATCCCAACACTTCTCAACAGAAACAGTGTTAAACAAAGAAAAGGCAAAATACTACTTCTTAGTCACGGGAACTTTTTCCCTTCTTTTCAATTCTTGCATATAATTCCCATTCTTTTTTATCTAGGTCATCAATGTAGCAGGGAAGCACGCAGCAAGAATTCCTACCTTGGGAGCTCTGGCATGTTTTCCACATCTGGCATCTTTGACAAGGCTGATATCCAGCAGCTCAGTCTCCTAGAAGGAAAAATTGCAACACAAGGAATTATTACATTATTCGAGAAGCCTTGTTGTGTTATCAGTGTCCCACTTCCCACGTCTGTTTGTCCAAACTGAGATCAGCGCCAAGGAGAGCTCAGGTGCACCCAGGCAATTCCAGCAGCAATACTGTGCAGGTCTCCTAGGATATACAGACTATATAGAAGCCATAAGAGTCAAGCTGATTTCCTGGATCATTAAATAGCAGCTGCTGTGCTTTTGGTATAATCTTTTTAATATAATTTTAGCATTTTGATGCTTGTCACAGTGTGACAAAGGCAGTGTCACAAACAGAAAACACTACCTCTGCAACAGAAAACCTGCTTTATTACTGCCAGAACACTTTGAAAAGTGCACATAACCCCCAAGAAGTGTTATATCTGTAATGATAACAAGGTTCAACCATTTTAGTGACTGCTGCTCAGTAAAACACATGCACTTTTTGACAAGCATTTCATAGCTCATGTGCTACTGTTGTGGGCTATACAACACATCCTTGGAATAAAACAGCACTCCTGACAGCTTCTGTTCAAATTCCTCCCCTCCCCTACACACATGTAACATGAAGAACCCCCCCCCTTCCCTGATTTGAGAATTTGGAAGGAGGATGGATGCTGGAGATGGGAGCAGTGTGATTCCCAGCTGCCAGCAGCACTCTGAAAGACTTCAGCAGGAGTGTGCCCACAGTGCAGGGAGAGCAACCCCACTTCCAAGCATTTCAGCCTTCCAGAGCAGTAACTGCAAATGCAATGAGAGAACTTGAAATCTGTGTGCTGGCCAATGCCACTACTCCTTTTCTTTTTAATTCCAAGGAGAAAAGAAAAAAGTAAATTGATGGGCATGTTATTTTGCCAAGGGTTACTTGGGATCCTGATTTATTTTTCATTTTAAGGGACCCGCTCCTGCTCAGCTCTTGCAGACCTTTGTTTTCATGTGACTGTACATTCATCACATTTCCCCGTGTCCCCCCGGCAATCCTAGTTCCCTCCTGTTCTAGTACTTGCTGAATTCCATGAGCACTTTTCCCCCTCTTCATGCAGTGTGTTTAGGGGAAACTTGCACTTTTGAGATGGTTATTTTTTGCTCTCACTTGCCTGAAAGAGGACAAGGTAATCAAAACTTGCCAAGATCAGAAAGAAGCATTAGCAAGGTGATAAAAGGCAGAAATAACCCAAACTCCAACAATACAGAGGGCATATGGACACAAAGCACTCTTCTGACAGTGCCAGTGAAACTTCAAATAAAAACAATTTACAATTAGCACACTGGAGGGCTTTGAGTCCCTTTGAGTTAATCCATGTGGCCATTAAGATCCTAGCAGGAATGAAAAAAGAGGAATACGGCAGAGCCACCTGTGGGTTCATCCCACTCAGAGCAAGAACTCAGGTGGGAAACAGGAGTTACATTTACAACACCAAACAATACCCACACCCCAAGTGGTCTCAAGCCCAGGGGGCAATGTTCCACAGAAGCTCCAGGCACATGCAGGCCCTGTCAAAAAATCAGATTTCCCCAACTGAAAGGACTAACAAGCACTGAAAATAAAAAGCATTAAAAAGGCTTTAACAGCAAACACATGAGGGAAATTAAATATGCTGAAGAAAAATGGATCTTACACAGGGATGCTGAGCCACACAGAGTGAATTTCAAAAGCCTTTATTTGTCTGGTATTTTGGTTTTTTTAAATAGAGTAGAACAATGAACAGAATTAGTAATTTATTCACTTACAAAACTGCAACTAGACCTCCCATCACACAAACACAAAAAGACCCTTTTAAGTGAAATAACACACATTAAAAAGAGACACAAAAAAAGGAAAAGGCAATGACCAGCACTCCCAAGGACCTGAACAACCCCACCCAGGTCGGCATCCTCCCAGACAGAGGCGGATGAACAGGTGTAGAGCTGGTTTGGAGTTTTAACAACTACTTTCAAGCTGCTTGCATGCCACCAAGCCACATGCAGAAAATGTGACCACCTGAGGACCCAAAAACTGGCAAGGGCAGTCTAAGAATAAGGCAAAAGTAGAGTTTTGTGGGGCTACTGGGCTCAGCACAGCTGCCAGGGCTGTAGAAAAGGCTGACCCCTGAACATGCACCTCATGGCCTTCCTGCCCTGTTCCCTCTCTGACAGAGAGCACAGGATTTGTAATCCTATCCTCAGAATCCTTTATATCCCTATTTGACAACATCATTTAATGTAAGTAGATGACAGCAGGGCCTGCATCCATGGAAGTGCCTCTGTAGGCAGCATTTGGTGGGGCTTGTGGATAAATCAGAATTCATAATGGGCCATTTCTTAGTACTTCAGTTCAAAAAAACCTCCTGGAATTCCCTCACCCCAGGCACTTGCTTTCATCTTTCAAACAACTAATTAAGAGGGCAGAGATCAACTTCCTTGCAAGTCAGAGGAAACACCATTTCCTATTTCCCTACTGCAAAACGAGGGGGGATTTTTGTAAAGGGAAAACACACTTGAGCAGTGGCCAAAGAAATGCCCCATTTCCTGTGCAGCAAAATAACCCAATAATACCTCCTCCACCTAAGTCAACAGGAGTTTTGTTAACAACTTCATCCAACCAGGCTTGGAAAATGTACCCTGTGTAGCAAGAGGCACAGAAGTCATAGCAACTGTGGGGGGGGGGGGGGGGAAGAAAAAATCCAAATCCTCTTCAAGTCCAAGTTCTCCCTGTTTAGAGACCTCTAGTCATTGCTGCTGGGACTTCATCCTGCAATAGAGCCACATCTCTTAATGCAAGTGGCAGATCCCTCCAATCATTTATAATACAAAAATTCCGGAGCAGTGAATTATTAATCCTACCGTGTTTGTTTTCAATTAGCAGCCGAGACAGAGATGCATTCAGAGAGAGCTGCATTGTGCAATCTCACTTTTATGGGTGAGCACACGCTCACAAAAGCAGTGGATTGTGCAACCCTCAGTGTCTGCTCGAGCACTTGTAATTAGGCCCATCTGAATTTAATATAATAACACCAATTTATACCAGCTGAGGACCTGGCTCACTTCTATTTTAAACTGCCCAAAATGATGCCAACTGAGTCATGGTGCCTTGGGAACGTGCTTGTGACATAACCCCAGCTACAAAGCAGCAATCCTCATGGATGGATCCTGCTGGAAAGCTCTTCTGGAGAGCCAAGGGCAGCAGGCAGGCTGGGAGTGGGATCAGCTGTCCTGCAGAACCTCCCAAAATGTGTCAAGGAGACCCAGCAAGAGCAGGTGTGCATTGCAACAGCTGCATGGGTTAGTCCAGAGAGCCAATTATTTATAGACATCCCTAACAAAAATAATTCCACTCTTCTGCAAGCACTCTTGGTGGCTGAGGAGTCATGCATTGCTCTGACTTACACAGTTCAAACCTCCATTTCCATGTTCCTTCTGGCTGGATGTTCTTTTTTCCCAGTGTATGGCATAGCTCTCAGCCAGTGCCACTTAGGGAGCAGGTCTAACCAATTAAACTCTGTAAACTCATTTTCCACTCAGCTGGAAAACCTGGGGCTTCACAGTTTCAAATCTAAAGAAGAAATTGTGTGCCTGAAAGCTCATCTAATTCTTATAAATATTACCAGTGTCTACAAGACACAAGAGTGCCTTCAGAGTTTGCTTGATACAGTGCTAGCAAAATAAACTTTGGAAAACTAAGCCAGTTTTCTAAACAAGCACCATTTAGTACTACTGGATGGCAACATCTGCTCAAAGTTTTCAAAGGGGTAAGGCCAATTTGCTGAAACAAACTTCAAACAGAGACTCAAACAACGTTTTCTACTGGGAATAGTTAATCAAAATGAAATGGTACTTTTACATTAAAGGACTGCTTTATCATTTTCTGAACGTGAAAGCCCTGAATATCTCTGGAAGAAAAAACATATGCAGTTCCACGTTATACTTATTTTTATTCAGCATTTTAAAAATATTTTTTTAAAAAGCATGACCTACTGTCTTAACAACATGTTAGAAAGAAAATATTAACAACGCTTGAATCTGATGGGGAACAATTACAGAATCACAGAATCATTTAGGTTGGAAAAGACCTCTGAGATCACTGAGTCCAACCTTTGACCAAACACCACCATGGCACCCAGTGCCATGTCCAGTCTTTCCTTAAACACCTCTGGGGATGGTGACTCCACCACCTCCCTGGGCAGCCCATTCCAACATCCAATCACCCTTTCTGTGAAGAATGTACAAATTATGAAGAAATTGCAAGCTGTGCTAAAGAACTACCTTAGGCCCTTTAGGTTCAGAATAAACACATGTGGAAACTCATCAATTTACAGCCATTTATGGAATACACCTCACTCAGGTTTCAAGGATTTTGACAGTGATCCATCAGCCACATTCAGGTTAACTCCAGGATGAATTTCTCCACAGTGGGATTGAATACTTAGTAGTGCCAGTGCCAAAAGGGTGCTTGCAGAGCTAGGGGATGTCACGCCTCATTCCCCTGCTCAGAACATACCTGTTTTTCCTTATTAACATTAAGAATAAATGGAATGAAACATGGCAATTTGTCTTCTCATCCCAAAGGAAAACCATGGAGGTGAGACTGATTTAACAGAAACCTGCACCGACAGCTACAAGTAGGAACAGCAAGGTTGTCAATGACAGCAATTGGAGCTGTGCTGAGGTGGTGCTGTGCTTCCCCTAAAGTCCCATTATACAATTCATAAACTGCATTCCACTAGAGAGAGACAGTCCCTGAAGAAGCTGTCTCCATGCTTCCTCCTGGCAGCACTCAATTCAATTATCAGGCATCAAAATTATGGGCTGTGTCAATAAGGCAGCAGCAGAGCAGCACGTACACCTCAAATCAACAGGAGAACTCTCCTCAACAACAGCGAAGTCTTCTGCTGCACAGCTCTCCTTCACAAGTTCGAAGTATTTTGTTACCTTTCCACATGCTCTTCTCAACGAAAAAAAGCTTAAAATTATATAATTAATGCTAAAACTCACCAACCTGCCCAAGGCAACCAGACCTCCTCCTAGCTCCTTGCAGGTGATGGATAAAGCAGCAGCAAGGCACTTAAATGATGGAACAAAAGCTCTTATTCCTAGAGTAGTCACTGACTTCTCAAGGGTCAATTAAACACACAAAATTTTAACCTGGTTAAAGTGGCTTCTGAATTCACCGCATTCTAAACACCTATTACAAAATCCAAAGCCCAAAACAAATCCACTGCTCTGATATACGAACTGAAAATTGGGGTGAGAGGCACAGCTGTTCCTGAGGGGCAGGAGAGACTGCAAACACTCTGCTGCCTCCACTACTTCACTCAAAATCACTTAATTTCAAGCTTTTCCTTTCTGGCCAATGAGCACTGGCAGAAAATCACCGCAGCCTCATCCACGTCAGGCTCATTCCGAGCATGAGGCCGGGCACGTCTCACCACACACGGGGGAATTCCCAAGCCCCCAGCGACGAGGGTCCGGAAGAGGGAGCTTTGTCAGTAGCAACACTACAGCTCCCCGTGGGGCTGGTGAGGCATTGCTGCCATTTGTTCTGTTACCTGCGGTGACAAGGGACATCCCCTGAGGGTGACAAGGGACATCCCCTGAGGCAGGGAGTGACAAAGATGGGAGAAAGGACAGAGATGAGCTCCTCTTACACAGAGCAGCAGCTTGGAAAACAAGAAGGGATGGGTTTAAACTTTGACCACATGGCTCCCTAGGTCTGGAGAAGCATTTCTGAACAACTGGCAGAACCACAGAGCTTCGTATCACAGGGAATAGAAATTTTTCAAATACCACTTGACCAGAATGAGAACAGTATGATTTCTTACTATCAAAAATATAATATCTAAGTCTGAATTTGTGCTAGACTTTACTGGGTGGTCACTAATTCTTAATTCCAAAAGACTTGGGGACCTCAGCAAGGCAAGAACCAGCATTTATGATTTGACTCAACTGCTCTGGGAATTATCTCTAAACACCCTGCAAGGTTGCCTGGCACTTCAGGAAGAACCTGCAAGCAGAGTTGCATGACATCCCTACTGTAAGGCCTTTACAGGAAGCATTCCTACAGAAAAACAAGCCCCAAACTGAAAAGTTTTGGCTATCTTAATAACAACTAGTCTCTCAGTGTATCCCTGGAGTTGTAAGAACAGCAACATTTTCTAGTACAGGGAAAATGATCTGCGGTTTATATAAAGCATAAAACATTGAGCTATTAGGGAAAAAATGAGAGGGAATTTTCATGCTAAGTGCCCTTTTAATAATGGAAGCAAAACAATTCTTCTGCAGCTATGCATAGAGTTCTTTGCTGCTTCATTAAAGGAAAATTTCATTTACTTGGATTTACAGATGCTGAGGCTGAGCAGTCTAGAAACAATCACAGAGATTTACCAATACAAATCTTACTGCAACGAAAGAGGAAGCAGGAGAACACAGTAAAGATTTGCTGCCTGCCTTCATCCCAGCAAACTGACCATCACAAATAGGCAAAGGACACAAGGAAGACTCCAAGTGCTATGATCAGCCATCACCGCAGGCGTTCGAAGTAATGCACTGGAAAAAGAGAACATTTCCATACCAGGTAAGACTTCAGCCATTCTGTGCTATAGTTCGAGTCCAAAGTCACCAGTGATGATAGGGTATAAGATCAGCTTGGTATATAGAAATAATTATTTCCTTTGTTAGTAAGTGTCAGTACATGCTCAAGAAACCAAGCCACAATCCTTAATCTTATAGCCTAAACACACAAGGAAATCAGTGAAAGGAGCAATGGGTTTGGGGTCTCCCAGAGACAAAGGAAAACAAAGCTGGAGAAGCACCTCCCTACACTAATCCCACACCCATCAACATGGTGTCTCCTTATCCCACGGCTGCCTTTGCTAGTGCTCTCCCTTTCCAGGGAAGACTCCACCACAAGAACACTCAAACCCAGAAGGTTCTCATCCAAACAACTTGGATTTATTGCAGCTGGCAAGTGGGAATTGTATGGACAGGAACACCTTGAATGCACCTGGTTGGAACTGGTTTGGATCTGCTAAAATTGCTCTCACACTCCTGCTCATCCCACTCACACAAGCAGGGAGGAACAGGAGGAAAAGCAGAATTCATGAGGTGCAGCCATATTCAAAAATGCAAAGAGCTGGGGGAGGACCTGCTCCAGAAGAAAAATTCAAAAGCACCTTGTAGGCAGCCTTCATAATGGTACTTGACTGATTTTTATTCATATAGCTGAGAATAACCTGGCAATTTGTAGCTTTAGAGTCATAAGGAAAAGTACAGTGAATTGAAGTATTTAAGCCGTGTATTAAAAACATCAAAAGAAGCAGTATTTCTATTAAGAAACTTTTCCTTTCAAATCACAACGCATAAACATGTGTGATTATGATGATTAAATGCCTGCCCAAGAAGGGACATAGCACATTTTGGAGGTGATGTTCTCATGCCATTACTTCCCACTGCCAGGCGATCACAGACTACACAGAGCATTATTATGGTTTTTCCTTTGAAGCAAGTAAAATGTGTGATTTTCAACAGAGTGCCCCGAACAGTGAACAGCAGGAGCAGAGACTTTCATCCCACATGGAAAACCACTGTACAATTCCTGCCTCCACCACACCTGACAGTGCAGCTCCTCCTCAGGAAAACCTGTCCATCAACAAAAGGTTTTCCCAAGACTGAATAAGATTCAAGTCTTTCAAACTTTTAGAAAAGTCCTTTTTTATGCATGCAGTGTAAGTTGGAGGCATCTAAACAAATACCACCACATTAATGGCTCTTGCTTTATGATTTTAGAAACTAATTCAGCAGGTGAGGGTGTTTTTGGCAGAACTCCACTGCTCTGGAAGAGTTCTTCTGACTAGTTAGGTTTGGAGACTGCACATTCATGTCTGCAGCACAGAGCTTCTGGCTTGTCTATACTAAAACAATAAATGCTTTTTACAGATCTAAATTTCACACAATTGGGAGATTAGGACCTTGGAGTTGATCTGCTCCCTACATAACACAGTGAGTTTTAATGCTAAGGCACACAGACAGCAATCCCTGCCCTACTTACACGCCTGCCACTTCCATGCACGGATAAAGAGAATCAACTAAAAACTGTGTGGAAGCAGAGTGTACATCCCTGCCAACTCCTCCCACTACAGCCCTGGCATGTGTTACTTAACTGGAAAATCCACAGCCCAGGCACAATTCCAACTGGAGACTCCAGCTATAACATGCTGCTTGAGCACTAAACAACAGCTGAAAACCTGAAAAACCTGGAGACTGGAAAAAACCTAAAACAGCTACAATTTAGGAAAAGGCAGGAGAAATAACCCCAGCAGCTGCAGGCACGTTAGTCTGATAGGCAGAGCTTTGGATGAGATGATGAAAGGATTATTAATCACACAAAGGTAAAACAATAAAAAAAATAAGAAACAGCATGAGCTTGCCGGCCAGATCATACCTAAGCTGGTATTTTTTCTCTTTTCTTGGCATAGGAAGCTTTGAAGATCATTTTGATTAATAACATGAGCCAGAATTGACAAGTCATCATCCCAAACTCTAGTCACCAGTACTCTGAGATGATTTTAACCTGAAGGAGCTACAGAGAAGGTTCCAGAAGTGATCACAGAACCCAGAGCAGGCTCTTGTTAGAGGAGACTCAGAGAGCTTGGCTTCCACCAAACAGCTAAGAGGGGGATGATTATTGTCTATAAATACATGCATTGTATAATCAGCTGAGAGGAAGAGGAGCTATTCAATCCAGAAAGAAATAAGAACTGAGTTATATGGATTCTAATAAGTGTGGGCAAAATTAGGACTATTTTTCTTCATATATTGAAAGCAAAAATCACTTTTAAAAGGGGGGTTGATGTGTTTCTGAATACTAAATGCATGCACTACACAATATCCATAAACACAGAGCACAGAAAATGGCTCTTTACAGTGGTGATCAAAAGGAATTGCATTTATTTACAGCTAAATTGTGGAGTTCTCACCACTCCAACCACCCCGCAGCTTTATCTCTGAAGTCACCACTGGATAGTCCTCTAAGTAATTCATTAAATACTAATTTGTAAGTGACCTATCTGGCAGGTGTTGATACTCCAGCAATTTCAGAGGAGATTTATACTTCCAGGCTCTTTATATAAACATCAGAAAAAGGCAGAGAGAAAAGGTTTTCCCAGCCAGATCCTCCGGAGACGTCCGAACACACCAAAGAGATGAGAAATGTGCAAGTGAGGGCACAACAGATCTGTAGGGAAGCACTGCTTTGTTCCAAGGGAAATAATATTTTGCTTCCTTAAATGTGCCCAGTCCCTAGTGCAGGAACTCAGCAGCATTTTCCATGGTCTCCCCGTGCTGTGCCACAGACAAACTCTCACTCCATCCTCCCACAGCCTATTCTACTTCGTCTGCTGCTGCCACACTTTAATTTCCCTTATTACCTCCATTTGCTGCTTACCTTGTAAATATAAGTGAGTTTAAAACATTTATTTGTTTGGTGTTTATTAGGGAATTAATTAGAGGGGAGCAAGAATTTCTTGCTAATTTATTCTTTACAAGCTGTAATCATTATTATTTTTGCATGCTCCCAGGGTTTATGGATAAGTGCATCTTAAAAATCAAAGCAAAAAAAAAAAAAAAAAGAATCCCCAGATCAGAATAAGTGGGTGAATCTCTACAGATTTAATTTACATCCATATGCTATTAATCTGAATGCATTATATTCTTCACCATTATTTTATAAATCTCTAGACAGAGCTGGGAAATTATTTTTATTGAAGCATTTGCATGTGCATGCCTTGGATTCTTTTAGTCTTGGCAGCTGTGCCGGAAATTGGAATTTACACTGAACGAGGAAATACGGGTCATTCTGCAAACACAACAGAGATGAAGTCAATGGCAACTTGTTGGAAGACCTTGAATTCTTGCCAAGCCACGTTTCCCAAAATATTTTGCCCTACACCACACTCAAGCCTCAATTACCAGCTACTCTCCCCTGCAGGAGCCAGTTGCTCGGAGCATCAAAGGCACATACACAAAACAGAACCAAGCTGTAATTCAGCAAAAAACCTGTGAAGATGGATGATTAGCTCTTCTTACCTTTCATCAAACTGAACAACACACTTTTCTTAACAGGGACTCACTTCAGCCGACACCTGAAGTGTGCCAATAGTTGGCTGTGTTCAGCATTACACTGAGCACACTCCAAACTTTGCATTTTATTCCTTGCCTGAATCCAACACTTTGGGGCTGTTACAAGGCGGGGTTTTTTGGTTTGTTTTTTTTTTGGCTAACTCTGTCTTGTTGGCAGCACAGATACAAGAAGATATTTTTCTCTCCTATCAGGGCACTCTTTGCCCCTTTCCTGTTTATATTTTCTTCTACTATATGAAACTAAAAGCAAGGCAGCAAACCCAAGGTTAGCCCTGTTGTCTAATGATGTTTCCTTATTTAGCAGCTCGTTTGACTGCAGTTGCTGTTTTCTCCCCCAGAAATGTTCTCAGTTCTGTTCTCTGGAGCATAATTATTCCAAGTACCCTTCCCCCAGCAGCAGCACGCCAATACTTCTTGACTTTCAAAAAGATAGTTTGTGTTCTTGAAGGTGACTGAAACATGACTTGAAGAAAGTCCTGAAGGGTTCAGTCCTGGCAGGGAAATGCAAAAGGAGAGGACCCAAATACTTTGTAGGTCCCCCAAGCCTCCATGATGCACAATTTTTAAAAACTTCAAGGGGCAGTTTTTACAGCACAACCAAACTGCAAGCCTGAAGGGCATTTAACACCCAGACACACTGATTTTAATCCATTTGTATCTCATATTGTCAGAAAAATCATCTCGCTTTTCCAGTGCTCTCCTTTACACGACCTGCATGTCAGCTCTGCGTTTCTTTTCCCAAACCTGAACCACTCAGCATGAAATGATCCTGCTGGATGATTGCCTGGGCTGGGCTGGGTTGGTGATTATTATTCTTAATGTAGCAGCCAAGGTGATTTCACCAATTTCCTCAAATGAAGCTGCAATTTCTGAAATAAAGCGCATCCTAGCGAAGGAGACGAATGGGAGTCAAAATGCTTTGGGAAATGTTTCATGCATGCTCTAAAATACCAACTCTTGTATGTGGGAAGATCTAATGCCTTCCTGCTTGGAAAAATACCTTTGGATTTCAACAGTCAGCAAGGTTGTCACTACCACATCTGTGAAAATACAGACAAGTTTGGATAAGCTACTGAAACATCTCCTTTTGCACGTAATGAACTTAAAAAACCAGAATACTTATGCATGCTGTTATTCTCAAAATGCATAAGGGAAATTAAATGTTTAATCCAGCATTTCACAATAGCTAAGCGGTTAAACTTGCAGCCTAAATAATGTCTTAACAAGTGTCTTGTTTCTTTCTAAATAAAATTTCACGTGTAATAAAATTATTGTTAGGAATCAAGGGGATGATTTGGCATGTCTTTCACAGCAGGCTAGGCTGCCTCCAGAATAACACCCAAAAAAGTGCTATTATTGAGTAAAAAGCATGGTAGTTGGGAAAAAACAGGCTCACACACTTAGAAAAAGGAATGCTTTTTCAGTAATTACGTGGATTGAGAAACAGCTATTTTTGTCAACATCTTCAAAGAGACTTTTCAAGTTATGGAAAGTACACAGAGGAAAATGGGAAAAACAACACTTTTACATTTTTTCCCCCAGAAAAATGGTTGTTTGAAAACCAACAATGAGAAAATCAGCCTATTTAGGAGAACAGCACTTGGGTAGAGGCTGGGGTCAGTGGCATCACCAACTGTGTCCCTGGCATATCAGATCAGGGATTTTACTGGTAAGAATTTAACTGGAGCTTGTCACGCTCAAAGACCCCTCCCACAATACACAGCTGTGCTGGCTGTAAGGACAGGATGGGTGGTGACACAAGACACTCAAAATTAGACCCTGAGTGACAGCTAAGCCCTGTAAAACACACATGGTGAGGGAGAGAGCAAATAAACAGGAACTTGCTAGGAGGTCATGTCTGTGTGTTTTGTGGTCAACCCTTGCAGCCTTATAATGACAATTATGATATTTAGGGTTATATTTGGTGGGTTTTTTTTCCCTACTGCTATTTGTGAGTCCAAGGTCCTGGATGACAATTCCAGGATTAAACATAGATTGGGATGTGTGGAGGGACACACAAGTTTTTAGGCACGTATCTCCCGGCCTGTGTACCCAATAAAAAATATTTATCCAGTTAAACCAAACTCTCAAATTCTCATTACCCTTCCCCAGGATAAGCAAATTCTAATTAGAGGCCACATTTCACCACCTTCCTCTATTTTGTGCAGGATGTTTTAAATGAAAATCCACAAAGCATCTCACAGAAGGGTCTAAACTGACCACAACTAACATGTTTTATTTAATAATGGGCAAACAAATATGGCAGAAACTGTGCAATTCTCTCAAAAACAAGCAAATGAACACAGGAACTTGCGATCCTCTTTCTTCCACACCTTTGCCTGTATTCCTGTTACAAAACTTTCCTCTTCTGTAACAAAGAAAATCCCCCCTCAGACACAAAGTTATATAATATTTTATACTTCTTTTTCAATCTGGATTATTATTTCCAGGATTTTCTAGACCTGATTCAAAACACTAATCTGTGTATCAGCAGCTCTGGAATGTGGGCATATGACAGTATAATGGCATTCCCACTTCCTTTCCTAAAGCAAAATACAATTTTCCATTCACAAGAAAATTTGCAGGAACAGCTTTAATTTCTCTGAAAATCTGGCTTTACAGACATTCCAGATCTAAATTTGCCTTTTCCTATACAGAGAGGCCTCTTATATTCTATCTGTGGGTATCTGTTTTTTAAAATAAGTTTTTATTTAGGCTAGCAGAGGCTTAGTCTCTCTCAGCAGCCTCAACCTTTCAAAAGGATTGTTTACCACTTCAATTAAAGGAGAACAGAATAACGTGACCAATTAAAAAGATGGAGGAGCTGGGGTTTTATATTGAACTTGAAATTACCCTTATGGATAAACAAACCTTAGCCAATTATTGCAGCAGCAAAACAAATTAAGATATAGTCTCAAACCAGATGAAACACGAGATTAATTTCTTGAACGAGTATGTGCCCAAGATGGAAGAACTCAGCAGCCACAACCCTGCATGTCCCTGTCAGTACAGCCCTGAAGGAGGAATACACATCACTCAGGCATTGGGAAAGCACCAGTAGGAATGGCATTTTAATACTTTTCCCACTATTTTGTATAACTTTTGTTATTAGTTTAACAGATTCATTTGTGTTTGAGGAAGAGCCTATCAATATTTGAGCAGCACATCCAACCTTCACTAAATAAATCAACTGATCTGGACTTTTATTGCCACGGATATAGAATCTACATTTGATCATCTCATAAATAATTGCCCACCACTGATTCTCAGAAGAGTCTGAATGGTCCATTATCAGGCAGAAGCCTAAATAACATACTATTACTATTCCATTGATGGCATATAATCTCTCTCCCTCTAAAATTCATAATTAAAGAAGCAGGCTGGGCATATCGACTCTGTTCACTTCAGAAATATTGGAGACGTTTGTTTCTTCTACACTTGCCACACAGGGACAGGAATTTGCACACTGTCTTTCCACCCAGCAATAAATCCCATGGAAACATCACCGATGTAAAGAATAGACCTCAACATCCACTACTACCTGACTGATTTGGTTTCTGAAGGGGTTTCATGCTCCATCAGAATCCAAGGCAAACTAAACACCACACTATGAAGAAACAGGAAAAACCGTTTCCCAAATGGATTTATAAAGGAAACTTTGGAAATAGCCAGAGAGCTGACATTTACTTTGGCTACATAAACCCTCCTGGAAGTTTCTCTGGAATACAGAAACGCTCCTCAGGACTGTCTCAGCGTGTTTGTGCCTCTGGCAGCTGCTGCAGAGCAGGGCTTCCCTTCAGGACCGGATGCCGGGATCCCTCCCAAGCCATCCCGTGCAAACCCCGCTGTGTGGATACGGGAAGTGCGGATGCTGCTGGCTGCACACGCCGAGCACCTGTAACTTGGCCCCGTGGTTCATTCCTGCTGGGACTCCCCACAGTGCCATGAGCCTTTGGGAAGCTTCAGAGCACAGGGAAAGAAATACATCCCAGCTCTTTTGCTGCTTTACAAGTCCAGGAACCAACCCCCAGCTTGGTAATAAAATGTGCCCTGTGCAGAATCATCACTTTAGATGTGCATGGAGCAAGTCCCTGTTTCTCTTCCTTTCAATCCCAAAATTAGTTTCCAGAATGCTTTAGGTTATTTAAAAAGGAAAAAAAAAAAAAGCCCCAAAACTTGTTTCTGGTACCTGATAGGAAAATGGATGCATTTCTAAGGGAGTAACTGCCACTCATCACAGACCTTCCTACATCTGCATTTACAGCTCCCTGAGCATAATGAGATAGGGGGAAAAAAAATCTGATTTGAATTTATTATATCGCTTCTCTGGCTTTTATGGAAGACATGTTAACAATGGTCTGCTATGCATGCAGGTTAACATATGTCTCTCACATTATGGAGTCAATATCACACCCAGTGTAAATCTCAAAGTTCAGCATGCCCTGAATTAAATCCTGTAATGACTCCTAAAGATGACAATACAATCTCTAATGTCAATACCATACTCTAGTCCATGGTTATAATTTGTTCGGTCAATAATTCACCACAGTCTATTAAACTTAGTACTGGCTTCCTCAAAAGCGCTAAAATAAATGTTTAAAAGATTCCCAATGGCATATTTATAGTTATCTATAATTGGCTCTGCAGCATCACAGGAGCACATCACAGAAATTATATATATAAATCAGACCACGATCTTAATTTCACACTTATTCTCCAAGGACTGGCATAAACAATTGCAAAACCTCCTGTAGCTCATGACAGCCTTATTCCACAGCCCAGCCAGAGAGACTCCTCTGAGTTTTGTTCTCCTTTGACTACGTCAAGAGTCTGAGCAGAGCCGAAGGCCAATTCCCAGCTGAAATGACAGGACAGCTCCTCATTAGAAAACTTCTGATTCCACAGCATAATTCAGCTCCAGCAAGCGGCTGAGAGCACTCCGGTCTTTGGGATGCAGCTGCAGGGAAAAGGACTGGCTGTGGGACAGCTCAGAGTTACAGATGCAATGGGGAAAGTGTCCCTGCCCTGCAGAACTGCACAGACCCATCGTGCAGAGCTTCTTCCTATTCAGGTGTAACCTTCTGGGTGACACACAAGTCCTGATCAACAGTCACAACAAAGATCTGATTTTCGGGAGAAGGATGAACAGCAAATGTCAGCTTGATTATCTCTATCACCTCATTCTTCATTATTAAAAACCCCAGTACAAGCAAGCAGTGCAGAAGGTTTTTAAAAGCTTGTATCTACCTTTGTGATAGATATGAGCTCCATGAGAAGAAAAAAAAAAAACAAGAAAAAAGAAAAAAAGACTGGCAAATGTTGATGTACAGCTGCTCATGTTATAACACACACTGCTGGATTCCTTTTTCCATCCATATGCCAGGAACAATTGACCTAAGGCAAGGCTTTTTTATTGCAACTTTTGGCAGATCCAGTCAATATCCATTATTTACAATTATGCTTTTGTGTGTGTGTGTTTCCGCTGCAGTATCGCTGTCTAATTGTCAAGTCCAGAGAGGACTTTGCCATGTAATTATTCAAAATGCATTTAGTAAGTGATGCAGATGGAAGATACAGGAGGAAAATAATACCAGTATGAAATTCCATTCCCAGCAGCACTCTGCAATGCATCTCTCTAAGCAGAATGTATATGGCAAGCTAGCACTAAAACCCCTCTACTAAAAACCCTCTTTGGTCATGTCTCCTTCAATAATTAAACACCCTTTGTTTTCCTGATCTGTAGTGACCAGCAGCTGCCTGGACCTGCCCTGCAAAATCCCACTTCTACCACCCCACAACACAGATCCTGCTTAGGGCAAAAATCCACAACACAACTGGAGTCCCCTAGACCCATACTTTAAACAAAAATCCCATGTTCCACACCAGGGTGACAGGGCTGGGGGACGGGATCTGCTGCCTCCAAAAGTTGCAGTTCAAAAGTTAAACTAAGCTTGATTCATTCAACTGAGCAGATTATGGAGTTTCTTTCAGCCAACAAATTTTTGATGTGATATTTTTAAGAGGATGACAGACTTAATGTAAGCTGATTAAATTCGTCATGTGACAGAATCATCTAATGGCCGCAGGTCCTGAACTTTCCCTCTGAATAGCTGAGGGTGGATCAGGCAGGTGCCAGTTTAGTATCCAGCTACATCCAAGCTTCTCTCTTCTGCTCCTGGGACAGCCAAGGCTTTTTTATGGAAAAGCGCAAAGGAGAGGCAGGAGGGAGCCACAGGAGTTTCAGTATCAGATACATGACGTGAAATATACTCTTGTCTGTACTTGTTTTCAGGGCTCTTTGCAAGTAACCACATCTCGATGCTCTCCCTTGCTTTCATGCTCCTTTTTGTGAGCATCTTCTTGCGAGTAATAAGAGGAAGCTGTGGGCTGGAATTTGCAAATGCACCAAGTGTGGGAGTTGCTCAATTCCCCTGGGAATAAATGGTATAAAGTACTAGCAGTGCTAATGGAGGAAGGCAGCCAAGAATGATTCCTCTGAGACACCAGCTTGTCTGAATTACCTATGCTGTTAGGACTCTGGGAGAACAGAGGAGCTTTGGCAAAGCTGCACTCCCAACATCTTTCTAAGCCAGCCAAATTAGTGTAAATGAACAATGGCAGGCAAAAAAAAAGCTTCAGCAATATCATTTGACTGTGCGCTAAATATAGCACAACAGCGTGCATTCTGTTCTGAAATGCAACTCTAACAAAGAGCAAAAGATAACTTCTAAACCCCCTCAATGCTTTTCTTTGCACATCCTTACTAAAGATGAAGGATCAGGTATTGCCCAGTTTTTGCAATCCTTGAGAAAAAACACTGCTTGTTGACACACCAACACAAATAACTTAAGCATAATCAAGTGGCAGCAGAGTTCAGTGCCTCACACACTCTTCATGAAGGGATTATAGGAAGGAAAATTGGAAGAAAAAAAATCATTCCTCAGCAAGCACAGGAATGGACTTGTGCAGTGATCCCTCACCAAACCCTGCGCCACTTCTGCTTCTCCCAAGTTGAACAAGTGATGGAAGGAATTGTTCTCCTCCTCTGCTCATGTGTCTCCCCAGTGCCACATCTGAGCAGCTCCTGCAGCCATGGCAGAACCGGGCTGATGTTCCCACTAAACCAGGCTGCAAGACTCCTACTCCAGGCTGGGAAAGGAGCGACTGCACGCCCACAGGCTGCCAGTTCTGCTTGGAGTTCAGCTGAAAGCACCCACCAGCCCTGTCCCTGCCTCCACAGGCAACATAACCTGACGAGCTCAGTCCCACTCCAATGGGAGAAATTACAAGTTCACACAATCCAGAGAGACAAGCATTCAGCAGGCTCTTGCTGGCATGCTGAGCCGACAGATCGCATCATTTCCTTTCACTTAATTGTTGCCATCTGCAAATTAGAAGTATTTGTTAAAAAAAAAAAACCAAACAAGCCACCAAGAACAGGTAAAATATTTCTGGGCTTGTTGAAGAAAGGTTGAATAGTGAGAAAATGCTAAGGGGAAAAAAGACTAAATTCCCTATCCTGCTCCAGTAGCCAAGCCAGCTCTGCCTCCTGACTAACAGCATCCCTGAGATGCTGCCCGTACTGCCACTGGCAGAACCGCTCATACATGATTTACTCTCCTCCATCCTTTCCTCTCATTCCTCCAAAGACTCCTTTGTCGTAGCATCCCCTCCTCAGGCCCTCCATCTCCTAACCCTGCCAAGCCACCACTTGTCTACTCCAAGCTTTTTGTGCACTTACAAAAGTGACCACGTGACCTCTTGTAAAAGTCACCTTGACAACACAAAGGGACAGCCAGAAGACAAACACACACTTCCCAGTGTCTGTAGCATCAGCCTGATGTGCTGGCATGGGAACTCTACTTCCCCGAGCTATTCCTGCTCACTCCCATCCTCTGTGCCTACACGGCACTGACTGGTGGATCCAGTTGCTGCCTGCAGGGTCTAAGGGAAGGCTGTGCTTAATTCACACATTTCACAGGACTGGATTAAGCCTGGAAGCTCGGCCATCCAAGCGCAGGTGGAGACATTGCTGCAGCAGCCAAACAAATTTGCTGGCAGCCCTCACATCATCACTCTGTATATCACAGTAAAGTTCTCTGCCAGCAATTCTGGCTGCACGGAGCCTGACCTGGAGTCATCTGTGCAAGGTAGGATTTCACCAACGACCCTTCCTGCAGATAACATCTCCTTCCTTGTGCAATCCCAACCGTGCTGGGATTTCAGGCTCGGGATGGTCGCTCTGGCCATAGTGAAGTGCCTGGGGTTTATTCAAATGTCTTTATTACACAGTGAGGTGTAGCAAGCACAGCTTTTGATCGACCAGCACATGGCAGAAGAGACAAAGAAAGACAAGGCTGTTGGAAGAGAATCTCCCAAACCTGCCCTCTCCCATTGTTTCTTCTTTGGGGGCAGTTTGGAGCAAAAAGAAAATGCATCTCATTTCAGAACATTCACTTACAAAACACAGGTATGGCAAGGCAAAAGCAGACTTTATTTAAAAATAAAGATATTGAGACATTCACTTTTATGCTGACTGAACACTTTCTACAAGAGGAAAATTAACCCTGTTTTCTCCTTTCTGCCTCTCCAAAGAAGTTCATTTCCTTCCAGTTGCTATCTTGCAGAAATAATATGTATTGACTCACAAAATTTGTCTTTAGTAGCCTACAGCAAGCAACAGCACGTGCCTGTACTTGGAATCTAAGAAAAAAGGAAACCACGTTCATCCTCCCACGACCAGGCAAGCCAGAATTATTTGGGGGATAATTTTAAATCACACATGTGTTTAAAAATATATATGAAAACATACTTTTGGTTTGTTTAAACCAATGGTGCATGTCAAGGACCATCAGCTTCAACTCCTCGCAGACTTTGATGGCTTGTTTAGCCACAAGGGAGAAGAAGTTATTTCTTTCTGTGGTAAAAAAGAAAAATAAATGACCCCCTCCACTCCTCCAGACCCACTCCTCCTCACACACACACACCAGAAGACCCAAAGCCAAACAAACAACAGCCCCAGAGGAAATAAACATTCAAAAAACCAAACAAGCATAAAATTCCGTAAAATGTACCACCTTTAAAGGGAACATTTGGCAACCACTTCAAAAAAACAAACAGGGACATGCAGCCCATATATCTCTTCCCTTTGCAGAAATAAATTGAGAGTTGCTGTGATACTTAAGAGATCCATCAACAATAAAAAAATAACCAGTGAGGCTTTTGCATGTGTGTGTCTGCAGACCTTCAGTGCTGACAGATTCTGCCATCTTCAAAAGATATTAAACACTGTTTGAGTTGTAGCTCGGTATTTAAAGTTGGTAAGTCACACCTAAATTTTCTAGAATATCATTTAGATTACCTGGAAAAAATAATGCTGGTTTGGGTATTCCCCACATCACCAAAAAATACACATTGAGGCATATGCATACCCATGACAGACACATTATGTACATGACACCTTGCATTTTATAGTTGCGTCTAGTGATCTAAAACAACAACAAAAAGATTTTAACAAGCTTATGTGTTATAAGATTCTTTAAGTCGTGCATTTAAGCTTCTTTGTTACATGCTTTTGATCCATTTTTAACACTATTTAAAAATTTTCACCCACAACAGCAAGAAAATTCCTTTCTCAAAACAAGCAAAAAATCTGTTATGTCATTATGGGACTGTAGAAATTGGGAATTTTAACAAAACACCAGATATGATGATGTTTAAGCTTCAGAGATCTGTGAACATCTGAAGGAATCAGTGAAAGCAGAGGTAAAAATAACAACAGGAATTGCACCACTGATTTCAACGGGACCAGGTTCTTATACTGCCTGCCTAAACTTAATTTCTTTTGTGTCAGTCGATTATGCCTTGGCATTTTGCCCTCCTGTTGCGAGCCACAATTTGTAAATTAGTTTTCAAGGTTAAAAAAAAAAGTGCAAGGAAATGAGACTGCCAACCAAACATCACAGTGAAGTATTGCAGCAGCTTTCCCAAAAGTGCACACATTGGTCACTCTTCTGATAAAAAAAACCTTAAAAAATAAATTCTGTCAGGTGATTCGTTTGCCTTTTACCACAACCCCAGCACAGCCAGGGAGATGTGCTGATCCCCAAAGCCACAACTCCAGCAGCAGCTCAACATACGTGTTTTCACAGAGCAGCCACCCCAGAGATCATCTTCACCACATGAAAAAAACCTGAGCAACAAAGCAGGTGCAATAGGGACAAATTCAGGCAGCAATCCTCTTCTAAACACAAGGTTCTGTCTGTTCTACAGGATCATCATCATCATCATAGTCCTATGTCTCAGAAGCAATCTGGAGTCATATCTTGCTGTCTGTTTTGCAAACAGACTTAATGAGAGTCATGTGGATAATGTTTTTCATTAGATTGAGGATATGAGCCTGATTCAACTCCACTGAAATCAATGGCAGGCTTTCCATTCATCTTCATGAACCTGAATCAACTTTTGGAACACCAGAACGCAAAAGCCTCTGCTCATTCTGCCTCACAGAATATCTGCTGTGTTCAGGAATCCTACAACAATTTCAGCACCCCAAAAATCAGTTAAATCAGGTCAGAAGGAAAGAATACACAACCCGTAAGGGCATTTTCATAAGTAAGTGCCTTATATCAGTGGGAAATAGCTGCATATTTCCCGGATTCTACTCTTTTCAGGGTTATCTTCAAACTAAATTAAGCATGTAAAATCCAAAACAACTCAGCAGGTACTGACAAAAGTCATGTGCATGCATGGGAAATGTGTAGAGAACGCCAGGGCAGTGCAGCCTTCCAGTGTCACTGGAATACCCTGTTCATTTTATCAATGCAAGGAAACTAAAATGCAGTATTTAAAAAGAAAAGCTAAAGAAACTGCCCCTTTTTCCAAACAGAAACACTTGATTAGTTTCAGGTATTCATTTACAGGAAGGAAAAACAAAGGAAACTACGCTTTCCTCCACACAAGTTCTGCAAATGATGCATTTTAACAGGTACACAAACTGTGATTCTAGTGGCTACAACAAAGGACTCCTGTGTTCTCTTGTTACCCTGGCTTAAGGGCAGCGAGAGGCAGCATCCCCACAGATAAATCTTTAACAGTTTGTTTTAGAGCTTTTCTTGTTTTTATACTAAATAATGGCCAGGTAATGGGAGGAAGGGAGGGCTGCATCAGACCAAAAGCACGTCAGGAAAAGCTGCAAGGATGAACAGGGTTGTTATTATTTGGATCAGCGCTGTCTTTGGGTCCAACACAAACACGCAGCAGGACAGACCCTCCTCACAAGGACACAAATTACAGGGATATAAAATGGAAATGAAAATATTTTTATTTAAATGTTGATTTTATAGCTACTTCAACAGCAGCTCTACCACTCCCAGAAAATAAATCTTGCCACCAACTTGAAGAAACGTCCTCCCTCCCTAGTTTTCCTCATTGTTAGCAAAGCCATCTATATTATTTTTACTCCTTGTTTTCCTTTTAAACTGTGTGCATAATGCCAAACTCCCTCCAGCCCTATGGAATCTCTACACTTCAAGAGGACAAAAACAGTAATGAGGGTTACTCGTGGAAGTTCATTCAGGAAGGCTGCTCTAGTTCCTTGCCCATCTCCTGAGCACTTGGGGGATGCAATTAATCTTGGTCTAGTGCTTTGTCAACTTTTCACAGTTCTAATTACCTCATTATATGCTTCACTACACCAGTCAAGCCTTTTTCCTTTCTACATCACCTCTTACGTCCTGTTGCTTATCCTAAAGAACATTCTTTTCTACTTTTTTTTTTCCTATGTGTGAAAAGCAGCGCAGGGAAATGAAGTGAACTTGCTCAGTGAACTTCCCGGCTCTTGCCCGACTGCATGCCTGAAGGCACAGGATAATTAGGCACATGCCAGACAGATCACATCTGATGCTTTGCTCTCTCCAGCTGATTGCCTTTCATCAGCACCTTCAGTCATCCTCAGCTTACTTTCTTTTTCAGGTCCCTGTGTGCCTGTCACTTCACAAAGAATTATTTTAGGAAGAAGTATCTGGAGAGAGACAGGTTGGAAACAGATCTGAAAAAGCAGGGAACTGAATACAGAAAGAAATGCAGAGATGGTGACATCACCCTCCCAATTCTAGGTTTCCATGGCTAAGAATAAGTTTATACCTGCTACCAGAAGTATGGAAAGGCTCTCTGGAAGGCAGAGCATTAAACACCAAAGAGACAACTGACTTGTATTTGCTGTTTACCCCATTAAAGGGAATTGTTCCCAGTGCAGGAAAAACAGGATTCTATTGAACACTGTGTTCAAATCTTCTCTGCTCCAGATTGAAACATGGGGAAGATGAATCTGCACCTTATGGAGGTGGATTCTGGCCACCACCTCCAGCAGAGTCTTCCTGCTCCTTTCAATTCTCACCTCTAACCCAGAGACCTCTTTTCTCTTGTTTTCTCCCAATACTTTTCTCCCACACCTTTTTCTACATTCCCTCCAAACACAGCATTGCCAGCAGGAAGACCAGGCTTTGGCTTGTGTTCTGCCTCTGTGACACAGCCACTCCTGAGGAATTCACTACATCTCCAGCTGGGTTGCTCAGCTTTTGGGTTATAAAGCTCATGCAAAAAGCCGCCTTGGCAAGAAAAGAGAGCCACAACTCCTCTGTCAAGGGCAATTAAACTCCTAAGTGCAAGTCAACAACTTCTCCTTGACAAAAGGAAAGGATTGAACTGAGAAAAGTGAAGCCAGCATGTTGGAGCACACCTTTCAGGAGAGAAGAATCCCCAGCTTGCTGGCCCTGTGCCACAGAATTTACCTTGTCAGCCGTTAACACAACCAGCTTTTTATTTCTGTTGACCAGGAAGCACTAACTGAGAACAATGCAAATACAGGTCTCTGCATTGTCAGTGGCACAGAAAAGTGTCAAAATATGTCCAAGGAGCTGCAGACAAAAGCCTGGTACATAAATACAAATGGCTCGGAACACTGAGTCTATAAAGAACACAGGTTTCAATAAACATCACTGAGTATCTGCATTTGGAGAAGATGCCCATGAACCTGTAACCTGCTCACACCAGCCTTCAAATACACAAATCCAACAAGATCCTGACCAGCTACTTTCAAAACAGGTCAGGTCTAATTTTAAGGTTATTTTCTTAAGGTGTGTCCCCCATTAGCAGACTAAGGTCTTCTGAAAATGTTGATTTTGGTGCTGGCGTGACCCACGAACAGCTTCAGCTTGTAAATTCTACCTTTTCGTGCCTCGTCTGACATGAACAGGAGCCTGGGGCTGGGAGACCTGTAGGTCTACATGAGGACAGAACTTGGTCTGAAGTTGTTTCATGTCCAGCCACTGCTGCTGAGCCATCCAAGGATGCTGCCACAGGGGCAAATCAGGGATGCCATGGAAAGTTATGCTGAAAATCCATCCTTAAATTTGGGTGCCAAAATTCTTCCGGATTTTCTGAAAGGGAGCTGACAGACTGAAAGGTCCATCAAGCTCAAGGGAAGAAAATGTTATCTTGTCTCCATTTTCCTCTCATTCTGTGTTTTCACCAAGGACCTCCAGCCTCTTATCCCCAAGATTTGTTACTCCTCAACATCAATGGCACCTATTCTTTCTTTCTTCTGTTTGCCCTTTCATCTGCTTTCTTTGGCATTATTTTAGTCATCCAAACAGCTGATTTCCTTCCTTTAATAAGAAGTGCCCTTCCTCTCTTATCTACATGGTCCCAAGACACACAGCTCTGAAAATCTGCAAGGTTTGAGGGCAGAGGATTTGTTCTTGCTTGCTTTGGTTTATTTGGATTTTGTCTTCAATCGCCTCTCTCCTGCTCTAGAAACAGAACATTGCTGTGGGGTGGACCCCACACTGGTGGGGGACCAGTGTGATCAGATCTCTTGGATTCTTCACACAGGAGAAACTCCAAAACAGAGGAAAGGCTGAGGAAAAAATTAGGTTTTGGTATTGGGATTAACTGAACAGCATTGTCCTCTATGATGGGAACCAAGTAACAGCCCAAAGCAGTCCTTACAGTAAGTTACAAACCAAGACAACATTAAAAGGCAGGGGACAGCAGAATGGAGGGGAATAAAGCAAGTCAGGCATGCCCCAAAGGATGGCTGCTGCCATGGAAAGAATTCAGGCTCTGAATAAATTACAGCATTTTGATCTCAGTTACTACTTCAAAAGTATTAAACTCATCATTGGGACCAAAATTTTAAAAAGGGCTCAGTTAGTTCGCATTTGGGCAAGAAAGGAAGTGGCCAAATTTTACAAAGAATTGGACATGTGGCAGTGAGCTACTCTAACGTCTATTAGGAAGAATCTGATGTTAATTTATATTTCTGCCATTACTCTGCATCTCAAGTTTGCTGATTCAACCTCATCTTGCAGCTATGTCCAATATCCACATTCCCTGTTAGCTCCTTTACAGCTGATCTGCTCCCAGTCTCAATTCTCCCAGTTGCTGGCATTGCTCTCTCCTCCACTTCAGGAGTGCTCGACTCTGGAAGGGAGCCAAGACCAGCTGCACAGCCATCCCTCCCTATTTCCTTTTTAATAGAGCACAGCCTCTGGTGCTCAGGTAGCAAAATCCTTCCATTACCTCACTGACCTTTTTGCATATTTCAAGAGGTTATTTTGTGGCTTGTGCAAGTAACAGCAGAGTTCAGGGAGGTTTGTGTTCTCTCTCCCACATCCTCACCTCTCCCATCACACGGCCCCTCAGTGAGCACCTCATAATCAATGGATCTGACAGGTCTAACCCAGCCTATTCCTGATGCACTCCAGCACTGCAGGATTGAGCAGGGAAAGAAGACTTTTGATGCATAAAGAATGACTGCATTGCACTGGAGCAGACTGGGAATGACTTTAATGCTGGTCAAGACCTGGGGCACAGCAGAAGGAGAGGAGGAACCACTGTACTGGGAATGAAGTGAGAACAGAAAAACACAGGACTGCCGTAACTTAGTGCCAAGTTCTGCAAGTTTCCTTCCTTTGCTGGGGGCCCTGAGGCTGGGTGGGCCCTGGCACAGAGCAAAGCAAAGGATGGCCCAAAGCAAGAGGAAAGCAAAGGATGGCCCAAAGCAAGAGGAAAGCAAAGCATGGCCCAAAGCAAGAGGAAAGCAAAGCATGGCCCAAAGCAAGAGGAAAGCAAAGCATGGCCCAAAGCAAGAGGAAAGCAAAGGATGGCCCAAAGCAAGAGGAAAGCAAAGGATGGCCCAAAGCAAGAGGAAAGCAAAGGATGGCCCAAAGCAAGAGGAAAGCAAAGCATGGCCCAAAGCAAGAGGAAAGCAAAGGACAGCCACCTTAGTGGGGTCTACTGTGGAGGGGAGAGTGCTTCTGGAAAGCCTGGCAAGGAGGCTGAGAACCCAAAGTTGAGTTTTGATGGCCTTCCCTTCTGTCCTTCTGCAGCTGGGCCAGACAAGCTCTCCTGGAGCACTCACACCTTAACTCCCACTGACCTCCAGTTAAAGAGGAAGGCTGGGTTTATACTTCCAGCACTAGACTAAGATTCTGATTGACATTAATTTTCTGTCCTTGCTAAACCGCTGGAAGGATCATCACCAGACCACTAACTTTCACTGTGTTTCAGACTCACTTTAACAGGAGGAAAATGACAATAATAGCAGTTTCTTCCATTCCAGACTCTGCTCTGCCATTGAGTTTGCTTGTTTATTTTTCCAGAATAAGGCCTAAATTCTATGCTTGTTTGGAACTTTACCTACAAATGAAAAAAAAAGCAAAACTAAAAAAAAAATAAAAATTAAAAAAATAAAAATAAAAATAAGCTGCATATCTCAGTACCTCACTGGAACATTTTAAACAACAGATTTCAATTTTATGACAGAATGGAAATTCACCCAGTTCAGGATCATACCTTGATGCTGTAAATGCGTGCCAGTAACAACTCCACCATGTCTGTGGAAGTTTTTAGTTCTGCAATATTAAATATGGCTCTAATTAAAGATTTATCACAACCTGTCCCTTTGCATCTGGTGGCTGCAAGGCTGGAGAAGCGCTGCAAAAATCAAGAAGCTGCTGTAATGCCAACTGTGCTTCCTGGGAGTTCCAAGATACCTTTGGACATTGCTGTGTAACCAAATACAGGGCTATTTGTGTTTCAAACTCCTAATGATCCATTAAATGAGTGGATGGCATGAGGAGGGAAGGGTGTTGTTTTTGCTGTTTATTTTTATAAACATCAATAGGAGCTAGAGTGTAATTAGAAAAAGTTTGCCAAACCTTACATCAGGTTTCAAATGGCACTTCTGTGAATTTAAAATGGGTTATTCTAGTACAGTAGAGTGATTCAATGCATAAAACTCAGTCTGGGGTACAAGATGAACATTTTCTGATTTTCTACATTATTGAAGGCCGAGCAGAAAACAAAACCAGACTCAAAGGTAAAATAAACTTTCATCAAAGGAGCAGACAGAGCTCCAGTTGCTGATTTATAAATACGAAGTACATTGAGAGAAGAGAGTTGGTACTTCCTTGCACCACAGCTCTTTTGCACTGGGATCTAACCTCACGTCAAAATAAAAATATTAACAAAATAGTTGCCTTTCCACCTGCAGCGATAGGTTCCAAAGACTCTCCCTGCACTGCAAGTGAATGAACATGAAATTACTCCTCTCACAGGCACATGGTTGCTAGGAAAACAGCTGTGAAAACCTAGAAGTCTGCAAACAAAACGTTAGAGCAATCAGGGCCATGGAAATGCTCAGAAAAGAGACCTGTTTCTTAGAAAACCAAGACGAGGAAAAGGCAGCTGCGAGCAGCTGTTCTGGATGCACAAGGCACTTGTATGGATTTCATGGGATGGACTCACAGCCCCCAGGCTCCCAGCAAGCTCCCCACACTCCAAATGCTTCACTTTGATGCCATAAAATTCCTATCAGATATTGAATCGCAGTTTTCTGTTAGTAAATGCCCACCTCTGGATCTTTACAGAGAGAGCTGATTAAGCTCAAATTCAATTCAACACTGCGTGCTCATCAAATACGTCACAACTGGATTTTGTTATAGATCAATAGGGACTGTAGTGCACATAATCAGATCAAAGATGGAGAAGAGCACAGCCTGCACAGCAGAATCCTGACACAGCAAACCTTCCCAGTACAGGGTAAGCTGTATCATGGGAAAAGGAGGTGCTGTTCTGGCCAGGGAGGGGGACAAAGGTGGACAATTGCCATTTGTACTCAGGACAGCAGCAGAACACAGGGACCACAAGCATTCTGGCAGCCCACACATAGTACTGGCTTTCCACATTATCCTAAGACTGTTAAATCAATAGCAGCAGAAGGATTCAGCTGTCCCTGCAACATCTCTGTCACTCTATTTTACAGCTTTATATACCAACTATCACTAGAAAACATTCCCCCATCCCCACCCCGCTAAGAAAAAAAAAATCAATCCCAGAATATGTATAGAAATTCCTAGAGTAGTTAAGGATCTTTAGGAAGCCCTAGTGGCAAACCTAATGAGAGTTAGTGCTGATTTCCTAAGTCTCTGGCCACCTTTCATTCACAGGACTCTTCATCCCATTATAAAAGATGAAAAATTCCAAGTGAGATTTGAGGCTGATCAGAGAAAGCCCTGCACTAAATGGGAAGAAAGGACAAACAGCACTTACTCGTTTTGAGATTCGCGCCTATTGCTTCCCACTTTATTTTGGTTTTCCCTGTGTTTAAACGTGGCCTCCCACACTTATTTAACACGTGTTTAAACACTGTTTAATCACTTGATATTCACTGAATGTATTCTTGTTAAGAGGGATTTATGGCACTGACCTGATTAGGCAACAACCATTGGCATTGATAATCATTAGGCTACAATGGCTCCCTGGGAGATGACCCAGTAAAAGTGGCTGTCTCAATTAAGCACTGCAATTAAGTGGACCATATCTATAGGGTGATCTCACAAGGACAGCAAGGCATTTCAAATGCCTTTTTCTTCCTTCTATTAATACATTTTTAATGCAGAATTAGTACTTTTGATTAGAGAAAAGAACACTACTTACAGGTTTCTCCAAAAATTCCTTTTGTGAGGGGGTAAGTACAAACTCTTATGTGGATGCTGAAGACTTCCTGACCAACTCCCATAAATCCTGTGGAAGGAAACCTCTGTGTGTCTGTGTCACCCAAGAGGCACAGGTTGCACAGGAGGATTTGCCAACCAGACTGCCCCAAGAAACACCCCCTTTAACCAGAGGAAGTGCAGTGACAGAGGCTACTGATCTCTGCTTCATTTATTCGGGGAATTCAAAGAAAACAGGGAAATGAGGCTGGGAAATGCAGGAAGACAAGCAAGAGTCCTATGGTCAAAATCCCAGCTTTGCCCTCTTTCCTCCAGAGTTTCTTGGAGCAGCTGGACAGTCTCTCTGGGTAGGCCTGAATAACCAAACTATTCCAGCCCAGTGTGCAGAGGCTGGTCTCAAGCCCATCGAATCCCACAACCCTCGTGTGACCTCGGTGAGCTGGCTGGGCAGCACGACGGGCACCTGCCCAAAATCCATTTCTATTTTGGCTCACACCCAGCCCCCTGAGCAGCAGACATACATGAGCCCTCCAGTGGTACCCCAGCCTCCCTGGTGTTTAGGAAAGCAGAGCATTTATCCCATCATTCAGGGGCTCAGCCTACCACGGCATGGAGACCCTCGGGGGCACAGGGATTGAGACATGGGGGTTTCAGCACATCTGAGCTCTGCAGTCTGGGTGCCAAACACCCCAGAATCTTTGCAGTGAGGAGAATTTTGATCCTTGCACAAGACTGCCAATGAATTCCCCATTTCAGGGGAAAGGGAGAGGATGCATGGCAGGAACCCGTAAGACTGATTTGCTGAAGGGCCAGTATCTTTAGAATCAGTGGTAGCTATGCTTGGAGCATATAAAATGCTGCCTAATTTCAAGATGACTGGTGTTAGAGGTTAGGATTTTTCCTTTTGTTTCTTTCCCTTGTGGAATTTTGTCCCATCAGTTGCTGAGACAATAATGACCAGTACTTAAGAGAGACAAAGGAAATGGCCAAGGTGGGGGAGGGTGCAGCAGCTACTCTCTTACCTGGGGGAGTTTCTATCTGGAATGGCGGAGATACCACGGGAATTTGGCTGGCTAGTGAGGGGCTGGGCTCAGCTCCTCTTGCTGTCGGCATCGGAGAAGGCACAGCCGGGGCAGTCGCTGCCCAAAGGATTCGCTGCAACTACGGTACTTTGGTCCTCCCATCGCTTCTCCCACTGTGGGTGAGCCTTTGCTCATCAGAGCAGCTGTTGAACTGGGACCTTATCAACACTCTCACTGGAAGGGACCCTTCACCATCCACTCAGGTGTCTCACGAGAAAACCTGGGACTCTGAGGGAGCCTCTCCCGGCCGTGTTCCAGAACCTGGTTGCCACTGGCAAGCCCCGCCATTTCTCTGCCACTGCTCTGGGTTTTTCGCTACACTGTAACCCCACACTCCCTGCCTGCGGGAAAACCCTGCTGTTCCAGCTACAGCTGTGAAGTTTCTGACAGGTTTCCTTTGCTGCTCTGGGCTCTGCTCCTCCCTGCTGTCCCAGCCGCCGCTCCGAGGTTCCCGCCACAGCCCCTTTCGCCCGCCCGCCATTGCCGCGTGAGGGAGACGCGGCCGAGCCACAGCGCCCCCTGCAGGAGGGGAGGAATCATCGCCAGCAGCGCCCCCTGCCGGCTGAGAGCGGAACTGCACCAAGGGGAGCGCGCCCGAGCCCAGAGAGGCCGGCACTGGGCTCTGCTCTGGTTCTTGTTGCTGCTGTTTGTTTGCCTTGTTACACATATATATACACATTAATAAAGAACTGTCATTCCTTTTCCCATATCTTTGACTGAGAGCCCCGTAATTTCAGAGTTATACTAATCTGGAGGGAAGCTCACATTTTCTGTTCCAAGGGAGGTTCCCGCCTTCCTTTGCAGTCTTTCAAACCAAGACACCTGCAAAATAATCCTACCTACAGGTGTCAAAGTCAAGGGACACATTTTGCCTCCTCACTTTCTTAAAATGCAGCTGAGGTGGAAACATTTCCTGCATGACAGTGGCATGGTAAACAGATCAAATCTTTGCGGTGGTTCTCTTTGACACCACAGTGAGGTTTGCCAGGTAATATTGTCACAAGACCGTGAACATGACTCATAAGTAGCCAGGCAGTTGTCCCTCTTTACATGAAAGATTTGGGATCCACTTACAAGTGCCACAAAGTATTCATGGCAAATACTTCTCCAGGAAGTTTTAATCCCCTCCGATCTGCTGCATGTGCCCACCAGCACAGCAGCTGTTCTCATCAAAGCACCAGAGACAACACCAGATCTGAATCATTGGCAAGAAAAAATTCGTTTCTGAAATTGGAATTTACTCTTCTAAAGTAAGTCATCAAGATTCTTGAGGGTATTACCCTAGACTTACAGCTTAATCCCCAAACTGTAGGAAAGAGCAAAATAAAAGCTCATAGTAAGACAAAACTACTTTCTACTTTTTATAGAGATGCTGCAGCAAGTCTTCAGCCGCCGGCATCAGGCTTCTGGGTAGCTGCAGTCACTGATTCATACCTCATTTCTGACAAACTTCATGAAGCCAGTTGAGCTGATACCTCTTTCCCAGATGAGAACAATTAAGATGGTAAGATGCTCCAGAGCACTGCTTCCACATGCGAAGCAGTGCCATGGAAACAGAGCGATGCCAGTGCGGCCGGAAGGGCAATCAGCAGCCACCAGATGAGCGGTGAATCGAGGGCTGAGGCAAACAGCTGTCAGCAGGATTACTGACACACATTGCCTTTCACAGGGCAGCTCACATTAATACTGCAGCACGGTATTTAAAAATCTGGGCAGGAATTTGTTACTTCATCATTAAGCTACCACGTTACTGCCTGCCCGCACAGATAGCGCGAAGGGCAGTGGCGTGACCTGCAGGCTGGAGAAATAAAGGATTCAGCTTTAGCTTTATCTCTTCACTTCAACAGCCATTTCTACTGATTTTCTACAGCCTCTAATTTTACACCTTTCTGTGCAATACAAGCTAAACGCTTTTTGTTTCCCAGCAAAAGAAAAACAGGGCAGCCTGTGGATTGTCCTACTGCCCTTTCTAACTTCATCAACAACAGACAAACCACTTGTTCCCAAGCTTGGAAGCTGAATCTCCTCTGAAGCAGATGTACAAACAACTCTGCAGCAGGACGGCCTCCCTCTCCAGCTCCACACAGATGCAAACATCTGCTTCTGTCTCCTACAGGTTCCTGTGACATCTGACCAAGGACTTCAGGGAATGCTGCTCCTCCGCCATCGGCCATCCAGCCTCGCTTCTGATCACTCCCAATGCTCTCAGAATGGGAGAGAGGGAAACACAATAGAGAGGAAGTACAGATAAAGAGGCAGCATGTGCTGAAGAGGCAGGCAAAGGCTCTGCCAGATGTTCTCCAGTGAAACATGCTATGAATGTGTCAGACCCGATTCTCCAAGGACATCTGCTCCATCAGAGGTTAACAGGGCACAGCACACAGGACAGGTTTGAGGCACCACACTCGAGGCACACCCCAGGGCCTGAAGCCAGAGCTGAAGGCCAATTTTAGCTCTCAGGCCAGACTGACCTGCAGCAGCCTTTCCACCTGCTCTGCCATCAGTGGGGCCCTGAGCCACCGAGATTTCCTGCAGGACGTCAGCCAGAGCCGGACTGTGCCACTTCAGAACAGAGACATCACAAACGCGCTCTGAGCTCAGCGGGCTCCCACAGCAGCTGCAGCAATCCAGCTTGTCTGGCCTTATTTATCTGATAATGTTTCACAATCTTCTAACCATTCAAATGCTAATGAACACACGTGCCAAAAATACCAGAGAAATTAGCCCCAACACCAGCCACGTACACCTCTCATAGCTTTTTCAGTACTATTTTACCAATTCTGTTGTTAGATGGTGATAATTCCTAAAGGACTCCGCCTTGCACATTTTTGGAAAATTTATCTTCAAATTAGATGCTGTACATACAATCATAAAATGGCTTAGATTGGAAGAGACCTTAAAAATTATCTGGCTCCAACCCCCTGCCATTGTCAGGGACACCTTCCACTAGATCAAGTTGCTCCAAGCCCCATCCAGCCTGGCCTTGGACACTTCCAGGGATGGGGCAGCCACAGCTTCTCTGGGCAACCTGTGCCAGGGCCTCACCACCCTCACAGTCAAGAATTTTTTCCCGAAACATCTAATTCAAGCCAACTCAGTGCAGACATTTACTATCTTCAAGTTCCAAAGGACACTTGTAATACTTTGGATGGCCAAAACAGGAGCCAAAGGAAACCCAGACATCAGCTCTGTACCAGGATTGGCACCTCCAGAGGGAAGCAAATGCTGGGCTCCAGCACACCTGATACACAAACTCCCAGAAATCCTGCAGGTACAGCACCTGTCCCAGAGGTTACCTGGAGCAAGTGTTGAAAATTATCTACAAAAGAAAGTGTGGGAGGGGGGAACCCCAGAGCACACCTGCAGTGGTTAGAACTATGAAAGAAAATTAAGGCATTTTCAATATGTGGTCCTTAATGAATATTTGCTCATGTCAAAACCTCCCTTTCTGTAAATGAGGTGTGTTCTCTCTTTTTTCTTGCAAATCATAGCAGCCCACTAAGAAAAAAAATAAAAGGAGTCTATTACCATAACCCAAAAGAAAAGGGTGATGCTGCAACACTTGAGCTACATTGCTCACACCTTCTTCCAATATGTTTATCTAAAAACTGCACCAGGAGGCTTTTAACCATTTCTGTTTATACAGTACACAGTGAAATGACCAGTGGCTAAATTTCAATCATTACTCAACAAATCTGGCTTTTTGAATCGGTGATTTCCTGTTTTGCTCTCACTGTGGGACTGATTCAGATCTCCCCTGACGCCAGCGGAAAGTGATTTCAGCCTTTATCAGCCCAAGGTTTCCAGATTCTGTAATTCACAGCTCACAGACACAAGTGCTGCTTGTTTGGCCAAGAGCTGCCCAGCTGGGAGGCTTCTGAAGAAATTTGGCTGCCTGGCTCTGGAGAAGCCCAGCACTCTCCTTATTTCCTGTGTTACTGATGGATGTAGGCTGTAAATGGGATGATCTTGGTCATCCACAAGAAGAATACAAAAATAAAGTATCAGCACTTCCTTAGTTGCATTCCAAAAGCATCATTTCTTTTAAGTCTTGTTAATGATAAGAAAGTTTGTCCTGTGGCACATCTCTCAGTTCAACAAAAAACAATTTGAAAGTATTTTTCATGTTACTAAAAGTACATGGCTAACTTTTTATTTCTATTTGCAAAACAAAGTCAGACAGTCTAGATTTTTTTAGAAGGAAGAATACTAAACACATCTGTCTCACCTGGAATGGCTCAGAGTTTGGAAAAGCTCTCAATCAATTGTGATAAAGAAGTTTCATGTTTTTAACAGAAACAGCAGATTTTTGTCCCAAGGTTTTTTAAAAAGAGCTGCATATTTAAGGCTTGGGTTTATAGGGGGGGAAAAAAGGTTTAAAGCTGTTCTGCCAATAAAAATGTTAAGATTTTATTTATAGAAATTTTGCTCACTTCCCACAGCAGAATAGATAAACTTTAAATTGTGTCATCTAATAATAGAAAATAAATAGTATAAACACATTAAATGCAATACAAGCAGCTCAACAGAGCTGAATACACACAGCTCTAATAGAAACAGCAAATTTCTGACATATCCTACAAATCAGAATTTTTGACAAAGACTTTGTGAATATTTTCCCTCCCTGGTCATTCAGCAATTCTAGATTAGTAATTTTACTGAGATTTTTTTACCAAATGCCCAAGTCCTGCATTGAGGGGAGGTGGCTTTAGGTGTTTCAGATGGCTGTGAATAAATTAACTTCCAGGCACACTAACAGCAAATATGACGTTTCTCAGCTTCATTCTGTACAACTGATGACTGTCATACTCATAGCCTCAATTCTCTGTCTTTGAACTATCCCAAAGGGTTGCAAAAAACTACAGCTTTCACTTGCAAATATCTACACCCAGATGCCACTTTTGGATTCCCTAGATTTTAGAGAAAAACACAGAAGTGTTTACTCCAATTTTTTCTTCTTGCCCCCTGCCCCCCTCCCCCCTCTCCCCCTTTCTGTCTTTGAGAGCTTTTTATTTTTAGGTTGCTTCTTGTGTTACAAAGGCACAACAAATCAAACTTTCAAGCACAACCACACAGATAAGGAGGTAAAACAGAGGTGAGCTTCATGAGAACTTTCTCAATAACCTTTCTCATGTCATATTTTCCCTTCACACCCCAACTCATGCTTCATTTGCTGTGTCCATTGTCCACAGTGATTAATGCTGCCCTTCCCTCCCTCTGCACCACTGGGAAAAGCAGAATTTGGAGCAGTTTGGCACAACTCCTTCAAGCCCACCAAAGAGCTTCCTGCCCCACTTTGTGACTGCCCTGGCTGCAAGTCCCCACCTGAACCAGCCCTTGGTGACCTGCAGCTGTATAAACCTGCCCAGAGCATCAAAGTCTTCTGGCAGACTTTCAGCCCCTCAAATTCCATGAGAGGAGCTCCTGCAGCAGCCTCTGCTGCTTCCACCCTTCCTGGCTGCAGCTGCTTTGCTTCCCAAGGGGCCCACCCTTGTTGTTGAGGTTCCATCAATTTTTTTTTCTTGACAAAAAGAAAGTCCATGGTGTGCTGGACTCTGCTCCAGAGTTCCAGGAGCCAGACTCCAAGCGCTGCTGTCTCCTGACAAACACTGCAAGGTTTCCTTTCCACCCCAAACGTGGGCAGTGGCTCTTACTGACATAAAGGACCACAATGATGTTACATCACTCAGTAACTGCAGGGCTCAACCCTCTCTAGCAGAAGAACTGGCAAAGAAACCAGAGCTGTGGCATCTTCCCCAAAATATCCGGGCTTCTGGGTCTGGCCAGGAGACTTTGTGCGTCTCTTGTGGCTGTAAATGAATTAAATTCTCAAGTTCAGGCTGTAGAAACACAAGAGACCTTGAAGTCCCTCTGTTGCTGAAGCCAAGCATGGACCAAATGACAGCCACACACCCTGAGGGACAGGTTATGGTCCATCCCAGGCAGAGCTTGTGAGGGAGCTTTGCTTTGATTTAAAAATGCCTTTCTTCCTCTATTTTTGAAAGTACAGCAGGAAAGACACACTACACTTCCCCTACAGCTTTCAGAACCACTCATTCTGTTCCACAAGTCTTTATTTCACCTTTTCCAGAGACAGTAAATCTCGAGGTATAAATTTGGAGCAGATGGAGCGGGATGTAGACTGTCAGCTTCCATTAACAGCACCGGGAACTCACCACACGCCACAGCCAAGCCAGAGCCTTCATCTCAGCCCTGCACAACTGGGGGAGGAGCTCCTTGTCTGTGTTAGGGCTACTGACAGGAGAACATCAGTAAAAGCCAGATGTGACTGCACTGACGGCCAGGCAGTTATTGGTATAGGATGGCTCTGCCCATAAATCACCAGATCTTGAGGCAGTCACTCAAAGTCATGGGGAGGCTGGAACAGGGCTGCACAACAGGTCAACAGTGAAGTTCCATGGGAGGCAGTGGTGGATTTCTGGCATCCCAGCCCTCTTTCGCTTTGAGAACTCCAAGTAGCGTTGCTGAAGTGGAGCATGGGAAGGCTGGGGACCAAGCAAACTGCGGCACTACTCTGGGCTGTCCCACGCAGCTGTAAAAAGCCAGTTTTGATGAGCCACCTTTTTAATGCTTTTCAGTCTAAAGGAAGGGGACTACAGGCATTTACAAGCCAGGGAAGTGAAGCAGGAGCACTGGAAGAATCCCCAAGAGAGGAGCTCCACACAACTCCTGAGAAAGAGCAGTTTGGAGAAAAAAACAGCCCAAACCTCCACCTAGAACCTCCTGTGGTGCTGCCACATTTGCCTTTCCCAGACTTTCAGGGGTATGACTGTGCAGGAGAGCCAAGCACACTGTGCTGGCTGCTGGTGCCTCCTCTGCTCTCCATCTCAGCATTCCCCAAAACTTCTGGAGGCGCCACCATCAGATTTATGCATCATTTCTAACAGATACAAAGCTTAGATATTTTGGAAAGCAAAATTCTGAAGGTGGAAAATGTTGATTTGGCACCTCCAGCTTTCTCCAAGCTTCTCTGCCTCTCAGTTATTTCCTGTTTAATCACCAATACACACATTACCCAAATTTTGCAAACTGGAGAGCAACACACCACCATGCTGCTTTTATGAAGAGAAGGAATGTAGCCATGTTGTCAAGAAACACTGGATAGAGAAGGAAAAAAAGAAAAAGCCACTTTCAGCAAATCCAGTGATTGCCCTAGCCCGAAGTAAGTCACAAGATCCATCAGTCCACTAAAAGAATCTCATTTTTCAAATACGCAATGAAATATCACCTCTCAAGACTGTCAATACTCCTCAGAATTAATAAGAAATGGTTTGGCAGAAATTCAGGTAGCACAGGAAGGAGGAATTAAAAGGAGGTATTTAAAGAAAAAAAGAACAGGGGGCAAGGTTATATTTCAATTCCTAAACCTTTAAGATACCTCTTTCTGGAGAGAGACCTTGGTGAGGCCAGTAGATGACAGTAAGAGTGACCTGGCAGGATGCAAATCATCCAAGCCTCTATCCCTGGACGGCCAGTGCAGCCTTCAGCATCTCCAGCCCTGACTTCATCACTGTAGCAAACTGATTGCTTGTGACAGGTGACAAAGGACACGAGAGGACAAGGAGTGCTAGGGGCAAACAGCTCCTCCTCAATCCTGCTGATCGCAGCGCAAAGTATTTCTGAAGTATTATGCCAGCACTTTGACAGAGTCTAAAGAAGCAGACAAGGGTGCAAAGTCAGGGAGGATGGATTACCTCTGCTGATGGATATCGTGGCTGCTGCAGACTGGGAGAAACTCGAGTGTTTTTGGCTCTTTGTCCTTGCACCAAGCAGCTCAGTCCCTGCCTTCCAGCTGTGACGTGGTGTCCAGTGGTCACACACAGCCCCTGCCCCAAGCTGTGAGTGTCACTCACAGTCTCTGTTTAACCCACCTGGCAGCACTGAGCAGTAAATGCTATCCCAGATGGAAAGGAAGCAGGAATATTTCA